>OY997591.1:29533824-32033824 GCA_963921825.1 Erodium maritimum
TCTCTTTTCCTCTTTTGAAAAGCTTGGCCGAGACTACACTTAAGTAATTCCATTTGTTTTGTTTTTAAAACAACAACTAATATTTAAATACAAAACTAACACTTCAAGTCTCATCTTTGTTTTGTTCAAGAAACCTAACACCACCACATAATGGACATGTGGCAAGTGGGTCCCACACCTTCGCGAAAATCGGACGTTTCGGGCCCCGAACGGCACTTTTTCCAAGAAATTACGAAACTTCACGGGCTACAAGGAAACGGCTCAACTAAGACCGCTGCGATGACGACTAAGCTTTTTGGATCCAAAACGGTCCTCGAATGGACCAAAACGTCGCTCGATTGACTTTTCCAGTGAAAAGTCAACATTTCCCAAACTGACCAGAAAGTTGCCCTGAGTCCCCCGGAACTCACTTTGGTCGATAGCGGGGTCAACTTTAGGTTCATTTAAGTGTCTATCGAAAATTTTTTAATTTTCCTGTTTTTCGCAGGTTTGACTGGCGTTGACCGGGAGTGGTTATTACATCGCGAGCCCAGCCCAGTACCTCAACCCTAAAGTGCTTCTTCTACCTCTCAGCCACACGTTTACCGAGAGGAAACCCTCGCTCCCCTCTCGCTCTCGCGCAGCCTCGTTCCTCCTCCCTTCTCGTTCCCTTCATCTCTTCCCTCTAGCACCAAATCGCACCCCCACCTCCGTACCCTTCATTCTCGTGCGTGAATCGATCACCACCGACCCTACATCGAGACGCCATCGCCGGGAACCCTTCGTCCTATTTCTTCTTCCCCAAGCCCCAAATCGCACGCGTGCGAGACCTCGCCGGTGAGCCTCAACCCAACCCCGTCGTCTCCTCTAACGACCTTCCTCACCTGTTAACTACGCGCGCGCGAGACGACCGGAACCCCTCATGGCGTAATCTACCCCGCGCCAGAGAGCTCGGCTCAGATCTGGCTCGAGCTCGAGTGTGGCGCTGCGAAGGCGTAAAGCCTCGCTAGCGTAGGTCGCCGGAGAACCTCGTCGGTTCTACGATAGGAATCACTCCCATCACCACCACGGTCTCCCTCGAGCTCTTCGCCGCCGCCGTCGTTGGCGTTCTGAGACGAACCCTAGCCACCGTCCCTCGTCATCTCCAGCTCTGTCAGACCAGACGGGAAGCGGGCCTTAGGCCAGAATAGAATCGGTCTTGTGCCTTGGGCCTAGGATGGACTTCGGGTAGGGACTCGGGTCTGGAGCCAGGCCTGGGTCGGGTCGGGTCTGGACTCGGGTTCGGGCTCAGATCGGGTCTGGTTACAGGTTCGGACTCAGATCCGGGTCGGACTCGGGTCAGATCCGGGTCAGACCGGTTACGGACTAAATTAATTTAAAATCAGTTTAATTATTATGAAATTAATTTAAAATTGGAAATCTAAAGGATTTAAAGAGGAAGGACTCATCGGATTAAATTGGTAAAATTAGAGGACCGTTACGGACTGGACCGGGACTGATTCCTGTCCCTTTTGTTAAAACCAGGCTTGGACCTAGATCGTGGAGAAGACCGGAGGTAGGCCCAGACGTCAGCAGCTAGGAGACGCAACTGTTGGTTCTTCTTGAGGTAGGGAAAGTAGCGAATACCGGTTTAATTACGGAAAGTTACTAGTATGCATGCTAGGTAATAAGAAACTGGAACGAACGTTTATATTATAAAAATAACCGGACGAGTCTTAGTAGCATGTAGGATGTGATTCACTAGTGTTAGCCGCTTTCAATATTCTGGGAAATTGCCGTGCTGGTAGATGGAAGTGTTGAGCCTTAGGATTGCGTGCTGCGTGTTATAATCGATGTGTGAGAGTCTAAATAAGATTTACTCGGTGTTGCATGATTGTGACTGTATGTGGGCAAGTGTGCCATGTTTGATGTACGTGAAACCTTGGTTGTGATATGACCGGGTGAGTGATAGACCGGTTTGTGTGTTGTGGTGTGTTGGCCCGGTTGGCATACCGAGGTCAATTATGTTTTGTGATGCGTGTTATACTCTTGTTGTGTGTTCCAAGAAAAGGTGTAACCTGAGTGGTACTTACACCAAGGGATAGTTCTGGTGTAGTGTATTGAGGCCAAGGATGGCGTGATTGATACCCCGAGTCTCCGTGACGGGAAGGCGTACGACCGAGGTATGTGCCGGTCCTTTATGCGTGAGGCCCTGATTCTACGTGACAGGAAGACGTCCGACTAAGGGATTTCTTGTTTGGGATGTTACCCCGATTCTACGTGATGGGAAGATGTCGGGACCAAGGCTTCGTGATCCGGTACGACATAAATGGAACAGGCTGTGATAGCCAAAGATGTTGGAAATGGTTGCACTAAGGTCGTATTGGGCCTATGGGTCGTGATTTGGCCTACGGGTCGTGTTGGGCCTACGGGTCGTATGGGGCCTACGGGTCGCGGTTGGGCCTATGGGTCGTGTTCTACCCCGATGATCTATGGCCCTTTGGGGACATTTCTGGTCCCTCCGATGAGATGCGTTCCTAGAGAACGTTCCCGGTCGCCCTGATGCATGTGTCTCCTCTGGACCGAGGGGCTATCCGAGATGATACGATGACTTTCCGGTATGTTATGATGGTAATTCGGGGACTGTAGTACGGGACATGTGTTGGATTCTTTTGTGTGTGATACGTTTGTTGTTTGGTTAATGTTTTACTTTGCGAAAGTGGTCGTTGAACGTGTTGTAAGTTTGGTTATGAAACCCGTTTTGACAGTTAGTTATGTTGTACTAGTATGCCTGACACTCCGAGATTTAACCCTCAGAATGGTACGACAAGCGTACCGGTCGTCAAGTAGTATTCGGGTTTTAAGTCCGAGATATCGTACCTAAGGGAGCAATTAAGCAAGCACTTTAGTTAATTAATTCGATGGTTAAGCTATTCCTATAACGATGTTTGGTTTTGGTTTGTAAAATGTAAATTCATGCAAGTACTGAGAATATATAAATGATCCGAAAACAGAGCACAAAACCACAAATGGATTGTAAATCAGAGATAAAAGATGATCTAGGACATTAACGGGGGTCGAATACGATGAACAACTTAACGATATTTGGCATACATTTATAACTAATACTATTTTAAGGGCAACGGGAATTCTCTTTAAGTAGTCCTAACCATCTCTCGATCGTATTAGGACCCTAATACACTCGGTCCACCTAATTATCTATAATCTAGGTGTAGAGCGGTATAAAGCATTACGATCTATGAATTCCTCTAACTTTCGGGTTTTACACCTATAGTTATTGCACTCGTGTCAGTCTAGCCATATTCTAGCCTAGATTGAAACCCGAGCTATCCAATTCCTTTTTCCTCTTTTTAACCTCATTTCTCAATTGTTGGTTAACAAGATTTAATCATACATGTACGTGATTAAGGCAATGTAGCATTACGAACGGAAATGAATAAACACTATTCTAGTATTAGTTTATAAGTATATGACCTAAATATGCTCAATCAATTCATCACATCGTTCCCCCTAGCCCTAGATCGATATAAATTTAGTTCATAGCAAAGGAATAAGAACACAAGGGAAGGATTGAAATAATCATAATCATATTAACTGAAAATAGCAATACAAATATTCAGAAACAATCCAAACTACAAAAACCTCAATGTGATTCTAGTAGTTCTCCTTTGATCTTCTTCAAGTTCTCCAAGTTCTCTCCAAAAGTGGCTTTTTCTCTCCAATTTCGTGATCCCCTTCAATCTGACCTAAATTCCCTTTTATATGACGGGTTAACTCTGATAAAAAAATAGGAAACGCAGCTGGAAATCGCGTTTTTGACGCTTGCACGCCGTGCAAGTTTCTGGTGCACTTAAGTTGCACCAGTTTCTTGCACGTCGTGCAAGAAACTGGTGCATTTTCTTGACTCCTCTGTCCAGAGTGCACCAGTTTGTTGCACGACGTGCAACAAACTGGTGCATGTTGCTGACACTTACGTCCAACTTCCAAATTTGCTCTGTTTCACTCCCGAATTGCCCCTTTTTGCCCCGAAAACTTGATGAACCCTCAAACAAGACCAAATACACAATACGAGAGTAAAATGAATCATTTCATATTAACTCGGGACTAAAAAGAGCACATATGTGGGCTAATTGTTAGTCTTAGTGCCCGTAGTTCAATCCTAAATGTCCAAATGTATAAATCATCGTTAGAAATAAAATTAAAGCGGCTTTATATTACTTATGTGTTGGAGTAATGTATCGATGTGTGCTCTGATCTATGCCCACCATGCGAATAGAACCATAGATCGAGATAGATCACACTCGATGGGTCCCTAGTCAACAAAGCTTCACTAGAAGCGACTAGTATGAAATATGGCTCTTTATGGCTTACGTTCTGTTAGTCATTGGAATGGGATTCCGGAGTCTGATCATAGATATCATGTGGGACATGATATTGGACGACCCGCCCTGAATATGTGCCATAGATTAAGTCATGAACATATTCAGTGTCGTAGCTTGTCATGTATCCTTAGACCAAGGAGTCTTTGTGATCGCTATGTAGTCAACAACTGAGTTTGACTTGAGCCTAACGTTGTCCGTAACAGGGCTTCCATAACGGCCAGGATTGGCTTGGGGACGGGCTACATGAGTGACACGAAAGGCGGCTAAGGGATTTATCCCTCATACTGAGGTATGGGAAAGATATCGGTTCTCGGCCGCTTGATCGAGAGTGACTGAAAGAATAGCATGGCCATGCACATGATACTGGGTATCATATCTTCAGTCATCTCACATATCAAGGAACGGTGATTGAGAATAATAAGGATGACGGCTCTATGCCTTATCTCAATCAGGATATCGGAGATAAAAGGATAATCTCAGGGATGACGGAAAGGTTAGAATCGACAGGGTCGATTCGTTATGTAGTGTCAGGCAATACTAAAGTCTCGTTAGTTGCCACTTAAATAGGATCAAGTAAAATGGGATTTTACGTTGATCTATTGACATGCATAAACCTAAGGGTCACACCGGAGGATGAAACTCATTGACACATTTATGGAGAATGGCCAAAAGGGAGTTGTCTCGGGACATGACCAAAACTGGGTTTTGGGTCATGTGCTCGTACGTGAATAGGACTTTACGGATTGAGACAAGGCTTGGAGTCTTGGGATTGATCGCGTCGGATAATGTTGGACATTTCCGGTATGGAAGGCTTGGAGGCGATGAGCGAATCACGGGACCTCGTTAGAAATGGCCACGGGCCATGTTCCAAGAAGCCCATGAAAGGCCCATGCAACCAAGGCCCATGGAACTAATTAATCAAGTCTTGATTAATTAGTACTAAGTAAGCAAGACAAGGATTAAGGTGTTGGTGATTCACCACCTAACCCAATCTTGTCTTGCCATACTTTGTCCTATTTACACCTTACTTGACACCATACTTGTCCCATGCCTTTAGTTGGACAAGTATGGGTTTTGTTATGTTTAAGTCATCTTTTTTCAACATAACAAACACAAGACAAGAATAGGAAACACATTTTCTCTCCCTCTTCCATGGCCATTTCGGGTTTGGCTAGTTTCCACCTCCATTTTGTGTTCTTGAGTCCTCAAAGAGAAGAACTACGTGGCTTTGATTCCCATGTGGATACGTAGGCGTCTTGGAGACTCAAGCCAATCATTCGTTAACCGGTGTTCTTGTTTTGGTAAGAAATAGTGCTGAATTTTTCTCTTGTGAATCAATTCTTTGTTAGTTGTTTCATGGTTTAATCGTCTCTTGGTTTTCATTGATTTTCCGTTGCGAGTTGGTTCATCTCCAACCCTACCTCGAGACCCAACATTAATGACATCTAAAATAGATGTATTTTATGTCAACATGAACACCCCACACTTAAGCTTTTCTCGCCACGAGAAAATTAAACTAACAAAGCAGTAAGATATGTCCCGGTTAAACCCCGAGGTTCACCTCGATAGGAGGAGTCCGGGCCTCCTTTATTCAAGCATGGTAAAATAAAGATGCAGCATGTAAAAAGGTTACGAAAATTTGATGATGGCTGAGTTAAAGTGTGCTTGCTGATCATAAGAGCTTTCTCAGAATTACACACCACAAAATCGAGCAAAGTTCAAGAAAACACATAAACCGATGAACGCAAATAAGAAAGTTGCTACTCACATTAAAGACCGACTCTTCTAACATGCACCCCCTTGTTCACTTTACTAGCGTGCTTCCTCTTTTCCCTACTACACGGATCTTTGAGATTCATATGCTACTAGTTAATCTCATCTCCACTAATCGTGAGGAATCATGGCAATCAAGAATAAAAAAGGACTTATATTCGGCTTGTAATGTATGGCTAGGCAAAGGGCATGGAACGGATTTAAAACACGAAGCTCATAAAATAAAACGTGTCAAACATGCTTCATCTCACACCCCTAACCACTTTTCACACATCCCGCTTACTTTCACCACAAGTCTTCACCAAACCATTCCTTAGACACTCTTTTTGAGTCTACTTGTTGGGCTAATTTTTTTTTCTTTATGCCCCTTTTATTTCACCTTTTCGTTTCTCTTCTCTTGATTTTGTATACTTTTTCTTACCCATTAAAATTTCTTGGGTACAAGAGAGATTTCTATCTTATTTGCTCTTTCGTTTTTCTCTACAAACCAAATGGCACATTATCACGAAGAACTTCATTTTCTTTGTACTCACTCAACTCACAAATAAATTCCCAATACCCCCTCTCATGAAGCACATAAGACACGAAATATGGGTTCAAACATGAGGATATACAAGAAATGATGGGCACATAGGTTTGTAATGTAATGGTTAGAAACGAAAGGCCATAGGCTCAAAATGGGTGACTAAGAAAATAAAGTAAGGTTAGATATTTGGCTCAAACGTTCCAAAGATGGCCTAAAATCGTTTTCTCAATTTAACCATGCTCCTCACTCTATTTCGCCTCGAATGGGATACACAAGTAGTTCTAGACTCAACTTACAATGCATATGAATCACAGGAAACAACGACTAATCAAGTAAACACTCAGAGTGCAAACAAAAGAGCGATCTTAATGCATGTGCTTACTCTACTTAATTGATTCATGCTAATCTATGTATTATTTGCACACTGTAAGAAATTGGCATGTGTAACAGTTCAAACATCGAAATCCTAAGATCCTGCACTCTCTTACTCAATCATATCACCAGAAAATATTTTTTTGATTTTTGATTTTTTTTTCAATGCAGCACAATATGCAGACCAAAAGTGTGAAATGAAATGCAAGCAGCCCACCCCACACTTTAAAACACGGCATTGTCCCCAGTGCGACTCTAACATAATTGACCAAATGCATCCCACAACAAATATTCAGAACATGTCACCCCACACTTGTCAGTTAGCATAGATTCAACCACCATACAGTCCTATATGTTTATACTATCAGCACAACAATTCAGGTGCTCGGCACCCACCAGATGACATATAGGAGTAAAACAGCGAAAAAACAATAATAAGCAAGAGGGTAAGAAAACTGCCCCTTGAAGAACCGATGTGTGGTACGCCACTGACGTGGGGATCTTGTGGTGCATAGATGAATGGAGAACTCCTCGCCCGATCAAGCCCGTAGGAGCCTGGCGCCTCGCGTGTAGTCAATATCCATACGCTCTCCAATCCATAGTTGGGGTGCCTCCCAACAAGCGCATTTGTTTAACGTCGTTAGCTCGACGAAAGGGGCGGCCTAAGCCCCCCGTTTTATCTTCTTAAAGGTTCATTGGAAAGTGATGCGAGGCTTTCTCTCGCCCAAACACCTTCACTAATCTCTTTCGGCTTCTTCCACACATTAACCACCAAGCTCAGGTCATTCTCCACCAGGATCCTGCACATGCAACAAGAAGGATTACAACCTCGAATATGAGTTAAAGTTTCACCTAAAACTTTACTCTTTTCCCTGAGTACATTCAACAATTCTCCTTCCCTACCATTAGATAAGTCACCTGGTATTACAATAGGGTACAAGTCATTCTCATTCAGATATACATATTTCAGATTATCAGGAAGAGATTTGAGTTTGACTTTCTGATCTGTTCTAACAGATTTTTCTAATTCAACTTGTGAGTGATCTACACTAGCCATTTGGTGAATTCTGGATTGTTGTTCATCTCTAATACCTATAGACTCAACTTTCGAGATCTTATCTTCTTTCCTAGAGTCAGTCCTATCCTTCAGTACATGAAACACTTTCTGCTGCTCACCATATCTCACTATTATTTCTCCCTTTTCTACATCAATAAGGGCTCTAGAAGTAGCCAAGAAAGGTCTCCCCATAATAAGAGGAATTCTATGATCTTCCTCCATATCCAAGACTATGAAATCTGCAGGGTAGATGAAGTCCTCAACCTTCACAAGTACATCTTCTATGATTCCCCTAGGGTACTTAATAGATCTATCCGCTAGTTGTAGGGTCACAGAGGTTGGTGTAGGTTCATTCCCAAGTCCTAACTTCCTAAACATGGATAGTGACATTAAATTAATACTTGCTCCTAAATCGCATAAGGACTTGTGAAATTGTATGTTACCTATTTTACAGGGAATCGAGAAGGTGCCTGGATCCTTGAGTTTAGGTGGGAGTTTATTCAACAACACATCAGAGCATTCCTCATTCAAGTTCACAATTTCCCCCTCTAATAATTTTCTCTTGCTACCCAATAAATCTTTCAGGCATTTAGCAATTTTGGGCATACTAGTTAAAGCTTCAAGGAAAGACATATTAATCTCAAGTTTCTTAAAAACATTCAAAAACTTTGCATATTAATCATCAAGCTTGTTTTTCTTAATAACTGAAGGAAAAGGAGGAGGTGGAGTCCAAGTTTCTGATTCAACATCGGACTCCCTTACCTTCTTACCTGAAGCGTGCCCCTCGATCTCTACTTCCTGTTTTTCCACTTCTACTATAGCTTGTGGTTCCTCATGCGTTTGGCCACTACTCAACATTATGACATTGACACTCTCCTTGGGGTTCCTTTCTGTGTTGCTCGGGAGGCTTCCAGGAGCCCTCGAATTCATTGCATTGGCCAGTTGACTCATTTGGGTTTCCAACTTTTGGAACCGGGAATCATTGTTCCGGTTCACTGTCTTCTGCTCTTCCATAGCTGTCTTCTGCTCTTGCATAGCTACCTTGTGCAGCTCACTATCCTCCTTCATATGTGCCATCATAGTTAGCATCATCTGCTCTAGTTTGGAGGAGGACTCTTGTTGTGGTGCATTCTGGGGCTGCTGATTCTGAGACCTTTGCTGATACTGCTGGTTTTGAGGCCTTTGTTGATAGCCCTGTCCTTCAGGTCTCTGTTGATACCCAGAAGAACCCTGATTCTGCCCTTGGGGTTTCCAGGCCATGTTCGGGTGGTCTTTCCATCCTTCATTGTAGGTAGAGGAGAACGGGTCATAATTTGGCTTCCTCTGGTTGCGCACAAAATTTGCAGTTTCTCCCTAAGGTTCTCCAATACCTTCAATGTAATCAATGGGATCTATAAATGAAGGTACCTACATGGCATCCAACTTTCTTGTCACACTCTGCACAATCTGATCCACCACTTTGTCCATTGAGGAAGACTCCACTGCATTGACCGTCCCCTTAGTTCCTACACCTCTTCTGCTGGACTGCCAGACTCTATTAGAAGCCATCAGGTTCAAGAGAGCTACATTGTTCTCTGGAGTCAATTGCACAAAAGAACCTCCAGCTGCTGAATCCAACTGACCTTGACTGACTTCATTCAGACTCGAATAGAAAGTCTGTAGCTGCACCCATAGTGGTTGCCCATGATGTGGACACTGCCTCAGCAAATCAGAGAACCTTTCCCATGCATCCACCAATGTCTCATCACCTTGTTGGGCAAAGGTGTTAATGTCTGCTCTCAGCTTTATTGTCTTCTTAGGTGGGAAGAATTGGTTCATGAAAGCATCCACTAACTGGTCCCATGTTCTGATGCTCCCAGTGGGTATTTCACGTAGCCACTTACTTGCTTTATCCTTCAATGAGAAGGGGAAAAGCCGAAGGAGCACTGCATCACTCGACACTCCATTATACCTGAATGTGTCACACAGCTCGAGAAACGTTGTTAAGTGTTCCAACGGATTCTCGTGTGCATTCCCATGGAATGGGTCACCTCTCACCAAGTTGATAACTAATGTCTTGATCTCAAATGTCGGGTTCGTGACTGGTGGTGCGACAATGCTGCCTTCAATGCCTCGGAGAGATGGAGTTCCATATTCCATCAATGCCTTTTGCCTTGGTGGTTCTTCCGGAGCAAACAGTGGGTTAAAACCCGGAGGAACCCGATTCTGCTCCCTAATTGGGTTTTTATTCCTTGGCTGGATCGCTTCCCTTTGAATGTCATTCTGGTTATCTTCATTGTCTGAATGATGACTCGAACCAGAATGATGACTCGAAGCGGAGTGATGACTCATAGCTTGCTTCCCTTGACGCTTCGTGATCCGAGCGTTTCTGTTAACCTCTGAAATATCTGTAGTCAACAAACTCGGAGAGGGGTGAGACCGCAATTGCATACACAAAATTAAATTAAATAAAATAAATAGAAAATGAAATAGTAATAATACGAATTATAAACGTATCAGAGTTGCCTTAGTTGCTCCCCGGCAACGGCGCCATTAACTTGACACTCCGAGATTTAACCCTCAGAATGGTACGACAAGCGTACCGGTCGTCAAGTAGTATTCGGGTTTTAAGTCCGAGATATCGTACCCAAGGGAGCAATTAAGCAAGCACTTTAGTTAATTAATTCGATGGTTAAGCTATTCCTATAACGATGTTTGGTTTTGGTTTGTTAAATGTAAATTCATGCAAGTACTGAGAATATATAAATGATCCGAAAACAGAGCACAAAACCACAAATGGATTGTAAATCAGAGATAAAAGACAATCTATGACATTAACGGGGGTCGAATTCGATGAACAACTTAACGATATTTGGCATACATTTATAACTAATACTATTTTAAGGGCAACGGGATACCTCTTTAAGTAGTCCTAACCATCTCTCGATCGTATTAGGACCCTAATACACTCGGTCCACCTAATTATCTCTAATCTAGGTGTAGAGCGGTATAAAGCATTACGATCTATGAATTCCTCTAACTTTAGGGTTTTACACCTATAGCTATTGCACTCGTGTCAGTCTAGCCATATTCTAGCCTAGATTGAAACCCGAGTTATCCAATTCCTTTTTCCTCTTTTTAACCTCATTTCTCAATTGTTGGTTAACAAGATTTAATCATACATGTACGTGATCAAGGCAATGTAGCATTACGAACGGAAATGAATAAACATTATTCTAGTATTAGTTTATAAGTATATGACCTATATATGCTCAATCAATTCATCACATCGTTCCCCCTAGCCCTAGATCGATATAAACTTAGTTCATAGCAAAGGAATAAGAACACAAGGGAAGGATTGAAATAATCATAATCATATTAACTGAAAATAGCAATACAAATATTCAGAAACAATCCAAACTACAAAAACCTCAATGTGATTCTAGTAGTTCTCCTTTGATCTTCTCCAAGTTCTCCAAGTTCTCTCCAAAAGTGGCTTTTTCTCTCCAATTTCGTGATCCCCTTCAATCTGACCTAAATTCCCTTTTATATGACGGGTTAACTCTGATAAAAAATAGGAAACGCAGCTGGAAATCGCGTTTTTGACGCTTGCACGGTCGCTTGCACGCCGTGCAAGTTTCTGGTGCACTTAAGTTGCACCAGTTTCTTGCACGTCGTGCAACAAACTGGTGCATTTTCTTGACTCCTCTGTCCAGAGTGCACCAGTTTGTTGCACGACGTGCAACAAACTGGTGCATGTTGCTGACACTTACGTCCAACTTCCAAATTTGCTCTGTTTCACTCCCGAAGTGCCCCTTTTTGCCCCGAAAACTTGATGAACCCTGAAACAAGACCAAATACATAATACGAGATAAAATGCATCATTTCATATTAACTCGGGACTAAAAAGAGCACAAATGTGGGCTAATGACATCTAAAATAGATGTATTTTATGTCCACATCAATGCCCTAATTGGACGGTTACTCGTGGTGGTGAACCGATGTTCATTACCTTAACTACTTTCTCTACTGAGCGAAAGCTCACCCCTTACGTTGTTGTATTTCAGGTCTTGAGTGGGAGTTTACTAGCTGGATGCTCGATGCTTGGGAGCTAGCGGGTGTTCTAGGCTAGTTGTATAGTGACGTCCTGTGTTTTGAACTAAGTACTGTTTTTACGATTCACTCAAGAGCTGTTGACTCTCTTTATTCGAATTTATGATTTACAGTTTATTATTTAAAGCTTTATTACTTTAAATTCTGTTTGGTTTATCTTCTATTTAAGTTCACGTCTCAAGTCCGGGCAAAACCGGATTTGGGACGTGACAGTACCAGTCCAAATAGTTTTTCCCATTTAGCTTGACCGTGTCAAGAATGGTTTTTAATGACAAACTGTTAATGTTCGCTGAATTTGCCATTTGATCTACAACAGATAAAATTCAATCAGTAAACTGAATAAATTTTATGAAGATCAAGCTTAAACACCAACAATCGATTCTAAACCTTTAGACTCTGAAACCAAGATCTTCGATTCACTCGATCAAGCTGAACTAATGCTCACCACTTAGTCGAGCTATGTAGGTAGGACTCCATCCAATCACATCCAATGTGACTCTTGGCTAGGGTATGTTCTTATGTACACGGCTTACCCTATCTGTTACCCTAGCTCAACCTAAGGCTGAGAATCATAGTCGGGTCCACCAATTTTCAACTATGGCCCGTCACTATGTAGGTGCTCCGCTAATGCGCACGACACAAACATATGTCGTCCAAACCTACTACCCCGCTTTCCCATGGATGCTCCGCTAATGCGCACGACACCCATAGGATGGGGAGGTAGTAAGGTGTTGATAATTGGGAGGTATCGGATATGACCCGTTTTTACTTGTCCGGTTGTGTTTAAAACTTTGACACATCCTAGATGCGATGAGCACATCAACTGCATTCCAAATGCAATGATGCCTCAAAATACATCAATGTAATTCTTCCTTCGAACCCGTCAACTACATCCAATGTAATGACGATTCTAAGGGCTCACACACAAGGATTAAAATTCCAATTTTATTTTTGCATGTGAGGTGATATGCTCGGTAAATAAAGTTAAGCATGTAATTCTAAAACACATAGAATTAGTCATGTATAAACTAAACCAAACATAAAGAGATAAATGTGCACATAATAGCCCCCTAAACTAACTCCCACTAGCTTCTTGAGCTCCACCGACACCAAGCCGATGCCAACACCCGAAAAGCCACCAAATGACCTTTTCGCTCTTTCTTCTTCTTGAGTAAAAAAATACAATTTAATACACGAATCACAGGTCGGGAATAAATAAATATTACAAACAAGTGGTTCAACGACCACACCTTGAAAGAATAATTGCACGCTAACTCTAACGGCTCGCATGCCATGAAAAGGGATAAATAATTAAATCGAGCTCGGGGCTATTATGTACACCATGCCAACATCACATCACATATCGTGTTATCAAACATCATGTGATTTTCCGGTTTTATTTAATAGCCAAGTTTCAAAATTTTTTGATGCTCGGTTTATCGAAACCGTTCAAAAATGAAACTTTTGAACATTTAATTTTCGAGTTCGTCATGAAGGTTCCAAACTCGTCATAACTAACAAAACGGTATAGACTTGGCATATCAACCATCCAATGGTCATGCTTGGCCTAGCTCCGTCCAACAGAGCCCCGTTCGGTCCCGGTTTCGGCTCCCTGAGAGTCCCGCTCCCGAGACCCGAAAAATCAAATTTTTTCAAAATTTCTAGATTTGAAATAATTTTCAAAAATTCATTTTACATGCATTAAATCCATAAACAAGAATCTAAAACCTGTTATCAAACAATTTAGCAAAACAACATGCCAAAAACGAAACTTTCAAGCAAAACCGAAACTTTGAACACCGTCTTGTGAATCCCGAAGGTAGCACGGCTCTGATACCACTGTTGGGTCTCGAGGTAGGGTTGGAGATGAACCAACTCGCAGCAGAAAATCAAGGAAAACCAAGAGACGATTAAAACCATGAAACAACTAACAAAGAATGGATTCACAAGAGAAAAATTCAGCACTATTTCTTACCAAAACAAAAACACCGGTTAACGAATGATTGGCTTGAGTCTCCAAGACACCTACGTATCCACATGGGAATCCAAGCCACGTAGTTCTTCTCTTTGAGGACTCAAGAACACAAAAATGGAGGTGCAAACTAGCCAAAACCGAAATGGTAGGAGGAGGGAGAGAAAAAAGTTGATTCCCATTTGTGTCTTGTGTTTGTTATGTTGAAAAAAGTTGACTTAAACACAACAAACCCCATACTTGTCCAACTAAAGGCATGGGACAAGCATGGTGACAAGTAAGGTGTAAACAGTACAAAGTATGGCAAGGCAAGATTGGGTTAGGTGGTGAATCACCAACACCTTAATCCTTGTCTTGCTTACTTAGTACTAATTAATCAAGACTTGATTAATTAGGTGCATGGGCCTTGGTTGCATGGGCCTTTCATGGGCCTCTTGAAACATGGCATGTGGTCATTTCCAACGAGGTCCCGTGATTCGCTCATCGCCTCTAAGACTTCCATACCGAAAATGTCCAACATTATCCGACGTGATCAATCCCAAGACTCCAAGCCTTGTCTCGATCCGTAAAGTCCTATTCACTTACGGGCACATTACCCAAAACCCAGTTTTGGTCATGTCCTGAGACAACTCCCTTTAGGCCATTCTCCATAAATGTGTCAATGAGTTTCATCCTCCGGTATGACCCTTAGGTTTTTGCATGTCAATAGATCAACGTAAAATCCCATTTTACTTGATCCTATTTAAGTGGAAACTAACGAGACTTTAGTATTTCCTGACACTGCATAACGAATCGACCCTATCGATTATAACCTTTCCATCGTTCCTGTCATTATCCTTTTATCTCCGATATCCTGATTGAGATAAGGCATAGAGCCGTCATCCTTATTATTCTCAATCATTATTCCTTGATATGTGAGATGACTGAATATATGATACCAAGTATCATGTGCATGGGCATGCTATTCTTTAACTCACTCTCGATCAAGCGGCCGAGAACCGATACCTTTCTCATACCATAGTATGAGGGATAAATCCCTTAGCCGTCTTTTGTGTCACTCATGTAGCCCATCCCCAAGCCAATCCTGGCCGTTATGGAAACCCTGTTACGGACAACGTTAGGCTCAGTTCAAACTCAGTTGTTGACTACATAGCGATCACAAAGACTCCTTGGTCTAAGGATACATGACAAGCTACGACAATGAATATGTTCATGACTTGATCTATGGAACATATTCATGTCGGGTCGTCCAATATCATGTCCCGCATGATATCTATGATCAGACTCCGGAATCATATTCCAATGACTAACAGAACGTATGTCATAAAGAGCCATCTTTCATACTAGTCGCTTCTAGTAAAGCTTTGTTGACTATGGACCCATCGAGTGTGATCTATCTCAATCTATGGTTCTATTCGCATGGTGGGGATAGATCAGAGCACACATCGATATATTACTCCAACACATAAGTAATATAAAGTCGCTTTAATTTTATTGCTAACGATGATATATACATTTGGACATTTAGGATTGAACTACGGGCACTAAGACTAACATTATGTACCTTGGAGTTCCGAATATGATTGGGAGAAACAGGAGCACAACAATGGCGTACTTAGGGCATCTGATTATCAAGCATATTCGGTCTTGGGATGGGAAGCTCCTCTCACCAGTAGGACGGGAAATGATGATCCGGTCGGTACTTACTTCACTCCCGGTATATGTCATATCCATCTTCACTATACCTCCTAAAATTATATCGAAGATCCATGTAGCGCTGAATCGTTTTTGGTGGGGGTAAGGCATGACGACCGATTATTTGGCAAGACTGTGACAAATTGTGTAGGCCAAATGAAGCTGGGGGTATGGCGTACGACATATGAGTGATGTTAATAAAGGACTCTTGGAAAAACAAGCTTGGAGTCTAGTCTATCGGCCTCACTCCTTAATGGCTCGGGTGCTTAAGGCCCGTTATTTTCCGAACAAGAGTTTCCTTAAAGCAAGATGTGGGGAGTCCGAGCTTCACATGGGCGAGTATCTTGTCTGTGCAGGATCTCATTCGGGGAGGGGGGTGGTTTGCGGATAGCGATATGGGATGGGCGAGACACCCTCGTTCTGGGCACTCCATGGCTAGTAGGGCCTAACCCCGAGATCACATGAACCATTCCGGCGTTGATTGGAGCCCAAGTAGCGGGCCTCATGGTACCAGGAAGCTTGTGCTGGGATGCCCCCCACATGGATCAGGTCTTGTCTGCCGAGGAACGTGATAACATACTTCAGGTATTGCTTTCAGGACTTAGAGGTAGAGACTCTTGGTATTGGACCGCTGATCGGACTGGACATTATACTACAAAGACAGGTTACTCAATACTGGCAACATCTGGACAAGAGGTGAGGCAGCACATGGTCTCGGTGACATGGTTTGCTCTATGGTCCTTTCCTGCTCTTCCGCGCCTTCTGATCTTCTTATGGAGAGGACTTATTGACACTCTATAGGTAGCTACCAATTTGATTTTTAAATTTGTCCCAATAAGCCCCACCTGCGATATTTGTGGAAAAGCTCCTGAAACGGTAGATCACATATTCCTTGAATGTGGATTCGCGAAAACATGCTGGTCACAAGCTGGTGGTCTCATCCCACAGGGCCTTGGAGGCACGTTTGTGCAGTGGTGGGAGGGGATAGAAGCGGGGAGGCCTCGAGATAAGATGACCGAGGTATTATCTATTCTGTGGGAGATATGGAAGGCCAGAAATGAGCTCAAATAGAAAGGTACCTCACTGACGGCTCTAAGGTTACTATGGTCAGCCTCAGCTCACCTGAGAGCCTGGCGGGAGGTGAAGGTTGCCTCCCCGAAGCCTAGAAGCACACCAACGGCCTGGCCGACCAAGTGGCTTCGCCCTCGGACAGGTACTATTGCGATTAATGTAGATGGGGCCGTATTTCAGGACACACAATAGTCGACGTGGGTTATTATTGCAAGGGACAATGCTTGGTCGATTCGGCTGATCGCGAATGATATACTTCCGGGCGTCTGGACCACAATTATGGTTGAGGCATGTGCATTGGCAACGACACTAAAGAATGCTCCCAGGTTTGGTCCTAGCGTCGTTATTCGCTCTGATGCACAGGTACTTGTCAACATGATCTTCCATGGTGATCCTCCAGTCTCGCCTATTGGGACATTTATTAGAGATATTTGGGAACTGCTTTCTCAACAAGAGGGAACATTCCTTCAATTTGTAAAAAGAACTGTGAACAAGGCTTCACACTGGCTAGCCAGGGAAGCTCGTTCTGTTTCTATTCATCAGTGGTCAGGACATGTGCCTGATGCACTCCAGTGTATCGTAACTTCGGATTTATAAGTAAACGTGCAACTTTCGCTCCAAAAAAAAACAATCTTTTGGGATAAACAACATTATACCAAAGAGAGTAAAATAAAATAGTGGAAATAAAATTACGATGGTCTGATATTACTTTGATAGACATGAAGAAGATGAGGCAAGTTTTGTTGATGTCTATAGACAAATCTGGTCAAGAAATTAGCCTCAGTGGCCTTGATGGCATTGCCCACTGAGCTCTTTTTGACCAAATCGCGGGACAACAAAACATGGAGCACGGCCAACCTCGGCAATATCCTCCCACCGTAGCTGCAAATGAGAACAACCGGGTACCTCTCGAATTCGGGCTGCGCCCACCCGACCCGGTCCTTGAAAAGGCGCAGAGTGAGGTCCAACCTCTCCTTGGACAAAGCCATGACGGTGGGCTGCTTCAAGAAGAGGGCTCGCACCTGCTCCTCCGTCCACCCGAATCTCTTGAGCACCTCCGTCTTGGCCGCCCATTTCTCTCTCGTCACCAGCAGCATCGCGCACACCCCGCGGAAGAACATGCTGCTCGACGCTCGGAACCCCATCTCCTCAACCTCCCTCACGCCCTCCTCGAACACCTCCGCCGGCCGCGACAGCACGCTCAGCGACCCCACCATCATCGCCACGATGCTCGAGTCCGGCACGCCCCGCACGCGCAGGCTCCTCGCGTTCTGCGGCACGGTTGGGTGGAAGTTGCGCACGAATCTGGCGCCTCCCTTGATGGAGAAGAGCGACGGCACCGCCCCGCTGTGCCCGAAGAATTGGGCGATGAATTGGAGGCAGGGGGCGAGTTTGTTGTCCAGGCTGATCCGGAGCACGTGGGGGTCGGAGGTGATGGCGCGGACGAGTGATTCTCCGGCGACGCCGTAGTGGGCGAAGAAACGGAGCTTGGGCTCGAGGTTCTTGGGCGTGTGCTGGAATAGATAAGGGCAGGCGGAGAAGATGGTGGCCATATCGGTGTCGGCGAAACCGTAGTCCCTGAAGAGGGAGATGACGGAATCGGCATTGGAGATGGAGGCGAGCTTGAGGTGCTTGGGCTTGGTGATTGTGGCGATCGTTTCAGGGGAGAGATCCAGCGAGCTTAACAGATAGTCCCAGGAGGAAATTGCTGTTGTTGGTGGTCGAATTTCGGATGAGGTCGAGGGTAGTGCGCCATGGTTGTGGCGGATGAGCGGTGAAAATGTTAGTGATGTTTTGGAGAAGAGAGGTGATTTATGTGGGTTGTGGATTGTCTGGGAACAAGAGAGAAGAGAAGATGAGTGATGGTTTGTGTTCGTGAAGGAACAGACATGAAAGGGAGATTGGAACATTTGAGCAGAGGATAGGACCTGAAACCCCGAATCTCTGTCTGTGGTTCTTATCGTTTTGGGAAGAAGATCAACAAGGTTTATGGACCAATCACAATGAGTAAGCATTGGGGTTTTGTACCGAAATACTGTAAACAAAAAAATGATACTAGAGCCAGAGCATCGCTCGAAGATAGTGCTAAAGGGATGTCAAGACTCAAGAGCATCCTCATCAATGTTGTAAAACACTTAGAGCACCCACATCAAGGGGTAGAACCTTGGACCATGAGGCAGATCCTTTTGTCGTCTGGGCAGGGTTCAGGGTTCTGCCCCCTAAAAAAAATGTACAGCATATCAGAGGGGCTTGTATGGGGACTAGATTTTTAGAAATACTGACTGTGTAATTAATTAAGCTTTAAATGAATTGTTAACGTTATTTTTAAATCGACAATTACTAAATAAAATAGAAATAAAATTTCATTAATAGAAATAAAATTTCATTAAAAAAAATACATAACTTAAAAAAAATACATAACTAAAAACCAAGGAATTATCAGTCGCCGAATCGTCGGAGTTGTAAGTCCCGCCCGACCGATTCCATAAGTGCTCCATTAGGTCTTCTTGAAGTTGCCGATGAGTTGCATCGTTGATGACACTAACTCACGCTTGGAGTTGCTGGTGGTACGACAAGGGCATGGATCGGTTGCATGGTTGAGGTGGTACGGAACCCTGAGATAATTCCGGCGGGGGCTCAAAAAATAGATCATTATCCCCTGCTTCATAGCGATCACGTTCGTCCTCCACGATCATATTATGTAGAATGATACAACAATGCATCATATCTAACAAAGTCTCTTTATCCCAGATCCGAGCGGGCCTTGACATTATGTGCCACCGTGCTTGGAGGACTCCAAAGGCCCATTCAATATCTTTCCGGGCACTTTCTTGGCATTTGGAAAACAACTTTTGTTTCGGGAATAGGGATGACGAATCGACTTGACGAACCGAACCCATTGAGGGTAAATGGCGTCAACTAAATAATACGGCTTGTTGTAACGATGCCCGTTGATCTCGAAATCCACGGTCATGTCCCGACCACGGAAAGCTTCGTCGAATAGGTGGCCGGCGTTGAGGACGTTAATATCGTTGTTCGAGAAACCCATACGAAAAATGCATGCCAAATCCATGTATCCCGGGACGCAACCGCTTCCAGCATAATTGTTGGATTCCCGTGATCGCCACTTTCATGCGATCCTTGCAATGCGACTTGGCAATTCTTCCACTCCCAATGCATGCAGTTAAGACTGCCAATCATACCGTGGAAGCCTCAGCTATTGCCCGACTCAAGTAATCACGTCATGTCCGCCACATTCGGCTTCCGCATGTATTCCTCGTAGAAAACACCAATAACGACTTTACAGAAACGTCGAACACATTTGAGTATAGTACTTTCCCCCATACGTAGTGTGTCGTCCAATGAATCGGCAGAGCACCCATTTGCTAGCATTCGTATCACGGCGGTGCACTTCTGGTGCTTTGATAACCCCAACCGACGTGCAGCGTCATAGCTCTGAACAAAGTACCTGTCATGAGACGCAACCGCTTCCATAACCCGTAAAAATAATGGTCTGGACATACGAAAACGCCTCCTAAACAATTCGGGGCCATAGATCAGGCTCTCGACAAAATAATCCCTCATCAGGTCGGCGTGGCCTTGCTCACGCCGTCTATCAATCTCTCTCCGGGAACCTTCTCCTGCTTCGAGCCATCGCCTCATTCTATCGAATTCTGGCATTGCTCTTTGTATCTGTCTCTGGGTTCTACGCCGGAGTCCTCGCTCACAAGCCCGAAGTTCGGCTTCGACCTCGCGGCGTTCGGCTGCGAGCTCCTCCCTTGTTTGACGTTCTTCGTCGGGCATTTGTTTTCGAGAATTGAAAATGAAAGGTAGAGAATTGGAGATGAAATGTGGAGTAGAAAATTTAGAAATGGTGTTGTGGATTTGATGAAATGGTGAGAGGTATTTATAGTTGGGGCAAAAAAATTTGTTTTGATATTTTGTATTAAAAAAAAAGTATCCGTTTCAGACCGTTGGTACCAGCAACGGTCTTTTTTTTTTGGGTTGGACACATGTCAAGCCCTCACTGGGCAATAGAGAGGCAAAGGGGCAGCGAGGTAGAAATAGTCCTCGCGCCCCTCTGCCCCGAACCCCTCATCATCTCCCCCACGCCACCGCCCCTCACGCCTCGCACCAAACGCCCCCCCCCCCCCCCCCCCACATCGGACTGGACCCCGAACCCCGAAGCTTCCCCTTCAGCTCCTGCCCCTGCCTCGCCATCAAGCCCCGCACCGATGTGGGTGCTCTTAAAAGGTGAGAATTCGATAATGAGAACTCCTAAATGTTAAAGGCTAGCTACAGTGGCGTCGGAACAATGCGTTTTGGGCCCGTCGAATTTGACGTGGCGGTAGAAAAAAGCGTCGAATCGGACTCGTAGAGTCGGGTCTATGTCGAATCTGTAAAAGTACAGATTCAGCGTCGATGCTTCTGTACACTCAACGAGCAGTTGAATCGACAGATTCGGGCCCAGCCAAATCTGAAACCGACGAATTTGGTGTTGACGCGTGGCACATTTCGGGCTTAAAGAATGGGTCAGACGCTTCAAATTCTTTACGATTCTTCTTCTTCGCTGCTTCTTCGTCTTCTTCAACCTCTGCAGTTTCTCTACCGTCGTTTCTACCACCTGCGTTTCTCCACCACTGCTCCTACCATCGTCGTTCCCAAATCCACATAACCTTGTTAGCTGCCTCTGCAGCAACCGTGTACTCGACCTCTTTCGTAGAATTGGCGACGGTATCTTGCTTCACGTTCTTCTAGCTAAAATCTCTGCCATTCAACGTAAACATATTATCATGACTGACATCTAAAGTCATCTGGATCTGTTTGGAAAACTACTGTCAATATATTCATTGACGACTAGTTCAACATCATCTTTCCCTAGGGTTAGACTGATGTCAACTGGTACATTTAATGGCTTACAAGACGTCTGGTCTTGTACATATCATGGCATACATGATTTATTCTACCCCAAAAGTATTGGATTCGCATCATACTTTTTACCTCATCAAGTGTCGTTGGACATTGAGTCTTACTGAGTTGAAAGCCATGACGAGCGGGTAAGAGTCCTTTCTTTGAATCGAGCATTGAGGACCTACTCAATGCCTTGTTCATATACTCTCTTGGTGCAATCTCTATATATCTTAATCCCTAATATATAAGCAACATCGCCTAAATGTTAGTGTTAGTGCCCTAGTGCAATCGTAAATGTCCAAATGTAAATATCACCGTTAGCAATAAAATTAAAGCGGCTTTATATTACCTATGTGTTGGAGTAATATATCGATTTGTGTTCTTGTCTATGCCCACCATGCGAATAGAACCATAGATCGAGATAGATCACACTCGATGAATTCCTAGTCAATAAAGCTTCAGTAGCAGCGACTAGTATGAAATATGACTCTTTATGTCTTACGTTTTGTTAGTCATTGGAATGGGATTCGGAATCTGATAATAGATATAATGTGGGACATGATATTGGACGACCCGTCCTGAATGTGTCATATATTAAGTGATGAACATATTCAATGTCGTAGCATCATGTATCCTTAGACCAAGGAGTCTTTTTAATCCTTATGTAGTCAATAACTGAGTTTGAACTGAGCCTAATGTTGCCCGTAACAGGGCTTCCATAACGGGCAGGATTGGCTTGGGGACGGGCTGCATGAGAGACACGAAAGAAAACTAAGGGATTTATCCCTCATATTGAGGTATGGGAAAGATATTGGTTCTTGGCCGCTTGATCGAGAGTGACTGAAAGAATAGCATGGCCATGCACATGATACTATGTATCTTATATATTCAGTCACCTCACATATCAAGGAACAGTGATTGAGAATAATAAGGATGACGGCTCTATGCCTTATCTCAATCAGGATATCGGTGATAAAAGGATAGTGACATATACGACGGAAAGGTTAAAATCGACCATGTCGATTCGTTATGCAGTGTTAGGCAATACTAAAATCCTGTTAGTTGCCACTTATATAGGATCAAGTAAAATGAGATTTTACGTTGATCTTTTCACATGCATAAACCTAAGGGTCACACCGGAGGATGAAACTCATTGACACATGTATGGACAATGGCCGAAAGGGACTTGTCTCGGAACATGACCAAAACTGGGTTTTGGGTCATGTACCCGTAAGTGAATAGGACTTTACGAATCAAGACAAGGCTTGGAGTCTTGGGATTGATCACGCCGGATAATGTTGGACATTTCCAGTATGGAAGGGTTGGAGGCGATGAGCGCGTCACAGGACCTCGTTGGGAATGGCCACGGGCCATGTTCCAAGAGGCTCATGAGAGGCCCATGCAACCAAGGCCCGTGAAACTAATTAATAAAGTCTTGATTAATTAGTACTAAGTAAGCAAGAAAATGATTAAGGTGGTGGTGATTCACCTCCTAACCCCATCTTGTCTAGCCATACTTAACACCATACTTGTCTTATTTACACCATGCTTCACACCATGCTTGTCCTATACTATTGTTTATCATGTTGATGGGATTTAATTGGTTTAAGTCATGCTTTTCCGACATAATAAACACAAGACACAAATAGGAAGCAACATTTTCTCTCCCTCCTCCTATCAATTTCGGCCAACACTTGGTGTTTCTCTATTTTTGGTGTTCTTGAGTCCTCATAAGAAGAACTACGTGGCTTTGATTCCCAAGTGGATACATAGGCGTCTTAGATACTCAAGACAAATCATTACCCGGTGTTCTTGTTTTGGTATAAAAATGCAGATTTTTTTCTTGTGATTCTAATATTTGGCAATTGATTCATGGTTTTAATGGTCTATTGATTTTATTTTCCGTTGTGAGTTGATTAATCTCTTACCCTACCTCGAGACCCAACTTTAAGTCCTTTACTGAGAAATACTTCCTCAACCAAGCTTTAGTCTCGTGCAAGGTTGAGATGTCGTTTCCAATGAGCACGAGAAATGTAACCTTCCTCCCACTAGCCCTCTTATAAATGCAAGGTCTATCCTTGTTCTTGATAAAGCCAAATCCAATTAAAGCTTCATCAAAATGAAGGTTCCAACTACGAGAAGCTTGTTTCAATCCATAAATGGATTTCAACAATCTACAAATATTTCCCTGGTTCTTCGAATCGACAAAACCTTCTAGATGTGTCACGCCCCAAATCCGGTTTTGACCGGACTCAAGACGTGACTCGAGTTAAAATAAATTAAGTAATAAACGATTGATAAAATACTCGAATCTCATAAAAACTCCAAAAAATCGATATAAGTAAATGTTCAAAATCCTCAATGAGTCACAGCTCGATATACGAAGTAAGATATCAAACGTTTAACAGGGAAGAACAACACAAATCTAAGACAAATCCCAAAATGAGCTGAAGCTCCCAAGCCTCGCACACTCTAGACATCTGGTACACCTGTAAAACAATAAGAGAAACAAAGGGGATGAGCTTACGCTCAGTAGGAAAAATCTCAATAACTCCACCTTTAGATCAATACTTAAATTGTTTAAACGGATAAACAAATAGCATAATAATACGGTTAACAATGTGATACTAATGAATAAAATATATAATCATAACAATATCGCACTTTTAAAGATAACTGTAACTTAAAAGAGTGCATAAAAAGTTCGATAACGAATCGATAAGAGTAAAATGGGAGTAATTAATATCATGCCACCCACTTTCTTTCTCAAGCCTCCGATCCATGGATAGATTCTCGGATCACTTCGGTTCCCATAATTCCGATCCACCAGAGTACCCATGTCATATCAGATTTTCCCTCGGTCCAGAGGAAGCACATGCGTTGGGGCACCGGAAACAATCCCAAATGGGCGCTTATCATCGGGATTCCCAGAAATGCCTCCAAAGGACCATATGTCATAGGGAACCAAGGTAGTGCTCCACTGGGACGCACGTCCTTGGGTGAAACCTCAGTAACCATCTCTCAAGAATTAATCCAATTAATATCCCGCAGGATCTGCTCATAATCAATCCACATCCCGCAGGATCTGCCAATAATCAATAAATATCCCGTAGGATCTGCCAATAATCAATAAATATCCCGCAGGATCTGCCAATAATCCATACCCGTAGTATCCAGTAATCAATGCCCTCAGGCTCCAATACTCAACCAATATCTCACTGTATCTGTCAAACTCCTCCTTTACCACGGCACCGGATTACCCCCCCCCCCCCCCCCCGGTGTATTACCGAACCAATAACACTCATCGAAACATACTTTCATCACAGCAAGACATCCAATAACACACCACACTTACCTTATACTTACCTGTCACGTCCCAACGGTACATCGATCACCTGATTGTACCCCGTGGTACAACCAGTCATACTTGATCATCCGTTCAAACAACAATTATATCAACACAAACACTCAATCAACCAAGTACGCATTCAACCAATAAACCATCATGTGAACGACCAATTAAGTATTCAATCATACAAGCTAATCTAGTTTCATTAGACTATTATGTTATCCTAATAACTAGCAACCAAGCATGTGAACCTAGCACACAACTAATCCGAGAGCTCTTCACAACCTCTCTACCAGTAAATCAATCCCAAGTATTTAAAGCAAGCTTCACTAATCGTCATCATCCTAAGCATGCATACTAGACTCATCCATTTATTAGTAATTGAAGTACGATTATTCTAGTTATTCGCATCCTATAGGCAATTCTAGGACCTTTCCGATTTTATTATCCTAATCATGCATACTAAGCGTTTAAATAAGAAGTTAAGACTTTCCCTACCTTGCGGTCTTCCTCTTAATACTCTGTTGTCACAATCGATAGTCACCATAACATTCTTCACACGAGTACCGGCAAGGTCTTCGGTCTTCAAGATCTTCGTTCTTCAAGGTCTTGTGGTCTTTGAACACAAAACAACTCTAATTAGACTCTACTTAACAGTAACAAAAATCCCCAAAACCCTTCAAAAAGTTCAGCTCCAAAACAAGCTCAAAACGGTGGAAAAACCTTCAAAAACCCCCAGAACTGGTCGGTCACGGACACTGTCACGGAGCCGTGACACCGACCCTCACGGAAGACGTCACTGAGCCGTGATGTGTGCCGTCACGGTCTCCCTCACGGAGCCGTGACGTCGCCCGTCACGGGATCCGTCGCGGATCCGTGACGCTCCAGGGCAGTTCCGCCCTTCTTCAACCTCCAGCTCCTTTTCTCTGAAAACACACAACCAAACTCCATTTTTAACTATTTCCAGCTCCAAAAACAATCAAATACCTCCAAAACTCCGCTACCCATGGTAGGAATCAACAAATAAACAAGTTTCCAAGGATTCTCCAAATCACAATCAAATCAAAAACTCCAAAATTTCATCCAAAGTCACCCAACAACAACACCCTCAATGGGTTCATCAAAACTTCAACAAGAGCACAATCCAAACCTCCTACTTCAGTACTTCTTCTCCAAATAACCAATACAAAGCTAGTTTATCAACAACAAGCCAAAAACCCACAAAACCCAAGAAATGAGAGTAAATGAAATGGAGAGTTGTGAGCATCCATACCTCTAGGAGAATGAGTTGATGAAGATGAAGGGATTTTGGAGAGGATTTGGGTAGAAATTGATACAAAAGGTCTCTCTTTTCTCTTGTTTTCTCTTCAAGACACCATGGAAGCTCCAAGCTCTCCCTCCTCTCTCAGTTTTCGGCTGCCACTAGAGAAATAAGCTGAAATTGTGTCATCTAATGCCTTAAAAAGACCTAGAGGTGAAAAAGACCAAAAACCCTTTAGTTCTTATCCCTTTTATGGACAACTAGTGAGGGTAGAGATGTCATTTGAGCCTCTTTCCTTTCCTACAAGCCATTAGTGACACTTGGCATTGTGGGGACCACTCTCTTCCATTAAAATCCAGCAGTCCAAATTAAATGCATTTACTCGATAAAAAGCTCGGTTTTGACCAAATTTGACTTCCTTCAATATTATACTCAAATGAATGGAAACGGCCCAATTAAGCCAACCGTGATGACGGCTAAGCTTTTTGGGCCCCGGAAAAGCCCCGAGTGACCTCCTGAGTCCTCGGTTGACTTTTCCAGTAGAAAGTCAAACTTGTCTTAAAAGTCACCGGTTCGACCGGGATCGACCGGGAGCGGTTCTTACAAGATGAGACATAAAACGTACTCAGTCAACCCTCTGTTTAGAAAAGCGGTTTTGACATCCAGTTGCCATATCTCGTAATTATGATACGAAGTTATGTCAAAAAGAATCTGGATCGATTTAACCATAGCCACTAGGAGAAGGTTTCCTTATAGTCAATCTCTTAGATCTGTCTACAACCTTTTGCCAATAGTATGGCTTTGTAGGTCAGAGGATTTCCATCCATGTCAATCTTCACCTAAGATGCTTTTGCATTTGATGGTCCTCACACTACCGATGGGATCAACTAGTTCTCAGACTTGGTTATTCGTCATGGATTGCATTTCCTTTCTCATGGCTCCCAACTATAACTCAGATTCAGATACCACGGTTCCCTAAAAGGTGGTAGGATCATCGTAATCCACATTAAGTTCCCCGTCACCTCCTGATACCATATCTCAGAGGTGGACAACTAATCCTTTCAGATAGTGTTGGGTCTCGAGGTAAGGTTGGAGATGAACCAACTCACAACGGAAAATCAATGAAAACCAAGAGACGATTAAAACCATGAAACAACTAACAAAGAATAGATTCACAAGAGAAAAATTTAGCACTATTTCTTACAAAAACAAGAACACCGGGTAACGAATGATTGACTTGAGTATCAAAGACGCCTACGAATCCACATGGGAATCAAAGCCACGTAGTTCTTCTCTTTGAGGACTCAAGAACACAAAAAATGGAGGTTGGAGCTTGTCTTGGCCGTAATTGAAAGGGTGAGGAGGGAGAAGTTGTGTTTCCTATTCTTGTCTTGTGTTTGTAATGTTGAAAAAAGATGGATTAAACATAACAAACCTCATACTTGTCCAACTAAAGGCATGGGACAAGCATGGTGACAAGTAAGGTGTAAATAGGACAAAGTATGGCTAGACAAGTTGGGGTTAGCTGGTGAATCACCAACACCTTAATCCTTGTCATTCTCACTTAAACTTATTAATCAAGACTTGATTAATGAGTTAGTTTGTAGAAAGAGAAAGAAGAGAGAAGGAAGAGAGAGAAGAAGAAGGTGTTCTTGGTGGACTTGTGACGTTTCCATCTCATCTAGCCCTTGGATCGTCTCAAAGCTTGGAGAGTCAAGCTCACCCCGTCTTCCTCTACGGTTAGTACCGAACCGATTCTCGTTTTGGTGATTTTTGGAAGTTAGGGTTTGTGTAAAACTATGAGTTAGGGTTGTAGTGAGGTTGGGGGAAGTGTTGGAGACGCTTTAGAGGTGTTTGGAGGTTTGATTGAACGTTTTCCTGCGAGCGGGAGCTCGGGAGGAGCTCTGGCCACCATAGGGGGTGGCCGGCCACCATAGGAGATGGCTGGCCGGACCTAGGGCCGGCCACCACCATGGTGGCCGAGCCCCACATGAACCCTAGGGCCCACGGCCTAGCTTGGCCGGGTGGGGCCCACGTGCTCGGGTGATCGTGTTTTATGTTCGGGTAGTTTAAAACGTTCCCCGGACCATTTATCCTTAACAGAATCGAAAGTTGGAATTATATTGGAAAAGTTACAATTAAGGGGTTTTCGAAACTTGAAACGGAAATTAATTGACTCGGGAGTCGGAATTCGATTCGGTCAAGTAACTTGGGACCCTTGAATTATTCTAAGACCGTAGAAACGAAAACGAGAATTTTTGGAGCCCCGGAAGGGCATTTACGAAACCCGGGCAGATTCGCCATGTCGGGCGAATCGGGCCTTTTCGGGTCCCTTATCGACAATGTCGAGTAATTGGGAAGTTTGGGAGTGATCGACATTGTCGGGGTTAAGTTGGGCATCAAGTTTAATGATTTTCAGTTTATTCCTGCGAGTTGTTAAGTGCTTTTAAATTGTGTTCTTTTAGATCGTGCCACAGACCGAGGCAAGGGAAAGCTGGGTGAGTGACTGAGATCATCACCGGAGCTCGTTGGTTGGCTTTTGGGAGAACACGCACGAGGTAGGGAAAAGTAGCCGGATCTCGGCCCTGACTAGGGAAAGTTAACAGTCGAATTGCATGTGACACCGGGGTGTCGTGGGTTAAGTAGGTTTATCGAATATTAGAAAGGCATGATACGGGAACGTAGCGAATATGAGAAAAGCATGTGACACTTAGTAGTGTCGTAGGAGCAGAGAACTTAGCGTTATTAGAATTACTGGGGGCATATGACCATGCCCGGAGGTTGACTGTTTAATTTACGTCTTGGGTGGCCATGAGGGCCCGTGTTATTATTGTTGAGTTTGGGTGGCCATGGGAGCCGTGTTATTATTTTTGAGTTTGGGTGGCCATGAGAGCCCGTTTTATTATTGTCGAGTCTTGGGTGGCCATGAGAGCCCGTGGTTTTATTATTGGTGTTTTGGGTGGCCGTGAGTGCCCGTGGGGTTGTGAACCCGTACTTTACCGTTGGTGTCTTGGGCGGTCATGAGGGCCCGTTGGGTTGTTGAACCCGTGTTACTTTAGTATTGGTGTCTTGGGTGGCCGTGAGTACCGTTGGGTTGTTGAACCCGTGTTGCTTTAGTGCTGGTGTCTTGAGTGGCCGTGAGTGCCGTGGGGTTGTTGATCCCGTGAGTTACTGTTGGTGTGTCTTGAGTGGCCGTGAGTGCCGCGGGGTTGTTGAGCCCGTGAGTTGTTGTTGGTGCGTCTTGGGTGGTCGTGAGTGTCGTGGGGTTGTTGAGCCCGTGACTTACTGTTGGTGTGTCTTGGGAGGCCGTGAGTGCCCGTGGGGTTGTTGAGCCCGTGAGTTACTGTTGGTGTGTCTTGGGAGGCCGTGAGTGCCCGTGAATGGTTTGGGTTGTTGAGTCCGTGTTTTACTGTTGGTGTCTTATGTGGCCATGAATGCCTGTGGAGTGTTGAACTGGTCTTGTTACTGGTTGTTGAACTTGCTTGTGATTGTGATTGCGCTTGTGATTGTGGTTGCGGATCTCGGTAGGTTGCAAGCATTCTTTGGCTGGCCTGACCAAGTTTGAGTATCAACAGGTTGCAAGCATTCTTTGGCTGGCCTGACACAGTTTGAGTATCAACAGGTTGCAAGCATTCTTTGGCTGGCCTGACACAGTTTGAGTATCAACAGGTTGCAAGCACTCTTTGGCTGGTCTGGTCCGAGTTTGAGTATCACAGGTTGTAAGCATTCTTTGGCTAGCCTGATCCGTGTTCGTGTGAGTGGGAGAGGTTACTGAGCAGTTGGTATGCGATCCTTTGTGATCTTGTTTGTTGTGCGATCCCTTGTGATCTTGTTTGGTGTGCGATCCGTTGTGATCTTGTTTGGTGTTGCATAGCTGTCGTTTGAGTCCTTGGAAGAGGTCGTGATCGTTGTGTCGGGTCTACTTTACGTGTCAGGGTGTCGAGTTGGTCAAGGAAGGTAACTGTGGGTGTGTGTTCAGTCGGAGTACTTGGGTTGGGGACAGTGATCCTCGGAGTTGAGTTTTTTGTGGGTGTTACCGGCATTGTCTGCTAATTATGCCGTAGTCAGTCTGTTATCTGTGGTGGTGAGCGAACACTCACCCCTAGCTGCTTTTTCCTACAGGTACTGATCACAGGACGGACTAGGTGAACTCTCGAGGCTTGTGGAGCTAGGAGGGGAGTCCGGGTTTTTGTCTTTTGAGTCTAGTGACGGATACCTTGTACTTTTGTCCACGTGTTGGGACGTATTTTAAGTTGTAAATATTATTTGATTAACTAAATGGAGATTTTAAAGTGTTTATCCAAAACAGGTTTCATTGTTTTATTGTTTTAAAACGTTCACGTTCCAGGTTCGGTTTTACTGAATTTGGGGCGTGACAATGAGCCTCTTGGAACATGGCCCGTGGCCATTTCCAACGAGATCCCGTGATTCGCTCATTGCCTCCAAGCCTTCCATACCGGAAATGTCCAACACTATCCGACACGATCAATCCCAACACTCCAAGCCTTGTCTCGATCCGTAAAGTCCTATTCACTTAGGGGCACATGACCCAAAACCCAGTTTTGATCATGTCCCGAGGCAACTCCCTTTTGGCCATTCTCCATAAATGTGTCAATCAGTTTCATCGTCCGGTGTGACCCTTAGATTTATGCATGTCAATAGGTCAACGTAAAATCCCATTTTACTTGATCCTATATAAGTGGCAACTAACAAGACTTTAGTATTGCCTGAAACTACATAACGAATCGACCTTGTCGATTCTAACCTTTCCGTCATCCATGTCATTATCCTTTTATCTCCTATATCCTGATTGAGATAAGGCATACATCCGTCATCCTTATTATTCTCAATCAATGTTCCTTGATATGTGAGATGACTGAATATATGATACCTAGTATCATGTGCATGGCCATGCTATTCTTTCAGTCACTCTCGATCAAGCGACCGAGAACCGATATCTTTCACATACCTCAGGATGAGGGATAAATCCCTTAGCCGTCTTTCGTGAAGCTTCTAGTGAAACTTTGTTGACTAGGGACCCATTGAGTGTGATCTATCTCGATCTATGGTTTTATTTGCATTGTGGCCATAGATCAGAGCACACATCGATATATTACTCCAACATATAAGTAATATAAAGCCACTTTAATTTTATTGCTAACGATGATATATACATTTGGACATTTAGGATTGAAATACGGGCACTAAGACTAACAATCTTCCACTTTCCTTAGTTCCAATCTAAACTCAAATATGTCCCCATCGACTTTACATGTCTAACATGTTTAGGCAGCGACAATGCCTTAGTCAAAGGGTTGACTATGTTATCATCTGTTGCAATATAGGTTATCTTCACTTCACCTCGGTTCGGTATTTCTCTGATGAGGTGGATATGTCGTAGTACATGTTTTGATTTGTTATGCAATCTTGGCTTTTAGCTTGCGCAATGGCCCTTGCGTTGTCGCAAAATGGATTCACCGGGTTGGATGGGTTTTTAATTACACCCAACCCTGTCGTGAATTTCCAAATCCACTTAGCCTTTTTAGCTGCTTCTGCAGCATCCATGTACTTGGCCTTTGTCGTAGATTCGGCGACGGTATCTTGCTTTACGCTCTCCCAGCTAAAGCTTTTCCATTCAGCGCAAACACATATCCTGACTAACTTCTAAAGTCATATTGATTTGTCTTGGAAATCTAGCGTCTACTCATCCTTCGACGACTAGTTCAACATCATCTTTCCCCCGTGTTAGACTGATGTCTACTGGTACAACATAAGGCTTACGAGACGTCCGGTCTCGTACATGTCATGTCATATATGATCGATCCTGCCCACAGGCGCATGAGATTCGCATCATCCATTTCAACCCATCGAGTGTGATCTATCTCGATCTATGGTTCTACTCGCATTGTGGGCATAGATCAGAGCACACATTGATATATTACTCCAACACATAAGTAATATAAAGCCGCTTTAATTTTATTGCTAACGATGATATATACATTTGGGCATTTAGGATTGAACTACGGGCACTAAGACTAACAATTTCCCACTTTCCTTAGTTCCAATCTAAACTCAAATATGTCCCCATCGACTTTACATGTCTAACATGTTTAAGCAGCGATAGTGCCTTAGTTAAAGGGTTGACTATGTTATCATCTGTTGCCATATAGGTTATCTTCACTTCACCTCGGTTCAGTATTTCTCTGATGAGGTGGATACGCCGCAGTACATGTTTGGATTTGTTATGCGATCAAGGCTTTTAGCTTGCGCAATGGCCCTTGCATTGTCGCAAAATGGATTCACCGGGTTGGATGGGTTTTTAATTACACCCAACCCTGCCGTGAATTTCTAAATCCACATAGCCTCTTTAGCTGCTTCTACAGCATCCATGTAGTTGGCCTTTGTCGTAGATTTGGCGACGGTATCTTGCGTTATGCCCTCCCAGCTAAAGCTCCGTCATTTAGCGCAAACACATATCCTGACTAACTTCTAAAGTCATCTGGATTTGTCTTGGAAAACTAGCGTCTACTAATCCTTCAACGACTAGTTCAACATCATCTTTCCCCCTGGTTAGACTGATGTCTACTGGTACAACATAAGGCTTACGAGACGTCCGGTCTCGTACATGTCATGGCATATATGATCGATCATGCCCCTAGGCGCATGGGATTCGCATCATCCATTTCAACGCATCAGGTGTCTTAGGTGACTGAGTCTTGCTGAGATAAATGCCATGACTAGTGGGTAAGAGTCCTTTCTTTGAATCAAGCATTGAGAACCTACTCAATGCCTTGTTCACATAGGTTCCATGACTTAAATCCAAGACCCTCTTGGTACGATCTCTACATATCTTAATCCCTAAGATATAAGAAGCATCGCCTAAGTCCTTTATTGAGAAAAATTTCCTCAACCAAGCTTTAGTCTCGTGTCAGGTTGGGATGTCATTTTCAATGAGCACCAGAAAGGCAATCTTGCTCCCACTAGCCTTCTACAAACGCAAGATTCATCCTCGTTCTTGATTAAGCCAAATCCAATTACAGCTTCATCAAAACGAAGGTTCCAACTCCGAGAAGCTTGTTTCCATCCATAAATGGATTTCGACTACTTACAAATCTTTCCATTATTCTTCATATCGACAAAACCTTTTGGCTGAGACATAAAATGTTCTAAGTCAAACTTCTAGTTAGGAAAGCAGTTTAGACATCCACTTGCCATATCTCGTAATTATGATACGTAGTTATGTCAAGAAGAATTTGGATCGATTTTGACCATATCCACTAAGGAGAAGGTTTCCTCATAGTCAATCCATTGCATCTGCCTATAACCTTTCGCCACCAGTCGAGCTTTGTAGGTCAGAGGGTTGCCGTCCATGTCCATCTTCACCTTGAAGATCCATTTGTATCTGATGGTCCTCACACCATTGATGGGATCAACCAGTTCCAAGAATTGGTTGTCCGACATGGATTGCATTTCCTCCCTCATGGCTCCCGACCATAACTTGGAGTCGGGCCCATCCACGATTTTCTGAAAGGTGGCTGGATCATCTTGATCCACCATGACTTCATTGTCACCTCCGGATACCATATCTTGGAGGCGGACGATTGATCCTTTCAGATCGCCTTGAACCTTCCATAATTTTAACAGGAATTAGTTCTTACTCTACGACCATCTCTAGCTCCCTTTCTACTGGGTTGTCAATTTGTTTAGACGGATCTGTACCATCCTGAATTTCTTCGAGATGCACAAACCTCCCATGACGTCTTTGGAAACAAAACTTCTTTTCCATAATGACCCCACCCCAAGTGACGAACACCATGTACTCATTGGGTTTGTAGAAGTAGTATACCCTTGTTCCTTTGGTATACCCCACGGAGGTGCATATCTTAGATCTTGTTTCGAGCTTAGTCGAAACCAAATGTTTTACATAAGCCTCGCAACCACATATCTTTAGGAAGGACAAAGAGGGCATCTTCCCATGCCATTTCTAAAATGGTGTCTCTTCCACACCTTCGCCGGAGCATGATTCACTATGAACGCGGTCGTCTCTAGAGCATAACCCCAGAAAGAGATTGGGAGATCAGTCCAACTGATCATGGATCAGACCGTATCCAATAAAGTGCGATTTCTCCGCTCAGACACAACTTTCAACTGCGGTGTTCCGGGAGGAGTCCATTTTGAAAAGATCCCGCTCTCCACCAGATGATCTAAAAACGCTATGGTTTAAGTATTTTCCACCTCGATCCAATCGAAGTGTCTTAATACTTTTCCCGAGCCGGTTTTCTACTTCAGTCTTGAACTCTTTGAATTAATCAAAAGCTTTAGACTTATGTCTTATTGAACAGACACAACCATATCTACTATAATCGTTAGTAAATGTCATAAAGTAGCTAAAACCCCTCTTGGCCAGCGAACCTATTGATCCACACACTTCCGAGTGTATCAGCCCCATTAATTCACCCACCCTTTGACCGCGACCAATAAAGGGCGTTTTAGTCATTTTTCCCATCAAACAAGCCTTGCACCTATTGATCGAATGGAATTCGAATGGACCTGAAAGCCCGCACTTCTAAAGTTCTGATAGGCGCTTCTTGTTTATGCGGCCCAAATGACAGTGTCATAACAAAGTTATGTTTAAATCGTTGGATTTAGACCTCTTGGTATTGACATAATAAATAGAACTGGAGGCATTGTTACCCATATCTAAAATATACAATCCTCCAACCAAGTTAGTACTAGCATAAAACATATCATTTCATAGAACATTGAAAACTCCATTTCTATTATTAACATTATATCCTTCCTTGTCAAACATGGATACAGATATAGTATTCATACTAAAAGTAGGTATGCAATATACATTATACAATACTAAGACAAGGCCACTTGGCAAAGAAATACTCATGGATCCTACAGCAGTTGCCACAATTTGGAGGTCCACTTCGTGCTTTCCAAACCTCTCCTACTTTCAGCCACTATACGTTAGTGCATGTGTGAGATTCAGTCCTGGTATATAATACCCATGAATCTTTTGAAGTAGAGAGATGTAGCTCTATAGAGTTAATACTGGATGAAGGAACGGTCCCACCGCCCTTCCTTATATCATCCACGATTCCTAATGAAGGTGCAGTCCTACTGCCCTTTTTCAGATCATCCAGGCTATCTGATGAAGGCGTAGTCTCACTGCCCTTCTTCAGATCACTCATGAACTTCCTATAATCCCAGTTCCAATGACCAGACTGTTGGCAGTAGAAGCAGACATTCTCAAGTGTCTCATCTTTCCCGCCAAGTTCGCATGGGTCCCGCCCTTGCCACTTCCAATTCCCTTGTGGACCATCAGAATATCCTTGGATCCCAGATCCCTGATATTATTCTCAATAGTTAATGACACTTCATGTAACTCTCATATGGTCTTAGAGACAGCCTTGTCAAGGACATATTCTTTGCGTTCAGACTTGAGGACTATCCTCAAAATTTTGTACCAGTCCAAATAGTTTTTCCCATTTAGCTTGACCCTGTCAAGAATGGTTTTTAATGACAAACTATTAATGTTCGCTGAATTTTCAATTTGATCTACAACAGATAAAATCCAATCAGTAAACTGAATAAATTTTATGAAAATCAAGCTTAAACACCAACAATCGATTCTATAACTTTAGAATCTAAAACCAAGATCCTTGATTCGCTCGATCAAACTGAACGGAGGCTCACCACTGAATCGAGTTATGTAGGTAGGACCCCGTCCAATCACATCCAATGTGACTCTTGGCTAGGGTATGTACTTAAGTACACAACTTACCTTATATGATACCCTAGCTGAGAATCATAGTCGGGTCCACCAATTTTCAACTATGACCAGCCACTATGTAGGTGTTCCGCTAAGGCGCACGACACCCACATATGTCGTCCAAACCTACTCTCCCGCTTTCCCATGGATGATCCGCTAAGGCACACGACACCCATAGGACGGAAAGGTAGTAAGGTGTTGATAATTGGGAGGTATCGGACATGACCCGTTTTTGCTTGCCCGGTTGTGTTTAAAACTTTTGGCACATTCTAGATGCGATGAGCACATCAACTACATTCCAAATGTAATGATGCCTCCAATTCCATCCAATGTAATTGTTCCTTCAAACCCGTCAAATACATCCAATGTAATGACAATTTTAAGGGCTCACACACAAGGATTAAAATTCCAATTTTATCTTTGCATGTGAGGTGATATGCTCGGTAAATAAAGTTAAGAATGCAATTCTAAAACACATAGAATTAATCATGCATAAACTAAACCGAGCATAAAGCGATAAATGTGCACATAATAGCCCCATAACCTAACTCCCACTAGCTACTTGAGCTCCACCGACTCCAAGTCGATGCCAACACCCGTAAAGCCACCAAATGACATTTTCGCCCTTTCTTCGTCTTGAGAAAAATATTACAATTTAATACATGACTCTCATGTAGGGAATAAATAAATATTACAAATAAGTGGTTCGACGACCACACCTTGAAAGAATAATTACACGCTAACTCTAACGGCTCGCAGGCCGTGAAAAGCGGTAAATAATTAAAACGAGCTCAGGGCTATTATGTACACCTTGCAAACATCACATCACACATCGTGTTATCAAACAAGCATGTTATCAAATGTCATGCGATTTCCGGTTTTAACTAATAGCCAAGTTCCGAAATTTTTTGATGCTCGGTTTATCGAAACCATTCAAAAATGAAACATTTGAACATTTGATCTTCGAGTTCGTCATGACGGTTCCAAACTCGTCATAACTAACAAAACGGTTTAGCCTTGTCATATCAACCATCCAATGGTCATGCTTGGCATAGCTCCGTCCAACGGAGCCCCATTCGGTCTCGTTTTCGTCTCCCCGAGAGTCCCGCTCCTGAGACCCGAAAAATCAAACTGTCACGCCCCAATTTCAGTAAACCGAACTCGGGACGCGAACATTTAGAATAATAAAACATTTAGTTGCCTTTTTCATAAATCACCGTTTGTTCAACAAAAATAATATTTACAACTTAAAATACGTCCCAACAAGTGGACAAAAGTATGGTATCCATCACTAGACTCAAAAGTAAAACCCAGAAACCCGCTCCTAGCTCTTCAAGCTTCAGAAGCTCCCGTAGTCCAACCTGCGACCGGTACCTGTAGGAAAAGCAGCTAGGGGTGAGCGTTCGCTCACCACCACGGATAATAGACTGACTACGGCATAATTAGCAGATGATGCCGGTAACACCAACAATAAACTCAACACCGGGGAAACTATCCCCAACTCAAGTACTCCGACTGACACACACCCACTGTTACCTTCCTTGACCAACTCAACACTCTGACACGTAAAGTAGACCCGACACAACGATCACGACCTCTTCCAAGGACTCAAGGACCGCCCCGCAATACCCAAGATCACAAAGGATCGTACACCATACAAGATCACAAAAGATCGCACACCAAGCAAGATCACAAAGGATCGCATACCAGCTGCCCAGTAACCTCCCTCACCAGACTCAACCTCAAACTCGTAATGTAAACCCGACACAACCATTTATGACCTCCTCCCAAGACATGAACTCGGATCAGGCTAGCCAAAGAATGCTCACAACCTGCCGAGACTCGAACACGGATCAGGCCAGCCAAAGAATGCTCGTAACCTGCCGAGACTCGAACACGGATCAGGCCAGCCAAAGAATGCTCGTAACCTGCCGAGACCCGAACACGGATCAGGACAGCCAAAGAATGCTCGTAACCTGTCGAGACCCGTATTTGGTCAGGCTAGCCAAAGAATGCTCGTAACATGTCGAGACTCGAATTTGGTCAGGCCATCCAAAGAATGCTCGTAACCTGCCAAAATCCACACCACTTCCCGACACACAATCGGGTCACTAAACTCGGGCAAGCATAAATCACAATCACAAGAAAAGTTCAACAAACAGCAACAACACAAGTTCAACACTCCACAGGCACTCATGGCCACCCAAGACACCAACAGTAAAACACGGACTCAACAACCCCACGGGCACTCACGGCCTCCCAAGACACACCAACAGTAACTCACGGGCTCAACAACCCTACGGGCACTCACGGCCTCCCAAGACACGCCAACAGTAACTCACGGGCTCAACAACCCCACGGGCACTCATGGCCACCCAAGACACACCAACAGTAACTCACGGGCTCAACAACCCCACGGTCACTCATGGCCACCCAAGACACCAACAGTAAAACACGGGCTCTCATGGCCACCCAAGACACAACAATAAAGTACGGGCTCTCATGGACACCCAAGACACAACAGTAAAGTACGGGCTCTCATGGCCACCTAAGACACCAACAGTAAAGTACGGGCTCTTATGGCCACCCAAGACACAACAGTAAAACACGGGCTCCCATGGCCACCCAAGACACCAACAGTAAAACACGGGCTCTCACGGCCACCCAAGACACCAAAAGTAAAACACAATCAACCTCCAGCATAATCAATGCCTCCAACAGTCCTAATATCAACAGTTTCACAATCAACCTCCGGGCATGGTCATATGCCTCCAGTAATTCTACTAACGCTAAGTTTTCTGCTCCTACGACACTACTAAGTGTCACATGCATTTCCAATGTTCGCTACGTTCCCGTATCAAGCCTTTCTAATATTTGATAACCCACTTAACCCACGACACCCCAGTGTCACATACATTTCTACTGTTAACTTTCCCTAGCCAGGGCCGAGATCCGGCTACTTTTCCCTACCTCGTGCGTGTTCTCCGAAAGCCAATCAACGAGCTCTGGTGTGATCTCAACCACTCACCCAGCTTTCCCTTGCCTCGGTCCGCGGCACGATCTAAAAGACACAAGTTTAAGGCACTTAACAACTCGCGGGAATAAACTGAAATTCCATAAACTTAACGCCCAAACGTAACCCCGACAATGTCGATCACTCCCAAACTTCCCGATTACTCGACATTGTCGATAAAGGACCCGTAAAGGCCCGATTCGCCTGACATGGCGAATCTGCCCGGGTTTTGGAAATGCCCTTCCGGGGCTCCAAAAGTTCCCGTTTTCGTTTCTACGGTCTTAGAATAATTCAAGGGTTCCTACGCACTTGACGGAATCGAGTTCCGACTTCCGAGACAATTAATTAACGTTTCAAGTTTCTAATACCCGTTAATTACAACTTTTCCAATTTAATTCCAATTTTCGATTCGGTTAAGGATAAATGGTCCGGGAACGTTCTAGAACACCCGAACACGAAACCCGATCACCCGAGCACGTGGGCCCCACCCGGCCCACTTTGGCCATGGGCCCTAGGGTTCAATTTGGGGCCCGCCCACCATGGTGGTGGCTGGTCCCAGCTCCAGTCAGCCACCCCATGGCCGGAGCTCCTCCCGAGCTTCCGTTCACCGGAAAACGTTCCCCTTCGCCTCCAAACACCTCCAAAACGTTTCCAACAATTCCCCCAACCTCAATACACCCTAAACTAATAGTTTTACATAAACCCTAACTTCCAAAATTTATCAAAACGAGAATCGGTTCGGTTTATACCGTAGAGGAGAACGAGGGGAGTGCACTTCCTCCTAGTCTTGAGACGATCCAATGGATGGAGATGACGTGAATAGTATCCCCAACCCTAGCAACCTTCTTCTCCTTCTCCTTCTCTATCTAACTCTTTCTCTCTCTTTTTTCTATTTTTTTCTCTTTTTAATTGTGCTAGCCGAACCCCCCCCTTATGCCTCCAGCTCTCATTTCCCCCCCAAAACCTAACACCACCACTTGGTTGACAAGTGGCAAGGTGGGTCTCACACCTTTTTTGAACAATATCTAGAAGATATTTTCCAATCAAATTCGCGAAAATCGGACGTTTCGGGCCCCGAACGGGCACTTTTCCCCAAAAATTACGAAACTTGACGGGTTACAAGGAAACGGCTCAACTAAGACCGCTGCGACAACGGTTAAGCTTTTCGGACCCAAAACGGTCCTCGAATAGACCAAAACGTCGCTCGGTTGACTTTTCCAACAAAAAGTCAACATTTCCCAAATTGATCAGAAAGTTGCCCTGAGTCTCCCGGAACTCACTTTGGTCAATAACGGGGTCAAATCAAGTCCGGTATGACCCTCGGGGTCCAATTCCGGTTCAATTCAGTGTCTGCTCAAAAAATTTAAATTTTCTTGTTTTTCGCAGGTTTGACTGGCGTTGACCGGGAGTGGTTATTACACAAACTTTTTCAAAGTTTCCAGATTTGAAGTAATTTTGAAAAATTCATTTTACATGCATTAAATCCATAAACAATAATTTAAACATGTTATCAAACAATTTGGCAAATAGACATGTCAAAACCGAAACTTTCAACACCGTCTTGTGAATCCCGAAGGTAGCACAGCTTTGATACCACTGTTGGGTCTCAAGGTAAGGTTGGAGATGAACCAACTCACACCGGAAAATCAATGAAAACCAAGAGATGATTAAAACCATGAAACAACTAACAAACAATGGATTCACAAGAGAAAAATTCAGCACTATTTCTTACCAAAACAAGAAAACCGGGTAACGAATGATTGGCTTGAGTCTCCAAGACGCCTACGTATCCACATGAGAATCAAATCCACATAGTTCTTCTCTTTGAGGACTCAAGAACACATAAATAGAGGTGAGAGCTTGCCTTGGCCGAAATTGCAAGGGAGAGGAGGGAGAAGTTGTGTCTCCTATTCTTGTCTTGTGTTTGTAATGTTGAAAAAAGATGACTTAAACATAACAAACCTCATACTTGTCCAACTAAAAGCATGGGACAAGCATGGTGACAAGTAAGGTGTAAATAGGACAAAGTATGACTAGACAAGTTGGGGTTAGGTGGTGAATCACCAACACCTTAATCCTTGTCATTCTTACTTAGTACTAATTAATCAAGACTTTATTAATTAGTTCCATGGGCCTTGGTTGCATGGGCCTTTCATGGGCCTCTTGGAACATGGCCTGTGGCCATTTCCAACGAGATCCGTGATTCGCTCATCGCCTCTAAGCCTTCCATACCAGAAATGTCCAATATTATTCGACGCGATCAATCCCAAGACTCCAAGCCTTGTCTCGATCTGTAAAGTCCTATTCACTTACGGGCACATGACCCAAAACCCAGTTTTCGTCATGTCCCGAGACAACTCCCTTTTGGCCATTCTCCATAAATGTGTCAATGAGTTTCATCCTCCGGTATGACCCTTAGGTTTATGCATGTCAATAGGTCAACGTAAAATCCCATTTTACTTGATCCTATATAAGTGGCAACTAACGAAACTTTAGTATTGCCTGACATTATATAACGAATCAACCCTGTCGATTGTAACCTTTCCGTCGTCCCTGTCATTATCCTTTTATCTCCGATATCCTGATTGAGATAAGGCATAGACCCGTTATCCTTATTATTCTCAATCAATGTTCCTTTATATGTGAGATGACTGAATATATGATACCCAGTATCATGTGCATAGCCATGCTATTCTTTCAGTCACTCTCGATCAAGCGCCCGAGAACCGATATCTTTCCCATACCTCAGTGTGAGGGATAAATCCCTTAGCCGTCTTTCATGTCACTCATGTAGCCCATCCCCAAGCCAATCCTGGTCGTTATGGAAGCCTTGTTACGGACAACGTTAGGCTCAGGTCAAACTTAGTTGTTGACTACATAGCGATCACAAAGACTCCTTGGTCTAAGGATACATGACAAACTACGACACTGAATATGTTCATGACTTAATCTATGGAACATATTTAGGGCGGGTCATCGAATATCATGTCCCACATGATATCTATGATCAGACTCCAGAATCCCATTCCAATGACTAACAGAACGTAAGCCATAAAGATTCATCTTTCATACTAGTCGCTTCTAGTGAAGCTTTGTTGACTAGGGACCCATTGAGTATGATCTATCTCGATCTATGGTTCTATTCGCATTGTGGGCATAGATCAGACCCCACATCGATATATTACTCTAACACATAAGTAATATAAAGTCGTTTTAATTTTATTGCTAACGATGATATATACATTTGGACATTTAGGATTGAACTACGGGCATTGAGACTAACACTTGGACCTTCCGGAATTGTTACAGGAATTGGTTCTTGCTTTATGACCATATCTAGCTCCCTTTTTACTGGGCTGTCCAATGGTTCAGACGGATCTGTACCATCCTAAATTTTTTCGAGATGCACATTCCTCCAACTGATGTCTTTGTAAACAAAAGTTCTTTTCCACAAAGACCCCACCCTGAGCGTGAACATCATGTTCTCACTTGGTTTGTAGAAGTGGTATCCCCTTGTTGCATTGAGATACCCCACAAAGGTGCATGTCTCAGATCTTGATTAGAGCTTAGTCAAAACTAATCGTTTCACATAAGCCTCTGATGAGCGTAAATTTGTCCTAGTTAATCAGACTATTTTTCTCCATATTTATACCTTGTTTGAACTCGTTTTTATATTTTTAGTGTTTACTAATAATTGCGCACTACCTCATTTTTGGTTGATATTTTTCAAGTGTTCAAAATATATTCATGATTGGTCTTTTTTGTAGGCCGTGAAAAAATAAAATTATTGACGCAAGAATGAGGCCGATCAGAGATTTAATGAAGCGGGAATGAGCGACGGAAGTTTAAAGTTGGATATGAAAAAGGGTGGACCCAAGGCCAATTCCAGTGTAGCGCAGGTGCACGCTAGCTCCATGCGCGCGCGAATCTCGTCCATACTTCTCGCTGACCTGCGGCGTTTACTCGATCATAAGCTCTCCAAGACCAGTTGCACTGCTCGTCTCCTGCTGCTGCCCACACCGGATCCCACACGCCTCCTTGCGCAGTTAGAGCACCCACATCGGTGTAGGGCGTGCACGCGAGGCCGGGGGGAGGAGAAGATTAGGGTTCGGGGTTCGGTCCTGTGTGGGGTGCGGTTGGTGCGGGGCGGGGCGTGGGGGGGAAGAAGAAGGGTTCGGGGGGCAGGGGCACGAGGACTATTCCATCCTCGCTGCCTCGCTGCCCCTCTGCCTCGCTGTCCACCAGTGGCAGCGTGCCACCTGTTCAAAACGGAAAAAAAAGACTGTTGCTGAGCAACGGTCTTTAACGGCTATATTTGATTTTTTTTTATTAAATACAAAATACAATAAAATAATAAATTCTCCAACCACTATAAATACCCCTCATCTCATTTCACCAAATCCACACAACAAACTTCATACTCTCTCAACCCTTACTCTCTCAAATTCATACCTTCTTTGCAAAATTCGATCGATAATGTCAGACGACGATTTCGCTCAACCGCCGGAGCACCAAGTTTTCAATACGGACGAGGAGGACAACACCGATCAAGAAGCGGCGAACACCAATCAACAAGGTGCGGCCACCAATCAACCCGGGGCGAACTACGTACAGATGTTGCAAACCGGTTTCACCCCAACCGGTGGTTGGAACCCTAATATGTTCAACCAATACATGACCTCTCTTTTGGGCCAGGGTAATTATAATTTTATCCATTTCATTAATTAAAATATTAATCATTCCATTATCAAAGTTTGAATTATCCATTTGTACTTTTAATTAAAATATAATTGTCAACGTAGGTGGAATAGGACAACCGGTCTACCCACCGGGACAACCGGCCTACCCACCGGGCCAACCGTCCAATCCAACTGGTTATCTTCCACCGGTGACTGGCGTATTCACCCGCCCACTACTCGACCAATTCAACATGGGGGTCAACTATTTCGGCCACCAACAATTCTCGATGCCGGCCGCCACCGGAACCCGACTGTCGTCTACTTCATCATCAGTGGGACCAAGCGCCCGGGCGACAGCAGAAAGGCGAAGAAAATGGCCCCCTGAAGTGGATTTGCTCCTGATCAACGCCTGGCGACGCACAACCCCATAATCGGAACCTCTCAAGATCAGAACACGTTCTGGACCACGGTGAGGAGGCGCTTGTGCAAAGCTGGGAATTTCCCAATCGATTAGTGGACGGTGCAAGCCGTCAAGATCCATTTCAACAAAAGTGCTGGAAGAGTCAGGCGGTATATCACAGGCATGAGGAAGGAGAGGAAAGAGCTAGGTCATAGAGGCTGGAACGAAGTCAAGTTTAGGGAGCGGGTGATGGAACAATATCGAATCCACGTCAAGGATATCAAAGGCGAGCCAAAGATTTTCAAGCTCCACCATTGGATAGAGCCGTTGGAAAACGATGACAAGTTCTGGGTAGCGGAACTCGGCGAAGTCGGGGTAGTTTGACGACGATTGGACGAGGCCGGCATTTATAACAGCACAACCCGCCCACTTCACTCCCCACCGACGATGATAATGTCACACATTTAAGTGGTGACGAGCAACCAGCAGGACGCTCAAGTTCCCCGACAATGGGAGGTCCAAGTTCCCCAACCCGACGTCCATGATTCCCACTCGTGGTTCCAAGTTCCTCAATTGGCATGCCGCCTCCACGAGAACGCCCAATTGGCAATAAGGTCGCGAAGAGAAAGGAGAAGAGTTTTTCGGACAGGGCATCGTATATCCTCCAACTGGATCAGGGGAGGTGTGAGAAGGCGAAGCTTGCCGTGAAGATTGACGAGAAAATTGATAAATATATGCAGGAACTTAAAGAAATGAAGGCGGCGGACACGTCCGATTTCGACCCGGAACAGAAGGAGCAACATTTGGAAATGATGCGTGTATGGATGGATCAAATAAAAAAGCTTCAGAAACAACTCGACAACGTTAATGGGGATACCTGATAAAGTAAATTTTTTTATATATTTTTTTAAGTTATGTACTTTTTTAATTTTGCATTTTATTAATGAACTTTAATTTCTATTAATGAAATTTTATTTATATTTTATTTAGTATTTTTCGATTTAAAAATAACGTTAACAATTCAGTTAAAAGCTTAATTAATTACACAGTCAACATTTCTCAAAATCATGCCCCCCTTACTTGCCCCTCTGATGTGCAGCACACTTTTTTTAGGGGGCAGGGGCCTGAACCCTGCCCAGTCAGCAGAGGGTTCTGCCTCAGGGTTCAGGGTTCTGCCCCCCACTGATGTGGATGCTCTTACTATCCTCACCAGCACGCGTTTTGGACGGATCAGAACAAAATTTCAATTGCAAGCGTGTATAAAAGGGACAATGGGCTAGATATTTTGTAACAACCTTTGAATCGAATTTTTTTTACCTAGAGAATCAATTCAACCACTTTTTTCTTTTCTTATTCTTCTCTCTCTTGTTCTTCAAGTGATCTTGGTGTTCTTCATTTAATGAGCATTTTTAACCACCAAAGGTCATAACTAAAATGATCCAAGGAGGTTTCAAGCATACATGAGCCTCCCAACATCTCCAACTTCTTCATTTTCATGTGTTGAAGCTTTTGAGAGTTGGAGATGCTGGGTTTGCAAGCTAGAGGAGTTTTCGATTGGGTTTCTCAACCCAATCCCGGTTCTAATCTATACTCTTCTCTATTTTGTTGTAAAGCTCGGATTTTTTTGGTATGTTTGAGTAGGATTTGGATTCCATGACCTTGGATTCCAATCTTTGGTCATGGGTATTGTGTAAGTGTTTATTTCCTTTAAATTGATGCATGGGTTTGTGGATAATTTGATGTTGGTGATGTTTTTGGCATGATTTTGGGTTTTTGAGCTTAATAGGATCTACTTGCTTGTATGGGTATTTGTCTATATTTTAGCTAATCGATGTTCAAACATGATTTTCTTACTTTGTGTTCGATAATTTCATGATTTTAAAACCCGATTTCATGTGCTAGCTATTTCATCTGTCATGTGTATATCAAATTCTAGGTCAGAGTTCGTAAAAATGCAAACTTTAGCCATTTAGTGAACTTATTTAGGATTTCCGATATTTTTATATTTTAATTTCCTATTGGCGAGATAGAAATATGATAGGGTGTGTTTTCTCGATTTTCTTGTGTGTTTCAAGCCGACCGAACGATTTAGGGGATTTTCCCTAATTGTTGTGAGCGCTATGTAGATCGATGTTTGGAGCGATCCATGATTCGATCTAGTGTGAGACGAGATTGCACGTTTATAGGATTTGCTTATGCTTGTGTATTACTAGAACGAGGTTCTATTTAGTTCTACTCGATTACAAAACTCATCTTGATCGATGGTGTTTGGTTTTTGAGAAGTGAACTAGGCGTAGCTAAGTAGATCCGTTTATTGATTTAGAGTTTACTCATGCTTGTGTATTACTAGAGCTTCGTGAGTCGTTGCTGAATTTAGTTTTCCTTGATGATCGATTTATTCGGTCGTCAGGTTGATTGAACTAGGCGTAGCTGAGTAGCTTCATAATTTATTTAGAGTCCTCTCATGCTTTTGTAGTACCAGAGTATCGCGATTCGATACTCTATTTAGTTCTACCTTATTTTTGGTGTTCAATCGTTATTTATGGCATTCGGGAATTGAGAAGTGAACTAGGCGTAGATGAGTCGATTTGTCGAGTGGTGTAGTTATCTCTACTTGTGGTAGTTGGTAGCGAGAGTGACATGCATCCGTTGTCGTTACCTCTCGTTCCAGGGTTGATCGAGCTTCGCTCAAGATCATAGAACTACACCATATTTTATTGCTCTCCGATGATTGGTGGTTCGCATATCGGTCCGAGAAATGGTCTTGTGCCCTCTCCACATGACTAGATAGTGGTTGATTTCATGATACCGTGTACATAGGAACTTAAGTGTTCTAAGACCATAAGGAAAACATTACTTTATTTCACCATCGTTAACCAAACCTTGCGTCGATTAAAAGTCGTATTTATTTGTACCCTTGACCGGCTACTGTGTGAATCGAAAGTTGTGTGCCTTAGGTGGTAGCGTGTATATAGTTCTCATTGCTTTTTATACTTAAACAACAACCTTTAATTTATGCCCTTTATTTTCCTTTCGGGGATGTGGAAGTGACAACCCACGTCCCCAGATTTTCGCAAAATACTAGTGAGCCTCTACCCCATGTCGGATCGACCGGTACTTAACCGTTTACAAATGCATGTAAAAAGAGGGTTTTGACGCATAGTCGTCCCTACTCATCAAGATGGCGCCGTTTTTGCGGAGTAACAGGCGTCATTAGTATTTTTTCACCTTTTTAGCTAGCTTAATTACCTGTGTGAGCTCTTATGTTTTCTTGCCTCTTTTGTAGGTGATTGGAAGAGTTGATTCGTTGAATTATGGAGCAGAGTTCTCACCTGGAGAAGTCATGAGGGTATCCTCTTCAATCGCTTGGCTTGCAAACTAGGAGAATCCCCGTGCTTCTCAATTGAAGGCCAATTGTAGCATCTACATTAAAAGTGGCGGTATTTCTAATCCCTTAAAACTTCAAAGTACAAGATTGCTACTCTAAATTAAATGATGCATGCTGGGATTTGCCGCGCTGTAGAGATATAGGACCTTGTTTGAGCATTTTCGTGCATCGTTTATTTGTGGACTCTTTAGAAAGGATGAGCACCTTATCCAATACCTAAGTGTGGGGGAGGGATTGATTACAAGAATAAAGGGCAGTTAAGTTGTTAGAGTCTTACATGTAGAATTAAAGAGCATATTTGTTAGAGTCTTGCATGAAAATATGGCCCCCACATTTCACATCCATAAAAGAAGACATGCACCATGTCTTGAGGGGGTTAGGTTGACAATAGTTGACTTGGCTCCACAACATTAAATGAGGGAAATATTGTGTATGTGCAATTCTCCTATAAATAGGGGTTGAACCCATGCACTTTGGCAGAGAGAGAAAAAAGCTTCCATACATGATAGTGTTCTTTGTGCAATATTGTGAGAAATAAAAGAGCAAGAGAGTTACTCTATTTTGTGTTCTACTACCCTTTTATATTTAAATAGTTCCGTTAATCTACTAATCTAGTATTTATATATATTTACAACACGTTATCAGCATGAATCGCTCAATCCGATTTAGGTACGAAATTTTGATATCATTACTAATTTAGTTTCGTTAATTTATTCTACTAACGATACTATTAATATTTGTTTCATACTTATTTATATCTGTTATTTATAAGTATGCTCTATGATTGCCAATAATACATTGGATCCTTCACATCGGAAAATAACCGTTATGTGTTTATATTTATTTTCTATATTATGTTTACCCCCACGAGCTTGCTCGGTGGACGGATACATTTATATTTGGTTACCCCACGAGTTTTAACTCGGTGAGTGGTTATATATACATATATTTAATTTCTGTACTTATATATTAAACCTCGCGAGTTCGCTCGTTTGTGCGGCTATACATATATTTAATTTTCTACGTTTATTTTGGTTACCCCGCGAGTTCGCTCGTTGTGTGGTTATGTATCTATACATATATTTAATTTCTGTATTTATATATTAAACCCCGCGAGTTCGCTCGTTTGTGCGGTTATATATGTATACTTAATTTTATGCACTTATTATGGCTACCACACGAGTTCGCTCAGTGTGCGGTTATGTTTATACTAATCGTTTACGATTATTTTACCCCGTGAGTTCACTCACTGTGTGGTTATATGTATTTGTAACTTGAAGCTTACAAATATCATGATATTTTGGGCTAGAAGTTCCAAACATCTAATACCAGCGACATGAAGTTGGGTATGATAAAATTCAGATATGTCATATTAAAATTATTCTGATATGTCATATTAAAATTATCCAGGATGGAAAACATAGCCAAGTGCATGTATGCACCACTCCAACTAGATAGAAAAAACTATTATGAATGGGCATTGGACACAACTCTCCATTTAAGATCTACGAATCTTGGAGATACAATAAAATAAGGGAATGAAGAATCTGTGCAAAGCAAAGCCCAGTCCACAATTTTTATCCGTCATCATATGGATGAAAACCTAAAAGGGGAATATTTGAATGACGAAGATCCACTCGAACTGTGGGTTAGGCTCAAGGAAAGGTTTGAGCACATGAAAGCAATAGCTCTCCCCCGAGCACTATATGGCTGGTCTAATCTCAGGCTGCAGGACTTTAAGTCCGTAAATGAACAATTCAACCATGTTCAAAATTGTATCCAAGCTTCGCAGTTGTGGTGAGAAGGTAACTGAAGAATCTATGCTTGAGAAAACATTCTCCATGTTCCATCCCTCGAATATGGTCCTACAGCAGCAATATCGAGAAAAAGGGTTTAAGAAATTTACAGATCTGATTGCTTGTTTACTCATTGCAGAGCAAAATAATGAATTATTAATGAAGAACCATCAAACTCGCCCCGTAGGTAGTGCTCCATTCCCTGAAGTGAATGTGACAAGATATGATGGTAACTCTTGACCCAGACGAGGCCGGGGACCCTTTAGAGGTCGAGGTCGAGGTCGAGGTCGAGGTCTAGGTCGTGGACGTGGTCGCAGTCAGGGCTATGGGCATAACAACTTCCAGCCTTATGGAAGGGAAAAAAAGGTGTACCACCAAAGATGGAACAAATATGAAAGGCGTGAGAAAGGAAAAGGCCCACAAAGCCAAGCTGTAATAACCACTCCCGGTCAACGCCAGTCAAACCTGCGAAAAACAGGAAAAATTAAATTTTTTTTAAGACGGACACTTAATGAACCTAAAATGACCCCGAGTGTCATACCGGACTTAAGTTGACCCCGTTATTGACCAAAGTGAGTTCCGGGGACTCAGGGCAACTTTCTGATCAATTTGGAAAATGTTGACTTTTCGCTGGAAAAGTCAACCGAGCGACGTTTTGGTCCATTCGAGGACCATTTTGGATCCGAAAAGCTTAGCCGTCGTCGCAGCGGTCTTAGTTGAGCCGTTTCCTTGTAGCCCGCCAAGTTTCGTAAATTCTTGGGAAAAGTGCCCGTTCGGGGCCCAAAACGTCCGTTTTTCGCGAAACTGGTTGGAAAATATCAACTAGATATTTTCCAAAAGGTGTGGGACCCACCTTGCCACTTGTCCAATTAGTGGTGGTGTTAGTTTTGGGGGGAAAATGAGTGGATGGAAATAGTTGGCCGAGTATGAGGTTTTAAAGGAGGAAAGTTAGTTTTGTTGTTAGTTTAATTAAATTAGAAATTAGAAGAGAGGTTTTAGAGAGAGAAGGAGAAGGAGAAGAAGAGAGAAGAAGGGAGGTTGAGCTAGGGTTTGTGATCGAGCCCTTGGATCGAGTCAAAGCAAAGAGCAATCCCGTTCCCCCCGTTCTCCTCTACGGTAATACCCGAACCGATTCTCGTTTTGGTTATTTTCTTGGAAGCTAGGGTTTGAGTATAAACTAAGGCTTAGGGTTGTGTAGAGTGTGGGGAGGTGTTGGAGACGTTTTAGAGGTGTTTGGGGGTTTAATTTCACGTTTTCCGGTGACCGGAGGCTCGGGAGGAGCTCCGGCCACCGTGGGTGGTGGCCGGCCGGCCATGAGGTGGCTGGCCGGAGCTGGCAGCAGCCACCACATGGTGGCCGAGCCTCCACTTAAACCCTAGGGTCTCGGCCAAGTATTGTGGGTGGGGCCCACATGCTCGGGTGCTCGGGTTTTATCGTTCGGGTGGTTTAAAACGTTCCCCGGACCATTTATCCTTAATCAAATCGAAATTTGGAATTAAATTGGAGAAGTTGTAATTAACGGGTTTTGGAAACTTTAAACGTTAATTAATTGACTTAGAAGTCGGTATTCGATTCCGTCAAGTGCGTTGGGTTCCTTGAAATATTCTAAGACCGTAGAAACGAAAACGGGGGCTTTTGGAGCCCCGGAAGGCATTTAACAAAACCCGGGCAGATTCGCCATGTCGGTCGAATCGGGCCTTTACGGGTCCCTTATCGACAATGTTGAGTAATTGGGAAGTTTGGGAGTGATCGACATTGTCAGGGTTAAGTTTGGGCACCGAGTTTAATGATTTTCAGTTTATTCCGGCAAGTTATTAAGTGCCTTAAATTTGTGTCTTTTAGATCGTGCCACGGACCGAGGCAAGGGAAAGCTGGGTGAGTGATTGAGATCATCACCGGAGCTCGTGGTTGGCTTTTGGGAGAACACGCACGAGGTAGGGAAAAGTAGCCGGATCTCGGCCCTGACTAGGGAAAGTTAACAGTAGATTTGCATGTGACACGGGTTGTAGCGTTTATCAGAAAAGCATGTTACGGGAACTTAGTAATTATTGAGAAAAGCATGTGACACTTAGTAGTGTCGTAGGAGCAGAGAACTTAGCGTTAATTGTTTTACTGGAGGCATATGACCATGCCCGGAGGTTGTTTGTGAACTTATCGATATTAGGAGTACTGGAGGCATATGACCATGCCCGGAGGTTGATTGTGAAACTGTTGATGTTAGGACTGTTGGAGGCTTGGTTAAGCCGGAGGTTGATTGCTTATTTGGTGTCTTGGGTGGCCTTGAGAGCCCGTATTTTATTATCGAGTTTCGGGTGGCCTTGAGTGCCCGTATTATTTATTGATTGAGTTTGGGTGGCCTTGAGAGCCCGTATTTTATTATCGAGTTTTGGGTGGCCTTGAGAGCCCGTATTATTTATTGATTGAGTTTGGGTGGCCTTGAGAGCCGTATTTTATTATCGAGTTTTGGGTGGCCTTGAGAGCCCGTATTATTTATTGATTGAGTTTGGGTGGCCTTGAGAGCCCGTGTATTTGAATTGGTGTCTTGGGTGGCCATGAGAGCCCGTAGTCAATTGTTGGTGTTTTGGGTGGCCTTGAGGGCCCGTGTACTAAGGTTGGTGTCTTTGGCTGGCCTGACCGAGTTAGAGTCTCGGGGGGGGGGGGGGGGGGGGGGGGGGGGGGGGGGTTGCAAGCTTCCTTTAGCTGGCTTACGAGTTAGAGTCTCGGTAAGTTGCAAGCGTGTCTTATGGTTGGTGTCTTGGGAGGCCGTGAGTGCCCGTGGGGTTGTTGAGTCCGTGTCTTACTGTCGGTGTGTCTTGGGAGGCCGTGAGTGCCTGTGGGGCTGTTGAGTTGAAGTTTTACTGTTGGTGTCTTGGTGGCCATGAGTGCCTGTGAGTGTTGAACTTGTGCTGTTACTGGTTGATGAATTTGCGTGTGATTGTGATTGTGTTTCTGATTGTGATTGCGGATCCCGGTAGGTTGCAAGCATTCTTTGGCTGGCCTGACCAAGTTTGAGTATCAACGGGTTGCAAGCATTCTTTAGCTGGCCTGACACAGTTTGAGTAACACAGGTTGCAAGCATTCTTTGGCTGGCCTGGTCCGAGTTTGAGTATCACAGGTTGTAAGCATTCTTTGGCTAGCCTTATCCGTGTTCGTGTGAGTGGGAGAGGTTACTGAGCAGCTGGTATGCGATCCTCTGTGATCTTGTTTGGTGTGCGATCCTTTGTGATCTGTTTGGTGTTGTGTAGCGGTCGTTTGAGTCCTTGGGAGAGGTCGTCAATTGTTGGGTCGGGTCTACTTACGTGATTGAGTGTTGAGTCGTTCGAGGAAGGTCACCGTGGGTGTTTGTAAGTTAGAGTACTTGGGTTGGGGATTGTGTCTCCCCGGTGTTGAGTTGTTGTTGGTGTTACCTGCTTTGTCTGCTAATTATGTCGTAGTCAGTCTGTTATCCGCGGTGGTGAGCGAACGCTCACCCCTAGCTGCTTTTCCTACAGGTACCGTTCGTAGGCTGGACTAGGTGAGCTTCTGAAGCTTGAAGAGCTTGAAGCGGGTTTCTGGGAGTTTTGAGTCTAGCGACGGATACCTTGTTTTTAGTCCACTTGTTGGGACGTGTTTTAAGCTATATTTATTATTTTGTTGAACAAATGGTACTTTTAAAGTGTTTAATGAAAACAGGTTTTCAAGTGTTTCTATGTTTTAAAATGTTCGCGTCCCTAGTTCGGTTTTACTGAAATTGGGGCGTGACACAAGCTCCTAAAACCACAGAAACTATATGCTATCGATGTGGTGGAACAGGCCATTGGGCTCATATTTGTCGTGTATCGGATTGCTTGGTAAAACCATATCAAGAATCGATCAAAGGAAAAGAGAAGGTCGTGGAGACGAATTTTATTGATCATATTGATCCTGTTGATCCAATCAAACTTACTGTCTCCGACTTCTTCGAAGATGATGATGAAAATACAAGCCGTGGTGAAAATATGGCATGAACTTATGATTACTAGTATTTCCTTTTTACTACTGTAATGCATGTATGCTTACGAGTATTTCCTTTTTGACTATTGTAATGCCTTTTGTAATCCATTCGAACTAATGTAATGCCTTTTGTTTTATGAAAGGATACAGATTCCAACAATGGGCTGCGTGCTTGCAGATATGATGGTGATTTGTGTATTGTTGATTGTGATACTACACACACAATCCTGACTGACAATAAATATTTTTCTTGCCTAACCTTGGTTGAAGCAAATGTTAACACAATCATGGGTACTGCAAATTTGATAGAGGGCTCGGGAAGAGCTACCTTGTTATTAGAAAATGGAACAAAGTTGAGTACCCATAATGCTTTGTATGCAAGTAGATCCAGGAGAAATATACTTAGCTTTAAGGATATTCGTGACAACGGATATCATATCGAGACCAGAAATGAAAATGAGAATGAGTTTCTCTGTATCACCTTTGATAAGTGTGGTGAAAAGCGTGTACTAGAAAAATTACCTGTTCAATCATCAGGGTTGTATTACACAACCATAAGAACAGTTGAAAGCTACGCTACAATGAACAAGAAGTTCATTAATCCAGATATTTTTATGCTATGGCATAATCGTCTTGGTCATCTTGGATCAACGATGATGCGTAGGATTATTGAGAACTCATATGGCCATTCGTTAAAGGACCAGAAGATCCTTTTATCCAATGAGGTATCCTGTACACCTTGTTCACAAGGGAAATTCGTGGTCCGGCCATCTCGAACCAAGGTTAATATTGAATCCCCATCCTTCTTGCAAAGGATTCAGGGAGACATATGTGGCCCTATTCATCCATCAAGTGGACCGTTCAGTTATTTCATGGTCCTGATAGACGCATCCAGCAGATGGTCTCATGTTTGTTTGTTATCAGCGCGAAATGTTGCGTTTGCTAAATTGCTGGCACAAATGATTAAATTAAGGGCACATTTCCCTGATCATCCAATTAAGTCTATTCGTCTTGATAATGCTGGTGAATTCACATCAAAGACGTTTGATGATTATTGCATGTCTTTGGGGATTGATATTGAACATCCCATTGCACATATCCATACCTAGAATGGTATAGCAGAATCTTTTATTAAGCGTATACAGATAATTGCACGAACATTATTATTGCAATAACAATTATCTGTTTCTGCTTGGGGACATGTTGTATTACATGTTGCATCTTTGATTCGTTTAAGACCTAGTGCTTATCATCAATATTCTCATGTACAACTTGTGTGTGGTCATCAACCTGATATATCCCATTTGAGAACTTTTGGTTGTGCTGTGCAAGTTCCTATTGCACCTCCCCAACGCACAAAAATGGGACCCCAACGATGTTTGGGGATTTATGTTGGTTTTGATTCACCATCCATTGTCAGGTTTCTTGAACCTCAAACGGGTGATATGTTTACTGCAAGATTTGCAGATTGTCATTTTGATGAGACAATATTTCCACCTTCAGGTGACAAGAATAAGCCTCAAAAAGTAAGGCATGAACTCTCTTGGAGAGTAAATTCTATATCTCATCTAGACCCGCGTACATCACAATGTGAAACTGAAGTACAGAGTATAATCCATTTGCAAAATATTGCAAATCAAATGCCTGATGCATTTACAGATACATCAAAAGTTAACAAGGTCATATATAGATGCAAACAACGTACCAACAAAAATTAATTTTACTGGTGATACTGCAAAAGCAGCGGTTGACTCCTCTAGTACACGGCAGAAACGTGGGAGGCCAGTTGGGGCCAAGGACGTTGTTCCTCGAAAACGAAAAAAATCAGACGAATAGAGAGTGTGAAAAAATCTCATTATCAGAGCCGGTTCCAGAAGAACCAAACGTTCCGAAAATACCGGGAGGCTCTAGTACTCTTAATGAATTAAAAGAGAAAAGAAATGAGGAGATTCATATGAATTTTTCACACATAAATGAGACTTGGGATCGAAACTCGATTATTATTGATGAAGTTTTTGCATTTGCAGTTGCCAATGATATAATCAATGATTTTGATTTTGAGCCACGTAGTATTGACGAATGTCGTCAAAGGCATGATTGGCCAAAATGGGAAGAAGCAATTCGGGTAGAATTGGCTTCACTGGCAAAACGCCAAGTATTTGGGCCCATTATCAAAACACCTGTAGATGTTCAACCCGTTGGGTATAAATGGGTGTTTGTGAGAAAACGAAATGAGAAAAACGAAATTGCTCGATATAAGGCGAGACTTGTGGCCCAAGGTTTTTCTCAACGGCCTGGAGTCGATTTTGACGAAACATATTCACCTGTGATGGATATGATTACTTTCAGATACTTAATCAGTTTAGCAGTCTCTGAGAGACTAGATATGTACATGATGGACGTAGTCACTGCTTACCTTTATGGCACGTTGGATACCGATATTTATATGAAACTCCCTGAAGGATTGAAATTGCATGAAGCAATGAAAAATAGTCCAAGAAATCTGTTTTCGATAAAATTACAAAAGTCGTTGTATGGGCTAAAGCAATCTGGGAGAATGTGGTACAATCGTCTTAGCGAGTACCTTACTAAAGAAAGTTATGAGAATAACATCATATGTCCATGTGTATTCATAAAGAAAACAAACTCTGGGTTTGTTATTGTAGCAGTATACGTCGATGACATAAATCTGATTGGGACTCCAAAAGAGATCCTCAAAACTACAGAATATCTGAAAAAGGAGTTTGAAATGAAAGATTTGGGGAAAACTAGACATTGTCTCGGCCTGCAGATTGAACATATTTCTAATGGTATTTTGATCCATCAATCTGCATATGTTGAGAAATTATTGAACCGCTTCAACATGGATAGCGCGTATCCACTTAGTACCCCTATGGTCGTCCGATCTTTAGATCCGAAGAAAGATCCATTTCGTCCCAAAGAAGCGGATGAAAAGATAGTTGGTCCTGAAGTACCATATCTGAATGCAATTGGGGCTCTATTATAATTGGCACAATGCACGCGGCCAGATATAGCGTTTGCAGTAAATGTGCTTGCGAGATTCAGTTCAGAACCTACTGGACGACATCGGAACGGAATTAAACATATATTTAGTTACTTGAGTGGAACGAAGGACTTGGGTTTATTATACTCAAAGTCCAAAGAGAATGTTGGCCTAGTCGGATATGCAGATGCAGGATATTTATCGGACCCCCATAAAGCTCGCTCCCAGACAGGATATGTCTTCACATGTGATGAGACAGCAATTTCCTGGCGCTCAACAAAGCAGACTTTGGTTGCAACGTCATCCAATCATTCAGAAATTCTAGCACTACATGAAGCCAGTCGAGAGTGTGTGTTCTTGCGATCAGTAATTCAACATATACGAAGCACAATTGGCATCCCTCCAGCAAACTCTCCTTCCACAATATATGAGGATAATGCAGCTTGTATCGCTCAAATAAGAGGAGGCTACATCAAAGGGGATAAAATCAAACACATCTCTCCAAAATTCTTTTATACTCATGAACTCCAAAAGAGTAATGAGATAGATGTAAAGTAGGTTCGATCCAGTGAAAATCTTGCTGACTTATTCACCAAAGCTTTACCGACATCAACGTTTGAGAAGCTAGTATACGAAATTGGCATGCGTCGACTTAGCAAGCAACCAAAGTAACCCTGTCAATTCTCAGGGGGAGCAAACATCAGGGGGAGCAAAAATTGTGTGTTTCACTCATATTTAGGTTTTGTCCCACCGGGTTTTCCTGAAAAAGGATTTTAATGAGACAGCTGAAGCACATCCAATGTTGTCTTATTTTTGTGAACTGTGGTGTCCAAGGGGGAGTGTTATGAAAATATGGCCCCCACATTTCACATCCATAAAAGAAGACATGCACCATGTCTTGAGGGGGTTAGGTTGACAATAGTTGACTTGGTTCCACAACATTAAATGAGGGAAATATTGTGTCTGTGCAATTCTCCTATAAATAAGGGTTGAACCCATGCACTTTGGCAGAGAGAGAAAAAAGCTTCCATACATGATAGTGTTCTTTGTGCAATATTGTGATAAATAAAAGAGCAAGAGAGTTACTCTATTTTGTGTTCTACTACCCTTTTATATTTAAGTAGTTCCGTTAATCTACTAATCTAGTATTTATATATATTTACAACATGAATCAGATTTTTTTACCTGGAGAATCAATTCAAGCACTTTTTTTCTTTTCTTCTTCTTCTCTCTCTTGTTCTTCAAGTGATCTTGGTGTTCTTCATTTAAAGAGCTATTTTAACCACCAAAGGTCATAACTAAAACGATCCAAGGAGGTTTCAAGCATACATGAGCTTCCCAACATCTCCAACTTCTTCATTTTCATGTGTTGAAGCTTTGGAGAGTTGGAGATGGTGGGTTTGCAAGCTAGAGGAGTTTTCGATTGGGTTTCTCAACCCATTCCCGGTTCTAATCTCTACTCTTCTCTATTTTGTTGTAAACCTCGGGTTTTTTTTTTGTATGTTTGAGTATGATTTGGATTCCATGACCTTGGATTCCAATCTTTGGTCATGGGTGTTGTGTAAATGTTGTTTTCCTTTAAATTGATGCATGGGTTTGTGGATTTTGATGTTGGTGATGTTTTTTGCATGATTTTGGGTTTTTGAGCTTAATAGGATCCACTTGCTTGTATGGGTATTTGTCTATATTTTAGCTAATCGATGTTCAAGCATGATTTTCTTACTTTGTGTTCGATAATTTCATGATTTTAAAACCCGATTTCATGTGCTAGCTATTTCATCTGTCATGTGTATATCAAGTTCTAGGTCAGAGTTCGTAAAAATGCAAACTTTAGCCATTTAGTTAACTTATTTAGGATTTCCGATATTTTTATATTTTAATTTCCTATTGGCGAGATAGAAATATGATAGGGTGTGTTTTCTCGATTTTCTTGTGTGTTTCAAGCCGACCGAACGATTTAGGGGATTTTCCCTAATTGTTGTGAGCGCTATGTAGATCGATGTTTGGAGCGATCCATGATTCGATCTAGTGTGAGACGAGATTGCACGTTTATAGGATTTGCTTATGCTTGTGTATTACTAGAACGAGGTTCTATTTAGTTCTACTCGATTACAAAACTCATCTTGATCGATGGTGTTTGGTTTTTGAGAAGTGAACTAGGCGTAGCTAAGTAGATCCGTTTATTGATTTAGAGTTTACTCATGCTTGTGTATTACTAGAGCTTCGTGAGTCGTTGCTGAATTTAGTTTTCCTTGATGATCGATTTATTCGGTCGTCAGGTTGATTGAACTAGGCGTAGCTGAGTAGCTTCATAATTTATTTAGAGTCCTCTCATGCTTGTGTAGTACTAGAGTATCGCGATTCGATACTCTATTTAGTTCTACCTTATTTTCGGTGTTCAATCGTTATTTATGGCATTCGGGAATTGAGAAGTGAACTAGGCGTAGATGAATCGATTTGTCGAGTGGTGTAGTTATCTCTACTTGTGGTAGTTGGTAGCGAGAGTGACATGCATCCGTTGTCGTTACCTCTCGTTCCAGGATTGATCGAGCTTCGCTCAAGATCATAGAACTACACCATATTTTATTGCTCTCCGATGATTGGTGGTTCGCATATCGGTCCGGGAAATGGTCTTGTGGCCTCTCCACGTGACTAGTATGTGGTTGATTTTATGATATCGTGTACATAGGAACTTAAGTGTTCTAAGATCATAAGGAAAGCATTACTTGCGTCGATTAAAAGTCGTATTTATTTGTACCCTTGACTGGCTCCTTATGTGAATCGAAAGTTGTGTGCCTTAGGTGGTAGCGTGTATACAGTTCTCATTGTTTTTTTATACTTAAACAACAGCCTTTAATTTCCGCTCTTTATTTTTCTTTCGGGGATGTGGAGGTGACAACCCACGTCCCCAGGTTTTTGCAAAATACTAGTGAGCCTCTACGTCGTGTGCGATCAATCGGTGCTTAACTATTAAATCTATTGCTTGATGACCGTGTACTAATGCACGTAAAAAGAGGGTTTTGACGCATACAAGATTTGGTTGAGAAACCCAATCGAAAACTCCTCTAGCTTGCAAACCCACGATCTCCAACTCTCCAAAGCTTCAACACACGAAAATGAGGAAGTTGGAGGTGGTGCGAGGCTCATGGATGCTTGAAACCTCCTTGGATCGTCTTAGTTATGGCCTTTGGTGGTAGAAATAGCTCTTTAAATGAAGAATACCAAGATCACTTGAAGAACAAGAGAGAGAAGAAGAAGAAAAGAAAAAAGTGCTTTCTCCAGGTAAAAAAAATATGATTCAAAAGTTGTTACAAAATGTCTAGTCCATTGTCCCTTTTATACACGTTTGCAATTAAAATTTTGTTCTGATCCGTCCAAAACGCGTGCTGGTGAGGGCAGTAGCTGCGCAAGAAGGCGTGTGGGATCTGGTGTGGGCAGCAGCAGGAGACGAGCGGTGCAACCGGTCTTGGAGAGCGTCTGATCGAGTCAATTTCGTAGGTCAGCGAGACAGATGGACGAGATTCGCGCGCGTATGGAGCTAGCGTGTGGTTTGGTTGGTCCGTCAACCGCTTCGTCCTCACAATAAGGAGGCCCGAGTACGGGCGTGGCGGGAAGCTTGTCTACAGCGGGCGACGTTTTGTACGTCCGCAAGACGGACTAAAAGAGGAAGGTTACCAAACGTCCCGAACCGTTGCATATAAACTATAAAGAGAATGGGATCGACATCCGGAGCGATAGCGGGCCCGACTCCCACTCCGACTCAGACTCCGACTTTGAGGAGCCCGTTGACGCCATTATTGGGAGTGAGCCCGTTGACACCACTCTGAACCCTAAGTTCACCTCTGGTAAAAAAAGAGGGGTGGTAAAAGGGGTGGGTGTCGATTTGTCTGATAAACCAGTATGTGGAGAAAAACAAAAGGTATACGCTCGTCTACAACACCGAGGAAAAGACTGTTACCTGTCCTGGTCACCCAGAAATCAACGGCATGCGAGTGACTTGAGATATCGGGTCCATTATTCGGTCGCACTAGCCTATGTTGGTCGTAACATGCGGAAAGTAGGGAGAAATGATGAGGGAAATTTCACTCTATTAGCGAGCTCTAGGCCAAATATTGCTAACAAGTCCAAGTGGAAGCACACGCTTTGTTTGGCTCGTAGATTTTAGGTCTTTTATTTTCTTGTGCATTTGCATGAGAACTTTTAGTCCGGTTAATTGAGTCAGTATATACATCTTTCTTTTGCTTTCAATAATCCAGAGCCACCAAGATCCGCCTAGGGAATTTTATATCGCCGGGTTTACCTTGATACTTATCTAGTTTTAGTTCATGTGCTAGCTATTTCATCTGTCGGGTGTATATCAAGTTCTAGGTTGGAGTTCGTAAAAATGCAAACTTTAGCCATTTAGTGAACTTATTTAGGATTTTTGATAATATTATGCCTTGATTTCCTATTGATGGGATACAAATATGTTAGGGCGTGTTTTCTCGATTCTCTTGTGTGTTTCAAGCCGATCGAACGATTTGGGGATTTTCCCATGATTGTTGTGTGCGCTATTTAGATCGATGTTTGGAGCGATCCATGATTTGGTTTAGTGTGAGACGAGATTTCACGTTTATAGAATTTTCTTACGCTTGAGTATTACTAGAACGGGGTTCTATTTAGTTCTAGTCAATTACCGAACTCATCTTGATCGGTAGTGTTTGTTTTTGAGAAGTGAACTAGGCGTAGCTAAGTAGATTCGTTTATTGATTTAGATTTTAATCATGTTTGTGTATTACTAGAGCTTCGTGAGTCGTTGCTCTATTTAGTTCTCCTTGATGATCGATTTATGCGATTGTCAGGTTGATTGAACTAGGCGTAGCTGAGTAGATTCGACATTTATTTAGAGTCCTCTCATGCTTGTGTAGTAGCAGAGGAATCGCGATTCGGTACTCTATTTAGTTCTACCTGATTTTCGGTGTTCATCGCTATTGATGGTATTCGGTAATTAGGAAGTGAACTAGGCGTAGCTTAGTTGATTGGTCGAGTGGTGTAGCTATCTCTACTTGTGGTAGTTGGTAGCGAGAGTGACATGCATTCGTTGTCGTTTTCTCTCGTTCGATGATTGATCGAGCTTCGCTCACGATCATAGAACTATACCCTATTTCTATTTTTATTGCTTTCCGATGATTGGTGGTTCGCATTTCGGTCCGAACAATGATCTTGTGCCCTCTCCCCGTGACTAGTATGTGGTTGATTTCATTACACCGTGTACATATGAATTAAGTGTTCTAAGACCATAAGGAAATCATTATTTGATTTCTCCATCGTTAAGCAAACCATGCGTTGATTGAAATTCGTATTTACTTGTACTCTTGAGTGGCTCTTTGTGTGAATTGAAAGTTTTGTGTCTTAGGTGGTAGCGTGTATATAGTTTTCATTACTTTTTAAACTTAAACAACAACCTTTATTTTCTGCCCTTTATTTTCTGCCCTTTATTTTCCTTTCGGGGATGTGGAAGTGACAGCCCACGTCCCCAAGTTTTCTTAAAATACTAGTGAGCCCTTATTCCCTGTGGGATCAGTACTTAACTGTTAAACATATTAATTGATGACCTCGTACTGATGCACGTAAAAGGAGGGTTTGACGCATAGTCATCCCCACTCATCAGCCTCGCAACCACAAATCTTTAAGAGGGACAAAGGGGGCTTCTTCCCATGCCATTTCTAAAATGGTGTCCCTTCCACAGCCTTTGTCGGAGGCCGATTTACTATAAATGCAGCTGACTCTAGAGCATAACCCAGAAAGAGATTGGGAGATTAATCAAACTGATCATGGATTGGACCAAGTCTAACAATGTCTGATTTCTCCGTTCGGCTACACCGTTCAACTTCGTGTGCCGAGAGGAGTCCATTCCGAAAGGATCTCATTCTCTACTTGATGATCTAAAACTCTATGGTCAAGTATTCTCCACCTCAATCCGATCGAAATGCCTTAATACTTTTCCCGAGCTGTTTTTTACTTCAGTCTTGAACTCTTTGAGTTTATCGAAAGCTTTAGACTTATGCCTCATCGAATAGACATAACCATATTTACTGTAATTAATACATGTGATAAAGTAGCTAAAACCCCTCTTGGCAAGCGAACTTATTGTTCTACATACATCCGAGTGTATCAGCCCCAATAATTCACATGCCTTTTCATTGCGACCGATGAAGGGTGCCTTAGTCAATTTGGCCCATTAAACATGACTCGTACCTATCAATAGAATGAAAGTCGAATATACTTAAAAGTCCGCACTTCTGAAGTGCTGATATGCGGTCTTCGTTTATTTGGCTCAAACGACAGTGCCCTAACATATTTTGGTTTAAATCGTCAGCTTTGGCCTCTTGGTATTAACATTATAAATAGAGCTTGAGGCATTTTTACCCACATCTAATATATAAAATCCTCCAACCATGTTAGCACTTGCATAAAAAAAATTATTGCATAGAATATTAAATATTAAAATTATATCCTTCCTTGTCTAACATGGACATAGATATAATTTTCCTACTAAAAGTAGATATGCAATATACTTTATGTAGCACAAAACTAGGCCTCTTGGAAAAACAAGATTCATGGATCATATAGCAGTTGCCACAATTCTGAGGTCCACTTCGTTATTTTCAAGCTTCTCCTACTTTCCAACCTTTGCACGTCAGTGCATATATGAGATTCAGCCTCGGTATCCAATACTATGAATCTTGGAAGTAGAGATATGTCGCTATATAAAGTTAATACATGATGAAGGCGCAGTCCCACTTCCATTCTTTATATCATCCATGGATTTCCTGCAATCCCGTTTCCAACGACCAGGCTTTTGCCAATAAAAGCAGACACTCTCATCCTCCTTAGCCTTACTTGAGGACCCCCGGTCCTTAGAGGGTTAGGAGCCACTAGGTGTCTTATCTTGTCTGCCAAGTGCGTAGGGGCCCCACCCTTATCACTTCTAGTTCCTTTCCTGAAATTGGATCCCTTTCTGACCATCAGAATATCCTTGGATCCTAGATCCCTGATATTCTTCCCAGCAGTTACAAACACACCATGTAACTCTTATATGATCATGTCCATATCGTGCATGTAATAGCTGATGGTGAACTCAACATACGCACAAAGAAGGGAGCGTAAAACGCTATCTGCTGCATCTCTGATTCTATCTTAAGACCCAGTTCTTTAAAATGTTCGAGATGCCCCTTCGTTTTTAGGACATAAGGTGTAATAACCACTCCCGGTCAACGCCAGTCAAACCTGCCAAAAACAGGAAAATTTAAAAATTTTGGCCAGGCACTTAATTAAACCTAAAATTGACTCCGAGGGTCATACCGGACGTAAGTTGACCCCGATATCGACCAAAGTGAGTTCCGGGGGACTCAGGGCAACTTTCTGATCGATTTGGGAAATGTTGACTTTTCGTTGAAAAAGTCAACCGAGCGACGTTTTGGTCCATTCGAGGACCGTTTTGGATCCAAAAAGCTTAGCCGTCATCACAGCGATCTTAGTTGAGCCGTTTCCTTGTAGCCCATGAAGTTTCGTAATTTCTTGAAAAAAGTGCCCGTTCGGGGCCCGAAACGTCCGAATTTCGCGAATATGATTGGAAAATAACTAGAAGATATTTTCCAAAAAGGTGTTAGACCCACTTGACACTTGTCAAATATGTAGTGGTGTTAGGTATTTTTGAAACAAGACAAAGATGAGTGGACATGGGGGGTTTGGCCTTAAGGGGTTTTTTGGGGGTTTTTTTTGGAGTGAAACGAGGGAATCAAATGGGTTTGGTTTGTGCGGCGGCTTCAGAATTGGTTGGCAGAGACAAGATCAAGAGCTCAATCAAGGTGTGGTGGCAACAACGCTTGGCCGGTGAGAGAGAGGCAAGGTGGATGACATTTGGAGGCTACTGGATCAAGCCGTAAATCATCCATTTTTTCCTTAGTCTACGTGCATCACAAACATCATCACAATCGTGCTGCAGACCGAGGGAAAGGAAAGCTAGGCGAGTGACCGAGATCACGCTGGGGGCTTGTTGGTTAGCTTTTGGAGAACACGCACGAGGTAGGGAAAAGTAGCCGGATCTCGGCCCTGACTAGGTAAGGTTAACAGTAGAATTGCATGTGACACCGGGGTGTCGTGGGTTAAGTAGGTTTAGCGATTATTAGAAAGGCATGATACGGGAACGTAGCGAATATCAAAAAAACATGTGACACTTAGTAGTGTCGTAGGAGCAGAGAACTTATCGATGTTAGAATTATTGGAGGCATAAGACCATGCCCGGAGGTTGATTGTGAACTTATCGATATTAGGAGTACTGGAGGCATATGACCATGCTCGGAGGTTGATTGTGAAACTGTTGATATTAGAACTGTTGGAGACGTTGGTTACGCCGGAGGTTGTTTGTTACAGTTGTGTCTTGGGTGGCCATGAGAGCCTGTGTTTTACTGTTGTGTCTTGTGTGACCATGAGAGCCCGTGTTTTACTGTTGGTGTCTTGGGTGGCCATGAGTGCCCGTTTTTTACTGTTGTGTCTTGGGTGGCCACGAGAGCACGTGTTTTACTGTTGGTGTCTTCGGTGGCCATGAGTGCCCTTGGGGTTGTTGAACCCATGTCTTTATCGTCGGTGTGTCTTGGGAGGCCGTGAGTGTCCGTAGGGTTGTTGAACCCGTGTCTTTACTGTTGGTGTGTCTTGGGAGGCCGTGAGTGCCTGTGGGGTTGTTGAGCCTGTGAGTTACTATTGGTGTGTCTTGGGAGGCCGTGAGTGCCCGTGGGGTTGTTGAGCCCGTGAGTTACTATTGGTGATTTTGAGTGGCCGTGACTGCCCGTGGGGTTGTTGAGCCCGTGAGTTACTGTTGTGGTTTTGAGTGGCTGTGAGTGCCCGTAGGGTTGTTGAACCCGTGAGTTACTGTTGGTGTATCTTGGGAGGCCGTGAGTGCTTGTGGGGTTGTTGAGTCTGTGTTTTACAATTGGTGTCTCGTGTGGCCATGAGTGCCTGTGGAGTGTTGAACCTGTGTTGTTGGTGTTTGTTGAACTTGCTTGTGATTGTGATTGTGATTGTGATTGTGGTTACCTGAGGTTGGGGGCCCGCTTCATGAAACGGGGGTCCATGAGCAAACGCGTCTGCATGTTCAGACGGGGTAGGGGGCCTGCCCGACAACAAAGGGGTCCTGGCCGCCCGTGTGTGGTTTGCGGTTGTGAGTGTGATAGGTCGACAGCCTGATCCGACTTTGTGTCGATGAATTGCGATAGGTCGACAGCCTGATCCGACTTTGTGTCGATGAATTGCAATAGGTCGACCGCCTGACCTGATTGAGATTGGTAAAGGGCGTGAGGGAGGTTACTGAGCAGCTGGTATGCGATCCTTTGCGATCTTGTTTTGTGTGCGATCCTTTGTTATCTTGGGTGTTGCGTGGTGGTCTTTTGAGTCCCTGGAAGAGGTCGTGATCGTTGTGTCGGGTCTACTTTACGTGTCAGAGTATTGAGTCGGTCAAGGAAGGTAGCAGTGGGCGTGTGTAAGTCGGAGTACTTGGGTTAGGGATAGTGTTCCTCGGTGTTGAGTTTATTGTTGGTGTTATCGGCATTGTCTGCTAATTATGTCGTAGTCAGTTTGTTATCCGTGGTGGTGAGCGAACGCTCACCCCTAGCTGCTTTTCCTACAGGTACCGGTCGCAGGTTGGACTAGGTGAGCTTCTGAAGCTTGAAGAGCTAGGAGCGGGAGTCTGGGTTTTACTTTTGAGTCCAGTGACGGATGCCTTGTTTTGTCCACTTGTTGGGACTTATTTTGAGTTGTAAACTTATTTTGATTAATTAAATGGCGATTTTAAAGTGTTATTTCAAAACAGGTTTCAAAGGTTTTATTACTTTAAATGTTCGCGTCCCGAGTTCGGTTTACTGAAATCGGGGCGTGACAGCTTGGTATCAGAGCTCGAGGTTTCACACCTCGGACTGTACGTCAATTAGGTGGGGAGAGTCGAGTCAGTTAAGTCCCGTCGTGCGTTGGGTACGCAAGTCGGAACCGTGTGTAGACCCGTAGTGGTTTGAGTCCGGTTTGTGATTGTGCGTATGTGCAGTGTTTGATTGCTGGTGTGCTGATTGTTTGTTGCTGCGTGAAACGTTTTTAAGTTGTCGCGACTCGACGCAGGAGCTCCTGTAGTCAAACGTGACGGTGCTGATATCAAGTCGGTACAACGTAGTTCGGGGACGCCTGGACCGGGTTGTAACTACGTGGTGTCAAGTATGAGGTTTTAAAATAAAAAGGAGAAAGTTTTGAAACTAACTGGCCCGGTGGGCGTGTTTGATTTTGATTGGCCCGGTGGGCGTGTTTGATTTTGATTGGCCCGGTGGGCGTGTTTGATTTTGATTGGCCCTGTTGGCGTGTGTGGTTTTGGTTGGCCCAGTGGGCAAGGTTCGACTTTGGTTGGCCCGGTGGGCGGGTGTCGTTGTTGTTATTGTTGATGTTGTTTGGCCGGGTTGGCTTATGATTAAGGTTGGGAGACTTGGGTTTGGTCTTGATTTGTTGTACGTGTTTTGTTAAGTTGTTGATCGAGTGTGTGTGTCTTCCAAGGTTTCTCTTTGAGGTTAAAGAGGAGTAAGGGTGGAGTTTAAGACGTTTTCGGAAAACTGGCATGCGCGAGAGTCACGGATCATGTCACGGATCCGTGACGGATCAGAGGGTTTTGGCCATTTTAGGGCCTTTGTCACGGCACTGTGGCCCCAACCGTGACGGGGTCTGTCACGGGTCCGCGACCCCTGTCTTTTACACCGTCTTGTTTACGCAGTTGTCGCGTTGTGGTTGCGTGACTTGGTGCAGTTTGTGCGGTCTATTTAAGGTCTCTTTACGTATTATTATAATTAAAGTATTAAGGTTGTGAGCAATAGTGATTTAATGAATTGAGGACGTGTTTCCCGTGTCGAGGTTTATCTTACATGAGCGAGTACTTGAGGTGTTGATAGCGTGAGCAGTGTGACGTTTGACATCAGGTTTTGAGGTAGTGGTTGCCCTGGTTAGATCGGTAAGTCTTTAGTGCGTTACTAGTATGCCATAATCGAACGGGTGTCCGTGGAGGTGAGCATAACGCTCATCCCCTTTACTACTTTTCCCGCAAGACATGAGTAGCGAACACTAGTTTGGTTGCGGAAAGTTATAAGTAAATGCATAGAGGACCGTGTGAGGGTTGCACTAGACCTTACCGGGGTGACTAATGGAGTGGGTGTTCGGTCTCCGATTTGGGCGTCAATTTTAATGGGTAACGGGGCGTCACACTCGTTTGATTCATCGAGTTGTGCTGAGTTTAGAGCCGTTGAGTCCACCCCTGCATCGGGACACGCCGGTTGGTGGTGGTGTGGTGTTGACTAAGGTCTGTCGTGCCTGCGAAGTTAGAGAAGCGAGCTGCTACAGGAGGTTCAAGAGGTGCTCAAGAGCCCTGATGGTGGATCGAGTCCTCACCCCGAGAATCGGGTATGTTTAGAGTTGGTAGGCACGACGACGGTAGTGGAGCGAGGTCTTAGAGAGACTGCGAGGATCCGTGAGGATCGGTAGTGACGGAACTTGTGCGTGTATCCGTGGGAAGGATGCTTATGAAATGACAACCTTTGAACGTAATCTTGGGAATGGATTGGCTGGCGCCAGCGAGACCTGAATACGCGCCAGCGGTGATGGATGAGACTACTCGAGGAGTACGACTTTGAGCTACACTACAATCCGGGTAAGGCGAACGTGGTTGCCGACGCCCGGAGTAGGAAGTCGGTCCCGAGTCTTACTAGCATATCAGTCCGAGAGTGGGGCATGATATGGGAACTGGGCACGCTCGGGTTGGAGCTAGAAGAGGTTACTTGCGGCGTGGCCATGTACTTCTTGGTGACTCAGCCCACCGGGCTTGGTAGGGGGATAGAGGCAGCAGTCGGTGGATATAGAGATGACGGAGATCCAGGAGAGAGTTGCCGGCGGTATTGAAGCCGAGGGCTGGGATCGTCGTGCTAATTGGGAGTTACGGTATCGTGGAGGTTTGTAGTGGAGCGGGATGCGGAGAGCGGTTGAGATTGGTAAAGGGCGTGAGGGAGGTTACTGAGCAGCTGGTATGCGATCCTTTGCAATCTTGTTTGGTGTGCGATCCTTTGCGATCTTGTTTGGTGTGCGATCCTTTGTGATCTTGGGTGTTGCGTGGTGGTCTTTTGAGTCCTTGGAAGAGGTCGTGATCGTTGTGTCGGGTCTACTTTACGTGTCAGAGTGTTGAGTCGGTCAAGGAAGCTAACAGTGGGCGTGTGTCAGTCGGAGTACTTGGGTTAGGGATAGTGTTCCCCGGTGTTGAGTTTATTGTTGGTGTTATCGGCATTGTCTGCTAATTATGTCGTAGTCAGTTTGTTATCCGTGGTGGTGAGTGAACGCTCACCCCTAGCTGCTTTTCCTACAGTACCGGTCGCAGGTTGGACTAGGTGAGCTTCTGAAGCTTGAAGAGCTAGGAGCGGGAGTCTGGGTTTTACTTTTGAGTCTAGTGACGGATACCTTGTTTTGTCCACTTGTTGGGACTTATTTTGAGTTGTAAACTTATTTTGATTAATTAAATGGCGATTTTAAAGTGTTGTTTCAAAACAGGTTTCAAAGGTTTTATTACTTTAAATGTTCGCGTCCCGAGTTCGGTTTACTGAAATGGGGGCGTGACATAAGGGTTACCTTGTCAAGGTCATATTCTTTGCATTTATATTTGAGGATTATCCTCACGTTTCTTCTACCAGTCCATATAATTTAAGCCATTAAGCTTGACCCCGTCAAGCATGGTTTTTAATGACAAACTACTGTTTACTTTTGCCATTTGATCTACACGACAGACAAAATCTAATCAGTAAACTGAATAAATTTTTTAAAGATCAAGTTTAAACACCAACCATTCGATTCTAAACTTTTAGAATCTAAAACCAAGATTCCTCTCGATCAAGCTGAACGAAGGCTCACCACTCAATCGAGCTATGTAGGTATAACCCCGTCCAATCACATCCAATGTGACTCTTGGCTAGGGTGTGTACTTAAGTACACGACTTACCCTATCTGATACCCAAGCTCAACCCTCACTAAGAATCATAATCGGGTCCATCAGTTTTCAACTATGGCCCATCATTATGTAGGTGTTCCGCTAAGACGCACGACACCCACATATGTTTAGGTTACTACAGTAATGTGTAATTTTGAAACATTAATGTATACATGTGAAAAATTCGTATAAGTTAATGTAGACTTACAAAAATATCTTGTAGTGTGGATCTTGTAATAACCACTCCCGGTCAACGCCAGTCAAACCTGCAAAAATAGGAAAAATTAAAAATTTTAAGACTGACAGTTAAGTGAACCTAAAATGACCCCGAGTGTCATACCGGACTTAATTTGACCCCGTTATTGACCAAAGTGAGTTCCGGGGGACTCAGGGCAACTTTCTGATCCATTTGGAAAATGTTGACTTTTCGCTGGAAAAGTCAACCGAGCGACATTTTGGTCCATTCGAGGACCGTTTTGGATCCAAAAAGATAAACCGTCATCGTAGCGGTCTTAGGTGAGCCGTTTCCTTGTAGCCCGCCAAGTTTGTAATTTCTTGGGAAAAGTGCCCGTTCGTGGCCCGAAATGTCCGATTTTCGCGAAACTGATTGGAAAATATCAAGTAGATATTTTCCAAAAGGTGTGGGACCCACTTTTCCACTTGTCAACCAAGTGGTGGTGTTAGTTTTGGGGGAAAAATGAGTGGTGTGGGGGCTATGTGTGGCCGGCCACTTATATAAAAAAAGAAAAGAAAATGCAAATTATAGTTAGTTGTTTTAGAAAAGAAGAAGAGAGTTAGAGAGAGAAAGAGAAGGAGAAGAAGAGAGAAGGTTAAGAAGCTAGGGTTTTGAGGGTTATCAAACACTTGGATCGTCTCAAGCCAAAGAGCAACATCGTTCCCCTCGTTCTCCTCTTGAGTAAGCACCGAACCGATTCCCGTTTTGTTAATTTTCAATTGTTAGGGTTTGTGTAAAACTATTAGTTTAAGGTGGTTTTGTTGTTGGGGTAATTGTTGGAGACGTTTTAGAGGTGTTGGAGGCTTGATTGAACGTTTTTCGGCGACCGGGGGCTCGGGAGAAGCCCCAGCCACCATGGGGGGTGGCCGGCCACCATAGGAGGTGGCTGGCCGGAGCTAGGGCCGGCCACCACCATGGTGGTCGAGCCTCATTTAAGCCCTAGGGGCTCTCGGCCAAGTGGGTTGGGTGGGGCCCACGTGCTCGGGTGATCGGGTTTTGTGTTTCGGGTGGTTTAAAACGTTCCCCGGACCATTTATCCTTAACCGAATCGAAAATTTGAATTAAATTGGAGAAGTTGTAATTAACGGGTTTTAGAAACTTTGAATGTTAATTAATTGACTCGAAAGTCGGAATTCGATTCCGTCAAGTGCATTGGGTTCCTTGAACTATTCTAAGACCGTAGAAACGGAAACGGGGGCTTTTGGAGCCCCGGAAGGCAATTTACAAAACCCGGGCAGATTCACCATGTCGGGCGAATCGGGCCTTTACGGGTCCTTTATCGACAATGTCGAGTAATTGGGAAGTTTGGGAGTGATCGACATTGTCGGGGTTAAGTTGGGTGAGTGACTGAGATCATCACCGGAACTCGTGGTTGGCTTTTGGGTGAACACGCACGAGGTAGGGAAAAGTAGCCGGATCTCGGCCCTGACTGGGGAAAGTTAACAGTAGAATTGCATGTGACACCGGGGTGTCGTGGGTTGAGTAGTTTTATTTAATTATTAGAAAAGCATGATACGGGATCGTAGTAGTTATTGGAAAAGCATGTGACACTTAGTAGTGTCGTAGGAGCAGAGAACTTAGCGATATTAGAATTACTGGAGGCATATGACCATGCCCGGAAGTTGTTTGTGAAACAAGTGATCTTAGGACTGTTGGAGGCATTGAGTATGCCGGAGGTTGTTGTGTATTATTATTATTGAGTTTTGGGTGGCCTTGAGAGCCCGTATTATTATTATTGAGTTTTGGGTGGCCTTGAGAGCCCGTATTATTATTATTGAGTTTTGGGTGGCCTTGAGAGCCCGTATTATTATTGTTGAGTTTTGGGTGGCCTTGAGAGCCCGTGTTATTATTCGTGTTCGGGTGACCATGAGAGCCCGTACTTTATTGTTGGTGTTTTAGCTGGCTTACGAGTTAGAGTCTCGGTAAGTTGCGAGCGTGTTTTATTGTTGAGTTTTGGGTGTCCATGAGTGCCCGTGGGGTTGTTGAACCTGTGTCTTTATCTTTGGTGTTTTAGCTGGCTTACGAGTTAGAGTCTCGGTAAGTTGCGAGCGGGTTTCATCGTTGAGTTTTGGGTGGCCATGAGTGCCCGTGGGGTCGTTGAACCCGTGTCTTTACCTTTGGTGTTTTGGGTGGCCGTGAGTGCCCGTGGGGTTGTGAACCCGTGTCTTTACTGTTGGTAGTTTGAGTGGTCGTGAGTGCCCGTGGGGTTGTTGAGCCCGTGAGTTACTGTTGGTGTGTCTTGGGTGGCCATGAGAGCCTGTGTTTGATTGTCGAGTCTTGGGTGGCCATGAGAGCCCGTGGTTGACTGTTGAGTCTTGGGTGGCCATGAGAGCCCGTGTTTGACTGTTGAGTATTGGGTGGCCATGAGGGCCCGTGTTTGACTGTTGGTGTCTGGGGAGGCCGTGTGTGCCCGTGGGGTTGTTGAACCTGTGTCCTTACTGTTGGTGTGTCTTGGGAGGCCATGAGTGCCTGTGGGGTTGTTGAACCCGTGTCTTTATCGTTGGTGTGTCTTGGGAGGCCGTGAGTGCCCGTGGGGCTGTTGAGTCCGTGTTTTGTGGTTGGTGTCTTGGGTGGCCATGAGTGCCTGTGGAGTGCTGAACCTGTGTTGTTGCTATTTGTGGAACTTGCTTGTGATTGTGATTGTGGTTACCTGAGTGAGAGAAGTTGTAAGACATGTCGACTACCTGGACCGACTTTGTGTTGGAAAGAGCGAGGGACAGAGCAGTTGTAAGACAGGTCGACTGCCTGGACCGACTTTGTGTTGGAAAGAGCGAGGGACAGAGAAGTTGTAAGACAGGTGGACTGCCTGGACCGACTTTGTGTTGGAAAGAGAGAATGACAGAGAGGTTACTGAGATAGGTCGACCGCCTGGCCCGACTAAGATCGGAAAGGGCGAGAGAAACAGAATTGGTTACTGAGCAGCTGGTTTGCGATCCTTTGTGATCTTGTTTGGTGTGCGATCCTTTGTGATTTTGTGTGGTGTTGCGTAGTTTCTTTGAGTCCTTGGAAGAGGTCGTGATCGTTGTGTCGGTCTACTTTCTTGTTTGAATGTTGAGTCGTTCGAGGAAGGTCAATGTGGGTGTTTGTCAGTCAGAGTACTTGAGTTGGGGACAGTGATCCCCGGAGTTGAGTTGTTGTTGGTGTTACCGGCATTGTCTGCTAATTATGCCGTAGTCAGTCTGTTATCTGTGGTGGTGAGCGAACGCTCACCCCTAGCTGCTTTTCCTACAGGTACTGATCACAGGACGGACTAGGGGAGCTCTCGAAGCTTGTGGAGCTAGGAGCGGAGCCCGGGTTCAGTCTTTTGAGTATAGTGACGGATACCTTGTACTCTTGTCCACGTGTTGGGACGTGTTTTTAAGTTGTAAATATTATTTTGTTTAATTAAATGGAGATTTTAAAGTGTTTATCCAAAACAAGTTTCATTGTTTTATTGTTTTTAAAACGTTCGCGTCCTGAGTTCGGTTTCCGGAAATTGGGGCGTGACAGATCTAATAGTGTTGTGGGAGATTTGGACTACGTGAAACTCAAAGCTCTTCTCTGGTGAAAAAGTGTCACGCCCCAAATCCGGTTTTGACCGGACTCGAGACGTGACCGCAAATGAAAGTAGAAATGCAATAATTAAATACCAAAACCTTTATAATAAAAGATAAACTCTCTCAATATCAACGGTTATCAATAGTTCCAAAACTTCAAATGAGTCACAGCTCAACATAAATAGTCAAATAAATAAGGTTCAGGACACAAGACCAACACGAATCTAAGAAAAATCCCAAGATGTCCAAAAGCTCCCGAGCCTCGAACTCACTAGACATCAGCTACACCTGTAAAACAGTAAGAAAACTAAAGGGGATGAGCTTACGTTCAGTAGGAAAAACGTTAACAATTCAACCCTTAGATCAATATTGTACTGGATAAGCAGATAACTCAAATATGACGAAATATGATTAACAATGAGATAATGTGTGACAACATAGAATAAGATAAGTACGTTGAAATAATATATAAACAAAATAACATTAACTAGAAGGGTTCCATAAAAGAATTAATATAAGATATCATAACGATTAAATAAGAGTAATTGATATCACGCCGACCGCTTGTTTTCTCAAGCCTCCAATCCATGAATAGATTCTAGTGTCACCTCGGTTCCCGTATTCCGATCCACTAGAGTATTCATATCACTTCATATTTTCCCTCGGTCCGAAGGAGGATTATACATCGGAGCACCGGAAACCATCCCATAGGGATGCTCCTCTTTGGTATTCACGAAAATGTCTCCAAGGACCATAGTCATAGGGAACCAAGGTAGAGCTCCCGTAGGACGCACACCCTTGGGTCAATCCTCAGAAACCATCTCTCATGAAGTAATTCCATCAATATCTCGTAGGATCTGCCGAGCCATAGGCTCCTCACATCACTCAATATCCCGTAGGATCTGCCGAGCCATAGGCTCCTCACATCACTCAATATCCCGTAGGATCTGCCGAGCTCTCAGGCTCCAATAATCAATCAATATCCTGTAGGATCTGCCGAGCTCTCAGGCTCCAATAATCAATCTATATCCCGTAGGATCTGCCGAACCATAGGCTCCTCACATCACTCAACATCACACTGTATCTGTCCAACTCCAACCACCACAACGGCACTGGATTACCCCCCCCCCCCCCGGTGTATTACCGAACCGAACAAACAAACAACATTTTAAGAATAAAAATGAATCCACATACATTATAACATAACCGACAACCAACACTTATCAAATCACACTTTCATCACAGCAAGACACCCAATAACATTTCACACTTACCGTCTACTTACCTGTCACGAACCAGCGGTACATCGATCACCTGATTGTACCCCGTGGCACAACCAGTCATACTCGATCATCCGTTCAAATCAACAATTATATCAACACAATCATTCAACCAATCAAGTAACCATTCAACAGTTCAACAGTAAAGTAAACTAGTTCCATTAGACTCTTGATTATCCTAATATCTATCAACCAAGCATGTGAACCTAGCACACAACTAATCCGAGAGCTCTTCACAGCCTCTCTACCTGTAAATCAATTCCCAAGTATTGAAAGCAAGCTTCACTAATCGTCATCATCCTAAGCATGCATACTAGACTCATCCATTTATTAGTAATTGAAAAACGATTATTCTAGTTATTCGCATCCTATAGGCAATTCTAGGACTTTTTCGATTTTATTATCCTAATCATGCATACTAAGCGTATAAATAAGAAGTTAAGGCTTTCCCTACCTTGCGGTCTTCCTCTAAACTCTGTTGTCAAGCTTCAAAAGTGGCAACTCCGTTCTTCGCACGGGTACCGGAAGGGTCTTCGATCCTCGAGCTCGAAAACAAGGTCTTTGAACACAAAACAAACTCTAATTAGACTCCACTTAACAGCAAGTAAAGCCATCAAAACTCTCCCAAAATGTCAGCTCCAAACAGGGATCGAAAACGGTGTAAAACCCTCAAAAAAACACCAGAACTGGTCGGCCGCGGACACGGTCACGGATCCGTGAAATCACCCCTCACGGATTACGTCACGGAGCAGTTACGAGTGCCGTCACGGACTCCTTCACGGAGCCGTGACGTCACCCGTCACGGATCCGTGGCGCTCCATGGCAGATTCGCCATTCTTCAATCTCCAGCTCCTTTTTTACCGAAATTTCACTACCAAACTCCATTTTCAACCATCTCAAGTTCCCAAAACAGTCAAATACCTCCAATACTCCTTTACCCATGGTAGGAATCAACAAATAAACAAGTTTCCAAGTATTCTCCAAATCACAAACAAATTAAAAACTCCATTAAACCCAAGCTCTTCCATCAAAAACCCACCAAAGCTTCTTATCAACATCATCTAACCTCATTTCAATCAAAACCAACAACTTCTAGCCAACTCAAACCAAAACCCATGAAATGAGATGAAGGGAAAAGAGATGAGGTTAGTTCCATTACCTTTAGAAGAGTGAGATGGAGAAGATGATGATGAAATGGAGAGGGGAGAGGTAGAAGATGGCTTCAAGTTGCTCCTTTTTCTTAGCTTCTTCTTCAAGACACCATGAGAGCTCCTCTTTCTCTCTTTTCTCTCCCAATTTCGGCTACACCACAAAATGAATCAAAAATTGGTCTTCCAATCCATATAAGACCTAGAGGTGGTTAATTACTAAAAGCCCTTTAGATAATTTCCCTTGTAGAGGCTTTTAGGAGGGCATAGTGGTCCATGACCACTCCCTTTTCTCTCTTCTAACCAAAAAGAGACAAGTGTCCAAGTGGGTCCTCTTGCTTTCCAAAATAATTTCCAGCACAAAATTAATATTGATTTAACCGATATAAAGTCCGATTTTGACCAAATATGACTTCCTTCAAAATTATACTCAAACGAAAGGAAACGGCCCAACTAAGCCAACCGTGATGACGGCTAAGCATTTTGGGCCCCGGAAAAGCCCCGAATGACCTTCTGAGTCATCGGTTGACTTTTCCGGCGGAAATTCAAACTTGCTTATAAAAGTCTCCGGTTGAACCGGGATCGACCGGGAGCGGTTCTTACAATCTACCCCCCTTAAAAGAATTTCGTCCTCGAAATTAAAAGTAAAGGTACCTCAAAGATCGAACAGGTGGGTGTACTTCTCCCGGATCTCGTCCTCTCGCTCCCAGGTCGAGTCAGCTCCCTGATGCTTCCATTGCACTCGAACCAAAGGTATAGTAGTCCTCCGTAAAACCTTCTCTCTTGTATCCACAATCCTGACGGGCTGCTCCTCATACGAGACATCATCTGCCACTTCTATGTCTACCCACTCGAACACATGGGAGGGATGTGTCGTGTACTTCCACAGTTGGGACACATGGAAAACGTTATGAACGTTCCCAAGCTGCGGTGGCAAGGCTAGTCGATAAGCTACGACTCCAATCCTCTCTAAGACCTCAAATGGTCCAATGAATCGCGGTGATAGCTTCCCTCCACCACGGTTCAACCTCAGTAGGCCCTTCTTTGGGCTCACTCTCAGAAAGACATGGTCTCCGACCGAGAACTCAAGCGGCCTACGGCGTCTGTCTACATAGCTCTTCTAACGACTCTGTGCGGTCTTCAACCGCTCTCTGATCAAAGTGACCTTCTCGGTCGTCTCTCGTACCATATCTGGACCAAGTATGCTCCGTTTCCCTACCTCTGCCCAACATACTAGCGACCTACACGACCGCCCGTACAAAGCCTCAAATGGTGCCATCCCAATGCTGGACTGACAACTGTTGTTGTAGGCAAACTCTGCTAGAGGTAGATGATCCTCCCATGAGCCCTGAAAGTCTAGCACACAAGCTCAAAGCATGTCCTCCAAAATCTGAATGGTACGCTCTGACTGTCCGTCTGTCTCAGGATGATAAGCTGTACTCAGTAGCACCTCTGTCCCCAATGCCTTCTTTAGGCTCTTCCAGAATCTGGATGTGAAACGCGGATCCCTATCAGATACCACTGATACTGGTACTCCATGAAGACGAATAATCTCCCTGATGTATAATCGACTCAACATGTCCACAGTGTCAGTCATCCGCATCGCCAGAAAGTGTGCCGACTTGGTTAGTCGATCAACCACAACCCAAACAACATCATGTCCCTTAGACGATCTCGGTAACCCACATACAAAATCCATAGTAACGTGTTCCCACTTCCACTCGGAGACCGATAAAGGCTGTAGTAAGCCAGCGGGCCGCTGGTGCTCTGCCTTCACCTGCTGATAGGTGAGGCACCTCGAAACAAAGTCTGCTACTGCCCCGCGCATCCCGCACCACCAGAACTGTCGTCGGATGTCTCTGTACATCTTGGTGCCCCCGGGGTGCACAGCAAGTCGTGAGTGGTGACACTCTATCAACACGGTGTCCCTACATCCTCGGGGTACAAACAAACGAAGACCTTGATCTGCACTCAACTCCCAATTATCGATCTTTTCACCGTTCTCCAGTCTCTCACGAATCCCTATCGCTTCGACGTCCTCGGTCTACGCCTCTAGCACCCGAGTGATCAAAGTGGGCTGAGCCACTAATGCACACAAGGCCATACCATCCGTGACCTCCTCGAAGTCTGAATGAGCTCAGCTCTTCCAGCATAGTCCACTCTCGGACTGCCATGCTGGCCACACAATGAGTCGACTTCCTGCTCAGGGCATCTGCGACGACGTTCGCCTTGCCCGGATGATAGAGCAACTCGAAGTCGTACTCCTCAAGTAACTCCATCCATCGCCTCTGGCGCATGTTTAGGTCGCGCTGAGAGAAAATGTACTTGAGGCTCTTGTGGTCTGAGAATACTCTGAACTGTTCCCCGTAAAGATAGTGTCTCCAACTCTTCAAGGAAAGACCACTGCTGCCAGTTCTTGATCATGGGTCGGGTAGTTGCGCTCATGCACCTTCAATTGTCTTGAGCCGTAAGCAACCACCTTCCCAGACTGCATCAAAACACAACCAAGTCCCTCGCCTGAGGCGTCATAGTACACGTCATAGCCCACTCCTTGCTCTGGAACAATCAACACTAGAGCGGTAGTCAAGCGAGCCGCTCACACTCACTATTCCAAAGGAACTCCGCTCCCTTGCGAGTCAAAGTTGTCATAGGTGCAGCCAATCGTGAGAAATCCTGAACAAAGCATCGGTAATATCCTGCCAATGCCAGGAAGCTACGGATCTCAAAAACATTCTTGGGCCTCGCCCACTTCGAAACTGCATCGACCTTTGCCGGGTCGACTAGGATACCATCACGGGACACCACATGTCCGAGGAATTTCACCTCTGCAAGCTAGAACTCGCACTTCTCCAGATTCCCATATAGCTGGTGAGTGCGTAACAAGGTCAACATTATCCTCAAGTGCTCCTCGTGTGCCTCTTCACTAGGCGAGTAAATCAAGATGTCATCAACGAAGACTACGACAAACTGATCCAGGTAAGGTCTGAATATGCCATTCATCAAATCCATGAAGGCTGTTGGCGCGTTCGTCAACCCGAACGGCATCACTAGAAACTCAAAGTGTCCATAACGCGTCCGGAACGCGGTCTTCTCCACATCCTCCTTTCGGACCCTCAAATGGTAGTAGCCTGATCTCAGATCAATCTTGGAGAAGCAGATTGCTCCTCTCAGTTGGTCGAATAGGTCATCGATCCTCGGCATCGGGTATCGGTTCTTCACCGTTACCCGGTTCAACTTCCGATAATCGATGCACATCCTTAAGGCACCACCCTTCTTCTTTACGAAGAGGGCGGGTGCTCCCCACGGTGAAACACTAGGGCGGATGAAACACTTCTCCTGTAACTCTTCGAGCTGTCGCTTTAGCTCGACTAACTCAGCTGGCGCGAACCGATAAGGTGTCATCGAGATCGGAGCGGTGCCGGGGATCAAGTCGATCCGGAACTCTAACTCGCGCGCTGGCGGTAAACCTGATAGCTCCTCCGGAAACACGTCCGGAAACTCGCATACTACTCTCGGTAGGTCTCTGCCACGTCGCGCCACCTAGGACTCCCCTCCCGTAGTCAAGGCAGATAGAAGGACTCCGCTCTTGCTACCCAAAACACAAGTAACAACTCTGCCACCTGACCTCACCGTCACCTGACGTCGAAAGCAGCCGATCGTCGCTCGGTACCTCGTAAGCCAGTCCATCCCTAAGATCACGTCGAAAGCAGTAATCTCCAGAACGAGTAAGTCACCAACGAAGGGGCAATCTGCCACTCGAACCTCACAATCTCCACAGAAAGTATCCAACACTACCTCCCCCGTAACTGGGGTCTCAAGACACAAAGGGCTACTAAGGGACTCCACCCTCAAACCCAAAGAACGAGCAAAAGAAGCAGAAATAAACGAATGGGATGCACCAATGTCGAATAGAAAAGACGCCCACGAATGAAAAAGTAAACACGTACCCTGCGTAGTCTCATGGCCGGCGTACTGTCTCTCAGCCCTAGTATCTGCAACTGCATACACTCGGCCCTGTCGTGCCGGTGGTCCTCCTCTTGGTGGTGGTGGTAATGTCACCTGCTGCTGAGGCCCAGCCTGGTGTCTCGGGGCTGCTGCTCCCGCCGCCTGACGCGGAGCTCTCTACTGCAAGGCCTGTCGTGGTCGGCCGGGAGGACCTGACGAGGCTGTGCCTGCTGGGGCCTCGGTGGATATGCAGCTCCAACCCGATCGGGACAAGTGAAAGCAATGTGTCCCTGACGGCCGCTCTGGTAATAAGTCCGATCACCAACGCGCTGCCTCTCACCAAACCCCTGTGGACGATCCATCGGTCGCTCTACTGGTCCTCTGCCCCTCGGGCAGTCTCGGGCCAAATGTCCCTGCTGTCTGCATGTAGGACACAACTGATGCCATTGCTGCTCCTCTGCGCATACCACTCTGCTGAAACTGTGGCTGGAAGTGCCCAGAAGTCCTCTGTCGTCTAGCATCACGCCTCTCAGCTGGCCTGAGGGAACCACTCGGTCTCGTCCTGACATCTCGCTCTCTGGCAATCTCTCGAAAGTGCCTCTCTACTGCTAAGGCCTGGTCAACCAGAGTAGAGTATACCTCCGTCCTCAAAACAACAATCCAATCTGCAATAGCAGGAAGGAGCCCACGCTCGAACCGCCTGCAACGGTTGTCCTCAGTCTGCACCATCTCGGGTGCGAAGCGGGACAAGGATAAGAACCTTGTCGCATACTCAGCTACTGTCATCCCCCTCTGCCTCATATCCATGAACTGTTGACGTCGATCATCCCGAACCGACCGTGGAAAGTACTGCTCCAGGAACAGTCGACTGAAAAGCTCAAAATCCTCACCAACTCTAGTCTGCACAGACTGCCACCTAGTTAGGAAGCCTCACCCTCAAGCTGGAAGGTGGAGAAGGAAACTCTCAGACGCCCCTCAGAAATACCGGACGTATCAAGGTTGCGAGTGATCCGCTCCAACCATAAAACTGCTGCCTCGGAGTCAGCACTCCCAGAAAGAGTCGGTGTACCCAGACGACGGAAATCACGAAGCGCCTGGGCTGTGTAGCTATCCATCTGGCCTGGCCTCTCGACCGAGACTGTCTCAGTAGTGGGCACGGGCTCTGTCGCTGGTGCTGTGGCCTCCTGCTGAGCGCTGAGTGCTGCTAGCACTGCGCGCACTAACTTCTCAATAAGAGTAGCCTGAGTCAGCTCTACGACTGGGTATCTCTCACTAGTGACCCTGATGGTCCATCCTCGAAGCTCTGGTGCTCTGTGGGAGCAGCACCCTGGGCGCTAGTTGGCCCTGCCAGTCCAACAGCTGGTGACTGGCTCTGCCCCAAAGCTGGGCGACTCCTGGTACCTCTCGGGACGTAAACATGAGACATCACGAACGATCGTTGCAGTAGTACGTACAGTTCAAACTCATTTTACAACTACCGAAACGATTTAAGCAAAAAGGGACGTTCTCGTTCGTCTCGACGAATCCTACTTGGATCAAGGGTTAAGTAGATAGGTCGCATATAGTACTTATATAGACAAAGAAGTCCGCATTTCATGCGTCTCACACAGCAAGCAAGTAATGCAACCAACTCCAACGGGAGGCAAAGTTCACACACAAACACACCCATCACAGGGTTTCAAAGCATGAAGCAACAGTTTGGCAATAAGTCCTTAATCCTCTTGACATAACCTTTCTCGGTCCCCAGTTACTTATCTTTAATCAAAATAATCGAGTCGATCTCGCATCGTTACAACTCGATTCGGGCGTCCCCGAACCTCATTGTAACCACTCGACATCAAACCATCACATTTGACTATAGTGGCGCCCCTGAGTCAACTCGTGATAGAACAACTAATTTAGTTTTACAGAAAATTCGGCATGACCTATTCGTATTTTCTACTAACCCTCCGTTTAAACGGGACACTTACCAATCAATTTTTTTTTCTCAAGTTACTCGATACAAAGAGTTCTCATGCTCTACAAGGCACAACACACAATCAGCACACAGATTCATCATGCTTCGCAAAGTACACACGCAATCAAAAGGGTGTAAGACTACCTGATTTCTTTCCTTTCTCAACAATCATACCAATTGGGTCATCTTATCAACTTTGATTCTTTAAACAATTTTCAACATCAAGACCGAGTCAATACTCACACAATTTCAAAATCTTAACATTCCAAATCCTTCCATAAGTCCACCATTCGATCATTCACCACTCCGACAAGTAACACTTCAATAAGTTCATCCTCCAACCTCATCACTCCCTCATCCAATTAACCTTTCAACCTTATCGAACATGAAACGATCAACACGGTGGTAACACACTCAGCATATAATTTACTCAACAATATACAGTAAGGTTCCATCATTGCTTGTTAACCCAATACCGATCTCAACCATTCGGTTTCCCCGATCACTGTACGTTACATTCCATACGGTAAGGATACTACTCAAGCGATGCAACCATTGTAAAAGAAAGATTTAATTTTAAACAACCATTGGAACACGTAAGAGTCGAGTCGTTCTCACTCTATGCATCAATGTTTTAAATCTCGGATCACTGAGTACAAGACTTAGACTTCCTAACTCTACCCACCTAACTGACGTTGGTCCGAGGTTTTGAAAACAAGTTCAAAAATTACAACCTGTTTCCAATTAAACCAGGCTTTGATACCAAATTGTCACGCCCCAAATCCGGTGTTGACCGGACTCGAGACGTGACCGCAAATGAAAGTAGAAATGCAATAATTAAATACCAAAACCTTTATAATAAAAGATAAAATCTCTCAATATCAACGGTTATCAATAGTTCCAAAACTTCAAATGAGTCACAGCTCAACATAAATAGTCAAATAAATAAGGTTCAAGACACAAGACCAACACGACTCTAAGAAAAATCCCAAGATGTCCAAAAGCTCCCGAGCCTCGAACTCACTAGACATCAGCTACACCTGTAAAACAGTAAGAAAACTAAAGGGGATGAGCTTACGTTCAGTAGGAAAAACCTCAACAATTCAACCCTTAGATCAATACTGTACTAGATAAGCAGATAACTCAAATATGACGAAATATGATTAACAATGAGATAATGTGTGACAAGATAGAATAAGATAAGTACGTTGAAATAATATATAAACAAAATAACATCAACTAGAAGGGTTCCATAAAAGAATTAATATAAGATATCATAACGATTAAATAAGAGTAATTGATATCACGTCGACCACTAGTTTTCTTAAGCCTCCAATCCATGAATAGATTCTAGTGTCACCTCGGTTCCCGTATTCCGATCCACTAGAGTATTCATATCACTTCAGATTTTCCCTCGGTCCGAAGGAGGCACATACATCGGAGCACCGGAAACCATCCCATAGGGATGCTCCTCTTTGGTATTCTCGAAAATGTCTCCAAGGACCATAGTCATAGGGAACCAAGGTAGTGCTCCCGTAGGACGCACACCCTTGGGTCAAACCTCAGAAACCATCTCTCATTAAGTAATCCCATCAATATCCCGTAGGATCTGCCGAGCCATAGGCTCCTCACATCACTCAATATCCCGTAGGATCTGCCGAGCTCTCAACCTCCAATAATCAATCAATATTCCGTAGGATCTGCAAAGCTCTCAGGCTCCAATAATCAATCAATATCCCGTAGGATCTGCCGAGCCATAGGCTCCTCACATCACACTATATCTGTCCAACTCCAACAACCACAACGTCACCGAATTACCCCCCCCCCCCCCCCCCGGTGTAGTACCGAACCGAACAAACAAACAACATTTTAAGAATAAGAATGAATCCACATACATTATAACATAACCGACAACCAACACTTATCAAATCACACTTTCATCACAGCAAGACACCCAATAACATTTCACACTTACCGTCTACTTACCTGTCACGAACCAGCGGTACATCGATCACCTGATTGTACCCCGTGGCACAACCAGTCATACTCGATCATCCGTTCCAATCAACAATTATATCAACACAATCATTCAACCAATCAAGTAACCATTCAATAGTTCAACAGTAAAGTAAACTAGTTCCATTAGACTCTTGATTATCCTAATATCTATCAACCAAGCATGTGAACCTAGCACACAACTAATCCGAGAGCTCTTCACAGCCTCTCTACCAGTAAATCAATTCCCAAGTATTTAAAGCAAGCTTCACTAATCGCCATCATCCTAATCATGCATACTAGACTCATCCATTTATTAGTAATTGAAAAACGATTATTCTAGTTATTCGCATCCTATAGGCAATTCTAGGACCTTTTCGATTTTATTATCCTAATCATGCATACTAAGCGTTTAAATAAGAAGTTAAGGCTTTCCCTACCTTGCGGTCTTCCTCTAAACTCTGTTGTCAAGCTTCAAAAGTCGCAACTCCGTTCTTCGCACGGGTACCGGAAGGGTCTTCGATCCTCGAGCTCGAAAACAAGGTCTTTGAACACAAAACAAACTCTAATTAGACTCCACTTAACAGCAAGTAAAGCCATCAAAACTCTCCCAAAAAGTCAGCTCCAAACAGGGATCGAAAACGGTGTAAAACCCTCAAAAAAACACCAGAACTGGTCGGCCACGGACACGGTCACGGATCCGTGACATCACCCCTCACGGATGACGTCACGGAGCCGTGACGAGTGCCATCACGGACTCCTTCACGGAGCCGTAACGTCGCCCGTCATGGAATCCGTCACGGATCCGTTGCGCTCCAGGGCAGATTCGCCCTTCTTCAACCTCCAGCTTCTTTTTTACCGAAATTTCACTACCAAACTCCATTTTCAACCATCTCAACTTCCCAAAACAGTCAAATACTTCCAATACTCCTCTACCCATGGTAGGAATCAACAAATAAACAAGTTTCCAAGGATTCTCCAAATCAAAAACAAATTAAAAACTCCATTAAACCCAAGCTCTTCCATCAAAAACCCACCAAAGCTTCTTATCAACATCATCTAATTTCATTTCAATCAAAACCAACAACTTCTAGCCAACTCAAACCAAAACCCATGAAATGAGATGAAGGGAAAAGAGATGAGGTTAGTTCCATTACCTTTAGAAGAGTGAGATGGAGAAGATGATGATGAAATGGAGAGGGGAGCGGTAGAAGATGTCTCCAAGTTGCTCCTTTTTCTTAGCTTCTTCTTCAAGACACCATGAGAGCTCCTCTTTCTCTCTTTTCTCTCCCAATTTCGGCTACACCACAAAATGAATCAAAAATTGGTCTTCCAATCCATATAAGACCTAGAGGTGGTTAATTACTAAAAGTCATTTAGATAATTTCCCTTGTAGAGGCTTTTAGGAGGGCATAGTGGTCCATGACCACTCCCTTTTCTCTCTTCTAACCAAAAAGGGACAAGTGTCCAAGTGGGTCCTCTTTCTTTCCAAAATAATTTCCAGCACAAAATTAATATTGATTTAACCGATATAAAGTCCGATTTTGACCAAATTTGACTTCCTTTAAAATTATACTCAAACGAAAGGAAACGGCCCAACTAAGCCAACAGTGATGACGGCTAAGCATTTTGGGCCCCGGAAGAGCCCCGAATGACCTTCTGAGTCATCGGTTGACTTTTCCGGCGGAAATTCAAACTTGCTTTTAAAAGTCTCCGGTTGAACCGGAATCGACCGAGTGCGGTTCTTACAAAAAATCTCTGTGGGTAACTATGTTGCTAAAATCCAACACTATAGTTTCTCACTACCATGGAATGGTAACACGCTGAAGATGGATATTTGATACGCAGAATTGACAAGTTGTGTGAGTTATTTTTTTGATCAGCAAAGCATATTTAAATAAAATGATCTCCGAAATGGAGATCAGGTGATGAAACAAGGAAGAACATTCCAATGGAACCTCACAATAGGACCCTCAACAAGCTGAGGGGATTACAAGGATACAAGGATTACAAGGATAAGGACGGTCCACTCAGGGAACCTCACAACCAACACCACAAGGACGGTCCACTCAGAGACCCTCAATACATCAAACTCAACCGAAGAAAGCAGAGCCCAACCAGGGACTTACAAGGATAAACAACAACCAAAGGAATAAGGTCAAAACCAACAAGAAAAGCCTCCATGGGCAACAGGAACAACTAAACCAAGCACCCCAGAATAACCGGGCAAGACAGCAGCCACAACCAAGAAATGGCCACCAAGAGGAGCAGACACCCAAAAAGCACTGCAAACCAAAACAGAGTTGTACCGAACTCCCTGTATCATTAGTACCACTCAATCCTAGCAAGAAAGAGGGTACTAAAAACGCTGGTGGCCAGGACCACGATCAACAGATACAATATCAGTGAAAATTCACTGAGACACACCACTCCCAACATATAAAACGAAAAGCTTCAGACTAAGAAACAGTTTTAAGGACTCGCCGGCGGCCAACACCAACATCTGAAACCGGCGAGCTCGAACACCAGACAGTGGGCCGAGAAGAAACGAAGCCAATCGAAATAAATGAAAGGGTAGGGCGGGAGAGGAATTACCAAACAAAGATGAGTAGGCAGCACCAGAAGCAACTAGAGTAGCTCAACAACGATCCACACCCGCTAGACTATAGAAACGCGTCCCACGACCTGAGTAGGAACTAGTCACCTCCCAAGATCCAAGAGAAGGTCCACCTTCGATACCGCTTTGTCGATATCGCGAGAGACAAGGCAGTCGAAGGAGCTCGCACTCAGCCCTCCGAAACCTAAATTCGGTAAACACCGAAAAGAAGCCCAATAAAGCGGAGGACTGGTATTTCTACCGAGTACGATCTCCAAACTCCAAACTAGCAGCAGTACGTCAAAACTCTTGAGAAGCTTGAACTGGAATGCGAGCTGAGCGTTCCGAAACCAAGACAGGTAACCCTTCACTGACAACAGCAAGGACCCGAAGGGGAAGGCCTGTAATAATACCGAGCACGAACCAATCCCGACTTCAACAGAGAGTACTCCGAACCAGCCAAAGAGCTACACCCAGAACTGCGAGACAAGCTTGTCGAAGGCAAGAACCTAAAAACCGACACCAAACAACTGCCAAGACGGACACCGATCGCCCAAAGCAAAGCTTCCACACGCACCCACGCACCCCCACTTTCGTCGGAGAGTCCTAAACAATAAGACCCGAACACCCAGAAAGCTCCCCAAAAAATTGAAGAAACAATCCTGAGCAGAGACAAGACTGAGTCTCTGTCCAAACCAACATGGTGCAGGTAAAGGGCAGCAAGGAACACGCGCAGAAAGCAGACCTCCAAAACAGACCGACGAACCCTCAAACAAACGAACAACAACTACCCAACGGACAACCAACCTAGGCCCAACCAGAGAGAAGCCCAACAAGAGACAGGCTGCCCAATAAGCATCTGTCCAGGCCCAATCCAATAAGCACTTGTTCAGGCCCAACCCAAAAAGAATCTGTCCAAGCCCACCCATTTGAGCCCTACCCGGTTCACGCATCCAATCAATCTCGCCGCCCTTGTAAAAGCAACCCACGAGGTTGTAGCTCCAGCAACAATTTTATCGCAAAGTCAAAAGGAGAGCCCACTGATTTTTCTTTCTTTCTTTGAATTTGAATGATGTGTGAACACAAGCTCCACAATATTCCTTCTCCCCAAAAGTAGAGTTGCTTCTGTTCTAGGCTCTTGGTGCCACGGTTCGGCAACATTAAATGGGACAAGTAGCAACAGGAGCCGGAAACAAACGGACCAGAACATTGCAGCTCGTCACCGGCCGAGCTTGCTGGAGCAGCAACAAGCTCCAAGCCTCGACACGAGAAGAAGGCGGCGACCTAGCAGCACTACACCGACGACGAGACGATGGCAGCCAACCCAGAAGAAGCACGAGATCTGGCGCGCGTGAAACAGAGAAGATAAGCGTACAACAGCACGACTGTGACCCAACATTTCGATCGGAGATCAAGGCAGCCACGGCGACTCTGTCGGCCAAAAGAACCACGCCGGCACCGAGGAAGTCCGTCAAGACCAGGAGCAGATTCAAGCCGGCAAGATGAGCACGGACGGAGAAGGTTTGGATGTAGAGGGAGAGAAGCACCTCGCCGGCAACAGCCACAACCGAGGTGGCCGTGACCGGTGCCGGCGAGGGAAGGGGGCGGCGGCTGGAGGAGTCGGGCTTAGATCTAGGTTTTACACAGAAACCAAGTCAGAGCTGTTTAGACACCGTTGTGTGAGTTATTGCTGCGGTTTGGGGAAAATCTGAAGAAATTGGGCCACTGCTACGTGTAGTCATTGAAACCCAGGGAGCCAAGTAGAAGCTGGAGTCCTTTCTTTGCAGTATATGGTAGGCTTAATATCATCCTTGGGTTCGTATTTTGGTTGAAGTTGTTGCCCTCTATTAGGTTGGATCTTGTATTAAATCATATGAAGTGCTCCCTATTTGCTTCCATAGCCTCTTTTTAAGATAATCCTCAAGCACTTGATGGTTGCTTTGGTCTCCACAGCTACATTTTTTGTTCTTTTCTTCTAGAGAAGGACGAGATTTATAAAAATTTGCTCATAAACAAAATACTCTATAATACAGTCGCTAAGGAAATAACGAAAACCTTATATAATAACATTGTTCAATCACAATTTCTTACAAAAATAAACCAGGAAGAGCAAATTTTTAGAGCAGACAAGCCAGCCTTATAGTACCTCCAACGATCATTGGAGGGCCGTTGTTTGGGTGTCGTCGTAGGCCCTATAATGACTCGCTACCACGACGTACCAACGTAGGAGCCGTTGAAAAGCATGTCGACACATTAGTTCGCCTCAGATCCCAACAACGACGTGACTAGTCGACGCCGACACATGGCAGCAGAAAATTCAAAAAAAAAAACTAAATGTGCTCCAAACCTAATTTAGGGTGGTTTTGAAAATATTAAAAGTGCAAACAATGGCTCCAAATAACTTTTAGTTGTTTACCATTATAGTGGTAGTTGTCGGAATTATTTGTTTGGAGGAGAGAGAAACTCAAAATGTGCTCATATAACCCCTTCAAACCACAACACAAGCTATTATCATTGGAGATGCTCTTAAGAAGTCAAAGCACCTCCAACGGTCGTTGGAGGGTCATTGTTTGGGTGTCGTCGTAGGCCCTACAACGACTCGCTGCCACGATGTGCCGATGTAGGAGCAGTTGAAAGACGTGCCGACGCAGCAGGTCGCCTCAGATCCCTGCAATGATTAGTCGCGCAGGCCCAACGACTATTCAACGGACCAACCATACGTCGACACGTAGCGGCGAAAAATTTAAAAAAAAAACTAAATTTCTTTATAAAAACACTTAGAACCTTATCCAAAAAACACACCTTTCTCTTCTACACTTCTTCCTTCACATCTTCTTCTCTCAAACCTCGTTGTGTATATTTTTTTGATGGATCATTATCCAACATTGACGAAATTGTAGCAAATGTTTCCCCAAGAATTAGAGCAAGCGGTAGGAAGGATGGCTGCAGTAAAGGCAAAAAAAATTCATAATCAGCTTTTGACAAGGATACATCCAAGGGTAAAAGATGAGGAGGCCGAGAGTCAACAGTCGTCAAAGCAAAGAGTGATAGAGCATAATCAAGACAAAGGAAACGATAGCTTAATTGTTGACTAATTTGAGCCTACTCCGGTGTACAGAAAACAATAATTTTGACGACGTTTCCGGATGACGAGGGAATTTTAAAAATTTCTACAAATCCTGAATGCATTAATTGAGCGGTAAGCATATTTTCATTAACAAAAGGATGCTACATGGAAGCAAAGATTCTCTCTACACCAGAACTACACGAAAGCACTTCGTTAACTCTGTTAAGGAGGTCTCGCTGATGTCGTTGACGAGTACTTGTGAATGGCGGAGAGCATTATTTTTGAATACATCTGGAATATCTGTTTGGGCATAATCAATATTTTCGGGCGGACATATCTACGACGCCTGACCGAAAAAGATGTCTGTCGTTTGTTGGAAAGCAAAAAAACTCGCGGCTTTTCAAGGATGATACAGAGTCTCGACTACATGCACTGGGATTGGAAGAACTGTCCTGTGAGATGGGTTGTACAATTCTCGAGAAGGGACCACGGGAACGCCTCCACAATCATGCTAGAAGTTGTTGCACCACAAGACATTTGGATTTTACACTCTTTTTTCGAAACAATGGGCTCCAACAATGACATCAACGCGTTCAATAGCTCTATATTGTTTCTCCAAGCAGTTCGAGGCTTCGCTTTACCTGTTACGTTTAAGGTCAACGGTAGAGAATACCAGCTCCACAAACGTCGAAGCAAAATTGTTTTACTAGAAACCAAGAGGCGTATAGCAAGGATATCGAACGAGCATTTGGAGTTCTACAGGCTCGTTTTCATATCGTCACTCGTCCGAACCGAATGTGGTATAAGATCTCACTCACAATCATCATGACTACTTGTATTATCCTGCACAACATGACTGTTGAAGATCAACGAAGGTCGTACCCACTGATCCGTTGGCAAACATTGTTGTCTAGGACGCAACGACCCGTAGAGGACCAACACCAACGGTGAACTTGGATACTGTCATGAGTAATAGAGGAAGGATCCGAGATCGGGATGTTCATCACCGTTTCTACGATGACCTCGTCAATCACATTTAGGTTAAATTTGGAGATAACGATAATAATTAGAGTAATATAATGTAATTCATATTCGGCATAAATAAAAATAATATTTTAATTTATAATTGTTTTGAAAATATGGAAAGTGCAAACAACTAGCTCATTAGTCTAATATTTGTTTAGAATTTAGTAGGTAGTTGTAGGAGGTAGTTGTTTAGAAGAGAAAAACTTAAAATATGCTTCTACAACTCTTCCCAACAACTAAGCAAGTTATTACCATTGAAGCTGTTGCTACATTCATGAGAAACAATATCAAGTTACATTGTAAAATATTGATGAAGCATTGGGTTGAATTAGAAAACCAAATGACAAAGATACTACTTATATCAAATATATGCACAAAAAGCTAATGGATGTCATTTCATCAATAAGTCTTACTTACGCTTTAACATATCTAAGTCTCTTAGAAGATGTAATCAAACTCGAAAAACACATTGATAAACAAGCGTCAATTTGATTTCACTCTCCTCATCGTCATCGATTGAGGTAACACAGAGTCGAAAAGACTATAATGAACCAACATGTTTATTCACGAACCGACCTTCACAGTTTACGGCTTCGATTTGTCCAGGCTTGGTTTTGGTAAATTGTTATCAACCGAATACTCGCATGAGCCACTTGGAGAAGGTTTTGGAGCGATCCAGTTAGTAGAGTTGGGATCCGGGACCTACCCATCATGACTCGAGATTGACGTTACTTGGCCGTCCCGGCAGGAGAAAGAAAGCATATCGTTTTTCATGTTTTAGGTTGGATTTAGTTCTAGTTTCAATTTTGAATTACGAGGATTGTTTTAGTTAGATTTTATGTTGCTGTTTAGTTTTCAACTTTAGTTTCAATAAGTTGGAACGTTTGGTAAGAGGTTGTCCTCAGTATGTATCTACAAGAAAAAGTAGTATTTTTTATGAGACCATGAGAGCTGGGTCGCCTATGGGAGGCTCGGAGAATATTCTAGTACTCAGGGCCATTATGCCCTACTTTGTAACCCTTCGATTGGTATAATACACACCTCTGGTTTTCCGTTCTAAAAAACACATTTTAGATTTAAAAAAAATAAATTAAGTAAAGTTCATATACTTTTATGGACATTAATTAAATTAGAAACTAGTCTACATAAAAAAACATAATATCAAAGTTATGGAATAAATTAATAAGGCTAACTCTTGTTTAGCATCAGCATGATATACACAAAAACGATAAGCATCACTGAAAAGTGTTTTTTCTTCCTATATAGCATTCGTTTCTCTCTCCTCCAATACAAATTAGTAGTGCTAGACCGATACTACTATTGTGGATGTTCTTAGCCTACTAATTATTTACCATTCTAGAAGTAATTGTAGAAGATAATTGTTTGAAAGAGAGAAACTCAAAATATTCATTTATAACCCCTCCAAACAACTATACAAGCTGTTACCATCAAAGATGATTCAAGAGAAACAATATCAAGCTACATTGTGAAATACTGATGAAGCATTGGGTTGAATTACAGTACCAAATGACAGCAGAAGTTGGATGCTAACTTATTTCAAATATATGCACAAAGAAGCTAATGGAGGCCATTTCATCAATAAATCACTTACTCTTTAACATATCTAAGTCTCCTAGAAGATGTATCAAACTGAAAAACACATTGATAAGCAAGCGTCAATTTGATTTCAGATGTACCTTAACTAGGAAATAATTGAAGGAGTAAACACTAAACACAAACACCTAAGAGCTAAAGAAGGCATATTTCCTCTATAGAACAAAAATTAGTGGTAAATGTAAACAACAAATCCACAATTGGTCAGCCAACCTCCATAACTGCAAAATCAAGAGGACAGCTTCAAGCTCTCCTGGTACATCTCAAGGAGCTGAGGAACATCATTCTGATACCTCTTGAGAAGGACATTCAAGAACTTGTCCTCAGTCACCATGAAAGCCGAGCCCAAGCAGCTCCTCTTCACCAGGCCTCTCTTCAACAAGACTTCCATCACAATCGACCTCGGAAAGATCCTGTTGTGGAGGCTATAGGTCAAAGCAACCGGGTACTTTATAAGATCCTCCGCCGACCACCGCAGCCTGCCCGTGAAAAACTCCAGCGCCTCCTTCAGCCTCTCCTCCGACAATGTCATCACCGTCGGCTGCTTCAGGAATAGAACCCTCGCCTGATGACCCGTGAACCCGACTCTCTCCAACACCTTCACCTTCGAAACCCATCTCTCCTTCTTCACCATCCCGAACGCCCTGACGCCGCGGACGAACATGGTGCTCGATGGGTCGAACCCCATTTCCTTAACATCTCTCACGACGGCGTCGAACACCTTCGCGTCGCGCGCCAGAAGCGGAGTCCCCTCCACCATCAGGCTCACGATGCCGGCGTCGGGAACGCCGCAGCGGCGGAGGGTTTCCACGTTTCCCGAGATGGTGACCCTGAAGTTGCGGAGGAAGCGGGTGCCGAAGCTGATCGACAAGAGCGAGAAAGCTGCGTGGCGGTTGCCGAAGAAGGCGGCGAGGAAATCAAAGCAGGGGACGATTTTGTTGGCGAGACTGATCCGGAGGATGTGCGGGTCGGTGGCGACCATGTGACGGAGTTCGTCTAAGGAGATGACCCCGGTGCTGGCGAAGAACTCGAGCTTGGGCTGGAGGGTGTTGAAAGGGTCGGACGAGAGGAGCTGAGGGTAGGTGGAGAAGATTTTGGCCATGTGGGTGTTGGTGAAACCGAAGTCCCTGAAAAGGGTAATGACCAAATCGGCATTGGAGGTGGATTTGAGGAAGATCTGCTTGCTGATTGCTAGGGACGATTTGGGGGAGAGATTTAAAGAGCTTACCAGATAGTCCGTGGAGGATATCCGGAGCTCTGGGTCTCTTTTTGTTCTCGTTGCAGCTGTGCAGAACAAGATTGTGCAATTTCTGAGAGGTTGTGAGATCTGAAAATTTGTGGGTTTTGTGACGAGTTTCAGTGGATAGGATGAGTGGAGATTGAAGCAGCCAGAGCCACAGCTTTGTGACCGTGGATGATGAAACATTGCAGAAGAAGCCGCCAAGGCGTTTTACATTCTTTATTTGGTAAATATGGGTTCAAGGTAAGTGTATTCACGGGCTTTACTTGGGCCATCTGGGCTCTATACATTAGGCCCAATAAACATTATATTTTTGACCAATTTTATAGTACCATATCCTTATCTAAGATAAGAAGAGCATCTCCAAGTTGGTGGTGAAATCGGTTGTAAGACACTGGCGAGGAGTAAATGCCGGCATTGAGTTGGCGGGGAGCCGACGATTCGACGTTGGCGGTGAGGGTCGACGTTTACTTAGCCATTGGCGTTCAACGTTGACGTTTGGAGCCGTCGGCACCTCGAAGATAGCGGCGGGCGTTGTCACTCTCTCCGCTGGCACCATGTGACAGTGTCGGTAGATTCCTTTTTCATTTTCACAAACGAAATTGGTGATTTGTTCTAAATTTGGTTGGGATAGCAAGAAATAGGATCTTTCAATTTTTCCTGAGGTGAGCAAAGGCTGCTTCATGTACCACATCTTATAGTTAATGTAGCTTCCCAAATTTTCTAACTTGTTTGGCTTTACAGGGTTGAATTAGAGGTTGGAAAGCGGGGAAAGGATAAATTTTGGAAGGATGTATGATGGGGAGATAGCCCTTTCAAAACCTTATTTCCAAGGGTTTATCTTCTGTCAGATGATAAAAACATATTTATAGCAGAGGCTTGTGCTAAGGGTAATTGGGATCTATAGTTAAGAAGAGACCCTAGAGGATGGGAGGCTCGGGAATGGGATCTTCTCACCAATATTCTCTCACAAGTGAATCTATCTTCTAAGGAAGATGTCCTGAACTGGATATGGGATCATAAAGATTTCTTTGTTTAGAGTTTTTATTCTTTGCTCGCTCAGCAAGGCAACCAATCTGCAGTAGTAATTGGTTGGACAAAAAATCTTTGACTCCCATCTATTCTCCTAAAGATAACAACATTGTTGGTTGGCTTGTTGGGATACTATCTTTTCTGTGTTTCTTAGAATCTAGAGGCTTCAAATTTCCTCTGGAAAAGATCACATGTCCTATCTGCAGAGTTGGATTTGAAGACGGATTTTATATTTTACTTTCATTTCATAGAGCTTGGTTGGTCTGGTTGTAAGAACCGCCTCCAGTCGAACCGGCGAATCCTGGCGAAAGTTGACTTTTTATCGAAAAAGTCAACCGATGACTCCGGGAGTTATTCGGGACCCTTTTGGGGCCCAAAAATCTTAGCCGTAGTTACGGTTAGCTTAATTGGGCTGTTTCCTTTCAAATGACTGTATTTGTGGAAAAGTCAACATTCGGTCAAACGGAGACTTTTTATCGACTAAATCAAATTAAATTGAATTTGCTGGATTTTCCTAAGGGCTAAGTGGTCCCCACTAGGAAACTTGTCCTTAGTGGCTTGGAGGAGAAGAAATGGGTCTTCAATGACCCATTTACCCTCACATAAGCCAAAATAGAAGATTTGGACCTAAGGGGCTTTTTGGACTTTCATCAATTTAGGTTTTTAAGGCATTTGAGAGCACAATTCAGCCATTATACTTGTGCTAGCCGAAATTTAGAGAGAAAAGAAGAGGTGAAACAAAGGAAACTTGAAGAAGAAGAAAGGGAGAAAGGAGCAATCTTGAGCCAAGTTCTTCATCCAATCTTCTCCAAAACCCCAAAATCCTCTTCATCTATCCATTTCCAAGGTAAGTAAACTCTAACTTTCCATTTTCAATTCATTTCAAGTTGTGGGTTTCCTTGGGTTTTGCTTAAACTAGCTAGGTTTTGAGTTCTATGTTGTTAGTTGTTGTTCTAGAGAAGTAGATGATTGATTTGTGTTGAAATCACTTGTTTTTGGGTTGGAAATCTCTTGGGTATTTTGTAGTTTTGATGAATCCCACTTTGGGTAGTGAAGGATTAAAGTTTTGTGACTGTTTTGGAGGTTTGGAGTTGATAAAAATGGAGTTTTGGGTGTTATTTTCGTGAAAAGGAGGCTGGAGGAAGAAGAAGAACGAAACAGGTCTTGGCCGTCACGGTTCCGTGACGTCATCCGTGACGGATAGCCTCACGACTCCGTGACCCGATCCGTGGCAGACCAGTTTTGGTCCTTTTGAGCCATTTTTGGGTGTTTTTCGTTTATTTCGAAAGGTTATTTTGAATCAAACAGTTGGGGTTTTTTTAACTTAGACGTTTGCCTCTTAAACTACCTTTGGTTAGCCTTTAATTATAGTATTAATTGTGATCCAAGACCTTGGAACCGAGCTTGACGAAGGAGGAGGCCTTTGGACCGTGTGAGAGGATGAGGAGGAAGCTAGCCAGGTCATCAGCTGCTAGGATTGTGTTGTTTTCGATATAGGGAAGAATAGTAAATTCCACTCTTAATTTAAGGAATGCTAATAGTATGCCTATAGGATAATAATAACCGGAAAGGTCCTAGTTTGCATATAGGATGTGATTCACTAGAATAACCGCTTTCAATTATTTTAATAATCGGAAGAGTTTTAGTATGCATATAGGATGTGATTCACTAGAATAACCGCTTTCAATTATTGGGAAATTGCCGTGCTGGTAGAATGGCCATGACGAGCCTTAGGATTGATTGTGATTGTGGTGGATTGATTGTGTTCAATTGTCTCAAATGTTGATGCATGTTCCATTCTTCGGTTAATACAAGAGTCATACTAAACTAGATGAATTATGATGATTGTAATGTGAATGGTTGATCCGTGTTATGATTGATTGAGTGAATGTTTGAATGTGATTATGTGATAGTGCCTTGTGATATGACCGGGTGAGTGATAGACCGATGGGACATGTTTGGTAAGTCATGTCGGTAAGCTTGGTTGGTAATATGAGTTCGGTGTAGTGTGCTTGTTTGGTATGATGTGCATTGTGGTTTACTTGCCCCAAGGTGTAATTCCGGGAGGCTATCCGACCGAGGGAGGTGTAGGTCCGATATGCTTATCTTGTTGTTTACCACGATGTGTGTTCCGGGAAGTCCGACGGTGCATTCCGGTATATTGTATTATTTGTTTGCCCCGATGTGCATGTTCCGGGAAGACCTAGACCGAGGGACATTCTGCTACGCTATATTATTGTCTTATTCGATGCTACGTGTTCCGGAGAGACTTGTTTCACCCCGATGATATGTGTCCCTTCGGGGACATTTCCGGGAGGACATCTTTCTTCACCCCGATGATCTGTGTTCCTTTGGAGACATTTTCGGGAGCCCCGATGATATATGTTCTTTGTGGGGACATTTCCGGGAGCCCCGATGATATGTGTTTCTTTGGGACCGAGCGACATTCAGTACGATGTGTTGGTTTGTGTGTGGATCAGAGTCTAGTGGTTTAAATTATCTATATTTCAGTACTCGTGTGTTCTGTAGTTGTTCTATTGGTGAATAAGCTGTCTTCTCGTTGACCCCCTTTGAGTTATTATCTTATTAAGTGTTGCAATTCTTGTTGATCTCTAAGTATGGTGTCTTTTGGATAATCGTACTAATTGGGTTTTCTGTTGTTAATCGGGGGTTCTTTTTACTTTACTACTTTTTCCTACTGAGCGTAAGCTCACCCCCTTCGTGTTTACTGTTTTTACAGGTTTCTTTGATGAGTAGGCCTAGAGGACGTCTCAGGGCTCGGGAGCTCGTGGAGGGTCCGGGTGGTGTTATGTGTTAGAGACATACCCCTTTTTCTTTACTAAGCTATGTTTTAAATAGTTCGGATTTGAGCGGTTGACTCATGCTATATTTATCGGAATAGTTGTTTTGGAACTAAAGTTATGAGGTTTAATTCATTTAATTCCTTTTTACTTTTATTATTTAATTATTTTGAGTTCACGTCTCGAGTCCGGTCAAAACCGGATTTGGGGCATGACACTGGTCATCAATAATTTCTTGGCGTGGAGCTTTTTAGGTCATACCTGGATTTGTGCACAACCTCTTCTTCTCTTGAAAATATTCCTTCAAAGCTACCAATAACTTCTCTTGGGAGATCTTGGCTCATCTAACTTGTTGGTAAATTTGGTTGGCTAGAAACCTCTTTATTTTTCAAGGCATTCAACTTTCCTATGAAGAAATATCCCACAAAATAGTTCATATATCATTCAATTGGATCAGGAGCAAATAAAAGTCTTCAAATTTCTTCATCTCAATCGATCATTGGAGATAGGCTCCAACATCATATATCAAGCCTCTCTGTGCTGGTGGGAGATTGGATATTATGCCTCAGACAATATAGGTTTTTCCTTTGCATATTTGGCTCCGTAAAACTTTTCGTGTGCTGCAAGCAACTTCAGGTGTTATCAGTCTTTTGTTCTGTTCCTTGGGGTTTTGGGCTAGGTTGGGGTTGGTTTTGGGGGTGGGTTGGGTTTGTCTTTTGAGTGTTTCTTTGTGAGGTAGCTGGTGAGGTTAGTTTTTTTTTATTCTTTGGGTCCTGGTTTCTGTATTTTTGCTTGGTGTATGGGTTTCTAGCTGTGGTTTATTAGTTTAGTGTGTGGATAGCTTCATTCTTAAGTTTGAGTGCTCTCTCTCCCTTTTATTGTCCTTTTTGTTTGTTTGGTTTGTTGGATTTTTTGTTGCTCCCTTCATGAGTTTTGGAGTATGTCTTATTCTCTTGTGGGAAAGTGTTTTACTTCAGTTCCTCACTTCATTTGGTCTTGGTTAACTGCATAATGATAATTCAATTTATCAAGGGCCATTTGTTATTTTCCCTCAAGAAAGACAGGCTTACTTCTGCGAGCAAGTTTATTTCAGCAAAAAAAGACCCAATTTCAATTCAATTTTGTGTAGCCTCATTTCTGTTCTTCTGCCTCTATTGGGTTTTTCTCTATATGGGATTGATTTTTTCCTTAGCCGAGAACATTTCACTCCTCATGCTTATCATTGAGGCCAATTTATTCATTTCACATCGGTTTTTCACTGATTGGTCATTTATGCTCATCTTCATTGCATCTGTAAGTTTGTAAGCTTCGATTGGTTGTTCTTGCATCATTTCAAGTTGGCTGAAGGGGTATGATTTTACAACTCTCTATTTGCAAGGTTTCTGCTTGGGTTTGGCTTAGTTGTTGGGTTTAGTTTGGTTAGTTTCTCTGGCTTGTGTATGTGTAGTTTTATTTTTGTTCCAACTTGTATTCAGTAGATAGAATGCCAAGTTGCTCTTGTACTCTCTTCCTCATCAGAAGAGTTTCATCAATTTCATTTGCTTATGCTGATAAAAAAAAATTCCCCTCAAAATACTACTATACTTTTTTACTACGCTTGTTTTTTTCCGTTATGGAGTAAAATTGGAATATATGGTGTACCGAGCTTGCAAAAGAAGACTACGTCCTGGCAACCCAAGAGCAATTCCTCCCAAGCCAAAACTCTGGACCGACAAGTCAAGAAATTCCCATGGTTACCGAAGATTTCACCGTGGTGTCCACCCCCGTGCTACCGGAGGGGCGAGAGGATGGAAAGCTACAACGAGCTTATAGCAACCAAAAAAGGCCACTTGAAGATTGTGATGTGTCGAGGAGGACGAGCGTCTTGTTCACGCTTGGATGGTCAATTCCTATGATTCAAATCACAGGTGTGGCAAGACGAACGTGAAGTATTGGGGTGCCATTGGGAAAGAAGTCGTTGACATGCGTGGACCAGATGATCTGTTGCGGTCCGAGAAGCAGTGCAAGAACCATTGTCTCAAGTGAACCCTAAAGTGACAAAGTTCCAAGGGTACTACGAACGGATTAAGAAGGATCGTAGGAGCGGCCGGTCCGGTGACGAAGTTACGCTGTTGGCCAAGGAAATGTACTTGTCTATGTGTAGTTTTATTTTTGTTCCAACTTGTATTCTGTAGCTAGAATGCCAAGTTGCACTTGTACTCTCTTCCTCATCAGAAGAGTTTCATCAATTTAATTTCCTTATGCTGATAAAAAAAAAATTCCCTCAAAATACTACTCTACTCTTTCACTACACTTGTTTTCTTTTTTTGTAATGGAGTACAATTGGAATGAATGGTGTATCGAGCTTACAAAAGAAGACTACGTCCTGACCGGATTTGGGGCGTGACCTGAGTTAAAATAATTAGAAATCATAAACAATTGATAAAACTTTAAAATCTCATAAGAACTCTTTCCAAAACGATATAAGTAAACGTTCGAAATCCTCAACGAGTCACAGCTCGATGTACAAAGTAATATATAAAATGTTTAACAGAAAAGAACAACACAACTCCGAAACGAATCCCAAAATGAACTGAAGCTCCTAAGCCTCGCCCACTCTAGACATCTGGTACTCCTGTAAAACAGTAAGAGAAACAAAGGGGATGAACTTACGCTTAGTAGGAAAAATCTCAATAACTCCACCTTCATATCAATACTTAACTGTTCAAACGGATAAACAAAAGGCATAGTAATAAGACTAACAAAGTAGTCAAAATGAATAAAACATATAATCATAGCAATATCACACTCTTGAAGATGACCGTAATTTAGACGAGTTCATAAAAAGTTCCATAACGAAAAGATAAGAGTAAAATGAGAGTTTTTAATATCATGCCAACCACTCGCTTTCTCAAGCCTCCGATCCATGGATAGATTCTGGGATCACCTCGGTTCCCATAATTCCGATCCACCAGAGTACCCATGTCATATCAGATTTTCCCTCGGTCCAGAGGACGCACATGTGTTGGGGCACCGGAAACAATCCCAAATGGGCGCTTATCATCGGGATTCCCAGAAATGCCTCCAAAGGACCATATGTCATAGGGAACCAAGGTAGTGCTCCACTGGAACGCACATCTTTGGGTGAAACCTTAGTAACCATCTCGCAAGAAGTAACCCAAATAATATCCCGCAGGATCTGCTCATAATCAATCTATATATCCCGCAGGATCTGCCAATAATCAATAAATATCCCGCAGGATCTGCCAATAATCGATAAATATCCCGCAGGATCTGCTCATAGTCAGTAAATATCCTGCAGGATCTGCCAATAATCAATAAATATCCCGCAGGATCTGCCAATAATCAACTCTCGTAATATCCAGTAACCAATGCCCTCAGGCTCCAATACTCAGTCCATATCTCACTGTATCTGTCCAACTCCAACCACCACAACGGCACCGGATTACCCCCCCCCCCCCCCCGGTGTAGTACCGAACCGAGCGAACAAACAGACAAACAAACAAATGAGCATACGTTTCAAGAATATGAATGAAGGAACAAGCATTATCATTCAAGAATAAGAATAAGGGAAAACATACAATGACACGTTCATCAAGTAACACTCATCGAATCACACTTCCACCACAATACACCAAGGACATTCACTTAATCCTCAATCTTAGAAGTACACACGTTCATCAATACACCCCACACGGGATTCATACCCACAATTACCCTTACCGTCATACTTACCTGTCACGAACCAGCGGTACATCGATCACCTGATTGTACCCCTTGGCACAACCAGTCATACTCGATCATCCGTTCAATCAACAATTATATCAACACAATCACTCAATCAATCAAGTAAGCATTCAACCAAACAACAATCATGTGAATGATCAATTGAACATTTAACCATACAAGCTAACTAGTTTCATTAGACTCTGAGTTTAACCTAATAACTAGCAACCAAACATGTGAACCTAGCACACAACTAATCCGAGAGCTCTTCACAGCCTCTCTACCAGTAAATCAATTTCCCAAGTATTGAAAGCAGGCTTCACTAATTGTCATCGTCCTAAGCATGCATACTAGACTCATCCACTTATTAGTAATTGAAATACGATTATTCTAGTTATTCGCTAACTATAGGAAATTCTAGGACCTTTCCGATTTTATTATCCTAATCATGCATACTAAGCGTTAATTAAGAAATTAAGACTTTCCCTACCTCGCGGTCTTCCTCTCAACACTCTGATGTCACAAACGATAGTCACCACACCGTTCTTCACACGGGTACCGGCAAGGTCTTCGTTCTTCAAGCTATTCGTTCTTCAAGGTCTTGTGGTCTTTGAACACAAAACAACCCTAATTAGGTCCTACTTAACAGTAACAAAAGGTCCCCAAAACCCTTTCAAAAGTTCAGCTCCAAACCAAGATCAAACGGTGGAAAACCCCTCAAAAATCCCTCTGAACTGGTCGGTCACGGACACGGTCATGGATCCGTGACACCGACCCTCACGGAAGCCATCACGGAGCCGTGACGTGTGCCGTCACGGTCTCCCTCACGGAGCCGTGACGTCGCCCGTCACGGGATCCGTCACGGATCCGTGACGCTCCAGGGCAGTTCCGCCCTTCTTCAACCTCCAGCTCCCTTTCTCCGAAAATCCACAACCAAACTCCATTTTTAACCATTTCCAGCTTCCAAAACCATCAAATACCTCCAAAACTCCTCTACCCATGGTACGAATCAACAAATAAACAAGTTTCCAAGGATTCTCCAAATCACAATCAAATCAAAAACTCCCAAAAGTTCATCTAAAGTCATCCAACAACAACACTCTCAAATGGGTTCATCAAAGCTTCAACAAGAGCACAATCCAAACCTCCTACTTCACTACTTCTACTCCAAATAACCAATACAAAGCTAGTTGATCAACTTCAAGCCAAAACCCACAAAAACCCAAGAGATGAGAGTAGATGAAATGAAGAGTTGAGAGTATCCATACCTCTAGGAGAATGAGTTGAAGGAGATGAAGGTATTTTGGAGAGGATTTGGGTGGAGATTGGTACAAAAGGTCTCTCTTTTCTCTTCAAGCCACCATGGAAGCTCCAAACTCTCCTTCATCTGTCAATTTTCGGCCAACACTAGAGAAAATGAAATGAATATGTGTCATCTAATGCCCTAAAAGACCTAGAGGTGAAAAAGACCAAAAACCCTTTAGTTCTTATCCCTTAAATGGACAACTAGTGAGGGTAGAGATGACATTTGAGCCTCTTTCCTTTCCTCCAAACTATTAGTGACACTTGGCATAGTGGGGACTACTCCCTTCATTTAAAATCCAGCAGTCCAAAATTAATTGTATTGACTCGATAAAAAGCTCGGTTTTGACCAATTTTGACTTCCTTCAAAATTATACTTAAATGAATGGAAACGGCCCAATCAAGCCAACCGTGATGACGGCTAAGCTTTTTGGGCCCCGGAAAAGCCCCGAGTGACCTCCTGAGTCCTCAGTTGACTTTTCCGGTAGAAAGTCAAACTTGTCTTAAAAGTCACCGGTTCGACCGAGATCAACTAGGAGCGGTTCTTACACCTCCCAAGCCAAAACTCCCGACCGACAAGTCAAGAAATTCCCATGGTTACCCAAGACGTCACCGTGGTGTCCACCCGCCGTGGTACCGGAGGGGCAAGAGGATGGAAAGCTACAACGAGCTTGTAGCAACCAAAAAAGGACACTCGAAGACTGTGAAGCGTCGAGGAGGACGAGCGTCTTGTTCGCGCTTGGATGGTAAATTCCTATGATTCAATTCACGGGAATGACAAGACGAACGTGAAGTATTGGGGTGATATCAGGAAAGAAGTCTTTGACATGCGTGGACCAGATGATCCGTTGCGGTCCGAGAAGTAGTGCAAGAACCATTGTCTCAAGTGAACCCTAAAGTGACAAAGTTCTAAGGGTACTACGAACGGATTAAGAAGTTCCAAGTGAAATGTAGCAGAAGCCCAACAATACATATGCAAATCATATGAATTGAAGCTGCAAATCATGGCCATCAAGCATTAATACTACGATCAGTGGTTGCAAGAGGACTCCAAAGACAAGTCGACCATGACCCTCCCTGAGTTTTAACTATGCCAACCTTGCGATGTTGCGCCATATGATGCAGCAGTGACGTTCTAGTGTTCCTCCTTGTGGTTTATCAATTATTTTCCGGTTGTCCGTATTTGTTTTTTATTTCATGAATTGTAGTCGTTTATGTTTGTTCAATGAATCAATTTTAATTAAGTGTCAGTTTCCTTTTATCTTCGCATTAATTTTGATCCCATCTTATTTTATCGATTTCATTAACGGTGACATTCGTTATTTAATTATGTTGCTGGATTGCACTTTGAATTTCATTTCACAAACATTTCATTTGAATTTGGTCTTCATTCAAAATTACTTGGTTTGTGTGACATAATTGCATTCAATATGAAAATTGACCAAATTTCCCTTGGAGGGCTGGTGGTTTGGTGGCTATAAATTCCACCACCTCCATCAATTATTCTCAACACTTCATACACCAACTCCTCTCTTTCTCCAAAAACATCTCTAAATTTTTCTCCTCCACCGAACCACTTATGGCCGACAACTCAAGAACCTTGTAGTGGCCACACGAAGAAGAGTTGGTGTTGGTCATTGAGTGGCTTCAACACACCCGCTCGGGTCCAAACATTTGGCACACCATATGTTGATGGGATTTAATTGGTTTAAGTCATTCTTTTTCAACATAACAAACACAAGACACAAATAGGAAGCACGTTCTCTCTCTCCCCCCCCCCCCCTCCCCCAATATTTTGGCCAAGGCAAGCTCCCATCTCCAGTTTAGGTGTTCTTGAGTCCTCATAAGAAGAACTACGTGACTTTGATTCCCAAGTGGGTACTTAGGCGTCTTAGAGACTGAAGCCAAATCATTCTTTACCTTGGTTTCTCTTTTTGGTATGAAAATACTGTTTTTTTCTTGTGATTCTAATCTTTGGTAGTTAATTCATGGTTTTAATGGTGTCTTTTTTTTATTTGTCATTATGTTGCGAGTTTGTTCATCTCCTACCCTACCTCGAGACCCAACACAAGATGCCTACATATCCTCCAAGGAATCAAAACCACGTAGTTCTAAGCTTAGATGACTTAAGAACAAAAAATAGAGGTTGGGAGAAGCCTTGGCCGAACTTTTAAGGAGGAAGAGAGTGTTGGAGTTTTTCTCTTTGTTTCTTATGTCTATTTTGTTGAAACTATGACTCTTAAGTCATCTTCTCCCTTCAACATAATAGAATAATAGTAAATAGGACAACGATGGTTATAAGCATGGTGTAGATTAGATTGGACTTGGTGGTGAATCGCCAACACCTTAATCTAGTCTTGCTTACTTAGTACTAATTAATCAAGACTTAATTAATTAGTTACATGGGCCCTTGGTGGCATCGGCCACCCATGGGCCTCGTAGGTGATGGGTCGTGGCCATTCCAAATGAGTTCTCGTGACGCGCTCATCTCCTCCACGCCTCCTATCCCAAATATGTCCAACATTATCCGACGCAATCAATCCCAAGACTCCAAGCCTTGTCTTGATTCGTAGTTTGTCTAAATACTTACGGGCACATTACCCAAAACCATTTTTGATCATGTCATGTGTCAACTTCTCGTTTGGTCATTCTCCATAAATGTTTCAATGAGTTTCATCCTCCGGTGTGACCTTTAGGTTTATGCATGTCTATAGATCAACGTAAAATCCTACTTCACTTTATCCTATATAAGTGGAAACTAACGAGACTTTAGTATTGCCTGACACTACATAACGAATGGACACTATCATAACTAACCTTTCTATCGTTTATGTCACTATCCTTTTATCACCGATATCATGATTGAGATAAGACATAGAGTTGTCATCCTTATTATTATTATTATCAATCACTATTCTTTGATATGTGAGATAACTGAATATATGATACCCAGTATCATGTGCATATCCATGCTATTCTTTTAGTCACTCTCGATCAAGCGACCAAGAACCAATATCTTTCCCATACCGTAGTATGATAGATAAATCCCTTACCTGTCTTCCATGTCACCCATGCAGTCCATCCCTAAGCTAATATTGGGCGTTATGAAAACTCTATCACAAGAAACGTTGGGCTCAGGTCAAACTCAGTTGTGTACTGTATAGTAATCACAAAGACTCTTTAGTCTATGGGTACATGACAAGCTAAGACAATGAATATGTTCATGACTATATCTATGGCACATATTCATGTCCGGTCGTCCAATATCATGTCCCACATGATATCTATGATCAGACTCTTGAATCCCATTCCAATGACTAACAAAACGTAAGCCATAAAGAGCCATCTTTCATACTAGTCGCTTCTAGTGAAGCTTTGTCGACTAGGGACCCATCGAGTGTGATCTATCTCGATCTATGGTTCTATTCGCATGGTAGGCATAGATCAGAACACACATCGATATATTATTTCAACACATAAGTAGTATAAAGCCGCTTTAATTTTATTACTTTCGATGATATATACATTTGGATGTTTACGATTGAACTATGGGCACTAAGATTAATAGTTGTATTTCTAAGAGGATGATGTGAATGTTGGTTAATCCATTTGCATTATTTGTGCAAACTTGATTACAATCCCATTAGCTAACCTAGTAAATTGGTCTACATAATCTTAATTTTTGTTTTGGGCTAGGTGTTTCTGCTTAACTTGAGCGAACAAAAAGGGCCCGGATAAGAGTCAAATACATATTTCTCCACCTGCATAAGTTTTTAATATCAACAAATAAAATGTATTCAATCCACACCTTTAAAATAATCAGCTTGCATAAGTTCAACTCATCAAGTAAAGAGGATATAATATTGTTCTGCTCTCAACTAGCTACAGTTATTTACTGTTCATCTACACTACTTCTACCGGATTCTGCTACTTCCTGACACGGTGTAGTGTTCACGATGGTGTCTCCAACACCCATCGGGCCACCGTTGTTCTCCTTCCTTCTTCTACCTTCCATCTGAGCTTACTGTTTGCTTATACACCGTTCCCGTACTTCTTATCTCTAAGTCTCCCCTGTTTTTGGTTACTATTGACATGGTCTCGTCGTCGGCAACAGGGCCTCCCCCGAGCTTTGAAAAGTTCAACGGTACTGGCACTGGCCCTGATAGGAGGCTGGATTCAGTAATCATAGCCACCCAAAATCGATTCGACCCACTAGCTGATCATCTTGCTGGGCGGGAAAAGAGTTTCAAATTATTTGTTCACAACTTGCCACCGAGAACTTCAAGCCAGTGGCTCTAGAACCTGTTTCTAGAGTGTGGAGAGATCGTCAAGGCTGTGACTCCGACCAACCCGAATAGACAAGGGAAGTGGTTTGGGTTTCTAACTTTCACTACTGAGGAAACAAGGGCGAAAGGGATTGAGATTTTCAATGGGTTTATCCTCAAGGGTTTCAAATTGTTTGTGGCCATTGCGTGGGATAAAAGACCTGACTCCGTGAGGGGTAGGAACATTCTCAGCTGGAAAAGAAAGGGCCTTGGGAATGAGATTAGAGATCGGGGATGAAACTGGTCTGGACATGAAGCTGAGGTCTCTTTTCCCCAAGGCAAAGTGGTTGAAGAGTACAAAAAGTGGCTGGACAAAGGACATCTTGCGGTGCTACATAAACAATATTCATTGGAGATGATCATGGAAGATTTCCATGCTGAGAGGGATGGGAAAATTTGCATCAAATCCTTGGGAAATAGGGTGGTTCTGTTGTATTTCCCACAGGAACAGGTAGAAAAGGATGCTCTGAAAGAAGATGCTTTGTGGCTGAGAAGCTGGATGACTGTTTTGGAGGACAAGACTCATCTTTGTAGGACAGGAGGTAAGTTCACTTGGGTTGCTCTTCATGGCATCCCTATTTTGGGCTGGGGCTCTGAAACTTTCAATGCTGTCTGTGCTGATCTTGGGACTGTTGTCTGGATTCATCCTCAATCCCTCAATGGCACCTCATTGGAGGTGGGTTTTATTCTAATGCATTCTCAACAATATCCTAGGGTTTATAAGGAAACTAGGCTCATTCTTGAGGATCAGATCTACAATGTCATGGTCAGTTCTGTGGATGGTCACCTGGTGCCACAAGTGCATTTAGTGCCATTTGAATCTTCCATTTCAGACCCTACTAGTTCGGACAATGATTCTTCTCATCACTCTGGAGAAAAGGAAGTTTTAGGCACTAATTCTGAGACTGGCCCTTGTAGTGAGGGGATCTTAAGATCTTACAAGGAGGTGGAGGAGTTATTAACTACTATAAACCCAGTGGGTGGAGAGGGTTTGGTGGGAGAGATTAATGAAGTGGGGGCTGAGAAGATCTTGACAGAATTTCCCACTAACATTCCTTTTGTTCCCCTGCAAGGAACTCCCAACATTGACAGTGTTTCCTTGGCCTCACCAACCTTAATTGTGCCTAACTCTTTGGGGGAAGAAAACTCAGACAAGCACAACATTGTTCCGGCAAACCTATCAGGAGCCATTAGCATTGTTCCAATGGTGGAGTTAGGATCAAATCTTTCAGTTACTCTTCCTTGCTCTGAGGGGACAGCTTTGGACCATCAAGGACACAAGGTTGCCTTGGGTTTGGGGGGTATTAATGAGATGGAAAGTTCTACATCTTATGCAGCAGTTTTGGGGCCCAGTCCACAGGTCATTAGGACTAATCCAATGGTTTTGGAGGGAAATGAGGGTTCAAAATCCATTTTAACTCCTAATCTGATTTTAAGCTTTGCACCTGCCAACAAGGCTTCTGGGAACAGGAATAAAGGAAAGGGAGGAGAAAGTGTTGCTTATAATACAAGATCAAAGGCCAAAACAATCATTGAAAAACTCAGACCTTTTACTAAGAAGAGGACTGAACCAGTCAGACCAAAATTTGATCAAGGAGGGGCATGAACTTTAGAGTATTGCAAAGCTTTGGGATTAAAGGCTTACTTATCTGATGAACTTGTAGCTGAGCAATTTGACAACCTTGAACAAGATGTCAACCAATCTGTGGAATTAGACACTAATACTGAAGATGAGTACTGTGACTTGGAAGATTTAGAGGAAGGGGAACTTGAGGTGGGGAGGTCCATTACCCCCCTCAGACTCTCTGATCCATGAAATTGATGTCTTGGAACATTCGAGGGGCTTCTTCAAGACAAAAAAGAAGAGCCATTCGAAACGTGTGTTCCAAGCAACTGGTAGCTATGGTTTTAATCCAGGAGACCAAGCTTTCTAACTTACCTGTTTATTTCTTATCTTCCTGTGGCCTTAATTCTTCTTGGGAAGGCATTTGCGGCCCATCATTGGGGAATTCTGGGGACTCTTCACTCTGTGGGACAAAGGAATTTTTGAAATGCATCAAAATTTCTGTGATGATCATGTTATTTATTGGACTGGTTGTTATCTGCCTCTGAATATACCTATTTCTGTGATAAACATATATGCCCCTTGTTCAGTCAGAGCTAGGACTGGACTCTGGGGGGAGGTTGGAGAAGTGATCTCTTCTCTACATCAGAATCTAGTACTGGCAGGGGATTTCAATGCCATTTTGGACCCTGGGGAGAAGATTGGGAACAATTTCTCTTCAACAAGTTTGAGGGCCTTCAGAAGCTTTGTTGAAGATCTGGGTCTTGTGGATTTTCCTTTGGGAGGGGGAAAATATACTTGGTTCAATTCTAGGAACATGGCATTCAGGATAGATAGGTTTCTGGTGTCTGCTTCTTTTGTGGCTTCTTTCAGTAGTCTTTCTCAAACTTGCCTCCCTAGATTAATTTCAGATCACAAGCCTATTGTTTTAGCCAATCCTGTGGTGGATTGGGGGCCTCGACCTTTCAAATTCATAAATGCTTGGGTCAGTCATCCTCTTTTTTATCAGCATACACAGGATCATTGGGAGAGTATTACTATTGAAGGGTCTCCTGCCTATAAATTGTGGTCCAAACTCAAGTCTCTAAAAGCTTTTTATAGAACTTGGAACATCAATGTGTTTGGCTGGTTGGATACTCAGATTGAAGAGATCAAACAAGAAATTGGGGCCCTGGATTCCTTATTTGAAGATAGAGGACTCAACCCTTAGGAGATAGCTCAGAGGGCATTGCTGAATGCTATGCTCATACTCAGTTTTAAAACTCAGGCTAAAATTTGGTGTCAGAAGGCTAGACAAAAATGGTCCATTGATGGGGATATGTGCTCCAAATATTACCATATTGTGGCCAAAATTAATCAAGCTAGATTGAAAATTATCAGTATTATAGAAGGTGGAATGGTTTATCAGGAACCTGATCAGATCAAAAAGGCTGCAACTGAACACTTTGCTAAAAGATTTCAAGGGTCTACTTCAGTGTGCTTGGACCTCTCTTCATTACCATTTAAATCCATTACTACTCTACAGGCTAATCAATTAGAGCTTCCTTTCTCTGAATCTGAGATTTTATTGGCAATTAAAGCTTGCAATGGGGATAAGTCTCCTGGTCCTGATGGCTTCTCAATGTTATTTTATCAAACTTGCTGGGAAGTGGTAAAAGGGGATATCTTGGCAGTCTTTGATCATTTCCACAAGGGTGGCCAGCTGGGGAAGGGACTAAATTCATCTTTCATCACTCTTATTCCTAAAAACAATGCTCCTGTGGGTTTTGACTATTTTAGGCCCATCAGCCTCATTCACAGCATCCAAAGTCCTAGCTACAAGACTAAAGCCACTCATGAACTTTTTAGTGCATGATACCCAAACTGGGTTTATTGCTGGGAGGCAAATCATGGATGGGGTGTTAATTGCTACAGAACTAATTCACCATATCAAAAAGGTGGGGCAAGAGGTTATTGTTTTGAAACTTGATTTTGAGAAAGCTTATGATCACATACATTGGAAAGCATTATTGAATGTATTGACTATTATGGGTTTTGGAGCTATTTGGAAGGATTGGATTTCTGTTTGTATGGAGGCTTGGACTTCAGTCTTGATTAATGGTTCACCCTCTACTGATTTTCCACTCAAGAGGGGCCTTAGACAAGGCTGCTCTTTGTCTCCTCTATTGTTTGCTCTGGTTGCTGAGAGCTTACATCAACTTATGACTAAAGGGTCCAGTTCAGATATGTTCTCAGGTGTGAAATGTAGTGATCAAGGGCCTGAGATCACACATCTCCAATTTGCAGATGATACCTTAATTTTTATCCAAGCTGGGAAACAACAAGCCATCAACTTGAAGCACACTCTCATCTGTCTAAAAAAAGCCACTGGTTTGAAGATAAATTTCAACAAATCAAACGTTCTACTAATGAATCCTCAATCCATGCTCACTGAAGAGGTGACTGAACTTTTAGGGTGCAGTGCAATGCAGCTACCCTTTGATTATTTGGGCTTCAGTTTAGGAGCCAACCCAAGGAGAGCAAAAACTTGGGAGCCAGTGATCAATAAATTCAAAACCAACCTGAGTCTTTGGCAAGCCAAAAACAAATCCTTGGGGGGAAGGATAACTCTTATTAAATCTTCACTCACTTCACTCCCACTGTATTACATATCTTTATATAAAGCCCCCAAAGGTGTTATAAAGGAGATGGAGATGTGGCAGAAAAAATTCCTTTGGAGTGGAAAATTAAGCAAAAAGTCTCTACATAAAGTGAGATGGGATAATATTTGTAAGCCAAAGAATGCTGGTGGCCTGGGAATTATGAAGCTAGAGATAATGAACATGGCATTATTGGCCAAATGGTGGTGGATGTTTGCCCTGGAACTTGATTCTCTATGGAAAAGATTATTATGCTCTAAATTTGGCTGGTACCCTGCAGCTTGGGATCTATCAAAATTCTTGTTAGGCACTGATCAAAGCTTCTTGAGACATGTTGGATCCATATTGGACTGTCCAAGGTTTGCAGATGCCTTTGGGGCTGTGGGACTTCATTGGACTATCAACTCTGGAAGATCAGCCTTATTTTGGGATGATTTATGGATTACTGATGTACCTCTGAAGGTTATTTTTCAAAGACTCTATCACTTAAGTCAACAGAAGAGGTCTTTGGTTTCACAGGTTTGGCTAGATGGGGATTGGGTCTTAATTTTCAGAAGGGAATTGAGAGGCTGGGAAGAAGATATATTTGATGTTTTATGTGACAAAATTAATGCTTTGGCTCCTCTTAATGCTGAAGATGACAAGGTGGAATGGATAATTGATAACAAAGGCTTCTCAGTTCATAAGATGTACAAGCACCTGGATAATGCAGCTGAGGAAGATCTGATTTGGCCTACATATTTATGGGATTCTAAAGTTCCCCCTAAAATAACTGCTTTTATTTGGTTGTTATGTATCAAGCTGTACCTACAAAGTGCTTCCTTCTCAGCAGGGGAATTTATTATGCAAATATTTGGTGTCTTCCTTGCAATGAGGAACCTGAGGAATTGGACCACCTATTTTTGGGGTGCAGTGTCTCTTGGTCTATTTGGTCACTGGTATTGGATTGGTGGGGAATTCAGACAGCCTCCCCTGAGGGTATTAAACACTGGTTTATTTCTTGGAAGAATCTTGGTCCATTTTCCTCTCAATCCCCTTGGAGATTTATTGTATACTTTACTATTTGGAGAATCTGGTTGTGCAGAAACAATTTGATTTTTAATCAAGTCATGTACTGTCCAGAACAAGTGCTGCAACAAGTACAAAATGATGTATTTCAGCTGGTTTGGGCTTTTGCTAAAGGAAGAGCTTTCTTCTCTTTCATGGATTGGATAAATAAGCCTGGGGCCTGTATTTTGAAGAAGAAAATTAAGCCTGCTGGAAGGGATCTCAGGCTGGTTGGTTAACTGAGATATAGCCACACTGTCTAATTTCATTTTGGGTGGGTAAGGGTTTGGGTTTGGGTGGGTTGGGGGTAAGTTTTAGTCTAGTAAGGTTAGGTTGAGTGTCTATGGGGTTTTTACTTTTGGAGTGTGGGTACTTGCTTTTGTTGCTGGTCATTTTCTCTTTTGCTGCTTGAGTGGGGTAGGTTTTTTAGGGGAGAGGTTGGTCTTCACTGTTTTAGGCCTAGGATCCACTCTTGGCTTTGTGGACATTTTGTTGGTTGGGAGGTCTTGGGGAAGTCTATTACTACAGTACTTTTCCTACTCTTGGGTTCTGATTTTTCTTTGCTGCATAATATTTGTGTTTTTTTTCGTTCTTGGGATGGTAATGTACTCTGATTGGCTTGGGTGGGTTGGCCCTGCCGTTTTGAGCTGAACATGGAGCTGCTCTGTGGGGGAGGAGCAACACAAGGATACTGGTTTCGTTTGTTCTCCCCAGGTGCCATCAAAGATGATTTCAAGGTCTCCATTACTCAAGGAACTTGTAATTTTTGTTTTGGAACAGATGTGTTAGATGCAACATTTGTACTTGGTTGGGTAACTTGAGGCCCAAGTTTCCACTTTTCAATTGGTAGTTAGGTAGCTTGACCCGCAAGAAACCGGTAGTAGTTATTTGTGTAAGGTATTTGTGTAAGTTTGGAGGGATAAACCCTTGACCTTGGTTTTCTTTTCGAAAACTTGATTTTTATAAAACCAAAATTGATGATAAAAAAAATAAGTTCAACTCGAAAACTTATTCAAGAATGGTTAAACTCTTGTCACTTGATCCCATATAGTTTAATACTCAATCTTTAAAAATATGAGAGTAGTATCTCATGGTCAGGAGTTAATGAGTTAAATGTACTCTTAGCATTAAAGTTCAACACTTAATGTAGATTGGAGCAAACACCTTTGGCTTCCTAAAATCCCTCCTTAAATTATAACATTTTCATGGTTGGCCTGCATAGGAGCTGTTCCAATTAAAAAATTCCTACAGTCTAGAGGATAGTCTATTTCCAATTCCGAAACTTTTTGCAAGCTATTTAGTGTGTGTGTTGAGGATTCTTCCCACCTTTTTATTTCTTGCTCAAGATCCTGGAAAATCTGGTCAATTATTCTTTGTTGGTGGGGAATCAGTTGGTGCTCTTTTGGTGATTTCAAATCCTTTTTAATTTATTGGGACTCTCTTTGAGCTAGGAACAAATTGTGGAAAAAATTGTTATCTATTTCTCTCTGGGAGATTTAGCTTTTTAGGAACATACAAGTTTTTGATATCTGTTTGTCATTTACCTCAAAAATGCTTTTGAAGATCCAAAACTCTTCTTATGCTCTGGAGAGATATCTATTCAAAGAATACTACTCTTTTCTTTTTATGGTTTGGAAATCTTCTCCTTATCCTTGTCATTATCCCTTTATCACCGATATCCGGATTGAGATAAGGCATTGAGCCGTCATCCTTATTATCCTCAATCCATGTTCCTTGATATGTGAGATGACTGACCTTATGATACCCAGTATCATTTGCATGGCCATGCTTTCCTGTCAGTCACTCTCGATCAAGCGGCCGTGAACCTGATATCTTTCCCAAGTATGAGGGATAAATCCCTTAGCCGTCTATCATGTCACTCATGCATTCATTCCCCAAGCCAATCATGGCCGTTATTGAAGCCCAGTCACAGTGCAACGTTGGGATTTTAGGTCAAACTTGGTTGTTTACTACATAGCAATCATATAGACTCCTCGGTCTAAGGATACCTGACAAGCTACGACTCTAAACATGTTCATGACTTAATCTATGGAACATATTTAGGTCGGGTCGTCCAACATCATGTCCCACATGATGTTTATGATCAGACTCCGGAACCCTTTCCTATGGCTAATAGAACGTAAGCCATCAAGAGTCATATTTCATACTAGTCGCTTCCAGCGAATACTATTGACTAGGGACCTCATCGAGTGTGATCCGCTCTGATCTATGGTTCTATTCGCATGGTGGGCACATATCGGAAACACACACGCCATATTACTCCAACACTTAAGTAATATAAAAGCCGCTTTATTTATATTGCCAACGATGATAATTACAATCGGACATTTACGATCGGACTACGGGCACCGAGGCTAACACAAACTATTTGGACTGGTACAGAATTTTGAGGATAGTCCTCAAGTCTTAACGCAAAGAATATGTCCTTGACAAGGCTGTCTCTAAGACCATATCAGAGTTACATGAAATGTCATTAACTGCTGAGAAGAATATTAGGAATCTGGGATCCAAGGATATTCTAATGGTCAACAAGGGAATTGGAAGTGGAAAGGTAGGGGCCCATGCGCACTTGGCGGGAAAGATGAGACACTTGAGAATGTCTGCTTCTATTGCCAACAGCCTGGTCATTGGAACCGGGATTATAGGAAGTTCACGGCTGATCTGAAGAAGGGTAGTGGGACTGCGCCTTTATCAGATAGCCTAGATGATCTGAAGAAGGGCAGTAGGACTGCGCCTTCATCCGGAATCCTGGATGATATAAGGAAGGGCGGTGGACCATGCCTTCATCCGGTATTAACTCTATAGAGCTACATCTCTCAACTTCCAAAGATTCATGGGTATTAGATACCAGGACTGAATCTCACACATGCACTAACGTATAGTGGTTTGGAAAGCACGAAGTGGACCTCAGAGTTGTGTCAACTGCTGTAGGATCCATGAGTCTTCCTTTGCCAAGTGTCTTAGTATTGTATAATGTATATTGCATACCTACTTTTAGTAGGAATATTATAGATGTATCCGTGTTTGAAAAGGAAGGGTCAATGTTAATATTGGAAATGGAGTTTTCAATGTTCTATGCAATGATAGGTTTTATGCTAGTATTAACTTGGTTGGAGGATTGTACATATTAGATATGGGTAACAATGCCTCAAGTTCTATATATTATGTTAATACCAAGAGGTCTAAATCAAACGATTTAAACCTAAATCTGTTAAGGCATTGTCATTTGGGCCGCATAAACAAGAAGCGCCTATCAACACTTCAGAAGTGCGGGCTTTAAGGTCCATTCAAATTTCATTCAATCGATAGGTGAAAGGCCTATTTGATGAGAAAAATGACTATAGCACCCTTTATCGGTCGCGGTGATATGGCGGTTGAATTATTGGGGCTGATACACTCGCAGTGTGTGGACCAATAGGTTCGCTGGCCAAGAGGGGTTTTAGCTACTTCATCACATTTACTAACGGTTATAGTAGATATGGTTATATCTGTTCAATAAGACATAAGTCCAAAGCTTTTGATACATTCAAAGTGTTCAAGACTGAAGTAGAAAACCGACTCGGGAAAAGTATTAAGACATTCAATTGGAGCGAGGTGGAAAATACTTAACCACAGAGTTTTTAGATCATCTAGTGGAGAGCGGGATCTTTTCATAATGGACTCCTCCGGAAACACCGCATTTGAATGTTCTGTCCGAGCGGAGAAATCAGACTTTATTGGATATGGTCCGATCCATGATTAGTTGGACTGATCTCCCATTCTCTTTCTGGGGTTATGCTCTAGAGAAGACCGCATTTATAGTGAATCGGATTCGACGAAGGTTGTGGAAGGGGCACCATTTTAGAAATGGCATGGGAAGATGCCCGCTTTGTCCTTCCTAAAGATTTGTGGTTGTGAATCTTATGTGAAACATTTGGTTTTAACTAAGCTCGAACCAATATCTGAGATATGCACCTTCGTGGGGTATCCCAAAGCAACAAAGGGGATACTACTTCTACAAACCCAGTGAGAACATGATGTTCATCGCTTGGGGTGGGGTCTTTATGGAATAGGATATTTGTTTCCAAAGACGTCATTGGGAGGACTGTGCATCTTGAAAAAAATTCAGGTTGATACAGATCCGTCTAAACCAATTGACAACCCAGTAGAAAGGGACCAACAGATGGTCGTAGAGTAAGAACCAATTCATGTTACAAATCCAAAAGGTCCAAGGCGATCTGAATGGATCAGTCGTCCACCTCCAAGATATGGTATTCGTAGGTGACAATGAAGTCATGGTGGATCAAGATAATCCAGCCACCTTTCAGGAAATCGTGGATGGGCCGACTCCGAGTTATGGTTGGGAGCCATGAGGGAGGAAATGCAATCCATGTCGGACAGCCAAGTCTGGGAACTGGTTGATCCCATCGATGGTGTGAGGACTATCGGATGCAAATGGATCTTCAAGGTGAAGATGGACATGGACGAAAACCCTCAGACCTACAAGGCCCAACTGGTTGCGAAAGGTTATATGAAAATCCAAGGGATTGACTATGTGGAAACCTTCTCACCAGCGGCCATGGTCAAATCTATCAAGATTCTTCTTGACATAGTCTCGTATCTTGATTACGATATATGGCAAGTGGATGTGATTACCGCTTTTAAACAGGAATTTGACTAAGAAAGTTTGTATGTCTCAGCCCGAAGGTTTTGACGATCCGAAGAATAAAGGGATTGATTTATAAGTTGTTGAAATCCATTTGTGGATTGAAACAAGCTTCTCGGAGTTGGAACCTTCGTTTTGATGAAGCGGTAATTAGATTTGGCTTCATCGAGAACGAGGATGACTTATGCATTTGTAAGAAGGCTTGTGGGAGAAAGATTGCCTTTCTAGTGCTCATTGGAGACGACATCCGAACCTTGCTCGAGGCTAAAAGCTTGGTTGAGGAAGTGTTTCGCAATATAGGACTTAAGTGATGCTCCTTATATCTTAGGGATTAAGATATATAGAGATCGCACCAAGATGGTCTTGGGATTAAGTCAGAGCACCTTTGTGTACAAGGCATTGAGTGGGTTCTCAATGCTGGATTCAAAAAAAGGATTCTTACCCGCTTGTCACGACGTTCATCTCAGCAAGACTCAGTGTCCTAAGACACTCGATGAGCTGAAAAGGATGATGCGAATCCCATGCGTCTGGGGGAAGGATCGATCATTTATGTCATGACATGTACGAGACCGGACATCTCGTAAGCCTTATGTTGTACCAGTAGACATCAGTCTAACCTAGGGGAAAGATGATGTTGAACTAGTCGTCGAAGGATAAGTAGACGCTAGTTTTCCAAGACAAATCCAGATTACTTTAGAAGTCAGTCAGGATATGTGTTTGCGCTGAATGACAGAGATAAAGCTGGGAGAGCGTAAAGTAGGATACCGTCGTCGAATCTACCATAGAGGCCAAGTACATGGATGCAGCAGAGGCAGCTAAGGAGGCTATGAGGATTTGGAAATTCACGGCAGGGTTGAGTGTAATTAAAAACCCATCTAGCCCGGTGAATCCATTTTGTGACAACACAAGGGCCATTGCGCAAGCTAAAAGCCCAGATCGCATAACAAATCCAAACCTGTACTGCAGCGTATCCACCTAATCAGAGAAATACTGAACCGAGGTGAAGTGAAGATAACATATACTGCAACAGAAAATAACATAGTCAACCCTTTGACTAAGGTAGTGTCGCTGCCTAAACATGTTAGACATGTAAAGTCGATGGGGACATATTGGAGTTTAGATTGGAACTAGGGCAAGTGGGAGATTGTTATTCTTAGTGCCCGTACTTCAATCCTAAATGTCCAAATGCATGTATCATCGTTGGCAATAAAATTAAAGCGACTTTATATTACTTATGTGTTGGAGTAATATATCGATGTGTGCTCTGATTTATGCCCACCATGCGAATAGAACCATAGATCGAGATAGATCACACTCGATGGGTCCCTAGTCAACAAAGCTTCTCTAAAGCGACTAGTATGAAAGATGGCTCTTTATGGCTTACGTTCTGTTAGTCATTGGAATGGGATTCCGGAGTCTGATCATAAATATCATGTGGGACATGATATTGGACGATCCGACATGAATATGTGAAGTAGATCAAGTCATGAACATATTCATTGTCGTAGCTTGTCATGTATCCTTAGACCAAGGAGTCTATGTGATTACTATGCAGTAAAAACTGAGTTTGACCTGAGCCCAACGTTGCCTATGACAGGGTTTCCATAACGGCCAGGATTGGCATGGGGACGGACTGCATGAGTGACATGAAAGACGGCTAAGGGTATCATATATTCAATCATCTCACATATCAAGGAACAGTGATTGAGAATAATAAGGACGACGATTCTATGCCTTATCTCAATCAGGATACCGGAGTTAAAAGGATAATAACAGGGAAGACAGCAAGGTTAGAATCGACAGGGTAGATTCGTTATGCAGTGTCAGGCAATACTAAAGTCTCGTTAGTTGTAACTTAAATAGGATCAAGTAAAATCGGATTTTAAGTTGATATATTGGCGTGCATAAGCCTAAGGGTCACACCGGAGGGTGAAACTCATCGACACATTTATGGAGAATGGCCAAAACGGAGTTCTCTCGGGACATGACAAAAAATAGGTTTTGGGTCATGTGCCCGTAAGTGAATAGGACTTTACGGATCAAGACAAGGCTTGAAGTCTTGGGATTGATCGCGTCGGATAATGTTAGACATCAGGTATGGAAGGTTTGATGGCGATGAGCGCGTCATAGGACCTTGTTGGTAATGGCCACGAACCATGTTCCAAGATGCCCATGAGAGGCCTATGGAACTAGTTAATCAAGTCTTGATTAATTAGTACTAAGTAAGAAAGACAAGGATTAAGGTGTTGGTGATTCACCACCTAACCTTATCTTGTTTAGCCATACTTTGTCCTATTTACACCTTACTTGTCACCATACTTGTCCCATGCTTTTAGTTTGACAAGTTTTTTTTGATCATCTAAAAATACGATTTTTATTAAGGCCCGAAGGTGAGATTGGGTACAGAAGAGGCCCAAGGCCCAAGAGAAAAAGAAAGAAAAGAGACCCAAATGCGATGGGAAGGGACAACCACCACGCACGGGAATCGAAGCGGGGCCTCGGGACGCAGCGACTCGCACGCGCACCGGAACTGAGACCAACGCCGGGAGATGAACGGGAGCTCCAGGACAGCCAGCGGCCATAAGTGCAAGAGACGGCGGAGAGGAAGAACCATTCGAACCGCGGTGGCCCGCACTCACGGACCACAACCCGCTGAAAGGAAGCCCAAAGGGCAGAAATACTCACCGGGGCCTACACCCAAAACAGCGGCGAGCCCTCGACCACCAGCGTAGCGCGACCACTACGAGAGACGAGGAGAAAACCAACAGCGAAGCCGGAGGACGAGCGAGGCGGCCAAAACAGGGAGACGAAGGAAACAGGAACGACGAGAGTAGCGAGACGACGACGCCAAAAAGGCCAGAGGAGGGAGCTTGTCACGTCCCAAATCCAGTTTTGACCGGACTCGAGACGTGAACTAAGAACAATAATTAAATAATAAGTAAAAGAGATTTAATAATGAAAGTTCCACCTCTAGAACAAAAATTGACAAAGACCCCAAGGAGCTCTCGAGCCTTGAGACCACCTCTAGATCTACTCATCAAGGAAACCTGTACAAACAGTAAACAAGGAGGGGGTGAGCTTACGCTCAGTAGGAAGAAGTAGTAAAGTAAAAGAAGCCCCCACTTTAGTAATAAAACCCGATTTGTACAATTATCCAAAAAGACGCCATAAACAGAGATCAACAAGAATTACAATGCTCAATAAAACAGTAACTCAAAGGAGATCAAAGGAGAGGCTGTTTATTCTTCAATAAAAACAACTAAAGAAAGCACGTAAACGTCACGTAGATAACTTAAACCACAATGCTCCGACCCAAAATTAGTCATTGTATCATATCGTATTGCCCCTCGGTCAAGAGGAGACACATATCGTCGAGGTTGCCGGAAACATCCCTAAGGGGACACATATCATCGGAGCTCTCGGAAATGTCTCCATAGGACCCTAGATCATCAGGGTGAAGCAAGATGTCCTCCCGGAAACGCTCCCGCATGAACACATACCCTCGGGGTGAAGCAACAAGTAAACAATCCCCTCAGGGTGAACAACCTCACGTCATACCGGAATTCCCTTCGCCCTGGACGTCTTCCCGGAATTCACATCGGGGGTAACATGTACCGGAATGCACCATCGGTCTTCCCGGGATTCACATCGTGGTACAAATACAATCCTTCGGTCTAGGTACTACCCTACAACGGCATTCCCCTCGGTTTAGGTACCATACCGGAACACACAAAGAACTTAGCAAATCCTAGCAAATCCAACAATCTTACCACAACACGCACAAAGAACTCATAAAAACAATCACGCTTACCGTCATGACTTACCAACCACGTTCTATCGGTCTATCACTCACCCGATCATACCATTTGGCACAATCAATTCACAATCAACAATCACTCAATCAATCATAACACGGATCAACCCTTTCACATACAATCATCATAATTCTTCTAGTTTAGTGCGACTCTTATATTAACCTAAAGACGGAGCATGCATCAATACTAAGGACGAACAACCATCATTCAGTACATTCAACAAGCAATCCTAAGGCTCGACATGGCCATTCTACCAGCACGACAATTTCCTAAAGTATTGAAAGCGGTTAACTAGTGAATCACATCCTACATGCATACTAAGACTCGTCTGATTATTATTATAATTGAATAGCAGTTATTCTAGTGAATCACATCCTATATGCAAACTAGGATCTTTCCGGTTATTATTATCCAATAGTCATACTATTAGAGTTCTTTAAATTAAGAGAGGAGTTTAGTACTTTTCCCTACCTTGAAATCTCCAACGCTCAAATACTTCTAGCTGCTGACGTCCTGGCTAGCTTCCTCCTCGTCCTTTCACGGGGTCCCAAAGTCTTCCTCCTTCCTCGGGCTCGTGTACACGGTCTTGGATCATAATTAAAGTTATAATCAATAACTAAACAAAGACGGTTTTAAAATAATTTATCTAAATTACCCATAATGACAACACTTGGGCCAAATGGTCAAATTGGGCCCAAACTAGGCCCAATTCGGACAGCCCACAGACCTGGAAACCGAACCGGGACTTGCCCCTCACAGGCCCGGAACCAGACCCGGACCGTGCCCCTTAGAGGCCCGACGCCAGGCCCGGACCGTTCCCCTCAAAGGGCCAGTCTGGGACCCGGACCGTGCCGTTCAAAGGGCCGGTACCGAGCCCGGTCCGTGCCGATCAGAGGGCCGGAACCAGGCACGGACCGTGCTGCCTGAAGTGCCGGAACCGAGCCCGTTCCGCGCTGCTCAAAGGGCCGTAACCAAGCCCTCTCTGCGTCCCGTTCCATGCTAGACCAGAACAGACCCCCTTCTTCTTCCCCAATTCGATTTATACGAACATCAACACCAAAACTCCATTTCCAACACCAACCAACCTCAAAAAAGTCAACAAAACCTTCAAACGTCAACACCCAAAATGGGTTTTCTCCAAACATCAACAAATAACTTAATCCTAGCCAAAACCTTAACTACTTCTTCACTAAATCACCATCTAACAACAATTGAAACAAAACCCACAACTTGAAATTGATTGAAATGAGAAGTTAAGAGTGTACAAACCTTCAGGACGAAGAAATGATGAAGAAAAGGATGATTTGGAGAGGTTTTAATGAAGAAAAGCCTTCAAAATGACTCCTTTTCTCCATTTCTTCTTCCTCAAACAAGGTTTCTCTTCCTTCTCTCTCTCTCTCCCTAGCTCTATTCGGCCACCACCAAGGAAATGAGTTGAAATGGGTTGCTCCAAATGCCTTAAAAGACCTAAAAGTGGTAAAGTCCAAAAGGCCCCTTTAGTTTTTATCCACTTAAGAGCACTTGTGAGGGGTAAAAGGGTCCTTTTAGCCTCTTTTCTTCCCCTCCAAGCTAGCATGGACATGTGTCCATGTAGCGACCACTTGTCCTTAGCTAAAAATCCAGCACCTTAAATTAATTCGTTTGACCAAAAATTGACCTTTTCAATATTAAAGTCAAATGAAAGGAAATGGGCCAACTAAGCTAACCATGATGACGACTAAGCTTTTTGGGCCCCGGAAAGGTCCCGAAAGACTTCCGGAGTCATCGGTTGACTTTTCAGGCCGAAAGTCAAACTTTGCCAAAAAAATCGTCGGATCGACCGGGATCGATTGGGGGCGCTTCTTACAATCTATCCCCCTTAACAGAATTTCGCCCTCAAAATTTAAAACAGGAGTACCTCAAAGGTCGAATAGGCGGGGGTATTCGAGCGAACCTCATCCTCGCGCTCCCAAGTCGACTCGGCTCCTTGTTGCTTCCACTGCACTCGTACCAGAGAATAAAGTCTTGCCACGCAAGACCTTCTCCCACGTATCCAAAATCCTGACTGGCTGCTCCTTATACGAAACATCATCAGCTACCTCGATGCCCGTCCACTCGATGACGTGGGAGGGGTTCGCAGTGTACTTCCGTAGCTATGATACGTGGAAGACGTTATGGACGTTCCCGAGCTGTGGTGGCAATGTAAGGCGGTAAGAAACGGCTCCAACTCTGCCTAAGATCTCAAAAGGTCCGATAAACCGCGGGGCCAACTTGCCTCCGCCGCGGTTGAACCGTAATAGTCCCTTCTTCGGGCTCACCCTCAGAAACACGTGATCATCGACTGTAAACTCAAGAGGTCGACATCGTCTATCCGCATAACTCTTCTGTTGGCTCTACGCGGTCTTTAAGCGCTACCGGATCAACGCGACCTTCTTGGTCGTCTCTTGGACAAGCTCCAGACCGAGTAGACTCCGGTCTCCTACCTCTGCCCAACACACGGGCGATCTGCACGGCCTACCATACAATGCCTCAAATGGTGCCATCCCAATACTTGACTGATAACTGTTGTTGTAGGCGAACTCGGCTAAAGGAAAGTGATCCTCTCATGATCCTCGGAAGTCCAACACACATGCTCGCAACATATATTCTAAGATCTGTATAGTGCGCTCTAACTGTCCATCGGTATACCGTACTGAGCAAGACCTCGGTACCCAACGCTTTCTGCAAGCTCTCCCAGAATCTAGAGGTGAAACGGGGATCCCTGTCGGACACAACGGACACCGGAACTCCGTGAAGACGGATGATCTCCCGAACGTACAACCGGCTCAGGGTGTCAGCCGTGTCAGTCATCCTCATGGCAAAGAAGTGCGCCGACTTGGTCAGTCAGTCGAACACTACCCAAACTGTGTTGTGCCCTCTCGGAGACCTCGGTAATCCACACAAGAAGTCCATCGTAACGTGTTCCCATTTCCACTCTGCAATCGGCAATGGCTGCAATAGACCGGCGGGGCACTGATGCTCGGCCTTTCCCTGCTGACAGGCGCGACCACTAGGAGAGACGAGGAGAAAACCAACAGCGAAGCCGGAGGACGAGCGAGGCGCCCAGAACAGGGCGGCGAAGGAAACAGGAACGGGGAGAGTAGCGAGACGACGTCGCCGAGAAGGCCAGAGGAGGGAGATTGTCACGCCCCAAATCCAGTTTTGACCGGACTCGAGACGTGAACTAAGAACAATAATTAAATAATAAGTAAAAGAGATTTCATCATGCAAGTTCCACGAAAACTTAATTAAAACCAAGGTCAAGAGTCAACAACTCTGTAAACAGACTAACAAAAAATATAGTTGATACAAGGCAATACCTCTCTAGAACAAAAATTCCCAAAGACCCCAAGGAGCTCCCGAGCCTTGAGGCCACCTCTAGATCTACTCATCAAGGAAACCTGTACAAACAGTAAACAAGGAGGGGGTGAGCTTACGCTCAGTAGGAAGAAGTAGTAAAGTAAAAGAAGCCCCCACTTTGGTAATAAAATTGGATTTGTACAATTATCCAAAAAGACGCCACAAACAGAGATCAACAAGAATTGCAATGCTCAATAAAACAGTAACTCAAAGGAGATCAAAGGAGAGGCAGTTTATTCTTTAATAAAAACAAGTAAAGAAAGCACGTAAACGTCACATAGATAACTTAAACCACAATGCTCCGATCCACAATTAGTCATTGTATCATATCGGATTGCCCCTCGATACAGAGGAGACACATATCGTCGAGGCTACCGGGAACATCCCTAAGGGGACACATATCATCGGAGCTCTCGGAAATGTCTCCAAAGGACCCAAGATCATCGGGGTGAAGCAAGATGTCCTCCCGGAAACGCTGCCGCAGGAACACATACCCTCGGGGTGAAGAAACAAGTAAACAATCCCCTCAGGGTGAACAACCTCACGTTATACCAGAATTCCCTTCACCCTGGACGTCTTCCCGGAATTCACATCGGGGTAAACATGTACCGGAATGCACCATCGGTCTTCCCGGGATTCACATCGGGGTACAAATACAATCCGTCGGTCTAGGTACTACCCTACACCGACATTCCCCTCGGTGTAGGTACCATACCGGAACACAACTCATCTTAGAACACACCTCAAAGAAATAGCACGCGGCATAAAGTCATAGTACCACCACAACTTAGCAAATCCAACAATCTTACCACAACACGCACAAAGAACTCATAAAAACAATCACGCTTACCGTCATGACTTCCAAACCACGTTCCATTGGTCTATCACTCACCCGATCATACCATTTGGCACAATCAATTCACAATCAACAATCACTCAATCAATCATAACACGGATCAACCCTTTCACATACAATCATCATAATTCTTCTAGTTTAGTGCGACTCTTAAAGACGGAGCATGCACCAATACTAAGGACGAACAACCATCAATCAGTACATTCAACAAGAAATCCTAAGGCTCGACATGGCCATTCTACCAGCACGACAATTTCCCAAAGTATTGAAAGCGGTTAACTAGTGAATCACATCATACATGCATACTAAGACTAGTCTGATTATTATTATAACTGAAAAGCAGTTATTCTAGGATCTTTCCGGTTATTATTATCCTAAAGGCATACTATTAGCGTTCATTAAATTAAGAGAAGAGTTTAGTACTTTTCCTTACCTTGAAATCTCCAACGCTCAAATACTCCTAGCTGCTGACGTCTTGGCTAGCTTCCTCCTCGTCCTCTCACAGGGTCCCAAAGTCTCCCTCCTTCCTCGGGCTCGGGCCCACGGTCTTGGATAACAATTAAAGCTATAATTAATAACTAAACAAAGACGGTTTTAAAATAATTTATCTAAATTACCCTTAACGACAACACTTGGGCCAAAAGGGAAAATTGGGCCCAAACTAGGCTAATTCGGAAAGCCCACGGATCTGGAAACCGACCCGGGCCGTGCCCCTTAGAGGCCCGGAACAAGACCCGGACCGTGCCCCTCAGAGGCCCGACGCCAAGCCCGGATCGTGTGTAAAGACCGCTCCTGGTCAACGCCGGTCAATCGGCTGAAATTTTTATGGACATACACCAAAATGAACCTAAAATTGACCCCGAGGGTCATATCGGACTTAAGTGGACCCCGATATCGACCAAAGTGAGTTCTGGGTGACTCAGGGCAACTTTTTGACCAATTCGGGAGAAGTTGACCTTTTGCTGTAAAAGTCAACCGATCGACGTTTTGGTCCGTTCGAGGCCCGTTTTGGATCCAAAAAGCTTAGCCGTCATTACAGTGGTCTTAGTTGGGCCGTTTCCTTGTAGCACGTGAAATTTCGTAATTTCTTGAAAAATGGGCCCGTTCGGGGCCCGAGACGGCCGAATTTCGCGAATCTGACAGAAAAATATCTACAAAGATATTTTTTAAAAGGTGGGACCCACTGGCCACTTGTCACACAAGTGGTGGTGGTAGGTATTTTGAACAAAATAAAGGGAAAGAGAGTAAGGGGTGGTCGGCCATAACAAAAAAAAAGGAGAGAGAAAGAAAAGAGAAGAAGGAGAAGGAGAAAAGGAAAAGAAAAAGGAGAAAAGGATTAGGGTTTATCGATTTCCCGATAATCCGACCGACGGATCATCTCAACGGTTGTAGAATCGAGCTCCCTTCGTCATTCCCTACGGTGAGAACCCTTTCGTTTCTCGTTTTGGTACGTTTGAAAATTTGGGTTTCAGTTTAAACGAGTTAAATATGGTTGAGATGAGGTGTAGGGTTCGTTGGGGGCGTTTTGGGGCGAAAATAACCGGATTCCGGTGACCGGAGGCTCGGGGGAGCTCCGGCCACCATGGGTGGTGGCTGGCCGGAGCTGGGACCGGCCACCACAGTGGTGAACCAGTCCAAAAACGGCCACCACAGTGGTGAACCACCCACAGTCAGTGGTGGCCAGGTGGGGCCCACGTGTTCGGGCCTCGGGTTTTCGTGTTCGGGTGGTGTCGGACGATCCCCAAGTCGATAATTCACACCCAGAACGAATTATGGAATTAAATTGTGAAAATTGGAAATGACGGGTTTAGAAACTTCAAACGCGAATTAAATCGCTTGGAAGTCGGAAATTGATTCCATCGATTGCGTTGGAACCCTTGAATTGTTTTAGGATCGTAGAAACAAAAATGGGAATTTTCGGAGCCCCAGAAGGACGTTTTCCTATCCTGGGCAGATTCGCCGAGCCGGGCGAATCGGGCCTTTTCGGGCCCATTATTGACAATGTCGAGTAATTGGGAAGTTTGGGAGTGATCGGCATTGTCGGGGTTGCGTTTGAGCGTTAAGTTCATTAAATTCGGGTTTCACCTGCTTATTTATAAAGTGTGTTAATTGTAATCATTGTAGACCGTGTCGCCGAACGTGGAAAGAGGAGGCTAAGCGGGAAATTTGGAGCATTGCCGGAGCAAGAGCATCGGGTTTGACACGCTTCAAGAGGTAGGGAAAAGTAGCCGGATATCGGCCTTGACTAGGGAAAGTTATCAGTAGAAATGCATGTGACACTTGGTGGTGTTGTAGGTTGAGTGAACCTGTCGAATAATAGAATTGCATGTGACACTTGGTAGTGTCGTAGGTTGAGTGAACCTGTCGAATAATAGAAGTGCATGCGACACTTGGTGGTGTCGTAGGTTGAGTGAACCTGTCGAATAATAGAATTGCATGTGACACTTGGTAGTGTCGTAGGTTGAGTGAACCTGTTGAACAATAGAAATGCGTGTGGCACTTGGTGGTGTCGTAGGGTTAATGAACTGATTGTGGTTGTGTGTGGCCATGAGTGCCTGTGGGGCGTTAAACCTGTATGGTTGTTGACTGACTTGCTGAGTGGTAGCTAGTCATTATGTTATTTTCGTTGGTTGTTGAGTGTTCGTGTGATTTGTGTGATTGGCGTGGAGGTTGTCCCGCCTATCGATTTGCCATCGATAAGGGGTGCCACGGTGTGGCCATGAGTGCATGTGGGGCGTTAAACTGATATGGTTGTTGACTGACTTGCTGAATGGTAGTTAGTCGTGTTGTCAATTTTGCTATTGCGGAGTATTGTGTGATAATTGGCTGTGATTGTGATTGTTCTGGTTATATCTGTTTGAGCTATGCCCGAGGGGTGTGTCGTACCCTCTGGTGCGCGGTCGGTAAAGTGTTGAGGGCTGTGGTTCCCGTCAGGTGCGTCGTACCTTCTGGCGCGTGATCGATAAAGTGCTGAGGCTTGAGCTGTGCCCGAGAGGTGTGTCGTACCTTCCAATGTGCGGTCGGTAAAGTGATGAGGGCTGTGGTTCCCGTCAGATGCGTCGTACCTTCCAGCGCGTGATTGTAAAGTGTTGAGGCTGGAATTATGCCCGAGGGGTGTGTCGTACCCTCCGGTGCGCGGTCGGTAAAGTGCTTAGGGTTGTGGTTCCCGTCAGGTGCGTCGTACCTTCCGGCGCGTGATCGATAAAGTGCTGAGGCTTGTGGTTGTGGTTTACGATCCTTTGTGATCTTGGTTGGTGTTCAATCCTTTGTGATCTTGGCTGGTGTGCGATCCTTTGTGATCTTGACCTGGTGTTCGATCCTTTGTGATCTTGTGTGTTGTGTGATCGGTGGTTTTGTGTGACCCTGCGTGATTTTGATTACTATTGCGTGTGTTATTGAGGTCGTGACTGCTGGATCGGGTCTACATTACGCGAGCGGGTTGTTCGAGGTTTCCCTCACGTGAACGGGTGGTTTGAGGTTTCCCTCACGTGAGTGGGTTGTTTGAGGTTTCCCCTATGTGATCGGGTAGTTGGGGTGTTGATATGGAGAGCAATAGTGTTTGCTTAGTTGAGAACGTGATCCCCGTTTTGAGGTTTCCTTGATGTGATCGGGTAATTGGGGTGTTGATATGGTGAGCAATAGTGTTTGCTTAGTTGAGAACGTGATCTCCATTTTGAGGTTTCCCTTATGTGATCGGGTACCTGGGGTGTTGACATGGTGAGCAATAGTGCTTGCTTAGTTGAGAACGTGATCCCCGTTTTGAGGTTTCCCCTACGTGATCGGGTAATTGGGGTGGTGATATGGTGATCAATAGGGTTTGCTTAGTTGAGAGTATTATCCCCATTCGAGGTTTCCCCTACGTGAGCGAGTATTTGAGGTACTGATATCGTGAATAGTTGTGACGGTTTGGTATCAGGTTTGAGGTAGTTGTTTGCCTGTTTAGATTGGTAAGTTGTTGATGCTTTACTAGTATGCCATAATCGAACGGGTATTCGTGGAGGTGAGCAGAACGCTCATCCCCTTTACTACTTTTCCCGCATGCCTTTGAGGTAGGGACGAGTAGCGAATACTGGTTTGGTTGCGGAAAGTTACAAGTAAATGCACATAGGATCGTGTGCGGGTTGTGCTTTACCTTGTCGGTGTGACTTATGGAATGGTTGTTCGGTCTCTGATTTGGGGTTTACATTACTTGTCCGGGCTTTGAGATGGTTGGGAAGTTTTTGACAGTTGTATTGCGTGACCGTCAGTCTAATTTGTGTTTTTGAGGTAGTAGTCCCCGGGGTTGTTGTTGTTGCCGGTGTTCCCGGCATTTCTATTGGTATGCCGTGGTCAATCCGGTATCCGTGGCGGTGAGCGAAGTGCTCACCCCCTGCTGCTTTTCCTGCAGGTACTGGTCGTGAGGCGGACTAGGAGAACCCTCGAAGCTTGAAGAGCTGGGAGCGGAAGTCCGGGTCTTTAGGGAGTTCATGACGTATCTTGTAGCTCGTGTTCTTCATTATTTTGAACGTATTTTCCGCTGTAAAAATATTGTTTTGATTAACGCAAGTGGCAATTTTAAAAGGTTTATTAAAATGTTTGAAAATCGTTTTACTATTTCACCGTTCGCGATCCAGGTTCGGTTATACCGAATTCGGGGTGTGACACCGTGCCCCTCAGAGGGCCGGTCTGGGACCCGGACCGTGTCGTTCAAAGGGCCGGTACCAAGCCTGGTTCGTGCCGATCAAAGGGCCGGCACCAGGCATGGACCGTGCCGCCTGAAGGGCCGGCACCGTGCTCGTTCCGCGCCGCTGAGAGTGCCAGAACCAAGCCCTCTCCGCGTCCCGTTCCGTGCCAGACTAGAACAGACCCCCTTCTTCTTCCCCAACTCGATTTATATGAAAATCAACACCAAAACTCCATTTCCAGCACCAACCAACCTCAAAACAGTCAACAAAACCTTCAAACGTCAACACCCAAAATGGGTTTTCTCCAAACATCAACAAATAACTTAATCCTAGCCAAAACCTTCACTACTTCTTCACTAAATCACCATCTAACAACAATTGAAACAAAACCCAACAAGTTCTAGGAAACCCACAACTTGAAATTGATTGAAATGAGAAGTTAAGAGTGTACAAACCTTTAGGATGAAGAGATGATGAAGAAAAGGATGATTTGGAGAGGGTTTGATGAAGAAAAGCCTTCAAGATGACTCTTTTTCTCCCTTTCTTCTTCCTTAAGCAAGGTTGCTCTTCCTTCTCTCTCTCCCTAGCACTATTCGGCCACCACCAAAGAAATGAGCTGAAATGGGTTGCTCCAAATGCCTTAAAAGACCTAAAAGTGGTAAAGTCCAAAAGGCTCCTTTAGTTTTTATCCACTTAAGGGCACTTGTGAGGGGTAAAAGGGTCCTTTTAGCCTCTTTTATTCCCCTCCAAGCTAGCATGGACATGTGTCCATGTAGTGAGCACATCTCCTTAGCTAAAAATCCATCACCTCAAATTAATTCGTTTTAGTCGATAAAAAGTTCTCGTTTGATCGAAAATTGGCCTTTTCAATATTACAGTCAAATGAAAGGAAATGGCTCAACTAAGCTGTCTGTGATGACGGCTAAGTTTTTTGGGCCCCAGAAAGGTCCCGAACGACTTCCGGAGTCATCAGTTGACTTTTCAGGCCGAAAGTCAAACTTTGCCAAAAAAATCGTCGGTTCGACCGGGATCGACCGGGGGCGGTTCTTACAATCTACCCCCCTTAAAAGAATTTCGTCCTCGAAATTTAAAACAGGAGTACCTCAAAGGTCGAACAGGCGGGGGTACTTCGCGCGAACCTCATCCTCGCGCTCCCAAGTCGACTCGGCTCCTTGGTGCTTCCACTGCACTCTTACTAGAGGAATAGTCTTCCCACGCAAGACCTTCTCCCGCGTATCCAAAATCCTAACTGCCTGTTCCTCATACGAAACATCATCAACTATCTCGATGTCCGTCGACTCGATGACGTGGGAGGGGTTCGCTATGTACTTTCGTAGCTGGGATACGTGGAAGACGTTATGGACGTTCCCGAGCTGTGGTGCAACGCAAGACGGTAAGCAACGACTCCAACTCTGTCTAAGATCTCAAAAGGTCCGATAAACCGCGGGGCCAACTTGCCTCCGCCGCGGTTGAACCGTAATAATCCCTTCTTCGGGTTGACCCTCAGAAACACGTGATCACCGATTGTAAACTCAAGAGGTCGACGTCGTCTATCCGCATAACTCTTTTGTCGGCTTTGCACGGTCTTTAAGCACTCCCGGATCAACGCGACCTTCTCGGTCGTCTTTTGGACAAGCTCCGGACCGAGTAGACTCCAGTCTCCTACCTCTGCCTGTTAAGCCCCAAATCCGGTATTGACTGGACTCGAGACGTGAACTAAAACAATAATAATTTCAATCGAAAATAAAGCCAACAGTCTCAATTCATCCTTTTAAAACTTTAAACAACCTCGCAGGTCGCAGCTCAATAAAAACAACGGTAAAAAAAATAGTTCAACAGTTAACAGTACGTCGCTAGACACTAGCTAAACCCTCGCTAGCTCCCAAGCTCCGAGAATCCTGCTAGTACAGATCCCATTCAACACCTGAAACACAAAAAAGTAAGGGGGTGAGCTTACTCTCAGTAGGAAAAGTAGTTAAAGTTCTGAACCACAGTTCATCACCACGGGTAACTGTCCAATTAGGGCATACTAGTAGAGCACAACTATTAAAAGTCGAATTAAATCGATTATTCCAAGACATCACTTAGCCTTCCATCAAGCACAACCCATAACACAAACTCACAACGAACCGAACTCATACCACTTTTCACAACTAGCTATTGACACCCATCACCTAACAATTCTCAATGAACAACACATACGGTTATCTCCCAACCGACCACACGTGCGAACTCGCACTGCAATGCAGAAATCAGGTACAACCATCTTGAGTCACCAAACACTCTTACAAGACCAAAGTCACACTTAACCCGAGGCACAAAGCCAGACAATACACATAGCTCACCCAACAGACCCACCCTAATCGTGGTATAATCATTCTAACGCCTACGGTAATCACAGCCCGTTCCACGTATGTCGTACCGGAACATAACATACTCATAAAATGCACACAGCCAACCAGTGAGAAATAAGCACAAAGTAAGACACACACAAAAGTCGTAGGACAGCACACAACCAAACATTCAGACAATACGCATAGCTCACCCAGCAGATCCACCCTAATCGTGGTATAATCATTCTAACGCCTACGGTAATCACAACCCGTTCCACGTATGTCGTACCGGAACACAACATACTCATAAAATTCACACAACCAACCAGTGAGAAATAAGCCACATAGTAAGACACACACAAAAGTCGTAGGACAGCACACAACCAAACAACCAGAATAAGGCACAAGCGAGACACACACAGATGTCGCAAAACAGCATAAGCCATACCACCGGATGCACACAGCCACTTATATCGTACTGGATCACACAACATCAGTCCCAATATCTTCCTCCGCACATAGACGAAGGGTAACATCCTCGACCGGAAATTCCTCAGTCCGATGTCTTCCCCGTACACAGACGAGGGCACAACTCACCATACGTACCGAACCGGTAATACCATCAGTCGGACGTCTTCCACGCACACAGACGTGGGGCATCCCGTCACATAGACTCGGGGCATCTCTCACAACACGTACAAGACCGGCACGCGCCTCGGTCGAACCTCGTCCTGGACTACGAGTCATCGGGTGCTGATCACGCCATCCTTGGCCTCGATACCCTTCACCGGAACTATCCCTCGGTGTAAGTCCCCTCCGGCTACGCCGTCTCTTGAAACACTCAAACAGGATAAAACACACAGCACAATCCACTGATGGTCTCGGTATACCAACCGGACCATCTCAACATAACACACAACCGGTCTATCACTCACCTGGTCATATCAAAACCAAGGGTTCACGTAATCAAACATGGTACACTTGCCCACACACAGTCACATCATACAACACCGAGTATAATCTTACTTAGACTCTCACACATCGATTATAGCACACAACACACAATCCTAGGGCTCGACATGGCCTATCTACCAGCACGGCAATTTCCCAAGTATTGAAAGCGAGTCTAGCTAGTGAATCACATCCTACATGTTACTAAGACTCGTCCGGTGTTTAGTAATCGAAAAGCAGTTATTCTAGTGAATCACATCCTACAGAACCCGGTGCACATTTTTCGAGGCACGGTTCCCCGTGCACGGATCCCAAGGCGTTGGTTTCGAGGTGCCCGATTCAGCGTTTCGTATTTAAAACCCGTCCTAAGTCCGTTTAACAGTTCGTATTAAACGTTCCCCGTTCAACAAATTGTTCCAACGTCCAGTTAAGGCCACTTTTGATTTGAAACCGTTTTTTTTAAACCTTTTTTTAATTAAACTCATATTTTACTTTAAATCCAGTTCTTTTATGTTCTTTCGAAACCCTTTGATTTAAGTCCAGATTCAACCAGATTTGCCCAGAAATGTCCAGATCCAACGAAGCTCGGGAATAAAACAACGAAAATCAAAAAGAATGAGGGAGAGGGCTCGGTTTCAGAAACGACCGACCATCGACGGTGACAAAACCGGTCGAGGTATCACGGTCCGAAGCTCACCGTAGGGAAAGGGAATGGTGGAAGGGCGGCGGAGCACGGCGAAGATTATCGCCTCAAGAACGGACGGGACCAGCAAGAACTCACAAGATATGGCGAGCGCCGGCGACGTTGGGGACAAGGATGGTACCGGCGGGGTTTGGTTTCAACGTAGAAAAGGAAGACGGTGGGAGATGGAGATGGTGGCGAGTCGTTACTGGCGAGGTGAGGGCGGTGGCGTTGGCCGTGAGAGGAGATGGAGGGGGAGGAGATCGTTGCGGCTCTACGTGGTGGTCGGAGATGAAGTGGGAGGCTCGGGACGAGGGAGAGGGGCGGAGAGGGTCGGAGACGTGGGTTGTGGTGCCGGAGGATTTGTGCTAACCGGAGAGGGGGGAGGGAGGTCGGAGACGTGGGTGTCCGGCGAGCTGAGAGGGTGAGAGGGAGCTGGCCGGGAGAGAGAGCGGCTGCACACAAAGAAGGAGGTGCAGAAAATGGGTTCTGAAACCCTAAAATGGGTATAAATACCCCGGGCTTGGGCCGGGTCGGCAACCTAGGCCGAGTCGCTAGTCGGGTCTTGCCCAGCCCGGTCCAGCTTCTTTTTTTAAAAAATGAATTAAAATTTAAACAGAATTTCAACCTCGTCGTTACCAAAAACCGACCCAAAACTCAACCTCGACGCTCCGAACGATTAAATTTAACAAATTAAACCTTTTTAACCAGAGCGGTCTTCACACTGCCCAACACACGGGCGATCTGCACGGCCTACCATACAATGCCTCAAATGGTGCAATCCTAATACTGGACTGATACCTGTTGTTGTAGGCGAACTCGGCTAAAGGCAAGTGATCCTCCCATGATCCTCGGAAGTCCAACACACATGCTCGCAACATATCTTCTAAGATCTGTATAGTGCGCTCTGACTGTCCATCGGTCTGCGGTGATAAGCCGTACTGAGCAAGACCTTGGTACCCAACGCTTTCTGCAAGCTCTCCCAGAATCTAGAGGTGATACGGGGATCCCTGTCGGACACCAGAACTCCGTGAAGACGGATGATCTCCCGAACGTACAACCGGTTGAGGGTGTCAACCGTGTCAGTCATCCTCATGGCTAAGAAGTGTGCCGACTTGGTCAGTCAGTCGACCACTACCCAAACTGCGTCGTGCCCTCTCAGCGACCTCGGTAATGCACACAAGAAGTCCATCGTAACGTGTTCCCATTTCCACTATGCAATTGAATGGCTGCAATAAACCGGCGGGGCGCTGATGCTCGGCCTTTACCTGCTGACAGGTGAGGCATCTAGACACAAACTCTGCAACTGTTGTGCCCATCCCGCTCCACCAGAACTGCCGTCGGATGTCCTGATACATTTTTGTGCCACCCAGGTGCACAGCAAGACGGGAGTGATGACACTCTCTCAACACACTGTCCCTACAACCCCGCGGCGCAAATAGTCGTCCTCGGTAACATAGACCCTGATCGGCACTCTGCTCCTAGCCCTCAGTATCAACACCGCTGATCATCCTCTCTCGGATCTCTGCCGCCTCGGCATCCTCGGCCTGTGCTTCTAGCACACGAGCAACTAGTGTGGGCTGAGCCACCAATGAACACATAGTCATGCCATTCGTGATCTCCTCTAGCTTGAGTCTGAACGAGCTCAACTCCTCCATCATGTTCCACTCTCGGACAGATATACTAGCAATGCAGTAAGTCGACTTCCTACTCAGGGCATCAGCGACGACGTTCGCCTTGCTCGGATGATAGAGTAACTCGAAGTCGTACTCCTCGAGTAGCTCCATCCACCTCCTCTGGCGCATGTTCAGGTCACGCTGGGAGAAAATGTACTTGAGGCACTTGTGATCCGAGAACACCCGGAAACACTCTCCATACAAGTAGTGTCGCCAGCTCTTCAGAGCAAAGACAACTGCTGCCAACTCTAGATCGTGAGTAGGGTAGTTGCGCTCATGTATCTTCAACTGTCGGGAGACATAGGCAACTATCTTCCCGGATTGCATCAACACATACCCCAGTCCCTCATCGGACGCATCACAGTACACGTCATAACCGACCCCGTGCTCCGGCACTATCAACACGGGAGCGGTAGTCAAACGAGCCTTCATCTCGGTAAAGGAGTGCTCACACTCATCAGTCCACAGAAACTCTGCTCCCTTGCGTGTTAGTGCGGTCATCGGGGCGGCCAGACGTGAGAAGTCCTGGACAAACCGTCGATAATATCCCGCCAATCACAGGAAGCTACGGATCTCGAATACACTCTTGGGTCGTGCCCACTTCGAAACTGCATCGATCTTCACTGGGTCGACTAGGACACCCTCTCGAGACACAACATGCCCGAGGAACTTCATCTCGGCGAGCCAGAACTCACACTTCTCTAGGTTGTCGTATAGCTGATGAGTGCGCAACAACGTCAAAACAGTCCTCAGGTGCTCCTCATGCGCCTCCTCACTAGGCGAATAAATCAGAATGTCGTCCACAAACACCACGACAAACTGGTCCAGGTACGGTCGGGAAATACCGTTCATCAGGTCCATGAACGCTACAGGTGCGTTCGTCAATCCAAATGGCATCACTAGAAACTTGTAGTGTCCGTACAGAGCCCGGAATGCGGTCTGCGCCACATCCTCCTCCTGAACTATCAACTGGTAGTACGCTGATCGTAGATCAATCTTCGAGAAGCACTTCGCTCACCTCAGTTGATCGAACAGGTCATCGATCATCGGCATCGGATAACGGTTCTTCACAGTAAGCCGGTTCAACTTCCGATAATCGATGCACGTCCTCAATGCTCAACCCTTCTTCTTCTCGAAGAGGGCGGGTGCTCCCAATGGTGAAGCGCTCGGACGAATGAATCCCTTCTCCTGAAGCTCCTCAAGTTGTCGCTTCAGCTCGACTAACTCGGCTGGTGCACACCGATACGGGGCCGTAGATATCGGTGTTGTACCCGGGATCAAGTCGATCCTAAACTCCACATCGCGCGCTGGCGGTAAACCTGACAGCTCCTCTGGAAAGACCTCTGGGAACTCACACACCACTCTCGGTAGCTATCTACTCTGCACGGGCTCTGTCTCATCTCCCGCGGTCAACGCTGACAGGAGTACTCCGCTCCTACTGCCCAAGACGCAAGTGACGATCGCATCGCCCGAGACCAGTGTCACCTATCGTCGATAACAATCAATCGATGCCCGATACCTCGCGAGCCAGTCCATCCCCAATATCACGTCAAAAGTTGTCATGTCCAAAACAAGTAAGTCACCAACAAAAGGGCAATCAGCCACTCTAATAGCACAATCACGACACACGGTACGTAAGACCACATCTCCCATAACCGGGGTATTAAGACATAGGGGTCGACTCAACGTCTCCACCCTCAACCCCAAAGAATCAGCAAACGTAGAAGAGATGAAAGAATGTGAACCCCAGTATCAAATAAGAAAGACGCCCAGGAATTATAAAGCAAACACGTACACTGGGTGGTCCTATGACCGGAGCACTGTCTCTCAGCTCTAGAGTCAGCGACTGTATAGACTCGGCCCTGCTGTGCCTGGGGTCTTCCCCTCGGGGGTGGTGGAAGTGCCACCTTCTGGGAAGTCCTCGGCTGATGTCTCTGTGCTGGTGCCCCCGCCGCCTGACGCGGGGCCCTTAGAGGTTGTGCCTGACGCGATCGGACAGGGGGTGCCTGGCGAGGCTTCGCCTGCTGAGGTCTCGGCGCTGGCGCTCCTCCAAGACGATCGGGACACGCGAAAGAGAGGTGTACCTGTCGGCCGCACTGGTAGCACGTCCTCTCATCAGAACGCGGTCTTTCCCCAACCCTCGGCGGACGGTCAATCTGACGATTTGCAGGTCCGCTGCTCCTCGGGCAGTCTCGTGCTAGGTGGCCCTTCTGCCTGCACAATGGGCTCAGCTGCGCTACCGGAGCAAGTCCAACTGACGCTACTTCTCCGACCTGGCGCATGCCACCAGACTGGAGTAGTGGCGGAAAAGATCCAGAGACCCTCTGCCTCCTTAGATCGCGACTCTCGGACGGCCTCAAGAAGCCACTCGACCCCGGCCTGATCTCCCGCACCCTGGCGGTCTCCTGAAAGTGCCTCTCCACAGCTAGTGCCTGGTCCACTAGTGTAGAGTACTCCTCAGTCTTGAAAGAAATGACTCGATCCGCGATCGACGGGATGAGTCCTCTCTCAAACCGCCTGCAGCGGCTCTCCTCAGTCTGTACCATCTCTGGTGAAAAAAGAGACAAGGATGTGAACCTCGCCTCAAACTCAGAGACAGAAATCCCTCTCTGACGCAGTTCCAGGAACTGCTAGTGCCTGTCATCTCGAACAGATCTAGGGAAATACTGCTCCAAGAACAGTCTGCTGAACAACTGGAAATGATCTCCAACCCTGGTCTGCACATGCTGCCACCAGTGGTATGCCTCCCCCTCTAGCTGAAATGTCGCAAAAGATACCCTCATACGACCATCAGATACCCCAGACGTATCCAGATTGCGGGTAATCCGCTCCAGCCACCCCGCGGCTGCCTCGGGGTCTGACCCCCCGGAAAAGACTGGTGTGCCCAGCCTACCGACATCTCTGAGAGCCTGTGCCGTGTAGCTGTCAGCCTGACTCGGCCTCTCAACAGCGGCTGCAGTGGTAGCAGGCACAGTCCCTGGTGCCGGTGCTGCAGTCTCTCTCTAGGCGCTGATCGTCGCGAGAACTGCGCGAACCACCTCCTCTAGAGGGGTCTCCTGGGTCGGCTCTACGACCGGAGGAACTCTTGGTGGTAACCCTGACGGCCTAGTCCCAAATCTCTCGTGCTCTGCAGAAGTAGTACTCTGGGCACTCGCTGCCCCTGCCTGCTCAATGGCAGGTGACTGCCCCTGGCCCCCAGTTGGGCGACTTCTAGTGCCCCTCGGAATGTAGACACGAGACATGTCCTATACTCGCTGCACGGATAACGCACACGTTCAGTTTCTCAATTTAGAACAAGCGGTTCGCTTAAAACAAAAACGTTCACACGCGTTTCATAAGGGTCATACTTGGACCAACAATATACTTAGTCTTAGTATAGTCATATATAGTACTTCATATGATAACACAAGTCTGCACACTTGTGTGTCTCACAGCATCAATCACACAATTCAATCATCTCTCACAGGGGGCACAGTGTCAAACAAGGCACACAACGACATATCGAACCGGCATACACTTCGGTCGGGTATCTTCCCAACGCATGGGGTACAAATTCACAACACAAACAATTCCACAAATCTTTGCATTACTTCAATTCCCAGGTTCTCATCACTTTTCTCTTCCTATCCCAACATTCATGTCGGTCTCGCGTCGTTACAACCCGATTCAGGTGTCCCTGAATCTCGTTGTAACCACTTGACATCCCCCTATCACGTTCGACTATAGTGGCGCCCCTGAGTCAAGCCGTGATAGTACAAACACTTCAGTTTTGCAGAAATTTCGGCATGACCCGTTCGTATAATTCATTAACCATCCGCTTAAGCGGGACATTTAATAAACAAACCGCACACGGCGTCAGCACATAAAGCACACAACAAAACATCACAGAAACACACCACCACACAACATCGTAGGTACACTACTCGGGTCTCTGTAATTACTCGATTACCACTCGGCCAAGTCAACATTTCAAATTCACCAATCAAACAACGTGTAAAACAAACAAAAAACAAGGTACAATTCAAGTAAGGCTAAAGGTATAACATAAAGAACGTAAGACTTAAACAACCACTTTAACTTAACCACCTAACTTTATCCACCTAATTGACGTACGATCCGAGGTTTTGAAAACAATTTCAAAATGAAACCAGGTTCTGATACCAAATTGTCACGCCCCAAATCCAGTTTTGACCGGACTCGAGACGTGAACTAAGAACAATAATTAAATAATAAGTAAAAGAGATTTAATAATGCAAGTTCCACAAAAAAACTTAATTAAAACCAAGGTCAAGAGTCAACAGCTCTGTAAACAGACTAACAGAAAATATAGTTGATACAAGGCAGTACGTCTCTAGAACAAAAATTGACAAAGACCCCAAGGAGCTCCCGAGCCTTGAGACCACCTCTAGATCTACTCATCAAGGAAACCTGTACAAACAGTAAACAAGGAGGGGGTGAGCTTACGCTCAGTAGGAAGAAGTAGTAAAGTAAAAGAAGCCCCCACTTTAGTAATAAAACCCAATTTGTACAATTATCCAAAAAGACGCCATAAACAGAGATCAACAAGAATTACAATGCTCAATAAAACAGTAACTCAAAGGAGATCAAAGGAGAGGCTGTTTATTCTTCAATAAAAACAACTAAAGAAAGCACGTAAACTTCACGTAGATAACTTAAACCACAATGCTCCGACCCACAATTAGTCATTGTATCATATCGGATTGCCCCTCGGTCCAGAGGAGACACACATCGTCGGGTTGTCGGAAACATCCCTAAGGGGACACATATCATCGGAGCTCTCGGAAATGTCTCCATAGGACCCTAGATCATCAGGGTGAAGCAAGATGCCCTCCCGGAAACGCTCCCGCATGAACACATACCCTCGGGGTGAAGCAACAAGTAAACAATCCCCTCAGGGTGAACAACCTCACGTCATACCGGAATTCCCTTCGCCCTGGACGTCTTCCCGGAATTCACATCTGGGGTAACATGTACCGGAATGCACCATCGGTCTTCCCGGGATTCACATCGGGGTACAAATACAATATGTCGGTCTAGGTACTACCCTACACCGGCATTCCCCTCGGTGTAGGTACCATACCGGAACACAACTCCTCTTAGAACACACCTCAAAGAAATAGCACGCGGCATAAAGTCATAGTACCACCACAACTTAGCAAATCCAAAAATCTTACCACAACACGCACAAAGAACTCATAAAAACAATCACGCTTACTGTCATGACTTACCAACCACGTTCCATCGGTTTATCACTCACCTGATCATACCATTTGGCACAATTAATTCACAATCAACAATCACTCAATCAATCATAACACGGATCAACCCTTTCACATACAATCATCATAATTCTTCTAGTTTAGTGCGCCTCTTATATTAACCTAAAGACGGAGCATGCATCAATACTAAAGACGAACAACCATCAATCAGTACATTCAACAAGCAATCTTAAGGCTCGACATTGCCATTCAACCAGCACGACAATTTCCCAAAGTATTGAAAGTGGTGAACTAGTGAATCACATCCTACATGCATACTAAGACTCGTCTGATTACTATTATAATTGAAAAGCAGTTATTCTTGTAAGACCCGCTTCCGGTTGAACCGATGACTCAAGAAGTCACTCGGGACTTTTCCGGAACCCAAACGAATTAGCCATCATCACGGTTGGCTTCAGGGGAGAAATCCCTTTCGTTTGAGTATAATGTTGGAGAAAGTCAATTTTGGTCAAAACGATACTTTTTATCGACTAAAAGCATTATTTTATTGTGCTGGAATTTAATTTGGGAAAAATAAATAACCTTTGGACACTTGTCCCCTTTTGGTTGAAAGAGAGAAAAAGGAGTAGACATAGACCCTTTTACCCTCCCAAAAGCTTCTACAAGGAATTCTAGCTCAAGGGCTTTTTGGACATTTGCTACATCTAGGTATTATATGAGATTGGAAAGGCAAAATCAACTCATTTTCTTTGGTGTAGCCGAATTCTAGAGGAGGAGCAAGGGAGAAGAGCTCCCATGGAGCTTTGAAGGAAAATCAAGGAAGAAGAGGCTACTTGAAGTCTTCCTCTAGCCATCCCTCCTCAAAATCACTACCATCCTCTTCATCTCAACAGTCTAGAGGTAATGGAACTCTCTAATCCCCATTTCTCTTCATCTCTTTTCATGGGTTTTGGGTGAAATTGCTAGATGTTGTTGGGTTTGAGTAGAAATGGTGGGTGATGTTGTTGATGAGAAGCTTTGTTGGGTTATTGTTGAGAAATCTTTAGTTTTGTTGGAGCTTTTGAGTTGGGTTTGATTTGATGAATCATTGGAAACTTGTTTGTGTGTTGATTCCTACCATGGGTAGAGGAGTATTTGAAGGATTTGGACTGTTTTGGGAGTTGGAAGGGGTAAAATTCTGGGTTTGAAGGTGGTTTTTCGGAGAAATGGAGCTGGAGGTTGAAGAAGGGCGAAACTGCCCTGGTGCGCCACGGATCCGTGACGGATCCCGTGACGGGCGACGTCACGGCTCCGTGAGGGAGTCCGTGACGGCACTCGTCACGGCTCCGCGACGGTAACCGTGAGGGTTAACGTCACGGATCCGTGACCAGGTCCGTGGCAGACCAGGGTGAGGGTTTCTTGACGGTTTCTTGAGGGTTTTTGCACCTTGGTTGATCTTGGTTTTGAGCTGAACTTTGGAGAGGCTTTGGGGGTCTTACTTTCTGTTTAAGTGGAGTCTAATTAACGTTTCTTTGTGTCCAAGGCTTTGGGGATCGAGGTAGAGGAGCAAGGATCACGCCGGGACCCGAGTGAAGAACGGAGTGGTGATCATCGGGCTTCATAAAAGTGTTGAGAGGAAGACCTTGAGGTAGGGAAAGCCTTAACCTCTCGTTTATGATGCTTAGTATGCATGTTAGGTTAATAAAATTGGAAAGGTCCTAGAAATGCCTATAGGATGCGAATAACTAGCATATTCGTCTTTCAATTACTAATAACCGGATGTGTCTAGTGGTGACCGATTAGGATGCCAATCACTAGTGTAATTCGCTTTCAATACTTGGGAATTGCTTGTCTGGTAGAGGAGCCTTGGCAAAGCCCTCGGATTAGTTGCGTGTTAGGATCACATGCTTGGTTGTTGGTTGCTTAGTGGATAGGCTAAAGAGTCTAACGGAACTAGTTGAATTGCATGTGTGAATGCTCATTTGAAGGTTTTTATGATTGGTTGATTACACTCGTACTTGCTCGTTGATTGTATTCGAATGATTACTTGATTTACTTAAATGGTTGTTTGGAGCATCGAGTATGACTGGTTGTACCGAGCGGTGCAACCAGGTGATCGATGCCCCGGTGGTTCGAAACTGGTAAGTGAACGGTAAGTTGGGATTGCGTGATTGGTGTGCTATGATTACGTGATTCGTGTACTGTGTGTTGTGGTGAACTGGTGATGTGTGAGCTATGTGTGGAAAGGAATTGGTGTTTGTTGAGATTGGATTGTTTCGTGTTTCGGTTGGGTGCGTTATTCAATTATTAACTGTTTATTATTGAATTGTCCAAGTGTATGCTTCCTATGGGAGTAATACCTTGGTTCCCGAGGACCTAAAATCCTTTGGAGATGTTTCTGAGACTTCCGACGATATGTGCCCTGAAGGGTGTTTCCGATAGTCTCAATGATATGCGTCTCCTCTGGATTGGAGGGAAAATCCGAGAGGACACGTCATATGTGGATCGGAGGGTGGAGACTTCATGTGCCACGGCATTGGTTTGGTTACTTGTTACTTGTGTTTGTTAAGATCTATCTCGTTGACTTGCTGCTGACTACACTGAGTTTAAGGTCCACTTTGTTATGTGTTTTCCCTACTGAGCGCAAGCTCACCCCTATGAGTTTATTGTTGTGTTTACAGGCTTGATTGAGGAGTAGAAGCTCGGGAGCTTCTCGGTGTGGGGGCTTGTAGAGACTTCGTTCTTATCACTTTACTGTTTTGAACCAACTTTGTGGAGAATTATTATTACACCCCTGGAGGGTTATTTGTGTTTTCAACTGAATTCGTATATTTGAGTTTCTTATTGGAGGTTTTCAAGAACTAATTGTGGAACTATTGCTTTATTGTCTTTTATTACTCGTCATGCCTCGGGTCCGGGCAAGAACCGGATTTGGGGCGTGACAATTTGGTATCAGAGCCTGGTTGCATTTGAAACAGGTGTCTTATGAACTGATTTTCAAACCTCGGACCGAAGTCAATTAAGTGGGTAGAGTTAGGGAGTCTGAGTCGAGAGGCGCTTTAATGATTGTCCTGAATGGAACCATACGCTACAATGTTTGCATTACTTGATTGATGTCCTCTCCCTATTGATCGGTGAAGCCGAATGGTTGAGATCGGAATTGGATTAATGGTTAATGATAAACCCACTGTGCATTCATGGTAGGGTGAGCCAACGGTTGGTGGTGTTGCCTTGTGGCGTATTACTTCGAAAATTTTCAAGTTGTAGCTGGGTCTGTTCAAGTTTTGACTTGTGGTTGACTGCTTGTTTGGAGCTTGAGTACTCCATGTGTGCTGATATTGAGTGTTTTGGATGGGGCGCGAGAACCCCGTATTCCGTTGTATGAGAACTTTGTTTTGGGACGCGAGTATCCCGTATGCCCGTGTAGGTGGCGAGATTGGGACACGAGTATCCCGTATGCCCGTGGAGGTGGCGAGATTGGGACACGAGAATCCCGTAGGCCCGTGTGTGGCGAGTTTGGGGCACGAGTACCCCGTAGTATTTGGGAGCACGAGAACTCCGTTTATTGATTGCGTTGTGTATTTTAGGAGCATGAGAACTCCGTTTATTGACTGTGTGATGTCTTTGACCGAGCATGAGAACTCTTTGTACTTTTACCTTGTAAATTTGTGTTGGTGGTTGTCCCGCTTAAGCGGGGGGTTAAGGGAAAATACGAATGGGTCATGCCGAATTTTCAGTAGAAATAAAATGTTTACACCATCACTGGTTGACTCAGGGGCGTCATTGTAGTTGAGCATGATGGTTCGATGTCCAGTTGTTACAATGAGGTTCGGGGACGCCTGAATCAGATTGTAACAACATGAGATCGACACGAAAAGCTTGGAGTAAAGGTTAAGAAATGGAATCTGTGGGGGAAAAGGAAAGGTTGATTATTGAATTGAATTGTGTTAAGTGTTAAACCCTTCGTTGTGGAAGGATACCCGAGTGAAGGGTATGCCTGTTGATTTGTGCTTTGTGTGGTGCTTGAGTTGGAACCCTCCTGTGGGAGTTGGTGATTGTTTGCTAAATCGCTGGTTGTTGTTGTGTGACGCATAGAGATGCGAACTTGGGTGCTATTATATGAGTATATATATCTACTAGTGTGAGGGGCGTATCTGTGGGTGACTTGTGTGGGCGCGTGTGTGTTCGTCCTTGGAACGTGTGAGAACCGTTGTTGAACTAAGTACTGAACATGTGCGTTATCCGTGCAGGCGGATAGGCGACATGGCTCGTACGTATGTTCATAGAGGTACCCGGAGCCGCCCAGCTGGGGGTCCGAGTCAGGCACCTGCCGCTGAGCAGGAGGGGGCAGCTGACTCCCAGGATGATGCTTCCACAGAGCATCAGCACTTTGAGGGTGGATCAACAGGGTCGCCACCCAGGACATCTCCAGTCGCAGAGCCGACTCAGACGACCCCTCTCGAGGAGGTAGTTCGCGCTGTGCTAGCAGCCTTGAGTGCGCAGCAGGGGACCACAGCACCGGCACCAGAGCCCGTGCCTGTTGCTTCAGCAGATTTTGGAGAGAGACCAGGACAGTTTGATAGCCTCACGGCCCAGTCGCTCAGAGAGTTTCGTAGACTTGGTACGCCGACCTACTCTGGGGGAGCTGACCCCGAGGCGGCTTCTGGTTGGTTGGAGCGGGTTACCCGCAACCTCGATACCTCTAGGGTATCGGAAGGGCGTCTGAGAGTTTCGTTCGCCACTTTTCAGCTTGAGGGAGAGGCCTACTACTGGTGGCAGTCAGTGCAGGACAGGGTCGGCAGTGATTTTCAGTTGTTCAGCAGGCTGTTCTTAGAACAGTACTTTCCTCGCTCCATTCAGGATGACCGGCGCCAGCAGTTTCTAGACTTACGTCAGAGGGGTTTGAGTGTTTCTGAGTATGCAGTGAGGTTTACTTCTTTGGCCCACTTCGCGCCGGAGTTGGTTCAGACTGCGGATGACCGTTGCAGGAGATTTGAGAACGGGCTCATCCCGTCGATAGCCGACAGGGTTATCGCTTTCAGGACCGCAGAGTACTCCACACTCTTGGATCAGGCTTTAGCCATGGAGAGACACTTCAGAGACACCGTCAGGGTGTGAGAGACTAGGCCTAGGCCGAGCGGCTTTGTGCAGCCGTCTGACCGTCGAGACCGACGCAGACAGAGAGTTGCAGGACACTTTCAGCCTCAGTTTCAGCAGGATGGCATACGCCGAGCAGGGACCGTAGCGTCAGTTGGACCCGCCTCGGTGGCACAGCTGTGTCCTCGGTGTGGACAGCAGGGTCACCTGGCACGAGACTGCCCGGAAGGTGATGGACCTGTGGAGCGCTATGATGATCGTCCCCAGGGGACCAGAGTTAGACAGCCTAGTGAGCCGAGGGGGTGTTATCACTGTGGCAGCGCCGACCACTTCATGCGTGCGTGTCCTGAGATAGCACAGCAGGGAGGACAGAGAGGATGCTACCAGTGTGGTCGATCTGATCATTTCATCCGGGCGTGCCCTGAGATAGTTGGTAGGGCGCCTGCACTGAGGCCCCAGCAGACTCAGATTCGCCCTGCACCACCTGGCAGACCACGTCAGGCACCGCAGCAGAGAGCTCCGCGTCAGGCGGCGGGAGCAGCAGGTCAGAGGCACCAGCCGAGAAGTGGGCCAGCAGGTGGCACTTCCCCCACCACCGAGAGGAGGACCACCGGCGCGGCAGGGCCGAGTCTTTGCAGTTACTTATTCCAGGATTGAGAGGCCGTACGCCGGCCATGAGGCCACTCAGGGTACGTGTTTACTTTATAATGCGTGGACTTCATTTTTGTTTGATACGGGAGCTTCCCATTCGTTCATATCTTCGTCTATTGGTTCTTCTTTGGGTTTGCGGGTGGAGACTTTGAGTCAACCCCTTTGTTTGGAGACCCCGGCTACGGGTGCGGTGGTGTTGAGCACCGTTTGTAGAGACTGTGCGATTAGGGTGGCAGATTGCCCCTTTCTGGGTGACTTACTTGTTCTTGATATGAACGCCTTTGACGTGATTCTTGGTATGGACTGGCTCGCGAGGTATCGAGCGACGATCGACTGCTATAGACGTCAGGTGACAGTGAGGTCAGGTGATAGGGTGATCACGTGTGTTTTGGGTGGCAAGAGCGGAGTTCTCTTATCCGCTTTGACTACGGGGTCTGAGGCAGAGATCGTGCGAAGTAACAGTGAGCTACCGAGGGTGGTGCGTGAGTTCCCGGAGGTCTTCCCGGAGGAACTATCAGGCTTGCCACCAGCGCGAGAGGTGGAGTTCAGGATCGATCTGATCCCAGGTACGACGTAGATCTCGATGACGCCGTATCGGTTTGCACCAGCCGAGTTGGTCAAGCTCAAGCGACAACTCGAGGAACTGCAGCAGAAGGGGTTCATCCGCCCGAGCGTATCTCTGTGGGGAGCACCCGCCCTTTTCGTGAAGAAGAAGGGTGGAGCCTTGAGAATGTGCATCGATTACAGGAAGCTGAACCGAGTGACAGTGAAGAACCGATACCCGATGCCGAGGATTGATGATCTATTCGACCAGCTGAGGGGAGCAAAGTACTTCTCGAAGATCGATCTTCGATCGGGGTACTACCAGCTGAGAGTCCGAGCTGAGGACGTAGAGAAGACAGCGTTCCGAACTCGTTACGGACCCTTCGAGTTTCTGGTGATGCCGTTCGGTTTGACGAACGCGCCGGCCGCCTTTATGGACTTGATGAATGGCATCTTCAGACCTTATCTAGACCAGTTTGTAGTAGTCTTTGTCGATGACATCTTGATCTACTCGCCCAGTGAGGAGGCGCACGAGGAGCACCTGAGAACCGTTCTGACACTCTTACGCACTCACCAGTTGTACGACAATCTGGAGAAGTGCGAATTTTGGCTCACAGAGGTGAAGTTCCTCGGGCACGTGGTATCTCGGGAGGGCATCTTGGTCGACCCAGCCAAGGTTGAGGCAGTGTCGAAGTGGGCCAGACCCAGCAGTGTATTTGAGGTTCGGAGTTTTCTCGGGTTGGCAGGTTATTACCGGCACTTCGTTCAGGATTTCTCCCGCCTTGCAGCACCTATGACATCTTTGACCCGCAAGGGAGCGGAGTACCGTTGGACGGACGAGTGTGAGCACTCTTTTTGCGAGCTGAAGGCTCGATTGACTACCGCCCCAGTGTTGATTGTTCCAGAGTGGGGAGTGGGCTACGACGTGTATTGTGACGCCTCAGGCGAAGGGCTAGGTTGTGTTCTGATGCAGAGTGGAAAGGTGGTTGCGTACGGCTCGAGGCAGTTGAAGGTGCATGAGCGCAACTACCCGACCCATGATCTTAAGCTAGCAGCGGTAGTATTTGCGCTGAAGAGCTAGAGACACTATCTGTACGGTGAGCAATTCAGGGTGTTTTCGGACCACAAGAGCCTCAAGTATATCTTCTCGCAGCGTGATCTGAACATATGCCAAAGGCGATGGATGGAACTACTTGAGGAATACGACTTCGAGCTGCTCTATCATCCGGGCAAGGCGAACGTGGTCGCTGATGCTTTGAGCAGGAAGTCGAGTCACTGCGTTGCCAGCATGGCAGTCCGAGAGTGGTACATGGTGGAGCAGTTGAGCCTTTTCAGACTAGAGTTGGAGGAGGTCACAGAGAGTATGGCCTTGTGTGCCTTAGTGGCTCAACCCACACTTTTTGCTCGAGTGCTAGAGGCACAGACCGAGGACGCCGAGGCAGTAGGGATTCGGGAGAGATTGATGGAGGGTGTCAAGCTCGAGGGTTGGGAGATGGGCACCGATCTGGGTATCCGCTTTAGAGGACGGCTGTTTGTGCCCAGTGGGTGTAGAGACACCGTACTGCGTGAGTGCCACCACTCCCGTCTGGTTGTGCACCCCGGTGGCAACAAGATGTATAGAGACATGCGACGACAGTTTTGGTGGAGTGGGATGCGTAGGGCAGTGGCAGATTTCGCTTCCCGATGCCTCACCTGCCAACAGGTGAAGGCCGAGCACATGCGTCCTGCAGGCTTGCTGCAGCCTTTACCGATCTCTGAGTGGAAGTGGGAGCATGTGACTATGGATTTTGTGTGTGGGTTGCCCAGGTCATCGAAGGGGCATGACGCTGTTTGGGTGGTGGTTGATCGACTGACCAAGTCGGCACACTTTCTGGGTATGAGGATGACTGATTCTGTGGATATGTTGGGTCGTTTGTATGTCAGGGAGATTGTTCGTGGTATCAGATAGAGACCCTCGTTTTACATCCAGGTAGTGGAAGAGCCTACAGAAGGCTTTGGGTACTGAGGTATTGTTGAGCACCGCTTAACATCCAGAGACAGATGGACAGTCAGAGCGCACCATTCAGATTCTAGAGGACATGCTTCGAGCTTGTGTGCTTGACTTTCAGGGATCATGGGAGGATCATTTGCCTTTGGCAGAGTTTGCCTACAACAACAGTTATCAGTCCAGCATTGGTATGGCGCCATTTGAGGCCTTGTATGGCAGACCTTGTAGATCACCGGTATGTTGGGCTGAGGTTGGGGACAGGAGCTTACTTGGACCAGACATGGTCAGAGAGACGACCGAAAAGGTCGCTTTGACTAGAGAGCGGTTAAAGACCGCGCAGAGTCGGCAGAAGAGCTACGCAGACAGACGCCGCAGACCACTTGAGTTCATGGTCGGGGAGCACGTGTTTCTGAAGGTGAGCCCAAAGAAGGGTCTAGTGCGGTTTAGACGCAGTGGAGGCAAGCTAGCACCACGTTTTGTTGGACCATTTGAGGTTTTAGAGAAGATTGGAGCTGTAGCTTATCGTTTGGCCTTGCCACCGCAGCTTGGGAACGTGCATAACGTTTTCCATGTGTCCCAACTGCGGAAGTACATGGCAAACCGTTCGCACATCATTGAGTGGTCGGACATCGAGATAGCAGATGATGTCACCTATGAGGAGCAACCTACCGAGATTTTGGGTACGAAGGAGAAGGTCCTGCGGAACAAGACGATTCCATTGGTACTAGTACAGTGGGGACGTGAGGGAGACGGGTCCACTTGGGAGCGCGAGGACGAGATCCGCGTGAAGTATCCCCACCTGTTCGACATTGAGGTACCTTGTTTTTAATTTCGAGGACGAAATTTCTTTAAGTGGGGTAGATTGTAAGACCCGCTTCCGGTCGAACCGATGACTCAAGAAGTCACTCGGGACTTTTCCGGAACCCAAACGAATTAGCCATCATCACGGTTGGCTTGAGGGGTGAAATCCCTTTCGTTTGAGTATAATGTTGGAGAAAGTCAATTTTGGTCAAAACGAGACTTTTTATCGACTAAAAGCATTATTTTATTGTGCTGGAATTTAATTTGGGACCAAAATTTTATCGACAAATACAATATGTCGGTCTAGGTACTACCCTACACCGGCATTCCCCTCGGTGTAGGTACCATACCGGAACACAACTCCTCTTAGAACACACCTCAAAGAAATAGCACGCGGCATAAAGTCATAGTACCACCACAACTTAGCAAATCCAAAAATCTTACCACAACACGCACAAAGAACTCATAAAAACAATCACGCTTACTGTCATGACTTACCAACCACGTTCCATCGGTTTATCACTCACCTGATCATACCATTTGGCACAATTAATTCACAATCAACAATCACTCAATCAATCATAACACGGATCAACCCTTTCACATACAATCATCATAATTCTTCTAGTTTAGTGCGCCTCTTATATTAACCTAAAGACGGAGCATGCATCAATACTAAAGACGAACAACCATCAATCAGTACATTCAACAAGCAATCCTAAGGCTCGACATTGCCATTCTACCAGCACGACAATTTCCCAAAGTATTGAAAGTGGTTAACTAGTGAATCACATCCTACATGCATACTAAGACTCGTCTGATTACTATTATAATTGAAAAGCAGTTATTCTTGTAAGACCCGCTTCCGGTTGAACCGATGACTCAAGAAGTCACTCGGGACTTTTCCGGAACCCAAACGAATTAGCCATCATCACGGTTGGCTTCAGGGGAGAAATCCCTTTCGTTTGAGTATAATGTTGGAGAAAGTCAATTTTGGTCAAAACGAGACTTTTTATCGACTAAAAGCATTATTTTATTGTGCTGGAATTTAATTTGGGAAAAATAAATAACCTTTGGACACTTGTCCCCTTTTGGTTGAAAGAGAGAAAAAGGAGTAGACATAGACCCTTTTACCCTCCCAAAAGCTTCTACAAGGAATTCTAACTCAAGGGCTTTTTGGACATTTGCTACATCTAGGTATTATGTGAAATTGGAAAGGAAAAATCAACTCATTTTCTTTGGTGTAGCCGAATTCTAGAGGAGGAGCAAGGGAGAAGAGCTCCCATGGAGCTTTGAAGGAAAATCAAGGAAGAAGAGGCTACTTGAAGTCTTCCTCTAGCCATCCCTCCTCAAAATCACTACCATCCTCTTCATCTCAACAGTCTAGAGGTAATGGAACTCTCTAATCCCCATTTCTCTTCATCTCTTTTCATGGGTTTTGGGTGAAATTGCTAGATGTTGTTGGGTTTGAGTAGAAATGGTGGGTGATGTTGTTGATGAGAAGCTTTGTTGGGTTATTGTTGAGAAATCTTTAGTTTTGTTGGAGCTTTTGAGTTGGGTTTGATTTGATGAATCATTGGAAACTTGTTTGTGTGTTGATTCCTATCATGGGTAGAGGAGTATTTGAAGGATTTGGACTGTTTTGGGAGTTGGAAGGGGTAAAATTCTGGGTTTGAAGGTGGTTTTTCGGAGAAAAGGAGCTGGAGGTTGAAGAAGGGCGAAACTGCCCTGGTGCGCCACAGATCCGTGACGGATCCCGTGACGGGCGACGTCACGGCTCCGTGAGGGAGTCCGTGACGGCACTCGTCACGGCTCCGCGACGGTAACCGTGAGGGTTAACGTCACGGATCCGTGACCAGGTCCGTGGCAGACCAGGGTGAGGGTTTCTTGATGGTTTCTTGAGGGTTTTTGCACCTTGGTTGATCTTGGTTTTGAGCTGAACTTTGGAGATGCTTTGGGGGTCTTACTTGCTATTTAAGTGGAGTCTAATTAACGTTTCTTTATGTCCAAGGCTTTGGGGATCGAGGTAGAGGAGCAAGGATCACGCCGGGACCCGAGTGAAGAACGGAGTGGTGATCATCGGGCTTCATCAAAGTATTGAGAGGAAGACCTTCAGGTAGCGAAAGCCTTAACCTCTCGTTTATGATGCTTAGTATGCATGTTAGGTTAATAAAATTGGAAAGGTCCTAGAAATGCCTATAGGATGCGAATAACTAGCATATTCGTCTTTCAATTACTAATAACCGGATGTGTCTAGTGGTGACCGATTAGGATGCCAATCACTAGTGTAATTCGCTTTCAATACTTGGGAATTGCTTGTCTGGTAGAGGAGCCTTGGCAAAGCCCTCGGATTAGTTGCGTGTTAGGATCACATGCTTGGTTGTTGGTTGCTTAATGGATAGGCTAAAGAGTCTAACGGAACTAGTTGAATTGCATGTGTGAATGCTCATTTGAAGGTTTTTATGATTGGTTGATTACACTCGTACTTGCTCGTTGATTGTATTCGAATGATTACTTGATTTACTTAAATGGTTTTTTGGAGCATCGAGTATGACTGGTTGTACCGAGCGGTGCAACCAGGTGATCGATGCCCAGGTGGTTCGAAACTGGTAAGTGAACGGTAAGTTGGGATTGCGTGATTAGTGTGCTATGATTACGTGATTCGTGTACTGTGTGTTGTGGTGAATGTTGGGTCTCGAGGTAGGGTTGGAGATGAACCAACTCGCAGCGGAAAATCAATGAAAACCAAGAGACAATTAAAACCATGAAACAACTAACAAAGAATGGATTAACAAGAGAAAAATTCAGCACTAGTTCTTACCAAAACAAGAACACCGGTTAACGAATGATTGGCTTGAGTCTCCAAGACGCCTACGTATCCACATGGGAATCAAAGCCACGTAGTTCTTCTCTTTGAGGACTCAAGAACACAAACATGGAGGTGGAAACTAGCCAAACCCGAAATGGCCATGGAAGAGGGAGAGAAAATGTGTTTCCTATTCTTGTCTTGTGTTTGTTATGTTGAAAAAAGATGACTTAAACATAACAAAACCCATACTTGTCCAACTAAAGGCATGGGACAAGTATGGTGTCAAGTAAGGTGTAAATAGGACAAAGTATGGCAAGACAAGATTGGGTTAGGTGGTGAATCACCAACACCTTAATCCTTGTCTTGCTTACTTAGTACTAATTAATCAAGACTTGATTAATTAGTTCCATGGGCCTTGGTTGCATGGGCCTTTCATGGGCCTCTTGGAACATGGCCCGTGACCATTTCCAACGAGGTCCCGTGATTCGCTCATCGCCTCCATGCCTTCCATACCGGAAATGTCCAACATTATCCGACGCGATCAATCCTAAGACTCCAAGCCTTGTCTTGATCCGTAAAGTCCTATTCACTTACGGGCACATGACCCAAAACCCAGTTTTGGTCATGTCCCGAGACAACTCCCTTTTGGCCATTCTCCATAAATGTGTCAATGAGTTTCATCCTCCGGTGTGACCCTTAGGTTTATGCATGTCAATAGATCAACGTAAAATCTCATTTTACTTGATCCTATTTAAGTGGCAACTAACGAGACTTTAGTATTGCCTGACACTACATAACGAATCGACCCTGTCGATTCTAACCTTTCCGTCGTCCCTGTCATTATCCTTTTATCTCCGATATCCTGATTGAGATAAGGCATAGAGCCGTCATCCTTATTATTCTCAATCACCGTTCCTTGATATGTGAGATGACTGAAGATATGATACCCAGTATCATGTGCATGGCCATGCTATTCTTCCAGTCACTCTCGATCAAGTGGCCGAGAACCGATATCTTTCCCATACCTTAGTATGAGGGATAAATCCCTTAGCCGTCTTTCGTGTCACTCATGTAGCCCGTCCCCAAGCCAATCCTGGCCGTTATGGAAGCCCTGTTACGGACAACGTTAGGCTCAGGTCAAACTCAGTTGTTGACTACATAGCGATCACAAAGACTCCTTGGTCTAAGGATACATGACAAGCTACAACACTGAATATGTTCATGACTTAATCTATGACACATATTCAGGGCGGGTCGTCCAATATCATGTCCCACATGATATCTATGATCAGACTCCGGAATCCCATTCCAATGACTAACAGAACGTAAGCCATAAAGAGTCATCTTTCATACTAGTCGCTTCTAGTGAAGCTTTGTTGACTAGGGACCCATCGAGTGTGATCTATCTCGATCTATGGTTCTATTCGCATGGTGGGCATAGATCAGAGCACACATCGATATATTACTCCAACACATAAGTAATATAAAGCCGCTTTAATTTTATTGCTAACGATGATATATACATTTGGACATTTAGGATTGAACTACGGGCACTAAGACTAACAATCTCCCACTTGCCCTAGTTCCAATCTAAACTCCAATATGTCCCCATCGACTTTACATGTCTAACATGTTCAGGCAGTGACACTGCCTTAGTCAAAGGGTTGGCTATGTTATCATTTATTGCAATATCGGTTATCTTCACTTCACCTCAGTTCAGTATTTATCTGATGAGGTGGATACGCCGCAGTACATGTTTGAATTTGTTATGCGATCTAGGCTTTTAGCTTGCGCAATGGCCCTTGTGTTGTCGCAAAATGGATTCACCGGACTGGATGGGTTTTTAATTACACCCAGCCCTGCCATGAATTTCCAAATCCACATAGCCTCCTTAGCTGCCTCTGCAGCATCCATGTACTTGGCCTCTGTCGTAGATTCGGTAATGGTATCTTGCTTTACGCTTTCCCAGCTAAAGCTCTGCCATTCAGCGTAAACACATATCCTGATTGACTTCTAAAGTCATCTGGATTTGTCTTGGAAAACTAGCGTCTACTCATCCTTCGACGACTAGTTCAGCATCATCTTTCCCCCGGGTTAGAATGATGTCTACTGGTACAACATAAGGCTTACGAGACGTCTAGTCTCATACATGTCATGGCATATATGATCGATCCTGCCCCCAGGCGCATAGGATTCTCATCATCCTTTTCAGCTCATCAGGTGTCTTAGGACACTGAGTCTTGCTGAGATGAATGCCATGACTAGTGGGTAAGAGTCATTTCTTTGAATCGAGCATTAAGAACCTACTCAATGCCTTGTTCACATAGGTTCCCTGACTTAAATCCAAGACCCTCTTGGTGCGATCTCTACATATCTTAATCCTTAAGATATGAGAAGCATCGCCTAAGTCCTTTATTGAAAAACACTTCCTCAACCAAGCTTTAGTCTCGTGCAAGGTTGGGATGTCGTTTTCAATGAGAACCAGAAAGGTAATATTGCTCCCACTAGCCTTCTTATAAACGCAAGATTCATCCTCGTTCTTGATTAAGCCAAATCCAATTACAGCTTCATCAAAACGAAGGATCCAACTCCGAGAAGTTCGTTTCAATCCATAAATGGATTTCAACAACTTATAAATCTTTCCTTTATTCTTCGGATCGTCAAAACCTTTGGGCTGAGACATACAAATGTACTCAGTCAAATTTCCATTTAGGAAAGCGGTTTTGACATCCACTTGCCATATCTCGTAATTATGATACGCAGTTATGTCAAGAAGAATTTGGATCGATTTTGACCATAGCCATTAAGGAGAAGGTTTCCTCATAGTCAATCCATTGGATCTGCCTATAACCTTTCGCCACCAGTTGAGCTTTGTAGGTCAGAGGGTTGCCGTCCATGTCCATCTTCACCTTGAAGATCCATTTGCATCCTATGGTCCTCACACCATTGATGGGATCAACCGGTTCCCAGACTCGGTTGTCTGACATGGATTGCATTTCCTCCCTCATGGCTCCCAGCCATAACTCGGAGTTGGGCCCATCCACGACTTCCTGAAAGGTGGCTGGATCATCGTGATCCACCATGACTTCATTGTCACCTCCGGATACCATATCTTGGAGGTGGAAGATTGATCCTTTCAAATCGCCTTGGACCTTCCGGAATTGTAACAGGAATTGGTTCTTACTCTACGACAGTCTCTGGCTCCTTTCTACTGGGTTGCCAATTGGTTTAAACAGATCTGTACCATCCTGAATTTCTTCGAGATGCACAGTCCTCCCAATGACGTCTTTGGAAACAAAACTTCTTTTCCATAAAGACCCCACCCCAAGCGACGAACACCATGTTCTCACTGGGATTGTAGAAATAGTATCCCCTTGTTGCTTTGGGATACCACACGAAGGTGCATATCTCAGATCTTGGTTCGAGCTTAGTCGAAACCAAATGTTTCACATAAGCCTCGCAACCACAAATCTTTAGGAAGGACAAAGCGGGCATCATCCCGTACCATTTTTTAAAATGGTGTCCCTTCCACACCATTCGTCGAAGCCCGATTCACTATGAATGCGGTCGTCTCTAGAGCAAAACCCCTAAAAGAGATTGGGAGATCAGTCCAACTAATCATGGAACAGACCATTGTCTAACAATGTCTGATTTCTCCGTTTGGCTACACCTTTCAACTACAGTGACCTAGGAGGAGTCCATTCCAAAAGGATCCCATTCTCTTTTAGATGATCTAATAACTCTGTGGTCAAGTATTTTCCACCTCGATCCAATCGAAGTGCCTTAATACCTTTGTCGAGCTGGTTATCTACTATAGTCTTAAACTCTTTGAATTTATCAAAAGCTTCAGACTTATGTCTCACCGAATAGACATAACCATATTTACTGTAATCATCAGTAAATGTGATAAAGTAGCTAAAACCCCTCCTGGCAAGTGAACTTATTGGTCTAAACACATTCGAGTGTATAAGCCCCAATAATTCACCCGCCCTTTCATCGCGATCGATAAAGGGCACTTTAGTCATTTTTCCCATCAAACAAACCTTGCACCTATCGATCGAATGGAATTCGAATGAACCTGAAAGCCCGCACTTCTGAAGTGCTGATAGGCGCTTCTTGTTTATGCGACCCAAATGACAGTGCCATAACAGAGTTAGGTTTAAATCGTTGGATTTAGACCTCTTGGTATTAACGGAATATATAGAACTTGAGGCATTGTTACCCATATCTAATATGTACAATCCTCCAACCATGTCAGTACTGGTATAAAACATATCATTGCATAGAACATTGAAAACTCCATTTCCAATATTAACATTATATCCTTCCTTGTCAAACACGGATACAGATATAATATTCCTACTAAAAGTAGGTATGCAATATACATTATACAATACTAAGACAAGGCCTCTTGGCAAAGCAAGACTCATGGATCCTACAACAGTTGCCACAACTCTGAGGTCCATTTCGTGCTTTCCAAATCTCTCCTACTTTCAGCCACCATATATTAGTGCATGTGTGAGATTCAGTCATGGTATCTAATACCCATGAATCTTTGGAAGTAGAGAGATGTAGCTCTATAGAGTTAATACCGATTGAAGGCACGGTCCCACCGCCCTTCCTTAGATCATCTAGGTTTCCTGATGAAGGCGCAGTCTTACTGCCCTTCTTCAGATCATCCAGGCTATTTGATGAAGGCGCAGTCCCACTGCCCTTCTTCAGATCAGCCGTGAACTTCCTGTAATCCCGGTTCCAATGACCAGGCTGTTGGCAGTAGAAGCAGACATTCTCAGGTGTCTCATCTTTCCTGCCAAGTGCGCATGGGCCCAGCCCATGCCACTTCCAATTCCCTTGTTGACCATCAGAATATCCTTGGATCCCAGATCCCTGAGATATTCTTCTCAGCAGTTAATGACACTTCATGTAACTCTGATATGGTCTTAGAGACAGCCTTGTCAAGGACATATTCTTTGCGTTCAGACTTGAGGACTATCCTCAAAATTCTGTACCAGTCCAAATAGTTTGTCCCATTTAGCTTGACCCTGTCAAGAATGGTTTTTAATGACAAACTATTAATGTTCGCTGAATTTGCCATTTGATCTACAACAGATAAAATTCAATCAGTAAACTGAATAAATTTTATGAAGATCAAGCTTAAACACCAACAATCAATTCTAAACCTTTAGAATTTGAAACCAAGATCCTTGATTCACTCGATTAAGCTGAACTAATGCTCACCACTTAATCGAGCTATGTAGGTAGGACTCCATCCAATCACATCCAATGTGACTCTTGGCTAGGGTATGTACTTATGTACCCGACTTACCCTATTTGTTACCCTAGCTCAACCTCAGGCTGAGAATCGTAGTCGGGTCCACCAATTTTCAACTATGGCCCGTCACTATGTAGGTGCTCCGCTAATGCGCACGACACCCACATATGTCGTCCAAACCTACTACCCCGCTTCCCCATGGATGCTCCGCTAATGCGCACGACACCCATAGGACGGGGAGGTAGTAAGGTGTTGATGATTGGGAGGTATCGGACATGACCCGCTTTTACTTGTCCAGTTGTGTTCAAAACTTTGGCACATCCTAGATGCGATGAGCACATCAACTACATTCCAAATGCAATGATGCCTCAAATTACATCCAATGTAATTCTTCCTTTGAACCCGTCAACTACATCCAATGCAATGACGGTTCTAAGGGTTCACACACAAGGATTAAAATTCCAATTTTATCTTTGCATGTGAGGTGATATGCTCGGTAAATAAAGTTAAGCATGCAATTCTAAAACACATAGAATTAATCATGCATAAACTAAACCAAGCATAAAGCGATAAATGTGCACATAATAGCCCCCTAAACTAACTCCCACTAGCTTCTTGAGCTCCACCGACTCCAAGCCGATGCCAACACCCGAAAAGCCACCAAATGACCTTTTCGCCCTTTCTTCGTCTTGAGTAAAATATTACAATTTAATACACGACTCGCAGGTCGGGAATAAATAAATATTACAAACAAGTGGTTCGACGACCACACCTTGAAAGAATAATTACACGCTAACTCTAACGGCTCGCAGGCCGTGAAAAGCGATAAATAATTAAATTGAGCTCGGGGCTATTATGTACACCATGCCAACATCACATCACACATCGTGTTATCAAACAAGCATGTTATCAAACATCATGTGATTTTCCGGTTTTAATTAATAGCCAAGTTTCGAAATTTTTTGATGCTCGGTTTATCGAAACCGTTCAAAAATGAAACTTTTGAACATTTGATCTTCGAGTTCATCATGACGGTTCCAAACTCGTCATAACTAACAAAACGGTTTAGCCTTGGCATATCAACCATCCAATGGTCATGCTTGGCCTAGCTCCGTCCAACGGAGCCCCGTTCGGTCCCGGTTTCGGCTCCCCGAGAGTCCCGCTCCCGAGACCCGAAAAATCAAATTTTTTTCAAAATTTCCAGATTTGAAATAATTTTCAAAAAATCATTTTACATGTATTAAATCCATAAACAATAATTTAAAACATGTTATCAAACAATTTAGCAAAATAACATGCCAAAAACGAAACTTTCAAGCAAAACCGAAACTTTGAACACCGTCTTGTGAATCCCGAAGGTAGCACGGCTCTGATACCACTGTTGGGTCTCGAGGTAGGGTTGGAGATGAACCAACTCGCAGCGGAAAATCAATGAAAACCAAGAGACAATTAAAACCATGAAACAACTAACAAAGAATGGATTAACAAGAGAAAAATTCAGCACTAGTTCTTACCAAAACAAGAACACCGGTTAACGAATGATTGGCTTGAGTCTCCAAGACGCCTACGTATCCACATGGGAATCAAAGCCACGTAGTTCTTCTCTTTGAGGACTCAAGAACACAAACATGGAGGTGGAAACTAGCCAAACCCGAAATGGCCATGGAAGAGGGAGAGAAAATGTGTTTCCTATTCTTGTCTTGTGTTTGTTATGTTGAAAAAAGATGACTTAAACATAACAAAACCCATACTTGTCCAACTAAAGGCATGGGACAAGTATGGTGTCAAGTAAGGTGTAAATAGGACAAAGTATGGCAAGACAAGATTGGGTTAGGTGGTGAATCACCAACACCTTAATCCTTGTCTTGCTTACTTAGTACTAATTAATCAAGACTTGATTAATTAGTTCCATGGGCCTTGGTTGCATGGGCCTTTCATGGGCCTCTTGGAACATGGCCCGTGACCATTTCCAACGAGGTCCCGTGATTCGCTCATCGCCTCCATGCCTTCCATACCGGAAATGTCCAACATTATCCGACGCGATCAATCCTAAGACTCCAAGCCTTGTCTTGATCCGTAAAGTCCTATTCACTTACGGGCACATGACCCAAAACCCAGTTTTGGTCATGTCCCGAGACAACTCCCTTTTGGCCATTCTCCATAAATGTGTCAATGAGTTTCATCCTCCGGTGTGACCCTTAGGTTTATGCATGTCAATAGATCAACGTAAAATCTCATTTTACTTGATCCTATTTAAGTGGCAACTAACGAGACTTTAGTATTGCCTGACACTACATAACGAATCGACCCTGTCGATTCTAACCTTTCCGTCGTCCCTGTCATTATCCTTTTATCTCCGATATCCTGATTGAGATAAGGCATAGAGCCGTCATCCTTATTATTCTCAATCACCGTTCCTTGATATGTGAGATGACTGAAGATATGATACCCAGTATCATGTGCATGGCCATGCTATTCTTCCAGTCACTCTCGATCAAGTGGCCGAGAACCGATATCTTTCCCATACCTTAGTATGAGGGATAAATCCCTTAGCCGTCTTTCGTGTCACTCATGTAGCCCGTCCCCAAGCCAATCCTGGCCGTTATGGAAGCCCTGTTACGGACAACGTTAGGCTCAGGTCAAACTCAGTTGTTGACTACATAGCGATCACAAAGACTCCTTGGTCTAAGGATACATGACAAGCTACAACACTGAATATGTTCATGACTTAATCTATGACACATATTCAGGGCGGGTCGTCCAATATCATGTCCCACATGATATCTATGATCAGACTCCGGAATCCCATTCCAATGACTAACAGAACGTAAGCCATAAAGAGTCATCTTTCATACTAGTCGCTTCTAGTGAAGCTTTGTTGACTAGGGACCCATCGAGTGTGATCTATCTCGATCTATGGTTCTATTCGCATGGTGGGCATAGATCAGAGCACACATCGATATATTACTCCAACACATAAGTAATATAAAGCCGCTTTAATTTTATTGCTAACGATGATATATACATTTGGACATTTAGGATTGAACTACGGGCACTAAGACTAACAGTGAACTGGTGATGTGTGAGCTATGTGTGGAAAGGAATTGGTGTTTGTTGAGATTGGATTGTTTCGTGTTTCGGTTGGGTGCGTTATTCAATTATTAACTGTTTATTATTGAATTGTCCAAGTGTATGCTTCCTATGGGAGTAATACCTTTGTTCCCGAGGACCTAAAATCCTTTGGAGACGTTTCTGAGACTTCCGACGATATGTGCCCTGAAGGGTGTTTCCGATAGTCTCAATGATATGCGTCTCCTCTGGATTGGAGGGAAAATCCGAGATGACACGTCATATGTGGATCGGAGGGTGGAGACTTCATGTGCCACGGCATTGGTTTGGTTACTTGTTACTTGTGTTTGTTAAGATCTATCTCGTTGACTTGCTGCTGACTACACTGAGTTTAAGGTCCACTTTGTTATGTGTTTTCCCTACTGAGCGCAAGCTCACCCCTATGAGTTTATTTTTGTGTTTACAGGCTTGATTGAGGAGTAGAAGCTCGGGAGCTTCTCGGTGTGGGGGCTTGTAGAGACTTCGTTCTTATCACTTTACTGTTTTGAACCAACTTTGTGGAGAATTATTATTACACCCCTGGAGGGTTATTTGTGTTTTCAACTGAATTCGTATATTTGAATTTCTTATTGGAGGTTTTCAAGAACTAATTGTGGAACTATTGCTTTATTGTCTTTTATTACTCGTCATGCCTCGGGTCCGGGCAAGAACCGGATTTGGGGCGTGACAATTCTAGTGAATCACATCCTATATGAAAACTAGGACCTTTCCGATTATAATTATCCTATAGGCATACTATTAGCGTTCTTTAAATTAAGAGAGGAGTTTAGTACTTTTCCCTACCTTGAAATCTCCAACGCCCAAATACTCCTACATGCTGACGTCCTGGCTAGCTTCCTCCTCGTCCTCTGACGGGGTTCCAAAGTCTTCCTCCTTCCTCGGGCTCGAGTCCACTATCTTGGATCACAATTAAAGCTATAATTAATAACTAACCAAAGACGGTTTTAAAATAATTTATCTAAATTACCCTTAACGACAACACTTGGGCCAAAAGGACAAATTGGGCCCATACTAGGCCCAATTCGGACAGCCCACGGATCTGGAAACCGACCCGGGCCACGCCCCTCAAAGGCCCGGAACCAGACCCGGACCGTGCCCCTCAGAGGCCCGACGCGAGGCCCGGACCGTGCCACTTAGAGGGCCGGTCTGGGACCTGGACCGTGCCGTTCAAAGGGCCGGTACCGAGCCCGGTCCGTGCCGCTCAAAAGGCCAACACCAGGCACGGACCGTACCGCCTGAAGGGCCGGCACCGAGCCCGTTCCGTGCCGCTCAGAGGCCCAGAACCAAGCACTCTCCGCGTCCCGTTCCGTGCCAGACCAGAACAGACCCCCTTCTTCTTCCCCAACTCTATTTCTACGAAAATCAACACCAAAACTCCATTTCCAGCACCAACCAACCTCAAAACAGTCAACAAAACCTTCAAACGTCAACACCCAAAATGGGTTTTCTCCAAACATCAACAAATAACTTAATCCTAGCCAAAACTTTCACTACTTCTTCACTAAATCACCATCTAACAACAATTGAAACAAAACCCAACAAGTTCTAGCAAAACCCACAATTTGAAATTGATTGAAATGAGAAGTTAAGAGTGTACAGATTTTTAGGATGAAGAGATGATGAAGAAAATGATGATTTGGAGAGGTTTTGATGAAGAAAAGCCTTCAAGATGACTCCTTTTCTCCCTTTCTTCTTCCTCAAGCAAGGTTGCTCTTCCTGCTCTCTCTCCCTAGCACTATTCGTCCACCACCAAGGAAATGAGGTAAAATGGGTTGCTCCAAATGCCTTAAAAGACCTAAAAGTGGTAAAGTCCAAAAGGCCCCTTTAGTTTTTATCCACTTAAGAGCACTTGTGAGGGGTAAAAGGGTCCTTTTAGCCCCTTTTCTTCCCCTCCAAGCTAGCATTGACATGTGTCCATGTAGCGACCACTTGTCCTTAGCTAAAAATCCAGCACCTCAAATTAATTCGTTTTAGTCGATAAAAAGTTTCCGTTTGACCGAAAATTAACCTTTTCAATATTACAGTCAAATGAAAGGAAATGGCCCAACTAAGCTAACCGTGATGAAGCCTAAGCTTTTGGGCCCCGGAAAGGTCCCGAACGACTTCCGGAGTCATCGGTTGACTTTTCCGGCCGAAAGTCAAACTTTGCCAAGAAAATCGCCAATTCGACCGGGATCGATCGGGGGCGGTTATTACAATATACCCCCTTAAAAGAATTTTGTCCTCGAAATTTAAAACATGAGTACCTCAAAGGTCGAACAGGCGGGGGTACTTCGCTCGAACCTCATCCTTACGCTCCCAAGTCGACTCGGCTTCTTGGTCCTTCCACTGCACTCGTACCAGAGGAATGCTCTTGCCACGCAAGACCTTCTCCCGCGTATCCAAAATCCTGACTGGCTGCTCCTCATACGAAACATCATCAGCTACCTCGATGTATGTCTACTCGATGACGTGGGAGGGGTCCTCAATGTACTTCCGTAGCTGGGATACGTGGAAGACGTTATGGACGTTCCCGGGCTGTGGTGGCAATGGAAGACGGTAAGAAACGGCTCCAACTCTGCCTAAGATCTCAAAAGGTCCGATAAACCGCAGGGCCAACTTGCCTCCGCTGCGGTTGAACCGTAATAATCCCTTCTTCCGGTTAAGATGGGCCAGAAAGGCCAGAGGAACTCGTCGGGGCCAACACCCTAAAGGACAGACGAGCCCCTGACCACCACCACGATAAAAACATCGTGAGGGGCGGGGAGAAGAACCATCAGACTCAGAGAAGTCGGCTCTCATAAGGGCGAGGGTGGGGTGAGGTAGGGGCGGCCAAGGAGAGAGAGCAGATGGCCAGGCAAAGCACGATGAGGAGGCGGAGACACCAGAGAGGCGCCCATGAGAAGATCTGGAGGGCAGATCTGAGGAGGAGACGGGAGGAGGGAAAATGGGGGCAAGGAGAGAGGGGCTTCGCCGGCAACGACCAAGGCCGAGGCCAAAGCCGGCGAAGAGAAGGGAGGGCGAAGAGGCATCGAGGGAAGGGGGAAGGGGTTTCTAGAGAGAGCCGCATAGCTTCTCTCTCTAGCGATTTAGCTTATTTAGAACAAGAATGATGTTATACAAAATCCTTTTTTTAGTTAGTTTGATAAGTTGAGGGAGTTTGTTATGTTTAAGTCATCTTTTTTCAACATAACAAACACAAGACAAGAATAGGAAACACAACTTCTCCCTCCTCTCCCTTGCAATTTCGGCCAAGGCAAGCTCCCACCTCCATTTTTGTGTTCTTGAGTCCTCAAAGAGAAGAACTACGTGGCTTTGATTCCCATGTGGATACATAGGCCTCTTGGAGACTCAAGCCAATCATTCGTTATCCGGTGTTCTTGTTTTGGTAAGAAATATTGCTGAATTTTTCTCTTGTGAATCCATTCTTTGTTAGTTGTTTCATGGTTTGAATCGTCTCTTGTCTTTCATTGATATTCCGCTGCGAGTTGGTTCATCTCCAACCCTACCTAGAGACCCAACAGGGCCATCTTAGGAACGCTAGATATAAATGAACCAACCGGATCTGCAACCTGACCCTCAACACATTCGTCCCCTATAGATTGGTCTGCAGCAAACTTGGACGGGCTCCGAGAAGTAAAATTCGTCGGAGATGAACTAACTAACATCTTGGTAGAGCATGGAGAGCACCTTTCTTCCTCCGGTGTTAATTTATCAAAGGGAACCAAGTTCGAACCTACCATAGGTACAATAACTTGATATAGAGCCTCTTCAATTCGAACAAAAAGCTTATCTACAACTGGAAAGGAATGACCATTATACAAGACAAACGTTGAACCCAAGTTCAGCGATACCACAGAACAATGCATTCCTACAATAATGATCGTTTCCATACATCATCCCTTGATAAGTATCCCTTGTAGTTTGAACCAACATAATCTCTCACCACGAAATCAAAGGTTCAATTTGTTAGTCTTAGTGCTATAGTTCAATCATTGATGTCCAAATGTGTATATCATCATCAACAATAAAACTAAAGCGGCTTTATATTACATATGTGTTGATTTAATATATAGATGTGTGTTCTGATATATGCCTACAATACGAATAGAACCACAGATCGAGATAGATCACACTCGATGGGTCCCTAGTCAACAAAGCTTCACTAGAAGCGACTAGTATGAAAGATGGCTCTTTATGGCTTACGTTCTGTTAGTTATTGGAATGAGATTCCAGAGTCTGATCATAGAGATCACGTAGGACATGATATTGGACGATCCATCCTGAATATGTGCAATAGATTAAGTCATGAACACATTCAGTTTCATTGAATGTCATGTATCCTTAGACCAAGGAGTCTTTGTGATTGCTATGCAGTCAACACCATAGTTTGACCTGATCTTAACGTTGTCCGTAACATGGCTTCCATAACGGCCATGATTGGCTTGGGGACGGGCTGCATGAGTGACACGAAAGACGGTCATGGGATTTATCCCTCATACTAAGGTATAGTAAAAATATCGTTTCTCGGCCGCTTGATCGAGAGTGACTGAAAGAATAGCATGGCCATGCACATGATATTGGGTATCATATATTCAACTATCTCACATATCAAGGAACAGTGATTGACTGCATGGGTGACATGGAAGATAGGTAATGGATTTATCCCTCATACTACGGTATGAGAAAAATATTGGTTCTCGGTCGCTTGATCGAGAGTGACTGAAAGAATATCATGAATATGCACATGATATTGGGTATCATATATTCAGTTATCTCACATATCAAAGAATAGTTATTGATAATAATAATAGGGATGACGACTCTATGCCTTATCTCAATCAGGATATTGGAGATAAAAGGATAATGACAGGGATAACGGAAATGTGAGAATCGACAGGGTCGATTCGTTATGCAGTGTCAGACAATACTAAGAGGGATCAAGTAAAATTGGATTTTACGTTATTTTATTGGCATGCATAAACCTAAAGGTCAAACCGGAGGATGAAACTCATTAACACATTTATGGAGAATGGCCAAAAGGGAGTTGTCTCGGGACATTACTAAAACTGGGTTTTGGGTCATGTGCCCGAAGTGATTAGGACTTTACATACCGAGATAAGGCTTGGAGTTTTGGGATTGATCACATCGGATAATGTGTGACATTTCCGGTATGGAAGAGTTGGAGGCGATGAGCAGGGCACGAGACCTCGTTGGGAATGACCATTGGCCATGTTCCAAGAGGCCTATAAGAAGCCCATGCAACCAAGGCTTATGGAACTAATTAATCAACTCTTGATTAATTAGTACTAAGTAAGCAAGACAAAGATTAAGTTGTTGGTGATTTACCACCTAACCCCATCTTGTCTAGTCATACTTACCATCACACTTGTCCTATTTACACCATGCTTGTCCTATACTATTGTTTATTATGTTGATGGGATTTAATTGGTTTAAATCATCTTTTTCCAACATTACAAACACAAGATACAAAATAGCAAGACAAAAACTCCCTCCTCCCTCTACAATTTAGCCCAAGGGGGTGTTTGTTCTTCATCTTTGGTGTTCTTGAGTCCTCATAAGAAGAACTGTGTGGCTTTGATTATCAAGTGGATACGTAGCCGTCTTGGAGACTCAAGGCAAATCATTCTTTACTTGGTGTTCTTGCTATGATATGAAAATGCTGATTTTTTTTCTTGTGCTTCTAATCTATGGTAGTTGATTCATGGTTTTAATGGTCTCTTGGTTTTATTTATCATTCCATTGCGGGTTGGTTCATCTCCCACCCTACCTCGATACCCAATAGAATTTTCCCGGAATCACATTGAACTAATTCTCAAGCCAAGTCCACATCTCAAACTTACTTCCCTCGTCAACAAACTCCTCCTTAGTATGAATAAGAAAAAGAAAGTTGTCCAAAGAACAAATATGTACTCTAAATATCTCGTATGCATTCACCTAAGTCTGTAATTGAAAAATAGAACAAGCTTTTTTGAAACTCCAACGACACCGTGCTCAGCCGAAGAGACCATATCAATACCCGCCACCCCATCAACAATCACTGAATCAGGGGTAAGACTAACCAGTTGAGCCTCTTTCCTCTAAACTCTCTGATCAACCAAACGAGGCTTCTTCCAAGCACTATCGGTACCACTTGCCACTTACTTTTTCCATCCTCGTTCTTTTAACATGAACACAAGGTTGTGCAACAAAAATAGTGTGGCTCCCTAACTTGGTCTCGTTCACCTTCTAGATCATCGAACTCAGATCAATATTGTCCCTAAACTGCACAATGCCAAAAATCTGACCTCTTCCATTAGGGTTTCAGGTTAATTGCACATCCACAACATTTCCAACAGAATTGAAGATGGCTTCATTATCGGCTAGTCTCACACCCTTGGACAGGTTGGTTATAAACATTTGGGACGGGTAAAGGTCCTTACTTGAGCGTTGGTCTTGATTGACCCCTTAGATCACAATCGTCGACAACTTGCTCTTCTGAGTGCACGCTTCCTCCTCCACATGTTGCAACGGAACAACCACATACTTCAGCTTCCGCCCAACACCAACTAGAGCTCCCTCAGCAGAGGTACCTACGTGCCCTCCATTACCCAATAATTCTCCGATCTTGACAGTATTGAGATCAAACAACTTGTTTGGATCTGAACAATCATCATGAAAGTACTCTATGATACCAAGCAGTTGTTTGATGACATCGACGCAGACAGAATAATTGCCCGATTAACAACCTCTTTGGCAAGATTAACAGAGACAAAGAGGATGCTTGACATTAAAGGGAAGCGAACCCTCTCTATTCACAACATCAATGGGTGATTCCATTACCAAATTGAAGTAAACGGGAGAAAGAAATCGGTTATACCTTCAATTTAGTTTCGGAGCACACAGGCGGTCCCAAACTCACTGAGTTGTCTCCACAAGCGCAACAGCAAGACCACGATTCCTCTGGCCTTGTGTGTGGGTAGGAGTCTAGAGGAGTGTTTCTTGTCATGTCTTCTGTCATTTGTGTGTCTTTTTTATGTGCAGGTCTCTTTAAATCTGGAAGCCTTGTCTCTGCACATTCTTATGAGGATTTAGCTCAGTCATATATCATCAGTTGCAGCTTCTCTCAAACTTTGACTCATCTTTCATTAAAGCTCCCTGCTCATCTGCAACCTCTTTCAAGCTTTGGTTGGTTTCACATTTAGGCTCCTTGTTCATGGGATCAACTCCATATACATCCTTGTTTGGAGAAACCCAAGCTCCTGCTCACCTTAGCAGTATCAGACCAGATGCACAACTCCTGCTCCATCTAGGACTTTTGCAACTTGAAAGTCTGCTTAATTCGGAGTCTTGTTTCAGCAATTCATCACCATTCATCATTGATCATTGTCTTGGCCGCCCTTTGATTGCTTCTCCTAGGCTTGTTTACTCTCTCAAGCTCCAATTTCTACTAAAGCCTTGAATTTGTTGGCACCTCATTTCCTTGTTAGTTGTAACTTGTCTTACATGATTTTGTTGTGTTTTTGTACAAACTATCCATGTAACTCCCATTTTCCCTCAAAAGGGGTTTTATTTAAATTTGCTTTTGCTGATAAAAAACAACAATAAGACCACGATCACTCAGAACAAAGGCTCGAGCAGCTCCCCGAGTCTTCGAACCTCACCCCCAATTCTTCGCAACCTCCACCATTTTTCCTGTAAATTGTAATCTGACGCTTCACTCCACAAGAACTCGGCGAAGAAGATTGGATAAACGACAATGCAACTAGGGATTGGTGCTTTTGACCGATCTTAGAAGCGAACGGTTCCCCAAAACTTCGAACCTCCGTACCTATTCCCGTTAACCGTGGTCCAACTCTCCGTCACTCCTCACTAACTCAGCGGAGAAAAATGACGATGCAGACAGCCGGAACCGGATTTGAAAACTAGGCACAAACAAGGATATTGGAACTTTTGGGGAGCGCCTCATGCGCGTACAAGCCTGATTGCGGTTGAATAAGTTAAAATATTAGTGTTGTGGGTTCTTTGAGACGAGGCCTGCAAGGAAATTACATTGTAATCTTTACTTTGGCCTGCTTCTTCATTGCTAACAAATCCAAAAACAGCATTGTATAAATTAATTTAAATATTTAACTGGCCGTCTACTACACTAATCAACAACACATCACTATGCAAAGATACTATGCTCTTAGTTTCACTATAAATAGCAGTCGTTCCATTCAGAGCAAACTACAAGTTACAGTCACATTTCAACACAAAACAAAGAAACAAGTACAGTGATCATGGCCAGGTCTAGCAACATCACCACAAGATTGATACTTAAGCTCTCTATCCTTGTTATCTTCATCACCATGGTTCAAGGCCGAAGATTTGGTTAGGTTTCTATAGATTAATCGTTTGATGTTTTAGCCGTCACAGTTTGTTAACATCATTTTATTAGATCGCTTCAATTTTGCAGGTGAATCCGAAAGCCCGAAATCAACTCTGGTTTGTAGCACTGTGTATGGACAAGAATCGGGAGACACTTGCTTCAGCATTGCTCAGAAATTTGGTTTGACTTCGGATTTCTTCACCGCCATCAACCCCAATCTTAACTGCAACAAGATATTCGTAGGCGAATGGCTTTGTGTCGATGGCCATTTTTAATTTCTATGAACTGGGCTTCAAAATCATGTGTTCCGAGCATGAATGACACGATTGTGTATGCATAATAAAGCAAAATAACTTTTGCATTTCTATAATTTCAGAATAATTTCTTATTTCTCTTAATACTTATATGTTATTGTTTTTTTTATATAAGTGATAATTTTATTCATGCTTTTACGTTACAGTTAATCGGAAACTCTTAAGAGAGGATCAACCTGAGAGACCAAAACAAGTAAAAAACTAAATTTTTGCAACGCAAGAAAGCAAAAAAGATCTCTAAACATAGTCCCCAACAAACGAGCTCAGAAAAACAACCACCGATGCACCGTGCAAATCCACGTAAGTGTGTGGGTGCCTCAAAAAGTCTAGTCAAAACAGAAAACACAAAAACTCTATGGATCACACTAGCTTAGAAGCATCAAAAGGGCTTTTGGAGGAAGACATAATACAAACGATCACTAACAGGTAAGTAGAGGATTCGAGCTCTGAGCCTCTAAATCCTCATCCTCATAAATATCCTTGTAATATGTGCCATCCTCATCTCCTAACTCCAACCTTTCAGGGATTTCAAGGACGAATTATGAAAAGAGCCTTATTTGACTAATTTATTGCTAAAAAAACCTTCATCTATGTTATGTTTTGCAAAAATACCTCCCCTTTAATGAAACTTTGTTATTCCCTATTCTGCCCTTTTGTCATTTTGGAAAAAAGCCCTAAAAATCAGCCCTCATCCTCGCCACCCACCATAGCCAAAAATCAGCTCGACCTCCAAAGCCAAAAATTCTCTCCGGCGTCCACCACCTTAACCGTGCGCCATCCACCACCGTCCAAAGCCCATTACGCCTGCCATTGAAGCAAACCTCGAAGTAAGTTAGTTTGACTTCATCCTATTTGAATTTAGTGAATTTCATTTTTAGGTTTGAGAAGATCTTCGAATTTAGGAGTGGAAAAACGATATTTTGTGGGTTAATGTGTGTAAACTTAATGAAATAAACAAAGGAGTGGAATGTGGTGGATTAGATTCGTATGTTGAAGGTTTTGGGGATTTTCTGAATTGTTGAACCAGTAGGACCGATCGGCCAGTTAGGTTGAAAACGAGCCGGCCGATCGGCCACAGATGTATGCAAATGTCAACTAGCCGCACGGCTGATATTCCATCCGATCGGACGGCTGTTCGACTGGTTTGTTGTCGTACGACTAATTGCATATACTATAACAACATACTCAATTAGTAAAATATGTCCTTATGAGGTTGTAATTGTTACAAAAATGGGTGAAATTTTAGTCCGTGCTACTTACGGTGGGGAATATAAGCTAGAGGATGGGAAGTATAATTGGATATAAACAAAAGATGATTGTATTGGTCTTATTGTTAATGATACTACAACACTGAAGACAATGAAGGAGCGACTGTATTCCGAAATCGGGGTGAATGAAAGTGAGACAGAACTGAATCTTAGTTTCGTAGCTTGTATGCCCAATTTTGTAGGAGTTATCCCAATAGACAAGATCGTAGACGATTTCACTCTTCGGGGTTTTGTACCGGAGAACAGAAATATAGTTTCCAGAACCATGTTACGTGTAGAGCTGATCAAGAAGGCTACAGTTTGTGGCCAAGCTGAAACGGTTGAAGTTGAACAGGGGGTCAAAGATGTACCGGATGTTGTTGCAGTTGAGTATGATGAACATGAAAATGGTGGCATGACACTTATTTTGAAGTTGGTATTTGTAGTGTTGCAGGTAATCAAGATAATGTTGATAACCCAGTTATTCGGCGTCTAACAAGAGAACATGATACGGAAGCACAAGCATCATCTCCTACGCCACCACCGGTAAGCTTGGACAATATTGAAGAGAACGGTCAAATGGTGGAGTATGTTTCTAGAAACCAGGAGTTTCCTGTAGATACGGTGGATCCAGAACAAACCACGACCGGTTTTAGGGATGAGTCAGGTTTAGTAGTTGGTAAAGAGTTTCCGAACAAGATAGCAGTGATGACATATCTGAAAGTCGTTTCAATTAAGGGTGATTTTCGGATAAAACGTGATAGCTCTTCAAAGACGTTATACATTGAAAAATGTGTTGGTGCTACTTGTGGATGGAGAGTGCAAAGATCAGGGATCCTGTGAAACGTTCTCCATTAGAACCTACGAGTCTTTACATACTTGTTTTGTCAGTGAACGGAGCTCCCGAAAAGGTAAATTGAGTACGGAAGAGATTGCATGTAGGTTGGTCAAATAATATAGTGAAGGAAAACATATTCCCAAACCACGTGTGATTCAAAAAAGCTTGGAGCGTAACCAGTTAGGCTTTTATAAATACTGGTAATGTTGGAAAGCAAAAACATTGGCGACGATTAAACTTGTAGGGGACCCTGCTTCATGTTATGGATTACTCCCTGTTTATTTGTAGCAGGTTCGGAAGATGAATGTAGGCGCAGTAACTCTTTTGGAGGTGGATGCGGAGAGTATATTTAAATATGTTTTCGTAGCATATCGTGCTAGTCTTAGTGCCCGTAGTTCAATCCTAAATGTCCAAATGTACATATCATCGTTAGCAATAAAATTAAAGCGACTTTATATTACTTATGTGTTGGAGTAATATATCGATGTGTGCTCTGATCTATGCCCACCATGCGAATAGAACCATAGATCGAGATAGATCACACTCGATGGGTCCCTAGTCAACAAAGCTTCACTAGAAGCGACTAGTATGAAAGATGGCTCTTTATGGCTTACGTTCTGTTAGTCATTGGAATGGGATTCCGGAGTCTGATCATAGATATCATGTGGGACATGATATTGGACGACCCGCCCTGAATATGTGACATAGATTAAGTCATGAACATATTCAATGTTGTAGCTTGTCATGTATCCTTAGACCAAGGAGTCTTTGTGATCGCTATGTAGTGAACAACTGAGTTTGACCTGAGCCTAACGTTGTCCGTAACAGGGCTTCCATAACGGCCAGGATTGGCTTGGGGACGGGCTACATGAGTGACACGAAAGACGGCTAAGGGATTTATCCCTCATACTAAGGTATGGGAAAGATATCGGTTCTCGGTCGCTTGATCGAGAGTGACTGGAAGAATAGCATGGCCATGCACATGATACTGGGTATCATATCTTCAGTCATCTCACATATCAAGGAACGGTGATTGAGAATAATAAGGATGACGGCTCTATGCCTTATCTCAATCAGGATATCGGAGATAAAAGGATAATGACAGGGACGACGGAAAGGTTAGAATTGACAGGGTCGATTCGTTATGTAGTGTCAGGCAATACTAAAGTCTCGTTAGTTGCCACTTAAATAGGATCAAGTAAAATGGGATTTTACGTTGATCTATTGACATGCATAAACCTAAGGGTCACACCGGAGGATGAAACTCATTGACACATTTATGGAGAATGGCCAAAAGGGAGTTGTCTCGGGACATGACCAAAACTGGGTTTTGGGTCATGTGCCCGTAAGTGAATAGGACTTTACGGATCGAGACAAGGCTTGGAGTCTTGGGATTGATTGCGTCGGATAATGTTGGACATTTCCGGTATGGAAGGCTTGGAGGCGATGAGCGAATCACGGGACCTCGTTGGAAATGGCCACGGGCCATGTTCCAAGAGGCCCATGAAAGGCCCATGCAACCAAGGCCCATGGAACTAATTAATCAAGTCTTAATTAATTAGTACTAAGCAAGCAAGACAAGGATTAAGGTGTTGGTGATTCACCACCTAACCCAATCTTGTTTTGCCATACTTTGTCCTATTTACACCTTACTTGACACCATACTTGTCCCATGCCTTTAGTTGGACAAGTATGGGTTTTGTTATGTTGAAGTCATCTTTTTCCAACATAACAAACACTAGACAAGAATAGGAAACACATTTTCTCTCCCTCTTCCATGGCCATTTCGGGTTTGGCTAGTTTCCTCCTCCATTTTTGTGTTCTTGAGTCCTCAAAGAGAAGAACTACGTGGCTTTGATTCCCATGTGGATACGTAGGCGTCTTGGAGACTCAAGCCAATCATTCGTTACCCGGTGTTCTTGTTTTGGTAAGAACTAGTGCTGAAATTTTCTCTTGTGAATCCATTCTTTGTTAGTTGTTTCATGGTTTTAATCGTCTCTTGGTTTTCATTGATTTTCCGCTGCGAGTTGGTTCATCTCCAACCTTACCTCGAGACCCAACATATCGGCCATGCATTAAGGGATTTAACTTTGCCTTGAGAAAAGTGATCGCAGTAGATGGTACATGGTTGAAGACAAAGTATAAAGGGATAATGCTAATTGCAAGAGGGGAAGATGGTAATTATCACCAATATCCTTTTTCTTGGGCTATAGTTGACTCGGTGAACCACGATTCATGGAGATGGTTCTTCGAAAAGTTGAGGCTGGAGATCCCGGACAGGGAAGACTTGGTTATCCTTTCGGATAGACATATAAGTATCATCATTGCATTGTCGGTCGTCTACCCAAAAGCCCAACATGGCCATTGTAGGTGGCATCTGACCCAAAATGTCAGACAACATGTAGGGGCTAAGGAAAAAAAGAAGTTATCGAAATTATTTAAAAAACTTGATGATGCGTACACAATGGAGAGGTTCCATGACAAGTACGAAGAATTGAAAGAAATGTACCCCAAGGTGGCCGAATATCTAGAGACAACAACCATACAACGTTAGCAATGGGCAAGATCTCACTTCATAGAGTCGCGGTACAATAACATGACAAGGAACGGTGTTGAGTCTATCAACAATGTAATACGAGAAACGAGAAAGATGCCTATTATAAAGTTTTTGAACAACATGCAGGAAAGGGTTACCGATTGCTTCATGCAACGTGTGGATGTGATGAACAAGATACCGAGGTCCCAAATTGTAACTCCAAAGATAGAGAAAATCATTTCTGCAAGGAACAAGCTAGGCTCGGAGATGCGAGTAACAGCACTGAACAGACACAGCGAGTATCAGGTGAGGTGTGAAGAGAATGACGTATTTGTTCATTTGGGGATGAAGCAATGCAGTTGTCGGGAGTTTAACATTGACAGAATTTCGTGTGCCAATGCTTTAGTGTGTTGTGAGCATGCTGGGAAAAATCTGTATGAGTTGTTCTCGGACTATTACACGTTACAAAAATGGGCTGAAGCATATTCTGGGACAGTGTACCTAGTGTCCCGAGCATCAGAGTGGGATACTGATGAATTTGATCGTGGAGCTCTTATCGATGTTCTTCCTCCAGACTATGAAGCGAAACACAGTAGACTATAGGAAAGAAGAATTCCTTCAAGAGGCGAGAATCCAAGAGCGACTCAAGTGGCTCCAAAGCGTCCCAGGAAATGTGGAAATTGTGCAACCGTCGGTCACAACAGACAAACATGTCATTCGCTTCCATCTGCATCTAATGTTTACGGTATGTATGTTTCCATTGATGATAGACTGTGTATTTATTCCTGAATATGCTACTATTTGCTGAGGATACTTTGTTTGAATTGCATGCGTTGAATGCATTTCCATTACATGTGATGAATGCATTTTTGTTTTGGGCTATTAGGTATATATATGCATGTAGCCGATCGGTAATGTAAGTAGCCAAACGGCTACATGAAAGGACTTGTCAACTTTTAGTATATGTTCTGTGGACCGATCGGCCAAGTGGGCGGTCGAATGGTCGGCCGAATGGATTAATAAAGCCTAAATGTCATTCAAATACCACGATTCACATGAAATCTGATTCAAGTTCAACGGTAAACATTACAACCCTACTTATTACCACAAAGCCTAAATGGTCTTTGTTTGCAATACAAAGAAACCCATATTACCAACGGGTAGTTGTCTCGTCTTGGTGAGTGAAGGACAAGAAGAAGTGTTTGAAGTCCTTCGAGCTGCTCCAGTTTGAGACGCGTATTATTCTCGTCTGCATTTGTCCATCAAGTTCTATCGGCCTGTCTCAGCTCGTCCATAAGTTGATCAGCCTTCACTTGGACCCGGAGAAGACTTATCTTGATCTTCTAGAGCTTATCCAACCTCTCCTTGTGTTCAAGTTCAACACGTTGTGTTGTAATGATGTATCTTAAAGGTGAAGACATTTTTGATGAAGTGAGTGAAGAGTAGTGATGAGTGAGTAGTGAGTAAAGAGTATTCATGAGTGAGAAGTGATGAGTGAAGTGAAGAGGGTTGAAGTGAAGAGTGGGTTTTATAGGCGTGGTGAGTTCTATAAATGTAAGTTGGGTGTGGGTTCCATTAATATGGGGTTGGTGGTGGTTGGGAAGACTTAATGTGTTTAATGTGTTTGGGTTTGTCTCAATCTGATGGAGGGATGGCCCTATACGGCACCTTATGGGCCCAAAATTAGGGTTTGTTCCAGTCGGATGGAGGGATGGACCCATACGGCGCAATATGACACCCAGTCATATGGAGGGATGGTCTCATAAAGCGCCGTATCGGATCAGTAATAGGGTTAGGCCAAATCGGAAGGTCTCATAAAGCGCCGTATAGGGGTCAATAGTAGGGTTTGGATCAGTCAGGTGGAGGGATGGTCTCAGAAAGCGTCGTATGGGGTCAATATCTGATGGAGGGATGGTCCCATCCCAGGCCGTATGACAACCAATACCTAGGTTTTTTGTGGGAAGGTCTCATTCAAATATCACGATTCTCATTAAATGTGATTCAAATTTAACGGTAAACATTACAACCCTACTTATTACCACAAAGACTCTCATATGAAGTTGAAAAATTGAGGTCTTTGTTTCCGATACAAACAAACCCATATTAGCAAGTGGAAGTGGTCTCCTAAGTTAAGGACCGTACGAACTATACAAGTCCTTTGAGCTGCTCCAAGGCCTCATTCAACTCTTTCTTCATTTGATATGTCTTCTCTTTCACCCTCCGAAGACTTATCTTGATCTGCTGGAGCTCGGCCAATATCTCCTTGTATTCAAGTTCAACACTCTATATTGTAGTGATGTCCCTAAGAGGTGCAGACATTGTTGAGTGAAGAGTGAGTAAAGAGTAGTGATGAGTGAAGTGAAGTGAAGAGGGTTGGAGTGAAGAGTGGGTATTATAAGAGTGAGTAAAGAATATATTCCTTCCCTAAAGTAGGTAACATCTAATCGACGTCGGAAGGAATATATTCCTTCCGTAAAGTAAGTAACATCTAATTGACGTCGTAAGGAATATATTCCTTCTCATATTCTACAAGTAAGAACAATGGAGGAAGATATTGGACTTCTATGTTCCACTTCTACTATCCACTTATAATATCTCCACCAAAAGAGGACTATCCATCTCCGCCCAAAGACGACCCAGAAGGTGAAGAGCAAAGAGAGGAAGAGCCTCTCGTAGACGACTATCTAGTCAAAGGAGAAGGAGAAACTGAAGTATATGGTAGCGATACAGTCAAAGGGTTTGGAGATACTGAACAATATAATAGCAATACAATCAATTGGTTTGGAGATACTGAACAATATGGTAGCGGTGAAGTTGAAAGCGGTGATGAGGCAACATCCTCCTTCAATGCCACAAACAAGGATACCCTTAAAAAGAAAGAGTAACCTACATTAGGGTTAACCTATAAGAAACCATGTAATAGGGTTAACCTACATTAGGGTTAACCTATAAAAAATCCATGTAATAGGGTTAACCTACATTTATTAGGGTTAATATGCGTAACCATGTAATAGGGTGTAACCATATATTAGGGTTTGTCCAAATTGAAAGTAGGGTTGGAGAGCCATAATTTGCGCAGTTTGTGATTCAAACTACGCAGTTTGGATCTCAAGTTGCGTCGTATGAGACCCAAACTGTGCAACTTGGGAGCAAACTGCGCAAATTAAGAAACCCAAGCTGCGCAACTTGTGACCCAAACTACGCAGTTTGGCCATTCTGGTCGTACGGTTCATATTATGGCCGATCGGTCCACAACAACGGTATATCTAAAAACATAAACTTCTTTCATCCAACTTTATTAATTATTAAGTTTCAAATCCAAAATACATTACTCAGCAAGCAGACTGTTAAGGAGACTCTCTTCAACTTCTTTGTTCATAGCCATCAACTCTACGTAACCCTAAAACCAATCAGGCTCCTCGAAAGAAGACCTCTGAAGGTCACCATCGTTTACCCAAGGAGGGATTTGAAATAGGTGTTCACCATCAGAGGGTGGAGGACATGGTATATTTTTCTATTGCAGGAGTCGCTCAATTTGGTCTAAGTGCTGATGTGCGTCATCAAGTATGCGGTAGTACTCAACCGACCATGCTGGTTCTGGTGCTTGATAGAGCCGTTCGGGGATTCGTACTATTGTTCCGGTATTCTCCCGTCACCTCCATCCACGCTCCAGACGAGGTTCACGGTTGGGTTCCATCTTGTCACAAACATATACATGCTTACACAACTAGAACATCAAACACATCTATAAAATTATAATGCAAGAACAATAGTCGAATACCTAGAAAATTGTAGTGCTTGATAGGATGAAAGTGAAGAGGGTTGGAGTGCAGATAATGGGTTTCCTTAGCCCCATTTATAGGCGTGGTGAGAGTGAAGAGAGTTGGAGTGGGTGTGTATCCATTAATGGGAGACATTAATATGTTGACTGTCATGGATGTAGTGAGTGCATAAGGACGTGCAGATTTTTTTATAGGAAATGTATCCATTAAAAGCAATTAAAAGCAATAGTCAATTAATTGCATTAAGTCCAAAAACATAAACTTCATTCATCCAAGTACCATAATTATTAAAGTTCAAATCCAAAATACATTACGCAGCAAGCAGACTGTTAATGAGACCCTCTTGAATTTCTTTGTTCCGAGCCATCCACTCCACATAACTCTGGAACCAAGCAGGCTCCTCGAAAGAATCAAGAAGGTCATCCTCGTGTATCGAAGTAGGTTGATTAAATGGGTTTGCACCATCAGGGAGTGGAAGACATGGTAGATTTTTCTAGCGCATGAGTCCCTCAATTTAGTCCAAGCGCTGATTTGCTTCATCGATGCGGTAGTACTCAACCGACCATGCTGGTTCTGGTGCTTGATAAAGCCGTTCGGGCATTCGTACTATTCTGCCGGCATGCATTTCAACGTATGTTACGACATTCTCCCGTCGCCTCCGTCTACGCTTCACACGAGGATCATGGTTGGGATCCATCCCGTCACAAACATATACATGCTTACACAACTAAAACAACAAGAACATCTACAAAATTATAATGCAATAACAGTAGGAGAATACCTATTCCTTGAAAGCTCGATAAACTTGAGGGTGTAATCCCACTATCGCCGATCCTACCAACATACAACAATATAATAAGCATGAAATCAAAGACTGTAACTTATAGTCGTTGGAAAATAATAACAGTCTCATACTTTTTGGCTTGCGGTATATCTTCCACCCTCTCGAAGCGAAATTCCATGTTGTATTCGCTTAATGTCTCAAGTGTCCCGGGCAAAACGCGGTAGAGCATCTTCAGAAGCATATGGACATACGACGTCATCAAAACATGTAACTCGTAGTCGGATATTTGTGTTGGGTCTCGAGGTAAGGTTGGAGATGAACCAACTCGCAGCGGAAAATCAATGAAAACCAAGAGACAATTAGAACCATGAAACAACTAACAAAGAATGGATTAACAAGAGAAAAATTCAGCACTAGTTCTTACCAAAACAAGAACACCGGTTAACGAATGATTGGCTTGAGTCTCCAAGACGCCTACGTATCCACATGGGAATCAAAGCCACGTAGTTCTTCTCTTTGAGGACTCAAGAACACAAAAATGAAGGAGGAAACTAGCCAAACCCGAAATGGCCATGGAAGAGGGAGAGAAAATGTCTTTCCTATTCTTGTCTTGTCTTTGTTATGTTGAAAAAAGATGACTTAAACATAACAAAACCCATACTTGTCCAACTAAAGGCATGGGACAAGTATGGTGTCAAGTAAGGTGTAAATAGGACAAAGTATGGCAAGACAAGATTGTGTTAGGTGGTGAATCACCAACACCTTAATCCTTGTCTTGCTTACTTAGTACTAATTAATCAAGACTTGATTAATTAGTTCCATGGGCCTTGGTTGCATGGGCCTTTCATGGGCCTCTTGGAACATGGCCCGTGACCATTTCCAACGAGGTCCCGTGATTCGCTCATCGCCTCCATGCCTTCCATACCGGAAATGTCCAACATTATCCGACGCGATCAATCCCAAGACTCCAAGCCTTATCTCGATCCGTAAAGTCCTATTCACTTACGGGCACATGACCCAAAACCCAGTTTTGGTCATGTCCCGAGACAACTCCCTTTTGGCCATTCTCCATAAATGTGTCAATGAGTTTCATCCTCCGGTGTGACCCTTAGGTTTATGCATGTCAATAGATCAACGTAAAATCCCATTTTACTTGATCCTATTTAAGTGGCAACTAACGAGACTTTAGTATTGCCTGACACTACATAACGAATCGACCCTGTCGATTCTAACCTTTCCGTCGTCCCTGTCATTATCCTTTTATCTCCGATATCCTGATTGAGATAAGGCATAGAGCCGTCATCCTTATTATTCTCAATCACCGTTCCTTGATATGTGAGATGACTGAAGATATGATACCCAGTATCATGTGCATGGCCATGCTATTCTTCCAGTCACTCTCGATCAAGCGGCCGAGAACCGATATCTTTCCCATACCTCAGTATGAGGGATAAATCCCTTAGCCGCCTTTCGTGTCACTCATGTAGCCCGTCCCCAAGCCAATCCTGGCCGTTATGGAAGCCCTGTTACGGACAACGTTAGGCTCAGGTCAAACTCAGTTGTTGACTACATAGCGATCACAAAGACTCCTTGGTCTAAGGATACATGACAAGCTACGACACTGAATATGTTCATGACTTAATCTATGGCACATATTCAGGGCGGGTCGTCCAATATCATGTCCCACATGATATCTATGATCAGACTCCGAAATCCCATTCCAATGACTAACAGAACGTAAGCCATAAAGAGCCATCTTTCATACTAGTCGCTTCTAGTGAAGCTTTGTTGACTAGGGACCCATCGAGTGTGATCTATCTCGATCTATGGTTCTATTCGCATGGTGGGCATAGATCAGAGCACACATCGATATATTACTCCAACACATAAGTAATATAAAGCCGCTTTAATTTTATTGCTAACGATGATATATACATTTGGACATTTAGGATTGAACTACGGGCACTAAGACTAACAATCTCCCACTTGCCCTAGTTCCAATCTAAACTCCTATATGTCCCCATCGACTTTACATGTCTAACATGTTCAGGCAGTGACACTGCCTTAGTCAACGAGTTGGCTATGTTATCATCTGTTGCAATATCGGTTATCTTCACTTCACCTCAGTTCAGTATTTATCTGATGAGGTGGATACACCGCAGTACATGTTTGGATTTGTTATGCGATCTAGGCTTTTAGCTTGCGCAATGGCCCTTGTGTTGTCGCAAAATGGATTCACCGGACTGGATGGGTTTTTAATTACACCCAGCCCTGCCATGAATTTCCAAATCCACATAGCTTCCTTAGCTGCCTCTGCAGCATCCATGTACTTGGCCTCTGTCGTAGATTCGGCAATGGTATCTTGCTTTACGCTTTCCCAGCTAAAGCTCTGCCATTCAGCGTAAACACATATCCTGATTGACTTCTAAAGTCATCTGGATTTGTCTTGGAAAACTAGCGTCTACTCATCCTTCGACGACTAGTTCAGCATCATCTTTCCCCCGGGTTAGAATGATGTCTACTGGTACAACATAAGGCTTACGAGACGTCTGGTCTCATACATGTCATGGCATATATGATCGATCCTGCCCCCAGGCGCATAGGATTCTCATCATCCTTTTCAGCTCATCAGGTGTCTTAGGACACTGAGTCTTGCTGAGATGAATGCCATGACTAGTGGGTAAGAGTCCTTTCTTTGAATCGAGCATTAAGAACCTACTCAATGCCTTGTTCACATAGGTTCCCTGACTTAAATCCAAGACCCTCTTGGTGCGATCTCTACATATCTTAATCCTTAAGATATGAGAAGCATCGCCTAAGTCCTTTATTGAAGAACACTTCCTCAACCAAGCTTTAGTCTCGTGCAAGGTTGGGATGTCGTTTTCAATGAGAACTAGAAAGGTAATATTGCTCCCACTAGCCTTCTTATAAACGCAAGATTCATCCTCGTTCTTGATTAAGCCAAATCCAATTACAGCTTCATCAAAACGAAGGATCCAACTCCGAGAAGTTCGTTTCAATCCATAAATGGATTTCAACAACTTATAAATCTTTCCTTTATTCTTCGGATCGTCAAAACCTTTGGGCCGAGACATACAAACGTACTCAGTCAAATTTCCATTTAGGAAAGCGGTTTTGACATCCACTTGCCATATCTCGTAATTATGATACGCAGTTATGTCAAGAAGAATTTGGATCGATTTTGACCATAGCCACTAAGGAGAAGGTTTCCTCATAGTCAATCCATTGGATCTGCCTATAACCTTTCGCCACCAGTTGAGCTTTGTAGGTCAGAGGGTTGCCGTCCATGTCAAACTTCACCTTGAAGATCCATTTGCATCCTATGGTCCTCACACCATTGATGGGATCAACCGGTTCCCAGACTCGGTTGTCCGACATGGATTGCATTTCCTCCCTCATGGCTCCCAGCCATAACTCGGAGTTGGGCCCATCCACGACTTCCTGAAAGGTGGCTGGATCATCGTGATCCACCATGACTTCATTGTCACCTCCGGATACCATATCTTGGAGGTGGAAGATTGATCCTTTCAAATCGCCTTGGACCTTCCGGAATTGTAACAGGAATTGGTTCTTACTCTACGACAATCTCTGGCTCCTTTCTACTGGGTTGCCAATTGGTTTAGACAGATCTGTACCATCCTGAATTTCTTCGAGATGCACAGTCCTCCCAATGACGTCTTTGGAAACAAAACTTCTTTTCCATAAAGACCCCACCCCAAGCGACGAACACCATGTTCTCACTGGGATTGTAGAAATAGTATCCCCTTGTTGCTTTGGGATACCACACGAAGGTGCATATCTCAGATCTTGGTTCGAGCTTAGTCGAAACCAAATGTTTCACATAAGCCTCGCAACCACAAATCTTTAGGAAGGACAAAGCGGGCATCATCCCGTACCATTTTTAAAATGGTGTCCATTCCACACCATTCGTCGAAGCCCGATTCACTATGAATGCGGTCGTCTCTAGAGCAAAACCCCTAAAAGAGATTGGGAGATCAGTCCAACTAATCATGGAACAGACCATTGTCTAACAATGTCCGATTTCTCCGTTTGGCTACACCTTTCAACTACAGTGACCTAGGAGGAGTCCATTTCAAAAGGATCCCATTCTCTTTTAGATGATCTAATAACTCTGTGGTCAAGTATTTTCCACCTCGATCCAATCGAAGTGCCTTAATACCTTTGTCGAGCTGGTTTTCTACTATAGTCTTAAACTCTTTGAATTTATCAAAAGCTTCAGACTTATTTCTCACCGAATAGACATAACCATATTTACTGTAATCATCAGTAAATGTGATAAAGTAGCTAAAACCCCTCCTGCCAAGTGAACTTATTGGTCTACACACATTCGAGTGTATCAGCCCCAATAATTCACCCGCCCTTTCATCGCGATCGATAAAGGGCACTTTAGTCATTTTGCCCATCAAACAAACCTTGCACCTATCGATCGAATGGAATTCGAATGAACCTGAAAGCCCGCACTTCTGAAGTGCTGATAGGCGCTTCTTGTTTATGCGACCCAAATGACAGTACCATAACAGAGTTAGGTTTAAATCGTTGGATTTAGACCTCTTGGTATTAACGGAATATATAGAACTTGAGGCATTGTTACCCATATCTAATATGTACAATCCTCCAACCATGTCAGTACTGGTATAAAACATATCATTGCATAGAACATTGAAAACTCCATTTCCAATATTAACATTATATCCTTCCTTGTCAAACACGGATACAGATATAATATTCCTACTAAAAGTAGGTATGCAATATACATTATACAATACTAAGACAAGGCCTCGTGGCAAAGCAAGATTCATGGATCCTACAGCAGTTGCCACAACTCTGAGGTCCATTTCGTGCTTTCCAAATCTCTCCTACTTTCAGCCACCATATATTAGTGCATGTGTGAGATTCAGTCATGGTATCTAATACCCATGAATCTTTGGAAGTAGAGAGATGTAGCTCTATAGAGTTAATACCGAATGAAGGCACGATCCCACCGCCCTTCCTTAGATCATCCAGGTTTCCTGATGAAGGCGCAGTCCTACTGCCCTTCTTCAAATCATCCAGGCTATTTGATGAAGGCGCAGTCCCACTGCCCTTCTTCAGATCAGCCGTGAACTTCCTGTAATCCCGGTTCCAATGACCAGGCTGTTGGCAGTAGAAGCAGACATTCTCAGGTGTCTCATCTTTCCTGCCAAGTGCGCATGGGCCCAGCCCTTGCCACTTCCAATTCCCTTGTTGACCATCAGAATATCCTTGGATCCAAGATCCCTGAGATATTCTTCTCAGCAGTTGATGACACTTCATGTAACTCTGATATGGTCTTAGAGACAGCCTTGTCAAGGACATATTCTTTGCGTTCAGACTTGAGGACTATCCTCAAAATTCTGTACCAGTCCAAATAGTTTGTCCCATTTAGCTTGACCCTGTCAAGAATGGTTTTTAATGACAAACTATTAATGTTCGCTGAATTTGCCATTTGATCTACAACAGATAAAATTCAATCAGTAAACTGAATAAATTTTATGAAGATCAAGCTTAAACACCAACAATCAATTCTAAACCTTTAGAATCTGAAACCAAGATCCTTGATTCACTCGATTAAGCTGAACTAATGCTCACCACTTAATCGAGCTATGTAGGTAGGAATCCATCCAATCACATCCAATGTGACTCCTGGCTAGGGTATGTACTTATGTACACGACTTACTCTATCTGTTACCCTAGCTCAACCTCAGGCTAAGAATCGTAGTCGGGTCCACCAATTTTCAACTATGGCTCGTCACTATGTAGGTGCTCCGCTAATGCGCACGACACCCACATATGTCGTCCAAACCTACTACCCCGCTTTCCCATGGATGCTCCGCTAATGCGCACGACACCCATAGGACGGGGAGGTAGTAAGGTGTTGATGATTGGGAGGTATCGGACATGACCCGCTTTTACTTGTCCAGTTGTGTTCAAAACTTTGGCACATCCTAGATGCGATGAGCACATCAACTACATTCCAAATGCAATGATGCCTCAAATTACATCCAATGTAATTCTTCCTTTGAACTCGTCAACTACATCCATTGCAATGACGGTTCTAAGGGTTCACACACAAGGATTAAAATTCCAATTTTATCTTTGCATGTGAGGTGATATGCTCGGTAAATAAAGTTAGGCATGCAATTCTAAAGCACATAGAATTAATCATGCATAAACTAAACCAAGCATAAAGCGATAAATGTGCACATAATAGCCCCCTAAACTAACTCCCACTAGCTTCTTGAGCTCCACCGACTCCAAGCCGATGCCAACACCCGAAAAGCCACCAAATGACCTTTTCGCCCTTTCTTCATCTTGAGTAAAATATTACAATTTAATACACGACTCGCAGGTCGGGAATAAATAAATATTACAAACAAGTGGTTCGACGACCACACCTTGAAAGAATAATTACACGTTACCTCTAACGGCTCGCAGGCCGTGAAAAGCGATAAATAATTAAATTGAGCTCGGGGCTATTATGTGCACCATGCCAACATCACATCACACATCGTGTTATCAAACAAGAATGTTATCAAACATCATGTGATTTTCCGGTTTTAATTAATAGCCAAGTTTCGAAAATTTTTGATGCTCGGTTTATCGAAACCGTTCAAAAATGAAACTTTTGAACATTTGATCTTCGAGTTCGTCATGACGGTTCCAAACTCGTCATAACTAACAAAACGGTTTAGCCTTGGCATATCAACCATCCAATGGTCATGCTTGGCCTAGCTCCGTCCAACGGAGCCCCGTTCGGTCCCGGTTTCGGCTCCCCGAGAGTCCCGCTCCCGAGACCCGAAAAATCAAATTTTTTTCAAAATTTCCAGATTTGAAATAATTTTCAAAAATTCATTTTACATGCATTAAATCCATAAACAATAATTTAAAACATGTTATCAAACAATTTAGCAAAACAACATGCCAAAAACGAAACTTTCAAGCAAAACCGAAACTTTGAACACCGTCTTGTGAATCCCGAAGGTAGCACGGCTCTGATACCACTGTTGGGTCTCGAGGTAAGGTTGGAGATGAACCAACTCGCAGCGGAAAATCAATGAAAACCAAGAGACAATTAGAACCATGAAACAACTAACAAAGAATGGATTAACAAGAGAAAAATTCAGCACTAGTTCTTACCAAAACAAGAACACCGGTTAACGAATGATTGGCTTGAGTCTCCAAGACGCCTACGTATCCACATGGGAATCAAAGCCACGTAGTTCTTCTCTTTGAGGACTCAAGAACACAAAAATGGAGGAGGAAACTAGCCAAACCCGAAATGGCCATGGAAGAGGGAGAGAAAATGTCTTTCCTATTCTTGTCTTGTCTTTGTTATGTTGAAAAAAGATGACTTAAACATAACAAAACCCATACTTGTCCAACTAAAGGCATGGGACAAGTATGGTGTCAAGTAAGGTGTAAATAGGACAAAGTATGGCAAGACAAGATTGTGTTAGGTGGTGAATCACCAACACCTTAATCCTTGTCTTGCTTACTTAGTACTAATTAATCAAGACTTGATTAATTAGTTCCATGGGCCTTGGTTGCATGGGCCTTTCATGGGCCTCTTGGAACATGGCCCGTGACCATTTCCAACGAGGTCCCGTGATTCGCTCATCGCCTCCATGCCTTCCATACCGGAAATGTCCAACATTATCCGACGCGATCAATCCCAAGACTCCAAGCCTTATCTCGATCCGTAAAGTCCTATTCACTTACGGGCACATGACCCAAAACCCAGTTTTGGTCATGTCCCGAGACAACTCCCTTTTGGCCATTCTCCATAAATGTGTCAATGAGTTTCATCCTCCGGTGTGACCCTTAGGTTTATGCATGTCAATAGATCAACGTAAAATCCCATTTTACTTGATCCTATTTAAGTGGCAACTAACGAGACTTTAGTATTGCCTGACACTACATAACGAATCGACCCTGTCGATTCTAACCTTTCCGTCGTCCCTGTCATTATCCTTTTATCTCCGATATCCTGATTGAGATAAGGCATAGAGCCGTCATCCTTATTATTCTCAATCACCGTTCCTTGATATGTGAGATGACTGAAGATATGATACCCAGTATCATGTGCATGGCCATGCTATTCTTCCAGTCACTCTCGATCAAGCGGCCGAGAACCGATATCTTTCCCATACCTCAGTATGAGGGATAAATCCCTTAGCCGCCTTTCGTGTCACTCATGTAGCCCGTCCCCAAGCCAATCCTGGCCGTTATGGAAGCCCTGTTACGGACAACGTTAGGCTCAGGTCAAACTCAGTTGTTGACTACATAGCGATCACAAAGACTCCTTGGTCTAAGGATACATGACAAGCTACGACACTGAATATGTTCATGACTTAATCTATGGCACATATTCAGGGCGGGTCGTCCAATATCATGTCCCACATGATATCTATGATCAGACTCCGAAATCCCATTCCAATGACTAACAGAACGTAAGCCATAAAGAGCCATCTTTCATACTAGTCGCTTCTAGTGAAGCTTTGTTGACTAGGGACCCATCGAGTGTGATCTATCTCGATCTATGGTTCTATTCGCATGGTGGGCATAGATCAGAGCACACATCGATATATTACTCCAACACATAAGTAATATAAAGCCGCTTTAATTTTATTGCTAACGATGATATATACATTTGGACATTTAGGATTGAACTACGGGCACTAAGACTAACAATTTGGGGACGATAGGTGTCGTATACTTGAATTTTTCTTCCTTGTACGTCAACGACCAACAATATCCAGTCCATGTTCTTGTAGTTAACTGGAAAATATATCTTCTGCGCAGAGGTCCACCTGAGGGGGTAGCTAAGAGGCTTCTCACCTCGAGCATATGCCATCAATTGGAGGTCCGGTTCTATATCGGCCTCATACTCTGCACAACATAGCTTGTGGAACTCACAATCCAGTACTACATGGCTCAGACTGAAAAGATTTTGATAATGGATTTGTCTGCACCGTAAGCCTGACAACGCTTCGTCCATATGCTGCACAAATTTGAAAACAGTATAAAATTACTTACGTAAAAGGATCCTCATATGCTGCATAACATAAAATACTAACCTGGGGTGTGACCCATGAACCATAGGTTGACAATGTCCGGTAATATGCGGCGGGTAGGCCTCTGTAGGTAAGTCCGTCCCGCAAATTGTAATGTACGGTATCAGAGAAATTCTTCAACCATTTGGGAATCCTAGATGCAGGATTCCAATTGTGAGTCATCCTCTGTTCAACTATACTGACGTTCTGGTATCTCTTCCTCTTTCTTGAACTATGAGGATTGGGTGAAAATAGGTGAAGGGGAAGAGTAACCACGATCGCTGCTGGATCCTGAGGCTGAGAGGTTGCCGCAGGAGTCTGAGACTGTGCAACCGGCGGCTGAGACTGTGCAACCGGAGCCTGAGACTGTGCCCCATCACCGCCACCTACATCTTCGGTCTTTTCCTCCTCCCAAGACGATAGTGCTGCTGCGGTTGTTGACTGACATCCTCCCCTTCTTCCTCCAAACCCTCCCAAAAAGACGACAGTTCCACCTCCACATACTTTGCCCCCTCTTCCGCTCCTCCAAGTACCCCACCCACACTACGTGTTTGAGATTTAACAACCACGATCGGTGCTAGAACCTCAACTTGTCCCTCCTCATCCTCTACTCGATGCAATCCACCAGATATAAGTTCCTAAACCTCAAGAATCATATCCACGTCTACATGGTAAGATTCTCCAACCTGTTCCCGTCTTCCTCCCATGGCACCTGATCCACGAGGCTCAGATTCAACATGTTCCCTTCGAGATCCGACATGATGAGACCGAGGCGGGAATGTGATCCTCGGGAGTCGCCACCTGATGTACGGTTGTCAGGCACATGCAGCGCGTCACGGGCAGCGCCTTGTGATCCTCGGGAGTCGCCACCTAATATAAAGCCGCTTTAATTTTACTGCTAACAATGATATATACATTTGGACATTTAGTATTGAACTACGGGCACTAAGACTAACATGTGTTTCGTCGTTTTTGTATTCGGTAGCAACGCATCAACGACGAACACCAGCTGAGCCAACTTGACAATATTATAATCTGGCTCGTTCCTTCAGCTCTTCGCTTTCAACCGGTTGTTCACAAGCTCATTCAACTTGTTTACCAGATCTACCACAGTCACTCCACGTGTATTATGTGGAAAATGTTTCTTCTCAAATACTATGGACCCGAATTGGCTAACTACATTTGCATCTCCACGGATCGGTGTTGAGCAATTCAACCCCGTCATCAATGCTTATTCCTTCAGGGACAACCTGATCGGTTTCCCTGTTACCACGAACCACATTTTGGAGGACCTTCTCACCTTGGTACTCCTCAATATTAGCGACCACGCTAGGTTGTTGGAGTGCATAAACTTCTCCGGTAACTTGGTGAACATCCCGAATGGACACCCTTGTATTGCTTCAACCCAATCGGTAGATCAGAGAGTAAACCCATGACCACTCGGCTCCGACTGACCCCCAATCGGCGGCGGTTTGGACCTTCCTAAAGAAGATAAAAAAAAACTTTGTTTTATCCCCAATAAGCGCCGTCTGGACCCATTCGAAGGCTACTCATTGGGGCCAAAACGACGTCGTTATAGCCCCATTCAGATCCTGTTCGGGCCGTCGTTTTGGGTCAGATGGAGCTTATTGGGCCTATAACGCCGTTGTTGTAGGCCCAATAAGCTCCGTCTAACCCACACCAAAGGGTCTGATTGGGGCCAAACGACGTCGTTATAGTCCCCACTCAGCTTCGTATGGCCCTATCAAACGGAGCTGATTGGGGGCTATAACGACGTCGTTTTGGCCCCAATTAGATCCTTCGGTTTGGGCCAGACGGAGCTTTTTGAGCTAAAACGCCTTCGTTATAGCCCCCAATCAGGTCCATGTGATGGGGCCATACAGAGGTGATTCTTTCTCCGGCAACGCTCCTACGATGGGCTAAAAACGCTGACGTTTTAACCCCAATCAGCGACGTTTGGCCCCAGCCGACGGACCTGATTCCTTCTCCGGCAACGCCCCAAAGCCCTTCTACACCTCCTCATTCGCCGTAGAATAGCCCCCCTCACCGACGATGAACCCTTAACCCTAGGTTTTGCAAAAACTTAATCTAAAACCTAAATCCTACAGTTGAAATAGTACCTGGTTCGACATCCTTGCTGTGGAACTTCCTGGCGACGGCGTCCTTGCTCGGAGATGATCGGCAAAGATGATGAAGAAGAGGGAGAGAGCGATAGTTGATTTTCTGAGTTTTGAATCAGAATAGGAGACGAAGAAGAAGACGAACAATTGGATGGAATCGAAGATTAAATTGCGAGGGGTATAACAACCATTTCATAATTGTTTATTTAAAAGAAAAAGATAAGATCAAAAGAAAATTTACGGAGGCTACCCCTCAAAGAAATTATCACGCGGAGGCTTTTCCAATAATTTCCTCGTATTTCAAGGTCTAAATTGTTGAACGAATCTATAACCAACTCTTGACTCTAATGCTTTGATACCCATATTTTTTTACATAAGCCCATGCATCCCGATTTGCTTCCCTCGTTCTGCTTCTAGAGTGACTCCATGTAGTGGTGCCCTATCTTTTTTTTTTTTATATTTGTTGTACGTTTTTCGATTTTTTTCAAAATAAAATTTAATTCTTTTTAATTTCGTAGTTGTGCCCCCTCAATTTTTCTTTTACAAACACGTATTGACACTGAAAAATTTCGGTGCCATTGCTCACTAAAAAAGCTAAATACAAACAAACACGGGGTTTCTTTTTCCTCACTGTATCTCTAGTGTCTTTGATTAATTGGTATGACTTGCTCTAAGAGCATCTCCAATGGTCTGTCATGACTAGTGTCAAGGAGCCATGGTAGGAGGTGCTTTTTGGCTTTCTGTCTCCTCCCTACGATGGCTTCTTGCCATGGCCTCTCCAATGGTCTGTCATGACCAGTGTCAGGAGCCATGGTAGAACACTTTTAATATTTCAAAAAAGCACGCCAAATATAAATACTAATTTTATTTGAAGCCAAATACAAAATACATGACTACTAATTTTATTTAAAGCCAAATGTAAAATACATGAAAATTGACAATCAATATTTAATTGTGGCCTTCATCTCCATATTTAGCCCAAATGTGTTCGATGAGATCATCGTGGAGTTGGTGATGAACATCCCGATCCCGAATCCTTGTTCTATGGCCCATGATTGTGTCCACGTTCACCGCTGGTGGTTGTCCTCTACGGATGTTTGGGTCTGCGAGACCAATATCCACAAACAGATCAGTGGGCCACGACATCCGTTCATCCTAAACGATCATGTTGTGTAGGATAACACGAGCAAACAGGATCACTACGAGTGTGCTCCTATCCCACATTCGGCCCGTGCGAGTGACGATGTGAAACCGGCTTGTAGAACTCCAAAAGCTCATTCGATATCCTTCCGACACAGCTCTTGGTACCTAGCAAAGCATCTTTTCTTCGACGTTGATGGAGCAGGTACTGACTTCACAAATGTTTCCCAAGCAGGATAAATTCCATCTATCAAGTAATACGGGGTTTCGCATTCTCTACCGTTGACCTTCAACTTCACATTTGGAGAGAAGCCTCGAACTGCTTGGTGAAACAAGGTAGACCTATTGAGTATGTTGATGTCGTTGTTGGAGCCCGGTGTACCGAAAAAAGAGTGCCAAATGCAAAGGTCTTAGGATGCACCGACTTCTAGCATGATTGTGGGAACGTTCACGTGGTCCCTACTTGCGAACTGTTCAAACCATGACATAGGACAGTGTTGGGTCTCGAGGTAGGGTCGGAGATGAAACAATTCGCAGCGGAAAATCAATTAAAACCAAGAGACGATTAAAACCATGAAACAACTAACAAAGAATGGATTCACAAGAAAAAAATTCAGCATTATTTCTTACCAAAACAAGAACACCGGGTAACGAATGATTGGCTTGAGTCTCCAAGACATCTACATATCCACATGGGAATCAAAGCCACGTAGTTCTTCTCTTTGAGGACTCAAGAACACAAAAATGTGTTGGAATTCTAGGGAGTAAACGCAGTGGAAAATAAAAACTTTTCCCTAGAATAGCCTCAGAATCCATGTAATTCTGAGTAAACTGACAAACAAAATTAAAGGAGAGATTAACTCTTTCAATTTTTAGCTTGGTTCGAAACGGGGACCAACTTGCAGCTCGTATATCTCAGCAACGAACCGTTGGAATCCAAATCGCTCCGGTCAGATTGAAGACTAATATGTGTAGAACGTTCACTCAAAAAATAAACAAGATCGGTCCTCGGATGAACCTCCGATCGAACCCTTTACAGTGACTGGTCGGACAGAATCTGGGCAGAAAAATCTGCCCAGATTTTTCTTCTTTTTCTTGCAAACAAACTACACCCGAAACAAATGGATTTGGCTTGAGTCTCCAAGACCCCTACGCATCCTCTTGGAGGAATCAAAGCCACGTATTTCTTGAACAATCCTTCCCGAAATCGTTTGTGTGCTAGCACAAGATGAAGAACACTTCTTCCTCTCTCTATTCTCTCTACTCGTTTTTCTCTCTACACTTTTAGAACCATTCTCAACCCAACCTTGAGAAAAATCTGATTTTGCTTCTCTCTCTTGCATGCTTATATAACCCAACATGACCACACTTATTTTATTTGGAAAAACCCAACACTTGGACTTCCAACTTGGACAAGTGTCTCACTTAGGTTTTGCATGCTTACTATTTCTAAACATGACTCCACTAAGTCATTTTAAGTAAGTCCAAATCTTGAACTTTCTTTTATGACAAGTGTCTCATTTTAGGAGTAGTGGTCATGCAAAAATACCCTCTTTGAATTTCACAAATTCAAGAGTCATTTTTGCATTTTAATTGCCCAACATAATCTTCATTATATTGGAAATTTGAAAAACGAGTTTGATGAATAAATAAATATTATATCAAATATAATATATATTTTTTTTTTCACTTAATGGACTTCCAAAGTCCAATACGATTTTGGGGTTGTTGTTAGGTGTGACCCTGTAGGCTCATGCGACGTTCGGCAGTTGGCCTGAAATCCTCGATTCGTCCACATGTCATAGTTGTCTTCTAGCAAAGCAATATGACTTCCCAAACGTGTATGATGATCGTCAAAGCGACTTAACCTTTACACGCTAATATGCTAACCCTTCTGTCAACGATATCTCGATCGAATAAGGCATAGGGCCGTCATCCTTATTTTACTCGATCGTTGTTTCTTGATTTTAAGTAAACTGCCAGTGATAACTCTTTATCAATTCGCATGGCCATGCTTTTCTTGTAGTCCCACTTATCAAGGGGCCCAAACGATATCTCTCATTTTTGTATGAGTGACAGATCCCTTATCAGTCAACCATATCTCTCACATAGACACTTATGCACCCAATCACAGCCTTTATAATTGCCCGGTTAAAGATAACGTTTAACTGTGTCAAAGCACACAACCACCTGTGTAGAAATCATGATGACTATAAGGTCAGAGGACTTAAGTCATATTACGGTACTGAGAAATACTCATGACAATTCATATGTAGTATTCTCACAGTGGGTCATCCAATGTAATTTCCCTAAATTACATCTATGATTTGACTTCATATCCAATATGTATGATCAGTAAAACGTGATCATCAGTCAACATCATACTAGTCTTAGTATATCAGTAAGACTAGGGATCAAGTGAATAATATTGTATTACTTCTAAGAGTTTTACTATCAGGTCCTCAACCCGATGATCTTAAGAAAGAGTATTATTCACACTATTAAAATAACGCAAATGATAATAGTAGTGCCGATGTATTAATGAAATGATAATGCCGTCCATGATCACGATTGGCCTAGGGCACAAAAACCAACAAAATGGAGGTGGGAGCTTGCCTTGGCCGAAATTACAAGGGAGAGGAGGGAGAAGTTGTGTTTCCTATTCTTGTCTTGTGTATTTTATGTTGAAAAAACATGACTTAAACATAACAAACCCCATACTTGTCCAACTGAAGGTATGAGACACGCATGGTGACAAGTAAGGTGTAAATAGGACAAAGTATGGCTAGACAAGATGGGGTTAGGTGGTGAATCACCAACACCTTAATCCTTGTCATGCTTAATTAGTACTAATTAATCAAGTCTTGATTAATTAGTTCCATGGGCCTTGATTGCATGGCCTTTCATGGGCCTATTGGAACATGGCCCGTGGCCATTTCCAACGAGATCCCGTGATTCGCTCATCGCCTCCAAGCCTTCCATACCGAAATGTCCAACATTGTCCGACGCGATCAATCCCAAGACTCCAAGCCTTGTCTCGATCCGTAAAGTCCTATTCACTTACGGGCTCATGACCCAAAACCAAGTTTTGGTCATGTCCCGAGACAGCTCCCTTTTGGTCATTCTCTATAAATGTGTTAATAAGTTTCACCTTCCAGTGAGACCCTTAGGTTTATGCATGTCAATAGGTCAACGTAAAATCTCATTTTACTTGATCCTATATAAGTGGAAACTAACGAGACTTTAGTATTGTCTGACACTACATAAAGAATCGACCCTATCGATTCTAACCTTTCCGTCGTCTATGTCACTATCATTTTATCTCCGATATCCTGATTGAGATAAGGCATAGAGCCGTCATCCTTATTATTCTCAATCACTGTTCCTTGATATGTGAGATGACTGAATATATGATTCCCAGTGTCATGTGCATGGCCATGCTATTCTTTCAGTCACTCTCGATCAAGCGGCCGAGAACTGGTATCTTTCCCATACCTCAGTATGAGGGATAAATCCCTTAGCCATTTTTCATGTCACTCATGTAGCCCGTCCCCAATCCTGGCCATTATGGAATCCCTGTTACGGACAACGTTATGCTCAGGTCAAACTCAGTTGTTGACTACATAGCGATCACAAAGACTCCTTGGTCTAAGAATACATGACAAGCTACGACACTGAGTATGTTCATGACTTAATCTATGGCACATATTCAGGGCGGGTCTGTTGGGTCTCGTGGTAGGGTTGGAGATGAACCAACTCGCAGCGGAAAATCAATGAAAACCAAGAGACGATTAAAACCATGAAACAACTAACAAAGAATGGATTCACAAGAGAAAAATTCAGCACTAGTTCTTACCAAAACACGAACACCGGTTAACGAATGATTGGCTTGAGTCTCCAAGACGCCTACGTATCCACATGGGAATCAAAGCCACGTAGTTCTTCTCTTTGAGGACTCAAGAACACAAAAATGGAGGAGGAAACTAGCCAAACCCGAAATGGCCATGGAAGAGGGAGAGAAAATGTGTTTCCTATTCTTGTCTTGTCTTTGTTATGTTGAAAAAAGATGACTTAAACATAACAAAACCCATACTTGTCCAACTAAAGGCATGGGACAAGTATGGTGTCAACTAAGGTGTAAATAGGACAAAGTATGGCAAGACAAGATTGGGTTAGGTGGTGAATCACCAACACCTTAATCCTTGTCTTGCTTACTTAGTACTAATTAATCAAGACTTGATTAATTAGTTCCATGGGCCTTGGTTGCATGGGCCTTTCATGGGCCTCTTGGAACATGGCCCGTGGCCATTTCCAACGAGGTCCCGTGATTCGCTCATCGCCTCCATGCCTTCCATACCGGAAATGTCCAACATTATCCGACGCGATCAATCCCAAGACTCCAAGCCTTGTCTCGATCCGTAAAGTCCTATTCACTTACGGGCACATGACCCAAAATCCAGTTTTGGTCATGTCCCGAGACAACTCCCTTTTGGCCATTCTCCATAAATGTGTCAATGAGTTTCATCCTCCGGTGTGACCCTTAGGTTTATGCATATCAATAGATCAACGTAAACTCCCATTTTACTTGATCCTATTTAAGTGGCAACTAACGAGACTTTAGTATTGCCTGACACTACATAACGAATCGACCCTGTCGATTCTAACCTTTCCGTCGTCCCTGTCATTATCCTTTTATCTCCGATATCCTGATTGAGATAAGGCATAGAGCCGTCATCCTTATTATTCTCAATCACCGTTCCTTGATATGTGAGATGACTAAAGATATGATACCCAGTATCATGTGCATGGCCATGCTATTCTTCCAGTCACTCTCGATCAAGCGGCCGAGAACCAATATTTTTCCCATACCTTAGTATGAGGGATAAATCCCTTAGCCGTCTTTCGTGTTACTCATGTAGCCCGTCCCCAAGCCAATCCTGGCCGTTATGGAAGCCCTGTTACGGACAACGTTAGGCTCAGGTCAAACTCAGTTGTTCACTACATAGCGATCACAAAGACTCCTTGGTCTAAGGATACATGACAAGCTACAACACTGAATATGTTCATGACTTAATCTATGGCACATATTCAGGGCGGGTCGTCCAATATCATGTCCCACATGATATCTATGATCCGACTCCGGAATCCCATTCCAATGACTAACAGAACGTAAGCCATAAAGAGCCATCTTTCATACTAGTCGCTTCTAGTGAAGCTTTGTTGACTAGGGACCCATCGAGTGTGATCTATCTCGATCTATGGTTCTATTCACATGGTGGGCATAGATCAGAGCACACATCGATATATTACTCCAACACATAAGTAATATAAAGCCGCTTTAATTTTATTACTAACGATGATATATACATTTGGACATTTAGGATTGAACTACGGGCACTAAGACTAACAATCTCCCACTTGCCCTAGTTCCAATCTAAACTCCAATATGTCCCCATCGACTTTACATGTCTAACATGTTCAGGCAGTGACACTGCCTTAGTCAAAGGGTTGGCTAGGTTATCATCTGTTGCAATATCGGTTATCTTCACTTCACCTCAGTTCAGTATTTATCTGATGAGGTGGATACGCCGCAGTACATGTTTGGATTTGTTATACGATCTAGGCTTTTAGCTTGCGCAATGGCCCTTGTGTTGTCGCAAGATGGATTCACCGGGCTGGATGGGTTTTTAATTACACCCAGCCCTGCCATGAATTTCCAAATCCACATAGCCTCCTTAGGTGCCTCTGCAGCATCCATGTACTTGGCCTCTGTCGTAGATTCGGCAATGATATCTTGCTTTACGCTCTCCCAGCTAAAGCTCTGCCATTCAGCGTAAACACATATCCTGATTGACTTCTAAAGTCATCAGGATTTGTCTTGGAAAACTAGCGTCTACTCATCCTTCGACGACTAGTTCAGCATCATCTTTCCCCGGGTTAGAATGATGTCTACTGGTACAACATAAGGCTTACGAGACGTCTGGTCTCATACATGTCATGGCATATATGATCGATCCTGCCCCCAGGCGCATAGGATTCTCATCATCCTTTTCAGCTCATCAGGTGTCTTAGGACACTGAGTCTTGCTGAGATGAATGCCATGACTAGTGGGTAAGAGTCCTTTCTTTGAATCGAGCATTAAGAACCTACTCAATGCCTTATTCACATAGGTTCCCTGACTTAAATCCAAGAACCTCTTGGTGCGATCTCTACATATCTTAATCCTTAAGATATAAGAAGCATCGCCTAAGTCCTTTATTGAAAAACACTTCCTCAACCAAGCTTTAGTCTCGTGCAAGGTTGGGATGTCGTTTTCAATGAGAACCAGAAAGGTAATCTTGCTCCCACTAGCCTTCTTATAAACGCAAGATTCATCCTCGCTCTTGATTAAGCCAAATCCAATTACAGCTTCATCAAAACGAAGGATCCAACTCCGAGAAGTTCGTTTCAATCCATAAATGGATTTCAACAACTTATAAATCTTTCCTTTATTCTTCGGATCGTCAAAACCTTTGTGCCGAGACATACAAACGTACTCAGTCAAATTTCCATTTAGGAAAGCGGTTTTGACATCCACTTTCCATATCTCGTAATTATGATACGCAGTTATGTCAAGAAGAATTTGGATCGATTTTGACCATAGCCACTAAGGAGAAGGTTTCCTCATAGTCAATCCATGCCTATAACCTTTCGCCACCAGTTGAGCTTTGTAGGTCAGAGGTTTGCCGTCCATGTCCATCTTCACCTTGAAGATCCATTTGCATCCGATGGTCCTCACACCATTGATGGGATCAACCGGTTCCCAAACTCGGTTGTCCGACATGGATTGCATTTCCTCCCTCATGGCTCCCAGCCATAACTCGGAGTTGGGCCCATCCAAGACTTCCTGAAAGGTGGCTGGATCATCGTGATCCACCATGAATTCATTGTCACCTCCGGATACCATATCTTGGAGGTGGAAGATTGATCCTTTCAAATCGCCTTGGACCTTCCGGAATTGTAACAGGAATTGGTTCTTACTCTACGACAATCTCTGGCTTCTTTCTACTGGGTTGCCAATTGGTTTAGACAGATCTGTACCATCCTGAATTTCTTCGAGATGCACAGTCCTCCCAATGACGTCTTTGGAAACAAAACTCCTTTTCCATAAAGACCCCACCCCATGCGATGAACACCATGTTCTCACTGGGATTGTAGAAGTGGTATCCCCTTGTTGCTTTGGGATACCACACGAAGGTGCATATCTCAGATCTTGGTTCGAGCTTAGTCGAAACCAAATGTTTCACATAAGCCTCGCAACCACAAATCTTTAGGAAGGACAAAGCGGGCATCATCCCATTCAATTTTTAAAATGGTGTCCCTTCCACACCCTTTTCGAAGCCCGATTCACTATGAATGCAGTCGTCTCTAGAGCATAAACCCTGAAAGAGATTGGGAGATCAGTCCAACTAATCATGGAACGGACCATTGTCTAACAATGTCCGATTTCTCCGTTTGGCTACACCTTTCAACTACAGTGTCCCAGGAGGAGTCCATTCTAAAAGGATCCCATTCTCTTTTAGATGATCTAATAACTCTGTGGTCAAGTATTTTCCACCTTGATCCAATCGAAGTGCCTTAATACCCTTGTCGAGCTGGTTTTCTACTTTAGTCTTAAACTCTTTGAATTTATCAAAAGCTTCAGACTTATGTCTCACCGAATAGACATAACCATATTTACTGTAATCATCAATAAATGTGGTAAAGTAGCTAAAACCCCTCCTGGCAAGGGAACTTATCGGTCTACACACATTCGAGTGTATCAGCCCCAATAATTCACCCGCCCTTTCATCGAGATCGATAAAAGGGAACTTTAGTCATTTTGCCCATCAAACAAACCTTGCACCTATCGATCGAATGGAATTCGAATGAACCTGAAAGTCCGCACTTCTGAAGTGCTGATAGGTGCTTCTTGTTTATGCGACCTAAATGATAGTGCCTTAACAGAGTTAGGTTTAAATCGTTGGATTTAAAACCTCTTGGTATTAACGGAATATATAGAAGTTGAGGCATTGTTACTCATATCTAATATGTACAATCCTCCAACCAAGTCAGTACTGGTATAAAACATATCATTGCATAGAACATTGAAAACTCCATTTCCAATATTAACATTATATCCTTCCTTGTCAAACACGGATACAAATATAATATTCCTACTAAAAGTAGGTATGCAATATACATTATACAGTACTAAGACAAGGCCTCTTGGCAAAGCAAGACTCATGGATCCTACAGCAGTTGCCACAACTCTGAGGTCCACTTCGTGCTTTCCAAACCTCTCCTACTTTCAGCCACCATATATAAGTGCATGTGTGAGATTCAGTCCTGGTATCTAATACCAATGAATCTTTGGAAGTAGAGAGATGTAGCTCTATAGAGTTAATACCGGATGAAGGCACGGTCCCACCGCCCTTCCTTAGATCATCCAGGTTTCCTGATGAAGGCGCAGTCCTACTGCCCTTCTTCAGATCATCCACGCTATTTGATGAAGGTGCAGTCCCACTGCCCTTCTTCAGATCAGCCGTGAACTTCCTGTAATCCCGGTTCCAATGACCAGGCTGTTGGCAGTAGAAGTAGACATTCTCGTGTGTCTCATCTTTCCTGCCAAGTGCGCATGGGCCCCGCCCTTGCCACTTCCAATTCCCTTGTTGACCATCAGAATATCCTTGGATCCCAGATCCCTGATATATTCTTCTCAGCAATTAATGACACTTCATGTAACTCTGATATGGTGTTAGAGACAGCCTTGTCATGGACATATTCTTTGCGTTCAGAGTTGAGGACTATCCTCAAAATTCTGTACCAGTCCAAATAGTTTGTCCCATTTAGCTTGACCCTGTCAAGAATGGTTTTTAATGACAAACTATTAATGTTCGCTGAATTTGCCATTTGATCTACAACAGATAAAATTCAATCAGTAAACTGAATAAATTTTATGAAGATCAAGCTTAAACACCAATAATCGATTCTAAACCTTTAGAATCTGAAACCAAGATCCTTGATTCACTCGATTAAGCTGAACTAATGCTCACCACTTAATCGAGCTATGTAGGTAGGACTCCATCCAATCACATCCAATGTGACTCTTGGCTAGGGTATGTACTTATGTACACGACTTACCCTATCTGTTACCCTAGCTCAACCTCAGGCTGAGAATCGTAGTCGGGTCCACCAATTTTCAACTATGGCCCGTCACTATGTAGGTGCTCCGCTAATGCGCACGACACCCACATATGTCGTCCAAACCTACTACCCCGCTTCCCCATGGATGCTCCGCTAATGCGCACGACACCCATAGGACGGGGAGGTAGTAAGGTATTGATGATTGGGAGGTATCGGACATGACCCGCTTTTACTTGTCCAGTTGTGTTCAAAACTTTGGCACATCCTAGATGCGATGAGCACATCAACTACATTCCAAATGCAATGATGCCTCAAATTACATCCAATGTAATTCTTCATTTGAACCCGTCAACTACATCCAATGCAATGACGGTTCTAAGGGTTCACACACAAGGATTAAAATTCCAATTTTATCTTTGCATGTGAGGTGATATGCTCGGTAAATAAAGTTAAGCATGCAATTCTAAAACACATAGAATTAATCATGCATAAACTAAACCAAGCATAAAGCGATAAATGTGCACATAATAGCCCCCTAAACTAACTCCCACTAGCTTCTTGAGCTCCACCGACTCCAAGCCGATGCCAACACCCGAAAAGCCACCAAATGACCTTTTCGCCCTTTCTTCGTCTTGAGTAAAATATTACAATTTAATACACGACTCGCAGGTCGGGAATAAATAAATATTACAAACAAGTGGTTCGACGACCACACCTTGAAAGAATAATTACACGCTAACACTAACGGCTCGCAGGCCGTGAAAAGCGATAAATAATTAAATCGAGCTCGGGGCTATTATGTACACCATGCCAACATCACATCACACATCGTGTTATCAAACAAGCATGTTATCAAACATCATGTGATTTTCCGGTTTTAATTAATAGCCAAGTTTCGAAAATTTTTGATGCTCGGTTTATCGAAACCGTTCAAAAATGAAACTTTTGAACATTTGATCTTCGAGTTCGTCATGACGGTTCCAAACTCGTCATAACTAACAAAACGGTTTAGCCTTGGCATATAAACCATCCAATGGTCATGCTTGGCCTAGCTCCGTCCAACGGAGCCCCATTCGGTCTCGGTTTCGGCTCCCCGAGAGTCCCGTTCCCGAGAGCCGAAAAATCAAACTTTTTTCAAAATTTCCAGATTTGAAATAATTTTCAAAAAATCATTTTACATGCATTAAATCCATACACAATAATTTAAAACATGTTATCAAACAATTTAGCAAAACAACATGCCAAAAACGAAACTTTCAAGCAAAACCGAAACTTTGAACACCGTCTTGTGAATCCCGAAGGTAGCACGGCTCTGATACCACTGTTGGGTCTCGTGGTAGGGTTGGAGATGAACCAACTCGCAGCGGAAAATCAATGAAAACCAAGAGACGATTAAAACCATGAAACAACTAACAAAGAATGGATTCACAAGAGAAAAATTCAGCACTAGTTCTTACCAAAACACGAACACCGGTTAACGAATGATTGGCTTGAGTCTCCAAGACGCCTACGTATCCACATGGGAATCAAAGCCACGTAGTTCTTCTCTTTGAGGACTCAAGAACACAAAAATGGAGGAGGAAACTAGCCAAACCCGAAATGGCCATGGAAGAGGGAGAGAAAATGTGATTCCTATTCTTGTCTTGTGTTTGTTATGTTGAAAAAAGATGACTTAAACATAACAAAACCCATACTTGTCCAACTAAAGGCATGAGACAAGTATGGTGTCAAGTAAGGTGTAAATAGGACAAAGTATGGCAAGACAAGATTGGGTTAGGTGGTGAATCACCAACACCTTAATCCTTGTCTTGCTTACTTAGTACTAATTAATCAAGACTTGATTAATTAGTTCCATGGGCCTTGGTTGCATGGGCCTTTCATGGGCCTCTTGGAACATGGCCCGTGGCCATTTCCAACGAGGTCCCGTGATTCGCTCATCGCCTCCATGCCTTCCATACCGGAAATGTCCAACATTATCCGACGCGATCAATCCCAAGACTCCAAGCCTTGTCTCGATCCGTAAAGTCCTATTCACTTACGGGCACATGACCCAAAACCCAGTTTTGGTCATGTCCCGAGACAACTCCCTTTTGGCCATTCTCCATAAATGTGTCAATGAGTTTCATCCTCCGGTGTGACCCTTAGGTTTATGCATATCAATAGATCAACGTAAACTCCCATTTTACTTGATCCTATTTAAGTGGCAACTAACGAGACTTTAGTATTGCCTGACACTACATAACGAATCGACCCTGTCGATTCTAACCTTTCCGTCGTCCCTGTCATTATCCTTTTATCTCCGATATCCTGATTGAGATAAGGCATAGAGCCGTCATCCTTATTATTCTCAATCACCGTTCCTTGATATGTGAGATGACTGAAGATATGATACCCAGTATCATGTGCATGGCCATGCTATTCTTCCAGTCACTCTCGATCAAGCGGCCGAGAACCAATATTTTTCCCATACCTTAGTATGAGGGATAAATCCCTTAGCCGTCTTTCGTGTCACTCATGTAGCCCGTCCCCAAGCCAATCCTGGCCGTTATGGAAGCCCTGTTACGGACAACGTTAGGCTCAGGTCAAACTCAGTTGTTCACTACATAGCGATCACAAAGACTCCTTGGTCTAAGGATACATGACAAGCTACAACACTGAATATGTTCATGACTTAATCTATGGCACATATTCAGGGTGGGTCGTCCAATATCATGTCCCACATGATATCTATGATCAGACTCCGGAATCCCATTCCAATGACTAACAGAACGTAAGCCATAAAGAGCCATCTTTCATACTAGTCGCTTCTAGTGAAGCTTTGTTGACTAGGGACCCATCGAGTGTGATCTATCTCGATCTATGGTTCTATTCGCATGGTGGGCATAGATCAGAGCACACATCGATATATTACTCCAACACATAAGTAATATAAAGCCGCTTTAATTTTATTGCTAACGATGATATATACATTTGGACATTTAGGATTGAACTACGGGCACTAAGACTAACAGGGTCGTCCAATATCATGTCCCACATGATATATATGATCAGACTCCAGAATCCCATTCCAATGACTAACAGAACGTAAGCCATAAAGAGTCATCTTTAATACTAGTCGCTTCTAGTGAAGCTTTGTTGACTAGGGACCCATCGAGTGTGATCTATCTCGATCTATAGTTCTATTCGCATTGTGGGCATAGATCAGAGCACGCATCGATATATTACTCTATCACATAAGTAATATAAAGCCGCTTTAATTTTATTGCTAACGATGATATATACATTTGAGCATTTAGGATTGAACTACGGGCACTAAGACTAACAGACAGTTCTTCCAATCCTAGTGCATGCAGTCTAGACTCCCTATCATCCCCGGAAAGCCGCGCTCTTCGTCGATTCGCAGCAAACATCTTGTATCTTCCTCGGTCGGTCGTCTTAGATATGTACGCCCATAAACCTTGATGAATCCCAAGAAAAACTTCTTCAGGCAGTCCAACGAAGTGCTCTCCGTCATTCACAAATACTCTTCGCAGGCATCCGTGGGACCTCCATAACAGAGCTGACAAAGTGCTACCGTGCACTTCTGGTGTGGAGATAAAGAGGTCATCCTCACATTATCCTTTTGGTTACGGAAGTAGACATACCGGTCACTCAAACCATTCATGATACATATGAACATTTCCCCCGACATCTGGAACCGTCGCCAAAATTTTGGTCGCTATACACCGGTCTAGGCGCGAAGTAGTCACGGATCAACCCTTCGTGTGCATCTTCTCGATTGCGCTCAATCCCTCTCTGCTTTGGTTGTGACGCCCACCCTGAGCCCTCGGCCTCATTATCATCCCGTGCCCTTGGCAGTATCCCTGACATCACTTGATCGCGAATTGTTTTTACCGTTGCCGCAGCCAGCCTACTCATCGCTCCGTCTATTTGTGTCAGAGTCATTTGCTTCATTTCCTCTAGCGTTGGAAAATTCTCCATCGAAAAAAATACACAACGAAGGAAAAAAACGAGAGAATTTGGAGAAGAAGAGGAGAAAGGGAGCTTCTGAAACAAGTGGAGGAATAATTTTTGGGGTTGGGGTGAATCTGTATATATAAAATTTTTTTTTTTTTAATCGGCACCGACACGTGTTGGCTTCTCACTGGCTGCAGATTAGCCGTTGAGGATGCCACACCGCGACACGTCGTTGCAGGATGCTGCAACGACCCCTTGACACGCCGCCTCTGACAGAACACCTTGACACGACCAGTTGTGGCAGCGCCTGCAACGACACGGCTGCCACGAACGTTGGAGATCCTCTGAGAAAGGTATCATGGTCTTTGAGCTATTCTGAAATGATTTCCCCTCAGGAGAGGATATCCTAGTTCGGGAATTTATAGGTGCCTTAGTCTCTTGAAATGTCTCCACCATAATCTCTGGCTGATACCAATCTGTTTCCGAATATCGTCTGAAATCTTATTGTCCGGAGCAATGTGTGTTTGATATGAGAACTCTGGTACATGTTCCACCGGCATAGCCTGAATTCAGATGACAAAATTGGCATTGCCCAGCTCCAAATCCATCTCTATGGAGGATGACTTATCGTTCCAAGTACAAAGGCACTCTCAAAAGAGTTGGGTGCAATATCATCGTCGTGCATAACTTTTAAAACCAAGACAGGAGATTGTCCAATAGCTATAAAATAATCCATGCACCTGTTAGTCTTAGTGCTCATAGTTCAATCCCAAATGTCCAAATGTATATATCATCTTTAGCAATAAAACTAATGCGACTTTATATTACTTATGTGTTGGAGTAATATATCGATGTGTGCCCTGATATATGCCCACAATGCGAATAGAACCATAGATCGAGATAGATCACACTCGATGGATGCCTAGTCAACAAAGCTTCACTAGAAGCGACTAGTATGAAAGATGGCTCTCTATAGATTACGTTTTGTTAGTCATTGGAATGGGATTCCGGAATCTGACCATAGATATCATGTGGGACATTATATTGGACGACCCGACATGAATATGTGCCATAGATCAAGTCATGAACATATTCATAGTCGTAGCTTGTCATGTATCCTTAGAGCATGAAGTCTTTCTGATCGCTATGCAGTAAAGAACTGAGTTTGACCTGAGCCTAACGTTGTCTGTAACAGGGCTTCCATAACGGCCAGGACTGGCTTGGGGAAGGACTACATGAGTGACATAAAAGACGACTAAGATATTTATCCCTCATACTACGGTATGGTAAAGATATCGGTTCTCGGCCACTTGATCGAGAATGACTAAAAGAATAGCATGGTCATGCACATGATATTGGGTATCATATATTCAGTCATCTCACCTATCAAGGAAAAACGATTGAGAATAATAACGATGACGGCTCTATGCCTTATCTCAATCAGGATATCGGCGATAACAGGATAATGACAGGGACGACTGAAAGGTTAGAATCGACAGGGTCGATTCGTTATGCAGTTTTAATCTATTGACACTTAAATAGAATCAAGTAAAATGAGATTTTACGTTAATCTATTGACATGCATAAACCTAAGGTTCACACCGGAGGGTCAAACTCATTGACACATTTATGGAGAATGGCCAAAAAGGAGTCTTCTCGGGACATTACTAAAACTGGGTTTTGGGTCATGTGCTCGTAAGTGGATAGGACTTTACGGATCGAGACAAGGCTTGGAGTCTTGGGATTGATCACATCGGATAATGTTGGACATTTCCGGTATGAAAGGCTTGGAGGTGATGAGCACGTTACGGGACCTCGTTAGGAATGGCCACGGGCCATGTTCCAAGAGGCCCATGCAACCCAGGCCTATGGAACTAATTAATCAAGTCTTGATTAATTAGTACTAAGTAAGCAAGACAAGGATGAAGGTGTTGGTGATTCACCACCTAACACCATCTTGTCTAGTCATACTTTGTCCTATTTATACCTTACTTGTCACCATACTTGTCCCATGCTTTTAGTTTGACAAGTTGATGGAGTTTGTTATGTTTAAGTCATCTTTTTTCAACATAACAAACAGAAGAAAAGAATAGGAAACACAACATCTCCCTCGTCTCCCTTTCAATTTCGGCCAAGGCAAGCTCCTACCTCCATTTTTGTGTTCTTGAGTCCTCAAAGAGAAGAACTACGTGGCTTTGATTCCCATGTGGATACGTAGGCGTCTTGGAGATTCAAGCCAATCATTCGTTACCCGGTGTTCTTTTCTTGGTAAGAAATAATGCTGAATTTTTCCCTTGTGAATCCATTCTTTTTTTTTTGAAACGGGCAACCGGAGACTTTCATTAATACCAAGTGGTAATCAAACAAGATGAGGCGTGACCGCCTCGGGTTCAGATATTTGTCTGGGCCGACCGTAGCAAGCCCAGCGCTCATGGACCCATAATAATAGCCCACTTGAAATCGTGGGCAACAACTCAAGACAACTTCCTCCCGTCGTTTCAACATAACGAGGCAAAACAAACAAAGTTCTAAAATCCGCAAAAAGTAAAATATCCGAACAAGAATATAAATAGTAGCAATAAACAGAAATAAATGGTGCTGATACTACACGCTGCCCGGGACCTCCCAGCAGTGGCTGTCCTGGGTCTGTAGGTATAGTCTGGGGCCGACTCCACCCACCCCTGCTGGGGCAGATCATTCCTCCATCGGAGGCCTCTGGACCTCCGCTCTGTCTGCTCGATCCTCCCCCTGAAAGGGCGGATACCAGGGCTGCTGCTGGGTAGTCGGATCTCCCATCTACTTCTTTGTCTCCGGTGGGCGTGCATACATCGAACCATTTTTGGTCTTCAGAGTGGTCATCTTGCCTTTTCCTCGACTGGGCCCACCTTTCCCTAGACTCTCCTAGGGGTCCGTCGGATAGCCCCGTGGATCTGTCTCCTCTCCCTCCCTCATCATCGCATTGTATCCGGGGGAAACTCGGATCACAGAGTCAACAGTAGGGTGGATGTTAGCCAAGAAGTCAGGCTTTGTGGACTTGGGTGGCGGTGTGGGTGCTCCATGGCCACCCCCCTGCAAAATGTTGTTCAACCCTTCTTGGTTAACCTTAGCCAGGTAGTCAGGCTTCGGAGTGCGTGTAGTGAACGATTCAGCGCCCATGGTGATTTCCCTAGAACGGACCATAGAGTTCAGGGTTAGATCACTCAGAAGGTACGTGATCGCCGGGTGTGATCCTGGGGGGGTGCATTCCAGACCGTTCGCAGCAACCGGTCCACATCCAGGTCCCTCAGGACCAGAATAGAAGTATCATATCGAATCTCATCCCGGCCAATCCCCGGCAATAGGGTCTAGCAGCTCGGTAACCTGTGTGTCAGCATGCCGCACCTGCGACAAAAATCCACAACTCTCTCGTACTGTAGATCAATCACAACAGAGGAGTCAATACCTGGGAAGCGGAGTCGGGTCCTGCGCCGTAATGGTCGAGACAGCTCCATACGAACCCTCAGCCAGAGATGCATATCCTCCCGTCGGACCGTCGGGATTGGGGACGACATGATTTGCGTGCCTATGCTGCCCGCAACGAGACCCCGGATGTAGTGATTTCTGGCTCCTCCCGGGATATTCAATGCCCGGACCCCAAGTTCCACATGATTGAAACTGATCTCTTCTGCCCGATCGAATCGCCGAAGCGGTTCAAGGAGGAGGGGATATCCCTTAAAGCTCCAGGAACCCCTATGGAGGATGTCTTCCATGACCTTGGCTGACGGGAAGTGGTAGGCCGTGACGTCGGGAGACATGAACTCCACCCGAATCCCCGTAACCTTCCATTTCCGCAGCATCATCGCACACACGATGTGCTGGTTGTGTGATCGATCCCCTGTCGTGACCTTCGCTGCAAGGGAGAATCGTACGATCCGGACGTAAATAGTGGAACCCCATCGTCCGACACCTCCAGTTCGTCGTCCTCATCCTCCCAATTCGGGATCGGGGATATACGACTTGCATGGGCCTCAGAAGACGACCTCGAAGACCTGCTACCACTCGGACAGTTAGGGCTAGGAGCCTGCACGCGCTCCGCCGGAGGAGGCTGGCGAGTTACCACCAGAGAAGGGGTTGGCCGGGGGAGAGTGATCATATCCCGATGGACCTCCCTCGCCGGGGATGAGTGCCCGGTGTAAGGCGGAAAGGGCACCGGTGGGTCAGTAGACACGTCGACGGCCAGGGGCACCCCGATAGACAAGGACGCTCCCGGCTTGTCCTTTAGATCTACCGGGTGCGGCGGCATCCGAGGAGAAGCAGGATCCAGACCGAGCAGCGACGGAGGAGCGACGGCGCGACCTTCAGTTTGCTGGGCGGAGACCTCGAGGTCACGAGTGACCTCTGCATGTGGGTGGATCTGGTCGGGTATGACCATTTCCGGCTCGTGGAGGCGGTGGGTAGGGAGATCCGACATCGGATGATCGGAAATGGGCGAGGGCGGTGTCGGAGTGGCGTCTATGGCGGTGGTGAGTACACAGGTACAGGCGACCGGGTTCTGAACTCGCGACGATGGAGGCCAGGAACACGGCTGGGTAACGTCAGGGTGTAGGGCGGACGGCTGTGAGGAAGGAGATGATGATGTGGTTGGAAGCGGGTAGTCGGCAGGGACAGGGAAGGACGGCGGCAGCGGCGACCCTAGTAGGGTAAGAAAGCAACCTCAGAGAGGTTTTGTTGAGCGTTTTTTGAATCGGTTATTTTTTTTGTGAATCCATTCTTTGTTAGTTGTGTTGGATTAAAATCCATTGGGTGGGAAAATATGTGTTTAATGTACATGTTATCAATAAGGTTATAGATACATTTTAGAGTGACCAATTAAAGTGTGTATCTAATAGGTATCATTAAATGATCATGGAACTTAAAAGTGTAGATACCAAGTTGTAATTTCCTTTGGATGAGGAGCCTAATTGAAATTACAAATAGTTGATCAACTAAGCATTTTCCATCTATAAATATATGGTTATGGTCCCCAATGGAGTACTTGGAGTTCCTCTTTCTTCTCACCCCGATCTAAGAGTTAGAATTTATGGAGCAAGTATAATACATTGGAAGATCCATAACCTTTTTTCTTCTTCATCAAGTGATCTCCCATGGATTCAAGTAAGTAACATTTAATTAGTTCGCTGCTTTATTTTTGTGTTCCTATTAGTTCAACAAAGACTCTTAAGGCATGGTTTGGGTTTCTGGATTAACACTTTGGTTGTTGTTATTGTTCTGGTTGAGCCATAAATCCATTCCCACAAGTTGTTTCATGGTTTTAATCATCTCTTGGTTTTCATTGATTTTCCGTTGCGAGTTGGGTTCATTTCCAACCCTACCTCGAGACCCAACAGCACCGTCTCTGAAAAGGAACTCCTTCCACATTAACCCATTGAAAGTGACCACCCAAAGTGATCAGAGCCCCAAACAAAATTACTTCTAACCTCAAACCAAGGCATTATGCATGCCCAACCTAATGAGTCCAAATTGTCCCTTAAGAGTGGGTTTCAGACTATGAGTAGGGACACTTTGTTTCCAAAGGATCAGAGTGTGGCATCCTCTAGTCTCATTCTCATAGTAATAAATAGAGCCGAAAAACATCGAGTTTTCAAATTGTTCTTAGCCATAACTAGGATTCTAGAGAGAGCCATGTACTTCAAACCATCTATTACCTAAACTCTTGTAGAGGTCCGGCAAAGCAAATGGAAGTTTATAGCTCTTTTAGAGTTAAAAGAGAACATAAATAAGTACAGTCCGTGTCAATCACATGTTGACAAATAGGAGCTCTAAACAAAAGGGGTCACTACAGAGAACAAGTAGTTCTAGCAACTTACAAACAACCGCCCCGAACTAATACAAAACGGAGGGGAAGTAAAGGGCTTTCTTGCGGCCCAAGACTCACGAAGTAACTGAAGTAGAAGTTTTTTGCATCCCAAGTAAGCCAGTAAAATGACAGCGTTTCAACATCAATACCCATTTCAAATGGTTCTGTCAAGAATTCATCAAATAAGAGGGTTGTCGTTCTAACAATTTTCGAAGAGCAAGAGGATAGTAGTTGATATATCAAGGGTCTGGGAGTAGAGGTTGTCGAACTGTGATGTAGCCTGAAGATACTGAAGAACATGACCAATTGACCAAAAACCTACAGAAAAAGATGAGCAGGAAAGCCAGCTTGCACCAGGACAAGCCTGGAAAAAGAAGTGAAGGGGAGAGGTTGGCACCATTGAGGGAAGGATGCAGAACAACCTCTCAGCCTACCACAAAACACAGCTAGCCTGGAGCCAAACAAAGAAGCAAGAAAAACGCTCAAACCTAATAAGGAGCTACCCATCTCTAAGAGAGAAAAGAGGAAGAGGAGAACCCACACACCAGCCAAACCAATAGAGGACCTAATACTACCTTACCAAACTCACATCTCTCCCCAACAGCAACCCTACCCCCAAGCCTTGCCCCAAACCCCCAACCCCAACCCTAACCTAAAGAGCCAAAATAACTGAGTGATAAGAACGTGCAACTGAACCCACTTGGATTTTGAGCAGCATAATGTCATAACTGAGAGCCAACATCATTGTATAGATCACATTAGAACCAGTTGAGGATCCACTTCAGCAAAAGGAGGATGGAAATTAAGAAGTATCAGAGAGAATGGGACTACCAACTGAAGGTCATTTAACTTGACTTTGAAGAGCAAGACCTAGGATCACTCTCCCATTGTTGAAAGGAGAAGTAAGTCTCTGAAGCTTGGAAGTTAACTACCTCCCAGCTATAAGCTTGGTGTACTATTTTATCAAAAATCACATATGCAGATAGATTTGTGTCTATGAATAGAAGAGCATTTCTTGCTAACCAAATTTGCCGGCAACAGATTTGGGCTATCTTAATCCATGATATTGATCTGAAGTCCTTTAGGAGGGAGTTCCAAGAGGAGAGGAGTGCTTTTAAATTGCTAGGAGAGACCCAAATAACTCCCCACCATAAAACAATCTGAGACCACACTAACCAAGATCTTGGACAGTGTAAAGCTATCCTCAAAGTCCCAATTACACAATTTGCATATTTGCTCTTGAAATGCCAGATTCATACCTCTAGCATCTAGGAAGCATATGGAGGGTATGGCTTCATGGCATGCTAACCAACAAAATGCTGAAATCTTTGGAGGGATTCCTAGAGTTCAAATGTGCTTGGACCAGTTGAAGTTAGAAGTGGAGTTAACAGCTTGATTTTGAAGCAGAGATTTTGTGTTATGCTAGGTGCGGGAGGTCTTATAATGGATATCCATTGCTATTCCTTCAATCTTGAACTCCTGAATTGATCTGTTTAGTACCTTGATTATTCGGGTTGAGACGGAAACAAAGACACGTAGAAAGCCAAAAACATTCCCATACTTGTTGGGTCTCTTGCACACAAACACTTATACAATAGTTCCAATATACCAACAACTTCTCTCAGCCATCTCTCTGTTGGGACTTGATGTCGTGGACAAGAAAAACAAGAATTTGCAGCGGAAATGAACCACGAATCAAGTAAAATAAACTCTACCAAATATGAAGAACAAAGCTGAAAATTCAGCAAGGTTGCAAGAACATCACCTTGTAGTTTTGGTGGAGAAAATGGAAGAATAACACCAACTATGGCTCGGCTTGAGTCCCTTGGACGCCTACGTATCCGAGATGGAATCAAAGCCAACGTAGTTCTTGAATTTGATAACTCAAGAACATGAAAAACCAACCTTGAAGCTTGGAGGGGTTTCGGCCAAGTGTAGAGGAAGAAGAAGAATACTCTCTCTCTAATTCTCTACACTTGCATGTTGTATTCTCCAACCTCTCTTACATGCTTAGTTAAGTGGAATCACTTAACTCTCAACTTAAGACAAGTGTCCAAGTCTAGATGCAAGGTGGAGCTAATAAACCACCTAGTTTATTAGTTTAGTGGAAATTGGGTCCCACCCAATTTTGGTCAACAAGACTAATTGTCATATAATGACTTAAGTCTTTGTTGGGCCTAGCCTATGTGGGCCGGCCATGGGCCTCTCCAAGAGAGCCCATGTCAAGCCCAATATGCTAGCCGGTCCACTATGGCGATCCCCACCACAATTCCCTCCAACTTAGGTTCGTCATGTTCTTATCGAGTATCAAACTGTCGGTGTGACCCTTAGATCTATGCATGTCGGTAAGATCAACGTAAAATCCCATTTTACTTGATCTTACCAAAGTGGCAACTGACGAGACTCAGTATTGCCCGACCCTGCATAACGAATCGCGCCCTGTCAATTATGACCTTTCAGTCGTCCTTGTCATTATCCCTTTATCACCGATATCCGAATTGAGATAAGGCATAGAGTCGTCATCCTTATTATCCTCAATCCATATTCCTTGATATGTGAGATGACTGACCTTATGAGACCCAGTATCATGTGCATGGCCATGCTTTCCTTTCAGTCACTCTCGATCAAGCGGCCGTGAACCAGATATCTTTCCCATACCATAGTATGAAGGATAAATCCCTTAGTCGTCTATCATGTCACTCATGCAGTCATTCCCCAAGCCAATCCTGGCCGTTATGGAAGCCCAGTCACGGTGCAACGTTGGGCTTTCAGGTCAAACTTGGTTGTTTACTGCATAGCAATCATATAGACTCCTCGATCTAAGGATACCTGACAAGCAACGACTCTGAACATCTTCATGACTTAATCTATGGAACATATTCAGGTCGGGTCGTCCAACATCATGTCCCACATGATGTTTATGATCAGACTCCGGAACCATTTCCTATGGCTAATATAATGTAAGCCATCAAGAGTCATATTTCATACTAGTCGCTTCCAGCGAAGACTATTGACTAGGGACCTCATCGAGTGTAATCCATCCTGATATATGGTTCTATTCGCATAGTGGGCATAGATCGGAAACACACATGACATATTACTCCAACACTTAAGTAATATAAAAGCCGCTTTATTTATATTGCCAACGATGATATTTACAATTGGACATTTACGATCGGACTACGGGCACCGAGGCGAACACTCTCATCTTTCCCAAGAGGTATATTACACACAAAAAGCTTCTTCTCCTTTCCCGATCCAATTTCGGTCTAGAATTTTGAGTTCCCCTAAACTTGTGGATCTGAAATAGTGTTATGGTAATCATTTCACAATGAAAGCACACCTTCGGCCATAGTCCATTTGTCCTGTCCAAAAAAATGACTCTGATGCTGAACCCTTTTTGCTGCCTCCACAGGGTCCGAGAATGTTTGATCCGATGAGCGGGTCACCACTGAAAGCTCTCAGACCACCTTTGAACTTGGCTGCAACCTGAGAAGAGTCTTTTGTGTAAGAGAAATCACCGCAGAATGAAGTCGTGGTGTCACGCCCCAATTTCAGTAAACCGAACTCGGCACGCGAACATTTAAAATCATAAAAACACTTGAAACCTGTTTTGAATAAATACTTTGAAATTACCATTTAGTCATCAAAATAATAATATTTACAATACAAAAACGTCCCAAGAAGTGGACAAGGTACAATATCCGTCACTAGACTCAACAACATAAAGACCAGACTCCGCTCCTAGCTCCACAAGCTTCAAGAGCTAACCTAGTCCGTCCGGTGATCAGTACCTGTAGGAAAAGCAGCTAGGGGTGAGCGTTCGCTCACCACCACGGAAAACAGACTGACTATGGCATTGTTGGGTCTCGAGGTAGGGTTGGAGATGAACCAACTCGCAGCGGAAAATCAATGAAAACCAAGAGACGATTAAAACCATGAAACAACTAACAAAGAATGGATTCACAAGAGAAAAATTCAGCACTAGTTCTTACCAAAACAAGAACACCGGTTAACGAATGATTGGCTTGAGTCTCCAAGACGCCTACGTATCCACATGGGAATCAAAGCCACGTAGTTCTTCTCTTTTAGGACTCAAGAACACAAACATGGAGGTGGAAACTAGCCAAACCCGAAATGGCCATGGAAGAGGGAGAGAAAATGTGTTTCCTATTCTTGTCTTGTGTTTGTTATGTTGAAAAAAGATGACTTAAACATAACAAAACCCATACTTGTCCAACTAAAGGCATGGGACAAGTATGGTGTCAAGTAAGGTGTAAATAGGACAAAGTATGGCAAGACAAGATTGGGTTAGGTGGTGAATCACCAACACCTTAATCCTTGTCTTGCTTACTTAGTACTAATTAATCAAGACTTGATTAATTAGTTCCATGGGCCTTGGTTGCATGGGCCTTTCATGGGCCTCTTGGAACATGGCCCGTGGCCATTTCCAACGAGGTCCCGTGATTCGCTCATCGCCTCCAAGCCTTCCATACCGGAAATGTCCAACATTATCCGACGCGATCAATCCCAAGACTCCAAGCCTTGTCTCGATCCGTAAAGTCCTATTCACTTACGGGCACATGACCCAAAACCCAGTTTTGGTCATGTCCCGAGACAACTCCCTTTTGGCCATTCTCCATAAATGTGTCAATGAGTTTCATCCTCCGGTGTGACCCTTAGGTTTATGCATGTCAATAGATCAACATAAAATCCCATTTTACTTGATCCTATTTAAGTGGCAACTAACGAGACTTTAGTATTGCCCGACATTACATAACGAATCGACCCTGTCGATTCTAACCTTTCCGTCGTCCCTGTCATTATCCTTTTATCTCCGATATCCTGATTGAGATAAGGCATAGAGCCGTCATCCTTATTATTCTCAATCACCGTTCCTTGATATGTGAGATGACTGAAGATATGATACCCAGTATCATGTGCATGGCCATGCTATTCTTCCAGTCACTCTCGATCAAGTGGCCGAGAACCGATATCTTTCCCATACCTTAGTATGAGGGATAAATCCCTTAGCCGTCTTTCGTGTCACTCATGTAGCCCGTCCCCAAGCCAATCCTGGCCGTTATGGAAGCCCTGTTACGGACAACGTTAGGCTCAGGTCAAACTCAGTTGTTGACTACATAGCGATCACAAAGACTCCTTGGTCTAAGGATACATGACAAGCTACAACACTGAATATGTTCATGACTTAATCTATGGCACATATTCAGGGCGGGTCGTCCAATATCATGTCCCACATGATATCTATGATCAGACTCCGGAATCCCATTCCAATGACTAACAGAACGTAAGCCATAAAGAGCCATCTTTCATACTAGTCGCTTCTAGTGAAGCTTTGTTGACTAGGGACCCATCGAGTGTGATCTATCTCGATCTATGGTTCTATTCGCATGGTGGGCATAGATCAGAGCACACATCGATATATTACTCCAACACATAAGTAATATAAAGCCGCTTTAATTTTATTGCTAACGATGATATATACATTTGGACATTTAGGATTGAACTACGGGCACTAAGACTAACAATCTCCCACTTGCCCTAGTTCCAATCTAAACTCCAATATGTCCCCATCGACTTTACATGTCTAACATGTTCAGGCAGTGACACTGCCTTAGTCAAAGGGTTGGCTATGTTATCATCTATTGCAATATCGGTTATCTTCACTTCACCTCAGTTCAGTATTTATCTGATGAGGTGGATACGCCGCAGTACATGTTTGGATTTGTTATGCGATCTAGGCTTTTAGCTTGCGCAATGGCCCTTGTGTTGTCGCAAAATGGATTCACCGGACTGGATGGGTTTTTAATTACACCCAGCCCTGCCATGAATTTCCAAATCCACATAGCCTCCTTAGCTGCCTCTGCAGCATCCATGTACTTGGCCTCTGTCGTAGATTCGGCAATGGTATCTTGCTTTACGCTTTCCCAGCTAAAGCTCTGCCATTCAGCGTAAACACATATCCTGATTGACTTCTAAAGTCATCTGGATTTGTCTTGGAAAACTAGCGTCTACTCATCCTTCGACGACTAGTTCAGCATCATCTTTCCCCCAGGTTAGAATGATGTCTACTGGTACAACATAAGGCTTACGAGACGTCTGGTCTCATACATGTCATGGCATATATGATCGATCCTGCCCCCAGGCGCATAGGATTCTCATCATCCTTTTCAGCTCATCAGGTGTCTTAGGACACTAAGTCTTGCTGAGATGAATGCCATGACTAGTGGGTAAGAGTCCTTTCTTTGAATCGAGCATTAAGAACCTACTCAATGCCTTGTTCACATAGGTTCCCTGACTTAAATCCAAGACCCTCTTGGTGCGATCTCTACATATCTTAATCCTTAAGATATGAGAAGCATCGCCTAAGTCCTTTATTGAAAAACACTTCCTCAACCAAGCTTTAGTCTCGTGCAAGGTTGGGATGTCGTTTTCAATGAGAACCAGAAAGGTAATATTGCTCCCACTAGCCTTCTTATAAACGCAAGATTCATCCTCGTTCTTGATTAAGCCAAATCCAATTACAGCTTCATCAAAACGAAGGATCCAACTCCGAGAAGTTCGTTTCAATCCATAAATGGATTTCAACAACTTATAAATCTTTCCCTTATTCTTCGGATCGTCAAAACCTTTGGGCCGAGACATACAAACGTACTCAGTCAAATTTCCATTTAGGAAAGCGGTTTTGACATCCACTTGCCATATCTCGTAATTATGATACGCAGTTATGTCAAGAAGAATTTGGATCGATTTTGACCATAGCCACTAAGGAGAAGGTTTCCTCATAGTCAATCCATTGGATCTGCCTATAACCTTTCGCCACCAGTTGAGCTTTGTAGGTCAGAGGGTTGCCGTCCATGTCCATCTTCACCTTGAAGATCCATTTGCATCCTATGGTCCTCACACCATTGATGGGATCAACCGGTTCCCAGACTCGGTTGTCCGACATGGATTGCATTTCCTCCCTCATGGCTCCCAGCCATAACTCGGAGTTGGGCCCATCCACGACTTCCTGAAAGGTGGCTGGATCATCGTGATCCACCATGACTTCATTGTCACCTCCGGATACCATATCTTGGAGGTGGAAGATTGATCCTTTCAAATCGCCTTGGACCTTCCGGAATTGTAACAGGAATTGGTTCTTACTCTACGACAATCTCTGGCTCCTTTCTACTGGGTTGCCAATTGGTTTAGACAGATCTGTACCATCCTGAATTTCTTCGAGATGCACAGTCCTCCCAATGACGTCTTTGGAAACAAAACTTCTTTTCCATAAAGACCCCACCCCAAGCGACGAACACCATGTTCTCACTGGGATTGTAGAAATAGTATCCCCTTGTTGCTTTGGGATACCACACGAAGGTGCATATCTCAGATCTTGGTTCGAGCTTAGTCGAAACCAAATGTTTCACATAAGCCTCGCAACCACAAATCTTTAGGAAGGACAAAGCGGGCATCATCCCGTACCATTTTTAAGATGGTGTCCCTTCCACACCATTCGTCGAAGCCCGATTCACTATGAATGCGGTCGTCTCTAGAGCAAAACCCCTAAAAGAGATTGGGAGATCAGTCCAACTAATCATGGAACAGACCATTGTCTAACAATGTCCGATTTCTCCGTTTGGCTACACCTTTCAACTACAGTGACCTAGGAGGAGTCCATTCCAAAAGGATCCCATTCTCTTTTAGATGATCTAATAACTCTGTGGTCAAGTATTTTCCACCTCGATCCAATCGAAGTGCCTTAATACCTTTGTCGAGCTGGTTTTCTACTATAGTCTTAAACTCTTTGAATTTATCAAAAGCTTCAGACTTATGTCTCACCGAAGAGACATAACCATATTTACTGTAATCATCAGTAAATGTGATAAAGTAGTTAAAACCCCTCCTGGCAAGTGAACTTATTGGTCTACACACATTCGAGTGTATCAGCCCCAATAATTCACCCGCCCTTTCATCGCGATCGATAAAGGGCACTTTAGTCATTTTGCCCATCAAACAAACCTTGCACCTATCGATCGAATGGAATTCGAATGAACCTGAAAGCCCGCACTTCTGAAGTGTTGATAGGCGCTTCTTGTTTATGCGACCCAAATGACAGTACCATAACAGAGTTAGGTTTAAATCGTTGGATTTAGACCTCTTGGTATTAACGGAATATATAGAACTTGAGGCATTGTTACCCATATCTAATATGTACAATCCTCCAACCATGTCAGTACTGGTATAAAACATATCATTGCATAGAACATTGAAAACTCCATTTCCAATATTAACATTATATCCTTCCTTGTCAAACACGGATACAGATATAATATTCCTACTAAAAGTAGGTATGCAATATACATTATACAATACTAAGACAAGGCCTCTTGGCAAAGCAAGACTCATGGATCCTACAGCAGTTGCCACAACTCTGAGGTCCATTTCGTGCTTTCCAAATCTCTCCTACTTTCAGCCACCATATATTAGTGCATGTGTGAGATTCAGTCATGGTATCTAATACCCATGAATCTTTGGAAGTAGAGAGATGTAGCTCTATAGAGTTAATACCGAATGAAGGCACGGTCCCACCGCCCTTCCTTAGATCATCCAGGTTTCCTGATGAAGGCGCAGTCCTACTGCCCTTCTTCAGATCATCCAGGCTATTTGATGAAGGCGCAGTCCCACTGCCCTTCTTCAGATCAGCCGTGAACTTCCTGTAATCCCGGTTCCAATGACCAGGCTGTTGGCAGTAGAAGCAGACATTCTCAGGTGTCTCATCTTTCCTGCCAAGTGCGCATGGGCCCAGCCCTTGCCACTTCCAATTCCCTTGTTGACCATCAGAATATCCTTGGATCCCAGATCCCTGAGATATTCTTCTCAGCAGTTAATGACACTTCATGTAACTCTGATATGGTCTTAGAGACAGCCTTGTCAAGGACATATTCTTTGCGTTCAGACTTGAGGACTATCCTCAAAATTCTGTACCAGTCCAAATAGTTTGTCCCATTTAGCTTGACCCTGTCAAGAATGGTTTTTAATGACAAACTATTAATGTTCGCTGAATTTGCCATTTGATCTACAACAGATAAAATTCAATCAGTAAACTGAATAAATTTTATGAAGATCAAGCTTAAACACCAACAATCAATTCTAAACCTTTAGAATCTGAAACCAAGATCCTTGATTCACTCGATTAAGCTGAACTAATGCTCACCACTTAATCGAGCTATGTAGGTAGGACTCCATCCAATCACATCCAATGTGACTCCTGGCTAGGGTATGTACTTATGTACACGACTTACCCTATCTGTTACCCTAGCTCAACCTCAGGCTGAGAATCGTAGTCGGGTCCACCAATTTTCAACTATGGCTCGTCACTATGTAGGTGCTCCGCTAATGCGCACGACACCCACATATGTCGTCCAAACCTACTACCCCGCTTTCCCATGGATGCTCCGCTAATGCGCACGACACCCATAGGACGGGGAGGTAGTAAGGTGTTGATGATTGGGAGGTATCGGACATGACCCGCTTTTACTTGTCCAGTTGTGTTCAAAACTTTGGCACATCCTAGATGCGATGAGCACATCAACTACATTCCAAATGCAATGATGCCTCAAATTACATCCAATGTAATTCTTCCTTTGAACCCGTCAACTACATCCAATGCAATGACGGTTCTAAGGGTTCACACACAAGGATTAAAATTCCAATTTTATCTTTGCATGTGAGGTGATATGCTCGGTAAATAAAGTTAAGCATGCAATTCTAAAACACATAGAATTAATCATGCATAAACTAAACCAAGCATAAAGCGATAAATGTGCACATAATAGCCCCCTAAACTAACTCCCACTAGCTTCTTGAGCTCCACCGACTCCAAGCCGATGCCAACACCCGAAAAGCCACCAAATGACCTTTTCGCCCTTTCTTCGTCTTGAGTAAAAAATTACAATTTAATACACGACTCGCAGGTCGGGAATAAATAAATATTACAAACAAGTGGTTCGACGACCACACCTTGAAAGAATAATTACACGCTAACTCTAACGGCTCGCAGGCCGTGAAAAGCGATAAATAATTAAATCGAGCTCGGGGCTATTATGTACACCATGCCAACATCACATCACACATCGTGTTATCAAACAAGCATGTTATCAAACATCATGTGATTTTCCGGTTTTAATTAATAGCCAAGTTTCGAAATTTTTTGATGCTCGGTTTATCGAAACCGTTCAAAAATGAAACTTTTGAACATTTGATCTTCGAGTTCATCATGACGGTTCCAAACTCGTCATAACTAACATAACGGTTTAGCCTTGGCATATCAACCATCTAATGGTCATGCTTGGCCTAGCTCCGTCCAACGGAGCCCCGTTCGGTCCCGGTTTCGGCTCCCCGAGAGTCCCGCTCCCGAGACCCGAAAAATCAAATTTTTTTCAAAATTTCCAGATTTGAAATAATTTTCAAAAATTCATTTTACATGCATTAAATCCATAAACAATAATTTAAAACATGTTATCAATCAATTTAGCAAAACAACATGCCAAAAACGAAACTTTCAAGCAAAACCGAAACTTTGAACACCGTCTTGTGAATCCCGAAGGTAGCACGGCTCTGATACCACTGTTGGGTCTCGAGGTAGGGTTGGAGATGAACCAACTCGCAGCGGAAAATCAATGAAAACCAAGAGACGATTAAAACCATGAAACAACTAACAAAGAATGGATTCACAAGAGAAAAATTCAGCACTAGTTCTTACCAAAACAAGAACACCGGTTAACGAATGATTGGCTTGAGTCTCCAAGACGCCTACGTATCCACATGGGAATCAAAGCCACGTAGTTCTTCTCTTTTAGGACTCAAGAACACAAACATGGAGGTGGAAACTAGCCAAACCCGAAATGGCCATGGAAGAGGGAGAGAAAATGTGTTTCCTATTCTTGTCTTGTGTTTGTTATGTTGAAAAAAGATGACTTAAACATAACAAAACCCATACTTGTCCAACTAAAGGCATGGGACAAGTATGGTGTCAAGTAAGGTGTAAATAGGACAAAGTATGGCAAGACAAGATTGGGTTAGGTGGTGAATCACCAACACCTTAATCCTTGTCTTGCTTACTTAGTACTAATTAATCAAGACTTGATTAATTAGTTCCATGGGCCTTGGTTGCATGGGCCTTTCATGGGCCTCTTGGAACATGGCCCGTGGCCATTTCCAACGAGGTCCCGTGATTCGCTCATCGCCTCCAAGCCTTCCATACCGGAAATGTCCAACATTATCCGACGCGATCAATCCCAAGACTCCAAGCCTTGTCTCGATCCGTAAAGTCCTATTCACTTACGGGCACATGACCCAAAACCCAGTTTTGGTCATGTCCCGAGACAACTCCCTTTTGGCCATTCTCCATAAATGTGTCAATGAGTTTCATCCTCCGGTGTGACCCTTAGGTTTATGCATGTCAATAGATCAACATAAAATCCCATTTTACTTGATCCTATTTAAGTGGCAACTAACGAGACTTTAGTATTGCCCGACATTACATAACGAATCGACCCTGTCGATTCTAACCTTTCCGTCGTCCCTGTCATTATCCTTTTATCTCCGATATCCTGATTGAGATAAGGCATAGAGCCGTCATCCTTATTATTCTCAATCACCGTTCCTTGATATGTGAGATGACTGAAGATATGATACCCAGTATCATGTGCATGGCCATGCTATTCTTCCAGTCACTCTCGATCAAGTGGCCGAGAACCGATATCTTTCCCATACCTTAGTATGAGGGATAAATCCCTTAGCCGTCTTTCGTGTCACTCATGTAGCCCGTCCCCAAGCCAATCCTGGCCGTTATGGAAGCCCTGTTACGGACAACGTTAGGCTCAGGTCAAACTCAGTTGTTGACTACATAGCGATCACAAAGACTCCTTGGTCTAAGGATACATGACAAGCTACAACACTGAATATGTTCATGACTTAATCTATGGCACATATTCAGGGCGGGTCGTCCAATATCATGTCCCACATGATATCTATGATCAGACTCCGGAATCCCATTCCAATGACTAACAGAACGTAAGCCATAAAGAGCCATCTTTCATACTAGTCGCTTCTAGTGAAGCTTTGTTGACTAGGGACCCATCGAGTGTGATCTATCTCGATCTATGGTTCTATTCGCATGGTGGGCATAGATCAGAGCACACATCGATATATTACTCCAACACATAAGTAATATAAAGCCGCTTTAATTTTATTGCTAACGATGATATATACATTTGGACATTTAGGATTGAACTACGGGCACTAAGACTAACAATAATTAGTAGATAAAGCCAGTAACACCAAAACCAAACCCAACCCCGGGACTACAATCCCCAACTCAAGTACTCGACTGACCCATAACCCGTTACCTTCCACAACGGACTCAACCTCAAACTCGTAAAGTAAAACCGACACAACCATTTATGACCGCCTCCAAAGACAAGAACACGGATCAGGCTAGCCAAAGAATGCTCAGAACCTGCCGAGACTCGTACACGGATCAGGCCAGCCAAAGAATGCTCGTAACCTGCCGAGACCCGGTCACGAATCAGGCTAGCCAAAGAATGCTCATAACCTTTCGGGATCCGGACACGGAACAGGCTAGCCAAAGAATGCTCAGAACCTGTCGAGACTCGAGTTTGGTCAGGCCACCCAAAGAATGCTCGTAACCTGCCAAAATCCACACCACTCCCCGACACACAGTCGGGTCACTAACCTCGGGCAAACACAATCACGAGCAAAGCTCAACAAACAATAACAAGACCAGTTCAACACTCCACAGGCACTCATGGCCACTCAAGACTCCAACCGTAAGGACTCGGGTTCAACAACCCCAAGACACCAATAATAAAACACGGGCTCTCATGGCCTCCCAACTCAACAATAACAACTCGGGCTCTCATGGCCACCCAAACTCAACAACAATACACGGGCTCTCATGGCCACCCAAGACACCAACAATCAAACACGGGCTCTCATGGCCACCCAAGACACCAACAATCCAACACGGGCTCTCATGGCCACCCAAGACATAAATTAAACAGTCAACCTCCGGGCATGGTCATATGCCTCCAGTAATTCTAATATCGCTAAGTTCTCTGTTCCCACGACACTACTAAGTGTCACATGCTTTTCTCATAAACACTACACTCGCGTATCATGCTTTTCTAATATTTAAATAAACCTACTCAACCCATGACACTCCGGTGTCACATGCAATTCTACTGTTAACTTTCCCTAATCAGGGCCGAGATCCGGCTACTTTTCCCTACCTCGTATAAAACTCCAAAAGCGCTCCAATAAACCTCGATGTGATCCCAGTCACTCGCCGAGCTTCCCTTTGCCTTGGTCCGCAGCACGGTCCAAAAGAACACAATTTTAAATGCACTTTAACTCGCAGGAAATAAGCCGGAATTTAATAAACTTAACGCCTAAACGTAACCCCGACAATGTCGATCACTCTCAAACTTACCAATTACTCGACATTATCGATAAAGGACCCGTAAAGGCCCGATTCGCCCGACATGGCGAATCTGCCCGGGTTTTATAAAAGGCCTTCCGGGGCTCCAAAGGCCCCCGTTTTCGTTTCTACGGCCTTAGAGTAGTTCAAGGAACCCAATGCACTTGACGGAATCGAATTCCGACTTCCGATTCAATTAATTAACGTTTAAAGTTTCTAAAACCCGTTAATTACAACTTCTCCAATTTAATTCCAATTTTCGATTCAGTTAAGGATAAATGGTCCGAGGAACGTTTTAAACCTCCCGAACACTAAAACCGAGCACCCGAGTGCGTGGGCCCCACCCGGCCCATTGGGCCATGGCCCTAGGGTTTCAAAGGGGCTCGGCCACCATGGTGGTGGCCGGCCCTAGGTCCGGCCAGCCACCTCCTATGGTGGCCGGCCACCCCCTAAGGTGCCGGAGCTCCTCCCGAGCTCCCGGTCGCCGGAAAACGTTCAATCAAACCTCCAACCACCTCTAAAACGTCTCCAACACTTCCCCAACCTCAATACAATCCTAACCCATAGTTTTACACAAAACTCTAACTTTCAAAAGTTAACAAAACGACGATCGGTTTAGGTCTTACCAACGAGGAAGACAAGGGGAAGAAGTTTGCTCCTTGCATTGAAACGATCCAATGGTTGAAGACGTGAATAGTGCCACAACCCCTAACTTCTCTCTCTTTTCTCTCTTTTTCTCCTTCTCTCTCTAAAACTCTCTTCTTTTTCACAAACTAACACATTTTTCCTTTTTTTTTTCTTTTTGATTAAGTGTGGTCGGCCACCCCTCTTGTTTCCCCCCAAAACTAACACCACCACAATTAGGACAAGTGTCAAGGTGAGTCCCACACCTTTTGGAAAATATCTACTTGATATTTTCCAATCAGATTCGCGAAAATCGGACGTTTCGGGCCCCGAACGGGCACTTTTCCCAAGGAATTACGAAACTTGACGGGCTACAAGGAAACGGCTCAACTAAGATCGTTGCGACGACGGCTAAGCTTTTTGGATCCAAAACGGTCCTCGAATGGACCAAAACGTCGGTCGGTTGACTTTTCCAGCGAAAAGTCAACATTTCCCAAATTGATCAGAAAGTTGCCCTGAGTTCCCCGGAACTCATTTTGGTCGATAACGGGGTCAACTTAAGTCCGGTATGACCCTCGGGGTCAATTTAGGTTAAGTTAAGTGTCTGTCTCAAAAATTTTAAATTTTCCTGTTTTTCGCAGGTTTGACTGTCGTTGACCGGAAGTGGTTATTACACGTGGTCTTACCGAAGGACTACCTGCCAACGATGATTGACTTAACACCATCGGTCGATTTTTGGGACTGAGAAGAAGCAGCTAACCTTCCACTAAGATTCTCCATCAGCCTGATGCCCAGCATTCTCCAAGATCACTAAGTCGCGCTCACGGGAAATGATTGTGAGGATCTCAATTGATCCTGACTTTTTTTTGAACGATTAAGTGCAATTTTATTAAACTCTAAAATCAATTATGATCGTGTGCATCAAGATTAGTATTTTTTACCACTAAACAAGAACAAACATAGAACATAAAAGTTCACAACTCTTTTAACAATATAATTGTTATGAATGATATTTAGACGCCACATAGGCAATATGAAGGAAAGGTGGGAGGTTGAAAATAAACTGAAAGTCCTACTCAAGGTAGTGCCTACACGTTGTATCTGGGTTCAAAACGACTGAACTTGAACTGCATCAGTTGTAGGAGGCAAGACTTCAACCAGGGGACCCCTCTCGGAGCCAGCCCCAAAAGCCAGAGGATCCTAACATTCCTCATGGCGAGACTTCTTACCATCCCTCGCTTGATCATCCCGGGGTTCACCAACATACCCCCTCTTCACTCCCCTAGTGTCAGCTCCAGCTCAAGTTCTATCTTTGTGCCCAGGCAAACCTGAAACTTCGGTTTCCTTGCTACTAGAGAGTTAGCCGACCACCAAATATTTCCAGCCCGAATCGACTATCTCGTCCTAGATGTTGACTCGAGGATTTGTACCCTTAGGTACTGTAATAACCACTCACGGTCAACGCCAGTCAAATCTGCGAAGAATAGGAAAATTTAAAAATTTTGGTCAGTCACATAATTGAACCTAAATTTGACCCCGAGGGTCATACCGGACTTAAGTTGACCCCGATATCGACCAAAGTGAGTTCCGGGGGACTCAGGGCAACTTTCTGATCAATTTGGGAAATGTTGACTTTTCGCTGGAAAAGTCAACCGAGCGACGTTTTGGTCCATTCGAGGACCATTTTGGATCCAAAAAGCTTAGACGTCGTCGCAGCGGTCTTAGTTGAGCCGTTTCCTTGTAGCCCGTGAAGTTTCGTAATTTCTTGGAAAAAGTGCTCGTTCGGGGCCCGAAACAGCCGAATTTCGCGAATCTGACTGAAAATTTCTAGAAGATATTTTCCAAAAAGGTGTGGGACCCACATGACACATGTCATGAATGTGGTGGAAGGAAATTGGAGGACAACTTTACCCTTTACTTTAAAGAAAAGACAAAAGGAAAAGGAAGGGCATTTTGGTCTTTTTGCTATGTGTTATTGTTTGAATCAATTTAAAAGGGAAATGTGGAGGTGATACACGGCAATTCAGCAAAAAAATAGGAAATGGAGAGAGAAAGAAGAGAGAGAAAGGGAAGGAGAGAAAAGGAAAGAAAAGGGGAGATTTTGGTGATTTCCCGACGATCCGACCGATCAATCGACTCAACGATTGAAGATTCGTCATCCCGTCATCATTCCCTACGGTGAGCACCTAACCGATTTTTGTTTTGATACGTTTAAATTTTAGGGTTTAAGTTTAAACGGTTTGATTATGGTTGGTTTTTGGTTAAAATTGGTTTAAAGATGAATGGTTGAGGTTTGGGGTTCGTTAGGAACGTTTTGGGGCAAAAAGGGAATTTTTCCATTGTGGCCGTGTGGGGCCCACGTGCTCGGGTGCTCGGGTTTTAGTGCTCGGGTGGTTTAAAACGTTCCCCAGACCATTTACCCTTAACCGAATCGAAATTTGGAATTAAATTGGAGAAGTTGTAATTTATCGGGTTTAGAAACTTTAAACGTCATTTAATTGACTCGGGAATCGGAATGCGATTCGGGCAAGTACATTGGGTTCCTTGAACTATTCTAAGACCGTAGAAACAAAAACGGGGGCAATTAACAAAACCCGGGCAGATTCGCCATGTCGGGCGAATCGGGCCTTTACGGGTCCCTTATCGACAATGTCGAGTAATTGGGAAGTTTGGGAGTGATCGACATTGTCGGGGTTAAGTTTGGGCGTCGAGTTTAATGGTTTTCGGTTTAGTCCTGCGAGTTGTTAAGTGACTTTAAATTGTGTTCTTTTAGATCGTGCCACGGACCGAGGCAAGGGAAAGCTGGGTGAGTGACTGAGATCATCACCGGAGCTCGTGGTTGGATTTTGGGAGAACACGCACGAGGTAGGGAAAAGTAGCCGGATCTCGGCCCTGACTGGGGAAAGTTAACAGTAGAATTTCATGTGACACCGGGGTGTCGTGGGTTGAGTAGATTTATTTAATTATTAGAAAAGCATGATACGGGATTGTAGCGTTTATTAGAAAAGCATGTTACGAGACTTAGTAATTATGAGAAAAGCATGTGACACTTAATAGTGTCGTAGGAGCAGAGAACTTAGCGTTAATTGATTTACTGGAGGCATATGACCATGCCCGGAGGTTGATTGTGAACTTGTCGATATTAGGAGTACTGGAGGCATATGACCATGCCCGGAGGTTGATTGTGAAACTATTGATATTAGGATTGTTGGAGGCTTGGGTTAAGCCGGAGGTTGATTGTTTATTTTGGCGTCTTGGGTGGCCCTGAGAGCCTGTTTTATTATTGTTGAGTCTTGGGTGGCCATGAGAACCCGTGTTATTATTCGTGTTTGGGTGGCCATGAGAGCCCGTACTTTACTGTTGGTGTTTTAGTTGGCTTACGAGTTAGAGTCTCGGTAAGTTGCAAGCGTGTTTTATTGTTGAGTTTTGGGTGGCCATGAGTGCCCGTGGGGTCGTTGGACCCGTATCTTTACCTTTGGTGTGTCTTGAGTGGAAGTGAGTGCCGTGGGGTTGTTGAACCCGAGTCTTGACCGTTGGTGTGTCTTGAGTGGCAGTGAGTGCCGTGGGGTTGTTGAACCCGAGTCTTGATCGTTGGTGTGTCTTGAGTGCCAGTGAGTGCCCGTGGGGTTGTTGAACCCGAGTCTTGATTGTTGAGGTGTCTTGAGTGGCCTTGAGTGCCTGTGTTGTTGAACTTACTTGTGATTGTGTTTGTGATTGTGACTGTGATTGTGGTTGCCTGAGTGAGAGAGGTTAGTGAGACAGGTCGACCGCCTGGCCTGAGTGGTTCGGCAAAGCGCGTGAGTGAGAGAGGTTACTGAGACAGGTCGACCGCCTGGCCTGAGTGCTTCGGCAAAGCGCGTGAGTGAGACAGGTCGACCGCCTGGCCTGAGTGGTTCGGCAAAGCGCGTGAGTGAGACAGGTCGACCGCCTGGCCTGAGTGGTTCGGCAAAGCGCGTGAGTGAGACAGGTCGACCGCCTGGCCTGAGTGGTTCGGCAAAGCGCGTGAGTGAGAGAGGTTACTGAGATAGGTCGACCGCCTGGCCTGAGTGGTTCGGCAAAGCGCGTGAGTGAGGGAGGTTACTGAGCAGCTGGTTTGCGATCCTTTGTGATCTTGTTTGGTGTGCGATTCTTTGTGATCTTGTTTGGCGTTGTGTAGTCTTTCTGTCGTGTCCTTGGAGGAGGTCGTTGATAGTTGTGTCGGGTCTACATTGTGTTGTCGAGCGTTGAGTCTGTTGAGGAAAGTAACGGGTTGTGGGTCAATTAGGTACTTGAGTTGGGGACTGTAGTCCCGGTGTTGGGTTTGGTTCTAGTGTTACTGGCTTTTTCTGCTAATTATGCCGTAGTCAGTCTGTTATCCATGGTGGTGAGCGAACGCTCACCCCTAGCTGCTTTTCCTACAGGTACTGTTCGTGGGACGGACTAGGTGAGCTTCTCGAAGCTTGTGGAGCTAGGAGCGGAGTCCGGGTTTTGTCTTTTGAGTCTAGTGACGGATACCTTGTACTTTTGTCCACTTGTTGGGACGTGTTTTGAACTGTAATTATTATTTTGTTGAACCAACTGGTATTTTAAAGTGTTTAATGAAAACAGGTTTCAAGTGCTTTTATGTTTTTAAAACGTTCGCGTCCCTAGTTTGGTTTACTGAAATTGGGGCGTGACAGGTACAATGCTCGAGGATATTATCAAGCCCCTTCCCCGAAGCAAGGCGCCCTTAGGTACGGTACTCTAGGATACAAATCATACTCCTAAAGGCGAGCTCTGAGGCCCTTGATTCCCTCAATCGGTTGCACATGACATAAAATTATGATCCTTCTGGAACTCCATAATAGAGGAGTCGAACCGTGGGGTACTGATGAGTGTAAATTTGTCCTATCTAATTTGACTAGTTTTCCCAATATTTTTACCTTGTTTGTACTTCTTTTTGATATTTTTCGCGTTTACTAATAATTGCAGAAAACCTCGTTCTTGGTAGATATTTTTGAAGTGTTCAAAATATATTCATGATTGCTCTTGTTTTGTAGGCCTTGAGAAACGAGACAGATCGGAGGAAAAGACGGAGCAAAATGACCGATAGAAATTTAGAGTTTACTTGAAAAACGCCACAACGAAGCAAGCCACGTGGGCCCATTACTAAGCGCCATGTGGCACTCTTATCCCTTAAATTTCTTAGTGCGTGTCTCCTCCCTTGTGCGTGAATGTAAAGACATTTTTTTATATTTTTTATATTTCTATAATTATGTTACAGTAGATATTTTAAAGAGTAAACTACAAATACCTACCCCAAACATAGTTATATAACAAATAGCCCAAGTCATCAACTAAAATGATGAAAATACCCTCAACTACACTTCAATAATTATTTAAAAAAATTATTTTAAAAAATTATTTTAAAAATCACTTTTTTTTAGATATATATATTTACTTATTAAATCACTTTAGTTTTATTTAAAAAAATCGCTTCGGTTTTATTTTTTTAAAATCACTGAGGGCATTTTCGTAATTTTAGCTGATGGCTTCGGCTATTTATTATATAAATAAACATCTGAGTAGGTATCAGTTAAAAAAACCTTTAGAGTATGTATCAGTTAAACGCTACACGTTTGGGGTAGGTATTTGAATTCCCTATTTTAAAAATAGCACATTTTTGTTTCTCTCTCTATATATATATAGGCGTAGGAGACATATGGATATCAGATTTTTTAGTTTGAAATTAAATCAAACACTTTATTTTTTTTTGTTCTTCCTTTTCTTTCTCTTGTTCTTCAATTGTTCTTCAAGCTTTGAGTTTTTTCTACCACTAAAGGCCATAACTAAGACAATCCAAAGAGGTTTCAAGCATCCATGAGCCTCCCACCATCTCAAACTTTTCCATTTTCATGTGTTGAAGCTTTGGAGAGTTGGAGATGCTGGGTTTTCAAGCTAGATGAATTTTCGATTGGGTTTCTCAACCCAATCCTGGTTCCAATCTCTATTCTTCTCTATTTTGTTGTAAGGCTCGGGTTTTTTGTACGGTTGAGTAGGATTTGGATTCAATGACCTTGGATTCTATTCCAATCTTTGGTCATGGGTGTTGTATTAATGTTGATTGTCTTTAAATTGATGCATGGGTTTGTGGTTAATTTGATTTTGGTGATGTTTTTGGGATGATTTGGGTTTTTGATCTTAATTAGCATCCAACTTCTTGTATGGGTATTCATCTATATTTAAGCTACTCAATGTTTATGCGTGATTTTCGTGCTTTGTGTTCGATTTGTCATGTGTTTGGACCCGATTTCATGTGCTAGCTATTTCGTCTCTTATGCGTGTATCAAGTTCTAGGCTACAGTTCATGTTACAAACTGTTAGTTCGGGGTATGTATTCGTTACGAAATGATTTCGGGGTATTTATCCGTTAAACGTGTATAGTACGGGATATGTGAGCATAATTAACCCATAATAAATTAGGGCGTAAATATCGAAACTCACTCTTAAGTATTGGTCACAAACACTACACTACCCAACGTTTCAAAATGACAAATGAACTACCTTAAGTATTGGTCACGCGATTTTGTTAATAAAAACGGTCGGAAAATTTCATTCTGACAGTCATATGACCTCATGTGTCATTTAATGGATGGTGAAATGACGAATTTCCCCTTAATTATTTGACCTCTATACATTTTATAAGGAACAATAATGAGGGTACAATGGTAATGTTCCTTATAAAATGTATAACGTCATTTTACAATCCATTATATGACACTTGAGGTCATATGACTATAGGAATTGAATTTACCGACCATTTTTATGAACAATATCGCGTGACCAATACTTAAGGTAGTGCATTTGTCATTTTGAAAAGTTGGATAGTATAGTGTTCGTGACCAATACTTAAGATAAAGTTTTGATATTTAACCCTAATTTATTATGGGTTAATTACGCTCACATATCCCGTACTATACACGCTTAACGGATAAATACCCCAAATTATTTCGTAACGAATACATACCCCGAACTAACATTTTGTAACAACATCCCCCTTCCATCCATTTTTAGGTTAAACTTAGGTTTGGAGAAAGATTTAGGGTCTTATTTAGGATTGGAGTTGGTTTTGGGATTGTAACACTACGAGTAGTTTTGGAATTTCTGAAAAAATGAACAGTAAATGGACGAAAAAATGGATAGAATGAGGGATTTTGTTATAACTGTTAATTTAGGGTATGTATATGTTATTTGGGGTAGGTATCCGTTAAACGTGTATAGTTTAGGGTAGGTGAATGTAATTAACCATTTTATTAATTCTAAAAAAAAGGACACAAGGATACTATAAAGAAAACCTAATAAACACCAAACCCTTATACAATGAAAAACCACCTCCGAGAAACCCAAGCGGATGAGAACTAGAGGTTGGGAAACATGTTCATCAGGCGCCATTTCGGGCATTCCCGAACAGTCGCCCACCACTCATGCTTGTTTAAGGGGGAACGATATTACGGGCATAAACCCGGTTGGACTCTAGGAGCAACTCAGTATCGGTGGTGATTTGACCGAGCTCATGTCAGGCTTGCAAGAACGTCAACTCGAATCGCTGCACCTAGAGGTTGGTCTTTTCCCAGTGATCCTTTAGACGTTCAATCCTTATAGAGCTCATGTCAGTACTCTCTTATAGTACTCTCGTGAATCATCCACACAACAACTAATCTCCTCTCCTCAACATCTGTCCACAATGGGCCCATCGATTCGTTGGTGGATAAAATATTTTGCTGCTGCCACATCTGTTTTGGTGAGAGGCTTGAAGATGAAGAGTACTAGCTGATTCTGCACTTGGTTTGATTTAAATAAGGGAGGCTGGATCGTAGGGTTTGCTTTCCAAAGAGATTGAGTAAATTCAACACTTACTTGGCAGAATAGGTCAAACTAATTTGTGGAGGAAAATTCGGTGCATGTGACCAAAGAGGCAGATTCGATCACCTATAAAAAACAAACATAAAAGGTTACATTTATTTCAAACTTTAAGGGTAGTCTTCTGATTACAAAATGAAACCAGACTAGTTCAAAACCAGGTACAAGAATACAAAAACGGAAGATTGAACATGCTAATTGTGGGTCATAGCTCGAAACATCTCGAACATAAGAGCCTTGGGGTTGGCCTTCTCCAACGAGGTCCCGTCATTTGTGTCGAGCGCAACTACTTCCGCATACTAGCTGGTCAATAACAGTTGATAATTCATCAGCTTCGCCTTTGTTCGCTCAAACCGACCATGCCGACGTTGTTCTCGGTGGATCATGTACACTACTGGTGTCGTTCCCATATCAGCCTAGGTTACAGCGCTCTCGTTCTTGGAGTCCATAAATTTGGTTGAGCACTATTTTTGGAAAGTTTTGGTTTGTGTCTTTAAAGGATGAGGATGGGTTGCCTTTTACAGGCAACTGAATCGGCCTACAAGGCATTGCGAGGGTACACGGTTCAGATTACGATACAATAAAGTTTCCGAACTACAGGTAAATGGAACTACAATGAATTAAACTACATAAATAAAATGAACATGTAACTTAAGGTCGTCATCTATAACGACCTCGTTCCTGAATAGATTTCAAATGTGTTCGATAAGATCACCCTTCAATTGTTGGTGGACTTCTCGATTCTGTATTCGGCTTGACTAGTTTTTGATGTAATTATAATCGGGTATTGGCCCTCAATGGATGGGTATGATTTGTTCGTCGGATGGGAGTCGTTCTATGTCTCCTTGGAAGGTTTCACGTTCATCATCCACAATCATGTTGTGCATATTAATGCACGCCCGTATGAAGGGATTTATTCGTCCATGTGTTCTCTCTACATCCCTCCGGTGACCGGATTCTCGTCGGAATCATGAAACCGATGTCTTTTCATCATTATGTTCAGGTTGATTTCATCTTATGCGAAATATTGGGAAATTATTAACCACGGGCAGAAGGATGCAAAGGTGGAAGAGTGTGCTGTTGCGGGAAAGGTCGTCTCGGTAGATGGAGCTCCTCGTCGGTCCAAACAGAAGAGCCATCAGATGGAGAACAATACCAGGACTGAAAGTGTACATGGGTCTGTGGTGGTTCGTCGACCCAAACGGAAATGTAGACGGCCCCCACAGCCGGAGGAGAAAGGCTTAGAGGTTGAGGGTCTTGTTCAGTTTGTGAAAGCAAATCAGGCCTAATCCAATGTGGGTCTGATGACTAGGGTCCGGAGAGTGATTATAGAGGAAGAACTATTCATCTGTAACATGCCTTATGGCACCACGACGACTTGGCTGAGAGACACTTTTTCCCCGTTTGGCGAGATTGTTTCTGCAACCGCACTTAGCCGGCCAAATTTCAAAGCTCAATTGTTTGTGTTTGTACAATTCTAATCTAAGGAGTCTGTGGCTCAGGCTATTGATAGTATGAATGGTCTGAAGCTGAATAGGTACCAACTGTTTGTCGCTCTTGCCAAAAGTCGGAAACCAGACGCCAGAATTATAGTTGATACCGGAATCGTAGAACAGAGCATTTTTGCAGCGAAGCAGGGTGAGCTGTTTTGTGGGTTTTAAGGCGACAATTCTCCGGCGTTGGGTTGTGATCCTGGATCCAGATGTGAGAATCAGAAGCATGACGATCAGAGCACTCAAGCAACCATCGAACAGAGCACTCAGATTAGAGAGAATGCAGAACAGAGAACTCAGGCTCGATTAGATGCTACGGAGCGAGGTGGAAACAGGGCTCCCCTGGTTGTTGACTATGTCCCATCGTCGGAGTTTGTCTCCGGAGATATGATTATTGGACTTAATTCTGATTGCGTGGAGAGATCCCAGCCACTTCTTCGAATTTGATTTTGGATAACTCAGCGACAGTTAAGGAATGTGATCAGAATTCTGTGGATTGTGGTGATAATCCTCTCGTGATTTTCAAATCAGATCGAGCAGATTTTAGGGAGAATCAAGCGCTGGAACGAGAAGATTGTGATCCGATTGGGTTGAGTGGTTTGGTTACGTGTCAAGCAACCCACGAAGGTTTGTTTGACCAGACCCGAGTGGGTCCAAATAAACTTGACCCGATTTGTGTCGATTCGACCCATATATCTATTTTGGGTATTGAGGAATTAGGAGCTGGCTCGGGCTCATTTGGAGTTGTCGATTAGGTGCCCGAACAGCAGGGCAGTCCTTGGAAGGACGTTGTCCTTAAGCTTAGTTGTAAGGGTGGTCCTCCAAAGAAGCCGGTTTCTCGGATGAGTCCCAATGATCTTTACTTTACTAGGTCAAAGAAACAATTTGGCGTTACTCCTGGACCGAATGTGTGGACTCAAGTCCGTGCTTTGGCTGCCAAGAAGAAAGCTGGATTGTAGTTTCTGATTGTTTTTCAAGAAATGGTTATGCCTTTTAGCTCCCCTTACTGGAGCTCCCATGTAATCGTTGAACGGTCTTTGACCCCCTAGGCCCTATCCTTATCGGATAATGCTTTTCATTAAAAAAAATCGAGCTTATAAAAAAATGCATGCTCGTATGATAATAGACAATTTTTAATCACCCAACCTCGAGCAGGCCTACTGATGATATAGAAACGAGCTTGCAGGATCCTGAATGCCCTCTCTGTTGGGTCTCGAGGTAGGGTTGGAGATGAACCAACTCGCAGCGGAAAATCAATGAAAACCAAGAGACCATTAGAACCATGAAACAACTAACAAAGAATGGATTAACAAGAGAAAAATTCAGCACTAGTTCTTACCAAAACAAGAACACCGGTTAACGAATGATTGGCTTGAGTCTCCAAGACGCCTACGTATCCACATGGGAATCAAAGCCACGTAGTTCTTCTCTTTGAGGACTCAAGAACACAAAAATGGAGGAGGAAACTAGCCAAACCCGAAATGGCCATGGAAGAGGGAGAGAAAATGTGTTTCCTATTCTTGTCTTGTGTTTGTTATGTTGAAAAAAGATGACTTAAACATAACAAAACCCATACTTGTCCAACTAAAGGCATGGGACAAGTATGGTGTCAAGTAAGGTGTAAATAGGACAAAGTATGGCAAGACAAGATTGGGTTAGGTGGTGAATCACCAACACCTTAATCCTTGTCTTGCTTACTTAGTACTAATTAATCAAGACTTGATTAATTAGTTCCATGGGCCTTGGTTGCATGGGCCTTTCATGGGCCTCTTGGAACATGGCCCGTGACCATTTCCAACGAGGTCCCGTGATTCGCTCATCGCCTCCATGCCTTCCATACCGGAAATGTCCAACATTATCCGACGCGATCAATCCCAAGACTCCAAGCCTTGTCTCGATCCGTAAAGTCCTATTCACTTACGGGCACATGACCCAAAACCCAGTTTTGGTCATGTCCCGAGACAACTCCCTTTTGGCCATTCTCCATAAATGTGTCAATGAGTTTCATCCTCCGGTGTGACCCTTAGGTTTATGCATGTCAATAGATCAACGTAAAATCCCATTTTACTTGATCCTATTTAAGTGGCAACTAACGAGACTTTAGTATTGCCTGACACTACATAACGAATCGACCCTGTCGATTCTAACCTTTCCGTCGTCCCTGTCATTATCCTTTTATCTCTGATATCCTGATTGAGATAAGGCATAGAGCCGTCATCCTTATTATTCTCAATCACCGTTCCTTGATATGTGAGATGACTGAAGATATGATACCCAGTATCATGTGCATGGCCATGCTATTCTTCCAGTCACTCTCGATCAAGTGGCCGAGAACCGATATCTTTCCCATACCTTAGTATGAGGGATAAATCCCTTAGCCGTCTTTCGTGTCACTCATGTAGCCCGTCCCCAAGCCAATCCTGGCCGTTATGGAAGCCCTGTTACGGACAACGTTAGGCTCAGGTCAAACTCAGTTGTTGACTACATAGCGATCACAAAGACTCCTTGGTCTAAGGATACATGACAAGCTACAACACTGAATATGTTCATGACTTAATCTATGGCACATATTCAGGGCGGGTCGTCCAATATCATGTCCCACATGATATCTATGATCAGACTCCGGAATCCCATTCCAATGACTAACAGAACGTAAGCCATAAAGAGCCATCTTTCATACTAGTCGCTTCTAGTGAAGCTTTGTTGACTAGGGACCCATCGAGTGTGATCTATCTCGATCTATGGTTCTATTCGCATGGTGGGCATAGATCAGAGCACACATCGATATATTACTCCAACACATAAGTAATATAAAGCCGCTTTAATTTTATTGCTAACGATGATATATACATTTGGACATTTAGGATTGAACTACGGGCACTAAGACTAACAATCTCTCACTTGCCCTAGTTCCAATCTAAACTCCAATATGTCCCCATCGACTTTACATGTCTAACATGTTCAGGCAGTGACACTGCCTTAGTCAAATGGTTGGCTATGTTATCATCTGTTGCAATATCGGTTATCTTCACTTCACCTCAGTTCAGTATTTATCTGATGAGGTGGATGCGCCGCAGTACATGTTTGGATTTGTTATGCGATCTAGGCTTTTAGCTTGCGCAATGGCCCTTGTGTTGTCGCAAAATGGATTCACCGGACTGGATGGGTTTTTAATTACACCCAGCCCTGCCATGAATTTACAAATCCACATAGCCTCCTTAGCTGCCTCTGCAGCATCCATGTACTTGGCCTCTGTCGTAGATTCGGCAATGGTATCTTGCTTTACGCTTTCCCAGCTAAAGCTCTGCCATTCAGCGTAAACACATATCCTGATTGACTTCTAGAGTCATCTGGATTTGTCTTGGAAAACTAGCGTCTACTCATCCTTCGACAACTAGTTCAGCATCATCTTTCCCCCGGGTTAGAATGATGTCTACTGGTACAACATAAGGCTTACGAGACGTCTGGTCTCATACATGTCATGGCATATATGATCGATCCTGCCCCCAAGCGCATAGGATTCTCATCATCCTTTTCAGCTCATCAGGTGTCTTAGGACACTGAGTCTTGCTGAGATGAATGCCATGACTAGTGGGTAAGAGTCCTTTCTTTGAATCGAGCATTAAGAACCTACTCAATGCCTTGTTCACATAGGTTCCCTAACTTAAATCCAAGACCCTCTTGGTGCGATCTCTACATATCTTAATCCTTAAGATATGAGAAGCATCGCCTAAGTCCTTTATTGAAAAACACTTCCTCAACAAAGCTTTAGTCTCGTGCAAGGTTGGGATGTCGTTTTCAATGAGAACCAGAAAGGTAATATTGCTCCCACTAGCCTTCTTATAAACGCAAGATTCATCCTCGTTCTTGATTAAGCCAAATCCAATTACAGCTTCATCAAAACGAAGGATCCAACTCCGAGAAGTTCGTTTCAATCCATAAATGGATTTCAACAACTTATAAATCTTTCCTTTATTCTTCGGATCGTCAAAACCTTTGGGCCGAGACATACAAACGTACTCAGTCAAATTTCCATTTAGGAAAGCGGTTTTGACATCCACTTGCCATATCTCGTAATTATGATACGCAGTTATGTCAAGAAGAATTTGGATCGATTTTGACCACAGCCACTAAGGAGAAGGTTTCCTCATAGTCAATCCATTGGATCTGCCTATAACCTTTCGCCACCAGTTGAGCTTTGTAGGTCAGAGGGTTGCCGTCCATGTCCATCTTCACCTTGAAGATCCATTTGCATCCTATGGTCCTCACACCATTGATGGGATCAACCGGTTCCCAGACTCGGTTGTCCGACATGGATTGCATTTCCTCCCTCATGGCTCCCAGCCATAACTCGGAGTTGGGCCCATCCACGACTTCCTGAAAGGTGGCTGAATCATCGTGATCCACCATGACTTCATTGTCACCTCCGGATACCATATCTTGGAGGTGGAAGATTGATCCTTTCAAATCGCCTTGGACCTTCCGGAATTGTAACAGGAATTGGTTCTTACTCTACGACAATCTCTGGCTCCTTTCTACTGGGTTGCCAATTGGTTTAGACAGATCTGTACCATCCTGAATTTCTTCGAGATGCACAGTCCTCCCAATGACGTCTTTGGAAACAAAACTTCTTTTCCATAAAGACCCCACCCCAAGCGACGAACACCATGTTCTCACTGGGATTGTAGAAATAGTATCCCCTTGTTGCTTTGGGATACCACACGAAAGTGCATATCTCAGATCTTGGTTCGAGCTTAGTCGAAACCAAATGTTTCACATAAGCCTCGCAACCACAAATCTTTAGGAAGGACAAAGCGGGCATCATCCCGTACCATTTTTAAAATGGTGTCCCTTGCACACCATTCGTCGAAGCCCGATTCACTATGAATGCGGTCGTCTCTAGAGCAAAACCCCTAAAAGAGATTGGGAGATCAGTCCAACTAATCATGGAACAGACCATTGTCTAACAATGTCCGATTTCTCCGTTTGGCTACACCTTTCAACTACAGTGACCTAGGAGGAGTCCATTCCAAAAGGATCCCATTCTCTTTTAGATGATCTAATAACTCTGTGGTCAAGTATTTTCCACCTCGATCCAATCGAAGTGCCTTAATACCTTTGTCAAGCTGGTTTTCTACTATAGTCTTAAACTCTTTGAATTTATCAAAAGCTTCAGACTTATGTCTCATCGAATAGACATAACCATATTTACTGTAATCATCAGTAAATGTGATAAAGTAGCTAAAACCCCTCCTGGCAAGTGAACTTATTGGTCTACACACATTCGAGTGTATCAGCCCCAATAATTCACCCGCCCTTTCATCGCGATCGATAAAGGGCACTTTAGTCATTTTGCCCATCAAACAAACCTTGCACCTATCGATCGAATGGAATTCGAATGAACGTGAAAGCCCGCACTTCTGAAGTGCTGATAGGCGCTTCTTGTTTATGCGACCCAAATGACAGTACCATAACAGAGTTAGGTTTAAATCGTTGGATTTAGACCTCTTGGTATTAACGGAATATATAGAACTTGAGGCATTGTTACCCATATCTAATATGTACAATCCTCCAACCATGTCAGTACTGGTATAAAACATATCATTGCATAGAACATTGAAAACTCCATTTCCAATATTAACATTATATCCTTCCTTGTCAAACACGGATACAGATATAATATTCCTACTAAAAGTAGGTATGCAATATACATTATACAATACTAAGACAAGGCCTCTTGGCAAAGCAAGACTCATGGATCCTACAGCAGTTGCCACAACTCTGAGGTCCATTTCGTGCTTTCCAAATATCTCCTACTTTCAGCCACCATATATTAGTGCATGTGTGAGATTCAGTCATGGTATCTAATACCCATGAATCTTTGGAAGTAGAGAGATGTAGCTCTATAGAGTTAATACCGAATGAAGGCACGATCCCACCGCCCTTCCTTAGATCATCCAGGTTTCCTGATGAAGGCGCAGTCCTACTGCCCTTCTTCAGATCATCCAGGCTATTTGATGAAGGCGCAGTCCCACTGCCCTTCTTCAGATCAGCCGTGAACTTCCTGTAATCCCGGTTCCAATGACCAGGCTGTTGGCAGTAGAAGCAGACATTCTCAGGTGTCTCATCTTTCCTGCCAAGTGCGCATGGGCCCAGCCCTTGCCACTTCCAATTCCCTTGTTGACCATCAGAATATCCTTGGATCCCAGATCCCTGAGATATTCTTCTCAGCAGTTAATGACACTTCATGTAACTCTGATATGGTCTTAGAGACAGCCTTGTCAAGGACATATTCTTTGCGTTCAGACTTGAGGACTATTCTCAAAATTCTGTACCAGTCCAAATAGTTTGTCCCATTTAGCTTGACCCTGTCAAGAATGGTTTTTAATGACAAACTATTAATGTTCGCTGAATTTGCCATTTGATCTACAACAGATAAAATTCAATCAGTAAACTGAATAAATTTTATGAAGATCAAGCTTAAACACCAACAATCGATTCTAAACCTTTAGAATCTGAAACCAAGATCCTTGATTCACTCGATTAAGCTGAACTAATGCTCACCACTTAATCGAGCTATGTAGGTAGGACTCCATCCAATCACATCCAATGTGACTCCTGGCTAGGGTATGTACTTATGTACACGACTTACCCTATCTGTTACCCTAGCTCAACCTCAGGCCGAGAATCGTAGTCGGGTCCACCAATTTTCAACTATGGCTCGTCACTATGTAGGTGCTCCGCTAATGCGCACGACACCCACATATGTCGTCCAAACCTACTACCCCGCTTCCCCATGGATGCTCCGCTAATGCGCACGACACCCATAGGACGGGGAGGTAGTAAGGTGTTGATGATTGGTAGGTATCGGACATGACCCGCTTTTACTTGTCCAGTTGTGTTCAAAACTTTGGCACATCCTAGATGCGATGAGCACATCAACTACATTCCAAATGCAATGATGCCTCAAATTACATCCAATGTAATTCTTCCTTTGAACCCTTCAACTACATCCAATGCAATGACGGTTCTAAGGGTTCACACACAAGGATTAAAATTCCAATTTTATCTTTGCATGTGAGGTGATATGCTCGGTAAATAAAGTTAAGCATGCAATTCTAAAACACATAGAATTAATCATGCATAAACTAAACCAAGCATAAAGCGATAAATGTGCACATAATAGCCCCCTAAACTAACTCCCACTAGCTTCTTGAGCTCCACCGACTCCAAGCCGATGCCAACACCCGAAAAGCCACCAAATGACTTTTTCGCCCTTTCTTCGTCTTGAGTAATATATTACAATTTAATACACGACTCGCAGGTCGGGAATAAATAAATATTACAAACAAGTGGTTCGACGACCACACCTTGAAAGAATAATTACACGCTAACTCTAACGGCTCGCAGGCCGTGAAAAGCGATAAATAATTAAATCGAGCTCGGGGCTATTATGTACACCATGCCAACATCACATCACACATCGTGTTATCAAACAAGCATGTTATCAAACATCATGTGATTTTCCGGTTTTAATTAATAGCCAAGTTTCGAAATTTTTTGATGCTCGGTTTATCGAAACCGTTCAAAAATGAAACTTTTGAACATTTGATCTTCGAGTTCGTCATGACGGTTCCAAACTCGTCATAACTAACAAAACGGTTTAGCCTTGGCATATCAACCATCCAATGGTCATGCTTGGCCTAGCTCCGTCCAACGGAGCCCCGTTCGGTCCCGGTTTCGGCTCCCCGAGAGTCCCGCTCCCGAGACCCGAAAAATCAAATTTTTTTTCAAAATTTCCAGATTTGAAATAATTTTCAAAAATTCATTTTACATGCATTAAATCCATAAACAATAATTTAAAACATGTTATCAAACAATTTAGCAAAACAACATGCCAAAAACGAAACTTTCAAGCAAAACCGAAACTTTGAACACCGTCTTGTGAATCCCGAAGGTAGCATGGCTCTGATACCACTGTTGGGTCTCGAGGTAGGGTTGGAGATGAACCAACTCGCAGCGGAAAATCAATGAAAACCAAGAGACCATTAGAACCATGAAACAACTAACAAAGAATGGATTAACAAGAGAAAAATTCAGCACTAGTTCTTACCAAAACAAGAACACCGGTTAACGAATGATTGGCTTGAGTCTCCAAGACGCCTACGTATCCACATGGGAATCAAAGCCACGTAGTTCTTCTCTTTGAGGACTCAAGAACACAAAAATGGAGGAGGAAACTAGCCAAACCCGAAATGGCCATGGAAGAGGGAGAGAAAATGTGTTTCCTATTCTTGTCTTGTGTTTGTTATGTTGAAAAAAGATGACTTAAACATAACAAAACCCATACTTGTCCAACTAAAGGCATGGGACAAGTATGGTGTCAAGTAAGGTGTAAATAGGACAAAGTATGGCAAGACAAGATTGGGTTAGGTGGTGAATCACCAACACCTTAATCCTTGTCTTGCTTACTTAGTACTAATTAATCAAGACTTGATTAATTAGTTCCATGGGCCTTGGTTGCATGGGCCTTTCATGGGCCTCTTGGAACATGGCCCGTGACCATTTCCAACGAGGTCCCGTGATTCGCTCATCGCCTCCATGCCTTCCATACCGGAAATGTCCAACATTATCCGACGCGATCAATCCCAAGACTCCAAGCCTTGTCTCGATCCGTAAAGTCCTATTCACTTACGGGCACATGACCCAAAACCCAGTTTTGGTCATGTCCCGAGACAACTCCCTTTTGGCCATTCTCCATAAATGTGTCAATGAGTTTCATCCTCCGGTGTGACCCTTAGGTTTATGCATGTCAATAGATCAACGTAAAATCCCATTTTATTTGATCCTATTTAAGTGGCAACTAACGAGACTTTAGTATTGCCTGACACTACATAACGAATCGACCCTGTCGATTCTAACCTTTCCGTCGTCCCTGTCATTATCCTTTTATCTCTGATATCCTGATTGAGATAAGGCATAGAGCCGTCATCCTTATTATTCTCAATCACCGTTCCTTGATATGTGAGATGACTGAAGATATGATACCCAGTATCATGTGCATGGCCATGCTATTCTTCCAGTCACTCTCGATCAAGTGGCCGAGAACCGATATCTTTCCCATACCTTAGTATGAGGGATAAATCCCTTAGCCGTCTTTCGTGTCACTCATGTAGCCCGTCCCCAAGCCAATCCTGGCCGTTATGGAAGCCCTGTTACGGACAACGTTAGGCTCAGGTCAAACTCAGTTGTTGACTACATAGCGATCACAAAGACTCCTTGGTCTAAGGATACATGACAAGCTACAACACTGAATATGTTCATGACTTAATCTATGGCACATATTCAGGGCGGGTCGTCCAATATCATGTCCCACATGATATCTATGATCAGACTCCGGAATCCCATTCCAATGACTAACAGAACGTAAGCCATAAAGAGCCATCTTTCATACTAGTCGCTTCTAGTGAAGCTTTGTTGACTAGGGACCCATCGAGTGTGATCTATCTCGATCTATGGTTCTATTCGCATGGTGGGCATAGATCAGAGCACACATCGATATATTACTCCAACACATAAGTAATATAAAGCCGCTTTAATTTTATTGCTAACGATGATATATACATTTGGACATTTAGGATTGAACTACGGGCACTAAGACTAACACTCTCCACATCTTTCCTTCCGGCCTCCTTTTTATTTGTGTATAACATGTGTCTCCGTAGTTATGGTGTAGGGAAAGACATAACAAAGCATGCCTACAATGGATAAATTCCATCAGTCAAGTAGTAAGGCATGTTGTAGTTCGTACCATTAACTTGAAATACGAGTGGGGGTTGTTCACCTCGATATAGGTGTGAAAATATGAACGATTGGTTCAACACATTAATATCGTTATTTGAACCCGATATACAAAAGTATGCGTGCCAAATCCAGGTGTCGGGCCCAGCTACTACTTCAAGCATGACTGTCGGTCCAGAATGGTCGCCCCGCTCGTAACCCCCTGATGCGCTTTCAGACAATTCTTCCATGCCCAATTCATGCAATCGAGGCTGCAATATAACCTGGGAAACCACGAATTTCATTGATACGGGTAATGTAAGAAATGTGATTACTGTTTGGGGAAGCAAAACCATGCATGTACTCGAGGATCTTTGTCTCATCCATAATCAAATATTCGTCCAGGCTATCAGCCAAAGGACCATAGAACAACATCCGTATAGTTGTCGTACACTTTTTTTTGAGAAACCGGGCTGACCACGACATTCATTTTTTTTTTTGGAAGTCGTCATCGTACTCAGACACGCCATTTGCAGTTTTCATGAAAACTGATTTCGCCATTCTGAAGCGCCGACGAAATATTTTGTTATCGTACATTTGGGTCGCTACAAAGTAGTCAAACACAATTTGGTCGTGAGCAGCGCTGCGATATCTTAAAATGTATTACCTTTTCTGCTTCCCCCGAACGGGATCCGTCGTACGTGTCTTTGCCTCCCTAATCTTTTCTTGCATAGACTCATACATCTCTTCCTCCGCTTCTTGGGTCCTTTCACGTAACGTTGCGTAGTCCATTTCTCTGTGACCATACTCCTCACTACTTAATGAATCTATAACGACAGGACGGGAACACAAAGTATAGAGAGAAAATTTATGGGGGAGAGATAATTTGTGTGATTATTTGTGTAGGGATGCACTACTCAAAATTTTAGGAGGCTATTTGTAGAAGGGTTTTTTTAATTAGAAAACAAATCAAATATGTTGGTCAAACGAATATGTTGACTAATGACACGTGGCAGAATCGCCGGACCACTACATATTCTACACGTCAATACGTGCGTACATGGCGTCCGCTGATTCGTTTGGTCAACACCGAGTCTGTAGAATAGACTTTGCTCTGAGTCGACATATTCGTAGACCGTCTAAAGCGCCTTCCACGATTCGACGTGACAAGAGATTACGATTTGACTACACGGAGGGAAAAGCCAATTTTTGGTTGTTTCAACTCCTGATTCGAGTCGAAGAGACCCCACTGTTGAAGGTCTTAGGTGTGTGTAAAAACATTCGCTAATCCGTTCCACCTGTTTATCTGTTCGGTCCGCTATTCATCCACATATAAGTGGACGGATAGTGGGTGTGAAAACTAATTTTTGATACAGGGCAACCTAAATGCTCTTTACCTTCGCTTCAAACCCTAACTTAACCAACCCGCCACTACCCTTATCTTGGCTCCGTCGGTGATGCTCCAGCCTCGGTAATTACCAGTGGTGGCCCTTGTCTTCCCTCCTTCACCTCTCTTCTTTCTCTCAACTCCTTTGTTTTCCAGATCTGCCTCAACCACTGTTCTGTTCTTCTTTCCCCTACTCCACCTTAGACCATTGTCTCAGGTCAACGTAGTTTTGCTTCTTCTAGAGACTCGACATCCTCATCGGAGCATCGTCATTGGTAGTTCCTTGGCCGGTTTCATCTTTCTGATCCGGAATGGGAGGTGTTCGTGTCTTCCCATGAGGGTTCGGTTCTGTTGGTCGACCGATTCTTTTCGTCTCTCTGTCCCCTTGCAGGAGCTCTGCTCAGCTAGTCTTATGTTGTGGTTAGGTTAGTTGTCTACCAATACTTTGCCTCTCTCTATGTGAACGTTGATGGTAGAGATTGGAGTTTTTCTCCTTCATCGTCTTCAGGGAACTCGGGTCAATCGGACTTAGGCTTTATGTATGGTCGTTCTCCCTGGGAGTGCTGCCGACTTTTTGGGCACGTGGCTCCATGTAGGTCAATTGAGGTCTCTGATCGTCGGAGCTCCTACGTAAAGGTGGTGCTCTACTAGTTCAAGCCTCAGTAGCACGGGCCTGGTTCGCTCTTGATCAATTTCGTCTTGTAATCCTTACAACGGTGGTGCCTCCCCAATTAATTTTCTTGAGGTCTCTTGTGTCTCGGATTTCAGTTTTATCCCTCATTTTTGTTAGTCTGAGTGCCCACAATTCAATTGTAAACATCAAATAGTATATATCATCGTTAGCAATGAGAATCCGGAGTCTGATCATAGATATCGTGTGAGACATGATATTGGATTGCCCGACATGAATATGTACCATAGATCAAGTCATTAACATATTTATTGTCGTAGATTGTCATTTATCCTTAGACTAAGGAGTCTTTGTGATCGCTATGCAGTTAACAACTGAGTTTCACATGAACCTAACTTTGTTCGTAACAGGGCTTCCATAACGGCAAGGATTGGCGTGGGGACATACTACATGACTGACACGAAAGATGGCTAAGGGATTTATCCCTCATACTCTGATATGGGAGAGATATCGGTTCTCAATTGCTTGATCGAGAGTGAATGAAATAATAATATGGCCATGCACATGATATTGGGTATCATATATGCAGTCATCTCACATATCAAGGAACAGTGATTGAGAATAATAAGGATGACGGCTCTATGCCTTATTTCAATCAGGATATCAGAGATAAAAGAATAATAACAAGGAAGACAGAAAAGTTATAATTGATAGAGTCGATTCATTATGCAGTGTCAAGCAATACTAAAGTCTCGTTAGTTTCCAATTATAAGGGATCAAATAAAACGGGATTTTACGTTGATCTACCGACATACATAAACTTAAGGGTCACACCAGAGGATGAAACTTATTAACACACTTATGGAGAATGGCCAAGAGGTAACTTGTCATGGGGCATGACCAAAAATGGGTTTTGGGTCATGTGCCCGTAAGTAATTAGGACTTTACGAATTGAGACAAGACTTGAAGTCTTGGGATTGATCGCGTCGGATAATGTTGGACATCTCCGAGATGGAAGCCATAGAGGTGATGAGCGTGTCACGGGACTGTTAGTTCTAGTGCTTGTAGTTCAATCGTAAATGTCCAAATGTATATATCATTATTAGAAATAGAATTAAAGCGGCTTTATATTACTTATGTGTTGGAATAATATATCGATGTGTGTTCTGATCTTTGCCCACCATGCGAATAAAACCATAGATCGAGATAGATCAAACTCGATTGGTCCCTAGTCAACAAAGCTTCACTAGAAGCAACTAGTATGAAAGATGGCTCATTATGGCTTACGTTTTGTTAGTCACTGGAATGAAATTCCGGAGTCTGGTCATAGATATGATGTGGGACATGATATTGGACGACCCGACAAGAATATGTGCCATAGATCAAATCATGAACATATTCGTTTACGTATCTTGTCATGTATCCTGAGAACAATGATTCTTTGTGATTGCTATGCAGTAAACAACTTAGTTTGATCATAGCCCAATGTTACCTATGATAGGGTTTCCATAATGGTTAGGATTAGCTTAGGGACGAACAACATGAGTATCACGAAAGGGATTTATCCCTCATACTATGGTATGAGAAAGATACTAGTTCTCGGCCTCTTGATTGATAGTGACTGAAAGAATAGCATGACCATGCACATATTGGGTATCATATATTCAGTCATATCATATATCAAGGAACAGTGATTGAGAATTAATAAGGATTACGGCTCTATGCCTTATCTTAATCAGAATATCGGTGATAAAAGGATAATGACAAGGACGACGGAAAGGTTAGAATTCACGTGGTCGATTCGTTATGCAGTGCTTGACAATATTAAAGTCTCGTTAGTTGCCACTTATATAGGATCAAGTAAAATGTGATTTTACGTTGATCTAATGACATGCATAAACCTAAGGGTACACCACAGGATGAAACTCATTGACACATTTATGGAGACTGACCAAAAGGGAGTTGTCTCGGGACATGACCAAAACTGGGTTTTGGGTCATGTGCCCGTAACTACATAGGACTTTACGAATCGACACAAGGCTTGGAGTCTTGGGATTGATCACGTCGGATAATGCTGGACATTTCTGGTATGGAAGGCTTGAGGCGATGAGCGCGTCACGGGACCTCGTTGGGAACTGCCATAGGCCATGTTCCAAGAGGCCCATGAAGGCCCATGTAACCAATGCCCATAGAACTAATTATTCAAGTCTTGATTAATTAGTACTAAGTAAGCAAGACAAGTATTAATGTGTTGGTGATTCACAACCTAACCCCATCATGTCTAGCCATACTTAGCGTCACACTTGTCCTAGTTTACAGCATGCTTCACACCTTACTTCTCCTTGATAGTTGTTGACTATATTGATGGATTAAGTCATCTTATTAATATAACAAAACACAAGACAAGAATAGGAACTACAACTTCACTTCTTCTTTCCACAAGTTTCGGCCAAGAGGAACTTTTCACCCAAAACTTGTGTTCTTGAGTCATCTAAAGAAGAACTATGTGGCTTTGGTTCCAATTGGATACATAGGCGTCTTGGAGACTCAAGCCGATCATCATTTCTTTGGTGTTCTCTTCCTTTCACTTGTGTTCTTGAAGTAATTGGTAAGGAGACATCAATATTGTTTATTCTCTTGTGTATGTAATATTTGGTAGTGTTCTTTGACATGGTCTCGAGTTATTTCCGATGCGCGTATTTGTTCATACCCTCCATCGAGACCCAAAAGTTGTATCAAAGTCGTGCTACCTTCGGGATTCACAAGACGGTGTTCAATGTTTTAGTTTTTGAATGTTGATTTGCTAAATTGTTTGATAACATATTTAAAATTCTTATTTATGGGTTTAATGCATGTAAATTTAATTTTTGGAATTTATATCAAATCTGGACTTTTTGAAAAATTTTTATTTTTCGGGTCTCGGGAGCAGGACTCTCGGGCAGCCGAAACCAGTACCGAATGAGGCTCAGCCGAAACCAGCACCTATGTGAACAAGATATTGAGTAGGTTCTCAATGCTTGATTCCAAGAAATGACTCTTACCCGCACGTCATGACGTAATCTCAATAAGACTCGGTATCCTACGACACCTGATGAGCTGATAAGGATGACGTGAATCAAGTACGCTTGGGCGGTAGGATCGATAATGTATGCAATGATATGCACGAGACCGGATGTCTAATATGCCTTGAGTTGTACGAGCAGACATTAGTCTAACACTGGTGACTAACATTGGATAGCGGTCAAAGCGATTCTCAAATATTTGAGAAGAACTAAGGATGTTTTTCGGGTGTACGGTGGAAAGGATGATGTTGAACTAGTCGTTAATGGATATGTTGTGCGCCTTAGCGGAGCACCTACATAGTGATGGGTCATAGTTGAAAATTGGTGGACCCGACTACGATTCTCAGCTAGGGTTGAGGTATCAGATAGGGTAAGCCGTGTACTTAAGTACATACCCTAGCCAAGAGTCGCATTGGATGTTATTAGACGGGGTCATACCTACATAACTCGATTGAGTGGTGAGCCTTTGTTCAGCTTGATCGAGTGAATCAGGGATCTTGGTTCTAGATTCTAACGGTTTAGAATTGATTGGTTGATGTTTAAGCTTGATCTTTAGAAAATTTATTCAGTTTACTGATTAAATTTTATCTATCGTATAGATCAAATGTAAAAAGTAAACAGTAGTTTGTCATTAAAAACCATGATTGACGGGTTCAAGCTTAATGGGACAAACTATCTGGACTGGTATAGAAATTTGAGGATGGTACTCAAATATAAACGCAAAGAAAATGATTTCGACAAGGCTATCCCTTGTGTCTAGAAAATGAAGGGGCATCTCGAACATCTTAATGGACTGGGTCTTAAGATAGAATCGGATATGGAAGCAGATAGGGTTCTGCGCTCCCTTCCTCGTGAGTATGTTGAGTTCACCATGAACTATCACATGTACGATATGGACATGACCATATCAGAGTTATATGGCGTGTTTATAATTGTTGAGAAGAATATCAGGGATCTGGGATCGAAGGATATTCTGATGGTCATAAAGGGATCTAGTTTCAATAAGGAAACTAGTAGTGGCAAGGGCAAGGCCCCTACGCACTTGGTATGAAAGATGAGACACTTGATCTCTCCTAAGCCTCTTAGGACCGGGGGTCCTTAAGGAAGGCTAAGGAGGATAAGACTGTCTTCTTCTACTGCCAGAAGCCTAGTCAACGGAAAGGGGATTGTGGGAAAAACCAGGATGATCTGAATAAGGGCAGTGGAACTACGCCTTCATCAGGTATTAACTTTATAGAGCTACCTCTCTCTACTTCCAAAGATTCATGGGTATTGGACACAGGAGCTGAATCTCACATATACACTAACGTGCAGCGATTGGAAGGTTGGAGAAAGATGGATTGGACCTCAGAGTGGACAACAGATGAGGGTTTTTGCGACTGTTGTCGGATTCATGAGTCTTCGTTACCAAGTGGCCTTGTTGTGTAATAAACAATGTATATTACAACCCTAATTTTAGTATGACCATTATATCTGTATTCGTGTTAGACACCGAAGGATATAATGTTGATGTTTGAAATTGGATTTTTAATATTCTAAGCAATGATATGTTTATACAAACTTTGGTCCGAGGATTGTACATATGGGTAACTTTCAATAAGTCTGAAACTTTCGATAAATTCAAAGAGTTTAAGACTGAAGTAGAAAACTAGCTCGGGAAAGGTATTAAGGCATTTCAATTGGATCGAGGTGGAAAATACTTGACCACAGAGTTTTTGATCATCTAAAAGAGAATGGTTTCCTTTTGAATGGACTCCTCCCCGGACGATGTAGTTGAAAGGTGTAGCCGAACGGAGAAATCAGACATTGTTAGACAATGGTCTGTTCCATGATCAGTTGGACTGACTCCCAATCTCTTTCTATTGTTATGCTTTGGAGACGACCGCGTTTATAGTAAATCGGGCTCCGATGAACGTTGTGGAAGGGACACCATTTTAAAAATGATACAGGAAAAAGCCCGTTTTGTCCTTCCAAAGGGTCTGGGGTTGCGAGGCTTATGTGAAATGTTTGGTTTCGACTAAGCTCGAACCAAGATCTGAAAAATGCACCTTTGTGGGATATCCCAAAAGAACAAAGGGATACTACTTCTAAAAACCCAGTGAGAACTTGGTGTTCGTTGCTAAGGGATGGGTCTTTATGGAAAGGGAATTTGTTTCCAAAGACGTCAGTGGGAGGGTTGTACATCTAGAAGAAGTTCAAGATGGTACAGATGCCTCTGAACCACTTGAAAACCTAGTAGAGGAACCTGAAGTGGTCGTAGAGCAGGAACCAGTTCTTGTAGCAACTCTTGAAGGTCCAAGGTGATGTGGAAGGATCAGCCATCCACCTGCGAGATATGGTTATTTTGTGTTTGGAGGGGACGGTGAGCTAATGGTGGATTATGAGGATCCATCCACCTTTCAAAAAGCCGTGGATGGGGCCAACTCTGAGTTATGGTTGGGAGCCATGGGGGAGGAAATGCAGTCAATGTCGGACAACTAAGTTTGGGAACTGGTTGATCCCATCGATGGTGTGAGGACCATCGAATGAAAATGGATCTTCAAGGTGAAGATGGACATGGACGGAAAGCCTTAGACCTACGAAGCCTAACTGGTGGCAAAATGTTATAGGGAGATCTGAGGGATTGATTATGAGGAAACCTTCTCACCAGTGGTCATGGTCAAATCTATCTAGATTCTTTTTGACATAGTCTCGTATCTTGATTACGAGATATGGAAAGTGGATGTCAAAACCACTTTTAAACAGGAATTTGACTGAGGAGGTTTGTATGTCTCAGCCTGAAAATTTTGACGATCCGAAGAATAACGGGATAGATTTATATGTTGTTGAAATCCATTTGTGGATTGAAACAAGCTTCTCGAAGTTGGAACCTTCATTTTATTGAAGCGGTAATTAGATTTAGCTTCGTCAAGAACGAGTATGACCATTGTGTTTATAAGAAGGTTAGTGGGAGAAAGATTTCCTTTCTGGTGCTCATTGGAAACAACATCCCAACCTTGCACAAGACTAAAAGCTTGGTTGAGGAAGTGTTTTTCAATATAGGACTTAGGTGATGCTCCTTATATCTTAGGGATTAAGATGTATATAGATCGCACCAAGAGGGTCTTGGGTTTAAGTTAGAGAACCTATGTGAACAAGACATTGAGTGAGTTCTCAATGCTCGATTCAAAGAAAGGATTCTTACTCGTTCATCATGGCGTTCATCTCAACAAGACTCAGTGTCTTAAAACACCTAATGAGCTAAAAACGATAATGTGAATCCCATGTCTCTGGGGGTGTAGGATCTTTCATATATGCCATGATATATACAAGACCAGACGTCTCGTATGCCTTGCATTGTACCAGTAGACATCAGTCTAACCTTTGGGGAAAGATGATGTTGAACTAGTCGTCGAAGGATAAGTAGATGCTAGTTTTCTAGATAAATGCCAATGACTTTAGAAGTCCATCAGGATATGTATTTACGCATAATAGTAGAGCTTTTAATTGGGAGAGCGTAAAGAAAGATATCGTCCCCGAATTTGTGACAGAGGCAGAGTACATGGTTGTTGTAGATGTAGCTAAGGAGGCTATGTGAATTTGGAAATTCACGGAATGGTTGGGTGTAATTAAAATCCCATCCAGCCTGGTGAATCTATTTTGCGACAACACAAGGGCCATTGCGCAAGCTAAACGCCCACATCGCATAACAAATCCAAACATGTTAATATCATGATAAGCTGACAAGGATGATGTGAATCTCATACTCTTCGGCGGACGGATAGATCATGTATACCATGATATGCACGACAGCGGATGTCTCATATGGCTTGAGCTGTACCAACATACATTATTCTAACCCTGGTGAGTAACTCTGGATAGCGTCAAAGTGATTCTCAAAGATTTAAGAAGAACTAAGGACGTGTTTATGGTGTATGGGGGAAACGATGATGTTGAACTAGACTTTAATGGATATGTAGACACTATGTCATGCCCTGAATTCGGCATGACCGAACCCGGAACGCGAACGGTGAAACAGTAAAACGATTTTCAAACATTTTAATAAACCTTTTTAAAATTACCACTTACGTTAATCAAAACAATATTTTTACAGCGGAAAAATACGTTCAAAACAATGAACAACACGAGCTACAAGGTACGTCGCTAACTACCCAAAGACCCGGACTTCCGCTCCCAGCTCTTCAAGCTTCGAGGGTTCTCCTAGTCCGCCTCACGACCAGTACCTGCAGGAAAAGCAGCAGGGGGTGAGCACTTCCCTCACCGCCACGGATACCGGATTGACCACGACATACCCATAGAAATGTCGGGAACACCGGCAACAACAACAACCCCGGGGACTACTACCCCAAAAACACAATTTAGACTGACGGTCACGCAATACAACTGTTAAAAACTTCCCAACCATCTCAAAACTCGGACACATAATGTAGACCCCAAATCAGAGACCGAACAACCATTCCATTAGTCACACCGACAAGGTAAAGCACAACCCTCATACTATCCTATATGCATTTACTTGTAACTTTCCGCAACCAAACCAGTATTCGCTACCCGTCCCTACCTTAGAGGCCTGCGGGAAAAGTAGTAAAGGGGATGAGCGTTCCTCTCACCTCCACGGATACTCGTCCGATTATGGCATACTAGTAAAGCATCAACAACTTATCAATCTAAACAGGGCAAAAAACTACCTCAAAACCTGATACCAAACCGTCACAACTGCTCACGATATCAATACCTCAAACACTCGCTCACGTAAGGGAAACCTCGAATGGGGATCATATTCTCAACTAACCAAAACACTATTGCTCACCACATCAACACCCCAATTACCCGATCACGTAAGGGAAACCTCAAAACGGGGATCACGTTCTCAACTAAGCAAATCACTATTGCTCACAGTATCAATACCCCAATTACCCGATCACGTAGGGGAAGCCTCAAAACGGGGATCATGTTTTCAACTAAGTAAAACACTATTGCTCACAATACCAATACCCCAATTACCCGGCCACGTAGGGGAAACCTCAAACAACCCACTCACGTGAGGGAAACCTCAAACCACCTGTCCACGTGAGGGAAACCTCAAACAACCCACTCACGTGAGGGAAACCTCAAACCACCCGTTAACGTGATGGAAACCTCAAACAACCCGTTCACGTGAGGGAAACCTCAAACCGCCCGTTCACGGGAGGGAAACCTCAAATGACCCGCTCACGTGAGGGAAACCTCGCTCGTACAGCGCCGCAGCGCATCAACCCTAACCCCTCTCCGTGGTGAGACCCTGACACATAGGCGCTCTATCACCACCGTAGGTTATTGATGAGTCTCAAACCCAAGACCTCACCCTTTAACACAGAACTTACGACCTTTGCAAACAAACACAATCCTGAACAAAGTCATGCAATATCAACAATATCAAGACACACAATGCATGCAAGATCACAAAGGATCAACACACATACTACACAACCACAAGACTCAACACTTTACCGATCGCGCGCCGGAAGGTACGACACCTCACGGGGACCACAGACCTCGGCACTTTACCGATCACGCATCGGAAGGTACGACACACCTCACGGGCATAACTCAAGCCTTAGCACTTTACCAATCGCGCGTCGGAAGGTACGACACATCTCATGGGGACCACAACCCTCGGCACTTTACCGGTCGCGCATCGGAAGGTACGACACACCTCTCGGGCACAGCTCAAGCCTCAGCACTTTACCAATCGCACGCCGGAAGGTACGATATACCTCACGGGGAACACATCACTCAGCACTTTACCGGTCGCGCATCGGAAGGTACGACACATCTCTCTGGCACAGCTCATCCAGGTATCACCAGAACTATCTGTTGGGTCTCGAGGTAGGGTTGGAGATGATCCAACTCGCAGCGGAAAATCAAGGAAAACCAAGAGACGATTAAAACCATGAAACAACTAACAAAGAATGGATTCACAAGAGAAAAATTCAGCACTAGTTCTTACCAAAACAAGAACACCGGGTAACGAATGATTGGCTTGAGTCTCCAAGACGCCTACGTATCCACATGGGAATCAAAGCCACGTAGTTCTTCTCTTTGAGGACTCAAGAACACAAAAATGGAGGTGGGAGCTTGCCAAACCCGAAATTGCAAGGGAAGGGAGAGAGAAGTTGTGTTTCCTATTCTTGTCTTGTGTTTGTTATGTTGAAAAAAGATGACTTAAACATAACAAAACCCATACTTGTCCAACTAAAGGCATGGGACAAGTATGGTGTCAAGTAAGGTGTAAATAGGACAAAGTATGGCAAGACAAGATTGGGTTAGGTGGTGAATCACCAACACCTTAATCCTTGTCTTGCTTGCTTAGTACTAATTAATCAAGACTTGATTAATTAGTTCCATGGGCCTTGGTTGCATGGGCCTTTCATGGGCCTCTTGGAACATGGCCCGTGGCCATTTCCAACGAGGTCCCGTGATTCGCTCGTCGCCTCCAAGCCTTCCATACCGGAAATGTCCAACATTATCCGACGCGATCAATCCCAAGACTCCAAGCCTTGTCTCGCTCCGTAAAGTCCTATTCACTTACGGGCACATGACCCAAAACCCAGTTTTGGTCATGTCCCGAGACAACTCCGTTTTGGCCATTCTCCATAAATGTGTCAATGAGTTTCATCCTCCGGTGTGACCCTTAGGTTTATGCATGTCAATAGATCAACGTAAAATCCCATTTTACTTGATCCTATTCAAGTGGCAACTAACGAGACTTTAGTATTGCCTGACACTGCATAACGAATCGACCCTGTCGATTCTAACCTTTCCGTCATCCCTGTCATTATACTTTTATCTCCGATATCCTGATTGAGATAAGGCATAGAGTCGTCATCCTTATTATTCTCAATCAATGTTCCTTGATATGTGAGATGACTAAAGATATGATACCCAGTATCATGTGCATGGCCATGCTATTCTTTCAGTCACTCTCGATCAAGCGGCCGAGAACCGATATCTTTCTCATACCTCAGTATGAGGGATAAATCCCTTAGCCGTCTTTCGTGTCACTCATGTAGCCCGTCCCCAAGCCAATCCTGGCCGTTATGGAAGCCCTGTTACGGACAACGTTAGGCTCAGGTCAAACTCAGTTGTTGACTACATAGCGATCACAAAGACTCCTTGGTCTAAGGATACATGACAAGCTACGACACTGAATATGTTCATGACTTAATCTATGGCACATATTCAGGGCGGGTCGTCCAATATCATGTCTCACATGATATCTATGATCAGACTCCGGAATCCCATTCCAATGACTAACAGAACGTAAGCCATAAAGAGCCATCTTTCATACTAGTCGCTTCTAATGAAGCTTTGTTGACTAGGGACCCATCGAGTATGATCTATCTAAATCTATGGTTCTATTCGCATGGTGGGCATAGATCAGAGCACACATCGATATATTACTCCAACACATAAGTAATATAAAGCCGTTTTGATTTTATTGCTAACGATGATATATACATTTGGACATTTAGGATTGAACTATGGGCACTAAGACTAACACAATCACAATCACAACCAAATATCACACAATACTTCGCAAATAGAAAAATTAACATCACGACTAACTACCACTCAGCAAGTCAGTCAACAACCATACAGGTTTAACACCCCACAGGCACTCATGGCCACACACAACCACAATCAGTTCATTAACCCTACGACACCACCAAGTGCCACATGCATTTCTATTGTTCGACAGGTTCACTCAACCTACGACACCACCAAGTGTCACATGCAATTCTATTATCCGACAGGTTCACTCAACCTACGACACCACCAAGTGGCACATGCAAGTTTCTTATTCGACAGGTTCACTCAACCTACGACACCACCAAGTGTCACAAGCAGTTCTATTATTCGACATGTTTACTTATCCTACGACACCAACAGTGTCACATGCATTTCTACTGATAACTTTCCCTAGTCAAGGCCGATATCCAGCTAATTTTCCCTACCTCGTAAAGCGTTCCAAGTGTCCACGCTCAAGCTCTGGCAATGCTCACGATCACCCGCTTAGCCTCCTTTTTCCACGGTCGGTGGCACGATCTAACGTGATCAAAAATAAGGCACTTTTTAATATGCAGGTAAAACCCGATTTTAAAGTAATTAACGCTCAAATGCAACCCCAACAATGCCGCTCACCCCCAAACTTCCCAATTGCTCGACATTGTCAACAATGGGCCTGGAAAGGCCCATTCGCCCGGCTCGGCGAATCTGCCTGAGATCGGAAAAACGCCCTCCGGGGCTCTGAAAATTCCCATTTTCATTTATACAACCCTAAAATAATTCACGTGTTCCAACGCAATCGACGGAATCAATTTCTGATACCCGAGCGATTTAATTCCGCGTTTAAAGTTTCTAACCCAAATTTCCGAATTCTCACAAAATAATTCCATAATTCGTTCCGGGTGTGAATTATCGACTCGGGGATCATCCAAGACCACCCGAACACGAAAAACCCGAGGCCCGGCCAAGTGGGCCCCACACGGCCACACCGGAAAACACTCATTTTCGCCCCAAAACGTTCCTATCGAACCCCAAACCTCAACCATTCATCTTTAAACCAATTCTAACCAAAACCCTAGAATTCAAACACATCGAAACGAGAAACTTTCGGGTGCTTACCATAGGGAACGATGAGGGGAGCTCGAATACGCGACATTTGAGACGATCCGTTAGTCGGATCGTCGAAAAATCCCATAACTTCCTCTCTTTCTCCTTCTTCTTCTTCTTCTTCTTCTTCTCTCTACTTTCTCTCTCCTTCTCTCCCTTTTTTTCTGAAATTGCCGACACTCTCTCTTCTCTTCCCTATTTATTTGCTTTAAAAATCAACCACACACCAAAATGACAAAAATACCCCCCCCCCTTTTCTTTTACCTTTAGTTTTAAGTCCAAGGGTAAATAAGTCTTCTCATCTCCCTTCCACCACATTCATGACATGTGTCAAGTGGGTCCCACCAGTTAGAAAAATATCTTTGTAGATATTTTTCAATCAGATTCGCGAAATTCGAACGTCTCGGGCCCCGTGAGGGCCCATTTTTAAAGAATTTATGAAATTTCGCGTGCTACAAGGAAACGGCCCAACTAAGACCACTGTAATGACGGATAAGCTTTTTGGATCCAAATCGGGCCTCGAACGGACCAAAACGTCGCTCGATTGACTTTTTCGGCAAAAAGTCAACTTTTCCCGAATTGGTCAAAAAGTTGCCCTGAGTCACCCAGAACTCACTTTGGTTGATATCGGGGTCAACTTAAGTCCGATATGACCCTCGGGGTCAATTTTAGGTTCATTTAGGTGTCTGTTCCAAAATTTAAATTTTTCCGTTTTTCCGCCGATTTGACTTGCGTTCACCGGGAGCGGTTCTTACACACTAGTTTCTAGACATATCAAGATGACTTTAGAAGTCAGTCAAGATATGTGTTCAGGCTGAATGGCGGAGCTTTCAGCTAGAAGGTCGTGAAGCAAGACACCATCGCTAACTCCACGACACAAGCCGACTACATAGCGGCTGTAGAGGCGACCAAGGATGTTGTATGCATTAGTAAGTTCACGGAAGGATTGGGTGTAATTAAAAACCCATCCAGCACGGTGAACCTATTTTCCAACAACATAGGGGCCATTGGCAAGCTAAAGAGCCCAGATCGCATTACAAATCCAAATAAGTACTACGGTGATACCACCCCATCAGAGAAATACTGAATCGAGGCGATGTAAAGATCACCAAGGCCCATGGAACTAATTAATTAAGTCTTAATTAATTAGTATTAAGTAAGCAATCCAAGGATTAAGGTGTTGGTGATTCACCACCTAACCCCATCATGTCTAGCCATACTTTGCACCATACTTATCCTAGTTTACACCATGCTTCACACCTTACTTGTCCTTGATAGTTGTTGATTATATTTATGGATTAAGTCATCTTATTCATATAACAAAACACAATACAAGAATAGGAACTATAACTTCACTTATTCTCTCTACAGGTTGCGGCAAAGAGGAACTTTTCTCCCAAAATTTGTGTTCTTGAGTCATCTAAAGAAGAACTATGTGCCTTTGATTCCAATTGGATACGTAGGCGTCTATGAGACTCAAGTCGATCATCGTTTCTTTTGTGTTCTATTCCTTTCACTTGTGTTCTTGAAGTAATTAGTAGGAGACATCAATATTGTTTATTCTCTTGTGTATCTAATATTTGGTAGTGTTCTATAGCATGGTCTAGAGTTATTTCCGTTGCGCATATGTATTCGTACCCTCCATGGAGATCCAATAGGGACCTCGTCGGGAATGGCCAATGGCCAACACCCGCGAGGCCCATGGGCGGCCCATGCCACTAAAGGCCCATGGAACCAACTATTTAAGTCTTAACGAAATGGTTCTAACTAAAGTAGTTAGATTAGTTAGTTTGTGATTCAATCCACCAACTTACTGTTAGTCGTAGTGTCCATAGTTCAATCATAAATGTCTAAATGTAGATATCATCGTTAGCAATAAAGTTAAAGCGGATTTATATTACCTATGTGTTGGAGTAAAATATCGATGTGTGCTCTGATCTATGCCCACAATGCAAATAGAATCATAGATCGAGATAGATCACACTCGATGGGTTCCTAGTCAACAAAGTTTTACTATAATCGACTAGTACGAAAGATGGCTCTTTATGGATTATGTTCTTTTAGTCATAGATATCATGTGGGACATGAGTGTTAGTCTTAGTGCCCGTAGTTCAATCCTAAATGTCCAAATGTATATATCATCGTTAGCAATAAAATTAAAGCGGCTTTATATTACTTATGTGTTGGAGTAATATATCGATGTGTGCTCTGATCTATGCCCACCATGCGAATAGAACCATAGATCGAGATAGATCACACTCGATGGGTCCCTAGTCAACAAAGCTTCACTAGAAGCGACTAGTATGAAAGATGGCTCTTTATGGCTTACGTTCTGTTAGTCATTGGAATGAGATTCCGGAGTCTGATCATAGATATCATGTGGGACATGATATTGGACGACCCGCCCTAAATATGTGCCATAGATTAAGTCATGAACATATTCAGTGTTGTAGCTTGTCATGTATCCTTAGACCAAGGAGTCTTTGTGATCGCTATGTAGTCAACAACTGAGTTTGACCTGAGCCTAACGTTGTCCGTAACAGGGCTTCCATAACGGCCAGGATTGGCTTGGGGACGGGCTACATGAGTGACACGAAAGACGGCTAAGGGATTTATCCCTCATACTAAGGTATGGGAAAGATATCGGTTCTCGGCCACTTGATCGAGAGTGACTGGAAGAATAGCATGGCCATGCACATGATACTGGGTATCATATCTTCAGTCATCTCACATATCAAGGAACGGTGATTGAGAATAATAAGGATGACGGCTCTATGCCTTATCTCAATCAGGATATCGGAGATAAAAGGATAATGACAGGGACGACGGAAAGGTTAGAATCGACAGGGTCAATTCGTTATGTAGTGTCAGGCAATACTAAAGTCTCGTTAGTTGCCACTTAAATAGGATCAAGTAAAATGGGATTTTACGTTGATCTATTGACATGCATAAACCTAAGGGTCACACCGGAGGATGAAACTCATTGACACATTTATGGAGAATGGCCAAAACGGAGTTGTCTCGGGACATGACCAAAACTGGGTTTTGGGTCATGTGCCCGTAAGTGAATAGGACTTTACGAATCGAGACAAGGCTTGGAGTCTTGGGATTGATCGCGTCGGATAATGTTGGACATTTCCGGTATGGAAGGCATGGAGGCGATGAGCGAATCACGGGACCCCGTTGGAAATGGCCACGGGCCATGTTCCAAGAGGCCCATGAAAGGCCCATGCAACCAACGCCCATGGAACTAATTAATCAAGTCTTGATTAATTAGTACTAAGTAAGCAAGACAAGGATTAAGGTGTTGGTGATTCACCACCTAACCCAATCTTGTCTTGCCATACTTTGTCCTATTTACACCTTACTTGACACCATACTTGTCCCATGCCTTTAGTTGGACAAGTATGGGTTTTGTTATGTTTAAGTCATCTTTTTTCAACATAACAAACACAAGACAAGAATAGGAAACACATTTTCTCTCCCTCTTCCATGGCCATTTCGGGTTTGGCTAGTTTCCACCTCCATGTTTGTGTTCTTGAGTCCTCAAAGAGAAGAACTACGTGGCTTTGATTCCCATGTGGATACGTAGGCGTCTTGGAGACTCAAGCCAATCATTCGTTAACCGGTGTTCTTGTTTTGGTAAGAACTAGTGCTGAAATTTTTCTCTTGTTAATCCATTCTTTGTTAGTTGTTTCATGGTTTTAATTGTCTCTTGGTTTTCATTGATTTTCCGCTGCGAGTTAGTTCATCTCCAACCCTACCTAGAGACCCAACAGTGGTATCAGAGCCGTGCTACCTTCGGGATTCACAAGACGGTGTTCAAAGTTTCGGTTTTGCTTGAAAGTTTCGTTTTTGGCATGTTGTTTTGCTAAATTGTTTGATAACATGTTTTAAATTATTGTTTATGGATTTAATGCATGTAAAATGAATTTTTGAAAATTATTTCAAATCTGGAAATTTTGAAAAAAAATTGATTTTTCGGGTCTCGGGAGCAGGACTCTCGGGGAGCCGAAACCGGGACCGAACGGGGCTCCGTTGGACGGAGCTAGGCCAAGCATGACCATTGGATGGTTGATATGCCAAGGCTAAACCGTTTTGTTAGTTATGACGAGTTTGGAACCGTCATGATGAACTCGAAGATCAAATGTTCAAAAGTTTCATTTTCGAACGGTTTCGATAAACCGAGCATCAAAAAATTTCGAAACTTTGCTATTAATTAAAACCGGAAAATCACATGATGTTTGATAACATGCTTGTTTGATAACACGATGTGTGATGTGATGTTGGCATGGTGTACATAATAGCCCCGAGCTCGATTTAATTATTTATCGCTTTTCACGGCCTGCGAGCCGTTAGTGTTAGCGTATAATTATTCTTTCAAGGTGTGGTCGTCGAACCACTTGTTTGTAATATTTCTTTATTCCCGACCTGTGAGTCGTGTATTAAATTGTAATTTTTTACTCAAGATGAAGAAAGGGCGAAAAGGTCATTTGGTGGCTTTTCGGGTGTTGGCATCGGCTTGGAGTCGGTGGAGCTCAAGAACCTAGTGGGAGTTAGTTTAGGGGGCTATTATGTGCACATTTATCGCTTTATGCTTGGTTTAGTTTATGCATGATTAATTCTATGTGCTTTAGAATTGCATGCTTAACTTTATTTACCGAGCATATCACCTCACATGCAAAGATAAAATTGGAATTTTAATCCTTGTGTGTGAACCCTTAGAACCGTCATTGCATTGGATGTAGTTGACGGGTTCAAAGGAAGAATTACATTGGCTGTAATTTGAGGCATCGTTGCATTTGGAATGTAGTTGATGTGCTCATCGCATCTAGGATGTGCCAAAGTTTTGAACACAACTGGACAAGTATAAGCGGGTCATGTCCGATACCTCCCAATCATCAACACCTTACTACCTCCCCGTCCTATGGGTGTCGTGCGCATTAGCGGAGCATCCATGGGAAAGCGGGTTAGTAGGTTTGGACGACATATGTGGGTGTCGTGCGCATTAGCGGAGCACCTACATAGTGACGAGCCATAGTTGAAAATTGGTGGACCCGACTACGATTCTCAGCCTGAGGTTGAGCTAGGGTAACAGATAGGGTAAGTCGTGTACATAAGCACATACCCTAGCCAGGAGTCACATTGGATGTGATTGGATGGAGTCCTACCTACATAGCTCGATTAAGTGGTGAGCATTAGTTCAGCTTAATCGAGTGAATCAAGGATCTTGGTTTCAGATTCTAAAGGTTTAGAATTGATTGTTGGTGTTTAAGCTTGATCTTCATAAAATTTATTCGGTTTACTGATTGAATTTTATCTGTTGTAGATCAAATGGCAAATTCAGCGAACATTAATAGTTTGTCATTAATAACCATTCTTGACAGGGTCAAGCTAAATGGGACAAACTATTTGGACTGGTACATAATTTTGAGGATAGTCCTCAAGTCTGAACGCAAGGAATATGTCCTTGACAAGGCTGTCTCTAAGACCATATCAGAGTTACATGAAGTGTCATTAACTGCTGAGAAGAATATCTCAGGGATCTGGGATCCAAGGATATTCTAATGGTCAACAAGGGAATTGGAAGTGGCAAGGGCTGGGCCCATGCGCACTTGGCAGGAAAGATGAGACACCTGAGAATGTCTACTTCTACTGCCAACAGCCTGGTCATTGGAACCGGGATTACAGGAAGTTCACGGCTGATCTGAAGAAGGGCAGTGGGACTGCGCCTTCATCAAATAGCCTGGATGATCTGAAGAAGGGCAGTAGGACTGCGCCTTCATCAGGAAACCTGGATGATCTAAGGAAGGGCGGTGGGACCGTGCCTTCATTCGGTATTAACTCTATAGAGCTACATCTCTCTACTTCCAAAGATTCATGGGTATTAGATACCATGACTGAATCTCACACATGCACTAATATATGGTGGCTGAAAGTAGGAGAGATTTGGAAAGCACGAAATGGACCTCAGAGTTGTGGCAACTGCTTTAGGATCCATGAGTCTTGCTTTGCCAAGAGGCCTTGTCTTAGTATTGTATAATGTATATTGCATACCTACTCTTAGTAGGAATATTATATCTGTATCCGTGTTTGACAAGGAAGGATATAATGTTAATATTGGAAATGGAGTTTTCAATGTTCTATGCAATGATATGTTTTATACCAGTACTGACATGGTTGGAGGATTGTACATATTAGATATGGGTAACAATGCCTCAAGTTCTATATATTCCGTTAATACCAAGAGGTCTAAATCCAACGATTTAAACCTAACTCTGTTATGGTACTGTCATTTGGGTCGCATAAACAAGAAGCGCCTATCAGCACTTCAGAAGTGCGGACTTTCAGGTTCATTCGAATTCCATTCGATCGATAGGTGTAAGGTTTGTTTGATGGCCAAAATGACTAAAGTGCCCTTTTATCGATCGTGATGAAAGGGCGGGTGAATTATTGGAGCTGATACACTCGAATGTGTGTAGACCAATAACTTCGCTTGCCAGGAGGGGTTTTAGCTACTTTATCACATTTATTGATGATTACAGTAAATATGGTTATGTCTATTCGCTGAGACATAAGTCTGAAGCTTTTGATAAATTCAAAGAGTTTAAGATTAAAGTAGAAAACCAGTTGGACAAAGGTATTAAGGCACTTCGATTGGATCGAGGTGGAAAATACTTGACCACAGAGTTATTAGATCATCTAAAAGAGAATGGGATCCTTTTGGAATGGACTCCTCTTGGGACACTGTAGATGAAAGGTGTAGCCAAACGGAGAAATCGGACATTGTTAGACAATGGTCCGTTCCATTATTAGTTGGACTGATCTCCCAATCTCTTTCTGGGATTATGCTCTAGAGACGACCGCATTCATAGTGAATCGGGCTTCGACGAAGGGTGTGGAAGGGACACCATTTTAAAAATGGAATGGGATGATGCCCGCTTTGTCCTTCCTAAAGATTTGTGGTTGCGAGGCTTATGTGAAACATTTGGTTTTGACTAAGCTCGAACCAAGATCTGAGATATGCACCTTCGTGTGGTATCCCAAAGCAACAAGGGGATACCACTTCTACAATCCCAGTGAGAACATGGTGTTCATCGCATGGGGTGGGGTCTTTATGGAAAAGGAGTTTTGTTTCCAAAGACGTCATTGGGAGGACTGTGCATCTCGAAGAAATTCAGGATGGTACAGATCTGTCTAAACCAATTGGTAACCCAGTAGAAAGGAGCCAGAGATTGTCGTAGAGTAAGAACCAATTCCTGTTACAATTCCGGAAGGTCCAAGGCGATTTGAAAGGATCAATCTTCCACCTCCAAGATATGGTATCCGGAGGTGACAATGAAGTCATGGTGGATCACGATGATCCAGCCACCTTTCAGGAAGTCGTGGATGGGCCCAACTCCGAGTTATGGCTGGGAGCCATGAGGGAGGAAATGCAATCCATGTCGGACAACCGAGTCTGGGAACCGGTTGATCCCATCAATGGTGTGAGGACCATAGGATGCAAATGGATCTTCAAGGTGAAGATGGACATGGACGGCAACCCTCTGACCTACAAAGCTCAACTGGTGGCGAAAGGTTATAGGCAGATCCAATGGATTGACTATGAGGAAACGTTCTCCTTAGTGGCTATGGTCAAAATCGATCCAAATTCTTCTTGACATAACTGCGTATCATAATTACGAGATATGCCAAGTGGATGTCAAAACCGCTTTCCTAAATGGAAATTTGACTGAGTACGTTTGTATGTCTCGGCCCAAAGGTTTTGACGATCCGAAGAATAAAGGAAAGATTTATAAGTTGTTGAAATCCATTTCTGGATTGAAACGAACTTCTCGGAGTTGGATCCTTCGTTTTGATGAAGCTGTAATTGGATTTGGCTTAATCAAGAACGAGGATGAATCTTGCGTTTATAAGAAGGCTAGTGGGAGCAAGATTACCTTTCTGGTTCTCATTGAAAACGACATCCCAACCTTGCACGAGACTAAAGCTTGGTTGAGGAAGTGTTTTTCAATAAAGGACTTAGGCGATGCTTCTTATATCTTAAGGATTAAGATATGTAGAGATCGCACCAAGAGGGTCTTGGATTTAAGTCAGGGAACCTATGTGAACAAGGCATTGAGTAGGTTCTTAATGCTCGATTCAAAGAAAGGACTCTTACCCACTAGTCATGGCATTCATCTCAGCAAGACTCAGTGTCCTAAGACACCTGATGAGCTGAAAAGGATGATGAGAATCCTATGCGCCTGGGGGCAGGATCGATCATATATGCCATGACATGTATGAGACCAGACGTCTCGTAAGCCTTATGTTGTACCAGTAGACATCATTCTAACCCGGGGGAAAGATGATGCTGAACTAGTCGTCGAAGGATGAGTAGACGCTAGTTTTCCAAGACAAATCTAGATGACTTTAGAAGTCAATCAGGATATGTGTTTACGCTGAATGGCAGAGCTTTAGCTGGGAAAGCGTAAAGCAAGATACCATTGCCGAATCTACGATAGAGGCCAAGTACATGCATGCTGCAGAGGCAGCTAAGGAGGCTATGTGGATTTGGAAATTCATGGCAGGGCTGGGTGTAATTAAAAACCCATCCAGTCCGGTGAATCCATTTTGCGACAACACAAGGGCCATTGCGCAAGGTAAAAGCCTAGATCGCATAACAAATCCAAACATGTACTGCGGCGTATCCACCTCATCAGATAAATACTGAACTGAGGTGAAGTGAAGATAACCGATATTGCAACAGATGATAACATAGTCAACCCTTTGACTAAGGCAGTGTCACTGCCTGAACATGTTAGACATGTAAAGTCGATGGGGACATATTGGAGTTTAGATTGGAACTAGGGCAAGTGGGAGATTGTTAGTCTTAGTGCCCGTAGTTCAATCCTAAATGTCCAAATGTATATATCATCGTTAGCAATAAAATTAAAACGGCTTTATATTACATATGTGTTGGAGTAATATATCGATGTGTGCTCTGATCTATGCCCACCATGCGAATAGAACCATAGATCGAGATAGATCACACTCGATGGGTCCCTAGTCAACAAAGCTTCACTAGAAGCGACTAGTATGAAAGATGGCTCTTTATGGCTTACGTTCTGTTAGTCATTGGAATGAGATTCCGGAGTCTGATCATAGATATCATGTGGGACATGATATTGGACGACCCGCCCTGAATATGTGCCATAGATTAAGTCATGAACATATTCAGTGTTGTAGCTTGTCATGTATCCTTAGACCAAGGAGTCTTTGTGATCGCTATGTAGTCAACAACTGAGTTTGACCTGAGCCTAACGTTGTCCGTAACAGGGCTTCCATAACGGCCAGGATTGGCTTGGGGACGGGCTACATGAGTGACACGAAAGACGGCTAAGGGATTTATCCCTCATACTAAGGTATGGGAAAGATATCGGTTCTCGGCCACTTGATCGAGAGTGACTGGAAGAATAGCATGGCCATGCACATGATACTGGGTATCATATCTTCAGTCATCTCACATATCAAGGAACGGTGATTGAGAATAATAAGGATGACGGCTCTATGCCTTATCTCAATCAGGATATCGGAGATAAAAGGATAATGACAGGGACGACGGAAAGGTTAGAATCGACAGGGTCAATTCGTTATGTAGTGTCAGGCAATACTAAAGTCTCGTTAGTTGCCACTTAAATAGGATCAAGTAAAATGGGATTTTACGTTGATCTATTGACATGCATAAACCTAAGGGTCACACCGGAGGATGAAACTCATTGACACATTTATGGAGAATGGCCAAAACGGAGTTGTCTCGGGACATGACCAAAACTGGGTTTTGGGTCATGTGCCCGTAAGTGAATAGGACTTTACGGATCGAGACAAGACTTGGAGTCTTGGGATTGATCGCGTCGGATAATGTTGGACATTTCCGGTATGGAAGGCATGGAGGCGATGAGCGAATCACGGGACCCCGTTGGAAATGGCCACGGGCCATGTTCCAAGAGGCCCATGAAAGGCCCATGCAACCAACGCCCATGGAACTAATTAATCAAGTCTTGATTAATTAGTACTAAGTAAGCAAGACAAGGATTAAGGTGTTGGTGATTCACCACCTAACCCAATCTTGTCTTGCCATACTTTGTCCTATTTACACCTTACTTGACACCATACTTGTCCCATGCCTTTAGTTGGACAAGTATGGGTTTTGTTATGTTTAAGTCATCTTTTTTCAACATAACAAACACAAGACAAGAATAGGAAACACATTTTCTCTCCCTCTTCCATGGCCATTTCGGGTTTGGCTAGTTTCCACCTCCATGTTTGTGTTCTTGAGTCCTCAAAGAGAAGAACTACGTGGCTTTGATTCCCATGTGGATACGTAGGCGTCTTGGAGACTCAAGCCAATCATTCGTTAACCGGTGTTCTTGTTTTGGTAAGAACTAGTGCTGAAATTTTTCTCTTGTTAATCCATTCTTTGTTAGTTGTTTCATGGTTCTAATTGTCTCTTGGTTTTCATTGATTTTCCGCTGCGAGTTGGTTCATCTCCAACCCTACCTAGAGACCCAACAATGAGATTGGACGACCCGCCCTGAATATTTGCCATAGATTAAGTCATGAACATATTCAGTGTCGTAGCTTGTCATGTATCCTTAGACCAAGGAGTCTTTGTAATCGCTACGTAGTCATCAACTGAGTTTGACCTGAGCCTAACGTTGTCCGTAACATGGCTTCCATAACAGCCAGGATTGGCTTGGGGACGGCCTACATGAGTGACACGAAAGACGGCTAAGGGATTTATCCATCATACTAGTATGGGAAAGATATCGGTTTTCGGCCGCTTGATCGAGCGTGACTGAAAGAATAGCATGGTCATGCACATGATATTGGGTATCATATATTCAGTCACCTCACATATCAAGGGACAGTGATTGAGAATAATAAGGATGACAGTTCTACGCCTTATCTCAATCAGAATATCGGAGATAAAAGGATAGTGACATATACGACGGAAAGGTTAGAATCGATGAGGTCGATTCATTATGCATTGTCAGGCAATACTAAAGTCTCGTTAGTTGCCAATTATATAGGATCAAGTAAAATGTGATTTTATGTTTTCTATTGACATGCATAAATCTAAGGGTCACACCGGAGGATGAAACTCATGAACACATTTAAGGAGAATGGCCTAAAGGAAGTTTTCTCGGGACATGACCAAAACTTGGATTTGGTTCATGTGTCGGTAAGTGAATAGGACTTTACAGATCGAGACAAGGCTTGGAGTCTTGGGATTGATCACGTCAGATAATGTTGGACATTTCCGTTATGGAAGGCTTGGAGGCTATGAGCGCGTCACGGGACCTCGTTGGGAATGGCCATGGGCCATGTTGCAATAGGTCCATGCAACCAAGGCCCGTGGAACTAATTAATAAAATCTTGATTAATTAGTACTAAGTAAGCAAGACAAGGATTAAGGAGTTAGTGATTCACTACCTAACCCCATCTTGTCTAGCCATACTTAACACCATACTTGTCCTATTTACACCATGCTTGTCCTATACTATTGTTTATTATGTTGATGGGATTTAATTGGTTTAAGTCATCCTTTTCCAACATAACAAACACAAGACACAAAGAGGAAGCAACATTTTTCTCCCCTTCTCTCTAGATTTCGGCCATGGGAACCTCCCACCTCTATTTTTGTTTTCTTGAGTCCTTTAATCTTAGAACTTTGTGGCTTTGATTCCTAAGTGGATACGTAGGCGTCTTGGAGACTCAAGCCAGATAATTCTTTACCCGGTGTTCTTGTTTTGGTATGAAAATACTGTTTTTTTTTGTGATTCTAATCTTTGGTAGTTGATTCATGGTTTTAATGGTCTCTTGTTTTTATTTGTCATTCTGCTGTGAGTTGGTTCATCTCTTACCCTACCTCGAGACCCAACACTTACCACCAAATTCTATCTACTTTACTCCATCATTTGTCTATTTACTATTATTCTATTATGTTGGTGGGATAAGAAGACTTAAGAGTCATCTTTTCAACATAATAAGACACAACACACAAAAGGAAGCCGAAACGTGTTCTTCCTCCTCTCCCCTTAGATTTCGGCCAAGACAAGTTCTTCCTTTTTTTTGGTGTTCTTGAGTCTTCACAAGAAGAACTACGAGGCTTTTATTCTCAAGTGGATACATACGCGTCTTGGACACTCGAGCTCAATCATTCCTTACTTGGTGTTCTTGATTTGGGAAGGACACCATGAGTTTTGTTTATTCTTTTGTGTTTCTAACTTGGTAGTTTTTCTATGGAATGGTCTCGTGAGTTATTTTCCGCTGCAATTATTTGTTCATACTCTCCATCGAGATCCAACAGTGGTATCAGAGTCGTGTTACCTCCGGGATTCACAAATGTTTGGTTGTGCTTTCGGTTTTTTTCTTGAATTTGCATATTGTTTGATAACATGTTTTTGAAAAACTTTTATTTTTCGAGTCTTGGGATCTAGGCCGATAATGACCATTGGATGGTCGAAATGCCGGGCCAAACCGTTTAGTTAGTCATGACGAGTTTGGAACCGTCTTGATAAACTCAAAAATCAAATGTCAAAAAGTTTCTTTTTCGAAACGTTTCGATAAACCGAGCATTAAATGTTATTCGAAACTTGGATATTGGCACGCCCCAAATCCGGTTGTGACCGGACTCGAGACGTGAGCTTGAAATAAAGATAAATAACGATAATTAAAATAAAATTTAAATAAGAAGCTCCGAAAGGGTAAAAACCAAATCCAATCAACGATTCGAAAACTCAAAATGTAAATAAGACAACAGGTTTAATACAAAAATAAGATGGTACGTCTCTAATATAACAACACCCGAACCCTCAGTGAGCTCCCGAGCCCTGAGGCTTTACTCAGCAAGGAAACCTGTAAAACAATAGTAAACACGACGGGGGTGAGCTTACGCTCAGTAGGAAAAAGCAGTAAGTAAAAGAAACCCCCGTTAAAGCATAAAACTAATTAGTACAAGTATGCAAAGTTTATAATTAGAACTATTAATCAAAGGTGCTGTAAATATAAATCAATAAAAAAACCAATGATTTAAAGAAAGTAACTCTCAAGGAAATCAACGGACAATAAAGAATGTAATACTTAGAGAAAAATAACACTCAAGGATATCAATAGAAAGAGAACAAACTTAACAAGGGGATTAATCAAAGAAGCACACAAGTACTGAGATATCTAATATTGAATTCCACGACTCTGATCCGTACATCGACTGGTACATCATGTTAGAATGCCCCTCGGTCCGGAGAAAATATTATCATCGGGATTTCTGGAAAAGTTCCCTAGGAACGCACGTTCTCGGAAGTCCTGAAATGTCCCCAAAGGACCATAGATCATCGAGATAAAGTGAGTCTCTCTGGAACACGTAGCATCGGAATGAGACAATAAAGTACCTTGTCGGAACATTCATCGGCCTCGGTCTTCCCAGAACGCGTAGCATCAGGGTGGGACTAGTCTTTCCGGAACACGTAGCATCGGATAAGACAATAATATACCATACCGAAATGTCCCTCGGTCTAGGTCTTCCCGGAACACGTAGCATCGGGGTGAAACAACAATGTAAACGTATCAGACCGGCTTACCCTCTAGATCGAATATCAGCCCGGAAACACCCTTGGAAAGTAAACACAAAGACACGCAATACCCAACAAATCACGATATAACAAACTCATATTATCCACCAAGCTTATCGGCATAACTTACCAACAACGTATCATCGGTCTATCACTCACCCGATCATATCCTTAAACACAATCAATTCACATTCAAACAACCATTCAACCAATCACATCGCAATCATTTCATTCATTCAACCAATCACGTCACATTCATTTCATTCATTTAACCAATCATAACACGGTCAGTCATTCATATTATAATCAACTTAATTCATCTAGTTTAGTATGACTCTTAAATTAACCTAAAGACGGAGCATGCATCGACCTTAAAACGAACAAACATCGGTAAATACGATCAACAAGCAACCATAGGGCTCGACATGGCCATTCTACCAGCACGGCAAAATTCCCAAGATATTGAAAGCGGTTAACTAGTGAATCACATCATATATGCATGCTAAGACTCGTACGATTATTATTATTATACTTGAAAAACGGTTATTCTGGTGAAACACATCCTATATGCATGCTAGGACCTTTCCGGTCATTATTATCCTATAGGCATACTATTAGCGTCATTTAAATTACCATAAGAGTTTAGGACTTTTCCCTACCTCAAGAAGAACCAACAGCTACGTCTCCTAGTTGTTGAAGTTCGGGCTTATCTCCGGTATTCTCAGGCGAAATCAGGGTCTAGGTTTAACAGATAAAGTTCATAATCAGTCCCGGTCCAGTTATAACATTCCTCTAATTTATCAAATTCGTCTTTTAATTTAACCGTTAAGTCCTTGAATTTATCTGATTTTAGCCCAATTATTAGTTAAATCATTTATTTAAAACTGTCCGACTCGGTCGACACGAGTCAGACCCAAACTCGGCCCGAATCTGGAAACCGGATCCGAAACCGACTGGATCCAAGTCTAGACCCAAAACGACCCGAGCCCGACCCGAGCCCGACCCGGATCCAGACCCGAGTCCAGACTCAAGTCCAGGATCCAGTTCAAGTCCAGGCCTGAGGCCCAAACCCGAGCTGGAGCCCAAACCTGGTTCTTGCCCAAGTCCGGTCCGAGCTTGGTTCTGGCCCAGGCCCGTCCTTTCCCTGAGACGTGAACGGAGGCACGGCGGCTAGGGTTCCGGCCTAGCTCCGGCGACGGTGGCAGAGGCGAGATCGGGGTTTCTCTCGACGGCGGCGACGGCGTCATGGCTCAGAGTGACGATGGGAGTGGTGGTTGGGGCGAATTCCGAGCACTCCCGTCCATATCTGACGTCGTGAGAAGCTCGCCGGCGTAAAAAATTCAGATCTGGAGTTTGACAACTCCGACGAACCTCTCCGACCACACCCGACCACCACGAGCTCGCGCGCGCGCGGATTTGGGGAAAAGGGTTGACGGGAAAGGCGAATCCGGTCGGGAAACAAGCTCACCGTCACAGGTTCTTCTCGTTTCTGGTACGGCGAGGCTTGAACGAGAAAGGGGCGGCGGTGTTTCGTTTCGATTCAGCAAGGAAGAAGAAGGGAGAGAGTTTCTGGTGTTGTGTGGTCGTGGGTGGAAGCAGAAGAAGAAGAACAAGAAGGAGAAGGTGGAGAATGGTGAAGAGGGAGGTCGGAGAAGAAGGGAGGTCGGCGTGGATTTGGTTCTGGTTCGCGCGAGAGAGAAATGGCGATTGGAAGACGAAGGCTTCGGGATGCGTGCGCTCGAATGAGGAAGCTGAGGCGGCGAGCTTAGGGTTAGCTCGCAAGGGGTTTGGGCCGAGCGTGGAAATGGGCTCGGGTTGGCTTGGGCCTGGTCTCTGATCGGGCCTGCCAGCCTGGTCCAGCCCAACTCTTCTTTTCTTTCTTTCTTTTTTTTGAAATCGATCCAAAATTTAACTCGTTCTCCAACCCTCGACGTTCCAACGATAATTTAACAAAATAAATTCTCTGGTCTTTTTAGTCTACCCTCCTTAAAGGAATTTCGTCCTCGAAATTTAAAACGGAAGTACCCCAAAGGTCGAAAAAGGTGGGGGTAGCGCGAACCTCGTCCTCGCGTTCTCAAGTTGCGGTGGTAATGCAAGGCGATAAGCAACGGCTCTCACTCTGCTCAAACCCTCAGAAGGTCCGAAAAGCCGCGGGGTCAACTTGCCTCTGTCGCGGTTGAACAGCGAGAGGCCCTTGTTCGGCTCACTCTCATAAATACGTGATCACCGACTGTAAACTCAAAAGGTCGAAGTCGTCTATCTGCATAACTCTTTTGTCGGCTCTGCACGTTCTTTAGCCGTTCCCGAATCAACGCAACCTTCGTTCAAACGGGCTTCACTTGATCACGCTAGTTACCCAAACGCCATACTTGGCGGTAAGAACAGCCTTACTCAACAGTTCACAAATTCACCAAGCAACAAATCATACCATAACTCCAAGAATCACCGAGCACATACAACAATTCAATTAACTCCCAAACACTATGGAATACTAGGTAGCGGTCTAGATATCCTATACCAGAATCTTACCTCGGTATAGACATTGTACCGTCACAGACACATCGGTCTAGAGATCCCATACCGGAATCTTCCGTCGGTATAGATATCGCACCGGAATACACAGCATCAGTCATAGGTATCCTACCAGAACCTTTCGTAAAGTGAACAGAAGTTGGAACTAAACGCAGACGTAACTTTTCAACTTCTCTTTAGTAATCGTTACAGGGAAGATTCACACCGGAACTCAAACATGGTCATGTCACGACCCAACACAAACAGCTAAACAAGAAAGTAAAACACAAAAGCAATCATCAAGATAAAGGACGCCATACACAATGCCAGGTGTGGAACAACCGCTCATTTTACCACATCTAGTGGAAAGGTAGGCGTACCTCAAAACACACAACAACCAGACTTTACTATAACCACACCCGACATTAAGTAACATAAACCCAAGATCTATCAACGAAGCTTAACCAACCCGTGGTATTCCTCTTACCGTTGACACTTGCTTAACTACTACCGATCAAACCAACTTATAAGTCGTTTCATCCAAGTTACCACAACAAGCATTGTAATATCAAGGATTTGAACGGCTTAGATTACTTTGCACGCATCTCAACCTCGTGTTTCCACGGTGACTCTGCGCGGTTCCTTCAATCGTCTCTCGAACAACTCAGGACCGACCACGGTCAACTCTTAACTCTCACTGTGCCCTGCGTGGGCACCAGCCTTGACCTACCCTACGATGCTTCGTTCGGTGCCATCTTGTTACTGGCCTGGAAGCTTGTGGTAGTCGCACTCGGCTAACTGTCTTCAGATCCCAACGTGAGGTGTTCTCACTTCTACGGCGTAAGCTTAATGGTTGCACTAGTCCTCGTGAGACTGTGGCGTTCGTCCTTCCCTTGCTGCCAAAGGTACGTCTTCATACTCGGTTCTCGTTCTCCGCGTTCTGCTCCGCTGGAAATGTCGCCTGATGTCCCTGTATCTCTCGATGTTCCCACTTGCACCGTGCGGCGTGAATGATGTGACTCTCGCGAGACGTCTTCTTCACTGCTACGTGACACAAACTCTCTTCTCGATCCACTACCTGCTCACGATCTTTGGTGTTGCCGTTGTTGACCATCTTCTTCTAAAACTTTATCGCGTCGGCACTGAGTATTGGGTCTTCATCTTGATGCGGTCCAGCTTCCGGTGGTCTTCATGCCTCCTTAGCGCTCCGCTCCTCTCCTTCTTGAAGCGTGCTTCAATCTTCATGGTGTTGCGCTCGGACAGGTATCCCTTCTCTCTGGCCCTCCGGATTGACATTCGGTTTGGTCAACTCTTCTTGCGCGAATCTGCATGGTACAAGGATGTTGGTGTCATCTCTGGCTTCAGGTCAATTCTGATGCCAACCTCGAGAACTGGCGGCAATTCGATCGGCTCCTCTGGGAAGAACTTAGGGAAACACACTTTACTCTAATCTCACACGCACGGCACACACTCGTCCGTCTCCTTTCCTGCTAACCGGGGTGTCAAGCCATAAAGTTCGTCTCAAAGGTTCGATTCTTAAGACTTCAATCTTCCAGCAGGGGTAGAAGAAGCTTGAGATTGCGACGCTTGTGGGTTATGGGCCCACCACGCTTCCGCTGCGCCACTCTAATCTTATCGTCACTCGGTAATCTCCTGTGACCGGTCGGACTGTTTACTGGTCATTACTGCAGTCCTTCACTGCTCGGCAATCGTTGTTGATAGCCCTCGATGAACGTCTGATGTTCCACAATTCGGTTCTTAAAACTCGGTCAACACGTCCGAAGAAGGAAAAGAAACTTCCAGTACGGCAAGGTCTTTAAGAACGAGACGGTCAGTTACTCTACTTTCAAACTCACACTGACACTAAACGGTACTACAAAACTCCCGGCCGACGTGTTAAAGCACGAGTGGACTTAACGATTTTAAAGCTTCGCTTCAACATAAAGCAATCACGAAACAAAAGAAACAAGCTTAATCCTCAAGTGTCAGCCAACACGAAAACCGAAATTTAAATAGTAAACAAGTACTCTAAGCGATCTCAACATCAGAAACGTCTCCCTCGGCTCGGGGCCCGGTAATCGCGTACATTCGTCCCTGCTAAATCTGAGGTCCTCCTCTCGGGGGTGGTGGAAGTGTCAACTGTTGTGAAGTCCCCGGCTACTGTCTCTATGATGGTGCCCCTGCCACATAACGTGGGGCTCTCGTCGCCTGAGTTTGACGCTGGCAGAAAGAAGGTGTCTGGCCTGACTGCGACTGCTTTGGTCGCTGCACGGGTCCTCCTCCAACTCGGTCAGGGCACACGGTGAAGAGGTGTCCAAGTCTGCCGTAGTAGTAGTATGTCCGCTCTTTACCTGAGACGGGGCATTGTCTCGCTAAGTGTCCGACCTGGTCGCAAGTACGGCATCGGCGTGTGCCGTCCCTCGGACAATCTCGGCTCCGATGGCCTGATTGGTGGCAAAAGTAACATACTGGCGGCCGCTCCGATGCGGTGGGTCCGGCCGACGCCATCGACCCGTCCTGTCTTGCCCTACCAGACTGAGTCTGAGGTCGGAAGAATCCTGAGGTCCTCTGCCTCCGGGGATCACAGACCTCTGTCGGCCCTAAGAAGCCGCTCGGTCTCGGCCTGCTCCCCCGGGCTCTGGCGGTCTCACGGAAGCGTCGCCCCACTGCTGGTGCCTGATCCACCAGCTCCGAATACACCCGGGTCCCGACTGCGGTAACCTGTTCCACAAACGCGGGGCGAAGCCCTCCCTCAAATCTTCTACAGCGGTGAATCTCGGTCGGCACTACCTCCGGTGTAAAGCGGGATAAGGAAGTAACTCTCGTCTCGTACTCAAAGGTCGACATCCCCCCCTAACGCAGTTCCAGGAACTGTTGATGCCTATCCTCCCGGGCTGACTGTGGGGAGTACTGCTCTAGGAACCGCTCTCTGAGCGACTGAAAATCATCCCCAACTTGAACCTCTTCGCGATACCATTCCTGGTATGCATCTCTCTCCATCTGGAACGTCGCAAAAGATAGTCTCACGTGATCCTCAACGAAGTCACCCTGGGCACTCGCTGCACCTGCCTGCTCAATGGCGGGTGGCTGCCCCTGGCCCCCGGCTGGGCGGCCTCTAATGCCTCTCGGAATTGGATGTGAGACATGTCGTGTACCCATTGCACGGATAACGCACATGTTCAGTTTCTCGGATTTCGAATAAACAGTTTGCTTAAAGCAAAAACATTCACACGCGTTTCACAAGGGTCAAACTCGGACCAACGGTAAACTTAGGGTTAGTAGCCATAAATAATCCTTCATATAAGCAGAGAAGCACGCACACTTGTGTGTCTCACAGAAATAATTCATACAAAACAATCAACTCACGTAGGAGGCACAGCTTCAAACAAGTCACACAAACAACATACCAGACGGGCATACACTTCGGTCGGGTATCTTCCCATAGCATGGGGTACAAGGTCACAGCACAGAACAATTTCACAAATGAAAGCATTATTTCAAATTCTTAGGTTTTCAACGCTTTTCTCTTTTCATCACAACATTCATGTCGATCTCGCGTCGTTACAACCCGATTCAGGCGTCCCCGAATCTCGTTGTAATCACTTGACATCCCCCTATCACGCTCGACTACAGTGGCGCCCCTGAGTCAACTCGTGATAGTACAAACACTTCAGTATTGCAGAAATTTCAGTATCACCCGTTTATATATTTCATCTACCATCCGCTTAAGTGGGACATTTAATAAACAATCGTACACAGCGTTTAGCGTATAAGACACACCATCATGTCAAAGGTACACATCACGCACCATCGGAAGTACATCACTTGGGTCAGGTCAACATTTCAAATTCATCAATCAAACAATGGCCGACCAAAGCGGCAACACATTTAACAGTTATTCAACCAATGCGTCATAAACAGCCCGAGCATCGCTCGTTAAACTAACTTCCATCTCAACCGATCGGCATCATAGATCCATTAAGGGTACAGCAGTGCAGAGGATAAGATACGATTTGTGTAAAGCGAAAGGTAACATAGAGAAGATAAGACTTAAACAACTACTTCACACTTAACAACCTACTCTACCCACCTAATTGACGTACGGTCCGAGGTTTTGAGAAACAAATTCCAAATGAAACCAGGCTCTGATACCAAATTGTCACGCCCCAAATCCGGTTTTGACCGGACTCGAGACGTGAGCTTGAAATAAAGATAAATAACGATAATTAAAATAAACTTTAAATAAGAAGCTCCGAAAGGGTAAAAACCAAATCCAATCAACGATTCGAAAACTCAAAATGTAAATAAGACAACAGGTTTAATACAAAAATAAGATGGTACGTCTCAATATAACAACACCCGAACCCTCAGTGAGCTCCCGAGCCCTGAGGCTTCCTACAACCTACTCAATAAGGAAACATGTAAAACAACAGTAAACACAAAGGGGGTGAGCTTACGCTCAATAGGAAAAAGCAGTAAGTAAAAGAAACCCCCGTTAAAGCATAAAATCAATCAACCAATCACATCGCAATCATTTCAACCAATCAACCAATCACATTGCAATCATTTCATTCATTCAACCAATCATAACACGGTCAATCATTCATATTATAATCAACTTAATTCATCTAGTTAAGTATGACTCTTAAATTAACCTAAAGACGGAGCACGCATCGACCTTAAAGCGAACAAACATCAGTAAATACGATCAACAAGCAACCCTAAGGCTCGACATGGCTATTCTACCAGCACGGAAAAATTTCCAAGATATTTAAAGCGTTTAACTAGTGAATCATATCCTATATGCATGCTAAGACTCGTCCGGTTATTATTATACTTAAAAACGGTTATTCTAGTGAAACACATCCTATATGCATGCTAGGACCTTTCCGGTCATTATTATCCTATAGGCATTCTATTAGCGTTATTTAAATTACCATAAGAGTTTAGTACTTTTCCCTACCTCAAGAAGAACCAACAGGTACGTCTCCTAGTTGGTGACGTCCAGGCCTATCTCTGTTCTTCTCGGGCGAAGTCAGGGTTTGGGTTTAACAGATAATGTTCATACTCAGTCCCGGTCCATTTATAACAGTCCTCTAATTTATCAAATTCGTCTTTTAGTTTAACCGTTAAGTTCTTGAATTTATCTGATTTTAGCCCAATTATTAATGAAATCATTATTTTAAACTATCCGACCCGAGTCTGAGCCGAATCCGGCCCGAATCCGAAACCGACTGGATCCGAGTCTAGATCTGAACCGACCCGAGCCCGAGCTAGACCCGAGTCCAGACCCAAGTCCAGGATCCAGTTCAAGTCCAGGCTTGAGGCCCAAACCCGAGCTAGAGCCCAAACCTGGTTCTGGCTCAAGTCCGGTCCGAGCTTGGTTCTAGCCCAGGCCCGTTCCTGGCCTGAGACATGAACGGAGGCACGGCGGCTAGGGTTCCGGCCCAGCTCCGGCGACGGCGGTAGAGGCGAGGTCGGGGTTTCTCTCGACGGCGGCGACGGCGTCAGGGCTCAGAGTGACGATGGGAGTGGTGGTTGGGGAGAATTCCGAGATCTCCCGTCCAGTTCTGACGCCGTGACAAGCTCGCCGGCGTAAAAAACTTAGATCTGGAGTTTGACAACTCCGGCGAACCTCTACGACCACACCCGACCACTACGAGCTCGCCCGCGTGGATTTGGCGAAAAGGGTTGACGGGAAAGGCGAATCCGGTCGGGAAACGAGTTCACCGTCACAGGTTCTTCTCGCTTTCTAGTACGGCGAGCCTTGAACGAGAAAGTGGCGGCGGCGTTTCGTTTCGATTCAGCGAAGTAGACAAAGGGAGAGGGTTTCTGGTGTTGTGTGGTCGTGGGTGGAAGAAGAAGAAGAAGAAGAAGAAGAAGAAGAAGAAGAAGAAGAAGAAGAAGAAGAAGAAGAAGAAGAAGAAGAAGAAGAAGAAGAAGAAGAAGAAGAAGAAGAAGAAGAAGAAGAAGGTGGATAAGGGTGAAGAGGGAGGTCGGAGAAGAAGGGAGGTCGGCGTGGATTTGGTTCTGGTTCGCGCGAGAGAGAAATGGCGAGAGGAAGACGAAGGCTTCGGGATGCGTGCGCTCGAATGAGGAAGCTGAGGCGACGAGCTTAGGGTTAGCTCGCAAGGGGTTTGGGCCGAGCGCAGAAATGGGCTCGGGTTGGCTTGGGCCTGGTCTCTGACCGGGCCTGCCAGCCTGGTCCAGCCCAACTCTTCTCTTCTTTTTTTTTTTGAAATCGATCCAAAATTTAACTCGTTCTCCAACCCTAGACGTTTCAACGATAATTTAACAAAATAAATTCTCCGGTCTTTACAGTTATAAACTAAAACAGGGAAATCAAATGTTGTGTTATAACATGCTTGAATGATAACATCTTCTGTGATGTGATATTGGCATGGTGCACGTAATAGCCCCGATGTCGTTTTAATTCTTTATCCCTTTTCACGGCCTACGAGTCATTAGAGTTAGCGTGTTATTAATTTTTCGAGGTGTGGTTGTCGTACCACTTATTTGTAATACTTATTAATTCCCGACGTGTGAGTAGTGTATTCAATTTTAATCTTTTGGTGTTGACATCGGCTTAGAGTCGGTGAAGCTCAAGAAGCTAGTTGGAGTTAGTTTAGGGGGCTATTATGTTCACATTTATCGATTTATGCTAGGTTTAGTTTGTGCATGATTAATTATATGTGTTTTAAAATTGTATGCTAAACTATATTTACCGAGCATATCACCTCACATGCAAAGATAAAATTGGATTTTTGATCCTTATTTGTGAGCCCTTAGAATCTTCATTGCATTGGCTATAGTTGAAGGATTCGAAGGAAGAATTACATTGGCTGTAATTGGAGGCATCATTACATTTGGAATGTAGTTGATGTGCTCATCGCATCTAGGGTGTGCCTAAAGTTTTAAACACAACCAGACAAGTAAAAATGGTCATGTCTGATACCTCCCAATTATCAACATCTTACTACTTCCCCGTCTTATGGGTGTCGTGCGCCTTAGCAGAGCATCCATGGGAAAGAGGGGTAGTAGGTTTGGATGACATATGTGAATGTCGTGCGCCTTAGCGGAGCACCTACATAGTGACGGGCCATAGTTAAAAATTTGTGGATCCGCCTACAATTCTCAGCCATGGTTGAGTAAGGTATCAGATATGGTAAGTCGTGTACACATGTACATACCCTAGCCAAGAGTCACATTAGATGTGATTGGACGGGGTCCTACCTACATAGCTCGATTAAGTGGTGAGCCTTCGTTCAGCTTGATCAAGAGAATCGAGGATCTTGGTTCTAGATTCTAAAGGTTTAAAATCGATTGCTTGGTGTTTAGACTTGATCTTCAGAAGAAAAAAATTCAGTTTACTGATTGAATTTTATCTGTTGTAGATCAAATGAAAAATTCAGCGAACAATAATTGTTTGTTGTTGAAAATTATTATTGACAAGGTCAAGCTGAATGGGACAAACTATTTGGACTGGTACAGAATTTTGAGGATTGACCTCAAGTCTGACCGCAAAGAATATGTCTTTGACAACGCTGTCCCCAAGACCATATCAGAGTTACGTGAAATGTCAGTAACTGCTAAGAAGAATATCAAGGATCAGGGATTTAAGGATATTCTGATGGTCAACAAGGGAACCATTTTTAAGAAGGGAACTGGGAGTGGCAAGTGTGGGGCCCTTGCGCACTTGACAGGAAAGATAAGACACCCAGTGACTCATAGCCCTTCGAGGACCGGGGAGTCCTCGAGGAAGGATTAGGAAACTGTGAATGCTTTTTTCTACTACCAACAGCCTGGTCATTGAAATCGGGATTACAGGATATATACGGATAACTTGAAGAAGAGCGGTGGGAATGCGCCTTCATCAGGTAGCATGGATGATCTAAAGAAGGGCGGTAGGATTGCGCCTTCATAAGATGACTTGGATCATTTACGGAAGGTCAATGAGACCGCGCCTTCATTGGGTCTTAACTTTATAGATCTACATCTCTATACTTGTAAAGATTCATGGGTAATGGATAACAGGACTGTATCTCACATATGTACCAATGTACAGTGACTAGAAAATAGGAGTAGCTTGCACAAGAGCAAAGTGGGCCCCAAAGTTGTGGCTACTGATGTAGGATCCATAAGTCTTGTTCTGCCAAGTGGCTTTGTTTAATTACTTTATATGTATATTGCATACCTACTTTTAGTAGGAATATTATATTTGTATCCGTGGTGGACAAAAAAGGATATAATATTGATATTGGAAATGGGATTTTCAATATTCTATGCAATGATATATTTTAGGGATAATTCCATTTTAGTACCCTAAAACTTTCAGATTTCGTTTTTAGTACCCTAAATGTTTTTTGTGCCACTTCAGTACCCTAAATCTTTGTTTATTCCAGTTTAGTACCCAATGTCTGATTTTCCATCCATTTTTGGATGGAAAAACGTCATGTGTCTTGCACATGATCCTATCTTTTATAATAATACCAAAACTACCCTTCGGTAGTTTAAACAAATTGAATTTTTGAAAAATAAAACTGATTTTTTATAAATAAAATATCAGACGTTGGGTACTAAACTGGAATAAACAAAGATTTAGGGTACTGAAGTGGCACAAAAAATATTTAGGGTACTAAAAACGAAATCCGAAAATTTTAGGGTACTAAAATGGAATTATCCCTATATTTTATGGTAGTACTAACATGGTTTGAGGATTGTACATATTAGATATGAGTAACAATGTCTCAAGCTCTTTTTATAATGTTAATACCAAGAGGTCTAAATCGAACGATTTAAACCAAACTTTGTTAAGGCACGATCGTTTGAGCCGCATAAACAAGAAACACATATCAGCACTTTGGAAGTGCAGACTTTTAAGTCCATTCGAATCTTGTTTGATTGATAGCTGCGAGGCTTGTTTGATGGGCGAAATGAATGAAGCGCCTTTCATCGGTCGCGGTGAAAGGGCGGGTGAACTATTGGGGATGATACACTCGGATGTGTGTAGACCAATAAGTTCGCTTGTCGGGAAGGGTTTTAGCTGGTTATTAACATTTACTGATGATTACAGTAAATATGGTTATTTCTATTCGATGAGGCATAAGTCTAAACCTTTTGATAAATTCAAAGAGTTCAAGACTGAAGTAGAAAATCAGCTCAGGAAAAGTATTAAGGCACTTCGATCGCATCGAGGTTGAGAGTACTTGACCACATAGTTTTAGATCATCTAGTAGAGAATGGGATCCTTTGGAAATGGACTTCGCCCGGGACACTGTAGTTGAACGGTGTAGCCGAACAGATAAATCAGACATTGTTAGACATGATCTGATCCATGATCAGTTGGACTGATCTCTCAATCTCTTTATGAAGTTATGCTCTAGAGACGGCTGCATTCATAGTGAATCGGGCTCTGATGAAGGCTGTGGAAGGGACATTGTTTTAGAAATGACACGGGAAGAAGCCCGCTTAGTCCTTCCTAAAGATTTGTGGTTGCGAGTCTTATGTAAAATGTTTAGTTTTGACTAAGCTCGAACCAAGATCTGAGACATGCACCTTCGTGGGGTATCCCAAAGCGACAAGGGGATACCACTTCTATAAACCTAGTGAGAACATGGTGTTCCTCGCTCATGATGAGGTGTTTATGGAAAAGGAGTTTTGTTTCCAAAGACGTCAGTGGGAGGACTGTGCATCTCGAAGAAATTTAGGATGGTACAGATCCGTTGAACCACTTGATAGCTCAGTAGAAATGGAGCCAAAGATGGTCGTTGAGCAAGAACCAATTCCTGTAACAATTCCGAAAGGTCCAAGGCAATCTGACAGGATCAGTCGTCCACCTCCAAGATATGGTATCTTGAGGTGGCGGTGAACTCATGGTGGATCACGATGATCCAGCCACCTTTTAGGAAATCGTAGATGGGCCCGACTCCGAGTTATGACTGGGAGCCATGAGGAAGGAATTGCAGTCCATGTCGGACAACCAAGTCTCGGAACTGGTTGATCCCATCGGTGGTATGAGGAGCATCGGATGCAAAATGATCTTCAAGGTGAAGATGGACATGGATGGCAATCCTCTGACCTACAAACGGTGCTGCAAGTTGTGGTGCTGGTCATTGTTACTGTTGAATTTCTTGATTTGGATTCCTTAAATTTGGTGGTTGGTGGTGCTTAGAGGGTTGATATCGTTTGGGCTTCCAACGGTGGTTGTTGGTTGGTATGCCATGTGCATTGTTTCGAGGCGTGGAGTTCCAAGTGCGACATCTAGATTTCTCAGTTGTTGTCTCTAGTTGTGGGTGATATGTGTTTGCTTTGACTCTCCAATTCTTTTAGCCCAATTGCTATGTTTGTTGGCTTAGGCCTTTTCTGTTTCTAGACCTATGCTTGATCACCGCCGGCAACCTCCTGAGGAAGAGGTCACCGGCGGTGGAAGGAAGAACAAACGCGGTGTGGCCTGAGGCGAAGAAGACGAAGGGTTTCTAGAGAGAGGGAGGAGCCTCTCTCTCTAGAAACTATATATGTTTGTCATTTCTAGACCTATGCTTGATCAACTGTTTCTGCATGTCGGGTTTGTTGATTTTCAATTGACTCGATACTCTTCTTTTCTCGTTTTTGAGAAATTGAATTGTATATAATAATGGCGGATAAGAACATGCTTATTGCACTGTATGGCTTCGTTTGTCACAAATATCAAAGGTGAAACATGCAAAGGAAAGGACGTATAAGATCTTAGTAAACATAGACAGCATTGTACAAATCAACTAGTTGTAAAATGTGCCCAAAATTGTCTCAATCTCAAATACTATGTGAAATTGCATAGAGACAACGAAGCCGGCTCCATATATTTATTCTTTCTATGCAATTCTGTCTCTCTTGGGCCTTCACCTCATGTATAATAACCAAGAGACATCTCATCTCAACAATTCATAAACATCAAGACCAATATGGCTAAATCCAACACTATAGCCACAACAATGCTGTTCATCGTGATCTCTTTTCTTCTCATAATTGGCAATGCTAAGAGCCAAAATGTTCGGGGTAAGTTACACGATAATTATAATTATAATTCATATCACATATCAATCTGAACATAAATGTTATACAATAATCTTTACGTCAAATAGTTTGGGAAATAAAATAGTTGATTTGATTTGTTTGCAGTTGGATTTGAAAAAACAAAAACAATAATTTGTAGCCAAGTATATGGTGCAAGAGTTGGAGACACTTGCTTTGACATTGCCAAGTCCTTCAAATTGACACCTGAGTTCTTCGCTGTCATCAATCCTAATCTTAACTGTCGTGCAATTTTCGTGGGCCAGTGGCTATGTGTTGATGGATCTTTGCTATGAGCTACAAATTAGATCCGGGAAGCAAAGGAAAATGCATAATAACATATAATAAGATGAAATGGTAAAGTAATTAGTTTAAATGTTCACTATCGGGATCTTGTTATAAATAAAAGGGCGATATGTACGGAGACATTTTGTAATAAATATCTAGCACTCATGTTTAATATATTGTTTAACGTGAATGGCAATTGCAAAGAAGACAAGTCGCTACAATATTAAGTAGATGCAAGTGAGATTTTGTAGAGACGTCTTTGTGAGTTGCATCAAACTACTATAAAATCTCAACGCAAAACGGATCTAGCCGGCGCGCAAGAAACACTAAACATTGTTCCCCTCTAGCCAAAATCACACCTCTGGTTTGTACCATCTTATCGGAAGCTGAAGCAAGAAAAAGAAGAATATTTGTTCTATCAAAAAGCACTGTTCAAAATGCTCTCTAGAGCTACAGTGCGGTTCTTCATTGTTCTAGTTCTACAGTGGTGTTCTTCATCTTAGTTCATCGATCTGCAACACTCAAACACCGATCTTCAACTGGTTTTTTCTCCTTCTCAAGTGTAGTGTTCATGGTGATCTCCTCTCTGATCACCGAACCACTGTGAGACTCACAATCCTTCATCTCCTTCATCTACAGTTTCAGTTTCACTCGGTTTTCTCTATTACACTTGTAATCATGCTTTCTGTTGATGAGCTGAGTGGTAGCTCGACATCTTTACAACCTACTTTGCTGAATCGTCCATCGTGCTCCCCACAACAAACTCCCATCAGGACTCCCGACTCGTCTGCACTGGAAGGAAATTTGGACAAAACTCCAACTTCTTCTGAAGATAGGAATTATATCAGAAAAACCTTCAAATGCTCCAATATGTTTGATACAGAGAAAAGATTCTTCAAGGCAAGAGCTGATGGTTCCATGCGTCTCCTTAAATCACACACGCGACCTCTGAACGACTTACCCTTGGAAGAACAACAACATCATGCACAAGACCAGAACTTGGCTTGGAGAACTACTTCTTCTTCAGTGGGCCCTCCTCCAGGTTTTGAGAACAGAGTGGGGGTAAAAATGAATAAACACCCAAGAATGGAAGCAGATCTTCATAACTCAGCTTTTGAGAGGAAGTGGAGAAGAAGATTGGGACCAAGAGTTGAGGATACAGGGGATAAAGGTTGGCCGGATGTCAAGACTGGTGAAGAAGAGTTCTGGGTTTTCATAAGCAACATTCCACCCAGATCCTCTTGTTTGTGGATTGAAGACCAATTTAAGGAAGCTGGTAGGATTTTAGTAGTTGAAGCACCATCTAAACCAAACCTCAGAGGGAGATGGTTTGCGTTCATCAAGTTTCATGATGAATTGGGCCAAAAAAATGCAATAGAAGGGTACAATGGTTGGCTTTTATGTGGGAATAGAGTCTTGGTGGCCAAAGCTTGGAGGAAACAGAAGAAACAAAATTTTATCTCACCTGGTAATGTGGTGTGGAGGGAGAAGAAGAAGCCTGTCCAAGAAGAAACAACATCTCAGACACAATCTTTCCACAGCACCCCTAGAGGCTCAATAGTTGCAAACCAGTTGAACCAGATTAAAAGAGCCCATGTTGCAATATCTTTTAGAAACCTAAGTGCCAAAGCAATCTTGAGAGAGATGGCATCAGAGGGAGTTAATCTAATACAGATACAAGATCTTGGGAACAGGTGTGTCTTATTCAATGGAATTGATGAAGAAGTGGATGATCTTATGATGAATGAAAACAGAAAGTGGCTGGAGAATTGGTTTCAGATAATTCCTAACAAGCAAGCCTTATGCCTTAAGAATGGGATGTTTCAATGGGTGACAGTCAGAGGCATGCCTCTCCATGGTTGGTGTGAAGAAACCATTGCTGCAGTAGTGGAACAGGTTGGAGAATATATCTATACACACCCAACCTCACTCTTGGGAATCAATAGAGATCAAGCATTTGTACTGGTTCATTCTCCCAATGTGTTACCAATCTTGAAACAAACTTGCTTCTTATTGGGAGATGACACTTTTGAGGTCAGTGTAGCATCAATAAATCCCAACATCTTACCACAATGGGAACTGGTTTCTGAGAATGAAGATCTGGTTGCCTCTGATAGTCTATCCTCTTCTATGCTGGGGACTCCATTATCTTCTCCCTCTCCAATACAGGTAACAACAAATACTTCTCCAAATCATAATGACATTACAACCACCTTGCTTGTTTCACCCATAGTTGCATCTCAAGACCAACCTCCAGCCTTGGGAGAAAAGGAGATGTTGTCAGTAATACAGGAGGAAGAAAATCTTCAAGTTCCATTACAAACACAAATGTTGCCCAAGGTTCTTCCTACACCTATTGCTGAGGAAGAAGCTGGAAGTCCTAATCTGCTCTCAGTTCATACAAACCAATTGGATTTTTCTTTAAATGTTGAAGTTGATTTTTTAAACACTGAGGTGTTGACAAAAGGAATGTGCAGAGCAGAGAATGTGGAGATTCTAGAGCCTCAACAACCCTCTTCTAAGGTTGCATTTACTTCCCCAAACTTGGAAGTTTCTGCAGTGATCAAAGATACATTTGATGGGGCATCTTCCTTGTCACCTGGGGAAGAAGGCATTAACACTCTGATTGTTCTTTCTTCTCCTTCACCAACCTTGCCCCTTCAGACTCAGTCACTGTTGGAGAGGTCTGCTGCACACTCTCTCTCCGGTTCTGGACCAGTGGATATGGGCTTATGCACTTTGCTGTCAGATTTGGGAAATGAGAAACCCTCAGTTTTGGGGACTGAGAAACCATTGGAAGCTGTTGTGACAGAGGGTATTAATGAGATGGTAAGGGTCACTACAATGTCTACCTCATTGGGGCTACATCACCTTGCTCAAAATGGGAAGGATATTTTTTTGGAGGGAAAAAGCTATGCAGATATTACCTTTTCTCAACCCAGGGCACCTTTTAACTCTGGTACTTCCACTCCTAAAATTGCCACTAATAGGAAGACCAAAAAACCTCAAGTTTCCTATGTATATGACACAAGATCTAGAAAAGGAAGACAAGTTTCATTGGTTGCACTCCCTGATAGTAGAGGGGCTGGGAAGAAGAAGTTGATATTGGCAGAAGAACCTAAAAGTCCATGGGATTATTGTAAATCTATTGGGATCAAAGCTTTGGTAGCAGATCAATTGGTGATTGATCAGTTTGACAATCTAGAGGCAGAAATCAACCAAAGAGTGGAGTTAGATGCAGACTCAAGTGATGATTTTTTAGATCTTGAAGGGGAGGGTGATCCTTGTCTGGATGAGATTCAGTCTCAGGCCAGAAAGAATTTTGATTTCAATCCATGAAATTACTCTCATGGAACATGAGAGGCTCTTCCTCTGAGCAAAAACAGAGGGCATTAAGAGACATAGTTGGCAAATATTCTCCTACTTTTATCTTAATTCAAGAGACAAAGTTAAAAAAAATTTCCTCCTTCCTTCTTAAGAGCAGTTGGTCTGAATTGGGGTTGGGATGAGACTCATTTGGATTCTGAAGGAGCATCTGGGGGTATCTATACTATTTGGGACAAGAAGTATTTTCAAAAGATTAATGTTAAACATGTGAAGCATGCAATAATCTGGTCTGGCTTATGTTTGGAATGGAATGTGATCATCTCAATCATCAATGTATATGCTCCCTGTGGGGTGAGAGCTAGAAGAGAGTTATGGCAAACATTACTACTGGAGATCCAAGGCCTTGGTGATTACTATATTGTAGCTGGTGACTTCAATTCAGTTTTGGGGCCTTCAGAGAAGTCAGGTTCCTCACAGGTTTCCTCAGCCTCTTATCATTTCTCAATGTTCCTAGAAGATGCTCCTTTGGTTGATATTCCCCTCTCTGGAGCTAAATATACTTGGTATGGTCCCTCCTCTAGAGCCTCCAGATTGGACAGATTCTTACTTGGGCCACAAGTAAGTGTTGAACATAGGAACATGGCTCAGTCAGGCCTTTGTAGGCAAATTTCTGATCACGGGCCTATCTTACTCTCTGAACCTTTTTGTGGATTGGGGGCCAAGGCCTTTTAAATTTCTAAATGCTTGGATTGATCATCCACTATTCTTTTCTGATGTGAAAAAATTCTGGCTGGAGTTAGTGGTCTTTGGGGAGCCCCAGTACATCTTGTGGCAGAAGTTAAAATTACTCAAGACTTTTCTGAAGACTTGGAACATCAATGTCTTTGGTTGGTTAGAAAAAGACATTGATATCTTGAAGAATGAAATAAATGACCTGGATAATGTGATTGACACTAGAGAGCTATCAGACTCAGAAAAAACAAAGAGAGCTCTCCTTGGAGCAGTTCTCATTCAGAAACTAAAGTCCCTTTCTAAAGTGTGGAGACAGAAGGCTAGATTTAAATGGTTGAGAGAGGGGGATAGGTCCTCTAAGTTCTATCATCTGGTTGCCAATTTTGCTGGACTCAGGAAGAAGATCACTGAGATTTGGGTTGGGGATAGATTATGTTCTGACCCTGTGATGATAAAAGAAGCTGCTAAGACACATTTTGCAGCTAGATTTCTAAAGAATTCTTCAGTTGTCCTAGATCTCTCCTCCTTACCTTTCAACTCCTTGTCAACACATAAAGCATTGTTCTTGGAGAGACCTTTCACTGAAGCAGAGATATATAGTGTTGTTATGATCTGTAATGGAGATAAGGCAACTGGCCCTGATGGGTTCACCTTAAAATTCTTTCAGGTTTGCTGGGATTTTCTTCAAGTGGATGTTTCAAACTTCTGCCATCATTTCTTTGACACTGTCTTGCTAGATAAAGGAATCAACTCTTCCTTCTTTACTCTCATTCCCAAAGTTCCCAATCCAACAACTTTTGAAGATTTTAGGCCTATAAGTTTGGTTGGTTCTGTTTATAAAATCATATCTAAATTACTTGCTGCAAGGCTTAAGACAGTCATGGACCAGTTGGTTAATGATGTTCAATCAGGGTTCATAGCAGGCAGGCAAATTCTTGATGGGGTCCTAGTAGCAACTGAGGTGATCCATTCTATTAAAGCATCAAAAGAAGAAGTGGTAGTTCTAAAGGTGGATTTTGAAAAAGCCTATGATTTTCTGGATTGGGAGTATCTGGAACAAATTTTAAGAAGAATGGGGTTTGGACTGAGATGGATTGGGTGGATGGCATCCTGTTTTAAAGCTTGGTCATCTGTATTGATCAATGGATCTCCCTCAGCAGATTTTGAACTCACTAGAGGCTTAAGACAAGGGTGCTCCCTCTCCCCTCTTTTATTTGCACTAGGAGCTGAAGGACTTCACCAAATTCTGGAGCAAGGTTTGGCAGCTGGGAATTTTGAAGGCATCCAGTGTGGATTACAAGGCCCCTCTATTTCTCATTTGCAATTTGCAGATGACACCCTCATAATCATCAAAGCCAAGGCCAATCACATTCATAATCTTAAGTCCTCACTCAAAGCTTTTCAGTTGGCTTCTAGGCTAAAGATCAATTATAACAAGTCTAAGGTGGTTCTTCTCAATCCCTCTTCTCTGACAGTTGATGAGGTTGCTCATATTCTAGGCTGTGAACACTCAGTATTGCCTCTTGATTACCTTGGTTTCAAATTAGGGGCAAATCCTAGAAGAGTGCCAAAAAAAGTCCTTAAAGAAATGGAGATGTGGCAAAGGAATTTTCTGTGGAATGGATCATTAACTAAGAGAGTGCTGCACAAGGTTAGATGGGGTCTGGTTTTCCTCCCAAAAGACAAAGGTGGCTTGGGGATAAAAAGCCTTTATATTATGAACTCTGCCCTTTTGGCCAAATGGTGGTGGAGGTTTGCCATTGCCACTGATTCATTATGGAAGAGATTTTTGTGTGCAAAATTTGGCTGGAACCCTCAGGACTGGAACCTCTCTAATATCAACATTGCTGGGAATCATAATTTTCTTGCTCACATTCAATCTCTTCTTTCAGATCAAAAATTTAGTAGTGCAGTTGGTTTCTCAGGACTGGAATGGTTTGTGGAGAATGGGGTGAGAGTTGATTTTTGGGAGGATGTTTGGCTACTAGATACTCCTATTAAGTGTAGATTTCAGAGGCTCTATCACTTGAGTCTGCACAAGAAGGAGAAGGTGGCTTTCTTTTGGAATAATGGAGATTGGCTGCTCCATTTTAGAAGAGAACTAAGAGGATGGGAGAAAGGCCAGTTCAACATTTTATCAGATTCTCTTAACCTGTTTTCATTACAAGATAGTGGTCAAGACAAGGTGGTGTGGAAAATTCATACTGCAGGTTTTAAAGTCAGAAAGATGTACTCATATTTGGAGGAGAATGATGTGCAACAAAAACCTTGGGCTAGACAGCTCTGGAATCCCTTCCGCCCTCCAAAAATAGCTGCCTTCTCATGGCTTGCTTGCCATAATGTTGTACCAACAAAATTATTCTTAGAGAGTAGGGGTCTCAAGTTTAATTTCAATGACACTCTCTGCCCCATGTGCAACAATGATTTTGAAGAAGTGAATCACCTACTCCTCTCCTGTCCTAGAGCCTGGTTAGTTTGGACTGAAGTCTTAAAATGGTGGGGGTTCTTTGGGCAGTTCAGCAATGATATTATTTCATTCATCTACTCCTGGGATTCCTTCTGCAGTCACTCTTCCCTAAAGCAATGGAAAAATATTTGTTTCATCACACTTTGGTTTATCTGGTTGGCTAGGAATGCAGTAGTCTTTAACAACAAAGCATTCTCACACACTGAGATCCTCAATCAAATTATGAGCTACAGTTTTAATCTGGAATGGTCACTCTTCTCCAAGTCTAAAGCCTTTCCTTTCAGCCAGTGGAGAGCTTGCCCTTCCTCTTGTGTTAGGAGGAAGATCAGAATTTAATGGGGTCTCTTTGGGGCTTATGGTGGCCTATGGAAATTCAGGTTTCTTTTCTGATTGGTCTGGGGTTGGGGGGCTGGGAATTGAGGGTGGTTTGGTGGTGAGAATTTTAGGATTGTGAGGTAGGAGTGAATTGGGTTGTGTCTCTGTTGGAGTGTGGGTTTTAGTTTTTAGTAAGCACTTTCCTGGGTTTTTTTCAGTCCCTATTTTGGAGTGTGGGTAAGTCCTAGGGAGAGTTTTCTTGTCTTGTCTTTACAGTGTTTATTCTGTCCTGTTCACTGATTTTGTTGGAGGTTTCTAAGCTCCATTTTGGACAGAACACTTGTCTCTTGGGGTGATACTTTCATTTTCTTGTGTTGGTGTTCACATCTTTGGTTTGAAGACACAGATGGAAGTTTTGCAGGTATTGGAGAACTGGTTTTATTGGTGGTGGTGTAATTTTATTATTCAGAAGGACATGGTACTGCATAATTCCCTATGACTTCCTCCCACAACATTGAAGCTCTACAACCTTATACTTCACTCATTTGGAAGATAGGAGAGGTCTGCATCAAAAATTCAGAGTGCCTACTACTCTGAGTTGGCTCAAATACTGAAGAGCCTATTGTTGTTCACAGGGTTAGACAGTTTTCAGCCAATTTTATCTGGTTTTGGGTTATGACTTACGACACAAGTAAGGCCGGAAAGTTAGGAAATGCAGTTTTGCCTTGTGCCTTGAAGCACAAGCAACAGGTCAACCTAGTTTGTTTTCAAAAAGGGTTGGGTTATTATAGTCCAATTGTGTATGGTTTCTTGGAGAGTTCCTTGTATCTCTTGGCCTGTTCTTTATTTCAAAGAATGGGTCTCTTAATAAATTTGTTGATCAAAAAAAAAAGACACCACATCATACATCCATTTGGGAGTCGATATATTTGAACCGTCGACCCAGATATTAACTTATATGAAGAAATACATGATCACCGAAGAAGCTTTTGTCTTACACAATGATCTTAAAACCTTTTGTGTAATTTCCCATCTCACTCGATGTTCATGAACATCGTCGTTGCAACCAATCTGTTTCCGACGACTGCCTTAATTACAGCTGACCAAGTTGGTAACTAAAACGAAAGAAATAAAATGTATGGGTAAGTTATATTTGGGCCAACGACATTGGAAATTGTGAAGCAATGCTGCGTGATTAAAACAACAAAAAAGATGCATTTTGATGCCTCCGAAAACAGCCCAACTTTTCCTCTCTCCCTAAAACATGCCTTTACTATCCAATTTTTTTTTTGATAGACGAGGGGAAATTTCATTATACGAGAAGAGGAGTACAATGAAAGCAGAATGCCAGACTGAAGAGGTCAATTCTGAGTAAACTAAACAATACAAAAATTATATGACAATAATTGCTTGTACCACAAGAAACCAAGCAAGATACAAAAAAAACAGAAAAACTTCGTAACATCTACAAGGAAAACATCAAACCAAAACACGCAGCCGCGCAAACCTGCCATTCCACAAAAGTTGAGACTGATTTGAGCAAACTTGCAGCTCGAAGAAGAGTGAAAAATAATGTCTGCAACTACCAGAAGGATGCCTCCACATGATCATTGATTGATATGAACTATAGGTACCAATCTCTTCCCATAATTGTGCTCTGACATTTTCAATGGACGGAGCATAGACATGTATCATAACTAACGGGGACTGAGATCCCACCCACAGGCCAAACCACAAAATAGCAATCTTAATAGGAATACAATCAGAACAAAGAATGTCACGCCCCAAATCCGGTTTTGCCCGGACTCGAGACGTGACTAAAGATTTACAGTAAAACAAGAACAATAAAATAAAATAAAGTTTCCAAATGATATAAATCCTTCAAAATGTAAAGAGTCACAGCTCAAACGGTAAAACACAATATCCAACATAAAAGAGTACATGTCTCTAAAACTAGCTAAACCCTCAAGCTCCCAAGCTCTGAGAGTCCGGCTAATACTGCTCCCGCTCAACACCTGAAACACCACAAAGACAGGAGGGGTGAGTTTACGCTCAATAGGGAAAATGCATAACTAAGGCATCCTTTTAGTTTAACAATTTGGATTTCACGATTTTAGTTCGAGTCTCAAAATACGAAGAACTGAAAGTACATTGAAATACGGGAGTAAAACGAGTGTTTAACACTTTCCAAGAGTCAACATTAATCATAGGAAAATAAGGGAATCAATGCATTTCCCAAATAATCAAAAGAAGATAGTACGCTCAAGTAATGTCGTGGGACATGAAGTCGCCACCCTCCGATCCTCAATACTCATTGTGTCATGTCGGATTTTCCCTCGGTCCAGAGGAGACACATACATCAGATTACCGGGAGTATCCCTCGAAGGGTACATAACGTCAGAATCTCCGGAAATGTCACCAAAGGACCATATGTCATCGGGACAAGTAGAATAATGTCGTGGGACGTGAAGTCGCCACCCTCCGATTCACAATACTCTTTGTGTCATATCGGATCCCATACCCCGATCCACAATAGTCCTTGTGTTATGTCGGATTGTCCCTCGGTACAGAGGAGGCACATACATCGAGGCTACCGGAAACAATCCCTGAGGAACGCTTATCATCGGGATTCTCGGAAATGCCCCCAAAGGACCATATGTCATAGGGAACCAAGGTATTGCTCCCGCAGGACGCATACACTTGGGTGAGTCAACCAATAACCATTCCCCGCAGGGTAAACCATCCAATAACCAATGCCCCGCAAGGTCCAATAAGCAATGTCCCGCAGGGTCCAATACCAATGCCCGTAGGCTCCAATAACCAATGCCCCGCAGGGTCCAATACCAATGCCCGCAGGCTCCAATAACCAATGCCCCGCAGGGTCCAAAACCAATGCCCGTAGGCTCCAATAACCGATGCCCCGCAGGGTCCAATACCAATGCCCGCAGGCTCCAATAACCAATGCCCCGCAGGGTAAACCATTCTTTGCACCGGAATCCTCCACGGTGTATATCCAATAACCAATGCCCCGCAGGGTAAACCATTCCCCACACCGGAATCCTCAACGGTGTGGGTACCATACCAGATCACCAATAATCACCCCCGTAAACCATCCCCACACCGGAATCCTCAACGGTGTGGGTACCCTAACCGGTATCCCGCAGGATCTATCAAACAATGCAAAACGCACTCAAGAGACTAACGGGTCAACACATTGCACAATCACACTTACCATCATACTTACCAACCACGTTCCATTGGTCCATCGATCACCTGATCGTACCCCTTTGGCACAACCAGTCATACTCGATTATCCATTCAATCATTCAAGCATTCGTTCTATCAATCAAGCATGCAATCAATCATACAATCGTTTAAGCACCCATTCTATCAATCAAGCATGCAATCAATCATACAATCATTAGACCCTTAATTTATCTTAAACTAAGCAAACAATGCATGTGAAGAAAACACAACTAATCCGATGGCTCATCACGGCCTCTCTACCAGTAAAGCAATTTCCCAAGTATTGAAAGCGAGTTAACTAGTTGTACACATCCTAAGCATGCATACTAGACACGTCCGGTTATTAGTAATTGAAAGACATTTATTCTAGTTATTCGCATCCTATATGCAGTTCTAGGACCTTTCCGATTTTATTAACCTAATAGGCATACTAAAGCGTTATTTAAACGAGGAGTTAGGACTTTCCCTATCTTGTGGTCTTCCTCTAATAATACTCTGATGTAATGTCGATTAGCCTCTCCTCCGTTCTTCACACGGGTTCCGGAGTGGTCTTCGTCTTCTCGGGCGAAGTCCAAACTCTCGGGCAAGTCCAATCTGAGTTTAACAGACAAGGGTTCAATCAGTACCGGTATTTGTCCAAGGGTCCTTTGAATTGTACAATTAGTCCTTTAAAAGGTCCAAATTAAATTAATTGAATAATTTATTTATCTGATTTTAAAAATAATTTTCTTCAGAACCGGGTTGACCCGGATCCGAGCCCGAACCCGGTCCAGAATCCGGTCTGGACCCAGACCCGACCAAGCTCCACACCCGGTCCAGGATCCGGTCCAGATCCGGTCAATGACTCGGGCCTCAGACCTGGGTCTGGCCCAGTGGCCCATCCTGGTCCACGAGTCACACGGGCCCAAAGCCAGCTCGGCCCTGAATGACCCAAGGCCCAAGCGTTGCTTGGCTTGAGTCGGAGACGGAGAGGGGCGGCGCTCGAGTCGCTTCGGCCCAGGCGACGGCGTCAGAGGGGTTCGAAGGGGGAGAAGGCTTGGCCGGAAAGAGCTTCATGCTCAGGCGTGACGATGGCCGAGAAGGGCGGTGGCTGGCGCTCGACCCAACGGTCCCTCCGTCCAGATCTGACAAGGATGAGGGTTCACCGGCGTCGTTCCGGCAGCTCCCGTCCAAAACCAGTCTGGCCTGAGGGGTTTCTGGGTAATACGAGGTCGGAGAAACGGTGAGAGAAGCACCCAACCGTGCTAGTCCTCTTCGCCGGCGGTGGATGGAGTTCAGGAACTCCGGCCAGAGGTGATATCCGGAGAGCTTGTCTCAGATCCGTGCGTGGTGGCTTGGTTTGAGAACGGATGAAGCAGAAGAAGGGAGAAAGTGGGGATGAGGGTGAAGGAGTCGTGAGAGGAGAAGGTGGGGGACGACGGCCTGATCTTCGGCGAGGTGTGTGAGAGGAAGGTCGCTGAGAGAGAAGATGTGAATTGGGCGATGAACAGTGACCCGTAGCTAGGGTTTGTTCCTATTTATAGTGTGCCTCATGGGCCAGGCCTCATGCTTCAGCTGATTTGGGCCGGTCCAGTCTCTAAATGGGCCAAGTTCGGCCCATTTCCAAAGTTCAGCACTCCTTTGTTTTTCTTTTTCTTTTTTTAATTTACCTTTGCAAACTTCACTCGTTGCAAAAATCTACCTTGACGTTTCGATTTTCAAATAATCCCCTTTATAAATAATTGGGGTGTAATAACCACTTCTGGTCAACGTCAGTCAAACCTGCGAAAAACAGGAAAATTTAAATTCTTTTAAGACAGACACTTAACTTAACCTGAATTGACCCCGAGGGTCATACCGGACTTAGGTTGACCCCGTTATCGACCAAAATGAGTTCCAGGGGACTCAGGGCAACTTTCTGATCAATTTGGGAAATGTTGACTTTTCGTTGGAAAAGTCAACCGAGCGACGTTTTGGTCCATTCGAGGACCGTTTTGGATTCAAAAGGCTTAGCCATCATCACAGCGGTCTTATTTGAGTCTTTTCCTTGTAGCCCGTCAAGTTTCGTAATTTCTTGGGAAAAGTGCCCGTTCGGGGCCCGAAACGTCCGATTTTAGCGAAACTGATTGGAAAATATCAACTAGATATTTTCCAAAAGGTGTGGGACCCACCTTGACACATGTCCTAATTGTGGTGGTGTTAGTTTTGGGGGGGAAATGTGTGGTGTATAGGGGTGGCCGAACCTAAGGGTTAAAGGGGGAAGTTTTTGGAGTTAGTTGTTAGTTGAATTAAATTAGAAAGAAGAAGAGAGGTTTTAGAGAGAGAAGGAGAAGAAGAAGAAGAGAGAAGAAGGGAAGTTGAGTTAGGGTTTGTGATCAAGCCCTTGGATCGATTCAAAGCAAAGAGCAATCTCGTTCCCCTCATCCTCCTCTACGGTAATACCCAAACCGATTCTCGTTTTGATTATTTTGGAAAACTAAGGTTTTGTTAAAACTAATGACTTAGGGTTGTGTGGAGGTTGGGGAGGTGTTGGAGACGTTTTAGAGGTGTTTGGGGGTTTAATGGCATGTTTTCCGGTGACCGGAGACTCGGGAGGAGCTCCGGCCACCGTGGGTGGTGGCCGGCCGGCCATGAGGTGGCTGGCCAGAGCTGGCAGCAGCCACCACATGGTGGCCGAGCCCCCCCTCAAACCCTAGGGTTCTCGGCCAAGAATTTTGGGTGGGGCCCGTGTGCTCGGTTGCTCGGGTTTCAATGTCCGGGTAGTTTAAAACGTTCCCCGGACCATTTACCCTAAATCGAATCGAAATTTGGAATTAAATTGGAGAAATTGTAATTAACGGGTTTTGGAAACTTTAAACGTTAATTAATTGACTTAGAAGTTGGAATTCAATTCCGTCAAGTGTGTTGGGTTCCTTGAAATATTCTAAGACCGTAGAAACAAAAACGGGAGCTTTTGGAGCCCCGGAAGGCAATTAACAAAACCCGGGCAGATTCGTCATGTCGGGCGAATCTGGCCTTTACGGGTCATTTATCGACAATATCGAGTAGTTGGGGAGTTTGGGAGTGATCGGCATTGTTGGGTTTACGTTTGGGCGTTAAGTATGTTAATTTTCGGTTTACACGTACTAGTTTAAAAGTACTTTGAATTTGTGTTCTTTCATATCGTGCTGCGGACCGAGGCAAAGGTAAGCTCGGCGAGTGACTGGGTTCATCTCGGGTTTTTTAGTGGAGCGCTTTTGGAGCTATTTACGAGGTAGGGAAAAGTAGCCGGATCTCGGCCCTGATTAGGGAAAGTTAATAGTAGAATTGCATGTGACACCGGGGTGTCGTGGGTTGAGTAGAATTATTTTAATATTAGAAAAGCAGGATACGGGATTGTAGCGTTTAAGAGAAAAGCATGTGACACTTAGCAGTGTCGTAGGAGTAGAGAACTTAGCGATAATTGAATTACTGGAGGCATATGACCATGCCCGAAGGTTGTTTGTGAAACTAGTGATTTTAGGACTGTTGGAGGCATCGAGTATGCCGGAGGTTGTTGTGCGTTATTTACTGTTGAGTTTGGGTGGCCTTGAGAGCCCGTGTTATTTACTGTTGATTTTGGGTGGCCTTGAGAGCCCGTGTTATTTACTGTTGAATTTGGGTGGCCTTGAGAGCATGTGTTATTTACTGTTGAGTTTGGGTGTCCTTGAGAGCCCGTGTTATTTACTGTTGAGTTTGGGTGGCCTTGAGAGCCCGTGTTATTTATTGTTGAGTTTGGGTGGCCTTGAGAGCCCGTATTTAATTGTTGATGTCTTGGGTGGCCATTAGAGCCCGTGTATTTAAATTGGTGTCTTGAGTGGCCGTGAGTGCCCGTGTCTTACTGTCGATGTTTTGGGGTGGCCGTGAGTGTCGTGGGGTTGTTGAACCCGAGTCTTGACCGTTGGTGTGTCTTGAGTGGCAGTGAGTGCCCGTGGGGTTGTTGAACCCGAGTCTTGACTGTTGGTGTGTCTTGAGTGGCAGTGAGTGCCCGTGGGGTTGTTAAACCCGAGTCTTGACCGTTGGTGTGTCTTGAGTGGCAGTGAGTGCCCGTGGGGTTGTTGAACCCGAGTCTTGACCGTTGGTGTGTCTTGAGTGGCAGTGAGTGCCCGTGGGGTTGTTGAACCCGAGTCTTGACCGTTGGTGTGTCTTGAGTGGCAGTGAGTGCCCGTGGGGTTGTTGAACCCGAGTCTTGACCGTTGGTGTGTCTTGAATGGTAGTGAGTGCCCGTGGGGTTGTTGAACCCGAGTCTTAACTGTTGAGGTGTCTTGAGTGGCCTTGAGTGCCTATGTGATTGAACTTGCCTGTGATTGTGATTGTGGTTACCTGAAGTTGTGAGTTCTAAAGGTCGATAGCCTGATCCGACTTAGTGTCGATGAATTGCGAGTTCTAAAGGTCGACAGCCTGATCCGACTTAGTGTCGATGAATTGCGAGTTCTAAAGGTCGACAGCCTGATCCGACTTAGTGTCGATGAATTGCGAGTTTTAAAGGTCGACAGCCTGATCCGACTTCGTGTCGAGGAATTGCGATAGGTCGAACCCTGACTTAATTGAGATTGGTTACTGAGCAGCTGGTGTGCGATCCTTTGTGATCTGGTTTGGCGTTGTGTAGTCTTTCTGTCGTGTCCTTGAGGAGGTCGTCGATAGTTGTGTCGGGTCTACACTGTATTATCGAGTGCTGAGTCTGTTGAGGAAGGTAACGGGTTGTGGGTCAGTCGAGTACTTGAGTTGGGGACTGTAGTCCCGATGTTGGGTTTGGTTTTTGTGTTATTGGCTTTATCTACTAAGTATTCCATAGTCAGTCTGTTATCCGTGGAGGTGAGCGAACGCTCACCCCTAGCTGCTTTTCCTACAGGTACTGATCACCGGACGGACTAGGTTAGCTCTTGAAGTTCATGGAGCTTGGAGCGGAGTCTGGTCTTTACTTTTTGTTGAGTCTAGTGACGGATGTTGTACCTTGTCCACCTGTTGGGACGTTTTTGTATTGTAAATACTATTATTATTTTTGGTAATTAAATGGAAACATCAGGGTTTTATTCAAAACAGGTTTTAAGTGTTCACGTTTTAAATGTTCGCGTCCCGAGTTCGGTTCGCTGAAATTGGGGCGTGACATGGGGTTTTACAAAGAAAGACTTCAGGTTTCCAGATTAACAATAGACCACCAGAAGCTTTTTCAGCAGGAGAAAAAGCACACTCCCAATTACCAAGAAAGCCACAACTTCTTATAAAGGAAGGAGAGAAAGATGTTACTCAATTGAGGATTAGAGGTGGAGGAACAGACTCAAAAGCATCCAGTTCCTCATCATCACAAAAGCCTCGTCACCTTCCAAATCCAGGCGTTCAGGCACCTCCAAATCAAGGTTGTTGAATTGATCTATAGCAGAGTCAACAGATTTCAATGCTTTAATTCCAACCTGCTTTACATAATTTCAATTCTCTTCATGAGTCTCACAATCTTTGCTTCTAGGACTTGCCTGAGAAAGAACCGGCGTCTGATATAAAACTGAGGCTTTATTTTTCTTTTGTCGCTTCCCAGATTTTTGTTGAGGAGAAGAGGCTTGCGCTACACGCAAATTAGGATCCGAAGTATTTTCTGAATTAGAACAAGTTGTACTAATAGAACAGTCCTTTGAAGATATAGATAAGCCTTTTTCAGCTTCCACAGGGTCAGAATTCGATAAAGAATTAGCTACCTTGGATTGTGAGTTATCAATAGGTTCAACCTGATCTTCTTGACTAATCTAATCTTAAAGAGGATTCTGGCAAACTGATAGTCGAAAAACAAATTTCCGGAACTTTTGCAATATTCACTCCCGTAAGTCTTTTCTATCCAATTTTCATTCCAAACTATCATTTTTTTTCCTCAAAATACTCATTTTTTTCTCCAAAACTTTCGATTTAGAAGTTGGTGGTGAGACATTCTACTCTTTGAAACTTATGTTTCGTAACTCTTTGTTGATTATTTTATTAGATTTTGGTAAAAAAAAATTGATGAACTTACAAATTTATTTATTTTTAAAAAGACAAACTTTCAAGGGTGGAAAGCGCCTAAAGGTCGAAAAGACCAAGACTACGATTACAAAAGAACTTTCAAATGGAGCTAAAAGGAAAAACCTTTTAAATAAATAAATAAGACCTAACAATTCTCCCTGACGAAAAAGAATCAACCTCCACCTGAATCCTTCTTCTTAACGCCTATAAGAGAATTGAGATCAAGAGACGCTTGGAGAGCCGCCCGGTTCCAGATGTCCATAGCCAAAGGTACAACTTTGAGGGTACGTTCTCGATGCATAGAATGAGTTACAAGCCTAGAAGTTTAAACCACGGTGTCTGAGGAAGTACGCTTCGTAGTATACCGACCCCTAATTGTCGAGGGTTTTAGGAGGGCCTCTTTCTAAGGACTATCGCCACCCCCTTCCGAGCTCCCTTGAGAAAACTGGTTTTCGCCACCCACAACTATCCTTGAATTGAATGTTGTAGCATGACGATCAGTTATAACGGGCTCACCATGGTCAGGCCCAACAACAACATAACCCCCTCCACCCGGTCCAACAACATCAACCTTGGGCTCTACTTGTTCAAGCCCATCAAACACCACGGACTCCACATAAATAGGCCCAACAGAGACATGTGACTGGGACAGATGAGACGGCTAAATAACTACACCAAATACAGCGTGCTCAGCCATGAGGTCCGACGAAATCAAAGAAAAATCCTCCTTCAACTAATGTTCTAGATTCAGGGAATCCATGTAATTCGAATTCAAAACATGCCGAGAAGCAAGGTCGTCGGCGGGAGAACCTACGACTTGCTCGAATCCGAAACGCTGGATAATAGAAATCGTGCCCTATTTTCCATCATCAATCTGGACCGCCAAAGCACACAAGCCTGGAGAAAAGGACTACAACAAGGACGTCGGAGCTCTGGACAAACCCAGAGACACCTTCAACTCCATAGCTTTGATGGTCTGTTTTGGTGAATGTAAAACAGAGGAGCGAGTTTCCACCGGACGAGACTTGTGCTTCCATGAACGAGCAAAGGCCATAAACAGGATATAACCATTGAGTTTGTATCCATTTTAAGAGTCGATTACCTGTTGAGCGTAATCCTTATATTTGAAAGTGACGAAGCCGAAAAAAGACCCTCGACGACGCGGTCTCTTCAAGACAGAATCTGAGACGAACTCACTGATGGAACTTAGGGCATTACGAACCCAATCGGACGTTGTTCCATATGGGAGATTGTACAGGAAGATCTCGATCTTATCCTCCACCTGAAGCCCTGCCCTGTATCGATCAACGTCAAGTCAAACGCAAGCTCAACAGGCTTACCTTTAGACGAAGAGACAATAGTACCTTTTTCAAATCCAACTTCCCTGACCCTAAAGTAGAAACGCCATAACCCTTTTTCCCATCCAACTTCCCTAACCCTGAAGCAGAAACGCTGGGACCACTCTTTCCATCGCCTGCAATGGCAAGACAATCCAGATCCTCACTTGTTCCTTGTTCCTAACCTTAAACGCAACAGCATCACTAAGCCCTTACCCTGAACGCAACAGCATCACTAAGCCATAATTAAACAAGTGGTACATAAATGGAAATTAAGCAAAACTAAGTAAAACTAAAAACGAAACTAATTACACTAATAATATATGAAAACTATTAAACAGAATAACAACAACAATTATAGCTAGATTAAATAAAAACATAACATAATTAAAGCAAGAATACAAATAAATTTGAATGTAAACATGATATTTGTATGATATATGAATACTTAAGGAAGGTGAATGAAAACATGCAAAAAGTGTGGTGGAAAATGTAAGAAGAGTACAAGGCTTAAGGGTAGGAGAGATTTCAGATCAAAGTTTTTTTTTAAAAGGTAGGTGTGTCCTCCCAATTTGCTGAGTGTTCCTCTTATAGGAAAAAATGTTTGTTTCTATTACTTTACAGAACAAGAATCATGGTGTTGGGTTTTGCCCTAGGCCCAATCAGGTTTAAAACCCAATTGAGTCTTTGACCCAATATACTTAATAGTATATTAAAAGAAAATTAGGTTTAGAAAAGATGAATCATCTTATTCTCTTGTAGCCTCCTTTTTCTCTTCTCTCCCAAAATAAAAAATGAAGAATCGTTCTTCCTCCATTGTCATCTCAAGAGTTGAAAGCATCAAATTGTTGCTCGGTGTGGATACACTAGAGGCTTCGTACTTTCGGAGCTATATTGGATTTATTCTACATATCAAGTAAGTAAGTCTTTTAATTTTATCATTGATTCAAATGCAAATAGATCGTTTTTGGATCGAATACTTTTATTCTGCTGCGAACATATGATATTTATCGATCCTTCAATTAGTATCAGAGCATTTGGCTTTTGCATTTAAATCATATATAATTTTTTTTAGTATGTATATGTATTTACATATTATCGAAATATGTTTCGGTTGAAAACTAAACTACACATGCTTATGCCTATGTCCGTAATCATTAAATGGTGCTTGGGGATATACATGTATATATGTATGCATATTGAATCTCTGTGCACATGATCAATTTTATTATATAAAGATATATATTGACATATGCTTTAGTCTTTGTCAAAAGATGTTTTATATATATTTGGTATATGAATATATTTTATATACAATGTGTTATAGGTCGTGTATGCTTAGATGACAAATTGTTAACTGTTAACTAGTGTTCATATATGCTTAGCATGATGTTGGTTAATACCATGTTGTCTACACCGTGTGTAAATTGTTGATATGTGTATGACATGTATGTGTTTTTTCATATGATGAAAAATTGTATTAAAATGGTTTTAATACAAATAAAATTTTAAAATTATTGAGTTTTAATTGATAAAATATAAGATATTTTATCATAGGCTTTCCCATCGAAGAACATAAATAAAATTGATATTCGTTTACAAGGAACGACCTGACAACCAGGGGACTTGTAGTTCGGAATAAAATTATCTTTGTTTACAAGGAACGACCCGACTACTAGGGGACTTGTAGTTCAAAGATAAATGTTATTTTTCTCTGTAGCATATGATACAAGTATAAAATTTGTTTTTGTTTACAAGGAACGACCTGACTACCAGGGGACTTGTAGTTCAAAGATAAATATTATTTTTCTCTATTGCATATGATGCAAGTATAAAATTTTATTTGTTTACAAGGAACAACCTGACTACCAGGGGACTTGTAGCTCGAAATAAAATTTAGTTTTGTTTACAAGGAACGACCTGACTACCAGGGGACTTGTAGTTCAAAGATAAATGTTTTTCTTTCTCCGTTGTATATGATACAAGTATAAAGTGTATAAATTTTATTTTTGTTTACAAGGAACGACCTGACTACCAGGGGACTTGTAGTTCGAAGATAAATATATTTTTTTAATTACATATGATGCAAATAGAAAGGAAAAATTATCTAATATTGTACTTATAGTCTGTACTACCAAGAGGGTATATTATTAATTAACTTTGGGAGGAAATGGCGTATTATGTTGCATATGATGCAAGTGAAATTAAAATTATTTAACATTGTACTTATAGTCTGGATTACCCAGAAGTTATGATATTAAATATTTTTTGGAGAAAAATAATTTATTCTACTGCATATGATGTGAGTGTGAAGAAAAGTCATATAATGTTGTACTTATAGTCTTGACTACCCAGAGAGTGTGATATTACTTAATTTTCTATCACAAGGATGGATAAACTCAAATATACTAATAGGACTGACCTGACAATCAGGTGACTATATAGTATATAGCCTGCTTAGCTTTTATGTGATAAGATCAGGAAAACCTTAATTATGCGTGAGAAACGACTTGACTATCAAGGGGATCATTCATGTTTTAGAGTTTATACTGTCATTTTTATGAAGTTCATGTCTTAATGATGTATGCTTGTGCTACTGTTGTTTTTCCTTTATAGTTATTTTATGAAATGACTACTATTTCCATGCGTGACATACTAGATGCTAACAAAATGTCTGGTCACGATTTTGATATGACTGGTACTGAACCCGAGAATAGTCTCATGCATGAAAAGCTTATCGATGTGATCGATAACCCCGCTATGGAAGCTCCTACTGAGGGAATGATTGTTGTAGTTGCATTAGATGTATATTTGAAGTACTGGGAACGAAGTACTACTACTCAGTGCATCATTTTGGCTTCCATGAGTCTTGTCCTTCAAGGAAACATGAAACTATGAATCCACCACAGATAATAAAACATCTTAAGAAGATGTTGTTAGTTATTTAGGGATTCAACAAACTATAAACCCTAAATCATATATCTATAAACTTTGTTGAATTAAGAGGAATACACAAATAAATAACAGCGGAATTGTTACTTACTTGATGCCATTGATGAGCGATGAACGAAGAATCTCCAAGTTGTAGTTTGGTCTTCCAATAATGTAATAACCACTTCTGGTCAACGTCAGTCAAACCTGCGAGAAACAGGATAATTTAAAATTTTTAAGACAGACACTTAACTTAACTTAAATTGACCCCGAGGGTCATGCCGGACTTAAGTTGACCCCGTTATCGACTAAAATGAGTTACGGGGGACTCAGGGAAACTTTCTGGTCAATTTGGGAAAGATTGATTTTTCGCTGGAAAAGTCACCCGAGCGACGTTTTGGTCCATTCGAGGACCGTTTTGGACCCGAAAAGCTTAGCCGTCGTCGTAGCGGTCTTAGTTGGGCCGTTTCCTTGAAGCCCGTCCAGTTTAAAAATTTCTTGGGAAAAGTGCCCGTTCGGGGCCCGAAACGTCCGTTTTTCGCGAATCTGATTGGAAAATATCAACTACATATTTTCCAAAAGGTGTGGGACCCACCTTGACACATGTCAACTACTTGGTGGAGTTAGTTTTGGGGGGAAAATGGATGGTTGTGGTGTGTTGGCCGAAACACATGGTTAAAGGGGGGAAGTTGGAGTTAGTTGTTATTTGTTTTAAAAATTAGAAAGAGGAAGAGAGGTTTTAGAGAGAGAAGGGGAAGAAGAAGAAGAGAGAAGAAGAAAGGTGGAGCTAGGGTTTGTGATCAAGCCCTTGGATCGTCTTGAAGCAAAGAGCAATCCCGTTCCCCTCATTCTCCTCTACGGTAATACCCGAACCGATTCTCGTTTCGATTATTTTCAAGAGCTAGGGTTTGGTTATAAATTTTGGTTTAGGGTTGTGTAGAGATTAGAGAGGTGTTGGAGACGTTTTAGAGGTGTTTATGAGAGAAATTTCACGTTTTCCGGTGACCGGAGGCTCTAGAGGAGCTCCGGCCACCGTGGGTGGTGGCCGGCCGGCCATGTGGTGGCTGGCCGGAGGTGGCAGCAGCCACCACTTGGTGGCCGAGCCCCTCCCTCAAACCCTAGGGCACGGCCAAGCCTCTTGGGTGGGGCCCACGTGCTCGGTTTCTCGGGTTTTAATGTTCGGGTGGTTTAAAACGTTCCCCGGACCTTTTATCCTTAATCGAATCGAAAATTGGAATTAAATTGGAGAAGTTGAAATTAACGAGTTTAGAAACTTTAAACGTTAATAATTTGATTTAGAAGTCGGAATTCGATTCCGTCAAGTGCGTTGGGTTCCTTGAAATATTCTAAGACCGTAGAAACGAAAACGGGGACTTTTGGAGCCCCGGAAGGCAATTAACCAAAACCCGGGCAGATTCGCCATGTCGGGGGAATCTGGCCTTTACGGGTCCTTTATCGACAATATCGAGTAATTGGGAAGTTTGGGAGTGATCGGCATTGTCGGGGTTACGTTGGGGCGTTAAGTATATTAATTTTCGGTTTATTCGTACTAGTTTAAAAGTACTTTGAATTTGTGTTCTTTTAGATCGTGCTACGGACCGAGGCAAAGGGAAGCTCGGCGAGTGACTGGGTGTACTTCGGGTGTTGTTGGAGCGCTTTTGGAGCTATTTACGAGGTAGGGAAAAGTAGCCGGATCTCGGCCCTGATTAGGGAAAGTTAATAGTAGAATTGCATGTGACACCGGGGTGTCGTGGGTTGAGTAGAATTATTTAATTATTAGAAAAGCATGATACGGGATTGTAGCGTTTAAGAGAAAAGCATGTGACACTTAGTAGTGTCGTAGGAACAGAGAACTTAGCGATAATTGAATTACTGGAGGCATATGGCCATGCCCGGAGGTTGCTTGTGAAACTAGTGATCTTAGGACTATTGGAGGCATCGTGTATGTCGGAGGTTGTTGTGTGTATTTAATTGTTGAGTCTGGGTGGCCTTGCGAGCCCGTATTTAATTGTTGAGTTTGGGTGGCCTTGAGAGCCCGTGTTATTTACGGTTGAGTTTGGGTGGCCTTGAGAGCCCGTGTTATTTATTGTGAGTTTGGGTGGCCTTGAGAGCCCGTGTTTTTATTGTTGAGTTTGGGTGGCCATGAGAGCCCGTGTCTTTAATTTGGTGTCTTGAGTGGCAGTGAGTGCCCGTGGGGTTGTTGAACCCGAGTCTTGACTGTTGAGGTGTCTTGAGTGGCAGTGAGTGCCCGTGGGGTTGTTGAACCCGAGTCTTGACTGTTGAGGTGTCTTGAGTGGCCTTGAGTGCATGTGTGATTGAACTTGCCTGTGATTGTGATTGTGGTTACCTGGGGTGGTGAGTTCTAAAGGTCGACAGCCTGATCCGACTTAGTGTCAATGAATTGCGAGTTCTAAAGGTCGACAGCCTGATCCGACTTAGTGTCGATGAATTGCGAGTTTGAAAGGTCGACAGCCTGATCCGACTTCGTGTCGAGGAATTGCGATAGGTCGAACCCTGACCTGAGTGAGACTGGTTACTGAGCAGCTGGTGTGCGATCCTTTGTGATCTTGTTTGGCGTTGTGTAGTCTTTTGTCGTGTCCTTGAGGAGGTCGCCGATAGTTGTGTCGGGCCTACACTGTATTATCGAGTGTCGAGTCTGTTGAGGAAGGTGACGGGTTGTGGGTCAGTTGAGTACTTGAGTTGGGGACTGTAGTCCCGGTGTTGGGTTTGGTTTTAGTGTCACTGGCTTTATCTACTAATTATGCCATGGTCAGTCTGTTATCCGTGGAGGTGAGCGAACGCTCACCCCTAGCTGCTTTTCCTACAGGTACTGATCACCGGACGGACTAGGTTAGCTCTTGAAGTTCATGGAGCTTGGAGCGGAGTCTGGTCCTTACTTTTGTTGAGTCTAGTGACGGGATGTGTACCTTGTCCACTTGTTGGGACGTTTTGTATTGTAAATACTACTATTATTTTTGAGAAGTAAATGGAAATGTCAAAGCTTTTATTGAAAACAGGTTTTAAGTATTCATGTTTTTAAAGGTTCGCGTCCCGAGTTCGGTTCTCTGAAATTGGGGCGTGACAAATAAAGTAGACGCTCTCTAATTTGGTTATTATCTCAGATGGGGGTGATGTAGAACAAGAGAATGACGTCTATTTATTGGGGACCATAACCACTTACAACCCTAATTAGGTTACCAAGTTTCTTATAATTTGTAATCGGCCCCTCAACAAATAACAAATTATAAAACCGGTATCTACACATTAAATTCCATGACCATTTATAATACCCATGATACAATACTTTATTGATCACTTTAATTTGCATCAAACCTTATGATAACATGTACATTAAATACATATGTTCCCATAATAGGATTTTAATCCAACAATCTCGCACTTGGGCAACATATGTCTTTCCTGAGAAATGTACAACCTTATGAGCTCAAAATTGTTATCACACAATATGTATTCTGTAACAATCTCGTCCATCAACTATACTCATATAGAACTAAAGCAGCAGTCGTCAAATTACTTATGACTAAAGCATCAATGATCACGTATACAAGTATAGCTAAACGACATAGATCAATCATGGATGCGTAGCATGAAAATAACATGCAATGTGATCCGACATGTCTATCTCCAACTGGTCCTCCTTAAACTTAAGTGAGGTCAATAACCAAAATAGAATGCATGAACTGAATACTTTATATCTAATCAAAATATATCCAAATACTTTAACTTTAACTCTAAACATAAAGCAATCAATGTACAAACTCCCATTATACCAAAGTATCCTCAAGTGGTGTAACACCCATACGAGCAATATGCTCATGAAACACCTTTGGTGGTAAACCTTTTATGAGCGGATCCGCTATCATGGAGTTTGTCCCAATATGTTTTATTGATATTTGCCCATTTTGCATTCTTTCTTTTACAACAAGGAACTTTATGTCTATTTACTTAGACTTTAATGAGCTCTTGTTGTCATTAGAATAAAACTGACGATTTATTGTCATAAGAAACTTTAGTGGTCTTTCAACATTTTCCAAATGTGCATCCAGTGACAAAGTTTCGCAGCCATATTCCATACTTTGATGCCTCATAGCATGCTACAAATTTTGCTGCCATAGTTGAAGAAGCTACAAGTGTTTGGTTAACACTTTTCCAAGATATAGCTCCTCTAACTAACAAATAAATATAACCTTGCGTAGACTTTATGCTCTTTTGGCACCCTGCGAAATCAGAATCTATATACCCAATAACCTCCGAACAATCTGACTTCCAGTAAGTGAGTGTAATAACCACTCCCGGTCAACGCCAGTCAAACCTGTGAAAAACAGGAAAATTTAAAAAATTTAAGACAAACACTTAATTGAACCTAAAATGACCCCGAGGGTCATACCGGACTTAAGTTGACCCCGATATCGATCAAAGTGAGTTCCGGGGGACTCAGGGCAACTTTCTGATCAATTTGGGAAAAGTTGACTTTTCGCTGGAAAAGTCAACCGAGCGACGTTTTGTTCCATTCGAGGACCGTTTTGGATCCAAAAAGCTTAGCCGTCGTCGCAGCGGTCTTAGTTGAGTCGTTTCCTTGTAGCCCGTCAAGTTTCATAATTTCTTGGAAAAAGTGCCCGTTCCGGGCCCGAAACGTCCGATTTTCGCGAATTTGATTGAAAAATATCTAGTAGATATTTTCCCAAAAGGTGTGGGACCCACCTTGCCACTTGTCAAACAAGTTGTGGTGTTAGGTTTTGGGGGGGAATACAAGGATGAGGTTAAAGCGGGGGTTCGGCCAACTTGAAAAAAAAATGTAAAAAAGGAATAGAAAGAAGAGGGAAGTTAGAGAGAGAAGGAGAAGAAGAAGAAGAAGAAGAAGAAGAAGAGAGCTAGGGTTAGGGTTTGTCCACTATTCACGTCATCAACCATTGGATCGTCTCAACGTTGCAAGAATCGAACTCCCATCGTCTTCCTCTACGGTATTCACCAAACCGATCTTCGATTTGTCATTTTCAAAATTTAGGTTTTGGTTTGAAACTTTTAGTTTAAGGTTGTTTTGATGTTGAGGGAATTGTTGGAGACGTTTTGGAGGCGTTTGGAGGTGAAGGGGTGCGTTTTCCGGTGACCGGGAGCTCCGGCCACCATAAGGCGGTGGCCGGCCGGCCATAGGGTGGCTTGCCGGGGCTAGGGCCGACCACCACCATGGTGGGCCGCGCCCACTTGAACCCTAGGACCCACGGCCAAGTTGGTCCGGGTGGGGCCCACGTGCTCGAGTGATCGGGTTTTGTGTTCGGGTGGTTTAGAACGTTCCCCGGACCATTTATCCACAACCGAATCGAAATTTGGATTTAAAATGCAAAAGTTGTAATTATCGGGTTTAGAAACTTTAAACGTTAATTAATTGACTCGGAAGTCGGAATTCGATTCCGTCGAGTGCCTAGGAACCCTTGAATTATTCTCAGACCGTCGAAACGAAAACGGGAATTTTCGGAGCCCCGGAAGGACGTTTCCAAAACCCGGGCAGATTCGCCATGTCGGGCGAATCGGGTTTTTCCGAGTCCTTTATCGAAAATGTCGAGTAATTGGGAAGTTTGGGAGTGATCGACATTGTCGGGGTTACGTTTGGGCGTTAAGTTTATTGAATTTCAGTTTATTCCTGTGAGTTTAAAAGTGCCTTAAATTTGTGTTCTTTTAGATCGTGCTGCGGACCGAGGCAAAGGAAAGCTAGGCGAGTGACTGAGAGCACGCCGGGGCTTATTTGGGCACTTTTGGAGAACTTATACGAGGTAGGGAAAAGTAGCCGGATCTCGGCCCTGACTAGGGAAAGTTAACAGTAGAATTGCATGACCCACCGGGGTGTCGTGGGTTAAGTAGGTTTATTTGAATATTAGAAAGGCATGATACGGGAACGTAGCGAATATTAGAAAAGCATGGGATACTTAGTAGTGTCGTATAAACAGAGAACTTAGCGATATTAGAATTACTGGAGGCATATGACCATGCCCGGAGGTTGATTGTTTAATTTATGTCTTGGGGGGCCATGAGAGCCCGTACCTTGCTGTCGTGTCTTGGGTGGCCATGAGAGCCCGTGTTTTACTGTTGTGTCTTGGGTGGCCATGAGAGCCCGTGCTTTACTGTTGTGTCTTGGGTGGCCATGAGAGCCCGTGTTTTACTGTTGATGTCTTGGGTGTCCATGAGAGCCCGTGTTTTACTGTTGGGATGTCTTGGGAGGCCGTGAGTGCATGTGGGGTTGTTGAGCCCGTGAGTTATTATTGGTGTGTCTTGGGTGGCCATGAGTGCCCGTGGGGGGTTGTTGAACCCGTGTTTTATCGTTGGTGGTTTGGGTGGCCGTGAGTGCCCGTGGGGTTGTTGAACCCGAGTCTGACTGTTGATGTGTCTTGGGTGGCCATGAGTGTCGTGGAGTGTTGGACTGGTGTTGCTGTTGTTGTTGAGCTTTGGTTGTGATTGTGATTGTGGTTACCTGAGGTTGGGGGCCCGCTTCATGAAACGGGGGTCCACGAGCACACGCGTCTGCATGTTCAGACGGGGTAGGGGGGCCGCCTGACAACAAAGGGGTCATGGCCGCGCGTGTGTGGTTTGGGGATGTGAGTGTGACAGGTCGACAGCCTGATCCGACTTTGTGTCGAGGAAAATGCAACAGGTCGACCGCCTGGCCTGACTGGGATCCGTAAAGGGCGTGAGGGAGATTACTGAGCAGCTGGTATGCAATCCTTTGTGATCTTGTTTGGTGTGCGATCCTTTGTGATCTTCGGTGTTGCGTGGTGGTCTTTTGAGTCCTTGGAAGAGGTCGTGATCGTTGTGTTGGGTCTACATTACGAGTCTGAGTGTTGAGTCTATTGAGGAAAGTAACGGGTTGTGTGTCAGTTGAGTACTTGAGTTTGGGGATTGTATTCCCGGTGTTGGGTTTGGTTTTGGTGTTACCGGCATTGTCTGCTAAGTATGCCGTAGTCAGTCTGTTATCCGTGGTGGTGAGCGAACGCTCACCCCTAGCTGCTTTTCCTACAGGTACTGATCACAGGACGGACTAGGTGAGCTCTCAAAGCTTGAGGAGCTAGGAGCGGAGTCCGGGTTTTATCTTTTGAGTCTAGTGACGGATACCTTGTATTTTGTCCAATTGTTGGGACGTTTTTGAGTTGTAAATATTATTTTGATTAACTAAATGGTAATTTCAAAGTGTTTATTCAAAACAGGTTTCAAATGGTTTATGATTTTAAATGTTCGCGTCCCGAGTTCGGTTTACTGAAATTGGGGCGTGACAGTGAGTATGTAATGTTTTGTCCCTTAAAGATATCTTATAACCCTTTTTGGCTGCTATCCAATGGTCTATACCAAGGTTCCTTAGATATCTACCTAACATCCCAACAATGTACGTCATATCCAGATTAGTACATACTTAAGTAGACAATAGACTCCTAGCAGTTGATGCATAAGGAATCTATTGCGTTGCCTGAATCTTAAGGTTACTTTAAGGACATTGTGCAAGACTGAATTAGTATCCTTTAGCCACATGGGCGTCACTTGGTTAACCTTCCATGCCAAACCTTTTAAACACTTTAACGATGTAGATATGTTGAGAGACTTAGAAGTCTCTTGGTTTTGTGCAATAGGCCTACATCATTATTGGCAAGTAATATGTCATCGACATATAGAGCCAGGGACATATAGTTACTCCCACTGAACTAGTGATACACACAATCATCAATCATATTTGTCTCAAAACGGAGCAAGACAATTACTTTGTGAAATTTGTGGTACCATTGACGGGAAACTTGCTTGAGTCCATAAATGGATTTCTTTAATTTACAAACCATCTTCTTTGGGTCTCCGGACTCAAAGTTTTCTACTTGTACCATATACATCGTTTCTTCAATGTCACCATTGAGAAACGTAGCCTTAACATCCATCTAATGCACCTCAAGATCAAGATGAGCGACAAGTGCTATATTTATCCTAAAAGAGTCTTTCCATAAAACCGGAGAGAAAGTCTCTAAAAGTCAATGTCTTCCTTTTGAGTATAGCCTTTAGCTGCAAGACATACCTTACACCTTTTCACATTACCATTTACATTCCTCTTGGTTTTAAAAAATCATTTACAACCAATTGGTTTTGCACCTTCAGTAATGAGACTAGTTCCTAAACTTTATTATCTTGCATAAACTTATACTCTTCTTCCATGACACCAATCCGTTTTAGAGAGTTATAAAACTTTTCATGGTTTGAGGAAAGTTGATTGAATCATCTTCCCTCATACCATCCTTATGATCTTGGAGAAATATGACATAATCATTTGGAAGCATTTCTCGTCTCTCTTATGGATCTCATCAGTAGCACATGTCACTGAGGTAGTTGAATTTGTCCTTTTGGAACAACTAATTCAACTCGAATGAATAGTTGTTCAACATTGTCTTGTTGAGGTTCTGATTCACTTCTTGGTCAATGATAGGTATATTAATGTAATAACCACTCCCGGTCAACGCCAGTCAAATCTGCGAAAAACAGGAAAATTTAAAAAATTTAAGGCAGACACTTGATTGAACCTAAATTTGACCCCGAGGGTCATACCGGACTTAAGTTGACCCCGATATCGACCAAAGTGAGTTCCGGGGGACTCAGGGCAACTTTCTGATCAATTTGGGAAATGTTCACTTTTCGCTGGAAAAGTCAACCGAGCAACGTTTTGGTCCATTCGAGGACCGTTTTGGATCCAAAAAGCTTAGCCGTCGTCGCAGCGGTCTTAGTCGAGCCGTTTCCTTGTAGCCCGGGAAGTTTCATAATTTCTTGGAAAAAGTACCCGTTCGGGGTCCGAAACGGCCGAATTTCGCGAATCTGATTGGAAAATATCTAGAAGATATTTTCTAAAATGGTGTGGGACCCACTTGCCACATGTCAAATATGTGGTGGTGTTAGGTATTTTTGAAAAGGGATAAAGATGAGAGGATAGGGATGGTTTGGCCTTAGTGTGAAAGAAATAGGGTTTCATTGTAATTTGGAGGGACATAGGCTTGGTTCTTGGAGAAGGTGGCGGCAGCAAAATCAGCAAGGAAATGCTTCTCTCTTCTTGGTGATTGATCACCAGAGGTCCAAGGGATTGTTCCCAAGTGTACGACTAACTTGTGGTGAGAGAAAAGGAGAATTAGCTTGATGGTGGCGCCATATTCTTTGTGTAGGAGAGAAGAAGCCATGTTTAATGCTTGGTGTGTGATTCTTGTACCAGTATATGTGGCGGCCACACAGGAGATTTGAGAGTTTAAAAGCCAAGGTGATTCTCTCTTATTATCCTTTGATTGGTGGCTGTGAGACCAAGTATATGAATTTTTTTTTCTTGTATCTTGTGTACTACGAGTCAAGATAGATTAAGGGAGCAAGACATCCAATTCAAGGGGTTTATTTGTTGCGGATAAAAAGGATCGGCAAGAACAAATTATTGCTCGGTAATCGGCATCTTTTGGCATTCATAGTATAGCTAAAGAATCAAGGTGATATTTTTTTCTCCTCTTATACCGGTAACAAAAGATGGTTTTTTTTTCGTTTGTAGATTATCGTCTTGAATTGTGAAAGTTGGAATTTCGGGTTTAGAAACTTTAAACGCGAATTAATTGACTCGGAAGTCGGAATTCGATTCCGTCAAGGGCGTTGGGTTCCTTGAAATATTCTAAGACAGTAGAAACGAAAACGGGGGCTTTTGGAGCCCCGGAAGGCAATTATTGAAAACCGGGCAGATTCGCCATGTCGGGCGAATCGGGCCTTTAAGGGTCCCTTATCGACAATGTCGAGTAATTGGGAAGTTTGGTAGTGATCGACATTGTCGGGGTTAAGTTTGGGCATCGAGTTTAATGGTTTTCGGTTTGTTCCTGCGAGTTGTTAAGTGACTTTAATTTGTGTTCCTTTAGATCGTGCCACGGACCGAGGCAAGGGAAAGCTGGGTGAGTGACTGAGATCATCATCGGAGCTCGTGTTTGGCTTTTGGGAGAACACGCACGAGGTAGGGAAAAGTAGCCGGATCTCGGCCCTGACTAGGGAAAGTTAACAGTAGAATTGCATGTGACACCGGGGTGTCGTGGGTTGAGTAGATTTATTTAATTATTAGAAAAGCATGATACAGGGTTGTAGCGTTTATGAGAAAAGAATGTGAAACTTAGTAGTGTCGTAGGAGTAGAGAACTTAGCGTTAATTGATTTACTGGAGGCATATGACCATGCCCGGAGGTTGTTTGTGAACTTATCGATATTAGGAGTACTGGAGGCATATGACCATGCCCGGAGGTTGATTGTGAACTGTTGATATTAGGACTGCTGGAGGCTGGGTTAAGCCGGAGGTTGATTGTTTATTGTTGAGTCTTGGGTGGCCTTGAGAGCCGTGTTAATTGTTGTTGAGTTGAGTGGCCTTGAGAGCCCGTGTTAATTGTTGTTGAGTTGGGTGGCCTTGAGAGCCCGTGTTAATTGTTGTTGAGTTTTGGGTGGCCTTGAGAGCCTGTGTATTATTATTGTTGAGTCTTGGGTGGCCTTGAGAGCCGTGTTAATTGTTGTTGAGTTGAGTGGCTTTGAGAGCCCGTGTTAATTGTTGTTGAGTTGGGTGGCCTTGAGAGCCCGTGTTAATTGTTGTTGAGTTTTGGGTGGCCTTGAGAGCCCGTTTTGTCATTTTGGTGTTTTGGGTGGCAGTGAGTGCCCGTGGGGTTGTGAACATGTGCCTTTACTGTTGGTGGTTTTGGGAGGCCGTGAGTGCCTGTGGGGATGTTGAGTCCGAGTTTTACTGTTGAGGTGTCTTGAGTGCCCTTGAGCGACTGGTTGTTGAACTTGCTTTTGTTTGTGGTTGTGTTTGCCCGAACCGACTGTGTGTCGGGGAGTGGTGTGGATTTTGGCAGGTTACAAGCATTCTTCGGCTGGCCTGACCAAACTCGAGCCTCGACAGGTTCTGAGCATTCTTCGGCTAGCCTGTTCCGTGTCCGGATCCCGAAAGGTTATGAGCATTCTTCGGCTAGCCTGATCCGTGACCGGGTCCGGCAGGTTACGAGCATTCTTCGGCTGGCCTGATCCGTGTACGAGGCTCGGCAGGTTCTGAGCATTCTTCGGCTAGCCTGATCCGGGTTCGTGTCTTTGGGGAAGGTCATTGTTGGTGGTGTCGGTTCTACTTTACGAGTTTGAGGTTGAGTCTGGTGAGGGAGGTTACTGAGCAGCTGGTTTGCGATCCTCTGTAATCTTGTTTGGTGTGCGATCCTTTGTGATCTTGTTTGGTGTTGTGTAGTTTCTTTCGAGTCCTTGGGAGAGGTCGTGACCGTTGTGTCGGGTCTACTTTACGTGTCAAGGTGTTGAGTTGGTCACGGAAGGTAACGGGTTGTGTGTCAGTTAAGTTATTTGAGTTTGGGGATGGTATTCCCGGTGTTGGGTTTAGTTTTGGTGTCACCGGCTTTGTCTGCTAATTATGTCGTAGTCAGTCTGTTATCCGTGGTGGTGAGCGAACGCTCACCCCTAGCTGCTTTTCCTACAGGTAGTGTTCGTGGGACGGACTAGGTGAGCTCTCGAAGCTTGTGGAGCTAGGAGCGGAGTCCGGGTTTTGTCTTTTGAGTCTAGTGACGGATACCTCGTTTTTGTCCACTTGTTGGGACGTGTTTTAAGTTGTAATTATTATTTTGTTGAACTAAGTTGGTATTTTAAAGTGGTTTAATGAAAACAGGTTTCAAGTGTTTTTACGTTTTTAAAACGTTCGCGTCCCGAGTTCGATTTACTGAAATTGGGGCGTGACAATTAACCTAAGAATTTATCAAAAGTGATGGTAGGAATTGAGTTTGATGTCAATTCCTCCTTAAAGACAATGTGTCTAACCTTATTTCTCCCCTCAAATTCAACATCCTCAATAAATTACTGTAGTTCCCGCCTTAAATTTTTTTTTCTTTATGGGAAAAAATATCCGGGTTTGTTTCAAAAGAAACAACTACTTTCAGTCAGTTGTTGATTCTTTTGTACTGGACCTTTAGTAGCTTGAAACCGAACCTTATGAGTATGAAACTCATATTTCCTTTTCTTGCCCTTATCTTTAGAGGTACTAGCCAAATGAGCACTTCCATACTTATCGTACTTCAATCTTTCTTCCTTTTGCACTCTATGAGAAATCAGCTTATTTAAAGTCCAGTTCTCCCTTTTTGATAGTTGCAACCAATTTCAGATTAGTTCAACTATCCAGGAAGAGATAACATCACCATAAGAACGAACAACTCATAAGAGTTCTCAATCTTTTGTGCCTTAAGTCTGGAAGCAATATGGAATATTTCCATAATGTACTCCATTAAATTTCTTTGACCCTTATACTTTATTCACATCAAATACGTCAGAAGTGATGTCATTTAAACCTTAGAGTTTTATAAAAAAAACGTAATTTGACTTCGTCAAGGAAATCTTTATCCTTAGTAATCCTTTCGGATTCTGTCCCTCTAAAAGCTTCTGAAATAGTGTGTGTAATAACCACTCCCGGTCAACGCCAGTCAAATCTGCGAAAAACAGGAAAATTTAAATTTTTTGAGCAGACACTGAATTGAACCGCAATTGGACCCCGAGGGTCATACCGGACTTAAGTTGACCCCGTTATCGACCAAAATGAGTTCCAGGGGACTCAGGGCAACTTTCTGATCAATTTGGGAAATGTTGACTTTTCGCTGGAAAAGTCAACCGAGCGACGTTTTGGTCCATTCGAGGACCGTTTTGGATCCAAAAAGCTTAGCCGTCGTCGCAGCGATCTTAGTTGAGCCGTTTCCTTGTAGCCCGCGAAGTTTCATAATTTTTTGGAAAAAGTGCCCGTTCGGGGCCCGAAACGTCCGATTTTCGCGAATCTGATTGGAAAATATCTTCTAGATATTTTCCCAAAAAGGTGTGGGACCCAACTTGCCACTTGTCAAGCAAGTGGTGGTGTTAGGTGTGGGACAAGACAAGGAAGACTACTTTAGGTGTTAGTTTGTAATTAAGTATTAGTTTGATGTTTTTTTTATAAATAAAACAAAAGGGAAGAATGAGTACACGTCCATACAATGTAAAAAGGGAAAAGAAAATGGAAAAAGAGAGTTAGTTTTTAGAGAGAGAAGGAGAAGGAGAAGAAGAGAGAAAAGAGAAGGAGTTGGGGTTTGTGGTCACTATTCACGAGCATCGAGCCATGGGTTTGTCTCAACGATAGTAGATTCAAGCTCACATCGTCTTCCTCTACGGTAAGAACCTAACCGATTTTCATTTTGGAACGTTTGAATTTTATGGTTTGAGTTTAAACGGTTTGATTAAGGTTGGGTTTTGTTTAAGATTGGTTTAAAGATGAATGGTTGAGGTTAGGGGTTCGTTAGGAACGTTTTGGGGCGAAAAGGAAATTTTCCTAATTGTGTCCGGGTGGGGCCCACGTGCCCGAGTATCGGGTTTTCGTGTTCGGGTGGTTTAGGACGATCCCCAAGTAGTTAATCCACACCTGGATCGGAATTTGGAATTAAATTGTGAAAGTTGGAATTTCGGGTTTAGAAACTTTAAACGTCAATTAAATGACTCGGAAGTCGGAATTCGATTCGGGCAAGTACATTGGGTTCCTTGAATTATTCTAAGACCGTAGAAACGAAAACGGGAATTTTTGGAGCCCCGGAAGGGCATTTCCAAAACCCGGGCAGATTCGCCATGTCGGGCGAATCGGGCCTTTACGGGTCCTTTATCGACAATGTCGAGTAATCGGGAAGTTTGGGAGTGATCGACATTGTCGGGGTTACGTTTGGGCGTTAAGTTTATCGAATTTCAGTTTATTCCTGCGAGTTTAAAGGTGCCTTGAAATTATGTTCTTTTAGGTCGTGCTGCGGATCGAGGCAAAGGGAAGCTAGGCGAGTGACTGAGATCACGCCGGGGCTTATTTGGGCACTCTTGGAGAACACGCACGAGGTAGGGAAAAGTAGCCGGATCTCGGCCCTGATTAGGGAAAGTTAATAGTAGAATTGCATGTGACACCGGGGTGTCGTGGGTTGAGTAGATTTATTTAATTATTAGAAAAGCACGATACGGGATTGTAGCGTTCAAGAGAAAAGCATGTGACACTTCGTAGTGTCGTAGGAACAGAGAACTTAGCGATAATTGAATTACTGGAGGCATATGACCATGCCCGGAGGTTGTTTGTGAAACTAGCGATTTTAGGACTGTTGGAGGCATCGAGTATGCCGGAGGTTGTCGTGCGCTTTATTTAATTGTTGAGTTTGGGTGGCCTTGAGAGCCCGTATTTAATTGTTGAGTTTGGGTGGCCTTGAGAGCCCGTATTTAATTGTTGAGTTTGGGTGGCCTTGAGAGCCCGTATTTAATTGTTGAGTCGGGGTGGCCATGAGAGTCGTGTATTTAATTTGGTGTCTTGAGTGGCAGCGAGTGCCCGTGGGGTTGTTGAACCCGAGTCTTGACTGTTGAGGTGTCTTGAGTGGCCTTGAGTGCCTGTGTGATTGAACTTGCCTGTGATTGTGATTGTGGTTACCTGGGGTGGTGAGTTCTAAAGGTCGACAGCCTGATCCGACTTAGTGTCGATGAATTGCGAGTTCTAAAGGTCGACAGCCTGATCCGACTTAGTGTCGATGAATTGCGAGTTCTAAAGGTCGACAGCCTGATCCGACTTAGTGTCGATGAATTGCGAGTTTTAAAGGTCGACAGCCTGATCCGACTTAGTGTCGATGAATTGCGAGTTTTAAAGGTCGACAGCCTGATCCGACTTAGTGTCGAGGAATTGCGAGTTTGAAAGGTCGACAGCCTGATCCGACTTCGTGTTGAGGAATTGCGATAGGTCGAACCCTGACCTGATTGAGATTGGTTACTGAGCAGCTGGTGTGCGATCCTTTGTGATCTTGTTTGGCGTTGTGTAGTCTTTCTGTCGTGTCCTTGAGGAGGTCGTCGATAGTTGTGTCGGGTTTACACTGTTTTTATCGAGTGTCGAGTCTGTTGAGGAAGGTGACGGGTTGTGGGTCAGTTGGGTACTTGAGTTGGGGACTGTAGTCCCGGTGTTGGGTTTGGTTTTAGTGTTACTGGCTTTATCTACTATTTATGCCGTAGTCAGTCTGTTATCCGTGGTGGTGAGCGAACGCTCACCCCTAGCTGCTTTTCCTACAGGTACTGTTCGTGGGACGGACTAGGTGAGCTCTCGAAGCTTGTGGAGCTAGGAGCGGAGTCCGGGTTTGTCTTTTGAGTCTAGTGACGGATACCTAGTACTTTTGTCCACTTGTTGGGACGTGTTTTAAACTGTAATTATTATTTTGATGAACTAAATTGGTATTTTAAAGTGTTTAATGAAAACAGGTTTCAAGTGCTTTTATGTTTTTAAAACGTTCGCGTCCCTAGTTCGGTTTACTGAAATTGGGGCGTGACAGCTTGGTATCAGAGCTCGAGGTTTCGCACCTCGGACTGTACGTCAATTAGGTGGGGAGAGTCGAGTCGGTAGAGTCCCGTCGTACGTTGGGTACGCAGGTCGGGAACCGTGTGTAGACCCGTGGTGTTGTGAGTCCTGCTTGTGTTTGTGTGTACGTGCGGTGTTTTCTTGCTGGCTTGCTGATTGTTGTTGCTGCGTGAAACGTTTTTAAGCTGTCGCGGGTCGACTCAGGAGCGCTCCTGTAGTCGAACGTGACAATGCTGATATCAAGTCGGTACAACGTAGTTCGGGGACGCCTGGACCGGGTTGTGACTGCGTGATGTCAAGTTTGAGGTTTTAAAAATGAAGTGGAGAAAGCTTTACAAATTTTGATTGTTTTGATGTTGTTTGACGTCGTGGGCGTTTGTGTTTGACTTCGATTGGCCCTGTGGGCGTATTGTGATTGTTGTTGGTTGGCCCGGTGGGCGTGTTGTGCAGTTTTGGTTGGCCCGGTGGGCGCTATTTGACTTTTGTTGGCCCGGTGGGCGGGTGTCGTCGTTGTTGTTGTTATGGGTGTTTGGCCGGTTTGGCTTGTTCGTGGTTTAGTCGGGTTTTGTGACTCGTGTTTGGTCGTTGTTTTGGTACTTGGGTTTTATGATTAGTGGTCGAGTGTCTGCGTTGCACAAGCGTGTGAGTCGCTAGGAGAAGGGTAGGATGCGAGTGTCCTAGGATCGACGTGACGGGGTGATAGGGGCGAAGCTGTCGCAGTTACGGGACGGACCACGGGCCGACCTGGTACGAGACCAGGACGGGCTCGCTGGTCCGATCCGGCAGCCAGCACGGACCGGCTGGCGTGCCGGCCCGGCAGCAAGCCCGGCACGGGTGGTGTTCCGGCTCGGCAACCAGACCGGCACGGACGGCCTGCCGGCCCGGATTGCCATATGGTCCGGTCCACCTGCCGGACCGGTCCAGCCGGTTTTCAAAAAAAAAAAAAGAAAAAGGAAAAAGGGTTGGTTTCGTTGTGCGTTGAGGGTTGTGGTTGTGTGACTCGGATCATGTTCGTGTGATTGAGCGTTGGTTTTACGGGTTTGTGTTCGCGGTTGTGGGTTGTAGAGGCCGTGGGCCTGGTGAACGGTTGGGTTGTTGTTGAGTTTTTCGCTTCGCATTATTATAAATTAGGCACTAATAGGGTGAGCAATGGTGTGTGCTAAGTTGAGAGCGTGAGTTTTCCCGTCCTGAGGTTTCCCTACGTGATCGGGTATTTGGGTGATTGAGGTTGTGAACCTTAGTGATTGCTGAATCGAGGAAGTGTTTCCCGTGTCGAGGTTTATCTTACATGAGCGAGTACTTGAGGTGTTGTTAGCGTGAGCAGTGTGACGTCTGGCTTCAGGTTCTGAGGTAGTGGTTTGCCCTGGTTAGATCGATAAGTCTTTAGTGCTTTACTAGTATGCCATAATCGAACGGGTGTCCGTGGAGGTGAGCATAACGCTCATCCCCTTTACTACTTTTCCCGCAAGGGACGAGTAGCGAACACTGGTTTGGTTGCGGAAAGTTACAAGTAAACGCCTAGAGGACCGTGTGAGGGTTACACTAGACCTTACCAGGGTGACTAATGGAGTGGGTGTTCGGGTTCCGTTTTGGGCGTCGGTTTCATTGGATGCCGGGTTATCACACTCGTTTGTTCATCGAGTTGTGCTGAGAGGTTGGGGCTGAGTTTAGAGCCGTTGAGTCCACCCCTACGTCGGGACACGCCGGTTGGTGGTGGGGTGGTGTTGACTAGGTTCTGTCGTGCCTGCGGAGTTAGAGAAGCAAACCGATACAGGAGGTTCGAGAGAGGGCTCGAGAGCCCCGATGCTTGATCGAGTCCTCACCCCGAGGATTTGGGTATGTCCGGAGTTGGTAGGCACGACGACGGTATTGGAGCGAGGTCTTAGAGAGACCGCGAGGGTCCGTGAGTTTTAGCAGCGACTGAGCTTGTGCGTGTATCCGTGGGAAGGATACCCACGAAATGACCGCCTTGACGTGATCCTGGGAATGGATTGGCGAGCGAAGTACCAAGTCATTATCGACTGTTATAGACGACGAGTGACGGTGTCAACAGGCAACACGAAAGGTTCGTGTATTCTGGGCAGTAGGAGCGGAGTTTCTCCTGTCGGCTTGTCTGCAGTAAAGGAAGTATCGGTCGTGCAGAGCCGAGAATTATCGCGAGTGGCGTGCGAGTTCCCCGAGGTCTTCCCTAAGGAATTGAGCGGGTTGCCACCAGTTCGTGAGGTGGAGTTCGGGATTGACCTGATGCCGGGAATGGCAGCGATATCGATGGCGCCTTACAGGTTCGCGCCAGCCGAGTTGACCGAGCTGAAGAGTCAGCTCGAGGAACTTCGGGAGAAGGGGTTTATTCGTCCGAGCACATCGCCATGGGGAGCGCCAGCACTCTTCGTGAAGAAGAAGAGTGGAGAGCTTCGGATGTGCATGGACTACCGGAAACTGAACCGGGTTACGGTGAATGACCGATACCCGATGCCGAGAATCGACGACCTGCTCTACTAGTTGAGAGGGTCGGCATACTTCTCGAAGATCGACCTGGGATCCGGATACTACCAGTTGCGAGTCCGAGAGGGGGACGTCGCAAGGACTGCATTCCGGACATGCTATGAACATTACGAGTTCTGGGTGATGACTCTGAACTACCAAACGCACCTGCAGCGTTCTTGGACCTGATGAACATTATATTTCGGCTGTTCTTAAATCAGTTTGTGGTGGTGTTTTGTGGACGACCAGGATCCGGGAGATAGTTTCCGGCGGTACGGACGCCGAGGGCTGGGATCGTTGTACTGATTGGGAGTTACGGTATCGTGGAGGTTTGTACATACCGCGTGACGGCGGAGGCGACGAGCTACGAGAGTCGCAGCATTCGCGTCTAACAGTGCACGTGAATAGCACTAAGAGGAGCGCAAAATCAGGTGGCATGTCTAGTGGAGCGGGATGCGGAGGGCGGTCACAGGGTTAGTATCGCGATGCCTCGCCCGTCGGCAGGTGAGAGCCGAACAACAGCGTCCCGCTGGTTTATTGCAGCCGCTGCGGGTTGCATAGTGGAAATGGGGGCACGTCACGATGGGTTTCGTGAGAGATTGGCCGAGTTCGCCTACAACAACAGCTTTCAGGCCAGTATCATGATGGCACCGCTCGAAGCGTTGTATGGTAGGCCGTGTCGATCGCCCATGTGCTGGGCAGAAGTGAGAAATAAGAGGTTACTGGGTCTAGAACTGGACCAAGAGACAGTTGAGTCGGTCGGGCCAAAGCGTGAGCGGTTGAGTAGCGCGCAGAGTCAGCAGGAGTTATGCTGACTAACGGCGCCGACCTCTCGAGTCAGCAATCAGTGGTCACGTATCCCTGGAGGTGAGCCCGAAAGTTGGACTAATGCGTTTCAACCGCGGCGGCGGCGGGCCAGCCCCGCGGTGTATCGGGCCTTTCGAAGTTTTGAGTACGTCTGTGAGAGGGTAGATGTCGAGGTAACGGGTGATGTCCCGTGTAAGGAGAAACTGATGTGGGAAAGGGATCCACGAGAGCAGGTCCTGCGCGGAAAGGTTATCCGCTTAGAGTTGGTGTTGTGGCGACACCACGAGGCCGAGTCGACTTGGGAATGCGAGGACCAGGTTCGCGCGAAGTACCCCGACCGGTTCGACTCATGAAGTACGTTGGTTTAAATTTCGCGGACGAAATTCCTTTAAGGGGGGTAGATTGTAATAACCACTCCCGGTCAACGCCAGTCAAATCTGCGAAAAACAGGAAAATTTAAATTTTTTGAGCAGACACTGAATTGAACCGCAATTGGACCCCGAGGGTCATACCGGACTTAAGTTGACCCCGTTATCGACCAAAATGAGTTCCAGGGGACTCAGGGCAACTTTCTGATCAATTTGGGAAATGTTGACTTTTCGCTGGAAAAGTCAACCGAGCGACGTTTTGGTCCATTCGAGGACCGTTTTGGATCCAAAAAGCTTAGCCGTCGTCGCAGCGATCTTAGTTGAGCCGTTTCCTTGTAGCCCGCGAAGTTTCATAATTTTTTGGAAAAAGTGCCCGTTCGGGGCCCGAAACGTCCGATTTTCGCGAATCTGATTGGAAAATATCTTCTAGATATTTTCCCAAAAAGGTGTGGGACCCAACTTGCCACTTGTCAAGCAAGTGGTGGTGTTAGGTGTGGGACAAGACAAGGAAGACTACTTTAGGTGTTAGTTTGTAATTAAGTATTAGTTTGATGTTTTTTTTATAAATAAAACAAAAGGGAAGAATGAGTACACGTCCATACAATGTAAAAAGGGAAAAGAAAATGGAAAAAGAGAGTTAGTTTTTAGAGAGAGAAGGAGAAGGAGAAGAAGAGAGAAAAGAGAAGGAGTTGGGGTTTGTGGTCACTATTCACGAGCATCGAGCCATGGGTTTGTCTCAACGATAGTAGATTCGAGCTCACATCGTCTTCCTCTACGGTAAGAACCTAACCGATTTTCATTTTGGAACGTTTGAATTTTATGGTTTGAGTTTAAACGGTTTGATTAAGGTTGGGTTTTGTTTAAGATTGGTTTAAAGATGAATGGTTGAGGTTAGGGGTTCGTTAGGAACGTTTTGGGGCGAAAAGGAAATTTTCCTAATTGTGTCCGGGTGGGGCCCACGTGCCCGAGTATCGGGTTTTCGTGTTCGGGTGGTTTAGGACGATCCCCAAGTAGTTAATCCACACCTGGATCGGAATTTGGAATTAAATTGTGAAAGTTGGAATTTCGGGTTTAGAAACTTTAAACGTCAATTAAATGACTCGGAAGTCGGAATTCGATTCGGGCAAGTACATTGGGTTCCTTGAATTATTCTAAGACCGTAGAAACGAAAACGGGAATTTTTGGAGCCCCGGAAGGGCATTTCCAAAACCCGGGCAGATTCGCCATGTCGGGCGAATCGGGCCTTTACGGGTCCTTTATCGACAATGTCGAGTAATCGGGAAGTTTGGGAGTGATCGACATTGTCGGGGTTACGTTTGGGCGTTAAGTTTATCGAATTTCAGTTTATTCCTGCGAGTTTAAAGGTGCCTTGAAATTATGTTCTTTTAGGTCGTGCTGCGGATCGAGGCAAAGGGAAGCTAGGCGAGTGACTGAGATCACGCCGGGGCTTATTTGGGCACTCTTGGAGAACACGCACGAGGTAGGGAAAAGTAGCCGGATCTCGGCCCTGATTAGGGAAAGTTAATAGTAGAATTGCATGTGACACCGGGGTGTCGTGGGTTGAGTAGATTTATTTAATTATTAGAAAAGCACGATACGGGATTGTAGCGTTCAAGAGAAAAGCATGTGACACTTAGTAGTGTCGTAGGAACAGAGAACTTAGCGATAATTGAATTACTGGAGGCATATGACCATGCCCGGAGGTTGTTTGTGAAACTAGCGATTTTAGGACTGTTGGAGGCATCGAGTATGCCGGAGGTTGTCGTGCGCTTTATTTAATTGTTGAGTTTGGGTGGCCTTGAGAGCCCGTATTTAATTGTTGAGTTTGGGTGGCCTTGAGAGCCCGTATTTAATTGTTGAGTCGGGGTGGCCATGAGAGCCGTGTATTTAATTTGGTGTCTTGAGTGGCAGCGAGTGCCCGTGGGGTTGTTGAACCCGAGTCTTGACTGTTGAGGTGTCTTGAGTGGCCTTGAGTGCCTGTGTGATTGAACTTGCCTGTGATTGTGATTGTGGTTACCTGGGGTGGTGAGTTCTAAAGGTCGACAGCCTGATCCGACTTAGTGTCGATGAATTGCGAGTTCTAAAGGTCGACAGCCTGATCCGACTTAGTGTCGATGAATTGCGAGTTCTAAAGGTCGACAGCCTGATCCGACTTAGTGTCGATGAATTGCGAGTTTTAAAGGTCGACAGCCTGATCCGACTTAGTGTCGATGAATTGCGAGTTTTAAAGGTCGACAGCCTGATCCGACTTAGTGTCGAGGAATTGCGAGTTTGAAAGGTCGACAGCCTGATCCGACTTCGTGTTGAGGAATTGCGATAGGTCGAACCCTGACCTGATTGAGATTGGTTACTGAGCAGCTGGTGTGCGATCCTTTGTGATCTTGTTTGGCGTTGTGTAGTCTTTCTGTCGTGTCCTTGAGGAGGTCGTCGATAGTTGTGTCGGGTTTACACTGTTTTTATCGAGTGTCGAGTCTGTTGAGGAAGGTGACGGGTTGTGGGTCAGTTGGGTACTTGAGTTGGGGACTGTAGTCCCGGTGTTGGGTTTGGTTTTAGTGTTACTGGCTTTATCTACTATTTATGCCGTAGTCAGTCTGTTATCCGTGGTGGTGAGCGAACGCTCACCCCTAGCTGCTTTTCCTACAGGTACTGTTCGTGGGACGGACTAGGTGAGCTCTCGAAGCTTGTGGAGCTAGGAGCGGAGTCCGGGTTTGTCTTTTGAGTCTAGTGACGGATACCTAGTACTTTTGTCCACTTGTTGGGACGTGTTTTAAACTGTAATTATTATTTTGATGAACTAAATTGGTATTTTAAAGTGTTTAATGAAAACAGGTTTCAAGTGCTTTTATGTTTTTAAAACGTTCGCGTCCCTAGTTCGGTTTACTGAAATTGGGGCGTGACAGTGTGATTCATCACCATAAGACTCGTGCATTTTAACCGACCTCACCTCTCAAAATACCTTTTCTCATCAGATGAGCTTTCTACAATGAGAGGTGAAGTTTGTTCATCCCTTAATGCAAGGTCAATATCCATTAAATCAAACACTATATCTGAATGTCCTTTTCCAGTCCTTATGTATATAATTGATGTTAGCAAATATTGATGCAACAGAATAATTAACAAAACAGGCACACAGGCTCACTTTAAAATCTCGAGTAAACAATAAATTCAAAATAATGGTGACTCCCATCTCACGATACCAAACGCTACATTATTGTCTAGCCTTTGGGCATATCAACATTAACAGCAAGTGGTACTCTTGGTGCAGTAATCAAACATTGAAAATAAAAATATGTCAAACAAACACCTATCTTTGGACCAGTGCATTGCTCACATAAAATTGCTCACATTGAACACCTTATAATTGTCACACATTTATCACCGCAGTTGTCATATGAAATTCGGCCAAATATTAACTCGCCTTTGGGTCCATTAATAAACGCATGAACAACAAAGACAAAAAAAACATCTTGATATTTTAAATAAATTGATCTACACAAAAGGGGTCACTTTGGCGACATTATGTTTCAACCGATTTACAAAATATCAGACATCACCAAAATATAAATTTAATCGTTTAAAAAAAACTGAATTTTCACAATTAAAATTTTGTACCATAATCTGAAACCCTAGATTAACAAGGAGCAAAGAATAAGTATATTTACAATATACTTACTCATCAACCAACAGAACATCATACCAAAATAGTATACATACATACATACATACATATATATATATATATATATTGTTGATGGTGGATGGTAGTAGATGATAATATGAAGATGAAGAAGATGATGAAGATGAAGAACAATGGATGCAAAAAACACACAAGCTTTATTTATTTAGTTTTGCAAATCTTGCAAGCGTACATTACAAGGGAGAACTAACTCCTTCTTATAGGAAAATTCATAATCATGACAAGAACTTAATTTTTACCACTACACAAACAAATAAAAGTGGTGGAGTCCCTCCACCTTACATTGTCAATATTATTGGCACACTAAAGCACTTTAACAAGATAGTGGATTCCTATCTTTGGTGCAGGTATGTTTGGGAGAATTTTTGGGGATTGTTTGGCTAAGACAATTTTAGCATCTTTGATTTAGGGTTCTCCCTTATATCCCTTCGGGTAGATATTTAAACGATTCATCGTTTGCAAAGATGACCTACTAAGTTTTTCATGAGAATTATGCTTGTCTGATTAATACTTTAAGTAACCTACCAACCTCAACACTTTTGTGCTATAATTAGCATGTCTTTGTTTGAAGAAAATATGGACGATAATGATCGTCACCAAGAAGAATTAGTAAAGAATGCTGAATTGGAAGAATTTCCAAAGAAAATGGACCAACTTAATAGATGGTCTATTCCTAAAGAAGATAAAAGTAAAATTTACTCTATTGGCATGTTCGATTTAAAGTCTCGCAAGGCTATCAAAACCATGGAACAGACAGTTAGAATGTCTAAACAATCTCAAACTATAAGACTTCTAAGTAAAAGGGATTTACAAAATTTTATAAACTATAAGTTTATCCATATCGGATTAATTCAAATTGCTTTTAAACCCTTGACCTTATTGGGTATGGATGCTAGCCTTATGGCTTATGTTAGAGATGGTAGATGCAACGACTTTAAGCCATCTTTAGCTGCTGCAATTGAGACCAGTCTCTGTCATGGACCGGTTTATTTTAATATTTCCCCAAATCTTAGTCTGTCCATAACGGATAGAAATATCTTAGATGCTATGCAACTAACCATTCAAACCCATGGTTACAATTTCAAACAAGGAAGTGAGGTGATTGCTATATCTTATAGAATATACTATAAGGTTCTGCAAACGCTAACCCCTAAAATCAGGCAAATTTCAGCCCCTGGAACTACTACTTTAGTCCAGACCAACCTTTTAACTTCAAATATAGCCACCAATAGGCTTATAAGATGGGATGAAATCAACTTTCCTTTAAAATGGTCTTTACCTCAGGAAATAGAGCCTGAACCTGTAATAAATAGAGATATTGACCAAATAATCCAAACAACTGAGGGAGATATTGAAATAAAATTCAACCCTCAAAGATCTGTTACTCTTCCTAGATCTAGCTCTTCGAGGTATCCTGGAGAGACTGTTTATAGAGTCTCGACTCCTCAAGAATCCAGAGCCTCTACTTCTCAAATTAGAGAAGAGGATCTAGTGGAAAATATTAGAATCAGCGATAACCAAATTCCCCATGGAATTTACATAAAACCAAACTTATCAAGTAGGCAATCTCCTACTCAATCAGAAATGAGTTTCCATATTAATGATTAATATTAGTCCTGGAACTAGAAAACTCCTTAATAAAGAGTTTTATCACCCCAGACATACTAGTTTTCGTGACTGGTATTTCAAAAAATTCTTGAATGATGAGTTAATGAATTACAAGAATAAATATTATTCTCACATGGAAAACACTGGGGAAATTAAGACCTTTGTAAAATGGTTTATAAAACAATTTTTAGACCAAACCGAAAATGAGGTTCTTGTCCTTCAACGATCTTGGAAGACTAAAGCCTTAGGAGAATCTATTAGTTCTCCCTTCCCTCCGGAACAAGACATTGTCCTAGCTAATAATATCGAGGCAAGCGCCTACTTGAGCCTCCAGAAAACTGATTATACCCAGGTAACAATCAAGGAAATAAACACTTTAATCCGATCCCAAAATTATACCAATACCTTCCTTAATTGTCTAGGCAAACAAATTCTTTCTATAGAAGAGAACCTGTTTTCCTTAAGTCAAATGATTAAAGATCAACTTGATCAACACCAACTTATGATTGAGAAAATTATTAAGGAAAAAGAAATCAGGCTTGAAGTCCCTAAAAAGGAAGACCTTCCTTTAATACAACCTCCCACTCCAATCCAAGGTTTCAAAATGGAGACCAACACTGATTTTGTTCAGATTCTCGAACAAAAACTTAAGGCCATGAAGATTGGGGTCCTTTCTTATCAAGAGACTAATGGAGATTCGGAAAACGAATCTGAAAGTTCTAGTCAAGATCAGGATATAAATAAGATATCTGAAATGTTTGCTGAGCAGTGCGCTATAAATAATATTTATAGTCCAAGACCCTTAGAAAAACACTATTACAAGAGACCCTCTCCTCAAGATCTTCTGTTTGAAGAATCAGATCCCTTCCAAAATTCGTATTCTGGAAAGGCCATCTATGAATGGAATATTGATGGCCAAACCGATAAACAAATATTTGACACCATACATAGAATAATTATGTATTCGACCGTTTGTAAGCAACACGGCAACTCAGATAGTACAATTGCCTCGTTCATTACTACCGGTTTCGTAGGACAACTTCGGGGATGGTGGGACCATTACCTCACTGACACCCAACGCAAAGAAATCATTAGCCACAAAAAGATAGTTAAAATGGAAATTGGACCCTCCAATGATGAGAGAGTTACCACGGGAGAAGAGGATGCAGTATACACCTTGTGTCTGTCTATCTTGCACCATTTTGCAGGATCTACTGCTCCTATAGCAGAGAAAATTCAAACTCTCCTGCAAAATCTCCGATGTCCCTCCTTAACCCATTTTAGATGGTATAAGGATACTTTCCTGTCCAGGGTTTTTCAACTTAATAACCCTGATTCAAGTCATTGGAAAGCCAAGTTTATTGATGGCTTACCACATCTCTTTGCAGAGAGAGTTCGTCAATCTCTACGAACTCAAAACGATGGAATAAACATCGATTATCAAAATCTTACTTATGGTCAACTCACTACGAGTTGCATAAACGAAGGTTTAACTCTATGCAATGATTTAAAATTGAAAAATCAACTGAAAAGGCAAAGGGTTACTGAGAAACACCAAATTGGGGAATTCTGTGAGCAATTTGCTTTTGATCAAGGAAAAAAGATAAAAACCCCAAATCGTAAAGAAAAGGGTGTTAAACCTTATCGAAAAAGGCCCAAGTGGGCCGATAAACCCATCTACCATAAAAATAATTATAAAAGAAAAAATTATCGAAAAAATCATATAATAAAGAAAAACCATTCCTTCCCAACCCGGGAAAAAGAAAAGCTAAAAAACTCGACATAAAATGTCACAAATGTGGGAAAATTGGTCACTACGCCAACCAATGTTGGACTAAAAAAGCCATTAATGAAATAGAAGATGACCAATTAAAATCACATTTAAAGAAAATTATTCTTTATCCCTCTGATGATGATGACTCTTCTTCTGAGGATGACCTTGATGTCATAAACGACTCATCCTCGTCTGAAAATTCGGACGATGGTGACAGAAACAGTTGCCAATGCAACGCTATAAATTACTGGAAGTCTATTGTTGAGATGAATGGTCTCAACGTTCTCACAGCAGATCAAGATAAAATTGTCACCATGCTTGATGATATCGGTGATCCCAACCTTAAGAAAAATATTCTTGAGACCCTTATAAAACAGAACAATATGAGCAACCAATCGCCTACCCGGGAAGAACCCTACCAATTAAGTGAAGTACTCCAACGGTTCCGACAAGCAAGGGTTAAAGAAACCCCAACTTCTCTAAGTGACCTTAAAAGAGAGGTTAACCAATTAAAATCTGAAATAATTCAAATAAAGCAGAATAATACTGAGCTTTCCCAAAGAATAAGCATTTTAGAAGACAATCATTTTAATGATAATATCATTAATAATGATAGTAATACCACCCCAGATTATCTTAATCTAATAAGCCAAGTTACTTCACAGAAGTGGCTTGTTCAAGTATCTCTCGTTATAAAAAATGAATTCATACTTGATAACGAAATTGTCCTTGTAGACAGTGGAGCTGATTATAATTGCATCCAAGAGGGAATCATCCCCACTAAATACTTTGAAAAGACAACTCAATCCCTAACGCAAGCCGGAGGAAAAGAGCTAAAAGTCAGATATAAGCTTTCAGATGCTCATATCTGCAATCAGGGTACCTGTTTACCCGCAGCTTTTATCTTGGTTAAAAATCTTACCCATAGGATTATTTTAGGAAATCCTTTTCTGCATGATATTATGCCAATTCTCAGGGTAGATAAAACTGGATTTTCCACAAATATCGGTGGAAAAGAGGTTAAGTTCCATTTCATTTATGACCCTCATACAAGAATGCTCAATGAAGTTAAAGATATTCTACTTGGAAAAGAAAAGCAAATATGCTTCTTGAAAGAGGAAATTCAAATTATGAACATAAATTCCCAATTAAAGCAGGAAAATATTCAGAAGAAAATAGAAAAAATTGACAGACAATTCAGGGAAGAAGTATGTAATGATCTTCCCACAGCCTTTTGGAATAGAAAAACTCATTCGGTTTCACTCCCATACATAGATAATTTCAATGAAAGTCAAATCCCGACTAAGGCTAGGCCAGCTCAAATGAATCATGAACAAATGGAGCTTTGTAAAAAAGAAATTATTTCTTTAGAAGAAAAAGGATTAATTAGGAAATCCAAATCTCCTTGGAGTTGCACGACATTCTATGTCAATAAAGCTGCTGAAAAAGAACGAGGGGTTCCTAGACTTGTTATCAATTATAAACCTCTGAATAAGGTCTTAAAATGGGTAAGATACCCAATTCCTAATAAAAAAGATTTATTAGACAGGTTAAATGATGCCTTAATCTTCTCTAAATTTGACATGAAATCTGGCTATTGGCAGATCCAGATTAATGAATCAGACCGATATAAGACAGCCTTTACTGTCCCTTTTGGTCATTATGAATGGAACGTGGTTCCTTTTGGGCTAAAAAATGCCCCTTCCGACTTTCAAAATATTATGAATGAAATTTTCAATCCTTATTCTGAGTATATCATAGTCTACATCGATGATGTTTTAGTTTTTTCTAAATCCATAGAACAACATGAGAAGCATTTGAAAATCTTTAAAAATGCTGTAAAACATAACGGGCTTGTTTTATCCGCCCCAAAAATGAAACTTTTCCAGACTGAAATTCGGTTTCTGGGTCATAATATCAGCCAGGGGACAATAATCCCCATTGATAGGAGCATAGAATTTGCTTCAAAATTTCCTGATCGTATAACAGACACCAAGCAACTTCAGAGGTTTCTTGGTAGCTTAAATTATATTGCGGATTATTATGATAATCTTGCTCAGGATACGACCATACTGTATTCAAGATTAAAAAAGAACCCTGAGCCTTGGTCAGAGGCACATTCTAACGCTGTTAGAAAAATTAAAGATAAGGTCAAAAGCTTACCTTGTCTCTCTTTGGCTAACCCAAAGTTTTTCAAAATTGTAGAAACGGATGCTTCTAACATAGGTTATGGAGGGATTCTTAAGCAAATAATCCCTAACACTTCAAAAGAGGTTTTAGTTAGATACACTTCGGGTAAATGGAACCCGACTCAATCTAGATACTCGACTATTAAGAAAGAAATGCTTTCCATCATTAAATGTGTCACTAAATTTCAAAGTGATCTTCTCAACCAAAAATTATTGCTACGAATTGATTGCAGCTCTGCCAAATCGATAATTGAAAAAGATATTAAAAATCTTGTAGCAAAACAGATCTTTGCAGGATGGCAAGCCCAACTATCAGCCTTTGAATTTGATATCGAATATATTAAAGGAGAGAATAACTCTCTAGCCGATTATTTAACTCGTGAATTTTTGCAGGGATTATGATGACCCCTTATAGGGGAGGCCGCAATAATAGCCGCGGTCGCGGATCAGGAAGAGGCAATGCACTTCTCCGCCCAGAACAGACGGTTCCTCTACTAGGGGACTTGTCAACTCTCAACAAACAGCCTAATAGGCAGATGCCCCCGCATCACAGTTCTCAAACGACGAAGGAAATTCCTTCTCAAGGACCATCCTCCTCTTCAGCATCATATAAAGATGCAGCAGTAAAAGAAACGCCGCCAGAACTCGAATATTTCGAGAATCCCATATCGGAGCATGTCCTCTACCTTGAGCATGATGATGTCAAGGTAACACCCAAAGACGGGTGGTCTCTAGCCACTAGATACCTGGAATCACGAGGTTATCCATGCCTCCAGGGAAAGGCCAGACCTAATCTTGAGGTCCTTCTGACTATTACCGGATCAATAACGGTCACCCATCACTATCAGAATAATAATCCTGATAGTTTCATTAACTTCAGCAAATGCCATTTAAATAAAATCCTCCTTCCCAGAGAATGGGGGTTGAACCCCAATGGGGAAAAGGCCATTAGGGTGGCTGAAGGGAAATACATTTATTTTAACTATTGGGATTATGTAGAAGCTTTCTCCAAGGCATTCTACTACCAAAATCCTAAGAACAAACATTCTTGGTTCTTTTCTGTTAATCCAGAAATTCTGGAAAAACCAATCCCAAACTGGTTCTTCGAATGGTGGTCAAAATTTGGACCATCCTTGGAAATGCTCCCTCAGGAGGTCAATGACCTATATAAGACCTGGTATGATTATAGCCCCCTAACCGGAAACTTGCGAATGTTTGGGCAATGCCCATTTCTATTCATTACTAAATTCCAGATTCCATGGATTTGGCGATGGTCTTTTTCAATCACGGAAGACAAGCTCCAAATTCCAAGTCTGAGAAGAAATTTCTTCTTCAAATGGTGGGGCAGAATGCCCAGGGAAGATATTGAAGTCCTTAAAGAAAAAAATCAAGAAAGTCATTAATAATGACAAGGCTACTATGCATCAGCAACCAGCCCATCAACACATGGAGTTGGCTAAGCTAAGAGAATATCTACAACGGAAATATCCGACAGAATCTGAAGGACAGATAACAGTCAGGGCCTTAGATTTCATGAAACAACAGTTCATGGCAGTCTTCCCAGAACAGCCAACAAATACAACCGGAGACGCAATGGAGACGTCATCCCAAGGTTCAATGAATCCAAATTCTTTTCAGATTCTTGCAGGGGAATCCCAAGAAGTAGAACCTGAGCCAACTCTTGGAGATTACTGGGACTCACTCATAGAAGCAGTCAGCCAGCAAACTCAAGGCCCCAGAGGGGGAACCTAATTATTTTAGCTAATAGCTAGACAGGTTCTAGATGGGGAGGTAAACATCAAGTCTTGTCCTTGCAATAATGCTGAAGACCAAGACAAAAATGGAGGAGATAGGAATCTACGTTTCATCTTTGCAATAATATTGAAGACATGGATAAAGTGGAGGTGATAGGAATCCACTATCTTGTTAAAGTGCTTTAGTGTGCCAATAATATTGACAATGTAAGGTGGAGGGACTCCACCACTTTTATTTGTTTGTGTAGTGGTAAAAATTAAGTGCTTGTCATGATTAGGAATTTTCCTATAAGAAGGAGTTAGTTCTCCCTTGTAATGTACGCTTGCAAGATTTGCAAAACTAAATAAATAAAGCTTGTGTGTTTTTTGCATCCATTGTTCTTCTTCTTCATCTTCTTCATCTTCATATGATACCACTTCTTTGCTGGATCTTGTTGATGGTGGATGGTAGTAGATGATAATATGAAGATGAAGAAGATGAAGAAGAAGAACAATGGATGCAAAAAACACACAAGCTTTATTTATTTAGTTTTGCAAATCTTGCAAGCGTACATTACAAGGGAGAACTAACTCCTTCTTATAGGAAAATTCCTAATCATGACAAGAACTTAATTTTTACCACTACACAAACAAATAAAAGTGGTGGAGTCCATCCACCTTACATTGTCAATATTATTGGCACACTAAAGCACTTTAACAAGATAGTGGATTCCTATCACCTCCACTTTATCCATGTCTTCAATATTATTGCAAAGATGAGACGTAGATTCCTATCTCCTCCATTTTTGTCTCGATCTTCAGCATTATTGCAAGGACAAGACTTGATGTTTACCTCCCCATCTAGAACCTGTCTAGCTATTAGCTAAAATAATTAGGTTCCCCCTCTGGGGCCTTGAGTTTGCTGGCTGACTGCTTCTATGAGTGAGTCCCAGTAATCTCCAAGAGTTGGCTCAGGTTCTACTTCTTGGGATTCCCCTGCAAGAATCTGAAAAGAATTTGGATTCATTGAACCTTGGGATGACGTCTCCATTGCGTCTCCGGTTGTATTTGTTGGCTGTTCTTGGAAGACTGCCATGAACTGTTGTTTCATGAAATCTAAGGCCCTGACTGTTATCTGTCCTTCAGATTCTGTCGGATATTTCCGTTGTAGATATTCTCTTAGCTTAGCCAACTCCATGTGTTGATGGGCTGGTTGCTGATGCATAGTAGCCTTGTCATTATTAATGACTTTCTTGATTTTTTTCTTTAAGGACTTCAATATCTTCCCTGGGCATTCTGCCCCACCATTTGAAGAAGAAATTTCTTCTCAGACTTGGAATTTGGAGCTTGTCTTCCGTGATTGAAAAAGACCATCACCAAATCCATGGAATCTGGAATTTAGTAATGAATAGAAATGGGCATTGCCCAAACATTCGCAAGTTTCCGGTTAGGGGGCTATAATCATACCAGGTCTTATATAGGTCATTGACCTCCTGAGGGAGCATTTCGAATGGTGGTCAAAATATATATATATATATATATATATATATATCACCAAAACCCAACAGAACGTGTTCTGTTTTTTTTTCTTTTCCTTTTTTTTTTGAAACTCACGTGTTCTGTTGATTGTTCCTTGTCCACGTCCATACATAAACCATATATAAACCATATATATATATATATATAAACACATGTTGTATCTATACATGTATCATACCATAATTACTGGAATCAGAGAGGATATAAACTTAATCAAAAGCTTTATTCATGTAATTTCCACAACAATTCATATGAATTGGTGTATTGATTCCAATTAAAATAAATTAACAAGCATGCGGACCAGTGAAACCATATCAAAAGCAACGATACATATAGATCAATCAAATCATTCATATACACATGAGCATGCATATGATTTCATATGCATACCTTTAACACACATGCATATATAAACCACGCCAATATGAATCAGAATCAAGTTTGATAATTATTCACTGTCAACCTTAACCGGACCCATAGCAGAAGCGAAACCCACAACAAAGATACGGTACAACACCAATCCAGCAACCTTACAATCACTCATTAATTTAGAGAATTCACAATTAACCCAACAAAGACGGCTCTGATACCACTTGTTAGTTATTTAGGGATTAAACAAACTATAAACCCTAAATCATATATCTATAACTTTGTTGAATTAAGAGGAATACACAAATAAATAACAGCGGAATTGTTACTTACTTGATGCCATTGATGAGCGATGAACGAAGAATCTCCAAGTTGTAGTTTGGTCTTCCAATAAAGTAGACGCTCTCTAATTTGGTTATTATCTCAGATGGGGGTGATGTAGAACAAGAGAATGACGTCTATTTATTGGGGACCATAACCACTTACAACCCTAATTAGGTTACCAAGTTTCTTATAATTTGTAATCGGCCCCTCAACAAATAACAAATTATAAAACCGGTATCTACACATTAAATTCCATGACCATTTATAATACCCATGATACAATACTTTATTGATCACTTTAATTTGCATCAAACCTTATGATAACATGTACATTAAATACATATGTTCCCATAATAGGATTTTAATCCAACAGATGTAGGAGTCTCAGAATATGAATTCTAGATATCAGATATCTAAGTCTCTATTCATGTCTAAATTAAAGCTCTATGAGCTGGTGCACATCCATGTTCTAAAGATAATTGATCTTATAGAACAACTTGAGAAGTAAGGATGCACACTTATAGCAGGATTTGATCTTGCATTCTCTTGATGATACTTCTATTATGTTAATGTTGACATGAACAATGTGGATTGTGATATTCATGAAACGATTAATATGTTGATCAATTATGAAAAACAATTCACATCAAGAAATATGGAAGTACCAGAATTTGTGAATTTGATTGATGACTCTTTAAAGAGCAAGTGGAGAGGCAAAAGGATGTCTGAGAGAAAACCGCTTGCACTTGAGAATGTTGTTATGAACACATTCAATAAATTAAAGATGAACATCGATCAACGGGATGTTGGACGTTTCTTTTGTAAGAAGTAAAGACATTGGAAGAGAAATAATCAAACAAATCAAGGTTACTTTTAGCTTTTTTTAGGCTTGGTCATATCAATGAGAAAAGAGTAAACAAGTTGCATAAGGCAGCGTGTCTTAGGCAGTATGATTATGAATCATACGATACTTGTGAATCTTGTCTCATTAGGAAAATGACAAGATCTCTTTTTACTGGAATTGGAGAAAGAGCTAGTGAACTTTTAGGACTCATACATGCAGATGTATGTGTGCCAATGAGATCTGACCATGGGGGTGAGTATCTCATAGATGATTTTATTGATTATTTGCCACAAGATAGGATCCTATCACAATGGACTTCGTACCTTATTAGATATGGTGCGATCAATGATGGGATTTACATATCTTTCTATTTTCCTATGGGAATATGCTTTAGAGGCTGCTGCATATTTGTTAAATAAAGTTCCCACTAAAGCAGTTGTTGAAACACCATATGAGATATGGAAAGGATGAAAAGCTAACCTTAAAAATTTTAAGGGTTAGGGCTGTCCAACCTATGTTAAGCGACTACAATCAGAAAACCTTGAGGCTAAGTCCAACAAATGCAGATTTGTTGGTTATCCCAAGGAGACTATGGGATAGTATTTCTATCATCCTTCTGAACATAAAATATTTGTGGCTAGGAACGCGGCTTTTCTTTTAGAAAAGAAGTTCCTTGATATCGAAGAACTAGAAGTAGAAATAGATCTTGATGAAATACAAGATACCAATGAGTCAGCGCCGACTCAAGAGCATGAGATGCATATTGAGAAATCTTTTCTTGATGTCTTACAGTTGCCACCGAGGGTTCCAACCTCAAACGTTGAGGTAAATGATTTGGTTAATGAACCAAATCAGGAACAAGGGTAACAACAGAATCAAGAAGTACAAGAGCCTCCTAGAAGATCAATTAGAGAACGTCGTGCACAAAATAGGATTCATTTATTAGTGTGTGATAATGAGGACAATCATATTGATGATGACCTTATTATTGAAGACGATCCTAAGTGTTTCCAAGAGGCGGTGGCTAGTCCAGACCATGAGAAATGGCTTGATGTCATGAAATCCGAAATAGAGTTAATGAAAATAAATAAAGTATGGGTTTTAGTTGATGACTCTAAGGACTTAAAACCTATTGGGTTAAATGGGATTTTAAGAAAAAGATTGGAGCGGATGGTAAGGTTTAAAACTTTAAAGCCCGTCTGCTTGCTAAAGGGGTATAATCAAAAGGAAGGTATTGATTATGAAGAAATGTTCTCCCCTGTAGCAATGCTCTAATATGTTCGGATTTTTCTTGCTATTTTTGCATACTGTGATTATGAGATTTGACAAATGGATGTGAAAATGGCTTTCCTTAATGGTGAGCTTAAGGGAGATGTATATATGACTCCACTTGAAGGTTTCACATCGTCATCTACTCCTAGTAAAGTATGTATGCTATAACGATCCATATATGGACTAAAGAAAGATTCTCATAATTGGAACATTTGTTTTCACACGACAATCGAAAGGTTCGATTTTGTGCATTGTGAAAAGGAGCCATGTGTGGACAAGAAGGTTAGTGGGAGCGTTGTTATTTTCCTAGTGTTATATGTAAATGGCATATTGCTAATAGGAAATGATGTGTCAGCCATGCAAGAAACAAGGTTTGGCTATCTGAAAAGTTCTCCGTGAAAGATATGGGAGAAGCAGCTTATATTCTTGGAATAGAGGTCTATAGAGATAGATCAAGGAAGTTGCTTGGGATCTCCCAATCTATGTACATTGATACTATCTTAAGAAAGTATCACATGGATACTTCCAAAAAGGGTATTTACCTACTGAAATTGGAGTTTCTCTTTCTAAGGAGGATAGTCCTAAGACCCTAGAGGAAAGAGAACACATGAGTAGTTACCCATATGCTAACACAGTGGGAGCTATCATGTATACAATGATATGTACGAGACCAGATATTACCTATGCGCTAGGAGTAGCAAGTAGGTACCAAGAAAATCTGGGTGAGTCACATTGGAAAGTTGTTAAAACTATTCTTAAGTACTTGGGAAGAACTAAAGACCAATTCTTCATATATGGAGATAATGAGCTTAAATTGTTAAGCCATATCGATGAAATTTTTGCCTCAGATAAGGATGATAGCAAATCTAATTCTTATGATTTACGTTGAATGGTGGAATAGTAAGTTGGAAGAGTTCCAAACAAGCTACCGTAGCTAATCCAGTAACTGAAGCAGAATACATAGTTGCATGTGATGCTGCAAAAAAATAATTAATTTTTTTTATTTATTTTCAGAAAATAAGAAAAAATAGTTATTTTTTATTTATTTTTAGAAATAAGAAAAAATAATTATTTTTTTATTTACTTTCATCAGATAAGAAAAAATAATTTTTCACCTAAAAAATAATTTTTTTTCCTATTTTCCAAAAATTAAAAAATAATTATTTTATTTATTTTCAGAAAATAAGAAATAATTATTTTTTATTTTCCGAAAATAAATAAAAAATATTTCTTTTTCTAGAAATAATTTCTGGAAAACAAACAAAAAGTTTTTTTTAGGTGAAATTTTTTTTTTCTTATCTTCTGAAAATAAATAAAAAAAATAATTATTTTTTCTTATTTCCTTATTTTCTAAAAATAAATGAATAATAATAATTTTTTATTATTTCCTTATTTTTTGAAATAAATAAAAAAATTATTATTATTTTCTTATTTTCTGAAATTAAATAAAAATAATTATTTATTCTTATTTTCTTAAAGTAAATAAAAAATAAATATTTTTTTCTTTTTTTCTTTTTTTCGGAAAATAAATAAAAATTAATTTTGATTTCTTAATTTTCTTATTTTATGTGTAATGGCATTTTCGTAATTATGTGAAAGTCATGGTTGATATTGGGGTTTATAAGGGTAGGGGTATTTTCGTCATTTCTGAAAAAACTAACAGAAAAACTGACAGAAAATCAAACGGTGATAAAAATATGCATAGTTTGGGGGGTCGTATGAAATAAAAATAGAAGTGAGTATGTAGGTGATAAACGTGTATAGTTTTATGCGGCTTTTTGAAGTTATCCCTTGATTCAAATGCAAATAGATCGTGTTTGGATCGAATACTTTTATTCCGCTGCGAACATATAATGTTTATCGATCCTTCACATGGTTGATGGGAAGCAATCAAGCAAGTGAATAATGAAAGTTGTTCTTGCATTATTTAACTTTTCCTATTCCATTTCGTCCTTTTGCAATATGTTGATTTATTATTTTTTTGTCTTCAAGCACCTAAATAATGGTGCCTTACTGCCTTGCATAGAGCATGTGCGGCTGGTTTTGAGTGTATTTCTTGTTGGCAACTGACCTGGTAGCGTAGTTATATATAACTAATAAATTTTAACAATAATTAATTAATTTTTGAGAGTTAATAAAAAAGTTAAAGATATATTTCAATTATGAAAAAATATAAAAAGAATTAAATGTATATTAAATTGAAAAAATCAAATTTATTAAAATTTTATTTTAATTTTATATTTCAATTGTTGAAAATTATAAAAATTATAAAAATAAGTAATGAAAGTTAAAAAAATAATTATAAATTATTAAGAAATTAATGGTGAGATGGTGAAATAGTATTTCAACTAAAAAGGGTATTACATTATTCTATTAGTTTTTGTTTTTTTATCAACAAAGCAATATCATAATAGCACAAGCTTTTTAGAGAATGAAAAAGGAAAGCACTAAATCGAAGGGGCAAAGCCTGAAAACTTTAAGGACTAACCTATTTTCGACCCAACAGAATTACCAAGTGGACAGAAAAGACCTCAGCCACTAACGAAACACTAGAACTAAATCCATTCAAAGGATCTAACCAGGATACCAAAGACAACAACGAACTCGAGTAGTACCGAGAAAACACAACCTCAACACAATCTCAACAAGGAGATAACAAAGGTCTAAAAACCCACAAAATGCAACCAATAATTAGTAAAACAAATAAATTTAAAAATGTCTTGAACCCAAATTTTGCTACCATGAAACTCATAGAGAAAAAGGCTTACTACCCAGATATTCGAACCATGAAGCCCAAAAAGACAGACCACTTCCGCATAGAGCAACCCTAACCTTACCTGCACTTGAAACGAACACGGAATATCATCGATGCCCCAACTCAGAGAGACGGGAGACGCTGACACCCCGATAGTCAACGTCGTTTCTCCACATAGATAGGTTGTTGTACATCAATACCTAAACCCAAAGGAACATACTCGCATAGATTTCCAATAGTGGCACAGAGACTAATAACAAACCGTCAGAGGCCAACACCTAAATAATTTAACGGACCCCTACCAACAAACTACGGGTAGTGAAACAAAGGAAATCGAAAATGAAACTAAACCTAGGGATTGAGTAGATCACCTCAAGCAACAAATAAAGATGGGGTGATACGAGAACATTACCATCCTCAGCAACGAAAGAACCAAATCCACAACGAATCCATGACCCACCCGGGTGGTCAAGAAACGCTTCCCACAATAGAATTAGAACTAACCGCCTGAGAAAAGATCGGAGTACCCAAGCCTAAGTACGGAGCACATCCCCAAGACAACATCAATAACTCCACCAAACCGAGAAAACCCCTAAAACATCCCCAAACAAAGAACCCGAGCCTGACCAAACAAATGGAAGTCCAAGCCATTGGGTAGCTCACACGCCAAAAGGGGGGACGGAACACCTGCAAGATCTGACCCGATCACCAACTGCCCACTCGAGCCGAACTGGTCAAGCAAGCTGTGAAGGCCCGAACCAAACACCACCACAAGTGCTCTGAGATGAGGGGGAAGGCTACACGGAGTCCAACACCAAAACCAATGTAGAACTCTTTTCCGATCTCGGGCCGGTTAGATCTGAGCAAGCAACGTTAAGGGGAGAGCCGACCGAGAAGCCCAGAACAAAGTCGAACCAGAGAAGAAGACAACGCTTCTAGAACTGAGGGGATGGAGCGCGATGACCCAACGACGGTGAGAATAGAGGTGGAGTTGCACCGAAGCCACACCCCAGATGAAGAAGAGGCAGCACAACCAGATCTGGCCGACCGGAGGAGCACGGGAGAGGAAATAGAAGGAAGTGGAGGAATATGATAGGTAAGAAAGGGAAGGAGGATAGAGGGAAGCTTCCGTCGGTAACAATCAAGGCCGTAGCCACGGCCGTTACGGCGAAACACATAAATGGCGACAATAAAGTTAGGGTAGGGTAGGGTTTGATTTGGGTGCGCATTAAATATTTTTGAACATACGAAACCATAAAACACGTGACCAAAATGAGGATACCAAAAATATTTAGTCCAATAGTATAATAATATGCCATGAATTTAGGTTACTTTACAAGCTTTTATTCGTGGGAAGCTCACCCTTAACTTTAAGACTATGCATCATAAAGCGTATTAGCCATTTTTATGCATGTGAGACCATAAGGGTACATGACTAACATGAGGGTACAATAGGTGATTAGCATGTGAGACCATAAGGGTACATGACCAACATGAATAATATGCCATGAATTTAGGTTATATTACAAGCTTTAATTCGTTATGAATTTAGGTTACATTACAAGCTTTAATTTGTTTGCACCCTTAACTTTAAGACTATGCCATCATAAGGTACAAGGTAATGAAGGTATTGTAAAAAAACCAAGCTCTAAATTCCAATTACAGTCCTGAAATGCAGTAACATGAATTCGTACACAATGAGAGACGATAAAATGATATGAATTGTTGACAATGTGTGAACAACAAAATGAAGCTTGAAACTTGACTTGTTCTTGTAAACAATGATAAGCATAATGTATTTACATAATCACCCACTTTGTTCATCATAAGGTTTTTGTTGAACTTGGATCACAACTCCCTAGTCTCTTTTAAAGTTCTAGGAATCTCTGAACTCTGTCTTTCCTACCTAAGATCACAAACTCGGGTTTTCCTTGGTCCTGTGATCTCTGTTGTTAGTTGATCAACTGTACCTAAATGTCGAGGAACAAAATCAGGAAATGTGCTTAGAAAATCAATGTAAAATACCATATTGATGATCTTACATGTGTGTGTATTTACTAGTTGGAAGCAAGAAGTCATCTATTTCAATGTTAATGCTGGAGCCAGGCGATCCCCTTCTTAAATTGCTGTTGTTCTGATCTGTAACCTCAACATCCACCATAAACGCCCCACAAACTGGCCGGTGATCAGAAAACTGGGACTCCACTCGTACGTATGACAGTTGCCGCATCCCATTTCCATGCCACAATATTCTATCACACCTGCAGAGAGGAGCTCTATTTTTACCACTAGACCCAACAGAGAGTCGGTAGAGATCAAAGAAGCCCAACATAAATTGGGGGAGCCCAAAGAGGCCCAACCGAAATTGGAGAGAAAAGGCTTCAAAGATACTGATGGGATTTGAACCTTGGGTTCATGGACACGCTTGACCACTGACCAGTTGGACAAGCAAGCGTTGGTCTCACAAGTCAATACTATTCAAAAGCTTCTTCGTTGAGTCTAACACACACACACACATATATATACATGGACACGTACCATGCAGGAGTTCGCCTTTTCTTTTTGGTTTTCATCGTCTCCCCGGCGTAAGTGTCCGAGTTGTACGAGTATTTGTATGTAGGTGCAAAGTAAATTTTTCCCTCTTTCCATCCCTTGAACACTCGCCCTGCTTCCCTCTCCATCTTTAGCTGATATTATCCCAACATTCAGAAAATAAATATATATCAATACCAAGCTCGGGTGTATGGGATCATAAGGGAAACAATACCTTCAACCTGGAAACAACTACTTGACAATGTCATTTCTATATAGTAACGAAACAAATTTTGGTGTATGAGAATTAGGGTCACTAGCATTTCTCAGAGACATTTAATTACCTGATCTTTGTCGAGGAGCGCATCCCAGCGATTCTCCTCCAGAAGTGTTCGGGTTTCATGGTAGCTCAAAGCTATTCGGTAATTTAAGTCCCCTAACCATATGACCCGACTACAAAGTTTCCACAGCAAAGATCATTGAATAAAAATACAGTATTATAGACTTACTATCTACTACAAACCATATGGTTTAATACAAACTAAGAACAAATGATGATCGTTAGATTGGAAAATTTAAATGATGAAGATTAAAAATATAAGAAATGGCATGGTATGTAATTTATATCAAACTAGTTTACTTTTTAGATATTTTACACTAAAATAAGGATATTAACGTCAATCTATCTAAACTTTAACCCAACCCTAAATCACCTATATCAATTTTACATTTTCCATTTTAAGTTGAACTATCCCGTGGATCTCCTCCTCTCTCCATCTCTCTCGCCCAAAAACAGCCGCCGCCCGGTCATGTGGTTGCTGCTGTCTAATTACGATGTCGTCCCTCGCGCATCCAAGGTGGTGACACTAGTACGACGGCATGGTTGAAGCTCGGAGGCACCGTGGTTGATCCTTTCCATGTTGATCGTCGTTGTTGCTGTTAGGAAGGAGAAGGAGAAGGTCAAGCCGCCGTCTCGCAGAGGAAATCGGAATCAGGTAAGGTTTTCTTTTATGGTGTCGATCTAACAGCAGTAAGGAACGATCTGTATTTTGACGGTGACGTTTTGTTTCTTAAATCCATAATTCTCCCCCACTGTTTTATTGATTAACAGGTTTTTGCTCTGTCAAAACGATGATAAACTATGAAGATTCTATTAAGTGTACTCAAAATTAGCTCCCTTGTTCATCATTTTATCATAGTACCAGGCATGGGATTGCTTCTACTGTTGTGAATTTTGAAACGATGAGAAGATGCTCGATTTGATTTACGGACATGGCTTAGGAGAACCAGCGAAGAACTTATCTCTTGGTTGCTCATCCTCAGTTTGGTTTTCGTCTCAGATTTATGGGTTTTATTTTATGGATACTGTATATTTTTTGCTATTGTAATGGTGTATTTTGTGATGCTACTGTGATGGTGTAATTTGTGAAGCTACTGTGATAGTGTAATTTGTGGTGCTACTACTGTAATTTGTGATGCTACTGTGATACAAGTTCTATTGTGATACTGTGATGCTATTATGATACTGTAATTTATGGATATTGTATATTTTGTTGCTACTTTGATGGTGTAATTTGTTTGATTACCGACAATGTAATTTGGGTACAAATGTGTTGTTCGTTAATAGAGGTAGTACGCCTGGATATAATTTGGGCATGCTTGGGTGCTCACAAATGAAACACATGAAGCTTATGTGTGATTTTGGTATCGATCAAATGGATATTTTTTTTGTAAATAAAACTTCAATTTTAGGTATTTGATACAAGTTAAGCGAAATGAAACATCGAGTTCAATGAAATGAAACATCAAGTTTGATGAGGTGAAACCTCAAAATTGTGAAAATGAAACATTCGGTTCAGTAAAATCAAATTCTTTTTAAATTTGCAAAGTTGGAAAATAATAAATGAAACAATTAGTTCAACCGAATGAATCGCGATATTCATTCAAATGAAACACTATTAAATGAAAAACTCATATCAAATGAAAGACATGTTTTAACAAAATGAAAGTTTATCAAAATCAAATATGAAAATAGGAGATGAAACATTTAGTTCCACCAAATGAAACACTTGTTTCAGTTATGAAAACATCAAATGAAACAATTATTTCATCCATATGAAACAATTAATTTGCTACAGTAACGTCATAATAACCGTGTAGTAAAAAAAAATCAGATTTTTACTCATTTAAAATGTCTTAAATGCATGTAAAATTTTATTTATTTACATCTATGCTATTATTGAGATGTTTAATCTCATTCATCCATTTATTCTAATCCTATGGTCATAATTAGTCCTTAGTTTGTATTAAATCATTAGTTTTTAGTAGATAGTATCCCCAGTATTATATATGGAAATGAAAATATAAAAGGTTGCTTACTCGTGCTCCAAGATTTTCTCGGGTACCCTACTGTAATTTGTTTTGCAGATCCTTGGGAATTGGGTGTTCTTAAGAATCTCTATGACATCGGAGTTCCTCCTATGCTCGTCTCCTTCTTTCTCGCCCGAAGCCAAGTGACTGCAAATAAAGCAAAAGCTCGTCTGATGGAAGGTCATGCTCACCGATATGCAACCCTGCATCCAAATAATATAACTAAGAAAGTTCTCCCATCACTCTTGTATTGTAGGGATTCAGCACACGGTACCTTGTTCCCGAGACATCCCATGATCCCGCGACTGATACATGAGATTCTCAAGTGAGCCACATGCTGAATGAGCTCCCTTCTCATCCAAACCGTAACAAAAATCCCCACCATTTGCTTGCTTGCCACGAGCCCATACTTCATCTGGGTTACAGTAGAGGGAGCGGACCCATCTGTGATTGCAAAGTTGCTCTGTCCATCTTCATCATCCTCAGAGGATGCGTCGTCTTCACTGACATTTGACTGTTGGTGGCACCTAAAACAGAAATCTTTACTGTTTTTCCTTTCTAATTCAAAAGTGCAGTTGCAACTCTTGAGCCTCCTTTTGCTCTCTGTCCTGAAAGTCTTGCTGATCTTTCTAAGGGAAGGCTTTTGGAAGAAGAGTGCACTGCCGGCGGACCTTGATCCCCTTGATGAACCGTTTGGAAACTTGTTCAGAGACTGATTCATTAGAGCCAGCCACTTAGCTGCAGGCTCATTATCTTCAATCACTAGCACATTTCCAGCATTTAAGGGTACGATTTCCTGAAAACTTTAAGTTATACAACAACAATCATCAATAATTAAAAATATAACACAACTACGTGGACGAGAAAATCCAGAAGATCGATAACATAGAGATCATACCCTAAAACATATATATCAAACTGATTATGGGCCTGCAGCAAATCATCAAGATTTAGGCCATTGTGAGGGGACTTCCCTCCCACGTTCCATGTGGCAACAAAGACACTGATGCAACAATGAAATTTGCCTTCAAGATTAGGCGTAGAAAGAAGTGCAGTTCTAGTAAAAGGCAATATAAGAAAGAAGCAAAAAAAGGAAAATCATGTTATGAGTACCGGAAGGATTGAACTTGCTGACTGTTAGCCATAGGAGGTCCTTCACTTCCAAGAAACAGACTCTCTAGTGCTGAATCTGATTGCTGCTCTCCAAGCTCTGAAACTAAATTAAAAAATAGATAAAACAAGGGAATAAGGAAAGATATGATTTGACTGTCTCAAACATATCCAAGCAAGCAAAACTGGGAATTCTTTGAGCACATAGAGGTGTAGCGTAAAAGCCCGAAACTTCTCATCTAGTACTTGACTAATAACAATAATTTATAAAGATGGTCAAGGGAAGAAAAGTAACTGATGCCGTTTGGAGAAAGAGGGAGAGATAAAAAGAAATGCCATTCCTGCTCCCTTTCGTGCAATATGGAAAAGTTCAAACACGAATATATTCTCTGTTTTAGACCCAATTGCTATTATGCTTTTACCATTTCTCCCACCATTATGTTCCCCTGGAATCACCCACAACGCAATCTAAAACTATCTCTTACAGTTCAGACAAATCTTTAGGTTGCATTATTCCAAATTAAAGAGGGAGAAAAAGGCAAAGATTCACTATATGGTGTAAGGAACCAGAACTATATCCGTATAATCAAAAGGGCAAATACTCGCTTCTTGATATTCCAATCCCAATAAAAATGACTCGTTCTTACCCACTTGGATAGAACGAATTTGTGACGAAATATCCATTCAAACAAAAATTCCTTGTAATCTGGTATGCTAAATCTTGACTAATGTTCCGATTCTTGGTCGGGTCATTTTCATTCAAACACTATAAAAACGCTCACCGGAGTCCTCCAAAGTTGTCGTCGTCATCTTCCCTTCATTTCTCTCCCTGGCCGTGAAAATTTTCTGGAAAATAGTCTGCCACGTGGAGGAAAGGAATATGAACAAAACAAGCAATTGTGATTCAGACATAATATTGTAGCAATCCATTCAAATCTCAATGAAAAATCAGGGTTCAGTTGAGCATTAGAATCTATTAAAAGCAGGCAAATAAGAGAGTATATGTACCTTCTTTTTCATGTCCTGATTCTTTAGAGTCATGCCTTAGGGAGACAAAGACCTCAACCTTTACAGCAGTGAGGTGAACTCAAAATACCCAATAAAACCTTCTGCAAAAACAAGATAATTGGTGCAACCCAGTTACTAACATCACAAAATTTTCACAACCCATCAATTTATCAAACCAAACAAGCCATAAAAATCAAAACTTTCATAGAAGAAACTGAATACTGAATAGGATCACCTAAAAATCAATTTGGGGGTTCAACTCTTAAAAAAAACCAATAAAATATCAATTGGCAGTTAACACGAACAGCAATGGCCAGAGAGACACGAGCATCACATTTATGAAGGATAAATCCGAAATGAGCATGTAAAAAGAGGTTGGGAACGATAACCCATGAAAGAGAATAAGAGTTGTACAAGTGGGGATTTTCCCGAGAAAGTCAACTACAGGCCAATCAGTGTATCTGAAGAAGACGTTTCCGGGAAAATACATGGGAAATTGCGTTGAAGGAGACTTGAAAACGAAAAAAGGAACCTGAATCAATGAATCATGGACGACGGTCTCCAGAACCGATGAATCAAAACATGTGCCGAAGTGAGAGACATCGGAGTTGGCAAAAGGGTCGTCCCAAGTGCATGAAAAGACAGGGCTGAATTTTCTAATCACATTTTTCTCGAGAAAATGAAAAGGTCGGAGAGAAAGAATGGTTGTGTCTGGTTGGCAAGAAATGGTCGTGAAGAAGAGGCAGATAGTTGTGAGAGATTTATAATTACATGGCACTGTCTGTCAGAGATGTGGGGCCCATGTGAATGTGTGTATGGTTGGTGTTAAAAAGGGAATGGCTTTTCGATAAGGTCTATGGCATTTGAGACTTGACCTCACCACCTCCCAGTTTTAAGTTTTAAGTTTTAAGTTTCTTCTTCTTCATCAACGACAATGCACAATTAAAAGTACAAGGGTTGTCTGTCTCTGTCTGGATCTCACTACAAAAGGAGAGTTTATATGATTATTAAACCTAGAAAGCTTTGCAAGAATATATGCTTGGCTTCTTGGGTTTTGGGTCTCTCCACAATTCACTAAAGATAAGGCCAAACTCACCACCACCATCTTCTTGGATTCCGGAAGTGTGTTTCTAGATAAACCTTAATATATAAATCTTCAACAAAACAAAAGAGTTATTTTTAGATCAACCTTAATATATAAATCTTCAACAAAACTAGATAGTTACATTACGTTTAGCCCTCATTCGGTCTAGTCGTTATTAAGGTGTTGGCCAGCAACTTTTACGGTGGTCTTTCGACCTCCCGTTGTGTTTTGTGGTCTCTGGATGTTAGAGGTAGGTTTTTTCGGTGATGGTTATTATTGTTGAAATTTTGGCGTTCGCGATGTTGGCCGCCGTCCGATCGCTCATCAACTATCTCTTTTACAAAGGAGTATGTGCTATCAATTGCCCGGTTTTTCTTGGATTGCCTAGATCTATTGGGGGTTTTCTTATGCTTGGTGGTTTGTTAGTGGTTTATGGGTGTTGGAAATCACCTTTCGGTTTAGGGCTTCTATGTTTCTATTGTTTCCCCTATTTTAGCTTTTTAGCTTCTTGCTGATAGTTGCATGGTTGTTTGGAGGGTTGGATTCTCTCGTATTCACTTAAAAATCGATATATGATCATTTTGGGTTTTTATTTTTTGTTGATCTATAGCTGGATCATATAATTTCTCTCACTTCATAAGAGGTTTCAATTAAATTCATTTTGTCGATCAAAGAAAACAAAACTGGATAGATATTATTATTCAGGTATGGAGTCCAGATTACAAACCTAAAAAAGTACCCGATATCCCCAACGGTGTCATTTTCATATGAAAAGGGCGTTCATCTTATACTGTCAAATGATTCCAACGGAAAAGACCAGGCAGAGTCGGGGTGGATTCGTGTGCAATCCTTAAAATATTTAATTTGGGTCCATCTGCTACTGCTACCACGTTTCAAATAAACAAATCGATTCGTATCCGGACAACTGGCATGTTACTTTGCCTGCCATGCGCATAAACTCTCACGATTTCAATTCAATAACATTAAAAAAATGTGAGAACTAATGATTGATCAAGGTATCAATATCACTTGATGTAGGTCAAAGGTTCACGGGCCAGATTACAAGACCTTCTCTGATTTCACCTTGATTGCAATCTAATAAAGTACACCCATGAAATAAAAGTTCAAATCTACTTAACATGAGAGCTGTAGCTATGTGAGTATGGGAAATACAGCAACAACAATTACACAATCCATGCAAAGAGCTCCTTATTGGGACTCAATTCTCACCATTGAAACAGAATCAGGTTCATACCCATGCACCCTTAGGCGATAGATACAAGTATGAGAAGGGCTACCATGGTTGGAGGTGAAGTCGAACCTGACTGTGTCGATGATGGTAGATCTTGCTGATTCCAACACATCGAAGGTCTGGGCATTGCTCCTCTCAAGATCGTAGGTGAACTCTGTTAACAGCAACATTTTTGGATTGTCATCTGGGTCTGTATCACTTGCCAGCCATCCTGAGATCCGTGACTCCCTGGGGGCACTTGACCTATCGTATGCAACACCCTGGGACAATACAGCAACACGGAAATTCAGAATTACACAACCAAACAGGCAACATTAAAATAGCAGCAGTAAATATTGCAATCTGCACCTAAGATAAAAAAAAAAGGCCAGACACACTTCTACATGAAACGGAACAGATAAATTGAATGTTTCCACTCAGCTGATGTGTTGAATAAAGGTAAAAGGAACAGAATCAAAGAGATTCATAAGCTGCAATCTAGTCTCATGAATTGGCCGAACATCAACAATTATATCAATTACAACTATTAATATAGATAGTTATTGAACATAAAGACTCACACACTCTTGTAACTTGCTTCAGTCAAGGATCAAGTTTCTTGGTCATAGCTTAGATGACTTGCAATAACATATGTGAGAGCCTTCTTCATAAATACCTCATCCTAAATTAAAATTTCCCAGGTCAAACAACCTCAGCCTAACAGTACCTTCACGACATCAGCCCGTGAAGCGCACTACATATTGTAAAGTTTCACCTGAAATGTTAACATTTTCAAGCAAACTCTTCAAAGACTACAAGATCATCTTCTAAGAGCCTATATATTTCACCAATAAAATCAGGATTTCAAACAATGATAAACAAAACCACATGCTTAACGGTCTGCACATTCCCTGTAGAGTATGACAATACTATCCTGAAATACTACATTTAACTTGTCATATACATAGCCACAATCCTGCATGTTTTTAAATTTTAAACAGAACACGGTGAAATTAGCAATACAGTTCTGTGCTACTACAACACAGGTAAGGAAAGAAAAAACATAAATGTGACGGACACATCACCTTAGCAACATGTTCCAAAGTAATAGCCTCTGGAATGATAGCTGTCCGCAGCCTAATCTGAACAAAACCACTGCTCCCTTTCAACGCAAAGCAGTGACCTGGTTCCCCAAAACTGGGTTGCAACATCTTTCCGGCATTACTATGAACTGCATTGCCTTTGTAGATTGGTAACCAACTGGCTCCTTTCCCAGCTATAACGGGTTCTGAATGCTTAACAACAGCAGCCCCACTCGAACCAAGTGCATAGTCCACTCTTCCAAGCCCATCAGCAGCATGTTTATCAATCTCCTTGTGGATCACATCTCTAGCATACGCTCTCAAATCATCCAGACTCACATTACTCTCATCACTCTCACTGCCCTTCACCTTCTTCACCAGTTCATCATAAAGCTTCTCAAACTCTTCCTTTGTCATCAAATTCACAGCATTCAGTTCCCCTAATGACTTCTCCAAACTCTTCGTCCTTGTCTCCAATTTCTTAAAACCTGCGTCCAAGACCATAGCTTGGTCTTCAATCTTCTTGCCCACTTCCTTCTTCAACCCTCCAACCTCTTGCTCAATCTTGTCGTCCACAACATCAACCTGAACCTGCATCATCGCCGCTGTGGTCTTAATCAGCGCCTCCACTTGTGCTATCCGCCCCTCCAGGTCGGAGAACCCCAACGGGGAAGTCACCTCGTCGCCAGACTTCAACGCTAAATTTCTAACTAATTGAACCAGCCCAAGGATCACCAACAAGAGCACAAAATTCTTGGAGAAAATGCTGAGCACGGCGACCCACAGGGGCTTCTCCGGCTTCGCGACCTTCCTGGACCGCCTCGGTGAAACTGTGGAGTTGACCTTCTTCACTTGCACCGAATCCTTGGACGCCGTCTCCAGAATAGCCTCTCCCCTAACCGAGTGGTGGCTCACATCCTTGCTCGTGCCACCGGAGGTAACCCTACCGTCTCCGCCAACGCCAGAGCTGATGTGTAGGTGGTTATTGGATCCGTTGGGTAACATTTCTATGTTGCTCGACTTCTTCTCTCCGCCCATCACCACCGGCCTCCGCCGCGCCGCAGCGGCCGGGCTTGCCGTGATCGAAACGGTCGAGGCCGACATTCGGTTCTCACAAAAACAAAAGGAAAACCCTAGAAATGAAGGCGGGGTAGCGAACAAATTGCACGAAATTGAAACCTGGAAGAGATTGAAACGAGAATCAAAAGCTGCAGAGGTCGAAAATGGGGGGAAAGATTTGGAGGGAGAAATGTGAATCAGCACGCAGAGATTGAATTGGAGGAGGTGGACGATAAAGCGAACTTCTGAGTTTTGAATATGCAGTTGCTCTATCCATTCAGGGCTTTTGAAGGCCCAAATGTGGCTTATTGGGCTTTCACCCCATTAATATGGACAAATATGAATGGTAAAGGAGTAAACATACCTTTACTTTTAAACCGGGGATAAAAAATATATTTCACGCATGTTATTATTATTTCTCAAAACAACCAGAACCGAAATTTACTTGATGATCAAGCTCCCTATATTTTGCTAAACAAACAAACTTCTTTACTTGACAATTCTATTGAACTTTTGTTCGTGTCTTGCATGAATGAAATTTGGTTGTTATATACAACTTATATATGGATGAGTGAAGGACATGTGTTGCTCATGTAGAGGTGGTGGCCACTCCAACCTACACGTGTGTTTTCATAACACTCCCCCTTTAACACCACCATTAACTAATACATCAAATGCGCCTTAAGTTGCCTCATCAAAAACCTTCTCAGGAAAACCCGGTGAGACAAAACCTGTAAGGAAAAGAGTGCAACGCGCAAAACGTGCTTGATGTTGCCTCGTTAAAAACATTTCCAAGAAAACCCTGTGAGACAAAACTTGGATAAGTGAAAAAAAGTGCAGCGCACACAATTTGTCTCCCCCTGACTTCAGGCAGACTACTTTGGTTGTTTGTGAAGGCAACGCATGCCGATTTTGTGAACTAGTTTCTCAAAGGTAGAAGTCGGCAAGGCATTGGTAAATAAATCTGCAATATTCTCGCATGACCGAATCTGCTTGACATCTATCTCATTACTCTTCTGGAGCTCATGAGTATAAAAGAACATCGGAGAGATATGCTTGATTTTGTCTCTTTTGATATAGCCTCCTCTAACTTGAGTTATACAAGCTGCATTGTATTCATATATGATGGAAGGAGAGCTTGGCGGAGGAATACCAATTGAGCATAATACATGCTTCAAAACGGATCGCAAGAATACACATTCTCGGCTAGCTTCATGTAGCGCCACAATCTCACAGTGGTTCGAGGATGTCGCAACCAAAGTCTGCTTCGTAGAGCGCTAGGAAATGGCTGTTTCACTGCAGGTGAAAACATATCCTGCCTGGGAGCGAGCTTTGTGAGGATCTGATAAATAGTCTGCATCTGCATACCCAACCAGGCCAACGCTCCCTGTGGACTTAGAATACATAAGTCCCAAACCTATGGTCCCGCTTAGATAACAAAGTATATGTTTGATACCGTTCCAATGTCGTCGAGTGGGTTCTGAACTGAACCTGGCAAGTACATTTACTGTGAACGCTATGTCAGGTCGCGTACATTGTGTCAAATATAACAAAGCCACAATAGCATTTAGATATGGTACTTCAGGACCAAGTATCTCTTCATCTGCCTCCTTGGGACGGAATGGATCTCTTCCGGGATCTAAAGAACGGACGACCATTGAAGTACTGAGAGGATGAGCATTATCCATACTAAAGCGCTTCAAGAGATTTTCAACATATGCAGATTGATGGATAAAAATTCCATTAGACAGATGCTCGAGCTGCATGCCGAGACAATGTCTAGTCCTTCCTATATCTTTCATTTCGAATTCTCGTTTCAGATAATCTAAAGCTTTGAGGATCTCTTATAAAGTCCCAATCAAATTTATGTCATCAACGTATATTGCTATAATAAAAAACCCGGAGGTTGTTTTCTTAATGAACACACATGGACATATAACATCTTTCTTATAGCCTTCTTTGGTAAGGTATTCGCTAAGGCGATGGTACCACATCCTACCAGATTGCTTTAGTCCATACAGAGATTTCTGTAACTTTATTGAACACAGATCTCTAGGGATATCTATCATTGCTTCAGGCAATCTTAACCCATCGGGGAGTTTCATATAGATATCAGTGTCCAAATTACCATACAGGTAAGCAGTCACAACGTCCATCATGCACATATCAAGTCCTTCAGAGACTGATAGGCTGATCAAATATCTGAAAGTTATCATATTCATTACTGGGGAATATGTCTCATCAAAATCAAAATCGACTCTTAGTTGTTGAGAGAATCCTTGGGCCGCAAGTCTAGCCTTATATCGGGCGACTTCATTTTTCTCATTTCGTTTCCTTACAAATACCCACTTGTAACCAACATGGTTGACATCTTCTGGTGTCTTGGAAACAGGCCCAAAAACTTGGCGTTTCGCCAATGAAGCCAATTCTTCCTAAACTGCATTTCCCACATAGGCCAGTCATCCCTGTGACGGCATTCGTCGATGCTTTGGGGCTCAAAATCATTTATGATCTCGTTGGCCACTACGAACGCAAAGACTTCATCAATAGAAATTTTCTCATTTCTTAACTCTTCAGGAGTATTAGAGTCTTCTGGTACTTCTGGAACCGGCTCTAGTAGTTCTTCTGGAACTACTTCTAGTAATGAAGCCTTTTCATCGACTGGTTCTTCCGGAACCACCGTTTTCTTATCCTCTATATTCGTCTGACATTTCCGCTTCCGGGGAACAATGTCTTTTGATCCAATTGGTCTCACACGCTTTTGGCGTGCACTAGAGGAATCGATAGCTGCTTTTGCAGTATCACCAGTGACCTTAATTCTAGCTGGTACATTGATTGCATGTATATAAGACATTGTCATCTTTGACGTGTCTGCAAATGCATCATGCATTTGATTTACAATATTTTTCAAATGAATTATTATCCGTACTTCTGTTTCACACTGTGATGTGCGTGGGTCTAAATGAGACAACGAACTCACTTTCTAAGAAAGTTCATGCCCAAATTCAGGAGGCTTATAAGAGAGTTCATGTCTTACTTTAGGAGGCTTATCTTTCTCGCCTAGAGGTGGAAATGTTGTCTCATCAAAATGACAATCTGCAAATCTTGCAGTAAACAAATCACTCGTCTGAGGTTCAAGATACCTTGCAATGGACAATGAATCAAAACCAATATATATCCCCAACCGACGTTGGGGTCCCATTTTTGTGCGTTGAGTAGGTGCGATCGACATTGCACTGCGCAACCAAAGGTTCGCAAATGGGATATGTTAGGTTGATGACCACACACAAGTTGTACAGGAGAATATTGATGCTATGCATTTGGTCTTATACGAATTAAAGATGCAGCATGTAATACAGCATGTCCTCAAGCATTAGTAGGTAATTGTGATTGCATTAGTAAGTACGTGTAATTGCCTGTATACGTATAATAAACGATTCTGCTAAACCATTTTGGGTATGGACATGTGCAACGAGAGATATTCAATATCAATCTCTAAAGACATGCAATAATCATCAAATGCTCTTGATGTGAACTCACCAGCATTATCAAGATGAATTGACTTAATGGGATGATCAAGGAAATGTGTCATCAGCTTAATGATTTGTGCCAACAATTTAGCGAATGCAACATTTCATGTTGACAACAAGCAAATATGAGACCATCTACTGGATGCGTCTATCAGGACCATGAAATAACTAAATGGTCCACTAGCTGGATGTATAGGGCCACATATATCTCCCTGAATCCTTTGCAAGAAAGATGACATTTCAATGTTAATCTTGGTTTGTGATGGTCGTACCACTAATTTTCCTTGTGAACAAGTTGTACATGATATCTCATTGGATACTAGGATCTTATGGTCCTTTAATGAATGACCACATGAGTTTTCAACAATCCTACGCATCATGGTCGATCCCGGAGGACCAAGACGATTGTGCCAAAGCATAAAATCATTTGGATTAATGAACTTCTAGTTCATTGTTGGCGTAGGTTTCAACGGTTCTTATGGTTGTATAATACAAATCTGACGATAGAACCTGTAATTTTTCAAGTACACGCTTTCACCACACTTATTAAAAGTGATACAGAGAAACTCAGTCTCATTTTCACTTCTGGTCTCGACATGATATCCGTTGCTATGAATATCCTTGAAGCAAAGTAGATTTCTTCTGGATCTACTTGCATATAAAGCATTATGGGTATTTAAATTTGTTCCATTTTCTAATATCAAGGTAGCTCTTCCGGAGCCTTCTATCAAATTTTCAGTACCCATAATTGTGCTAACATTTGATTCAACCAAGGTTAGATAAGAAAAATATTTTTTTGTCTCTTAAGATTGTGTGCATCGACGCGCAATCAACAATACATAAGTCGCCATCATTTCTGCAAGTACGTGACCCATAGTTGGGATCCATTTTCTGAACAGTAGAACAGAGCGTTCGTACTGAATAACGAATTGAGAAACTTAACGATTAAACGGAGCGGACTCGTGATGATAACGTGTTGTGATTATTTCTCAAAACAATCAGAACCGAAACTTACTGAATGATCAAGCTCACTATACTTTGCTAAAAAACAAACTTCTTTACTTAACAATTTTACTGAACTTTTGTCCGTGTCTTACGTGAATTAAATTTGGTAGCTATATATACAACTCATATATGGATGAGTCAAGGACATGTGTTGTTCATGTAAAGGTGGTGGCCACTCCAACCTACATGTGTGTTTTCATAACAACACAATCATTTTATTTTTGCAACTTATATTCACTAGGGGGACCGTCCGATGCACGGTGCGAGGCGTTTAATTAGCACGTAATATTTAATATAACACATGTTAAAACAACGTGATGTTTGGTTGGTGGTCGTTTCATTGACTGGCAATACAGTTGTGGTTTTTTGTCTGTATACAATATAACATTTTTTTGTATGGAAACGATTCGTGTTGTATGTGTAATTGTGTGAACAAAACTAGCATTTTATAAAATTTTGGAATCGAAGGTAAGTTAGATGTCCGTTGGGCTTATCCGGTTTTGGGGCGAAGTGCAACAGTCGAAAAGGTGGGCATGGATAACTTCAATTTGGAACACAAACTTAATTATAGTTCAACAACAACAAAATCTTCCCTATTAACTATGAACACTAAGCATGTATATCAGGACCATAAGTTCAGCAAAAATAAAGAAAATTCCATCAACAACTAAAAGAGAATAAGCTTAGCAACAACAATGATCATGGAGCATTGTCGGGAGGGGCAGAAGCAGCAGTTGTACCAGTACCAGACGATGTCGGTTGGGAAGCAGCAGTATTCTCTGCCACATAAGTGTAGTACCCAATGAGGGAATATAGGTCAGAGACAAACCTCTCCGTTCCAGGGAAAAGCAGGTTGCACAACAGTTGAAAAATATCTTCCTCCGATTCATGCTCGTCAAGGTAGGTGATAATACGGTCAACCAGTACTTCATCCTCGAATCCAAGTATCTCTGATACGGATTCCTCGACAAAAGGGCGGAGCCGAACTCCTAGACGAAGTTGTGGAAGACCATATAGGTGTAATTGTGTAAGTCACAGCATGCAATGTAACTGAAGAATTGGGAAAAAAATTCACAGTGTCTTATAAACCCAAGTTAACAACGTAAGGTCTTGAGCGGACGTAGGAGGCCCTGGGAAGTGACGGTTGAACAAGAATGGGTGGCGATCGGTGATGGACCTTAGGCCATGAAGGCCAATCATTGGCAACAGAACCAGCATATGTGGTGGCTATAACAGGGATGGGTGCATGGCCTTTTCTATAGGCGTCGGTGAGCGGCGGTGGTCTTCCTCTGCAACAGAAACGTATGCATGGCCGTTTCCACTATTCCAACAACATATATGCTCGCTGGGACAATGGGGAGCCTGATTCTACGGAGAGGATGGCGGGTTGTCTGCCTCCGTGCACGACGATGAATTTGGTTGTTGGTAAGGTGTAGAACCATGGTGGTTTTTTTATCGATTGTTGACAGAGATATTCGATTTTGGGGATTATGTAGAGGGAAGGAAGAGAAGACGAAAGGACGGGGATAATGTCAAAGGGCGTGCGACTTGACAAGTCTGTACGTAGTCGAAGAGAGCACCTGAAACGGTTGGATTTACAATGATGTCAAAAATCGAAGGCGAGAAGGGTCTTGATAATCATTGCAAATAACCGGCCAATGAAATAGCCCATGCCCACGGAGCACGAAAGTCGAGCCCGGTAAGACGTGACCCAGTAAATAAGGTCTTACACAAACAATAGTTCTGGTAAGAAACTAAGGGTCATGCCCAAGCCTAAAGACTACAACTCAGCTAGTTGTCCGACGAAGCCGTGACTTGATCACGATACGGGTAATACATGATGAAGCGATGACTGAAAAGTCTCTTCGAAAAATCGCATATTTAAAGGCATGTTTTAGGTGAGTTGAAGTTAGGGTTGTTTTGGGGATGTCGGATTTTTTCGTCAAAGAGAAATACCAGGCATGGTATCCTTAGACCAAGGAGTCTTTGTGATTACTATGCAGTAAACAACTGAGTTTGACCTGAGCCCAACGTTTCCTGTGACAAGGTTTCCATAACGGACATGATTGGCTTGGGGACGGACTACATGAGTGTCACGAAAGACGGCTAAGGGATTTATCCCTCATATTGCGGTATGGGAAAGATATCGGTTCTCGATCACTTGATCGAGAATGACCGAAAGAACAGCACGGCCATGCACATGATACTGGGTATCATATTTCCAGTCATCTCACATATCCAGGAATAGTGATTGAGAATAATAAGGATGACGGCTCTATGCCTTATACCAATCTGGATATCGGTCATAAAAGGATAATGACAGTGTCAGGTAATACTAAAGTCTCGTTAGTTGCAACTTTTGTGGGATCAAGTAAAATGAGATTTTACTATGATCTATCGCAGGGCCGGCCCTATGCATTTGGTGGTCTTAGGCGAAAATAAAAAAATAGGTCTTTCAATAATTTAAAAGGATACAATATTTTATTAATATAAAAAATAAATATACACTTATATCGAGAATGCATTAAAACCTTACTCCAATAATGAACTAAGTACATATAAATCTACATTAATTCGCCAACTTGTATCTAATACCAAAATTAAATCTTAGTATAAAATTAAGAATACCTCTAATTTACTTTGTCCACAACAGTCTTTCCTTTTCTTCTTATCCAAGCTTGATGTTTGTTGCTTCTTTTTGTAGACCTTTGTCATCCATGTTATCAATAGAACATGTACTCAAATTCTTATTTAGGGATGTAATCTTATTTGTGCAGATTGTTTGGTTACATGAAACCTGCACATTGGCAGTTTCAAAGATAGGTTTGAGTCCATAAGCTTCAGGTCTTCAAGATCTCCAGTATTGCAAGCTCCCAAGGGCATACAATCAACCTTACAAGCAACTCTTCAAAACTGCACCGAATGCAATTGAAGTCTGAACCAAAATGTCTAAAACTATATGAAAGCAATATGATAGTTGAAAAACATACACCACGAGGCATATTGCGAGAGAGGGTAATGTTCCAAAAAAAGATCTGAAACTTCCAAGAAGGGAGAATTAGTTAGTTTTGTGGGGATTGAGTCGTAAAGGAGATTGAAGTTCAAATCAAGCCTCATTAACATGTCCAAATCACCTAAACTTTCAAGTATAGCACTAGTCAGTCTATTGTAATGAAGATTTAAAAGACTTAGCTTTATCATAAATCTAAGATGTCTAAGAATGTTTGCAAAACTGTGAGGCAAAAAAAGAAGCAAAGTTTGAGACTTTTAGAAGGAAAAAAAACATTTGGGAATCTGGCATAAGCAACAAAAGAAGAACAAAATTGAATATTTTTTTTCATGAATTCAGTTCTAAATCAAATCATAGTATTAAACATAACTCATATGCCTTACAACTAATTTGAGGGTTGCAATACAATTGCAGATAGTCAATTAAAATACAATAACAATTAATTTGAGGGTTACTGTACAATATAATTACATGTAGTTAATGTTTAATAATTAATGTTTCAAGTAGAGGTGCAAATTTTCTGAGGCTACAATACAATACACTTACAACTAATTAGAGAATTATCTATTATAAACTATAAATCAATTAAAGAACTAATTAGCAAAAACAATAAAACATAATTAACTAATTACCAATGGTTTGGAACTTGGAAGAAAGGTGTTGTTTGGAGAAGGGTGTTACACTGCTGCTCGTGTATGTATGTGTATTTAGAGAGGAAGCAAGAAATTAGGGCAGCAGGCTTTATATTTCTAACAAAAACGTTGGGCTTAAGATTAATTACTCAAATAGGCCCAAGCTTTTTTTAAATGTGGCCTGCCTTGTCTGAGAGGCCTTAGGCGGTCGCCTTTTTGGCCAAATGGACGGGATCGACATGCATAAACCTAAGGGTCACACCGGAGGATGATACTCATTAACCACTTATGGAGAATGGCCAAGAGGAAGTTGTCACGGGACATGACCGAAATTGGGATTTGGGTCATGTGCTTGTAAGTAATTAGGACTTTATGGATCGAGACAAGCTTGGAGTCATGAGATTGATTGTGTCGGATAATATTGAACATATCCAGGATGGAAGGCACGGAGGCGATGAACGCGTCACGGGACCTCGTCGGGAATGGCCACGGGCCATCACCCTCAAGGCCCATGGGCGGCCCATGCCACCAAAGGCCATGGAACCAACTAGTTAAGTCTTAACTAAATGGTTCTAAGTAAACTAGTTAGATTAGGTAGTTGATGATTCAATCCACCAACTTCTATCTACTTTACACCATCCTTTGTCCTATATACTATTATTCTATTATGTTGATCGGATAAGATGACTTAAGAGTCATCTTTTCAACATAATAAAACACAACACACAAAAGGAAGAACAACTTTTCCCTCCTCTAAGAACTACGTGTCTTCGATTTCCAAGTAGATACGTAGGTGTCTTGGAGACTCAAGACAAATCATTCCTTACTCGGTGTTCTTCATTTGGTATGAAAATGCTGATTTTTTTTCTTGTGATTCTAATATTTGGTAGTTGTTTCATGGTTTAATGGCCTCTTTTTTGTTAATTATTTTTTCACTGCGAGTTCGTTCATCTCGTACTCTACCAAGAGACCCAACATTCATAACAAGCTCCAACAAAACCATAGGGAAAAGGAGTCCCTTTTGCCATGGTTGTCACAACACTCGCTCTCCCCGTCATGACCTAAATCGTTGTCTTCCCCAAATGAAAATCTACAACACTGAAAACAATTTTTGGGTTTCAGCTTATTTCAAACAAGCCCCATAAAACCATTTCTTGGACTTAAGGCTATTTCGCACCGGGAGATGGGTCTGGTGAGGCCGAAGGCGAGGAAGAAGGACTCTGGCCATGGTCTCTGCGAGCTCCGGTCGTGGCCTCACTGGTGAGGGAAGCATGGATCGACGATGAGGGAGGCCTTCCAAACAATAACCTACATGGGGAGTTGCGGCATATTTGGATTGAAGAACATGTTGTGATTTTGTAAAGGTTGTGATGGTGTGAAGGTTGTTGCAGATTTGGATTGGGTTGTGTATTATGGTGGCTGAAAGTCAAAAGGAAAAAGGGTTAGAGTTAAAAATGGGGTAGGGGTAATTTTGTTATTTTGTAAAAATTATGGGTTATGTGCTTAGCAGATGACCATTTCACTAACGACATCTGTCCAAATCTGATTATAATTATGCCCTTACATGCGTTAATGAAGATGAAAATTGGTGTGTTTTTGAGTGACAATATGAAATTATAACGAACATTAAAACTTAGAAGTGCACAATTTAAATTTGTTCTTACCATTATCAATTTAAGTATAGTTCTGATTATATTATATCTGTAGTATTCAATCTTACATTAAATATTTTAAAATAAAATAGTTCAAAATTTTCATCAAATAAAGCATTCAAAATTAGGGATGACAAAATAATCCGAACCCGATGGGTACCCGACGTACCCTACCCGATCGGGTAGGGTATTACCCGTTGACCGGGTACATTTACCGGGTAAAGGTAGGATAAGGGTTTAGCCTTACCCTCCCCGTACCCGATCCGATCTTATGACACACACACACACACACACACACACACATATAGGGGAACTTTCAGGTACAAACCAATCTTTAAATACGAAATACAAATTAATCCCAACTTTGGAATCGTAGAATACCTAAGGGCTGCGATTTTTGCAATGCTGATTTTTTTTTTCACCAAGTTTCTTATTTTGATCTTTCCCGCTTCGTTTTAACTCCGATTTAATTATTTCTTGCGCCAAAATTCTTCTTTTTTTCAAGATCTATCTATCAAGTTACATATTGGATATGTTTTGAAGCAAAAAAAAACATGTATAAGCAAAAACATAAATTGTTACACGTGCATTAATGTATGTGTTTGCAACTGCATTTGTATTAATAAGCTAATCTTAATGTATGTGTAAGCTCATCTTAATTTATTAGCTTACACGTACAAAACATACATTCATATTATCTTACACATACAAATGTAGTTGCGAACACATACATTAAGGTTAGCTTACACATACAGATGAAAAATGGTAAATACATACATTAAGTTCAGCGTACACATACAAATGAAAATCGTAAGAACATACATTAAGTTTAACGTACAGATACAACTGAAACAACATGTATTAAGTTTGGCTTACACATACAAATGAAAATGGAAAGAACATACATTGAAAATTGCATAAACATACATTAAGTTTAGTGTACACATACAACTGAAAAATACAAAACATGCAGTTGTAAAAACATATATACAAAACATACATTACGATTAGCTTATTAATACAAATGCAGTTGCAAGCACATACATTAATGCACGGTTACGATTTGTGTTTTTGCTTGTACAAGTTTTTTTTCTTCAAAACATATTCAGTATGCTACTTGATATATAGATCTTGAAAAAAGAAGAATTTTGGCGCAAGAAAAAATTAAATCGGAGTTGAAACGAAACGTGAAAGATCAAAATAAGAAACTTGGTGAAAAAAATATTAAAAATATCAGCCTTGCGAATCGCGGTTACATGTGATTCCAAGGCTGGAAATTGGTTCGTATTTCGCATAAAATTGGCATGGTCGTACTTGAATATTATCCTATATATATAGGGGTACAATTCATTGTAAATGAAGCTTATGTTGTAAAATGTAAATAGATTGTAATCATTGAGATTAGATGGAAGGATGAGATTAAAATAGTCATTAATGACATATATGTAAATATATAGAACTTTAAATCTATTAAGGACATTTTATATGGAATGGGTATATTGGATTTTATTGCTGTAATTTGATTCTTTTTACGGTTAAAAAATCTGATTTTTTTAATAAATTCGATTTTTTTAATATTTTATTTTATTTGAAAATATTATTTTTTAATATTTTATTTTTGGTAAAAAATTTTAAAAATATTTAGCTTTTTAATATTACAAATAACTTATTACAGTAATTTATAATTGATATTACAGTAATTTGTGATAAATATTACAGTAATTTGTTGTCAATATTATAAATAATTTATTATAGTAATTTAAAGTCAATATTACAGTAATTATTAGTTAATATTACAATGCTTTGTAATCAATATTACAGTAATTCATAATTAATGTTACAAAACTTTATTGTCAATATTACAGTGATTTGTAAGTAATATTACATGACTGGCGAATTACGACCTTACAGAAGAATCTACACATACAAATCAGTATAACTCAATGTTACAGCTCCATATAGACATATGGTAAAAAGATTACAACATATTTATAACCTTGTTACAGTATATATTTGATAATGTTACAGTCATAATCACATAATTTTATAGTATGACATGACGACATATCTCACACAACACCGAAGCTAACCTACCACACCTCCGAGTCACAACGTTTCAACTCCGGTTCAATCCCAATTTCAAAAACGAAGAAAAAAAATAAGAGAACAACAGTTGAAAAAAAAATTAGAATAACAAGTTCTATCACACCACAACAAATTAACAAAACAAAATGTGTTAATAGTATTTGTTAACATGTGCATACACTTTGTTACAGTATTTATCATACATTATTACAGTATCTAAAACATTTTGATACAGTTTACAGTTTTATCAAACAAATTGTTAAGAATCTTGATCCATTAATAAAACAATGTATTCAACATGTAGAAATGGACCATAACCTTGGAAGAGATGAACCAGACATTTATTGTTGTAAATTACCAATTTTCCAATCAAAAGCTATGAAAAGTAAAGAAAAGCAGACATATCAAATTGAGAGGCTCCAAATACAATCTCAACAAATTCATCTCCAGCGATGAGCAAAGCATGTGCTATTGAAAATTCAAGTCAATTGAGAATGACGTCAACAAAAAATTGATCTTCAGCTGAAACGATACAACATTACAAGATCATGACCGAATACACTCCAAAGAAAAAAACATATAGAAATCATTCAAGTATATGGTTATAACTCTATGAGCAAGTACCTCTTCTACGAGCAATCCTTCTCGTTCAGCCCCATTAGAAATACAGAAATCAAAACCAAGAGATCACCTGTAATATTATTTTAATGAAATTGTAATAATATTTAATAGAAAAGTGCAAGTTCTTCACCAAATTACTCCTAACAATGCACAAGTTATACTTCAACTAATTACATAAGTTATAGAAACTAAATCATTTCACTATATGATTAATATATAATACGAGAAAGATCATTCTAATTTTTAATAGATTGCATGAATAGAACCATATGTAGAGATAGTTACCTGAGTATAATCATATGAGATCAATCATATTACATATCCAGATAGTAGTTGACTCAAACAAAAGATAAAGCGATTAATTTAATTACACGGTACAGAGAGATGGACTCACCCAACACCACCACACCACTATCGTGTACTGCGCCAAACCATATCTTTATTGCTATGGTTAAGAGTTGCGAATGTTTTGTTTTAGGATCCCAACTACGATGTCCTTTCCCCTTCGTTATATGTGGTGGTTCTGGTGGCTTTACTCGTGGAGGTTCTGACGACTCTACATGCTGCGAGGGTTGTGGATATGCAGATGGGCGACTTGAGCAACTTGGTTCGCGACGACAGTGACCGTGGCTGCTACTGGGTATCTGGCGGCAAGGAGAGCACGGTGATAGGATGGTGGCTGTGGGTGAACTCAACCAGCAGAGGTTAATCCATTTTTTGTCCCAATTTATGTGCATATGAGCACAATTCCAATCGTAGGCGGCTGATCTGATTTTTGAGACATTGTTGACGATAATGAAAAAGAAGTGACATAGGGTTAGGTAAAAATACGTAAGTAAAAGACTCAAATACCCTTTTATGAAAACAAAATGTCAAAAATAAAAATAAAGTTGATAAGATTTACAAAAATGCCATTAGATGTGCTGAAAAGATCTAAGCATTTCAATTACTCTCATGTAATGATTGAGATCTATTTACATTTTATAGTATAAGCACCTATTTACAACGGATTGTATATATATATATATATATATACTATACATAAATAAGTTCACAATAATAAACCTAATAGTAAGTCAATTACAATTAAAAAGTTGTATGGTCATAACTCATAAGCCCGTAATACCACACAATTTATTCGGGTTAATTGATCATTAAAAAAACAAACTTGAAAGGGATTACTTTTACTTGGTTGTTACTTAATTTTAGGATTGTTGTATCTTGATATTTGAGACGTGATTTTTTTTTTCTGTAATTTCATATTTTTTTAGTACTTAAAATTTATATGGAATTGTTACTTAAATACAAAAAAAAAAAATTGTCTTATAATCCACATGTCATGTGAATAAATTGGGTAGGTAATACCCGATCCGAACAGGTAGAGATCGGGTAGGGTATTAACCGGGTATTGATCAAATATAAGTAAGGTATAGGTAGTAGGTATTAAAATCGGGTAGGACACGTGTGTCACGCCCCAATTTCAGCGAACCGAAACTAGGAACGCGAACGTTTAGAAAGTTACAAGACTGAAACCTGTTTTCGATAAATCACCTATAAAGTCAGTTTAGTTCCACAAAAGAATAAAATTTACACCTCAAAATAAAAGTCCCACACTTGGGCAAAACGAGATACACGTCTCTAGACTCAAACACCCAGCAACCCGCTTCAAGCTCTTCAAGCTTCAGAAGCTCACCTAATCCAGACTACGAACGGTACCTGTAGGAAAAGCAGCTAGGGGTGAGCGTTTGCTCACCACCACAGATAACATACTGACTACGGCATAATTAGTAGACAAAGCCGATGACACTAACAACGACTCAAAGACACACGCACGACCAGTCTTTTCCTCAACTGACTCAACACTCGGATACGTTAAGTAGACCCCACACTACGATCGACGACCTCCTCCAAGACACGACTGACCACACAATACCAAACAAGATCACAAAGGATCGCAAACCGGCTGCTCAGTAACCAAACTCTGTCTCTCGCCCTTTACCGATCATAGACGTGGTCAGGCGGTCGACCTGTCGCGCAACTTCTCCCGATCCCAGTCGGGAGGCTAACCCACAACCTCTCCGCTTCACCCGATCCCAGTCGGATGGTTAGCCACACCCGCGCGTCCTTCCCCCGATCCCAGTCGGGGAGCTAGCCCACAACCCCTCCGCTTCTCCCGATCCCAGTCGGGAGGCTAGCTACACCATACAACCTCCACCAGTAACCAGTAACCAATCACAATCACAAACAAGTTCAAACAGACAGTAACGACACCGGTGACAACTCCACAGGCACTCAAGGCCGACAAGACACCAACAACCAAACACAGGTTTAACAACCCTACGGGCCCTCATGGCCACCCAAGACACCAATGGTAAGGTACGGGTTCATAACTCCACGGGCACTCACGGCCACCAAAACACCAAAACGACAACACGGCTCTCATGGCCACCCAAGACTCAACAATAAATAACACGGGCTCTCAAGGCCACCCAAACTCAACAACAATTAACACACAACAACCTCCGGGCATGGTCATATGCCTCCAGTAACACAGTTAACGCTAAGTTTTCTGCTCCTACGACACTACTAAGTGTCACATGCATTTCCAGTATTCGCTACATTCCCGTATCATGCATTTCTAATATTCGACAACCTAAATACCCACGACACCCCGGTGCCACATGCAATTCTACAGTTAACTTTCCCTAGTCAGGGCCGAGATCCGGCTACTTTTCCCTACCTCGAAAGCAACTCTAGAAGCGCTCCACTAGACCCGAGATGAATCGCAGTCACTCGCCGAGCCTCCCTTTGCCTCGGTCCGCAGCACGATCTAAAAGAACACAGATTTAACTCACTTTAAACTAGTGCGAACCGGTCGAAAATAAATAACTCAGAGCCCAAAAATAATAACGGTTCCGCCGTTAAGTTAACGGCTACGATTTGTCCATTTTAAACTTGACAGTTGTCGTTTACACTCGAGCGGGATAAAAGTCGGGTTACGACGGATCGGGTTCGAGCATCCGCGCACCGAACCCAGGTTTGATCTAAACCCAGTTTAAACCCCTTTTTAACTTAAAACCGTCGTTGAACACCCTTGCTTTAATTAATTCCGTCTTTGATTTTAAAACAAAACGGTTTCCTTCCGTTCGTTTCCAAACTCGATATTTTGGTCCAGAACCCTTATAAAGTCGATTTGATTTCGTTTCCCCCCTTTTTGATTAACTTAACTCGAGTCTAACTTTAATAAACGACTTTCGTTTTAAAACGCGTTAAACTTAACCCGACCTAGTTTTAACGATAACGATTTTCTTTATGTCCAAACGATAAGGATCTAACACTTATAACACTTAAACTAAAGTCGATTTTCGATTTACAACCAGTTTTAATCCTTCCTTTTTCACCCTTAACAGATCAAAAAAAAAACGTAAATGACAAAAATAATAATAACTTAAAATTTGAAGTTCTTTACAGATCTTTACATTTCAGATTTTACAAAAGTCCTTTAAACAACACCGGATCTACGTTTTTCTGTTCTGTTCCCTTCCATTTCGGGAGCTCCGTTCCATCCCGGCCGGATCTGAACGAACTCGGGAACGGGAAAGCAAAGACGAAGAAGAACGGGGTCGGTTAGGTGCGGCCGACCACCGGCGCCGGTCGGCCGAGATTCCACGGACCGAGAACTCACCGTAAAGGGGACGGTGGCGGGCGGTGGAGATCGGCGGCGGGAGCGGCGGTGGACGGCGGTGGACGGCGGCGCACGGCGGCGTCGGCGCGGGTCCGGACGGCTCGTCCCGTTCCGGATCTGACGAGCTCGCCGGCAACGGCGGGAGCTCGGGTCCGAACGGCTCGGGATGGGGAGATCGGAGACGGCGGTGGACGGTCGGAGCTCGGGATGAGACCGGTGGTCGGAGCTGGTGCGGAAGACGACGGAGGAGGGTGAAGCAGCTCGGCTGGGACGTGGTCGGACGGAGATGGAAGGTCGGGGTTCGGCCGGGACGTGGTCGGAGACGGGCGTGGTCGGACGGAGATGGAAGGTCGGGGTTCGGCCGGGACGTAGTTGGAGACGGGCGTGGTCGGACGGAGGAGAGGGAGGTCGGGGTTCGGCAGGGACGGCGGCCGGAGCGATGGCGGCCGGTGCCGGTCTCGCCGGAGAAGACGAGAGAGGAGAGAGAGGGAGGTCGGAGTTCGGCAGGGACGGCGGCCGGAGCGATGGCGGCCGGTGCCGGTCTCGCCGGAGAAGACGAGAGAGGAGAGAGAGGGAGGTGAGATCGGGTAGAGAGAGAGAGAGGAGAGGGTGAATGGAGGCTGTTGAGAGAAAATGAGACTGAAACCCTAGGGTTTCAGTCTTATAAAGGGGGTGGGTTTTTGGGCCAGCCCCTTTTGGGCCTCAGGGGACAACCGGGCCGAGGGTGGCTGGGCTGGGTTGGGCCTGCGCGCCTGGCCTGGTCCAGACCTGCTCCCCTTAGTTTTTTTTTTTTTTTTTTTTTTTGCACTCGTTTCAAAAACTTACCCTAAGGTTTTTCGTTTTCAAATTAATACCTTAAAGAAACGAAGCGGTTTTTACAATCTACCCTCCTTAAAGGAATTTCGCCCACGAAATTTAAAACAGCGTACCTCGGGAAACGAACAAGGCGAGATACTTCGCGCGAACCTCGTCCTCGCGCTCCCAAGTCGATTCAGCCCCGTGGTGCTTCCACTGCACTCGTACCAAATAGATAATCTTGCCTCCCCGCAGAATCTGCTCCCGCGTGTCTATAATCCGAACCGGCTGCTCCTCATAGGAGACATCATCAGCCACCTCGATATCTGTCCACTCGATGACGTGGGAGGGGTCTGCATTGTACTGCCGCAACTGAGACACGTGGAAGACGTCATGGACTCTCCCAAGTTGCGGTGGCAACGCCAGACGATATGCCACTGTTCCCACTCTGCCCAAAATCTGGAACGGGCCAATGTACCTCGGAGCCAACTTGCCCCCGCTTCGCCTGAACCGCACCGGCCCCTTCCTCGGGCTCACCTTCAGGAACACGTGATCCCCGACTGCAAACTCAAGGGGTCGACGTCGCCTGTCGGCATAACTCTTCTGTCGGCTCTGTGCTGTCCTCAGCCGATCGCGGATCAGTGCGACTTTCTCCGTCGTCTCTCTGACAAGATTTGGCCCCAGCAGACTCTTGTCCCCCACCTCTGCCCAACACACTGGTGACCGACACGGCCTCCCATACAACGCTTCGAACGGTGCCATCCCGATACTGGCCTGGAAGCTGTTGTTGTAGGCGAACTCGGCCAAAGGCAGGTGGGTTTCCCAAGATCCCCTGAAATCCAGCACACATGCTCGCAGCATGTCCTCCAAGATCTGAATGGTACGCTCAGACTGACCGTCCGTCTGGGGATGATGTGCTGTACTGAGTAGCACCTCGGTCCCCAATGCCTTCTGCAGACTCGGCCAAAACCTGGACGTGAAGCGGGGATCCCTGTCAGACACTATCGACACCGGGACCCCGTGGAGACGCACTATCTCCTGGATATACAAACTGCTCAACTTGTCGACCGGGTCCGTCATCCTCATAGCCAGAAAGTGGGCCGACTTAGTCAACCGGTCGACTACCACCCACACGGCGTCGTTTCCCTTGGGCGATCTCGGTAGTCCACATACGAAGTCCATCGTAATGTGTTCCCACTTCCACTGAGCAATCGGTAGTGGCTGTAACAATCCCGCTGGACGCTGATGCTCGGCCTTCACCTGCTGACAGACAAGGCATCTCGATACAAACTCTGCGACTGCTCTCCTCATACCGCGCCACCAGTAGTGCCGTCTGAGGTCACGGTACATCTTGGTGCCCCCCGGATGCACGGTGAGACGCGAATGGTGTGCCTCTCGTAACACGGCGTCTCTACAGTTAACCGGTACGAATAGCCCCCCGCGGTATCGTAGTCCCCAATCAGTGCTGTCCTGCCAACCCACCACCTCGTCACCCCTGACGACTCTCTCGCGTATCTCTGATGCTTCGACGTCCTCTGTCTGCGCCTCCAGCACTTGGGCAAGCAGTGAGGGCTGAGCCACTAGTGAGCACATGGCAACACCGCCAGTAACCTCCTCTAGCTCAAGCCCGAATGTGCTCAGCTCCCCCATCATGCCCCACTCTCGGACAGATATGCTGGCGAGGCTCGGAGCCGACTTCCTACTCAAGGCGTCGGCGACAACGTTCGCCTTGCCTGGGTGGTAGTGTAGCTTGAAGTCGTACTCCTCAAGTAGTTCCATCCACCGTCGCTGACGCATGTTCAGGTCTCGCTGGGAAAATATGTACTTGAGGCTCTTGTGATCCGAGAACACCTGAAACCCCTCGCCGTACAGATAATATCGCCAGCTCTTCAGTGCAAACACGACTGCTGCTAGCTCCAAGTCGTGGGTAGGATAGTTGCGCTCGTGTATCTTCAACTGCCTGGAGCCATAAGCCACAACTCTGCCCGACTGCATCAGCACGCAGCCCAGTCCCTCTCCGGACGCATCGCAGTAAACATCATAACCAATTCCTCGCTCGGGCACCACTAACACTGGAGCTGTAGTCAGCCGAGTCTTCAGCTCCGCGAACGCACGCTCACAGTCGTCTGTCCACACGAATCCGACACCCTTGCGCGTCAACAGAGTCATCGGTGCGGCTAGTCGTGCAAAATCTTGGACAAATCGCCTATAGTAGCCTGCCAATCCCAGAAAGCTGCGGATCTCGAAAACACTCGTGGGCCGTGCCCACTTCGAGACCGCGTCGATCTTCGACGGATCGACCAGGATACCGTCACGGGATACAATGTGGCCGAGGAACCTCACCTCAGAGAGCCAGAACCCGCACTTCTCCCGGTTGGCATATAGCTGATGCTTGCGCAGCAGTGTTAGAACAGCCCTCAGATGGGCCTTATGCGCTGCCTCGTTCTGCGAATATATCAGGATGTCGTCCACAAATACCACCACAAACTGATCTAGGTACGGCCGGAAGATGCTGTTCATCAGGTCCATGAACGCTGCTGGCGCGTTCGTCAGTCCGAATGGCATCACTAGGAACTCGTAGTGCCCATAGCGTGTCCGGAATGCAGTCTTTGCGACGTCTCCCTCACGGACTCGCAACTGATAATAACCGGATCGTAGATCGATCTTCGAGAAGTGAGTCGCCCCTCTCAACTGGTCGAACAAGTCGTCGATCCTCGGCATCGGGTACCGGTTCTTCACCGTAACCCGGTTTAGCTTCCGGTAATCTATACACATCCGTAGCTCTCCACTCTTCTTCTTCACGAAGAGTGCTGGTGCTCCCCACGGCGATGTACTCGGACGGATAAACCCCTTCTGCTGAAGCTCCCCCAGCTGACGCTTCAGCTCAGTTAACTCGGCCGGTGCAAACCTGTAAGGCGCCATCGATATCGCCGCCGCTCCCGGCACTAGGTCAATCCCGAACTCCACCTCACGAATTGGTGGAAGCCCGCTCAACTCCTCAGGAAAGACCTCGGGGAACTCGCATACCACTCTCGGTAACTCTCGGCTCTGCACAGTCGGTACTTCCTCCTCTGCGGACAACGCCGACAGGAGGACCCCACTCTTACTTCCCAGCACGCACGTCACCTTCGTACCGCCCACTGTCACTGTCACTCGTCGTCTATAGCAATCGATGTTGGCTCGGTACCTCGACAGCCAATCCATACCCAAAATCACATCAAAGGTAGTCATCCCCAACACGAGAAGATCCCCAGGGCAAGGACAGTCTGCGACTCTAATCTCGCAGGCACGACATACTCTAGTCAACGATGCACCACCCCCAACTGGGGTGTCCAGGCATAGAGGTGGGCTCAACGGCTCTAAGCTCAACCCCAACCTCTCGGCACAACCCGACGAAATAAAAGAGTGCGACGCCCCGGTATCAAACAAGAATAAAGCCCATAAGTGATACAATAAACACGTACCCTGGATGGTCTCGCGGTACGTGTTAGGTCCTGGGGCTCTGGAGTCGGTGACTGCATAGACTCTCCCCTGCGAGGCCTGCTGCCTTTGACCCGGCGCGCTGGCCGCTGAATGCCTGTGACTCTGCTGCTGTCTCGGAACCGGTGCGCTCGTAGAAGGCTGTGACGGTCTGGACTGCTGACCCTGACGAGGACGTCCCCTGGGCGACTGTACGGTCCGCGACTGCTGCGGTCGCTGCGCTGATGTTGCCCTCGACAGCTCACGGCACCATGCAATGGTGTGCCCAACCTGGCCGCATCGAAAACAGCTGATCTCGTTGGCTCTCGACTCCGTGCCCTGGCTGGTCCGGCTAGTCGCTGGCCGCGCCGTAGGTACTCCTTCCATCGGGCACTCGCGACGGAAGTGGCCTTGCTGCCCGCAAGTAAAGCACGCCGGCGCCCTCTCTGGTGCGACTGGCCCAACTGCTGCCACTGAACTCCGCTGTCTCGATCCACTCTGATGAGGCGGTGGTCGGAAGGATCCCGCGGTCCTTTGCCTCCGCGAGTCTCGTGAGTCTGACGGTCCGGTCCAACTGATCGGCCGAGGTCGGACCTCACGGCCCCTGGCTGCATCCCGGATGCCCTGCTCCACTGTAGCCGCGGTGTCCACTAGATCGGTATACTTCCGTATCCTCAAGGCGAGAACCTGGTTCCGGATGCCCAGCCTCAGTCCGTCCTGGAACCGTAGGCAACGGTTCGTCTCGCTCGACACCATCTCAGGCGCGAATCTGGCCAAGGCTGTGAACCTGGCCTCGTACTGTGCCACTGTCATCTCTCCCTGCTCCAGGTATAAGAACTGCCGATGTCGCTCCAGCCGAGCCGACTCGGGAAAGTACTGTGCCATGAATACCTCCTGGAATACACTGTAGTCGTATCCGACTGTGTCCTTCACCCGCCCCCACCAGTGGTAGGCGCTGTCTCTCAGCTGATGGGCCGCGAAGGACACTCTCCGACGGCCATCCTCGACACCCAAAGTGTCCAGGTCTCGTGTGACCTGCTCTATCCATCGCTCGGCTAGGTCGGGATCTGGCTTCCCGACAAAAACAGGTATCCCGAGCTTCAGGAAATCGAGTAGCGCTCGGGAGGTAAGATCCTCTGTCTGAGCGGCCCTCATCGGAACTGCGGCTGCCTCTGGTGCTGGCGAAGCCGACTCTCGGCTGGCGATGACCGCCACCAAACTCTGAACGGTCCTGGTAAGCTCATCCAGGGCAGTCATCACTGGGGGGTCCGCGACTGGTGGAACACTGGGGGTACCTGCAGATGGCCCCGCATCAGTCCTCCCGTCTTCTCCGACGGGAGTGCCCTGTGCCTCCGCGTAGTCGGCGGGCTCGATGGCTGGCACCCTCCCTGGTGCCCCTGCTGACCGCCCCCGCCGGCCTCGCGTGGGTGCCTGACCCTGCGTTCCTGACGCTCGTCCGCGCCTTCCGCGAGCCATGAACAATATCCTCTGCACGGATACACGCAAACGTTCAGTTTGCGAACTCAAATAAGGGCGACAAGTTCAAAAACGCCAACGCTCACACGGTCTAAGTTTACTCTATCGCGTATGTCACTAAAGCGCCACACCGCTCAAGCTAAACACACCTTATATATAGCATTAGTATACGAGACCACACCGACATATACCACACAAGCGACGACAACCAACCAGAGTCGAACCTTGCCCCCCGGGCCAACCAAAATCAAACATACGCCCACAGGGCCAATCAAGTTCAAGACATGCCAAAAGGGCCAACAACCTTAAACCTTTTTCCGCTTCATTAAAAATCCTCATTTCTTGGCATCAGGTGGTTACAACCCCGTCCAGGCGTCCCCGAACTACGTTGTGGCCACTTGATACCAACACCGTCACGCTCGACCACAGGAGCGCTCCTGAGTCGAGTCGCGACAGTTTAAAAACGTTTCACGTAGAAACACACAAACATTGTGCCAGTAGCCCCGTACTGCACAAGCACAAAACAAAACAGGACTCAAATCCTAACGGGTCTACACCCGAGTTCCGACTTGCGTACCCAACGCAGGACGGGACTCTACCGACTCGACTCTCCCACCTAATTGACGTGTAGTCCGAGGCGTGAAACCTCGCGCTCTGATACCAAGCTGTCACGCCCCAATTTCAGCGAACCGAAACTAGGGACGCGAACGTTTAGAAAGTTACAAGACTGAAACCTATTTTCGATAAATCACCTATAAAGTCAGTTTAGTTCCACAAAAGAATAAAATTTACACCTCAAAATAAAAGTCCCACACTTGGGCAAAACGAGATACACGTCTCTAGACTCAAACACCCAGCAACCCGCTTCAAGCTCTTCAAGCTTCAGAAGCTCACCTAATCCAGACTACGAACGGTACCTGTAGGAAAAGCAGCTAGGGGTGAGCGTTTGCTCACCACCACAGATAACATACTGACTACGGCATAATTAGTAGACAAAGCCGATGACACTAACAACGACTCAAAGACACACGCACGACCAGTCTTTTCCTCAACTGACTCAACACTCGGATACGTTAAGTAGACCCCACACTACGATCGACGACCTCCTCCAAGACACGACTGACCACACAATACCAAACAAGATCACAAAGGATCGCAAACCGGCTGCTCAGTAACCAAACTCTGTCTCTCGCCCTTTACCGATCATAGACGTGGTCAGGCGGTCGACCTGTCGCGCAACTTCTCCCGATCCCAGTCGGGAGGCTAACCCACAACCTCTCCGCTTCACCCGATCCCAGTCGGATGGTTAGCCACACCCGCGCGTCCTTCCCCCGATCCCAGTCGGGGAGCTAGCCCACAACCCCTCCGCTTCTCCCGATCCCAGTCGGGAGGCTAGCTACACCATACAACCTCCACCAGTAACCAGTAACCAATCACAATCACAAACAAGTTCAAACAGACAGTAACGACACCGGTGACAACTCCACAGGCACTCAAGGCCGACAAGACACCAACAACCAAACACAGGTTTAACAACCCTACGGGCCCTCATGGCCACCCAAGACACCAATGGTAAGGTACGGGTTCATAACTCCACGGGCACTCACGGCCACCAAAACACCAAAACGACAACACGGCTCTCATGGCCACCCAAGACTCAACAATAAATAACACGGGCTCTCAAGGCCACCCAAACTCAACAACAATTAACACACAACAACCTCCGGGCATGGTCATATGCCTCCAGTAACACAGTTAACGCTAAGTTTTCTGCTCCTACGACACTACTAAGTGTCACATGCATTTCCAGTATTCGCTACATTCCCGTATCATGCATTTCTAATATTCGACAACCTAAATACCCACGACACCCCGGTGCCACATGCAATTCTACAGTTAAATTTCCCTAGTCAGGGCCGAGATCCGGCTACTTTTCCCTACCTCGAAAGCAACTCTAGAAGCGCTCCACTAGACCCGAGATGAATCGCAGTCACTCGCCGAGCCTCCCTTTGCCTCGGTCCGCAGCACGATCTAAAAGAACACAGATTTAACTCACTTTAAACTAGTGCGAACCGGTCGAAAATAAATAACTCAGAGCCCAAAAATAATAACGGTTCCGCCGTTAAGTTAACGGCTACGATTTGTCCATTTTAAACTTGACAGTTGTCGTTTACACTCGAGCGGGATAAAAGTCGGGTTACGACGGATCGGGTTCGAGCATCCGCGCACCGAACCCAGGTTTGATCTAAACCCAGTTTAAACCCCTTTTTAACTTAAAACCGTCGTTGAACACCCTTGCTTTAATTAATTCCGTCTTTGATTTTAAAACAAAACGGTTTCCTTCCGTTCGTTTCCAAACTCGATATTTTGGTCCAGAACCCTTATAAAGTCGATTTGATTTCGTTTCCCCCCTTTTTGATTAACTTAACTCGAGTCTAACTTTAATAAACGACTTTCGTTTTAAAACGCGTTAAACTTAACCCGACCTAGTTTTAACGATAACGATTTTCTTTATGTCCAAACGATAAGGATCTAACACTTATAACACTTAAACTAAAGTCGATTTTCGATTTACAACCAGTTTTAATCCTTCCTTTTTCACCCTTAACAGATCAAAAAAAAAACGTAAATGACAAAAATAATAATAACTTAAAATTTGAAGTTCTTTACAGATCTTTACATTTCAGATTTTACAAAAGTCCTTTAAACAACACCGGATCTACGTTTTTCTGTTCTGTTCCCTTCCATTTCGGGAGCTCCGTTCCATCCCGGCCGGATCTGAACGAACTCGGGAACGGGAAAGCAAAGACGAAGAAGAACGGGGTCGGTTAGGTGCGGCCGACCACCGGCGCCGGTCGGCCGAGATTCCACGGACCGAGAACTCACCGTAAAGGGGACGGTGGCGGGCGGTGGAGATCGGCGGCGGGAGCGGCGGTGGACGGCGGTGGACGGCGGCGCACGGCGGCGTCGGCGCGGGTCCGGACGGCTCGTCCCGTTCCGGATCTGACGAGCTCGCCGGCAACGGCGGGAGCTCGGGTCCGAACGGCTCGGGATGGGGAGATCGGAGACGGCGGTGGACGGTCGGAGCTCGGGATGAGACCGGTGGTCGGAGCTGGTGCGGAAGACGACGGAGGAGGGTGAAGCAGCTCGGCTGGGACGTGGTCGGACGGAGATGGAAGGTCGGGGTTCGGCCGGGACGTGGTCGGAGACGGGCGTGGTCGGACGGAGATGGAAGGTCGGGGTTCGGCCGGGACGTAGTTGGAGACGGGCGTGGTCGGACGGAGGAGAGGGAGGTCGGGGTTCGGCAGGGACGGCGGCCGGAGCGATGGCGGCCGGTGCCGGTCTCGCCGGAGAAGACGAGAGAGGAGAGAGAGGGAGGTCGGAGTTCGGCAGGGACGGCGGCCGGAGCGATGGCGGCCGGTGCCGGTCTCGCCGGAGAAGACGAGAGAGGAGAGAGAGGGAGGTGAGATCGGGTAGAGAGAGAGAGAGGAGAGGGTGAATGGAGGCTGTTGAGAGAAAATGAGACTGAAACCCTAGGGTTTCAGTCTTATAAAGGGGGTGGGTTTTTGGGCCAGCCCCTTTTGGGCCTCAGGGGACAACCGGGCCGAGGGTGGCTGGGCTGGGTTGGGCCTGCGCGCCTGGCCTGGTCCAGACCTGCTCCCCTTAGTTTTTTTTTTTTTTTTTTTTTTGCACTCGTTTCAAAAACTTACCCTAAGGTTTTTCGTTTTCAAATTAATACCTTAAAGAAACGAAGCGGTTTTTACAACGTGTATCACAAAACCCGACTCATATCCTACCCATCGTCGTTCCTATTCAAAATGTAAAGAAAAATGTTTTTATACCAAAACGGTTGGTCAGCTGATTAACAGTTAGGATCGTTTTGCGCTTCTCTGCGCAGCCTCCTCCCCCCTTTCTCCACCATTGAAGCTCCTGACTCAAAGCGCTCCACTACCCTTGACGGGTTCACCCATGAATGGGTTCAACAGTACCCTTGTTAGGGTTTTATTTTACAGCATCTTTTTTTCATCTTTTTTGGCCGCCGCCCACCTTCGCAGGTCGCCGCCGCCTGTTCAAACCGTCCCACGACCTCGCGCTACCGATCCTACGTCGCCGGTCTGGTCCCGAGTTAGTGCCAACTGCCACTGTGGCCCTCATGTCGCCGTCCACCGGGGCCTGTGCTCCATGCGCCGTCTCCCATCTGCAGCGGGCCAGTTTAGGGCATATCCATCAAAGGGGCAAACCCTAGACAACAGGGTTCCACTCACTCGATGGATATAGGATCCAGGAGGAGGGACGAGAGGCGGGGGCCTGATTCCACGGCACCCGAAGTCGAGACCCTCGATCCCTAACAAACCGTTGCGGGTTGAATCGATGTTCCCGTCTCCCGCACTACTTCGAAAGATCCGGGTGAATCAAGACGAAGATTTGACGATACCAGAACGCTCCAATGGCACGGGGCTCAGAAGAACTGGCATCGCAGATTTGGTAGTTTGTTATTTCGTTCGTGTGCTAATCTTTTATCTTGTTTTAGGTCGAATAAATTGTTGGCTAGATAGGATTAGAATTTTGAGTATTAGTTTTTTTGAAATGTCGTTAAGAGAAACTCTTAAGTTCGGATCTGCGATTCAAAGCAGACTATATTTATGGTTCTATCAGCGCCTGCTAGACTATGGTCGATCGGGACAAATATCTGGAATCCGGGACAGTTGTGTCCTATCCTGTAAGGATACTGTTATAAATTAATACAATACCTCTCTACTCGTTCCAAAAAACAGTTGGGATCGTTTTGATAGGCGACGAGTAGAACCCAGACGTGAAGTGCCCATCTGGAGACGTGTCGCAAATCGGGCCCGCAGGCCTCAACATACTCCGTGCGGCCACGTACACTGAAACATCACTGATAACAAAAACAAAAGTGGCCAATTATCAAATTTGGGTTATTTGGATTTCGAGTTACATTCTTTTCTCTCTAACCTCTGCGCTTTCTTCCATTTCTCTATGTAACTACAAAGTCACAAGCTTTTCTGATATTTCGTTCTGCAACAACCAGATTACAAACTCTGAGGCTGAAGCTTCGCTGATCATCTCTCCAGCTTCAGATCGGAGACTCTGTCTCCACAGTGAGTACTGATTCCTCTCTTCTCTGTTCGTTCATTTCGACTGAAGAGACACTCTGTTTTCGTGTTTTGCATTTTTCCAATTCTTCTCTTTTTGGACTTGCATTTGGGTCCATTTCATCATTCTATGAAATGGGTTTTGATCTCTACTCATTTCTTCATCTTCAATTTTTTCCCTGTGGCACATCAAACCCATTGCTTTTGTTGCATGCAATTACTTTCCTTATTGGTCCTTGGCTTCTGGTGAGCTATTTGTTGGGGACTCTTTTCCTCTTTAATCTGATTTTTGAAATTGTGTTTAGTTTGATCCATGGGCTATGAAATGTGTTTTTATTTCATGTAATTATTTTCTTTCCTTTTCTAGGGAAATGGGTTCGTCTTATTTAATTTTGTAATTCAAAGGTAATTTAAGCTGGAATTTTTTATGGGCAATTTCTGGGTTTATTTGGGTCTGAGTAGTGGGTTTAGGGTTTGAATTTTATTTTTGATCTTTGGTGGTGGTAAAGTTATTCCCTTTGCATGTGCATGCAAGAGATTGAAATTGTTTTACATTTTAGTTTGAGAAATTGTATCCATAGAGCTACATATGGTGATTGTTTTGAAAGGTTTGGATGACAATAAGGGGGAGTGGTTGGTGAATTAGGCATGTTCTGTTCAGGGTTTGATTATTACTATTTTTTCTCTTCCATGCTTGGACAAAAGGGTTCTAAAGTAAAATGTTTTGGATGGCCATTTCCGATCATCCTGCTGCTTATTCATTTTCAACTCTTTCATTTGTCATGTCCAGCTTTTCAGAGAAGACAAGAAAAATTGTTAACAGAGATCATGGCTCCACCCTGTGCATTAGTAGATATTTATGTGGCTAAATATAAATGGATGAGATAAAAAATTTCAAAAACAAGTGACGCTAAACTTTTGAGGCCAATTTATGTTTTCCCCCTTTTCTCTCTTGGCATTTCTTGGGTTGACAATGTGTTTTTCATGTCCACATTTATGACTATGGTTTTGTCTCCTTGTACCTTTTTATAAGATAACGGGCGCATATCCCGGCTCAATTTTGATCTTTGGATCATCACAATCTTGGTCATCTTTTTCAGGTATCTGGTTTGTAGCTGAGGTTGCTGGTTGTATTAAGGTGGAGCTTTGGTCCTGTTTTATGGCCATGATGCATGTTGGTTTGTAGTCCAAGGTTGGTGAATGGGGGTTCTGACTATGGGTTCTCAAGGTGGCAGCAGTTATAATGACAAACAGTCTCAATTTCAGGCGTTGACGCGGCAAAATTCAATATATGGGCTCACTCTTGATGAAGTTGAGAATCAGTTGGGTGAGTTGGGGAAGCCATTGAGCAGCATGAACCTTGACGAGCTTCTCAAGAATGTGTGGACGGCTGAAGCAAACCAGTGTGACATAGCCATGCCATTAAGTGGTGAACTGAGCAAGAAGACTGTTGATGAAGTATGGAGAGATATCCAACAAGGCAAATACGAGGAAAGGAAGTGTCAGCCTAGTTTGGGAGAGATGACCTTGGAGGATTTCTTGGTTAAGGCGGGCATTGTAGCTGAAGCAAGGCCAGAGGAAAAAGGCACTTCTCCTGCGGTTGAGTTCCCACAACAGGGCCAGTGGATGCAGTGCTCACAACCTCAGTATCAGCATCCACAGCAAAGTATGATGGGCGTGTACATGCCATCGCACATGGGTCCTGGGCCTCTAATGGACGTTTCTTACCCAGAGAACCAGATGGCCCTTCCGTCTCCTTTACCTGGGAGGAAAAGGGGCATTCCAGATGATGTGATTGAGAAAACCGTTGAGAGGAGGCAGAAGAGAATGATAAAGAACCGGGAGTCTGCTGCTCGTTCACGAGCAAGGAAACAGGTTATTCTTTAGTACTGTTTTGAATTGAGTTTTAACTTTTCACTGCTCTTATTTATATATATATAAACTATATACAGGCTTACACAAACGAACTGGAGAACAAAGTTTCGCGTTTGGAGGAGGAAAACGAAAGGCTGAGGAAACGGAAGGTTAGTCATTTATTTTAAAATGTTTTTCCTTTACACTTGGTTCTACCTTGGTCAATGTGCAAATGCAGTGTACTTTCTTTCCTGATTCAGTCATTTGAGTAAGGAAAGTAGCTGATCTGATATTGGTGTTGCACTTGCTTTCCATATGTGTTTGGCAAACTTCCAACCGTGAATCCATTTTAGACCCCAAAGTCTGTGCTTGTATACGGGAAAGTTGGGTCCAGAAATACCATTTTCTTTATTAATTGATATCCAAATTGGACAATAAACCTATGACTAGTTTTCCCCTATTTTAGGGCAATGAAAGTAGAATAACATCTACTTGTTAAATCACTGGACAATCCCTTGTTGTCTATGTAGATCAGGGGACGTGTTTTTTTATAATTTAAATGTGCCCACTTATTATTTAGCAGTGGTAATTATATCAATTCATGGATGGTAATTTTCTTCCATTTTTCATGAAACTGACACTATGTTATATACCCGCTTTTGGATCTCATTATGGGATAGATTGTTGTAGCACTAGAACACAATATCTCGTGTAGCATTCATTAGAGAGAATGCAAGATCTCTTGATGACATTTTCGGTTTTGTTTGGTAATTTTCTTCTTAATTGATTGCCCTCCTTTATTTCTCTCATGCTCTTTATACAAGAGTAGAGAGAAATGACTTTTAACGAATTATATCTTATAATAATGGACGATACATAGCTTCTGGTTGCAGTTTAAATCTCGGTTACTTTATATGGGAAACTACAGTCCTCCATCTGAACCTTCTGATACAGTATGATGTTTATATAGCAGTGTACATCATACATCATAATCATATTGAAATGTATTGAATTATTTGGTTTAATTACCATAGGCATCAAATATTCCATCATTCTGACTCTCAATAAAGCTGATTCTGATAGGTTATAGTTGATAATATGTTGGAAAGTTCTTCCATGATTTTGAGGCTTATTCTTCAGAATCCAGTCTGTGAGGTTATCTTTGTTCACTTGTTTTTTTTATTTGATCGGAATCTTCTCTCACTTGTTAGATATCCTATGATGTGTCAGTTGTCATTGGCCGTCAGTGCTATTTCATGTTTGGATTATGTGGATAGAAGTTGAGATTGTGGTATGATAAAGTTTGATGTTGATACTATTGGCACTTTTGGTTACGTGAGCAAGGAATGGGTGTGAGTAGAGATGGAATTGATGGATCATATTTGAATGAAAATGGTACTAGGAGGCTGTTTATAATAAAAGCATCGATTCCATAGATTATGATGTTAACAAGGCCTGGACATGAACTTGATGCAGGAGTTGGAGAAAATGTTGCCAAGTGCTCCATTGCAGGAACCAAAGTATCAGCTGCGCAGAACTACATCGGCGCCACTCTGAGCTCTGCAAGTTTTGTTTTTATTTTGCTTTGCTTTGTTTCATGTGATGAGGGAAAGGGGTTGTTCTTGTATATACTTTGTGGGAATGTTGATGGCACCTTTGTTGTGATATTAAGGTTTCTGAGATGTTTAGTTGGGTTCATCAGCATAAATATAAATAGACTCCATTAAGGTCCCTTGCAGTGTAAACTAGTGTAGGCTGTGATGGATACCTGTTCAATACGACCGGTTGATGGCAAGTAGAAAGTTGATTGGAAACCTTTTCAACGTTCCATCCTAGACCTTTATATTGTCAATCCAATGGTTGAAGTTAGTTGGATAGCAATTCTTGATTTATACCACAAAGAAGATTTGTCCCAAGTCTTAATTTATATATCTGCAAATTAACACTCAGGTGAAGGTGCGCAGTGCGCGCAGCCCCTTCCCCCACCCCCTACTCCATGACAGCCATCATTCTCCACCTTTGAAACCTCTGATCCAAAGCTCTCCACTACCCTCCGGTGTCCAATCGAAGCCCCTGCTTCCAAAGCTCTCCACACAACTTCCATGAGGTTCCACTCTATCGTCACGATTCTATTGATCGGAGCCGGTTTTATTTTTCTTTGTTTTTGTCTTGTTTTGCAGCCGGTCTACCCCCACAGGTCGCTGCCCATCGTTCAAGCTGCTCCACGGTCTCCCCCTCGACTCGCGCTACCGTTCCTGCATCGCCGGACTGGCCCCGCCTTCGAGCCAGTGGCCACCGTGGCCCCCCTGCCATTCATTCAATTACGGGCTTCACGCACCGTATCCCATCTGCAGTGGCATATCGCCCTAGGGTCACCCCTCGCCGGCATGGGTCCGCCCCCTCGGTGGATCTGGGATCCGGGAGGAGGGACGGTCGGCTGGGGCCTACTTCAACGGCATCCGGATTCGGGACTCTTAACCCCGACCAAGCTTTTACAGCAGGGAGATCTCGGGAATTCTGCACTAAAGACAAATTCTCTAGTAGGTTTCGCTGGTTTAGTTCGAATAATCATGTGGCTCAATAAGTTTAGGCATTTGATTTATTATTTTTTTGTAACGTTGGATCGAAGAATTCTTAAGGTCGGATCCGCGAATCAAAGCGGACTATTTGTATGGAACCATGTGTGCCCGATGGGCCACGACCGATCGGGACAAAAACTGGTATCCGGGACTGTTAAGTCCCAAATTATAAGCACAATCATATCGTAATACTACTTCTTTCCCGTTAAAAAAAAACAATCAGGTGAAAACAAAACATTTGAGTAAATATTTAAAACTATAGGTCATTGCATCAGTCTACCTTAAAGTTTAGAAACATCTTAATCATTAAAACAGTAATCCAATAATTATATTTTATAATTTTTAAGTTTTCAGTTCCACAATCGGGGTCGATTCTACAGGGTTGAATCGGATCTGATTTGGGATCGATTCAAGGTTGATTTGCAGTGGGAGTCGAAGCTACACATTGAATCGAAACTGAACCACCAAGTGTCATCCTAAGAGAGGTTGATGAGATGAAAGAGAGGAAAAACTACGTTTAATTCTGAATCGTGGAGTCGAAAAGGAAATGGGTAATTACGTGTAGGTACACCTAATTATCACCGATTATCGCTTAGCTATACGTAACTTTTTTTCGTATGAGAGATACTCCAACTTTAAATTTTTTGCACTTCACTATAATCCATTATTTTTTACACTTTTTTTCATCTGATAGATACCCTAACTTTCACATTCTTACACTATACTACAATCGATTGAAAGTTAGGGTATCTCTCAGACGAAACAAAATGTAAAAACTAACGGATTGTAGTGAACTGTAAAAACTGGAAAGTTAGGGTATCTTGTAGACGACAAAAAAGAATTAGGTGTAGTTAAGTGATAATCTGTGATAATTAAGTGTAGCTAAACGTAATTATCCCAAAAAGAAAACACACTTTTTAATCTATTTCCTTGTTGAATCAACATTCATAACAAACACCAATACAATCTACAGATACTATAACAAAGGGTATATTCCATCTCACTACTCTAAAATTTTCGAATTCCATTTTCATTTCACTAAAAAAAATTCTCATTTCGCTACTCTAAATTGAGTTTGTATCACTTTAGTACCTATCGTTAATTTCCCATCCAAGACACTTAAAAAGTCCATAATACCCCTCACTAACAGTCACATTCTCAAAAGCATGTCATTAGTTTTTAAATTTTCTTTTTATTTATTTCTTTTTATAAAAATTAGTTTTTACTTTAAAAAAAATCAGTTTTTACTTTTTAAAATCTGTTTTGTTTTAAAATATCAAATTTTTATTTAAAAGAATCAGATTTTACTTTTTAAAATCCATTTTTTTTATTTAAAAATCAGTATTTATTTTTAAAAAATCACATTTTATTTATTTTTTAAATATATAAAAATCATCATTTTTTATTTCATTTTTTAGTTTTGAAATCATGTTAGATTACATTTTTATTAAATTCTAATTTTTTATATTTTCTTCTCCATTTCCCATCTTTTTCATGCGTGTATATCCTCTTTTTCTCTATTTGCACCCAATACTATATTGCTTGTTATTTTTGGCTTATTTTGGGTTTTAGGGAGCACTAGTGCTGATAAGCAGTTGCGAGACGGATCCTATTCGTTGCAAAGGAAGCCGTATCCGTCACCCAAATTTTTAGTCAACATATGCATATGTCGGTTAAGATCCGTCGGCCTGGTCACGTGGACCAAGTATTTGACCAACGGATAAAAATATCCATCGGTAGGGACTGAACTTTACCAACGGATCCAATCTGTTGGTAAAGTATACCACTCTACCCACGAATTGGATATGTGGGTATAGTTCAGTCCCTTTACCCACGAATATCATCCGTTGGTACAATAGTACACTTCACCAACGGATGTGATTCGTTGGTAAAGTAGTAAACCTGAGCCGCAAATTTGATTCATTGGGGAAGTTGTACACATTAGTCACGGATGACATCCGTTTATGTAGTATTGAACCTCACCCACGAATCATATCCGTCGGGCAACAATTGTCAAGAACCAAGAAAAAACATTTTGTAAATGTTGTACCCAATCGTGCATTATACCCTATACTGGGCCTATACATGTGCACACTTTTTATCAGAATCCAAATAACTACGTAGACACATAAAATGTTCAACACACAATTATTTTTTCTACAGTAGTCCACACGTCGTAAGCAACAATTTTATCAAACACAGTAAAATAAATAAAGTTTGGGTGAATATGTTGAGAAATGACATTACTAGTGGGGGGTTAAAGACGGTGGTGCTGAAAACGGGGTGGTTGAAGAAGGAAGGACAAATTGTTGGGACGTAAACATTGTGAACGTCTCTTGAAGTTTGGCATGTTGTGCTGCTTGCGCATCAAGCCTTTCCTCCATCTCTTTGCACCGCTCCTCCTTGAACCTGCGCTCCTCTTCCATTTGTTGCGCGAACACGGCCTCTTGTTCAACCATGCGAGTCTTCAACTATTCTAACTCCTCAAACAGATCTCGCATTTGAGCATCCACCATCGTGCTTCTCCTTCATTGGTGGGATGATCATCACATTCCCAAGACCAGATTGGAATCGACCTAGAAGTTGAGGACGGAATAGGGGAGTTTTGGATCCGGAGATGCTCGTTGGATATTGTGTATTTGGTGCATCGTTAAGGATTTGGGGTTTCTGGTACCACGGTAAGAAGGTGCATGTTTATAAAAAGCCCGAACCAAGAAGCGGCGACAATGGATTCACGCCTTCACGCTCATCATCTTCGGCGTCCTCGTCTCATCCTCTCTCCATCATCGTCTCTAGTCAGAAACAAAACTGCTTCTAGCCCACCTTCTCTGGTCAAACCAGATTTATCTTTGAGGCATCAAATTAGTTTCTCGGATGATAGTACATTTATATTGCAATTACTTTATATGTTGCAGAGACTTAATTTCAAACCAGATTCCTCTTCATGTTGCAATATCTGTTTTGGTTTCTCAGTGTTTGGAAAATAAGGCTTAATATCAGGACCGAAAAATTTATTGAATCGACAAAAAATTAATGATTTTGCTCCACCATAGCTTCCCTCTCCTTCGTAGTCATTCGTTTAAGATATGGGAAAAACTTCGAATCCAACATAAAAATTGTGTACCACAATGGTTTTTGATGTGAAGGTGATGGAGAATTTGCAAGAATGAAACTGAAATTTTAATTATCATTAGTGATTTAAAGAAAAATAACAATTATTGAAAATAAATTAATTAAGAAATAATTAGTATAACACCACAATCGAGAAGGAGCGGCGGCTAGGGCTTGGGTTCAGCCGCCGTCATCACCGTTTGGAGATCAATCATCATCCGGAGATCAATCACTATTAGGATATAATACTCAAAAATGTGTAGACCAAGATTCGAACACAGGACCTGCACGTTAGGTAATTAAACACAAGATTTACCAACTCAACTAAGATCATTTTGTGGCATATATATGTTAATAATATATAAATATGAAGTGTAGCGCAAATGATAGCATTAAAAATGAACAATGTGAGACTCGAACCTGTTACCTATCACTCATTTTTGAGATGTTCTACCATGTGAACTACTAACAGGTTATGCTCCTTGGTCTATTTTTGTAATATAATTAAGTAACTTGTAATTTGTATTAGTGGTATGTGATTGCAAACGCATGGCAGAGTCCCACATCGCCCATTTCATACAAAAACATGTCTTCTTGTTTCTATATAATGAGACCAATCATTTTTCTTACTCATATTTCTCTGAGTTCCTTAGTTAAACTCATTAACTTGCTTTGCTTGTTAATAAATTTTCCTGATCCAATTATTTGGTTCTATTAGTTCAATATTTTTAAAATCCTCACATTTTGTTCTTGATAAGAACTGATGCGGGGCGGGGTCGGGTTTTACGAAACCCGCCCCGAACCCGCCCCGTTGCCATCCCTAGCTTCAATCAATACAATGAAGGTATGTGATTGGTTGTGTGTCTCGCACGGGTGGAGTATTTGTTTGCAGGAACCACAAGTTAAGGCTTCGATCAATATGGAAAAGATATTGATCGGCGACTTTCGCCGTCGGGAACAAGGGCCCCTGAGGTCACAGGGGTGGCAAGTCTGTCATCTCCGGTGTATGTCCGACACAGTTTTTCTCACGGTCCGACGATCGAGGGGGTTGCTGGTGATCAGTACTCGAATTGAAGGAAGCGTCGGGGGTTCGTCGTCCGATCAGCTTTTGAAGTTCGTGAATAGTGGTGTCGCTTATGGCGGCCATGAGGGTTTGAGACTCACGGTGCCCCTGGCACTAGAGATTGCGGTTTTGGTTGATAGCCTTGCACAAGGAACGCGACGGATTGATGTCCAGGATAGGGAGGGTGAATGAGTGCGTGAGGTTGGAGGAAGCGAGGTAGGAGTGCGGTCGACCGTGGCTCAGGCAATGGTGGCCGAAGGTTGGTGTGGTGACGGCCCACCCACAGATGAAGAGAGTAATGCAAAGTCCGAGGAGGCATCGGACTTACCGGCGAGGGGCGACAAGCACCCTCGCCTCGATCAATGAGGACCTCGTGGTCCAGTGGGGGGTCGACCGAAAACACTGCCTCACTGGACGTAAGGTGGCATCGATTCACCAAGTACCGGCACAACATTCTTCAATCAGATCGGGAACCATCAATTTTACGTTTTTAAGGGCCCTCATTATCATCAGAGGGGGAACGACGTCTGTTGGTTCCTCGGGAGGATGTAAAGTCCAACTGAGCCATTTCAGTTCCTGTTTACAGGGCTGCCCGGTACATCGCTCTAGGGCTTCAGTATTACACTGGAGCATACCTCAGAGTCGATTTATGTCCAATCGGAAACTCCAACACTGGGCCTGCTCGGTCCGTGCCAATCAGTCTGAAACCGCTGTATCGGTGATCGGAAGACATTGTCGCAGTATTCTCCTCCAGACTACCCTTGATCTCTATAGAACAACTTTACTTTCAGTTCTATTGTTATTTCAGTTTTTAGCATTTCAGTACTTCATTTTTGTAAGCAAATTTCAATTATAATATAATGATCGTATTTCCTCAAAAAAAAAAAATTAGTAAAGAAAAAGAAAATAAGATAGTTAAGAAATAAATAATTAATTAATTGATTTTACAAAAATTAATGAATGATATAGAGGGATAAAGTAGTCTTTTAACTCATAAAGACATAATTTGAAAGGTAAAGGGGTAAAATAGACATTTTACGTTATTATGTTAGTTTTTTAACCTCGAATGCACAAGAGGCTCTCAACCGCTATTCTATAATTGGACTCGTTTTTTTTGGGCTTTTGTAGTTTGGAAAAGCGAGTTGGATTCGGTTTGGAAGAGTTATGCTTCACTTAAATTCCAATCTTTTGATTGGCTTGCTGCTCTCGAAGCTATCTTTACTATATCTTTTATTTTTGTGGCGAGAGGTTTCTCGATCCCGATGAGTCTTTGGTTGTGTCCTATGTGTGGCAGACACCTCTCACCTTCTCATTACTCGTCTGAGTCTTTTGGAGTCATGGTTCCTTTTGATAGCTCGGAACGCTAGGGTTTTTCAGAGGGCTTCGGTCCTTGATCCGTCAATTATTTTTCGGAGAATCCAATTTGGGACGCGTTCGTTGATTCAAGTAAAAGAGCGAGCCATTTCTCCTAGTTACTGGATGGTGCCGCCGACGGTTGTTCTTTCTGAGCCTAGTTAAATTTTTTGTCGTTCTTTCTTCTTTCTTGTTTGTTCTTCCTCTCAAATTGGGTTGTCTCTCCCTTTCTAAACAGGACGGCTGCCTTTGTCTCTTTTTTGTGTAAGATCTTACTGGATGTTCGGTAGTTTGTTGTTTCTTTCCCAAAGCCCACGCCACTTTTTTATGTAATTATTTAGTTTCAGATAAAGAAAATTTAAAATGACAACATCTAAGAGGGTCGATTATTGTTTTTTTTTTTGGTCCGTTTTATGTTTATAAAAAAATCGCCTAAACAAAGACCATTCGTTTTGATTTTATTAGCCCACAAAGTCTTGAAGCGTGGATAGTTCAGCTTGGCATTATTGATTATCAACAGCACATTTGTACATACTGATCCTTGAAGGGTATATACATATACAGGATCCTTTTATGCATTCTGAAATCAAATTACAGAGCACCTCAAACAGGGAATCAAATATATTCATTTTGTTCAGTTTTGATTTATGTCACCACAAACATCTTCAATTGAGAAACATATTTTATAGCAAAGAACATTATTCATGTCAATAGATCCAAAAGTATTGCATATGGATGGTTCCAACTTACAATGATGGACTTAATTTGGATACCATTTCTAAACATAAGCACAGATATCTGACATATGAATTGAGCTAGAAAGAAACATTAGAAAAAGCAAAGAGAGACCCAGAATCATAGTTACTGTAAAGTGTTAGGAGTCGAGATCATCAATAAATTACAAAAGACCATACCACAAATTTCCTCTGCTTCGTAGCCATATCCTACCTTCTGCCCAAACAAAAGTAGACACAAAAAAGTTTCTTTTATAATAGGAACCAACCATCAATTCATCAGTACATTATACAGACACACCCTTGTTAGATATAGATCAAAATAATATGAATATGTAACACTTTTGTCAGTTAACCCTAAATTAGATGACTGTCCACAACACAAACATGTATGTTACCGAACAGTCACTGAACCAAAGAAACCGAACATTATCAATTACAAATTAGAAATAACAACTATGGCTATACCACTCCCCAAGGTTCCAATCAGTAATTATGATGCAGTACTCTTGTACGGAAGAATATGAATTTGAGGCTTAACAAGACTACCCTATTACTTACCAGCTAAACATCCATAACAAATCTGCTACTCAACATTCTAATTACATCTACTTGTGAGTGTTAGTTGTGACAGAGATGGAAATGATAGTGACTAGAATACCATTATTACTACTACATTCTTTCCGCAACATTTAGCAAGTAGATGAGAAAATTGGAGCCAAAAGTAACTTTATTCACTATAAAATCAATTATATACAAAACTGTAGAATAATGTAATTGCAGCACACCTAACGACCTATCACGGTTGGGGAGGTACTAACTTGAGAGAAAACGACTACCTCTTCACAAAACTTTCAATATGATGGAGAACCAGGATTCTAGTTATTTTTTTGACTAACACACAGGGTGAATTTTAGTATAATTAAACAATCAAAGGTTGGAGAGATGTGAGAACTTAGCTTCTTCATGAGATTTCAGAGACACAAGGGGCGGTGTTTTTCCAGCTTATGAGGATCAACAGAAAACAACTACTCCTTAACACTGTATTTCTTTGCAATGATTGGACGGACATCATCGACATCAACCAAGGTTTCTAGAAATGGAAGTAAAGTGAGTAACGCGCGGTCTGATGGGTCATCAAACCAACTTTTAATAGGAATCCCATTATCCACTTGCAACCGGAACACCTGACATTTCAGAAAAAAAGGTTTAACAATATGAAGGCAAATGATGGTTTCATTTAACAGATCTATGTGCAAGTAACGTAATTGCTGATTTCATCTCTTGTGAAAACTATTTTAATATCCTATTACATTAAAAAAAAAAGAACTGATTTCAGTTACGCAAAACCTTCAATTCTTTCTGGCTTGAACATTTAATCTAGTAGTGCAGAAAAAGTAGAATGAGGGCAGAAAGACACACATACCTGCGGAGAATTGTCAACTATAGCTATTTTTGCCAGGTCAACTCCTAAAACTGTCAGATCTTTAGTGTAGTTTCCATCTGAAAAAATGCAAGAATCACGATAGGCACGCCGAGAGAAAAGCTTTTTATCAGGGTCCAATTTATCCAGAAGCTGTTCTGCATAAATGCTTTGGCTGGCTGTAAATATTATAATCTCAAACATCTCTGCCACCCTCTCCAAAAATCTCCTGAGGAAGGGCCTTTGTCGTACATAAACCGTGTGCTCCTTCAAGTTGAAAAAAACTTGAAAGGTGAAGTCTGCATTATTACATGGCTCCATAGTGGAGTGGACTAGAGTTTCTGCAAAAATGCAACCAATAGTTTTAGCACATAGTGGTATCATTATCTTACCAAAGCAGTCCAACAAATTGAAGCATGAAAGCATAAGAAGAGCGTCAATTTAACTCATTGGATTAGCAATAAATATATCATCTTTACAATATTTGATAGCACATCATAAGAGTTTAGTTGCGAAGTCATTACTCTAGTGGCATAGCATGTTAACAATTCATGATTAGTGATTTCACTGCATAACAAAAACTCTCATAATTCTTCTTCCGGACATCTGAGGATATCAATGCACTCAAAGTTCACACATAGCACGAGTCACTAAAAATGAAATACATTATTAACACATTGAAATGACTGAGATATCAATTTCAACTGATCAGTTCCCTTACCATCCAAATCAAGAACGAGGGTCACATGCTTCCTTTTTGTTGTTCCCTTGGGCAACAAGGTAGATAGCAAAGTATTTCCACCATCCGCCAGATCTGGCAAGTTTCTAAGAAACAGGTATGGATCAAAACATTCTGCTTCATCTAAATCATTACTGTCATCATGTTCTTGGTCACAGGGTTTTATCTGATGGCTGACTTGATGGAACCACGAGGGGTCTGTGTTCTCCATAAGCTCTCCATAGGACCCTGGATGGTGGCTATGTTCAGGTTCTGTTGTCTCCTCAAGGGAGGGCAACATCGTAGAATTCTCAGCCATGTCAAACATTATATTTGAATCAGCAAATTCAAATCCAGCCAAGAGGTTATTCTTTATAGTATCATCAAATCCAGAAATTCCATCGAAGTAAAACCCGGTGAAACTCTTGTTAGATATTAGAAAGTCTGAAAGATCAAAAGTTTGATAAGAAGAGGAATCGCTGCTTCCATCATAACAATTGTCAGCTGTTGCTTGCAGCATAATGGGTTCGTCTGCAGTTCCTGTTGCAGAATAAGTAAGGTCAGCAGCGCACAACTAATATAACCACAAGTCACATTAGATGTGCACCATAGTATAAGAACAGAAATAAACCAAATGGGACCCTCGCCACTATAAGGTATCCGCGACTGAGACAAATATCACAACTAGCATATGTTCTATTTTCAAAATGATAGAAAGGGGTACAAACTTAATATGAGAATAGAGAAGTATTTCTGGTCATGACAGTAGCCACACAATAGAGAAACACAAACACCTGACTGTCGATTGCTTCCATAATGATGCTTTTGGCTAGAATAATTTCGAAATGTTTGGTTGTAAGAAATGAGGCTTTCCCATTGGGATTTCATGGAAACTATACAAGTTTAACTCAAAGTTGCAATAAATTCACTACACGTATTCAACTTGGACTGGTTAAATACTTGCATGTATTATGTTTTAATTAAGACTTGTTACATCCTCAGACGACACGAGCACACCTACTATCTTTCTTCCATCCTTCTCTTAAACAGGAATACAACAAGCACAGAAATATGAGGACTTCAACAAATGAAAGGTGCACAGTTACTACTACTAAGCCTCGGCATAAGCAAAAAAAAATCTATATCTGAAAAGAAAAAAAACTTAACATTATATATATGAAACTGCCTTCGGAATAGAAAATACAGGTTAATATATCTCAATACAACAGTTACAAATAATTATTGAACAATAGCTATGATGGTACCTGCACTGTCTTGAGCACTTAGCTCGCAGTGAATGGCAGAATCCATAATGGGAGAGAATATTGTTTCCAAATTTGAGGCACATGATGTGGCCGACATGCATTCCTGGAATGGAAGAGTCCACCATAAATGCATCAATTAATCAAGTGAATAGAATGAAAACTTATGCAGTTGCAAAATAGACCATAAGACAGAGCACTTAACTCCACCATACAATACATTGCTGGAATGATGAAAAACATATATGTGAACACTGAGTATGTAAGAGAATGTGTGGGTAAAATATATAGTACGCACCATTCTTTCAACAGATCCTGTATCTTCAGCACAACTGAACTCTTTATGAAAACTTCCTACATTATTCAATGCTTGATAACTATCGGCTTCATTAGTCCCAACTTCCCGGCACATCATTTCAGCTTTTGTAGAACCTACAATAATATCAGTTACACCAAACTGTGAGAAATTCCAGTTAGGTTGCATAAACGAAACACAAAGATCTTAGTCCAAGCTCATGGATAAACGATAGCTAAGTTTTCTGCAACCTGACATGTATTAAACGACACTGCCTACCATTTGGACAATTTTGGAACAAAGTTGTCGATTCTGTTGTTTCGTGAGGTATCTGTGACAAAGAACTTGAAGTCTTGGATATTTTGCTTGACTTCCGACAAACATGGAGACCGGTTCCTTCTCTTATGCAACTTGTGACTGATTTGGTCTTCATCTTCAATGTCGGCATCAGTTGAATCTTGAGAAGGGAGAGCAATGTGAAACTCGTTTCAAAGCACACAAAGGGAGACTTCTACGTTCGAAATAGAAGAATTTATTATGAGTGCCATTTAAACCGCATTATTGTCACTTTGGATGTAAACATGTTTTGAAGACAATAAATTTATTATTTACTTGACATTGTTTGCTTGGAATAATGCACCAGAACTCAATTAATTTAGACTTTTTTTGAAAGAATTAATTTAGACTTAAAATAGAGACTTGCACACAACTTCTAGAATTGACCCAAAAGAGTTGAATTAAACATTTTATTTGCTTTGCTTCCTTTAAATAGGCTCAATATTCTAAATCCCTCCATAGACAGAATGTTGCCAGCTGGAGAAGTAAATATGCTTTAAGATGGGCATTAATTGTATCAACTCACCCTCTTATAATGTAGTTTCTACCCACTCTCCAGAGCCTTCTTTCCTTCCTACAAAACCAACCCCCACAGTCATCTATCACTTTCCTTTAAAATCACCAGTCCGTAATTCCCTTAGACCTTTTACTCAGAGCACTTAATAATATAAGTATAAGCTTTCATCCCCGCTCTAACCACACTTTATAATTCCAGATTAAGTCAAGCTTTCTTTGATTGTGATCCAGCCACACACTTTACTTATCCTAAATACTCGCAAACTACTTCACATAACATAAGTATCTCAGTGGGGCCTATGCCCGCACCATCAACCAGTGAACCCACTAAATCACATCATGGCAGGACTGTGTAAAAAGAAACAAATTCAACATCCGCTAAGAGTATCTGCAAGCGAGATACACTTTGCTTCTATCATTTAAGATCCTTAAACCTATCCCAAATTTAAATTCTTCTAAGACAGGGGGAAAGTGTGTATCCTGCACAAACCAAAATTTCACCCTAAGAAATTATATTTTTTTTTAAAATCACCAAAAGCTAAACCCCAAAAGACATGGCCTTGACCACTTTCCCACCTGGACAGGGCAGAAATTTCCCCACAGAAGAATACTGCTAGGCAATCATCCTAAAGAGGAAACATAAAGTAGAATCAAAATACACTGTATTTCAGCTTCCTGAAACTAAAATTTTCCATTTTGCATAAATCAATGCTCTCATATTCCCCAAACTTCCCTTCAAAGAAGACAGAGAGCTGTAAGATCCGCCCAGCAAAAACAAAATACAGAATCAACCGGGAGACGAGTTAATTAACTCTCAATTATTACACAACAAGAAATTCAAAAACACCGAACACGACCAAATTGAAGTTAGGTGACGGAAATTGAACACGAAAAAGTAAAGTCAACAGCTTTCAACAGGAGAATTGAGGAACCAAGTAGCAGAAACACATAAATTCGAACATGGAACAAAGACCCAGTTCGTAAAAACCAAAATCGAAAGCAACCCAAGATCGCAGATCATCAAAGAAGCAACAATTGCATAGAGTAAAATAAGAAGTCGAGAAAAAGAGACTTAAGAATCAGATGGAATTAGGCGAGAATATTCACATACCTGAGCGGTAAACTATCGACCCTCTCTTCTCTATCCTTGTCCCTCCTCTCTAAGCTTACTGCAGAGACAGAAGAGCGAGAAAGGGGCAAAACTTGAGAATGAAATTAGATTAGGAAAGAAAAGGGACGACGATGTGGGCTGTCCAGTTCCAGATGCGGTGGACGGCCACGATGCAGTCTCTCGAATTCCCAACTCGCCACTGATATCTCGACACGTGGAAGGTTGGCATCCACGTCAGCGCCAGCCGTGATGGTGATTATAAGGAATAGAGAGTTCCGTGGACACTTTGACTTTATTTGGGTCCCACAGAACCGCTTATCCAATACTGCGTTGCCAGCACAACAGAGCACTTTGTGGCTTCTTCTCTTCACCAAGGTTTTCAAAGCTTCTGGAGAGATGCAGATTGGTTTCGTTTGTGACTAACGGAGAGGATATACACATTTCCTCTAAATCGCTTATGAAAACGAGAGAACGAGGATTAACATGGTTTATGTTATATGTACGGACATCATCACCGTAAACTACTTTTGTTTTTTTTTATATGCTAAGAAATTTATTAAACATTCGTTTTTATAATAAGATAGAACGAAGTAAAAAAACAATCTTTAAAAGATGATATGTTGTCCGGACCAAACAGCTACGAAAGCTCAATACAATCAACATCCCCACAAAACGACCCACTAAACAACAAACACCATCAAAAGCAAATAAAGAAACACAAACAACTTTTTTTTTATCAGAGATGTTTTTATATCCCTGTCTAAATTACAGGTAGCCAGGAACGGCTCTAACGTGTCTTAAAAGACTACAACCAAGGTTAAAACCACAATAAAAATAACACTACAGAGACATCTAAACTGAGAACAAAGAACATGAACATAGGACAGAACAACTAGAACACCAAAATTAGCCTCTGGAACCTTTGGAACGAATGGAGCTCTTACAGCTCACGAAAGGATACTTGCACCAATCCACAGAAGAATAGAGGAAAAAACAGGGAGGGATGTCTTGACTAGTCCAAACAAAGCAACCTGGACCATGGAGACCACAAAATTTAATTCCCGAGTCTTGACAAAAACCGGATTTCTCTTTCAGATACCTCCCATAACGAACTCCTCTTTTGATCAGAAGATTTAAGAGGATGAAGAGTAGGCGTTGCAACCTCCAACATCCGACTCTTCCTCAGAATCCATCCCAGGTTCGCAATCCCCAGCAGCCACATACAATTCTACATTTAAAGCCTCTAGTTCACGTCTGAATTGTTCTCCGGATGACTTTGATTTGAAGCCCATGGCACTGCAATAGGCCCAGACCTTTTCAGCCGCTTGCAACTGTCCTTGGGCTCGGCCCATACGTATCCTGAGCAATCGACTTATCACTCACAGTGGCTTGAGAATCGGCCTTGTCTCTTGCTTTTAGCTTCGTTTCCTTTTTCTTCTTTTTCGAAATCACACTACCTGACACAGTCTTCTCTGAATCCACGCTAATCTGAGTTTATGGCACAGTGCTAATGTCCTCAGGTTGCTCAACAATAGGGAGCAGAGGCAAAGCTGATGATTCAGGGGGTAACATCCTAGTAGAGTCAAAGCTCTTAGAAAGGTTAGAATTCACAGGGGATAGCCGGTTACCTTCGGCTTCTGGATTCACTCTAGCCGAATTTTCGGGGCTATAAGACAGCCAGCTATCATCCGCCTTATTAATATTCGGGATTATCAATGGTACCTGAATATCTTGGTCTTCAGATACTTTGATGCTGCAAGTCTCGCCATCAAAGGACACTCGAACAAATTGCTCGGATTTGCTCTCAAAGCAAAGATGAATCAGAACATAGGCTTCGTCAAAGTCCAAACCCATAACCGATTCTGGGTGAACCATCACCACCTCCCCGAAAGCCCCTGCAACTTTCTCCAAATTCCTCTTTGTCCAGCATTGGATTGGAATTCCCTGGATCCTTAACTAGCGGAATGAGCCACCTTTTAGCAAGAGTGGTTCCTTGTCTAAACCCATAGTTATCCATTGGGCTAACCATGACCATCTACTATCTACCATGCGTTCCTCAAAAGCTCTGTCATCGCAAGAAACCAACACCACCTTATTGCCTAGAGATCTGACCTGAATGTTGAAAACCCCTTGTCTGCCTAGCTCTTCCTGCAACATTTTTGAACTTAGATTACCATGAAGCACGCTCAGCCATCCATTGTTCGCCTCAACTTTCAGCTTTTCATCCACATCTAACAGAATTGGGTCTGAACAGCCGTGGCCGGACCAAGGACTATTTGTCTTGTCTTCTGCCTTTCTATTAAGGAACAACCTTAGATCCTCCCTTGGAGCTCTCTCCCAGCTCTTGTTCTTATCCCAAGCCTGAGCCAAAAACAACATCTTCGACCTAATTTTTGACCCATTGGTGGATTTCACCACTTTCTCCAAATCAACACCTGCTTTATACCGGATGAACCCGAATTACTTGCCTCTTTTGTTAGGATTGTATGGCAGATGGATATGATCAATCACTCCAAAATTACTGAAAATGGCCTTCACACCTTCCTTTGATGAGCCATCAGGTAAATTGAGGACAAAAATGGTGTTGGGTTGAAGGACTCCTCTCTCCTGGACTCGAGGTCGGTGAAAATCAACCCCCTCAACCTCCCTCTGTGGACCGGTGAAACTCAGCACCGGCTTCTCCAAACCCAATCGGAGTTCACTCCCCTCGTCTGAACTCGAATCCACGGCCTCTTGCTTGTCTCTCCCCATCGAACATTCAAAAGCACTTGATACCTTCCCTGACATCTTGCAGGCCGATTGTCTGGGAGATCGAAAAAACCAGGTCACCGGAAATTTGAACAGACCTGGCCTCTGTTTTGATTTGTTCCCAAATCGGGGAATCTGAATAGCTGAATAATAACCCCAATGGATTGAATGTTGTCCCAAACCTCTTTCTCCAGCAGCAAATGTATGCCTTGCTCAATGAAAACAACACAAAGATGTCACTGCGTATCACAAATCAGCGAGCACATACCTGGAAGAACTCCGAGCCTGTGCAGGTAAAACGGGCCCTGTTTCGACGAGGACGTTGTATGGCCTCGGACGGTTACCGCTCTATATCCACAGCCCACTTGCTGCGACGTCGAACCAGATGGAGATCCGGAATGCTCCGACTAAGGACGGTCACGGGGACGCACTCATCAACCTCTGCCATAGAGTTACTACCGGACAGAATGAGAAGCCCTGCAACTCCGGCAGTCGGCGCTGACTATTCTCAACACTCCGGCGGCGGTGCGATCATAGCGACGAAGCCCTAATGACGCCGCGCGTGAGGCGCATTCTCTCTGTTATACTATAGTTGACTGAAACTAAACACAAACAACTCAAGCAATAACAAACAATCATCGGTCCAACATGGATCCACCCTCCGAGCCTTCTTCCTTTTTGAACTCAAACACCAACTCGAATAGCTGCCCCAATCCTCAAAAGTGACCCCAGATCGAAGGGACCCTGAGTTCCAACATACACCAAACGAATGAGCTTTTATCTTCGCCACCACACCATCCACTGTGTCCATTTTCTGGATTAAACACGACACCATTTCAAACCAGCCAAATATTCCACAAAGCCACATAACCAACACGCACCCAGCAAGACCACCACCTCCTTGATCCCAAACCCTTCCACCATAACAAAACTCCACCTATACGCTCCGTCATAGGACCACACAACCTCCACCACACAAACATCTTGCACCAGATCTCAGATGCATACAAACAGTGCAACAACACGTGATAAGCATAATCAAAAATAAGCTTACAGAAAGGGCATAACATGTTGTTCAAGGATATTTGCAAACCTCTACTCTCCAAATACTCCATAGTAGGGAGTGTATTGTGAGCTGTCAACCACACAAAAGCATTAAACTTTGACGGAGCATGTTTCACCCATAAAATAGCAGCCCATTCCAAAGTCAAGCTAAGGCCGTTGATCCTGTTACAAACTTATAAGCTGATGAAACTGAGAAGCCCTTATCATGCTTCTCCCAAACAAGACAATCCTCCCTATCCGGCCTCAACACCACATCATCCAACAACCCCATCAACACCATAGCTTCATCATCTTCCCAGGAAACTAACTCCCGTAAAAAAACCCATTATCCTAACTCCCGAGACCCAAAAAAATATCAACTTCCTCATACTTGGCCGATGAAGCTGCAAACAGATCAGGAAAACACATATGCAAAGAAGATGACCCTACCCACACATCCTCCCAAAAGAAAATCTGATCACCATTCCCTAACCTCCAATGAACACCCTAATTGCCAAACAATTCCTTAAAGTCAGGATCAGCAGCCAAAGCCATAATATGACTTACCATAAAAGACGATCCCGGTTTATCAGCTTTAAGCAAATCCCAATCCTTTTCCTCCCAACCAAATAATGCACAAATCACCCTCTTCCCTAAAGAATTAGTTTCACTAGAAAACGCCACCACCACTTAGCCAGTAAACTGACATTCATGGTCTCCAAACGCCTAATTCCAATGCCCCCTTTCTCCTTGGGTTTACACACCGAACTCCAACGAACCTTACAACCATTCCTCCCTATAAACGGGTTAGTCCAAAGGAACCGTCTCTGTCATGCTTCCAAAACTGCAATAACCTTTTTTTGGAGCGTTCGTAAGAGACATATAAAATAAAGGAAGAGCTGACAAGGTCGATTTTACCAAAACAATACGACCCGCCATATTGAGATTCTTTAACTTCCATAACCCTAACGTCTTCTTGAATTTCTCCACCACTGAATCCCAAGAAGAAATTCTTCTCGGATTTGCCCCCAACCAGAAACCAAGATACTTCATATGCAAGAAACCCATATGGCATCCCAATATTTGAGCCTCTTCCGAACACAACTCCTCATTTGAAACTACAACAGTAGACTTGGAAAAGTTTATCTTCAAACCAGACCCTTTTCTGAAAACTTTCTAACAGACCTTTAACGAACTTCAAACCCTCCACATCACCCTTAATAAATAAAAGGGTATCGTCTGCAAACTGCAAATGTGACAAAGATAGGCCAGCCGATCTCACCTCCACCCCCTTGAAGGCACCAATTCGTTTCCCAATCTCCAATAACTGATGCAGCCCATTCGCTGCAATTAAAAGAAAAGAAAAGAATATAACGGGCATCCTTCCTTAATGCCATTATAAATGTGAAAATCTCCACTAGGGGGTCCATATATCAGCACCAACATGAAGGCTCTAAAACAGCCTTGCATCCACGCCCTCCATTGTAAACTCAACCCCATCTCATTCATAATCTTATCTATAAAGCCCCAATGAACTTTGTCATAAGATTTCTTAAAATCAAGCTTTAACAAGACCACTTCCTCTTTTAAACGCTTCAACTTGTGAATTAATTCTGAAGCTAATAAAACACCATCCACAAGTTGTCTCCCTGCCACAAAACCACTCTAGTTGTCACTAATCAACCCCGGTAGCACTTTCTTGAGATAATTCGCCAAAACCTTGGCCAGAATTTTATAGGGTCCAGAAATCAGGCTTATAGGATGGAAATCATCAAAACCCTCCACAACATTAGACTTAGGGATTAAAGTAAAAAAGGATGAATTAATACCTTTATCTAGTCTCCCTGAATCCTAAAAAGAAACCAAAAATTTACACACATCAGCTCCAACCACATCCCAACACACCTGATAAAAACGCATAGAAAACCCATCTAGCTCGGGAGCTTTCTCTCCCCATAATTCTTCATTGCCCGAACAATCTCTTGTTCCTTAAAACCGGCTTCTAACCACTTCGCTTGAACACTACACAGTACACAGCTGCCAGAAAGGAAGATCAGGTAAATCAACTATTACCTCCAGATCCACTTTAAAACGGTTAGAAAAGTGAGACACCGATGCTTGCTTAATCACTACTAGCGTGTCAAAAAAATTCTGACCCACACGGACCCGAGTAATTCGGTTCCGAGTTGCCCTGAAGTTGCAATCCGATGGAAAAAACGAATGCACCGGTTACCTCCTTTAAACCAACGAACTCTAGCCTTTTGACTCCATAATTTCGCCAACCAAGGACTCTTCTAAATTAAGAGAGCTTAGCATAAAGCCCTCCTTTCACGCTCCGACCCTACCAAGGTCCTATCATCCAGAATTGAATCCCAACTCTCTAGTTCAGCAATCAAATTAGCAACTTCAATCTCAACCCTTCCGAATACCTCTTTATTCCAAACTTGCAAATCCTGCCTCAAACACCTCAACTTGGACCATGCCATTGAAAAAAACTGTGATCCCTGGCAAAGGAATAAGACTCCCACAACATCTTAACAGTAGGTAAAAGGATATATGCTCAATCCAGACATTAATAAATTTGATCGGTTTTGGACCCCAATCAACCACTTCCACTCCCAATAAAACCGGTCTATGGTTCGAAACTCCCCTCGCGAGGCTCTGATGAATCAATACTCAGCTTCAGAAAAGAACAAAAACTTGTCAAGACGCGAAGCTTTTAAACCCGTATCATACCAGATGAATTTAGACCCAATTAAAGTTAGATCCAAAACACCCAAATCCTTATTAAAATAGAAAATGTCAAACCATCCGATCTCTTAAAACGACTATCACATCTCTCCTCAGCTGATAAGACAGAATTAAAATCTCCTCCAAGAATAAGAATATCATGTAAGCTACCACGCAACCCTACCAAAGTAGACCACAGGGCACGTCTCTCACGTGCAGAATTCGGGGCAATAACATTAACCACACTGATTGGTAACTGCGAACCAATAATTACACCATTCCAATATATCACATTATGCTCAAAAAAGACATTTTCTTAATATAAACATACAACGTCCACACTAATAAAACTCCACCAGTCGACCCAACCGCCGACACCCAATCACAACCCCAATCAGCACCAAACCCACAACTCCGAAGAATACCAGAATCAACTAAAAAAAGTTTAGTTTCTTGCAACAAAACCAAATCAACACTATTAGACAAAAACAACGTTTTAATGCTATTACTTTTCAAGTCGGAATGCATACCTCTCACATTCCACGTGAGGCACCGCATCACCAAGAGCTAAAATAAAGAATCCGAGACAAGAATTAAGTCATTACCTTTCTTCGGCTCCTGAGAGTCCTCTTCCTCACTATCGCCAACTTCCTCAGAAAATAGAGTTCGCTGAGGATCTTCAATATCAAGACAATCAAACTGCACAAGAACCAATGGACCGAGGTCAATGGATTCTTTCCCGACCTTCTTGCAGTAACTCTAGTCGCCCGAACTCCCTTTTATCTTCTTTGCAAAGTCCACAATAAAGGTCCCCGAACTCGCTCCATTACCAACCGACCCCGACTTAACTGTAGTCTGGTAAAAAAAACTTGGAGACACAACCTCCTTGGCCCTTCCTTTTTTCCTTGGCCTTCCACAACCCCTTTTGGTTTGAGCAGAAACAACAATCTCACCAGAATTCTGCACCTCCGGCTCCCCACTCTATTGCAAACGCACAATGTCAAAATCAGAACTACCTTGCAGTCGTTGATCCTCACAACCCTGCAAAGCGATGTCCTCTTGAACACGGTTCTGAGATTCCATTTGTTTTATCGTAGAGTCTTTTCTGACCGAAACTCTATTTTCACCGTCATCAAATAACCGAGAAAAATGAGTGATTTCAAGCCCAAGGCCCTCCTTCCCCAATGGTCTCGGTGTCTAACAAACACAACCTCTGCATCCTCACCTACTACGTTCCGATCCTCATCCTTTCCTACTGAACCAGAGCCAGACGAACCAGAGAAAGAGGAACTAGCTACACATGTATACCAGAACGGGACTGCTCTAGAGGAGACTGGTTTCAAGATAATTGGGAAAGAAACATCACCCATTTTAAGAATTACTTTCAAGGCTTCTAGTTGCACCTAAAGACAGTGCACCAAAAACAAAGGCCCTTCCTAAGGAATCCCCGACATCCGTCGTGTCGACTACACTGATAATCTCTCCGAACACACCTGCTAAGAGCTTGAATTTCTTATTGGACATGAAAAGGGACTCCAAGGACCTCAACCCAGCTAAAACCTCCTGGTTTCAACAAAACATTCGCAGAGACATCGATCGAATCAAACCAATTCTTAAGCCAACTCTCCCTTTTATCCTTCAAAGATTTCGCAAATTCAGAGTCAGGGCAAGAGATTAGAAAGACTCTATTCCCGAACCCTCGAATTTTGATATCTCGAACCCCTTCACGAATAATAGCCTCTTGAATGTTATTGATACTACATTCATTTCGAGCCATGCCCAATAAACTCGACTCCACCAACTGTTTATGATGAGGCACGAGAGAACCCACACAAGTCTGCACATTCTCCCTCGACCCAGACCCCTTCTTCTCAACATGGGTTCTGACATTTCCTCTGGAAAATGAGGTGGCTTTGGTTTTTAAATCATGAGCAACCAAAAGGCGGTGACCCCTGGCTATGGTTCCATGGCATTTGGCTATAATCTGATCAGCATCACCCATTGTTTTCGCATAAACAAAGCCAAAAAATTTGCCTTTCGTATTGGCTCTTCGTACTACATTGGCCTTTATCACTTCCCGACACAATTGCAATAATACCTAAACCATGTATCATCTATGCCAAAAGGTAAATTGAAAACGAATATTTTGTGACTCACCTGTTTTTCGACCGGAGATAAGTCCTCAATCATAGCGATTGATTTCCCTTTCTCACATTCAGTCACAAATCCCTTACCACGATCAACCACTGGTACTCGAATTGCCTATACATCCCGATCACCCACTGATGCTCGATCACCCTCCACACCTGTGCTCAGATCACCCTTCAAAAGCGCCCCCGAATTAGAACCCCCAAATGCCCTTTCCAAATATACAACCCTCGGAAACGCAGCCTTCCTCCCTTCAATCAAAACGTCGCTAACGACGGAGTCACGACCGACCCACTTGAGATTGTGGATGTCGACGACGTAACCCTCCGATCGTCTCTCTTCCCTCTCTCACTTATGTTTAATTCTTTATGGTGATTCCTCTATACCATAAACTACTTTTCAAGTGGAAGTAGTAAATTCATTTACACTCTTAAATCAAATGAATCTATTTTTTTTGGGCGGACAACGAGAACAATATATTAATAAAAAGAAATCTTTTGAGGAACTAATTTAAAACAAATCATCCGGAAAGGACAATAACCAATTAAAATATCTATAAGAAAAAAATTATATATCGTGAGACAAATGTGAAATTGAAAAAAAAATACTTTTTTAGTGAAGTGCTTCAAGAGTGTCGACAGGAGAATATTGCGATAGCGACCGAGGCAACCGGAACATCGGTTGAAGAGCCATAGATCGAGATAGATCACACTCGATGGGTCCCTAGTCAACAAAGCTTCACTAGAAGTGACTAGTATGAAAGATGACTCTTTATGGCTTACGTTCTGTTAGTCATTGGAATGGGATTCCGGAGTCTGGTCGTATATATCATGTGGGACATGGTATTGGACGATCCGCATTGAATATGTGCTATAGATTGAGTCATGAACATATTCATTATCATAGCTTGTCATGTATCCTTAGACTAAGGTGTTTTTGTGATTGTTATGCAGTCAACAACTGAGTTTGACCTGAGCTTAACGTTGTCCGTAACAGGGCTTCTATAATGGCCAGGATTGGTTTAGCCATACTTAACACCATACTTGTCATATTTACATCATGCTTGTCCTATACTATTGTTTATTATGTTGATGGGATTTGATTTGTTTAAGTCATCATTTTCCAACATAGCAAACACAAGACACAAATAGGAAGCAATTTTTCTCTCCCTCCCCCCAATATTTCGGCCAAGGCAAGCTCTCATCTCCATTTTTGGTGTTCTTGTGTTCTAATAAGAAGAAGTGTGTGGCTTTTATTCTCAAGTGGATACGTAGGTGTCTTGGAGATTCAAGCCAAATCATTATTTACCGGTGTTCTTGTTTTGGTATGAAAATGCTAATTTTTTTTGTGGTTCTAATATTTTTTAGTTGATTCATGGTTTAAGGGTCTTTTGGTTTTATTTTTCATTCCGCTGCAAGTTTCTTCATCTCCTAACTTACCTCGAGACCCAACAGAAGGTTCCCCTCGATACATCGGGTTCTTTCCCCTAACGGGAAAGAACATGGCTTGTGATCCAGGGTCTTTGGACAGGTTGGCCTTTCTAACAAGGAAGAACTGACGTGTGGGGGAGATAGAGCATCCTCAGCACTGGTCTTTCCTTTCCTTTTTGGTCTCTAGTATGGTTTTCGGGAGGGGTATAGTTTGGAACCGAGTGGCCTGATGAGCACCCTAAATAGGACCAGTTAGTCCCAGTGGTCGGTCTATTATGTCGGGCTCTAGAGTCTGCCAGTCTCGGGTCTATAGGGGATCAGAGAGAAGGTATCATTTCATGTGCCCCCGCATGACAGGATGACACCAGGTGTCCCACACAGCTACATCTAAACCAGTGGTCCGGTAAACGCTCATAGGAAATATGAAATAATGTTCGTACCTTTGACTCTGTGAGTCTGAACCAAAGTTGATTCTATCAAGGTACTCCGATGTCCACGCGAATCCGGATCCTCATATAGTTTCCCCAGTTCATACCATCTGCGTCTCCATCCACTTTTTGATAAACGCCTAAAGAGTTCCCCAAGAGAAAACCAACGCCCTTGTTGTTGGGTCTCGAGGTAGGGTTGGAGATGAACCAACTCGCAGCGGAAAATCAATGAAAACCAAGAGACGATTAAAACCATGAAACAACTAACAAAGAATGGATTCACAAGAGAAAAATTCAGCACTAGTTCTTACCAAAACAAGAACACCGGTTAACGAATGATTGGCTTGAGTCTCCAAGACGCCTACGTATCCACATGGGAATCAAAGCCACGTAGTTCTTCTCTTTGAGGACTCAAGAACACAAACATGGAGGTGGAAACTAGCCAAACCCGAAATGGCCATGGAAGAGGGAGAGAAAATGTGTTTCCTATTCTTGTCTTGTGTTTGTTATGTTGAAAAAAGATGAATTAAACATAACAAAACCCATACTTGTCCAACTAAAGGCATGAGACAAGTATGGTGTCAAGTAAGGTGTAAATAGGACAAAGTATGGCAAGACAAGATTGGGTTAGGTGGTGAATCACCAACACCTTAATCCTTGTCTTGCTTACTTAGTACTAATTAATCAAGACTTGATTAATTAGTTCTATGGGCCTTGGTTGCATGGGCCTTTCATGGGCCTCTTGGAACATGGCCCATGGCCATTTCTAACGAGGTCCCGTGATTCGCTCATCGCCTCCAAGCCTTCCATACCGGAAATGTCCAACATTATCCGACGCGATCAATCCCAAGACTCCAAGCCTTGTCTCGATCCGTAAAGTCCTATTCACGTACGGGCACATGACCCAAAACCCAGTTTTGGTCATGTCCCGAGACAACTCCCTTTTGGCCATTCTCCATAAATGTGTCAATGAGTTTCATCCTCCGGTGTGACCCTTAGGTTTATGCATGTCAATAGATCAACGTAAAATCCCATTTTACTTGATTATATTTAAGTGGCAACTAACGAGACTTTAGTATTGCCTGACACTACATAACGAATCGACCCTGTCGATTCTAACCTTTCCGTCGTCCTTGTCATTATCCTTTTATCTCCGATATCCTGATTGAGATAAGGCATAGAGCCGTCATCCTTATTATTCTCAATCACCGTTCCTTGATATGTGAGATGACTGAAGATATGATACCCAGTATCATGTGCATGACCATGCTATTCTTCCAGTCACTCTCGATCAAGTGGCCGAGAACCGATATCTTTCCCATACCTTAGTATGAGGGATAAATCCCTTAGCCGTCTTTCGTGTCACTCATGTAGCCCGTCCCCAAGCCAATCCTGGCCGTTATGGAAGCCCTGTTACGGACAACGTTAGGCTCAGGTCAAACTCAGTTGTTGACTACATAGCGATCACAAAGACTCCTTGGTCTAAGGATACATGACAAGCTACAACACTGAATATGTTCATGACTTAATCTATGGCACATATTCAGGGCGGGTCGTCCAATATCATGTCCCACATGATATCTATGATCAGACTCCGGAATCTCATTCCAATGACTAACAGAACGTAAGCCATAAAGAGCCATCTTTCATACTAGTCGCTTCTAGTGGAGCTTTGTTGACTAGGGACCCATCGAGTGTGATCTATCTCGATCTATGGTTCTATTCGCATGGTGGGCATAGATCAGAGCACACATCGATATATTACTCCAACACATGCCCTCACTAGGAGGTTTGAGACACGGGCCCAGATAGAAAAATAAGAGAGGGTGATATCCCGAGGACGCATCTAGGGGGTGTAGGTTTGTGAGTATAACTAGTGATCTCCTGAAGGTCCAAGGTTCCCCCACAAAGACTCGTGCTCGTTCTCATGCCGATCGGAAGAAGAAGCCCACAACTCCATCCTCGAGTGGTCGAGCTACAATGTATGGTATCTTCCACAAATTCTTCATCCAATCAACAAGTGATTTCCAGTACAACGTTCGGGAGGATAGTACCTGAGTCGTCATGGAATAGGAAAAATTCAAGCCTTGTCTGCTTAATTTTGTTGGGGGAATAATGACTTCGCGGATTCCCAGTCCACCCAAGTTGTCCCCTGGGTCATCGACCTCTTGTTGCACCGATGGGCCCTACGTGGTTTGGCCCGGTCTGTCTGGGTCCCAGATCATTAGCCTCCTGCTACCTCCGGACCCCTCATGATGTCCTAAGGCCCATACTTGGGCCCAACATCTTCCCAATCTTACTGGGATTGGGAAAACCTGGCTCGGCTCAAAGGGGGTACGAACTAGTCCAAAGGTTGCGCCTTCATTGCCCAAAATAGAACCCTTAGTCCCCTGCCTCGATCACGGCGCCACCTTCCCATTTCCACCACCGTCTGGCTCACTGTCATAGTATTGTTAGTGTCACCTCTTCTCTTCGATTCCAAGCCACCAATCGAGTTAGTCTCCTCGGCAGCGGATCCCCAATGTTGACTTAGTAAAACCTGAAAAAGATTCCCCATTGCGAATTGAATCAATTCGGGGGTTCCGGAGAACAACTCCTTTGTTGCTTGTGTGTTGTGATCAGAGGGGGCAGACCCTCCTTTGCGCCGTTGTGACCACATGAGGGCGAGGACCCCGTGCCTACACCCTACGTACTAGGGCTTGGGACAGCCCCGATGCTCTGGTCCTTCTGATCATCGAACCCCCCACGATGGCCGGATTAGACGTCGCCTTGGCCGAGAAGACCATATCCTTCGGAACTCTTGTCCCCTCCTCGAACGGGCCGATGACTTGCGCCGAGAGAGGAGAATCACCAATCGAACCTAGACAATAAAGTGTTTGGGTCACTGTTTGACCCTTGGAGGAGACCTTGAGACCCTATTGTCGTCGTTTATAAAGATTGTGAGATCTAAAAAAACTATAAACCCTATCCGCCCAAACGAGAGAAAATGAGAGCTATAGTGAGGACTACAAATACTATATAGCAATCATGTTTTATTTGTAGTAGTATTTGAATTTTTTTGAGTAAATACGAAACATTTTATTTGAATGTCGGCAATAAGGATATGATGAAATAGCTCCGATATAAACCCTCATTGTCATTCCCAGACAGGAGAAGAACATGTTGCACTGCCAAGCTAGTGAGCTGCTTTGTTCGTTGTTCGTTTTACAAAATCAGGTTGCACGTCCTAGAGTCTAGATAAAAGGGAAATACAATCGCTAGCGACTATCCCTATAGGAGAAGATGATCTTCTCTTTTTTTTATCATATCCATTATGACCTTACTGTTAGTCTTAGTTCCCGTAGTTCAATCCTAAATGTCCAAATGAATATATCATCGTTAGCAAAAAAATAATAATGGCTATATATTACTTATATGTTGGAGTAATATATCGATGTGTGCTCTGATCTATGATCACAATACGAAAAGAACCATAGATCAAGATAGATCACACTCATGGGTCCCTAGTCAACAAAGCTTCACTAGAAGCGACTAGTATGAAAGATCGATCTTTATGGCTTACGTTCTATTAGTCATTGGAATGAGATTCCGGAGTCTGATCATAGATATCATGTGGGACATGATATTGGACGACCCGACATGAGTATGTGCCATAGATCAAGTCATGAACATATTCATTGTCGTAGCTTTTCATGTATCCTTAGACCAAGGAGTATTTGTGATCGCAATGCAGTAAATAACCGATTTTTACCTGAGCTAACGTTTTCCGTCACAGGGCTTCCATAACGGCCAGGATTGGCTTAGGGACGGGCTACATGAGTGACACGAAAGGCGGCTAAGGGATTTATCCCTCATACTGAGGTATGGGAAAGATATCGGTTCTCGGCCGCTTGATCGAGAGTGACTTGAAATCGATAGGGTCGATTCTTTATGAAGTGTCAGGAAATACTAAAGTCTCGTTAGTTGACACTTAAATAAGATCAAGTAAAATGGGATTTTACGTTGATCCATTGACATGCATAAATCTAAGGGTCACACAAAAGGATGAAACTTATTTACACATTTATGGAGAATGGCCAACCGGGAAGTTTACACGAGACATGAACAAAAACTAGGTCTTGGGTCATGTGCCCATAAGTAAATAGGACTTTACGGATCGATTGGAGTCTTGGGAATGATCGCGTCGAATAATGTTGGACGTATCCGGTATGGAAGGTTTGGGAGGCGATGAGTGCATCACGAGACCTCGTTGGGAATGGTCATGAGCCTTCTCCTGCGAGGCCCATGAATGACCCATGTCAACCAAGGCCCATGGAAATAATTAATTAGCACTAAGTATGGAAGACATGGATTACAGTGTTGGTGATTCATCACCTAACCACATCATGTCCACCCATACTTAACACCATACTTGTCCTATTTACGCTATACTTCTCTACACCATATTTTTCCTTTATTGCTGGTTTATTATGTTGATGAAAGACATGCTTCATGTCATCTTATTCAATATAACAAAACACAAGACAAGAAAGAAAGATGAACTTCTCCTTCTTCTCTCTACAAGGCATCTCTCAATTTTTGGTGTTCTTGAGTTTTCTTCAAAATAACTACATGGATTTGATTCCTAGGAGGATACGTAGGCGTCTTGGAGACTCAGTCCGGTCATCTTTTCTTGGTGTTCTTGAACAAATAGAGAAGAAAAAGGTGCATAATTTCTGCACTGTTTCTGTTCCGACCAGCCACCTTCAAGACCTCGATCGGAGGTTCATCCGAGGTCTGATGAAGATTATTTTTTAAGTGAATACTCTTCACATATTGGTCTTTAAAGTGAACGGTGGAATTTGGATTTCAACGGTTCGTTATTTAGATAAACGAGCTGAAAGTTGATTCACTTCATTTATTTCGTTTTGGTCTTGTGTATCTAATCTTTGGTAGTTTTTCCTTGCATGGTCTCGGGTTTTATTTGCTTCCGCTGCGAGTATGTGTTCATACCCTCCACCGAGACCCAACACTTACAATCACTTCGAATGATGAATTTCTATTGAGGACTCCGGATTGCCCATTGTAGGGCATCCCTTATAGCATAGGCTTCCACCAATTCCGAATCTTGGGGGCACCGAAAAGAGGAGGATCTTGCCTTCTTGATCCGGCCTGTATCGTCTCTACACACCCAGCCTGTGCCTAGTTTTCATGTTGCTTCAAAAGTGCTCCATCCGTATTAATAGCCCAGGAGCCTTGAGGTGGGTAGGACCATCTGGTTTCTGCTCCTTGGACCACTGGATTGGGGTTAGAATTTCCAACCCTTTATCGTACATTCGCTTCCACCCAACCTACATTCAGGCATGTGGACGAGGAATGAATTGATTCTACTACCGGCGTAATGTCATCCCACACCTTCTTGTTTATGGCCTTCCAGATTTCCCATAATAGGAAACCTACCTCTCCCCCTTTATTCGACGGCGCACGTGTCGACCTTCTGACGCGCCACGCTGTTCTTCACGGGGATGGCTTGCCACGTGTCGGAATGAGGATCTCTGATGGCTGGGGTGGTGGCGCCACGTGTCAGGTCCTGGCGCAATCTCCAATTTTGCTCCTATTTCGCTCGCTCCGGGTTCGTTTGAGCTCCGATTGATCTCGTTCTTGGGCCAAAAAATTCCTATTTTCAAGACCTACAAAACAAGATCAATCATGAATATATTTCAGAGCGAACAAAATCGACCCTCTATACGGTCCACAAGCACGAAACACCCAAAATACGCCAAATATCCATCGAAACACTAAACACACCGAGGAGAACAATTATTTATGATAAACCTAACTATATGATAGGAAACAGGACTAAAATCCTATATAACTCATTAAAATGTGGCCCCTTGATGTGTTAAAATGCACCTGCATCAGTACCTATTCAATAAAGTCCCCCTCTTCATTGGGGAGGGACAGACCGCTCCTTCTCCAGCAAGCTAAAGCCACCGGACAAGTGACCAATAGATGCATTTATAATTCCTCTCCTCCTTGACAGACAGGGCAGGTCGTTACTATGTCTACCCTTTTAGTTCTAAGTCTAGTTGCCACTGGGAGGCATCCCGCGCAGGTTCGCCAAAGAAAATTATGGACTTTTGGAAGGACATCGAGGCCCTATTATAGTCGGACGGGTGTCTGAGGAAGTGACTGAAAGTGGTTGTCCTTGATTGAACAAACCATAAGCCGATTTGACTGAGTATTGTCCTAGTTGTTCTCCTAACCAGTACCACGAGTCTGAACTCGCCGTGGTACTAATTGGAACTGAAAGAATGGCAAGATTTTCCCTCTCGTTGAAGAGCTCCTGAATCTTTCCCTCGTCCCAATTTCTTGAATTTGGTATCATAAGTCCTGATACATTTAGATGTTCCACCTCTACCCTTAACGATCTGATCCAAGGGTTCAACCCAATGATCCACGGATGACGAAGGACTGAGGTCGAGATTCCTGGTCTAATAATCTTCGAGCCCGTTGTTTTACCAACCCTTGTGCTGACAAAAGACTTTGCCAAACAAAGCTCTGATTGAGGATTTTCTTTGCCTCCAAAGCTGAAGTATCCCGGAAATATCTAGCCTTTAACACCCTTGCCACGAGACTAGATTCCTCCGTTGTTATCTTCCACAGCTGTTTACCCAACAAAGTCGTATTGAAATCTTACAGGTTCCGAAAGCCCAGACCTCCCATTTCCTTTGGATGAGACATCGTCGACCATGATTACCAAATGATCGGATTATCATTTCCTCCTGATGCCTTCTACCAGAACCTCGCCAAGGCCACGTTTATATTATCTATCGTACCTTGCAGGAGTCTCATGTCACTCATTGCATAAGTCGGTACAGCTTGGAGTACCGACTTTACTAGTACTTCCTTTCTTGCCTCGTTTAACAGTATACTGTCCCATCTTTGAATCCTTCTTAGGATCCTGTCTAAGATATACTATAAGCTCTTCTTCTTGCTACGTCCCATCAAGTTAGGAACCCCTAGATATGGGGATGGGGTCTGAAGCTCTGGAATTCCCAGTAAATGTGTCCCTTCCCCACTAGCATCGACATGGGTATTGGTGCTAAAGAACAGTGACGATTTATGAAGGTTGACAATCTACCCTGAAGCTTCCTCAAATATTCTGAGGTAGTTTTTGACTCTCCCCAATACAATGTGTGATGCTTTGCAGAACACATATCAATCGTCTACAAAGAATAAATGAGTAATTGAGGGTGCTAAAGGCGCAATACTGACCCCATGAAGCAGTCCCTGGCTCTCTACCGTATGTAGAAGATGAGCTAATCCTTCCATACAAAACAGGAACATATAGGGGGACAAGGGGTCCACATAGTGAAAGCCCCTTTTTGGTTGAACAAACCCCACCTGCCGACCCCCTTCCACTATATTATAGGTAACTGAGTAGGTACACCGACATAGCAAAAAGATCCAATCTTCTCGGAATCCAAATGCCCTTATCATATCCCATATAAATCTTCATCCTACCCTGTCATACGCCTTTCTCATATCCAGCTTTAAAGCTACCCAACCTTCTCGTCCTTTCTTCTTATTCTTCATGAAGTGCAGGGTTTCGAAGGAAAGAATAATATTATCTTTTATTGAGCGTCCCGCGACAAAATCTCCTTGCGTGGACGAAATGATCCCAACCAAGGTACCTTTAAGACGATTAGCCGCTACTTTTGACACGATTTTGAAAAGCACATTGCATAATGCAATGGGTCTCAGATCATTTAGGCTCACATGCTTCTCCACCTTCGGGATAAGTACCAGAGTCGTTTGATTGAGAGAGGGCGGAACCTCCCCCCAACCCCTTCAAAAATCTGTCGGACACAAGACGTAACGTCTTCCCCGGCCATGAACCAATATTTTTGGTAAAAGAAAGGATTGAGCCCATCTGGTCCTAGAGACTTGTTGGGTCCCATTGAGAAGGTGGCATCTCTAACCTCTTCTGACGTGACTGAGGCCAGAAGCGCATCATTCTGGCTATCCGTGATTTGTTGAGCAAACTGATGCAACCAAGAACCCCTCGATCTGTCTGACCTTTTTGACAACGCTTTGTAGAAGGATAGAATGTGGTCTCCTAGTCCCATTTCCCATGTCAGCACCGAACCATCTACGTCCTTCAGCTCTGTCACTTTGTTGATTTTCCTCCTTTGAGAGGATGAAGCTTGGAAGAATTTTGTATTACGGTTTGTCATCCAGTGTTGCTTTGCTCTCTGTCTCCAGAAAGCCCATTTCTTGTCTAGAGCTTTATTGTATTGGATTTATAAAGCCCTCCGTTTACGAATGTTTGTACGGTCTCCTCTGTCATTCAACCATAAATTATCTTTTTCAAGCCTAGATACCTTCCGGGAAAGGGCATTGTAATCTTCCTTCCCCCATTTGTCCAATGCTTCTCCCGTCTCTTTTGTTTTGTCGTGAATGGATCAGTTATCCGGTTCCCCCCATACATTTTGGATCAGGTGTCCGCATTCTTGATCCTCTACCCAAATGTTCTCAAAACGAAAGTATCGTGAGCTCGTAGGTTCCACTCTTTTTTCTGTATCGAAGATGATAGGTAGGTGGTCCGAAGTGGACATACCCATATTGTCCAGGTGTGCATGAGGCCACACCTGATTAAGGCCCGGAGATACAAAGGCTCGATCTAATTGGACCTCCATCCTTGTAGTCGGTATGCTTCCGTTGGTCCAAGTATACTCATACCCTTGTAATGGTACGTCATGTATCCCCAAGTCACCTACAACATCCCTAAAAGAGGTGATAAGCGCTTCGGGGTAAGGATTACCCCCTCTCTTTGTTGGGTCTCGAGGTAGGATTGGAGATGAACCAACTCGCAGTGGAAAATCAATGAAAACCAAGAGACGATTAAAACCAAGAGAAAAATTCAGCACTATTTCTTACCAAAACAAGAACACCGGGTACTGAATGATTGGCTTGAGTCTCCAAGACACCTACGTATCCACATGGGAATCAAAGCCACGTCGTTCTTCTGTTTGAGGACTCAAGAACACAAAAATGGAGGTGGGAGCTTGCCTTGCCGAAATTGCAAGGGAGAGGAGGAAGAAATTGTGTTTCTTATTCTTGTCTTGTGTTTGTTATGTTGAAAAAAGATGACTTAAACATAACAAATCTCATACTTGTCCAACTAAAGTTATGGGACAAGCATGGTGACAAGTAAGGTGTAAATAGGACAAAGTATGGCTAGACAAGATGGGGTTAGGTGGTGAATCACCAACACCTTAATCATTGTCATGCTTACTTAGTACTAATTAATCAAGACTTGATTAATTAGTTCTATGGGCCTTGGTTGCATGGGCCTTTCATGGGCCTCTTGGAACATGGTCCGTGGCCACTTCCAACGAGGTCCCGTGATTCGCTCATCGCCTCCAAGCCTTCCATACCGGAAATGTCCAACATTATCCGACGTGATCAATCCCAAGACTCCAAGCCTTGTCTCGATTCGTAATGTCCTATTCACTTACGAGCACATGACCCAAAACCCAGTTTTGATCATGTCCCGAGACAACTCCCTTTTGGCCATTCTCCATAAATGTGTCAATGAGTTTCACCCTCCGGTGTGACCCATAGGTTTATGCATGTCTATAGGTCAACGTAAAATCCCATTTTACTTGATCCTAAATAACTGGAAACTAACAAGACTTTAGTATTTCCTGACACTACATAACGAATCGACCCTATCGATTCTAACCTTTCCGTCGTCTATGTCACTATCCTTTTATCTCTGATATCCTGATTGAGATAAGGCATAGAGTCGTCATCCTTATTATTCTCAATCACCGTTCCTTGATATGTGAGATGACTGAATATATGATACCCAGTATCATGTGCATGGTCATGCTATTCTTTCAGTCACTCTCGATCAAGCGGCCGAAAACCGATATCTTTCCCATACCTTAGTATGAGGGATAAATCCCTTAGCCGTCTTTCGTGTCACTCATGTAGCCCGTCCCCAAGCCAATCTTGGCCGTTATGGAAGCCCTGTTATGGACAACGTTAGGCTCAGGTCAAACTCAGTTGTTGACTACATAGTAATCACAAAGATTCCTTGGTCTAAGGATACACGACAAGTTACGACACTGAATATGTTCATGACTTAATATATGGCACATATTTAGGGCGGGTCGTCCAATATCATGTCCCGCATGATATCTATGATCAGACTCCGGAATCCCATTCCAATGACTAACAGATAGTAAGCCATAAAGAGCCATCTTTCATACTAGTCGCTGCTAGTGAAGCTTTATTGACTAGGGACCCATCGAGTGTGATCTATCTTGATATATGGTTCAATTCTCTTTGTAGGCATAGATCAGAGCACACATCGATATATTACTCCAACACATAAGTAATATAAAGCCGCTTTAATTTTATTGCTAACGATGATATATAGATTTGGACATTTAGGATTGAACTACGGGCACTAAGACTAACACTCTTTTCTCTCTGATTAAGGATGTCGTTGAAATCTCCCGTCATCACCCATTCTTCTCCTGATACCCGTGTTTACCCCAGTAGTCGGAGTAAATCCCAGGTTGCCCCGCGAAGCTCTCTATTCGCCTCCCCGTAGATACCCGAGAAATGGAAGGCCTCGATTCTTGTCCCTTGAATAACCCCGTCGATAAACTAATGACCCGAGTCTCTTAGCAGGAATTGCACCTCGTATGTCCATAGCAGCATCAAACCCCATTTGTGGCCCTGTGATTGTTCCTCGCAGCCCCTTATAAACCTAATTCTAATTTCAAAGTCACCAGTCATCCCATCTTATCCAACGTTTCGTAGAGAAAAATGAGCTGAGGTTTTCGTCGACGAATTACCACCTTCAAGTACTCCACCGAGGCTTGTTTACCCAAACCTCTATAGTTCTTGAACATTACTTTCATGTTGTATGAAGAAGAAAACCTAGGCTTCTGCCCACCTTACACCGGTGGGATAAACTAGCGCCCGACCTCGAGAAAAAGACTTCAGGCCCGAGATTCCTTACTTGCTTGTGGTAGAGGGAAATTGGCCTCCTTGATCAAAAGAGACCCCATGATGGACCAAGTACCGAAATTGGGATTTTCCCCAACCAAAACAAGAAAAACCTCCTCAGCATTCTATCCCTGATCCTCTTCTAAGGCCACACGGCCTTGCAAAACTCGCCAGTAACAACGGCAAAAACAGGTCTCACCCTCGCCATAAACCGCTACTGTCCAGCAGCAATTTCAGCACAACAGATCAGGAACCAAAGTTCTATCGGATAGGGGCTACACGGACGTCGGAATCACACCCAAACCATCCTTACCAAAACTAGAGAAATCTAGATCTACACAGTCCACATCTATTTCAGAGAAAAGCGATTATGGAGAATACCTCAGGTGCTGCGTAAGAGAGTCGGCGAGCCCTTTCATCCATCGGTCTTAATGCCCTTGCTCACCGGAGATCGGAGCTCGAAGAGTTACTGTCGCCACTCGAGCCTAGGCCGGCTCAGATTAGAAACAATGTTTAGATATACATATTTCTTAGTTATAAATTAGGGTAAACTACACATGCATACCCTGAAGTTAACACGTTTAACCGATGGTTACCCTGAAGTTCAAAAACTACTGATGCATACCTTGAAGTTACAACTTGTAACTAGAAACCTCTTCCGTCAGTTAAAATGACAAAAATACCCTCAGTGATTTTTTAAATAGTTTTTTTAAAAATAAAACTGAAGTGATTTTTAAATAAAAATGAAGTCATTTAATAAGTATATATATATATATATATATATATATAACAAAAGTGATTTTTAAAAAATAATTATTGAAGTGTAGTTGAGGGTATTCTTGTCATTTTAGCTGACGGAGGGGTTTCCAGTTACAAGTTGTAACTTCAGGATATACATCAGTAGTTTTTGAACTTCAAGATAACCATCGCTTAAACATGCCAACTTAAAGACTGTCATTTGTACTTTACTCTATAAATTACACTTATTACTAACGTAGTGATATTTGATTGTGTAAGTTGTTTGCCAGCGCAAATGTGTAGTGTAGCCGTGTATGTGAAGGTGTGCAATGAAAAACATATTTTTGAATTGTTTCATTGCACTTTCAATGTGCATCCTTCCAATATCACCCAGATATATGCAAATGAAAAAACTGTATTTTCTTTCTTTACTAGTTGAAATTTGTGAGGAAATATCCATTAATTGAACTTCAAGTAACAGACAACAACGAGGCCCATTATGTGGTAAATCCAAAATAAGTAACTCGGGTTAGTTTGGACAAAGAGGCCCATTAGTTGACGTATAAACGGCCCTTTTGGAAGCACAATAAGCCCACATCGCTGAAGGAAAAGACGACGTCGCGCTTCTTAAACTGGCTTGCTGGCCTTCCATCTGATGGTAAGTCGTGTCGTAGAGGATCAAGGCTTCAGTCTCTGACAGGGTCCCACAACTTTTTACAATCTGGACCGCAAGATCAGATCATGGGACAATTTGGAGGGCTAGGATTTAATATATCGACGTGACTATTTTTCCAGAATATTAAATTCAAAAATCATCGTCAATACTTTTTTTAGTAAGACGTGGAAAATATGAGTTATTTTATTTGACTATAAAATATTATTTATCTGAAGAACTTACTTAAAACATACATAGAAGAGTTGTAATTGTGCTTTGCTTCTTTCTTGATTTTGATTGCTAACGTATTTATGTACTTATCAACAAATTTGAAACATTTCTATTTTTGTCAACGTTATCACAAACCAAGCAATATACACATAATCCTTGATTATGTTGTTATTATTAGTGTGAGGTTAAGAATATGCATTTTGTTGGCGAATGAGAATGAGATATTGCTTTCAAATCAAATACAGGAACTCATTCCTTTTATCATCCATGGAAAAGGAAGCTTTTTTTTTGTTGGTCTATCTAATTTAATATATTCTATTTTTTTTGAAACGGGTAACCGGATGTTTCATTAATACCAACTGGCAATCAGAAAAGATGAGGCGTGACCGCCTCGGGTTCCAGATGTTTGTCCGGGCCGACCGTAGCAAGCCCGTCGCTCATGGACCCATAATTTTAGCCCAATTGAACTCGTGGGCAACAACTCAAGATAACCCCCTACCGCCGTTTCAACATAACGGGGGGAAATAAAGCAATGTCCAAAACCAACAGAAAAAACATAGTCCCAAAAAACATAACAGAAATAGCAGTAAAATAAAGTGACTGGTGTTGATAGTGCAGGCTGCCCAGGACCTCTCAACATTGGTTGTCCCGGGTCTGTGGGTATAGGCTGATGGCGACGCCTCCCACCCCTGCTGGGGCCGATCATTCCTCTATCTGAGGCCTCTGGACCTCCGCTCCATCTGCTTGGACATCCCCCCGAAATAGCAGCTCACAAGGCTGCTGGTGGGTATTCAGGTCCCCCTTGCGCTTCTTGGTCTCCGGTGGGCGAGCATACTGCGATCCACTTCTGGTCTTTAGGATGGTCTTCTTCCTTTTGCCCCTGCTGGGGCCTCCTTTGCCTAGACTCCCCTGAAGATCCGCTGGGTAGCCCCGTGGCTCTGGCTCTTCTTCCTTCCTCATCATCGCATTGAATCCAGGAGGAGTTTCGGTCGCGGGACCATCGACAGAGTGGATGTTAGCCAGAAGGTCAAGCTTTGTGGACTTGGGAGGCGGGTAGGGTTCTCCACGGCCACCCCCCCTGTAAGATAGTGGTCAACCATTCAGGGTTAACCTTAGCCAGAAGGTCAGGCTTCAGACTGCCTGCATTGGACGACTCAGCCTCCATAGTTATCTCCCTAGAACGGATCATAGGGTTCAGAGTGAGGTCACTCAGGAGGTAGGTGATCGTCGGATGTGAAGCTGGGAGAGGTGTCTCCCAAACCCTTTGGATCAGCTGGTCTACATCCAAGTCCCGGGGGACCAGGATAGACCTATCATAGCGGACCTCCTCCCGACCAATCCCTTGGAGCAGCGTCTGACAGTTCGGTAGCATGTGTGTCAACATACCACACCTGCGACAAAAGTCCACCACCCTCTCATATTGTAGGTCAATCATAGTGGAGGAATCAATACCTGAGAAACAGAGTTTGGTTCTCCGCCGCAGTGGTCGGGACAGCTCCATACGGACTCGCATCCAGAGATGCATGTCCTCGCGTCGGACCGTTGGGATATGGGCCGATAGGATTTGAGTGCCTATACTGCTCGCCAGAAGGCCTCGAATGTAGGAATTCCTCGCTCCTCCCGGGACATTCAGTGCCCTGACCCCAAGTTCCACATGATTAAAGCTGATGTCTTCCGGCCGCTCGAATCGCCGGAGCGGTTCAAAGAGGAGGGGGAAGCTCTTAAAACTCCAGGGACCCCTGTGGCGGATATCTTTCATAGTCCGTGCGGACGGGAAGTGATAACCCGTGACGGTGGGGGTCAGGAATTCAACACGGATCCCCGTAACCTTCCATTTCTTCAGCATCATCCCGCAGACGATGTGCTGATTGTGCGATCCGTCCCCTGCAACCCTTGCTGCCAAGGAGAATTCATATGATCCCGAGGTAAACAATGGGATCCCCTCGTCCGAGACCACCAGTTCCTCATCCTCGTCTTCCCAGTCCGGGATCGAGGAGATCCGAGGTGTCTGAGCCTCCAAAGATGTCCCTGATGGCCGACCAACCCTCGGATTGATGGGGGTAGCAGTTCGTCCCCGCTCGGACGAAGGAGGGCGGTGGATATTCGTCGGAGAATGGGCTGGCCGGGGGAGAGTGATCATGTCCCGGTAGACCTCCCTCGGCGTTGATGACAGGCCGGGGTAGGACGGACAGAGTCCCGCCGGGTCAGTCACACCACCATTGATCTGGGGCGGCTCGGTGGGCGAGGTCAGGCCCGAGAGGGCCGTCAGATCTAGCGAGGACGAGCCCGGCTTGTCCTTCGGATCCGTCGTCTTGGGTGGCTGCTGACGAGGGGGTGGAGATGCCGGGGCAGACAGCGGCAGAAACTCGATGGCGTTGCGAGCCTGGTGCAGTACGGAGGTCCCGAGGCCACGGGCGACCTCTGCATGCGATCAGATCTGGGCGGAGTTGGTCATTTCCGACTCAGCACAGCGAGGGGGAGGTTGACCCATCATCGGGGAAGGGGAAATGGTCACGGAGGAGGTGAGGGAGATCTGGTGGCGGTGAAGGTTGTCCCGACACCGCAGTCGGAGACGAGTCACGAGCGCTATGGACGAGCGTGACTGGGCGCCGTTGGTTGGAGAGGAGCCGGTTGCAATGGAGAGGTAGAGGAAGGCCGGCGACAGTGGTCGGAGAGGGGAGATGAGGGCGACGACGGCTTGAACCTGCTAGGTTTCGAGAGTAACCTCTGAGAGGTTTATTTTGGAGAGCTTTTTCAATTTGATTTTAATATATTCTAATTTTAACTGCATAAATCAGATTTATTTTATTATGTGGGCTAGTTTTTGAAACAAGTGGGGAGGAAGGTTTATTAATCATATCAAGCAAAAAATTAGAAAAAAAATAGAGTAAAAGACTTTGGGTTTTAAAATATGTTCGAGACTTTTATAAGTGACTTGGCGTTTATAGACCCATTGAGAAAATCTAATTTTCATTTTTGATAAAGAGATATAATTCCAACGTCCTACACTTGAAAGAAAATTAAATCAAAACAGATAGTCTGCAAAAACAATGCAACAAACTAATGCGAAATAAAAAGTGGTGCTTTTTGCTTCTCTAAGATGTGTCAGGAAAACCCAGTACCGGATCATGAGGGGTAGGCCACCAACCTTCTACCCCTTATCCCCTTGAAAATTTTGGGCTCTTGGCAGGGTTGCTTAACAACCCTCGCCTAATTAAGGTCATCCTCGTCTTCATCCACAAATTGATAGGTTGTGGCCAAGACCCTCGATAGGTAAAAGGCTTGCTTCAGCTGGCATGTACGAGTGTAGAACTGTCCCGTCTTGCCTCGGCCCTTTTCCTTAAGAACCTTCGAGTGCTTGGGTCCTAATCCCCGATTTCTCACGAGGTTATCTATGCTTCCCCACCCGAAGGGGTTCTCATTGTCCACACGTGGGCTTCTTGGAGAAGGTGTCAGTGTGTGTAGGGGTCCCACCAATGTAACTGAGGTTGTCGTCGTGCGCCTCCCGGCCGTTTTCTTATCTCTTATTAGACAAGTCACGGGTCTTTGTCATCTCGTATATTCCGTCAGACGATTTTGGATGCGCCCACTGAATTCTTGGAGGCATCCCCGCGGGATCCTCATTAGCCAAGTCATAGGTCTTCGCAACAAGCTCCCCTATCCTGAATAGTGTAAAAAAAAACTCGGAGGGGGAGGGGGGAGAAGGAGATGAGTCCGTCCATATCTCCTTCCGATCCCCTCGGGTCCTAGGGTGGGGGATGTCAGCAGATCCGCCATTAGGGGCTCCCATCTTTTCCTATGTGCTTCCAATTTCGTCCTGAGCAATTGATTTGTATCAAGCCATATTTGGATCTGGAGAGAGTCATCAAATTGGGCCTCCTCTCTGCCCACTCATGAGATGCGAGGTTGGTAGGCCTGGATGCGATATGTGAGCCTTTTGCATCGGACACAGAAACTCGAAAGCCTCTCCTATTGAAGGATTATAGTTGTAGGCTCTAAATGACCCGCAAAATGGAGGTAGCTTCGGCGACGAAGTGGCCTATCCACATCCAAACTAACCCGAAAATAGAGAAAGTCGTCCCACCGTAGTGGTGCGGGTACAGATGTAGAGGTTACCTCGGTATCCAAGCTATTAACAAGAAGAGATCGGATGGGGGCATTCTGTGCATCTTTCGGGACATTGTAAGTCCTCACCCCTATCTCCATGAAGCGAAACGAGATGGTGCTCAGCTTCATGCAAGGTCGTAGGTGGTACCAGTGTCAAAAAATAGCCATTGAAATCCCACGGTCCTTTGGGCGCACACTCTTCATCGATGTGCTGGTCGGAAAATGAAAGGCAACCACCTCTTTGGAGAGACATTAGACCTCCAAACCATTGACCTTCCAACGTAGTAGCATAACACCATAAATGACTATCGGGTTGCAACCGATATCCGCCACAATCCTTCCGACTATCGAATGGCTATACCGGTCATCGACAACTACTAGGACATCTTCGACCGAGACTATCACCATAATGTCTTTGTCTAGGTCGTCCTCAAGAGAGCCGGTCCCCAATTGGTTCTCAATACTCTCAAGGGCCTACGTGGCAGAGGGAAGAAGCGGGAGCGACTCTCCCGATCTTGAAATGGCCCTTGCACTTGGACCGGCGATGCGAGGCTAGAGAAGCTATGCCCTGAGTCCATGTGGTTGTGGCTGGTTGTTGGTCTTGCATGGTTGGCTTGGTGAGTTGAAATGGCGATGGAACGTCGAGTCGATCTATGACGAAAGAGCTCTTCGAGGAGGGGATGTGTTGCCTCGATGCAAGGCATAGATGATGTGTGCGAGGAGGCGGGTGAGGCTCACATTTGATGTTTGCCGCAAAGAGAAGACTATAAAAAAGATATCTCCGCTACTGATGACCAAGGTTCTAAAAGTCGTTAGGCGCTAGTCGGGCGGCTAAGTCCTTCGAGGATTAATTGGGGACTAGACGGGGATTAATCGAAGAATAATCGGATTTGTATTTTTTTTATTTTTTATTTTTTTTAGATAATATGAGAATTTTATTTAAATATCGGCAATAATGATATTTTAAAGAGGCTCGGAGACATGACCCCCTTGCCAATTCCAGACAGGGTTAGAACAAGCCGCCCTGGCAAGCCAATGAGCTGCTTTGTTCGATGTCCATTTACAAAATCGAGCTGCACGCACTCGAGTGTAGATAAAAGGGAATTACAATATGTGACGATTGTTCCTAGAGGAGAGAGCAGCCTCCCTCCTCGTCTAATCATATCCACTATGACCTTGCAGTCGCTCCGAACTACTGCCCTCTGGCGAGGATATTTTTGTAGCCCCGTTAGCGCTTCTCGGATCGCATAGGCTTCCACTAACCCCAGGTTCTGAGATCCATGGAACGATGTGGACCGGGCTCCCCTAAGCTGACCCCTGTCATCTCTGCATATTCATCATGTTCCTACTTTATCTGTCGCCGCAAACAGAGCTCTATTTGTATTTATGGCCCACGTGCCCTGAACGGGATGTTCCCACACCTCTGCAGCATGTACCTTTGACTGGCGGGGAGTAGCCTGTGCTTGTAACTTCCTCCTCCTGGCTTCCATCCACACTGTCTGTAGATGGAATGTTGTTTGGAAGATACTGGAAGCTGGTTGAGCTATATTCTCCCATACCACTTTGTTTCTAGCCTTCCACACCTCCCACAAGATACATCCTATCAGTCCCCCGCTTGCCGGTGGATTGATATTAAGCATTCCCTGCACCCATTCATTTATTGTCTGGGCCTCTTGGGGTATGTTCAGTCCCGACTTGGCCCAACATTCTTCCGCCACCGGGAAATGAACCAGCAGGTGGAGAGCCGATTCTTCCGCCCCAACGCAGACTGGACAAGTCGCCGCCATAACCACATGTCGTCTCCTCAGATTATCTGCCACCTGTAAACATCCTGAGCATGTGCGCCAAAGAAAAGATCTGACCTTTGGCATCACTTCCATCTTCCAAATAGAAGACCAGATTTCTAGTTGGCCTTGGAATGTCGCCTGGTCTTGGTGGCCCAGACTATACGCCGACTTCACCGTGTATTGGCCCAAGTAGTCCCCCGCCCAGTACCAGGAATCTCTTGTGGTCGTCCTACTTATCGGGACCACCATTATAGCCCTTTGATCCATCGGACTGAACAGTGTACCAATTGTCTCTGAGTCCCATCTCCTCTCGTTATGTCTCATCAGATCCGACACGAGCTTCCCATCAATTCCAGGGCCCGACAACTGCACCCTTTCCACCACCCCTGTGAGCCATGGGTGGTCGCAGATAGACGTATCTGTTCCTAGCCCGATTGACCTCCGTGCCCCACTCTTGACCATCTCCTGTGCTGACAAGATACTTTTCCAGACATAGCTCTGATTTTGTTTTCGGACTGCTTCCAACACCGAGGACCTCGGATAGTACTTAGCCTTCTGTACCCGAGCTACTAAGCTGTCTTCCTCCATTACCAGTTTCCACAACTGTTTTCCTAGCAGGGCTGAATTAAAATCGTACAAGTTCCTGAAACCCAGCCCTCCTTCCTCCTTTGGTCGCGACATAGTCGTCCATGACTGCCAAATAACACCTTTCCCCTCTGGTCCTACCGACTTCCACCAGAAACGAGCCAGTGCCACATTCATCTTGTCTAGAATCCCCTAGGTATCCTATTAACGCTCATCATATAGGTGGGGATTGCTTGTAACACTGATTTGACCAACAACTCCTTCCCCGCTCCATTTAGTAATTTCCCATCCCACCTCTGGATCCTCCGAAGAACCCTATCTAGCACATACTACAGCCCCTGCTTCCTACTTCGCCCCATCATATTCGGGATTCCCAAGTAGGGAGACGGAATGTCCAACTCCGGTATCCCTAGGATCTGCACTCCTTCCAGCCTCCTACTCCCCGGAGTATTATGACTAAAGAAAGAGACGATTTAAGTTGGTTCACCACCTATCCCGACGCCTCCTCAAACATCCAGAGAAAGTTTCTCAGACGTGTCATCTCACCCGGTGTCGCCTTGCAATATACATAGCAATCATCGGCAAAGAATAAATGTGTTAGCGATGGCGCTCCGTTAGCCACCCGTACACCATGTATCTCCCCTCTACTTTCAGCTCCTTGGAGTAGCCATGAGAAGCCTTCCATACAAAAAAGGAACAAGTAGGGAGATAACGAGTCTCCCTGCCTGATTCCCCTCTCCAGTTGGACAAACCCCGCCTCTTGTCCCCTGCTACAATATTATACGTCACCGAGTACGTACATCGGCGAACGAGTGATATCCACTCCTCGCCGAACCCAAATCCCCGCATCATATTCCACAGAAACCCCCACTCCACCCTATCGTAGGCCTTGCTCATATCCAGTTTCAGCACCACCCACCCCTCCTTCCCTTGTCTCTTATTCTTGAGGTAATGTAAGGTTTCGTAAGACAGGATGATGTTATCTTGTATCGACCTACCAGGCACAAACGCCCCTTGGGACTCTGAAATTAACCCATCAAGTAGACCCTTCAGTCTATTCGCGGCCACCTTTGATACCACTTTAAACACCACATTACAAAGTGCAGTAGGGCGGAGGTCCTTCAGCGACATCGGACACTCTACCTTCGGAATCAGAACTAACGTTGTCTTGTTCAGGTCCCTCGTTATTTCCTCCCCCGCAAAGATCCTTCGTACCCATCGAGTCACATCTTCCCCCACCGTTCCCCAACACTTCTGATAGAAGAAGGGATTGAGACCATCCGGTCCCGGGGATTTATTAGGCCCCATAGAGAAAGTCGCTTCCCGCACTTCGTTCGATGTCACCTCCCCCATCAGAGCTCTATTTTTCTCCTCCGTCAACTGTTGAAGAAATCTCGGGAAATTAGCCCCATCCCCCATTGTCCTCTGAGAAAGAGTTTTATAGAACTCCAGGATGTGGTCACCCAATCCCGACTCCCAGGTTAGGATGTTTCCATCCTCATCCCGTAACTTGGACACCTTGTTGATACTCTTCCTCTGCGACGTTGAGGCCTGGAAGAATTTCGTGTTCTGATCACTGTCCGTGAGCTAGTGTTGTTTAGCCCGTTGTCTCCAAAACTCACCCTTTTGCTCCAAGGCCTTGACATACAGTTTCTGCAGAGCCCTGCGTCGTCGAATACTCGTTTTATCCTCTCTGCCATTCAACCACAACATATCCTTCTCATATCTTGCGATCTTCCTTGCTAAGGCATTGTACACCTCTTTGCCCCAAGCCTCCAATTCAGTGCCCGTCTCCCGTATCTTTGAACCAATATCCCTGTCCTTCGGAGCACCCTACCTCGCCTAAATCAAATGGCCACATTCCGGGTCCTCCGCCCAGATGTTCTCGAACCGAAATTTTCTTGACCCAACTGGTTCCACACGCCTGTCCGAGTCCATAAGAATGGGTAGATGGTCAGACGTCGAGATGCCCAAATTGGCCAAATGCGCCTCTGGCCACATTGATCTTAGTACCGGGGACATCAATGCTCTGTCCAACTGCACCGCCATCCTCGTCTCCGGTTCACTCCCATTATGCCAAGTGAATCCATATCCCTGAAGCTGGATATCCTGCACGCCCACATCCCGCATTGCACCTCGGAAACTAGCAATCAGACGTTCCGGGTATCGGCGACCACCCCGTTTCTTCTTATTTCTCAGAATACCATTAAAGTCCCCCATCAGGATCCATTTCCGCGATGCCCCCGCCCTCGCTCCTAGGGATCGAATCATCTCCCACGTCTACCACCTCAATTCCCGATTCGCCTCTCCGTACACCCTAGTAAATCGGAAGCCATTCCCAAGCGGGCCCTTAATTTCCATATCAATGTACCTCTCTTTACTCGGGTATGACGTGACCGAAAACTCTGCCGTCCACAAGACAATCGTTCCCCCCTTGTGACCCACCGCTGGGACCTCACACCCACCAGGGAAACTCGTCTTCAGCTTCAAGGTATTCACTTCCCCTTTCTTAGCCAGAGTCTCACTAAGGAAAATAACCTGCGGTTTTCGATGCCGGATCACCCCTTTCAGATACTCCACCGTCGCCAATTTCCCCAATCCCCTACAATTCCACGACAGAAACTTCATGACTACCTAGGACAGAGCTCCCGCCGGTATCCCGATCGTTTGCCCCCTCTTCGCCTCTACAACACCTTACCTTCGACGCCCGGACACCCCCGTCCAACACAACACCAAACAAACCTACTTGATCCGATCAGTTCCGCCCAACCACTACCAGTGGATCTGTCGATCCAGACAGCTCGTCCCCGACATCCTGGATCCAAACAGTCCAAGGCGTTCCCGGACTCACAACCAACCACACCGAGGCTTAGCCCGTCGGTCGTGGGGCAACAGTAGATAAAACTCCCAAAAACCACTTGGATCCTTCCCCCGATCCAAACCAAGCCAGATTAAGGTACGAAAAAACCGCAGGTTACCAGTACCAAGGCTCCGGACAACTTAGTTGTCGCCGGTGCCGTCCCAATCCGGATCGATTCTCGACCGTCCGAACCGCACAGAAAACACCAACTAAATTGAAAAACAGAAACAAGTTAGAGACCATACCCTTCCCCCTTCCAATCGCCGGAAAACGACATGAAACGAGCCCTCACTGCCGTCGACCACCACTATAGACTTCCGGTCTCACCCTCGCGTCGCCATCGTTAGGGCCGACATTATTTTGAGGTATTAGTTCATTTTATTTTTAATAGATATATTATTATATATAGAAAAAATATGAATTTTATTATATTAAAAATGATAACAAGTATTTAAAATACCTAAAAATTAACAGCAAACAACTCAAAAGCACAACTCCTAATATCACCAACACCAAACAACTTTGCATACCTATCTAGTTATTTTAATTTAGTCTGTATACTACGTAGAATTGTTGTAACCGCCTAGACAGCTGGACGGATTGACTAGAAGTAGACGGACGCCTAATAAGCGCCCAGTCGGAATCTTTAAAACACTATTGATGACAACTTTTGAAGAGAAAGAGGAGGTGGCCATTGGAGGCTGGGACTACAAGAGAGCAAGGAAATAGAAAAAGGTGAAACCCGACTAATATCTTAAACTCTTAGAATTATTGGTAAGAAATAAAATAACAACATAAAATTGGGCAAAAATATGTTTGGGGGGAAAGAAAATCTTAGGAGAGCAGAGCAGAGGGCAAATGGCACATGTAAACAAACACCAGACAAAATTTTATTTTGTCGTGAATGGAGAACCGAATCAATGAGCGAAAATCAGACAACCCTCTGGTCCTGCCAATTTCTGTACCTCTTTCAAATCCAAGTGTTTTGGTCGACAAGAACGACTCTAAACCCTCTAGGTTATTGCCATCTTCTTCATTTTTTTTGTTGTTTTCTCCATAAACATTTCAGACCCACATGGAATCTGTCATAAAAATGCCGTCTTTTTCATAATACTACTACGTTTGGGTACGGGTTTTGTCGTATCAATTTTCGTTTTGGCGTGCTATAATTATTTAACATTTATTAGTTTTCCAGGAAAGTTCGTCTTCTCTCCATTGTAGTAGAGTTGTGGCTGTTTTGGTCTCTCTCATTTGGGGGTTATTAATAATATTCCTCAATTGGTTGTTTAATAGAATAATGAACAAGTGTCGATGCTGATGCATGTATAAGAGACTGAGAGCAGCTTGCATCGATTTGTTGTTCATGTGGGTGTTGGGTTTTGCTTAGAAAGAGATGGCTTCAGATCATAAGGAAGCTCTGTTGAAGAAGAGTGATTTCTATGAGAATTGTCCTGGATGTAAGGTTGATCGTCTCAAGGAGCTGCGTCGTGGATTGCCCATCCGCGAGCTCATCTCTATATGGATTGTTGTGCTTTGCACTTGTAAGAGACCAACTCTAATTAGTTTCACTCTAATTACTTTTCTTATAATATGTTTCATTCTCTTTTTCTATGGTTTCAGCATTGCCCATTTCGTCTCTCTTCCCTTTCCTTTATTTCATGGTGAGTAACTGTGCCTAATCCCGCGTTTTGTTCCACCATAGACCTTTCTTATAATTTGTTTTGATTTGTGTTTCCAGGTTCGGGATTTCAAGATTGCAAAAAGGGATGAAGATATTGGCTACTATGCTGGTTATATAGGTATGTATGTATGTATGTATGTATGCACAATTCCAAGTGCTCGGGCTGAGTTGAGTAAGATCTGTGTTGTGCCTAACTAGTGTTTGTGTTTGTGTTTAGGGGCTTCCTTCATGCTTGGGAGGGCTTTAACTTCTGTAATATGGGGAGTGGTGGCAGATCGCATAGGTCGGAAGCCTGTGATACTTATGGGGACTGTAGCAGTGTAAGCAACATCAATTTTGTAATCCACCAATTTGTGTGCTCCTGACACTGAATGATTGCCATTTCCAACTGGTTGCAGGGTTATTTTCAACACTCTCTTTGGCCTCAGCACGTCTTTTTGGATGGCCATCACTACGAGGTTTCTACTTGGAGCTTTGAATGGCTTACTGGGACCGATCAAGGTACTATTCTATTAGTTACAGTTGAGTTTTTGTGGATGTATGGTTGACTAGTTTGCTCATTGATTAGGCATATTCAGCTGAAATTTTCCGGCAAGAGTATCAAGCTTTAGGACTATCAACAGTAAGCTTTGTTCTCATTTTCGTCAGCTGTGGATGGATTTGATTTCATAATCCAAATTGATCATCAGTGAATAATTATATTGCAGATCAGTTCAGCATGGGGGGTAGGATTGATCATCGGTCCGTCTTTGGGAGGATTTCTTGCCCAGGTACTTCCTCTCTACCACTTATGTCACATCTTTTTCCCTCTCGTATTTCAACTGGCATGGGGATGGGTGGAGAATCAAGTTCATTATAATTTAGTGTTATATGTTTCTGCACTTGTCATGTAATCAACTTTAATATACACAAGTGGAGAATATAATAATTTATCCTTGGCATTTTGTGAAGTTATATGGGAGGTGGATCCAATGCTATTGCTAATAGTCAATAGTGGAATTCAAAGTGAAGTAAAACAGGATCAGTTAGTTATATAGTCTTTAAACTACCAGAGCTTCTTCTTTTATTTTGCTTTTCAATGGACAGTAACTGTACATTGGTCTATGAACAATTTCAGCCAGCTGAGAAGTATCCACATATATTTTCCCAAGAATCTTTACTGGGGAGGTACGTGGATTGTTGGTTCTTCACTCTTATGATGATGATGCGGTCTATATGATATGATATGACTCTGTTGTTTTGTTATTATATAGGTATCCATACTTCTTGCCCTGCCTCGTCATATCCTTTTTTGCTTTGGGAGTAACTGTTGCTACTTGCTGGCTTCCGGTACAATCTTCTTTTCCAATGATGTATTGCATTGCATGTATGAATATGTCCTTAAAATGAAGTGAACGATACATGATATTGTTGCAGGAAACGTTGCACATGCATCATGATAACAGAAGGGACAGTTATGGTTCCTTAGAGTCTAATGCGAAAGAGGTAGCTCATCAAGAGGAAAATCTTTTAAAGAATTGGCCCTTAATGTCATCCATCATTGTTTATTGTATTTTCTCGCTTCATGATATGGCTTACACAGAGGTACACATTATCACATAAGATTGCTGAAATATTGTTTTGATTTGCATTAGCTATGTTCACGATGAATTTGTGGGGCTGCTGCAGATATTTTCACTGTGGGCAGTGAGCTCCTCAAAATACGGGGGATTGGGGTATACAACGGAGAAAGTTGGTGAAGTGCTTTCGGTAACAGGTATGCAGTATGCTTATGCAAAGGGGAATAGTATTAGTATGTGAAAGAATATGCATAGGTTTGTAACAGTGAGTTAACCCAACTTGTAGGCGCTGGACTGATCATCTATCAACTCACCTTATATCCAGTGTTGGAGAGATATCTTGGATACTTAACACTATGTCGGGTTGCAGGGGTACGCTTTGTTTGCTTACTCTAATTTTGTTTAATTTGTACATCCATCGTCCATGACCATGACTGTGTGTGTGTGTATTTGTATTGCAGGTTTTATCAATACCTGTATTGGCATGTTACCCACTTTTAGCCATGACCTCGGGCTTGTGGCAGACTTTGTTAGTAAGTTGTGCATCGGTGTTGAAGAGTCTACTAGCGGTATGTATAACTCTCAACCCGTCTCATAATCTTTGAGCAGATACCGATAGGCTTGTATTTGAAGTGAGATTTGATTGTAACAAGCAGGTGTCTGTTATCACTGCCATGTTCATTCTGCAAAACAATGCTGTGGTACTTACTAACTCTCTGCATTAACATTATATTACATTATATTTGTGTTGTTGTTACTGAATGAGTAAATAAATATTATGGAATAACAACAGGAGCAACACCAAAGAGGAGCAGCAAATGGCATAGCTATGACTGGGATGTCTCTTTTCAAAGCAGCTGGTCCGGCTGGAGGAGGCCTACTGTAAGTGTCTTGTTTATTATTCCACTCCATCAATGTATAACATATACTTACTCTATTGTTTATACTAAAAGCTTGTAAATTATCATCAGCTTATCCTGGGCACAAAAGCGTCAAGATGCTGCCTTCCTCCCAGGTTGGCTTCTCAGCTGTATCTTCTTCTTCTAGTTATTTTTGCTTATCAAATTGATATTGAGAATGAGAATGATTAATCTGATTGCAATGTATGTGCAGGTGACCATGCCATTTTTTTCATCCTCAATGTGATAGAAGCTATTGGAATTATGGCTACCTTCAAACCATTTTTAGCTCTTCGCCGTAAGTAGAGAGCAGCGGGACACTACTTTTTGATCACTGTCGGTGAAGTTTTTCTTCAATATTATTGGTTGTATGACAAGGACAATTGTTCTACTGTAATATTCAAAAGTTAAAACCCAACACAATTGTATGTTTAGATTTTTATTTTCAGACAACAGTAGACCATTTTCTTCAGAAAACCATAATTCCTTACAAATACACACATCTAATCTTAACATTGGTGTCTTCAGCTCCAACACTAGTAACCTTGAGTTGATAGGCAATCAAGCCTTATCTCCTCAGCCACCTTTGCACTATCTTCTTCTTCTTCTTTGAACTCCTCCTTTTCTTCTGCAAGGTTCAATCCCCAATCAATGAGTAAACATCTCAACCACAGTAATTTCAACTCCAACTAAATGATGGGTCCTGTTTTATAACAGGGGTTTCCCAAGAAACTGATATAGTTAGCAGTTTATACCTCCACCAACTTTGGGTTCATCCATATCAAAATCATCATCCTCACCCATGTCTAAATTCTGCATTACATTTATTTTAGTCAGCACACAATAAACTCAGCTTCCCAAATATAGACTATTTTTTTTTATCAGCAAAAATAACTTCTTTGATTCAACCAAAGATCTCAAATAGAGATGATAGGGAAGAGAGAGAGCTAATAGAAGTCACTAGGACGCAAAAACAGAGCGAAAGAAATCAAAAAGTAGACAAACACCAGCATTACATGGCGTTCTCAAACAATTTAATTACATCTTAGAACATGTTACTCGAACCATTCTCCGCTTCTCATCTACATAATCTTGCTAAACCCCAATACACCACCAATCACAGTCTATAGATTAACTGTTATGCAACAAAGTCAATTGAAGGTGTTGGTTCTTACCGAGAAATCCATGTCATCGAAATCCATTCCGCTTCTCTCTGTTGGAAAAACAAAAACTTGATTAGGAATAATTTATACAACATAATGGTAAAAGTGAAATGAGAAATGAGAAATGAGATGGGTAGTACCATTGCCATCATCTTCATCAACCCATTTATCCCAGTCCACTTTGAGGAACACAGGAGGCTTCCCTTCCTGCTTAAGCAGCCTGCTCCACCATTTCTCCTCGCCTTTCTTTATCACATAAACAATGTTTCTCACTCCAATGTTGTACTTGCTTTCCTCGACATTGATGGTATCGAGCAGCTCGAGATCAAGTTGGTAAGGAAGTCCATCTTTGGAGGCAGAGAAGATGAAGCTGCCATGAGGCTCGAGCTTTAGCTTCACGTCCTTGGCATCGGGTAGGTCTAGAGTGATATAGATCTTGTCAGATCTCTGAGCCCACTTCACGATCGGGTGCCGGCTGCAACGCAGTGAATTAATACAGAGCAAGTCTAATTACAGGAATCAATGGAGAAAAGAGGGCTCACCTCATTTTCCAAGTTGCAGAGAGACGAAGATGAATTGATGTAGAAGATGTAGCTATTTATGCTCGGTGAAGTTGATAAGAGCTTCCAAGCACCTGCTCGAACGTTCCAGAGACTACGAGTTTCCTCAACATTTTTACTTCTTACCCATATTACCCTTGTGATTGCTCTTTTCTCTCCTAATCCAAGTGAGATACGTTAAGTGTTGATTGTTTATAGCACCTAATTAGTAATGGGTCCACAAATCTCCAAATTACTTTTCCTCTTTTTCTAAAAACAATTATTATGTAATTATTTTTTAACATTACATGTGGTCTATTATGAAACTTTAAAATTCAACTACAAACCAGTACATCAAAAAAATAATACATAAAAAATAAATATTTGTTGTTTTTTTAACATTATAATCATTATTGGAAACAAAATCTAGGCAAACTGAAAATAAACTATGTCGAAACTAAATGTGACTGTTCAAGGTGTTACTTAAACGCTGTATATTCTGTGGAGTGCGACCGAACCTGCTTTCATCAGTTTCAAAAGGAAGAGAGCGACGATGGTAGATGTGATTCAGGGATCCCTCTCAGTAAAAGTCCTTGAATCCTTTGATAGAAACTCTAAATCTTTACTCACTAATCATTAATCTTGCAAAAAAGAACAAGACAGTTAAAGTGAAACATAACCAGAGTGGTCGAGAAGGATGCGGTGGTGGAGACCAGGGAGAAGGAATGTCGTCGGCGGTTTTAGAGACGATGACGACTTCAGAGGAAACTTTAAGGTCGATTGACACCGAGGTGAGCCAGACGACAACCACCAGAGTCGTAGAAAAGGGGGGGGGGGGGGGCGAACAAGATCAGGGGACGCTTCGTTAATGGCGTGAGGGAGCCAACATCGCGGTGGCTAACGACGGCTAGAAAGGGACCTTAGCAGAAAAAACCTTCATACGAACCATAAGAGAGGTGCAGGGAAGAGGGTATATAGAACAAAGAGGCATACACATAGCATAGGCCATGACAAAAACCATGGCCATAGCCATGGCTTTTCTTCAGCGACGACAAAGAACTCTTAGGCTAGTTTTTTTATTTATTTAATACCGGTCTATTATAATGTGTTAACTGATACATGTGAGACATTAATTAAAAATAAGGGGTAAATAGTGTTCGCCTCAAGGTAACACTAATTTTTGGACAACATTTACGGGGTTTGGAAGATAAACGTGGTGATGTAGATGTAATTCACGGTGACGGAGAGAGAAGGATCAGTACAATGCATTCCTTCAAGGTCGGCGATAGAGGTAGTCTTGGTTGGAAGTATACCTAAGGCACGGGCTCGTGCCCTTTGCGGAGGGTTTGCTTGGTGATGAGTGGGCCTTTCACGAATGGGGCGACGGAGGACGGTGGAGACCGGATATTCTCAATGGTCCCGAGGGAGGCGCTACAACCCGTCGATCGTGCGATGGCTAGGCGTTTACAGGAACCTTTGACCATGCCTCCTCCACATGCAGGGACAGTGGACCACATGCAACCATTGAATGACACTTTGATGGCTCCATAACCGGGGATTCTACCTTGGGGACAGAAAGGAACTAGTGGATCCGGACATGTATGGGCGGGAACGCAATCTTCGAGCTCTATCAGAAACTATGGAGTGTCTAGGCAATCAAATTAGGGGCTTTGCAATACGGGAGGTGGTGGTCCATCTGATAGAGGTTTGTGGCCAAGGGATAAGTATCGTGTATTCCATAGCGAGAAGAGTCTTGATCCCACAGGTTTACAACTGGAAATCCCTTGTGGAATGGCTCTTGGAGCTGTGGAGGATATCAAAGCTGATCAAAAGGCCTCTTGAGGGAGGCATTGGGACGTTCTTCCTCCAGAAAGTGAAGGAACGGGTGCGGGTGTTGGCAGGAAAACCTTGGGATTTTGGCGAGCGCTAGTGTACTAGAAGACCTCCGTGGACGGCATAGCTGAGGTGACTTCATGCAGATACGGGTACGACTATAGGGAGAACAAATGCTTCTACACCAACCCTGTTTCAGGGAGTTGGATTTTGGGGTAAATCTCTCTTGACCATATCGTACGAGTACTTACCTGACAATTGCTTTTGTCTATGATCGGGTGGGGCACTTGGCTAAGGACTTTCCATGGGGGCTGGAGAATGAGGGCTCACTATGAGACCGTTACGGAACCTCATGCCAACAAGGTCCATATGAGGGTGGGGCGAGGCAGGTAGGTACAAGTTCGCCCACGGGGTACGAGGACCTTAGGGCCCGATTTTTGGGGGAACTTAGGGACCGTAAATGGAGCCTTCCTCGGCAGACAGGAAGGGAAATGACAAGATGGTGAAGGAGACTACCGGTTCGCGGGATCAAGAGAAAACACAGTTCGTTATGCATGAGGATGCTAACTCTTCCCCTACATCACGGGAGATGACACAATCCTTCACGAAGGGATCTATCCATCCGCCTAAGCGAGTAAGGGGAATTAGAGAGGTAGAGATCCTTCTCCCATTTTTTTTGTTAGTTGAACGCCCAATCTATGTCTGGCTCATTCCCAAGTCTTGGGAATCGACCGATTGTGGATTTTCCGAGAGTAGAATTAAAGGGCTCCTTTTAATTGGACGGGGAGGTAGGGAAACCGGTTGGGGTGGGAAACACCCTCACCTTTCGTAACGAGCATCTTGGGGGTCGGAGGGAGGGTTGTAGGTACCTCCTTGTCACCGACCACAAGGTGGTGTTGGCTCCACCGAGTACCTGCACAATACCTTTCAATAACATTGGGATGTAACACCTTCACGATATTGAGGCCCTTGTTGATTATCCCGAGGAAGGACGACGTTCACTAGTTCTACATGGAGGTATTCTTCCCAGTTGCGCACCACCACGACTCAGGTTCCTAGTAGGCCAGACCCGCGTTGTCAGAGCATCCACAATGGTATGAAATGGCTAGTGGTAAGGAGCCATGGTAGGAGGTGTTTTTTGGTTTTCTCTCTCCTCCATACCATGACCTCTCTAATGGTATGACATGACTAGTAGTAGGGAGCCATGGTATGAACTTTCAATATTTCAAAAAGCACCCCAAATATAAATACTAATTTTATTTAAAGCCAAATATAAAATACATAACTACTATTTTTATTTAAAGCCACATATAAATACATTAAAATTGACAATTAATATTTAATTGTGGCTGCCATCTCCATATCTAGCCCAAATGTGTTTGATGAGATCATCGTGAAGTTTGTGATGAACATCCCGATCCCGAATCCTTGTTCTATGGCCAATGATATTGTCCATGTTCATCGCTGGTGGTGGTACTCTACGAATGTTTAGGTTCGTGACACCAATATCTGCAAACGGATCAGTGGGTCATGGCCTCCGTTCATCCTCAACGATCATGTTGTATAGGATAACACAAGCAGTCATGATCACTGCGAGTGAGCTTTTATCCCACATTCGGATCGGGCGAGTGACGATGTTAAACTGGGCCTGTAGAACTCCAAACGCTCGCTCGATATCCTTCCTACATGCCTCTTGGTATCTAGAAAAACATCTTTGCTTCGGCGTTTATGGAACAAGTACTGACTTCACAAATGTTGCCCAACCAGGATAAATTCCATCTGTCAAGTAATAAGGGGTTTCGTATTCTCTACCGTTGACCTTGAACTTCACATCTAGAGCGAAGCCTCGAACTGCCTGGTGAAACAAGGTAGACCTATTGAGCACGTTTATTTCGTTGTTGGAGCTCGGTGTCCCGAAAAAAAGAGTGCAAAATCCAAAGGTCTTGGGATGCAACGATTTCTAGCATGATTGTGGGGACGTTCTTGCAGTCCCTACTTGCGAACTGTGCAGACCATGCCACATGACAGTTCTTCCAATCCCAGTGCATACAGTCCATACTCCCTATCATCCCCGAAAAGTTGCGCTCTTCGTTGATTCGCAACAAACATCTTGTATCTTCCTTGGTCGGGCGTCGTAGATATGTCCGCCCATAAATCTTGATGACGCCCAAGCAAAACTTCTTCACGCAGTCCAAAGAAGTGCTCTCCGTCATTCGCAAATACTCATCGCGGACATCAGCGGAACCTCCATATCAGAGCTGACGAAGTGTGTCACGCCCCAAATCCGGTTTTGACCGGACTCGAGACGTGAACTAAAACAATAATAGTTTTAATCGAAAATAAAGCCAACAAGTCTCAATTCATACTTTTAAAATTTTAAACAACCTCGCGAGTCGCAGCTCGATAAAACAACGGTATAATAGTTCAACAGTTAACGGTACGTCGCTAGACACTAGCTAAGCCCTCGCTAGCTCCCAAGCTCCGAGAATCCTGCTAGTACAGATCCCGCTCAACACCTGAAATACAACATAGTAAGGGGGTGAGCTTACGCTCAGTAGGAAAAGTAGTTAAGGTTCTGAACCACAGTTCATCACCACGGGTAACCGTCCAATTAGGCCATACTAGTAAAGCACAACTATTAACATTCAAATTAACCAATTACTCCAAGACAACACTTAGCCTTCCATCAGGCCCAACCTGTAACACAAACTCACAGCGAACCGAACTCATACCACTTTCCACAACTAGCTCTTGACACCCATCATCTACAATTCTCAATGAACAACACCTACGGTTATCTCACAACCGACCACACGTGCGAACTTGCACTGCAACACTTGAATTAGGTACAATCATCTCGAGTCACCAAACACTCTCACGAGCCCAAAGTCACACTTAACCCAAGGCACAAAGCTAGACCGCCCGCACGGCACACACATCAGACAACACACAAAGCCCAACAACACACACATCGCACACATCAGACCCACCCTAAACATAGTATAACCATTTCCAACGTCTTCGGCTATCACATCCCGTCCACTTATATCGCACCGGAACACGAAGCCTCGGTCCCGATACCCGGTTACCGATCACTTTCACAAAGTCATAAACATACTGAAAAGAATTGCACAAGCCAACAGCAAGAAAAGAGCACACATCGAGTTACACACAGATAGGAAAGGGCACACAGCGAGATACACACAGATATCGTACAACAATTCCAACGTCGTTGAATGCCCCAAGCCATTTGCACTAAGCCTCTTATATCGTACTGGACCACACAACATCAGTCCCGATATCTTCCTCCTCACACAGACGAAGGGTAACATCCTCGACCGGAAATCCCTCAGTCCGATGTCTTCCTCCTTACACAGACGAAGGGAACTACTCAACATATGCACCGAACTGGTCATATCTTCCTCCTCACACAGACGAAGGGCAATACTCAACATACGTACCGAACCAGTACACACTTTGGTCAACACCGTCCCGGACTACGAGTCATAGGGGTACTGATCACGCCATCCTTGGCCTCGGTACCCTACACCGGAACTATTCCTCAGTGTAGGTACTACTCCGGCTACGCCGTCTCTTGGAACACACAACCAGGGTTTAACACACATCACAATACACTGATGGTCTCGACATACCAACCGGACCATCTCAACATAGCACACAGCTGGTCTATCACTCACCCAGTCATATACACACAACCAAATATTCACATCATCAAACATGACACACTTGCCCACACACAGTCACAACATGCGACACCGAGTATACTCTTATTAGACTCTTAAACACTCATAACCGTCACGTACTTACCATTACTTACCGACACCACGCTCAACGAGGTAATCCCACCGATTTAACCGGCATCCAATCCCCAACCTTCCCACAGTTCAACATAACGTATAATAGGAAATAACCACTCAAATCGTCAACATGTATCGCTAGTTCAATTCTATTCGTTTCCGTTTTCGTTATTTAATAACCGTTCAAACAACACATAGCACCAAGCAGAAACAGACAACAAACAACCCTACGGGCACGACATGGCCCGAATCTACCAGCACGACAATTCTCAAGACAGAAAACGTAAATGTTCACAGTTTATACGTCTACGCTAGTTGTTCACATCCTACATGCCAAACTATGATTTTTCCGGTTTTATTATTAAATCCTAATCATGCACGCTAGTAACTTTCCGTAATTAAAGCGGTATCCGCTACTTTCCCTACCTTAAGACGATACGACAGTTGTGTCTCCTAACTGCTGACGACCGGGCCAACTCCGTATTCTAGGGCGAAGTCCGCGAAGTTCGAGTCTGGGTTTTTTAAACAGGCAAACAGTCCAATCAGTTCCCATGTGTCCAAAGTCCTCGGAAACGTCTCAAACGTCTTTGAATAAACCAATTTTAAGTCAAATTATTTAATTATTTCTGTCCGACCCGGATCTGCCCGGATCCACGAACCAGACCCGGATCCAACCCAGTCCAGAAACCAGACCCGGTCCGGCCCGGTCCAGACCCGAACCCAGCCCCAGACCCGACCCGGACCCGGTTCAAAACCTGGACCTTAGTCCTGGGCCTGGCCCAACGACCCGCCTGGATCTGGCCCGCTCCTTCTGTCCTGGCCCAGGGTCCATCTAACCCAAGGCCCGAGTCCACCTGGCCCGGCCTGAGCCCGTTTGGCTCGGTCTGAGTTGTGGCGTTTCCGGCGAGCCAGGGCTGCTCCGACCACCAGCCACGGCGTCCGTGACGCTCGACGGAGGAGAAGTGAGGGCGGCGAAGGATGTGGCGTCTCTGGCGACGCCGTGCTCGCGCCGTGCTTATCTGGAAACATGCCCTCAAGCTTCTCGTTCCAGATCTGGAGCTCGTGAGGTCGCCGGCGGAGCTCCGGTATAAAACGCTCGAATTGAACGCGGTAGAGCGTGGTTTCAGGTAAAGGGAGCTCGAAGAAGAAGGGAAGAGGAACGAGGGGCATGAACCGTGCTTTTCCCCTCACTGAGAAGCTCAAATCGAGCTCGGCGAAGAAAGGCTTGGTCGTGGAAACTCCGGCGCTGGCGCGGTTTCGTGCGCGGGTTTTTGTTTGTGAACGGAGAAGAAGGTGGAGGGTGAGGACGAGGCGTGGGTGGTGGTGAGACTGGAAGAGGAAGAGGAGGTCGGGAGGGAGAGAACGAGAGGTGAGAGAGAGAGAGCTCGGTTTCGCAGAGAGGAGAGGCGAAGGTTTGATGACGATGAACAGTACCCATCTAGGGTTAGGGTCAAGCTTTTATGCACTTGGGCCAGGCCTCGCGCGTCTCAGATTGGGCCAAAGGTCTGGCCCAATCCCAGTTCAGTTCATCTTCTCTTTCCTTTTTTTTTATTTTCGGAAACACTTGTTGCAAAAACCTACCCCATCGTTCCAAATTGCAAATTAATACCCTTTTAAAACAAGGTGGTCTTTACAAAGTGCTACCGTGCACTTCTGGTGTGGAGAGAAGGACGGCCTCCCCGTAGCATATTTTTTGTTACGAAAGTAGGCGTACCGGTCTCTCAAACCATTCATGATACGTACGAACAATTCCCTCGACATCTGGATCCGTCGCTGAAATTGTTGGTTCCTATACACCGGTCTAGGCACGAAGTAGTCACGCATCAACCCCTCGTGTGCATCTTATCGATTGCGCTTAATCACTCTCCGCTTTAGTCGCGGCGCCGACCATGAGCCCTCAGCCTCATCATCATCTGCTGCCCTTGGCAGTATCCCTAACATCACTTGATCGTAAATTTGTTTTAACATTGTCACAGCCATCCTACTCATCGCTTCATCTATTTGTTTGGGAGTCATTTGCTGTATTTCCTCTAACGTTGGAAAATTCTCCATCGAAAAAAATACACAACGAAGGGGAAAAAATTCGAGAGGATTTGAGAAGAATAGAAGGAGAAAGGAGCTTGTGTAAATAAGTGAATGAGTGATTTTTTTTTGGTTGGGGTTAATCTGTATATATAGGAAATTTTAGGTTTTTTTACTAATTCGGCGCCAACACGTGTCGGCTTGTCACTGGCCCGCCGACTAGCCGTTGGGGCTACCACGACGCGTCGCGTCATTGCAGGATCCTGCAACGACACCTAGCCCCGACGCCCTACAACGACGAGCCGTGGCACCGAGTCGGGACATAGCTATGGCAGGGCCTGCAACGACACACCTGCCATGACCGTTGCAGGTGCTCTTAGTCTTCATCAACTGTATCGGTGGTCCCGCCCGTTATCACATCATCACCCTGAAAACCCATTTATGATTCTTACAGTAGGTTTCATGTTTTTATAGTCTTATGATGTTTGCACTTTATTATTATGGTTAAGTGTTGAAACTTACTCTTATGTTTTGGTCACAAACACTACACTACCTAACATTTCAAAATTACAAGTACTCCGCCTTAAGATTTATCATACAATTCTGTTAGGAAAAATGGATAGAATATTCCATTATATTATTTATGTGACCCCATGTGTCATTTAATGGAAAGTAAAATGACGATTTTGTCCTTACTCATATCAATTCTATGACTTAAGTAAGGAAAATTATTGTTTTACCCTCGTTTAATAATAAATAAAAATAAAATATAAATATAAAATAATAAAAATAAATTTAATTAATAAATACAGAAAACTGAAGAAAAAAAACAAATCTAACTAAATATAAGGTAAAATTTCATTATAATACCCCGACAAACATTTATTTTTATTATAATACTCTAGCCTATTTTTCTTGCATTATACACCAGAGTTGGAAAGGGAGGTCCACGATCCCGGTCGGGCTGAGAAACAGAGCTCCAAGGTCGCAATCAAACCGGTGAAAAATGTTGGGAATGGTTGTGAGATCTTCTTGTATAATCTTCCCTGGGGGACTTCTGCAGATTGGGTTCGTCATTCTTTGCAGCCTTTCGGTGAAGTGAAGTCAGTTTCAGTCGCAAAAAGGACAAATCGCAAGGGACGGTATTTATGGTTCGCTGAATTCTCGACCTCGGAAGCGGCTTCTCGGGCAATTGAGACCCTTAATGGCTTCAAGTATAATGGGTATCTGCTGTTCGTTGCCTTAGCTTGGCCGAGTTCAGGCGATAAACGTGTTTCAGCACCTGCGACGTCCGACCATGAAAAACAGAGCATGTCTATTTTGAAACAGAGCATCTCTTCTGGTGTGCTTCCTGAGGCTCTTCTCGCTCCTGGGTTGCAGTCTGAAGATGATGGAGTCTCACCCACGGTGGCGGAAGGTAACACGGCAAGGTTTCGCGAGCTCGACACTGTGTCCTCGTCGGAGGTGCTCGGGAGTGGGTCAACGTTGGAGGCGGCGAAACTGCATCCGCATTCACGGGAGTCTATGATTCGTTTGGATACGCACCTAATTCCCGATAAATCAGGTAGAGATTCGCAGGATCCTGATCAATCTGGTCGCGATTTGCTCGTTGATAATCGCGAAACTGGCGTGTTTCATGATAAGGTTTCTGTGCCAATTTCGTGTGAGAATTAACCACGACCCAGTTTTGAGGCCCAAGTTGAGGTGATCCAAACTGAGGAGATGGGCCAACAGATCACAGGTGTTTCAGGCCCAGGTGCTCAGAAGGCAGCCAATGATCCAAGTTTGTTTGACGTTTTTAAACGCATTGGTACAGATTTGGCTTCAGAATCGAGTGGGCGTGTGGTTTTAAGTTCGTCTAAGGACGGGCCCGTGGCAGGTTTGCAAGCCCAAGAGAAGTATGGGGATAACGGTACCCAGGTGGAGGTTTTGTGTGATTTCCAAGGTAGTCCTCCATTGTTGGGCCAGACAGTTTCAGTAGTGGACTCGTGTACGAGGGTTGTAGATACTTTTGTGGATCACCCATGGAAAGACATCCTTTTGAGTCCAAAAAGTATCCCCGTTGAGGTTCCAAGGAAACGTGGCCGTCCAAAAAAGGACAACCAAAAAAGACTGCTCCCCCAGTTGTTATCTATCAGACAAGAGCCAAAACAACGTCTGATAAAGGGGGGGCAAGCGGGAAGCCTCACAATCGACATTGCCAAACAAAGTAAAGATGGTGAGTGAAGCTTTAGTAAGAGAACTGTGAAAAGGGCTGTTGCCAATTCCCCAGTTTCTGAATACCCACAGCGTGTCGAGACTGAGGAGGGCGAGTTTAGCGAGGACGAGGTTAACCCGGAATGGAGTTCAGGATACTCAACTCCTATTTCAGTTTCTAACCGGTTTCTTAGCTTGACTTCGAACAGGAAGTAGACAAGGAGGGCGGTGTTCTGTTTAGTGTACCTTCCTGCTTCAGTTTGGTTTTTAGTATTGTTATTTGTTTTTTGTATCGGTTGGGGAAAAAGGTCATTTTAAGGATTGTTTTTCTTGCATCGCTTTACCTTTTGTAGAACGTTTGCCTAATTTCGCTTATAAAAAAAACAAACATTTATTTTCAGTTTGGTACCTAAACGTTACTTTTATGTTATTTTCCCATCCAAACAGCGTAAAAAGTCCAAAATACCCCTCACTAACAATTAAATTTTCAAAATTATGTCATTGGAATCTGTAATATTTATTGGTTGCTACTCGCGTGTGCGCTTTCAACAGATTGTATGTATATCACTTTGACTGATATATATAATTGATGCCTCCTTTTTTCCCTCAAAAAAATAATTTTAATAAGTTAAATTAAAATCTGAATTTTAAAAAAATAAATTTAAATTAATTAATTATAAAAATTAAAGAATTTTTTTTTAAAGAAAGTGAACAAAATATAAAAATAAATAAAAAATTAAAAAAAAAGAATGACAAAGTTGTATAATATTGGGGTTATTTACGATAAGGTACCCAAATGATTCGTCCACGAACGATAAGGTACCCTTATGAATTTTTTTACGATAAGGTACCCAAATGATTCGTCCACGAACGATTTGGGTTAATGTTGTTAAAAAACTAATAGACCTACGTGAAAAGACCAATTTACCCTTTACCATTTTAGTTGACTTTTGACTTAAGTGTAGAAAGACCATTATACCCTCAATTATTATTTTTCTTTAATTTATATTTTCTAATTATTTTAAAATTTCAAAATAAAATAATTAAATTATATATTTTAAAAAAAATTGAAATTGGTTTTTTATTTTCAAAAATCAGTTTTTATTTTTTTTTAAATCAGATTTTTATATTTAAAAATCAGTTTTTATTTTTTTAATAATAATTTTTTTTATATTAAAAATTCAGATTTTATATTTAAAATCAGTTTTAATTTTTTGTAAATCAGATTTGTTTTATAAATTTAGTTTTATTTATTAATTCTTTAGTTTCTTTATTGTCATCGTGTTCATCCCCATGTTCATCCCCTCCAACCATGTTGATTGTGTTCATCCCCATGTTCTTTATTGAACCCACAAAACACAAATGAATGAATCAAATCGAACCAAAAACAGATAGAACACACATTTCATATCCATATTACATATTTCTCAGAAAACGATGATGAGAAATTGAATACCCAGATAGAACACAAATGTATCACATCAAAAACATATCTCGAATCAGCAAATGAATCAAAAAAATTGAATAAAGAAATTGAACCCAGATGTATCAATCAGTGAACCTAGGGGAGGACTACGAGGAAGGCGAAGGCCGCGAGACAAGCTCGTATCAGTCCCAAAATTTCGTGCCTCTTGAGGAAGACGAAGACCGAGGGTCAGATATATGAGGAAGACGACCCAGGACTTGAAGACCGATTTCCTGCCTCGTGAGCATCAGAGTGGGAAGAGCTTCACCGCCGTGAGCTTGATCTCCTCGCCTTCGAGCCTCGTTCTATGGACTGCTCCCCCTCGTCTCGAGCTCCACAACCTCATCGCTTTCCTTGAACTCTTCGTCGTCGCTGGCCTTGCTCTGAACTAATCACCGCCTATCGTGACCTCAACTCGTCGCCGCCTGCCGTGACCTCAACTCGCCGCCTCCCTAAATGATGAAGTCGAAATTTTGTGGGGAATAGAAAGAAAGGAACTAGGTTTAGAGAGAAAGAAAGAGGGGCGTGTTTAGAGTTTAATTAGCTTTGGTTTAGTGTTTAATTGGTTTAGTTTAAGTTTTAATTTTTTATTCTTTTATAATTATTTTCTAAAATTTGTGTTTATTGTTTATTTAGTTTTTTATAAGGGTATAATGGTAATTTTCCGTTTAAAATTCTCAAGACTAAATTAGATAAGCGCAAAATCGTCATTTCACTTAACACTTAATTGCACATGTCTAATTTAGAGGTATATTCCGTTAGTTTTCTAACGGAATATGCCACTTCCATCCGTGGACAAATCATTTGGGTACCAAATTGGACATTTGAAACATATGGGTACCTTATCGTTCGTAGACGAAACATTTGGGTACCTTATCGTAAATAACCCATAATATTGAAAAGTAATTGAGGGTATTTTCGTCATTTAACCAAAAAAGACTAACAAAACTCGACAGAAGAGGATAATCGTTACAAGTGAAACATAAATGTAAGTATTAGTTATAAAAAAACAAGGATACTCATCAGATAATTGTAACAAGTTGAGGATAAGCTATTGTAATTTTCCCTTTCTTAATACTTGTCCTCAATTTTGAGAATCCTCATTTAGTTTTCTCATAACATATCAGATTTTGTTCAAACTATTGGGAGTTTTGAAGTTCACTGATAACATTATGGAGTCAATAAAGTACAAACTCAAAAGATCTTTATAAGACCATAAATGGCTTCATATAAACTTCATTTAGTTTTGTAATAATTAAGTGCTATGCATATTTTTTTCCTAAAGATGTCAACTTTTCCTTTAATATACTTATTTTCTCTCTCTAAAGAAATTTAATTTAAATTTGTTTTGCTGATAAAAAACATAACTTAATCGATTTAACCAAAAATTTATTGATATATCAGTCTAGAAGAGAAATCAAATAAAAACTCACCTTTAACGTAAAAACTATGTGAACTCATCAAAACCATCTATTTCATAAATGGATGGATGAGAAGCAATTTAATTGTTGACTGTAAAAAAACACCACTTTTTGATAAGTTGTAGTGACTTTTTAGTAAAACTATCACATTATTATTTTTACCAATTCACAAATTTAATCTTTCCCGATTCGTTTTTACTCCGATTGGCTTCAAACTTGCGCCAACATTTTTATTTTTCAGAGGCTTTCGATCAAGATCAGTCATGAATATATTTCGAATAAAGAAAGAAAAATTGTGGCTGATTTAAAAAAAATATATCTAGGTAATTTTTATCAACATTTTACATTAGTTTTATCAACACTTTACACTGGTTTTATCAACCCTGAACGTTAGTTTTATCACCTTATTTACCAAAATTGAACTTGATTTTTATCACCACATCACATGTTTTTTATGCACACTGAACACTATATTTATTAACACTAAACACTCGGTTCGTTACTAAATTACATGTGTTTTATCACCCTATCACATGTTTTTTTATCAATACTAAACTCTAGTTTGTCACTCTTATTACAAAAATTGAACACGATTTTTATCACTTAATCATGTGTTTTTTATCACCTCAGTACATGTATTTTTATCAACATTTAGCACTAATTTGATCACCCCGATATAAAACATTTATTAGTGAATATTTATCAATACTCGACATTATTTTTATCACCCCGATATATCCTTTTATTTTCGTGCTTCAAAATATATTCAATATGCTACTTGATAGATAGCCCTTGAAAAAAAAAATATATTAGCGCAAGTTTGAAGCTAATCAGAGTTCAAACGAATCGGAAATGATTAAATTAGTTAACTGGTCAAGAAAAAATGCACACTTGTCGACATGGCACCATGCTATTCCAATTATGCCCTTGCTTGTGTGAGAAAGGATGAAACGGACGTGTATTTTTGGTGATTATGTGGCATCATGGTGAATGTTAGATCTTAGGTGTGTGTGGCTAAGATTGGTTCTTACAGTTTTTAGGATAATAGGAGTTTCTATTATATTTTTCCTCTATAAGTCTAATTACACATCAATCACAAAAAAAATCCAAACAGAAGTGGCGAATGCAGCACATGGTTTCTACAACTATTAATCCAACTACATTTTGATTGACTGTCAATAATCTATAAAACAAATTCATTTTTGTAGACAAATGCATGTAATAAATGCAAACATTTCAAAATAAGGAAGCATTGTAAGAACCACTCCCGGTCAACGCTAGTCAAAGCGGCGAAAAACAGGAAAATTTAAAATTTTGGGACATACATTTAAATGAACCTAAATTTGACCCCGAGGGTCATATCGGACTTAAGTTAACCCCGATATCGATCAAAGTGAGTTCTGGGGGACTCAGGGCAACTTTTTGACCAATTTGGGAAAGGTTGACTTTTTGCTGGAAAAGTCAACCGAGCGACGTTTTGGTCCGTTCGAGGTCCATTTTGGATCCAAAAAGCTTATCCGTCGTTACAGCGGTCTTAGTTGGGCCGTTTCCTTGTAGCCCGTGAAGTTTCATAACTTCTTGGAAAATGGGCCCGTTCGGGGCCCGAGACAGCCGAATTTCGCGAATCTGACAGAAAAATATCTACAAGATATTTTGTTTAAAGGGTGGGACCCACTTGCCACATGTCACACAAGTGGTGGTGTTAGGTAATTTTGAACAAAACAAAAGGAAGACCATGTGGGTAGGTTCGGCCATATTGAAAAAGAAAAAGAAAAATAGAGAGAGAAAGAAGAGAGAAGAAGGAGAGAAGGAAAAGGAAGAAAAGGAGAAAAAGGTTTAGGGTTTGGGGATTTTCCCGACGATCCAACCGGCGGATCGTCTCAACGATCGAAGAATCGAGCTCCCATCGTCATTCCCTACGGTGAGAACCTATTCGATTTTCGTTTTGGTACGTTTGAAAGTTAGGGTTTGAGTTTAAACGAGTTATATATGGGTGAGTAGAGGTGTATGGTTCTTTGATGGCGTTTTGGGGCGAAGAATGACCGGATTCCGGTGACCGGAGGCTCGGGGGAGCTCCGACCACCGTGGGTGGTGGCTGGCCGGAGCTAGGACCGGCCACCACTGTGGTGAACCGGTCCAAAACCGGTCAAGCCACCCACGAGTGTTGATGGCCGGGTGGGGCCCACATGTCGGGTCTCGGGTTTTTCTTGTTCGGGTGGTTTAGGACGATCCCCAAGTCGTTAATTCACACCTGGAACGAATTATGGAATTAAATTGTGAAAGTTGGAAATTTCGGGTTTAGAAACTTTAAACGCGAATTAAATTGCTCGGAAGTCGGAAATTGATTCCGTCGATTACATTGGAACCCTTGAATTGTTCTAAGATCGTAGAAACGAAAACGGGAATTTTCGGAGCCCCGGAAGGGCGTTTCCCAATCCCGGGCAGGTTCGCCGGGCCGGGCGAATCGGGACTTTCCGGGCCCGTTGTTGACAATGTCGAGTAATTGGGAAGTTTGGGAGTGATCGACATTGTCGGGGTTGCGTTTGGGCGTCTAATTCTTTAAATTCAGTTTTTGCCTGCGAACTTAAAAAGTGTTTTATTTGTGATCTTGTTAGATCGTACCGACTACCGCGGAAAGGGGAAGCTAGGCGAGTGATCGCGAGCACGCCGGAGCTTGGTCGTGGACTTTTGGGAAAGCGTTACGAGGTAGGGAAAAGTAGCCGGATCTCGGCATTGACTAGGGAAAGTTAACAGTAGAAATGCATGTGACACCTAGTGGTGTCGTAGGATGAGTAAGTTTATCGAACACTAGAAATGCAGGCGACACTTAGTGGTGTCGTATGATACGTGAGCGTATCGAACAATAGAAATTCATGTGACACTTAGTAGTGTCGTAGGATAAGTGATCTTATCGAACAATGGAAATACTGGTGGCATTTGGTTGTGCCCGGAGGTTGATTGAATCGTTTGTGTTTGTGGGTTGCCATGAGTGTCGTTGGGGTGTTGAACCCGTATTTACTGTTGGTGTGTCGTGGGTGTCCATGAGTGCCGTTGGGGTGTTGAACCCGTATATTACTGTTGGTGTGTCGTGGGTGGCCATGAGTGTCGTTGGGGTGTTGAACCTGTATATTACTGTTGGTGTGTCGTGGGTGGCCATGAGTGTCATTGGGGTGTTGAACCCGTATGTTACTGTTGGTGTGTCATGGGTGGCCATGAGTGCCGTTGGGGTGTTGAACCCGTATATTACTGTTGGTGTGTCGTGGGTGGCCATGTGTGCCCGTGGGGAGTTAAACCTGTATTGTTGTGGACTATCCTGCCGAGGGGTAGTGAGTCGTATATCTTTGTCGCTATTTGTTGAACCTTGAGTGTTGACTGTGATTGCATGGAGGTTGAGGCCCGCCTGACGATAAAGGGGTCCTGTGGTCGCGTGCGTGGGGGTTGGCTAGCCTTACGACTAACCATAGGTAAAGTTGTGCATTTCTTCGGCGATGAAGGGCGGCTCCCCTTCCGACTAGCTATCGGAAAAGTATCGCTGTATATATCGCTAACAGGTCGACCGCCTGGCCCGACTGCGTTCGGGGAAAGTTGCGTGGGGCAGGCTCAAGCCCAACCGGTTAGCAACCGGCACTGAGTAGCTGGAGTGCGATCCTTTGTGATCTTGTTTGTTGTGTGCGATCCTTTGTGATCTTGGGTGTTGCGTGGTTATTATTTGCGTTTTGGGGTTGAGGTCGTAACCGCTGTGTCGGGTCTACATTACGCGTCCGGGTTTGAGTTTGTTGGGGAAAGTAACAGTTTTCGTGTGACAGTCGGGTCATTTGAGTTTGGGGATAGTAGTCCCCGGTGTTTTGTTGGTTGTTGGTGTTTCCGGCATTTCTTCTAGTATGCCGTAGTCAGTCTGGTATCCGTGGTGGTGAGCGAACGCTCACCCCTAGCTGCTTTTCCTACAGGTACTGGTCGCGAGACGGACTAGGGGATCTCTCGAAGCTTGAAGAGCTGGGAGCGGGAGTCCGGGTTTTTGGGAGTCTAGCGACGTACGCTTTGGTTTTTGTCCGCTTGTTTTGGACGTATTTTAAGTTGTAAAATATTATTTTGATTAACTCAAAGTGGTGATTTTAAGCGGTTTATTAAAATGTTTGAAAATTGTTTTATTGTTTCACCGTTCGCGTTCCGGGTTCGGTTCTACTGAATTTGGGGCGTGACTAGCATCATTGAGAACTCATTTTGCTATGAATAACAATAAATACTTCATCGCCATATTCACAACCAAGTATGTTGAAATCGAAAGACGCAAAAAAGAGTCTAAAAAAATGAACTAGGTCACCAAAAGACATTTCTCCCTTTCCTCTCATTTCGTCTCTCTACCCTAACATATGTCGCTGCCCATTATGGCCAACACACCGCTACAACCGCCCACCACCATGACCACCTTTACCCTATCGTTACCGGAACACCCTCTCATCGGTGCATGCCTAGCACCAGGAGGAGGCTCCGCCATGGGGTTTCGACAAGAAACACTACCGCCGCCCACCACTGTGGCCATCTCCTCCCTCTTGCCGCTGCCCACCACCGTGGTCATCTCCTCTCTCTCGCTCTCGGATCAATCATCACAGGGAGCGATCTCAACCCCCCACCGTCCTCCAATGCCCTAAACAACCAGTACTCTTTCGTGGTCGAACCTCCAGTTCCCATATGCAAGGCCAGACCAGGCCACCACTCTCCCGCGAGATCCTCCAAGGCAACCGATTGTGATGGAGTCGACCATTACCACCGCGCTCGTTCCAGGATCTAATCGAGTGCCCCGTCTCATCCTTGGCTCTTCTTCGGGGTCCCAGACGCTAATACCTGATTGGGAAGATAAGGACGATGTCTTGGAGATCCCAATCGAAGCCATCCCTGCAACGGCCGATGGCTGTTATCGTTTCTCGTTGGCTAGAAAACTGGTCGGGGAAGGCACATTCAATGTCAAATCCCTATGTGGGGTTATGATTAGCAACTGGCGAGTACAAGGTTTGGAGTTGATCCACTACCGCTATGGAGTTGATCCGGCACCGGGGACCATGGGGCTTTGGAGGGTACCCTCTGATTTTAGTCCAGCTCCAGCCATGCATGCAGCCGAGCTCTATCCCTTTCCGGTTTATGAAAATCGGGGTGAGAGCTACAAATATCCCCGGGGATGCACGAAATGCACCAGTCAGAGCCATTCTCGTTAACGCTATCGGAACTAAGGTAACCTCTGTGCCTATCCCTGCCCAACGACGTTTGGATGATTATTTGTGGATGCGAGTTAGGATTGATGTGGACAGGCCACTGAGAAGACGTATCAACCTCCGGTTTCAGGGTCACCTGAATTCCTCCATGGCGGGCCTACAATATGAGAGGATCTCGGGGTTTTGCACTCGGAGTGGTCGGCTCACCCATCGGATTGAGGAATGCACGAGCCACATGCTGAAAATTGGTTGCGAGGAGATTGGATATGACGACTCCATTTGGGTCCCTATGGGTTTTAATGTTGACAGTCTTCTACAAACGACATAACAGGCACCGGTGGTGAGGTCGGGGCCTTCAGTGAATGATCTACTCACCTCGCTTTCCCTGGACCCGATCGATGATTATGTGGGAGGCTTGGGAAGTTCGGATCGGGCTCGGCCAAGACAACCTTAATGCCCCCCACCTTCCGAGTCTTGGACAAGTAATGGGACTCACCTCGGCGGCGATTTGGCTAAGGAGAGTTCGGAGTGGGTAGCTCCAAAGATGAAAGGAGATCACCCCGGATCGTTAACTTAGGTCTAGGATAGCACGAAGCCCGGCGATTTGACTAACATGGTTTTGGGTGAGGAACCTGTGTTCTTTGTTGTACCTGCAAGTGGGATAGCGTCTGGTCATGGGAAGCAGAAGGAACCTTAAGACCAGGTTGGAGGAGTGGGTCCCATCTGAACAAAAATGATGAAGGCAAAAGCAAGTGGAAGGCGGGGAAATTCTATTACCGAACCAACCAGATGAAAAAGGCGCTGGAAATTACGGGAACTACCCCATCAACCCATCAGTTGAGGGATGAGGACGAGGAAGACGGCTAACAAACGAGTGCCCAACAGCTGCCTCGCAAGGATCCATGAGAACCCTGGGTGGGGAGGGGTGGGGGGTGGGGTGTCCCTAAGGGGGGCTATCCTTAGAGACCCAGGGCGTCGGGTGCTGGGACGTCTCGGGAAGCCAGCAAGAACAACCCAACAACATTTACTGTTTTATTTTATTTGTGTTTGTCATTTGGAGTACTCTACATTGGAGTTATTTTGTATTAGGTTGAATAATTTTGAAGTTGTGGTAGGAAATCGTCCTCAGTTAGTGTCTACAATGAAAACAAGTCTATTTTGTACAGGCACGAAAGCCGGATCACCTACGGGAGACTCGGACAATATTCTGGTGCCTAAGGCATTGGCCCTACTTTGTAACCTCTGATTTACATTAACAGACGCTTATGTTTGTCGTTTAAAAAAAATAATAATCAAAAGGCGCAAGCAAACAAACAAATCTCCAAATGCATGAAGCTAGCTGCTAGATTACCATCATTTCTGATCATGAATTACATACGATATGACTGTAATACTCATCAATTTCTACCCACACAATGGATTCAGCTTTGGAGGAAGCCTTCAAGACTAAGGCCCGGAAGAGACGGTCCAAATTCAATTCAGTTGCTCCTCCAAATGTCCCTCGGACTCATAATATCAAGTCCAAGACTCAGGCTCTCAAACTCAAGGCCCCCAGCGATCCAATCTTGTCTTCGGATAGTGAGTGGTATAAAGGGTGTCGGTTTTTGGTTTGTTTGTTTTAGGCCTTGTTTTGTTTCTTTTATATTAAGGGTCATCTCCATGTTTCTTCTTTCAATTGTAATTGTGGGTTTGTGTTATTGGCTTTCTCCCCCTCGGAGATCGACTTTTCAATAAATTTTGTAGCACTTGTCCAAAAAAAAAACAACGGATTCAACTTTTCATCCAAAATCTAACCTGGTGCATAGTATTTTCTCATTTACAAAGATGGAAAGGGAAAGGGACATGGGAAGCTAAACTCTTTCTTGAAGTTGCATCGACAAACACAAAACAGGACATTTGCTTGACACAAAAAGATCATCCTCCTCTCAGCATATTGGTAAATCACGGCATCAATGTGGTTGCTGATATAGGGAGAACCTTTTGTGTTTAAAGGATCTACTGAACCAAACAGCATACTAACATAAGACGCATCGTGTTCATAAACTTCATGTGAGGATGGTTGTGTTCACTTTGTTCACATCCGACAGCAACATGTCTAGAAGCAATTGTTTTCTCATTTGAAACCTCACCTTGATAAAGTCTTCTGCTAAATGGTTTGCATCCCCATCGTACAATTTCATGAAGTTAATTACGTATGGTCCACAATCCCATCTGTCAAGTTTGAAGAAATGGTATGTACAAAATAGATAAGTAGACATAATATATTAAGAACAGCAAGTATAAAAAGTTCAGTTAGACATACATGTTAGGCTGCACTGGCACTGGTGGGTATACAATTTTCCATTTCTTAAATCCACACAGTATATCTTGTGGTGGATTTTCAGATGATGCCATAACCAATTCTCCTAGTATCTCAACCTGTAATGTCAATAAAAAAAATAGAGCAAACTGTTAATTGATGGCATTTTAGATACCATGTGAATTTGGTACATTAAATTGTGTTATTACCTCCCTCCTGACAAACCGATCAAAATGCACACGCTTCTGTGGACATCCTGGCTCAGGCTTGTAATAATTAGGAATACTGTTCAACACCTCAACCCTTTTTGCGCGTATGTTTAAGCATATTAAAAACCAATGTTTGTATAACAACACTGGATGGAAAACCTTATTCCAAACATGCATAAAATTTGTGTTAGAACATTTATGGGTAGTTTTAAATATCACCATTCATCTAATTCAGTGTCATTGATTCATGGAGGATGTTTACCATATCACAGTTGTGTAGGCTGAAGCCAATGAGATAGTCCTTAAACCAGTTTTTTTCAACGTGGTTGATGTCCCATTTCATCCCTAGCATGTCTTTGGACTTTGAGATTGGTATATCCAGCTCCGATGCCACAATCTCCAGCATATTACAATAAATCAGCTATTAATAGTCAGAGATAAAATTGAAAATACAAAAACATACAAGGGAGAATGGAATAAATGTCATACACCGAGCTGTGGAGGAAAGGCCCATTTCCTCTGGTCATGTTTGAAAAGAGAATTGTTCAACCAAGCGCACGCATACCGCATCAACTACTCACATAGTATTCAACATTACAAATAGTAAGTCAAACTAATAAACTGGACTTGAAAGGAAACATCTATGCCTCACATAATGCACAATTTACCATGCTACAGATCCATCCTTGTGCACATGCCATTGTAGCTGCTGTATCACCAAATATAATTGATCTGGTATCAAATTGTGCTAACTTTTTATTGCTGCATTACAGATAAAGACATTTAATAATTCAAAAAGAAAAAAAAAATGAAGTGTTCATGTATAATGTGATCCAGACATCTTACTTAGGAACCTTTTGCACCCAATCCCAGACTCTGTTTTCAACCTGAGTAAAGTTACGAGTCTTATCCTTAGGTTTTGTTTTCTGAAGTTGTATTAGGGGCGGTGAGACAGTTGATTTCTGGGACTGGTGGCTATCAGATTGTGTAAATGGTTTCTGACTCGTGTGCTGTTGGAGAGCAAATTTGTTACCTCGATACTGGGGTGCTGCTTCATCACTGTGTAATGGCACCTCCTCATTGTGTTCCTTTGCTAGAGCCTCACTGGTCTCAGCTCTCACAACCTCTAACAGAGCCTCAAACATCAAGGATTTTTCTGGCGATGAAGCCTGGCTTGTACATGCCTTCCTCTTCTGGGTGGCCTCGGGCTTCACTCCTCTCTTACTGGGTACAGGCTCCTGTATTTGTCAAGTTCAATAATAGCCGCATACAGCAACATCTCTTAGTCCCTAAATATCTAGCATGGTACTAACATTGGGGTGCCTTATATAGTAGCTAAATTGGATTCTTTGTACAAATTCATGACTAAATTGGAACCTTTGATAGTACTAGGGCATAATCGGAGTAATTTACAAAAGTTCGGGAATAAAATAGAGCATTTGATAGTACATGGATACAATTGGCACATTTGAAATAATGATGAGACTTTTGGAACATTTACCGAAACAAAGATGTATAAAATCCACATGCAGATACAGACAGCTAATTGCTAGCTTAGCATCAATTCTGGTGATGACATAAACAAGAATACATGTAATACCAATCAGTTTCCATACCCACTAAATTGTTGAAAGCAACAATGAACAGATTCAGCTTTTCATCCTAAACTTCACCCTGTGAGTTATCTTCTCATTTTCGACAGGGGAACTTGATCTCTTGAGACATGATTTCAAAGGTGAAGAAGACAAGGGGCATAGAAAGTTAACCTCTTTCTTGCAATTGAACGGATCCAGCGAAAAACGAACATTTTCTTGAGCTAGAAAGACCTTCTTCATCTTTGCATATTGGTAAGCAGTTACCGCATCAATGTGGTGTAAAAACACCACTTTAGCAGCACCTGTATATGGAGAAACTTTTGTGTTCAAAGGATCTACTACACCAAATAAACTGAACTTTTTTATCAACTCCTCCTTGGATGGCAGATAATAACCCTTTGGGAATTTCATGTGCAATATGGTAGAATCTTCATGTTCAGGTACTTTTGGTCGCTGATCTAGCTGTGAGTTCGATGATAAGTCAGCAGTAATTGGTCGGTGGGACTTCATGTTCAATTCTTTGTTATCAGTAATGGAAGTAGGACAATCACCATTTCTGGACTGAACCTTGCACTGATCAATGTTAAGATGAGGTGACAGCAGATGTTTCGTGGCCGCCACATCGACACTACCAACTTTTTCAATGACGGCATCATTTCCAATCACATTTTTTAGTTGTAATTCAGAAGCAAAAGGTTGCACCAAACTGGATTTACAATCAACTTTTGCATCCGCACTCCAAACCCCCTTTGTACTTGGGGGAACATCAACATCAGACTTGCACATCCCTATATCTTGTAAACTGACATCTTGAACGTTGACCATATTGACAAAATCTATGAAGGTTGTTCCATCAACAATATCAACACTTTTTCTATGTTCCCTAAAGTTACCTATCTCAACAGTACTTCTGCAAAGAGATGTGTATTTTAGAAGAGGAACATCAAGCAATGCCAGAGACCCAGAGGAGAAAGCATCAAATATAAATATCTTATCTGTATTGTTCTGCAGATAAGCATAGGCTCTACTTAATGAGAAAAAGGGTTTAGTCTTGCGCAACTTAAAACAATGATGGACAGGATCAGGTTGCTCAGCCTGCCGCTTTAACTGCAAACAACTGACCTCACCCCCATGCAAGGGTGTCAAGGGCTCTCTTGTGATTGTTCTATCGGTAATGCAATCTGTACCCACTTGCTCACAAATTACCTGAGGCTCATCTCCCAATGTGTCTTCTTCTTCAGAAACTGAACCACACCATAAGATAAATTACAAACTCAACTACATATAATCAGCTCTGAAGAAAATCAAATAAATTATAAAAATGTAATGCCAGTGTAGGATATGACATGTTGCTCTGAGGCCCTTATTTTCAAGAAGGATAATTTTATAGTGAAGAACCCATCATGGTAAGAGGACTTCTGATTGAAACATACCCTTCAAAAGTCATCTACCCCGATTACACCCATGCATTATGATATAGATAAAGCTGATTATCTGGATGTCATTTTCAAGCTAATTTGTTCCGCGTATCACTACCCTATGAATTACGTAAGAACATACAAAAGCACAGCTTAGTTGCAAGGAACTAAACAATCAAGTATCAAACAGAAGAGGAAGCCAATTACTCCATTTGTCATTGATGGACATTGTAGTTCTCTTCACAAAACATATCGGGCATAATCTACAAAATCACAGTCAAAATGAACAAAATTCTCTATCTTAGCTCCTTAGATGATACCAAGCAAGCACGTATTAGTTAGTGATTAATAAGAAGAAACTACTTTCAAATTCCACTCCAACCTCAGTTCCTTTTTTTCAAATCCAATCTTCTGGTGACTAAACAAACTATTACAGTTACCAAAAGAGAGTTTTCGAAAGCATGAAATAATTATTACTAACAAATTACCAATAATGACGATGAAACTGTTGAACTCAAAACCCCAAATAATAAAATCAGATAGAGAAGTACACGTACTTGGCACAGCATCTTCTTCTCGGTACATCAATTTCTGCTTCATCGAAGCGTATACTCGAAATCTCTTGATCACCGCCGAGGCAGTAATTGCAATAACCAGATCCTCGTCCTCAATCCAGGGCGAGGCAGCCGCATCAAGCATAAACCCTAATGTATCCTCCGGCAGGAACCCATTAGCCTCCTCGAGAACCTGCCCTAGACAATTCCACCCAACATCCGCCAGATTCTCCGCCTTGGAGTACATCTCCGGCGGTTCAAAGCAAGGGCACGTCAAGCTCAGACCAGCCCTCCGACCCAGCAAAACCAGGGCCCGATTGAGCGTCTCGTCACAGGGGGTGTCGCGATTCACGGTGCCGATAAGGGATGGGAAGCTGGGGGCGAAGGAACGCACTTCCGATTCGAGAAAATAGCGCGGCGGCGGATGGGAATGGAAGAAGGAAACGAGGACTCCGAAGGGGTCGATCCTGAGAACGAGAGCAGGCCACCATGAATGGGGGTACAGAGCTCGAGCCCACACAATATCTCCTCTTCTGAAACCCATCTCCAACAGCTCCTTCTTCTTCTTCACAGACGATTTGTTTTCTTCTGCTTGAATGGAAATGAAATATACCATAGTTTCGCTCCATTTCCTAGGATGTGGAAAAAGGTAAAATACTTTCGTCGAAAAGCTTTCCCGCCAATATTTACAAATGTTCCCGAGTGCATTCATAGATTGAATCCGTTTATTTTATGTCCAATTGGACTGAATTTTATATATGAGGGGACTGACCTGTTTTGGTCTCCACAGTAAAAATAATAGACGGGTTCGTTCAAAGAATAAATCAAATAAAAATCATTTTGTTATGAAGAGGCAACTAAAATATCATATGTGGCCACCATAATTAGCATGTCACCACTAATTGCATGTTAGCAAATTATGTGGCAATGTCTCATGTATTTTGTTTTCCTATAAATAGATGTGTCAATCCTTGTAATAAGATGGATACATTACAACTCAATACAATACTTCTTGTAAGACACCCTCTTGAATAGAAGTTCTCTCTACTCTTAATCTCCAAGTGTTATTTCTTATCTTGCTTGATAACCAACTCGTAGACACCAACCTTCGTATTATACACAGCTTTTGGTGTCTTGGTGTTGGTTCCGATCAAACTTGATTTTTACAACACATTATCAGCACGACCAGGCCCGGCCCGCCCTCTTGGCGAGTTAGGCGGTTGCCTAAGGCCACCATCAAAGGAAGGCCTCCAAATTTCGAAAAATTAGGCTTAACATTTAGGCCCCAAAAATCTGATTATTTGTAATTAATGCCCTACATTAAACCCTACACTAATCCTCTCAACACACGCATGTTTCAGCCGAATTTATTATTTCCAAAATCGCTTACTCTTCCCAAAATCGTTGATTCTTCCCAAACAGAACTTTTTCCAAAGCAATCCTTTCTTCTTCCTAATTAATATTTCTAACCACATATAATTATGATCTTTCACCATTCCAAATCAATGTGAAGAGAAGTATAAATATGGGTGTTTTTAAGTTCAGATTCTCATTTTTTATTCCTGTTTTAGCTATTGGCAACTGATATTATTTAGTTTCAAGTGATCTGTTCATCTCAATTTGATATATTTTCTTATTTTCTTATTTTTTGTCATTATATCTTTATATAGATTATATAGATAAACTTAGTGAGACTTATCACTGCATCAGTACATCACGAGAATTAGCATTCACATTCTTTACCTCTAATTTATTTAAAAGTGGTCTATCAAAATGAATATGTCTTAATACCAATGCAGTGATTTTTATGTGGTTACCATAGTATTTACTGATATTTTGTGGAAATATTACAACACTCCTGATTTAATATGAGCTATAAGTTCCTTACATGTTTTCTAGTGTAAATTGCTTACCCTATCTTTTTTCCTTTGATTGTATAGGCTCCACAGAATTGTAACCTCGTGGAAACAGGAAGCTGCTAGTAGAGTTGAAGATACAGAAAAGCTTAAGACTTTGTTTTGATATATACAAAGGTTTGGTTTCAGCAGTTTTATGTTAAAATTGTTTTAATTTGTTATAGTGTCGTACACTGGTACTGAAAGCTTTTAATGCAATTACAAGTACTGATTTTTCATGTCTTGGTTAATTTTGAGACTCCATAAAAAAAGATGAACACTCTATCACACAAAATGGAATAATGAGAAGTCTACTAATCCAGTAAAGTTATCATAATAGCTTAAATCACTACTGGACAATTAACTCATTTTTTTTTTGTATTTTTTAATATGTTGAATTTGTAATATATGTCCAAAATTTAGAAGGGTTTCTGTCACTAAATGCAAGTTGAAGATGGACATGTGAAGATAGTAACAAACACAAAATATATATGTTTTCGTATAAAGTCGAAAAAAAATTGTGACTTTAATAAAATCACAAAAGGCCCATTTTTATCTTTTGCCTAAGGCCACGATATTGAAAGGGCCGGCCCTGAGCACGACTCGTTCTACCGTCCAAATATCAAAGTCCGTATTAGCATGAATTTATTTATATTTAGGTTATGCTTATTTATGCATGTTTTTTTAATTATGGATTTCAATAAGTATGCTCTGTGATCATCAATCTTTATTGGATCTTTTACATCAGAAATTTGATGCTTATTATTTGTGTTCTTATCATCAAAGACTCGAATTTAAAACTTGTTGAAACCTAGTTGCATGTAACATGCAGCTTGATTTATAGCCTGAAACTTATAAATATGATGGTATGTTGGACCCGAAGTTCCAAATACCAGTGGATTAAGGCATATTGGACCAGAAGTTCCAAATACATAGTACTAGAGATCCGCTACATATTGGACCAGAAGTTCCAAATACACATTACCAACAACCCGATGCATACTGGACAAGAAGTTCCAAAAAAAATACTAACGACCTGAAGTCGAGTATGATTCTGACATGCAGTTATTTTGATCAATGTGAAGGATGGATAACCTGACAAAGTTCAGTTATACACCCCTCAAATTGGACGGGAAGAATTATTATGAATGGGCGTTGGATACGACTCTCCACTTAAGATCTTAGAATCTTGGAGACGCTATAAAAGAAGGGAAACAACGAATCTGTTAAAAACAAAGCCTTGACCACAATCTTAATCCGTCATCATATGCACAAAGATCTAAATATTGAGTATTTAGTTGATGAGGATCCCTTTGATTTATGGGTTAAACTCAAGGAGAGGTTGTTGGATGCAAATGGAAAAATCTGGTAGATTAATTAAATTAAATTTCTTGATTTATTTTTATTTTCTAAGTCATGAATGAGGCTATAAAATCAGAATTGAATTGACAATCAATTATGATTATGACAATGAATTGGGGGCTGAAATCGTGATTTCCCTTTTTGCCCTTCCCAAGAGCCTATTTATACCTCTTTCCAAGACTTGAAAAATCATATCAAAAACACATCAGATTCTCATCTCTCAAATAGTTGAGAGATGAGAATCTGATGTGTTTTTGATATGATTTTTCAAGTCTTGGAAAGAGGTATAAATAGTCTCTTGGGAAGGACAAAAAGGGAAATGCGTGGTGAGACAAATCCCACGATTTCAGCCCCCAATTCATTTTCATAATCAGAATTGATTGTCAATTCAATTCTGATTTTATAGCCTCATTCATGACTTAGAAAATAAAAATATATCAACAAATTTAATTTAATTAATTCATCAGATTTTTCCATTTACTTCCAACAGAGGTTTGAGCATATGAAAGTGATAACGCTCCATCGTGCCCTATATGATTGGTCTAACCTCAGGTTACAAGACTTTAAGTCTAAAAAAAACCCTAATATCCTTTTTTTTCTCTGACTTGATATCCGTGCCTTCCCCCTCTATCCCTTGCGCAGCCTCCAGCCGCCGCCCCTTCCTCTCGCCGGCTCCGGCCACGGCCATCATGGCTGTGGCTGTTGCCGGCGAGGGGACTCTCTCCACCTTTTTACCAAACCTCTTCTCTCCCTTTCCTTCTATTTCTGTCGCCGGCGTCGGTGTGGTTATGCCGCTGGTGCGATGCCGAGCTTCCCGGTGACGTTCTGACCGAGCTTACTCGGTGCTGGAGTGGTTGGAGCGTCGGCTTTCGGCTTGTGCGAGGTGCTTCACGATGGGGGTTCCAGATCTGGTTCTGGTCTTCAAGTCCTCGACGGTTCTTGGGTCGCTGCTTCCCGGTCGCCGGCGCGTGGAGCTTGCTCGTCGGGAGGCTGCTGCTCGGTCTCCGGAGAGCTCTGGTTGTGGAGCTTGGGTTGTTTCCGGTCAGATTTGTTCTCTTCCGGCCGGGGCGGTTGCTCCTCCAGCCACCGGAGCTTGCTGGCTTCCTGTTCGTCGCTGCTCAACCCCGGTTCTTAATTTGAATCATGGAAACGTCGCCCTCTGGCCTTGATCCTCTCTGGTAGCGCGGAAGGTAATCCCGGCCTCCTCGGGCTTCCCAGGGGCAGAATCGCTGCTCACCTTTCTCGGCTCCGGTTTGAAGAAATTCAGGTTCTTTTTTTGCGTTCTCGGTGCTGGCCGAAACGCTAAGCGGACACTCCATGAGTTCGAAGTCGTCCGATTATGTTATTGCGCAATTTCACTGAAGCCCTTCACCTGCACCATGTCGGAGTGATTGGAGACGAGGTTCTCAATGAAGGGACTCTCCGGCGAAAGTAGGGGCGCGTGAGGTTGTGTGGTGTCAGCTCGGTTCGTTGCTAGGAAAAGCACTTGGTTCTAGGGTTAGGCTTTGGGTGACTCTCGGTTCTGGAGTTCTTAGCTGTGGTTGGAGTTCTTCATCTCACCGGTGGTAGCCGATGTCTGACAGTAAAAGCAAGCTCGTTGTTCGGTAGAAATACCGGGTCCTCTACAGGCGATTCTCGGTGTTGGCCGATTTCATGTCGAGGGCCGACACGGGTGCATGCCTTGATGGTCAGTGCGGCAGTTGAGTTCGCCCCTTTTCCTTGGTTCGCTAAGCCTCTCCTATCCGTTCATGCTTACTTTAGTACTTGGTTTCGCTTCATCTCGACCCGGTGGTGGGTCGAGCTCGTCGGTTAAAGGCGTTGACCGCCGACGAGTTTCATGGGTGTTGTGCGCCCCTCAGAAGCCACCTTCTAGGGTTCGTATGGTAATTCGAATCTGTCTCAACCGTTAGTGGTGTTGGCCGTTGGCATTATAGTTGATGTCCTTATTCGGACAGCTCTATTGAGATGGGAGTCGGTTCAGCAATTCAAGGATAGGGCTTGGTTCTTTGCCGGTGAGGTTTTGCAGTTGGATTTTACTCCCCTCAGGATTTCATAGGTGGTCTCATTTAGGTACTCAAGCACCGATTTTCATATTCTGAGCTTCATGGTAGATTTATCAGGTTTTCATATCCTTCTTTGTTTTGGGGAGTATTTCATCTGTGTTCGGTTTTTTCAGGGCTTCACGGTAGTAAAATCTAGTTTTTAGAACTTGTTCATCTGTTTTTCATTATCTGTAGGTTGCGTCCTACTTTCATTTGTGTACCGCCCGAAGATGAAGGCTGCGTCCTTCTAGGGAGTGGGGTTTTCATTTCATCCCCTGTTGGTTTCATTGTGTAGTGTTCTTTTTTGTGCCTTGATCTGTAGTGAAAGATCGGCCATGTACTCCTCTACTCCCTTGTTGGAGGTTTTAATCTAAATTTGTCTTGCTGATAAAAAAAGACTTTAAGTCTGTAAATGAGTACAATTCAGCCATGTTTAGAATTGTTTCCAAGCTTCGATGTAACGCCCCAATTTCAGTAAACCGAACTCGGGACGCGAACGTTTTAAAATAATAACCACCTTTGAAACCATTTTTATAATTCACTTTAAAAACACCAACTGTTCAACAAAATAATATTTACAACTTAAAACACGTCCCAACAAGTGGACAAAAACATGGTATACGTCGCTAGACTCAAATAAACCCACAATCCCGCTTCTAGCTCTTCAAGCTTCAGAAGCTCGCCTAGTCCAGCCTGCGAACGGTACTTGTAGGAAAAGCAGCTAGGGGTGAGCGTTCGCTCACCACCACGGATAACAGACTGACTACGGCATAATTAGCAGACAATGCAGGTAACACCAACAACAAACTCAACACCGGGGATCACTGTCCCCAACTCAAGTACTCCGACTGACAAACACCCACGGTGACTTTCCTCGAATGACTCGACACTTGACACGCAAGGTAGACCCGACACAACGATCACGACCTCTTCCAAGGACTCAAAGAAAACTACGCAACACCAAACAAGATCACAAAGGATCGCACACCAAACAAGATCACAAAGGATCGCAAACCAACTGCCAACTGCTCAGTGCCAAGAACGCTCGCACCCTCCCGAGACTCTAACTCGGTCAGGCCAGCCCAGGAATGCTCGCAACTTACCGAGACTCTAACTCGTAAGCCAGCCGAAGAATGCTTGCAACTTACCAAGACTCTAACTCGTAAGCCAGCCAAAGAATGCTTGCAACTTACCGAGACTCTAACTCGTAAGCCAGCCAAAGAATGCTCACAAACCCAAACCACTCACGCGCGGCCAGGACCCCTTTATTGGCGGGCGGGCCCCCTACCCCGTCTGAACATGCAGACGCGTGTGATCGTGGACCCCCGTTTCATGAAGCGGGCCCCCAACCTCAGGTAACCACAATCACAATCACAATCACAATCACAAGCAAGTTCAACAACCAGTAACAACACAGGTTCAACACTCACATGCACTCATGGCCACCAAGACACCAACCGTAAAACTCGGACTCAACAGCCCCACAGGCACTCACGACCTCCCAAGACACACCAACGGTAAACACGGACTCAACAGCCCCACAGGCACTCACGGCCTCCCAAGACACACCAACGGTAAAACACGGACTCAACAGCCACACAGGCACTCACGGCCTCCCAAGATACACCAACAGGCACTCACGGCCTCCCAAGATTCGTGAAAATCGGACGTTTCGGGCCCCGAAGGGCACTTTTTCCCAAAAATTACGAAACTTGGCGGGCCACAAGGAAACGGCTCAACTAAGATCGCTGCGACAACGGCTAAGCTTTTTGGATCCAAAACGGTCCTCGAATGGACCAAAACGTCGCTCGGTTGACTTTTCCGGCGAAAAGTCAACATTTCCCAAATTGATCAGAAAGTTGCCATGAGTCCCCCGGAACTCACTTTGGTCGATAACGGGGTCAACTTAAGTCCGGTATGACACTCGGGGTCATTTTAGGTTCAATTAAGTGTCAGTCTTAAATTTTTTAAATTTTCCTGTTTTTCGCAGGTTTGACTGGCGTTGACCGGGAGTGGTTATTACAATCTACCCCCCATAAAGGAATTTCGTCCGCGAAATTTAGAATAACGCTCATATAAGGTACAATAAAAACGTACCCTGAAAGGTCTCGCGGTACGTAGGGGATCCTGGGGTCCGGGAGTCGGTAACCACGTACATTCTTCCCTCCGACTCCTGCTGCCTCTGACCCGGCGCACTGGCCGCTGGATACCCATAGCTCTGCTGCTGTCTCGGAGCCGGCGTGCTCGTCGACGGCTGCGAAAACCTCGACTGCTGACTCTGGCGAGGGCGATCTCTGGGTGATCATACTGTACGCGACTGTTGTGGTCGTCGCACTGTCGTTGCCCCCAACAGCTCATAGCACTGGCCGATAGTGTGCCCAACGCGGCCGCACCGGTGACACCTGGCCTCGTCGGCTCTCGGCCCCGTGTTCATCGGACACTCTCGCTGCATGTGGTCTGGCTGCCCGCAGCTAAAGCATCCCAGTCGTCTCACTGAAGCGACTGGCCCCACTGACGCCACCGACCCCTGCTGTCTCGATCCATCCTGGTGAGCCTGTGGTCGGAAGGATTCCGTGGTCCTCTGTCTTCGCGGGTCTCGTGACTCGGACGGCCCTGCAAAGTTGGTCGGCCGTTGTCGAACCTCACGGGCCCTGTCCGCATCCCGGATACCCTGCTCCACCGTCGCTGCGGTGTCCACAAGATCTGTATACTTACGCAACCTCAAGGCGAGAACCTGGTTCCGAATCACCGGCCTCAGTCCTCCCTGGAACCGCAGGCAATGGTTCTGCTCGGTCATCACCATCTCCGGCGCGAATCTGGTCAAGGCCGTGAATCTGGCCTCGTATTCTGCCACCGTCATCCCTTCCTGCTCCAGGTCCAGGAACTGCCGATGTCGCTCCAACCGAGCCGACTCGGGAAAATACTGTTCCAGAAAGACCGTCTGGAAGATGCTGTAGTCGTATCCTACCACGTCCTTCACACGCCCCCACCAGTGGTAGGCGCTATCCCTCAGCTGGTGAGCTGCGAAGGACACTCTGCGGCGACCATCTTCGATACCTGATGTATCCAAGTCCCGCGTGACCTGCTCTAGCCACCTCTCGGCTAGGTCGGGGTTCGGCCCACCGACGAATGTAGGTATCCCTAGCTTCAGGAAGTCCAGTAGTGAACGGGCCGTATGGTCCTCTGCCTGAACGGATCTCACTGGGACCGCTGCCGCCTCCGGAGCTGGCGAAGCCGACTCTCGACTGGCGATGATCGCCACTAAACTCTGGACTGTCCTGGTCAGCTCATCCAGGGCAGTCATAACGGGTGGGTCTGCGACCGGCGGGACGCTGGGCGTGCCCGTAGAAGGTCCCGCATCGCTCCTCCTGTCCTCACCGACAGGAGTACCCTGCGCCTCGGCGTACTCGGCGGGCTCAACGGTGGGCACCCGTCCTGGTGTCCCCGCTGACCGTCCCCGCCTGCCTCGCGCGGGCGCTCGTCCCCGTGCCACTGCTGCTCTTCCTCGTCTTCCACGAGCCATCAGCAGGTATCCTCTGCACGGATACACGCAAACGTTCAGTTTGCAAACTCATACAAGACAACAAGCTCGAATACACTAACGTTCACACGGTCTACGCCTACCTCAACGTACTTGTTACTAAAAGTCACCCCGTTCACGCTAATTATACTTTAATTATAATAACACGCAAGCGAAACCTCAATTTTAACCACACAAACGTACACCAAGCCCTCATCCGGTCCTTTATGCACTTACTTATAACTTTCCACAACCAAACCAGTGTTCGCTACTCGTCCCTTGCGGGAAAAGTAGTAAAGGGGATGTGCGTTATGCTCACCTCCACGGACACCCATTCGATTATGACATACTAGTAACGCACCAATGACTTACCACTCTAGTCAGGGCAAACCACCACCTCAAGTACTCGCTCGAGTAAGATAAACCTCGACACGAGAAACACGTCCTTAAACCAGTAAAACACTACTGCTCACGCTATTAATGCCTTAATTATAATAATACGTAAGCGAAAAACTCAACAACAACCCAACCGTACACCAGGCCTACGGTCTCTACAACCCACAACCGCGAACACAATCCCGTAACTGCGACAGTTTTGCCCCTAACTGCCCGTCATGGCTACCCTAGGGTACTCGTATCCTACCAGTCTCTTGGCGAACCGCACACTTGTGCGTCGCAGACATTTAACCACCAAAAAGACCAAACACGTACCACAAAACCCGTCTAAACCACAAACACAAGCCAAACCGGCCGAACACCCATAACAACAACAACGACGACAACCGCCCACCGAGCCAACCAAAGTCAAACAACGCCCACCGGGCCAACCAAAACTCCACAACACGCCCACCGGGCCAACCAACAACAATCACAACACGCCCACTGGGCCAATCAAAATCAAAACAATCAAAATTTTAAAGCTTTCTCCACTTCATTAAAACCTCATTTCTTGACATCAGGTAGTTACAACCCGGTCCAGGCGTCCCCGAACTACATTGTACCCACTTGACGTCAACACCATCACGCTCGACCACAGGGGCGCCCCTGAGTCGAGTCGCGACAGTTTAAAAACTTTTCACGCAGCAATACACAAACAGTATGCCAGTAACCCCGTACTGCACATACACACAAACACAAGTAGGACTCACAACACAACGGGTCTACACACGGTTCCCGACCTGCGTACCCAACGTACGACGGGACTTCACCGACTCGACTCTCCCCACCTAATTGACGTACAGTCCGAGGTGTGAAACCTCGAGCTCTGATACCAAGCTGTCACGCCCCAATTTCAGTAAACCGAACTCGGGAAGCGAACGTTTTAAAATAATAACCACCTTTGAAACCATTTTTATAATTCACTTTAAAAACACCAACTGTTCAACAAAATAATATTTACAACTTAAAACACGTCCCAACAAGTGGACAAAAACATGGTATACGTCGCTAGACTCAAATAAACCGCAATCCCGCTTCTAGCTCTTCAAGCTTCAGAAGCTCGCCTAGTCCAGCCTGCGAACGGTACCTGTAGGAAAAGCAGCTAGGGGTGAGCGTTCGCTCACCACCACGGATAACAGACTGACTACGGCATAATTAGCAGACAATGTCGGTAACACCAACAACAAACTCAACATCGGGGATCACTGTCCCCAACTCAAGTACTCCGACTGACAAACACCCACAGTGACTTTCCTCGAATGACTCGACACTTGACACGCAAGGTAGACCCGACACAACGATCACGACCTCTTCCAAGGACTCAAAGAAAACTACGCAACACCAAACAAGATCACAAAGGATCGCACACCAAATAAGATCAGAAAGGATCGCAAACCAACTGCCAACTGCTCAGTGCCAAGAACGCTCGCACCCTCCCGAGACTCTAACTCGGTCAGGCCAGCCCAAGAATGCTCGCAACTTACCGAGACTCTAACTCGTAAGCCAGCCGAAGAATGCTTGCAACTTACCGAGACACTAACTCGTAAGCCAGCCAAAGAATGCTTGCAACTTACCGAGACTCTAACTCGTAAGCCAGCCAAAGAATGCTCACAAACCCAAACCACACACGCGCGGCCAGGACCCCTTTATTGGCGGGCGGGCCCCCTACCCCGTCTGAACATGCCGACGCGTGTGCTCGTGGACCCCCGTTTCATGAAGCGGGCCCCCAACCTCAGGTAACCACAATCACAATCACAATCACAATCACAATCACAAGCAAGTTCAACAACCAGTAACAACACAGGTTAAACACTCACAGACACTCATGGCCACCAAGACACCAACCGTAAAACTTGGACTCAACAGCCCCACAGTCTCTCACGGCCTCCCAAGACACACCAACGGTAAACACGGACTCAACAGCCCCACAGGCACTCACGGCCTCCCAAGACACACCAACGGTAAAACACGGACTCAACAGCCCCACAAGCACTCATGGCCTCCCAAGATACACCAACAGTAACTCACGGGCTCAATAACCCCACGGGCACTCACGACCACTCAAACCACCAACAGTAAAGACACGGGTTCACAACCCCACGGGCACTCATGGCCACCCAAAACACCAAAGGTAAAGACACGGGTTCAACGACCCCACGAACACTCATGGCCACCCAAAACTCAACAATAATACACGCTCGCAACTTCCCGAGACTCTAACTCGTAAGCCAGCCAAAGAATGCTCGCAACCCCCCGAGACTCTAACTCGGTCAGGCCAGCCAAAGACACCAACCTTAGTACGCGGGCTCTCATGGCCACCCAAGACACAACAGTAATACACGGGCTCTCATGGCCACCCAAGACACAACAGTAATACACGGGCTCTCATGGCCACCTAAGACACAATTACACAAACAACCTCTGACATAACCAATGCCTCCAACAGTCCTAATATCAACAGTTTCACAATCAACCTCCGGGCATGGTCATATGCCTCCAGTACTCATAATCTCGATAAGTTCACAATCAACCTCCGGGCATGGTCATATGCCTCCAGTAATTCTAACAACGCTAAGTTCTCTGCTCCTACGACACTACTAAGTGTCACATGCTTTTCTAATATTCGCTACGTTCCCGTATCATGCCTTTCTAATATTCGATAAACCTACTTAACCCACGACACCCCGGTGTCACATGCAATTCTACTGTTAACTTTCCCTAGTCAAGGCCGAGATCCGACTACTATTCCCTACCTCGTGCGTGTTCTCCAAAAGTGCCCAAATAAGCCCCGACGTGATCTCCGTCACCCGCCTAGCTTTCCTTTGCCTCGGTCCGCAGCACGATCTAAAAGAACACAATTTTAAACGCTTTTCAGCTTGTAGGCATAATGCTGAATTTTAATAAACCTGACGCCCAAAAGTAACCCCGACAATGTCGATCACTCCCAAACTCCCCAATTACTCGACATTGTCGATATTGGACCCGGAAAGGCCCGATTGGCCCGACATGGCGAATCTGCCCGGGTTTTGTAAATGCCCTTCCGGGGATCCAAAAATTCCCGTTTTCGTTTCTACGGTCTTAGAATAATTCAAGGGTCCCAATGCACTTGACGGAATCGAATTCCGACTTCCGAGTCAATTAATTAACGTTTAAAGTTTCTAAACCCGATAAATACAACTTTCGCATTTTAAATCGAAATTTCGATTCGGTTAAGGATAAATGGTCCGGGGAACGTTCTAAACCACCCGAACACTAAACCCGAGCACCCGAGCACGTGGGCCCCACACGGCCATAATGGGAAAATTTCCTTTTGGCCCCAAAACGTTCCTAACGAACCCCAAACCTCAACCATTCATCTTTAAACCAATTCTAAACAAAACCCAACCTTAATCAAACCGTTTAAACTCAAACCCTAAAATTCAAACGTACCAAAACGAAAATCGGATATGTGCTCACCTTAGGGAATGATGACGGGAGCTCGATTCTTCGATCGTTGAGACGATCCAACGGTTTGATCGTCGGGAATAGTGACAAAGCCCCAACACACCTTCTCTTTTTCTCTCCTCCTTCTCTCTTCTTTTCTCTCTCTAAACTTCTCTTTTTTTTTCTTTTTTTTGAACAATTGCCGAACACATACTCTGCCATCCCCTTTTCTTTGTTTAAAAATACACCATCTTTCCATATTTACCAAACTAACATCAACTCTTCTTTATTTACAAACTAACACTAATGTCTCTTCATTTGTTTTGTCCAATAAACATAACACCACCACATAGTTGACATGTGGCAAGTGGGTCCCACACCTTTTTGGAAAATATCTACTAGATATTTTCCAATCAGATTCGCGAAAATCGGACGTTTCGGGCCCCGAACGGGCACTTTTTCCCAAAAATTACGAAACTTGGCGGGCCACAAGGAAACGGCTCAACTAAGATCGCTGCGACGACGGCTAAGCTTTTTGGATCCAAAACGGTCCTCGAATGGACCAAAACGTCGCTCGGTTGACTTTTCCGGCGAAAAGTCAACATTTCCCAAATTGATCAGAAAGTTGCCCTGAGTCCCCCGGAACTCACTTTGGTCGATAACGGGGTCAACTTAAGTCCGGTATGACACTCGGGGTCAATTAAGTGTCAGTCTTAAATTTTTTAAATTTTCCTGTTTTTCGCAGGTTTAACCGACGTTGACCGGGAGTGGTTATTACATTCGCAATTGTGGTGAAAAGATAATTGACGAGTCTATGCTTGAGAAAACTTTATCCACATTCCACCCCTCGAATATGCTCTTGCAGCAGCAATATCGAGCGATTTTTTTTCAAAAGTTCACAGACCTGATCGCATATCTACTCGTTGCTGAGAAAAATGACAAGCTATTAATGAGGAACCATCAAACTCGCCCTGTAGGCAATTCTCCATTCCCTAAAGCAAATGTGACAAGATATGATGGTAGCTTTGGACACAGACAAAGATGAGGACCCTTTAGAGGTTGAGAACGTGGACGTGGTCGTGGTCGTAGTCACGGTTATGGGCATAGAAATTTCCAACCTTATGCAAGAGATAACATGGTGTATCCCCAGAAGCTAAACAGATATGATAAAGGAAAGAGCCCTCAGAACCAGACTCCCGAAAATGCTGAAACTAAGTGTTACCGATGTGGAGGAGCTGATCATTGGTCACGTGTATGTCACGTACCAAGCCACTTGGTGAAGTTATACCAAGAATCGATCAAGGGAAAGGATAAGATCGTTGAGACAAACTTTATTGATCATGCGAGCCGTGAAGATGCTCCGATCAAGCTTACAGTCTCTGACTTCTTTAAGGATGATCACGAAAATGTGGACCATGATTGAAATATGGCTTAACTTGTGTTTTTCAGTATTCCCCTTTCTTTTTTGTTAATGTAATGTGTGTATATGATATTTTTGTAATAATTTCTTAAGAATGCAAACTAATGTAATACTTTTTTTTATGAAAGGATATGGATCTCGTACGTGCTTGCAGAAATGGAGACTTGTGTATTGTTGATTGCGCAACGATGCACACAATCTTAACAAACAAGAAATATTTTTCTTGTCTAACCTTGGTTGAAGCTAATTTTAGCACAATAATGGGTATTGGAAATTTAATAGAGGGCTCCGGAAGAGCTACCTTGGTATTTGAAAATGGAACAAGGTTGAGTACCCATAATGCTCTGTATGCAAGTAGATCCAGAAGAAATCTACTTAGCTTTAAGGATATCCGTGACAATGGATATCATGTCGAGACCAGAAATGATAATGAGACTGAGTTTCTATATATCACCAGAAGTGATAAAAATAGTGAAAAGCATTTACATGAAAAATTAAAGGCCTTATCATCAGGTTTGTATTATACAACCATAAGGCCAATTGAGACCTACGCTACAATGAACCAGAAGTTCATTAATCCAAATGCTTTTATGCTTTGGCACAATAATCTTGGTCATTCGGGATCAACGATGATGCGTAGATACGTTGAGAACTCATGTGGACATTCTTTAAAGGGCCAGAAGATCATAATGTCCAATGAGATATCATGTACAACTTGTTCACAGGTAATTGCACGTACATTACTAATGCAATCACAGTTACCTGTTTCTGCTTGGGGACATGCTGTATTACATGTTGCATCTTTAATTCGGTTGAGGCCTAGCTCATATCACCGATATTCCCCCATGCAACTTGCGTGTGGTCATGAACCTGATATATCCCATTTTCGAACCTTTGGTTGCGTCGTGCAAGTGTCGATCGCACCTCCTAAACGCACGAAAATGGGACCCCAACGGCGATTGAGTGTTTATGTTGGTTTCGATTCACCATCGATAATCATGTATCTTGAGCCCTTGACTGGTGACATGTTTACTGCAAGGTTTGCAGACTGTCATTTTGATGAGACATCGTTTCCACCACTGGGTGAGAAAGATAAGCCTCCTGAAGTTAGGCCTGAGCTTGATTGGAAAGTAACTTCTCTGTCTCATCTTGACCCACGCACACCACATTGTGAGATGGAAGTCCAGAAGATACTTCATCTACAGAATGTTCCAAATCAAATGCCTGATGCATTTGTAGACACGTCAAAGATGACGAGGTCTTATATAGATGCTATCAACGTACCAACTAAAATTAAAATCATTGGTGATACTACAAAGACAGCTATCGATTCCTCTAGTGCACGCCTGAAGCGTGGGAGACCAGTTGGATCAAAAGACATCGTTCCCCAGAAGCGGAAATGTCAAAAGAATAGAAGGGGTGAAAGAGCCTCATTACTAGAAGTAGTTTCGGAAGAACTACCAGAGCCGTTTCCAGCAGAACCGAGCAACCCAGAAGTGTTTCCGGCCGGCCCGAAAGTGCTGTCGAGCAACCCAGAAGTGTTTCCGACCGGCCAGGAAGTGCCGCCGAGCGACCCCAGAAGTGTTTCTGACCGGCCTGGAAGTAGGGTCGGTCGACCCAGAAGTGTTTTCGACCGACCTGGAAATAGGGTCGGTCGACCCAGAAGCATCGGAAAACTCCAATGTTATTATTGATGAAGTTTTTGCATTCACAGTGGCTAATGAGATAATCAATGAGTTCGATTTTGAGCCCCAAAGAATTGACGAATGTCGTAACAGAGATGAGTGGCCTATGTGGGAAGAAGCAATTCAGGTAGAATTGTCTTTATTGGCAAAACGCCAAGTCTTTGGGCCCGTTTCCAAGACACTCGAAGATGTTAAACCTGTTGGTTACAGGTGGGTATTTGCCCAGAAACGGAATGAGAAAAATGAAGTCGCCCGATATAAGGCTAGACTTGTGGCCCAAGGATTCTCTCAACGACCAGGAGTCGATTTTGATGAGACATATTCCCCAGTAATGGATATGATCACTTTCAGGTATTTGATCAGCTTATCAGTCTCTGTAGGACTTGATATGTGCATGATGGACGTTGTCACTGCTTACCTGTATGGTAATTTAGACACTGATATTTATATGAAACTCCCCGATGGGTTGAGATTGCCTGAACCAATGATAGATATCCCCAGAGATCTGTGTTCCATAAAGTTACAGAAGTCTCTGTATGGTCTGAAGCAATCTGGTAGGATGTGGTACCATCGCCTAAGCGAGTAACCTACCAAAGAAGGCTATAAGAATGATGCCATATGTCCATGTGTGTTCATCAAGAAAACGAACTCTAGTTTCGTTATTATAGCAGTATATGTTGATGATAAAAATCTGATTGAGACTCTTGAAGAGATCCTTAAAGCTGCTGAGTGCCTGAATAGAGAATTCGAAATGAAAGATTTAGGCAAAACTAAACATTGTCTCGGCATGCAGCTCGAGCACATGTCTGATGACATTTTGATCCATCAATCTGCATATGTTGAAGAGCTCCTGAAGCGCTTTAGCATTGAAAATGCTCATCCACTCAGTACTCCAATGGTCGTTCGATCGTTAGATCCAAAGAAAGATCTATTCCGTCCCAAAGAAGCATATGAAAAGATACTAGGTCCTGAAGTACCACATATAAATGCTCTTAGGGTTTGTTGTATTTGGCACAATGTACGCGGCCTGACATAGCGTTCGCAGTAAATGTACTTGCCAGGTTCATTTCAAAACCCACTAGACGACATTGGAATGGTATCAAGCATATATTTCGTTATCTGAGCGGAACTAAAGATCTGAGACTATTATATTCTAAGTTCAGGGGGAGTGATGGTCTGATTGGATATGCAGACGCAGGTTATTTATCAGATCCTCATAAAGCTCGCTCCTAGACATGATATGTTTTCACCTGCAGTGAAACAACCATTTCCTGGCGCTCTACGAAGCAGACTTTGGTTGCGACGTCCTCAAATCACTCAGAAATTGTAGCCCTACATGAGGCTAGCCGAGAATGTGTGTTCTTGCGATATGTTATCAAGCATGTACTATGCTCGATTGACATTTCTCCACCAAGCTCTCCTTCAGTTATATATAAAGACAATGCAGCTTGTATTGCTCAAGTTAGAGGAGGCTATATCAAAGGAGATAGGATCAAGCACATCTCTCCGAGTTCTTTTATACTCATGAGCTCCAAAAGAGTAATGAGATAGATGTCAAGCAGATTCAGTCATGCGAGAACCTTGTAGATCTATTTACTAAAGCCTTTCCGACTTCTACCTTTGAGAAGCTAGTTTACAGAATCGGCATGCATCGCCTTAGCAAGCAACCAAAGTAGCCTGCTTGAAGTCAGGGGGAGATAATTTTTGTGCGCTGCACTCTTTTTCCCTTATCCAAAGTTTTGTCCCACATGGTTTTCTTGGAAAGGTTTTTAACGAGGCAGCATCAAGAACAACTTCAAGAACTTTTGTGCGTTGCACTCTTTTCCTTACAAGTTTTGTCCCACCGGTTTTCTTGAGGAGGTTTTTAACGAGGCAACCTGATCTTGAAGCGCATTGTGGTGTCAAAGGGGGAGTGTTGTGAAGTGGCAAGTAAAAAACCACATGTGGCCACCACATTAGCATGCCACCACTTTTTCATATTTTTTTTATCAATTCATAAATTTAATTTTTTCCGTTTCGTTTGAACTCCGATTGGCTTCAAACTTACGCCAATATTTTTTTTTTCAAGGAATTTCTATCAATTTCAGTTATGAATATATTTTGAAGCACGAAAAAAAATTGGGACTGATTTAAAAAAAATTATATATGGGTAATTTTTATCAACACTTTACACTGGTTTTATCAACACTGGACACTAGGTTTATAACCTCATTTTCAAGTTATATTTATGTTTTTAGTTAGAGTGTATACTCCTCATCCCCCTCTCTCCACTCTCGTTGAGAACCCCGCCCTAGCCTTAGCCCTATCCCTAGCCGTGCTATGGTGCTTTCTCCTATTGCCACGCACCCTGTCCAGTCGCCACATGGGGCTAGGTCTGCTGGTCGCCCCGCCCCGGTGTCACCTCGTCCAATCCGGTCGTTTCCCTCGCAAACCACGCCTGCTGGGGGGGATAAATACTGGTGGGAAAGGTTGCCCTCGTCCCCGTCTTCTCCTTCGTCCTCCCTCGCCTTGGGATGGTCCTCTCTCTTGTGGTCATGCTGGTTTCACGACCTCCGATGTGGTTTTCGGTGGGACGTTCTGGTTTGCGTCTGGGAGATTTGATACACTACCCAAAGGTAACTTCTTCTCCAAGTTATGGTGTGGCCCCGCCTCGCCTGAACCTTAGCCCGGGTGCCTGGGCTAACCATGACCTTGCTATGGTGCCTAGGGTGGACGGTGGTGGTTCTAGGGCTCTGCGATCTTTTCCCTCTCAAAACCAAGGTGGGGGGATCACTCGGGACGTGACGGTGTGGTCGGTGTACTCTACGATCACGACGACGCAAGTCTGGTCCGAGGCCTTGATCCGTGACGCATATGGGTGGAACGCAACTATCTCTCCCTCATTTGTAAATTTCGGCCAACAAGAGAAAATTATCTCCATTTGTGTTCTTGAGTCATCTAAAGAAGAATTATGTGGTTTGATTCCAATTGGATACATAGGCGTCTTGGAGACTCAAGCCAAATCATTCTTTATTCGGTGTTCTTGTTATGGTATGAAAATGCTGATTTTCTTTTTCTTGTGATTCTAATCTATGGTAGTTGATTCATGGTTTTAATGGTCTCTTGGTTCATCTCCTACCCTAGTTGATTCATGGTTATATGGTTCTAATGGTCTCTTGAGTATTTCGAAAGGAGAGGAATTTGGGGATTTTTAAGAAAAATTATTTTGTGATTTCTACTCTCAAAATATTGTTATAGACTTCAAAAAGGATAAGAGGAGAAATAGATAATTTTATTATAGCTTTCTATATGGGTAATTTTACCATCTTCGATGAACTCTTAACTTCTTCTGCCTTCATGGTCATGTTTCTTCGTCAGCTCAGCTCACCCATTGGTCATGTTTCTTCTTTCTGTGCAAATGAGAGAGATGTATGAAGCTGAAGAGGGTTTCAACTCACCAAGTTCAGAGGCTTTTTAGCCAGATATGCATGGGCATTCCTTCCATTTCATAAATATTTAAGAGTCACCAGAGAAGTATATGCATGTTATTTCACGAAATCAGTCAGATTTCACAGATTTTGATACATTTTGAGAATTAATTTGTTATTATATAAGAAATTTGATTGGTCAGGGTTATGATTTGAGAATTGATCAAAGTACAATGAGAGTACATCAAGTTTTCTCATTGTATCACATTCATATGATCACGTGACTGAGTTCTTATAGTGTGTTCTTCCAAGCCATTTATTTGAATTATTACATAATGCATGCTTCATATTTGTAAATTATAATTTTTTAACCACTGTGTTATCTTTAAATTTATAGTTTATAACTACCATTGATATTTGAATGTCATAACTTTGAAGTTATCGTTTAATAAATTTGATAGTAATTGTTCTAGATTTTGTGTATTAAGTGTTTTTAGTTTTTGTCTTCATCTAAACCATATATTTGTAAATTATGATACATATTTTTTAGAAGCTAAATTTTCCATACTTCCATAGTCGTTGATCCATTTAATTTTATAATGATGTTCAATTTATTGTGTAATCGGCACTGTATTGATTAATATCAAATGTTTCACAATTTTGCATGAATTGTTCTATTAGTTCATTATTACTTCACCTTAATGATTTAATGAAACCACGCGTGGTTGTCTCTATCGTCCATCAACCTACCTCAACCAACTATTCTCTATATCTATTTCTGCATAAATAGGCTCCAAGAACTCTGAGTGTGTCAATTGTCCCTCATCCCTGCTAACCTGCAATGTTTTCTAGAAGAATGGAGAGAGGTGAGGAAACAACGTTCTCGATAGCGACAACCATCATAAGGATGGGAGTTGAGACACCGATAAGGGAGATCGGAAGGAACTCGGGGAATTTCGCCCAACAAAAGAGGTCAGTATTTCGGTTTTTTTGTTTTTTCGCTCAAAGGAAGAGGCGGAGAGAGCAGTGGAGATGATGAATGGGCACAGAGTGTGAGGGTACACCTTTTTCGTGGCCATGACCTGGTAGGGTAGAGTTGTCACTAAACAGTCGAGGGAGGCCCAAGGCGTGGGTGAAGCTGGAGAGAAGAGTCTTAGTAACAACAAAGGCACCAGAATAGGAGGTGATGGAAGGACAGACGGAGTCGAAGCAATTGTTACTTACAGGAAAAGAAGTGTCGAAGCACAGAAGGCTGGAAGGGACAAGGAGGCTTGGTATAGCGTTATCTGCGTGCAGTTTGGATTTAATGGAGGATATAATAGAGCAGGAAGGATTTTGGAATTTAGAGGTTAGAAAGTTTGGAAACAGAGTTTTCCTGCTTAACTCAGTTGGGGATAGCGACCTAGGGTGGGTCATTCCTTGGATTAAAGTCTTGGACTGTCTTGGATCTATTTGTTTGTAGGAAGGGGGCTTTTAGTGGTTATGTTTGGAGGGGTTACCTTTCCAGGGATGGAGCGAAGAGAATGTGAATTAGTGGAATCGGATGGAAGGGTGTTGTATGTCCATGATAGCTTCCGGACTATTTTCGACAAAGCATGGGTTCTCATGCGGGTTAAGAAGAGAAGCGAGCCCAAAATTGTGGATCTCACTATTAACAATATCAGTTTTCCTGTGTCTCTTAGGCTGGTGGAGGATGCCCAAGTACCTTCAATCAGATAAATGTGCATCGAAAATTCATTGGAGGACGAAGGGTCATCGGATGTGGGTTCCGTCCAATTATTGTCTGGGTTCGACGATAGTTCTGAAAAGGAAACTAGCACCGGTAAGGAAACCTCCCAAGGATTAGTGGAGAGATTGTTAGCCTCGGTGCCCGTAGTCCGATCGTAAATGTCCAATTGTAATTATCATCGTTGACAATATAAATAAAGCGGTTTTTATATTACTTAAGTGTTGGAGTAATATGTCGTGTGTGTTTCCGATCTATGCCCACCATGCGAATAGAACCATAGATCATGATGGATCACACTCGATGAGGTCCCTAGTCAATAGTCTTCGCTGGAAGCGACTAGTATGAAATATGACTCTTCATGGCTTACGTTCTATTAGCCATAGGAAAGGGTTCCGGAGTCTGATCATAAACATCATGTGGGACATGATGTTGGACGACCCGACCTGAATATGTTCCATAGATTAAGTCATGAACATGTTCACAGTCGTAGCTTGTCAGGTATCCTTAGACCGAGGAGTCTATATGATTGCTATGCAGTAAACAACCAAGTTTGACCTGAAAGCCCAACGTTGCACCGTGACTGGGCTTCCATAACGGCCAGGATTGGCTTGGGGAATGACTGCATGAGTGACATGATAGACGGCTAAGGGATTTATCCCTCATACTATGGTATGGGAAAGATATCTGGTTCACAGCCGCTTGATCGAGAGTGACTGACAAGAAAGCATGGCCATGCACATGATACTGGGTATCATAAGGTCAGTCATCTCACACATCAAGGAACATGGATTGAGGATAATAAGGATGACGGCTCTATGCCTTATCTCAATCCGGATATCGGTGATAAAGGGATAATGACAAGGACGGCTGAAAGGTCAGAATCGACAGGGCTCGATTCGTTATGCAGGGTCGGGAAATACTGAGTCTCGTCAGTCGCCACTTTGGTAAGATCAAGTAAAATGGGATTTTACGTTGATCTTACCGACATGCATAGACCTAAGGGTCACACCGACAGTTTGATACTCGATAAGAACATGACGAACCTAATTTGGAGGGAATTGTGGCGGGGATCGCCGTAGTGGACCGGCTAGCATATTGCGCTCGGCATGGGCTCTCTTGGAGAGGCCCATGGCCGGCCCATATAGGCTAGGCCCAACAAGGACTTAAGTCATTAGATGACAATTAGTCTTGTTGACCAAAATTGGGTGGGACCCAATTTCCACTAAACTAATAAACTAGGTAGTTTATTAGCTCCACCTAGCATCTTGGCATGAACACTTGTCTCAAGTAGAGAGTTAAGTGATTCCACTTAACTAAGCATGCAAGATAGGTTGGAGAAGACAACATGCAAGTGTAGAGAATGAGAGAGAGAGTCTTCTTCTTCTTCCTCTACCTTGGCCAAACCCCCTCCAAGCTTCAAGGTTGGTCTTTTCATGTTCTTGAGTCATCAAACTCAAGAACTACGTTGGCTTTGATTCCGTTAAGGATACGTAGGCGTCCAAGGGGCTCAAGCCATTCAAAGTTGGGTGTTATTGAACCAATTTCGGACAAGTAGAGGGTGCTGATTTTCAGCACAGTTTTGTCCGACCAGTCACTTTGAGCTGTCACGCCCCAATTTCAGTAAACTGAACTCGGGACGCGAACGATTAGAATAAGAAAACACTTTGCAAACACTTCCATTAAAACAGTTTACAATTCCAGTTTAGTTCAACAAAGGGTAATTACAATTCAAAAAAAACGTCCCACAAGCGGACAAAGAAGGCGAGGTATCCGTCGCTAGACCAAAAGTCCCAGAAACCCGCTTCAAGCTCTTCAAGCTTCAGAAGCTCACCTAGTCCAGCTTACGAACGGTACCTGTAGGAAAAGAAGCTAGGGGTGAGCGTTCGCTCACCACCGCGGATAACAGACTGACTACGACATAATTAGCAGACAAAGCAGGTAACACCAACAACAACTCAACACCGGGGAAACACCATCCCCAACCCAAGTACTCTAACTTACAAACACCCACGGTGACCTTCCTCGAACGACTCAACACTCAACCACGTAAGTAGACCCGACACAACGATCGACGACCTCCTCCAAAGACACGACACAACGATCACGATCTCTTCCAAGGACTCAAAGGACAACTACACAACACCGAACAGATCACAAGGGATCGCACACCAAACAAAATCACAAAGGATCGCATACCAGCTGCTCAGTAACCTCTCCCACTCACACGAACACGGATCAGGCTAGCCAAAGAATGCTTACAACCTGTGATACTCAAACTCGGACCAGGCCAGCCAAAGAGTGCTTGCAACCTGTGTTACTCAAACCATGTCAGGCCAGCCAAAGAGTGCTTGCAACCCGTTGATACTCAAATTTGGTCAGGCCAGCCAAAGAGTGCTTGCAACCTACCGGGATCCGCAATCACAATCACAATCAAAATTCAATCACACAAGCACTCAAGGCCACTCAAGACACCTCAACAGTCAAAACTCGGGTTCAACAACCCCACGGGCACTCACTGCCACTCAAGACACACCAACGGTCAAGACTCGGGTTCAACAACCCCACAGACACTCACTGCCACTCAAGACACACCAACAGTCAAGACTCGGGTTCAACAACCCCACGGCACTCACTGCCACCCAAAACACCGACAGTAAGACACGGGCACTCATGGCCACCCAAGACACCAATTTAAACACACGGGCTCTCAAGGCCACCCAAGACGTCAAATTAAATACACAGGCTCTCAAGGCCACCAAACTCAACAATAAATACCACGGGCTCTCATGGCCACCCAAGACGTCAACAATTAAATACGGGCTCTTAAGGCCACCCAAACTCAGCAATAAATAACGCACAACAACCTTCGGCATAAAACGATGCCTCCAACAGTCCTAAGATCACTAGTTTCACAACCAACCTCCGGGCATGGTCATATGCCTCCAGTAGAACAATTATCGCTACGTTCTCTGTTCCTACGACACTACTAAGTGTCACATGCTTTTCTCTTAAACGCTACAATCCCGTATCATGCTTTTCTAATATTTAAATAAACCTACTCAACCCACGACACCCCGGTGTCACATGCAATTCTACTGTTAACTTTCCCCAGTCAGGGCCGAGATCTGGCTACTTTTCCCTACCTCAACTGAAGAGCAACCGCTACGTTTCCTAGCTGCTGACGTTCCAGCCTACTACCTCCGGGCTCCACTTCGATCGAAGCCGGACGCTAAAGGAAACACGAAAGCCATAGATTAATAACAGTTCCGCCGTTAAGTTAAAGGTCATGATTTATCCAGTTTTAAGACCGACGGTTGTCCCTTAAACTCGAGCGGGAGAAAAGCGGGGTCACGGCGAATCGGGTTTGAGTACCCGAGCACCGAAACCGGTGCATGCGAGGCACGGTCCCAATGCACGAATCCCGAGGTCCGATTCAGCGGTCCGCTTTTGTTCCTTTTTAAACCCGAAAAGCAGTCCATTTTACCCAGAGTTCCAGAGTCGTTCCCAAATCCGATTAATAACCCTTTTTCAAAACAGAACGGTTTTCATTCTAAATCAAATTCCCTTTTGATTTCAAATCTGTTTTTGTTCCGGTCTTTTGAGCCCAAAATGAATTAGGTTCGGTTTTTGAACAACCGTTCCTAAATCCCGTTTACAAATTAGATTCACAACTCCTCGATTTAAACCGTTTTTAAAACCGAAACGCTTTTAATTCCTTTTCATTTTAAAACCCTTTTTCCTTAAATTTGATTTTCCAATTTACAACCCTTTCTTTCCAAAACCGTGATTTCGATTTCAACCGAAGCAACTCCAAAAACCGTCTTTTACCTCAATCTGATTTTCCAAATCTTTTCCTTCAAAACCTTAATCAAATCTAAACCGTTTTGCTTTGTTTTACTTTCCTTTTTAATTTCAAATCCGATTCCACTTTAATCGATTTCTTTAACGGGTTTAACAGATATGATTTCTCTCGACAGATCCAAATTAAATCGAACTGAACTACACGGGAAACTGAAATGAGGGGCTCGGTTTTGAAACCGGCCGGTCACCGACGGGGACGCCGCCGGCGACCAAACCTCGCGGTGAGAATCTCACCATGGAAAAAGGGAAACGACGGGGTGGTGGAGCACGGCGAAGTACGGCGGGGATCCGCCTCGGATCCGGACGAAGACGGGCTGTTCAGTCCCGGATCTGTGCCCGCGCCGGCGAGTCCGTCTCGGCTCGGCCGTGCACGGCGACGGCGGGACTCAGGGACGCTCGGGCGCGGAGGGGCAAATGGAGCTCGCCGTGGTTGAACGGAGGTCGGAGACGGTGATTTCCGGCGAGACAGGCCTGAGAAAGGGAGGGGTTCAGCCAACGGTGGTGGCGGCGACGTGAGCTGGAGAAGACGGGGCGAAGGCGTGGCCGACCGGAGAAGGAGACGGTGGTGGTCGTGGGAGGACGGAGGAGAGGGAGCGGACGGTGAGGGAGCCGGAGCTGGTGCGTTGGCCGGAGATGGAGGCGGGAGATCGGAGCTGGCGAGGTCGGGATCGAAGAGGGAGGAAGGCCGGGATCGAGTTCGAGGAAGGAGAAGGAGTGAGGGGAGGTCGGTGCTGGTGTGGTCGGACTCCGGTGAGAGAGAAGACGGCGTGGAGGAGTAAGGTCGGGGCTGCCGTTTCCGGCGAGATGAGAGGGAGTCGGGGGTGGGTTCGAAGAGGACGAAGACGAAGAGAGGGAGGGGTGTGGGGGTCGGCTGCGCAGGACAGAAGAGGGAGGTGGGTCTGTTCAGCTGAAACCCTAGGTTTTGGCTTATAAAGCCTGGGTTGGGCCGGGTCAGCACTTGGGCCGGGTCTGACTCGGGTCGGGTCAGTCCGGTCCAGCCCAAAACATTTTTTTTTAGGCGGGTTTTACATTGAGGAGCTCGATCGGAGGATCATCCGATGTCCGATGAAGCTGATTTTTGGAGTGAACGTTCTCCACATATGGGTCTTCAATCTGACCAAAGGGATTTGAGTTTCAACGGTTTGTTTGCGAGATACACGAGCTGCAAGATGAGGCACTAGCAAAGGTGATGTGCTCAAACCTTTGTTGAATTTTCAGACTTGTTTTTCATATTTGGTAGATTCATCTCGATTGTCTCGTGGTTAATCTTCCGCTGCATCTTGTGTTTAACATGTCCACGACATCGAGACCCAACAGAGATATGATCCCAGCAGCAATTTGAGCTCTAAAGGGAATATTGGAGTCAATTAAGGATTCTTTCCAATGAGGAGGAAGTTAGTATTAACACGATTTCAAATTTGGAGGTAACAGAGATATGAAAAGGTCTCGGTTGTCAAGGAAGTTTGTTAGTTAAAAGCGTCGCTATAGAAACGGAAGTGAAGCAAAATGAGGAGATAGGGTCATTATTTAAGAGCCTAAAGAAGAAACATAAGGCTTTAGTTAACACTGTCGTCTATCACACGAGATCGTGTAGAGGAGAAAGTAAGAAACTTGAGGCACAAGGTGTTATGTCGGACAAGAGAGTGATGGGCCTTCAGACCAAGGAAAGTAGAGTTAAGCCCAATTCGGAAGGCCATGAGTTTTGGACTTATTTGAAACGAATAGGTTATAAAGCTATAGCCAAGGACGATCTCGTGATTGATCAATTGCAAAATCTTCACGCGGAGGTCAACAAAATAATGGAGTTCAAGGACGAATCAGAATAAGATGAGTGAGAGGAGGAAGGGGAGCGCGACGACCCTGCCTGTCTAGCCTGAACCGTGGAAATGAAACTTTTCTCATAGAATATGAGAGGTATGAACTCCACCCAAAAGAGGAGGAGTTTGAAAGAGTTGGTGAATAAATAGAGGCCGCATTGTAATTTATTGTGGGAATCAAATTTTTATGTTATTCATACCAAGGTTCTAAGAGAATGTGGGTTTGGAGTGGGTTGGGTTTGGAAAGCAGTCCTTGCTAATTGTGCGGCAGGTGGAGTAGTGCTCTTATGGAAAACGAATGTTTTTAAAGTGGAAAGTATAAATACTTTCTCGAATGAAATAGTGTGGACGTTCTCCTTTGTCTCAAAAAATGTGAAGTTGAATATTATTGATGTTTATGCCCCTTGTGACAACAAGGAGAGAGCTCGTCTATGGGAAAGATTGGCAGGTTTGTAGGATAATTTGGAAGAGGCAGTGATAATTGGAGGGGATTTCAATGCATTGCATCCGGGGGAGAGATTAAACTATGTTCAGGCAAGACAAGGCACAAAGGACTTTATGGATTTTACACAGCAGTTGGGTTTGGTGGATTTAAATCTTAATGGAGGATTGTACACTTAGTACAGACCGGGGTCAAATGCTTCACACTTTGATCAATTTCTAGTGTCTCCGGGAGCTATGGAGTTGTTGGGTTCGTTGAAATAGAGTGCGATGCCGAGGAACATATCGGATCATAGTGCCAATAGACACTTCCTTCCCTTGGGCGAGGTTTCTTTGGGTGTCGAAGGTGCCTACGAAGTTCTGTGTTGTGGTGTGGCTGACAGCTCATAATGCACTCCCTACAACCTGTTTTTTGGAAGATAGGAGCATGTGGTTATCTTTAAATCAGATGATGTGCCCTATGTGTGGCGCAGGTTTCGAATCAATAGAGCATATCTTGTTACACTATCTGGTGGCCTGAGCGATATGGGGAAGGATCATGACTTAGTGGAGGAACTGTAAATAATCTCGGACTAGATTTGAAATTTACTCTACGAGTGGCAGAGGTTGGGGAAAAAAAGATGGAGGATGGCGTGGTTGCAGACGGGTTATGTAGCATTGTGGGCGTTGTGGCTTCTGAGGAACTCGGCTTTATTCAATAGGTCTATGTCGACTCTAGACACGGTAGTTCTCAAGCTGCAGTAGTTTTCATTAAAGAAGGGGGAGTCTGAAGTAGTATCGGGTGGGGGCCTTTTTTGGGTCCAAATTTGGGTTGTGTTATTTGTTTTTACGGGTCACTAGGCCATGTTTTGGGTTTAGAGGAGATCTGCTAGATTTCTTTCCCTTTAAGTTTCATCTTTTAACTAAGGATTGAGTGAGTAATAATATTTTCGGTTTAAAAAAATAATTTAATGAACAATTTCAGTGATTACTATTGCATTTGCATAGGTCTTACTCGTTCATTTGAGGTTACAATATAGACGTATTAAAGTACCAAACACTTCTCTGAAAAGGGTACAAGAACAATAAAGTCGGCAACAAAAACTATCAAAAGGAAAGGAAAAAAGAAAGAAAAGAGTTTAAGGAACCCCAAAGAAGCCTTCCACTATAGCCGAAATCTATACAAGAGTAAAATACCAAGTCTCCAGTTATCATTTTTTTTGCGCATGACGAATTGGTGGAGCCTAACAAGTCATTGTTCGATTGTTAATCTAAGATGATCCCAACAAGTTGTAATGGCCTTTAGGTGGTCTTGCTTAAGCATGAAAAATAGTAATAACCTTGTGGATTGTTTCATCCACTGTTGAACAATCACACCTCACCGAATTTTTAAAAAGGGAGTTTTGATACATTCAATCTGAGGAAAAATCTATTGAGAACCACTCTTAACATAGGAACTGTGAGAACCAATCCTAACCACTCTCACCTATGATCCAACACTCATCAAAATGCCACATCATCACCCCAATTCAACCCACATACACGTCACTTCCATCCATTCTCACACAAACAATGGCATAATTGTAATAGCATGGTGCCATGTGGACAAATGTCCATTTTTTTCTTCACCAATTCACTAATTTCATATTTCCCGATTCGTTTGAACTCCGATTAACTTCAAACTTGCGCCAATATTTTTCTTTTTTCAAGGGATTTAAATCAAGATCAGTCATGAATGTATTTTGAAGCACGAAAAAAAAATTATATCAAGGTGATAAAAATAATGTTGAGCGTTGATAAATCTTCACTAATAAATGTTTTATATCGGAGTACCAAACCAAACTAGTGCTAAATGTTGATAAAAAAACATGTAATGAGGTGATAAGAAACAAATAATGAGGTGATAAAAACCATTTTCAATTTTGATAATAAGTGTGATACACTAGAGTTTAACGTTGATAAAAAAAACTTGTGATGGGGTGATAAAAAACACGTAATTCAATGATAAATCTAGTGTTTAGTGTTGATAAAACTGGTGTTCATAAAAAACATGTGATGAGATGATAAAAATCATGACCAGTTTTGGAGAATGTGATAAAACCAGTGTAAAGTGTTGATAAAACCAAGGTAAAGTGTTGATAAACCCAGAGCAAAGTGTTGATAAAAATTACCCATATATAATTTTTTTTTAAACCAGCCCTGAAATATATTTTTTTCATGCTTTAAAAAAACATGTGATGGGGGTGATAAAACACACGTAATTTGAATGATAAACCTAGTGTTTAGTATTGATAAAACTAGTGTTCATAAAAAGCACGCGATGAGGTGATAAAATCATGATCAGTTTTGGAAAATGAGGTGATAAAACCAGTGTAAAGTGTTGATAAAACCAGTGTAAAAGTGTTGATAAATCCACAGCAAAGTGTTGATAAAAATTACCCAGATTTTTTTTTAAAAAAATCAACCCCGAAATAATTTTTTTTCGTGCTTCAAAATTTATTCATGACTGATCTTGATTGAAAGCCCTTAAAAAAACAAAACTAATGGCCCAAGTTTGAAGCCAATCGGAGTTCAAACGAAGTGGGAAAAATTAAATTAGTGAATTGGTTAAAAAAAGTAATATGATAGTTTTACTAAAAAGCCCTTACCACTTACTAAAAAGCGCTGTTTTTTGCAGTCAACTACTCAATTGCATCTCATCCATCCATTCTTAAAATGGATGACTTAGAGCACCCACAGTCGTGGGCGAGAAGCAGCTGGCGAGGAGATGTCGCCGGCGAGGAGGAGGCGGGGAGCAGGCGAGGAGGAGGCGAGGAGCTCGCTGGCGAGATGCGCTGGCTATGTTCTTCTCGCTGGCAGCTCACGCCGGGGAGATGAGGGGGTTATCTCCAAAAAATCTTTGTTGTCCAATAAAAAGGCTTAGTGTCAATGCTATTTGTTTTGAAAAATAAACCCCACCTATATTATCCAAAAAATATATACACGTTCAATCGAATAACCTTGATCATCGTTTTTTATGTTAAAAAACGCTCACCATAACTACAACATTTATGTTAAACCTACCCTAAAACCTTATATAAACCCACCCTCACAAACTAAAATTCACAAACTCTCTACTATTCATCCTTCTCATAAAGTATCGTCCCGACCCTTATCCTTCTTTGTCCGTCATCATGGAATTCGATCCTGAGGATATGGAATTCGATTCTATTTTGAATGACATGCTCGAAGACTGTCAGTCAACCGAGGAGATGTTGGACGACGCTTTGGTGGATTCTCCACCACGGAAGCGCAAATACACTCGACGTGACCGGGTAGTCGCAAACGAACGGTTAATGAATGACTACTTCAACACCAACCCTGTGTACACCGAGGTGCAGTTTCGGCGTCGGTTTAGAATGCCAAAGTCGGTGTTCCTCCGTATAGTTCATGCATTGGAGCAGCACGACGATTACTTCAAGGAAAGGTTAGATGCATTAGGTCAAGTTTCATTATCTCCTTATCAGAATTGTACTGCCGCCATTAGACAGTTATGTTACGGAATTACAGCTGATGCGTTGGACGAGTATGTGAAGATAGGGGAAACAACGTCTTTGGAATGTTTGCGAACATTTTGCAGTGCACTGAATAAAGTCTTTGGTGCTACATACCGGCGGAAGCCTACACAAGCTGATATGGACCACATTTTGGCGGTTAATGAAGCGCGGTGATTCCCGGGCATGCTTGGAAGTCTTGACTGCATGCACTAGGAGTGGAAGAACTGCCCAAAGGCCCTTCGAGGAGCACATTCCCAAAGGGACCACGGTAATCGACCAACCGTTATACTTGAGGCGGTTGCAACTCGTGACTTATGGATTTGGAACTCTTTCTTCGGCATGGCGGGGTCGAAAAACGATTTGACTGTCCTGAACCATTCGAAGCTGTTCGCGGACGTTGTCAACGGTTGGCAACCATCGGTTGCTTACACGATAAATGGTAATAATTACACGCTTCCTTATTATCTTGATGACGGTATTTACCCTTCGTTGCCAGTGTTCGTAAAAACAATTCCATTACCGTCAACGCCGAAGCAGAAGAAGTATGCTGAAGTCCAAGAAGCGTGCAGGAAGGATGTGGAACGAGCTTTCGGCGTACTACAAGCTCGGTTTCACATTATCAAACAACCGAGCCGCTTGTGGGCTCCCAAGTCAATCGGTTTGGTCATGAATGCGTGCATTATACTGCACAATATGATAGTTGAGGCTGAACGTCATACATTCGACGGGTATCGTGAACAAACAGAAGAAGGTAGTCCAAGTCAACCACACATTGCACGAGGAGGCTTCGTCCCGACCAATGTCATAATTGGAAACACTGAGAGGATGCAAAATGAACGTATGCATTACCGTTTGAAGGACGATCTTGTCGAACATCTCTGGAATAAATTTGGAGACGCCTAGGTGTTAGTTTCCTATATTCGGTGTTAGTTTATTTTTATCTGTGTTGTTTCCTTTATTCGGTGTTAGTTTCTTTTTATCTGTGTTGTTTCTTTTATTCGGTGTTAGTTATCAATATTTGTTGTTTTTCCATTTAAAATCTATTTTTACATAAAAAATACATTAAAAAAATCAAATTTCTTACATCTCGCCGGCGCCTCCCCGCCAGCCCACTGCAGAACTCGCTGGCGGTGAGCTGATTAAAAAACAATTCTTTAAACCATCTCGCCGGCTGCCGGCGAGATGATTGTGGATGCTCTTAGATTGGTTCTTGCGGTTCCTACGTTAAAACATGGTTCTCACCAGATTTCTCCTCCATTCAATCTTATGGTAAATGAGTGTTTTGAGTTTGGTTAGATTTCGGAAGCACTTAACGCCTAAGAAGGTAGAAACCAAGACAGGTGCTAAACCATTTGCTATGGATGTTGTAGGTTTTTGTAAGGGCATTGCAATGTTGTATGAAGCTGGTATGTTATCCGAAGCAGAGCAATTGTTTGGATAAATATGTTTTTAAGTCATTGACTCCAAATGCCACAACATTCAGATAATTTATTGATGTTTTTCTTGAAATAGAAAAGAGTGGTGATACTAAGAGGTTGTTCTATAACAACGATGGATGTAAGTTTGAAGGTAGTCTTTGATGGGTCAAAAAAAAGTCAGAAGCTCCGGAAACTTTGCAATCATTTGATGATTATAAAGTTAAGAGAAGGTTCTTCAAGGCTAAGGACAAGCCATTTGAAAGGGGAAGGTATTGTCAGAATTGAGTTGAAAATGGAAGCTAGATCAAGAAAACGATGACGATTCAACCTAACAGTGATTATTGAAGCTACGTCGTCATTTTGCTAGTGTTGTTGATGAAGTAACAATACAACGACTTGTTCAGAGGAGAGCTCATGACCACATAGGATAAATAGGAAGCTGAGAGATGGGTTAGGAATGTTTTGGCTTCATTGTAGGAGAGCTCGTGACCACATAGGATAAATAGGAAGCTAAGAGATGGGTTAAAAATGTTTTGGCTTCATTGTAAGAGATGGTTCTCAGCTTTTGAAATGAGAGATTAGAGTAGAGATTTGTCTAGAACTATTTGTAAATCCAGTATTCTTCAGTAAGAATTCCTCAATTGTTCTTTGCTAGGATTTATATCCTGACATAGATACAAGGATAAACTTGTACATCTGTCCAAGTAGATGAAATGGGGTTGTGAAGAAGGAGAAGACGAATGTATTTTCATACCTACATACATGTAGGTAACCATGATGAAGTGACAACTACTAGCCACAAAAGAGTAATTGACTCAAGGAAAATATGCACTTGCACTAACACACTTCATATAGTTTAACACAAACAAGGGTTTGTACTGTACCAAGCCAACAAAAGCTAAGCCTTTTTTAAATACTGCAAGTCAGGAACAGAAGGGCTCTCTACACACGAGGGCCCAGCTGCAAAAATAGAGCATAAACACCATGTGTCCAAACCTACCTAGACAAACTCAAACCAAGAGGAGGTGTTTCTGGAGGTCTAATCTTCTCTTCGAACAACCACCGTTTGCCACCAACTGCTCTGCCTGTTACACAACACTTGATGAGTAAATAAATTATGCTGGTTACAAAATGTAGAATATAATTTCCTAATTAAATAGCAGAACGTCATTTAACATAATTAAAAGTTTCATGTATTGCTGCTGGTTCTCTCTGCACAAGTTAGATAATTTATCAGACTGGGTAATTTTTGAAAACTCAAACTATTCAGATGTGAAAAGAAAAAAATAAACTATACCAAATCATATAATTAGCAAAAACATTTAATAAAATGTCCATGTCATTATATTCTTCTCAGACCTTACAGCTCTACCTGTCAATTTCTAACTCTGCATGCTATTAAAGATAGAACATGTGATGGTCTGTTCAATCAACAATGAGCTAATGAGGAACCATCAGTCAGACATATGTCACACTAGTTCAGATGGATAGGTAGGGATTAACAACTGCATGATTAGCCTTTAGTACACGATAAGCTGCATTATGTTCCAAACCAAACAACCAAGACCGCTCTTTATAAAACTCTGATGGTATCTCATAAGTATTTCCTTTATTTTCTTTCTTAGTACTTAGTTCAGGCACAAAAGAAGCAATAGACAGACAAAATATATTTGAGTACAACTGAACTATGTAAAAACATATGAACATGCAAGAGATTGCAAACCTTTCAGCCATGACCAGGTTTGCAGGCACCATACTTGTCCCTTGCTACAGATAGCTTCACCTTCAACCAAAATAACCTCGGCACTTTGATGACCCACACAAGCATCTCCGTCTCCCATGGACTGCACCATTACCCTCTGCTTCAGCAGAGCTAATTCCATAATCATAAGTCAACTCTGTCAATGGAGGAATGTGCCTCATTGCAAAAAATGCAATATGAAGAAAGGACTCATTGTTGTGTTCATAAATGATTGGCTGCCAGAAAACATTTGGTGAGCAACTATGATTCATAAACCGAGCTACATTACCAACATTTTTGGCATTTATGATGAGGGGGGATGGTATTTCATAATCCTCATCAGCGTCCCCAAAATTCTCCTCAAAATTCTCCTCGTCCAGCAATTCAGGTTTGTAATTCCACTTGAACGGATTATAACTACGGGAAGTATCAAAAATATACTCATTCATTTCATTCTCCCTTGCCCTAGGTTTGTCCACAACTTCACCTGCATATTCACAAATAAAAGTACCAGCACGAATAGGATCCCATGAACGCAGCCCCCAGCCCCTATCATTTGTTTTAAACACTTCGAAATGTGCTCTCAAACCAGTCTGGGAGACTCGGTTTTTGCAGTTAGGAAAGCACGGGCATGATGGACCACATTCATATATCATTGGCTTCCGGCTGACAAGAATCCCATTGGATGTGTATGGAAAACCACCTCCATTTTTTTGGATGCATGTGCAGTTGGGATCACCAGGTTGGCACGCTTTTTTGCAGTTGCAGCCCAAAGAATGATCTGTTAATCCGTAAGATTTAGTGTACTTGAGCACAGGACTATAAGTGAAAGTATAAGGTCCTTTATCACCATCAACATCGTTTACAAGTGAAACAGGCATCCTTTCACCACCTGAAGTCAGGTCTGGACGTATTTGTCCTTCCCTTGAAGAGAAGCCATCCCTCCACCTTTGAATGGATTTCCAGACCGAGAAGGCACCAGGCTGCCCTGGTAGCCTGACCAACTTGTACTTAAATATGTTGCAGCCTGACTTTGCTTTCTCCATCCATGACTCACGTATTGTATAAAGACCATCATACACATAGACCTTTGATGATGGATTTATAGAATCCTTCACACCTCGGATTACTCTGACCTCATTTGCTCGGTGCAAACTTCTTTCCAGAGCAAGATTGCCCCTTTCTAATTTCTGATCAGCTGCTACCTTATTATCTTTCTTGTTGGCCATCCCACCCTGGCCACTATATATTAGAACATCAGTATCCTCTGCCTCATCCTCATATCCTCCGGAAGAAACAATGCTCAAAGCCACCGGTTCTTCTTGAAAATCACCCTTGAGAACCATGTAGTCGATACCACCCATGGACTGAGCATGCAATCCCACCGCACATAACTCCATCCGGAAAAAGTATATGTCCCCAACCTCAACACCGGGGACTATACCGACTCTCTTCTTCATGTTTGTCCGATACCCTTTGGTCAATAAAATATTTCCAGCTTTCAAATCTGAACGCTTACTTAGTGCAGAGTGTTCTTCAAGCTGGGCAATCCTTCGCCTGAGAGCGTCAAATGTCATTTGTACATCAACAACAGTTTCCCTATCACCATCATCTTTCAGTGCTGTACTAATTCCAACGGCGTACATCGAGCTAGAGCTTTTCCGCCCGTTGATAGATGATGTTGTCACTTGTGCTTTCCTTGACCTCTTTCTTGCTGAAATGGAGACACCAAACTGGGCGTCCGCAGACGACTCTGTATCCCCATTAGATGCTCCAGAATAACTAATGGGCACTGCAACTGTTGGGGTTCTAAATGAGCGAAGGGGAGCAGGCATAGGCGCTCGTGGGGTTTGTGTTGGGTTTGGCTCAGGCGATGGAAATCCTTGAGGTCCACTGAATGGGTAAAATGGGGCGTACCCAGAAGGAAATGGACCAGAAGGAGGTGCACATACGGTTGAAGAAGGAGCCTGAGGAGTGCTTGGGAATATAGGTACCAAACTGCGCAATGGTTTCACATCCAAGACCCTGGACTTATCAAAACCTCCTTCCATCACAACCAAAAATACACAGCAAAACCAAATTCCCAACTTTTACCAACTTGTGCTACTCTGGGATTTTCTGTACAGAAACAGATTAGAATCAGGGGAGTTATATCCAACTTCAATTAACCACAACACACAAATTAAATCATGTCACACAAAAATCACAAAAGCAAACATTATATTCTTTTAAAATGTTAATAAGAACTTCCAAAAAAAGGACTAAAACCCCAAAAAGTCATGAAGATCGAAAAACAGAGTTTGAACAGATGATAGGGTACATGAGATCCAAAGACTATTACCAAAATTCCAAACATAATCCCCAGATAAAAAAGGGTTCCTGAAATTTAGAGCATATCATATATCATGAACAAACAGACGACAATAAAATAAAAAGGGAAAAAGTTTCACCTTTCGATTTATGAAATTGGATCTTGATTCAGGGGATCGACAAGGGGGCGAAGAAAATGTGAAATTGGGTACAGCAAACGAGAAGAGAGAAGAGAGAGTATTATGTTTCTACTACGACTAGCTCTGCCTGACCTGCAGGGTGCTTCTGGTCATTTCATTTTCAATTAAATTTACGATTTTATTTTATTTTTGGAATTATGAAAAGTCAGTTTTAGCCTTTAAGAGGGACGCGTGCCTATGCCTATGCCTATGCCTATGCCTATGCGTAATTATATAGTGGTATGAGGGGTTGTTTTGTTCATTAAATTTATGGTAGCCAATACTCCAAGCTATAGGCCCAATAATTCTTTTTAAACCACAGGCGATACATGTGATTTACAATGTACCGCTCTTTACCCAGTGGACCCCTCTATTTTTCAGTTTAGTCCTTATCTCATTGCCAAGTTTGAATAAGACCAAATGTGAGTTTTTTTTTAATATTTGTGTGTAAATTTTAGGGTTAAAGGTAAAAACATATTTGTATGTATGAGTTACCAATGATAAGTTATTATAAAATTTAAAGTGTTAAATAAATGACTATATTTAGGTCACATGTTATTTACATATTTTAATGAATTGATCACATATTTTTCATATGTCTTATGAATTAGTTACATATTATTTACGTACTTTTATAAATTGATTATGTATCATTCACTTGTCTTAAGAATTGGTCACATATCATTTACATGTATCCAATAAGGCTGATACTTTAGGTTGGTTTATTATTTATGACCAATACATAAAGATAGGTTTTTACATTTACCCGTTCATTTTGTTAGAGCACTCATGGCGGGTTTAGTCGGATAATAGATTGTGTCTTAAAGGTTCTTAGTGTTGTTACATCTAGATTGGTTATTTATGTGTCAAGTAAGATGTTGTTCAAGATGTCGATCAGCAAAGATAGAAAAGATGTCTGATCAAATGTCTTTAGACATCTTGTGCATGTCCGGTGTTGAAGATTTGTTTCCTAGTTTGAAGATACTCCTACGATAGAGATCTATTCGATTTAGGAAGTATTCTTTGCGCAATGAAACTTGGAGATTCAGCTTGATCATGACTCTAAGGATTAAGGAAACCCTAGGAGGCACGATTACAAGTTGTAGGAGCTATATAACGAGTGAAGATATTCAGAGCTCCGATCGGAGCATTATTGCTGTTATTTGTAGATCATTAATGTCGTCGTTAAGACTATTTGTTCGTTGTTCTTTGTTTATGGATTCAGAGCTCCTAAGCGTGTTGGACTAGCGTATTGGGAGGCTGAATGTGCTGAACAAAGAAGAATGTTGTTGTTCTCAAACACTATTCATAATTGGATGTGTGGTTGGGTTGTGTTTGCGTGATTGAAGATTCACGAAGAACCTCTATAGAAAAATGACTAATCTGAGACTGAAGGGCTCGAAGAGTTTAATCAAGAAAGGATCTCGGATTTAGGGGGAGTCCCAATTGCACTTGTAATAATAACATAAGGTTTGATCTAGGATGATCTGAAACTTGTATGTTCTGATTGATTACATATAGTGAAACCTTTCCACTAGTAGAGTGCCCCCAGATATACCTAGGTGATGTTGCACGGAACTGGGTAACAAACTTGTGTGTCCTTGTGTGCTTGCTTGTTCTTATTATCGTTTCCATTTTGTTATAAAGCAAGGTGTCTGTTAACAAGTCTGAACATTGTGTACGACATCTTGCTATTTGCACCTAACCAGAATTTCACTCAGGTTGAAGAAATATCGACGTTGATCGATTCTATAGTAGACCCAAATCTATCAGCGACGACTTTGACCGACCAATCCGATTCTTCCATGTGGCGACGCAAAAAAAAGGCTAAAACGATTTTGTCTGATAAAATACCCATCAGTTTCGTCTTCATTCCCATACCAACCATTTTATTGATTCTTCTTCTGCAATCTTTGTTTTCAGTTCTCCGACGAATCCTCTTTAGCACACTATTCTCCAGCAAAGCTTTCAGCAGACTATATGGCGCAACTGGCTGCAAAGGATCTAGCGAAGGTATCAGTAGTTTCTCTAACGTATCCCATAGTATAATCTCCTGCGTAGCCTCTTCCATTTCTCCGGTGAAGGCAAGTGCAATTTCTTCGGGGAAGGTAACAATAGTTTCTCTGGTCTAGTTTGTAGTAAAGTTTTCTATAATGTCCAATAGATTCTCCGTCGAAGCTCCTCTAGTGAAACAAACGACTTCAATCACATATCATTACCTCATGTCACGCCCCAATTTCAGTAAACCGAACTCGGGACGCGAACATTTAAAAACATAAAAGCACTAGAAACCTGTTTTAAATAAATACTTTGAAATTACCATTTAGTTATCAAAAATAATATTTACAATACAAAAACGTCCCAACAAATGGACAAGGTACAAGTATCCGTCACTAGACTCAAAATAAAAAAGACCGGACTCCGCTCCTAGCTCCACAAGCTTCAAGAGCTCACCTAGTCCGTCCAGTGATCAGTACCTGTAGGAAAAGCAGCTAGGGGTGAGCGTTCGCTCACCACCACAGATAACAGACTGACTATGGCATAATTAGCAGACAAATCCAGTAACACCAAAACCAATCCAACACCGGGACTACAATCCCCAACTCAAGTACTCAACTGACCCACAACCCATTACCTTCCACGACAGACTCAACCTCAAACTCGTAAAGTAAACCCGACACAACCATTTATGACCTCTTCCAAAGACACGAACACGGATCAGGCTAGCCAAAGAATGCTCACAACCTGCCGAGACTCGAACACGGATCAGGCCAGCCAAAGAATGCTCGTAACCTACCGAGACCCGAAACGGATCAGGCTAGCCAAAGAATGCTCATAACCTGTCGAGACCCGAAACGGATCAGGCTAGCCAAAGAATGCTCATAACATGTCGAGACTCGAATTTGGTCAAGCCAGCCAAAGAATGCTCGTAACCTGCCAAAATCCACACCACTCCCCGACACGAAGTCGGGTTACTAACCCCGGGCAAACACAATCACAATCACAAGCAAAGCTCAACAAACAGTAACAAGACCAGTTCAACACTCCATAAGCACTCATGGCCACTCAAGACTCCAACGGTAAGGACTCGGGTTCAACAACCCCACAGGCCCTCATGGCCTCCCAAGACACACCAACTGTAACTCACGGTCTCAACGACCCCACGGGCACTCATGGCCTCCCAAGACATCCCAACAGTAAAACACGGGCTCTCAAGGCCACCCAAGACACCAACAACAATACACGGGCTCTCATGGCCACCCAAGACATAAATTAAACAGTCAACCTCCAGGCATGGTCATATGCCTCCAGTAATTCTAATATCGCTAGTTCTCTGTTCCTCCGACACTACTAAGTGTCACATGCTTTTCTCATAAACGCTATGTTCCCGTATCATGCTTTTCTAATATTCGATAACCTACTTAACCCACGACACCCCGGTGTCACATGCAATTCTACTGTTAACTTTCCCTAATCAGGGCCGAGATCCGACCACTTTTCCCTACCTCGTATATAACTCCAAAAGTGCTCCACTAAGCCTCGACGTGATCCCAATCACTTGCCGAGCTTCCCTTTGCCTCGGTCCGCAGCACGATTTAAAAGAACACAATTTTTAAAGCACTTTAAACTCGCAGGAAATAAACTGGAAATTAATAAAATTAACGCCCAAACGCAACCCCAACAATGTCGATCACTCCCAAACTTCCCAATTACTCGACATTGTCGATAAAGGACCCGTAAAGGCCCGATTCGCCCGACATGGCGAATCTGCCCGGGTTTTGTAAATGCCCTTCCGGGGCTCCAAAAATTCCCGTTTTCGTTTCTACGGTCTTAGAATAATTCAAGGATCCCAATGCACTTGACGGAATCGACTTCCGACTTCCGAGTCAATTAATCAACGTTTAAAGTTTCTAAAACCCGTTAATTACAACTTTTCCAATTTAAATCCAAATTTCGATTCGGTTAAGGATAAAAGGTCCGGGGAACGTTTTAAACCACTCGAGCAACAAACCCGAGCACCCGAGCACGTGGGCCCCACCCGACCCACTTGGCCGTGGACCCTAGGGTTCAAAGTGAGGCTCGGCCACCATGGTGGTGGCTGGTCCCAGGCTCCGGCCAGCCACCCCATGGCCCGCCGGCCACCACCCACGGTGACCGGAGCTCCTCCCGAGCTTCCGGTCACCGGAAAACGTGCAATCTCACCTCCAAACACCTCTAAAACGTCTCCAACACCTCCTCAACCTCCATACAACCCTAAATCATTCATTTTAACAAAACCCTAGCTTTCCAAAATAAACAAAACGAGAATCGGTTTGGTGTATACCGTAGAGGAGGACGAGGGGAGATCGATTTATCCTAGCCTTGAGACGATCCAATGGATGTATGACATGAATAGTGGCTTCACAACCCCAACTCCCTCTCTTCTTCTTCTCCTTCTCTCTCTAAACCCTTTTTTTTCTTCTTCTATTTTTCTCTTCTTCTTTTTTTGATTTATGGCCGACCCCCCTCTCTATATCTCTCTTCATCCCCCCCCCCCCCCCCCAAACTAACACCACCACTTGTCCAACAAGTGGTAGAGGGGGGGTCAGCCATAAATCAAAAAAAGAGAGAAAAGAAGAAGAAAGGGTTTAGAGAGAGAAGGAGAAGAAGAAGAGAGGGAGTTGGGGTTGTGAAGCCACTATTCACGTCATCCATCCATTGGATCGTCTCAAGGCTAGGAGAAATCGATCTCCCCTCGTCCTCCTCTACGGTATACACCAAACCGATTCTCGTTTTGTTTATTTTGGAAAGCTAGGGTTTTGTTAAAATGAATGATTTAGGTTTGTATGGAGGTTGGGGAGGTGAAGCCTCTACTAGATATTTTCCAATCAGATTCGCGAAAATCGGACGTTTCTGGCCCCGAACGGGCACTTTTTCCCAAAAATTACGAAACTTGACGGGCCACAAGGAAACGGCTCAACTAAGACCGCTGCGACGACGGCTAAGCTTTTTGGATCCAAAACGGTCCTCGAATGGACCAAAACGTTGCTCGGTTGACTTTTCCAGCGAAAAGTCAACTTTTCCCAAATTGATCAGAAAGTTGCCCTGAGTCCCCCGGAACTCATTTTGGTCGAAACCGGGGTCATCTTAAGTCCGGTAAGACCCTCGGGGTCAAATTAGGTTAAGTTAAGTGTCTGTCTTAATTTTTTTTAAAATTTTCCTGTTTTTCGCAGGTTTGACTGGCGTTGACCGGAAGTGGTTATTACACCTCAACATATCACGGGATTCTCTAGCGAGTGGGAATATGTCATCGACTTGCATACCTAACAATACTACGATGAAGGAGATGGTCAATATTTTTGGGAGGACCCGTACGTCCAACCCTCAAAGTAATCTTCCTTCCTTGCCCCATCCCCAACCCATTCTTCCATCCCAGTGTCAGGCCTAACCTGCCCGCCACCTCACATATGAGTGAGGGTGCCACCTACTCCGACTCGTTGGGCGCAACTATCTAGTAGTTCGCGAAAGGAGATGAAGGTTCGATGAACTCAAGACGATAAGACAACCCTCGCGAATGTGTAGCTGAACCACTAAAAGGACCCGGTTCATGAATTGAACTAGACGACACAACGTTTTTGGGATAACATGACAAAGGATGTCGCTATCATGACTGGGGAAAGCGAGGAGAATGAAAAAAACGAGAAAGAATGAAAGGACCATTAAAGTGTGATGAACCAAAAAGTGAAGTAGTTTTAGGGTGTTGGTCTAAGTTCTTCAAACATATCTACCAAAGCGGTCGCTTAGACAATCAAATCATGGTTGTTGAAAAGCAGGATTACAAACGCTAGTATGATCATGACTTCGCCTAAAAGCGCTGGTGAAATCTTGTTACAAAGAAACACTAATGGCAGTATTGGCACAAGAACGAGTTATGTCAGACTATGAACGACTACATTAGTGGCACAAACGGAGGGAAGACCCCAGTGACAGATTTTGGAAATGGATATTCTCGTTGTCGAGGCCCAAGAAAATATCGACTTGGTACACAATCGCCGACTTGAGTGCCAAAAGACGACAAAGGCGAGGATGAAAATGGTCTAATTGAGGCACCCATGGATTTGAAATTGGTGAAATTTCTAGAAAAAAAAGAAGTATCATGCAGGCACAAATGAAACGACATTGAGAACTTCCAAACGTTGCATGCTAGTAGTTTCCAAAGAAGATGGAGCTTCCGGTGAGGGAGAAAAAGGATGGAACAACGATAAAAAACGAGAATGGGACAACGTGCATACATGAAAAATGAAGAGGGCATTGGGCTTTTAGTGTTTAAAGGGTTATTTACGATAAGGTACCCAAATGATTCGTCCACGAACGATAAGGTACCCATATGTTTCAAATGAACGATAAGGTACCCAAATGATTTGTCCACGGACGGAATTGGCATATTCCGTTAGAAAACTAACGGAATATTCCTCCAAATCAGACATGTGTAGTTAAGTGGAGTGTGAAATGACGATTTTGCCCTTATCAATTTCAACCTTATAAATGTAATCTTAAAATTACCATTTTACCCTTAGATTAAAATCAATATTTTATTTTTTAGAGAATCAATTTTTATTTAAAAAATTAATATTTTATTTAAAATATCAGAATGTAATTTTAAAAATTAAATTTTATTTTAAAAAAATCAGTTTTTATTTTAAAAATTAATATTTTATTTTAAAAAAAAATCAATTTTTATTTCAAAAATTAATATTTAATTTATCAGAATTTAATTTTTAAAAATTATATTTTATTTTAAAAAAATCAGTTTTTATTTTAAAAATTAATATTTTATTATTTAAAAAAACAATTTTTATTTCAAAAATTAATATTTTATTCAAAATATCAGAATTTAATTTAAAAAATTATATTTTATTTTCAAAAAATCAGTTTTTATTTTAAAAATATATATTTATTTTTTTTAAAATTAATTTTTATTTCAAAAATTAATATTTTATTTAAAATATCAGAATTTACTTCAAAAATCAATTTTTATACACTTGAAATTTACCAAATTCTCAAACCCAGGACTGTGCAAATTTTGCAACCCATCAACATCATTTACCTTCCCAATCACAAACCCGATAGAACCCCACCGTGTGGTGAGATCAAATTGAAACACAACCAAACCCATGCTCTATATGTTGAGATAAAACTTAAATCAAACACAATTTCACAAATCTTGAACATGAATGGGAAGAAGAAATTAAACACAATTTCACAAATCTCCAGATTTACAAATCTTGAACACGAATCAACAAAAAATCAAACACAATTTCAGATCTGGGAGAAGAAATGGCGTTGCATGCTAGAGATGTCGGGGGATCTGGCGCCTGAACTCATCCCCGTCGTTGGCCTTTCCCTGAACTCGCCGACGCCGACTTTCCCTAAACTTGCCGCCCCCGGCCTTTCCCTGAACTCGATGGTACCATCGCGAGGTAGAAGGTGAGGTCGCAGTTCGTGCAGGCCTCGCTGCTGGCGTGGGTTTGCTGGAGCACGCTGAAGCACGATGCCTGAACTCATCCCCGCCATTGTGATGAACTCTGCCGGCCACCGTCGTGAGGGGCGGCGATGGTGAAAAGGGAGAAGACGTGTGCTGGATGTGAGGGGCGACGATGGTGAAAAGGAAGAAGACGTGTGCTGGATGTTAGGTTGTATTTGATTAGGTTTTAAAAAATAAACTAAAGTAAAATATAAAAAAGAAAAAAAGAAATTAAAGTAAAAGAAAACAAAAATGGTTTCTTTAAAAAAAACAAATTTTAAAATTAATATATTTATTATTTTTTGAATTATTAAATTAAAGTATATTGATAAATATTTACCCTAATTAAAAAACTAAATATAAAAAAAATTAATTGAATATTGAAATTTAAATAAATAAAAAAGTCAACTGAAATTAAATCTAAAATTGAGGGTATAATGGTCTTTTCATTCTTAAGTCAAAAGTCACCTGAAATGTCAAAGGGTAAAATAGTCATTCTACATAATTCTGTTAGTTTTTTTAACCCCATTAACCCAAATCGTTCGTGGAAGAAACATTTGGGTACCTTATCGTGAAAAAAATTCATAAGGGTACCTTATCGTTCGTGGACGATTCATTTGGGTACCTTATCGTAAATAACCCGTGTTTAAACCCTAGAATGCTCGGTTGGGAAAATGTCAAGTGCAACACACATTACCACTTTTCATCCAAAATCAAACGAAAAAGACTAAAGTGAAAAACAACAACTTAGAGTATTGAAAACAAACGTTTTTTTAGTTAGTTGGAGTAAAGTGAAAAAGTTATCCAGTTAGATAATTGTTATATATAATTCTCCCTTCATTTCATGTCGCTTTGAAGATTTTTATTATATATCACTATCAGTTTGAATGAATAGAAAGTATATAAATAATAGTCACATGATGACCCGTTTATTATTTTATATTTTCAAAAGTAGAAAAACACCCCATATAAATCTAAAGTTTAATGATTTTATTGTTTTTTATTTGAAATAAAATGAATAATGATAAAAAGCAAGAAGAACTCGTCTAATTATTAAATTCCATATAAAATGTCGAGATTTTATTAGAAGTTATATGTTTATCTATTGTATTGGAAAATATACAAATAGAAACCTATGCTAGAAAATGAGATATTGAACAAAGTCTATTTTTGTAGGGACTCATGTCTGGTGATTGTATAATTAATGTTTTAAATTATATAATGAAATACACCCGTTTTTAGAATAAGAAGAAAAGGAGGGGAGAAGGGGTTGAGTGGCGGAAGGTTGAGGGGGTTGTGTTGGGTTAGGGTTTGGGTTAAATAAGTAACCTTTTAGAATTTAATAAAAAAATATAAACAAACATATATAAGTCAGATTTTAGAATTAAATAAATGAACTAGGGTATTTTGGGTATTGCTGAAAAAGTGAACAGTAAACGAACGGAAACAACTAATGGAAGGGGATTTTGGTTACACGTTGAAAGATCAGAGTATGTATCGGTTAAAAAAAACTTAAGGGTAAACATTAGATAATCGTGCCAACTTGAGGGTATGCATTTGTAGTTTTCCCTTTTTATTATTATTGCTTTTTCCGATGATTGGTGGTTCGCATATCAGTCCAGACAATGGTCTTGTGCCCTCTCCCAGTGACTAGTATGTAATTGATTTCATGATACTGCATACATATAGTGGCGGATCCAGCTTTTTAAGTGAGGGGGGGGGGGGGGCACCAATTTTTTTTTAAATAACGTCATATTTAAAAAAACATTGTTCAAATAATATAATTAATATTAAAATGAATAAACGACTACTTATTATTGCATATTTTAAAAATATTTTGAACAATTTCATTGTTAATACAATCAAATTTAACTTTTTTGTTGTGTACAATCATACTATCATTCATCTGTTAGTCACCCATTTGATTTTTCAATGAATCGTAATAATATTCATAACAGAAAATAATATTTTTTCTTCATTCGATCATACTATCTTTTGAAACATCTATCTTGTAAAGAGTGACTTCAAAATTTAAATCTATCAAATCTTAAAGCCTACATAATGACTTAAATAAAAATAAATCTAAGATTAAAAAAATTAAAAACAATTAAGAAACAAAAAAAAAATCAGTTTAGAGAGCATAATTGATCCATCTCTCTTTGACTATAATAATTTTGTAGATAATTCAAGACAAAACAATATATTCAATAAGAATAGATTTTTCTAAATTAATTAGAATTGAGAAATTAAAAAACAGAAATAAAAAATATTTAAAAAATATAATTTACAATTACAAAATGACACTACTGTCCATTCCCAAAAGATCCTGTATACTCACATGCATTATTTGTAATAAGGAAATATGAAAAGAACGATGATGAGGGGGACACAGTTAATATATGTGATTAAAATAGGTAATGAAATTTTATTTGAAGGAAGTTGAGGGGGGCACGTGCCCCCCCTGAGTACCACGTAAGTCCGCCCCTGCATACATATGAACTAAATTGTTCTAAGACCATAAGAAAAACATTATTTGATTTTACCATCGTTAACCATATCATGCGTTAATTGGACTTCAAGTTTACTTATGCCCGTGACCAACTCTTTGTGTGAATCAAAAGTTATGTGTCTTATATGGTAGCGTATATTTAGATTTAACAACCATTTTACTTTTTTGCCCTTTATTTTTCTTTTCGGGGATGTTGAAGTGACAACCCACGTCCCTAGGTTTTAGCAAAATACTAGTGATATCTCTACTCCATGTGTGTTCGACTGGTACTTAGCCGTTTATATATTGGTTGATAATCGTGTCCTGGTGCACGTTAAAAGAGGAATTTGACAGTTAGTCATCCCCACTCGTCAAAAATGTCTGAAATGTCACCTATACAACGGGTTCAGCAACCACTACTTTGGGCGGTGGTCTTTTTTGTTGGCTCTCGGATTTTGTTATTTATCAGGTTTGCGTTGTACTTTATTTTGCTCGTTTGCGGAAATGATAATTTGTGACTTCTTTTTTCGTTGTGTTTTCCATTGTATTAATTTTTTTCTTACAATTGGACCCACTGCTACTACAGAAATAATAGACTGTTGATTCGGGGTATAATTCCCACTTATTTTCAACAAAAGAACTCAATTGGCCCGAATCAGACCGATTTCGTCTAATATCATTGTAAATGCTCTTAATCTCATGGAAAAGAAATAGTTTATTTATCCTCTTTTAGCTGGATTAAAACAAATTAGTTAGCGGTCCATTAACATCTCAAAGACACAAGATCGTCTCCGTGACCAAAAAGCCGTTGAAGCTCCACGGTTAAGCAAATGTTAGGTGTTTTGCTCAAGATCTCTAAAGTTAGTTCTGAGTCTTTTCTATCAAACTAAAACTACCCATATCATAATTACCTCTTGTAATTTGCATTTCAGAGAGTACGAAGACTATAGAATTCAAAGAAATTTGTTGACAAAAAATGAACTTAATTTGATTCATCTTATTTGTTTTTTTGGATCAGAAGATTCATCTTATTTTGTTCATATCAGTTTGTGATCATCCACATGTAAGACTTGCTTGTTTTACTCCTCACTTTCACTATTTCTAGGTGTAGGGAAGCTTACTATTCAAATTAGTCTCAAAAACACTATATTGTGTATGCATACTGCTATTCTTATTTCTTATTCACATGATCCACACTCTTTAATAATTGTTATGTTTATTTTGCTATGTAATCTTGGAATGGATCCGTTTTTATTGTAATGAGTTCTTTCGAATCACCTGAAACAGTAAAGAAAGACAAAAGGAAAAGAAAGAAGAAACCTCAGTAAACCTTTAGAGTGACGACTCGTTCACTTTGTATGAGTGACAAGGAAATGCTAGAGGCTCAGCGTCGAAATGAGGCTTGGAGACGTTTTGTCGCTACAGGGACTCTGCTGTAGATAAATTTAAGGATGATGTTCTCATTCTATCGATTATCATTTTCTTTGTATTAGACCGATGTCCCTTTTCTTATTTTGTTTTTCGTCTTTTAGGAAGATTCTCTTATCACTTTGTGGTAGAGTCTCTTTTGCAGGTTTTTTGGGATAATTTTTTTAGCGAACCTCTCTCTTTTTTCTCCATTTTGGGATAAAAAGATTAAAAGAATCATCATCTATATAAAAAACAAAAGTAGATGAATATTTATTAAAAAATAATGGAAATTTCTTCATTTCCCATCATACTAACTAAAAATATTAATAGCATTTCCCATAATGTAAGAAACTGAACGAATAGAATCTATCTACTATATACAGAACTGAGATAAAACATAGTTAAGGTTATCCACAATAGCGTCGAAACTGTGTGTAATTGTATCGTCGATTCATATGGCAAACAATTTTTTAACGTCGAGTCGGGCCTGCGAAGTCTGACCGCAGTCGAATCTTTGAAATATTCGAATCAACGTCAAGGGATTAGAAGACTCGGGGGGGGGGGGGGGGGGGCTGTCGAATCAGCGGATTCGGACCCAGACAAATCGGGCCCAATGAATAAGCGTCAGACGCGTGGCAACAAGTAAAAATGCCGAATTTAATTTCGCCTATTAAATATTCAACCCCCGAAGCTTCTTCTTCACGAATCCTCTACAACATCACCTCAGTTCCACCATTTCGGCGATCTTCTGCTTGGCATAACCCTTCGATTCCGACACATTTTTTCCCATATCCCCCTGTTTCTTCCTCGTCCTTATTTTATCCAATCGCCTCCACCAATGTTACTGCAATGACCGACTCGAAGAACATGTGGTACCCTCCGGCTTCCACTTGGTAGACGAAGTTTCTCCACCATGGCACAGTCTCGACGAAATCCATGATGAATACCATCCACGCAGATGTCGGGAGTCGGACTTCGTACCCGATTCGCAGCAGTACGGTGAGGACGAGGAGGAAAGGCATTGGTCCAAGACCTAGAGGAATACGTCCCGCGCCGCCGGACCAACGAACGTTGCCGGCCACCCTAGAGCCAAGCTGCAACCCAGACACGTTGGGTTCATCATCGCCATTCCTCGGTGGAATAGCGTACGAGGACCCAAGGACTTGGGATACGAGAGCGGGTTCGTGGAATTCTTCGACGCGCATGGGGTACACCAGGACGATAGTCCATACTGCACACCGTCCACGACCAACTAAAGCAACGTACCGAATGATCGTACCACCACTAGCTCTAGTGGAGAAGGAGTCCCAGAACCCGGATCCTACTCGCCATTACTGTCACACCCCAAATCCGGTTTTGACCGGACTCGAGACGTGAACTAAAACAGTAAATAAATAAAACGAATTTAAAACCAAAACGATTCTCAATTAACAGTTGAAAAGCTCCGAGTAAGCTTAAGATTCAACTGCTCAGTAGAAACCATAAAATAAATAAGTTCAACAACAAGTAACGGTACGTCTCTAGACACCTAGACAAGACCCTCGCTGGCTCCCAAGCGCCGAGAATCCCTCTAGCACAAGTCCCGCTCAAGACCTGAAAAACAACAAGGTAAAGGGGTGAGCTTTTGCTCAGTAGGAAAAGTAGTTAAGGTTATGAACATCCGTTCATCACCACGAGTAACCGTCCAATTAGGGCATACTAGCAAAGCATAACTACTAATAACGCCCACGGGAAGTTACCAACCACAAATCACTCTCACAAGACCCAAATCACACTTAAAACATCGCACACAGTCAACGACCGGCATACAACACACAGCATAACAAACACATAATCCACACAACAGTTCCCAACATCACCGGCTATCACAGCCCGTCCCAGTTATATCGTACCGGAACACACAACATCGGTCTCGACATCTTCCCGTCACGTAGACTCGGGGTAATATCCTCGACCGGCAATGCATTCAGTCGGATGTCTTCCCGTCACATAGACTCGGGGACTCATGCATACCGGACCGGCACATACCTCGGTCGTACGCCTTCCCGGACCACATAGCATCGGGGTAATGATCACACCATTCTTGTCCTCGATACCCTACACCGACATACTCTCTCAGTGTAGGTATCATACCGGACACACCTCCTCTTAGAGCACACATCAAGAGAATAACACGCATCACAATGCATAATTCGACCACGGTATACCAACCGAGTCAACTCACCATAACACAGCACATCGGTCTATCACTCACCCGATCATATCACAACCAATGGTTCACATCACATCACGCATGACACACTTGCCCAAACATAGCAACAACATGCTACATCGAGTATACCCTAACATGCTTCTCAATTAAACAAGACAAAGTCACAAATCATGCATCTCAATCAAAGATCATGACATTTCAATCAACACGCAACCTAAGGGCTCGACATGGCCCGCATGCATTTCTACAGCACGACAATCCCAAACTTACGGCTCGACATGGCACGTAAGCTATCCCTCATTTCACTCGTTCCTCACATCCTAAACATGCAATTCTAATCATTAAGCCAAGTAATTACAACCTATATGCATACTAGTAACTTTCCACAATTAAACCGGTATTCTCTACGTTCCCAACCTCAAAAGCACTCCAATCCAAGCTGCGGACGACCTGACTAGCTTCCTCTCCGTCACTCACGATGTCCATGGGTCTCCTTCTCCGTCAAGCTCGGGTCGAAAGTCTTGGATTACAAAACAAAATTCAAATCAAAACCCAAATAGTTGCGTTCTTAACGAGAAATAATTAAACTAAGCCCGAAAGTCCAACATGGGCTAAAAACAAAAAAAATGTGCTGGAATGAGGCCCAATCCGGGTGGCCCACAGGCCCAGAAACCGACCCGGCCCGGAGCCAGGCACGCCGGCCCGGACCAGGCACGGTCCGTGCTGCACACCGTGCCGGACCCTGCCCCGGTCTGTGCGTCACTCTGTGCCGGAACCTAGCCCGTTCCGTGCGGCGTTTCGTGCCGGCCCAGACAACCATTCTTCCTCCTTCTTCCACTTCGTTTTCTACGAATTTCTCTTCAAAACCTCCATTGATGACCTCTTAGAACTCCAAATCAGACACCCTAACCTCCAATACTTCAACACCCTCAATGGGTTCCATCAAAACTACTTAAAACCAAGTCAAAACAATCATCTAACTCAATTTCTTCTCCAAAAATCAATTATCTAACTCAATTTCTTCTCCAAAAATCATCATCCACCATCAAAGCTCCAAACACCAACCAAGTTCATCATTTCTCCTCAAAACCCATGAACCAAACTCAATAAAAACGAAAAAGGTTTGGGGATTTACCTTGAGAATGGAGAATAGATGAAGAAACAATAGAAAATGGAAGGATTTTGGTAGAAAATGGGTTCAAGACCCCCCTCTTCCTCCTTTCTTATTCTTCAAGCCACCAAAACTCCCCTTCTTCTTCCTCTCTCTCTCAAATTCGGCCACAAGCACAAATGAGCTGAATTGATCTTGGTTTTTGTGCCTTTAACCTACCTTCGAAATCCCCAAAACGTCCAATTACACTTATCTCTTCAAGGCAACACAATTAAGGGACATATGAGTCTTTTTAACCCTCTTTCTTCCCCTCCAAGTGGGGACCACCTCTACTCAAATTAAATCCAACACTTCTAATTTAATCGGTTTTGTCTCTAATCGGATTGCGTTTGACCGATAAAAGGTCCCAGGTTGACTTTTCCCAACATTACAGTCATTGGAAAGGAAACGGCCCAATTAAGCCAACCGTAACGACGGCTAAGTTTTTGGGCCCCGGAAAGGTCCCGAATGACTCCCGGAGTCATCAGTTGACTTTTCCAGCAAAAAGTCAACTTTCACCGAAAACCTCCGGTTCGACCGAGATCGACCGGGGGCGGTTCTTACAATTACCGAAAATGGACACGACCGGAGGAGTGTTGCGTTGGTTAAATCCTGACTCAACAACTCCGAGAACTCAATCATTGGGGCTGACCAGTCATTAGACTAATTTTGGGAGTCCATCGCGAGTTCGTCCAAGCCACGATGCACCAATATGGAGACAACCGGTCGACGAAGAAATGCAAGCAACATTGGAGCATAACTACCCGGAAGGTGAATATGTTCCAAGGTTGTGAGTCGAGGTTCATGCACATCTACCAATCAGGTAGATCCGATTAACAGGTCACCGAGGATGTAGAGCAGGACTACGTGGAGAGATACAACCACATCTTTGCTTGGTAGAACTGGTGGCAGCTTGTGCGAGAGAAACCATGTTGGCAGCATCTTGTCGAGAACGAGTTCTCGACCACTACCGGTGATTTCATTGGGACTGATGGTCGGCGTACACCAAGAACTCTCGGCCTTAGCGACCCAATGTCTCAGATGGACATGCTAGCTGCCGCTGTTGAAGGTGCCAATGCAAGACGGCTAGGACAAGTCTGCGGTCATTGGCCTTTGGGTCGAACTGCTGCAAAGGCTAAGAAGAGGAAAGGGTGGGAGACAGCCCAACCTCAAGAACACCAAGCATTGACCACTAGCTTGAAGCCCATCGAGCATGAGCGGACCTTCCAGCAACAGGGCAAGAAGTCCCTTATGCGGGAGTCCCGCTTACTCTAGGATAAGGATACCTCCAACATAGATCCACACGATTTGGCAACCCATAGGCTTTTTCTAGAGGGCATGGGCAAGAGGATGTCGATGTTGGTCTGAGATGTTGTCCAATTTTTTGTTGTACATACCGAAATATACTTTCTGTACTGGGCATTTAAATATTAATATACGTTATTTGTGTTTCAGGATGTTAAGGAGATTTATCATTCCATCGCACAATACTAACAACATTCCACTAGAGCATAACACGGCAACCAATATTGCACCATATTTGTACCACTAAATAACGACTAAATTAGAGAAGCGGAAAAGGATTTAACCGAACTTTCTTAGTGAAATAATTTTATGTAATTGCAATTTACATTAAAGTCTAACATTTGTACTCCGCCAGCTGTATTTATACATTGAAACTCGTCAACATTTCAATAAAATAACGCGAAAAAGTACCCGTCATCTATTCAGAGGCCAATCACGGTCTATTTGCCACTGTGAACATAAACGACTAGATTACGTTCTCGGGTCTAATCAGGGTCTGTATAAGGTGTATTCTCGGTCTAATTACAAGTTTAATGTGGAAAAACGACTCAATCAGACCGAGATCAGACCAATTTGGTCTAATCCCATTGTGATAGTCTAAGAGGACTACACGGCACATTTTTTAGTCTGAGTATAGCTAACCGAGAAATATGTCAACTTCGAATGGTTAAATAATGTTTTCCAATCATGAAATCCGAACCAATAAAAAATGCGTTCCACACTATTGAAAACTGTGTTTCAATGATAAAATTGAACTGATGGAAGAAGTGTTCCTCTAATGAAAACTGTGTTTTAATGACTGGTATAGTGTAACCCAACAAAAACTGTTTCAGTCTAGTGAAAGCATCAAATCTGTATGGTATGAATAAGAAGCGCTTCCGGAGTAGCACTAAATCTTCTGGGAGTTTCAAACTTGTTTACTAGACAGATTTAATCCCCGGCAAAGTATACAGAACTGAAGCAGAAAAGGACCCGCCTCATATCGATTATGCATTCATGGAAGCTTACCCCGCCAATTGGCTGTTGAGGAATTCCAGCACTGAATTGCGCTGCAAAAAGAGGAACAAGGACTAATGTGATCAGAGATTCCACCACTTGTGGGCAAAAGAAAGCTCAAAATGTGATCTTACTCTTTGCTCGAGACCAGCTTCCTCGGGTTTTAGCGTCAATGAGCCCAACAACTTTATGGCTTCCTCAAAACCATTGATTGCATCATCCTCGTTTCCCAAACTCCTGTCAATATCAGCAACCTTTGCAAGAGAAACAGCTACATCCAGAATCTGCCATCGCAATACGAAGGAAACATAAAATGAAAGATGGTAATTGAAAATCATAACACTATTAAGACATGAAGAAAAATGGTTACCGACCTGGGATGGCACATTTGGATGGCACTTGGCAGAATCACGACGAATGTCTAGAGACCGAAAATAGTAAGATCTTGCCGCTTGTAGGTTCTCATAGTATTTCATATCTCCAATTTTATTAAGTGAAACAGAAAGTGTATGTGCAACCTGCAAAGGAGAGAATATCCACAATAGTTGGGATATAATGGATCAAGCTCACAAGTAAATCTTTAGTTGCAGTGTATATGGACTAACCTCTAGGTCATCTGATGGAAATTTAAGAAGGAAATCGACACTCTCTTCAAAATAATTTACTGCAGTACCAACATCTCCTATTGCCCGACTGCAAAATATGATATTTTTTAACTTAACACAAACACTTGAAAAATAATCATTTATATTCTCCGAGAGCATCAGATCAATGAGAGTAGTTCAAAAAGTACGTTGAATGAACAACCAAAATAGAACAAAAGCAACAATTTCAATTGGGTTCTTAGTCTAACTGCTTTCTTCAACTACCTTAGAAATGTTTTTCCTAATTTCTAATATTAATAAAAAAATACTGATTTTCATACGCTACCTACACAGCAAACTAGATTTTCATTCAATCTCCACCACAAGTTAAAATTCTAAACAGTGGCTAAGAGCGAATAGTCATTCACCCTCTGAATGCATGGCCAGTAAATATTTTACTACTATGACAGAAGACAGAAAAAGAACAGACCAGCAATCACCAAGCATTCCCAGAACTGCTCCAAGCTGTGAGCACAACTCTGGTGTGTTTCCCTTTCTGTCTAACTGATCACGGACATCTTCGGCACAAATGCTGAGTCTTGACTTGGCACTTTCAAAGTTCTGAGCACGAAACGCCTACACAACAAAAGGCCAAAAGAAATGACACAAATGAATGCAAGAGGCATTTCACAGTAGTCTATATAATATGAGAAACAGGGACACTAAAAAATTTCGTGAGATATATCTATACTCCTTTCACAAATAAGTTAATAACTGACAATGAAAAATACACTCACTCTCATGGACTGTTGTACCAAGAAAGCACCCCTCTCCAAGGAGACATCCTCATATATCACTGTTTTCTTATCACCTTCTACTTCCTCCTTGTCAGCTTCATCCGTTTTAACCTGAGGCCTCTTGATTCTGGCATGTCCTTGAATGAATCGATCAACCATACCCTGAAGATTTGCATCAGCTTCTATCTTTTCAATGTCAAGTCCACACAAAGGGCAGTCCTTGAAACGCAGTATACACACCCTAATATATACCCCAAAAAAAAACTAATTAGAAAGTCCCATAAAGCAGCAATCACAGCCCAACAACGTGTAAAATTTCGAGAAATACGCGTACTTGCAGTAAACATGAGAACAGGGGACGCATTTGGAGCAATCAAAGAGAAGGGCCTGGCAAATCATGCAACTGAGAGGACCCAGCTTGAAGGTCTGAGAATCATATCCAAATGGGCACTTGGGAGCAACAGTGGCGGAGTCACCGACAGACTCCGTCTTGGCATCGTATCCAAATGGACACTTGAGAGCAGCGTCACCGTCAGAATCCTTCTTGGCCTTCCCATCTTGCTCAGCCGGATGTTTATTCTGGTTCTCACCCACTTTTCTCAGTGCAACATCCTCTGGAGGAGCTGCCTTTACAAAGGGGCAAAGTGGTGTCATCCTTGTCACTACCACTACTCTGAAATCACACCAACATGCTCCAATTCAGATTTTCAGTGATTTTAAACGCCCACATATGACAAAACGGGGTTTAATTGAACAAAACCCCTAAAACAAATTCATTTTCAATGCACAAAAATATATATGAAATATACACCTAATTACAGACTGAGCTCATTAATTCAAACAGAACATGACAAAATCACAATAATAAACTGATAGGAGCATGAACTTTAAACAGTTCTGATACAATTAAAAAAAAAGAAGGAAATGAAATGAAAAGCGATTTAGATACTAAAAATTCAAATCAATGAAGGTATGAGATTGCAAACATGAACATGCCCTAATAATTTTAACACCAGCAGGAGGAGGGATCGTTGCCGGTTGTATTTTTCCTCAGCAGAATTGAATTTACCTCAAAAAATCAGAATGCGTGAAGGTCGGTGCTTTAGCTGCGTTTCACCTCCATCTCCAGAAATGTCCTACAAGTTTCTTTTATTTTGATAACAACCCAACACCTTCTATCACTTGTTTATTTCCAAATAATAATAATAATAATAATAATAATAATAATAATAATAATAATAATAATAATAATAATAATAATAAGTTATGAATCCTAAAGATTTGTATAGAATAAATTCATAGGATTTTATTTAAACCTAGAATTCATGGGTTTTTTTTTTGGGATACTTATCATTTTCAACCCCGCACTTTGAGTCACATTCATATCCTAACTCTTCCTCACCTTTCGTTTCAAATCCTAACTTTAACTTTCGTTTTTTTTAAAACCTATCATTTACTGTTCAAATTAACGGAACAGTTAATTTGTCGGTCACGTGCACAGTAAGTGACCCCATATTTTGAATGTATTCTCATTTTTACCATTGTCCCTTTCTCATTGATACCCTCCTAATCCATTCACATCCACAATTTTACACTTACGTAGTAGTTTTAAGGAAACAAAATGCAGCCAATTTGTGCATAACATTGCATCATCACAGTTACCAGTTCATAATCATTAACTGTTCCGTTAATTTGAACAGTAAATGATAGGTTTTGAAAAAAAAAACGAAAGTTAAGAGCATCTGCAGTGGTCGGCGAGGAGCAGCTGGCGAGGAGAAGTCGCCGGCGAGGAAACGGCGGGGAGCTGGCGAGGAGCAGGCGAGGAAGGTGCTGGCGAGATGGCTAGCCGTTAACGTCCTCGCCAGCACATCTCGCTGGCGATGTGTTGGCTTATCCCCTCGGGTGGCGCGCCGGCCGTTGGCGATGAAGCTGCTGGCGACACGTGGCTGGTCGCTGGCAGCATTAACTTTTTTTTTTTCACTTTTCACCCCTATAAATACAACCCAAATTTCATTTTTAACACCCACTCCAATTTCTCTCTTCTACTACACTATTTCCAATTCCAATTCCTCACTTTCGCCATGTCGTCTTTCGATCTCAACGAGTGGGTTCTCAATTATAGGAATGTCACCAATGAAACGTTGTCCCAAGAGTTTTTGGAGCCAGCCTTTTCCCCCAACCCGACTGTCCAATCCTCTCCAACCCTTTCCGAGCCCACCGAAGTACGTCCGTCCGGCCGTCCGACAAAGGCCAAAGCAAGGCGTTGCTTATGGTCCGCCGAGGAGGACTGTAGGTTAGTTAAAGCCTGGATGCACCACTCGTACGACTCAGTGCATGGCAACCAGAAGCATAATTTGAAGTACTGGGGGGCCATCGGTGAGGAAATGGAAGCCACTCGGGGCCCGGATGATCCGGTGAGGACGGCGAAGCAGTGCAAAGACCATTGGCAGGGGACGAATCCCAAAGTGTCGTTCTTCAATGGCCTGTTTGTGAAGACCAACAGGAACTACAGAAGCGGCCGGAACGATGCCCAAATCATGCAGTTGACCGAGGAGCAATACACAAAGGCCTGTGGTCATCCATTCACATGGAAACACTGGTGGGACCTTGTGAAAGGGGAACACAAGTGGACTTCTCATTACTTTGCTGTTGAGGAGCCCGTTATACCGACACCGGTTACGGAGTTCGATGTCGAAGATTCCACCGACTCTGGCAAGCGCCCTAGTGAAGACACGCCGGGCTGTGAGGACAGTCAGCAAACGACCGGTGCTAATACGGAGGGTCAACCCCAGTACAAGAGGCCTATGGGCTGCAAGGCCGCCAAGGCTGCAAGGCTCAGAGGTAAGGGCTCGGCATCATCGTCTAAGGAAGCGGTTGCCGATCGTGTCGAAAGGTGAGGAGGAGTTAGGATATGAATTTGACATAAAGTTGGGGGTTGGGAATGATAATTATCCCTTTTTTTAAGCACATGTTGGAGCTTTTATTGATAAGAAAATCATGCTATAAGTAGATAAACGTTAATTTTTTTTGAGACGAGTAAACTGAAGAAGTGCATCATTGCCAATCAAACTTTATATAGTAGGGTCAAAGGCCTTGGGTTCAAAATATTGTCCGGGTGCATCGTAATGGACCCGACTCTCTTGTACCTGTAGAAATAGTCTACTTTGGTTCGTAGACACAAACTGAGGACATCCTCTTACCGACATTTCAAATGACCTAAAACCAGTACTAGCAAAATAACTAAACAAATAAAAACCAGAGTACGAATTGAAATGAAACCAACTAAAGCAAATAAAGGGAGATAACTTGTGTGCTACTCTTTTTGCCATCCTGAGACTTCCCAACACTAGTCGACTCGGGTCTTGGGGGATAGGCCACCTCCCGACCATCCCCCCACCTCCCGGTCCTCTCATTCTTCTTGGCGAGGCTGCATCATCATCGTTCGACTCATCCTCCATAAAGAGTGCCCTTGAGTGATGGTAACGGTCGTCTATCGTTGCTGGAATGGCCTCAATAAGGACAACGATGAAGTCCTCCTCCTCATTCAAATATTTCTCAACTGGTAGCGGTACACGATGCTTGAGGATATCTCTCGGCTTCGCTGGTACAAGTGATGGAGGCGACGTCCTACGGAGGCGCGACCTGACTGTGGTCAAGACCGATGACCTAGGTGAGGTAGGGCTGGTTCCTGTCCGGGGCAGAGATGTCACAAGCCCAGATGGACTGGAGAGCAGATGGGTGAGGGGGCTCGATGGTCCTCTGAGTGAAGCCTGTCCAGCCATCGATGGTGGAGAAGTCGACCCTCGGGGAGCAGGGCCGTTCCTCGTCTCCACGGCTCGATCTACATCGGCTGAAACTGGCGTAAAGGAGGTACGCTCGGCTGACATGTCACGCCCCAAATCCGGTATTGACCGGACCCGTGACGTGACTTAGTGAAATTAAATAAAACAATTTAAAAGTAACGAATATCTGATAAAGAGGAAAGAAACTAAATCCACAAGAGTTTAAATTCCCGAGTCCTATGCTCAGTCAAGTACAAGTTGAAAATACAGTACGTCTCTAATGATATAAATAAACCCCGGGCCTCCGCTAGCTCCCAGCTCTGCGTAACCCTCTAGTCCAAAGCATAACTATCACGTGTAGAAAACACGGTAAAGGGGGTGAGCTTGACGCTCAGTAGGGAAAACCACACAAACACCTCATTACGAATTTACCAGAAAGCCTTACTATAGTTTAAATTATTTTAAAAGGTTTGATACAACGATACGACACTTAAGCCATTTAACGACAATACCCCCTTTACTCTGACACTCACCAATCCAACCACACACACTTAGGCTCAACACCAACCACTATACCAGGCACACAACGAAGGGAACAATCCAGGTAAAACACCCATAGTCACAAACACATCAATTCTCAATTAAATCCAAGGCAGCACTCAATCGAAACCAAGGCATTATCAATCACACAACTCGTAACCAAAGCACGGTCTCGGGAGCAACCCGCTCGGCCCGGCGTAGCCGCACGCAACTTCCCCCTAACCCACAGTCAGGAGAGGCGGTCGACCTCATCGCGGAACACATCTATAGAGATTCAGTTCTGGTATCTAATACCCATGAATCTTTGGAAGTAGAGAGATGTAGCTCTATAGAGTTAATACCGGATGAAGGCACGGTCCCACCGCCCTTCCTTAGATCATCCAGGTTTCCTGATGAAGGCGCAGTCCTACTGCCCTTCTTCAGATCATCCACGCTATTTGATGAAGGCGCAGTCCCACTGCCCTTCTTCAGATCAGCCGTGAACTTCCTGTAATCCCGGTTCCAATGACCAGGCTATTGGCAGTAGAAGCAGACATTCTCATGTGTCTCATCTTTCCTGCCAAGTGCGCATGGGCCCCGCCCTTGCCACTTCCAATTCCCTTGTTGACCATCATAATATCCTTGGATCCCAGATCCCTGATATATTCTTCTCAGCAATTAATGACACTTCATGTAACTCTGATATGGTCTTAGAGACAGCCTTGTCAAGGACATATTCTTTGCGTTCAGACTTGAGGACTATCCTCAAAATTCTGTACCAGTCCAAATAGTTTGTCCCATTTAGCTTGACCCTGTCAAGAATGGTTTTTAATGACAAACTATTAATGTTCGCTGAATTTGCCATTTGATCTACAACAGATAAAATTCAATCAGTAAACTGAATAAATTTTATGAAGATCAAGCTTAAACACCAACAATCGATTCTAAACCTTTGAATCTGAAACCAAGATCCTTGATTCACTCGATTAAGCTGAACTAATGCTCACCACTTAATCGAGCTATGTAGGTAGGACTCCATCCAATCACATCCAATGTGACTCTTGGCTAGGGTATGTACTTATGTACACGACTTACCCTATCTGTTACCCTAGCTCAACCTCAGGCTGAGAATCGTAGTCGGGTCCACCAATTTTCAACTATGGCTCGTCACTATGTAGGTGCTCCGCTAATGCGCACGACACCCACATATGTCGTCCAAACCTACTACCCCGCTTCCCCATGGATGCTCCGCTAATGCGCACGACACCCATAGGACGGGGAGGTAGTAAGGTGTTGATGATTGGGAGGTACCGGACATGACTCGCTTTTACTTGTCCAGTTGTGTTCAAAACTTTGGCACATCCTAGATGCGATGAGCACATCAACTACATTCCAAATGCAATGATGCCTCAAATTACATCCAATGTAATTCTTCCTTTAAACCCGTCAACTACATCCAATGCAATGACGGTTCTAAGGGTTCACACACAAGGATTAAAATTCCAATTTTATCTTTGCATGTGAGGTGATATGCTCGGTAAATAAAGTTAAGCATGCAATTCTAAAACACATAGAATTAATTATGCATAAACTAAACCAAGCATAAAGCGATAAATGTGCACATAATAGCCCCCTAAACTAACTCCCACTAGCTTCTTGAGCTCCACCGACTCCAAGCCGATGCCAACACCCGAAAAGCCACCAAATGACCTTTTCACCCTTTCTTCGTCTTGAGTAAAATATTACAATTTAATACATGACTCGCAGGTCGGGAATAAATAAATATTACAAACAAGTGGTTCGACGACTACACCTTGAAAGAATAATTACACGCTAACTCTAACGGCTCGCAGGCCGTGAAAAGCGATAAATAATTAAATCGAGCTCGGGGCTATTATGTACACCATGCCAACATCACATCACACATCGTGTTATCAAACAAGCATGTTATAGAACATCATGTAATTTTCCGGTTTTAATTAATAGCCAAGTTTCGAAATTTTTTGATGCTCGGTTTATCGAAACCGTTCAAAAATGAAACTTTTGAACATTTGATCTTCGAGTTCGTCATGACGGTTCCAAACTCGTCATAACTAACAAAACGGTTTAGCCTTGGCATATCAACCATCCAATGGTCATGCTTGGCCTAGCTCCGTCCAACGGTGCCCCGTTCGGTCCCGGTTTCGGCTCCCCGAGAGTCCCGCTCCCGAGACCCGAAAAATCAAATTTTTTTCAAAATTTCCAGATTTGAAATAATTTTCAAAAATTCATTTTACATGCATTAAATCCATGAACAAGAATTTAAAACATGTCATCAAACAATTTAGCAAAACAACATGCCAAAAACGAAACTTTCAAGCAAAACCGAAACTTTGAACACCGTCTTGTGAATCCCGAAGGTAGCACGACTCTGATACCACTGTTGGGTCTCGAGGTAGGGTTGGAGATGAACCAACTCGCAGCGGAAAATCAATAAAAACCAAGAGACGATTAAAACCATGAAACAACTAACAAAGAATGGATTCACAAGAGAAAAATTCAGCACTATCTCTTACCAAAACAAGAACACCGGTTAACGAATGATTGGCTTGAGTCTCCAAGACGCCTACGTATCCACATGGGAATCAAAGCCACGTAGTTCTTCTCTTTGAGGACTCAAGAACACAAAAATGGAGGAGGAAACTAGCCAAACCCGAAATGGCCATGGAAGAGGGAGAGAAAATGTGTTTCCTATTCTTGTCTTGTCTTTGTTATGTTGAAAAAAGATGACTTAAACATAACAAAACTCATACTTGTCCAACTAAAGGCATGGGACAAGTATGGTGTCAAGTAAGGTGTAAAAAGGACAAAGTATGGCAAGACAAGATTGGGTTAGGTGGTGAATCACCAACACCTTAATCCTTGTCTTGCTTACTTAGTACTTATTAATCAAGACTTGATTAATTAGTTCCATGGGCCTTGGTTGCATGGGCCTTTCATGGGCCTCTTGGAACATGGCCCGTGGCCATTTCCAACGAGGTCCCGTGATTCGCTCATCGCCTCCATGCCTTCCATACCGGAAATGTCCAACATTATCCGACGCGATCAATCCCAAGACTCCAAGCCTTGTCTCGATCCGTAAAGTCCTATTCACTTACGGGCACATGACCCAAAACCCAGTTTTGGTCATGTCCCGAGACAACTCCCTTTTGGCCATTCTCCATAAATGTGTCAATGAGTTTCATCCTCCGGTATGACCCTTAGGTTTATGCATGTCAATAAATCAACGTAAAATCCCATTTTACTTGATCCTATTTAAGTGGCAACTAACGAGACTTTAGTATTGCCTGACACTACATAACGAATCGACCCTGTCGATTCTAACCTTTCCGTCGTCCCTGTCATTATCCTTTTATCTCCGATATCCTGATTGAGATAAGGCATAGAGCCGTCATCCTTATTATTCTCAATCATCGTTCCTTGATATGTGAGATGACTGAAGATATGATACCCAGTATCATGTGCATGGCCATGCTATTCTTTCAGTCACTCTCGATCAAGCGGCCGAGAACCGATATCTTTCCCATACCTCAGTATGAGGGATAAATCTCTTAGTCGTCTTTCGTGTCACTCATGTAGCCCGTCCCCAAGCCAATCCTGGCCGTTATGGAAGCCCTGTTACGGACAACGTTAGGCTCAGGTCAAACTCAGTTGTTGACTACATAGCGATCACAAAGACTCCTTGGTCTAAGGATACATGACAAGCTACGACAATGAATATGTTCATGACCTGATCTATGGCACATATTCATGTCGGGTCGTCCAATATCATGTCCCACATGATATCTATGATCAGACTCCGGAATCCCATTCCAATGACTAACAGAATGTAAGCCATAAAGAGCCATCTTTCATACTAGTCGCTTCTAGTGAAGCTTTGTTAACTAGGGACCCATCGAGTGTGATCTATCTCGATCTATGGTTCTATTCGCATGGTGGGCATAGATCAGAGCACACATCGATATATTACTCCAACACATAAGTAATATAAAGCCGCTTTAATTTTATTGCTAACGATGATATATACATTTGGACATTTAGGATTGAACTACGGGCACTAAGACTAACATGAAACTCATTGACAAATTTATGGAGAATGGCCAAAAGGGAGTTGTCTCAGGACATGACCAAAACTGGGTTTTGGGTCATGTGCCCGTAAGTGAATAGGACTTTACGGATCGAGACAAGGCTTGGAGTCTTGGGATTGATCGCGTCGGATAATGTTGGACATTTCCGGTATGGAAGGCTTGGAGGCGATGAGCGAATCACGGGACCTCGTTGGAAATGGCCACGGGCCATGTTCCAAGAGGCCCATGGAACTAATTAATCAAGTCTTGATTAATTAGTACTAAGTAAGCAAGACAAGGATTAAGGTGTTGGTGATTCACCACCTAACCCAATCTTGTCTTGCCATACTTTGTCTTATTTACACCTTACTTGACACCATACTTGTCACATGCCTTTAGTTGGACAAGTATGGGTTTTGTTATGTTTAAGGCATCTTTTTGTAACATAACAAACACAAGACAAGAATAGGAAACACAACTTCTCCCTCCTCTCCATGGCAATTTCGGGTTTGGCTAGTTTCCACCTCCATTTTTGTGTTCTTGAGTCCTCAAAGAGAATAACTACGTGGCTTTGATTCCCATGTGGATACGTAGGCGTCTTGGAGACTCAAGCCAATCATTCGTTACCCGGTGTTCTTGTTTTGGTAAGGACTAGTGCTGAATTTTTCTCTTGTGAATCCATTCTTTGTTAGTTGTTTCATGGTTTTAATCGTCTCTTGGTTTTCATTGATTTTCCGTTGCGAGTTGGTTCATCTCCAACCCTACCTCGAGACCCAACAACGGAAGGTAGGGAAATCGCCTCTTCGCGCAACACATCGCGGACACAGCGTTTTACCGAGTGCTAGTCGGAAGGTAGGGAAACCACCTCTTCGCGGAACACAACGTTTTTCCGACTCAAGGTCGGAAGGTAAGGAAACCACCTTTCTTGGTTAACCACAGTACCACAATCACAATCACTATCACACTCACAGGTAACCACAATGTCACAACCACAATCACAACCACACTCACAGGTAACCACAGTACCACAACCACAATCACAATCACACTCACTCATGGCACACTTGCCCAAAACATAGCAACGCATGCTTCACCGAATATCACATATCATGCTTTTCAATTTACCAAACATAGCAACACATGCTTCACCGAATATCACAGATCATGCTTCTCAATTTACCCTCGTAACCATCACGCACTTACCATCACTTACCGTCACCACACTCAACGTGGTAAACCCCACCGGCTTAATCGGTATCCAGTCCCCAACATCCCCACAGTTCAACAAATTAACTAGCCAGGAAATAACCATTCAAGTCACCGATATGCATCAATAGTTCGACTCTACTCATTTTCATGTTCGTTATTTATGAACCGTTCAAACAATATCGAGCACGCAATCCAACACAGTCAGCAACTAGTCCTACAGGCACGACATGGCCTGATTCTACCAGCACAACATACCAACACCTACGGCACGACATGGCTCGTAGGTCATTCGCATTTTTTAAGACTACTCTAGTCAATTCCATCCTATATGCATACTAGTTATTTATCCGGTTATTAGGTTTCCCTATATGCATACTAGTACATTCGTAATAAAGCGGGTTTCGAGGTAATCCCTACCTCTCAAATCTCTATATGGGTCGCCTAGCTGCTGACGTCCTGGCCTACTCCGGTCTTCTCCGTGCTCGGGATAAAGGCCTGGTTTTAACACAAAAGGGACGGTCATCAGTCCCGGTCCAAGTTGTAACAGTCCTCTAATTATCATTTTAGTCCAATAGTTTGTCCAAAAGTCCTTTGAATTGTCCGATAAGTCCTTAAATTTATCTGATTTTAAGTCAATTATTTAATTAATATTTTAATTAACTGGTCGGACCCGGATCCGACCCGAGTCTGAAACCCGGACCCGAATCCGACCCGGTCCAAACCCGGACCCGGCTCCAGACCCGAGTCCGAACCCATTCCAGAACCAGGGCCTGGCCCGAGTCTTGGTCCGGCCCGAACCCCATCCTGGGCCCAAGGCCCGTCTGGTTCGATTCTGGCCCAAGGCCTGCCTGATTTGGTCGAGCCGGAGATGGAGTGAGGCGGTGGCTAGGGTTTGTGCTCCGACGGCCTTCTCGTGGCGGAGGACGGCGTCAGAAGCTCGGAAAAAGGGGGAGGAGATGAAGGGAGCGAGAAGAGAGGAGGACGAGGTTGCGCGAGAGTGAGAGAGGAGCGAGGGTTTTGCCTCGGGAAACGCGCGACCGAGAGATAGAAGAAACCCTTTAAAATTGGGGTGTTGGGATGGGCTCGAGAGGTTGGGCTTGGGCTCGATCTCTCTGATTGGGCCTGAGCCTGGCCGGCCCAGTCAGCTTCCTCCCTTCCTTTTTTTTAATTTTTTTTAATTTTTCTCTTTAAATTGCACTCGTTCAAAATTTTCGATCCAATTTCCAACCACGACGTCTTAAATCGATAAACTTAACATTTTAATTCTTTTAAACTGGGGCGGGCTTTACATGACATCTTTGACGGGATGGTGGCAGAGGTCATATCAGAGGTGGTGGTGGTCGGTGCAAGGTGAAGATGAAAGGAAAGTAGGCAACGATGTGCTAGAGAGCAGGGAGGAAACCCTAAAAAAAATTCTTTGAGACTCGGTACAAACATAAAATTTAAAGTATACATAATTAGATAAGCGTTATTAAGAGTAAAGCAACGAACATAAAATCAAAAGGGTGAGATCAGTGGCGGAGCCACATGGGCCCTAGGGGGCACGTGCCCCCCTCAATTTTTTTATATGTTTTTTTTTTTTCAAAGATACCCATTCATTCCTTTTAATTTTATAGTTGTGCCCCCCTCAATTTTTTTACAGTCACGTATGATCACTAAATTTTTTTGGTGTCCCCCTCACTGAAAAAACTAGCTCCGCCACTAGGTGAGATCTTGTTCTAACCCCCGTAGGTATCGAACACTTTACCCTATAATAGAGTACTCGGCTAAACCAAGGGTTAAAAGAAGGAGATAGACTCCTACTGTTGGGGTGATACTAAGAGGCTTCAACACATTTCCTGACTCGACCTAACACCCGTGGAGATAGATTAGGGGAATGTGTGGGGTGCACAGGTAGTTAGGGAGAACACAAGGAAATGGGGGGATCAGGGTGTCAGGCTCTCGCCAAACATAACAGGGTGGAGTGCGTGTCCCCACACACACTCCGTTGCACATATGGCCACTGATTTTCCTTAGCAAGGATGCTCTGCAGACGTAGCTTGTTCTTGCTCTGGGACAGCTTGTTCTTGCTCTGGGACAGCTAGTCCCCTCTCCATGTGGGGGTCTCCGTTTTACACCCCATTATACGCCCCTCGTTGTATGGTATGATCCGGACCGTGTATGATACCACCATTGGTAGGGGTTCCGGGTATCATCCAAGGTCATGATACATGGATAAGGTGAGGAAGTCGGGGTGGTCGATGTTCCCCCTATCATCGAGTGTAGTCGTTACACTCGCCGGGAGCCCGATTTCTAGGGCCTCCTTCATAGGTCCCGTGGTCGTAATATTGGGCCTCTTGGTGGGGGTACGAGACGAAAGAATATGCAATGGAAAAACAATTAAGACAAAGAGACCATTAAAACCATGAAACAACTACCAAAGATTAGATCATAAGAAAAAAATCAGCATTTTCATACCAAATGAAGAACACCGAGTAAGGAATGATTTGGCTTGAGTCTCCAAGATTCCTACGTATCCACTTGGAAATAAAAGCCACGTATTTCTTCATATGAGGACTCAAGAACACCAAAAATAGAGAGAAAAGAACACCTTGGCCGAAATTCTAGAGAGAGGGAGGAGAAAAATGTTCTTCCTTTTGTGTGTTGTGTCTTATTATGTCGAAAAGATGGCTCTTAAGTCATCTTATCCCATCAACATAATAGAATAATAGTAAATAAGACAAACGATGGTGTAAAATAGATATAATTTGGTGGTAAGTTGGTGGATTGAATCACCAACTACCTAATCTAACTAGTTTAGTTAGAACCATTTAGTTAAGACTTAACTAGTTGGTTCCATGGGCCTTTGGTGACATGGGCCTCGAGGGTGATGGCCTGTGGCCATTCCCGACGAGGTCTCGTGACACGTTCATCGCCTCCACGCCTTCCATCCCGGACATGTCCAACATTATCCGACACGATAAATCCAAACTCCAAGTCTTGTCTCGATCCGTAAAGTCCTAGTTACTTATGGGCACATGACCCAAAACCCAGTTTTGGTCATGTCCCGTGACAACTTCCCTCTTGGCCATTCTCCATAAGTGTATTAATAAGTTTCATCCTCCGGTGTGACCCTTAGGTTTATGCATGTCGGTAGATCAGCGTAGAATCCCATTTTACTTGATCCTACATAAGTGGTAACTAACGAGACATTAGTATTTATTGACACTACATAACGAATCAACCATGTCGATTCTAACCTTTCTGTCATCCTTGTCATTATCCTTTTACCTCCGATATCCTAATTGAGATAAGGCATAAAAACATCATCCTTATTATTCTCAATCACTGGTCCTTGATATGTTAGATGAATGAATATATGATACACAATATCATTTGCATGACCATGCTATTCTTTCAGTCACTCTCGATCAAGCGGCCGAGAACCGATATATTTCCCATACCTCAGTATGAGGGATAAATCTCTTAGTCATCTTACATGTCACTCATGTAGTTTGTCCCCAAGACAATTATGGTCGTTATGGAAACTAGGAATGGCAACGGGGCGGGTACGAGGCGGGTTTTGTAAAACCCGACCTCGACCCGATCCCTAGAACCACAACCCGGCCCCGCCCCGAACCCGCACTTGCCACGACCATACCCCGACCCGACCTAAACCCGTTCGGGTCGGGGAATCCCCGATCCGACCTGCTCAAGTTATGTCCTAACAACAAATATAAGAGGTTTTAATAAATATTGAACTAATAAATACCAAAATTTTGGATAAAAATACTTTACTTATAAATCGAGTTCATCATATAAAATCCAATGTTGGGTTTAACAATGAAACTTAGAACACATATGAGTTGAAAATAAGAAGAGTCATTTTATAGAGTGAAAAGTGTTTTTGTGGAATGTGAGCGATGTGGTACTTTGAGTGGTGTAAGACTAAAATACGCATTATTTGTATTTATATTTAAAAAATAAATAAGAATCACAAATTATTTGTAGTTGAGTTGGTAGAACAACTAGAGATGGGAGGTTCTTGGTTCAAGTCCCACTTCGCAACGTTTTAATTTTATTCCGTGGGTTTCATACTTTATATTTATATAATATTTGTACAAAGATAACACGTAACAACCCTAGTTGAGTTGATAAAGCCAAATCTCAATTGACCCGAGGGTTGGGGGTTCGAACCATGGCACTCGCATCTTTTTAAGTAAAACTCACATGAAGTAATGTCGAACTTGGGCCTTTGGACTATGAAGTAATGTCGAACTTGGGCCCTCTAGACTTGGGCCTATCAGGGGCTGCACACATAGAAATTAACTTGGGCCTATCAGGCACACATGGACTTAAGGCTATCGGGGCGGGTTCGGGGAGGGGCCTACCAATCCCGACTCTGCCCCAGACCCGGTCAATATACTCGGTCAATGCCCCGATCGGGGCGGGGTCACCGGGTACTAAAACTAACACGTCCCCATCCTCAAGCCTGTCCATTGGTCCTATGCCTCAAGTTACAGGTCGGTAGGCTGGGAGGGCTCCGGGAAAAGGTTCCTGATCACCGTCGCCTTCCTTGTCTCGTGTGTCGGTGTCACTAGTTTATCGGACATCACACCTTCCCTTATGGTCGGCCATACTTGTAGAGCCAGCCACTTTTCCAACTTCTTAAAGTATGGGTTGGGGGTTGATGGAACCTCGTGAGAAGGTCTTAATGAAGCTGGATCAGATCGAGCTCATTGTTGGATCCTATCTCGTCCTCCCGGGGATAGTAGTAGTTCGTCAACTGAGTGTCAGTACCTTTAAAGTTTGTTGGGTGAGGTGATGATCTTAGTGGTGACGTGGATGTCGGTAATCTATGGGGTTGTGGAAATAGTGGTCATACTGTCGAATGGGGCGGTTGAAGTACTGTTGGAGGAGGAGGAGACGACACTGATCGGGGGGGTGGGGGTGGGGTTCTCGTGTGATAGGGCTTGGTATTTATTCCTCAGGACCAGGCATCTTCCCCTAAATCCTGTCGTTCCATCTCCTTAACGTAGTGGTAGCAGTGTTCTGAGGTTGTGGATGTGATGTAGATGACGCCATGGAGTTCCTGAGGTGAGGAAGGTGGATGAATGCGGGTGGAGTGGTGGAACGAGGCGCAGAGGAGAGAACCCTTACAGTTGGCGGTGGACCCCATAGAAAGAGACCTGCGTAGCTAGGTCAAAGAGGACTTGCTCCCCGTAAACCTTTGATTACAACTACTATCAATTCATGGGTTAGTTAATTACTTACATCTACATTTTCCTATCTACATTTATTATTATATATCAAAATTTAGAAATTATAAATGTCTATATACCAAATAGCACAATAGAAAATTAAATTGGTCTCTAGACTTCTCTCATTCTCCTTTATATCTCGCCCGTTATCAATCTTATGTACTTGTACTGTTCATGGTTCTTTCACCCAACACACCATCATTTGATGTCATCGTCACCCCTGCCCCTAACTACGGGATGACCCGCTCCCACCCAACCCTTTGAGGTGGAACAATATGGTTTATAGACAAATGAAGCACTCTAAGGTAGATCTAACCGACCTTAGGGTATTGACGATGGTGCCACAACCTGATCTCGGCAGCACGACAGCCTCGCCACCACCTCCTCCTAAGCCGCCACCACTGTCTCCGATATCACCAATCCCCTTCATGGAAGCTGATCCTAGTGCATCAGTTAAAAGACGAGCACCCTTTTCTCTTGTCATGGAAGATCTAGCCAACCCTCGTGCACCACTAGTGTCGTCGCACTTTGTCTCTGCCGCCACCAACATGCAACCTCACAGACAAAATCCGATTGTTCTCTCCTTGCACCGACCCTCCATGCTCTCATCCTCCTGCATCTACCATGACTCCCACCGATCTACTCTCTGATTCCTCGTTGTTTCTTCCTGTAAGAACCGCCCCCGGTCGATCCCAGTCGAACCGGTGAATTTTGGCTAAAGTTGACTTTCCGCCTGAAAAGTCAACTACTGACTCCGGGAGTCATTCGGGACCTTTTCGGGACCCAAAAATCTTATCCTTCATTACGGTTAGCTTAGTTGGGTCGTTTCCTTTCAAATGACTAATTTTACGAAAAAGTCAATTTCGGAGCTTTATCGAATTTAAATTAAATGGATGAGATATTTTGGGGTAGAGGTGGACCCCACATGAACATGTGTCCATGGTGGCTTGGAGGAGAAGAAATGGGTCTATAATGACTCATTTACCCTCATATATGCCAAAAGGAAAGGAAGGGAGCTTGGGGGTATTTTAGTCCATCTATTTTAGGTTAAAGGGACCTTTTGGAAGCACAATTCAGCTCACTCTATAGTGTTGTTCGAAAATTGCAAGGAAGAGAGAAGAAGGAGAACACCATTGCTTGGAGAAGAAGATAGTGAAGAAAGGAAGCAACTTTTAGGGATTTTCATCACCAAACCTCTCCAAAACACCTTCATCTTCATCCCCATGGTAAGTAAGCTCTAACAATATACTTTCAATCAATTTGGGGTTATGGGTTTCTATAGAAATTGCATGAACTAGATGGGTTTTGAGTTATTTGTTGTTAGATGATTGTTTAATGAAGAGAAATGGAAGTTTTAGCTAGAAATCTTTTAGGTTTTGATGTTTTGATGAAACCCATCATGGGTATTGAAGTTTGGGGGGTTTTGGTGATTGATTTTGGAGTTTGATGAGGTTAGAAATGGAGGTTTTGAGGTGTAAATTAGTGGAAACGAAGTTGGGGGAAGAAGAAGTTGGGTTCTGCCTAGTTTGACACGGAAAGGGCCTCTGGCCGGCTCTCTAAGTGGCACGGAGAGGGTCCCTGACCGGCCCTCTGAGAGGCACGGTCTGGGCTTATTGCCGGCCTCTGAGGGGAACTGTCTGGGTCCCTGACCGGACCTCTGAGTGGCACGGTCCGGGCCTCTGGCCGGCCCTCTGAAGGGCACGCTCCGGGTCTCCGACCGGCCCTCTGAGAGGCACGGTCCGGGCCTCCGTGTAGCACGGACCAGGCCGAGTGCTGGGTCTGTGGGCCGCCCGAGTTGGGCCTTGTTCTGGCCCAATTTGCCTTTAGCCCATGTTTTGAATTGTTAGGGGTAATTAGGGTTTTTCCTCCTTAAACCGCCTTGATTGTTTATTAATTCTAGTATTAATTTATGATCCTAGACGTTGTTCTCGAGCTCGGAGGAGGAGACTACTAGGCGGTTCACTTGACTAAGCGTTTGGATAGCAATCGAGGTAGGGAAGAGTAGTAATTATCGTTTTAATTAAGGAATGTTAATAGTATGCATATAGGGCGTTAATAACCGGTAAAGTCTTAGCTTGCATATATGATGTGATTAACTAGTGTACTCGTATTTCAATTATGGGAATTGTTGTGCTGTAGAATCACATGTGGCTTTGTCGGGCCTTAGGATTGTGTGTGCTGGTTGTGTTTGGTGGTGGCTAGTAGTCCTTTAATGTTGACGTATAGTATATTCCTTGGTTAATTTAAGAATTATGTTATCCTATTAGGATGTGATGAGTGTGATGAATGTGATATGGATTGTTGTCTCGTGATATGATTGGGTGAATGAATGTGATGAATGTGATATGAATTGTTGTCTTGTGATATGATCGGGTGAATGATAGACCGATGTGGTATGCTTGGTAAGTTGTGTTGGTAAGCCTTGATGGTATGATAAGTTCGATTTAATATGTTTAGTAGTGTATTGTGTGTTGTGACTTGTACCCCGTGCTACGGGAAGATACCCGACCGAGGTGTGTGCCGGTCCGGTATGTTGTTATGAGATTTACCCCGATGTTGCGTTTCCGGGAAGACATCTAGACCGATGGTGTATTCCGGTATGATGTATTGGTTGCTTTACCCCGATGCTGCGTTTCCGGGAAGACATCTAGACCGATGGGTATTCTGGTATGATGTGTTGTTTCACCCCGATGTTGTGTGTCCGGGAAGACATCTAGACCGATGGGTATTCCGGTATGATGTATTGTTTCACCCCAATGCTATGTTTCCGGGAAGACATCTAGACCGATGGTGTATTCCGGTATGATGTATTGTTTCACCCTGATGCTGTGTGTCCGGGAAGACATCTAGACCGAGGGTGTATTCCGGTATGATGTATTGTTTCACCCCGATGCCGTGTTCCGGTACGATATGTCGAGTTGCGTGTGGTGATCGGAGTATCATGGTTCACTTATTTTATGTTCGGGTGTTGTCATGTTTGAGTGGCGTTCGTAGTGGTGGTAACAGTATAACGTTCGGTGTTTGTAGGTTCTTTCGCTTGGTTCTATTGTCGAATAAGTTGTGTTCCTGTTGACTTCTATTTGTGTTGTCTTTTATTAGCAAGTGTCATTAATTTTAGTAATTATGGTGACGGAGCGGAAGTCTTTTCCCTTTACTACTTTTTCCTATTGAGCGAAAGCTCACCCCATATGTTTACTGTTTTACAGGTTTCGATCGTGAGTTGGTGTAGAGAATGTCTCGGGGCTCGGGAGCTCATCGAGATTCCGGGGTTTATGTGCTTAGTAGAGACGTACTTCCTATTTTTGTACCAAACCTTGTTTTTCCTTCATGATGGATTCTGAGCGTTTGACTCGTGGCATCGAATGTGTTGTTTGGAACTAAATTACGTAGATTTATGGTGTTTAAATTTACCTTTACCTTTAATTTTATTATTATTACTATTTTCTTTAGTTCACGTCTCGAGTTCGGTCAAAATCGGATTTGGGGCGTGACACTTCCAACTACCAATCATACGGTGGCTCGACTCTCTGTCACATAATTAGTACCGACTCCCTGTCCTATCACGGAGTTCATCAAATTGTGTGGTAGATAAACCCTAAAGTAATCCCTAGGGTTATCTCCCCATCGCCAACTATACCACTACCATCGTCGCTCCCAACCCTCTTGTCGCTCACCAATATAAAGCCACCACCAACCTCTCCATAGATAGTATTGATGACACTTACTCCGACACCCAGTTGTGTCACCCACCCCTCCCTCAATGAATGATCGACTACCACTAACAACGTCGTCTCTACCTCCTACGTCGATGCTGCCACCCCCACTATTGCTCACGACCTAGCCCCACCACGTCGTCGTTTCAACCTCCTCCTCTCCCACCAAAGCCACTGTGCAAGAACCACTCCCGGTCAACACCAGTCAAATCGGCGAAAAACAGGAAAATTTAAATTTTTTAGACAGACAAGTAAATGAACCTAAATTTGACCCCGAGGGTCATACCGGACTTAAGTTGACCCCGATATCGACCAAAGTGAGTTCCGGGGGACTCAGGGCAACTTTCCGACCAATCTGGGAAAGGTTGACTTTTTGCTGGAAAAGTCAACCGAGCGACGTTTTGGTCCGTTCGAGGTCCGTTTTGGATCCAAAAAGCTTAGCTGTCGTCAAAGCGGTCTTAGTTGAGCCGTTTCCTTGTAGCCCGTGAAGTTTCATAATTTCTTGGAAAAAGTGCCCGTTCGGGGCCCGAGACGACCGAATTTCGCGAATCTGACTGAAAAATATCTAGAAGATATTTTCCAAAAGGTGTGTGACCCACTTGCCCCATGTCAATTATGTAGTGGTGTTAGGTTTTTGAACAAAACAAAAATGAGACATGGATGGTAGTTTGGTAATTAAAGGATATGTTTGATTTTTAAAACAAAATAAAAAAAAAGGAATGGTTGGAAGTGTTCGGCCATAACACCAAAAAAGAGAAGAAATGGAGAGAGAAAGTAGAGAGAAAGTAGAGAGAGGAGGGAGAAGGAGAAAAGGTAAAAAGAGAAGAGAAAGTGTGACGTTTTGGTGATTTCCCGACAATCCAACCGGCGGATCGTCTCAACGGTTGAAGAATTGAGCTCCCGTCATCATTCCTTACGGTGAGAACCTAATTGATTTTTGTTTTGGTACGTTTGAATTTTAGGGTTTGAGTTTAAATGGGTTGATTAAGGTTGGGTTAAGGATTGGGGTTCGTTAGGAACGTTTTGGGGCGAAAAGGAACATTTTTTTGTTGTGGCCGTGTGGGGCCCACTTGGTCGGGCCTCGGGTTTTTCGTGTTCGGGTAGTCTTGAACGATCCCCAAGTCGATAATTCACACCCGGAACGAATTTTGGAATTAAATTGTGAAAGTTGAGAATTTCGGGTTTAGAAACTTTAAACGCGAATTAAATCGCTCGGAAGTCGGAAATTGATTTCGTCGATTGCATTGGAACCCTTGAATTATTCTAAGACCGTAGAAACGAAAACGGGAATTTTCGGAGCCCCGGAAGGGCGTTTTCCAATCACGGGCAGATTCGCCGGGCCGGGCGAATCAGGCCCTTCCGGGTCCATTATTGACAATGTCGAGAAATTGGGAAGTTTGGGAGTGATCGACATTGTCGGGGTTGAGTTTGGGCGTCAAATTCATTAAAATTCAGCTTTGTCTGCAAACTTAAAAGTGTGTTAAATTGTGATCTGTTAGATCGTACCGAGGACCGCGGAAAGGGAAAGCTAGGCGAGTGATCGTGAGCACGCCGGAGCTTGATTGTGAGCTTTTGGGGAAAGCATACGAGGTAGGGAAAAGTAGCCGGATCTCGGCCCTGACTAGGGAAAGTTAACAGTAGAAATGCATGTGACACTTGGGTGTCATGGGTTAAGTAAGTTTATCAAATGATAGAAAGGCAGGCGACACCGGGTGGTGTCGTATGATACGGGAACGTATCGAACAATAGAAATGCATGTGGCACTTAGTAGTGTCGTAGGAGCAGTGAACTTATCGATATTAGAATTACTGGAGGCATTTGGTTATGCCCGGAGGTTGATTGTTTAGTTTGTGTCTTGGGTGGCCATGAGTGCTCGTGGGGTGTTGAGCCCGTGTCTTTGTTATTGGTGTCTTGGGTGGCCATGAGTGCCCGTGGGGTTGTTGAGCCCGTGTCTTGGGTGGCCATGAGTGCTCGTGGGGTGTTGAGCCCGTGTCTTTGTTGTTGGTGTCTTGGGTGGCCATGAGTGCCCGTGGGGTTGTTGAACCCGTGTCTTTACTATCGGTGTCTTGGGTGGCCATGAGTGCCCGTGGGGTTGTTGAACCCGTGTTTTACCGTTGGTATTTTGAGTGGCCATGAGTGCCCGTGGGGTTGTTGAACCCGTGTCTTTACTATTGGTGTCTTGGTGGCCATGAGTGCCCGTGGGGTTGTTGAACCCGTGTTTTACCGTTGGTGTTTTGGGTGGCCATGAGTGCCCGTGGGGTTGTTGAACCCGTGTTTTACCGTTGGTGTCTTGGGTGGCCATGAGTGCCTGTGGATTGTTAAACCGATGTTGTTGCTGTTGTTGAACTTTGCTTGTGATTGTGGTTACCTGGGGTTGGTGAGTGACAGGTCGACAGCCTGATCCGACTTTGTGTCGGGAAAAGTGCGACAGGTCGACCGCCTGATCGACCCTTCGTGTTGGGAAAAGTGCAATAGGTCGACAGCCTATCCGATTGGGGTCGGGAAAAGTGCGACAGGTCGACGGCCTGATCCAACCGTCGTGTTGGGAAAAGTGCGACAGGTCGGCCGCCTGATCCAACCGTCGTGTTGGGAAAAGGGCAGGGGTTACTGAGCAGCTGGAGTGCGATCCTTCGTGATCTTGGGTGTTGCGTGGTTATCTTTCGTGTCCTTGGAGGAAGTCGTAATCGTTGTGTCGGGTCTACATTACGTGTCCGAGTGTTGAGTCGGTTGAGGAAAGTAATAGTTTGTGTGTCAGTCGGGTTACTTGAGTTTGGGGATAGTAGTCCCCGGTGTTTGGGTTGTTGTTGGTGTTTCCGGAATGTTCTGCTAAGTATGCCGTAGTCAGTCTGTTATCCGTGGTGGTGAGCGAACGCTCACCCCTAGCTGCTTTTCCTACAGGTACTAGTCGCGGGACGGACTAGGTGAGCTCTCGAAGCTTGAAGGGCTGGGAGCGGGAGTCCGGGTTTCCTTTTTGAGTCTAGCGACGTACACCTTGTGTTTTGTCCGCTTGTTGGGACATACTTTTGAGTTGTAAATTATTATTTTGTTTAACTAAATGGTGGTTTTAAAGCGATTTATTTAAAGGATTTGAAAATATTTTATGGTCTTAAACGTTCGCGTTCCGGGTTCGGTTCTACAGAATTTCGGGCGTGATAGCTTGGTATCAGAGCTCGAGGTTTCACACCTTGGACTGTACGTCAATTAGGTGGGAGAGTCGAGTCAGTAAAAGTCCCGTCATGCGTTGGGTACGCAAGTCAGAAACCGTGTGTAGACCCGTAGGGACTTGAGTCCTGTTTGTGATTGTGTGTATGTGCAGTATTTTTTTGCTGGGATATTGATTGTGTGTTGCTGCGTGAAACGTTTTTAAGCTGTTGCGACTCGACTCAGGAGCGCTCCTGTAGTCGAACGTGATGGTGTTGACATCAAATGGGTACAACGTAGTTCGGGGACGCCTGGACCAGGTTGTAACTACCTGATGTCAAGAAATGGGGTTTTATAATGAAAAGGAGAAAGTTTTAAAATTGGTTGGCCCGGTGGGCGTGTTTTAAAATTGGTTGGCCCTGTGGGCGTGTGTTTGAATTGGTTGGTCCGGTGGGCGTGTGTTTAAATTGGTTGGCCCGGTGGGCGTGTTTTGAAATTTGTTGGCCCGATGGGCGTGTTTTGATTTTTGGTTGGCCTTGTCGGCTTGTGTTTGAGGTTGGGTGACTTAAAGTTTTCTGTGATTCGTTGTGCGTGTGGTCGGTAATTTGGTGGTCGAGCGTGTGTGTCGCTTAAGGCTATTTTTAGGGTCCGTGATCCCTGTCTTTTCCACCGTCTTGATTGTGCAGTTTGAGTGTTGGTTTTGCGTGGCTGTGTTCATGTTTGTGTTGGTTGTAGAGGTCGTAAGTTGGTGTTAAAGGGTGAGGTCTTGGGTTCGAGACTCATCAATAACCTACGGTAGTGATACAGCGCCTCGGTGTGAGAGTCTTTCCACGGAGAGGGGTTAGGGTTGGTGCGCTGCGGCGCCATACAAACTAGGTTTCCCCTATGTGAACGGGTTATTCTAGGTTTCCCTCGCGTGAACGGGTGGTTTTAGGTTTCCTTCACGTGAGTGGGTTAGTTGAGGTTTCCTACATGATCGGGTAATTGGGGTATCGAGGTTGTGAGCAATAATGGTTTGCTGAGTTGAGAACATGATCCCCGTTTAAGGTTTCCTGCGTGATCGGGTAATTGGGTTATCGAGGTTGTGAGCAATAGTGGTTTGCTGAGTTGAGAACATGATCCCTGTTTGAGGTTTCCTACGTGATCGGGTAATTGGGGTATCGAGGTTGTGAGCAATAGTGGTTTGCTGAGTTTAGAATATGATCCCTATTCGAGGTTTCCCTTACGTGAGCGAGTATTTGAGGTATTGATAGCGTGAGCAGCGTGACGTTTTGGTATCAGGTTTGGAGGTAGTAGTCTGCCCTGGTTATATTGGTAAGTCGTCAGCGCTTTACTAGTATGCCATAATCGAACGGGTGTCCGTGGAGGTGAGCAGAACGCTCATCCCCTTTACTACTTTTCCCGCAGGGGACGAGTAGCGAACACTGGTTTGGTTGCGGAAAGTTATAAGTGAATGCATAGAGGATCGTGTGAGGGTTGTGCTATACCTTATCGGTGTGACTAATGGAGTGGTTGTTCGGTCTCTGATATGGACGTCAGTTTTATTGGGTACCGGGGTGTCACACTCGTTGCTTCGTCGAGTGGTGCTGAGATGTTGGGGCTGAGTTTAGAGCCGTTGAGTCCACCCCTGCGTCTGGATACGCCGGTTGGGGGTGATGTGGTGTTGACTAGGGTCTGTCGTGCCTGCGGAGTTAGAGAAGCGAACCGATACAGGAGGTTCGAGAGAGGGCTCAAGAGCCCTGATGCTGGATCGAGTCCTCACCTCGAGGATTCGGGTATGTTCGGAGTTGGTAAGCACGACGGCGGTAGAGGAGCGAGGTCTTAGAGAGACCGCGAGGTTCCGTGAGGTTCGGAAGCGACTGAGCTTGTGCGTGTATCCGTGGGAAGGATACTTACAAAATGACAGCCTTTGACGTGATCCTGAGGAAGGATTGGCCGGCGAAGTGCCGAGCCAATATCGACTGTTATGGCGACGAGTGACGGTGTCAACAGGCAACACGAGAGGTTCGTGTATTCTGGGCAGTAGGAGCGGAGTTCTCCTGTCGGCTTGTCCGTAGTTAAGGAAGTATCGGCCGTGTAGAGCCGAGAGTTACCGAGAGTGGCGTGTGAGTTCCCCGAGGTCTTCCCTGAGTAGTTGAGCGGGTTGCCACCAGTTCGTGAGGTGGAGTTCGGGATTGACCTGGAGCCGGGAACGACAGCGATATCGATGGCGCCTTACAGGTTCGCTCCAGCCGAGTTGACCGAGCTGAAGCATCAGCTCGAGGAACTTCGAGAGAAGGGGTTTATCCGACCGAGCACATCGCCGTGGGGAGCACCAACACTCTTCGTGAAGAAGAAGAGTGGAGAGCTTCGGATGTGCATCAACTACCAGAAGCTGAACCGGGTTACGGTGAAGAACCGATACCCGATGCCGAGGATTGACGACTTGTTCGACCAGTTGAGAGGGACGACATGCTTCTCGAAGATCGATCTGCGATTCGGATATTACCAGTTACGAGTCTGAAAGGGGGACGTCGCAAAGACTGCATTCCGGACACGCTATGGGCATTACGAGTTCTTGGTGATGCCTTTTGGACTGACGAACGCACCTGCAGCGGTCATGGATCTGATAAACATTATATTCCGGCCGTTCTTAGATCAATTTGTGGTGGTGTTTGTGGACGATATCTTGATCTTCTCGCAGAACGAGGCGGTGCTTGAGGAACATCTGAGGGGTGTTCTGACCCTGTTGCGCACACATCAGTTATACGCCGACCTGGAGAAGTGCGAGTTTTGGCTCGCTGAGGTGTGAGTCCTCGGTCATGTTGTGTCCCGTGATGGTATATTGGTCGATCCGGTGGAAATCGGCGCGGTTTTGAAGTGGGCGCGGCCCACGAGCGTTTTCGAGATCCGAAGCTTCTTGGGGCTGGCAGGATATTATCGGCATTTGGTCCAGGACTTGGCGCGTCTAGGCGCACCTATGACTCTTTTGACGCGCAAGGGAGTCGGGTTTGTGTGGACAGAGGATTGTGAACGTGCGTTCACGGAGCTGAAGGCTCGTTTGACTACCGCTCTAGTGTTGATAGTGCCAGAGCACGGGGTCGAGTATTAGGTCTATTGTGACGCGTCCGGGGAATGACTGGGCTGCGTGCTGATGCGGTTGGGTAGAGTCGTTGCTTGTGGCTCAAGGCAGTTGAAGACACACGAGCGCAACTATCCTACCCATGACTTGAAATTAGCAGCAGTCGTGTTCGCGCTAAAGGGATGGAGGTATTATCTGTATGGCGGGCGATTTCAGGTGTTCTCGGATCATAAGAGCCTTAAGTACATCTTTTCCCAACGAGACCTGAACATGCGCCAGCGGCGATGGATTGAACTACTGAGGAGTACGACTTTGAGCTACTCTACCATTTGGGTAAGGCGAATGTGAGTGCCGATGCCCTGAGTAGGAAGCGGATTCCATGTCCTGCTAGCATCTCAGTCAGGGAGTGGGACATGATGGGAGAGCTGGGCACGTTCGGGTTGGAGCTAGAAGAGGTTACCGGCAGCGTGGCCATGTGCTTCTTGATGGCTCAGCCCACCCTGCTTGGCCGGGGGATAGAGGCACAGTCGGTGGATGTCGAGACGACAGAGATCCAGGAGAGAGTGCCGGCGGTGCTGACGCCGAGGGCAGGGATCGTCGAGCTAATAAGGAGTTACGGTATCGTGGGGGTTTGTTCATACCGCGTAACGGTGAAGGCGACGAGCTGCGAGAGTCGCACTATTCGCGTCTGACAGTGCACGTGGGTAGCACTAAGAGGAGCGCGACATCAGGCGGCATATCTAGTGGAGCGGGATGCGGGGAGCGGTTACGGAGTTAGTGTCGTGGTGCCTCACTTGTCAGAAGGTGAGAGCCGAACAACAGCGTCCCGCTGGATTATTGCAACCACTGCGGGTTGCACAGTGGAAATGGGGGCACGTCACGATGGATTTCGTGAGCGGTTAGCCGAGTTCGCCTACAACAACAACTTTTAGGCCAGTATCATGATGGCACCGTTCGGAGCGTTGTATGGTAGGCCGTGTCGATCGCCCGTGTGCTGGGCAGAAGTGAGGAATAAGAGTTTACTGGGTCTAGAACTGGTCTGAGAGACAGCTGAGTTGGTCGTGCCGAAGCGTGAGCGGTGGAAGACCGCGTAGAGTCAGCAGGAGCTATGTTGACTAACGGCGCCGACCTCTCGAGTCTGCAGTCGGTGACCATGTATCCCTAGAGGTGAGCCCGAAAGGTGGACTGGTGCGTTTCAACCGCGGCGGAGGCAAGTTAGCCCCGCGGTGTATCGAGCCCTTAGAGGTCTTGAGTAGAGTGGGAGCAGTTGCATACCGACTTGCACTGCCACCGCAGCTTGGGAATATCCACGTTTCCCAGTTGAGGAAGTACATGCGGACCCCTCGCACGTCATTGAATGGGCTTATGTCGAGGTAACGGGTTATATCTCGTATAAGGAGAAACCGGTTTGGGAAATGGTTCTAAGGGAGCAGGTCCCGCGCGGAAAGGTTATCCGCTTAGAACGGGTGCAGTGGCGGCACCACGAGGCTGAGTCGACTTGGGAGCACGAGGACGAGGTTCGAGCGAAGCACCCCGATTTGTTCGACTCCCGAGGTACATCTGTTTTGAATTTTGCGGACGAAATTCCTTTAAGGGGGGTAGATTGTAAGAACCACTCCCGGTCAACGCCAGTCAAATCGGCGAAAAACAGGAAAATTTAATTTTTTTAGACAGACAAGTAAATGAACCTAAATCTGACCCCGAGGGTCATACCGGACTTAAGTTGACCCCGATATCGACCAAAGTGAGTTCCGGGGGACTCAGGGCAACTTTCTGACCAATCTGGGAAAGGTTGCCTTTTTTGCTGGAAAAGTCAACCGAGCGACGTTTTGGTCCGTTCGAGGTCCATTTTGGATCCAAAAAGCTTAGCCGTCGTCAAAGAGGTCTTAGTTGAGCCGTTTCCTTGTAGCCCGTGAAGTTTCGTAATTTCTTGGAAAAAGTGCCCGTTCGGGGCCCGAGACGGCCGAATTTCAGTTATGTGGTGGTGTTAGGTTTTTGAACAAAACAAAAATGAGACATGGATGGTAGTTTGGTAATTAAAGGATAGATTTGATTTTGAAAACAAAATAAAAAAGGGAATGGTTGGAAGTGTTCGGCCATAACACCAAAAAAGAGAAGAAATTGAGAGAGAAAGTAGAGAGAGGAGGGAGAAGGAGAAAAGGGAAAAAGAGAAGAGAAAGTGTGACGTTTTGGTGATTTCCTGACGATCCAACCGGCGGATCGTCTCAACGGTTGAAGAATCGAGCTCCCGTCATCATTCCTTACAGTGAGAACCTAATTGATTTTCGTTTTGGTACGTTTGAATTTTAGGGTTTGAGTTTAAATGGGTTGATTAAGGTTGGGTTAAGGATTGGGGTTCGTTAGGAACGTTTTGGGGGGAAAAGGAACATTTTGTTGTTGTGGCCGTGTGGGGACCACTTGGTCGGGCCTGATCCGACTTTGTGTAGGGAAAAGTGCGACAGGTCGACCGCCTGATCCAACCGTCGTGTTGGGAAAAGTGCAACAGGTCGACAGCCTATCCGATTGGGATCGGGAAAAGTGCGATAGGTCGACAGCCTGATCCAACTGTCGTGTTGGGAAAAGTGTGACGGGTCGGCCGCCTGATCCAACCGTCGTGTTGGGCAAAGGGTAGGGGTTACTGAGCAGCTGGAGTGTGATCCTTTGCGATCTTGTTTGGTGTGCGATCCTTTGTGATCTAGGGTGTTGCGTGGTTATCTTTCGTGTCCTTGGAGGAAGTCTTAATCGTTGTGTCGGGTCTACATTACGTGTCCGAGTGTTGAGTCGGTTGAGGAAAGTAACAGTTTGTGTGTCAGTCGGGTTACTTGAGTTTGGGGATAGTAGTCCCCGGTGTTTGGGTTGTTGTTGGTGTTTCCGGCATGTTCTGCTAAGTATGCCGTAGTCAGTCTGTTATCCGTGGTGGTGAGCGAACGCTCACCCCTAGCTGCTTTTCCTACAGGTACTGGTCGCGGGACGGACTAGGTGAGCTCACGAAGCTTGAATGGCTGGGAGCGGGAGTCCGGGTTTCCTTTTTGAGTCTAGCGACGTACACCTTGTATTTCGTCCCCTTGTTGGGACGTAGTTTTGAGTTGTAAATTATTATTTTGTTTAACTAAAGGGTGGTTTTAAAGCGATTTATTTAAAAGATTTGAAAATGTTTTATTGTCTTAAATGTTCGCGTTCCGGGTTCGGTTCTACCGAATTTGGGGCGTGATACTCTGTCACCTCCACCTCTCCCACCAAAGGCGCTCAATCCCCACCCGTTGGATCGAGACCCTAACATCCCCGCTTTGAGTCAAGGACAGTTGAATCAGCAATCGCTCCTACCGACATCAATAGGCGCAAACTTGGCACCCCAACCCCATCTGTTGGATCGTGACTCTAACACCTTCGAGGTGTGTGTGGGGACGCACACATTGGCCTACCAAGGCCGATGCAAAGCCGACATTCTGGTTCACCCATCTCCTAGTGTTCTCCTTGGATATTCGGTATCCCTCCATACGCCCCTTATCCGATAGCTTAGGCATTTTCAGGTTGAGTCGGGAAACAAACCTCATGTCCCTCACAATACTACGATTAAAAGCAATAATCTTGTTTCAAGGTCAGCGTCACAGATCTAGTTTATCAGATCCGAGTCTATGTATACCCCTGTTTTAGCTTTCCATCTAACTATTCCCTTCCATATATATTCACTTTTGATTTCTCAAAAGTTTATTAATGAAATCTATTTATATGCTAAAAAATATAGGATAGTTGAACGGTCAAAATATCCCGAATTAATTAATAAAATTACACTATATTAAAGTATTTATGAATAAATAAATTAAAATAAAATACATAGAAATAAAATAAAGATTTTAAATTTTAAATAAGATAATAGATTTCAATATGTTTTTAAATATCAATTATATATTTTATAATATATCTTTTTATATATTTTTTAAATATGAATTTTTAATTTTAATCCATTTTTAATAAAATCATATTTTTCTGATTGAATACTCTTTCGATATTTTTTATTTAACTTTTATTTATGAACTTTAATTTCTTTTTTATTTAATTTTAATTTCTTTTTCTCTTCTTTAATTTTTATTAATTTTCATTCTATTGTCGTGTCCGATGGTCCTCATGAGGGAATCTGATTTCAAATGGATAACATTAGAATTAGGAGAAGAAAGTTCCCTTTTTCCTCTATCATGTTCCCATCTCATTACTGGATAACATGCATCTCTAAACATGTTAGAAGATCGAATTACTTACCTCCAGCCATTGCTAACTTCAAATTAATTGAAGACCTTGGTGTATCCAGAAGATGCTCCTGGACTTCCAATGCCTCCACACTTTCTCTCTCAGATGGTGTATGAGTTTTTCGTAAATGAAATTGTGTGTGGCAGTTGGGGACCAGAAACAATATATACCCCTCTCCAATTATAACTGCTCCATCAACAGTTATGAGGAAGAGACACCAATTGACATGACATATTGACACTTGTACCAATTATATAATTGATCACACCTTATGAATTCAAATAATGAGAGATTAAACTTACATTCTCCCACTTGATCAATATATATATTTGTAACAATGTCCACTAATAAGAAATCAAACGCATGAATCATGGCGGTATGTCCTTTTAATATAAACAAGTAATACCTCCCATGTATCACAATGCATATGATTCTCATACTTTATGAATAAACCCAATGTTCATTCTTGGTCCAAACTTAATCGATGATTTATGATTAACCAACTCAATCATACTGAATGTGCACATATTATAAATAATAATTATCTTATAGTACATAGTTTCAGAAAGACAAACATCGTTCCAACAACGAAAAGTTTACATCTGGGAACCAAGTCCCATACTCCTAACATGATCCTTAAATTTTCCTGGTGGCATGCCCTTAGTTAGAGGATCTGCTATCATCAAGTCGGTGCTGATGTGCTCGATGATAACCACTTTGTCCTTCACTTGCTCTCTTATGGCTAAATACTTGATGTCGATATGCTTACTTCGACTTCCACTTTTATTGTTCTTAGCCATGAAGACAGCAGCTGAATTGTCACAATACAGCTTTAGGGGTCTACTAATCGAATCCATGATTCTCAGCTTGGATATGAAACTCTTAAGCCATACACCGTGAGAAGTAACCTCGAAATAAGACACGAACTCGGCTTCCATGGTAGAAGTAGCAGTCAAGGACTGTTTGGCACTTCTCCATGACACAGCTCCACCGGCCAACATAAAGATGTAACCAGAAGTTGATTTCTGTGAATCAACACAGCCAGCGTAGTCGGAATCTGAATAGCCGATCACTTCCAGATTGTTCGTTCGTCTGTATGTTAGTCTTAGTGCCCGTAGTTCAATCCTAAATGTCCAAATGTATATATCATCGTTAGCAATAAAATTAAAGCGGCTTTATATTACTTATGTGTTGGAGTAATATATCGATGTGTGCTCTGATCTATGCCCACCATGCGAATAGAACCATAGATCGAGATAGATCACACTCGATGGGTCCCTAGTCAACAAAGCTTCACTAGAAGCGACTAGTATGAAAGATGGCTCTTTATGGCTTACGTTCTGTTAGTCATTGGAATGGGATTCCGGAGTCTGATCATAGATATCATGTGGGACATGATATTGGACGACCCGCCCTGAATATGTGCCATAGATTAAGTCATGAACATATTCAGTGTTGTAGCTTGTCATGTATCCTTAGACCAAGGAGTCTTTGTGATCGCTATGTAGTCAACAACTGAGTTTGACCTGAGCCTAACGTTGTCCGTAACAGGGCTTCCATAACGGCCAGGATTGGCTTGGGGACGGGCTACATGAGTGACACGAAAGACGGCTAAGGGATTTATCCCTCATACTAAGGTATGGGAAAGATATCGGTTCTCGGCCACTTGATCGAGAGTGACTGGAAGAATAGCATGGCCATGCACATGATACTGGGTATCATATCTTCAGTCATCTCACATATCAAGGAACGGTGATTGAGAATAATAAGGATGACGGCTCTATGCCTTATCTCAATCAGGATATCGGAGATAAAAGGATAATGACAGGGACGACGGAAAGGTTAGAATCGACAGGGTCGATTCGTTATGTAGTGTCAGGCAATACTAAAGTCTCGTTAGTTGCCACTTAAATAGGATCAAGTAAAATGGGATTTTACGTTGATCTATTGACATGCATAAACCTAAGGGTCACACCGGAGGATGAAACTCATTGACACATTTATGGAGAATGGCCAAAAGGGAGTTGTCTCGGGACATGACCAAAACTGGGTTTTGGGTCATGTGCCCGTAAGTGAATAGGACTTTACGGATCGAGACAAGGCTTGGAGTCTTGGGATTGATCGCGTCGGATAATGTTGGACATTTCCGGTATGGAAGGCTTGGAGGCGATGAGCGAATCACGGGACCTCGTTGGAAATGGCCACGGGCCATGTTCCAAGAGGCCCATGAAAGGCCCATGCAACCAAGGCCCATGGAACTAATTAATCAAGTCTTGATTAATTAGTACTAAGTAAGCAAGACAAGGATTAAGGTGTTGGTGATTCACCACCTAACCCAATCTTGTCTTGCCATACTTTGTCCTATTTACACCTTACTTGACACCATACTTGTCCCATGCCTTTAGTTGGACAAGTATGGGTTTTGTTATGTTTAAGTCATCTTTTTTCAACATAACAAACACAAGACAAGAATAGGAAACACATTTTCTCTCCCTCTTCCATGGCCATTTCGGGTTTGGCTAGTTTCCTCCTCCATTTTTGTGTTCTTGAGTCCTCAAAGAGAAGAACTACGTGGCTTTGATTCCCATGTGGATACGTAGGCGTCTTGGAGACTCAAGCCAATCATTCGTTACCCGGTGTTCTTGTTTTGGTAAGAACTAGTGCTGAATTTTTCTCTTGTGAATCCATTCTTTGTTAGTTGTTTCATGGTTTTAATCGTCTCTTGGTTTTCCTTGATTTTCCGCTGCGAGTTGGTTCATCTCCAACCCTACCTCGAGACCCAACAGTGGTATCAGAGCCGTGCTACCTTCGGGATTCACAAGACGGTGTTCAAAGTTTCGGTTTTGCTTGAAAGTTTCGTTTTTGCTTGAAAGTTTCGTTTTTGGCATGTTGTTTTGCTAAATTGTTTGATAACATGTTTTAAATTATTGTTTATGGATTTAATGCATGTAAAATGAATTTTTGAAAATTATTTCAAATCTGGAAATTTTGAAAAAAAATTGATTTTTCGGGTCTCGGGAGCGGGACTCTCGGGGAGCCGAAACCGGGACCGAACGGGGCTCCGTTGGACGGAGCTAGGCCAAGCATGACCATTGGATGGTTGATATGCCAAGGCTAAACCGTTTTGTTAGTTATGACGAGTTTGGAACCGTCATGATGAACTCGAAGATCAAATGTTCAAAAGTTTCATTTTTGAACGGTTTCGATAAACCGAGCATCAAAAAATTTCGAAACTTGGCTATTAATTAAAACCGCAAAATCACATGATGTTTGATAACATGCTTGTTTGATAACACGATGTGTGATGTGATGTTGGCATGGTGTACATAATAGCCCCGAGCTCAATTTAATTATTTATCGCTTTTCACGGCCTGCGAGCCGTTAGAGTTAACGTGTAATTATTCTTTCAAGGTGTGGTCGTCGAACCACTTGTTTGTAATATTTATTTATTCCCGACCTGCGAGTCGTGTATTAAATTGTAATATTTTACTCAAGACGAAGAAAGGGCGAAAAGGTCATTTGGTGGCTTTTCGGGTGTTGGCATCGGCTTGGAGTCGGTGGAGCTCAAGAAGCTAGTGGGAGTTAGTTTAGGGGGCTATTATGTGCACATTTATCGCTTTATGCTTGGTTTAGTTTATGCATGATTAATTCTATGTGTTTTAGAATTGCATGCTTAACTTTATTTACCGAGCATATCACCTCACATGCAAAGATAAAATTGGACTTTTAATCCTTGTGTGTGAACCCTTAGAACCGTCATTGCATTGGATGTAGTTGACGGGTTCAAAGGAAGAATTACATTGGATGTAATTTGAGGCATCATTGCATTTGGAATGTAGTTGATGTGCTCATCGCATCTAGGATGTGCCAAAGTTTTGAACACAACTGGACAAGTAAAAGCGGGTCATGTCCGATACCTCCCAATCATCAACACCTTACTACCTCCCCGTCCTATGGTTGTCGTGCGCATTAGCGGAGCATCCATGGGGAAGCGGGGTAGTAGGTTTGGACGACATATGTGGGTGTCGTGCGCATTAGCGGAGCACCTACATAGTGACGAGCCATAGTTGAAAATTGGTGGACCCGACTACGATTCTCGGCCTGAGGTTGAGCTAGGGTAACAGATAGGGTAAGTCGTGTACATAAGTACATACCCTAGCCAAGAGTCACATTGGATGTGATTGGATGGAGTCCTACCTACATAGCTCGATTAAGTGGTGAGCATTAGTTCAGCTTAATCGAGTGAATCAAGGATCTTGGTTTCAGATTCTAAAGGTTTAGAATTGATTGTTGGTGTTTAAGCTTGATCTTCATAAAATTTATTCAGTTTACTGATTGAATTTTATCTGTTGTAGATCAAATGGCAAATTCAGCGAACATTAATAGTTTGTCATTAAAAACCATTCTTGACAGGGTCAAGCTAAATGGGACAAACTATTTGGACTGGTACAGAATTTTGAGGATAGTCCTCAAGTCTGAACGCAAAGAATATGTTCTTGACAAGGCTGTCTCTAAGACCATATCAGAGTTACATGAAGTGTCATCAGCTGCTGAGAAGAATATCTCAGGGATCTGGGATCCAAGGATATTCTGATGGTCAACAAGGGAATTGGAAGTGGCAAGGGCTGGGCCCATGCGCACTTGGCAGGAAAGATGAGACACCTGAGAATGTCTGCTTCTACTGCCAACAGCCTGGTCATTGGAACCGGGATTACAGGAAGTTCACGGCTGATCTGAAGAAGTGCAGTGGGACTGCGCCTTCATCAAATAGCCTGGATGATCTGAAGAAGGGCAGTAGGACTGCGCCTTCATCAGGAAACCTGGATGATCTAAGGAAGGGCGGTGGGATCGTGCCTTCATTCGGTATTAACTCTATAGAGCTACATCTCTCTACTTCCAAAGATTCATGGGTATTAGATACCATGACTGAATCTCACACATGCACTAATATATGGTGGTTGAAAGTAGGAGAGATTTGGAAAGCACGAAATGGACCTCAGAGTTGTGGCAACTGCTGTAGGATCCATGAGTCTTGCTTTGCCAAGAGGCCTTGTCTTAGTATTGTATAATGTATATTGCATACCTACTTTTAGTAGGAATATTATATCTGTATCCGTGTTTGACAAGGAAGGATATAATGTTAATATTGGAAATGGAGTTTTCAATGTTCTATGCAATGATATGTTTTATACCAGTACTGACATGGTTGGAGGATTGTACATATTAGATATGGGTAACAATGCCTCAAGTTCTATATATTCTGTTAATACCAAGAGGTCTAAATCCAACGATTTAAACCTAACTCTGTTATGGTACTGTCATTTGGGTCGCATAAACAAGAAGCGCCTATCAGCACTTCAGAAGTGCGGGCTTTCAGGTTCATTCGAATTCCATTCGATCGATAGGTGCAAGGTTTGTTTGATGGGCAAAATGACTAAAGTGCCCTTTATCGATCGCGATGAAAGGGCGGGTGAATTATTGGGGCTGATACACTCGAATGTGTGTAGACCAATAAGTTCACTTGCCAGGAGGGGTTTTAGCTACTTTATCACATTTACTGATGATTACAGTAAATATGGTTATGTCTATTCGGTGAGACATAAGTCTGAAGCTTTTGATAAATTCAAAGAGTTTAAGACTATAGTAGAAAACCAGCTCGACAAAGGTATTAAGGCACTTCGATTGGATCGAGGTGGAAAATACTTGACCACAGAGTTATTAGATCATCTAAAAGAGAATGGGATCCTTTTGGAATGGACTCCTCCTAGGTCACTGTAGTTGAAAGGTGTAGCCAAACGGAGAAATCGGACATTGTTAGACAATGGTCTGTTCCATGATTAGTTGGACTGATCTCCCAATCTCTTTTAGGGGTTTTGCTCTAGAGACGACCGCATTCATAGTGAATCGGGCTTCGACGAATGGTGTGGAAGGGACACCATTTTAAAAATGGTACGGGATGATGCCCGCTTTGTCCTTCCTAAAGATTTGTGGTTGCGAGGCTTATGTGAAACATTTGGTTTCGACTAAGCTCGAACCAAGATCTGAGATATGCACCTTCGTGTGGTATCCCAAAGCAACAAGGGGATACTATTTCTACAATCCCAGTGAGAACATGGTGTTCGTCGCTTGGGGTGGGGTCTTTATGGAAAAGAAGTTTTGTTTCCAAAGACGTCATTGGGAGGACTGTGCATCTCGAAGAAATTCAGGATGGTACAGATCTGTCTAAACCAATTGGCAACCCAGTAGAAAGGAGCCAGAGATTGTCGTAGAGTAAGAACCAATTCCTGTTACAATTCCAGAAGGTCCAAGGCAATTTGAAAGGATCAATCTTCCACCTCCAAGATATGGTATCCGGAGGTGACAATGAAGTCATGGTGGATCACGATGATCCAGCCACCTTTCAGGAAGTCGTGGATGGGCCCAACTCCGAGTTATGGCTGGGAGCCATGAGGGAGGAAATGCAATCCATGTCGGACAACCGAGTCTGGGAACCGGTTGATCCCATCAATGGTGTGAGGACCATAGGATGCAATTGGATCTTCAAGGTGAAGATGGACATGGACGGCAACCCTCTGACCTACAAAGCTCAACTGGTGGCGAAAGGTTATAGGCAGATCCAATGGATTGACTATGAGGAAACCTTCTCCTTAGTGGCTATGGTCAAAATCGATCCAAATTCTTCTTGACATAACTGCGTATCATAATTACGAGATATGGCAAGTGGATGTCAAAACCGCTTTCCTAAATGGAAATTTGACTGAGTACGTTTGTATGTCTCGGCCCAAAGGTTTTGACGATCCGAAGAATAAGGGAAAGATTTATAAGTTGTTGAAATCCATTTATGGATTGAAACGAACTTCTCGGAGTTGGATCCTTCGTTTTGATGAAGCTGTAATTGGATTTGGCTTAATCAAGAACGAGGATGAATCTTGCGTTTATAAGAAGGCTAGTGGGAGCAATATTACCTTTCTGGTTCTCATTGAAAACGACATCCCAACCTTGCACGAGACTAAAGCTTGGTTGAGGAAGTGTTTTTCAATAAAGGACTTAGGCGATGCTTCTCATATCTTAAGGATTAAGATATGTAGAGATCGCACCAAGAGGGTCTTGGATTTAAGTCAGGGAACCTATGTGAACAAGGCATTGAGTAGGTTCTTAATGCTCGATTCAAAGAAATGACTCTTACCCACTAGTCATGGCATTCATCTCAGCAAGACTCAGTGTCCTAAGACACCTGATGAGCTGAAAAGGATGATGAGAATCCTATGCGCCTGGGGGCAGGATCGATCATATATGCCATGACATGTATGAGACCAGACGTCTCGTAAGCCTTATGTTGTACCAGTAGTCATCATTCTAACCCGGGGGAAAGATGATGCTGAACTAGTCGTCGAAGGATGAGTAGACGCTAGTTTTCCAAGACAAATCCAGATGACTTTAGATGTCAATCAGGATATGTGTTTACGCTGAATGGCAGAGCTTTAGCTGGGAAAGCGTAAAGCAAGATACCATTGCCGAATCTACGACAGAGGCCAAGTACATGGATGCTGCAGAGGCAGCTAAGGAGGCTATGTGGATTTGGAAATTCATGGCAGGGCTGGGTGTAATTAAAAACCCATCCAGTCCGGTGAATCCATTTTGCGACAACACAAGGGCCATTGCGCAAGCTAAAAGCCTAGATCGCATAACAAATCCAAACATGTACTGCGGCGTATCCACCTCATCAGATAAATACTGAACTGAGGTGAAGTGAAGATAACCGATATTGCAATAGATGATAACATAGCCAACCCTTTGACTAAGGTAGTGTCACTGCCTGAACATGTTAGACGTGTAAAGTCGATGGGGACATATTGGAGTTTAGATTGGAACTAGGGCAAGTGGGAGATTGTTAGTCTTAGTGCCCGTAGTTCAATCCTAAATGTCCAAATGTATATATCATCGTTAGCAATAAAATTAAAGCGGCTTTATATTACTTATGTGTTGGAGTAATATATCGATGTGTGCTCTGATCTATGCCCACCATGCGAATAGAACCATAGATCGAGATAGATCACACTCGATGGGTCCCTAGTCAACAAAGCTTCACTAGAAGCGACTAGTATGAAAGATGGCTCTTTATGGCTTACGTTCTGTTAGTCATTGGAATGGGATTCCGGAGTCTGATCATAGATATCATGTGGGACATGATATTGGACGACCCGCCCTGAATATGTGCCATAGATTAAGTCATGAACATATTCAGTGTTGTAGCTTGTCATGTATCCTTAGACCAAGGAGTCTTTGTGATCGCTATGTAGTCAACAACTGAGTTTGACCTGAGCCTAACGTTGTCCGTAACAGGGCTTCCATAACGGCCAGGATTGGCTTGGGGACGGGCTACATGAGTGACACGAAAGACGGCTAAGGGATTTATCCCTCATACTAAGGTATGGGAAAGATATCGGTTCTCGGCCACTTGATCGAGAGTGACTGGAAGAATAGCATGGCCATGCACATGATACTGGGTATCATATCTTCAGTCATCTCACATATCAAGGAACGGTGATTGAGAATAATAAGGATGACGGCTCTATGCCTTATCTCAATCAGGATATCGGAGATAAAAGGATAATGACAGGGACGACGGAAAGGTTAGAATCGACAGGGTCGATTCGTTATGTAGTGTCAGGCAATACTAAAGTCTCGTTAGTTGCCACTTAAATAGGATCAAGTAAAATGGGATTTTACGTTGATCTATTGACATGCATAAACCTAAGGGTCACACCGGAGGATGAAACTCATTGACACATTTATGGAGAATGGCCAAAAGGGAGTTGTCTCGGGACATGACCAAAACTGGGTTTTGGGTCATGTGCCCGTAAGTGAATAGGACTTTACGGATCGAGACAAGGCTTGGAGTCTTGGGATTGATCGCGTCGGATAATGTTGGACATTTCCGGTATGGAAGGCTTGGAGGCGATGAGCGAATCACGGGACCTCGTTGGAAATGGCCACGGGCCATGTTCCAAGAGGCCCATGAAAGGCCCATGCAACCAAGGCCCATGGAACTAATTAATCAAGTCTTGATTAATTAGTACTAAGTAAGCAAGACAAGGATTAAGGTGTTGGTGATTCACCACCTAACCCAATCTTGTCTTGCCATACTTTGTCCTATTTACACCTTACTTGACACCATACTTGTCCCATGCCTTTAGTTGGACAAGTATGGGTTTTGTTATGTTTAAGTCATCTTTTTTCAACATAACAAACACAAGACAAGAATAGGAAACACATTTTCTCTCCCTCTTCCATGGCCATTTCGGGTTTGGCTAGTTTCCTCCTCCATTTTTGTGTTCTTGAGTCCTCAAAGAGAAGAACTACGTGGCTTTGATTCCCATGTGGATACGTAGGCGTCTTGGAGACTCAAGCCAATCATTCGTTACCCGGTGTTCTTGTTTTGGTAAGAACTAGTGCTGAATTTTTCTCTTGTGAATCCATTCTTTGTTAGTTGTTTCATGGTTTTAATCGTCTCTTGGTTTTCCTTGATTTTCCGCTGCGAGTTGGTTCATCTCCAACCCTACCTCGAGACCCAACACTGTATACTAGCATGTAATCTCGAGTCCCCTTAAGGTATCACAATACCTTCTTTGCAGCCTTCCAGTGCTCAATGCCTGGATTACTTTGATATCTCCCTAACATACCCACAATGAATGCAATATCTGGTCTAGTACAGACCTGTGCATACATTAAGCTTCCAACAGCTGAAGCATAGGGAATGTTCCTCATTTGTTCCAGTTCCATGTCATTTTTCGGACATTGGTCTAAACTGAATCTATCACCTTTCACAATAGGAGCTACATTGGGTGAACAGTCTTTCATCCGAAATCTTTCCAAGACTTTGTTGATGCATGTCTCTTGAGACATACCCAGAGTACCGACTACTCTATCGCGATGTATCTTTATCCCAATGACATAAGATGCATCGCCTAAGTCTTTCATATCAAAGTTCTTGGATAGAAATTGTTTCACCTCAAAAATCATATTCCTATCGTTACTAGCAAGCAGAATATCATCTACGTATAATATCAAGAAACAAGTCTTGCTCCCACTAACCTTTTGGTATATGCAATTGTCCATAACGTTTTCTTCAAATCCGAATGAAGAAACAACGTCATGGAACTTCAAGTACCATTGTCGTGAGGCTTGTTTCAAACCATAGATTGATCTTTTAAGCTTGCAAACTAAATGCTCACCATTACTAGAGGGGAATCCTTCAGGTTGTTTCATGAACACCTCTTCCTCTAGTTCTCCGTTCAGAAAAGCCGTTTTTACATCCATTTGTTGCAATTCCAAGTCAAAATGTGCAACCAATGCCATGATCACCCGAAGCGAATCTTTCTTTGATACAGGAGAAAAAGTCTCCTTGTAATCGATTCCTTCCTTTTGATTAAACCCTTTGGCAACTAGTCTGGCCTTATATCTCTCGATGTTACCGGATGTGTCTTTCTTGGTCTTAAAGACCCATTTACATCCAATGGATTTCGCCCCTTTGGGTAACTCGACAAGATCCCAAACTTCATTTGATGCCATCGAATTCATTTCATCATTCATAGCATCATACCATTGACTCGATTCATTACAACTTATGGCTTGGGAAAACGTCTCAGGATCATTTTCGGCTCCGACATTAAAGTCCGATTCTTGTAGATACACATAGTAGTCCCCAGGAATTGCTGATTTTCTCATTCTAGTAGATCTTCTTAATGTTAGATCAACATTTTCCTGAGTATCAGGTTGACCAACTAGTTGTTCATTGACCAAAGGCTCTTCATGAACAACTTGATCCACTAGATCATTATCAGCATGTGGAAGTTGTTGATTAACCTCAATTTGAGGTTGAGATTGATCTCTAATAACAACGATTTGATCGACTAATGTAGGAGGTTGCTCAATTATAGTTTCCGAAGTTGAGCTCTGCAACCGATTCCTCCCACTGATCAAATCATTCTCAAGAAACTTCGCATTTCTTGATTCCACAATCCTGGTGCTATGAGATGGACAATAAAATCTGTATCCTTTGGATCGTTCCGCATATCCAATAAAATAACCACTAAGGGTTCTAGGATCCAGTTTCTTTTCTTGTGGGTTGTAAATCCTCACCTCAGACGGGCATCCCCATATGCGTACATGATGCAAACTCGATTTCCAACCCTTGAATAACTCAAAAAGTGTCTTTGAAACAGACTTGGTTGGAACACGATTTAATATGTACACAGCCGTCTTAAGTGCATCAGTCCACAAGAATAAAGGGAGATTCGCATTACTACGCATACTCCTCACCATCTCCATCAAGGTCCAGTTTCTTCTTTCAGCTACACCATTCTCACTAGGAGATCGTGGATTGGTGTATTGAGCAACTATTCCATGCTCTTGAAGAAACTTAGCGAATGGACCCGGTGCTTGACCACCTTCGGTGTATCTACCATAGTATTCTCCTCCTCTGTCACTCCTGACAATCTTGATTTGCTTCTCACATTGCTTTTCAACTTCCGCTTTGAAAATTTTAAACACATCTAATGCTTCACTTTTGTGGTGAAGCATATAGACATACATATATCGTGAGAAGTCATCAATAAAGGAGATAAAGTATTTTGGACCACTTTGCATATCCATGTCGGGACAACAAATATCTGTATGGATGATTTCAAGTAATTCGGAACTTCTATGTGCACCCTTTTTGGATATCTTGGTTTGCTTTCCCTTTATACAATCCACACAAACCTCAAAATCAACAAAGTCTAGAGTACCAAGTACTCCATCCTTTACTAATCCTTTGATTCTATCCTTGGAGATATGTCCCAATCTCCGATGCCACAACATTGAAGATTCCTCATTTTCAACGCATCGTTTTGTGCCAGTAACATGCATAACGGAATTCGTATTATCACTTTGCACATCTAACATGAACAAACCATTGCATTGTATGCCATTTCCAACAACATCTAATTTGTAAAACAAATTTATTGATGTATCACGAAATTCAAAAGCATAGCCTAAAGGCAATAGTTTAGATATAGATATCAAGTTCCTAGAAAATCCTGGAACATAAAATGTGTCTTGCAAAGTTAATACAAATCCATTACATAACTTTATTTGGCACGTTCCAACATATTTAACAGCGGAGCGCATTTTGTTGCCTGAATAAATGCATTGCTCATTTCCCGCTGGTTTCCGCAGGTGTGTCATTTCCTGCATCGATGTCGAAACATGAATTGAAGAACCAGAGTCAATCCACCATGCGTTAACATGAACATCATCCACATTGGATTCATAACAAACAAGTGAAACATAATTACCTTTATTTTTCTGCCACTTGAGGAACTTCGGGCAATCCTTTTTCATGCGTCCCTTCTTTTTACAGAAGTAACACCTGGATTCCTTAGAGATCCCTCCCTGAATGGGCATTTCCCCTTCCACTTGTTCTTAGGCTGCCATTTTGCCTTCTTCTTATGAGTTGTAATCATCACAGTCTCACCCTGCTCCATCATCAATCGGCTTTCCTCTTGAACACACATAGTCATGAGTTCATTCATCGACCATTTGTCCTTATGTGTGTTGTAAGAAATTTTGAAAGGACCGAATTGATGAGGAAGGGTGTTTAAAATGTAATGCACCAAGAAAGAATCTGACATCTCGACTTCCAATGTCTTCAGTTTTGCCGCAATATCCCTCATTCTCATGATGTGCTCGCGCACATCACCGAGACCTGTGAGCTTAACAGAGGAAAACCGTCCGATGAGGGTACTAGCCAAGGACTTATCTGAAGTCTGGAATTGCTCATCAATCGCTGCAAGAAGCGAACGAACATTTCCATGCTTCTCCACCGAGCCCCTTATGCCAGCGGATATGTGAGTCTTTATGAACATGACTGAGAGTCGGTTAGACTTCTCCCATTTCTCATGTAGCTCACTTTCCACTCCGTTGTCATCTAGAGGTGGTGGTTCATCCTTAAGAATGGCATAATCCATATCAGCCACTCCTACAGCGAGAAGTACCCTCTCTTTCCAGATGGAGTAGTTTTCCCCATTCAGCATGGGAACTTCTACCTTGAGGTCATTAAATTCAAAGAGTTCGATGCTGCAAACATTACATGCATAGTACAAAAGAAAAAACATAAATGAGACTAACTATCATGCTTTACAAACATAAGCATACAAAATGTATCTATCGACATACAACTTGCCTGTGGGCTAAAGTCATATGCAAACAGAACATTCACACAACAATGAATCTATCGACGTACAACTTGCCTGTGGGCTAAAGTTACACGTAAATAGAACATTCATACATAACAACCAATAAAACTATCAAAATCATGTTCCTTTTCCTAATTCCTGTGGGTAGATTAGGAAATATAATTTTGATATTTTATTCTGATCAATTATATAGAGTTTAATAGAATATCCTGTGAGATCGACTCTACTAAACTTGATATAATTAATCACAACCTAAATGATTTGTTTGCATATATATACATTGTTAATTTAAAGATGTTGTGGCTACTCTTCTAACAAACAATATAAACATACATAAATCAAAGATGGATAATTAAACACCAAATACAGGGTAATTTTTTGGCTGAAAAATCAGCTCAACACTTTTACTGAAACAACAAATTTGTTTCAGTGAGAAAATGGCGCAACGAGTCACTTAGTTCAATGGTAAAGCACTGATTCTGGTTCCATTATACTTGGGTTCGAATCCCGTGGAATGCAGGGCGTAATTTTTGATTTTAAATCAAAAAAAAGAACCGGCCCAGAAGACAGCCCACATCGGCGGCCCGTACTTGGTCCACGACCCAAAACCAAATTACTAAGGTAATTTGATAGATCGTTGCTTCAACAGAGAGCATACAGCCCAATGGAAAGCATGAGTTGAGTCAAGGCCAGCACTTGGGTTCGAATCCCAATGGCCTTTTTTTTAATATGCCAAAACGTCAAAAACGACGTCGCAGCCTCCTTCCCCAACCTCTAGCCGGGTCTGGAAACGGGTCTCGCGACCCGAAAACAACCCAGAACGGGTTTGACCATAACTCATCAACCAAGGCTCCGTTTTTCGCCCATAATATATCAAAACGTTCGTATCGAAATTACCCATTGATATATTAACTCAGAAAAATTAATTAAGCACAAAATTGGGCACAATAACCAAAAATCAGAGAGAGAAAAAAGCACCCAAAAAGCAAAGCAGAGATATAAACATGCTCTGATACCAACTGTAAATCCTAACATGCATCTCTAAACATGTTAGAAGATCGAATTACTTACCTCCAGCCATTGCTAACTTCAAATTAATTGAAGACCTTGGTGTATCCAGAAGATGCTCCTGGACTTCCAATGCCTCCACACTTTCTCTCTCAGATGGTGTATGAGTTTTTCGTAAATGAAATTGTGTGTGGCAGTTGGGGACCAGAAACAATATATACCTCTCTCCAATTATAACTGCTCCATCAACAGTTATGAGGTAGAGACACCAATTGACATGCCATATTGACACTTGTACCAATTATATAATTGATCACACCTTATGAATTCAAATAATGAGAGATTAAACTTACATTTAAAACCCCTTAAATTACAATCAACCAATGCAACACCTCTGCTCTACTTAACCAGTTACCTCTCTCATTGTATTTAAAAGGAATTGGAAAAAAAAGGCTCGCAAGATAGATATTAAAAAATCCCTTGAAAGACCCAAAAACCAAAACATAAAAGCCTAAAGATAGATATGAAATAAATCTCAAGGTTTTGGACCTGTGATATTATCTTAGGATATGTAATCGTGATTGTGCATAGGGCTGAGCATCGGTCGGTGACCGACCCGACAACCTTTTTTTTACCATTGGTCTGGTACCTTTTTCGTGTAAAAATTTCCACCAGTGATTATTATAACCATCGACCGGTAAAAAGCACGTCTATTCAATTAAAAACAAGCTGATACAACAATATATATAGGGGGTTTCTCATACGAACTCCGCCTTAGATACGGAATACGAATTGATGCGATCCATTGGATGGATCGCATCTTAGGCCCAACTTTGCTCGACAGAATCGGTTTCCAATCCTACACGATCTATTTTTGGAGGGTATGAATGGAATTTGGTAATATAGAGTTGTAGTTATATAAGGAAAGGACTCTAAATTAAAGGAAAATGGAATTTGGTTTATATATATATATATATATATATATATATATATATATATATATATATATATAAATACAAACCACCCCTTATTGTGCAAACTACGAACTCACCAGGTGCTGACACGTGGGCGCGCGCGCTGCTGGTGCGCGCGCACAGTGCTGACACGTGGCGCGCATAGTGCTAATAGTTTGAGCGCACAGTGCTAATAGTTTGACACTGTGCTAAACTATTAGCACTGTGCGCGCCAAACTATTAGCACCGTGCGCGCGCGTGGTCAACACGCTCACGCGCGCGAGCAGAGGCGCGCGCGAATCTGCCACGTGTCAGCATCGCGCGCGCTCTGCTGACGTCACTTTGACCGCATCCTGTGGCTTAGATTGGTTCGTAGTTTGCACAATAAGGATGGTTTTTACTGGATAGCTACCCTATATATATATATATGGGACAAAAACATACATTAAATTTAGCTTACACAGGAATGAAAATTACGAGAAGAAACTACTAGCCGACCCTAGAATGCGCTCATCCACGCGCCGGTCTCTTCTTTCCGATTCTGCGGTTGCCGTCTGTTGAAGTAGAACCAAAGGACACCGAAGCCTGAAGGGACGCTGTTTTCTCTGCTCGTGGATAAGGATTCGAGTTGGAATCGTTTTCTTCCGGAGTTGGGTATCATTGACGCCCGCCTGTCTCTTTCGTTTGTGTCTACGGTGGCTCCGGTTGAAGCAGGTGGCTCCGGTTGAAGCAGGGTCGAAGGACACAGATCGTGCGAGTCTTGCGATTCCCTTTGGTTTTGGTCCTCGTCGCTCGCCGCCGTCGCTTGAGGGAAGTGCAGATCTCGTTTTCGATTGTCGTCGTCCAGAATCACCATACCTTCATCGGCGTGGTGTGGTGTCGCTGAGGTCAGACTCGCTCTCGTCTCTGGTTTAGCAATCGTCGTATCCTCGTCGGTGTGGATGTGGTCACACCTTCAGGGTCGCGTTTGAGGCGTTTCCGGAAGGAACACCAGTTCCAGCAAGTGCCGCAGGTCGGAGACCACAACGACGTTGGTGGTTGCCGGAGGAAAGCCGGTTCCAGCAGGTGCTGTAGGTGGGAGACCACAGGGAAGAAGCTGCTACAACGTTCTGCTTGATCCTGGTGTTGGGTCTCGAGGTAGGGTTGGAGATGAACCAACTCGCAGCGGAAAATCAATGAAAACCAAGAGACGATTAAAACCATGAAACAACTAACAAAGAATGGATTCACAAGAGAAAAATTCAGCACTATTTCATACCAAAACAAGAACACCGGTTAACGAATGATTGGCTTGAGTCTCCAAGACGCCTACGTATCCACATGGGAATCAAAGCCACGTAGTTTTTCTCTTTGAGGACTCAAGAACACAAAAATGGAGGTGAGAGCTTGCCAAACCCGAAATTGCAAGGCAAGGGGGAGAGAATTTGTATTTCCTATTCTTGTCTTGTGTTTGTTATGTTGAAAAAATATGACTTAAACGTAACAAACCCCATACTTGTCCAACTAAAGGCATGGGACAAGTCTGGTGTCAAGTAAGGTGTAAATAGGACAAAGTATGACAAGACAAGATTGAGTTAGGTGGTGAATCACCAACACCTTAATCCTTGTCTTGCTTATTTAGTACTAATTAATCAATACTTGATTAATTAGTTGCATGGGCCTTGGTTGCATGGGCCTCTTGGAACATGGCCCTTGGCCATTTCCAACGTGGTCTCGTGATTCGCTCATCGCCTCCAAGCCTTCCATACCGGAAATATCCAACATTATCCGACGCGATCAATCCCAAGACTCCAAGCCTTGTCTCGATCCGTAAAGTCCTATTCACTTACGGGCACATAACCCAAAAACCAGTTTTGGTCATGTTGGGTCTCGAGGTAGGGTTGGAGATGAACCAACTCGCAGCGGAAAATCAAGGAAAACCAAGAGACGATTAAAACCATGAAACAACTAACAAAGAATGGATTCAGAAGAGAAAAATTCAGCACTAGTTCCTTACCAAAACAAGAACACCGGGTAACGAATGATTGACTTGAGTCTCCAAGACGCCTACGTATCCGCATGGTAATCAAAGCCACGTAGTTCTTCTCTTTGAGAACTCAAGAACACAAACATGGAGGTGGGAGCTTGCCAAACCCGAAATTGCAAGGGAAGGGGGAGAGAAGTTGTGTTTCCTATTCTTGTCTTGTGTTTGTTATGTTCAAAAAATATGACTTAAACATAACAAAACCCATACTTGTCCAACTAAAGGCATGGGACAAGTATGGTGTCAAGTAAGGTGTAAATAGGACAAAATATGGCAAGACAAGATTGGGTTAGGTGGTGAATCACCAACACCTTAATCCTTGTCTTGCTTACTTAGTACTAATTATTCAAGACTTGATTAATTAGTTCCATGGGCCTTGGTTGCATGAGCCTTTCATGGGCCTCTTGGAACATGGCCCGTGGCCATTTCCAACGAAGTACCGTGATTCGCTCATCGCCTCCAAGCCTTCCATACCGGAAATGTCCAACATTATCTGACGCGATCAATCCCAAGACTCCAAGCCTTGTCTCGATCCGTAAAGTCCTATTCACTTACGGGCACATGAACCAAAACCCAGTTTTGGTCATGTCTCGAGACAACTCTCTTTTGGTCATTCTCCATAAATGTGTCAATGAGTTTCATCCTCCGGTGTGACCCTTAGGTTTATGCATGTCAATAGATCAACGTAAAATCCCATTTCACTTGATCCTATTTAAGTGGCAACTAACAAAACTTTAGTATTGCCTGACACTACATAATGAATCGACCCTGTCGATTCTAACCTTTCCGTCGTCCCTGTCATTATCCTTTTATCTCCGATATCCTGATTGAGATAAGGCATAGAGCCGTCATCCTTATTATTCTCAATCACTGTTCCTTGATATGTGAGATGACTGAAGATATGATACCAGTATCATGTGCATGGCCATGCTATTCTTTCAGTCACTCTCGATCAAGCGGCCGAGAACCGATATCTTTCCCATACCTAAGTATGAGGGATATATCCCTTAGCCGTCGTTCGTGTCACTCATGTGGCCCGTCCCCAAGCCAATCCTGGCCGTTATGGAAGCCCTGTTACGGACAACGTTAGGCTCAGGTCAAACTCAGTTGTTGACTACATAGCGATATCAAAGACTCCTTGGTCTAAGGATACATGACAAGCTACGACACTGAATATGTTCATGACTTCATCTATGGAACATATTTAGGGCGGGTCGTACAATATCATGTCCCACATGATATCTATAATCAGACTTTGGAATCCCATTCCAATGACTAATAGAAGGTAAGCCATAAAGAGCCATCTTTCATACTAGTCGCTTCTAGTGAAGCTTTGTTGACTAGGGACCCATCGAGTGTGATCTATCTCGATCTATGGTTCTATTCGCATTGTGGGCATAGATCAGAGCATACATCGATATATTATTCCAACACATAAGTAATATAAAGCCGCTTTAATATTATTGCTAATGATGATATATACATTTGGACATTTAGGATTGAACTACGGGTACTAAGACTAACAATCTCCCACTTGCCCTAGTTCCAATCTAAACTCCAATATGTCCCCATCGACTTTACATGTCTAACATGTTTAGGCAGCGACAGTGCCTTAGTCAAAGGGTTGGCTATGTTATCATCCGTTGCAATATAGGTTATCTTCACTTCACCTCAGTTCATTATTTCTCTGATTAGGTGGATACGCCGTAGTACATGTTTGGATTTGTTATGCGATCTGGTCTTTTAGCTTGCGCAATGGCCCTTGTGTTGTCGCAAAATGGATTCACCGAGCTGGATGTGTTTTTAATTACACCCAACCTTGCCGTGAATTTTCAAATCCACATAGCCTCCTTAGTTTCCTCTACAGCATCCATGTACTTGGCCTTTGTCGTAGATTCGGCAATGGTATCTTGCTTTACGCTCTCCCAGCTAAAGCTCTGCCATTCAACATAAACACATATCCTGACTGACTTCTAAAGTCATCTGGATTTGTCTTGAAAAACTAGTGTCTACTCATCCTTCGACGACTAGTTCAACATCATCTTTCCCCCGGGTTAGACTGATGTCTACTGGTACAACATAAGGCTTACATGACGTTTGGTCTCATACATGTCATGACATATATGATCGATGATTCCCTCAGACGAATGGGATTCACATCATCCTTTTCAGCTCATCATGTGTCCTAAGACACTGAGTCTTGCTGAGATGAATGCCATGACTAGTGGGTAAGAGTCCTTTCTTTGAATCTAGCATTGAGAACCTACTCAATGCCTTGTTCACATAGGTTCCCTGACTTAAATTCAAGACCCTCTTAGTGCGATCTCTACATATCTTAATCCCTAAGATATAAGCTGTTAGTCTTAGTGCCCGTAGTTCAATCCTAAATGTCCAAATGTACATATCATCGTTAGCAATAAAATTAAAGCGGCTTTATATTACTTATGTGTTGGAGTAATATATCGACGTGTGCTCTGATCTATGCCCACCATGCGAATAGAACCATAGATCGAGATAGATCACACTCGATGGGTCCCTAGTCAACAAAGCTTCACTAGAAGCGACTAGTATGAAAGATGGCTCTTTATGGCTTACGTTCTGTTAGTCATTGGAATGGGATTCCGGAGTCTGATCATAGATATCATGTGGGACATGATATTGGACGACCCGCCCTGAATATGTGCCATAGATTAAGTCATGAACATATTCAGTGTTGTAGCTTGTCATGTATCCTTAGACCAAGGAGTCTTTGTGATCGCTATGTAGTCAACAACTGAGTTTGACATGAGCCTAACGTTGTCCGTAACAGGGCTTCCATAACGGCCAGGATTGGCTTGGGGACGGGCTACATGAGTGACACGAAAGACGGCTAAGGGATTTATCCCTCATACTAAGGTATGGGAAAGATATCGGTTCTCGGCCGCTTGATCGAGAGTGACTGGAAGAATAACATGGCCATGCACATGATACTGGGTATCATATATTCAGTCATCTCACATATCAAGGAACGGTGATTGAGAATAATAAGGATGACGGCTCTATGCCTTATCTCAATCAGGATATCGGAGATAAAAGGATAATGACAGGGACGACGGAAAGGTTAGAATCGACAGGGTCGATTCGCTATGCAGTGTCAGGCAATGCTAAAGTCTCGTTAGTTGCCACTTAAATAGGATCAAGTAAAATGGGATTTTACGTTGATCTATTGACATGCATAAACCTAAGGGTCACACCGGAGGATGAAACTCATTGACACATATATGGAGAATGGCCAAAAGGGAGTTATCTCGGGATATGACCAAAACTGAGTTTTGGGTCATGTGCCCGTAAGTGAATAGGACTTTACGGATCGAGACAAGGCTTGGAGTCTTGGGATTGATCGCGTCGGATAATGTTGGACATTTCCGGTATGGAAGGCTTGGAGGCGATGAGCGAATCACGGGACCTCGTTGGAAATAGCCACGGGCCATGTTCCAAGAGGCCCATGAAAGGCCCATGGAACTAATTAATCAAGTCTTGATTAATTAGTACTAAGTAAGCAAGACAAGGATTAAGGTGTTGGTGATTCACCACCTAACCCAATCTTGTCTTGCCATACTTTGTCCTATTTACACCTTACTTGACACCATACTTGTCCCATGCCTTTAGTTGGACAAGTATGGGTTTTGTTATGTTTAAGTCATCTTTTTTCAACATAACAAACACAAGACAAGAATAGGAAACACATTTTCTCTCCCTCTTCCATGGCCATTTCGGGTTTGGCTAGTTTCCACCTCCATGTGGATACGTAGGCGTCTTGGAGACTCAAGCCAATCATTCGTTAACCGGTGTTCTTGTTTTGGTAAGAACTAGTGCTGAATTTTTCTCTTGTGAATCCATTCTTTGTTAGTTGTTTCATGGTTTTAATCGTCTCTTGGTTTTCATTGATTTTCCGCTGCGAGTTGGTTCATCTCCAACCCTACCTCGAGACCCAACATAAGCAACATCGCCTAAGTCCTTTATTGAAAAACACTTCCTCAACCAAGCTTTAGTCTCGTGCAAGGTTGGGATGTCGTTTTCAATGAGAACCAGAAAGGTAATCTTGCTCCCACTAGCCTTCTTATAAACGCAAGATTCATCCTCGTTCTTGATTAAGCCAAATTCAATTACAACTTCATCAAAATGAAGGATCCAACTCCGAGAAGTTCGCTTCAATCCATAAATGGATTTCAACAAATTATAAATCTTTCCATTATTCTTCGGATCGTCAAAACCTTTGGGCCGAGCATACAAACGTACTCAGTCAAATTTCCATTTAGGAAAGCGGTTTTGACATCCACTTGCCATGTCTCGTAATTATGATACGCAGTTATGTCAAGAAGAATTTGGATCGATTTTGACCATAGCCACTAGGGAGAAGGTTTCCTCATAGTCAATCCATTGGATCTGCCTATAACCTTTCGCCACCAGTTGAGCTTTGTAAGTCAGAGGGTTTCCGTCCATGTCCATCTTCACCTTGAAGATCCATTTGCATCCGATGGTCCTCATACCATTGATGGGATCAACCGGTTCCCAGACTCGGTTGTCCGGCATGGATTGCATTTCCTCCCTCATGGCTCCCATCCATAACTCGGAGTCGGGCCCGTCCACGACTTCCTGAAAGGTGGTTGGATCATCGTGATCCACCATGACTTCATTGTAACCTCCGGATACCATATCTTGGAGGTGGAAGATTGATCCTTTCAAATCACCTTGGACCTTCCGGAATTGTAACAGGTTCTTACTCTGCGACAATCTCTGACTCCTTTCTACTGGGTTGTCAATTGGTTTAGACAAATCTGTACCACCCTGAATTTCATCGAGATGCACAGTCCTACCAATGACGTTTTGGAAACAAAACTCCTTTTCCATAAAGACCCCACCCCAAGCGACGAACACCATGTTCTCACTGGGATTGTAGAAGTAGTATCCCCTTGTTGCTTTGGGATACCGCACGAAGGTGCATATCTCAGATCTTGGTTCGAGCTTAGTCGAAACCAAATGTTTCACATAAGCCTCGCAACCACAAATCTTTAGGAAGGACAAAACGGGCATCACCCCGTACCATTTTAAAAATGGTGTCCCTTCCACACCCTTGTCGAAGCCCGATTCACTATGAATGCGGTCGTCTCTAGAGCATAACCCCTGAAAGAGATTGGGAGATCAGTCTAACTAATCATGGAACAGACCATTGTCTAACAATGTCCGATTTCTCCGTTTGGCTACACCTTTCAACTATAGTGTCCCAGGAGGAGTCCATTCCAAAAGGATCCCATTCTTTTTTAGATGATCTAATAACTCTGTGGGGAAGTATTTTCCACCTCGATCGAATCGAAGTGCCTTAATATTTGTCGAGCTGGTTTTCTACTTTAGTCTTAAACTCTTTGAATTTATCAAAAGCTTCAGACTTATGTCTCACCGAATAGACATAACCATATTTACTGTAATCATCAGTAAATGTGATAAAGTAGCTAAACCCCCTCCTGGCAAGTGAACTTATTGGTCTACACACATTTGAGTATATCAGCCCCAATAATTCACCCGCCCTTTCATCGCGATCGATAAAGGGCACTTTAGTCATTTTGCCCATCAAACAAACCTTGCACCTATCGATCGAATTGAATTCAAATGAACCTGAAAGCCCGCACTTCTGAAGTGCTGATAGGCGCTTCTTGTTTATGCGGCCCAAATGACAGTGCCATAACAGAGTTAGGTTTAAATCGTTGGATTTAGACCTCTTGGTATTAACGTAATATATAGAACTTGAGGCATTATTACCCATATCTAATATGTACAATCCTCCAACCAAGTCAGTACTTGTATAAAACATATCATTGCATAAAACATTGAAAACTCAATTTCCAATATTAACATTATATCCTTCCTTGTCAAACACGGATACAGATATAATATTCCTACTAAAAATAGGTATGCAATATACATTATACAATACTAAGACAAGGCCACTTGGCAAAGCAAGACTCATGGATCCTACAACAGTTGCCACAACTCTGAGGTCCACTTCGTGCTTTCCAAACCTCTCCTACTTTTAGTCACCATATATTAGTGCATGTGTGAGATTCAGTCCTGATATCTAATACCCATGAATCTTTGGAAGTAGAGAGATGTCTCTCTATAGAGTTAATACCAGATGAAGGCACGGTCCCACCGCCCTTCCTTAGATCATCCAGGTTTCCTGATGAAGGCGCAGTCCTACTGCCCTTCTTCAGATCATCCAGGCTATTTGATGAAGGCGCAGTCCCACTGCCCTTCTTCAGATCAGCCGTGAACTTTCTGTAATCCCGGTTCCAATGACCAGGCTGTTGGCAGTAGAAGCAGACATTCTCAGGTGTCTCATCTTTCTGCCAAGTGCGCATGGGCCCCACCCTTGCCACTTCCAATTCCCTTGTTGACCATCAGAATATCCTAGGATCCCAGATCCCTGATATATTCTTCTCAGCAGTTAATGACACTTCATGTAACTCTGATATGGTCTTAGAGACAAAATAGTTTGTCCCATTTAGCTTGACCCTGTCAAGAATGGGTTTTAATGACAAACTATTAATGTTCGCTGAATTTGCCATTTTATCTACAACAGATAAAATTCAATCAGTAAACTGAATAAATTTTATGAAGATCAAGCTTTAACACCAACAATCGATTTTATACCTTTAGAATCTAAAACCAAGATCCTTGATTCGCTCGATCAAGCTGAACGAAGGCTCACCACTCAATCGAGCTATGTAGGTAGGACCCCGTCCAATCACATCCAATGTGACTCTTGGCTAGGGTATGTAATTAAGTACACGGCTTACCCTATCTGATACCCTAGCTGAGAATCGTAGTCGGGTCCACCAATTTTCAACTATGACCCGCCACTATGTAGGTGCTCCGCTAAGGCGCACGACACCCACATATGTCGTCCAAACCTACTACCCCGCTTTCCCATGGATGCTCCGCTAAGGCGCACGACACCCATAGAACGAGGAGGTAGTAAGGGTTTGAGAATTTGGGAGGTATCGGACATGACCCGTTTTTACTTGTCCGGTTGTGTTTAAAACTTTTGGCACATCCTAGATGCGATGAGCACATCAACTACATTCCAAATGTAATGATGCCGCCAATTACATCCAATATAATTCTTCCTTCGAATCTGTCAACTACATCCAATGTAATGACGATTCTAAGGGCTCACACACAAGATTAAAATTCCAATTTTATCTTTGCTTGTGAGGTGATATGCTCGGTAAATAAAGTTAAGCATGCAATTCTAAAACACATAGAATTAGTCATGCATAAACTAAACCAAGCATAAAGCGATAAATGTGCACATAATAGCCCCCTAAACTAACTCTCACTAGCTTCTTGAGCTCCACCGACTCCAAGCCGATGCCAACACCCGAAAACCCACCAAATGACCTTTTCTCCCTTTCTTCGTCTTGAGTAAAAATTTACAATTTAATACACGACTCGCAGTTCGGGAATAAATAAATATTAGAAACAAGTGGTTCGACGACCACACCTTGAAAGAATAATTACACGCTAACTCTAATGGCTCGCAGGCCGTGAAAAGCGATAAATAATTAAATCGAGCTCGGGGCTATTATGTACACCATGCCAACATCACATCACACATCGTGATATCAAAAAATCATGTTATCAAACATCATGTGATTTTCCGGTTTTATTTAATAGCCAAGTTTCGAAATTTTTTGATGCTCGGTTTATCGAAACCGTTCAAAAATGAAACTTTTGAACATTTGATCTTCGAGTTTGTCATGACGGTTCCAAACTCGTCATAACTAACAAAACGGTTTAGCCTCGGCATATCAACCATCCAATGGTGATGCTTGGCCTAGCTCCGTCCAACGGATCCCCGTTCGGTCCCGGTTTCGGCTCCTCGAGAGTCCCGCTCCCGAGACCCGAAAAACCAAATTTTTTTTCAAAATTTCCAGATTTGGAATAATTTTCAAAAATTCATTTTACATGCATTAAATCCATAAACAAGAATTTAAAACATGTTATCAAACAATTTAGCAAAACAACATGTCAAACACGAAACTTTCAAGCAAAACCCAAACTTTGAGCACCGTCTTGTGAATCCCGAAGGAAGCACGACTCTGATACCACTGTTGGGTCTCGAGGTAGGGTTGGAGATGAACCAACTCGCAGCGGAAAATCAAGGAAAACCAAGAGACGATTAAAACCATGAAACAACTAACAAAGAATGGATTCACAAGAGAAAAATTAAGCACTAGTTCTTACCAAAACAAGAACACCGGGTAACGAATGATTGACTTGAGTCTCCAAGACGCTTACGTATCCACATGGGAATCAAAGCCACGTAGTTCTTCTCTTTGAGGACTCAAGAACACAAACATGGAGGTGGGAGCTTGCCAAACCCGAAATTGCAAGGGAAGGGGGAGAGAAGTTGTGTTTCCTATTCTTGTCTTGTGTTTGTTATGTTGAAAAAATATGACTTAAACATAACAAAACCCATACTTGTCCAACTAAAGGCATGGGACAAGTATGGTGTCAAGTAAGGTGTAAATAGGACAAAGTATGGCAAGACAAGATTGGGATAGGTGGTGAATCACCAACACCTTAATCCTTGTCTTGCTTACTTAGTACTAATTAATCAAGACTTGATTAATTAGTTCCATGGGCCTTGGTTGCATGAGCCTTTCATGGGCATCTTGGAACATGGCCCGTGGCCATTTCCAACGAGGTACCGTGATTCGCTCATCGCCTCCAAGCCTTCCATACCGGAAATGTCCAACATTATCCGACGCGATGAATCCCAAGACTCCAAGCCTTGTCTCGATCGTAAAGTACTATTCACTTACGGGCACATTACCCAAAACCCGGTTTTGGTCATGTCCCGAGACAACTCCCTTTGGTCATTCTCCAAAATGTGTCAATGAGTTTCATCCTCCGGTGTGACCCTTAGGTTTATGCATGTCAATAGATCAACGTAAAATCCCATTTTACTTGATCCTATTTAAGTGGCAACTAACGAGACTTTAGTATTGCCTGACACTGCATAACGAATCGACCCTGTCGATTCTAACCTTTCCGTCGTCCCTGTCATTATCCTTTTATCTCCGATATCCTGATTGAGATAAGGCATAGAGCCGTCATCCTTATTATTCTCAATCACTGTTCCTTGATATGTGAGATGACTGAAGATGTGATACCCAGTATCATGAGCATGATCATGCTATTCTTTCAGTCACTCTCGATCAAGCGGCCGAGAACCGATATCTTTCCCATACCTCAGTATGAGGGATAAATCCCTTAGCCGTCTTTCGTGTCACTCATGTAGCCCGTCCCCAAGCCAATCCTGGCCGTTATGGAAGCCCTGTTACGGACAACGTTAGGCTCAGGTCAAACTCAGTTGTTGACTACATAGCGATCACAAAGACTCCTTGGTCTAAGGGTACATGACAAGCTACGACAATGAATATGTTCATGACTTAATCTACGGCACATATTCAGGGCGGGTCGTCCAATATCATGTCCCACATGATATCTATGATCAGAGTCGGGAATCTCATTCCAATGACTAACAGAACGTAAGCCATAAAGAGCCATCTTTCATACTAGTCGCTTCTAGTGAAGCTTTGTTGACTAGGGACCCATCGAGTGTGATCTATCTCGATCTATGGTTCTATTCGCATTGTGGTCATAGATCAGCGCACACATCGATATATTACTCCAACACATAAGTATTATAAAGCCGCTTTAATATTATTGCTAACGATGATATATACATTTGGACATTTAGGATTGAACTACGGGCACTAAGACTAACAGGTCATGTCCCGAGACAACTCCCTTTTGGCCATTCTCCATAAATGTGTCAATGAGTTTCATCCTCCGGTGTGACCCTTAGGTTTATGCATGTCAATAGATCAACGTAAAATCCCATTTTACTTGATCCTATTTAAGTGGCAACTAACGAGACTTTAGTATTGTCTGACACTACATAACGAATCGACCTTGTCGATTCTAACCTTCCCGTCGTCCCTGTCATTATCCTTTATCTCCGATATCCTGATTGAGATAAGGCATAGAGCCGTCATCCTTATTATTCTCAATCATTGTTCCTTGATATGTGAGATGACTGAATATATGATACCCAGTATCATGTGCATGGTCATGCTATTATTTCAGTCACTCTCGATCAAGCGGTCGAGAACCGATATCTTTCTCATATCTCAGTATGAGGGATAAATCCCTTAGCCGTCTTTCGTGTCACTCATGTAGCCCGTCCCCAAGCCAATCCTGGCCGTTATGGAAGCCCTGTTACGAACAACGTTAGGCTCAGGTCAAACTCAGTTGTTGACTACATAGCGATCACAAAGACTCCCTGGTCTAAGGATACATGACAAGCTACGACAATGAATATGTTCATTACTTGATCTATGGCACATATTCATGTCGGGTCGTCCAATATCATGTCCCGCATGATATCTATGATCAGACTCCGGAATCCCATTCCAATGACTAACAGAACGTAAGCCATAAAGAGCCATCTTTCATACTAGTCGCTTTTAGTGAAGCTTTGTTGACTAGAGACCCATCAAGTGTGATCTATCTCGATCTATGGTTCTATTCGCATGGTGGGCATAGATCAGAGCACACATCAATATATTACTCCAACACATAAGTAATATAAAGTCGCTTTAATTTTATTGCTAACGATGATATATACATTTGGACATTTAGGATTGAACTACGAGCACTAAGACTAACACCTGGTGGGTGTGCCGATGTTCTGGTGAGTTTGTTCTGTGGTGGCGTGAGTCTGGTCGTTTTGGGGGGTTTCGTCACCGACCTCGTCTCCGGTCTGTCTCCGAGCTGATCCTCGTCTCTCGTAGAAGTCAGGTATGACGGTTCCTACGCTCTTGTTCAAATCCTTTTGCTCTATTCTATTGGTTTCATACCGAGAGTACTGTTCCATCTCCGGGGGTGTAATAAACAATGAATTGGGTAGAGTCCAGGGATCTTTGATCAAGCGTGAGTCCAAGGTTCGTGTTCGACGACCATTACGCAAGAAGATACGATCAGTTGTGAATGGTGTGGCGAATTTGAATGACGTTGTGCAGGGTAGTTCTTCTTTCGATGGGATTAAGAGGACCGAGACTGTTCCGGCCAAAGGCCCTAAGGTCGATGGGCCACATGCTGCTATAGTGCGTCCTCAGACCGTTACAGAGCCTCCTAGAGTTGTTGCAGATGGGAATCTGTTCAAAAAAGCTCAACCAGAACCTGTGGTGAATGATAAGGAATTTACTTCGAAGAACGTCGGACCAGGGAGCTCTGCCGATGTTTTTGTTTTTAATCTTCATCAAGAATCCACAGAGGAATGGGTAAACAACGTCTTCAGTGCTTTTGGGTCCGTCCGAATGTGCTCTATTTTGAAGCGCTCGAACAAGGGAGGGAGGTTCTTCGGTTTCATCTCTTTCTCGATGGTGGGTGAGGCTTCATAGGTTGTTTCGAAATTAAACGGATTGACATTGAAATGTCATATTCTTTTCGTCGCTTTGGCTCGTCCCGGAACTCACCACCGTGAAATAAGAGATTTCGAAGCTCGGTTCCCTCGTGCTGACCCTAGTGGTGTAGTGCAAGTGGATGGGATTCAAGGTTCTGGCTTTGGTACGAGTGGGACTGCTCCCTCCTGCAATGGTACAACCTCGTCTTTTTATTCAGAAAAACCGCGATCTAATCCGGGTTCAGTTGATGGTGGAGAAGATCACGGGTTGAGTTAGTTTGGAGAGATTCACGGGGTTGATGATTCGATTGCAGATGCTTTGGTTGCAAGTCGGGCTGAATCACATGCTTCTGAAGGCGTTGTTCGAATTGTGGATGAGGCCCAAGTGTGTAGGTTGACTCTGCAGGCCTCAAAGCCTTCAGAACAGGTCCAGTTTGGCCTCGACCTTCCTGTGGTGGCGGAGTTCGGTGATGAACCTCTTGATGTTGCCATCCCAGTTGTCGACCAAGGAAGCCCTTGGAAGGACATTTTGATTAAATCTCCGGATCCTGAGGTTTTACCCCAAAAGAAGGGTCGTGGACGTCCGAAAAAGGTGCAACCAAAGAGAAGTGTTCCTCCATTTGTTTTTTATCAGTCAACAGCCAAGTCCTCTGCTGATAAAGGAGACATTTCGGGGAGCTTCACTGTCAATATTGCTAAAAAGGATAGCTTGGGTGCTTGGAGTGTTAGCAAGAAAGTTGGGAAAAAATCAGTCGACCTTGCTTCTTTGGCCCTTGAACGTAGAGTCCCGCAGGATGAAGAAGCTCTTATTCCGGTTCCGTTGTCTAATCGGTTTATCTGTTTGAATTCGAGTAGGAAGTAGACGATTGTTTTTTCGTTGGTTTTCCTATTTGGGTGTTTTGTTGCTCTTTGTAGCTGTTTTGGTTTGGGGATTCTTTTTATGGATCGTTTTCTGGCTTTGTTTTACTTTCTTGTAGAACATTTGCTTAATAAAATTTTAGCTTATCAAAAAAAAAGTTAGCTTACACATATAAAATATAGTGGCTAACCATACAAGCTGTAGGAACCTTAAGTTAAGAATCAAAAGACCAACAAAAAAGGAAAAAAAAAACATACATTAATTGTGGCTTACACATACAAACTAATTTATATGTATATGGTATATATATGAGGCAAAACATACATTAATTGTGGCTTACACATACAAAACTGATTTTTATATTTATGGTATATATATGAGGAAAAAAATATACATTAAGTTTAGCTTACACATACAAAATATAGTGGCTAGCCATACAAACTGCAAAAATAATGAGCTAAGACTCAAAAGACCAACAAAAATGGCAGAAACATACATCAATTGTGGCTTACACATACAACCTGATTTATATGATATATATATATATATGAGAGCTTTCGGGTACAAATCTTATTTCGGGTCAGAACGTAGAACTAATTTGGGTCATTAACTACCCAGATCGGATGGCCACCGAAATTCAGGGGGGGTGATTGATTACGAAATCAATTACAAGATAAGCATTAATTAAAAAGATATTAAAAGATATGAATTAAATCTGGGCCTTTAATTCTGTGATCCAAGGGCCCAGATTGAAAGTTCTACGTTCTGACGAAAATATAGAGTTTGTACCTGATTGTTATCCTATATATATATGAAGCGAAAACATACATTACATTTAGCTTAAACATACATTAAGTGTGGCTTACACATACAACCTGATTTATATGTATATGTAATTTCTAAATCACAGGTTCTGTTAATCCAAATTCAGTCGACTATGATTTTTAATTAAACTCCATGTTTCTAAATATTCAATTACGTGAAAAAAATATTCCAAATCATAAGTTTCATGTAATCAAGGAAATATTTTTTGCTATTATTAGTACATATTGAAAGTCTGATTTACCTTTAATTCTAATGGATTAAGGAAATACGATTAGAATTAGGTGCGTGTAATAGTAATCCAGTTTTGATCGTAGCCCTAAAAACATGCAATTACAAGGCCTTGATTGATTCGTATTTTGTAAAAATTTGGGCTATTCGTACCTGGATATTATCCTCCCCATATGTACCTTACTTTTATTTTATACTCCACATAAGTACCAAATACAAAAAAAATCATTAAATAAAAAAATCCTTTATAAAACTGTAGGATCTTAGTTTTCAAGTACATCATCGACCCAAACAGAAATAATACCGAAAAAATTATTTAGATATCTAAAAAACAAAAGAAAGTCAGATTTACACTATACAGATCTGAAAAATTAAAAAAAAAAGAACACAAGAGAAAATGAGATTGTTACTATATGATTACGTGTTTCACAAACAAAGCGGATTTCAAGTTTCATGCATTGGCTAATCTAATACATGTATTTTAATAGATTACCTCGTTGTAGAGAAACGAATGGTTCGAGACTAGGACCTTTGGGTTACAGAGAAGATGTGTCGAGACACTCATGCATTTTCCCTCTAACGGTATCCACACGAGCAAGTGATTCCACCACCAAAACTATGTTAAAAGCTCTACAATTTTCTCACCCGTCTAGTGTCTTATTTATAGGGGTTGATTTACCTTAAACGAACTCCAATTAGAATAAGGAAGCCTAGCAAAAGAAAAATCCAAGAGGTGTCTTGTTTCTTGTATTCTAGTCAAACTACTATTCCCTAATCTGTCTAGACATTCTAGAACTCTTATTTCCTTCTAATTTAACTTAATAAATAAATATAAATAAATCAACAATATACATTTTTATATGGGCTAGTCGAACCCTCCAATAGCTTATTGGAGTGCCCGTCCAAGCATTATACAATATATATATATATATATATATATATATATATGATCACTATCAGGTACAAACCTCACAAATTGATCAGAACGTAGAACTAATCCCATCCTTTGAAATATTTTATTGGATGGGTGAGATTTGTTTTACAATTTTAACTACACGCGCATAAAAGTATGCTGAAATCGGTTTTAATTTCGAATTTGAGGGTAATTTCGACTTTTTTTCAGCAAGTTTACTATTTTGATCTTTCCCACTTCGTTTCAACTCTGATTTAATTTCTTCTTGCGCCAATGATTTTCTTTTTCCAAGACCTATCTATCATGTAGCATATTGAATACGTTTTGAAGCATGAAAAAAAAACGATTTACTCAAACAAAAAAGGGAAACGAAATAAATGTATGTTTTGTAATTTTCAGTTGTATGTGTACGCTAAACTTAATGTATGTTTATGTTGTAAAGTGAAAATTTATGGGTAGTATACATACAAATGAATTTGCAAAAACATACATTAAGGTTATCTTACACATACACATGAAAATGGTAAAAACATACATTCAGTTCAGCTTACACATACAAATGAAAATGGGAAGAACAAACATTAAGTTTAGCTTACACATATGCAGTTGCGAAAGCATAAAAAAATACATTAAGTTTAGCCTAAACATACAAATGAAAATGGCAAAAACATACATTGAGTTTTAGCTCCTATAAACATACATTAGGTTTAGGGTACACATACAACTAAAATTATAAAACATACATTAATTTCGTTTATTTTGTTTGTTTGTTTGAGTAAATCGTTTTTTTCTTGCTTCAAAACATATTCAATATGCTACTTGATAGATAGTTCTTGGAAAATAAAAATATTGGCACAAGAAAAAAATTAAATCGGAGTTGAAACGAATCAGGAAAGATCAAAATAGTAAACTAGGTGAAAAAAAATGAAAATAGCAGCCAATTCGTACCTGAATGTTATATGCGCGTGAACCAATTTCCGAAACTACTCCATACAGATGCGCGTGAACCAATTTTACATGTATAATTTCTGAAAATTATGGGCCGTAGATTTTCTATATTGGAAGGTGTAGATTAGTTATATGTTCTGATCTAAGGTGTGGTTTGTTTCTGATAGCCCCATATACATACATATATATATATATATAGGGGAACAATCAAGTACAAACCCTCCCTTAGATCAGAACATAGAACTAATCTACACCATTCAATATAGCAAATCAAAGTCTAAGATTTTTGATAAATTCTGATTCCAAAATATGTTCACGCGCATTGTTTGTGGGTATTTTCAGGAAAAAAAATAGTGGGAATCGTAAAATACAAGTGGGAAATCGAAATTGGCTGCTATTTTCGTTTTTTTTTCACCAAGTTTACTATTTTGATCTTTCCCGATTCGTTTCAACTCTGATTTAATTTTTTCTTGCGCCAATTGTAATAACCACTTCTGGTCAACGTCAGTCAAACCTGCGAAAAACAGGAAAATTTAAAATTTTTAAGACAGACACTAAACTTAACCTAAATTGACCCCGAGGGTCGTACCAGACTTAAGATGACCCCGTTATCGACCAAAATGAGTTCCAGGGGACTCAGGGCAACTTTCTGATCAATTTGGGAAATGTTGACTTTTCGCTGGAAAAGTCAACCGAGCGACGTTTTGGTCCATTCGAGGACCGTTTGGGATCCAAAAAGCTTAGCCGTCGTCACAGCGGTCTTAGTTGATCCGTTTCCTTGTAGCCCGTCAAGTTTCGTAATTTCTTGGGAAAAGTGCCCGTTCGGGGCCCGAAACGTCCGTTTTTCGCGAAACTGATTGGAAAATATCAACTAGATATTTTCCAAAAGGTGTGGGACCACCTTGACACTTGTCAACTAATTGGTGGTGTTAGTTTTGGGGGGAAATGTGTGGTTGTAAGGGGTGGCAGAAACTTAGGGTAAAAAGAAGGGAAAATGGGTTTAGTTGTTAGTTGATTTAAAATTAGAAAGAAGAAGAGAGGGTTTAGAGAGAGAAGGAGAAGAAGAAGAAGAGAGAAGAAAGGAAGTGGAGCTAGGGTTTGGTATTCAACCATTGGATCGATTCAAAGCAAAGAGAAAACCTCTTCCCCTCGTCTTCCTCTCGAGTAAGCACTAAACCGATCGTCATTTCGATTATTTTCTTGAAAGCTAGGGTTTGGTTATAAACTAAGGGTTAGGGTTGTAGTGAGTTTGGGGGATAGTTGGAGACGTTTTGGAGGTGGTTGGAGGTGAAGAATGACGTTTTTCGGTGACTGGAGGCTCGGGAGGAGCTCCGGCCATGTGGTGGCTGGCCGGAGCTGGCAGTAGCCACCGCATGGTGGCCTAGCCCTTCCCCTTGAACCCTAGGGCACGGCCAAGCCTCTTGGGTGGGGCCCACATGCTCGGTTTCTCGGGTTTTAATGTTCGGGTGGTCTAAAACGTTCCCTGAACCATTTACCCTAAACCGAATCGAAAATTGGAATTAAATTGGAGAAGTTGTAATTAACGGGTTTTAGAAACTTTAAACGTTAATAAATTGACTTAGAAGTCGGAATTCGATTCCATCAAGTGCGTTGGGTTCCTTGAAATATTCTAAGACCGTAGAAACGAAAACGGGGGCTTTTGGAGCCCCAGAAGGCAATTAACAAAACCCGGGCAGATTCGCCATGTCGGGCGAATATGGCCTTTACGGGTCCTTTATCGACAATGTCGAGTAATTGGGGAGTTTGGGAGTGATCGACATATTTGGGGTTACGTTTGGGCGTTAAGTATGTTAATTTTCGATTTACTCGTACTAGTTTAAAAGCACTTTGAAATTGTGTTCTTTTAGATCGTGCTGCGGACCGAGGCAAAGGGAAGCTCGGCGAGTGACTGAGATCATCTCGGGTTTTTAGTGGAGCGCTTTTGGAGCTATTTACGAGGTAGGGAAAAGTAGCTAGATCTCGGCCCTGATTAGGGAAAGTTAATAGTAGAATTGCAGGTGACACCGGGGTGTCGTGGGTTGAGTAGATTTATTTAAATATTAGAAAAGCATGATACGGGATTGTAGCGTTTAAGGGAAAAGCATGTGACACTTAGTAGTGTTGTAGGAACAGAGAACTTAGCGATAATTGAATTACTTGAGGCATATGACCATGCCCGGAGGTTGTTTGTGAAACTAGTGATCTTAGGACTGTTGGAGGCATCGAGTATGCCGGAGGTTGTTGTGCGTTATTTATTGTTGAGTTTGGGTGGCCTTGAGAGCCGTATTATTTATTGTTGAGTTTGGGCGGCCTTGAGAGCCCGTATTATTTATTATTGAGTTTGGGTGGCCTTGAGAGCCCGTATTATTTATTGTTGAGTTTGGGTGGCCTTGAGAGCCCGTGTATTTAAATTGGTGTCTTGGGTGGCCATGAGTGCCCGTGTCTTACTGTTGGTGTTTTGGAGTGGCAGTGAGTGCCGTGGGGTTGTTGAACCCGAGTCTTGACCGTTAGGGTGTCTTGAGTGGCAGTGAGTGCCCGTGGGGTTGTTGAACCCGAGTCTTGATTGTTGAGGTGTCTTGAGTGGCCTTGAGTGCCTGTGTGTTTGAACTTGCATGTGATTGTGATTGTGGTTACCTGAAGTTGTGAGTTCGAAAGGTCGACAGCCTGATCCGACTTAGTGTCGATGAATTGCGAGTTCTAAAGGTCGACAGCCTGATCTGACTTAGTGTCGATGAATTGCGAGTTCGAAAGGTCGACAGCCTGATCCGACTTAGTGTCGATGAATTGCGAGTTCTAAAGGTCGACAGCCTGTTCTGACTTAGTGTCGATGAATTGCGAGTTCGAAAGGTCGACAGCCTGATCCGACTTCGTGTCGAGGAATTGCGATAGGTCGAACCCTGACCTGATTGAGATTGGTTACTGAGCAGCTGGTGTGCGATCCTTTGTGATCTTGTTTGGCGTTGTGTAGTGTCACGCCCCAATTTCAGCGAACCAAACTCGGGACGCGAACTTTTAAAACATGAATACTAAAAACCTGTTTTCAATAAAAGATTTGACATTTCCATTTAATTACCCAAAATAATAGTATTTACAAAACAAAAACGTCCCAACCAATGGACAAGGTACAACATCCGTCACTAGACTCAACAAAATAAAGACCAGACTCCGCTCCAAGCTCCATGAACTTCAAGAGCTAACCTAGTCCGTCCGGTGATCAGTACCTATAGGAAAAGAAGCTAGGGGTGATCGTTCGCTCAGCTCCACGGATAACAGACTGACTAAGGCATAATTAGTAGATAAAGCCAGTAACATTAAAACAAACCCAACACCGGGACTACAGTCCCCAACTCAAGTAACCAACTGACCCATAACCCGTTACTTTCCTCAACAGACTCAACACTCGATAACCCAATGTAGACCCGACACAACTATCGACGACTTCCTCAAGGACACGATCGAAGACTACACAACGCCAAACAAGATCACAAAGGATCGCACACCAGCTGCTCAGTAACCAATCTCAATCAGGTCAGGGTTTGACCTATCACAATTCCTCGACACGAAGTCGGATCAGGCTGTCGACCTTTCAAACTCGCAATTCATCGATACTAAGTCGGATCAGGCTGTCGACCTTTAGAACTCGCAATTCATCGACACTAAGTCGGATCAGGCTGTCGACCTTTAGAACTCGCAATTCATCGACACTAAGTCGGATCAGGTTGTCGACCTTTAGAACTCACCACTTCAGGTAACCACAATCACAATCACAGGCAAGTTCAATCACACAGGCACTCAAGGCCACTCAAGACACCTCAACAGTCAAGACTCGGGTTCAACAACCCCTCGGGCACTCACTGCCACTCAAGACACCAACGGTCAAGACTCGGGTTCAACAACCCCACGGGCACTCACTGCCACTCAAGACACCAACAATTAAATACGGGCTCTCAAGGCCACCCAAACTCAACAATAAATAACACGGGCTCTCAAGGCCACCCAAACTCAACAATAAATAACACGGGCTCTCAAGGCCACCCAAACTCAACAATAATAACACAGGCTCTCAAGGCCACCCAAACTCAACAATAATAACACGGGCTCTCAAGGCCACCCAAACTCGACAATAAATAACACGGGCTCTCAAGGCCACCCAAACTCAATAATAAATAACACGAGCTCTCAAGGCCACCCAAACTCAACAATAATAACACGGGCTCTCAAGGCCACCCAAACTCAACAATAATAACATGGGCTCTCAAGGCCACCCAAACTCGACAATAAATAACACACAACAACCTCCGGCATACTCGATGCCTCCAACAGTCCTAAAATCACTAGTTTCACAAACAACCTCCGGGCATGGTCATATGCCTCCAGTAATTCAATTACCGCTAAGTTCTCTGTTCCTACGACACTACTAAGTGTCACATGCTTTTCTCTTAAACGCTACAATCCCGTATCATGCTTTTCTAATATTTAAATATATCTACTCAACCCACGACACCCCGGTGTCACATGCAATTCTACTATTAACCTTCCCTAATCAGGGCCGAGATCCGGCTACTTTTCCCTACCTCGTATATAATCCAAAAGCGCTCCAACAACACCCGAAGTACACCCAGTCACTCGCCGAGCTTCCCTTTGCCTCGGTCCGTAGCACGATCTAAAAGAAACAATTTCAAAGTACTTTAAAACTAGTACGAATAAACCGAAAATTAATATACTTAACGCCCAAACATAACACTGAAAATGCCGATCACTCCCAAACTTCCCCATTACTCGATATTTCCGATAAAGGACCCGTAAGGGCCAGATTCGCCCGACATGGCGAATCTGCCCGGTTTTGGTTAATTGCCTTCCGGGGCTCCAAAAGCCCCCGTTTTCGTTTCTACGGTCTTAGAATATTTCAAGGAACCCAGCGCACTTGACGGAATTGAATTCCGACTTCTAAGTCAATTAATTAACGTTTAAAGTTTCCAAAACCCGTTAATTACAACTTCTCCAATTTAATTCCAAATTTCGATTCGATTAAGGATAAAGGGTCCGGGGAACGTTTTAAACCACCGGAACATTAAAACCCGAGCAACCGAGCACGTGGGCCCCACCCAAGGGGCTTGGTCGTGCCCTAGGGTTCAAGGGGAGGGGCTCGTCCACCATGTGGTGGCTGCTCCCAGCTCCAGCCAGCCACCACATGGCCGGCCGGCCACCACCCACGGTGGCCGGAGCTCCTCCCGAGCCTCCGGTCACCGGAAAACGTCATTCTTCTCCTCCAACCACCTCCAAAACGTCTCCAACTATCCCCCAACTCACTACAACCCTAACCCTTAGTTTATAACCAAACCCTAGCTTTCAAGAAAATAATCGAAATGACGATCGGTTTAGTGCTTACTCGGGAGGAAGACGAGGGGAAGAGATTTGCTCCTTGCTTTGAATCGATCCAATGGTTGAATATCAAACCCTAGCTCCACTTCCTTTCTTCTCTCTTCTTCTCCTTCTTCTTCTCTCTCTAAAACCTCTCTTCTTCTTTCTAATTTTAAAACAACTAACAACTAACAACTAAAACCCCTCCCTTTACCCTATGTTCGGCCACCCCTATACACCACACATTTTCCCCCCAAAACTAACACCACCACATTTAGGACATGTGTCAAGGTGGGTCCCACACCTTTTGGAAAATATCTAGTTGATATTTTCCAATCAGTTTCGCGAAAATCGGACGTTTCGGGCCCCGAACGGGCACATTTTCCAAGAAATTACGAAACTTGGCGGGCTACAAGGAAACGGCTCAACTAAGACCGCTGCGACGACGGCTAAGCTTTTTGGATCCAAAACGGTCCTCGAATGGACCAAAACGTCGCTCGGTTGACTTTTCCAGCGAAAAGTCAACATTTTTCAAACTGATCAGAAAGTTTCCCTGAGTCCCCTGGAGTTCATTTTGGTCGATAACGGGGTCAACTCAAGTCCGGTATGACCCTCGGGGTCAATTTAGGTTAAGTTAAGTGTCTGTCTTTCGTCCGCGAAATTTAAAACAGACGTACCTCGGGAATCGAACAGGTTGGGATACTTCGCGCGAACCTCGTCCTCGCGTTCCCACGTCGACTCAGCTCCGTGATGTTTCCACTGTACTCGTACCAGTCGGATAATCTTGCCTCCCCGCATAATCTGCTGCTGTGTGTCCATGATCCGAACTGGCTGCTCCTCATAGGAGACATCATCAGCCACCTCGATATCAGTCCACTCAATGACGTGGGGGGTCTGCGTTGTACTGCCGCAACTAGGACACGTGGAAGACGTTATGGACTCTCCCAAGCTACGGTGGCAACGCCAGACGATAAGCCACTGCTCCCACCCTGCCCAAGATCTCGAACGGGCCTATGTACCTCGGAGCCAACTTGCCCCCGCTGCGCCTGAACTGCATTAACCCCTTCCTCGGGCTCACCTTCAGGAACACGTGATCCCCGACTGCAAACTCAAGAGGTCGACGCCGCCTGTCGGCATAACTCTTCTGCCGGCTCTGCGCGGTCCTCAACCTATCGCGGATCAATGCGACCTTCTCCGTCGTCTCTCTGACAAGATCTGGCCCCAGCAGACTCTTGTCCCCCACCTCTGCCCAACACACTGGTGACCGACACGGCCTCCCATACAACGCTTCGAAAGGTGCCATCCCGATACTGGCCTGGAAGCTATTGTTGTAGGCGAACTCGGCCAACGGCAGGTGGGTCTCCCAAGATCCCCTGAAATCCAGCACACATGCTCGCAGCATGTCCTCTAAGATCTGAATGGTGCGCTCAGACTGACCGTCTGTCTGGGGATGATGTGCCGTACTGAGTAGAATCTCGGTCCCCTACACCTTCTGCAGGCTCGGCCAAAACCTGGACGTGAAGCGGGGATCCCTGTCAGACACTATCGACACCGGGACCCCGTGGAGACGCACTATCTCCTGAATATACAAGTTGCTCAACTTGTCGACCGGATCTGTCATCCTCATAGCTAGGAAGTGGGCCGACTTGGTCAACCGGTCGACCACCACCCACACGGCGTCGTTTCCCTTCGGTGATCTCGGTAGTCCACACACGAAGTCCATCGTAATGTGCTCCCACTTCCACTGAGCAATCAATAGTGGCTGTAACAATCCCGCTGGACGCTGATGCTCGGCCTTCACCTGCTGACAGACGAGGCATCTCGACACAAACTCTGCTACTTCTCTCCGCATACCGCGCCACCAGAAGTGTCGTCTGAGGTCACGGTACATCTTGGTGCCCCCCGGGTGCACCGTAAGACGCGAGTGATGTGCCTCTCGCAACACGTCGTTCCTACAGTTAACCGGCACGAACAACCCTCCTCTGTACTGTAGTCCCCAATCTGTACTGATCTCCCAACCTACTACCTCGTCGTCGTTGACGACCCTCTCTCTGATATGTGCCGTCTCAACGTCCTCCGTCTGCACCTCCAACACTTGGCAAGCAATGAGGGCTGAGCCACTAAAGAGCACATGGCCATGTCACCCGTAACCTCCTCTAGCTCAAGCCCGAACATGCTCAGCTCCCCCATCATGTCCCACTCTCGGACAGATATGCTGGCGAGGCTCGAAGCCGACTTCCTACTCAAGGCGTCGGCGACCACGTTCGCCTTGCCCAGATGGTAGTGTAGCTCGAAGTCGTACTCCTCGAGTAGCTCCATCCACCGTCGCTGACGCATGTTCAGGTCCCGCTGGGAAAATATGTACTTGAGGCTCTTGTGATCCGAGAACACCTGGAACCCCTTGCCATATAGATAATATCGCCAGCTCTTTAGCGCAAACACGACTGCTGCTAGCTCCAAGTCGTGGGTAGGATAGTTGCGCTCGTGCGTCTTCAACTGCCTAGAGCCATAGGCCACAACTCTGCCCAACTACATCAGCACGCAGCCCAGCCCTTCTCCGGACGCATCACAGTAAACATCATACCCGATCCCTCGCTCGGGCACCACTAACACTGGAGCTGTAGTCAGTCGAGTCTTCAACTCCGCGAATGCACGCTCACAGTCATCTGTCCACACGAACCCGACACCCTTGCGCGTCAACAGAGTCATCGGCGCGGCTAGTCGTGCAAAGTCCTGGACGAATCGACGATAGTAGCCTGCCAACCCCAGAAAGCTGCGGATCTCGAAAAAACTCGTGGGTCGTGCCCACTTCGAGACCGCGTCGATCTTCGACGGATCGACCAGGATACCGTCACGGGACACGATGTGGCCAAGGAATCTCACCTCAGAGAGCCAGAACTCGCACTTCTCCCGGTTGGCATATAGCTGATGCTCGCGCAGTAGTGTCAAAACAGCCCTCAGATGTGACTTATGTGCCGCCTCGTTCTGCGAATATATAAGGATGTCGTCCACGAACACCACCACAAACTGATCTAGATACGGCCGAAAGATGTTGTTCATCAGGTCCATGAACGCTGCTGGCGCGTTCGTCAGTCCGAATGGCATCACTAGGAACTCGTAGTGCCCATAGCGTGTCCGGAATGCAGTCTTTGCGACGTCCCCATCACAGACTCGCAACTGATAATAACCGGATCGCAGATCGATCTTCGAGAAGTGGGTCGCCCCTCTCAACTGGTCGAACAAGTCATCGATCCTCGGCATCGGGTATCGGTTCTTCACCGTAACCCGGTTCAGCTTCCAGTAATCTATACACATCCGTAGCTCTCCACTCTTCTTCTTCACGAAGAGTGCTGGTGCTCCCTACGGCGACGCACTCGGACGGATAAACCCCTTCTGCTGAAGCTCCTCTAGCTGACGCTTCAGTTCAGTCAACTCTGCCGGCGCAAACCTGTAAGGCGCCATCGATATCGCCGCCGTTCACGACACTAGGTCAATCCCGAACTCCACCTCACGAACCGGTGGCAACCCGCTCAACTCCTCAGGGAAGACCTCGGGAAACTCGCATACTACTCTCGGTAACTCCCGGCTCTACACAACCGGTACTTCCTCCTCTGCGGACAACGCCGACAGGAGGACCCCACTCTTACTCCCCAGCACACACGTCACCTTCGTACCGCCCACTGTCACTGTCACTTGTCGTCTGTAGAAATTGATGTTGGCTCGGTATCTCGACAGCCAATCCATACCCAAGATCACATCAAAGGTCGCCATTCCCATCACGAGAAGATCACCAGGGCAAGGACAGTCTGTGACTCTAATCTCGCAGGCACGACATACTCTAGTCAAAGATACACCACCCCCAACTAGGGTGTCCTGGCATAGGGGTGGACTCAACGGCTCTAAGCTCAACCCCAGCCTCTCGGCACAGCCCGACGAAATAAAGAGTGCGACGCCCCGGTATCAAACAAGAATAAAGCCCATAAATGATACAGTAAACACGTACCCTGGATGGTCTCGCGGTACGTGCTCGGTCCTGGGGCTCTGGAGTCGGCGACTGCATATACTCTCCCCTGCGAGGTCTGCTGCCTCTGACTCGGCGCACTGGCCGCTGAATACCCTTGACTCTGCTGCTGTCTCGGAATCGGTGCGCTCGTAGACGGCCGTGACGACCTCGGCTGCTGACCCTGTCGAGGGCGACCTCTGGGCGACTGTACCGTCCGCGACTGCTGCGGCCGCTGTACTGATGTCTCCCCCAACTGCTCGCGGCACCATGCCATAGTTTACCAACCCGGCCGCATCGGTAACAGCTGATCTCGTCAGCCCTCGACCCTAAGCCCTGGCCTGTCCGGCTAGTAGCTGGTACTGCCGCGGGTCCTCCCTTCGTCGGACAATCTCGCTGTAAGTGGCCTGGCTGCCCGTAGTGATAGCATGACGACCTCCTCTCTGAGGCGACTGGCCCCAATGATGCCACTGACCCCTGCTACCTCGATCCACCCTGATGAGGCGGTGGTCGGAAGAACCCCGCGGTCCGCTGCCTCCGCGAGTCTCGTGAGTCTGACGGCCCTGCAAAACTGATCGGCCGAGGTCGGACCTCACGGCCCCTGGCTGCATCCCGGGCGCCCTGCTCCACTGTAGCCGCGGTGTCTACGAGGTCGGTATACTTCGGCAGCCTCAAGGCGAGAACCTGGTTCCGGATGCCCAGCCTCAGTCATCCCTGGAACCGCAGGCAACGGTTCGTCTCACTCGTCACCATCTCTGGCGCGAATCTGGCCAAGACTGTGAACCTGGCCTCGTACTCTGCCACCGTCATCCCTCCTTGCTCCAGGTCTAAGAACTGCCGATGTCGCTCCAGCCGAGTCGACTTGGGAAAGTACTGTGCCATGAATACCTCCTGGAATACGATGTAGTCGTATGCGACCGTGTCCTTCACCCGCCCCCACCAGTGGTAGGCGCTGTCTCTCAGCTGATGGGCCGCGAAGGACACTCTCCGACGGCCATCCTCGGCACCCGATGTGTCCAGGTCTCGTGTGACCTGCTCTATCCATCGCTCGGCTAGGTCGGGATTCGGCTCCCCGACAAAAATAGGTATCCCGAGCTTCAGGAAATCTAGTAGCGCTCGGGAGGTATGATCCTCTGTCTGAGCGGCCCTCACCGGGACCGCGACTGCCTCCGGTGCTGGCGAAGCCGACTCTCGGCTGGCGATGACCGCCACCAAACTCTGAACGGTCCTGGTTAGCTCATCCAGGGAAGTCATCACTGGAGGGTCTGCGACTGGCGGAACACTGGGGGTGCCTGCAGACGGCCCCGCATCACTTCTCCTGTCTTCTCCGACAGGAGTGCCCTGTGCCTCCGCGTAGTCGGCGGGCTCGACGGTTGGCACCCTTCCTGGTGCCCCTGCTGACCGTCCCCGTCGGCCTCGCGTGGGTGCCTGACCCAGTGTTCCTGATGCTCGTCCGCGCCTACCGCGAGCCATAATCAGTATCCTCTGCACGGATACACGCAAACGTTCAGTTTGCGAACTCAAATAAAGACGACAGTTCAAAAGCACTAACGTTCACCCGGTCTACGCTTACACTAGCGTACTTATCACTAAAACGCCACACCGCTCAAGCTAAACATACTTTAATATAGTATTAGTAAACGAGACCTCAACGAGACCGCACCGACATGCGCCACACAAGCGACGACCAACCGACACACACCACGAGACAACAACCACCATAACAAATAACGCACATACGACAACTCAGGACCGACCTCAATCAAGACATCAATCGACAAGGTCAAATAACAACAATCACAACACGACGACCCCCGCTCACCGGGCCAATCAGAGTCGAACCTTGCCCACCGGGCCAACCAAAATCAAACACCGCCCACAGGGCCAATCAAGTTCAGAACACGCCAACACGGCCAACAATTTTAAAACCTTCACCCTTCCATTTTAAAACTTCATTCCTTGACATCACGTAGTTACAACCCGATCCAGGCGTCCCCGAACCACGTTGTACCGACTTTACATCAACACCGTCACATTCGACTACAGGAGCGCTCCAGAGTCGACCCGCGATAGTTTAAAAGCAGTTCACGCAATCACACACAATCAGTATGCCAGCAACAAAATACTGTAACATACGCACAAACAATAACAAGACTCAGGACATGACGGGTCTACACTGACTCGACTCTCCCAGCTAATTGACGGATAGTCCGAGGTTTGAAACCTCGAGCTCTGATACCAAGCTGTCACGCCCAAATTTCAGCGAACCGAACTCGGGACGCGAACTTTTAAAACATGAATACTAAAAACCTGTTTTCAATAAAAGCTTTGACATTTCCATTTAATTACCCAAAATAATAGTATTTACAAAACAAAAACGTCCCAACCAATGGACAAGGTACAACATCCGTCACTAGACTCAACAAAATAAAGACCAGACTCCGCTCCAAGCTCCATGAACTTCAAGAGCTAACCTAGTACGTCCGGTGATCAGTACCTGTAGGAAAAGCAGCTAGGGGTGAGCGTTCGCTCACCTCCACGGATAACAGACTGACTAAGGCATAATTAGTAGATAAAGCCAGTAACATTAAAACAAACCCAACACCGGGACTACAGTCCCCAACTCAAGTAACCAACTGACCCATAACCCATTACTTTCCTCAACAGACTCAACACTCGATAACCCAATGTAGACCCGACACAACTATCGACGACTTCCTCAAGGACACGACCAAAGAATACACAACGCCAAACAAGATCACAAAGGATCGCACACCAGCTGCTTAGTAACCAATCTCAATCAGGTCAGGGTTCGACCTATCGCAATTCCTCGACACGAAGTCGGATCAGGCTGTCGACCTTTCAAACTCGCAATTCATCGACACTAAGTCGGATCAGGCTGTCGACCTTTAGAACTCGCAATTCATCGACACTAAGTCGGATCAAGCTGTCGACCTTTAGAACTCACCACTTCTGGTAACCACAATCACAATCACAGGCAAGTTCAATCACACAGGAACTCAAGGCCACTCAAGACACCTCAACAGTCAAGACTCGGGTTCAACAACCCCACGGGCACTCACTGCCACCCAAGACACACCAATGGTCAAGACTCGGGTTCAACAACCCCTCGTGCACTCACTGCCACTCAAGACACCAACGGTTAAGACTCGGGTTCAACAACCCCACGGGCACTCACTGCCACTCAAGACACCAACAATTAAATACGGGCTCTCAAGGCCACCCAAACTCAACAATAAATAACACGGGCTCTCAAGGCCACCCAAACTCAACAATAAATAACACGGGCTCTCAAGGCCACCCAAACTCAACAATAATAACACAGGCTCTCAAGGCCACCCAAACTCAACAATAATAACACGGGCTCTCAAGGCCACCCAAACTCGACAATAAATAACACGGGCTCTCAAGGCCACCCAAACTCAATAATAAATAACACGAGCTCTCAAGGCCACCCAAACTCAACAATAATAACACGGGCTCTCAAGGCCACCCAAACTCAACAATAATAACATGGGCTCTCAAGGCCACCCAAACTCGACAATAAATAACACACAACAACCTCCGGCATACTCGATGCCTCCAACAGTCCTAAAATCACTAGTTTCACAAACAACCTCCGGGCATGGTCATATGCCTCCAGTAATTCAATTACCGCTAAGTTCTCTGTTCCTACGACACTACTAAGTGTCACATGCTTTTCTCTTAAACGCTACAATCCCGTATCATGCTTTTCTAATATTTAAATGAATCTACTCAACCCACGACACCCGATGTCACATGCAATTCTACTATTAACCTTCCCTAATCAGGGCCGAGATCCGTCTACTTTTCCCTACCTCGTATATAATCCAAAAGCGCTCCAACAACACCCGAAGTACACCCAGTCACTCGCCGAGCTTCCCTTTGCCTCGGTCCGTAGCACGATCTAAAAGAAACAATTTCAAAGTACTTTAAAACTAGTACGAATAAACCGAAAATTAATATACTTAACGCCCAAACATAACACCGACAATGCCGATCACTCCCAAACTTCCCCATTACTCGATATTGCCGATAAAGGACCCGTAAGGGCCAGATTCGCCCGACATGGCGAATCTGCCCGGTTTTGGTTAATTGCCTTCCGAGGCTCCAAAAGCCCCGTTTTCGTTTTTACGGTCTTAGAATATTTCAAGGAACCCAACGCACTTGACGGAATTGAATTCCGACTTCTAAGTCAATTAATTAACGTTTAAAGTTTCCAAAACCCGTTAATTACAACTTCTCCAATTTAATTCCAAATTTCGATTCGATTAAGGATAAAGGGTCTGGGGAACGTTTTAAACCACTCGAACATTAAAACCCGAGCAACCGAGCACGTGGGCCCCACCCAAGTGGTTTGGCCGTGCCCTAGGGTTCAAGGGGAGGGGCTCGGCCACCATGTGGTGGCTGCTGCCAGCTCCGGCCAGCCACCGCCCACGGTGGCCGGAGCTCCTCCCGAGCCTCCGGTCACCGGAAAACGTCATTCTTCTCCTCCAACCACCTCCAAAACCTCTCCAACTATCCCCCAACTCACTACAACCCTAACCCTTAGTTTATAACAAAACCCTAGCTTACAAGAAAATAATCGAAATGACGATCGGTTTAGTGCTTACTCGGGAGGAAGACGAGGGGAAGAGATTTTCTCCTTGCTTTGAATCGATCCAATGGTTGAATATCAAACCCTAGCTCCACTTCCTTTCTTCTCTCTTCTTCTCTTTCTTCTTCTCTCTCTAAAACCTCTCTTCTTCTTTCTAATTTTAAAACAACTAACAACTAACAACTAAAACCCCTCCCTTTACCCTATGTTCGGCCACCCCTATACACCACACATTTCCCCCCCAAAACTAACACCACCACATTTAGGACATGTGTCAAGGTGGGTCCCACACCTTTTGGAAAATATCTAGTTGATATTTTCCAATCAGTTTCGCGAAAATCGGACGTTTCGGGCCCCGAACGGGCACATTTTCCAAGAAATTACGAAACTTGGCGGGCTACAAGGAAACGGCTCAACTAAGACCGCTGCGACGACGGCTAAGCTTTTTGGATCCAAAACGGTCCTCGAATGGACCAAAACGTCGCTCGGTTGACTTTTCCAGCGAAAAGTCAACATTTTTCAAACTGATCAGAAAGTTTCCCTGAGTCCCCTGGAGTTCATTTTGGTCGATAACGGGGTCAACTCAAGTCCGGTATGACCCTCGGGGTCAATTTAGGTTAAGTTAAGTGTCTGTCTTTCGTCCGCGAAATTTAAAACAGACGTACCTCGGGAATCGAACAGGTTGGGATACTTCGCGCGAACCTCGTCCTCGCGTTCCCACGTCGACTCAGCTCCGTGATGTTTCCACTGTACTCGTACCAGTCGGATAATCTTGCCTCCCCGCATAATCTGCTGCTGTGTGTCCATGATCCGAACTGGCTGCTCCTCATAGGAGACATCATCAGCCACCTCGATATCAGTCCACTCAATGACGTGGGGGGTCTGCGTTGTACTGCCGCAACTAGGACACGTGGAAGACGTTATGGACTCTCCCAAGCTACGGTGGCAACGCCAGACGATAAGCCACTGCTCCCACCCTGCCCAAGATCTCGAACGGGCCTATGTACCTCGGAGCCAACTTGCCCCCGCTGCGCCTGAACTGCATTAACCCCTTCCTCGGGCTCACCTTCAGGAACACGTGATCCCCGACTGCAAACTCAAGAGGTCGACGCCGCCTGTCGGCATAACTCTTCTGCCGGCTCTGCGCGGTCCTCAACCTATCGCGGATCAATGCGACCTTCTCCGTCGTCTCTCTGACAAGATCTGGCCCCAGCAGACTCTTGTCCCCCACCTCTGCCCAACACACTGGTGACCGACACGGCCTCCCATACAACGCTTCGAAAGGTGCCATCCCGATACTGGCCTGGAAGCTATTGTTGTAGGCGAACTCGGCCAACGGCAGGTGGGTCTCCCAAGATCCCCTGAAATCCAGCACACATGCTCGCAGCATGTCCTCTAAGATCTGAATGGTGCGCTCAGACTGACCGTCTGTCTGGGGATGATGTGCCGTACTGAGTAGAATCTCGGTCCCCTACACCTTCTGCAGGCTCGGCCAAAACCTGGACGTGAAGCGGGGATCCCTGTCAGACACTATCGACACCGGGACCCCGTGGAGACGCACTATCTCCTGAATATACAAGTTGCTCAACTTGTCGACCGGATCTGTCATCCTCATAGCTAGGAAGTGGGCCGACTTGGTCAACCGGTCGACCACCACCCACACGGCGTCGTTTCCCTTCGGTGATCTCGGTAGTCCACACACGAAGTCCATCGTAATGTGCTCCCACTTCCACTGAGCAATCAATAGTGGCTGTAACAATCCCGCTGGACGCTGATGCTCGGCCTTCACCTGCTGACAGACGAGGCATCTCGACACAAACTCTGCTACTTCTCTCCGCATACCGCGCCACCAGAAGTGTCGTCTGAGGTCACGGTACATCTTGGTGCCCCCCGGGTGCACCGTAAGACGCGAGTGATGTGCCTCTCGCAACACGTCGTTCCTACAGTTAACCGGCACGAACAACCCTCCTCTGTACTGTAGTCCCCAATCTGTACTGATCTCCCAACCTACTACCTCGTCGTCGTTGACGACCCTCTCTCTGATATGTGCCGTCTCAACGTCCTCCGTCTGCACCTCCAACACTTGGCAAGCAATGAGGGCTGAGCCACTAAAGAGCACATGGCCATGTCACCCGTAACCTCCTCTAGCTCAAGCCCGAACATGCTCAGCTCCCCCATCATGTCCCACTCTCGGACAGATATGCTGGCGAGGCTCGAAGCCGACTTCCTACTCAAGGCGTCGGCGACCACGTTCGCCTTGCCCAGATGGTAGTGTAGCTCGAAGTCGTACTCCTCGAGTAGCTCCATCCACCGTCGCTGACGCATGTTCAGGTCCCGCTGGGAAAATATGTACTTGAGGCTCTTGTGATCCGAGAACACCTGGAACCCCTTGCCATATAGATAATATCGCCAGCTCTTTAGCGCAAACACGACTGCTGCTAGCTCCAAGTCGTGGGTAGGATAGTTGCGCTCGTGCGTCTTCAACTGCCTAGAGCCATAGGCCACAACTCTGCCCAACTACATCAGCACGCAGCCCAGCCCTTCTCCGGACGCATCACAGTAAACATCATACCCGATCCCTCGCTCGGGCACCACTAACACTGGAGCTGTAGTCAGTCGAGTCTTCAACTCCGCGAATGCACGCTCACAGTCATCTGTCCACACGAACCCGACACCCTTGCGCGTCAACAGAGTCATCGGCGCGGCTAGTCGTGCAAAGTCCTGGACGAATCGACGATAGTAGCCTGCCAACCCCAGAAAGCTGCGGATCTAGTTGATATTTTCCAATCAGTTTCACGAAAATCGGACGTTTCGGGCCCCGAACGGGCACTTTTTCCAAAAAATTACGAAACTTGGCGGGCTACAAGGAAACGGCTCAACTAAGACCGTTGCGACGACGGCTAAGCTTTTTGGATCCAAAACGGTCCTCTAATGGACCAAAACGTCGCTCGGTTGACTTTTCCAGCGAAAAGTCAACATTTTTCAAACTGATCAGAAAGTTGCCCTGAGTCCCCTGGAGTTCATTTTGGTCGATAACGGGGTCAACTCAAGTCCGGTATGACCCTCGGGGTCAATTTAGGTTAAGTTAAGTGTCTGTCTTAAAATTTTTAAATTTTCCTGTTTTTCGCAGGTTTGACTGACGTTGACCAGAAGTGGTTATTACATGTAGTCTTTCTGTCGTGTCCTTGGAGGAGGTCGTCGATAGTTGTGTCGGGTCTACATTGTGTTATCGAGTGGAGTCTGTTGAGGAAAGTAACGGGTTGTGGGTCAGCTGGGTACTTGAGTTGGGGACTGTAGTCCCGGTGTTGGGTTGGTTTTAGTGTTACTGCCTTTATCTACTAATATGCCATAATCAGTCTGTTATCCGTGGAGGTGAGCGAACGCTCACCCCTAGCTGCTTTTCCTACAGGTACTGATCACCGGGCGGACTAGGTTAGCTCTTGAAGTTCATGGAGCTTGGAGCGGAGTCTGGTCTTTATTTTTTGTTGAGTCTAGTGACGGATGTTGTACCTTGTCCACTTGTTGGGACGTTTTTGTATTGTAAATACTATTATTATTTTTGGTAACTAAATGGAAATATCAGAGTTTTATTCAAAACAGGTTTTAAGTGTTTCATGTTTTAAAAGTTCGCGTCCCGAGTTCGGTTCGCTGAAATTGGGGCGTGACACCAATATTTTTATTTTTCCAAGAACTATCTATCAAGTAGCATATTGAATATTTTTTGAAGCAAGAAAAAAAATATTTACTCAAACAAAAAAAATAAACGAAATTAATGTATGTTTTGTAATTTTCAGTTGTATGTGTCACGCCCCAATTTCTGCGAACCGAAACTAGGGACGCGAACGTTCAAAAAGTTACAAAACTGAAACCTGTTTTCGATAAATCACCTAAAAAGTCAGTTTAGTTCCACAAAAGAATAATAGTTACGTCTCAAAATAAAAGTCCCACACTTGGACAAAACGAGATACACGTCTCTAGACTCAAACACCCAGCAACCCGCTTCAAGCTCTTCAAGCTTCAGAAGCTCACCTAGTCCAGACTACGAGCGGTACCTGTAGGAAAAGCAGCTAGGGGTGAGCGTTCGCTCACCACCACAGATAACATACTGACTATGGCATAATTAGTAGACAAAGCCGATGACACCAACAACGACTCAAAGACACACGCACGATCAATACTTTCCTCAACCGACTCAACACTCGGACACGTTATGTAGACCCCACACTACGATCGACGACCTCCTCCAAGACACGATTGACCACACAATACCAAACAAGATCACAAAGGATCGCAAACCGGCTGCTCAGTAACCAATCTCTGTCTCTCGCCCTTTACCGATCATAGACGTGGTCAGGCGGTCGACCTGTCGCGCAACTTCCCCCGATCCCAGTCGGGGGGCTAACCCACAACCTCTCCGCTTCACCCGATCCCAGTCGGGTGGTTAGCCACACCCGCGCGTCCTTCCCCCGATCCCAGTCGGGGAGCTAGCCCACAACCCCTCCGCTTCTCCCGATCCCAGTCGGGAGGCTAGCTACACCACACAACCTCCACCAGTAACCAGTAACCAATCACAAACACAAACAAGTTCAAACAGACAGTAATGACACCGGTGACAACTCCACAGGCACTCAAGGCCAACAAAACACCGACAACCAAACACAGGTTCAACAACCCTACGGGCCCTCATGGCCACCCAAGACACCAACGATAAAGTACGGTTTCACAACCCCACGGGAACTCACGGCCACTCAAAATACCGAAACGACAACACGGGCTCTCATGGCCACCCAAGACTCAGCAATAAATAACACGGGCTCTCAAGGCCACCCAAACTCAATCAACAAATAACACGGGCTCTCAAGGCCACCCAAACTCAACAACAAACTACACGCAACAACCTCCGGGCATGGTCATATGCCTCCAGTGAAACAGTTAACGCTAAGTTCTCTGCTCCTACGACACTACTAAGTGTCACATGCACTTTCAGTAATCGCTACGTTCCCGTATCATGCATTTCTAATATTCGATAACCTAAATAACCCACGACACCCCGGTGTCACATGCAATTCTACAGTTAACTTTCCCTAGTCAGGGCCGAGATCCGGCTACTTTTCCCTACCTTGAAAGCAACTCCAGAAGCGCTCCACTAAACCCGAGATGAATCGCAGTCACTCGCCGAGCCTCCCTTTGCCTCGGTCCGCAGCACGATCTAAAAGAACACAGATTTAACTCACTTTAAACTAGTACGAACCGGTCGAAAATAAATAACTCAAAGCCCAAAATAATAACGGTTCCGCCGTTAAGTTAACGTCTACGATTTGTCCATTTTAAACTTGACAGTTTTCGTTTACACTCGAGCGGGATAAAAGTCGGGTTACGACGGATCGGGCTCGAGCACCCGCGCACCGAACCCAGGTTTGATCTAAACCCAGTTTAAACCCCTTTTTAACTTAAAACCGTCGTTGAACTCCCTTGCTTTAATTAATTCCGTCTTTGATTTTAAAACAAAACGGTTTCCTTCTGTTCGTTTCCAAACTCGATATTTTGGTCCAGAACCCTTATAAAGTCGATTTGATTTCGCTTCCCCCCTTTTCGGTTTAACTTAACTCGAGTCTAACCTTAATAAACGACTTTCGTTTTTAAAACCCGTTTAATCTAAGCCGATATAGTTTTTATCGATAATTAAATTACGTCCCAACGGTACGGATTTAATCTTTAAACTAACACTGATTTCGTTTTACAAACAGTTTGAACCCAACCCATTCGTACTTAAATCTATTCAAAACATAAGAATAATTATATCGATAACTTATATTTTGTCGATCTTTACAAAATCAGATTTACACGATTACAACAATCCTTTAAACAACCAGATCTACGTTTTTCTATTCCGTCCCCTTCCATTTCGGGATCTCCGTTCCATCCCGACCAGATTTGAACGAACTCGAGAAAAGGGAAAGCGAAGAAGAAGAACGGTTCTGCTTGGTCCGGCCGACCACCGGCGCCGGTCGGCCGAGCTTCCACGGGCCGAGAACTAACCGTGAGGAAACGGTGGCGGCGGTGGACGGCGGTGCACGGCGGCGTCGGCGCGGGTCCGGACGACTCGTCCCGTTCCGGATCTGGCGAGCTCGTCGGCGACGGAGCTCGGTTCGTGTCTCGGACGGGCAGATCGCTGACGGGAAGAGGGCGGCGGCGCGTTAGGGCTCGGACGGGACGGTGGTGGACGGCCTGTTCTTCGGCGGGGACGGGGACAACGGCGTGGGGAGCTCGGTGGCGAACGGCGGCCGAAGCTGGTGAGGAAGACGAAGGAGAAGGGTGAGGCAGCGAGCTCGGGGACGGAGTCGTGTGGCTGACCGGAGCGGTGACGGCGTCGGGACGGAGGAGAAGAGGACGGGACGGTGCACGGCGACGGAGGTGGCGGCCGGAGCGATGGTGGCCGGTGCCGGTTCGGCGAGGAAGAAGAAGAGAGAGAGGGAGTGAGGTCGGATCGGGTAGAGAGAGAGAGAGAGGAGAGGGTGAGGGCGGCTGAGTGTGAGGGATAGATTAGGGTTTCAGAAGTGTGAGGATGGGTTATATACCCATCCCTGACCAGATTGGGCCTCAGCTGGGCTGGGCTGGGCCTGCGGGCCTGGCCTGGTCCAGACCTGCCCCTTTTTTTTTTTGCACTCGTTTCAAAAACTTACCCTAAGGTTTTCGTTTGCAAATTAATACCTTAAAGAAACGGAGCGGGTTTTACAGTATGTGTACGCTAAACCTAATGTATGTTTATAGGAGCTAAAACTCAATGTATGTTCTTGTCATTTTCATTTGTATGTGTAGGCTAAACTTAATGTATGTTTTTATGTTTTCGCAACTGCATATGTGTAAGTTAAACTTAATGTATGTTCTTCCCATTTTCATTTGTATGTGTAAGGTGAACTGAATGTATGTTTTTACCATTTTCATTAGTATGTGTAAGTTAACCTTAATGTATATTTTTGCAAATACATTTGTATGTATACTACCCATAACTTTTCACTTTACAACATAAACATACATTAAGTTTAGGGTACACATACAACTGAAAATTACAAAACATACATTCATTTCGTTTCTTTTTTTTGTTTGAGTAAATTGTTTTTTTTTTCATACTTCAAAACGTATTCAATATGCTATTTAATAGATAGGTCTTGGAAAAATAAAATTATTGGCGCAAGAAAAAATTAAATCGGAGTTGAAACGAAGCGGGAAAGATCAAAATAGTAAACTTGGTGAAAAAAAAGTCGAAATTACCCTCAAATTCGAAATTAAAACCAATTTCAGAATATTTTTATGCGCGTGTAGTTAAAATTGGAAAACAAATCTCACCCATCCAATAAAATATTTTAATATATATATATATATATAGGATAGCAATCAGGTACAAACCTCACAAATTGGTCAGAACGTAGAACTAATCTCATCCTTTAAAATATTTTATTGGATGGATGAGATTTGTTTTCCAATTTTAACTACACGCGCATAAAAACGCATAAAAATATGCTGAAATTGGTTTTAATTTCGAATTTGAGGGTAATTTTGACTTTTTTTTCACCAAGTTTACTATTTTGATCTTTCCCGCTTCGTTTCAACTCCGATTTAATTTTTTCTTGCGCCAATAATTTTCTTTTTCCAAGACCTATCTATCAAGTAGCATATTGAATACGTTTTGAAGCAAGAAAAAAACGATTTACTCAAACAAAAAAAAATAAACGAAATAAATGTATGTTTTGTAATTTTCAGTTGTATGTGTACCCTAAACTTAATGTATGTTTATGTTGTAAAGTGAAAAGTTATGGGTACTATATATACAAATGCATTTGAAAAAACATACATTCAGTTCAGCTTACACATACAAATGAAAATGGAAAGAAAATACATTAAGTTTAGCTTACACATGCAGTTGCGAAAACATAAAAACATACATTAAGTTTAGCATACACATACAAATGAAAATGACAAGAAAATACATTGAGTTTTAGCTCCTATAAACATACATTAGGTTTATCGTACACATACAACTGAAAATTACAAAACATACATTAATTTCGTTTATTTTTTTGTTTGTTTGAGTAAATCTTTTTTTTCTTGCTTCAAAAAATATTCAATATGCTACTTGATAGATAGTTCTTGGAAAAATAAAAATATTGGCGCAAGAAAAAATTAAATCGGAGTTGAAACGAAGCGGGAAAGATCAAAATAGTAAACTTGGTGGAAAAAAAACCGAAAATAGCAGCCAATTTCGATTTCCCACTTGTATTTTACGATTCCAACTTTTTTTTTTCCGAAAATACCCACAAACAATGCGCGTGAACATATTTTGGAATCAGAATTTATCACAAATCTTAGCCCTTGATTTGCTATATTGAATGGTGTAGATTAGTTCTATGTTCTGATCTAAGATGAGGTTTGTACTTGATTGCTCCCCTATATATATATATAGGTACAAACCATTTGAATTGTGTGAACCTTGCGAACTCACCCCATCCATCATATGCGTGCGGTTGGATATAATCTATTAATGACACATGTGATGACAAGTTTAGTAAATATGTTACACGTATTAGAGTCTGAGATTGATACAAGGGCAAGTAAGTAATTACAATTACATCATATCCCTCCAATTTCGCAGAAGATCAACGCACGCACATTGTGTATCGAGGACGAGGGGATTTGATTTCGGGTTGATTTCTGATTTGTTGAATCACAATCCCTTGTATTTCGCATCGTTTGAATAAGGTAATTATCGTTAACGGACATGTATTTACACTATAACTCTATCGATTCTTAGGGTTTACATATAGTGTAGTCAGTGTAATCGCAGCTAAATATAGCTGCTGAGAGTGTAAGCTCTGTATCGCTTTTTCATTCCAGTTATAGGTTTTTAGTTGCATGTTGTCATTGTGTCCGATATACTGCATTTTATGGGTTTTTACTTTACAGAGTTGTATCCAAAAAATTGATTCTTAACATGTTTCAGGATGAGAACAAGATCTCGCTCGGTTGGTGGGAAGGGAAAGACAACTCGAATAGAGAAACGATTTCAGTTGACTGATGGTATTTAATTACATTTGGGAATCAGTTATTTACACACTACATATGATTTGTGTTTATAATCTTTTATGTTCATGTAGATTAGCTTTAGTCCATTTAAAGACTTTGCATCAAAATCGTTTTTATTTATATGCTTTGTGACTTTGTTGACTATTGATTGATTGTTTGGGTTATTTTCTGTCAAACAACATCAGAATTAGCCATTTAGACTTTCAGATGAATACCAGAGAATTGGAGATAATTCCAACAAGAGTAACATAATTAATACGTGAATTTACATTACGTGTAATCAATACTTTCATTTGTTTGTTAATTACATAAGTAATATTGCTTGATTATCAGTGTGAGTTACATATTTTACGTTATGGCTAATAACTGAATTGCCATCATCAATATAGTACTACAATGTTTACAGGTTAATAGGTAATACCAATATTTTACAGTTTGAAGGCTTGTTTTCACATACTAAAAATATTCCGGTATTAGGGTGATACAAATGTTTACATTTTAAAACTTTACTTTCACATATTACACATACCAACTTACATTATGATCTCCATCGCGTTCCTCGTATATTTAATATTTTCAGTATGGTATATTAATATACATATACATCTGTATGTTGTTGCTGAATTAACATTTATGTTAATATCATATAGAAGATTCATACTTTGAGGTGAGTGAACATCAAGCCAACACCAATATCGAGTTATCTGACAGTGATGATGGCGATACGCTGATGGCTGATATGATCAAGAAGAAATCTAGTCGATCAAAATACAGCCCCGCCCCCGCTAAGCGCGTGAATAAGGTGCAATTTGATTGTATGCATCATATGTCAGGTAGACCGTTTCGATCGTCTGAAACACATGCGGGTGAATTTTCTAGGAAGCGGGAGTCTGAGACATGAAAGGAGACCAGAGCCAAACACCACAAGTTTGGGAAGACGACTGAGGTTCACTTGGTTAAGAATAAACGTAAATCCTTACCATGGTTACGTTTGAGATCCTCGCCGAAGAAGCTCATTGATGTGATCACATCACTGAATGACATGCAAAGGAAAGCAGTTGAAGGGATCGGGTTTGGTCACATCTTACAGCTGAACATCAGACGTATACAAAGTACATTGTCATATTTCCTGGTGCAGAATTTTGATTATGCAAGTATGTCGCTCAAGATGGATGAAGGCAAGTTACGCATTACAAAGCCTGAGGTGCATGACACGCTTGGGATTCCAATGGGTGGACGGGAGGTTACATGGGACGTTCAGTGGCTGATTTGGACTCCTGATTTAGAGAGGTGGCGTTCTCAATTTAACGAAGATGACCGAGATCATTTGAGCATCGGGATAATTGCTTATAATGTAATAACCACTCCCGGTCAACGCCAGTCAAACCTGCGAAAAACAGGAAAATTTAAAAATTTTAAGACATACACTTAATTGAACCTAGAATTGACCCCGAGGGTCATACCGGACTTAAGTTGACACCGATATCGACCAAAGTGAGTTCCGGGGACTCATGACAACTTTCTGATCAGTTTGGGAAATGTTGACTTTTCGCTGGAAAAGTCAACCGAGCGACGTTTTGGTCCATTCGAGGACCGTTTTGGATCCAAAAAGCTTAGCCGTCGTCGCAGCGGTCTTAGTTGAGCCGTTTCCTTGTAACCCGTCAAGTTTCGTAATTTCTTGGGAAAAGTGCCTGTTCGGGGCCCGAAACGTCCGAATTTCGCGAATCTGATTGGAAAATATCTTCTAGATATTCTTCCAAAAAAGTGAGGGACCCACCTTGCCACTTGCCAAACAAGTGGTGGTGTTAGGTTTTGGGGGGGAAATGAAGAGGAGAGATAAGGGGGGGTCGGCCACATCTATCAAAAAATGGGAAAAAAATAGAAAAAAGAGAGATAGTTTTAGAGAGAGAATGAGAAGGAGAAGAAGAGAGAAAAGAGAAGGTGTTGGGCTAGGGTTTTGCATCTAACCCTTGGATCGTCTCAAAGCTAGGAGAATCAAACTCACCTCGACGTTCTCTACGGTGAGCTACTATCCGATCTTCGTTTTTTGTTAAAATTGGAAGTTAGGGTTTGGTATGAATCTAGTGGTTCTTGGTGGTGTTGAGGTGTGGGGCTTGTTCGAGACGTTTTGGAGCGGGTTTGGGGCGTTTTCCGGTGACCGGAGGCTCGGGGGAGCTCCGGCCAACGTGTATGGTGGCTGGCCGGAGCTGGATGAGCCTTGTAAGGGCTGGCCGGACCCTGTGGGGTGCTGGCCGGGCCTGTGGGGTGCTGGCCGGAGCTGGCCGTGCCTCTTGGGGGCTGGGCGGAGTTGGCCGGTGTCACGCCCCAATTTCAGTAAGCCGAACTCGGGACGCGAACATTTAAAATTATAAAACATTTGAAAACTTTTTCCATAAATCACTTTAAAATCACCAATTGTTCAACAAAAGAATCATTTACAACTTAGCAAAATACATCCCAACAAGTGGACAAAATACAAGGTATCTGTCACTAGACTCGAAAGATAAAACCAGGACTCCGCTCCTAGCTCCTCAAGCTTCGAGAGCTCACCTAGTCCGTCCTGTAATCAGTACCTGTAGGAAAAGCAGCTAGGGGTGAGCGTTCGCTCACCACCACGGATAACAGACTGACTACGGCATACTTAGCAGACAATGCCGGTAACACCAAAGCTAGACCCAACACCGGGAATACCATCCCCAAACTCAAATAACTTAACTGACACACAACCCGTTACTTCCTCAACAGACTCAACACTCGGACTCGTAATATAGACCCAACACAACGATCACGACCTCTTCCAAGGACTCAAAAGACCACCACGCAAACCCAAGATCACAAAGGATCGCACACCAAACAAGATCACAAAGGATCGCATACCAGCTGCTCAGTAACCTCCCTCACGCCCTTTACCAATCTCAATCAGGTCAGGCGGTCGACCTATCGCAGTTCCTCGACACAAAGTCGGATCAGGCTGTCGACCTATCGCAATTCATCGACACAAAGTCAGATCAGGCTGTCGACCTATCGCAATTCATCGACACAAAGTCGGATCAGGCTGTCGACCTATCACACTCACAACCCCAAACCACACACGCGCGGCCAGGACCCCTTTGTTTTCGGGCGGGCCCCCTACCCCGTCTGAACATGTAGATGTGTGTGCTCGTGGACCCCCGTTTCATGAAGCGGGCCCCCAACCTCAGGTAACCACAATCACAAGCAAGTTCAACAAACAGCAACAACACAGGTTCAACACTCCACATGCACTCATGGCCACACGAGACACCAACCGTAAAACACGGACTCAACAACCCCACAGGCACTCACGGCCTCCCAAGATACACCAACAGTAACTCACGGGCTCAACAACCCTACGGGCACTCACGGCCTCTCAAAACCACCGATAGTAACTCACGGGCTCAACAACCCCACGGGCACTCACGGCCTCTCAAAACCACCAACAGTAACTCACGGGCTCAACCACCCCACGGGCACTCACGACCACTCAAAATCACCAACAGTAACTCACGGGCTCAACAACCCCACAGGCACTCACGACCTCCCAAGAATCACCAACAGTAAAAACACGGGTTCAACAACCCCACGGGCACTCACGGCCTCCCAAGACACACCAACGGTAAAGACACGGGTTCAACAACCCCACGGGTACTCATGGCCACCCAAGACACCAACAATAAAACACGGGCTCTCATGGCCACCCAAGACACAACGGTAAAACACGGGCTCTCATGGCCACCCAAGACACAACAGTAAAACACGGGCTCTCATGGCCACCCAAGATACAAATACACAAACAACCTCTGGCATAACCAATGCCTCCAACAGTCCTAATATCAACAGTTTCACAATCAACCTCCGGGCATGGTCATATGCCTCCAGTACTCCTAATCTCGATAAGTTCGCAATCAACCTCTGGGCATGGTCATATCGCTAAGTTCTCTGCTCCTACGACACTACTAAGTATCACATGCTTTTCTAATATTCGCTACGTTCCCGTATCATGCCTTTCTAATATTCGATAAACCTACTTAACCCACGACACCCCGGTGTCACATGCAATTCTACTGTTAACTTTCCCTAGTCAGGGCCGAGATCCGGCTACTTTTCCCTACCTCGTGCGTGTTCTCCAAAAGCCAACCAACATGATCCGGCGTGATCTCAATCACTCGCCTAACTTTCCTTTCCCTCGGTCTGCAGCACGATCTAAAAGAACACAATTTCAAACGCTTTTAAGCTTGCAGGCATAATGCTGAATTTTAATAAACTTGACGCCCAAAAGTAACCCCGACAATGTCGATCACTCCCAAACTCCCCGATTACTAGACATTGTTGATATTGGGCCCGGAAAGGTCCGATTCGCCCGACATGGCGAATCTTCCCCGGGTTTTGAAAACGCCCTTCAGGGGCTCCGAAAATTCCTGTTCTCATTTCTACGGTCTTAGAATAATTCGAGGGTTCCTAGGCACTTGACGGAATCGAATTCCGACTTCCGAGTCATTTAATTAACGTTTAAAGTTTCTAAAACCGTCAATTACAACTTTCAGAACTTAATTCCAAATTTCGATCCGGTTGTGGATTAATGACCCGGGGAACGTTCTAAACCACCCAAACACTAAACCCGAGCACCCGAGCACGTGGGCCCCACATGGCCACAATGGAAAAATTCCCTTTTTGCCCCAAAACGTTCCTAACGAACCCCAAACCTCAACCATTCATCTTTAAACCAATTCTAACCAAAACCCAACCATATTTGAATCGTTTAAACTCAAACCCTAAAATTTGAACTTAACAAAAAGAAAATCGGTTAGGTGCTCACCGTAGAGAATGATGGTATGAACTCGATTCTTCTATCGTTGAGACGATCCACCGATCGGATGAACGAGAAACGTCACAAATCCCCTAAGCCTCTTCTCTTTTTCTCTCCTCCTTCTCTCTTCCTTCTAACTTATTTCTCTCTCTAAAAAGTCCTATTTTCTACACTATGGCCGACCATCACATGTCTCTCATCTTTTGTTTTGTTCAAAAACACTAACCACACATCAAAAAGACCAAAATACCCCCCTTTTCATTTTGTCTTTTCTTTAAAGTCAAGGGTAAAGTTGTCCTCCCTTTTTCCTTCTACCACATTCATGACATGTGTCATGTGGGTCCCACATCTTTTTGGGAAAATATCTCCTAGATATTTTCTGTCAGATTCGCAAAATTCGGCTATTTTGGGCCCCGAACGGGCTATAAGGAAACGGCTCAACTAAGACTGTTGCGACAACGACTAAGCTTTTTGGATCCAAAACAGTCCTCGAATGGACCAAAACGTCGCTCGGTTAACTTTTCCAACGAAAAGTCAACATTTCCCAAATTGATCAGAAAGTTGCACTGAGTCCCCCGGAACTCACTTTGGTCGATATCGGGGTCAACTTAAGTCCAGTATGACCCTCGGGGTCAATTTAGGTTCAATTGAGTGTCTGTCTTAAAATTTTTAAATTTTCCTGTTTTTCGCAGGTTTGACTGGCGTTGACCGGGAGTGGTTATTACAGTCTACCACCCTTAAAGGAATTTCGTCCACGAAATTTATGACAGACTCGCCTCCAAGGATACGTGGTCACCGGCTGCTGACTCGATAGGTCGGCGCCGTCTATCAGCATAGCTCCTACCGACCCTGCTGTCTCTCGATCCAGTTCTAGACCCAATAAACCCTCAGTTCTCACTTCTGCCCAGCACACGATGATCGACACGACCTACCACACAACGCTTCGAACGGTGCCATCATGATACTGGCCTGGAAGCTGTTGTTGTAGGCGAACTCGGCTAACCGCTCACGAAAACCATCGTGACGTGCCCCCCATTTCCACTGTGCAACCCACAACGTCGATATTGGCTCGGTTCTTCGTCAGCCAATCCGTTCCCAAGATCGCGTCAAAGGTCAACATTTCTCGCACGAAAAGGTCACGGGGGCAAGGACAGTCTGCGACTCTAATTTCGCGGGTACGACAGGCCCTAGTCAACAACACATCACCCCGTCACGCCCCAACTGGGTGTCCAGGCACGGGGGTGGACTCAACGACTCTAAACTCAGCCCCAACCTCTCCGCACAACTCAAAGAGATAACTAGTGCAACACCCCGGTATCAAATAAGAATAACGCCTAAAATTGATACAATAAACACGTACCCTGAGAGGTCTCGCGGTAGGCAGGGGATCCTGGGGCCCGGGAGTCGGTAACTGCGTACACTCCTCCCTCTGACGCCTGCTGCCACCGACCCGGCGCACTGACTGCTAGATACCCATAGCTCTGCTGCTGTCTCGGAGCCGGCGCGCTCGTAGATGGCTGTGAGAACCTCGACTGCTGCCCCTGACGCGGGCGACCTCTGGGCGGTTGCACTGTAGACGACTGCTGCGGCCGCCGCGCTGACACTGCCATAATCGGATCAGGGCACCTTGCAATAGTGTGCCCAACCCGGTTGCACCCGAAACACCTGAAATCGTCGGCCCTCGACTCCGTGCCCTGGCCTGTCCGGCTGGTCGCTGGCAGCGCCGCGGGCCCTCCTCTCATCGGACACTCTCGCTGAAAGTGGTCTGGCTGCCCGTAGAGATGGCATGTCGGCCCCCTCTCTGACGAGACCGGCCCCACGGACGCCACCGACCCCATCTGTCTTGCTCCACCCTGATGAGCCTGTGGTCGGAAGAACCCTGTGGTCCTCTGTCTCCTCGAGTCTCGTGAGTCAGACGGCCCTGCAAGGCTGGTCGGCCGCTGTCGGACCTTACGGGTCCTGGCCGCATCCCGGATATCCTGCTCCACCGTCGCTGCGGTGTCCACGAGATCTGTATACTTCCGCAACCTCAAGGCGAGGACCTTATCCCGTATCACCGGTCTCAGTCCCCCCTCGAACCGCTGGCAATGGTTCTACTCGGTCATCACCATCTCCGGCGCGAATCTGGTCAAGGCCGTGAACCTGGCCTCGTATTCTGCCACTGTCATCCCCTCCTGCTCCAGGTCCAGAAACTGCCGATGTCGCTCCAGTCGAGCCGACTCGGGAAAGTACTGTGCCAGAAACAACTCTCTTGGAAGATGTCGTAGTCGTGCCCGACACTGTCCTTCACACGCCCCCACAGTAGTAGGCGCTGTCCCTCAGCTGGTGAGCTGCGAAGGACACTCTGCGGCGGCCATCTTCGATACCTGATGTATCCAGGTCCCGTGTGACCTGCTCTAGCCACCTCTCGGCTAGGTCGGGGTTCGGCTCCCTGACGAAGATGGGTATCCCAAGCTTCAGGAAGTCTAGTAGGGTTCGGGCTGTGAGGTCCCCTGCCTGACCGGGCCTCACTGGGACCGATGTTGCCTCCGGAGCTGGTGAAGCCGACTCTCGACTGGCGATGAGCGCCACCAAACTCTGGACTGTCCTGGTCAGCTCATCCAGGGCAATCATAACGGGAGGGTCCGCGACTGGCGGATCACTGGGTGTGCCTGTAGACGGTCTCGCGTCGCTTCTCCTGTCTTCTCCGACAGGAGTGCCCTGCGCCTCCGCGTACTCGGCGGGCTCAACGGTTGGAACCCGTCCTGGTGTCCCCGCTGACCGTCCCCGCCGACCGTCCCCGCCGGCCCCACGTGGGCGCCCGTCCTCGTGTTACCGCTGCTCGTCCTCGTCTGCCGCGAGCCATGTGTCAGTATCCTCTGCACGGATACACGCAAACGTTCAGTTTGCGAACTCATATACTGACAACATGCTCAAATAAACTAGCGTCCCCACGGTCTATGTCTACTCTAACGTACTTGTTACTAAGCGTCACACCGCCCACGCTATTTACACTTTAATTATAACAACACGTAAGCGAAACCTCAAATCTAACCACACAAACGTACATCAAGCCCTCACCCGGTCCTTTATGCACTTACTTATAACTTTCCGCAACCAAACCAGTGTTCGCTACTCGTCCCTTGCGGGAAAAGTAGTAAAGGGGATGAGCGTTATGCTCACGTCCACGGACACCCGTTCGATTATGGCATACTAGTAAAGCACCAAAGACTTACCACTCTAGTCAGGGCAAACCACCATCCCAAACCTACTACCAACACGTCACACTGCTCAAGTCATTAACACCTCAATTACTCTCTTATGTAAGGGAAACCTCGAAATGGGGATTATGTTCTCAATTCAACAACTACTATCGCTTACAACCTCAATACCCCAACAGAACCGTGAACACTGCCACGCAAAGCCAACACTCAAATTGCACAATCAAGACGGTGAGAAGGACAGGGGTCACGGACCCGTGACAGACCCCGTCGCGGTTGGGGTCACGGAGCCGTGACGAAGATCTAAAATTTTCCAGAACTCTCTGGTCCATCACGGATCCGTGACAGGATCCGTGACACTCGCGCAGACCTGTTTTCCAAACTCGGTTCTAACTCGGACCTTAACCCGTTTTAACCCTAAAATTAGCCTCAAACGACACACGCGCCACGACTCACAGACAAAACCAGTCATTCAACCCTCAACCAAAACACAAGCCTTCCAACCTCAATCATAAGCCAACCCGGCCAAACAACAACAACAACAACGACGACGACACCTGCCCACCGGGCCAACCCAAGTCGAACCTTGCCCACCGGGCCAATCAATATCAAAACACACCCACCGGACCAATCAACCCACACACACACGCCCACATGGCCAATCAAGTTTAAAAACATTTCCTCCAAAGGAATCGGGAACTTCTGGTCGGAAGCGGAGCAAAGGAAGCAAAAAGGATCCTGAATTTCTGATGCGCACGCTGAGCGCACGGAGTGCACCCACCATGCACCATGCACGCCCGGCGCACGGCATGCAATCAGCGTGGACGGCGCACGCCAAGCGCACGCTGGGCGCACGACGTGAAGATTGAACAGAGAGCCCTCAGGTGGCCTGCATGCACGGTGCACGCTCAGTGCACGACGTGCGGGTTACATGCACTGGCGCGATCAATTTTAAAACTGTTCCTCTTCATATTAAAATTTTATTTTGACATCAGGTACTTACAACTCGGTCCAGGCGTCCCCGAACCACGTTGTACTCACTTGATATCAACGCCGTCACGCTCGACTACAGGGGCGCCCCTGAGTCGAGTCGCGATAGCTTAAAAACGTTTCACGCAGCAATACACAAACAGCATGCCAGCAACCCCGTACTGCACATACACACAAACACAAACAGGACTCACCACACGACGGGTCTACACACGGTTCCGACCTGCGTACCCAACGCACGACGGGACTTTACTGACTCGACTCTCCCCACCTAATTGACGTACATTCCGAGGTGTGAAACCTCGAGCTCTGATACCAAGCTGTCATGCCCCAATTTCAGTAAGTCGAACTCGGGACGCGAACATTTAAAATTATAAAACATTTGAAAACCTTTTCCATAAATCACTTTAAAATCACCAATTGTTCAACAAAAGAATCATTTACAACTTAACAAAATACGTCCCAATAAGTGGACAAAATACAAGGTATCCGTCACTAGACTCGAAAGATAAAACCCGGACTCCGCTCCTAGCTCCTCAAGCTTCGAGAGCTCACCTAGTCCGTCTTGTAATCAGTACCTGTAGGAAAAGAAGCTAGGGGTGAGCATTCGCTCACCACCACGGATAACAGACTGACTACGACATACTTAGCAGACAATTTCGGTAACACCAAAACTAGACCCAACACCGAGAATACCATCCCCAAACTCAAGTAACTTAACTGACACACAACCCGTTTCTTCCTCAACAAACTCAACACTCGGACTCGTAATGTAGACCCAACACAACGATCACGACCTCTTCCAAGGACTCAAAAGACCACCACACAAACCCAAGATCTCAAAGGATCGCACACCAAACAAGATCACAAAGGATCGCATACCAGCTGCTTAGTAACCTCCCTCACGCCCTTTACTATCGACCAATCGCAATTCATCGACACAAAGTCGGATCAGGCTGTTGACCTATCGCAATTCATCGACACAAAGTCGGATCAGGCTGTCGACCTATCTCACTCACAACCCCAAACCACACACGCGCGGCCAGGACCACTTTGTTGTCGGGCGGGCCACCTACCCCGTCTGAACATGCAGACGCGTGTGCTCGTGGACCCCCGTTTCATGAAGCGGGCCCCCAACCTCAGGTAAACACAATCACAATTACAAGCAAGTTCAACAAACAGCAACAACACAGGTTCAACACTCCACAGGCACTCATGGCCACACGAGACACCATCCGAAAAACACGGACTCAACAACCCCATAGGCACTCACGGCCTCCCAAGATACACCAACAGTAACTCACGGGCTCCACAACCCTACGGGCACTCATGGCCTCTCAAAACCACCGATAGTAACTCACGGGCTCAACAACCCCACGGGCACTCACGACCACTCAAAACCACCAACAGTAACTCACGGGCTCAACCACCCCAAGGGCACTCACGGCCACTCAAAATCACCAACAGTAACTCACGGGCTCAACAACCCCACAGGCACCCACGACCTCCCAAGACACACCAACAGTAAAGACACGGGTTCAACAACCCCACGGGCACTCACGGCCTCCCAAGACACACCAACAGTAAAGACACGGGTTCAACAACCCCACAGGTACTCATGGCCACCCAAGACACCAACAGTAAAACACGGGCTCTCATGGCCACCCAAGACACAAATACACCGAGGGTTCCTAGGCACTTGACGGAATCGAATTCTGACTTCCGAGTCATTTAATTAACGTTTAAAGTTTCTAAAACCGTCAATTACAACTTTCAGAATTTAATTCCAAATTTCAATCCGGTTGTGGATTAATGACCCGAGGAACGTTCTAAACCACCCGAACACTAAACCCGAGCACCCGAGCACGTGGGCCCCACATGGACACAATGGAAAAATTCCCTTTTTGCCCCAAAACGTTCCTAACGAACCCCAAACCTCAACCATTCATCTTTAAACCAATTCTAACCAAAACCCAACCATATTTGAATCGTTTAAACTCAAACCCTAACATTAGAACTTAAAAAACGAAAATCGGTTAGGTGCTCACCGTAGAGAATGACGGTGTGAACTCGATTCTTCTATCGTTGAGACGATCCACCGGTCGGATGAATGAGAAACGTCACAAATCCCCGAAGCCTCTTCTCTTTTTCTCTCCTCCTTCTCTCTTCCTTCTAACTTATTTCTCTCTCTAAAAAGTCCTATTTTCTACACTATGGCCGACCATCACATGTCTCTCATCTTTTATTTTGTTCAAAAACACTAACCACACATCAAAAAGACCAAAATACCCCCCTTTTCATTTTGTCTTTTCTTTAAAGTCAAGGGTAAAGTTGTCCTCCCTTTTTCCTTCCACCGAATTCATGACATGTGTCATGTGGGTCCCACACCTTTTTGGGAAAATATCTCCTAGATATTTTCTGTCAGATTCGCAAAATTCGGCTGTTTCGGATCTGAACGGGCACTTTTTCCAAGAAATTACGAAACTTGACGGGCTATAAGGAAACGGATCAACTAAGACCGCTGCGACGACGGCTAAGCTTTTTGGATCCAAAACGGTCCTCGAATGGACTAAAACGTCGCTCGGTTGACTTTTCCAGCGAAAAGTCAACATTTCCCAAATTGATCAGAAAGTTGCCCTGAGTCCCCCGGAACTCACTTTGGTCGATATCGGGGTCAACTTAAGTCCGGTATGACCCTCGGGGTCAATTTAGGTTCAATTGAGTGTTTGTCTTAAATTTTTTAAATTTTCCTGTTTTTCCCAGGTTTGACTGGCGTTGACCGGGAGTGGTTATTACAGCCAGACCTCGGGGTGGCTGGCCGGAGCTAGGACCAGCCACCACCTTGTTGAGCCGGGCCCTAAATGGCCCTAGTCACCCTCGGCCAAGGTTGTCCGGGTGGGGCCCACGTGCTCGGGTGCTCGGGTTTTGTGTTCGGGTGGTTTAGAACGTTCCCCGGACCATTTATCCACAACCGAATCGAAATTTGGAATTAAAATGCGAAAGTTGTAATTAACGGGTTTAGAAACTTTAAACGTTAATTAATTGACTCGGAAGTCGGAATTCGATTCCGTCGAGTGTCTAGGAACCCTTGAATTATTCTAAGACCGTAGAAACGAAAACGAGAATTTTCGGAGCCCCGAAAGGGCGTTTCCAAAACCCGGGCAGATTCGCCATGTCGGGCGAATCGAGCTTTTCCGGGTCCATTATCGACAATGTCGAGTAATTGGGAAGTTTGGGAGTGATCGACATTGTTGGGGTTACATTTGGGCGTCAAATTTATTGAATTTCAGTTCATTCCTGCGAGTTTAAAAGTGCCTTAAAATTGTGTTCTTTTAGATCGTGCTGCAGACCGAGGGAAAGGAAAGCTAGGCGAGTGACTGAGATCACGCCGGAGCTTGTTGGTTAGCTTTTGGAGAACATATACGAGGTAGGGAAAAGTAGCCGAATCTCGGCCCTGACTAGGGAAAGTTAACAGTAGAAATGCATGTGACACTTGGGTGTCGTGGGTTAAGTAGGTTATCGAAGATTGGAAATGCATGTGACACTTAGTAGTGTCGTAGGAGCAGCGAACTTATCGATATTAGAATTACTGGAGGCATTTGACCATGCCCGGAGGTTGATTGTGAACTTGTTGATATTAGAACTGTTGGAGGCATTGGTTATGCCCGGTGGTTGATTGTGTAGTTGTGTCTTGGGTGGCCTTGAGAACCCGCGTTACTGTTGTGTCTTGGGTGGCCTTAAGAGCCCGTGTTACTGTTGTGTCTTGGGTAGCCATGAGAGCCCGTATTACTGTTGTGTCTTGGGTGGCCATGAGAGCCCGTACTTTACTATTGTGTCTTGGGTGGCCATGAGAGCCCGTGTTTTACTGTTGGTGTCTTGGGTGGCCATGAGTGCCCGTGGGGTTGTTGAACTCGTGTCTTTACTGTTGGTGTGTCTTGGGAGGCCGTGAGTGTCTGTGGGGTTGTTGAGCCCGTGAATTACTGTTGGTATGTCTTGGGAGGCCGTGAGTGCCTGTGGGGTTGTTGAACCCGTGAGTTGTTGTTGGTGTGTCTTGGGAGGCCGTGAGTGCATGTGGGGTTGTTGAGCCCATGAGTTACTGTTGGTGTGTCTTGGGAGGCCGTGAGTGCCTGTGGGGTTATTGAGCCCGTGAGTTACTGTTGGTGTGTCTTGGGAGGCCGTGAGTGCCTGTGGGGTTGTTGAGCCCATGAGTTGTTGTTGGTGTGTCTTGGGAGGCGTGAGTGCCTGTGGGGTTGTTGAGCCCGTGAGTTATTGTTGCTGTGTCTTGGGTGGCCATGAGTTCATGTGGAGTGTTGAACCTGTGTTGTTGCTGTTTGTTGAACTTGCTTGTGATTGTGATTGTGGTTACCTGAGTGAGAAAGGTTACTGAGACAGGTCGACCGCCTGGCCCGACTTTGTGTCAGGGAAGCGCGTGAGTGAGAGAGGTTACTGAGACAGGTCGACCGCCTGGCCTGACCGGGACTGGCAATGCGCGTGAGTGAGAGAGGTTACTGAGACAGGTCGACCGCCTGGCATGACCGGGACTGGCAAAGCATGTGAGTGAGAGAGGTTACTGAGACAGGTCGACCGCTTGGCCTGACCGAGACTGGCAAAGCGCGGGAGTGAGAGAGGTTACTGAGCAGCTGGAATGCGATCCTTTGTGATCTTGTTTGGTGTACGATCCTTTGTGATCTTGGGGGTTGCGTGGTGGTCTGTCTTGTCTTTGGAGGATGTCGTCGATCGTTGTGTCGGGTCTACATTACGAGTCCGAGTGTTGAGTCGGTTGAGGAAAGTATCAGTGTGTGGGTGTCGGTCGGGTTACTTGAGTTTGGGGATAGTGATCCCCAGTGTTGAGTTGGTTGTTGGTGTTACCGGCATTGTCTGCTAAGTATGCCGTAGTCTGTCTGTTATCCGTGGTGGTGAGCGAACGCTCACCCCTAGCTGCTTTTCCTACAGGTACCGGTCGCAGGTTGGACTAGGTGAGCTTCTAAAGCTTGAAGAGCTAGGAGCGGGATTCTGGGTTTATTTTGAGTCTAGCGACGTATACCTTGCTTTTTGTCCATTTTTTGGGACGTACCTTTAAGTTGTAAATGATTATTTTGATGAACAAACAATGATTTTATAGTGATTTATGTAAAAGGCTTCAAAATGTTTTATTGTTTTAAACGTTCGCGTCCTGAGTTCGGTTTACTGAAATTGGGGCGTGACATATAAGATGAAGACTCAACTCGCAGGCGGCGACGACTTTAAGCGTAATTTCATGGTGTTGTTTATTACCATGATGATAGAACACCGCACAGACAACCTTGCAAATCAGACATGCTTTAACGCTGTCTATGATGTGACGCGCATACCCGAGTACAACTGGTGTCAATATCTTCTTCACAAACTCGCTGATTCCAGAAAGGTGTGTCAGTTTCAGAGCCATAATTCTAGATTCTTTGTTGGGCCAATAACATTCTTGTTGGTAAGTTCGGCACTCATATTCATATTTTTTAATTTTTTATATTTTCAATATGTTACATGATACATAATATGTACTAACAGGATGTTTTATATTGATTTACAGTTATTCTACCTCGACCGTGTCATAGTGGGGTTCAGACGTGTACCTAGGGCTTGGTCGTCAGTTATTGGATGGGACACAACAACTGTAGGTGAGAGACAAAAGGAAGAGGTTGCGCTTGATTCGTTTGGTAAAGGGCATGTAGTATTTGATAATCCCCCACGACCGGATGTTGGAACATACGCGCTGCCTAATCAAACGTATACGCCGACTTCAACGTTCGATAGGAATTCTGTTTGTTCCCTGTATTCGAATCCATAAAGATCCGCGGTGCCAGACACCAATAATGACATTCATTTTGGTTGCATAGATGTTGACCCTAGCAAGGTAAGATGTCATTACATTTTTAGGCCGTAATCGTTTCATGCTGGTCATATGCATGCATAACTAGATATTTATTTTTAATGTAATGCTAATTACATATAGAAACTTTGTTTTTACATTATTATACAGAATATATACAGTTTGAAATTCATTGATAACAGTTGTAGTATGTCATAAATCAGCATCATCCTCGATGTGTTATGTGTTTACGATTACATTTTATACTAATATGTAGTATAGTGTGTTATATTATTTTGCAAGGAGATGGTGTGATGCCGGCAACAAGATAGTTGGTTTAGCGTTTGAAATGGCTGAGTTAATGTGTGAAGGGAATGAAAAACACAGTGGCATAGACTGGTTCAAGTGCATTGCTGCAATGTGCGACCCCACGGCCCCTAAACCACAGAGTGATGATGTACCGGAGATGGTTACAGATAATGTAATGCCTACACAAGACACTTGGTTTAGCCTTCCCGGGGTTATCGAGATGCTTGATGCATTAGCACGTGTCGAGACATGCATAATTGCAGGGGAATGTCCTCCAGTATCTCGCACTGAGAAACCAGTTACACCACCCTCATTTCTCTTAATATCCCCAACTCAACAGTTACCAATCAGACATATATATGTATCACCGGTAGCACAACTACATAGGTCGCCATTCGGCCTTCTTAACAGGTCACCTTTTGGTATGTAACAATTGAAACCCAAGCTGTCACCCAATACCATCCGTTTACGTGATCAGCTTGCCAGAACGTTGTTCGGTGACGATGAGGATATTGGTGTCGCATCCCGGATAGCAAACGATGTGTGCGGTCCAGTTGATATCGATACCGACACAAGACTGAAAGAAATCGATGATCCAAATGAAGTTAAAAATCACGGTGGTAGGTTTAAACGTCGTGCGCGGAAGATCCGGCCCACGCACAATATCCAACTGGAACTGGATCCGGCTTCTACGATCGTTTGCACACCTGATGTGTTCCATACACCCGTGCACGTGCGCCTGGAGCTATTTATTGCTCTCCTTATGTAGACAGACAAATAGGCATCACAAGTAATCTGGATGATGATGAGCAGAAATTGTGTGATTGGGTGTTCTTGTATGTAGGCCGGAAAATGTAAGATATGACATTCAGACTATACTAGGTTACATTTACATATTGCTCATAATTTTTACATTATTTTTTTAATGCATTATGTATAGGGAATTTGTATACAACTGTTCACCATTTAAAGTCACAAGGGAAGGGATGCGAACACCGTGGGATGATATGTGGTTGATGAGTCAAGTTGTAGATGCATGGTCAAACTACTTAAGCCACCTGGAACTCTTAAGGAGCAAAACATTGTTGTCTCGGTTGTTCCTTCCATCAGCAGCCAGCATAAGATGCCTTTTTCCTAGTTATGATACTCTATTTGGTTAGACATACGCCCAAATTTTAATATGGATACGACATTATAATAGGCATCGTATGCGACTTTTGGGACTATCGATGGGTTTGAGGCGCAGTTTGAAGCTGAGATGGAAGGGTTATCAGTTAATTTGAAATTAGTTGATCTAGTAAGTTTTTTGTTTTTAATAGTACCTCGTTTACATATACCAATTCGCGTTATATATTCACACAATTATTAATTGTGTCGTTGCGCAGGTACTTATGACCATTCTTAAAAGTCATCATTACACAATATTGTGTGTAGACTTGAAGAAATATAAGGTCGAAGTATTGGACAATTATATTTCTGAAGAATTGGATGTCGTCCGATATGGTGACGTCCATAACGTAATGGTATGCTTATTTTTTTCGTTCATCGAGTACATAGTGTTCATTCCATGACGTTATATTAATTCTGTTGAAAACCTGTTTATTTTTAATAGCGGAACAAGATTGCTGACATCATATTCGACCATGATATAATTCTGACGTGTAGAATCAGAGATGCTCCAATAGTTCGTCTACCACTATATTGGGCGTCACCATGCAACAAAGATGACTGCGGAATTTATGCTATGTGGCATATGGAGTCTTATCTTGGGCAGGGTAGATGGACGGTTGTGTTGGAAATGAGAGATGTAAGTTTGGTATAACTTTATTCGATTTTAAGTCTGTTGTAGTAGTTTAGTCTGTGTATGTACATAAATAACTTGTGGAACATCATGGGTTTCAGGGTGATCAACTGTCATTGATCAGACGTCGGTTCCTGTACAAGCTGATGACATTCGAGCTGAATAAGGCGTGGTCTGCACAGGAAAAGAAATTGAAGAAGTTCTTAAGCGAGTATGATGAAGTTTTCGTGTTCACGTCGAAATTCAAGGCTTTCTTGCAACGCAAGCGTTGATCAGATCTTTTTATGTACTACTATTGATATGGTTACAATGACTTTTATGATTTGAACTGTTTTTTGGCATGCTATATTTACGCCGCATGCGATGAACGACATTCAGAACTATGTTTTATATATATTTACTTATCAGACCAATTATTATTGCTTTTAGACTTACATATCATGAACTTGTCTGTTGATTCATCTAATACATGGTTCACCATTCTTTTACATATGTATAGATATGAGTTACACTATTTTCATATAAAAATTTATTTTTTACATAATATTTTTTTACCTAAATATTTACACTTACATATCATATTTACTTTATTGCACATCAATAGAAGATTTGCAGGGTTATCAAATGATAGTTTTTTTTTAGTTTTGCCCAGTTGAGACCAAAGCCATACATGACAGTTGTTAGGTGTGTCCACATGTGAGTAAGGAGTCCCACATCGGATGCTTAAGGAATAAAGAAAGACTTAATATACACTTTGGACCCATGACCTGATAGGCTAGTCTTTTGGGTCAAGTGGGGTGGCCAACGTGTATATTATAGGCTTCTAGTTGTGTGCTCCTCCTTAGTAGGCCCAGTTCTCCCCAACAGGTGGTATCAGAGCCTGGTTCTGTGGACTCTCCCAGGAAGCAGGTCGGAGTGTATCTCCTAGGACCATAAACACCAAGATACCATGATCGCTGCTCTCATGGTGGTGGGCCCAGATAGGATGAAGTGGGCCTGTATGGGATTGAGTAGAACATGTAAGTTGGGCTTACGAGAGCGAGCAAGACGATGTGATGAGACTCAATGTGGAGGGGGAGATTGTTAGGTGTGTCCACATGTGAGTCAAGAGTCCCACATCGGATGCTTAAGGAATAAAGAAAGACTTAATATACACCTTGGACCCATGACCTAATAGGCTAGTCTTTTGGGTCAAGTGGGGTGGCCAACGTGTATATTATGGGCTTCTAGTTGTGTGCTCCTCCTTAGTAGGCCTAGTTCTCCCCAACAGGTCGTATCAGAGCTTGGTTCTGTGGACTCTCCCAGGAAGCAGGTCGGAGTGTATCTCCTAGGACCTTAAACACCAAGATACCATGATCGCTGCTCTCATGGTGGTGGGCCCAGATAGGATGAAGTGGGCCCGTATGGGATTGAGTAGAACATGTAAGTTGGCCTTACGAGAGCGAGAAAGACGATGTGATGAGACTCAATGTGGAGGGGGAGATTGTTAGGTGTGTCCACATGTGAGTCAAGAGTCCCACATCGGATGCTTAAGGAATAAGGAAAGACTTAATATACACCTTGGACCCATGACCTAATAGGCTAGTCTTTTGGGTCAAGTGGGGTGGCCAACGTGTATATTATGGGCTTCTAGTTGTGTGCTCCTCCTTAGTAGGCCCAATTCTCCCCAACACAGCGATCATGGTATCTTGGTGTTTCTGGCCCTAGGAGATATACCCCGACCCGCTTCCTGGGAGAGTCCACAGAACCAGGCTCTGATACCACTGTTAGGGAGAACTGGGCCTATTAAAGAGGAGCACACAACAAGAAGCCCATAATATACACATTGGCCACCACACTTGTACCAAAAGACTAGCCTATCAGGTCATGGGTCCAAGGTGTATATTAAGTCTTTCTTTATTCCTTAAGTATCCGATGTGGGACTCCTGACTCACATGTGGACACACCTAAAAACAATTATATATGTTGCATGATGATATCAACACAACTTGCATCAAACACGTGTATATGATCAGTTAAGATCATCACATTACAAGCAATATTAATTAATAGCACTCATTACCCTAACCATTTACAGAGTAGGCACACGAAACGACGACGTCTTTTCCATCATGACTGTAACAGTGCCACTTCTTATCAAACACGCCGGTTCAGCATGTTAAATACGGGTTGTTATGTATGGGTAGATTACGTCACTTTTTCTATTACCCACACAATGTCTAAGTGGCCACTTCCTCCATTCTCTCCCGACATTGACTGAGGTGATGGTGGCTTCTCTCCTCTATCACAACATTTTAGTAGTGATGACGACGATGCGGCGTAGAAGACCCCATTCTGAGATCCTGACGATCAACCTTTCACTTCCGATATCAGTCAGTGTTACCCTAGTCACCTTTGTGATTATACTAGTTCGGCTCCGACGTGTTTCTTCGACAACCTCATCCACGGTTTTGACTTTATACTTTTGTACTATTCCCAAAAACTCCCTAACACTTGACATTGCTGGATTTGGTAGCGAAAATATTTCATCAAACCTCTCCTTCAATGCACCCATTATATCATTGTCGCCGATTTCAAGTTCACTACTTGATGCACCGTTATCAGACATCATATTGTACACGCCAGTGTCTCTACACCATCTATTGTATACCAATGTGTGTGGTATTTGTTTCCACCCGGTGGTTTGTAGGAAAAAGAAAATATGGTGACATACCATACCACTTGATAACATCTTGTTGCAGCCACACTCGAAATTATATGTGCTCAAATTTTGCTTCACAGTATAGACCTTTCTTGTTTCAAAAAACTTGGTGTCCTTGGTAAAGTATAGCTTCACATCATCATCATCACCATTCATGTCTGCTAGACTACAGAAATCGTTTGCATCTTTAAAGGCACCTTGTATGTCTTCACAAATTGGTAGTGTGTACAATCTCCATGCATCTGCATCCAACCCAGATGTTGTGTTATATCTCGGGAATGAAATGTAACTCTACATCATGAAACTATAATGTTGTTGTCGCTGATTTTCAATAACCGAATTACATCCCCAAACCAACTGGACTAATCCCAGGTAACGATCCGTGTACTTCTGGAATGCAGCATTGGTTGACTCCGATCAGGACGTCGTCCTCATAAATTGTCCCATTGGTAAATCACGATAATACGCATGAATCCATCTATGCCTGATTTCGTACATGCTTTTTAACCAACCGTGTTCTTCTAACCCGAATTTTGTCATCACCTCACCCCCTTGGACTCAAACTGTTCTGGCGTGTTATTATTATTGTAGGCCAAATCATGTATCCTTTCGCGAAATTCTGAGTTCCCTAGCAGTGTACCGGGTACCTGTGTTGTTATTTGTCAACGTACTATAAGATAATTATATAATTAAAGAAACTATTTATGTAATAATTCGGATATGATATGCTAACAAACATATATTGTGCTGACTTCATAATATTGATTTTTACAACTAATCTTTGCTGATAGTTTGTCAATTATGTGCCACATACAGAACTTATGTTTTGAATCCATAAAAACCGTTGACACCGCTATCTTCATTGTCGGATCCTGATCGGTTACAAAGTACAACGGTTGCTTTCCTTTCATTGCTTTCAGAAACACGTCGAACATCCATGTAAACGATTCAATGTCCTCATGTGTTACTAGACCGATCCTAAACGTCCCTGATTTTTTGTAGTTGTCAACTCCCGTAAATGGACATAATGGCATGGAATACCTGATACATGAAATACTTAATAAATTACACCAGTTAACATAATAATTACAAATTTAAAAAAAACAATCGTACATGTTTGTTCTGTATGTTGAATCAAATGTGACACAGTTCCCATATAGCTCATAGTTTTTGACCGATATTTCATCACACCAGAAGAGTTTGGTCATCCTTCCCATTGTGTCCTCATCATACTAAAAAAGTGAACTATCAGCTTCCCGCTTTGCACAAAACTCATCCAAGATGATTTGCACATCACCGTTCCTGATCAATGCCTTTAGATCCCTCACATAATTAATGAAGTATCTCTTCAATGCCCCAACTTTGTCAACACCCCTGCATTGTTAACTCATTAATCTGTATGCATCAGTTGGTCCTATACCGGACTTTAGGTGTCACGCCCCAAATTCAGTAGAACCGAACCCGGAACGCGAACGATAAAACAATAAAACCATTTTCAAACATTTTCAAACATTTTCAAAGAATCGCTTAAAATCACCATTTAGTTAATCAAAATAATAATTTACAACTCAAAAGCACGTCCAAAACAAGTGGACAAAAGACAAGGCGTACGTCGCTAAACTCAAAAGAAAACCCAAACTCCCGCTCCCAGCTCTTCAAGCTTCGAGAGCTCACCTATTCCGTCTCGCGACCAGTTCTGTAGGAAAAGCAGCTAGGGGTGAGCGTTCGCTCACCACCACGGATACCAGACTGACTACGGCATACTAGCAGAAAATGCCGGAAACACCAACAACAAACCAAACACCGGGGACTATTATCCCCAACTCAAGTAACCCGACTGACACACAACTGTTACTTTCCCCAACCGACTCAAAACCCGGACACGTAATGTAGACCCGACACAAAGGATCGCACACCAAACAAGATCGCAAAGGATCGCACTCCAACTGCTTAGTGCCGGTTGCTAACCGGCTGGGCTCGAGCCTGCCCACGCAACTTCCCCGACACTCAGTCGGGTCAGGCGGTCGACATGTCGACGATGTATAAAACCATACTTTTCCGATAGCTGGTTGGAAGGGGAGCCGCCCTCATCGCCAAAGAAGACGCTCAACCTTACCGATCCTTGTCGGAAGGCTAGCCAATACCCACGCAACTTTTTCTGACACGCAGTCGGATCAGGCGGTCGACCTGTCTCTCTCAACCTCAGGCAACCACAACCCCAATCACAAGAAAAGTTCAACAAACAGTAACCACACAGGTTTAGCACTCCACATGCACTCATGGCCACCCAAGACGCCAGTAGTAAAACACGGGCTCAACAACCCAACGGGCACTCATGGCCACCCAAGACACCAACAGTAAAACACGGGCTCAACAACCCCACGGGCACTCGTGGCCACCCAAGACACCAACAGTAAAACACGGGCTCAACAACCCCACGGGCAATCGTGGCCACCCAAGACACCAACAGTAAAACACGGGCTCAACAACCCCACGGGCACTCGTGGCCACCCAAGACACCAACAGTAAAACACGGGCTCAACAACCCCACGGGCACTCATGGCCACCCAAGACACAAACAAACAATCAACCTCCGGGCATAACCAAATGCCTCCAGTAATTCTAATGTCGATATGTTCACTGCTCCTACGACACTACTAAGTGTCACATGCATTTCTATTGTTCGATACGTTCCTGTATCATACGACACCACCCGGTGTCGCCTGCCTTTCTATTGTTCGAAAACTTACTTAACCCACGACACCCAAGTGTCACATGCATTTCTACTGTTAACTTTCCCTAATCAGGGCCGAGATACGGCTACTTTTCCCTACCTCGTATGCTTTCCCAAAAGCTCATAACCAAGCTCCGGCGTGATCACGATCACTCGCCTAGCTTTCCCTTTCCTCTGTCGGTGGCACGATCTAATAAGAACACAATTTAAAACACTTTTAAGTTCGCAGGCATAAACTGAATTTTAATACACTTGACGCCCAAATATAACCCCGACAATGTCGATCACTCCCAACTTCCCAATTACTCGACATTGTTGATAATGGGCCCGGAAAGGCCCGTTTTGCCCGACCTGGCGAATCTGCCCGGGATTGGAAAACGTCCTTCCGGGGCGCCAAAAATTCCCGTTTTCGTTTCCACGATCTTAGAATAATTCAAGGGTTCCTAAGCACTCGACGTAATCACTTTCCGACTTTCGAGTAATTTAATTCGCGTTTAAAGTTTCTAAACCCGTCATTTACAACTTTTACAATTTAATTCCAAAATTCGTTCCGGGTGTGGATTAACGTCTTGGGGATCGTCCTAAACAACCCGATACCCGAGCATGTGGGCCCTACCCGGCCATCCTTGGCCGTGGGTGGCTTGGGCCGGTTTTGGGCCGGTTCACCATGGTGGTGGCCGGTCCTAGCTCCGGCCAGCCACCACACACGGTGGCCGGAGCTCCCCCGAGCTTCCGGTCACCGGAAAACGTTCAATCTTCGCTCCAAAACGTCTCCAACGAACCCCACACCTCAACTCATCCATAAACTACTAGTTTTAACCCAAACCCTAAACTTTAAACTTAACAAAACGAAAATCGGATAGGTGCTCACCGTAGAGAATGATGACGGGAGTTCGATTCTTCGATCGTTGAGACGATCCGTCGGTTGGATCGTCGAGAGATCGAAAAACCATAACCTTAGTTTCTCCTTTCTCTCTTCCTTCTCTCCTCTTTCTATCTCCTTTCTCTCTCTTCTTTTTCCTTTTTTTTTTCTTTTTTTCACAAGTGTGGCCGACCACCCTCTTCCTCTCATCTTTGTCTTGTTTCAAAAATTACCTAACACCACCACATAATTGACATGTGGCAAGTGGGTCCCATCCCTTTAGGAAAATATCTTCTAGATATTTTTCAGTCAGATTCGCGAAATTCGGCCGTCTCGGGCCCTAAACGGGTGCCTTTTCCAAGAAATTACGAAACTTCACGGGCTACAAGGAAACGGCTCAACTAAGACCGTTGTGACGACGACTAAGCATTTTGGATCCAAAACGGACCTCGAACGGATCAAAACGTCGCTCGGTTGACTTTTCCAGCAAAAAGTCAACCTTTCCCAAATTGGTCAGAAAGTTGCCCTGAGTCCCCCGGAACTCACTTTGGTCGATATCGGGGTCAACTTAAGTCCGGTATGACCCTCGGGGTCAAATTTAGGTTCATTTAAGTGTCTGTCCAAAAATTTTAAATTTTTCTTGTTTTTCGCCGATTTTACTGGCGTTGACCGGGCGGTGTTCTTACAATCTACCCCCTTAAAGGAAATTCGTCCGTGAAATTTAAAAAAAACGTACCTCCGGAGTCGAACAGATCAGGGTACTTCGCGCGAACCTCGTCCTCGCGTTCCCAAGTCGACTCAGCCCCGTGGTGCCTCCACTACACCCGTACCAGGCGGATGACCTTGACACGCAGGACCTGCTCCCGTGTGTCCATGATTCGAACCAGCTGCTTCTCATAGGAGACATCGTCAGCCACCTCGATATCTGCCCACTCAATGACGTGGGAGGGGTCCGCATTGTACTGCCGCAACTGGGACACGTTGAAGACGTTATGAACTCTCCCAAGTTGTGGTGGTAACGTCAGACGATAGGCCACTGCTCCCACTCTGCTCAAGATCTCGAAAGGGCCAATGTACCGCGGGGCTAACTTGCCCCCGCTGCGTCTGAACCCTACCAGTCCCTTCCTCGGGCTCACCTTCAGGAACACGTGATCACCAACTGCGAACTCGAGAGGTCGGCGTCGTCTGTCGGCATAGCTCTTCTGCCGACTCTGTGCGGTCTTCAACCGCTCGCGTATCAGCGCGACCTTCTCTGTTGTCTCTCGGACAAGATCTGGCCCCAGCAGACTCTTGTCCCCCACCTCTGCCCAGCAATTTGGCGACCGACACGGCCTACCATACAACGCTTCAAACGGTGCCATCCTAATACTGGCCTGGAAGCTGTTGTTGTAGGCGAACTCGACCAACGGCATGTGGGTTTCCCATGATCCCCTGAAGTCCAGCACACATGCCCGCAACATGTCTTCCAAGATCTGAATAGTGCGCTCGGACTGACCGTCTGTCTGGGGATGGTGTGTTGTACTGAGTAGAACCTCGGTCCCCTACGCAATCTGCAGACTCGGCCAAAATATGGACGTGAAACGAGGATCCCTGTCAGACACTATCGACACAAGGACCCCATGGAGACACACTATCTCCTGAATGTACAGGCTGCTCAACTTGTCGACCGGATCAGTCATCCTCGGTATGCGACTTGGTCAACCGATCGACTACTACCCATACGGCGTCGTGTCCCTTCGGCGATCTCGGCAGTCCACTCACGAAGTCCATCGTGATATGCTCCTACTTCCACTGGGCAATCGGCAGTGGCTGCAATAATCCGGCGGGACGCTGATGTTCGGCCTTCACTTGCTGGCAGACGAGACACCTCGACACAAATTCCGCGACCGCTCTCCGCATCCCACTCCACCAGAAGTGCCGCCTGATGTCACGGTACATCTTGGTGCCACCCGGGTGCACTGTAAGACGGGAATGATGTGACTCTCGCAACACGTTGTCTCTACAGTTGCCTGGCACAAATAACCCTCTTCGATACCGTAACCCCCAATCAGCACTGAGTTCCCAGCCTACCACCTCGTCACCGCTGACGACTCTCGCTCGGATCTCTAACGTCTCGACGTCCTCCGACTGCACCTCCAACACTCGGGCAAGTAGTGAGGGCTGAGCCACCAGTGAGCACATGGCCACGCCACCAGTAATCTCCTCTAGCTCAAGCCCGAACATGCTCAGTTCCCCTATCATGTCCACTCTCGGACTGATATTCTAGCAAGACTCATAACTGACTTCCTACTCAAGGCGTCAGCGACAACATTCGCCTTACCCGGATGGTAGTGTAGATCAAAGTCGTACTCCTCAAGTAACTCCATCCATCGCCGCTGGCGCATGTTCAGGTCTCGTTGGGAAAAGATGTACTTGAGGCTCTTGTGGTCCGAGAACACCTGAAATCCCTCGCCATACAGATAATACCGCCAGCCCTTTAGCGCGAACACGACTGCTGCTAGCTCCAAGTCATGGGTAGGATAGTTGCGCTCGTGTGTCTTCAACTGCCTGGAGCCATAAGCAACAACTCTACCCAACTGCATCAGTACACAGCCCAGTCCTTCCCCGGATGCGTCACAATAGACCTCATACACGATCCCTCGCTCTGGCACTACCAATACTGGAGCGGTAGTCAGACGAGTCTTCAACTCCGTGAACACACGTTCATAATCCTCTGTCCACACAAACCCGACTCCCTTGCGCGTCAACAGAGTCATCGGCGCGGCTAGTCGCGCAAAGTCTTGGACAAACCGCCGATAATAGCCTGCCAACCCCAGAAAGCTGCGGATCTTGAAGACACTCGTGGGCCGTGCCCACTTCGAAACCGCATCGATCTTCGACGGATCGACCAGTATACTGTCACGGGATACAATGTGACCGAGGAATTTCACCTCAGCGAGCCAAAACTCGCACTTCTCCAGATTGGCATATAGCTGATGCGTGCGCAACAGGGTCAGAACAGTCCTCAGATGTCCCTCATGTGCCGCCTCGTTCTGCGAGTAGATCATGATGTCGTCTACGAACACCACCACAAACTGATCTAAGAATGGCCGAAATATACTGTTCATCAGATCCATGAACGCTGTAGGTGCGTTCGTCATTCCAAACGGCATCACCAAGAACTCGTAATGCCCATAGCATGTCTGGAATGCAGTCTTTGCGATGTCCCCCTCTTGGACTCGCAACTGGTAATATCCGGATTGCAGATCGATCTTCGAGAAATAGGTCGACCCTCTCAACTGGTCGAACAAGTCGTCAATCCTCAGCATCGGGTATCGGTTCTTCACCGTAACCCGGTTCAGCTTCCGGTAATCTATACACATCTGAAGCTCTCCACTCTTCTTCTTCACGAAGAGTGCTGGTGCTCCCCACGGCGATACGCTCGGACGGATAAATCCCTTCTCCTGAAGCTCCTCGAGCTGACGCTTCAGATCGGTCAACTCTGCCGGCGCAAACCTGTAAGGCGCCATCGATATCGTTGCCGTTCCCGGCACCAGGTCAATTCCGAACTCCACCTCACGTTCTGGTGGAAACCAGCTCAACTCCTCAAGAAAGACCTCGGGGAACTCGCACACCACTCGCGGTAACTCTCGGCTTTGCACGGCCGATACTTCCTCCACTGCGGACAACGCCGACAGGGGAACCCCGCTCTTACTACCCAGAACACACGTCACCTTCGTGTTGCCTGCTGACACTGTCACTCGTCGCCTATAGCAGTCGATATTGACTCGGTAATTCGCCAGCCAATCCATTCCCAAGATCACGTCAAAGGTCGTCATTCCCAGCACGAGAAGGTCACTAGTGCAATGACAGTCTGCGACTCTAACTTCGCAGGCACGACAAACCCTAGTCAACAACACATCACCCCCAACTGGGGTGTCCAGGCACAGGGGTGGACTCAACGGCTCTAAACTCAGCCCCAACCTCTCAGCACAACTCGACAAAATAAACGAGTGCAACGCCCCAGTATCAAATAAGAATAACGCCCATAAATGATACAATAAACACGTACCCTGAATGGTCTCGCGGTAGGTAGTGGATCCTGTGGCCCGGGAGTCGGTAACTGCGTACACTCTTCCCTGTGACGCCTGCTGCCTCTGACCCGGCGCACTGACTGCTGGATATCCAGATCTCTACTGCTGTCTCGGAACTGGCGCGCTCGTGGACGGCTGCGAGAACCTCGACGGCTGACTCTGACGCTGGCAAACCCTGGGTGACTACACGGTATGCGACTGCTGCGGTCATTGCGCTGACGTTGTCCCAATCGGCTCACGGCACCTTGTAACAGTGTGCCCAACCCGGTCGCACCGGAAACACTTGAGCTCGTCGGCCCTCGGCCCCGTGCCCTGGCCTGCCCGGCTGATCACTGGTAGCGCCGCGGTCCCTCCTCCCATTGGACACTCTCGATGCATATGGCCTGGATGCCCGCAGGTAAAGCATGGCGGCCCCCTCTCTAAAGCGACTGGCCCCACTAAAGCCACCGACCCCATCTTTCTCGCTCCGCCCTGCTGAGCCTGTGGCCGAAAGAACCCCGTGGTCCTCTGTCTCCTCGGATCTCGGGACTCGGACGGCCCCGCAACACTGGTCGGCCTCTATCGAACCTCACGGGTTCTCGCTGCCTCTCGGAGACCCTGCTCCACTGTCTCTGCAGTGTCTACGAGCTCTGAGTACTCCCACAACCTCAGGGCGAGAACTCGATCCCGAATCACCGGCCTCAGCCCCCCCTCGAACCGCTGGCAACAGTTCAGCTCTGTCGCCACCATTTCTGGTGCAAATCGAGTCAGGGCCGTGAATCTGGCCTCATACTCTGCCATTGACGCCAAGTCCTGTTGCATTTCCAGGAACTGCTGATGTCGGTCCATCCTGGCCGACTCGGGGAAATACGGCGCCAGAAAGACCGTCTGGAAGATACCGTAGTCGTGCCCAACTCTGTCCCGTACGCGCCCCCACTAGTGGTAGGCGCTGTCCCTCAGCTGATGAGTTGCAAAGGGCACTCTGCTGCGACCATCCTCGATGCCTGAAGTGTCTATGTCCCGAGTGACCTGCTCCAGCCATCTCTCGGCTAGGTCGGGGTTTGGTTCCCCGACAAATGTGGGTATGCCCAGCTTCAGGAAGTCTAGCAGTGTCCGGGCAGTATGGCCTTCGGCCTGAACGGGCATCGCTGGAACGGCTGCTGTCTCTGGAGCTGGCGATGCAGACTCTCTACTGGCAATGATCGCCACCAAACTCTGCACCGTCCTGGTCAGCTCGTCCAGAGCGGTCGTAGTGGGAGGGTCTGCGACCGGCGGGACGCTGGGCGTGCCCGCAGATGGTCCCACGTCGCTCCTCCTATCCTCTCCGACAAGAGTACCCTGGGCTTCCGCGGACTCAGCGGGTTCGACGGTGGGCATCCGTCCTGGTGCCCCTGCTGACCGTCCCCTCCTGCCACGCGTGGGCGCCCGTCCCCGTGTCACGGCTGATCGTCCTCGCCTGCCACGAGCCATGTGGTCGGTATCCTCTACACGGATACACGCAAACGTTTAGTTTGCAAACTTAAATAACGATGACGTGCTCTATATACTAGTGTTCACACGGTCTACGCCTACTCTAAAGTACTCGCTACTAAAACGTCACCCTACTTACGTCATTAAAACCTCAATTACTAGAACACGTAAGGGAAACCTCAAAGCGACCCGACACACTCGTGAACCGCGTCACGCAATAACAACACGAAAAATACGTAATCAAGACGGTGGAAAAGACAGGCATCACGGATCCGTGACAGACCCCGTCACGGTTGGGGTCACGGAGCCGTGACGAAGGCCCTAAAATTGCCAAAACGCGTTGCTCCGTCACGGATCCATGACAGGGTCCGTGACACTCGCGCATGCCTGTTTTCCAAAATCGTTTCAAACTCGATCCTTACCCCTTTTTAACCCTAAAAAAAGCCTTAAACGACACACACGTTCGACCACCAATTTAACAAACACACGCACAACGACTCACAGACAAAATCAAGTCACCCAACCTCAATCACAAGCCGACAAGGCCAACCAACATCAACAGACGCCCACCGGGCCAACCAAAATCGAAACAGGCCCACAGGGCCAATCAAAATCAAAAACACGCCCACAGGGCCAACACGGTCCAGGCGTCCCCGAACTACATTATACCCACTTGATGTCAACACCGTCACGTTTGACTACAGGAGCGCTCCTGAGTCGAGTCGCGACAGCTTAAAAACATTTCACGCAACAACACACAATCAGTATGCCAGTAATAATAATACTGCACATACACACAATCACAAACAGGACTCAAGTCCCTACGGGTCTACACACGGTTTCCGACTTGCGTACCCAACGCACAACGGGACTTTTACTAACTCGACTCTCCCCACCTAATTGACGTACATTCCAAGGTGTGATACATGTTGGGTCTCGAGGTAGGGTTGGAGATGAACCAACTCGCAGTGGAAAATCAATGAAAACCAAGAGACGATTAAAACCATGAAACAACTAACAAAGAATGGATTCACAAGAGAAAAATTCAGCACTAGTTCTTACCAAAACAAGAACACCGGTTAACGAATGATTGGCTTGAGTCTCCAAGACGCCTACGTATCCACATGGGAATCAAAGCCATGTAGTTCTTCTCTTTGAGGACTCAAGAACACAAACATGGAGGTGGAAACTAGCCAAACCCGAAATGGCCATGGAAGAGGGAGAGAAAATGTGTTTCCTATTCTTGTCTTGTGTTTGTTATGTTGAAAAAAGATGACTTAAACATAACAAAACCCATACTTGTCCAACTAAAGGCATGGGACAAGTATGGTGTCAAGTAAGGTGTAAATAGGACAAAGTATGGCAAGACAAGATTGGGTTAGGTGGTGAATCACCAACACCTTAATCCTTGTCTTGCTTACTTAGTACTAATTAATCAAGACTTGATTAATTAGTTCCATGGGCCTTGGTTGCATGGGCCTTTCATGGGCCTCTTGGAACATGGCCCGTGGCCATTTCTAACGAGGTCCCGTGATTCGCTCATCGCCTCCAAGCCTTCCATACCGGAAATGTCCAACATTATCCGACGCGATCAATCCCAAGACTCCAAGCCTTGTCTCGATCCGTAAAGTCCTATTCACGTACGGGCACATGACCCAAAACCCAGTTTTGGTCATGTCCCGAGACAACTCCCTTTTGGCCATTCTCCATAAATGTGTCAATGAGTTTCATCCTTCGGTGTGACCCTTAGGTTTATGCATGTCAATAGATCAACGTAAAATCCCATTTTACTTGATCCTATTTAAGTGGAAACTAACGAGACTTTAGTATTGCCTGACACTGCATAACGAATCGACCCTGTCGATTCTAACCTTTCCGTCATCCCTGTCATTATCCTTTTATCTCCGATATCCTGATTGAGATAAGGCATAGAGCCGTCATCCTTATTATTCTCAATCACTGTTCCTTGATATGTGAGATGACTGAAGATATGATACCCAGTATCATGTGCATGGCCATGCTATTCTTTCAGTCACTCTCGATCAAGCGGCCGAGAACCGATATCTTTCCCATACCTCAGTATGAGGGATAAATCCCTTAGCCGCCTTTCGTGTCACTCATGTAGCCCGTCCCCAAGCCAATCCTGGCCGTTATGGAAGCCCTGTTACGGACAACGTTAGGCTCAGGTCAAACTCAGTTGTTGACTACATAGCGATCACAAAGACTCATTGGTCTAAGGATACATGACAAGCTACAACACTGAATATGTTCATGACTTAATCTATGGCACATATTCAGGGCGGGTCGTCCAATATCATGTCCCACATGATATCTATGATCAGACTCCGGAATCCCATTCCAATGACTAATAGAACGTAAGCCATAAAGAGCCATCTTTCATACTAGTCGCTTCTAGTGAAGCTTTGTTGACTAGGGACCCATCGAGTGTGATCTATCTCGATCTATGGTTCTATTCGCATGGTGGGCATAGATCAGAGCACACATCGATATATTACTCCAACACATAAGTAATATAAAGCCGCTTTAATTTTATTGCTAACGATGATATATACATTTGGGCATTTAGGATTGAACTACGGGCACTAAGACTAACAATACCAAGCTATCACGCTCTAATACCAAGCTGTCACGCCCCAAATTCAGTAGAATCGAACTCGGAACGCGAACGATAAAACAATAAAACCATTTTCAAACCTTTTCAAAGAATCGCTTAAAATCACCATTTAGTTAATCAAAATAATAATTTACAACTCAGAAGAACGTCCAAAACAAGTGGACAAAAGACAAGGCGTACGTCGCTAAACTCAAAAGAAAACCCGGACTCCCGCTCCCAGCTCTTCAAGCTTTGAGAGCTCACCCAGTCCGTCTCGCGACCAGTACCTGTAGGAAAAGCAACTAGGGGTGAGCGTTCGTTCACCACCACGGATACCAGACTGACTACAACATACTAGCAGACAATGCCGGAAACACCAACAACAAACCAAACACCGGGGACTACTATCCCCAACTCAAGTAACCCGACTGACACACAACTGTTACTTTCCCCAACCGACTCAATACTCGGACACGTAATGTAGACCCGACACGACGATCACGACTTCCACCAAAGACACAAAAGATGACCACGCACCACCCAAAATCACAAAGGATCGCACACCAAACAAGATCGCAAAGGATCGCACTCCAGCTGCTCAGTGCCGGTTGCTAACCGGCTGGGCTCGAGCCTGCCCACGCAACTTCCCCGACACTCAGTTGGATCAGGCGGTCGACCTGTCGACGATGTATAAAGCCATACTTTTCCGATAGCTGGTTGGAAGGGGAGTCGCCCTCATCGCCAAAGAAGACGCTCAACCTTACCGATCCCTGTCGGAAGGCTAGCCAATACCCACGCAACTTTTCCTGACACGCAGTCGGATCAGGCGGTCGACCTGTCTCTCTCAACCTCAGGCAACCACAACCCCAATCACAAAAAAAGTTCAACAAACAGTAACCACACAGGTTTAGCACTCCACATGCACTCATGGCCACCCAAGACGCCAACAGTAAAACACGGGCTCAACAACCCCACGAGCACTCATGGCCACCCAAGACACCAACAATAAAACACGGGCTCAACAACCCCACGGGCACTCGTGGCCACCCAAGACACCAACAGTAAAACACGGGCTCAACAACCCCACGGGCACTCACGGCCACCCAAGACACCAACAGTAAAACACAGGTTCAACAACCCCACGGGCACTCATGGCCACCCAAGACACAAACAAACAATCAACCTCCGGGCATAACCAAATGCCTCCAGTAATTCTAATATCGATAAGTTCACTGCTCCTACGACACTACTAAGTGTCACATGCATTTCTATTGTACGATACATTCTCGTACCATACGACACCACCCGGTGTCGCCTGTCTTTCTATTGTTCGACAACTTACTTAACCCACGATACCCAAGTGTCACATGCATTTCTACTGTTAACTTTCCCTAATCAGGGCTGAGATACGGCTACTTTTCCCTACCTCGTATTCTTTCCCAAAAGCTCACAACCAAGCTCCGGCGTGATCACGATCACTCGCCTAGCTTTCCCTTTCCTCTATCGGTGGCACGATCTAATAAGAACACAATTTAAAACACTTTTAAGTTCGCAGGCATAAACTGAATTTTAATACACTTGACGCCCAAATATAACCCCGACAATGTCGATCACTCCCAACTTCCCAATTACTCAACATTGTCGATAATGGGCCCGGAAAGGCCCGTTTCGCCCGACCCGGCGAATCTGCCCGGGATTGGAAAACGTCCTTCCGGGGCTCCGAAAATTCCTGTTTTCGTTTCCACGATCTTAGAATAATTCAAGGGTTCCTAAGCACTCGACGGAATCACTTTCCGACTTCCGAGTAATTTAATTCGCGTTTAAAGTTTCTAAACCCGTCATTTACTACTTTTACAATTTAATTCCAAAATTCATTCCGGGTGTGGATGAACGACTTGGGGATCGTCCTAAACCACCCGAACACGAAAACCCAATACCCGAGAATGTGGGCCCCACCCGGCCATCCTTGGCCGTGGGTGGCTTGGGCCGGTTTTGGGCCGGTTCACCATGGTGGTGGCTGGTCCTAGCTTCGGCCAGCCACCACACACGGTGGCCGAAGCTACCCCGAGCTTCCAGTCACCGGAAAACGTTCAATCTTCGCTCCAAAACGTCTCCAACGAACCCCACACCTCAACTCATCCATAAACTACTAGTTTTAACCCAAACCCTAAACTTTAAACTTAACAAAACGAAAATCGGATAGGTGCTCACCGTAGAGAATGATGACGGGAGCTCGATTCTTCGATCGTTGAGACGATCCGTCTCAACGATCGCTGTGACGACGGCTAAGCTTTTTGGATCCAAAACAGACCTCGAACAGACCAAAACGTCGCTCGGTTGACTTTTCCAGCAAAAAGTCAACATTTCCCAAATTGGTCAGAAAGTTGCCCTGAGTCCCCCGGAACTCACTTTGGTCGATATCGGGGTCAACTTAAGTCCGGTATGACCCTCGGGGTCAAATTTAGGTTCATTTAAGTGTCTGTCCAAATTTTTTAAATATTTCCTGTTTTTCGCCGATATGAGTGGCGTTGACCGGGCGTGGTTCTTACATTAGGCATTGATCCAACCATTGTACATGATTTTCACCTACGTTTCTGTTACATCTCAACTGATTGACATGCGCTCTCCCAACTAATGGATTGTTGTGGTACTTTATGAGTTTTGTCACTTTGTATGATTTGGTATCAGCTATGCGTGTGAAACGTATCATAGCCACACAGTTTGTCCTTGTCAACAATCGTTTCCACTTTTTCTTTTCACTAGATTCAGGTGTATACTATTTCTCTCGTGTGGATCCTTCGTTTGAGCATACCATATACTTAATCTGAATTGTGTTACCCTTTCCAACTTTACGAGAGTGTCTCTTAGTGTTGAAACCACCTACCTTTCCATAACTGGTATAAAATTCAATACCGTGATTCAAATTGTTGAATATTTGTCCCACATACAAAGTCTGGTCAGTCCCGCACGATGGTACGTGTGTCTGTGCATCTCATTCTGATACAGGTGTATCATCTCCAACATCGAATTCATTATCCATTTCTGCACACAATATGTGTACTCAGACATAAAGGGATAGAATGATATGTTTAAAATGTAAATTAATATATTTTTTGCGTAATTTAAACATCAATATGTAAATATGTGTTAACTTATTGTAATCTAGATTTATGAGTGCCATTCAAGTATTCTAATATTACCTTCTAATCTCACACACATATGTATACACAAACTTGTTATAAAAACACAATCGTATTATGTAATTCGGGTCATATATTATGTAAATATTTTGACGATCAAGTACTAGTTTGAAAAATAATGTAAATTAACCAAATATTCGAAATCTCTATGCATTCAATCCATATTCATAACACACACACAAAATAAATTCTATAATATATTTTATACAATACCATTCAAATTATGTAATTTTCCTCATATATTATGTAATTATTATTATCATAAACTGAAAGTGTGTAATAATAATGTAACCTATTCAGAGGAAAAATCAAATAGAAACCACTCCTTAACGTAAAAACTGTGTGAACCAATCCAAGTCATTCATTTTAAGAATGGATGGATGTGATGCAATTGATTTGTTGACTGCAAAAAAAACAGCACTTTTTAGTAAGGGGTAAGGGCTTTTTAGTAAAACCATCATATATTTTTTTTTACCAATTCACTAATTTAATTTTTCCCGCTTCGATTGGCTTCAAACTTGCGCCATTAGTTTTGTTTTTTCAAGGGCTTTCTATCAAGATCAGTCATGAATATATTTTGAAGCACGAAAAAAAATTATTTTCGGGGTTGATTTTAAAAAAAAAAGTTAAGTCTGGGTAATTTATATCAACACTATACACTGGGTTTATCAACACTATACACTGGATTTATCAACACTATACACTGGATTTATCACCTCATTTTCCAAAATCGAACATGATTTTTATCACATCATCACATGTTTTTTTATGAACACTAAGCACTAGTTTTATCAACACTAAACACAATGTTTATCATTAAATTACATGTGTTTTTATCATCCCATCACATATTTTTTTTATCAACACTAAACTCTAGGTTATCACCCTTATTTCGGGGCTGATTTTAAAAAAAGTTAAGTCTGGGTAATTTTTATCAACACTATACACTAGGTTTATCAACACTATACACTGGGTTTATCGACACTGAACACTAGTTTTATCACCTCATTTTTCAAAATCGAACATGATTTTTATCACATCATCACATGTTTTTTATGAACACTAAGCACTAGTTATATCAACACTAAACACTATGTTTATCATTAAATTACATGTGTTTTTATCATCACATCACATGTTTTTTTTATCAACACTAAACTCTAGGTCATCACCTTTATTTCGGGGCTGATTTTAAAAAAAAAGTTAGTCTGGGTAATTTTTATCAACACTATACACTGGGTTTATCAACACTATACATTGGGTTTATCAACACTGAACACTAGTTTTATCACCACATTTTCCAAAATCGAACATGATTTTTATCACATCATCACATGTTTTTTATGAACACTAAGCACTAGTTTTATCAACACTAAACACTATGTTTTATCATTAAATTACATGTGTTTTTATCATCCCATCACATGTTTTTTTATCAACACTAAACTCTAGGTTATCACCCTTATTTCGGGGCTGATTTAAAAAAAATTAAGTTTGGGTAATTTTTATCAACGCTATACACTGGGTTTATCAACACTATACACTGGGTTTATCAACACTGAACACTAGTTTTATCACCTCATTTTCCAAAATCGAACATGATTTTTATCACATCATCACATGTTTTTTATGAACACTAAGCAGTAGTTTTATCAACACTAAACACTATTTAGCACTAGTTTGATACTCCGATAAAAAAAATTTATTAGTGAAGATTTATCAACACTAAACATTTTTTTTATCACCCCAATATAAATTTTTATTTTCGTGCTTCAAAATATATTCATTACTGATCTTGATTTAAAGCCCTTGGAAAAAGAAAAATATTGACGCAAGTTTGAAGCTAATCGGAGTTGAAACGAAGCGGGAATGATTAAAGTAATGAATTGTTGAACAAAAAAATGGACATTTGTCCACATGGCACCATGCTATTACAATTTTGCCCTTGCTTGTGTGAGAAAGTAAGAAAGTGGCGTGAATTTTGGTTGAATTGGGGTGATGATGTGGCATTATGATGAATGTTGGATCTAAAGGGAATGTGGCTAAGATTGGTTCACACAGTTTTTGGGATAAGAGGGGTTTCTATTAGATTTCTCCTCACCTATTCAATTATTAAAAATAACTATTCTTTCATTTCATGTTCATAAGACACACATAAAATAAATGTGAATATTATTTTCATACCAGATAATCATGTTATGTTATTATCCCCATGTATTATGTAATTGTGTTCATTATCAACTAAATGCGTGTAAAATACTGTAAAATATCTAGGTATTTAATCTAACTATTGATTCAATTCATATTGCATAAATTGTAATCGTCCACACACAATAATATGCAGGACACATGTGTATACGATGGCTACTGTTTTCAATCACATGTGCAATAGTTCATGCATCAAAATACAATTGTAGTGTAAGATGCATCATATTACACCTGGGATTTTTTAACATCTATAGCAATCAAAAGAAATTACGAACCCAATTTAAGATCACTTACACTCAATGTTCTTGTTAATACAGATATACGAACTGGAGCAGAGAGAGATGACTGTGATCAAACTTGTATGCGATTTTTGATGTGGATGTGTGTTGCGAACTTCTCCTTCATGTTGTCTGAGCTTTATGATTGACGTTACATCCTATGTTTGGTATGAATTGCGATATACTCCTCTTCTTCAAGAATCATCACAAATACGAACGTTATAATATTGAATCGACAATAGCCTTTTACATATTTTCCATGCACTGCGCGCGTGAACAACTTGTTGATGCATAATCGTACATTCAAATCCAATCATCAATTCATTTTTAATCTACGATTCTCTCTGGTCCGCGAGTTCGCACCATATTTATGGTTTGTACCCGAAACCCTCCCTACTATATATATATAGGACTGGTATCAAGTACAAACAGGGGCTTATTGTGCGAACTACAAACAAATATGGGCCATAGGATCCTCCCAAAGTGACGTCAGCAGAGCGTACCAGATGCTAACACGTGGGCAATTAAATAAAAAAAGATGTACCTTACTGTGCAAACTACGGACGATTCTCAGCCACGGGATGCGCATGCGATGACGTCATCAGAGCACGCAAGATGCTGACACATGGGCGCCTCCGCTCCTGGTGCGCGCGCCCAGTGCTGATAGTTTACATAGCACGATGCTGATAGTTACATAGCACGGTGCTAATACCTTATAGTGATGATACCTTACATGCATTTGTATTGCGCACACAGTGCTGTTAGTTTACATAGCACGGTGCTAATACCTTATAGTGCTGATACCTTACATGAAATTGTACTGCATGCCCAATGCTAATACCTTACATAGCACGGTGTTGATAGTTTACATATCACAATGCTAATACCTTATATGCAAAATAGTGTTGATACCCTATATGCAATTATACTGATAGTTTACATACATAGGTGCTGATAGGATATATATATACGAGTTCTAATACCTTAAAATCACATGATGCTAGTGTCTTGCGCGTTGTGCGTGTGGTCAACACGTGCTACTGTGCGGGCAGAGGCGTGCGCGAAGTGGCCATGTGTTCGCATCTGGTGCGCTCTGCTGACGTCACTTTGACCGCATCCTATGGTCCATATTTTTTTTGTAGTTTGCACGATAAGCCTCGTTTTTACTGGATACCCACCTTATATATATATATATATATATATATACCTATTTTCAAGTTAGAACATATAACCAATCTAGGTCATTGATTACCCAGATCGGATGGCCACCGAAATTCAGGGGTGGTGGTGATTGATTGATTACTAAATAAATTACAAGATAGGCATTAATTAAAATAAATATGGGCCTTTAATTCTACGATCTAAGGGATCAGATTGATAGTTCTACGTTCAGACGAAGTTATGAAGTTTGTACCTGATAGTTATACATACACACACATATATATATATATATATATATATATATATATATATATATAATTGGTATCAGGTACAAACCCCCCCCCCCCTATATTGTGCAAACTACGAACCCATGAGAGCCATAGGATCCCCCCAAAGTGATGTCAGCAGAGCGCACCAGATGCTGACACGTGGACAATATATATATAAAACACCGCACCTTATTGTGCAAACTACGAACTCACCAGGCGCTGACACGTGGCGCGCAGAGTGCTAATAGTTTGGGCGCACAGTGCTAATAGTCCCAAACTATTAGCACCGTGCTGCGCAAACTATCAGCACTATGCGTGCCACGTGTCAGCACCTGGTGAGTTCGTAGTTTGCACAATAAGGGTGGTTTTTACTGGATAACTACCATATATATATGATTGGTATCAGGTACAAACCCCCCCTTATTGTGCAAACTACGAACCCATGAGAGCCACAGGATCCCCCCAAAGTGATGTCAGCAGAGCGCACCAGATGTTGACACGTGGACAATATATATATAAAACACCGCACCTTATTGTGCAAACTACGAACTCACCAGGCGCTGACACGTGGCGCGCAGAGTGCTAATAGTTTGGGCGCACAGTGCTAATAGTCCCAAACTATTAGCACTGTGCTGCGCAAACTATCAGCACTATGCGTGCCACGTGTCAGCACCTGGTGAGTTCGTAGTTTGCACAATAAGGGTGGTTTTTACTGGATAACTACCATATATATATATAGGATTGGTATCAGGTACAAACCCCCCCCCCCCTTATTGTGCAAACTACGAACCCATGAGAGCCACAGGATCCCCCCAAAGTGATGTCAGCAGAGCGCACCAGATGTTGACACGTGGACAATATATATATAAAACACCGCACCTTATTGTGCAAACTACGAACTCACCAGGCGCTGACACGTGGCGCGTAGAGTGCTAATAGTTTGGGCGCACAGTGCTAATAGTCCCAAACTATTAGCACTGTGCTGCGCAAACTATCAGCACTAAACGTGCCACGTGTCAACACCTGGTGAGTTCGTAGTTTGCACAATAAGGATGGTTTTTACTGGATAGCTACCCTATATATATATATATATAACTATCAGGTACTTTTATCATAACGCTTTTTGTAAAACCCTAAAAGTAGCCTTATGATTTTTTTTATTTTAGTACCCTTATGTTCGGTCCACGGACGGAATTGACATATTTTGTTAGAAAACTAACAGAATATTCCTTTAAGTTAGTCGTGTGACCCCATGTGCTAGTTAGTGAGTAGTGAAAGTACCATTTTTCCCTTCTTTATTTTAACCTTACCAATTTTATAAGCATAATTACCTTTATACCCTCAATTCAGTTATAATATAATAAATTACAAATGATTCAAATTAAAAGAATAAAAAAAGTAAAAGAATGAAATTAATTTAATAATTAAAAAAACATGTGGATGATTCCTACCTCATCTAGTATCTGCACATTCTCACTAATCTCTAACCTAATTCATACAAACACAACACAATTCTCTAACCTAATCCACACAAACACAACACCAGACCCGTCATCCTCTTCCTCGCTTCAGGAACTGCTCTGGTAAGCTTTGAACAAACCATTCCCCTCGGTGTTCATCATCTCATCCGACCGACTTCGCCGTTCATTATCTTCTCCAGCCAAATATCGAGCTCTAGCGCTCGAGCGACCTCGTTCTTCCTCATAGATTTGGCCCTGGTTCTCGTCGCTCCTCGTCGATTTAACTTCACCGCTCCTCGTCACTCTGTCGAGCATCTCAGCCCGTAGATGATGACTGACCACCCTTATCACCTTCCACGAAATCCCCTTTCTCTCCAGAAAACAAAACCTCATTCCTCCTCCCGATTTCAAAGCAGATCTGTTCCAGCGCACCTTTATACGTCGTCTCTAGAGCTTCTTCCTCGTCGTGCAAGAATTATCGTGTCGCCGTCATCTCTCCCCTTTGTGTCCAGAAATTTTCATGATTTCCATTTTTTCTCAAGATTTCAAGAAATTTCCAGAAATTGTTTTGTTTCTAACAATCTCACTACTTCCATAAATATTAGTTCATGTTTTATTTGATAGGTTTTCTTCTGATAGTTCATAATAGTTCAATATGATTTTGTTCTGAATGTTTGTGGATCAGTGTTGTTCTGCACACTCTGGAAATTCATACTGATGTTCTTCGTGTGTTCATAACGTTCTTCAGAAACACTTTTCCAAAAATTCTATGATTTTCGTTTGTTTTGATATTAATTCTAATTTTAAATTAAAAGATAAAAATAAATAAATTTATTAAAATACTGAATAACAGAAATTAAATATTATACAAAATTAAAGATAAAGAAAATTTTAAAAAGTTGATAAAATTTAAAAAAAATAGAGAATTAACACATTTTGAGAAAAAAAATTAATAAACATTTATAAGTTTCTGAAACAAAAAGAATTAAAGATAAAGAAAAAATATCAAATTTTATGGAAATTTTATTTTAAAAATTATAAAAAAAAATTAATGAAAATATATTAAAAAGTAGTTAAGAAATGAATGATATTATGAATAACTAATTAAAATATTAATAGAATTAAATTTAGAATTGAGGGTAGAATGATCTTTCTACCCTCAATAATCTTCAGTCAAAATTCAACTAAATCAGCAAGGGAAAAATGGTCATCTAACTTTCTTCTGTTAGTTTTTTAACCCCAATGACTCAAAACGTCTGTTGACCGAACATAATGGTACCAAAACGGAATAAAAATCATGAGGGTACCAAAACGTTCATGGACCAAACATAAAGGTACCATAATATATTTAACCCTTGTTTCAAACTCTTGTAACGCTTTCATGCAACAAGATTTAGACGCATTGGAAATTGTATTTGAGAAGTCATATGTACAACAGAACATTTAAATGGTAGCTCGGTAATATAAATATATAAAAAGTATTTATGAGTATTAACAATGAAGTATTTTTATTCGTTTTTTTTTTCAAAGAAGGGTCACTCGAAGGGGATTGTTCCACCAACCGTGGTCTATCAGACAAGAGCCAGGACCTCTGCTGATAGAGGGGATAAAATGGGACGTTTTATTGTGGACGTGGCCAAAAAGGATAGCTCTGGCAAGTGGAGTTATAGCACGAAAGTTGGCCATAGACATGTTGATCTTTGTGCTTTGGCTTTCGAGAAGGACGCTGAAGGTAGGAAGAACAAGGAGTACTTGGAACCGACTTCATAACTTGCTTTATCCCCTGTTCTGGTTTCTAACCGATTCACTTGTTTGAATCCGGATAGGAAGTAGTCACGTTGTTTTTCTCTTGTACTTCTCGTTTTTCCTTTTTGTTTTTTTCGCTCTTTGAAGCTGGTAATGGTCTGAGGAAAGGATCTTTTTGGATCCTTTCTTGCTTTGTTCTATAACCTTATAGAACATTTGCTTATTAAAATTTATTAGCTTATCAAAAAAATTATTCGTTTTAAAAAACACGATGTCTCTTGAAAAGTATAGAACGAGCAGAAAGATTCAGATACATATAATTATATGGAAACCAATTCATACGACAAAAATTAAATAATACTTTTATTTTTTAATAAACGTTGTGAAAATTATATATCAATCACCAGGATATACATAAGAATTATTGTCACGCCCCAATTTCAGTAAACCGAACTCGGGACGCGAACATTTAAAAACATAAACCATTTAGTTAAACAAAAATAGTATTTACAACTCAAAATAAGTCCCAACAAGTGGACAAAACAAGGTATCCGTCACTAGACTCAAAAGTAAAACCCAGAATCCCGCTCCTAGCTCTTCAAGCTTCAGAAGCTCACCTAGTCCAACCTGCGACCGGTACCTGTAGGAAAAGCAGCTAGGGGTGAGCGTTCGCTCACCACCACGGATAACAGACTGACTACGGCATAATTAGCAGACAATGCCGGTAACACCAACAATAAATTCAACACCGAGGAACACTATCCCCAACCCAAGTACTCCGACTGACACACGCCCACTGTTACCTTCCTTGACCAACTCAACACTCTGACACGTAAAGTAGACCCGACACAACGATCACGACCTCTTCCAAGGACTCAAAAGACCATCACGCAACACCCAAGATCACAAAGGATCGCACACCAAACAAGATCACAAAGGATTGCATACCAGCTGCTCAGTAACCTCCCTCAATCACGCGCTTTGCCGAACCACTCAGGCCAAGCGGTCGACCTGTCACACTCACAACCCCCAACCACACACGCGCGGCCAGGACCCCTTTACTGACGGGCAGACCCCCTACCCCGTCTGAACATGCAGACGCGTGTGATCGAGGACCCCCGTTTCATGAAGCGGGCCCACAACCTCAGGTAACCACAATCACAATCACAAACAAAGTTCAACAAATAGCAACAACACAAGTTCAGCACTCCACAGGCACTCATGGCCACCCATGACACCAACCATAAAACACGGACTCAACAAACCCACAGGCACTCACGGCCTCCCAAGATACACCAACAGTAACTCACGGGCTCAACAACCCCACGGGAACTCACGGCCACTTTAAACCACCAACAGTAACTCACGGGCTCAACAACCCCACCGGCACTCACGGCCACTCAAAACCACCAACAGTAACTCACGGGCTCAACAACCCCACCGGTACTCACGGCCTCTCAAACCACCAACAGTAACTCACGGGCTCAACAACCCCACAGGCACTCACGGCCTCCCAAGACACACCAACAGTAAAGACACGGGTTCAACAACCCCACGGGCACTCACAGCCTCCCAAGACACACCGACAATAAAGACACGGGTTCAACAACCCCACGGGCACTCATGGCCACCCAAGACACACCAACAGTAAAGACACGGGTTCAACAACCCCACAGGCACTCATGGCCACCCAAGACACCAACAGTAAAGACACGGGCTCTCATGGCCACCCAAGACACAACAGTAAAACACGGGCTCTCATGGCCACCCAAGACACAACAGTAAAACACGGTCTCTCATGGCCACCCAAGACACAAAAAATACACAATCAACCTCCGGCATAACCAATGCCTCCAACAGTCCTAATATCAACAGTTCACAATCAACCTCCGGGCATGGTCATAAGCCTCAGTACTCCTAACATCGATAAGTTCTCTACTCCTACGACACTACTAAGTGTCACATGCTTTTCTAATATTCGCTACGTTCCCGTATCATGCATTTCTAATATTCGATAAACCCTACTTAACCCACGACACCCCGGTGTCACATGCAATTCTACTGTTAACTTTCCCTAGTCAGGGTCGAGGTCCGGCTACTTTTCCCTACCTCATGCGTGTTCTCCAAAAGTGCCCAAATAAGCCCCGGCGTGATCTCCGTCACTCGCCTAGCTTTCCTTTGCCTCGGTCCGCAGCACGATCTAAAAGAACACAATTTTAAACGCTTTTAAGCTTGCACGCATAATGCTGAATTTTAATAAACCTGACGCCCAAAACTAACCATGACAATGTCGATCACTCCCAAACTCCTCAATTACTTGACATTGTCGATATTGGACCCGGAAAGGCCCGATTCGCCCGACATGGCGAATCTGCCCGGGTTTTGGAAATGTCCTTCCGGGGCTCCAAAAATTCCCGTTTTCGTTTCTATGGTCTTAGAACAATTCAAAGGTTCCTAGGCACTTGACGGAATCGAATTCCGACTTCCGAGTCATTTAATTAGCGTTTCAAGTTTCTAAAACCCGTTAATTACAACTTTTCCAATTTAATTCCAATTTTCGATTTGGTTGTGGATAAATGATCCGGGGAACGTTCTAAACCACCCGAACACAAAACCCGATCACCCGAGCACGTGGGCCCCACCCGGCCAAGCTTGGCAGTGGGTGGCTAGGGCCAAAATGGGCCCGGCCCTAGCTCTGGCCAGCCACCTCACATGTGGCCGGAGCTTCCCCCGAGCTCCCGGTCACCGGAAAACGTGCCTCTTTCGTCCAAAACGTCTCCAACAATCCCCACACCTCAACTCATCCAATTTCAACCCATTTCAAACCAAACCCTAACTTTTAAACTTAGCAAAACGAGAATCGATTAGGTGCTCACCGTAGAGAAAGTCGATGTGAGCTCGATTCCTTTAGCTTTGAGACGATCCAACGGTTCGATGCTCGTGAATAGTGATAAGACCCCAAAACCCCCTTCTCTTTTATCTCCTTCTTCTATCTCCATTTCTCTCTCTAAAAACCAATTTTTCTCTTCCTTTTTTTGAAATGGACGTGTAGTCACCTTCTTCCCTTTTGTTTTATTTTAAAAAAACATCAAACTAATACTTAATTACAAACTAACACCTAAAGTAGTCTTCCTTGTCTTGTCCCACACCTAACACCACCACTTGCTTGACAAGTGGCAAGGTGGGTCCCACACCTTTTTGGGAAAATATCTCCAATCAGATTCGCGAAAATCGGACGTTTCGGGCCCCGAACGAGCACTTTTTCCAAGAAATTACGAAACTTCGCGGGCTACATAGAAACGACCCAACTAAGACGTTGCGACGACGGTTAAGCTTTTTGGATCCAAAACGGTCCTCGAATGGACCAAAACGTCGCTCGGTTGACTTTTCCAGCGAAAAGTCAACATTTCCCAAATTGATCAGAAAGGGCATAGTAGATCAGGTTCTTTTCGTCATTGACAACTCACGACGCATTTGCTCATTTCACCCTTCCTGAGTGAAGAATTGTTGTAGGGAACAGTTTCAATTGGCCATCTGGAGTTGTGTTAAGAAGAGTTTGGTGAAGTATATTCTTGTGATACTTCAAAGACACTGAAGTAGAAACCCGGCTCGGGAAAAGTATTAAGACACTTCGATTGGATCGAGATTGAAAATACTTAACCACCGCAGTTTAATATTGTGTCCGAGCGGAGAAATCAGACTTTATTGGATATGGTCTAATCCATGATCAGTTGGACTGATCTCCCAATCTCTTTCTAGGGTTATGCTCTAGAGACAACCACATTCATAGTGAATCGAGGTTCGACGAAGGCCGTTGTAATAACCACTCCCGGTCAACGCCAGTCAAACCTGCGAAAAACAGGAAAATTTAAAAATTTTAAGGCTGACACTTAATTGAACCTAAAATGACCCCGAGTGTCATACCGGACTTGAGTTGACCCCGTTATCGACCAAAATGAGTTCCGGGGGACTCAGGGCAACTTTCCGTTCAATTCGAGATATGTTGACTTTTCGCTGGAAAAGTCAACCGAGTGACGTTTTGGTCCATTCGAGGACCGTTTTGGATCCAAAAAGCTTAGCCGTCGTCGCAGCGGTCTTAGTTGAGCCGTTTCCTTGTAGCCCGCCAAGTTTCGTAATTTTTGGGAAAAAGTGCCCGTTCGGGGCCCGAAACGTCCGATTTTCGAGAATCTGATTGGAAAATATCTAGTAGGTATTTTCCCAAAAAGGTGTGGGACCCACCATGCCACTTGTCAAACAAGTGGTGGTGTTAGGTTTTGGGGGGGAAATACAAGGATGAGAGTAAAGGGGGGGTTCGGCCATAATTAAAAAAAAAGGAGAAATTGTGCAAGGTTTAGAGAGAGAAAGAGAAGGGGAAGAAGAGAGAAAAGAGAGGTTGCTAGGGCTTGGAGAGGCACTATTCACGAGCTCAACCCTTGGATCGTCTCAACGTTGCAAGAATCGAACTCCCCTCGTCTCCCTCTACGGTATACACCAAACCGATCTTCGATTTGTCTTTTTCTAAATTTAGGTTTTGGTTTGAAAGTGTTAGTTTAAGGTTGTTTTGATGTTGGGGGAGTGTTGGAGACGTTTTGGAGACGTTGGGAGGTGAAGGAGAACGTTTTCGGGCGACCGGGAGCTCGGGAGGAGCTCCGGCCACCATAGGGGGTGGCCGGCCACCATGAGGGGGTGGCTGGCCGGAGCTAGGGCCGGCCACCACCATAGGGCCCACGGCCTATCTTGGCCGGGTGGGGCCCACGTGCTCGGGTGATCGGGTTTTGTGTTCAGGTGGTTTATAACGTTCCCCGGACCATTTATCCTTAATCAAATCGAAAATTAGAATTAAATTGGAAAAGTTATAACTAACGGGTTTTAGAAACTTGAAACGGAAACTAATTGACTCGGGAGTTGGAATTCGATTCGGTCAAGTACATTGGGACCCTTGAATTATTCTAAGACCGTAGAAATGAAAACGGGAATTTTTGGAGCCCCGGAAGGGCATTTACAAAACCCGGGCAGATTCGCCATGTCGGGCGAATCGGGCCTTTACGGGTCCCTTATCGACAATGTCGAGTAATTGGGAAGTTTGGGAGTGATCGACATTGTCGGGGTTAAGTTTGGGCATCAAGTTTAAGTTTAATGATTTTAAGTTTATTCCTGCGAGTTGTTAAGTGCCTTTAAATTGTGTTCTTTTAGATCGTGCCACGGACCGAGGCAAGGGAAAGCTGGGTGAGTGTCTGAGATCATCACCGGAGCTCGTTGGTTGGCTTTTGGGAGAACACGCACGAGGTAGGGAAAAGTAGCCGGATCTCGGCCCTGTCTAGGGAAAGTTAACAGTAGAATTGCATGTGACACTAGGGTGTCGTGGGTTAAGTAAGTTATCGATTATTAGAAAGGCATGATACAGGAACGTATCGATTATTAGAAAAGCATGTGACACTTAGTAGTGTCGTAGGAACAGAGAACTTATCGATGTTAGAATTACTGGAGGCATATGACCATGCCCGGAGGTTGATTGTGAACTTATCGATATTAGGAGTACTGGAGGCATATGACCATGCCCGGAGGTTGATTGAGAAACTGTTGCTATTAGAACTGTTGGAGGCATTGGTTATGCCGGAGGTTGATTGTTCATTTGGTGTATTGGGTGGCCTTGAGAGCCCATGCTATTATTGTTGAGTTTTGGGTGGCCATGAGTGCCCGTAGGGTTGTTGAACCCGTGTCTTTACCTTTGGTGTTTTGGGTGGCCTTCAGAGCCCATGCTATTATTGTTGAGTTTTGGGTGGCCATGAGTGCCCGTAGGGTTGTTGAACCCGTGTCTTTACCTTTGGTGTTTTGGGTGGCCATGAGTGCCCGTAGGGTTGTTGAACCCGTGTCTTTACCTTTGGTGTTTTGGGTGGCCATGAGTGCCCGAAGGGTTGTTGAACCCGTGTCTTCGTTGTTGGTGGTTGAGTGGTCGTGAGTGCCCGTGGGGTTGTTGAGCCCGTGAGTTACTGTTGGTGTATCTTGGGAGGCCGTGAGTGCTTGTGGGGCTGTTGAGTCCGTGTTTTACTGTTGGTGTATCTTGGGAGGCCGTGAGTGCCTGTGGGGGCTGTTGAGTCCGTGTTTTACTGTTGGTGTATCTTGGGAGGCCGTGAGTGCTTGTGGGGCTGTTGAGTCCGTGTTTTACTGTTGGTGTATCTTGGGAGGCCGTGAGTGCTTGTGGGGCTGTTGAGTCCGTGTTTTACTGTTGGTGGATCTTGGGAGGCCGTGAGTGCCTGTGGGGGCTGTTGAGTCCGTGTTTTACTGTTGGTGTATCTTGGGACGTCGTGAGTGCCTGTGGGGGCTGTTGAGTCCGTGGTTTACTGTTGGTGTACCTTGGGAGGCCGTGAGTGCCTGTGGGGCTGTTGAGTCCGTGTTTTACTTTTGGGGTCTTGGTGGCCATGAGTGCCTGTGAGTGTTGAACCTGTGTTATTTACTGGTTGTTGAACTTGCTTGTGATTGTGATTGTGATTGTGATTATGGTTACCTGAGGTTGGGGGCCCGCTTCATGAAATGGGGGTCCACGAGCACACGCGTCTGCATGTTCAGACGGGGTAGGGGGCCCCCCCGTCACTAAAGGGGTCCTGGCCGCGCGTGTGTGGTTTGGGTTTGTGAGCATTCTTTGGCTGGCTTACGAGTTAGAGTCTCGGTAAGTTGCAAGCATTATTTGGCTGGCTTACGAGTTAGAGTCTCGGTAAGTTGCAAGCATTCTTTGGCTGGCTTACGAGTTAGAGTCTCGGTAAGTTGCAAGCATTCTTTGGCTGGCTTACGAGTTAGAGTCTCGGTAAGTTGCAAGCATTCTTCGGCTGGCTTACGAGTTAGAGTCTCGGTAAGTTGCAAGCACTCTTGGGCTGGCCTGATCGAGTTAGAGTCTCGGGAGGTTGCAAGCGTTCTTGGCACGAAGCAGTTGGCAGCAGGTTTGCGATCCTTTGTGATCTTGTTTGGTGTGCGATCCTTTGGGATCTTGCTTGGTGTTGCGTAGCTTTCTTTTGAGTCCTTGGAAGAGGTCATGATCGTTGTGTCGGGTCTACTTTACGTGTCAGGGTGTTGAGTTGGTCAAGGAAGGTAACAGTGGGTGTGTGTTCAGTCGGAGTACCTGGGTCGGGGATAGTGTTCCCCGGTGTTGAGTTTGTTGTTGGTGTTACCAGCATTGTCTGCTAATTATACCGTGGTCAGTCTGTTATCCGTGGTGGTGAGCGAACGCTCACCCCTAGCTGCTTTTCCTACAGGTACCGTTCGCAGGTTGGACTAGGTGAGCTTCTGAAGCTTGAAGAGCTAGGAGCGGGATTCTGGGTTTATTTTGAGTCTAGCGACGGATACCATGCTTTTGTCCACTTGTTGGGACGTGTTTTAAGTTGTAAATATTATTTTGTTGAACAAATGGTGTTTTTAAAGTGGTTTAATGTAAAAGGTTTCAAAATGTTTTATTATTTTAATGTTTGCGTCCCGAGTTCGGTTTACTGAAATTGGGGCGTGACTACTTGGTATCAGAGCTCGAGGTTTCACACCTTGGACTGTACGTCAATTAGGTGGGGAGAGTCGAGTTGGTAAGGTCCCGTCGTACGTGGGTACGCAGGTCGGGAACCGTGTGTAGACCCGTTGTGTTGTGAGTCCTGCTTGTGTTTGTGTGGATGTGCAGTACGGGGTTACTGGCATACTGTTTGTGTGTTGCTGTGTGAAAGGTTTTTTAGTTGTCGCGACTCGACTCAGGGGCGCCCCTGTGGTCGAGCGTGACGGTGTTGACGTCAAGTGGGTACAATGTAGTTCGGGGACACCTGGACCGGGTTGTAACTACCTGATGTCAAGAAATGAGGTTTTAATGAAGTGGAGAAAGCTTTAAAATTTGATTGTGGGTTGGCCCGGTGGGCGTGTTTCGACTTTGGTTGGCCCTGTGGGCGTGTGTGTAGTTTGGTTGGTCCGGTGGGTGCGTTTTAATTTCGGTTGGCCCGGTGGGTGCGTGTTGGTTTTGGTTGGCCCGGTGGGCGTGTTTCGGTTTGGTTGGCCTGGTCGGATGGTGTTTGAAGTTTGGTGACTTGTGGTTTGGTCAGAGATTGTGGTACGTGTTTGGTCTTTTTGGTGGTTAAATGTCTGCGACGCACAAGTGTGCGGGTGTTACGACCCTGGGAAATCGAACGTGTTATGGCACCTTGGTAGGACTGAAGATTCAATCCAAGGGTTCGCTGAGGCGAAGCCTTGTTCTTGTTTCTCCCTATTATGTGTGAATCACAGGCTCAGATTATAGAGGGACCCTGATACCTCTTAGAGAACAAAGTAGTAAACTAAATTCTCAATACTTTATTCATGAATCCCTCTGGTATATATAACCAGAGAGCTTTCCTAAAACAACCCAACTTCCTAATTCAATAATAATTCCAAACTACCCAAGATTTCCAAATCCTAATACAATTGAAATTAAGAAAGCAAATAATAGGAAATATATCAATCGGCTAAGCCGACTCTTGTTGTGCTCGCGATTCCCCTTTTCCCTTTCCTTCTGCGCGCGGCTTCCTGCTGTAGACAAGGCCCTTGAACCGGCCGTTTGGGCCCATAACATCACTCCCCCCTTCAAAGGCGCTTGACCTCAAGCGCAAAAGAAGGATAAAGCGTCATCATCTCATCCGCCATTTCCCAAGATGCCTCTGTAGGTGACTTGCCAGACCAGTGGACCAAGACCTCGGTGCTCCCCTCTTTGGTACGGACATCGAGCAAGGCGAGCGGGAATGGGGGAGCTATGACCGACTCAGGTGGCGGTAGCTGGGTAATAACTGCAGCATCTCCCACAAACTTCTTTAAGCACGAAACATGAAATACGGGATGAATACGGGACTCGTCCGGGAGGACCAGTTTGTAAGCCACCTCATTGATGCGCTCTGCCACCGGAAATGGGCCGTAGAATCGGGGACTTTCTAGGGCGGATAATGCCCTGTGCCAGCATCTCGCGACATTGAGATTCAATCTCGTCCTTCTGGCGATGGGGGTAGCGGTACGGCCTAACCACCACTGGCTCCGCTCCTGGAGTCAGATGGATGCGATGGTCCGCTGCACGCGGAGGAGGAAGGCCTGTTGGGGCAGCGAAAATATCCGGGAAGTCGCTGAGGAGGGTGGTGCACTGCTGCTCCTGCGATTTTCCCCCGATCAAAGCCGTCAGGGATAGCTGTTCATCTGCGGGTTGCAGGCCACGGAGAACAATATGACGGTTTGACAGACTAAACCGCATGGTCATGTGGTCGAAGTTCCACAAAATATCTCCGAGAGTACGAAGCCAATTAACCCCCAAAACTGCAGTAAAACCACACAGCGGTAAAACGAACAAATCAAACCGGAATACGTCAGAACCAACCTTAATGGGAGCTAGGTGACAGACGCCAGGACTTGAGACACTGTCTCCATTAGCCACGAGGACCCGCAATACCGACCTTGGCCAAACAGGAATTCCAGCGAGACGGGCAAAACCTTCATCCACGAAGCTGTGGGTAGAGCCGGAGTCGATCAACACGATCAATGTTTTGCCACCTAAGGAGCTTTTAATACGCATAGTGCGGGGGGCGACAGTACCCGTCATAGCGTGCAATGATATGGAAGGGTTGTCTTCCTCAGAGGTGTCTTCGCCCAGATCATCGTCCTCGATAAGCTCCAACCAGAACAATTTCTTGCATTTGTGACCAAAGCTGTAGGCCTCGTCGCAGTTAAAGCAGAGGCCTTTAGAGATTCGGTCCTGCTTTTCCTCTTTGTAAATGCGCTTGACGAAAGGCCTCGGGGAGGCGTGTGGAGGGTACTGGCGACGCGGTGGTGGCGCCTCCTCACGAGCGCGCTCCTCATAGAGCTTTGCTAGCCCCATAGCATGAGTCAGATCGCGTGGCGTTTGAATTTCCACATCGATTGCCAGAGATCTGCGCAAGCCACTCAAAAATAGAGAAATTTCCTGTTCTGGTTGCAAACCTGGTACCTGGGCCGCCAGTCGCTCGTACTGGACTGCGTAGTCTGCAACTGAGCCAGTCTGCTTTAGCTTTGCAAGTTCACCCAACCGGTTGCCTTTAAACATCGAGCCAAACCTGGTGTGACAATACATCTTAAACGCCGGCCAATTCAGATTAGGAAAGTCCGCCTGGAGTTTCATGTACCATAATTGGGCGTCATCCTCCAGATGGAATGATGCCAGCAGAACTTTCTCCTCCTGTGTCGTGCGTTGGTGGAGAAAGTAACTCTCGCACCGATTCAGCCAAGCAGTTGGATCAGCACGTCCATCGAATCGTGGGAATTCGAGACGTGCAAAGCGAGGTGCGAAGGCGCCTCCATCTCCTCCCGTCCCTGCGACGGGTGTCGCCCGCGCGACGGGTGTCGCATGCGCGACGGGAGTAGCCGGTGCGACTCGGTCCCTCTGTCGGGCAGCAGGGGCCGAGCTCCCTTTGGGCTGCTCCGAAGGTGTAGACAAGGACTGGATCTGCAGAGCCATCTCATCGATCTTCTTTGCCTGTGATGCAGCCTGAGTTTGGGCTGCAGCAAACGCTGCAATCAAGTCATCCAGTTTCTGCTCCATGGATTTCTGTGCCATAAAACCAGGCTCTGATACCAATCTGTTACGACCCTGGGAGATCGAACGCGTTATGGCATCTTGGTAGGACTGAAGATTCAATCCAAGGGTTCGCTGAGGCGAAGCCTTGTTCTTGTTTCTCCCTATTGTGTGTGAATCACAGGCTCAGATTATAGAGGGACCCTAATACCTCTTAGAGAACAAAGTAGTAAACTAAATTCTCAATACTTTATTCATGAATCCCTCTGGTATATATAACCAGAGAGCTTTCCTAAAACAACCCAACTTCCGAATTCAATAATAATTCCAAACTACCCAAGATTTCCAAATCCTAATACAATTGAAATTAAGAAAGCAAATAATAGGAAATATATCAATCGGCTAAGCCGACTCTTGTTGTGCGCGCGATTCCCCTTTTCCCTTTCCTTCTGCGCGCGGCTTCCTGTTGTAGACAAGGCCCTTGAACCGGCCGTTTGGGCCCATAACAGCGGATCACCAAGAGACTGGTAGGATACGAGTACCCTAGGGTAGCCATGACGGGCAGTTAGGGGCGAAGCTGTCGCAGCTACGGGACGGACCACGGGCCGACCTGGTACGAGACCAGGAAGTGCTCGCTGTTCCGATCCGGCAGCCAGCACGGACCGGCTGGCGTGCCGGCCCGGCAGCCAGCACGGCACGACTGGCGTGCCGGCCCGGATTGCCATATGGTCCGGCCCACCTGCCGGACCGGTCCAGCCGGTCATCTTCAAAAAAAAAAATCGTTGTGCGTTTAGGTTTGTGGTTGTGTGACTCGGTTCACGTTCGTGCGGTTGAGCGTTGGTTTTACGGGATTGTGTTTGCGGTTGTGGGTTGTAGAGGTCGTAGGCCTGGTGTACGGTTGGGTTGTTGTTGAGTTTTTCGCTTACGTATTATTATAATTAAGGCATTAATAGCGTGAGCAGTAGTGTTTTACTGGTTTGAGGACGTGTTTCCCGTATCGAGGTTTATCTCACTCGAGCGAGTACGTGAGGTAGTGGTTTGCCCCGGTTAAATCGGTAGGTCTTTGGTGCGTTACTAGTATGCCATAATCGAACGGGTGTTCGTGGAGGTGAGCGCAACGCTCATCCCTTTTACTACTTTTCCCGCAAGGGACGAGTAGCGAACACTGGTTTGGTTGCGGAAAGTTATAAGTGAATGCATAGAGGACCGTGTGAAGGTTGTACAGACTTAGAGCGTGTGAGCGCTAGTGTGTTGGAGCTTGTCGTCGTTATTTAAAGTCGCAAACTAAATGTTTGTGTGTGTCCGTGCAGAGGATACTGAGACATGGCTCGTGGCAGACGAGGAAGATCAGCTGGGACACGGGGATGGGCGTCCGTGCGAGGCAGGCGGGGACGGTCAGCGGGGATATCGGGACGGGTACCCACCGTTGAGCCCGCCGAGTACGCAGAGGCGCAGAGTACTCCTGTCGGAGAGAACAGGAGAAGCGACGCGGGACCTTCTACGGGCACGCCCAGCGTCCCGCCGGTCGCAGACCCACCTGTTATGACTGCCCTGGACGAGCTGACCAGGACAGTCCAGAGTTTGGTGGCGGTTATCGCTAGTCGAGAGTCAGCTTCACCAGCTCTAGAGGCAGCAGCGGTCCCAGTGAGGCCCGGTCAGGCAGAGGACCACACGGGCCGGACCCTACTAGACTTCCTGAAGCTAAGGATACCCATCTTCGTCGGGGAGCCGAACCCCGACCTAGCCGAGAGGTGGCTAGAGCAGGTCACGCGGGACTTGGATACATCAGGTATCGAAGATGGTCGCCGCAGAGTGTCCTTCGCAGCTCACCAGCTGAGGGACAGCGCCTACCACTGGTGGGGGCGTGTGAAGGACATTGTCGGATACGACTACAGCATCTTCCAGACGGTTTTTCTGGAACAGTACTTTCCCGAGTCGGCTCGATTGGAACGACATCGGCAGTTTCTGGACCTGGAACATGAGGGGATGATGGTGGCAGAATACGAGGCCAGATTCAAGTCCTTGACCAGATTCGCGCCGGAGATGGTGATGACCGAGCAGAACCGTTGCCCGCGATTCCAGGGAGGACTGAGGCCGGTGATTCGAAACCAGGTCCTTGCCTTGAGGTTGCGGAAGTACACAGATCTTGTGGACAACGCAGCGACGGTAGAGCAGGGTATCCGGGATGTGGACAGGACCCGTGAGGTCCGACAGCGGCCGACCAACTTTGTAGGTCCGTCCGACTCACGAGACCCGCGAAGACAGAGGACCACGGGATCCTTCCGACCACAGGCTCATCAGGATGGATCGAGACAGCGGGGGTCGTGGCGTCAGTGGGGCCAGTCGCTTCAGAGAGACGGCTGGGATACTTTAGCTGCGGGCATCCAGACCACATGCAGCGAGAGTGTCCGATGAACACGGGACCGAGAGCCGACGAGGCCAGGTGTCACCGGTGCGGCCGTGTTGGGCACACTATCGGCCAGTGCTATGAGCCGTTGGGGGCAACGACAGTGCGACGACCACAACAGTCGCGCCCTCGTCAGAGTCAACAGTCGAGGTTTTCGCAGCCGTCGACGAGCGGGCCAGCTCCGAGACAGCAGCGGAGCTATGGATATCCAGCAGTTAGTGCGCCGAGTCAGAGGCAGCAGGCGCCAGAGGGAAGAGAGAACGCAGTTACCGACTCCCGGGCACCAGGATCCCCTACCTACCGCGAGACCTATCAGGGTACGTGTTTATTGTACCTTATCTGAGCGTTATTCTAAATTTCGCGGACGAAATTCCTTTAAGGGGGGTAGATTGTAATAACCACTCCCGGTCAACGCCAGTCAAACCTACGAAAAACAGGAAAATTTAAATTTTTTAAGGCTGACACTTAATTGAACCTAAAATGACCCCGAGTGTCATACCGGACTTGAGTTGACCCCGTTATCGACCAAAATGAGTTCCGGGGGACTCAGGGCAACTTTCTGTTCAATTCGAGAAATGTTGACTTTTCGCTGGAAAAGTCAACCGAGCGACGTTTTGGTCCATTCGAGGACCGTTTTGGATCCAAAAAGCTTAGCCGTCGTCGCAACGGTCAAACAAGTGGTGGTGTTAGGTTTTGGGGGGGAAATACAAGGATGAGAGTAAAGGGGGGGTTCGGCCATAATTAAAAAAAAAGGAGAAATTGTGCAAGGTTTAGGGAGAGAAAGAGAAGGGGAAGAAGAGAGAAAAGAGGGGTTGCTAGGGTTTGGAGAGGCACTATTCACGAGCTCAACCCTTGGATCTTCTCAATGTTGCAAGAATCGAACTCCCCTCTTCTCCCTCTACGGTATACACCAAACCGATCTTCGATTTGTCTTTTTCTAAATTTAGGTTTTGGTTTGAAAGTGTTAGTTTAAGGTTGTTTTGATGTTGGGGGAGTGTTGGAGACGTTTTGGAGACGTTGGGAGGTGAAGGAGAACGTTTTCCGGCGACCGGGAGCTCGGGAGGAGATCCGGCCACCATAGGGGGTGGCCGGCCACCATGAGGGGGTTGCTGGCCGGAGCTAGGGCCGACCACCACCATGGTGGCCGAGCCCCACAATGAACCCTAGGGCCCACGGCCTATCTTGGCCCGGTGGGGCCCACGTGCTCGGGTGATCGGGTTTTGTGTTCGGGTGGTTTAAAACGTTCCCCGGACCATTTATCCTTAACTGAATCGAAAATTGGAAAAGTTATAACTAACGGGTTTTAGAAACTTGAAACGGAAATTAATTGACTCGGGAGTCTGAATTCGATTCGGTCAACTACATTGGGACCCTTGAATTATTCTAAGACCGTAGAAACGAAAACGGGAATTTTTGGAGCCCCGGAAGGGCATTTACAAAACCCGGGCAGATTCGCCATGTCGGGCGAATCGGGCCTTTACAGGTCCCTTATCGACAATATCGAGTAATTTGTCGGGGTTAAGTTTGGGCATCAAGTTTAATGATTTTCAGTTTATTCCTGCGAGTTGTTAAGTGCCTTTAAATTGTGTTCTTTTATATCGTGCCACGGACCGAGGCAAGGGAAAGCTGGGTGAGTGTCTGAGATCATCACCGGAGCTCGTTGGTTGGCTTTTGGGAGAACACGCACGAGGTAGGGAAAAGTAGCCGGATCTCGCCCCTGACTAGGGAAAGTTAACAGTAGAATTGCATGTGACACTAGGGTGTCGTGGGTTAAGTAAGTTATCGATTATTAGAAAGGCATGATACGGGAACGTAGCGATTATTAAGAAAGCATGTGACACTTAGTAGTGTCATGGGAACAGAGAACTTATCGATGTTAGAATTACTGGAGGCATATGACCATGCCCGGAGGTTGATTGTGAACTTATCGATATTAGGAGTACTGGAGGCATATGACCATGCCCGGAGGTTGATTGAGAAACTGTTGCTATTAGGACTGTTGAAGGCATTGGTTATGCCGGAGGTTGATTGTTCATTTGGTGTATTGGGTGGCCTTGAGAGCCCATGCTATTATTGTTGAGTTTTGGGTGGCCATGAGTGCCCGTAGGGTAGTTGAACCCGTGTCTTTACCTTTGGTGTTTTGGGTGGCCTTGAGAGCCCATGCTATTATTGTTGAGTTTTGGGTGGCCATGAGTGCCTGTAGGGTTGTTGAACCCGTGTCTTTACCTTTGGTGTTTTGGGTGGTCATGAGTGCCTGTAGGGTTGTTGAACCCGTGTCTTTACCTTTGGTGTTTTGGGTGGCTATGAGTGCCCGTAGGGTTGTTGAACCCGTGTCTTTACCTTTGGTGTTTTGGGTGGCCATGAGTGCCCATGGGGTTGTTGAACCCGTGTCTTTATTGTTGGTGGTTGAGTGGCCGTGAGTGCCCGTGGGGTTGTTGAGCCCGTGAGTTACTGTTGGTGTATCTTGGGAGGCCGTGAGTGCTTGTGGGGCTGTTGAGTCCGTGTTTTACTGTTGGTGTATCTTGGGAGGCCGTGAGTGCCTGTGGGGGCTGTTGAGTCCGTGTTTTACTGTTGGTGTATCTTGGGACGTCGTGAGTGCCTGTGGGGGCTGTTGAGTCCGTGGTTTACTGTTGGTGTACCTTGGGAGGCCGTGAGTGCCTGTGGGGCTGTTGAGTCCATGTTTTACTGTTGGGGTCTTGGTGGCCATGAGTGCCTGTGAGTGTTAAACCTGTGTTATTTACTGGTTGTTGAACTTGCTTCTGATTGTGATTGTGATTGTGATTGTGATTGTGGTTACCTGAGGTTGGGGGCACGCTTCTTGAAACGGGGGTCCACGAGCACACGAGTCTGCATGTTCAGACGGGGTAGGGGGCCCGCCCGTCACTAAAGGGGTCCTGGCCGCGCATGTGTGGTTTGGGTATGCAAGCATTATTTGGCTGGCTTACGAGTTAGAGTCTCGGTAAGTTGCAAGCATTCTTTGGCTGGCTTACGAGTTAGAGTCTCGGTAAGTTGCAAGCATTCTTTGGCTGGCTTACGAGTTAGAGTTTCGGTAAGTTGCAAGCATTCTTCGGCTGGCTTACGAGTTAGAGTCTCGGTAAGTCGCAAACACTCTTGGGTTGGCCTGATCGAGTTAGAGTCTCGGGAGGTTGCAAGCGTTCTTGGCACGGAGCAGTTGGCAGCTGATTTGCGATCCTTTGTGATCTTGTTTGGTGTGCGATCCTTTGTGATCTTGCTTGGTGTTGCGTAGCTTTCTTTTGAGTCCTTGGAAGAGGTCATGATCGTTGTGTCAGGTCTACTTTACGTGTCAGGGTGTTGAGTTGGTCAAGGAAGGTAACAGTGGGTGTGTGTTCAGTCGGAGTACCTGGGTCGGGGATAGTGTTCCCCGGTGTTGAGTTTGTTGTTGGTGTTACCGGCATTGTCTGCTAATTATACCGTGTTCAGTCTGTTATCCGTGGTTGTGAGCGAACGCTCACCCCTAGCTTCTTTTCCTACAGGTACCGTTCGCAGGTTGGGCTAGGTGAGCTTCTGAAGCTTGAAGAGCTAGGAGCGGGATTCTGGGTTTATTTTGAGTCTAGCGACGGATACCATGCTTTTGTCCACTTGTTGGGACGTGTTTTAAGTTGTAAATATTATTTTGTTGAACAAATGGTGTTTTTAAAGTGGTTTAATGTAAAAGGTTTCAAAATGTTTTATTATTTTAATGTTCGCGTCTCGAATTCGGTTTACTGAAATTGGGGCGTGACAATTGTGGAAGGGACACCATTTTAGAAATGGTATGGGAAGATGCCCGCTTTGTCCTTCCTAAAGATTTGTGGTTGCGAGGCTTATGTGAAACATTTGGTTTCGACTAAGCTCGAACCAAGATCTGAGATATGCACCTTCGCGAGGTATCCCAAAGCAACAAGGGGATACTACTTCTATAAACCCAGTGAGAACATGGTGTTCGTCGCTTGGGGTTGGGTCTTTATGGAAAAGGAGTTTTGTTTCGAAAGACGTCATTGGGAGGACTGTGCATCTCGAAGAAATTCAGGATGGTACAAATCCGTCTAAACCAATTGACAACCTAGTAGAAAGGGAGTCAGAGATGGTCGTAGAGTAAGAACCAATTCCTGTTACAATTCCGAAAGGTCCAATGCGATCTGAAAGTATCAGTTGTCCACCTCCAAGACATGGTATCCGGATGTGACAATGAAGTCATGGTGGATCACGATGATCCAGCCACCTTTCAGGAAGTCATGGATGGGCCCGAATCCGAGTTATGGCTGGGAGCCATAAGGGAGGAAATACAATCCATGTCGGACAACCAAGTCCGGGAATTGGTTGATCCCATCAATGGTGTGAAGACCATCAGATGAAAATGGATCTCTAAGGTCAAGATGGACATGGACGGAAACCCTCTGACCTACAAAGCTCGACTGGTGGCGAAAGGTTATAGGCAGATCCAATGGATTGACTATGAGGAAACCTTCTCCCTAGTGGCTATGGTCAAAATCGATCCAAATTCTTCTTGACATAACTGCGTATCATAATTACGAGATATGGCAAGTGGATGTCAAAACCTCTTTACTAAATGTAAGTTTGACCGAGGACATTTTATGTCTCAGCCAGAAGGTTTTGCCGATCCTAAGAACAAGGGAAAGATTTGTAAGTTGTTGAAATCCATTTATGGATGGAAACAAGCTTCTCGGTGTTGGAACCTTCATTTTGATGAAGCTGTAATTGTATTTGGCCTAATCAAGAATGAGGATGAATCTTGCGTTTATAAGAAGGCTAGTGGGAGCAAGATTACCTTTCTGATGCTCATTGAATACGACATACCAACCTTGCACGAGACTAAAGCTTGGTTGAGGAAGTGTTTCTCAATAAAGGACTTAGGCAATGCTTCGTATATCTTAGGGATTAAGATATGTAGAGATCGCACCAAGAGGGTCTTGGATTTAAGTCAGGGAACCTATGTGAACAAGGCATTGAGTAGGTTCTCAATGCTCGATTCTAAGAAAGGTCTCTTACCCACTAGTCATGACATTCATCTCAGCAAAACTTAGTGTCGCCGAATCTACGATAGAGGTCGAGTACATGGTTGCTGTAGAGGCAGCAAAAGAGGCTATGTGGATTTAGAAATTCACGGCAGGGTTGGGTGTAATTGAAAACCCATCCAACTCGGTAAATCTATTTTGCGATAACACAAGGGCCATTACGCAAGCTAACAGCTCAGATCGCATAACAAATCCAAACATTACCTGCGCCATATCCACCTCATCAGAGAAATACTGAATCGAAGTGAAGTGAAGATAACCTATATTGCAACATATGATAACATAACCAACCCTTTGACTAAGGCATTGTCGCTGCCTAAACATATTAGACATGTAAAGTCGATGGGGACATATTGGAGTTTATATTGGAACTAGGGCAAGTGGGAGATTGTTAGTCTTAGTGCCCGTAGTTCAATCATAAATGTCCAAATGTATATATCATCGCTAGCAATAAAATTAAAGAGGCTTTATATTACTTATGTGTTGGAGTAATATATTGATGTGTGCTTTGACCTATGCCCACAATGCGAATAGAACCATAAATCGAGTTAGATCACACTCGATGGGTCCCTAGTCAACAAAGCTTCACTAGAAGAGACTAGTATGAAAGATGACTCTTTATGGCTTACGTTCTGTTAGTCATTGGAATGGGATTTCGGAGTCTGATCATAGATATCATGTAGGACATGATATTGGACGACCCGACATGAATATGTTCCATAGATCAAATCATAAACATATTCATTTTCGTAGCTTGTCATGTATCCTTAGACCAAGGAGTCTTTGTGATTGCTATGCAGTAAACAACTGAGTTTGACCTGAGTCTAACGTTGTCCATAGCAGGGCTTCCATAACGGCCATGAATGGCTTGGGGACGGACTGCATGAGTGACATGAAAGATGGCTAAGGGATTTATCCCTCATACTACGGTATGGGAAAGATATCAGTTCTCAGCCGCTTGATCGAGAGTGACTGAAAGAATAGCATGGCCATGCACATGATACTGGGTATCATATATTCAGTCATCTCACATATCAAGGAACAGTGATTGAGAATAATAAGGATGACGGCTCTATGCCTTATCTCAATCAGGATATCAGAGATAAAAGGATAGTGACATAGACGACGGAAATGTTAGAATCAACAGGGTCGATTCGTTATGCAGTGCCAGGCAATATACTAAAGTCTCGTTAGTTGCCACTTAATTAGGATCAAGTAAAATGAGATTCTACGTTGACCTATTGACATGCATAAACCTAAGGGTCACACCGGAGGGTGAAACTCATTGACAAATTTATGGAGAATGGCCAAAAGGGAGTTGTCTCGGGACATGACCAAAACTGTGTTTTGGGTCATGTGCCCGTAAGTGAATAGGACTTTACGGATCGAGACAAGGCTTGGAGTCTTGGGATTGATCGCGTCGGATAATGTTGGACATTTCCGGCATGAAGGCTTGGAGGCGATGAGCGCGTCACGGGACCTCGTTGGGAATGGCCACAGGCCATGTTCCAAGAGGCCCATGAGAGGCACATGCAACCAAGTCCTATGGAACTAATTAATCAAGTCTTGATTAATTAGTACTAAGTAAGCAAGACAAGGATTAAGGTGTTGGTGATTCACCACCTAACCCCATCTTGTCTAGCCATACTTTGTCTTATGTACACCTTACTTGTCATCATGCTTGTCCCATGCCTTTAGTTGGACAATTTTATGGGGTTTGTTATGTTTAAGTCATCTTTTTTCAACGTAACAAACACAAGACACAAATTAGAATCAACATTTTTCTCTCCCTTCTCCCTACAATTTCGGCCAAGGAGTGTTCTTCCTCCATTTTGGTGTTATTCAGTCATCTTTATAAGAACTATGTGGCTTTGATTACCAAGTAGATACGTAGGCGTCTTGGAGACTCAAGCCAAATCATTCTTTACATGGTGTTCTTGTTATGGTATGAAAATGCTGATTTTTTCTTGTGATTCTAATCTATGGTAGTTGATTCATGGTTTTAATGGTCTCTTGGTTTTATTTTTCATTCCGCTGCGAGTATGTGTTCATACCCTCCACCGAGACCCAACAGTAATTTGCAACCTTCAGACAGTCTCAGAGTACATGCAACTGCTTCTTTTCTCTCAATTATTTGAAAAGGCCCATAGAATCTAGCAACAACCTTGATGAATTTCCTTAGATTCATAGAGTTTTTTTGTAAGGTTGGATCTTAAGGTAAACCCAATCACCTACATAAAAGTGCCTCTCAGTCCTGTTCTTATCAGCATGTATTTTCATCCTTTCTTGAGCCTTTGAAAGATTTTCCTAGAGTAGTTTGATATGATCATGTCTGTGCTGCAAGAATTCTTCCACTGCAGGAACCTTGGATACATCCTTAAACAGACCAATTAATAGTGGATCATAACCATAAAGTGCCTTGAAGGGACTCATCTGAAAGGAAGAATGAAATGTCGAATTGTACCAGGATTCAGTTATAGCTTGCCAATGTGCCCATTTTTTTTGGATGCTGATGTGACATATCCCTTAAGTAATTTTCCAAGCATTGATTAGCCCTTTCAATTTGTCCATTAGTTGGAGGGTGGTAAGAAGTAGATAGCTTGAGTTGCACACCAATTCGTTTGAATAATTCCAGCCAAGAATTGTTGAGAAACAACCTATCTCTATCAGACACTATGTATTCAGGCAGGCCATAGAGTTTGAAAATAGTGGATAAAAATATAGTTTCTAATAGAGGGGAAGTGTAAGGGTGATGTAATGGGATAAAATGAGCATATTTAGAAAATCTATCCACAATAACCCAAATGATTTCAGAGCCTTCTAGGGTAGGCAATCCTTCAATAAAATCCATAGCAATGAGCTTCCAAGGTGTAGAAGGAATTGGTAAAAGTTGGAGCAACCCTGGATAAGCAATGTGCTCAACTTTGCATATCTGACAAGTATCACACTCTTTGATAAATGTGATGATATCCTAATTCATTTGAGGCCAATAAAAATGTTGCTTGATCTTTTTTGTAGTTGCACTAATGCATGAGTGGCCACCAAGTACAATTGTAAGAAAAGACCGTCCACAACTTTGTCATCCTTGTAGCTGGAAATGAATTCAAAAACCCCATGCAGGAACCAGAATAGATACTTCAATGATATCTTCATGAGGAAGCCTAGAGAGCGCATCAGTTGCCAAATTTTCTTTGCCTTTCTTGTACTCAATTGTTTAATGTAACCCCATAAGTTTGGCCAACCATTTGTATTGATAGGATGTGCTGAGCCTTTGTTCCAACAAGTATTTCTAGCTTTGTTGTTCTGTTCTAATAATGAAAGAAAAATGTGATATATAGTGTCTCCATTTCTGAATGCAGGCTATAATTGTAAGAACCACTCCCTGTGAACGCCACTCAAATCTGCGAAAAACAGGAAAATTTAAAAAATTTAAGCAGACACTTAAATGAACCTAAATTTGACCCCCGAGGGTCATACCGGACTTAAGTTGACCCCGATATCGACCAAAGTGAGTTCCGGGGGACTCAGGGCAACTTTCTGACCAATTCGGGAAATGTTGACTTTTCGCTGGAAAAGTCAACCGAGCGACGTTTTGGTCCATTCGAGGACCATTTTGGATCCAAAAAGCTTAGTCGTCGTCACAGCGGTCTTAGTTTAGCCGTTTCCTTGTAGCCCGTGAAGTTTCGTAATTTCTTGGAAAAAGTGCCCGTTCGGGGCCCGAGACGACCGAATTTCGCGAATCTGATTGGAAAATATCTAGAACATATTTTCCAAAAAGGGATGAGACCGACTTGCCACATGTCACCAATGTGGTGGTGTTAGGTTTATTGGACAAAACAAAAGGAGACTACTTGATGGTTAGTTTTGCAATTTAAGTATTAGTTGTTATTTTTAAAACAAAACAAAAGGGAAGCAAATGGTGTAGTCTCGGCCATTTAGCAAAAAAGGGGAGAGAAGTAAAGAGAGAAAGTGGAGAGAGGAAAGAGAAGGAGAAAGGGGAGAAAAGGAGAAGAAAGCTGGGGCTTTTGCTATTTTCCCGTCGATCCGATCGGTGGATCGTCTCAACGATCAAAGAATCGAGTTCACACCTTCATTCTCTACGTTGAGCATCTAACCGATTTTCGTTTTGTTAAGTTTGAATTTTAGGGTTTGATTTTAATTGGTTTGATTAAGGTTGGGTTTTGATTAAGATGGGTTTAAAGATGAATGGTTGAGGTTTGGGGTTCGTTAGGAACGTTTTGGGGCGAAAGGGAAATTTTCCCATTATGGCCGTGTGGGGCCCACATGCCCGGGTATCGGGTTTTCGTGTTCGGGTGGTTTAGGACGTTCCCCAAGTCGTTAATCCACACTCGGATCGAAATTTGGAATTAAATTGTGAAAGTTGTAATTGACGGGTTTGGAAACTTTGAACGCGAATTAAATTACTCGGAAGTCGGAATTTGATTCTGTCGAGTGCCTAGGAACCCTTGAATTATTCTAGGACCGTAGAAACGAAAACGGGAATTTTCGGAGCCCCGGAAGGACGTTTCCAAAACCCGGGCAGATTCGCCATGTCGGGCGAATCGGGCTTTTCCGGGTCCATTATCGACAATGTCGAGTAATTGGGAAGTTGGGGAGTGATCTACATTGTCTGGATTACTTTTGGGCGTCAAGTTTATTAAATTCCGGTTTATGTCTGCGAACTTAAAGGTATTTGAATTGTGTTCTTATTAGATCGTGCCGCTGACAGAGGAAAGGGAAAGCTAGGCGAGTGACCGAGATCACGCCGGTGCTTATTTGTGCACTTTTGGAGAAAGCATACGAGGTAGGGAAAAGTAGCTGGATCTCGGCCCTGACTAGGGAAAGTTAACAGTAGAATTGCATGTGACACCGGGGTGTCGTGGGTTAAGTAGGTTTATTGAATATTAGAAAGGCAGGCGACACCGGGTAGTGTCGTATGATACGGGAACATATTGAACATTAGAAATGCATGTGACACTTAGTAGTGTCGTAGGAGCAGTGAACTTATCATTGTTAGAATTACTGGAGGCATATGACCATGCCCGGAGGTTGATTGCGAACTTATCGATATTAGGAGTACTGGAGGCATATGACCATGCCCAGAGGTTGATTGTGAAACTGTTGATACTAGAACTGCTGGAGGCATTGGTTATGCCCGGAGGTTGATTGTGTAATTTGTGTCTTGGGTGGCCATGGGAGCCCGTACTTTACTGTTGTGTCTTGGGTGGCCATGAGAGCCCGTACTTTACTGTTGTGTCTTGGGTGACCATGAGAGCCGTGCTTTACTGTTGCGTCTTGGGTGGCCATGAGAGCTCGTACTAAACTGTTGTGTCTTGGGTGGCCATGAGAGCCCGTGCTTTACTGTTGTGTCTTGGGTGGCCATGAGAGCCCGTGAGTTACTGTTGGTGTGTCTTGGGGAGGCCGTGAGTGCCTGTGGGGTTGTTGAGCCCGTGAGTTACTGTTGGTGTGTCTTGGGAGGCCGTGAGTGCCCGTGGGGTTGTTGAGCCCGTGAGTTACTGTTGGTGTGTTTTGGGAGGCTGTGAGTGCCCGTGTGGTTGTTGAGCCAGTGAGTTAATGTTGGTGTGTCTTGGGAGGCTATGAGTGCCCGTGGGGTTGTTGAGCCCGTGAGTTACTGTTGGTGTGTCTTGGGAGGCCGTGAGTGCCCGTGGGGTTGTTGAGTCCGTGTTTTACTGTTGGTGTCTTGGTGGCCATGAGTGCCTGTGGAGTGTTGAACCTGTGTTGTTGTTGTTTGTTGAACTTTGCTTGTGATTGTTATTGTGGTTACCTGAGGTTGGAAACCCGACTTTGTGTCGGGGAAGTTGCGTGGTGTGGCTAGCCTCCCGACTGGGATCGGGGGAAGCAGAGAGGTTGTGGGTTAGCCTCCTGACTAGGATCGGGAGAAGGATTGCGAGGTTGGTGGTGTGGCTAGCCTCCCGACTGGGATCGGGGGAAGCGGAGAGGTTGTGGGCTAGCCTCCCGGCTGTGTGTCGGGAGAAGTTTCGTGGTTTGCACGGGTGTGGCTAGTCACCCGACTGAGATCAGGGGTAGGGGAGAGGTTGTGGGCTAGCCTTCCGACTGAGATCGGGAGAAGTTGCGCGGCAGGTCGACCGCCTGACCTGACAGGGATCGGTAAATGGCGAGAGAGATGGGGTTACTGAGCAGCTGGCGTGCGATCCTTTGTGATCTTGTTTGGTGTGCGATCCTTTGTTATCTTGGGTGTTTCGTGGTTGTCTGTCGTGTCTTTGGAGGAGGTCGTCAATCATTGAGTCGGGTCTACTTTACGTGTCCGAGTTTTAAGTCGGTTGAGGAAAGTATCAGTGTGTGTGTGTCAGTCGGGTTACTTGAGTTTGGGGATAGTGATCCCCAGTGTTGAGTTGGTTGTTAGTGTTACCGGCATTGTCTGCTAAGTATGCCGTAGTCAGTCTGTTATCCGTGGTGGTGAGCAAACGCTCACCCTTAGCTGCTTTTCCTACAGGTACCGGTCGCAGGTTGGACTAGGTGAGCTCCCGAAGCTTGAAGAGCTAGGAGCGGGATTCTGGGCTTATTGTTGAGTCTAGCAACGTATACCATGCTTTTGTCCACTTGTTGGGACGTATTTTGAGTTGTAAATATTATTTTGATGAAAAATGGTGATTTTAAAGTGATTTATGTAAAAGGTTTCAGAATGTTTTATTGTTTTAAACGTTTGCGTCCCGAGTTCGTTTTTACTGAAATTGGGGCGTGACAGCTTGGTATCAGAGCTCGAGGTTTCACACCTCGGATTGTACGTCAATTAGGTAGGGAAATTCGAGTCAGTAAACTCCCGTCGTGCGTTGGGTACGCAAGTCGGAAACCGTGTGTAGACCCGTAGTGTTTTGAGTCCTGTTTGTGTGTATGTGCAGTACGGTTATTACTGGCATACTGTTTGTGTGTTGCTGCGTGAAACGTTTTTAAGCTATCGCGACTCGACTCAGGGGCGCCCCTGTAGTCGAGCATGACGGTGTTGACATCAAATGGGTACAATGTAGTTCGGGGACGCCTGGACCGGGTTGTAACTACGTGATGTCAAGAAATGAGTTTTTTATAATGAAAAGGAAAGGTTTTAAAAATTTGTTGGCCTTGTGGGCGTGTTTTGATTTTAATTGGCCCTGTGGGCGTGTTTTGATTTTGGTTGGCCCGGTGGGCGTAGTTCGACTTTGGTTGGCCCGGTGGGCGTGTGTTGTTGTTGTTTGGCCTTGTCGGCTTGTGATTGAGGTTGGGTGACTTGAATTTGTCTGTGAGTCGTTGTGCGTGTGTTTGTTAAATTGGTGGTCGAGCGTGTTTGTCGCTTAAGGCTATTTTTAGGGTCCGTGATTCCTGTCTTGTTCCGTCGTCTTGATTGTGCAGTTTGGGTGTTGGTTTTGCGTGGCTGTGTTCACGGTCGTGTGGGTTGTAGAGGTCGTAAGTTCGGTGTTAAAAGGGTGAGGTCTTGGGTTTGAGACTCATCAATAACCTACGGTAGTGATACGGCGCCTCGGTGTGAGAGTCTCACCACGGAGAGGGGTTAGGGTTGATGCGCTGCGGCGCCATACGAACTAGGTTTCCCCTATGTGAACGGGTGTTCGAGGTTTCCCTCGCGTGAACGGGTGGTTTGAGGTTTCCTTCACGTGAGTGGGTTATTTGAGGTTCCCTACATGATCGAGTAACTAGGGTATCGAGGTTGTGAGCAATAGTGGCTTGCAGAATTGAGAATGTGATCCCCGTTTGAGGTTTCCCTACGTGATCGGGTAATTGGGGTATTAAGGTTGTGAGCAATAGTGGTTTGCTGAATTGAGAACATAATCCCCGTTTCAAGGTTTCCCGTACTTGAGAGAGTATTTGAGGTATTAATAGCTTGAGCAGTATGACGTTTTGGTATCAGGTTTTGAGGTAGTGGTTTGCCCTGGTTAGATTGGTAAGTCGTTAATGCTTTACTAGTATGCCATAATCGAACGGGTGTCCGTGGAGGTGAGCAGAACGCTCATCCCCTTTACTACTTTTGTGAGGTTGGTGTTATACCTTATCGGGGTGACCAATGGAATGGTTGTTCGGTCTCTGATTTGGGCGTCGTTTTTTTGTGGATATCGGGGCGTCACACTCGTTTGTTTCGTCGAGTTGTGCTGAGATGTTGGGGAAGAGTTAAGAGCCATTGAGTCCACCCCTGCGTCTGGACACGCCGGTTGGGGGTGGTGTGGTGTTGACTAGGGTATGTCGTGCCTGCGGAGTTAGAGAAGCGAACCGATACAGGAGGTTCGAGAGAGGGCTCAAGAGCCCTGATGCTGGATCGAGTCCTCACCCCGAGGATTCGGGTATGTTCGGAGCTGGTAGGCACGACGACGGTAGAGGAGCGAGGTCTTAGAGAGACCGCGAGGTTCCGTAAAGTCGGCAGCGACTGAGCTTGTGCGTGTATCCGTGGGAAGGATACTTACGAAATAACAGCCTTTGACGTGATCCTAAGAAAGGATTGGACGGCGAAGTGCCGAGCCAATATCGACTGTTACTGGCGACGAGTGACGGTGTCAACAGGCAACACGAAAGTTTCGTGTATTCTGGGCAGTAGGAGCGGAGTTCTCCTGTCGGTTTGTCCGCAGTAAAGGAAGTATCGACCGTGTAGAGCCGAGAGTTACCGTGAGTGGCGTGCGAGTTCCCCGAGGTCTTCCCTGAGGAGTTGAGCGGGTTACCACCAGTTCGTGAGGTGGAGTTCGGGATTGACTTGGTGCCGGGAATGGCAGTGATATCGATGGCGCCTTACAGGTTCGCGCCAGCCGAGTTGACCGAGCTGAAGAGTCAACTCGAGGAACTTCGGGAGAAGGGGTTTATCCGGCCGAGCACATCGCCGTGGGGAGCGCCAGCACTCTTCGTGAAGAAGAAGAGTGGAGAGCTTCGGATGTGCATCGACTACAGGAAGCTGAACCGGGTTACGGTGAAGAACCGATACCCGATGCCGAGGATTGACGACTTGTTCGACCAGTTGAGAGGGTCGACGTGCTTCTCGAAGATCGACCTGTGATCCGGATATTACCAGATGCGAGTCCGAGAGGGGGACGTTACAAAGACTGCATTCCGGACACGATGTGGGCGTTACGAGTCCTTGGTGATGACTTTTGGACTGACGAACGCACCTGCAGCGTTCATGGATCTGATGAACAGTATATTCCGGCCGTTCTTAAATCAGTTTGTGGTAATGTTTGGAGACGACATCGTGATCTACTCACAGAACGAGGCGGCGCATGAGGAACATCTGAGGGGTGTTATGACCCTGTTGCGCACGCATCAGCTATACGCGAACCTGGGGAAGTGCGAGTTTTGGCTCGCTGAGGTGAGAGTCCTCAGTCACGTTGTGTCCCGTGACGGTAGATTGGTCGATCCGGTTAAGATCGACGCGAATTTGGAGTGGGCGCGGCCCACGAGCGTTTTCGAGATCCGCAGCTTCTTGGGGCTGGCAGGATATTATCGTCAGGTGAGAGCCGAACAACAGCGTCCCGCTGGATTATTGCAACCACTGCGGGTTGCACAGTGGAAATGGGGGCACGTCACGATGGGTTTTGTGAGCGGTTTGTCGAGTTCGCCTACAACAACAGCTTTTAGGCCAGTTTCATGATGGCACCGTTCGGAGCGTGGTATGGTAGGCCGTGTCGGTCGCCCGTGTGTGGGGCGGAAGTGAGGAATGAGGGTTCACTGGGCCTAGAACTGGACTGAGAGACAGCTGAGTCGGTCGTGCCGAAGCGTGAACGGTTGAAGACCGCGCAGAGTCAGCAGGAGCTATGCTGATAGACGGCGCCGACCTCTCGAGTCAGCAATCAGTGGTCATGTATCCCTGGAGGTGAGTCTGAAAGGTGGCTAATGCGTTTCAACCGCGGCGGAGGCGGGTTAGCCCCGCGGTGTATCGGGCCTTTCGAGGCTTGAGTACGTCATTGAGTGGGCAGATGTCGAGGTGACGGGTGATGTCTCATATGAGGAGAAACCGGTTTGGGAAACGGATCCGCGAGAGCAGGTCCTACGCGGAAAGGTTATCCGCTTAGAACGGGTGCGGTGGCGGCACCACGAGGCCGAGTCGACTTGGGAGCGCAAGGACAAGGTTCGCACGAAGTGCCCCGATCTGTTCGACTCCTGAAGTGCGTTGTTCTAAATTTCGTGGACGAAATTCATTTAAGGGGGTTAGATTGTAAGAACCACTCTCGGTCAACGCCAGTCAAATCTGCGAAAAACAGGAAAATTTAAAAAATTTAAGCAGACACTTAAATGAACCTAAATTTGACCCCGAGGGTCATACCGGACTTAAGTTGACCCCGATATCTACCAAAGTGAGTTCCGGGGGACTCAGGGCAACTTTCTGACCAATTCGGGAAATGTTGACTTTTCGCTGGAAAAGTCAACCGAGCGACGTTTTGGTCCATTCGAGGACCGTTTTGGATCCAAAAAGCTTATCCGTCATCACAGCGGTCTTATTTGAGCCGTTTCTTTGTAGCCCGTGAAGTTTCGTAATTTCTTGGAAAAAGTGCCCGTTCGGGGCCCGAGACGGCTGAATTTCGCGAATCTGATTGGAAAATATCTAGAACATATTTTCCAAAAAAGGATGGGACCGACTTGCCACATGTCACTAATGTGGTGGTGTTAGGTTTATTAGACAAAACAAAAGGAGACTACTTGATGGTTAGTTTTGCAATTTAAGTATTAGTTGTTATTTTTAAAACAAAACAAAAGGGAAGCAAATGGTGTAGTCTCGGCCATTTAGCAAAAAAGGGGAGAGAAGTAAAGAGAGAAAGTGGAGAGAGGAAAGAGAAGGAGAAAGGGGAGAAAAGGAGAAGAAAGCTGGGGCTTTTGCTATTTTCCCGTCGATCCGATCGGTGGATCGTCTCAACGATCAAAGAATCGAGTTCACACCTTCATTCTCTACGTTGAGCATCTAACCGATTTTCGTTTTGTTAAGTTTGAATTTTAGGGTTTGATTTTAATTGGTTTGATTAAGGTTGGGTTTTGATTAAGATGGGTTTAAAGATGAATGGTTGAGGTTTGGGGTTCGTTAGGAACGTTTTGGGGCGAAAGGGAAATTTTCCCATTATGGCCGTGTGGGGCCCACATGCCCGGGTATTGGGTTTTCGTGTTCGGGTGGTTTAGTACGTTCCCCAAGTCGTTAATCCACACTCGGATCGAAATTTGGAATTAAATTGTGAAAGTTATAACTGACGGGTTTGGAAACTTTAAACGCGAATTAAATTACTCGTAAGTCGGAATTTGATTCCGTCGAGTGCCTAGGAACCCTTGAATTATTCTAGGACCGTAGAAACGAAAACGGGAATTTTCGGAGCCCCGGAAGGACGTTTCCAAAACCCGGGCAGATTCGCCATGTCGGGCGAATCGGGCTTTTCCGGGTCCATTATCGACAATGTCGAGTAATTGGGAAGTTGGGGAGTGATCGACATTGTCAGGGTTACTTTTGGGCGTCAAGTTTATTAAATTCCGGTTTATGTCTGCGAACTTAAAGGTATTTGAATTGTGTTCTTATTAGATCGTGCCGCTGACAGAGGAAAGGGAAAGCTAGGCGAGTGACCGAGATCACGCCGGAGCTTATTTGTGCGCTTTTGGAGAAAGCATACGAGGTAGGGAAAAGTAGCCGGATCTCGGCCCTAACTAGGGAAAGTTAACAGTAGAATTGCATGTGACACCGGGGTGTCGTGGGTTAAGTAGGTTTATTGAATATTAGAAAGGCAGGCGACACCGGGTAGTGTCGTATGATACGGGAACGTATTGAACATTAGAAATGCATGTGACACTTAGTAGTGTCGTAGGAGCAGTGAACTTATCGTTGTTAGAATTACTGGAGGCATATGACCATGCCCGGAGGTTGATTGCGAACTTATCGATATTAGGAGTACTGGAGGCATATGACCATGCCCGGAGGTTGATTGTGAAACTGTTGATATTAGAACTGTTGGAGGCATTGGTTATGCCCGGAGGTTGATTGTGTAATTTGTGTCTTGGGTGGCCATGAGAGCCCGTACTTTACTGTTGTGTCTTGGGTGGCCATGAGAGCCTGTACTTTACTGTTGTGTCTTGGGTGGCCATGAGAGCCAGTGCTTTACTGTTGTGTCTTGGGTGGCCATGAGAGCCCGTGAGTTACTGTTGGTGTGTCTTGGGGAGGCGGTTAGTGCCCGTGGGGTTGTTGAGCCCGTGAGTTACTGTTGGTGTGTCTTGGGAGGCCGTGAGTGACCGTGGGGTTGTTGAGCCCGTGAGTTACTGTTGGTGTGTCTTGGGAGGCCGTGAGTGCCCGTGGGGTTGTTGAGTCTATGTTTTACTGTTGGTGTCTTGGGTGGCCATGAGTGCATGTGGAGTGTTGAACCTATGTTGTTGATGTTTGTTGAACTTTGCTTGTGATTGTGATTGTGGTTACCTAAGGTTGGAAACCCGACTTTGTGTCGGGGAAGTTGCGTGGTGTGGCTAGCCTCCCGACTGGGATCGGGTGAAGCGGAGAGGTTGTGGGCTAGCCTCCCGACTGGGATCGGGAGAAGGATTGCGAGGTTGGTGGTGTGGCTAGCCTCCCGATTGGGATCGGGGGAAGCGGAGAGGTTGTGGGCTAGCCTCCCGGCTGTGTGTCGGGAGAAGTTTCGTGGTTTGTGCCGGTGTGGCTAGTCACCCGAGTGAGATCGGGGGTAGGGGAGAGGTTGTGGGGTAGCCTTCCGACTGAGATCGGGAGAAGTTGCGCGGCAGGTCGACTGCCTAACCTGACAGGGATCGGTAAAGGGCGAGAGAGAGATGGGGTTACTGAGCAGCTGGCGTGCGATCCTTTGTGATCTTGTTTGGTGTGCGATCCTTTGTGATCTTGGGTGTTGCGTGGTTGTCTATCGTGTCTTTGGAGGAGGTGGTCAATCGTTGAGTCGGGTCTACTTTACGTGTCCGAGTGTTGAGTCGGTTGAGGAAAGTATCAGTGTGTGTGTGTCAGTCGGGTTACTTGAGTTTGGGGATAGTGATCCCCGGTGTTGAGTTGGTTGTTGGTGTTACTGGCATTGTCTGCTAAGTATGTCGTAGTCATTCTGTTATCTGTGGTGGTGAGCGAACGCTCACCCCTAGCTTCTTTTCCTATAGGTACCGGTCGCAGGTTGGACTAGGTGAGCTCCCGAAGCTTGAAGAGCTAGGAGCGGGATTCTAGGTTTATTGTTGAGTCTAGCGACGTATACCATTCTTTTGTCCACTTTTTGGGACGTATTTTGAGTTGTAAATATTATTTTGATGAACAAATGGTGATTTAAAAGTGATTTATGTAAAAGGTTTCAAAATGTTTTATTGTTTTAAACGTTCGCGTCCCGAGTTTGGTTTTACTTAAATTGGGGCGTGACAATAATGGCCATGAGTTCTTTCTCATAAGTTGATAAGGCCCGACTTTCAGACCCAAACCCTTACTCCTGTAAGAAATAGGGTGGCCTAATTGCATCAACACCCCTCCTATACCAGTTACACAGTCATCGACCTCAATAATAAATGGAGGGTCAAAGTTTGGTAGCTTGAGGACTAGTGTTGTTGACACAGCTTCCTTGAGGAGGTCAACGCTTGTTTGAGCCTCTAGAGACCAAGAAAAGGAGTCCTTCTTCGGTATGTTGGATAAAGGCCTGGATAATGTGTTGGGTCTCGAGGTAGGGTTGGAGATGAACCAACTCGCAGCGGAAAATCAATGAAAACCAAGAGACAATTAAAACCATGAAACAACTAACAAAGAATGGATTAACAAGAGAAAAATTCAGCACTAGTTCTTACCAAAACAAGAACACCGGTTAACGAATGATTGGCTTGAGTCTCCAAGACGCCTACGTATCCACATGGGAATCAAAGCCACGTAGTTCTTCTCTTTGAGGACTCAAGAACACAAACATGGAGGTGGAAACTAGCCAAACCCGAAATGGCCATGGAAGAGGGAGAGAAAATGTGTTTCCTATTCTTGTCTTGTGTTTGTTATGTTGAAAAAAGATGACTTAAACATAACAAAACCCATACTTGTCCAACTAAAGGCATGGGACAAGTATGGTGTCAAGTAAGGTGTAAATAGGACAAAGTATGGCAAGACAAGATTGGGTTAGGTGGTGAATCACCAACACCTTAATCCTTGTCTTGCTTACTTAGTACTAATTAATCAAGACTTGATTAATTAGTTCCATGGGCCTTGGTTGCATATGCCTTTCATGGGCCTCTTAGAACATGGCCCGTGGCCATTTCTAACGAGGTTCCGTGATTCGCTCATCGCCTCCATGCCTTCCATACCAGAAATGTCCAACATTATCCGACGCGATCAATCCCAAGACTCCAAGCCTTGTCTCGATCAATCCCAAGACTCCCAAGACTCCAAGCCCTGTCGATTCTAACCTTTCCGGCGTCCCTGTCATTATCCTTTTATCTCCGATATCCTGATTGAGATAAGGCATAGAGCCGTCATCCTTATTATTCTCAATCACCGTTCCTTGATATGTGAGATGACTGAAGATATGATACCCAGTATCATGTGCATGGCCATGCTATTCTTCCAGTCACTCTCGATCAAGTGGCCGAGAACCGATATCTTTCCCATACCTTAGTATGAGGGATAAATCCCTTAGCCGTCTTTCGTGTCACTCATGTAGCCCGTCCCCAAGCCAATCATGGCCGTTATGGAAGCCCTGTTACGGACAACGTTAGGCTCAGGTCAAACTCAGTTGTTGACTACATAGCGATCACAAAGACTCCTTGGTCTAAGGATACATGACAAGCTACAACACTGAATATGTTCATGACTTAATCTATGGCACATATTCAGGGTGGGTCGTCCAATATCATGTCCCACATGATATCTATGATCAGACTCCGGAATCCCATTCCAATGACTAACAGAACGTAAGCCATAAAGAGCCATCTTTCATACTAGTCGCTTCTAGTGAAGCTTTGTTGACTAGGGACCCATCGAGTCTGATCTATCTCGATCTATGGTTCTATTCGCATGGTGGGCATAGATCAGAGCACACATCGATATATTACTCCAACACATAAGTAATATAAAGCCGCTTTAATTTTATTGCTAACGATGATATATACATTTGGACATTTAGGATTGAACTACGGGCACTAAGACTAACATAATGTACCATAATTATTCACAAATTTTCTATAATAGCCAATTAGCCCCAAGAAAGCCCTTAATGCCTTGATATTCCTAGGTGGTGGCCAACTGATCATGGCAGCTATCTTTTCTGGATCAATGGATGCCCCATTTTCAGTAATTATATGCCCCAAGTAATCAATCTCATGCATGCCAAAAGCAGACTTGCTTTGTTTGGCAAATAGTTTATGTTCCCTCAATTTCTGCAGCACCAAACCCACATGTAAGAGATGATCTTCCCAAGAGTTGTTGTAAACCAGAATATCATCAAAGAAGACCAAACACAATTTCTTAAAAAAAAAAGGTTGCAAAATAGAGTTCATCAAGGATTAAAAGGTTACAGGAGCATTAGTTAAGCCAAAAGGCATTACTCTAAACTTATAGTTCCCACAATAAGTTCTGAAGGTAGTCTTGAACTCTTCTCCCTCTTGTAACCTGATTTGGTGATAACTAGTTTTAAGGTCTATCTTGGAGAAGTATTTGATACCTTGTAATTCATCCAAGAGTTCTTCAATGGTTGGGATGGAAAAAATTTCCTTGATGGTTTAGGCATTAAGCTGTTTGTAATCAACATATAGTTTCTATGAGTCATCCTTCTTCTTCACCAATAGAATAGGAAAAGGGTAAGGGCTTTTGCTCTCTTGAATCACCTCACACTTGAACATTTCCTAGAGCATTTCCTCAATTGCATCTTTCTGTTGGAAGCTATGCCTATAAGGCCTTAGAGAAGGAGGTTTACAGCTCGGAATAAGGGGCATAGAATGAGCATGAGGCCTCTTTGAGGTTTGGGGGTAGAGCAGAGGGAGTTGCAAAAACATCTGCAAACTTGTTAAGTAATACTTTCATATATGGGTTAACTTTATCAGGTAACTCACCAATAAAGAAGGAAAAAAATTTCCCCATATAAAGAGATTGGCTTTGTTTCAGCTCACTGACTGTAATAACCACTCCCAATCAACGCCAGTCAAACCTGCGAAAAATAGGAAAATTTAAAATTTTTTGAGCAGACACTGAATTGAACCGGAATTGGACCTCGAGGGTCACACCGGACTTCATTTGACCCCGTTATTGACCAAAGTGAGTTCCGAGGGACTCAGGGCAACTTTCTGATCAATTTGGGAAATGTTGACTTTTCGCTGGAAAAGTCAACCGAGCGACGTTTTGGTCCATTCGAGGACCGTTTTGGATCCAAAAAGCTTAGCCGTCATCGCAGCGGTCTTAGTTAAGCCGTTTCCTTGTAGCCCTCCAAGTTTCATAATTTCTTGGAAAAAGTACCCGTTCGGGGTCCGAAACGGCCGAATTTCGCGAATCTGATTGGAAAATATGTAGAAGATATTTTTTAAAATGGTGTGGGACCCACTTGGCACATGTCAAATATGTGGTGGTGTTAGGTATTTTTTTGAAAAGGGATAAAGATGAGAGGATAGGGATGGTTTGGCCTTAGTGTGAAAAAAGTAGGGTTTCATTGTAGTTTGGAGGGACAAGAGAGCAGTGGATGCGCGGCAGCACATTTTAGAGGGAAAAGCTCTGTTTTTTTTTTTTACTTTGGGTTCTTCTTCTTTAAATTGTTCTTGGTGTGTGACGGCAACAGAGGCAAGAGAGAGAGCATGTTCTTCTCCAAGTTTTGTTCCTTTATGACGAGGGCTCATTAAGGGATCAAAGTAGTTTATCTTTTGACATAGGGAAATTGGATAAAAAAACAAGCCTATTGATTTGGATTGGGTCGTGAGTGGTTAGTATTATGGAGCATTAATTGCTCCATATTTATTCCATGAATTAGTAGCAGCCAAGGAAATTGTTTTTTTGGTGGCTGTGTGGCGTGAAGTAAGAGATAAAGCAATTCTCTTCCAAGAAAGTGGCACCCAATCAAAAGGTAATAATATAAGTTGTGTTTTTGTTTTTTTTTTCAAAAGAAAAGGTGAGATCTTGGAGCTAGTTTATCGGTATCAAAAGATTGAGTAGAGTTTTTTTTGTAGATTACCGACTTGTATTGAGGAATAAGGAATTAGGGTTTGTAATTTTGTGAGAATTCGGCAATTGTGGTTAGAAACTTTAATTAGGAATGATAGAAACGAAAATGGAAATTTTCGGAGCCCGAGGGACGTTTTCCCGATTTCGGACAAAATAGGCCTTCCGGGCCCATTTTGACAAGTTGAGCAATTGGGGGTTAGTTTGGGTAGTTCTCTCTTTAAACCACACTTGAATTAGCATTAATTCTCGTATTGCTTTGTGATGTTAGACGTTGGTCCCGACCACGGCGAAGGAAGCTACTAGACGACTCGCGTTGACTAAGCGTTTGGATAGCGACGGAGGCAAGGGAAAGCTGGGTGAGTGACTGAGATCATCACCGAAGCTCGTGGTTGGCTTTTGGGAGAACACGCACGAGGTAGGGAAAAGTAGCCGGATCTCGGCCCTGACTAGGGAAAGTTAACTGTAGAATTGCATGTGACACCGGGGTGTCGTGGGTTATTTAGGTTATCAAATATTAGAGAAGCATGATACGGGATTGTAGCGTTTATTAGAAAGGCATGTTACGGGAACTTAGTAATTATTGGAAAGGCATGTGACACTTAGTAGTGTCGTAGGAGCAGAGAACTTAGCGATAATTGTTTTACTGGAGGCATATGACCATGCCCGGTAAGTTGCAAGCGTGTTTTTGTTGGGTCTCGAGGTAGGGTTGGAGATGAACCAACTCGCAGCGGAAAATCAATAAAAACCAAGAGACGATTAAAACCATGAAACAACTAACAAAGAATGGATTCACAAGAGAAAAATTCAGCACTATCTCTTACCAAAACAAGAACACCGGTTAACGAATGATTGGCTTGAATCTCCAAGATGCCTACGTATCCACATGGGAATCAAAGCCACGTAGTTCTTCTCTTTGAGGACTTAAGAACACAAAAATGGAGGAGGAAACTAGCCAAACCCGAAATGGCCATGGAAGAGGGAGAGAAAATGTGTTTCCTATTCTTGTCTTGTTTTTGTTATGTTGAAAAAAGATGACTTAAACATAACAAAACCCATACTTGTCCAACTAAAGGCATGGGACAAGTATGGTGTCAAGTAAGGTGTAAATAGGACAAAGTATGGCAAGACAAGATTGAGTTAGGTGGTGAATCACCAACACCTTAATCCTTGTCTTGCTTACTTAGTGCTAATTAATCAAGACTTGATTAATTAGTTCCATGGGCCTTGGTTGCATGGGCCTTGGTTGCATGGGCCTTTCATGGGCCTCTTGGAACATGGCCCGTGGCCATTTCCAACGAGGTCCCGTGATTCGCTCATCGCCTTCATGCCTTCCATACCGGAAATGTCCAACATTATCCGACGCGATCAATCCCAAGACTCCAAGCCTTGTCTCGATCCGTAAAGTCCTATTCACTTACGGGCACATGACCCAAAACCCAGTTTTGGTCATGTCCCGAGACAACTCCCTTTTGGCCATTCTCCATAAATGTGTCAATGAGTTTCATCCTCCGGTGTGACCCTTAGGTTTATGCATGTCAATAGATCAACGTAAAATCCCATTTTACTTGATCCTATTCAAGTGGCAACTAACGAGACTTTAGTATTGCCTGACACTACATAACGAATCGACCCTGTCGATTCTAACCTTTCCGTCGTCCCTGTCATTATCCTTTTATCTCCGATATCCTGATTGAGATAAGGCATAGAGCCGTCATCCTTATCATTCTCAATCACCGTTCCTTGATATGTGAGATGACTGAAGATATGATACCCAGTATCATGTGCATGGCCATGCTATTCTTCCAGTCACTCTCGATCAAGCGGCCGAGAACCGATATCTTTCCCATACCTTAGTATGAGGGATAAATCCCTTAGCCGTCTTTCGTGTCACTCATGTAGCCCGTCCCCAAGCCAATCCTGGCCGTTATGGAAGCCCTGTTACGGACAACGTTAGGCTCAGGTCAAACTCAGTTGTTGAATACATAGCGATCACAAAGACTCCTTGGTCTAAGGATACATAACAAGCTACAACACTGAATATGTTCATGACTTAATCTATGGCACATATTCAGGGCGGGTCGTCCAATATCATGTCCCACATGATATCTATGATCAGACTCCGGAATCCCATTCCAATGACTAACAGAACGTAAGCCATAAAGAGCCATCTTTCATACTAGTCGCTTCTAGTGAAGCTTTGTTGACTAGGGACCCATCGAGTGTGATCTATCTCGATCTATGGTTCTATTCGCATGGTGGGCATAGATCAGAGCACACATCGATATATTACTCCAACACATAAGTAATATAAAGCCGCTTTAATTTTATTGCTAACGATGATATATACATTTGGACATTTAGGATTGAACTACGGGCACTAAGACTAACAATCTCCCACTTGCCCTAGTTCCAATCTAAACTCCAATATGTCCCCATCGACTTTACATGTCTAACATGTTCAGGCAGTGACACTGCCTTAGTCAAAGGGTTGGCTATGTTATCATCTGTTGCAATATCGGTTATCTTCACTTCACCTCAGTTCAGTATTTATCTGATGAGGTGGATACGCCGCAGTACATGTTTGGATTTGTTATACGATCTAGGCTTTTAGCTTGCGCAATGGCCCTTGTGTTGTCGCAAGATGGATTCACCGGGCTGGATGGGTTTTTAATTACACCCAGCCCTGCCATGAATTTCCAAATCCACATAACCTCCTTAGCTGCCTCTGCAGCATCCATGTACTTGGCCTCTGTCGTAGATTCGGCAATGATATCTTGCTTTACGTTATCCCAGCTAAAGCTCTGTCATTCAGCGTAAACACATATCCTGATTGACTTCTAAAGTCATCTGGATTTGTCTTGAAAAACTAGCATCTACTCATCCTTCGACGACTAGTTCAGCATCATCTTTCCCCCGGGTTAGAATGATGTCTACTGGTACAACATAAGGCTTACGAGACGTTTGGTCTCATACATGTCATGGCATATATGATCGATCCTGCCCCCAGGCGCATAGGATTTTCATCATCCTTTTCAGCTCATCAGGTGTCTTAGGACACTGAGTCTTGCTGAGATGAATGCCATGACTAGTGGGTAAGAGTCCTTTCTTTGAATCGAGCATTAAGAACCTACTCAATGCCTTGTTCACATAGGTTTCCTGACTTAAATCCAAGACCCTCTTGGTGCGATCTCTACATATCTTAATCCTTAAGATATAAGAAGCATTGCCTAAGTCCTTTATTGAAAAACACTTCCTCAACCAAGCTTTAGTCTCGTGCAAGGTTGGGATGTCGTTTTCAATGAGAACCAGAAAGGTAATCTTGCTCCCACTAGCCTTCTTATAAACGCAAGATTCATCCTCGCTCTTGATTAAGCCAAATCCAATTACAGCTTCATCAAAACGAAGGATCCAACTCCGAGAAGTTCGTTTCAATCCATAAATGGATTTCAACAACTTATAAATCTTTCCTTTATTCTTCGGATCGTCAAAACCTTTGGGCCGAGACATACAAACGTACTCAGTCAAATTTCCATTTAGGAAAGAGGTTTTGACATCCACTTGCCATATCTCGTAATTATGATACGCAGTTATGTCAAGAAGAATTTGGATCGATTTTGACCATAGCCACTAAGGAGAAGGTTTCCTCATAGTCAATCCATTGGATCTGCCTATAACCTTTCGCCACCAGTTGAGCTTTGTAGGTCAGAGGGTTGCCGTCCATGTCCATCTTCACCTTGAAGATCCATTTGCATCCGATGGTCCTCACACCATTGATGGGATCAACCGGTTCCCAGACTCGGTTGTCCGACATGGATTGCATTTCCTCCCTCATGGCTCCCAGCCATAACTCGGAGTTGGGCCCATCCACGACTTCCTGAAAGGTGGCTGGATCATCGTGATCCACCATGACTTCATTGTCACCTCCGGATACCATATTTTGGAGGTGGAAGATTGATCCTTTCAAATCGCCTTGGACCTTCCGGAATTGTAACAGGAATTGGTTCTTACTCTACGACAATCTCTGGCTCCTTTCTACTGGGTTGCCAATTGGTTTAGACAGATCTGTACCATCCTGAATTTCTTCGAGATGCACAGTCCTCCCAATGACGTCTTTGGAAACAAAACTTCTTTTCCATAAAGACCCCACCCCAAGCGACGAACACCATGTTCTCACTGGGATTGTAGAAATAGTATCCCCTTGTTGCTTTGGGATACCACACGAAGGTGCATATCTCAGATCTTGGTTCGAGCTTAGTCGAAACCAAATGTTTCACATAAGCCTCGCAACCACAAATCTTTAGGAAGGACAAAGCGGGCATCATCCCGTACCATTTTAAAATGGTGTCCCTTCCACACCATTCGTCGAAGCCCGATTCACTATGAATGCGGTCGTCTCTAGAGCAAAACCCCTAAAAGAGATTGGGAGATCAGTCCAACTAATCATGGAACAGACCATTGTCTAACAATGTCCGATTTCTCCGTTTGGCTACACCTTTCAACTACAGTGACCTAGGAGGAGTCCATTCCAAAAGGATCCCATTCTCTTTTAGATGATCTAATAACTCTGTGGTCAAGTATTTTCCACCTCGATCCAATCGAAGTGCCTTAATACCTTTGTCGAGCTGGTTTTCTACTATAGTCTTAAACTCTTTGAATTTATCAAAAGCTTCAGACTTATGTCTCACCGAATAGACATAACCATATTTACTATAATCATCAGTAAATGTGATAAAGTAGCTAAAACCCCTCCTGGCAAGTGAACTTATTGGTCTACACACATTCGAGTGTATCAGCCCCAATAATTCACCCGCCCTTTCATCGCGATCGATAAAAGGCCATTTTAGTCATTTTGCCCATCAACCAAACCTTGCACCTATCGATCGAATGGAATTCGAATGAACCTGAAAGCCCGCACTTCTGAAGTGTTGATAGGCACTTCTTGTTTATGCGACCCAAATAACAGTACCATAACAGAGTTAGGTTTAAATCGTTGGATTTAGACCTCTTGGTATTAACGGAATATATAGAACTTGAGGCATTGTTACTCATATCTAATATGTACAATCCTCCAACCATGTCAGTACTGGTATAAAACATATCATCGCATAGAACATTGAAAACTCCATTTCCAATATTAACATTATATCCTTCCTTGTCAAACACGGATACAGATATAATATTCCTACTAAAAGTAGGTACGCAATATACATTATAAAATACTAAGACAAGGCCTCTTGGCAAAGCAAGACTCATGGATCCTACAGCAGTTGCCACAACTCTGAGGTCCATTTCGTGCTTTCCAAATCTCTCCTACTTTCAGCCACCATATATTAGTGCATGTGTGAGATTCAGTCATGGTATCTAATACCCATGAATCTTTGGAAGTAGAGAGATGTAGCTCTATAGAGTTAATACCGAATGAAGGCACGATCCCATCGCCCTTCCTTAGATCATCCAGGTTTCCTGATGAAGGCGCAGTCCTACTGCCCTTCTTCAGATCATCCAGGCTATTTGATGAAGGCGCAGTCCCACTGCCCTTCTTCAGATCAGCCGTGAACTTCCTGTAATCCCGGTTCCAATGACCAGGCTGTTGGCAGTAGAAGCAGACATTCTCAGGTGTCTCATCTTTCCTGCCAAGTGCGCATGGGCCCAGCCTTTGCCACTTCCAATTCCCTTGTTGACCATCAGAATATCCTTGGATCCCAGATCCCTGAGATATTCTTCTCAGCAGCTGATGACACTTCATGTAACTCTGATATGGTCTTAGAGACAGCCTTGTCAAGGACATATTCTTTGCGTTCAGACTTGAGGACTATCCTCAAAATTCTGTACCAGTCCAAATAGTTTGTCCCATTTAGCTTGACCCTGTCAAGAATGGTTTTTAATGACAAACTATTAATGTTCGCTGAATTTGCCATTTGATCTACAACAGATAAAATTCAATCAGTAAACTGAATAAATTTTATGAAGATCAAGCTTAAACACCAACAATCAATTCTAAACCTTTAGAATCTGAAACCAAGATCCTTGATTCACTCGATTAAGCTGAACTAATGCTCACCACTTAATCGAGCTATGTAGGTAGGACTCCATCCAATCACATCCAATGTGACTCTTGGCTAGGGTATGTACTTATGTACACGACTTACCCTATCTGTTACCCTAGCTCAACCTCAGGCCGAGAATCGTAGTCGGGTCCACCAATTTTCAACTATGGCTCGTCACTATGTAGGTGCTCCGCTAATGCGCACGACACCCACATATGTCGTCCAAACCTACTACCTCGCTTCCCCATGGATGCTCCGCTAATGCGCACGACAACCATAGGACGGGGAGGTAGTAAGGTGTTGATGATTGGGAGGTATCGGACATGACCCGCTTTTACTTGTCCAGTTGTGTTCAAAACTTTGGCACATCCTAGATGTGATGAGCACATCAACTACATTCCAAATGCAATGATGCCTCAAATTACATCCAATGTGATTTATCCTTTGAACCCGTCAACTACATCCAATGCAATGACGGTTCTAAGGGTTCACACACAAGGATTAAAAGTCCAATTTTATCTTTGCATGTGAGGTGATATGCTCGGTAAATAAAGTTAAACATGCAATTCTAAAACACATAGAATTAATCATGCATAAACTAAACCAAGCATAAAGCGATAAATGTGCACATAATAGCCCCCTAAACTAACTCCCACTAGCTTCTTGAGCTCCACCGACTCCAAGCCGATGCCAACACCCGAAAAGCCACCAAATGACCTTTTCGCCCTTTCTTCGTCTTGAGTAAAATATTACAATTTAATACACGACTCGCAGGTCGGGAATAAATAAATATTACAAACAAGTGGTTCGACGACCACACCTTGAAAGAATAATTACACGTTAACTTTAATGGCTCGCAGGCCGTGAAAAGCGATAAATAATTAAATTGAGCTCGGGGCTATTATGTACACCATGCCAACATCACATCACACATCGTGTTATCAAAAAAGCATGTTATCAAACATCATGTGATTTTCCGGTTTTAATTAATAGCCAAGTTTCGAAATTTTTTGATGCTAGGTTTATCGAAACCGTTCAAAAATGAAACTTTTGAACATTTGATCTTCGAGTTCATCATGACGGTTCCAAACTCGTCATAACTAACAAAACGGTTTAGCCTTGGCATATCAACCATCCAATGGTCATGCTTGGCCTAGCTCCATCCAACGGAGCCCCGTTCGGTCCCGGTTTCGGCTCCCCGAGAGTCCCGCTCCCGAGACCCGAAAAATCAAATTTTTTTCAAAATTTCCAGATTTGAAATAATTTTCAAAAATTCATTTTACATGCATTAAATCCATAAACAAGTATTTAAAACATGTTATCAAACAATTTAGCAAAACAACATGCCAAAAACGAAACTTTCAAGCAAAACCGAAACTTTGAACACCGTCTTGTGAATCCCGAAGGTAGCACGGCTCTGATACCACTGTTGGGTCTCGAGGTAGGGTTGGAGATGAACCAACTCGCAGCGGAAAATCAATAAAAACCAAGAGACGATTAAAACCATGAAACAACTAACAAAGAATGGATTCACAAGAGAAAAATTCAGCACTATCTCTTACCAAAACAAGAACACCGGTTAACGAATGATTGGCTTGAGTCTCCAAGACGCCTACGTATCCACATGGGAATCAAAGCCACGTAGTTCTTCTCTTTGAGGACTCAAGAACACAAAAATGGAGGAGGAAACTAGCCAAACCCGAAATGGCCATGGAAGAGGGAGAGAAAATGTGTTTCCTATTCTTGTCTTGTCTTTGTTATGTTGAAAAAAGATGACTTAAACATAACAAAACCCATACTTGTCCAACTAAAGGCATGGGACAAGTATGGTGTCAAGTAAGGTGTAAATAGGACAAAGTATGGCAAGACAAGATTGAGTTAGGTGGTGAATCACCAACACCTTAATCCTTGTCTTGCTTACTTAGTGCTAATTAATCAAGACTTGATTAATTAGTTCCATGGGCCTTGATATCATGGGCCTTTCATGGGCCTCTTGGAACATGGCCCGTGGCCATTTCCAACGAGGTCCCGTGATTCGCTCATCGCCTCCATGTTAGTCTTAGTGCCCGTAGTTCAATCCTAAATGTCCAAATGTATATATCATCGTTAGCAATAAAATTAAAGCGGCTTTATATTACTTATGTGTTGGAGTAATATATCGATGTGTGCTCTGATCTATGCCCACCATGCGAATAGAACCATAGATCGAGATAGATCACACTCGATGGGTCCCTAGTCAACAAAGCTTCACTAGAAGCGACTAGTATGAAAGATGGCTCTTTATGGCTTACGTTCTGTTAGTCATTGGAATGGGATTCCGGAGTCTGATCATAGATATCATGTGGGACATGATATTGGACGACCCGCCCTGAATATGTGCCATAGATTAAGTCATGAACATATTCAGTGTTGTAGCTTGTCATGTATCCTTAGACCAAGGAGTCTTTGTGATCGCTATGTAGTCAACAACTGAGTTTGACCTGAGCCTAACGTTGTCCGTAACAGGGCTTCCATAACGGCCAGTATTGGCTTGGGGACGGGCTACATGAGTGACACGAAAGACGGCTAAGGGATTTATCCCTCATACTAAGGTATGGGAAAGATATCGGTTCTCGGCCACTTGATCGAGAGTGACTGGAAGAATAGCATGGCCATGCACATGATACTGGGTATCATATCTTCAGTCATCTCACATATCAAGGAACGGTGATTGAGAATAATAAGGATGACGGCTCTATGCCTTATCTCAATCAGGATATCGGAGATAAAAGGATAATGACAGGGACGACGGAAAGGTTAGAATCGACAGGGTCGATTCGTTATGCAGTGTCAGGCAATACTAAAGTCTCGTTAGTTGCCACTTAAATAGGATCAAGTAAAATGGGATTTTACGTTGATCTATTGACATGCATAAACCTAAGGGTCACACCGGAGGATGAAACTCATTGACACATTTATGGAGAATGGCCAAAAGGGAGTTGTCTCGGGACATGACCAAAACTGGGTTTTGGGTCATGTGCCCGTAAGTGAATAGGACTTTACGGATCGAGACAAGACTTGGAGTCTTGGGATTGATCGCGTCGGATAATGTTGGACATTTCCGGTATGGAAGGCATGGAGGCGATGAGCGAATCACGGGACCTCGTTGGAAATGGTCACGGGCCATGTTCCAAGAGGCCCATGAAAGGCCCATGCAACCAAGGCCCATGGAACTAATTAATCAAGTCTTGATTAATTAGTACTAAGTAAGCAAGACAAGGATTAAGGTGTTGGTGATTCACCACCTAACCCAATCTTGTCTTGCCATACTTTGTCCTATTTACACCTTACTTGACACCATACTTGTCCCATGCCTTTAGTTGGACAAGTATGGGTTTTGTTATGTTTAAGTCATCTTTTTTCAACATAACAAACACAAGACAAGAATAGGAAACACATTTTCTCTCCCTCTTCCATGGCCATTTCGGGTTTGGCTAGTTTCCTCCTCCATTTTTGTGTTCTTGAGTCCTAAAAGAGAAGAACTACGTGGCTTTGATTCCCATGTGGATACGTAGGCGTCTTGGAGACTCAAGCCAATCATCCGTTACCCGGTGTTCTTGTTTTGGTAAGAACTAGTGCTGAATTTTTCTCTTGTGAATCCATTCTTTGTTAGTTGTTTCATGGTTTTAATCGTCTCTTGGTTTTCCTTGATTTTCCGCTGCGAGTTGGTTCATCTCCAACCCTACCTCGAGACCCAACAGTGGTATCAGAGCCGTGCTACCTTCGGGATTCACAAGACGGTGTTCAAAGTTTCGGTTTTGCTTGAAAGTTTCGTTTTTGGCATGTTGTTTTGCTAAATTGTTTGATAACATGTTTTAAATACTTGTTTATGGATTTAATGCATGTAAAATGAATTTTTTAAAATTATTTCAAATCTGGAAATTTTGAAAAAAAATTGATTTTTCGGGTCTCGGGAGCGGGACTCTCGGGGAGCCGAAACCGGGACCGAACGGGGCTCCGTTGGATGGAGCTAGGCCAAGCATGACCATTGGATGGTTGATATGCCAAGGCTAAACCGTTTTATTAGTTATGACGAGTTTGGAACCGTCATGATGAACTCGAAGATCAAATGTTCAAAAGTTTCATTTTTGAACGGTTTCGATAAACCGAGCATCAAAAAATTTCAAAACTTGGCTATTAATTAAAACCGTAAAATCACATGATGTTTGATAACATGCTTGTTTGATAACACGATGTGTGATGTGATGTTGGCATGGTATACATAATAGCCCCGAGCTCGATTTAATTATTTATCGCTTTTCACGGCGTGCGAGCCGTTAGAGTTAGCGTGTAATTATTCTTTCAAGGTGTGGTCGTCGAACCACTTGTTTGTAATATTTATTTATTCCCGACCTGCGAGTCGTGTATTAAATTGTAATATTTTACTCAAGACGAAGAAAGGGCGAAAAGGTCATTTGGTGGCTTTTCGGGTGTTGGCATCGGCTTGGAGTCGGTGGAGCTCAAGAAGCTAGTGGGAGTTAGTTTAGGGGGCTATTATGTGCACATTTATCGCTTTATGCTTGGTTTATTTTATGCATGATTAATTCTATGTGTTTTAGAATTGCATGCTTAACTTTATTTACCGAGCATATCACCTCACATGCAAAGATAAAATTGGAATTTTAATCCTTGTGTGTGAACCCTTAGAACCGTCATTGCATTGGATGTAGTTGACGGGTTCAAAGGAAGAATTACATTGGATGTAATTTGAGGCATCATTGCATTTGGAATGTAGTTGATGTGCTCATCGCATCTAGGATGTGCCAAAGTTTTGAACACAACTGGACAAGTAAAAGCGGGTCATGTCCGATACCTCCCAATCATCAACACCTTACTACCTCCCCGTCCTATGGGTGTCGTGCGCATTAGCGGAGCATCCATGGGGAAGCGGGGTAGTAGGTTTGGACGACATATGTGGGTGTCGTGCGCATTAGCGGAGCACCTACATAGTGACGAGCCATAGTTGAAAATTGGTGGACCCGACTACGATTCTCGGCCTGAGGTTGAGCTAGGGTAACAGATAGGGTAAGTTGTGTACATAAGTACATACCCTAGCCAAGAGTCACATTGGATGTGATTGGATGGAGTCCTACCTACATAGCTCGATTAAGTGGTGAGCATTAGTTCAGCTTAATCGAGTGAATCAAGGATCTTGGTTTCAGATTCTAAAGGTTTAGAATTGATTGTTGGTGTTTAAGCTTGATCTTCATAAAATTTATTCAGTTTACTGATTGAATTTTATCTGTTGTAGATCAAATGGCAAATTCAGCGAACATTAATAGTTTGTCATTAAAAACCATTCTTGACAGGGTCAAGCTAAATGGGACAAACTATTTGGACTGGTACAGAATTTTGAGGATAGTCCTCAAGTCTGAACGCAAAGAATATGTCCTTGACAAGGCTGTCTCTAAGACCATATCAGAGTTACATGAAGTGTCATTAACTGCTGAGAAGAATATCTCAGGGATCTAGGATCCAAGGATATTCTGATGGTCAACAAGGGAATTGGAAGTGGCAAGGGCTGGGCCCATGCGCACTTGGCAGGAAAGATGAGACACCTGAGAATGTCTGCTTCTACTGCCAACAGCCTGGTCATTGGAACCGGGATTACAGGAAGTTCACGGCTGATCTGAAGAAGGGCAGTGGGACTGCGCCTTCATCAAATAGCCTGGATGATCTGAAGAAGGGCAGTAGGATTGCGCCTTCATCAGGAAACCTGGATGATCTAAGGAAGGGCGGTGGGACCGTGCCTTCATTCGGTATTAACTCTATAGAGCTACATCTCTCTACTTCCAAAGATTCATGGGTATTAGATACCATGACTGAATCTCACACATGCACTAATATATGGTGGCTGAAAGTAGGAGAGATTTGGAAAGCACGAAATGGACCTCAGAGTTGTGGCAACTGCTGTAGGATCCATGAGTCTTGCTTTGCCAAGAGGCCTTGTCTTAGTATTGTATAATGTATATTGCATACCTACTTTTAGTAGGAATATTATATCTGTATCCGTGTTTGACAAGGAAGGATATAATGTTAATATTGGAAATGGAGTTTTCAATGTTCTATGCAATGATATGTTTTATACCAGTACTGACATGGTTGGAGGATTGTACATATTAGATATGGGTAACAATGCCTCAAGTTCTATATATTCCGTTAATACCAAGAGGTCTAAATCCAACGATTTAAACCTAACTCTGTTATGGTACTGTCATTTGGGTCGCATAAACAAGAAGCGCCTATCAGCACTTCAGAAGTGCGGGCTTTCAGGTTCATTCGAATTCCATTCGATCGATAGGTGCAAGGTTTGTTTGATGGGAAAAATGACTAAAGTGCCCTTTATCGATCGCGATGAAAGGGCGGGTGAATTATTGGGGCTGATACACTCGAATGTGTGTAGACCAATAAGTTCACTTGCCAGGAGGGGTTTTAGCTACTTTATCACATTTACTGATGATTACAGTAAATATGGTTATGTCTATTCGGTGAGACATAAGTCTGAAGCTTTTGATAAATTCAAAGAGTTTAAGACTATAGTAGAAAACCAGCTCGACAAAGGTATTAAGGCACTTCGATTGGATCGAGGTGGAAAATACTTGACCATAGAGTTATTAGATCATCTAAAAGAGAATGGGATCCTTTTGGAATGGACTCCTCCTAGGTCACTGTAGTTGAAAGGTGTAGCCAAACGGAGAAATCGGACATTGTTAGACAATGGTCTGTTCCATGATTAGTTGGACTGATCTCCCAATCTCTTTTAGGGGTTTTGCTCTAGAGACGACCGCATTCATAGTGAATCAGGCTTCGACGAATGGTGTGGAAGGGACACCATTTTAAAAATTGTACGGGATGATGCCCGCTTTGTCCTTCCTAAAGATTTGTGGTTGCGAGGCTTATGTGAAACATTTGGTTTCGACTAAGCTCGAACCAAGATCTGAGATATGCACCTTCGTGTGGTATCCCAAAGCAACAAGGGGATACTATTTCTACAATCCCAGTGAGAACATGGTGTTCGTCGCTTGGGGTGGGGTCTTTATGGAAAAGAAGTTTTTTTTCCAAAGACGTCATTGGGAGGACTGTGCATCTCGAAGAAATTCAGGATGGTACAGATCTGTCTAAACCAATTGGCAACCCAGTAGAAAGGAGCCAGAGATTGTCGTAGAGTAAGAACCAATTCCTGTTACATTTCCGGAAGGTCCAAGGCGATTTGAAAGGATCAATCTTCCACCTCCAAGATATGGTATCCGGAGGTGACAATGAAGTCATGGTGGATCACGATGATCCAGCCACCTTTCAGGAAGTCGTGGATGGGCCCAACTCCGAGTTATGGCTGGGAGCCATGAGGGAGGAAATGCAATCCATGTCAGACAACCGAGTCTGGGAACCGGTTGATCCCATCAATGGTGTGAGGACCATAGGATGCAAATGGATCTTCAAGGTGAAGATGGACATGGACGGCAACCCTCTGACCTACAAAGCTCAACTGGTGGCGAAAGGTTATAGGCAGATCCAATGGATTGACTATGAGGAAACCTTCTCCTTAGTGGCTATGGTCAAAATCGATCCAAATTCTTCTTGACATAACTGCGTATCATAATTACGAGATATGGCAAGTGGATGTCAAAACCGCTTTCCTAAATGGAAATTTGACTGAGTACGTTTGTATGTCTCGGCCCAAAGGTTTTGACGATCCGAAGAATAAAGGAAAGATTTATAAGTTGTTGAAATCCATTTATGGATTGAAACGAACTTCTCGGAGTTGGATCCTTCGTTTTGATGAAGCTGTAATTGGATTTGGCTTAATCAAGAACGAGGATGAATCTTGCGTTTATAAGAAGGGTAGTGGGAGCAATATTACCTTTCTGGTTCTCATTGAAAACGACATCCCAACCTTGCACGAGACTAAAGCTTGGTTGAGGAAGTGTTTTTCAATAAAGGACTTAGGCGATGCTTCTCATATCTTAAGGATTAAGATATGTAGAGATCGCACCAAGAGGGTCTTGGATTTAAGTCAGGGAACCTATGTGAACAAGGCATTGAGTAGGTTCTTAATGCTCGATTCAAAGAAAGGACTCTTACCCACTAGTCATGGCATTCATCTCAGCAAGACTCAGTGTCCTAAGACACCTGATGAGCTGAAAAGGATGATGAGAATCCTATGCGCCTGGGGGCAGGATCGATCATATATGCCATGACATGTATGAGACCAGACGTCTCGTAAGCCTTATGTTGTACCAGTAGACATCATTCTAACCCGGGGGAAAGATGATGCTGAACTAGTCGTCGAAGGATGAGTAGACGCTAGTTTTCCAAGACAAATCCAGATGAATTTAGAAGTCAATCAGGATATGTGTTTACGCTGAATGGCAGAGCTTTAGCTGGGAAAGCGTATAGCAAAATACCATTGCCGAATCTACGACAGAGGCCAAGTACATGGATGCTGCAGAGGCAGCTAAGGAGGCTATGTGGATTTGGAAATTCATGGCAGGGCTGGGTGTAATTAAAAACTCATCCAGTCCGGTGAATCCATTTTGCGACAACACAAGGGCCATTGCGCAAGCTAAAAGCCTAGATCGCATAACAAATCCAAACATGTACTGCGACGTATCCACCTCATCAGATAAATACTGAACTGAGGTGAAGTGAAGATAACCGATATTGCAAGAGATGATAACATAGCCAACCCTTTGACTAAGGCAGTGTCACTGCCTGAACATGTTAGACATGTAAAGTCGATGGGGACATATTGGAGTTTAGATTGGAACTAGGGCAAGTGGGAGATTGTTAGTCTTAGTGCCCGTAGTTCAATCCTAAATGTCCAAATGTATATATCATCGTTAGCAATAAAATTAAAGCGGCTTTATATTACTTATGTGTTGGAGTAATATATCGATGTGTGCTCTGATCTATGCCCACCATGCGAATAGAACCATAGATCGAGATAGATCACACTCGATGGGTCCCTAGTCAACAAAGCTTCACTAGAAGCGACTAGTATGAAAGATGGCTCTTTATGGCTTACGTTCTGTTAGTCATTGGAATGGGATTCCGGAGTCTGATCATAGATATCATGTGGGACATGATATTGGACGACCCGCCCTGAATATGTGCCATAGATTAAGTCATGAACATATTCAGTGTTGTAGCTTGTCATGTATCCTTAGACCAAGGAGTCTTTGTGATCGCTATGTAGTCAACAACTGAGTTTGACCTGAGCCTAACGTTGTCCGTAACAGGGCTTCCATAACGGCCAGTATTGGCTTGGGGACGGGCTACATGAGTGACACGAAAGACGGCTAAGGGATTTATCCCTCATACTAAGGTATGGGAAAGATATCGGTTCTCGGCCACTTGATCGAGAGTGACTGGAAGAATAGCATGGCCATGCACATGATACTGGGTATCATATCTTCAGTCATCTCACATATCAAGGAACGGTGATTGAGAATAATAAGGATGACGGCTCTATGCCTTATCTCAATCAGGATATCGGAGATAAAAGGATAATGACAGGGACGACGGAAAGGTTAGAATCGACAGGGTCGATTCGTTATGCAGTGTCAGGCAATACTAAAGTCTCGTTAGTTGCCACTTAAATAGGATCAAGTAAAATGGGATTTTACGTTGATCTATTGACATGCATAAACCTAAGGGTCACACCGGAGGATGAAACTCATTGACACATTTATGGAGAATGGCCAAAAGGGAGTTGTCTCGGGACATGACCAAAACTGGGTTTTGGGTCATGTGCCCGTAAGTGAATAGGACTTTACGGATCGAGACAAGACTTGGAGTCTTGGGATTGATCGCGTCGGATAATGTTGGACATTTCCGGTATGGAAGGCATGGAGGCGATGAGCGAATCACGGGACCTCGTTGGAAATGGTCACGGGCCATGTTCCAAGAGGCCCATGAAAGGCCCATGCAACCAAGGCCCATGGAACTAATTAATCAAGTCTTGATTAATTAGTACTAAGTAAGCAAGACAAGGATTAAGGTGTTGGTGATTCACCACCTAACCCAATCTTGTCTTGCCATACTTTGTCCTATTTACACCTTACTTGACACCATACTTGTCCCATGCCTTTAGTTGGACAAGTATGGGTTTTGTTATGTTTAAGTCATCTTTTTTCAACATAACAAACACAAGACAAGAATAGGAAACACATTTTCTCTCCCTCTTCCATGGCCATTTCGGGTTTGGCTAGTTTCCTCCTCCATTTTTGTGTTCTTGAGTCCTAAAAGAGAAGAACTACGTGGCTTTGATTCCCATGTGGATACGTAGGCGTCTTGGAGACTCAAGTCAATCATCCGTTACCCGGTGTTCTTGTTTTGGTAAGAACTAGTGCTGAATTTTTCTCTTGTGAATCCATTCTTTGTTAGTTGTTTCATGGTTTTAATCGTCTCTTGGTTTTCCTTGATTTTCCGCTGCGAGTTGGTTCATCTCCAACCCTACCTCGAGACCCAACACTCCATGCCTTCCATACCGGAAATGTCCAACATTATCCGACGCGATCAATCCCAAGACTCCAAGCCTTGTCTCGATCCGTAAAGTCCTATTCACTTACGGGCACATGACCCAAAACCCAGTTTTGGTCATGTCCCGAGACAACTCCCTTTTGGCCATTCTCCATAAATGTGTCAATGAGTTTCATCCTCCGGTGTGACCCTTAGGTTTATGCATGTCAATAGATCAACGTAAAATCCCATTTTACTTGATCCTATTTAAGTGGCAACTAACGAGACTTTAGTATTGTCTGACACTACATAACGAATCGACCTTGTCGATTCTAACCTTTCCGTCGTCCCTGTCATTATCCTTTTATGTCCGATATCCTGATTGAGATAAGGCATAGAGCCGTCATCCTTATTATTCTCAATCACCGTTCCTTGATATGTGAGATGACTGAAGATATGATACCCAGTATCATGTGCATGGCCATGCTATTCTTCCAGTCACTCTCGATCAAGCGGCCGAGAACCGATATCTTTCCCATACCTTAGTACGAGGGATAAATCCCTTAGCCGTCTTTCGTGTCACTCATGTAGCCCGTCCCCAAGCCAATCCTGGCCGTTATGGAAGCCCTGTTACGGACAACGTTAGGCTCAGGTCAAACTCAGTTGTTGACTACATAGCGATCACAAAGACTCCTTGGTCTAAGGATACATAACAAGCTACAACACTGAATATGTTCATGACTTAATCTATGGCACATATTCAGGGCGGGTCGTCCAATATCATGTTCCACATGATATCTATGATCAGACTCCGGAATCCCATTTCAATGACTAACAGAACGTAAGCCATAAAGAGCCATCTTTCATACTAGTCGCTTCTAGTGAAGCTTTGTTGACTAGGGACCCATCGAGTGTGATCTATCTCGATCTATGGTTCTATTCGCATGGTGGGCATAGATCAGAGCACACATCGATATATTACTCCAACACATAAGTAATATAAAGCCGCTTTAATTTTATTGCTAACGATGATATATACATTTGGACATTTAGGATTGAACTACGGGCACTAAGACTAACAGTTTTATGGTGTGTCTTGGGAGGCCGTGAGTGCCTGTGGGGCTGTTGAGTCCGTGTCTTACGGTTGGTGTGTCTTGGGAGGCCGTGAGTGCCTGTGGGGCTGTTGAGTCCGAGTTTTACTGTTAGTGTCTTGGTGGCCATGAGTGTCTGTGAGTGTTGAACCTGTGTTGTTACTGGTTGTTGAACTTGTTTGTGATTGTGATTGTGATTGTGATTGTGATTGTGTTTGTGGTTACTTGAGGTTGGGGGCCCGCTTCATGAAACGGGGGTCCACGATCACACGCGTCTGCATGTTCAGACGGGGTAGGGGGCCCGCCCGCCAATAAAGGGGTCCTGGCCGCGCGTGTGTGGTTTGGGTTTGTGAGCATTACTTTGGCTGGCTTACGAGTTAGAGTCCCGGTAAGTTTCACGCATTCTTTGGCTGGCTTACGAGTTAGAGTGTCGGTAAGTTGCAGCATTCTTGGGTTGGCCTGACCGGGTTAGAGTCCCGGGAGGGCGTGAGCATTCTTGGCAGCTGGTTTGTGATCCTTTGTGCTCTTGTTTGGTGTGCGATCCTTTGTGATCTTGTTTGGTGTGTGATCCCTTGTGATGTTGTTTGGTGTTGCGTAACTTTCTTTTGAGTCCTTGGAAGAGGTCGTCAATGGTTGTGTCGGGTCTACTTTACGTGTCAGGGTGTCAAGTTGGTTAGGGAAGGCAACAGTAGGTGTATGTTCAGTTAGAGTACTTGGGTTGGGGATGGTGTTCCCCGGTGTTAAGTTTTTGTTGGTGTTACTTGCTTTGTCTGCTAATTATGTCGTAGTCAGTCTGTTATTCGTGGTGGTGAGCGAACGCTCACCCCTAGCTGCTTTTCCTACAGGTACTGTTCGTGGGACGGACTAGGTGAGCTCTCGAAGCTTGTGGAGCTAGGCGCGGAGTCCGGGTTTTGTCTTTTGAGTCTAGTGACGGATACCTTGTACTTTTGTCCACTTGTTGGGACGTGTTTTTAAACTGTAATTATTATTTTGTTGAACAAATGGTACTTTTAAAGTGTTTATCCAAAACAGGTTTCATCGTTTCATTGTTTTTAAAACGTTCGCGTCTCGAGTTCGGTTTACTGAAATTGGGGCGTGACACTGACCATTTCACTCAACTCTATCAACTTGCAATGAGGTTTAAATAGATTTTCAAGGACTAACCCAGAACCTTTATATTTGATAGTGATAGACCTCTTTTCATAGTCAAAGGTAATAGGATTCACATAATATAACCAATCAACGCCCAATATAACATCATAAGAGCTTAAAGGCATTACCATAAAAGATCAATTGAATGTATGCTTACCAATACTCCACTAGAGGCTGCAAGCAGTGGAACAAATTTACTTCTTTTCATTGCCCATGGAAATCAATATAAGTGTTGTAGGAAGCAATGGCACCCCCTTTTGTTTAGCAGTCATAATATCCAAGAATGATTTAGTTTCCCCAGAGTCAATAAGAACTGAGATGCTTATTTGTTGAACTTTGCCAGCAATCCTGAAGGAATTGTGCTGCAACCCTTATTCAACTTCGCATAAATACTCCAGTTGGAATGCACAAAAATTTGTTTCATCCAGCTCCTCTTCCAACAGTCCCTTAGGTAACTGAGGAGAAAGATCCAAAGATGAATTAGAAAATTCTAGTACCTCCTCATCTCTGCATATTTGGAATAACATGTGTTTGTTGGGGAAAACATGATCCATGTTGTACTTGGCAGGGTAAGTGTAGCACAATCCTTTCCTTTTTAAGTTCGCAGGCAAAGCTGAGTTTTAATGAATTCGACGCCCAAACGCAACCCCGACAATATCGATCACTCCCAAACTTCCCAATTACTCGACATTGTCAACAAAGGGACCGGAAAAGCCCGATTTGCCCGGCTCAGCGAATCTGCCCGGGATCAGAAAACGCCCTTCCGGGTCTCCGAAAATTCCCGTTTTCGTTTCTACGATCCTAAAATAATTCGAGTGTTCCAACGCAATCGACGGAATCAATTTCCGACTTCCGAGCGATTTAATTCGCGTTAAATTTTCTAAACCCGAAATTTCCAATTTCCACAATTTAATCCCATAATTCGTTCCGGGTGTGAATTATCGATTCGGGGATCGTCCAAAACCACCCAAACACGAAAAACCCGAGACCCGACACGTGGGCCCCACCCGGCCACCATCACCCGTGGGTGGCTGGACCGGTTTTGGACCGGTTCACCACTGTGTTGGCCGGTCCTAGCTCCGGCCAGCCACCACCCACTCCGATCATTTTCGCCCCATAACGTCCTCAACGAACCCTACACCTCAACTCATCCATACTTAACTCGTTTAAACACAAACCCTAACTTCCAAACGTACCAAAACGAAAATCAATTAGGTTCTCACCGTAGGGAATGATGACGGGAGCTCGATTCTTCGATCGTTGAGACGATCCGCCGGTTGCATCGTCGGGAAATCCCAAAACCCCAACACTTTCTCCTTTCTTTTTCCTTTTCTTTCTCTCCTTCTTCTCTCTTCTTTCTCTCTCTATTTTCTCTTTTTTCTTTGATATGGCCGAACACTTCACTTGTCTCCCTTTTGTTTTGTTCAAAAAAATAACAACTATCACTTATTTACCAAACTACCACACTTAGTTTCTTTTTCATTATTTTAAAAACCAACCACCACCACTTTTATGACAAGTGTCTTGTGGGTCCCCAGAGTTAGAAAAATATCTTGGTAGATATTTTTCAATAAGATTCACGAAATTCGGCCGTCTGGGGCCCCGTGCGGGCCCATTTTCCAAAAATTTACGAAACTTAGCGTTCTACAAGGAAACGGCTCAACTAAGACTGCTGTAACGACGGCTAAGCTTTTTGGATCCAAAACGAGCCTCGAACGGACCAAAACGTCGCTCGGTTGACTTTTCCAACAAAAAGTCAACTTTCCCAAGTTGGTCAAAAAGTTGCCCCGAGTCTCCCAGAACTCACTTTGGTCGATATCGGGGTCAACTCAAGTCCGATATGACCCTCGGGGTCAAATTTAGGTTTATTTAGGTGTCTGTCCAAAAATTTTAAATTTTCCTGTTTTTGCCGATTTGACTGGCGTTAACTGGCAGCGGTTCTTACAATCTACCCCCCTTAAAGGAATTTCGTCCGCGAAATTTAAAACAGACTTACCTCAGGAGTCGAACAGATCGGGGTACTTTGCGCGAACCTCGTCCTCGCGTTCCCAAGTCGACTCAGCCTCGTGGTGCCGCCACTGCACCCGTTCTAAGCGGATAACCTTTCCGCGCAGGACCTGCTCCCGCGGATCCATTTCCCAAACCAGTTTCTCCTTATACAAGACATCATCTGTTACCTCGACATCTTCCCACTCAATGACGTGCGAGGGGTCCGTATATACTTCCGCAACTGGGAAACGTGGATATTACCAAGCTGCGGTGGCAGTGCAAGTCGGTATGCAACTGCTCCCACTCTACTCAAGACCTCGAAAGGCCCGATACACCGCGGGGCTGACCTGCCTCCGCCGCGGTTGAAACGCACCAGTCCACCTTTCGGACTCACCTCCAGGGATACATGGTCACCGATTGCTGACTCGAGAGGTCGGCGCCGTCTGCCAGCATAGCTCCTGCTGACTCTGCGCGGTCTTCAACCGCTCATGCTTTGGCACGACCGACTCAGCTGTCTCTCAGACCATTTCTAGACCCAGTAAACTCTTATCCCTCACTTCTGCCCAGCACACGGGCGATCGACGCGGCCTACCATACAACGCTTCGAACGGTGCCATCCTGATACTGGCTTGAAAGTTGTTGTTGTAGGCGAACTCGGCTAACCGCTCACGAAATCCATCGTGACGTGCTCCCATTTCCACTATGTAACCCGTAGTGGTTGCAATAATCCAGCGGGACGCTGTTTTTCGGCTCTCACCTACTGACGAGTGAGGCACCGCGATACTAACTCCGCAACCGCTCTCCGCATCCCGCTCCACTAGATATGTCGCCTGATATCGCTCTCCTCTTAGTGCTACCCATGTGCACTGTCAGACGCGAATAATGCGACTCTCGCAGCTTGTCGCCTCCACCGTTACGCGGTATGAACAAACCTCCACGATACCGTAACTCCCAATTAGCACGACGATCCCAGTCCTCGGCGTCAACACCGCCGGCAACTCTCTCCCGGATATCTGTCGTCTCGACATCCACCGAATGTGCCTCTATCCCCCGGCCAAGCCGGGTGGGCTGAGCCACCGAGAAGCACATGGCCACGCCGCCGGTAACCTCTTCTAGCTCCAACCCGAGCGTGCCCAGCTTTCCCATCATGTCCCACTCTCGGACACCCATTCGATTATGGCATACTAGTAAAGCACTAACGACTTACCAATCTAACCAGGGCAAACCACTACCTCAAAACCTGATACCAAAACGTCACACTGCTCACGCTATCAATACCTCAAATACTCGCTCACGTAAGGGAAACCTCGAATGGGGATCACATTCCCAACTCCGCAAGCCACTATTGCTCACAACCTCAATACCCTAATCACCCGATCACGTAGGTAAACCTCAAACGGGGATCATGTTCTCAACTCAGCAACCCACTATTGCTCACAACTTCAATACCCCAATTACCCGATCACGTAGGGAAACCTCAAACGGGGATCATGTTCTCAACTCAGCAAACCACTATTGCTCACAACCTCATTACCCAATTACCCGATCACGTAGGGAAACCTCAAACAACTCACTCACGTGAATGAAACCTCAAACCACCCGTTCACGCGAGGGAAACCTCGAATAACCCACTCACATAGGGGAAACCTAGTTCGTATGGCGCCGCAGCGCATCAACCCTAACCCCTCTCCATGGTGAGACTCTCACACTGAGGCGCTATATCACTACCGTAGGTTATTGATGAGTCTCGAACCCAAGACCTCACCCTTTAACACCGAACTTACGACCTCTACAACCAACACAAACGTGATCACAGCCACGCAAAACCAACACATAAACTGCACAGTCAAGACGGTGGAACAAGACAGGAATCACAGTTCCGTGACAGACCCCGTCACGGTTGGGGTCACGGAGCCGTGACGAAGGCCCAAAAATAGCCAAAACGCGCTGCTCCGTCACGGATCCGTGACAGGGTCCGTGGCGCTCGCGCATGCCTGTTTCCCAAATTCGTTTCAGACTCGATTTTTTTACCCCCTTTTAACCCTAAAACAATCTTAAGCTTCACCCACGCTCGATCACCAAATTTTCGACCACACGCACAACAATTCACAGACAAATTCAAGTCACCCAACCTCGATCACAAGCCCACAAGGCCAACCAATTCCAAAACACGCCCACCGAGCTAACCAATTTAAACACACGCCCACAGGGCCAACCAATTTTAAAACACACGCCCACAGGGCCAACCAATTTTAAAACACGCCCACCGGGCCAACCAATTTAAACACACGCCCACAGGGCCAATAAATTTTAAAACACGCCCACCGGGCCAACCAATTTTAAAAATTTTCTCCCTTTCATCATAAAATCTCATTTTTTGACATCACGTAGTTACAACCCGGTCCAGGCGTCCCCGAACTAAATTGTCCCCACTTGATATCAACACCGTCACGTTCGACCACAGGGGCGGCCCTGAGTCGAGTCGCGACAGCTTAAAAACGTTTCACGCAGCAACACACAATCAGTATGCCAGTAATAACAGTACTGCACATACACACAACCACAAACAGGACACATGTCACTACGGGTCTACACACGGTTTCCGACTTGCGCAACCCACGCACGACGGGACTTTAAAAGACTCAACTCTCCCCACCTAATTGACGTACAGTCCGAGGTGTGAAACCTCGAGCTCTGATAGCAAACTGTCACGCCCCGAATTCGGTATAACCGGACCCGGAACGCGAACGATGAAACAGTAAAACAATTTTAAAACATTTTAGTAAACCACTTAAAATCACCACTTAAGTTAATCAAAATAATATTTTACAACTGAAAGTACGTCCAAAACAAGCGAACAAAAACAAAGCGTACGTCGTTAAACTCCCAAAAACCCGGACTCCCGCTCCCAGCTCTTCAAGCTTTGAGAGCTCCCCTAGTCCGTCTCGCAACCAGTACCTGTAGAAAAGCAGCTAGGGGTGAGCATTTCGCTCACCACCACGGATACCAGACTGACTACGGCATACTAGCAGAAAATGCCGGAAACACCAACAACAATTAAAACACCGGGGAATACTATCCCCAAACTCCAGTAACCCGACTGTCACACGAAAACTGTTACTTTCCCCAACCAACTCAACACCCGGACACGTAATGTAGACCCGACACAGTTGTTACGACCTCAACCCAAAACGCGAATAATAATCACGCAACACCCAAGATCACAAAGGATCGCACACGGCAAACAAGATAACAAAGGATCGCACTCCAACTGCTCAGTGCCGGTTGCTAACCGATTGGGCTCGAGCTTGCCCCACGCAACTTACCCCGAACACAGTCGAGCCAGGCGATCGACCTGTTAGCGATATATAACGCAATACTTCTCCGATAGCTAGTCGGAAGGGGAGCCGCCCTTCATCGCCGAAGAATGCACAACTTTACCGATGGTTAGTCGGAAGGCTAGCCAACCCCCACGCGCGCGACCACAGAACCCCTTTATTGTTAGGCGGGCCCCCAACCTCAGGCAGAAGAATGCACAACTTTACCGATGGTTAGTCGGAAGGCTAGCCAACCCCACACGCGCGACCACATGACCCATTCATTGTCAGGCGGGCCCCCAACCTCAGGCAATCACAATCAACACCCAAGGTTCAACACCCCAAAGGCACTCATGGCCACCCATGACACACCAACAGTAATACACGGGTCAACACCCCAAAGGCACACATGGCCACCCATGACACACCAAAAGTAATACACGGGTCAACACCCCAAAGGCACTCATGGCCACCCACGACACACCAACAGTAGTACACGGGTCAACACCCCAAAGGCACTCATGGCCACCCACGAAACACCAACAGTAATACACGGGTCAACACCCTTAAGGCCCACATGGCCACCCACGACACACCAACAGTAATACACGGGTCAACACCCCGAAGGCACACATGGCCACCCACGACACACAAAGAGTAAAAACACAGGTCCAACACCCCAAAGGCACACATGGTCACCCACGACACACAAACAGTAAAAACACAGGTCCAACACCCCAAAGGTACACATGGCCACCCACGACACACAAACTGTAAAAACACGGGTCCAACACCCCAAAGGCACACCTGACCACCCAAGACACGCAACGGTAAAATACGGGTTCAACTCCCCACCGGCACTCATGGCGACCCAAGACACGCAACGGTAAAATACGAATTCAACTCCCCACGGGCACTCATGGCCACCCACAACCACAAACAATTCAATCAACCTCCGGGCACAACCAAATGCCACCAGTATTTCTATTGTTCGATAAACTCACTTATCCTACAACACTACTAAGTGTCACATGCATTTCTATTGTTCGATACGTTCACGTATCATACGACACCACTAAGTGTCGCCTGCATTTCTAGTGTTCGATAAACTTACTTATCCTACGACACCACTAGGTGTCACATGCATTTCTACTGTTAACTTTCCCTAGTCAAGGCCGAGATCCGGCTACTTTTCCCTACCTCGTGACGCTTTCCAAATATCCACACTCAAGCTCCGGCGTGCTCGCAGTCACCCGCTTAGCCTCCTCTTTCCACGGTCGGCGGCACGATCTAACAAGATCACAAATTAGAACGCTTTTTAAGTTCGCAGGCAAAGCTGAATTTTAATGAATTCGACGCCCAAACGCAACCCTGACAATGTCGATCACTCCCAAAATTCCCAATTGTTAGTCTTAGTGCCCATAGTTCAATCCTAAATGTCCAAATGTATATATCATCGTTAGCAATAGAATCAAAACGGCTTTATATTACTTATGTGTTGGAGTAATATATCGATGTGTGCTCTGATCTATGCCCACCATGCGAATAGAACCATAGATTTAGATAGATCATACTCGATGGGTCCCTAGTCAACAAAGCTTCATTAGAAGCGACTAGTATGAAAGATGGCTCTTTATGGCTTACGTTCTGTTAGTCATTGGAATGGGATTCCGGAGTCTGATCATAGATATCATGTGGGACATGATATTGGACGACCCGCCCTGAATATGTGCCATAGATTAAGTCATGAACATATTCAATGTCGTAGCTTGCCATGTATCCTTAGACCAAGGAGTCTTTGTGATCACTATGTAGTCAACAACTGAGGTTGACCTGAGCCTAACGTTGTCCGTAACAGGGCTTCCATAACGGCCAGGATTGGCTTGGGGACGGGCTACATGAGTGACACGAAAGACGGCTAAGGGATTTATCCCTCATACTGAGGTATGAGAAAGATATCGGTTCTCGGCCGCTTGATCGAGAGTGACTGAAAGAATAGCATGGCCATGCACATGATACTGGGTATCATATCTTTAGTCATCTCACATATCAAGGAACATTGCTTGAGAATAATAAGGATGACGGCTCTATGCCTTATCTCAATCAGGATATCGGAGATAAAAGGATAATGACAGGGATGACGGAAAGGTTAGAATCGACAGGGTCGATTCGTTATGCAGTGTCAGGCAATACTAAAGTCTCGTTAGTTGCCACTTAAATAGGATCAAGTAAAATGGGATTTTACGTTGATCTATTGACATGCATAAACCTAAGGGTCACACCGGAGGATGAAACTCATTGACACATTTATGGAGAATGGCCAAAAGGGAGTTGTCTCGGGACATGACCAAAACTGGGTTTTGGGTCATGTGCCCGTAAGTGAATAGGACTTTACGGATCGAGACAAGGCTTGGAGTCTTGGGATTGATTGCGTCGGATAATGTTGGATATTTCCGGTATGGAAGGCTTGGAGGCGATGAGCGAATCACGGGACCTCGTTGGAAATGGCCACGGGCCATGTTCCAAGAGGCCCATGAAAGGCCCATGCAACCAAGGCCCATGGAACTAATTAATCAAGTCTTGATTAATTAGTACTAAGCAAGCAAGACAAGGATTAAGGTGTTGGTGATTCACCACCTAACCCAATCTTGTCTTGCCATACTTTGTCCTATTTACACCTTACTTGACATCATACTTGTCTCATGCCTTTAGTTGGACAAGTATGGGTTTTGTTATGTTTAAGTCATCTTTTTTCAACATAACAAACACAAGACAAGAATAGGAAACACAACTTCTCTCTCCCTTCCCTTGCAATTTCGGGTTTGGCAAGCTCCCACCTCCATTTTTGTGTTCTTGAGTCCTCAAAGAGAAGAACTACGTGGCTTTGATTCCCATGTGGATACGTAGGCGTCTTGGAGACTCAAGCCAATCATTCGTTACCCGGTGTTCTTGTTTTGGTAAGAACTAGTGCTGAATTTTTCTCTTGTGAATCCATTCTTTGTTAGTTGTTTCATGGTTTTAATCGTCTCTTGTTTTTCCTTGATTTTCCGCTGCGAGTTGGTTCATCTCCAACCCTACCTCGAGACCCAACACCAATTACTCGACATTGTCAACAAAGGGCCTGGAAAAGCCCGATTCGCCCGGCTCGGCAAATCTGCCCGGGATCGGAAAACGCCCTTCCGGGTCTCCGAAAATTCCCGTTTTCGTTTCTACGATCCTAAAATAATTCGAGTGTTCCAACGCAATCGACGGAATCAATTTCGGACTTCCGAGCGATTTAATTCGCGTTAAAGTTTCTAAACCCGAAATTTCCAATTTCCACAATTTAATCCCATAATTCGTTCCGGGTGTGAATTATCGATTCGGGGATCGTCCAAAACCACCAAACACGAAAAACCCGAGACCCGACACGTGGGCCCCACCCGGCCACCATCACCCGTGGGTGGCTGGACCGGTTCACCATTGTGGTGGCCGGTCCTAGCTCCGGCCAGCCACCACCCACGGTGGCCGGAGCTCCCCCGAGCCTCCGGTCACCGGAATCCGATCATTTTCGCCCCATAACGTCCCCAACGAACCCTACACCTCAACTCATCCATACTTAACTCGTTTAAACACAAACCCTAACTTTCAAATGTACCAAAACGAAAATCAATTAGGGTCTCACCGTAGGGAATGATGACGGGAGCTCGATTCTTCGATCGTTGAGACGATCCGCCGGTTGCATCGTCGGGAAATCCCAAAACCCCAACACTTTCTCCTTTCTTTTTCCTTTTCCTTCTCCCCTTCTTCTCTCTTCTTTCTCTCTCTATTTTCTCTTCTTTTTTCTTTGATATGGCCGAACACCTCACTTGTCTCCCTTTTGTTTTGTTCAAAAAAATAACAACTATCACTTATTTACCAAACTACCACACTTCGTTTCTTTTTCATTATTTTAAAAACCAACCACCACCACTTTTATGATAAGTGTCTTGTGGGTCCCAAGAGTTTGAAAAATATATTCGTAGATATTTTTCAATCAGATTCGCGAAATTCGGCCGTCTCGGGCCCCGTGCGGGCCCATTTTCCAAGAATTTACGAAACTTCGTGTTCTACAAGGTAACGGATCAACTAAGACCGCTGTAACGATGACTAAGCTTTTGGATCCAAAACGAGCCTCGAACGGACCAAAACGTCGCTCGGTTGACTTTTCCAACAAAAAGTCAACATTTCCTAAATTGGTCAGAAAGTTGCCCTGAGTCCCCCAGAACTCACTTTGGTCGATATCGGGGTCAACTCAAGTCCGATATGACCCTCGGGGTCAAATTTAGGTTCATTTAGGTGTCTGTCCAAAAATTTTAAATTTTCCTGTTTTTCGTCGATTTGACTGGCGTTGACCGATAGCGGTTCTTACATTTCTGGTTTGGAATCGAGCTCTTGGTCTGTAGTAACTTGCTTGCAAGGCAGCCTGATAAGGCCTGAGTCTGGTCTCCTCTTGCCTAACCATGAACATGGAATAAGATAAGGATGTAAGTCTCAGTAATTGAACTCTAGCTCTCGGGTTTGGTATTAAGCCTCCCACAGTATGAGATAAAATATTCTTCCCCCAAATAAGGATATTTGCAATGCATTATAATTTTTAGCTCAGTAAATGTATTATCATACTCCTGCACAGTGTCATACTGTTTGTAATGCTGAAAATCAATTTGGATATCTTCATGGCCGCTAATCTCAAATTTCCACATTAAATCATGACAAAATTGATCCTAGAAAACCAGTCTATGGCCCAAGCAATATTCAATGTACCAAAATTCAGCATCTCTAGAAAAATGTAAGGAGGCCAACCTCACCTTGTGCTCCTCATAAACATCACAATAAGCAAAGTAAAGAGCTGTTTTTCTCAACCATCATTTGACATCAGAGCCATTGAATGGTGGAAATGTTACACTGGGGTCCTGAAATAGCTCTGGTTTTAGGGAAAAGGTTGAGTATGGTTGTAAGGGTGTGTGGCTTGTTGTATGTTTGGTGGTGGAAGGTTAGGAGGTGGTGATTGTAGCATGCTGTTGTAAGGTGGAGATGTAGGGTTTATTATAGCTTAAGTTTTATATGATGGAGAGACCGTGTATTGTGGTGCTTGAGATGAGTATGGAGGTACAGGTAGAAATAGGTTGAGTGGACATTAATGGTAAGGATCCAGAGATAGATGTCTCTGATGGAATGGAAAAAATCCACTTGGATTGGTCACTAGGGGGAGGAAAATAGATGGTTGAGTAAGATTGGTTGATGATTTCAGATCTAGGACTAGAAAAAACTGGATGAACAACCGATGGAAAGCTAAAATTGTCTTACCATTATCACTTGGGTCTGGGGATTGAAAACCCATTACCATCGAAACATTGGAAAGAGCTAATGTGAAACGGTGGAAGAGGAGCTTGTTGGAGTAGCTCAAGCTTCTTCTTCTACATCTTCATTTTAGATCTCATTTTTTCCATGGAAACGTTTGTTGTCGGAGCCTCAGGAACTTCTTCGACCAACATTTTAGAACCACACAGACATGAGGATGGCTCTGATACCATTATCGCAAAGCTAACAAATATTGAGCTCGAATTAGACTAAAAAATGAAATAAAAGAGCAAGCTTGGATTGAAATTGGATCAATCTAATAAATAGAAGGCGAACTCTAACGACCCCCTATTCTTACTTTAGCTACGAGATACATAGAGGAAAATTCGATAACATAAACCTTAGGCATCACTATCTCTATATAGTGAGAGCAACTATGATTCAGGCCTTCGATAGTGGGAGCAGAGCCTACACGTCTCATGCTCTGTTTGCAGGACCACTTAAGGAAGACGCCAACACGTCTTCCCAAGGAGCAGCAGCCAGTAGGGAAATAACGCGTGGCACAACAACGGTAAGAAAACTAACTACTTACACGAATAATCAGTACATTTTACTCCTCGTCTTCATAAGGGTTTCACTGCATTGCTTGAGTTGCAAGAAACCGTGACATACAACACCCCGTCTCAATCCACCTTTAAGATAATAAGACGGCCCAAGCCTCATCCTTGTACTCCCTACCACTTGATCTAAAGAAAGATCGGGGAAGACTAGAGCAGATTAGAGTTGGGGTCGACGCCCCTCCTTATCCTTGTGTACTCCTTACTACCTAAAGAAGCAGATCATAAAAGACCGTAGTACACCAGATTTGTTCTACGACCAATAAAGCAGATCAGGAAAGACTAGAGCACATCAGATTTGTCCAATCCGCATTGAAGATAATAAGATCCCCTTGACTATGATAAGTTGTTTCACCGGTAACAGCCCACAACACCCAGGGTCAATCCGCCCCATTCCAGCTAACAAGACCCACCCAACTACGATTAGCCTAGACAACACCTACAAACTTATGCACTTAGCAACAGAGGGAAAATGCAACATTCCTTGTACATTGTGGAGCTATCCTTAGAGCATTATTCTCGTAGGAAAATTGTATAAAAACCATTGGAGTTTACCTCAAATATGATTTGAAGATATTCCTTGGGAGAAAACAAATCACATGCATTCTTTAGAGTAACGCACAAATGTGCCTTTGAAACATATGAAATACCAAATGAATCTGGATAAAGATCAGATCCCCAAAATAAATAAACTATTCCACAGCTAACATATAGGAAACATCATATATCAGAACTGAATTCAACTCCAAAACCATGTACATACACAGCGACATTCAGGAGATAAACAAGGCACGTCCTTGGTGTGTTTCTATCACATATGGAATAGGGAGGCAATTCAAAATGTCAAGCAAAGAGCAAAGTTTTCAAGGTAAAAACAAATAAAGAATTTAATCCTCTTTTTTCCTATTATCAACAGATGCAAAGAATATGTCTGGGGTTAATGTACAAAACATATGCTCCAAACCAGATCCATACCTTGATGATGACTGACCGGGTTACATCTTCCTTTTTGTTCTAAACGAGAGCTGATCTTCTAAAGTAAGGTTTGGTCCTTGTAAGACCAAATGTGATACTAGTAGCATCTGCAAACCTGACAAATCCTCCTCCAGTGCATATCATCTCTTCTCCTAGCACCCCCTTTCCCAGCTTTGTTTACCATCAAAACTAAAAAAATACCAATCACTAGAAAACCATCCTTCTAGGTCAACACTCAACATATGAACTTCAAAGAATTTGCTTTGCTTTCTTTCCAGGTTCTGGCGGTGAAACCAGTAAACCCGTAAAAAAAAGCACACCCCCATCAAGCAGCAATCCAAAACAAGAATGGTGCAATGATTGATTCTTCAAAATGAACATCTTCACTCCTAGAAGCAGCTATTTAATGCGGAATTCATGTCTGAATATGGTCAGGTTCTGTGTGAACTTATCTCTGTTCTTTGAATCTAAACTTCGGTTAACATCTGCCATTAGTTTGTCAAAACACACAGAAAGTCTCTGATGCTGATCCACTGGCTGCAACACACACCAAGCATTTATTTACTTACTCAATGTCTAAGTACATAACCTCCAACCAAAACAAAACACTTAAACAAAAAAACTGAGAAACAATTCCCAACACTAAAGCAATAATTTTAAATGCAATAAATTCCCTTCTGACGGTTATGATGCCTAAAATCAATCAACCCTTCATCGAAAACCCTAGAAATAATGGCTCCTAACTAGTCTGCATAGCATACACCACTTTAAGATCAGAGAACAGAAGTTGAAGCAATAACAAAAAAGCAAGGAAAAAAGGCTTATACCTGTGAAGCCAAAATCTGAGCTTTCAAATCAGAAAATATCTGCAAGAATAATAGAGGTTCACTCAATTAAATAAAATATGAAAGAATAGAAGAATCATTAGTGTCACTGTAAAGGCCACCCATGACAACGTTACTACATAGACAGAACATATTTAGGGGCGGAACCAGGAATATAATTCAGGGTGTTCCGTCGACAATTGTCAAATGTAATAAGAAAAAGAAAGATAAACTACATTTATAAAAAAAAATTTATTTTTTGTTGTTCGTTCAATAACTTGTACATAAATCCTCAAGATTCATATGTAATTTACACGTTTACTATATATAAAAAAATGAATTGGTTTCATATGAATTGGTTTCCATATAAATGTATTTATCCAATTTTTTATGCTTGTTCTCTACTTCAAACATAGTTATTTTCTCCTCCTATCATAGTGAATAGAAAAAACTTTAAAGAAAGATACAAAATTTCTTATTAAAGCAGATATTAAAATGAATACAAATATTTCAAACATCATTAAATTCATTGTGTATCAAAAGAAATAAAAATAGGGGATAATTGTCCAAAACTACTCTAAAGTTTCGTCCACAAACGAGTTGATGCACAAAGTTTCGTCCACGTTGTGTGGCTACCCTGAAGTTTTGTCCACGACTTTTTTAGTTTTAACGTAATAGGGATGTTCAGAATAATGGTCTGGGGCCTCTGGGCAATGCACCCACAAAAGCGTGGGCAAAACTTCTATGCACCCACAAAAGCGTGGACAAAACTTCAAGTTGGCCACACAGCGTGGACAAAACTTTGTGCATCAACTCATTTGTGGACGAAACTTTAGGGTAGTTTTGAACAATTATCCCTAAAAATAATATATTTACAATAGACAATGTTTAAGGTTATGGTTATTATTTTATTTTGGGATAATTCCACCTCAGTACCCTAAATCTTTCATATTTCATTTAGAGTACCTTAAATCTTTTTTGTGTCACCTCAGTACCCTAAACTTTCATTAATTCATTTAGAGTACCCTAAATATTTTTTGTGTCACCTCGGTACCCTAAACTTTCATTAATTCTTTTTTAGTACCCACCGTTAAATTTACATATGATTTTCCATCCAAAACAGGTAAAATGATCATACTACCCCTCACCAACAGCCAAAATTATGGTAAAGTTAACGGTGGGTACTAAAATGAAATTAATGAAATATTACGGTACTAAAATGGAATTAATAAGAGTTTAGGGTACTGAGGTGACACAAAAAAGATTTAGGGTACTCTAAATGAAATATGAAAGATTTAGGGTACTGAGATGACACAAAAAAGATTTAGGGTACTCTAACTAAAATATGACAGATTTAGGGTACTGAGGTGGAATTAACCCTTTTATTTTTTATAATGTGTCCAATTACCGTGTTTAGAGATAATCTTACAAAAATATACCGACCATAAATATTTATCACGTAATTGTATTGTCCTAAATTATTTCACTTAATATACTTAACTTCCAAATTTTCTCAATTTACTTTATTTGATAATAAATAACAAAAATACCGCTACCTTTCATCACTACAACCATTTTGTCACATAATTATGTGACTACTTATCCTCTTCAATTTGTATTGTTATACTGATGATATAACATCGCTTGCGAAGTAATGGTGAAGCATCATATATGTAGAAAGATAACATAATTCAAAGAAGAAATTGGAACCTTTGAAAAACACACAGAAAATGAATCATTAGTTAATCTTTTTATTATTTATTTAGTTTATAAACCATGATTCAATTCCTGTGTGACTAAAACATTTTTGTGTTAAGTAAGAAGCAGTAAAAAAATGGCCAGCCCAAGCCCAAATGTTCAGTAAAAAAAAAAGTTGAAGCCCAAACATCAAAAAATTTAAGGGTGTTCCAGTGGGGAATGGAACTTGACACTAAAGTGCCTTGTGCACTGGCGAGCAAACTAAATATTATTGCAACTAAAAGTTAAACCAAATGAAGAAATTGTGAAATACAATAACTCAAGAAGTTTTATCTCATTATTAACCTAATCATGTGGAGAAAAAACGAAAGCTTGAAAACAAGGAGAGCAATTTTTTTATCGTCTTGATCTGAGCTGACCATCCCTAAAATTGAACTGTCTAATAGCTATCAAGTACTTCCTGTCACAAAATAAGTGTCCGATTTGAATGTTTGCAAAAATTAAAGATTCAAATTTAGTGTTTGACTTTCACATTTTACCCTCAAGTGTCACAAGTGCTCATGACTGGAACTTGTTATAACAAACTGGGAGGGATACTATCGGTAATCCGCACTTTATTAATTAACTAAAGGGTTAATTGTCAAAAACTACCCTAAAGTATTGTCCACAAACAAAAAAATACCTAAAGTTTTGTCCACCGACTTCCGATAGAAAAACTTAACAGGTTAATTGTCAAAAACTACCATAAAGTATTGCCCACACAACTATAAAATGCATTATGAATTGCCCACACGACTTTAGAATGCATTGTGTATTGCCCACAAATCTATTGAATCCGCGATCTACCCAGACCATTCATTCTGAACATTCATCACAGTTTCTCTCAGTTACGTTTTTCTAATGGAAGTCGGTGGACAAATCTTCAGGTATTTTTCGTTTGTGGACAATACTTTAGGGTAGTTTTTGACAATTAACCCTTAACTAAAATAGAAAGTGGAACTTATGGGACGGGGTGAGTATAACACAATAGGACTACAGAGCATTGAGTAGCTGAACAAAGATCAGTGAAAAACTTATCAGACACTCCGCAAAATACAAATACAGAGATGCGCTACAAACTGGAATACACAAACTAAATACCGCCTCCGTCCCATAATAAGTGTCCCACTTATGTACTTTATTACAGCTACAAAAGGATTAGAAGCGCTAAAGCATTACTTTTCCCACGTGTAAGCCTGCGAGGTGCATACAACTAACTCATACAAAGGTCACTTATAGGCAGTTCATGCATAACTCCGTAAAAAAAAGAAAGTGGACACCTAGTTCGGATATTCAAATTAGGAAAGTAGGACACTTGTATTGGTAGTCAGGCAGTGTACCAAGTAGTCACATTTCCAACTTTATCTTACCTTCACACAATGAAGGGATGGGAATAATTGCTTAGACTACCAGACAAACTGAAAAGCGAATTCCAAAATTAACATAGCGACTATACCAAGAAGAAATAAAGATTCGCCTGACGAGATATAGATAACCATGCACCTATGGGTACGTATAAAAGATGTAAGGGATAATGGCAAAAAATACTATGTACTATAACTTTTTGCAGGTTGATACCCTTAACTTTAAGTTGTTGCAGGTTGAGGCCCTGAATTTATAAAATGACGATTTTTCCATTGAAATTTTAAATGAAAAATTAAAAGTAAAAACAGAATACTTATTTACTTCTTATTTTTAGACAAGGATAACAACCTACAAAAAATGGATACTTATTTGCCATCATCCCAAGATGTAATTAAGGAACAGAATATGGTAGAACGTAAAGGAAAGTGTTAGCAAGTAAAACGTATACCTGTTCACTAATAAGTATTAAGCTAAGCATTGGTCTGCTAAGACTCCACTGGTTGCCAATATCTTCAAATAAAACAATCTCAAATAGGGTCTTCAATATCTGTATACATGAAAGACAGATTAAGTCAGTTGGACATTCCCCCCCCCCCCCCCCCCCCCCCCCCCCCCCAAAATAATAATAATACACATATACTAGGGCGGCCCCAGTGCACTAGGATACAATCATTTATTTAACCTCACACCTCTGGTCGTTGCAGAGAGGCTCTATCCCTTACTGAAACATGTGGAGTTAATTTTACAAAGGAAGAACCCTATCGTGGCAAGGCTAACCCTCAAACTAAACACAATACTAACTCAACTTTGAAAGAAGACAGGCCAGATACAATATATACATTTAAATTCCATTTACAATATCATATTTGTTTTTAAAATTGTCGACATGGAAATATTATCAACATCCAATTTAACCACAACTCTCAGATGATCCATAGTCCATGCAATGCCAAAAAGCTTCAAGCCAGCTTCCTAAAATCAGTGACATAGAAAGACATTTTTGTGCTCTAAGAATTGAGATGTACGAACCACAACATCAATGGCCATGTTTCACTTCCAACTATTAATATAATACTTGATATTTAATGAGACAAAAGACACTGAATTTACATTAAATAACTGACAGCAAGAATTAAACTATAATAACTTTGAGTGTTGACATCTTTGGCACACACTACCTTACCTCCAAAATGGATCATTTTGTGATTGGAACTTTGTAAGTAATTTAAACTATGAGCATAAAACATCATATACAGCATATTCTTGATAGAATCAAATGAGTTTCATGTGACAAAGGCAGATATGACCATAGCTAAGGAAAATGAATCATACCACAATAAAAAATTAGGCCGATGGAGGAAGCAATAAAACCAGAATAAAAAAATTATGATTTTTCTTCAGGAGGAGAGAATTATACACAAACCAAAAATAAACTGCAATATGAAGATCATTCACTTACTTCTGGAAACAAATTGGGGCAGTCTGCAATATGTCGAGCGAACTTAGCTGCAGCAGGTGAATTGGACCCTTCTCCCATTGTGATGTTGTTGAAATAATAAGCAGCCAAATTATCAACAGCAGATGCACACTGAAACTTAAGAAACAATTTTAAAATGTTGTGCCTAAATACATGACGAACAGCCACATTACGATACTAAGGTGGCATGATGGATAAGAAATAGAGAAATCCAAATCATATAACCATGTAATCTGGGTAGCTTATTTCTAAGGGCATCCATAATTGTGAATAATGAGGGGGATAAAAATAGTATTGAAAGCACTCTTTTATCTATTGAGTGAGGATAATATGTATTAATTGATTGATAAATCTGACAAGTTCGCCACTTGTCAAACAAACTTCTCACTCATAAAGAACATTACTTTTGCAACAGTATGTTAGTATCAAAAAGTACAGGTGAGTACATCAATTAAACTGATAAAGTGTAGTTGTTATAGAGAAAGGATAATGACGTGATTAAGATGTAGCTGTATTACTATCCTTTTAGAGTTTAAACCATTATGGATGCCCTGAATGAAGATTGATATTATAGTGAACCAAAAAGAACCTTCAAATAGTTGCCATGACACAAACCTGAGAAGAGATACTTGCATCTAGACCTTTAAGACCAGACTCCAGGGACCCAACAATATTCATAAAGATGTTTGTATCCAGATTTAATACAAAGACGATGTGGCTGTTGAACAAAACCTCCAAGAATGCGAAGTACGCCCTTGTTAACTGCAAAACAGAAAACATTTTAAGAACTTGATCTATAAAATGACAAACTTCAACAGAAAATTGTAATATTTCGACATGACATGGAATAGACAAATAATTGGGGTAAACTGTTAGAGTTTAGTTTAGGGTAAATTACAAATACCTACCCCAAATTTGTAGCGTTTAACTAATACTTACTCTAAAGTTTTTTTAACTAATACCTACTCAGATGTTTAGTTATATAACAAATAGCCCAAGTTGTCAGGTAAAATGACAAAAATACCCTCGACTACACTTCGATAATTATTTTTTTAAAAATTTAAAATCCCTTTTGTTATATATACATAGGGATAATTGTCAACACATGCACTAAAGTTTCGTCCACAAATGAAATAGTGCACAACGTTTCGTCCACGTTGTGTGGCTACCCTAAAGTTTCGTCCACAAAATGAAATAGTGCACAACGTTTCGTCCACGTTGTGTGGCTACCCTAAAGTTTCGTCCACAAATGAAATAGTGCACAACGTTTCGTCCACGTTATGCGGCTACCCTAAAGTAATTTGCTGATTTAGGTTTCATAAGTAATTTTACTAACAAATGTTCGTGGACGAAACTTTAGGGTAGCCACACAACGTGGACGAAACATTGTGCACTATTTCATTTGTGGACAAAACTTTAGTGCATGTTTTGACAATTATCCCATATACATATTTACTTATTAAATCACTTCAGTTTTATTTTAAAAATCACTTCAATTTCATTTTTAAAAAATTATTTAAAAAATCACTGAGGGCATTTTCGTCATGTTAGTTGACGGCTTGAGCTATATGTTATATAACTAAACATTTGAGTAGGTATCAGTTAAAAAAAACTTTAGGGTAGATATCAATTAAACGCTACAAGTTTGGGGTAGGTATTTGTAGTTTACCCTTTCGTTTATTTCCAATTACAAGTATTTCCTATTCCTAGTTAAGTTAGGTTTCCTTTGTTGTTAGTATTACTATGTCCTATTTAATATAGAGTTAATACCTATATAAAGGGATGCTCTCATTGTATCGAAGCATCAAGATCATTAAATATCATCAATAATATTTCAGAATTCTACATAAACTTATGACTTCACATAGATATTAGGGATAATTTCATAAACATGCTTTGAACTATGACCCCATTTCACAAAACCACCCTCAATTTAGGACCTGGTTATTACTACAAAAAAACGAAACTACTTTAGCTACACCGGCCGTAACTTTGCTGTGAAATGTCCAAATTACCCCTGCATGATAAAAATGAAGAAATTCTAAATAGAAAATAGGTGAAATGATTTTTTATTTTAAAAATATGAAAAGTATTTATAAAATAAAATTTTAATTTTCAAGAAGAGTAATCTAAAATAGCAATTTAACTTTTGGCAATTAACCCTTCAAGCAATGTAAAATAGTATTAAAGTACCAGACTTGAAAAACAATACAAAATCTGATTATCATAAATACTTAATACGGTTAATTGTCAAAAAGTGCACTGAAGTTTTGTCCACAAACGAAAACATGCATAAACTTTTGTCCACGTTTTAAGGGTTCACCGAAGTTTTGTCCACCGACTTTTTTAGAAAAACGTTACAGGAATGTTCAGAATGAATGGTCTAGGCAGTTCTTCGCGGATTCAATAGATTTGTGGGCAATACATAATGCATTCTAAATTGTGTGGGCAATTCATAATGCATTTTGTAGTTGTGTAGGCAATAATTTAGGGTAGTTTTCTACCATTAACCTGTTACGTTTTCCTAAAAAAGCGGTGGACGAGACAAAAATTTATGCATGTTTTCGTTTGTGGACAAAACTTCAATGCACTTTTTGACAATTAACCCTATAAAGTATTTATAAAAAAAAAATTAAGAAGAGTAATCCAAAATAGCATTTTAACTTCTGACAATTAACCCTTGAAAAATGTAAAATAGTATTAAAATACCAGATATGAAAAACAATATAAAATCCTATTATTATTTAAAAAATAGACAGTCTTCCTCGCAAACTCTTCTGCCAGCGACCATCTTCTTCTCCACCAACAAGGACGACGAATTCGGACAAAGCTCCTTCAACACCAAACTCCAACGCTGGCAACTTCTCGAGCCGATTGAAGTTCCTCCACTGCCGATTACACCTCCCATGATCTCCAGATCCCTCAGTCTCCAGATCCAGCTTTGGGAAGTGAACACATACATCCTCGCTCTCATCCTCAATCCTAAACACACAAGTCAGCCTCACCCTTGCTCTTGAACGAATCTACAAATGTGGGTGCCATGCTCTTCGATCAGCAACGATGATGACTCATTGACAATTCAAACCTCAACATGAGACCGACGAATTTGTAGATCTAGGAATTGGACAGACTCGGCCCATCGATTGCCGTTGGCGACCTAAGCAATTTCTAGTTAGGGCACGACTCCAGACTTTGGTAGCAGAGAGTCCGGTTGAGAAGTTCACCGGAGAAGATAACCCAACGTTATGACAAAATGGGAAAGCCCAGTTAATATTCTTTGTGCTATCGTCATTCAACTATTTAGAATAACAGTAAGGGGATGCCTAGTTTTCAGTAAGTGCAATATGTTCCATTGATAGGTAAATAGAAGGTTTTCAGGAATTGAGCTTCATCTTAGATAATGCAGTCATTTAATTTCTATAAATGACAGTCTGGCAGCTAGAGAAACAGATAATAGAAGTTCCACAGGAATTGAGTTTCTTAAAATCTGTATGTTTCCAGAAGTACAAAAAAAATTATATGACTAATAGTTCACAAAAGAAAACCAAACAGGGTTCCAATCTAGAAGCTCCCATGAACAAAACTTGCAAACAGCTGATATGCTACATACCTTCCTATATGCCAAAACTTGCAAACAGCTGATATGCTACATACCTTTCTATATGCCAATATATCAGCCAAAGGAATTGATAATGTCATCTTCAAGGCAATGTCAAGTACATCTGAAAGTGCTCGGTCTCCATACAGTTCAAACACGCCAAAGTTCACATAGTTTCCAGCAAGAGCTGTAATTACATAAGCAAAACAATCAGCTTAAAACACAATGATGCAAAACCAACAAAATATTATGCCATCATGAAAAAGAAACAGAAGTGCCACATTGCTATAATAGCATTTGCACTGTCACAACAGAGGTTAGAACTTCAAATCAATATCAGCTTAATTGTTTTTCTTTTTTGATAAGCAATGATTTTATTGACTTTGTATCAATGATTTTATTGACTTTGTATTTTAAGAAAAAGTACAAAGGAAGGTGATACAACCATTAGGGATCGACCACAAAACTTGAAAAGCCTAAAACAAACCAAAATCTGGCCTGCCAACAAGTTGGGCCACCACAGCCCAACCAACACCAAGGCTCAAAGCCCACACCACAGTCCTCAGAAACCCTAGTCCACAGCACCCTCAAGCCTCCACCGAGACCCCTAGCAGCCAATAAGGATGTCGGCACAGACAAGCACCAACTCAGACCTGCCCAAAACGAAGAAATCCTCCCAACACCAAGATCACTGCTCCGAGCTCCACCAACTGTAACCGCCAATCAACACCGCTTAGACCGGAGACAAGGAGCAAATACCTCACCATCGTCCAAAATCCTTCCCGTGCCCACCAAACTCTCGGCCACCAGACAACACCACAGAGCCCAAAATCGAGGAGGGGTGTACAAAGCGAATCAAGGCCTACGGAAGGCAAGGAAGAGAGATGGGAGCCGATCTCTCCACAGGACGACGGCCAACCAAGTGACCATCATACTAAATCTGAGCAAACAAGGAGCCGAAGGCCATTGAGAGAACAAGGCTCGAGAACCACCAAGAACCAAAGAACAAGGACCACAGAAATTCATCGGCAAGAGAAAGGGGATCACTGGCAGCCTCACCAGCACCTAGACAGTGCCGCGAAGCTTTGAGAGAGAGGGATGACATCAGCTTAATTGTTTTATATAACCTTAATTGTTTTATATAACAAGCCCACTGATAATAATATGTAGGGTACTAACTAGCCCACTGATGATAAAACAGTGGCCACATTATTTCAAAAAAAAATGTGCTCAAATATAGATTAAAAGGGAAGGCATGAGACACATAATAAGACAAGTCTACTTTGCAAATGGAATGAGGAAACTATGAGCATCATAAACTGCAATAACAGCAAACAAGTTGAAAACACGGTTTTGTCATTATCTTACCCCTTGATAGAACTGTTAGAGAAATCCATATGCCCTTGTACTTAAATGCATATATGTCAGCAGCATTTGGAAGAGCTAAAATCCTTGATCCATAGGCTACAATCAATTTACTAACTTCTCGAAAAAGAAGTATTCCATTTGGAGAAGAAGAGTCGAAAGTCAGACGTTGGGCTTTATTTAACACGAACTCTGCCATAAACTTTAACAATGGGGTGGTCACCTGCATCATAGCATCAACCAGTAAAACTAAATTCAGAGAGAAAAATGTGTGTAGAGACAAATGTGTGTATTCTCTAGGGGAATGGTTGAAACCATCACAAATGGATGAATAAATCATATACTAACACTTTCCTAACATAAGAGTAGCACCATGTTGGTGCACCAACTGGACACAGAGAAGAGATCTGGGTAGAATAGTTTTGCCATCCTCAATGCCCCTAGTATTGCAAAGCTAGAATATAGATTACCTTGCAATATTAAGTAAAATGGATTTGACGGGGACACCAGAACAGGAAAAAATTACAATCATAATTGGATAGGAGAAAATAACCCAAGTCTATAGCCAAAAGCATGCAGCATGGTAGAGCCTTTTTACAAAAGTACACATTTAGCTCTTGGCTACTTACATCCCTGATTACAAAAAAAAAAGTATAATATCCATACTGCTTATCTTTATAAAGTCCCCATACCTCTGGTTTATCAGCCCAATTTGAGATGGCTTTCAAGAGAAGTGGCATGTGTGCAGGATATAGCCAATCAAATAAAAACGCGTATGTTCTGCGACTGAAAGATGTCCAGAAAAGGTCAACTAAAGATATATGACCCCACAGAAACAATTGATAAACTCAAGAATACAAATGTACCTATTTGTGGCCATAGCAATGCCTCTTAGATCCCTCATTAACCCAATTAATGCATACTTTACAGCATCAGTACGAAACATCGAATCGGGTGTTGATTCCAAATTGATGAAAACCTATAACACCAACAACATTCCATGTATCACTGGAATCAAATATCAAAGGTAAGAATAACAAATCTGTAACCAAAAGATAACAACACTAGATACAATATAATGAATTAACACAAGGACCAGAATATATAATACACCTTATATAACTAGAGCGTTTTTTTTTCATGCACCCTTGCACTTCATTGTCAATCTCAACCCCCCACCCCGCCCCAGTATGTTGACAACTTGACATTGTGCCGAAAATTTACAGGTCTAGGAAACTCATCTTTCCATGACGTAATACCCTCAAGGAAATCATGTGATGTTATTAAGCAATTCCCCACCAACAATCAAATATATGACAGTTGATGGCATTAATGATGCCATAGGTCTTGTATGTGGGAAAAGCAACCTCACATGCAAATATGAAATATCTTAACAAAGAAATTTGTGGGATCATCCGTAGATTTCAATTGAAGAAAAACGAAGAAAAGAAGCAATGTATACAAGTATTTACAAGATCAGGGCTAGACCCACCTTTAAAGCATGATAATCAACTACACACCAGACACATGCACACACACCCAGACAGACAGAAGTACTTGAAGAAGGGGGTCCATGGAGGATTTAAATTTTACAGGGCTGTCCTTAGCAGCATAACACGCCTCCAACTACATTGAGAGTAGGATTCACGTACAGATACGAAATATTTCAACAAAGAAATTTGAGGGATCATCCGCTAATTTCAATTGAAGAAGAATGAAAAAAAGAAGCAATACAAGTATTTAAAAGATCAAGGCTAGAGACCCACTTAAAGCATAATAATCAACTATACACCAGACACATGCACACACACCCCAGACAGACAGATCGAGAGAGAATGAGTACTTGAAGAAGAGGGTCCATGGATGATTTAAATTTTACAGGGCTGTCCTCCATGAATATTAACCAGCCAATAGTATAATAAAACGTTGTTCTGCTTCGGGAACATCTATATTCTTCTAGGAATGGAAAATGCTCCCTCTGTAATCAGAATGTTAATAGAAAGCGCTTAGATAAGAACATATGTATTTATCACAGTAAAATAAGAAGCGGAACAATCAAATGAAGAGAAACGGATTGGATTTGGCTTTACGGTATGATTTGCAATTATAAATTTAACGGTATCCAACTTCAGAAGTAGCTTCCCAGTCATGTATCTGGACAAAAATAAAATATACAATAGTTGCATTAGTCCAATAAATTATCAGTATTCAGTAATCTGAATTTACCAAACAAATAGAGCAAAAGATTCAACCCAGATGCCAGCTCGAAGAACAGACTTAAGGTGTGATTGATGACCTCCTCACTCTGAAACCATCAAAAAAATTAAATTATAAACTGAAAGCATCAAGATAAGTATCAAGGTACATTATTATGACTCTTACCTCCGTGTAGCACTTCAGGTTTGTAGCAATCTTAGAAACAATCACATTTAGTATTAATAGATGATCATGGAGTCCAAGCAGCTCAGACAATCGGGTGTATAGCTGCTGCAACAGAAAGAAGAAAGCTTCAAAGGATATGTAAACAGCTTAACAATACACAGAGAAGAAAAACCATACCTTGGAAGAATGAACAGCTTGGTCCCCTACGTACGACTTCCGGAAATGCTGAAAGAATGTGAGAATTGCTCGATCAAGTCTTTGCTTGTTTATTTCGCCATACCTCTGCCAAATGTTACACAAAAAAAAACATTATATCAATAGTGCAACACTTAACAATTATTGCCAAGAAAATATTGAATTTACTTTAACAAGAAATTGAGAACTATAATGGAAGGCAGACGAGACAAAGAAGAAAACATTTGAAATATACTAGAATTTTTCTGATAAACTATGTACTTATTGTCCTAGTAAACTTAAGAGCTTGATGTCCATTTCTTTTCTATTCCTAGTTTGTTTGATATTCTAGTGTAAGTCAACTATAAATAAGTTTCCCATTGCACTTAATGATTCAGTTATGAATAAATCATATTAGTTCTCTTACATTTCAACATTATATCAGAGGCATTTTGAGGATATTCATTTTTCACCGGCAACACAAGAATACTAAATGATTCAACTATCAGTAAATAAATATCAATTCTTATCTATTCAAAAAAAGGCAAAAGAAGTGCTACAGGCCAAATGGTTGCAAATCTAACAATAATGATACACAAGAAATTGGTAATGTGGTAAACCTTTCAAGATATCATATGTTATATGCCTAATGTTTCATTCAACATTAACATTTCAAATTTATGAAAAATGTGAAGTTCAGAAAATATTATTGATAATTGTTGATATTCTTGTGTTTCAATACAATGAGAGCATTCCTTAAAATAAGGATTAACTCTATACTAAATAGGAAATACTATACTAAATAACATAGGAAACTAAACAAAACTAAGAATAGGAAATACTTGTAATCGGAAATAAACTAAACTCTAATACTCCCCCTCACGTGCAAGTCGGATAACGAGTCTTGCATGTGGACGAAGAATAAAATTCAAACTTCAACTTCATATTGTTGTGTCGCTATTGTGTTGTAGTTATCGAAGAACTTAGATTTTTTTCCTCAACACTCCCCCTCACGTGCAGGAGTGGACATCTACACGTGTACCATAGCAGGAATGAATCATACGAGGAATGTACGTCAGTTTATTGGTTTAAACATTAATATAAGGTTGAGGTGACAAATGGGACGGTACCCAACGACTTGTTAAAGCCAAAACGATCTGGAGCCGTTGGCTCATACCCTGATTTTACGGACACACGATTCAGCTTTGAGCAATTACATCACGTGGGAGCAAAATATCTTCACGAAAGCCGCATAACGACAATGCGAAACAACTTCAAGCAACTACGTCACATAAGTGATGATGCAAACTTCTTCAAGCAACTACGTCATATGACGGTGCAATTGTTTTCAAGCAGATACGTCTCATAAGGACGGTACGAAATAACTTCAAACAACTACGTCGCATAATGATGGTGCGAAACTTCGAGCAACTACGTCATATAACGACGTGCAAAACATCTTCAAGTAAGCACGACAATGGTGCAACCCATGATGATTTTACAGACGCACAAGGATGTGCGATTTCTAATTTCATGAAAATCACCAAACCCCTAAAACCAAACCGGAAAGAAGAGAATCAGAAAAACTGACGGGACGTAGTCAACCATCAGTCCTAGAACAGTAGCAGAAGTGGATGAACAGTGACCAATGCGAACAACACCCGACACGAACAGTATTCTGTGAACAGTGTCGGCGATGAAAGCTTAAAATTCCGAACAACAATGCTTTGCCCACCCGCTGAATCATAAATTAACGAGTGGGCAAAACAATAACTCACTTGATTCTAACCTAAGTTCGAATATGCTTTGATACCATGTAAAATTCTGAAAATGTTATTGATAATTGTTGATATTCTTGTGTTTCAATACAACGAGAGCATCCCTTTAGAGATTAACTCTATACTAAGAGCATCTTCAGTCTTTAACAAGGTTGTTGACTGATAGTGTTGTTTGATATAATAAAAGGGGATAATTGTCCAAAACTACCCTAAAGTTCCGTCCACAAATGAGTTGGTGCACAAAGTTTCGTCCATGCTGTGTGGCTACCCTGAAGTTTTGTCCACTCTTTTGTGGCAAAACTTCAATGCACCCACAAAAGAGTGGACAAAACTTCAGGGTAGCCACACAGCGTGGACAAAACTTTGTACATCAACTCATTTGTGGATGAAACTTTATGGTAGTTTTGGACAATTATTCCTGATAAAAAAATATTAAATCTGTTTCTATCTTCTCTATTAGCCCGACCGATAGAATTTCATTTCTAGTCATGTTTTTCCATTGGCTGATAATATTTTCAAATATTATTAAACAAAGTTAAATGCACACAAATTAAATTGAAGTGGCATTGTCATTGATAATAATTTAAATTCTAACATAGTAATCAAAACAACTAGAATGAAAGATAATTATGCGTCGTCAAACTTTTTCTAAATGTGTTCGATGAGGTTTTCTTTTAATGCATTATGAGCACGTTGATCTTGCATCATTGCGGTGTTTGCTACTATGACATTAGACGGGACGAAGCTTCCTTGCGTGAATTGTAGCCATCGCATGTATGACGTTCTGCCTCAACAATCATATTGTGCATGATAACACATGCATTCATGACTAAGCCAAGCGAAGATGGTTTTCACATTCGACTCGGCCAAGTGATAATATGAAACCGAGATTGGAGGACCCCAAATGCTCGTTCCACATCCTTCCTACAGACTTCTTAGACTTCTGTAAATTCCTTGTGTTTCGGCCCCTTAGCCAATGGGATTGTTTTCACAAAGACCGGCCAAAAAAGTTAAATACCATCAGCAAGATAATAAGAAAGTGTGTATTGGTGACCATTTACCGTGTATTGGACCGGTGGTTACAACCATTGATGACGTCCGAGAACAATATGGAATGGTTAAGCACGGTTAAGTTGTTGTTGGAACCTGTCGTGCCAAAAAACGAGTGCCAAATCCACATATCCCGTGAGGCAACAGCCTCAAGAACTACGGTTGGTTTGGTCCCGTGATCCCTCCTGGAATGCGAGTCTCTCAATGTCGTTGAGCAACTCTTCCATTCCCAGTGCATGCAGTCAAGACTACCAGGATCCCGAAAAATCCACGCGCTTCATTCACCGATAAAATGCAATTCATATCAGCTTGTGTTGGCCTACGCTAATACATCGGGCCAAAGATAGAAATAACTCCCCCGCAAAATTTTACCACGCACTCCAAAGTCATGCTTTCGCCAATATTTAGGTACTCATCAAGGCCATCGGCTGCAATTGCATAACACAATTGCCTAATGACCACAATACATATTTGATACGGAGATAATGATACCCTACCGCAAGCGTCCACCCGTTGACAGAAGTCCGCATCTTTATCCCCAACGCACGGAGAATACGGGTGAACACATCCCTTGGCATTCGAAAACGACGACAAAAATGCACGTCAATGTGCACGGGGTGCCTATTGAAATAGTCACGCATTAAATGTTCGTTGGGAGCTTCCCGGCTCGCTTGATATAGTTCTTCTTCTGTGGTTGTCCTGCGACTATGGCTTCATTCAACAAACTTTGAACGTCCACATTGGACATGCATTCTACGAGTGCTTGTTCCAACATTCGTTCGAGCCTCTGTTCATTGACAATGAGCTCTCTTCTTGCATCGGAATTGCTCGCCATTTCGAACGAAAAATTAGAGAATACAAGTTCTGAAAGTTTGATGGAGTTGGTAATGGAAGGCGTGAATTTTTTTTATGCTAAACATCTGAATTTAGACAAAATTTGGGTCAATTTAGCAATTAATTTTGTGTTCTTCAAAATAAATATATATTTTTTCAAGAGTCAACTATTGGTCAAAGGCCATATAGTCCTTGGCACCGGCGTATGGTGCCGTCGATAACGTAACTGACGCACCCGCCAGCTATCCGCCTACGACTGGAGATGCTCTAAATAGAAAATATTACACTAAACATAGGAAACCAAACAAAAATAGGAAAGGAAATACTTGTAATTGAAAATAAACTAAACTCTAACAAAAAATACAGCTAACCCATAGTGACATACGTGGCCGTGTAGCCCACTGTCAGTCAGATTTATAAGGCGCAGAACTCGTGCTGAAAGTTCAGCATCAAGAACTTCCTGAGACTCCACACTGCACGAGAAATGTTAACATTTATTTAATATAACATTGAACTTACTTAGGACATAAGAAAAAAAGAACCAGGCACCACATTACCTAGAACCAGTAGATTGTTTTATTTTAAGAATTGCAGCAATAATATGAACAATCCAAGCAAGTTTGGCTTCAATAACGGAGAGATCACTGTTATCACTGATCTGCATTTGTGCTATTTCCTGTTGCAGTGAAAATAAAAGACTGGTAACATGTACAGTATTCCAAAAAATTTAAAACGAAAAGAAGAAAAAATCTTCTATTATGAGTTAACATACCGAGTATGTTTGCAGAATAGGCTCCATTATGTTTATAATGTACATGCTGCTGCTTTCATACTGCAACTCAAGAAACAAGGCATGAAACCGCTGTTAATTACAATTGCTCGAATTTCAATGGGCCAACACAATTATAGAGGAAAAAGTAATTATAGTCAATCTTCAGAGTCTAAATATTCAAGCCAGCTCTTCTTTAGGCACTGAACCTGGAATCTGCAGAGGTATGGAAAGCAATCCAGCTGATCCTGGAGAAGTTCAACATTATCCAATGGGTTCTCTGAAAGATCATCTGGAAATCCAGCCTACAAAGTTCATAAAGAAAAGTAAGTTATCTTCAGTATGAAAATAAAACCAAATATCATTCAAGGTGAAAAGTATCAAGAACCATACCTGCACCGAGTTAAATCTTGATGTGATAAAACTTTCAGTGATCTTAGGCACAAATTCATCAAGCAGGCTTGGCGCATCACCCTTTAAATACGGTACAGACGTCACCAGTCTTGACCACAGCCCTAAGAGGTAGTATACACTACTGCTGGCCCACTGGCAAAGAGAAAACTTAATAAGTGCTTCAAGTACAGGATGATACTAGACATCCCATAAAAATGGTTTAAGGGTACACAAAATAATAGTGTCGCAATCAAAAAACACTGAGATGTACGTAGAAGAGTCAAGTTACGTAATTGATTCCATGAAAAGTGTTTCCAAAATACATTTGAACATAGAAAGAAGGTAGAAACATCAATTTCAAACTTATATAGGGCATTCGAAATGAAAAACGCCATATTGAAGTTATGAAAAGTGTGATAGCAAACATTCTTTAAAGCATAAGTGCCTCACTCCAACACTTAAGAAGCACTCTCTGTGCACCTTGCCACATTTCCGAGTCTCGTGGAGCAAAATATGCCCCTATCACTTTATTGGTTGAACCTTAACATAAGATTAGTTATTTTCAAGATATGCACACCAGTTACTAACCTGCCAAGACTGTAAAGATTTTAATGTGAACTCTGCCACCAGACGTATCCATTCACTATAGCCTTCCACATTCACAAGCTCTGACAACTGCAAGGAAATTTAATACTCATAATCCTTGGCAAATCATTATTATTGCTTCAAATCAAGGCCATCAAGTGATATCAATCTCAAGCAGTACAGGCTTAGTCAGGTTTAAATCAATTTGGACAGATCCCTTAATGTTTAAACCGGGACCATCCACAGGGTCACTAAATCGAAGAGATTTATCCTACTATAAAATTTATCAACTAGAAATACCCAACTAAGGGAATTACAACACTGTAAAAGCTAAACTTGTCATTTATGAATTAAAAGTAATTATTACAACTTACGAATTACGAAAATTCCTACAGTAGAGACTTTCTAATTAGGGATAATTGTCCAAAACTACCCTAAAGTTTCGTCCACAAACGAGTTGATGCACAAAGTTTCGTCCACGCTGTGTGGCTACCCTGAAGTTGTGTCCACAACTTTTTTAGTTTTGACGTAATAGGGATGTTCAAAATGATGGTTTGGGGCCTCTGGGCGGATTGAATAGAAGCGTGGACAGAACTTCAGGGTAGCCACACAGCATGGACAAAACTTTGTGCATCAACTCGTTTGTGGACGAAACTTTAGGGTAGTTTTGGACAATTATCCCTTCTAATTAATAAATTGCAAGTATAAGAGTTCGAGTTAAAGACATTGAGCAAGTTATCCCATAATTCACGTGATGTAGTATACAGTGTTTTACAATCACTCTTGATGAGATCCCAAGAACAAGATAGAAGTTGTAAAGTAGCTCATACTTATCGATATACGTGAGTACTTAGTAAGTTAGTATTACATATAAGAAACAAATATTATTTTTTTGTGAGTATCAAGTAATAAATAGGGAAAATTTCAGAAATATATGATCTATGACCCATTTTCACAAAACCATCTTCAACTTACGAGCGGGTTATGACTACAAAAAAAAAATTAAGCTCCATTGCCCCTAACTTTGTTAAATTTGGCATGAAATCTCCAAAATACCCTTACATAGTAAAATTTAGGGTTAATTGACAAAACCTACCCTATAATTATTGTCCGCGACCAAAAAAAGACCTTATATTTTGTCCACACATTCAATAGTTTTGTGGGCATCATAGTTACATTTTTCTAATAGACCACGGTGGACAATACTTTGTGCACCTTAAAAGCATGGACAAAAGATAAGGTCATTTTTTGGCCATGGATAATACATTAAGGTAGGTTTTGGAAATTAACCCTAAAAATTATGAATTAGAGAATAAAAAATATATCTTGTAAAAAATTGAAAAATGAAAAGTACTTAGTAAAACTCATTTTAATATTTTACTGAATTTTGTTTAATATACAAAAATTTATTATTAAATCAGTAAAAGAAACTAAAATTATATTTTAAAAATAAATGAGGACATTACATCATCCTTCTTGGGTGAGGCTTCTCAGCCGTCCAAATATGTAACCAGATGAAGTCGACGCCTAAAAGGTGGAGGGAGTCACTGTCGACCATCTACAGGAACGTTGGAGGCCGGAGAAGACGATGACAGCAACGAACTTCGTTGAAGAGTTCCCATAGAAGTTTGGCGAAATCGACCATTTTGGTTGGGCTTGCGAAATCATCATCTAGAGGAGTTGCAGCTTCATGCCAAACCCTTTTGGACTTACCAACACTAGAGAAATGGGAGGTTGAAGCCGAACTCGCCATCACTGGAAATCCTTTACAAAACTGTGTTTTATTCCCATTACTTACAAAACTGTGTTTTGTTGGACTTACTTTTATTGTTGGATTTAACACCATTAGTGTTTTGTGAAGCTTAAAAAAATGTTTTTCATATAACCGGGTCTTTAATTGATGATGGTTCATGAAATTAGGTCATAGTTCGAAGCATGTTCATGAAATTATCCCTAATGAATATAAGAGAATTATATTTTCGTTAGCACATATGTCAACCCCAACAGAGAAGAATCATGAAAGACAACTTAGACAGCAGAATGTGAATAGTGTGAAAGACCTAAAACTAAAGCATGCATGCCTTAATACCAAGACACAAGTATATGTGTACCACATTGAGTTTATGGTAAGAAGAAGAAGTTTTTTCCCAAATATCATACCTGATAATTCACTCTGAAACGTCCAAGAAGACGACAATATTCGTGGTAATTATCATGATCAGCAAGACCTAATTACCAAAACCATATAAAATATGATCAATCGCAAAGGAAGAGTTAATATAAAAAGGGTTAATTACTAAGACCTACATAATGTATTGTCCACTTGCAAAAAAATACATGATATATTGTCCACACTTTTAAACTACAATATCTTTTGACCGCGGTCGTTCACTTACAAAATTTTGGAATATTCTGTAAAAATTAGGGACATGGACAATATATGATGCAGTTTTTTGCACGTGCACAATACATAATGTAGTTTTTCGCAAGTGAATAATACATAATGTAGTTTTTAGCCATTAAAACATATAAAAATATGTTGCATGTGACATAGGACCCAATTATCATAAAAACAAGGATGTGACAGGTTAAGGATATGGTATATGAAGATAATAAATAAGTAAATAAGATAACATAAGCCTTATGATTGCATAATGTTTCTATAACCATCCATAATAAATTTTGTACAAGGAAATATTAGTATTATTAAAAAAACAATGAGAAGATACAGGTTTTTCTTGATAGCTTTGAAATCAGTTTGTTTTTAATAGTAATTTATTCCTTAAAAATTGCACTTCATAAAAAAATATGTGGGTGCTTGAAATCATTCACAAAGATATATCCATTTTATAAAAACATATCAATCATTTACACCCTTCCTAAATCCATAGATTTAGGAGCTTGTAAATGAAAAGGTAAGGGTTTGTTCTTGAAGGAGAGTCAGTTTGTTTAGGAGATAAATGATATCTATCCTATATAAACTTGCACTTCACTATAAGAAGATTGGAGCTTATTTGTGCTAGTTGACATGTCCAAGCTTGTCCACTGGCATGTTGTATGCGGATAAAAAAAAAGGGAAAGAGAACAAGAAAACTAAAAAAAACATATATCCATGTTTCTGGATTGCTCTTCAGATGTTAGAGTGTCTGTACAACATAGAATAAAATGGCTAGTTTGTAATTATTAGAAATAAAATTCACAGCATGACATGCTAATCACATTGCCACAAAATATATTTTTACGAAAGAACCACAGCTATTGCCTGTATGCTGGAAATAAAACTTCCAGTCAGTGAAGCATCTAAAATCAACTAAATATTCTCGAAGAAGCATATGGAAATTAGGCATGACCATAATAAAAATACTCAAAATTTTAAAGATGCTGCTCATAAAGAACATATCAAGAATCAAGAGCTGCAAATATTCCACAGTAGCATTCTTTTACATGTGGGAGATGGGGGTATGACAAGCATCATATTACTAGTTCTAATCCCTATACCCAAGGTTCTAGACAGCATTCACGGTGAAATATCGGCGAGGACTCCTTTAAGATTATTTCAATTTAACGGGAAGATAACGAGTGATATCGGCAAATCGCATTTTGTATTTAATATATAGGGATAATTGTCCAAAACTACCCTAAAGTTTCGTCCACAAACGAGTTGATGCACAAAATTTTGTCCATGCTGTGTGGCTACCCTGAAGTTTTGTCCACGCTTTTGTGGGTGCATTGAAGTTTTGCCCACGCTTTTGTGGGTGTATTGAAGTTCTGTCCACGCTTCTATTCAATCCGGGAAGCACTGCCCAGAGGCCCTATACCGTCATTCTGAACATTCCTATTACGTCAAAACTAAAAAAGTCGCGGACAAAACTTCAGGGTAGCCACACTGCGTGGACGAAACTTTGTGCATCAACTCGTTTGTGGACGAAACTTTAGGGTAGTTTTGGACAATTATCCATAATATATAGGGATAATTGTCAAAACATGCACTTATGTTTCGTCCACAAACGAAACAGTGCACAATGTTTCGTCCACGTCGTCTGGCAACCCTTATGAATCGTCCACGCACTTCTGTCAGTAAAATTAACAGAATATTCGAATCTGTAACCTTACGTGCTATCATGTGCTTGTGTCTGAAAAAAAATTTGGACGAAATTGTACTAACAATCCTCAGGCACTCATTTTTTTGGACGAATTCTTATTTTTGAATTTCAAACCAAAAGGGCAAAATTGTCAATTCAGGTTCTGCTGTTACACTTTTCTAACAGAAGTGCGTGGACGATTCATAAGAGTAGCCAGACGACATGGACAAAACATTATGCACTATTTCGTTTGTGGACGAAACATAAGTGCATGTTTTGACAATTATCTCTAATATATATATAGCACATACTAATAACAAGTTATATAAGAAGTTCATATTTGCTCTTCATCTTACAAAGAAGGTCACCTTCAAACCCTAAAAGATCTGAAGTCAGGAGAACAAATCTGAGAGAGAAATGGTTGGCTTAAGTGAGTTGATCATGCAAATAAGTAAAAAGTTAGAAAAATTATGTTTTATCTCATTTTCAGCGTGGACCAAGTTGACTCGGTGAGTCGACCGTGTCGATCGCGTTTTCAGTTATCAATATCGCTGGTCCCATTTTTCCTTGATCTCACCGCAATCGCGGTGAGATATCGGGATATTTAGAACCCTGCCTATACCTACTCTGCTACAGTTACAACCAGATTGCGGTGAGATATCGGGATATTTAGAACCCTGCCTATACCTACTCTGCTACAGTTACAACCATAAAAAAATGTGTGTAACCTTGGCTGTCCTGACCTCCAACTGAATAACCCAACTTGGTCAATTTGACTTCAAAAAAAAACACTCTTATAAATGCTACTGCCTACTGCATAACCTTTTCAGTTCAGACCTGTAATTAGTGTGTAAAGTCTGATGCTAGAATAACTAGTTCGAGTTCACAAGTGCGTGTTGTAGAAGGGTAAAGAGTTAAGCATAGCGAAAATTTCTCTTGTATGAACTAATAGAAACTTGGGGAATGGATACCGAGCAATTGATATCTAACACCAAGTAAGAACAAAAATTAAAGTTCACATAATTGAACTCCACTCAGTCAACCGAATACTGCAAAATAGCATCCTAAAGATGACAAATGGCCCTTACATGTATCATTAGTAGCAATACGAATCGGAATAAATTATATTAAGACTAGAAGTCATTCTAATCAAACTGTTAACCTAAAAAGAGAAAAGGAAATGAAAACAAAAAGATTGAATTGAACATGTCATTGTCAAAACAGAAGAGAAACAGAACAGAAGACCAGCACGATGAAAAATCGAAACAAAAGGGATGTATAAGGAATGATGCAAGCAAACACCTTTGCCTGTTTGTAAGATCTCTTGGGTTCCCTTCATCAAATGGTCCAAAAACTTTGAACGTGCAGCATCATTTGTAAACAAAGAACGTCGTACGGAAGCTAGACGCACCAAGCACTCCAAAGCCTAGAAAAAGAAAATATATCAATCTAAGAAGTGGTTCTGATGCAGCAAAACAAGGAATAACAAAAAGACAGTTATTTCAAGAATAAATGGTGTATTAATTCCCCACTCATATGATATACACTCTCCCAATACACTTTACCACCACATCATAATGGTACAGATTAATCATCATACTAACATTCAAGAAAAAGATCAGATAAATTACCAAAGTTCATACGGTTTTCATCACAAATTAGATATAGGACTTTTTGTTATCACCACCAATACAATCTGTATGACTAGACACCAACATCGGCATTCTAATAATAGTTTTCTTTGGTTGCTGAGCAAAACAAAAACATTGGCATTGAATTCTTCAGTATTTCACAGTTTTGCAGCATATTTGTCCATTTACTTCTTTATCAACTCTAATTCAACAAGAGATCAAACATACATGCATGGGAAGACACCCAACTAATAAGAAAATAGAAAAGGGACACATTCCCTGATATAAAGCTTCAAAGGAAATGAAAAAGGGACACATTTGCCCGATATTAAGCTACAAAATGGCCAAAATTCCTGAATAAACCCTTCTATTTGTATACACTATTCCTTAAGACAGTAAACAGATTTTAAAATTCTACACTTACAAGAAATGTTTCTGAAACTAAATGATGGTTAATTATGTTGCTTCCACAAGCTTCCTATACCATAACAATAATTAAAATATACATAACAAGCACTAACCTCCTTAGGAAGAGGGGGATTTGCACTGCCATAGTAGTCAAAAAATATCTGCAATGTAGAAGGATCTTCCAAAACTGACTTCCATGAGGATGGAATCTGTTAGAATGCCAACATATTTAATATCTCAAAACCAAAGCCAGAACGAACAAATTCCAATATATTGGAACATAGTTTCCATCCAAAGCAATATACCTGAACTGTGCCAAATTCATCTGAACTTTCATCAATAGATGTCCCAACAAAGTCAAAGGATAAGCATTTAAGTGAAAGAGAGAGTGCCAACTCCTGCAATCGACTCACAACTGCATATTCATAAGTGTGAAGCTGTCACAAGAATGATCAATATCATAATAGTAAACAGAGATAATGGGACCAACCTAACACAACCATAAGAGATCGGATAGTGTATAATAAAGGCAGACATATTACCATCACTTTTAAGCTGACGCAATGATGTTAAAGATATCTGAAATATTTGAAAAAGTGATTGATCCCTGAAGGCGCAAGCTACCCTTCGGTGATGAGTTGAAGGCAAGCCTGAAGTAGCCTGAAAATTTGTGTGGATAACAAGTTATGTCAACGAAGAATTATTATGGATGTAACAAACACACACTCAGATGCAGCATCAAGATTTTACACTTGATTTGGTAATTTGAAGTAAATTATTATCAAATGTGCAGCTGAAGTTTTCTCAAAAACACTTATGTTGTTTCTTCTCCTTAATCCTTTAGGAGGAAGAATATATACAAACCATAGATGAATTAAAGCTGAAATGAAGGATGGTCATATTTCTTACATAAAAAAATTGGTATATAATTCTTGATTTACCATATTTTGGAAGACAACATGTTCATGGGAGTAGCAGAGATGAGATAGCCTTGGAGGATTTGTTGCGATACTAAGGACAATAAGATTAGGAATGAGGCTCTCCAAACAAGAATTGGAGTAGACATAACTGAAGAGAAGATGATATAAGAGAAAACCGTTTTAAGGGAGAATGTGCATGAGTTGTAAGATGGTTCGTGAAATCTTAAGGAAACATGAAAGAGTTTATTTACAACTTAAACAAGTTGGTAGGCCTAACTGCATAAGTTAATATGGAGAGCAGTAAGAAGAGACTTGTAGTGCTCGACTTAGCGGATGAGATAGAATTAGATACAATGAGTAGAGGAGGAAAATAAAAACATAGGGTCTCATTGAGGTTTGTTAAAGGATTCAGGTAGGTGACACTGACACCGGTATTGTTTTGGGAAATAGCTCGGTGGTATTTGCTGCTACAAACAAGTTATACTGTTGGCATTCTTATCAGGATACGTACAGACATGATTGTGTCTACTACAATATATTAAGCAACAATGTGTATCCCTCAGAAGAAAATTTAGCTTCCTTCTGTCTTTCTTTTTGGGTTGATTGCTAAAAACTACAAAAAGTTCTGTCCACAAGCTAAAAACTACACTGAGTTTAAAAGTGGACAAAAACAAACTATAAGTATTGTCCACAATCTTCTGTTACAAATCAAGAACAGAATATTTTGTTCTGTTAACCCATACAGGATATGTGGACAATACATATAGCATTGAAAAGTATTCTGGTCAAAACATTGACAAGTACTGTTGTCAAAAATATAGGCCAATACTTAACATAACAGAAGAATATTCTGTTCATTATTTTTAACAGAAGACTGCTGACAATACTTATTGTATGCTTTTATCCACTTTTAATCTCAGTGTAGTTTTCAGCATGTGGACAAAACTTTTTGTAGTTTTTAGCAATGAACCCTTCTTTTTTGTTGGCACTGTACGCTACTCTCAAATAGAAATCTATAATTTCTCTCAGAAGAACATATGCTTCTCAGACTAACTTAGGATACAGATTTCTCTCCTACAAAAAAAAGAACATGAAAGTTACCGATTCTCAAAATGACACCAAATTAAATACCAGTAAATATATAATTACGGAAAGGAATAAAGTCTTCTATTGAACTTTGTATATCCAGACAACCACAATGGTTCCAGTGGTTTGTTTGCCTACTAGAAACAAAGCCCTTTTTCAATTTGATGGCACATGAAAACAGCTTTGCCATATCTTGATTCAACAAAAATAGCAATGAGCATATTTTCACATACAAAACTATGAGAAGCAAATAAGAAACATGATGTAAGGAGGAAGGTAAATATGTTCACATTTCAAGTTACTTCTACAGAATATAACCAGGGGAAGATGACAAGATGCAAACAGACAAGTGAAATTCGTTAACCAATAAAGGAGCTCCTAAAGAACATTACCAGATGAAGTCATATGCTAGATGCTCTTTAGTCTATATTCTATAACATGAAATATGTCAACAAGCTTCCTACATATTCACATTCAGTTAAAGACAAAAGAAAAGTTTGTTTTAGTTGTATTCTGGAAGATCATACAAGCTTCTCTTCACAAAGAGAAAAAAAAGCTAACTTTATAACCATCTTAACCAACTGCTCAAGCAGCAGAAGAGTCTTCCAAGCAATAGTTCCCAAAATATGCATAGGCTATATAAATTTGAAATGTAAGTTAGTATATCCAAACATGTGCTCTTCAAATTTTAATGAGATTTTTTTGACAGCATGGTAGAAATGAATGCCAGAAAGGTTCATTGTAATTGAACCAGCATATATACAGCATAAATAACTACCAAAACTTTTACTACAAAGATATAATTATTGAATGTAAACCAATAAAATATATCGTGACAGTTAAACCAAAAACTGAAGAAGGACAAAAAAACTCCACAGTTAAAAAGAAATTTCAGCGGAAATCATTAATGGGTGTTTAAGGAAAACCAAGTTTGAAACATGAATTTTTAATCATGAGAAAATTTGATTTTAAATTAACATCTATCATCATACCTTCTACAATTAACAATTACATCAATATTTAGTAGACATAGGGATCCATTAAGATTCCTATCAAACTTGTCTTACTTGCAATATGCTAAGCATTTTTGTAAGGTAAAAATATATCTTACTAGAAAAATTGTTTGGCTTGATAAAATACAAATAGCTTATGATAGCATCCGACAATTGTTCATGTACTAATTAAAATGCAGGGAAGAAGTATAAAACTAACCTGGTTCATCTCTGATACAAGTTGATTCAAAATCTTCAAGCCAATTGCATAATGGTCAGGAGATCCCTGGGAAAAAATATGTTTTGTGTATGAGCAAAAATACTTGTAAGCATTACATGATATCAAAAGGGAGATAGAACCTTTTGAAAAGGCAGCTTAACCAAAATTGATCCACAAAAAATTGCAAGAACAGAACTTCTGAATTAAAAATATATATTATGCAAGCCATGTACAGTCAGCATAAGGGCATACAGAATTGGGGGCATCATACTACGATATTGTAACATAAACTAATGCAATCATTATGTATATAAAACAGATTCGACAATCAGATAGAGCTGCAGGGAAGGTCAGAATAATGTAGCATGGAAGAGAAAAAAATATATGATAACAATCTTATAACAATCTTGCAGCAAATAGAGATTAGTGAGAAAATAAAATATGGTAGGCAGCTCTTTAATGAAAATCAGGAGCAAAAGGCAGTGGAGAATCATGTGGTAAAGAGGCAAGCCTCCTGAAGGTCACGCTAAAAGGAAATATGAGTTCACTAAAGTTGGAAATCATTCTTTGCGAAAGCAGGTACTAATTAGCTCAGAGGAAATTGCACAGGGTTCGAAATTGTTGTCAATTCTCCACATAAGTAGATCAATGCAAGTCTTTGTAACTTTTTGAGACTAGAATTGTCATACAGCAGCCAGAGATAAGCCCACACAAACAGTTCAGAGAGGAATTAAAGAAGGGATGTTGGGTCCATTTAATGAACTTTCTCTTGTTTTAATCACATTATTTATTCTTCCGACAACATTTTATTTATAGATTTCATTTTCTGAAGGAATCCCACCAATTTGTTTGGTTCTCCTTATTTTCAAAGAAAGATGGTTTTCTTCTATTGAGAAAGCTAAATCTCAATATATCTACATCAGTGTTGGAAGGCCATAGGCTACTAAAAACTTCCTAGGATACACGGACTTAAGTATCAACTAATGATGTTGTTGCCTGGTATGCCCAAAAACTGTTATTGCACTATATCCCCCAAGTTCCCTAATTATTAATACAGCGCCTAGTAAAGAACCTTCAGGTGCATCTTATGCATTCATGATAATCTCCAAACATGGATCAGAATACTGGTGGCAAGTTGAGGAAGAAAATAAGAATTAGAATAAACAAGGATCTGGCAGACATATTTTCTTTACCGTGTATGCAAGATGAGAAAGAACTCTTGGCATGAATAACAGAGGAAGCGGAGAACCATAAAATTATGTAAAATGATAATTACAACCCAAAAGGCCCAAACAAAAATCAACATATAGAGTGCATATTTGATATTTCTATACACACATAGATATGCATAACAAAGGTACATGCAAAGCAAGAATTAGGAGGGGCAGTTCTATATCTGATGTTATATCACCTGGCTCAAAAAGTTCATTGACTCTTTAACAACATCTTTGAATCTGTCATCATCCAACCACCCGAACTTTGTAACTCGACATAACAGTAGAATCAAAGAGGCAGTCACGAAAGACTCCAATTTTGGTCCTCTGGTGGCCAAATAGTTAATGACGTAATTTCCTACAAAAAAAAACAATCATAGCGCTCAATTTGGTCCATACAATAAATTTAAAAGGATACATGTGTTATAGAAGTTTGCAAAGTTTATCATACGGAGAATGCCATCTTTGATCTCTCAAATTAGAAAAGTGAAGTGAAGAATGGGTATATAGTAAAACAAGAAATTTACGGATATCTAGACGGAGCTGTAATGCAAGACTATGTTCAGTCACTTGCTTCAACAAACTCGAACTGGCCAGCATCAGTGCATAAGGAGTCAATGCATTATCCAGAATGTACTGGCATTGTGAAATGTACTCTGTGTTGACAGAAAAACACTTCAAAGTGTTCTCGGCATGTGCTCTCTCTACCGAGTCCTGTGAATTGTACAGCCTCTCACACAAAGCCTCCAACTGTGACAATTCCATTGTTAGCAACACCTGAAAATGGCAATCATGCTCCACTATGAACCAATTGCATGAATGAAGGTTTTCATAATCTATTATGAACTCAAATGGCAAAAGGTAGAGTTGAACCAATCCTCCTAAAGCCATTTCCAAATCTCTCCATAAAATTATTGCACATTTCTATTTTCTACCATCTCCCACTGAGAAAAACTACAACCAGTCCATAGAGGCTATTTACACTTCCAACATTTTTCAACAACCAAGCGGTGCAAGAACAAGACGCAACCAAGTACCAAACAGTTCATATCTTGAGTTGCGTCCAACAAAAACACAGCACAAGCACAAAGTAGAGCTCCAAATGATTTCTGGAGGGATCAGAAACCGATCATCGCGTCACGATTTCTCAATTTCTAATCTACTGAAACCCAAACTCAACCGGCGAAAACAGTATCACCGCAATGAAACTCAATACGAATGATTCCAGCGACGAACCCGAAAACCGATTCTAGATTTCGAACTTGCAAATTTTTCCTGGAAAACGACAGAAAATCCACAGAAACCTAGCACAAATCGACTCAGCGCAATGGCAACAGCTCGGAAACGGTTTCACCAGAAGAATCAGTGATCGATCGTTTTCACAGCGAAGAGGCACAAACGGAGAAATGGATAGAGAAATGAGAAATACCTTACGATCTCCAGATCCAAAACCCTAGTGCTCAGTGAGCTCAAGTACGGTTCTTGTTCACTTTAATGAAGGAAAATAGAGAACATCGAAAGTGGAGGAGCAGAGCGATTCGGTTTTTGGCTTCTTAGAGCATGTACAACAAGAACCTTGGTCAGGGAGTGGGAGTGCATACCTTGTGCTGACTGGACAAAAGTCAGGGAGTGGGAGTGCACAATAGTGGGTGTTTTGCAACAGTGCTGAACCTTGAGGTCCTGGGAGTGTAGAACAGTGCTGACTGGATTATTAATTTGTTATTTTCCTGTTTTATTTAATTCGTTATCAGAAACCGTTTAATTTAGTCATAATTTAAACAATTTTGGAAATAAATAATTAAAGACAATCAATAATTAATAAATTCAACACGAATAGAAATGAACTTCTAATTTTATTCAATCCACTTTAATACAACCCAAAACAAAATACAAGTTCAAGATGTTCCGGCGTCATCTGGTGGTGGGGGTTGTTTTCGAAAATCTTCAATTTGGGCTTCAAGGCTACTGATGAGTCTTCGCACTTGGGTCTTGCAAAACTTATGCTCTTCCAACTTGTCTTCGTCGTAGGAAGATGTGTCCTTCTCCACCAGGGTCTTGTAATAAATGATGTTTGATTCCCACTATTGGGTTAATGAGTGCATGAGGCGATGCGCTTCTACAATTTGTTCGCGACGTGAACGTTCAGCATCCACCCGTGATTTTTCCAGCTCGACGAAGGCAGACATTTGGGCCGTGAAGACGACCCCCTTCTTTGCGGCCTTCGCTGCCTTCTTCCCTTGCGGTCGGCGAGGGGGACTTGGGTCGGCCTCGGGGGATGGGGGTGTGTCGCTGAGAGGGACCTGAGTCCCCTCGTAGTTCTCGCTTCCTCCCCATTCTGGTGGTTGGGACTCACCACTGAGAGGTGTGCCCTCCTCCCCTGTGCTTGTGGGTGGGGTTGAGTTGTAAGCCCCAGCCTCATCCAACCACTGTCGTTGTTGGCGTACTTGACGGCGGACAGTTCCCATTGTGCCCTCCTCGGCACTGAACTTCTCATTGCCATCGAGCCTCCAGACCCAATGATCCAGGTCGAACTTTAGCGGGTGGTCACCCACTTTCCCATCTTTCTCCCACATTTCCTTCGCACGTCTCAAGTGCTCGTCGTCGTTTGCGCCGCTCGCCTTCTCGTCCCTTGACCTCTTCAAATAGCCGAGCATCCTCCTTGTCTGGCTTGAACCTCTGAGCCAACGTTTCTTGATGGCTGCCCAGCGGCGAGGTGGGTAACGGCTCTGGTCGTTGTATTTCCTCTGCACTGAGCACCAGAATGTGTTGCCGGTTTGCGAGTTGCCCTTGACGCCGTCTCTTGATGTTGCTAACCAGCAAGTTATGAGCCAGTTGTCCTCCTCCTTGCTGAATGGCCGGCCATCCGCCTCTGGTTCTACCGGTTGGTCTCGGGGTTGGCCTCGGGCAGGGGCTCGGGCTCGGGCTCGGCCAGGGGCTCGGCCTCGTCGTTGGGAAGAGGATGGTTGGGGGGTTTCTACGTCGGGTAGTGGATGACCCTCGTAGTTGTAGAATTGGGGTCCCATGCCCCATTGTGATTGTGACTCTGGTGGGGGCATGTTCCATTGTTCTAGTGGGGGCATGTTCCATTGTGATTGCACTTGGAACCCTTGTGGGGGCAGTTGGAACCCTGGCGCCATTTGGTAATGTGGGTTACTGGTTTGCCCTGACAAAAATATTTATACATTAAATTAAGTGCTCAAAAATTTAATACAAGAAAAATTATACATTAAATCAAGTGCTCAAAAATAAAATAAGTGCAAATAATTAATCAAAAAAATGAATACAATGCATTAATACAATAAAATAAGTTTGCACTAACCTGAACTCGACCCCGGGTTCGAGCTTGGGGAGTGGGAGCGAGGGCCCGTCAGAATGTCTCCGAAACCTCGTGCCAGTTCGTCCGGGGTGAATTCTCGTTCGTCCCCAAATGAGTGTGCACGAGACCCAGCGTCGCCCGACATTTTTCGCGAGAATAATTGAAACGAGAGAGGAGAAGTTGGGAAGGAGAGAGTGAAGTTGGATAGTTGAAGTAGGAAGTGGTGTGGAAAATATGAGAGGAAAGGGGTATTTATAGGGTTTTATTTGGTGATTTTTGAATTAAAAAAAAAACTAGCCGTTTGAGGTGCAACGGTCGGGACACGTGGCACGCCCACAGGCTGCCAGCGCAGCTGGAGCGCGCAGGCGCGTCCAACGCGCTCGGCCAGCGATTGCGGAGCGGGAGCGGGAGATTGGGAGCGGGACCGGGACCGGGATTTTGGGCGTCTGCAGCGGACCGGCCAGCGGGGAACGTTCCCGGAACGCGCGAAATGGGGCGCGGGCGCGCTCCGTTGTTCTTGCTCTTACACTACCGGGGGAACGTGTTTTTGGCCAGAGAGGACGATATGATGTTAGTCGAGAGCACGACTTACTCAGACCGACACCGTTGGATTGAAGTACTTTTTTCTGTGATACATGCTAATGTTTTTGCTCGTCAGTCATGGTTTCTATAAACGTCTTTTATATAGCGACCGAATTACGTCTCTGGATCACGAATCACGATTCGTCTGATTTGTGGTTTGTGAGTCGTGCGTTGTGGGGTGCGTGATTCGCGAGTCGCGTTACGAATCGCGTCTCACAATTGTGAGTCGTTGGTTCGCGATTCGCAGGGGTCCAATCACGTGGTGACACGGGGCCATCGGGAGAAAAAAGTCAGACGTTGGAAACGCTCCCAATAGCAGCCGATATATTTTTTTTTCTATTTTTTATTAAATTAAATACAACAAAAAATATTTTTACCACCTATAAGTACATATTCCCCCATTCATCAGACCACACACACTTCTGCCAATTTCTTCTTAATTCTCTCTCAACTCTCACTCTAAAATTATCCACATCCTCTCAAAAAAAAACTGATAAAAAATGTTCAACAATTCGACTCAAGCGTCGTCCTTAAGGATAACCAAGACTACACGTCGGACGCACCAGATGATCAGGAGGTCAACACATCTCTAGCAGTCGGCTTTCAAGAGATGTTGAACACACCGAGCAATCCTCCGCCATTCAACCCTGTTGTTGGTTCTTGGGATCCTACCGCTTTCAATGCATTCATGCAACAACGTTGGAACCTAGGTACATTCCAACAACATCGTCTTTAATTTCATTAATTGATTTTTTAAAATTACATTATGTTGTCAAGTGCTTTCTATCATTTTTTTTATTTTACTATTTATGATGTTGAATGCATTCAAACCAAGGTGCATTCCAACAACTGGTCAACCCTGTTGTATTCCGATCAGCTACTTTCAACCTCCCGTCTTACAACCCCTCTTCAACTGATACGGGTATGCCGGGGCCACCCAATATCATCAACAACACATCCCCGGTAATAGCGTCACCCGGATGTCGTCTACGTCGTCCTTTATCGGCCCAAGACAACGAAAGAAGCCGGCAGCAGATAGAAGAAGGAAATGGCTCCCCGAGGTGGACAACATGATCAAAATCTAGATTCGCACAACCAAAGACCCCGTTAAGGGAAACTCCCAAAATGGAAGTTCCCTCTACGGCATAGTTGTTAAGCAGTTCTGGAAGGAGGGTAAGTTCAACCCTTATGATTGGACTTGGAAATCCATAAGGAGTCATTGGAATAGGCAGGCGCCTCAAGTATAGAGGTACATACACATTTGGAGAGACTTAAAGTCCGTTCCACACAGCGGATGGGACGGCGAAAGGTACAAACAGGAGGCCAGAGACATATATTGAGCCACGACGAAGGAGAATGAGCCTAGGGATTTCAGCATTGACCATTGGATCGAGTTGTTGGAATTCGAAGACAAATTCTAGGCGGAGGAAGGCACGGTCGGGGTTGTACGGCGACGATTGGACGAGGCCGGCAATTACAACGCAACCTCACCCAATTCACTTCCCACCAATGATGAACATGTTACAGCTCTCGGTGATGAGTCTCAACCTGTTGGGTTATCCTCCGATCCGATCAAGGGACCAAGTACCCCAAGTGCTTCTCGAAATGTACAAGAGCGCAGGATGGGTCAAAAGGTCGCGGAGAGGAAGGGGAAGGGTGTTCAAGACAAATTAGAGGTCATCACCCAAATGGAAAAAGTCAAGACCAAGAAGGGAAAAGTCATTTTGAGTCTAGACGATAAATTCAAGAAGTATTCCGCCGAATACAACAGATTGAAGGAGAAGAACGTGTCAGACTTCGACGAGGAGAAGCTGATCAATCACGTGAAGCTGAAGTCTTTGTTGATGGCGCAATGTGAGAAGATCCAAGCTCACATTTCGAAGCTCCAATAAATTGTACCACTTTTATTTCATTAATTAATGTATTATTTGATATTTATTTTTTAATTAATTAATTAATGCATTTTAGTTATTTTATTATTTTATTACTTAATTTTATTTCAATTTTATTTAGTATTTACTATTTTAAATCTGAATTAAACAAATTTAGCAAAAGAATAATTAATTATATAGTCAGCATTCACTCAACATTTCTGTAAATCATGATTCTCATACATGATCCTCACACTGAAGAACACAACTCAGTTTAAGAGGCGCGCATCACAGTTATTCCTAGTCACTACATGATTCTCAAGATGTGATCCTCATATGTGATCCTTTCCACTGTATATGCTCTTATGAGGTAAAGATAATAGCATCTCGTCATATCATTTTCACCTAATTATGTTTAACTAATTTATTCTACTGAGAGCATTCGTAGTCACTGATGGAATGTTTCCATGTTGGGGTCGGCGTTTTATAAACGCCAACAAAATCGAAATGCATGAGGCATTTTTCACAAGACGTTAACGTTATCGTCGCGTGAAAAAGTCGACCGTCATAGCTATGTTGACCGTTGACCATATTCGCCCCAAATGTTGGAAATGAACTTGGTGGCGCCACATGGCGACGCAGTTACATTTCCCTTACCCAAAATTTCCTATTTAAATTTCACGATCTTCCTCCAAATTCACAACACTCTCCTATTACTATTGTATATACTACTCCTTTATATTTATTTGATAATGAATATGAATTTCGATACATTCGCTTTTGTTGCAGACTACACCGTTCTGGCAACGCAAGAAACAGAATTTGGTGATGGTGTGACATCGCTATTGTTTGGGCGGCGGGCCCAATGCTACAGCACGTTCTGAAGTACAACTTCAGAATCCGCCTTCGGGAGATTCCAACCCATCGAAACCGAAAAGAATGTGCATCAAATGAAGTGTGATGAGGATGTATTTCTTGTTCGTGCTTGGATGGTTAACTCATTTGACTCCATACAAGGGAACAGTAATTAGAAATACGGATAATGAGAGGACATTGGGACCGAGGTTGGTTTTATGCGAGGACCCACATATCCGGTGGGTACGGTAAGAATTGAAAAGACCATTGGAAACAGGTGAACCCGAGAGTCATGAAGTTCCAAGAATACTACACACATATAATCAACGATTGTCGAAGCAGGTGATTCGATGACCAAGTAATGCAGCTAACTAAGGAGATATATAAGAGAGAGTTTGTATGGAAACATAGGTGGAATCTTGTAAAAGATCAACCGAAGTGGACAAACGACACTTTAGACCACCTCATTCAACATTGGACGACCCGTCAAACCAGTTTCAAGCTAATCCAGCAAGCGAACTTGGGTTGACGAGCACGGGTCCTACAGCGAGAGCGAGAACGCATATGGGACGAGCTTTGCATCATATGTTTTCCTATTGGTCAGAAGGCTGTCAAAGCTGTGAGGAACAATGACAAAGGGAAAGTGACAACGTTAGTGAAAGCGGATATCTCTGAAGGAGTACGAGAGCTTGTAAACATTTAGAAGGAGGCATAAGCATATATTATGCAATCTACGATTGAAAAGCGCAAGCTCATGGCCGACCCACAACCGTACTTCGAGCTTTACAAAGAAAAGTGGGCAAGGGACACTTCGGTAATGTCTCATGAGGAACGTTCGGCACACTGGGCAGTCATTACGGCCTTAGCATAGAAGCTTTGAATGTGACAAAAAGGATCTTTCCCATTATTATATATTTTCTTTTTTTTTCATTATTATATATTTTCTCGTCGTTTTTAAATTTCTGTTGTCTGATTATGCAATCTAATGAAACTTTCCTTTGAATATCCACTACATTTGCGTTGAATTTCTGTTTAATTTGCATTATATTTCGGTCCAATTTCATTAAAATTTCACTTTCATTCCATTCTCCTCGTTTTACGTGACATTATTACCCATCATTACATTATTACCGAAATACCTTTATTTCAGCCGACGGATTGTTGGTGTTTTCTCCAAATCCGCACCTATAAATACATCCTCATCCTTCCACCAAAATCACACCAATCGACATTGATGAATGTAAATGTGTCCTAGTTAATTTAACCATTTCCCTATATTTTTATCTTGTTTGTGCCTTGTTTTTTTACATTTAACATTATTTAACAACTACGCAAAACCTTGTTCATTGTCGATATTTTTCTTTTATTCCAAAAATATTCATGATTGATCTTGTTTTGTAGGTCGCGAAAAAGAAAAATATGAGTGAAAAAATGAGTTCAATCAGAGCTAAAACAGAGCGGGTATGAACAATTGAAGTTTAAATACAAAAGTGGAAAAGGTGGCAGCCGATCCCATTCCAGTGTTGCGCAGCGCAAGCCAAGTTCATGAGCCGGCACATTCACTATCGTGTGCTCGGTTGACTTATGTTTGAGAGAGATTCGGTTGTCCGTGCCAGGTTCACTGACTTTTCCCCACAGCTGATAGATCAGTTGACTGCGAGATCTACGGCTCTAAAGCCAGTTACAGGCTGGAACTCATGTACCCGTCTGCACTTGATCCGACTGCACAACTCACCCATTATTGTGCGCGTGACTCCTCAAGTTGGTGTGTGTGAATGGTTAACGGGACATTTTTTTTTCTTTCTAGGGAAACCTATATAATAGGGCTTCAGAAGAGATTTTTTTAGATCGGAATTTTTACACATAATTTTAATTTCAATAACATTTTTCATTTTCTCTATTTTGTTTTTCTTCTCTTTTTTTTGTTCTTAGCTTGTTCTTCATTTTGAAGCGTGTTTCTACCATCTAAGACCATAGTTTTGACTATCCAAGGAGGATTCAAGCTTTCATGAAGCCTCCTACCATCTCCAACTTCTCCATTTTCATGGGCTAAAGCTTTGGAGAGTTGGAGATGGTGGGTTTACAAACTATGGGAGTTTTTGAATGGGTTTCCTAACTCAATCTTGGTTTCATCTCTTACTCTTCTTTATGTTTGTTGTAAAGCTAGGATTTTTGGATTGTTTGAGTATGATTGTGAATCCATGACCTTGGATTTGAATCCTTGGTCATGAATATTGTGTAAATGTTGAGTTCCTCTAATTTAATGCATGGTTTGAAGATTATTTTGGTTTTAGTGATGTTTATGGCATGATTTGGGTTCGTTGAGCTAAATTAGAATTCAATTGCGTGTATGAGTATTTATCTATATTTAAGCTTCTCGATGTATATTCATGATTCTCTTACTTTGTGTTCGAAATTTAATGTTTTTAAACTCGATTTCATGTGCTAGCTATTTCATCTCTTGGGTGTATGTCAAATTATAGGTTAGAGTTGGTAAAAATACAAACTTTGGCCATTTAGTGAACTTATCTAGGATTTCCCACATTCACATGTCTTGTTTCCCTATTGACGAGATAGAAATATGTTAGGATGTGTTTTCTCGATTCTCTTGTGTGTTTCAAGCCGGCCGAACGATTTAAGAATTTCCCATAATTATTGTGTGTGCTACGCAGATTGATGTTTGAAGCAAACCATATTCTTTATTGTTTTTTTCCGATGATTGGTGGTTCGCATATCGGCCCGGAAAATGGTCTTGTGCCCCTCCCTGTGACTAATATGTGGTTGATTTCATGATATCGCATACATATGACCTTAAGTGTTCTAAGACCATAAGGAAAATATTTATCAATGATGCCCTACGGTTTTAGCATAGAAATAGTACGACAAGCATACTGACCGTCAAGTAGTATTTTCGAATTAAGTCCAGATTATCGTACCCAAGGGAGCACAAAACGAGCAATCTCTATTCGAAGTTTCTATTAAGCTATTTTGTTCAGTAAATGGTTTTTGTTTTCGAACATGTAAAAGTGAACAATAATTTAAATGTAAACAAGTACTCAGGCAATTCAAAGAGAAGTTTGAATTAGAGGAAAATATAATCTAAGGTATGGGTTCATAGAGATCATTCCAATGCATTGAATACTGATAAACGTTGTAAAATTGTTTGATTTTAAGGGCAATGAACTGTCACGAAGCTAGTCCTAACTTCTCTCGAATGATTCAGACCCTATTGAAAGCTAACCTCCCAGTTCTCCCAAATCTAGATATAGGAAGTCCCAAAGCACTAAGTTCTCCGACTGTTTCTAACTTTCAGTACAAAACCTATAGCTATTGCAATTATGTTAATCTAGTTATCCCTAATCTAGATTTAAACCCAACTTATATTTGATTTTAGAACAATTGCAATCCTCATATAACGAGTGTTGAATTGCAATTCCTATCATCTATCAAGCCTACACGGGATATAGAGCACTAAGTGAAAATCAAACACAAACCCTAAATTCAAAACAAGCATCACAATATTCATAACATTCAACGTATTGAAAATCAAATCTCTAATCCCCCATAACCCTAGATTATGGGGGTTTAGTTGTTCATGGAGAAAAATGAAGAAGACATGGATGAACTCCAATAAACAAACTTCATATTGAGAAAGTTTAGAGAATCACAATACCAAAATAAGATTACAAGATGTTCTTCAATGTTTCAATCCCCAAAATCCAATCTTTCCCCTCTCCTAAACTCTTAGATGCTCCCAAATACAAGTCTTTTCTCTTAAAAATAGCAACCTAAAAAATATGACCTAATCTTCTATTTAAAGGCGCAAAAAACACGTGGAGAAATCTGCCTAGTTGCGTGTAATGACCACTCTCGGTCAACGCCAGTCAAACCTGCGAAAAACAGGAAAATTTAAAAAATTTGAGCAGGCACTGAATTGAACAGGGATTGGACCCCGAGGGTCATATCGGACTTAAGTTGACCCCGTTATTGACCAAAGTGAGTTACGGGGGACTCAGGGCAACTTTCTGATCAATTTGGGAAATGTTGACTTTTCACTGGAAAAGTCAACCGAGCGACGTTTTGGTCCATTCGAGGACCGTTTTGGATCCGAAAAGCTTAGCCGTCGTCGCAGCGGTCTTAGTTGAGCCGTTTCCTTGTGGCCCGCCAAGTTTCGTAATTTTTGGGAAAAAGTGCCCGTTCGGGGCCCGAAACGTCCGATTTTCGCGAAACTGATTGAAAAATATCAACTAGATATTTTCCAAAAGGTGTGGGACCCACCTTGACACATGTCCTAAAGGTGGTGGTGTTAGTTTTGGGGGGAAATTGTGTGGAGGAGAATAGTTGGCCGAGTATGAGGTTTTAAAGGAGGAAAATTAGTTTTGTTGTTAGTTTAATTAAATTAGAAATTAGAAGAGAGGTTTTAGAGAGAGAAGGAGAAGGAGAAGAAGAGAGAAGAAGGGAGGTTGAGCTAGGGTTTGTGATCGAGCCCTTGGATCGAGTCAAAGCAAAGAGAAATCCCGTTCCCCTCGTTCTCCTCTACGGTAATACCCGAACCGATTCTCGTTTTAGTTATTTTCTTGGAAGCTAGGGTTTGAGTATAAACTAAGGCTTAGGGTTGTGTAGAGTGTGGGGAGGTGTTGGAGACGTTTTAGAGGTGTTTGGGGGTTTAATTTCACGTTTTCCGGTGACCGGAGGCTCGGGAGGAGCTCCGGCCACCGTGGGTGGTGGCCGGCCGGCCATGAGGTGGCTGGCCGGAGCTGGCAGCAGCCACCACATGGTGGCCGAGCCTCCCCTTAAACCATAGGGTCTCGGCCAAGTAGTGTGGGTGGGGCCCACATACTCGGGTGCTCGGGTTTTATCGTTCGGGTGGTTTAAAACGTTTCCCGGACCATTTATCCTTAATCAAATCGAAATTTGGAATTAAATTGGAGAAGTTGTAATTAACGGGTTTTGGAAACTTTAAACGATAATTAATTGACTTAGAAGTCGGAATTTGATTCCGTCAAGTGCGTTGGGTTCCTTGAAATATTCTAAGACCGTAGAAACGAAAACGGGGGCTTTTGGAGCCCCGGAAGGCAATTAACCAAAACCCGGGCAGATTCGCCATGTCGGGCGAATCTGGCCGTTACGGGTCCTTTATCAACAATGTCGAGTAATTGGGAAGTTTGGGAGTGATCGACATTGTCGGGGTTAAGTTTGGGCATCGAGTTTATCGGTTTTCGGTTTATTCCTGCGAGTTGTTTAGTGACTTTAAATTGTGTTCCTTTAGATCGTGCCACGGACCGAGGCAAGGGAAAGATGGGTGAGTGACTGAGTTCATCACCGGAGCTCGTGGTTTGGCTTTTGGGAGAACACGCACGAGGTAGGGAAAAGTAGCCGGATCTCGGCCCTGACTGGGGAAAGTTAACAGTAGAATTGCATGTGACACCGGGGTGTCGTGGGTTGATGTAGGTTTATTTTAAATATTAGAAAAACATGATACGGGATCGTAGTAATTATTAGAAATGCATGATACGGGATCATAGCGAGTATGAGAAAAGCATGTGACACTTAGTAGTGCCGTAGGAGCAGAGAACTTAGCGTAATTGATTTACTGGAGGCATATGACCATGCCCGGAGGTTGTTTGTGAAACTAGTGATCTTAGGACTGTTGGAGGCATCGAGTATGCCGGAGGTTGTTGTGCGTTATTTATTGTTGAGTTTGGGTGGCCTTGAGAGCCCGTGTTATTTATTGTTGAGTTTGTGCGGCCTTGAGAGCCCGTGTTATTTATTGTTGAGTTTGGGCGGCCTTGAGAGCCCGTGTTATTTATTGTTGAGTTTGGGTGGCCTTGAGAGCCCGTGTTATTTATTGTTGAGTTTGGGTGGTCTTGAGAGCCCGTGCTATTTATTGTTGAGTTTGGGCGGCCTTGAGAGCCCGTGTTATTTATTGTTGAGTTTGGGCCTTGAGAGCCCGTGTATTTAAATTGGTGTCTTGGGTGGCCCTGAGTGCCCGTGTCTTACTGTTGATGTTTTGGGGTGGCCGTGAGTGTCGTGGGGTTGTTGAACCCGAGTCACGACCGTTGGTGTGTCTTGAGTGGCAATGAGTGCCGTGGGGTTGTTGAACCCGAGTCTTGACCGTTGGTGTGTCTTGAGTGGCAGTGAGTGCCCGTGGGGTTGTTGAACCCGAGTCTTGATTTTTGAGGTGTCTTGAGTAGCCTTGAGTGCCTGTGTGATTGAACTTGCCTGTGATTGTGATTGTGGTTACCTGAAGTTGTGAGTTCTAAAGGTCGACAGCCTGATCCGACTTAGTGTCGATGAATTGCGAGTTCTAAAGGTCGACAGCCTGATCCGACTTAGTGTCGATGAATTGCGAGTTCTAAAGGTCGACAGCCTGATCCGACTTAGTGTCGATGAATTGCGAGTTCTAAAGGTCGACAGCCTGATCCGACTTCGTGTCGAGGAATTGCGATAGGTCGATCCCTGACCTGATTGAGATTGGTTACTGAGCAGCTGGTGTGCGATCCTTTGTGATCTTGTTTGACGTTGCGTAGTCTTTCTGTCGTGTCCTTGGAGGAGGTCGTCGATAGTTGTGTCGGGTCTACGTGGTGTTATCGAGTGTTGGGTCTGTTGAGGAAAGTAACGGGTTGTGGGTCAGTTGGGTACTTGAGTTGGGGACTGTAGTCCCGGTGTTGGGTTTGGTTTTAGTGTTACTGGCTTTATCTGCTAATTATGCCGTAGTCAGTCTGTTATCCGCGGTGGTGAGCGAACGCTCACCCCTAGCTGCTTTTCCTACATGTATCGCTCGTAGGCTGGACTAGGTGAGCTTCTGAAGCTTGAAGAGCTTGAAGCGGGTTTCTGGGAGTTTGAGTCTAGCGACGGATACCTTGTTTTTAGTCCACTTGTTGGGACGTGTTTTAAACTGTATTTATTATTTTGTTGAACAAATGGTACTTTTAAAGTGTTTAATGAAAACAGGTTTTCAAGTGTTTCTATGTTTTAAAATGTTCGCGTCCCTAGTTCGGTTTTACTGAAATTGGGGCGTGACATTGCGCGTCACGGACTGGGGGCCGGACCGCGCACGAGCTCGTTGTGGACTGGGTGGCGGTCTGTCGGTGAAGGGGTATCAGATCAGCGAGCTTGGGAGGCGTTCCCTCGCAGTCCGCTGGCGAGCCCGCTACGAAGTGGGTCATAGTTCATTGGCGAAGGGGTATCAGATCAGCAAGGTTAGGAGGCGCTCCCTCGTGGTCCGCTGTTGAGCCCGCTGCGGCCTGAAGGTCAGACCGGCTCTAGGACCTCTCTAAACTGACTTTTGGAATTTTCGCTCAATTTCTCTTTGAATTCTCATTTTCTCCTAGAGAAGTATTATTTACACATAATGGAGGGAAATTGCATCAAAACATATCAATCCTGGACTAAAAAGCTCAATATGTGGGCTTAAAACATCAAAAACCGATGCATTTTGCATCCACGTCAACACCCTACACTTAAGCTTTTCTCGCCCGAGAAAATTAAACAAGAAGATATAACTAAGATAAAACCGGTTAAAGCCTGAGGTTCACCTCGATAGGAAGTTTCTGGTACTCCTTTATTCAAGACATTAAATGTAAAGATGCACGTGCAATGCATTAATCCTAAATCTAATGCATTCCTAAAACACACTATATGATGCATACAAAAAGGCACAAAATAGGTTAATGTCGAATACTTGTGCATAGGGGACCAAAAGGACTTTCTCAAAGTCGCCACATGCCCAAAACCCTTACACATATCAAAGAAGCATATAGACAAATGAAAGCAGTTTAGTGTGATGCTACTCACACTAAAGAATAATTTTTCTCATTTAAACTCGCATTTTCTCTTTCACTCTAATAGTGTGGTTCCTCTTTTTCTTATACACGGAGCTTAGAGATTCATCTGCTATCATGTTAGACTCATCTCCACTAATTTGTAAGCAATCATGGTCACTTAAGAATCACAAAAGTCTTTAATTAGGCGTGTAATGTAAGGCTTGGCATAGGGTGTGGAAGAAATATGAAAAGAAGCTCAAGTAATTGCCTCGTGACAAAAGTACCTCAATCTCACACCCAAAAATGTTTCACACATCTCCAAACCTCGTTTGTGCACGATCCAACCTTTTCCTTTTATTGAATATCTAATGGTAGCATTATTATGCCAACATATATATATATATATATATATATATATATATATATATATATATATATATATATATATATTCTTTAGATACTAGCTATCCAAATTCTCACCGCCTTGATCCAATCCAACATGTTTTACACCACACTTATCATTTTCATTAGGGAGATAAAATTGTCTGATTTTCCCTCTTTTTCATTTTTTTTTCTTTTTAGGGTAAGGCTATAATGAATTTGTTTTTCTTTTCAATACAATCCAATGACATACAAATACATTCATTTTTTCTATCTCTTTCAATCATCAACGTCCCAAATAATAATCACTCTCAATGAAGCATCTAAGCCAATAGATACTAGTTCAAATACAACGAGGATATATAACATAAACGAAAGACACATAGGATTGTAATGTTTGGGTTAGAAATGAAAGGCTAAGGCTCAAACGGGGTAACTAAGAGATAAATCATACAAAGGTAGGCAATTTTTGGCTCAAACAGTCCATAGATGGCCTAAAATCATTTTCCTAAATAACCATGTTCCTTATTCTTATTTTGCCTCGAATGGATCATACATGTAGTTCTAGACTTAATTTACTATGCATAGGAATAAGAGGAATACAACACTAGTTCTAGCAAACACTCAAAATGCAAGTGGAAGAGTTATTCCTAATGCATGTGCTTTCACTACTTATTTGATTCATTCATGCTCATATACTAGTTTATCTATGCAAGGAAATACGTAAGTGCAAAAAATCAATCATCGAAACCTGAAGACATACATGAGCACACAAATACAAACACAATGCAAACACAATGCAATGCAAGACATTGTGTTTAAAAACACGAAATGATGCATGAGCACACAAATACAAACACAATGCAATGCAAGGCATACCCCCACCCCACACTTTAAAGCTAACCATTGTCATTAGTGCGACTCTAAAGATATGCGCCCAATATATGATAACAAATAAGCACCCCACACTTATAGTCAACAAGTATACAATTCACACAACCCTATGTGAACCACACTGATCAAACCAGGAGTAAACCTCATCAAGGCGTGTATCCTTTCTTTGTAAATGTCACGCCCCAATTTCAGTAAAACCGAACTAGGGACGCGAACATTTAAAACATAAAAACACTTGAAAACCTGTTTTCATTAAACACTTTAAAAGTACCATTTGTTCAACAAAATAATAAATACAGTTTAAAACACGTCCTAACAAGTGGACAAAAGCACACGGTATCCGTCACTAGACTCAAAAGACAAAACCCGAACTCCGCTCCTAGCTCCACAAGCTTCGAGAGCTCACCTAGTCCGTCCCACGAACAGTACCTGTAGGAAAAGCAGCTAGGGGTGAGCGTTCGCTCACCACCACGGATAACAGACTGACTACGACATAATTAGCAGACAAAGCAAATAACACCACCAACAACTCAACACCGGGGAAACCATCCCCAACCCAAGTACTCTAACTGAACATACAACCACTGTTGCCTTCCCCGACCAGATCGACACCCTGACACGTAAAATAGACCGACACGACCATTGACGACCTCTTCCAAAGACTCAAAAGAAGGTTACGCAACACCAAATAGCATCACAAGGGATCACACACCAACCAACATCACAAAGGATCGCACACCAAAACAAGATCGCAAAGGATCGCAAACCAGCTGCCAAGAACGCCCTTCCGGGACTCTAACCCGGTCAGGCCAACCCAAGAATGCTGCAACTTACCGGGACTCTAACCCGTAAGCCAGCCGGAAAATGCTGAAACTTACCGAGACTCTAACTCGTAAGCCAGCCGAAGAATGCTGCAACTTGCCGGGACTCTAACCCGCAAGCCAGCCAAGTACGCTCACAAACCCAAACCACACACGCGCGGCCAGGACCCCTTTATTGGCGGGCGGGTCCCCTACCCCGTCTGAACATGCAGACACGTGTGCTCGTGGACCCCCGTTTCAGGAAGCGGGCCCCCAACCTCCGGTAACCACAAACACAATCACAATCACAAGCAAGTTCAACAACCAATAATGACACAAGTTCAACACTCACAGGCACTCATGGCCACCAAGACACCAACAGTAAAACTCGGACTCAACAGCCCCACAGGCACTCACGGCCTCCCAAGACACACCGACAGTAAGACACAGACTCAACAGTCCCACAGGCACTCGCGGCCTCCCAAGACACCAACCATTAAAACACGCTTGCAACTTACCGAGACTCTAACTCGTAAGCCAGCTAAGAAAGCTTGCAACCCCCCGAGACTCTAACTCGGTCAGGCCCGCCAAGGACACCAACCTTAGTACACGGCTCTCAAGCCACCCAAAACACCAGTTTAAATACACGGCTCTCATGGCCACCCAAAACACCAACAATTAACTACGGGCTCTCATGGCCACCCAAGACACCAATTTAAACAATCAACCTCCGGCTTAACCCAAGCCTCCAACAGTCCTAATATCAACAGTTTCTCAATCAACCTCCGGGCATGGTCATATGCCTCCAGTACTCCTAGTATCGATAAGTTCACATACAACCTCCGGGCATGGTCATATGCCTCCAGTAAAACAATTATCGCTAAGTTCTCTACTCCTACGACACTACTAAGTGTCACATGCCTTTCCAATAATTACTAAGTTCCCGTAACATGCCTTTCTGATAAACGCTACAATCCCGTATCATGCTTTTCTAATCTTTAAATAAAACTACTCAACCCACGACACCCCGGTGTCACATGCAATTCTACTGTTAACTTTCCCCAGTCAGGGCCGAGATCCGGCTACTTTTCCCTACCTCAACTGAAGAGCAACCGCTATGTCTCCTAGCTGCTGACGTCCTGGCTCGCTACCTCCGATCTTCTCTTCGATCGAAGCCGGACTCTAAATTTAACACGAAGCCACAAATCAAATAACGGTTCCACCGTTAAACTAAAGGTTACGATTAGTCTAGTTTAGAGCCGACAATTGCCCCTTAAGCTCGAGTGGGATAAAAGCGGGGTCACGGCGAATCGGGTTTGAGTACCCGAGCACCGAACCCGGTGCATGCGAGGTACGGTCCCAATGCACGAGGTCCGATTCAACGGTCCGCTTTTGTCCCTTTCTAAACCCAATTAGCAGTCTGTTTTAACTAGAGCTCCAGATTCGTTCAACTGCTCAAATTCCGTTTGAAATCCGTTTAACGTCTAGTTTAAACGTTCAGGTTCCAAATTTCAATCCAGTTTCGATCCAATATTCTTAACAAGAAAACCTTTTGCTCGACTCTGGTTTCGTTTTCCTTTTTGATTAAAACCGTTTTATTTCCAAAATTGATTCTCGTTTTTAAGCCCAAATTGATTTTTATATTCCTTCCATTTTAAAACCCTATCCTTTCCATTTAAAACCGTTTTCTTTTCCTTTTCTTAAGACTGATTTTCATTTTAATTCCTCTTTCTTTTCAAATTCCTTGATTTTGATTCCAATTAAATCCAACCCTAAGATCCAACGTTTTCAGTCCCAAATCACAAATTTAACTTTTAAATCCAAACTCGTTTAAAACATATTAACAACATCTCACTTTCATTGATTTCTTTACATTTCAGATTCAAAAGGGAAACGGTTTAAACCGAGCCAGATCCAGAACAAGGCAAGGACTACATTAAAGGGAAAAAACAACTCGGTAACGAAAAATAACAGGGACTCGGTTTTCACAACCGGCTGACCACCGGTAAGGGTGTAGCCGGCCGAAGTCTAACCGTAGGAAAACGAACGGTGGCGGGCGGTGGTGACCGTGGGCGCGACGGGGTGCGGCTGAGGGTTTCCCCTCAGATCTGAACGAACCCGGCCGTAACTCGCCGAATCTGTGAGCGCCGGTGAGGAAGACAGAGAGGAGAGCGCTCAGGACGGGGGAGGCGAGAGGAGCTCGGGGACGGCGCCGGCGAGTCCGTCTTGGCTCTGGCCGTGCACGGCGACGGCGAGTCCGTGGAAGCGCGACAGAGCTCGGGCGGCGGCGATGGTGGTCGTGGCCGGTCGGAGATGAGGAGGAGGCTCGGTGGCCGGACTCGGGAGCGGTGGCGCCGTGGCTGGACGGAGATGAGAAGACGGTGAGTGAGGGCGGCGTGGCCGTGGTTGGACGGGGAATAGGGGCTCGGTGGTGGCGATGGTTGAATGGAGATGAGGGAGAGGTGAGGGAGAGGGTGGCGCCGGCGACCGGAGTTGAGAGGAGGGAGGGACGTCGGGTTCGAAGAAGACGAAGAAGAAGGAGTGAGGGAGGGAGAGGGTTCGGCGGCTGGAGAAGAGAATGAGGGGGGATTAGGGTTTGAGGAGGAGGGGTGGGGTTTAAATACCCTGGGCTAACCCGAGTTGGGCCTCGGCTGGGATTTGGGCCGCACGGCCCAAAACGCTGGTTGGCCTGCTCAGGTGGGGGTCGGGTCCTGCCTGGCCGGGTCTGCAGCTTGGGCCGGGTCCGGTCCGACCCAAATTTTTTTTTTTTTTTTTTTTTCCGGTCTTCACAGTAAACATACGCACACTTCCTCTCTAAGTGTTGTAATCTAGGTCGTTAGGGCAGCATGCTTATCATCCCCTTCCTGTTGAGGCCCTAGCCCTTCTGTTACTCCTTCCAACAGCTTTGTCATTCTAAAAACCGTCCCATCCACATAGTCAATGTTTCGAAATAAATGGTCCTCTTACGAGTCACTCCACATTCCCAAATATTGAGCTAGTTGGGTGGCAAGGGGCCCACAACCAATTTTCCCATCTCATCTCCTTGTCACATGTACTAGGTAATAAAAAACCATGCCCTCCAATGAATCACGAATCCCCCGGTCAAAAAAAATATACGACTTGGATCCCCTCTCCCACATATGGAGTATGCGAACACCCGATGGAAATACCCGAGGAAGGGGGTCTTAACCCAGATTGCAGTTGCGTTCCTTCCTAACCCTTTCCCTAGACCCATACAAATTTCGGCCCACATGTCTCCCACATTTTGGGTTATGGGGGGCATTCCTTCTTGAGGGGTGAACCCACATGCTAGACCAAATTCTCGCTCTGTAAGGCAAAAATACTTTCCACAAATGAGAAAAAATATGTGCCGAGATTCCATGCTGAAGGAAGAGATGAATTCCAATGTTAGGTCCTTGTAGGTGAACGGGTGTCATTGCGTTAGGTCTGGCCAACCGACGACTTCAAGACCTACAAAGAATTCGGCCCGACAAAGCAGAGTTTCGTCCATAAAAATTACATCTATAAAACGGTTGAGCAAAAATTATTTGTCCGAAAACTCCTACAATCGCTTAGCATGATGACATGGTCTGATCCATTACTAGTTAGATTGATCTTCCAATTCTCTTTTTTTGGTTATGCTCAAGAGACAACCACATTCATAGTGAATCAGGCTCCGTTGAAGGTTGTGGAAGGGACACCATTTTAGAAATGGCATGGGAAAAGCCCATTTTGTCCTTCTTAAAGATTTATGGTTGCGGGCCTTATGTGAAACGTTTGGTTTAGACTATGCTCGAACCAAGATCTTAGATATGCACCTTTGTGGGGTATCCCAAAGCAACAAGGGGATATTACTTCTACAAACCCAGTGAGAACATGATGTTCGTCACTCGGGATGAGGTCTTTATGGAAATGGAGTTTTGTTTTCAAAGATGTTAGTGGTAGGACTGTGCATCTTAAAGAAATTCAAGATGGTACATATCTGTTTGGACCACTAGACAACCCACTAGAACAGGAGCTAGAGGTGGTCGTAGAGCAACAAGCAAATCTTGTACCAATTCTGGAATGTCCAAAGCGATATGAAAGGTTCAGCCATCCACCAACTAGATATGGTATTTAGAGGTGACGGTGAGTTTATGGGGGATCACGATGATCCAACCACCTTTTAGGAAGCCATGTATAGACCTGACTCCGATTATGGCTAGGAGGCATGAGGGAGGAAATGCAATCCATGTCGGATGACCATGTCTTGGAATTGGTTGATCCCACCGATGGTGTAAAGACTATCAGATGCAAATGGATCTTCAAGGTGAAGATGGACATGGATGACAATCTTTTTACCTACAAAGCCCGACTGGTGGCGAAAGGTGTAAACGAATCCAAGGGATTGACTATAAGGAAATCTTCTCCCTAATGGCCACAGTTTTCTAAACGGAAGTTTGACTGAGGACATTTTATGTCTCAGCTAGAAGGTTTTGTTGTAAGTTTTTGAAATCCATTTCTGGATTGAAACAAGCTTCTCGGAGTTGGAACCTTCGTTTTTAAAATTTTGATCGCGTGATACTATTAAGAAAGATGTCACTTGGAATGTTACCCCGTGTAATCAGACATATTTTCTTTAATAGTTTCATTGAAGATTATACTAACAGTAATGCTTAATTGTATGATGATGATGAGATGTCAAACTTGATGTTCTGACTTGACTGTTGACATCTCACTATTAGAAGTATGAACAATACAATTAAGCATAAAGAAATCAAACTCACAGAGACACACAATTGTTTACCCAGTTCGGTACTTCATACCTACATCTAGGGGGACTTTGCCAGCGGAAAGGTTGTAATCAATCAACATACAAGTTCTTAGATCATCTAGATCAACCCTATGCTATTATTATAAAAATGACAAACCTAATTCTGAGACTCCCTCTGAACCGGAGATCCAATCTCAGTTCCACTCAACAAACACCTTCAGTCTCAAAATGCCCTTATTCTCCTGTGTTTGTCGTGCCTCGTCAAAGGCCACGATTATGCTCTTCTATGTTTGTTGTGGCTCTTCAATGACCACCATTTACCTCTACTACTTGATCAACTATTGATTCAAGTACGATCATATAACGCTCTCCTTCATTTACTTCATCATGAGTTCCTGTAGTATGCCTAGAAATCTCACTCCATAAATTGAGGACCATAAACTGTCCTCCACGTACTTGCACTTACGAATCTCGCTCACGATGTAGGTATTGATTTCTTCAAGAGATTCGAACGGAGCTTGAATGAATGACATGATATATATAGCTCCCATCGCCTTTTATCGTGACTCTTAAGGTTTCCTCATTCTCTAGAGTCACGATGAAGGTAAATCTTATTGCTTCCTTATTGTATTGTATCTATTGGAGAGATATTGTTGAAAAAGGAAACAAATCTTCTAACCGCATATGCATGGATACGTATTGGATATACTTGAGGACTTCCACGCGCGTGAGCTGTCACTTGCTATAATGTGTTGACATTATGTTCTGACATCCTTGCTCAGTTCCGCTTGCGGTTATACACACATGATGTCACATCATCATGGTTGACATTTAACTTGACACAACAATTGCCAATCCTGGACGTAGCAACAATCTCCCCCTTTGGCAATTTGTTGTGGCAAGCACACATTAAGCACTATATTCTAGAAGTGGCAGTATAGTAGCACAACAACTTGAATATCTTCACCCTATCAGTGTCTGTTTCGTATGCATGTTGTAGTAGTATATGCCTAACATATAAGTGTTGCTTCTCCCCCTGATTGCCTCAACAAATGGCCAAAGTTACGGAGCTACCTTTTGATGTTGCATCAAGTAGAGGGAAGAAGAAAATGCTCAAGTAGCTCATAACCATCATGCATATGTCAAACAAAAACAACCTTAAGTCTATGCATGATAAGGATAGTAGTGTAGAAGAGTTAATACATCACATAACCTAGCTCGGACATATCCGAGGCAAATATAACAAGAGTTTGAAGTACTTGTGAGGACCAACAACATACACCTTTAACATGGTTCATATAGAGATGTAGAGACTTCAACTTCAACACCTTCTGCGACATCTTTAATGTATCTATCTTGTAGATCTTAGAGGATCTCATTTAGGATGGTAAGAGCAACTTGAGCCTTGGCGATAGTTGACTTCGGAAGACTTGACTTTACTAAGCTGTTGACAGTCTTGACCTTCTTCTTATCTTATGTCAGAACATTATTGGTGACATATATACTCTCATGTCATTTCATGTTGAAATACAGGGAAGCGGGTTTCTTTCCTTGAACATCCGACCCCCCCCCCCCCCCCCATAATATGTGGATGTTGATGCAGTATGATAGCAGTAATGATGGATGAAAATCTAATAGGTAACTTCAACGCATTTGACCGCGAATGACGAGAAAGATGTTCAATTATAATTTTACCAAAATTTATAGTCAAAGAAGTACCTACAATATAGATGAATTTGGCTAGCTTTGGAGTTATATGGATGAGTGTGAAGTAAGAAACGAGTTAGCTACTCCAATCTTGAACAAAACTAAATATACTGGTGTGAGCTCGGATAGACATTAGCTTCTCCTTTGATGTCAATTTCTTCTTGGGATTTCCAGTGATCTCTTTAGCCATTATGTTAAGATCAAAATGGTAGTTCCTAACACTGTAGTTTTTCTTCCCATATAGGCATTGAATACATATTCACTAACATGCACTACATGGCTTCTCACTAAGACTACAAAAATTTGGATCATTAGGTTTATCAAAACCTAGAGTAATGCTTGCTATAAACTTCTTCACTAGTTGTGGGTAGAATGGGCCAATATCTTTAAATGTCTTCATTAGTTGGACATCATTGAGAATTTTAAAGACCTGCTCTAAATCTTTGACCTTTTCAGAAACTTCTCTCTCTGGGCAGAAGGATCTCTATGAGATGATTTCCAATCTCTGAGCAAATTCCTCAGCAACTTTCTTTTCCTTACACAAAGGGGACATGAATGTTGGGTCTCGATGGAGGGTATGAACACATACTTGCAGCGGAAATAATTCGAGACCATGCCATAGAACACTACCAAATATTAGATACACAAGGGAATAAACAATATGGATGTTTCCTTACCAATTAGTTCAAGAAAGGGAAGAGAACACCAAAGAAACGATGATCAACTTGAGTCTCCAAGACGCCTACCTATCCAATAGGGATCAAAGCCACGTAGTTCTTCTTTAGATGACTCAAGAACACAAATGGAGAGAAGTTTAGCTTGTTGGCCGAAATTTCCAAGAGAGGGAGAGAGAGTTGTGTTCCTATTCTTGTCTTGTGTTTTGTTGTATGAGAAAGATGACTTAAACCATCAAAATAATCAACAACTATCAAGGACAAGTAAGGTGTGAAGCATGGTGTGAAGTAAGACAAGTATGGTGCTAAGTATGGCAAGACAAGATGGGGTTAGGTGGTGAATCACCATCACCTTAATCCTTGTCTTGCTTACTTAGTACTAATTAATCAAGACTTGATTAATTAGTTCCATGTGCCTTGGTTGCATGGGCCTTTCATGGGCCTCTTGGAACATGGCCCATGGTCATTCCCAACGAGGTTACGTGATGTGCTCATCGCCTCCAAGCCTTCTATACTGGAAATGTTCAACATTATCCAACGTGATCAATCCAAGACTCCAAGCCTTTTCTCGATCCGCAAAGTCCTATTCACTTACGACCACATGACCAAAACCCAGTTTTGGTCATGTCCCGAGACAAATCTCTTTTGGCCATTCTCCATAAAAGTGTTAATGAGTTTCATCCTTCGGTGTGACCCTGGTCTATGCATACCCGACTCCAAGCCGATGTCAATACCCGAGAAGCCACCAAATGACATTTTCGCCCTTTCTTTGTCTTGAGAAAAATATACAATTTATTACATGACTCATAGGTCCGGAATTAATAAATATTACATATAAGTGGTACGACGACCACACCTCTAAATAATAATTACACGCTAACTCTAACGGCTCGCAGGCCGTGAAAAGCGATAAATAATTAAATCAAACTCGGGGTTATTATGTACACAATGCCAACATCACATCACACATCGTGTAATCAAACATCATGTGATTTTACGATTTTAATTAGTTGCCAAGTTTCAAAAAAAATTGATACTCGGTTTATCGAAACCGTTCAAACTTGAAACTTTTGAACATTTGATTTTTGAGTTCGTCAAGACGGTTCCAAACTCGTCATGACTAACAAAACGGTTTACCTCGGCATATTGACCCTCCAATGGTAATGATTGGCCTAGCTCCGTCCAACAGAGCCTTGTTCGGTCCCGGTTTCGGCTCCCCGAGAGTTCTGCTCCCGAGACCCGAAAAATCAAAAAAAAATTTAAATTCCAGATTTGATAAACTTTTCAAAAAATTCATTTTTCATGCTTTAAACCCATATACAAGAATTTAAAACATGTTATCAAACAATTTAGCAAAACAATATGCATAAATCAAAACTTTCAACACCATCTTGTGAATCCCGAAGGTAGCACGACTCTGATACCACTGTTGGGTCTTGATGGAGGGTATGAACACGTACTTGCAGAGGAAATAACTCAAGACCATGCCGTAGAACACTACCAAAGAAACAATGATCGACTTGAGTCTCCAAGACGCCTACGTATCCAATTGGAATCAAAGCCACGTAGTTCTTCTTTAGATGACTCAAGAACACAAATGGAGAGAAATTTAGCTTCTTTGCCGAAATTTCCAAGAGAGGGAGAGAGAGTTGTGTTTCTATTCTTGTCTTGTGTTTTTTTGTATGAGAAAGATGACTTAAACCATCAAAATAATCAACAACTATCAAAGACAAGTAAGGTCTGCAGCATGGTGTGAAGTAAGACAAGTATGGTGCTAAGTATGGCAAGACAAGATGGGGTTAGGTGGTGAATCACCATCACCTTAATCCTTGTCTTGCTTACTTAGTATTAATTAATCAAGACTTGATTAATTAGTTCCATGGGCCTTGGTTGCATGGGCCTTTCATGGGCCTCTTGGAACATGGCCCATGGTCATTCCCAACGAGGTCCCGTGATGTGCTCATCGCCTCCAAGCCTTCCATACCGGAAATGTTCAACATTATCCGACGTGATCAATCCAAGACTCCAAGCCTTTTCTCGATCCGCAAAGTCCTATTCACTTACGACCACATGACCAAAACCCAGTTTTGGTCATGTCCCGAGACAACTCTTTTTTGGCCATTCTCCATAAATGTGTTAATGAGTTTCATCCTTCGGTGTGACCCTTAGGTATATGCATGTCGATAGATCAATATAAAATCTCATTTTACTTGATCTTACATAAGTGGAAGCTGAAGAGACTTTAGTATTGCCTGACACTGCATAGCGAATCGATTCAATCGATTATAACCTTTTCGTCGTCCCTGTCATTATCCTTTTATCACCGATATCTTGATTGAGATAAGGCATAGAGCCGTCATCCTTATTATTCTCAATCACTATTCCTTGATATATGAGATGACTAGATATGCGATACCCAGTATCATGTGCTTGACCATGCTTTTCTTTCAGTCACTCTCGATCAAGCAGCCGTGAACTGATATCTTTCCCATACCGCAGTATGATGTATAAATACCTTAGCCGTCTTTCGTGACACTCATGCAGTCTGTCCCCAAGCCAATCCTGGCCGTTGTGGAAACCCTGTCACATGCAACATTAGGCTCAGGCCAAACTCAGTTGTTTACTGCATAGTAATCACAAAGACTCCTTGATCTAAGGATACATGACAAGCTACGACAATGAATATGTTCATGACTTGATCTATGGAACATATTCATGTCGGGTCGTCTAATATCATGTCCCACATGATATCTATGATCAGATTCCAGAATCTCATTCCACTGACTAACAGAACGTAAGCCATGAAGAGCCATCTATCATACTAGTCTCTTCTAGTGAAGCTTTTTTGATTAGGGACCCATCGAGTGTGATCTATCTCGATCTATGGTTCTATTCGCATTATGGGCATATATCAGAACACACATCGATATATTACTCCAACACATAAGTAATATAAAGCCGCTTTAATTTTACTACTAATGATGATACATACATTTGAACATTTATGATTGAACTACGGGCACTAAGACTAACAATGACAACTTTCTCAATATCTTTTTCTTCCGAGAGTGGTTCATCAACATCTCGAAAGATAGTCTTGCTAGATTTCTTGAGAGTAGTAACACAATAGTTCTTCTCAAGAGTATGTGTAATAAACTTCTTTTTACTAGTAGACTTATCCTTTTTCCTGCCTACCAAATTAGCCAAGATATCTATTTCTTCCTTATCTTGAGAGCTTAATCTCTTGGATTCTCTCTTAAGGATGGTAGCAGAGTTCTTGACCCTCATTTTCTTCTTGACCTTGTCCTTCCCCGTGCTTGGAATCATTGGATCAACTTCTAAATTAACTCCATCTCCAGACTCTTTGTTCACATCAACAAACTCATTCTAAACAACATCATGCATAACACTAACCTATTCAACTTCATTATCTGTAGGATCGAGAATAGCTTCGTTCTCTTCAACAACTTTCTTATCATTTATAGACTTAGGATTAACAATTTCTCCTCCTAGGGAATGATGAGCAGACTTTTCTTTTCTAGCATTGTCAATAGAATTTATTGATACTTTACTCCTAATCTTCTTTCTTTTCTTTTCTATCATAGATTTATCGGGGGGGTGTAGATACACAAGAAGCCTTGACACTAGTATTTTGTTTGTCATGTTCAACATAAATAATTTTATATTTTCTTCTTTCCACTACCAGAGAGACTGGACAGACGGGGGCTTCAGAGGACATATTTGGTGGAGTCTTTCTTATGGATGTTGAGTGATACTTGCTGAAGGATTTTTCTGGAGCTTTTGGAGATTTAGGGGTTGCTGATGTGAGTAGAGAAGCAGGCTTGGGCAACCCCGATTCCAACTGAGTTCTCAAAGATCGTCATCGTTCTTGGTAGTTATGCGCCATCTTCACCATCTTCTGCTTCTTTAGCACCAAGATGAATGAGAATTTGAACTTGAAAAGGAATGGAGAAGACACAAACAGGTTTGACAGAGCAAGGGAAGAGAGAGAATTGGGGATTATGTTAAACCTAAAGTTTATGAAGGAAATAAGTTCAAAGAATTTCCTTTTCACTTAAGAAATCTAGTATTTTTCTCTTCCTTCCCTATTTGATAGAGTCCATCATCACTTCATGTGTTTAAGATCTTTGAGATTCCAGAACCAACTTATTTTACACACGTGTCATAAATATTCGATGAAACCTAGAGACTTCCAAAGGGAGTCATATGCATGTATACATGTTATAACATGTCGTTTGACATCAATCATAGAGATGCTAATCTTGATGTCTTGTCGCTTTTCCATTTGGATAGCTGCCAGGCTGGAGCAGAAGGATGTGTGGATTCTAAAGTCACATTTGATGACCGAATAGCAATTTCCCTTAGATCAAATCCTAGTTAGCAAAATGGGAAAATTCTTGTCTAAGACGAGACAGATCAACTTAGTGAATTCCACAATTAGATCTAGTCATAGAATTGGCTTATGCTAAGTAGATTAGTAGTGAGTCATTCTATCAATAGTGTATTAACCGAGCAGTTTAACCCTATAAGATTGAGTTGACCATTCCCTATAATTCTTGCCTCAAATCCATCTCCGAATATTACATGTCCATAATGACATGACTGAATGGTTTTCAGGTGTTAGGTGGTTAGTATAATAACGAAAATCAGATACAAATTATTATAGAAATTGGAGAACAATACCAAACGATTTATAGAAAATAGAGGAATCGGAAAGGGGTTTAGTCGAGTCCAGGTAATCCCGTGTCCTTAAGACTCTTGACTGCCCTGTAATGGCAGCGGTCTCCCAAGATAAAACTGTTAGTCTTAGTGCCCGTAGTTCAATCCTAAATGTCCAAATGTATATATCATCGTTAGCAATAAAATTAAAGCGGCTTTATATTACTTATGTGTTGGAGTAATATATCGATGTGTGCTCTGATCTATGCCCACCATGCGAATAGAACCATAGATCGAGATAGATCACACTCGATGGGTCCCTAGTCAACAAAGCTTCACTAGAAGCGACTAGTATGAAAGATGGCTCTTTATGGCTTACGTTCTGTTAGTCATTGGAATGGGATTCCGGAGTCTGATCATAGATATCATGTGGGACATGATATTGGACGACCCGCCCTGAATATGTGCCATAGATTAAGTCATGAACATATTCAGTGTCGTAGCTTGTCATGTATCCTTAGACCAAGGAGTCTTTGTGATCGCTATGTAGTCAACAACTGAGTTTGACCTGAGCCTAACGTTGTCCGTAACAGGGCTTCCATAACGGCCAGGATTGGCTTGGGGACGGGCTACATGAGTGACACGAAAGACGGCTAAGGGATTTATCCCTCATACTAAGGTATGGGAAAGATATCGGTTCTCGGCCGCTTGATCGAGAGTGACTGAAAGAATAGCATGGCCATGCACATGATATTGGGTATCATATCTTCAGTCATCTCACATATCAAGGAACGGTGATTGAGAATAATAAGGATGACGGCTCTATGCCTTATCTCAATCAGGATATCGGAGATAAAAGGATAAAGACAGGGACGACGGAAAGGTTAGAATCGACAGGGTCGATTCGTTATGTAGTGTCAGGCAATACTAAAGTCTCGTTAGTTGCCACTTAAATAGGATCAAGTAAAATGGGATTTTACGTTGATCTATTGACATGCATAAACCTAAGGGTCACACCGGAGGATGAAACTCATTGACACATTTATGGAGAATGGCCAAAAGGGAGTTGTCTCGGGACATGACCAAAACTGGGTTTTGGGTCATGTGCCCGTAAGTGAATAGGACTTTACGGATCGAGACAAGGCTTGGAGTCTTGGGATTGATCGCGTCGGATAATGTTGGACATTTCCGGTATGGAAGGCATGGAGGTGATGAGCGAATCACGGGACCTCGTTGGAAATGGCCACGGGCCATGTTCCAAGAGGCCCATGAAAGGCCCATGCAACCAAGGCCCATGGAACTAATTAATCAAGTCTTGATTAATTAGTACTAAGTAAGCAAGACAAGGATTAAGGTGTTGGTGATTCACCACCTAACCCAATCTTGTCTTGCCATACTTTGTCCTATTTACACCTTACTTGACACCATACTTGTCCCATGCCTTTAGTTGGACAAGTATGGGTTTTGTTATGTTTAAGTCATCTTTTTTCAACATAACAAACACAAGACAAGAATAGGAAACACATTTTCTCTCCCTCTTCCATGGCCATTTCGGGTTTGGCTAGTTTCCTCCTCCATTTTTGTGTTCTTGAGTCCTCAAAGAGAAGAACTACGTGGCTTTGATTCCCATGTGGATACGTAGGCGTCTTGGAGACTCAAGCCAATCATTCGTTAACCGGTGTTCTTGTTTTGGTAAGAACTAGTGCTGAATTTTTCTCTTGTTAATCCATTCTTTGTTAGTTGTTTCATGGTTCTAATTGTCTCTTGGTTTTCATTGATTTTCCGCTGCGAGTTGGTTCATCTCCAACCTTACCTCGAGACCCAACAAAAACGACTAATGTCAGCGAACTCAAAGTCGGTTGATCCGTCACCAAAACGAGAATGAGAGTAAAACTATTTGAGAGATGAGAATCTGATGTGTTTTTGATATGATTTTTCAAGTCTTGGAAAGAGGTATAAATAGGCTCTTGGGAAGGGCAAAAAGGGAAATGCGTGGGGAGACAAATCCCACATTTCAGCCCCTAATTCATTGCCATAATCAGAATTGATTGTCAATTCAATTCTGATTTTATAGCCTCATTCATGACTTAGAAAATAAAAAATAAATCCAGAAATTTAATTTAATTAATCCATCATATTTTTCCATTTACATCCAACATCAGGTACTCCCTGTCCTCACTCATACGTCGAGAAGCTCCACTATTTAGGTACCAAATATTTCTATTGGATTCAACCAGAGATTTATAAGCAACATGAGCATGATGATTTTCATTCGTAACTCTCCATACTTGCTTATCATTTTTCTGGTACTGATTGAACTACCTTTGTTTAGTGAGAATCTTATGCTTTTGACATCTTGAGAGATGACACAGTTTAACCCTTTGCTCTTCTTTTAGTAATCAGGGGTTGATAGATTTTGTGTTGAGTAGTGAGAAACTGCCTTACAGGTAGAAGCTTCACCATAGTATTTGTTAGATCACGAACAAGAATGAAGTTGCAGTAAGGCTTTGCGATTGACTTTCCGTAAGGAATTTATGCCCCCACTAAATTGGGCATATCCTTCGGGATACAATACTGCTATATTATAGTATAAACCTTTCTATGTACAAAGGTGAGATTAAAGTTCTGAACAAAAAGGATTAATATATATAGCAGATGACGTGGTTGTTCATAAGAGTCAAAATTCTTCAATTGGTAGCAGTTAAGCAGTTACATAACTGTTAATGGATAATAAAATATTAATCCAAAATGAAGAATCAGACACACATGCCCACGTGCCCCAAGTGCCCAAGTGCTATAGTCTTGATTAATATAATATAGTAATAACCATGACAAATCTACCAATAGTTTGATCACTTAGCACATACTCAATTTAATTAGAGTATGGACACATTACTATATAAACACTTAAGTTTGATCCATATTTTATCAATGTGACACCCACCATATTTACACAAACTACCTGTTCCAACATTATCCAATACCATTAGTTTTCTTGGACATTCTTTCGATTGACTGAAAGTTTTCTAACATGTTTGTGTTGTAGTTTAACATCTTGTCATGTATTAACAAATGTAAAGTTAGTTATAAAAGCGAGTTGATGCATACCCTGTTCATCATCTTTATCAGACAAGATATCATTGACTCCTTGCTTCTTCTTCTTTAAGAATGTAGGGCACTCTCGTTGATTGTGATCAAACCCTTTACATACATGTCATGAAGTTACTTTTTGTGGTTTATCTACATCTCTCTTTGTCAGATTTGATCCTTTATGGTGTGAGATGTTTATGACATCATGGTATACATCTGAGCCTTCATAATGTCTTGTCATATGAATTTATTTTTCCATCTCATTTTCAACCATCATAATTGATTACTTCTTCTTTCCTGCCCCTGAACTTGAATTAGCTTGTCCCTTGAGATCTTGTTCAGAGTTCTACAGAGCTACATCTTTTGTTATGTTGTCTATGCCTTTAAGTGATAGCTCAAACCCCATAAATGAACCCATAAGTTTCTTAAATTTAAGAGAACTTAACTCATGCACCTCCTCTATGGCTATCATCGTCCTTTTGAACTTTGAGTTGACTTCTCTTAGCATTTTCCCTTCAGAAGCAACAATCAATATCTCCCAAGCTTCCTTAGCGTAGTTACTGGTGTTGATTAGTTTGAAGACATTTTGGTCCTCCATGTTACATGTAGCATTCAAAACTTGTGTATTTCCCTGGTAAACATCATCTTCTATAGAACCCTTGTCCTTTTCTGTCTTGATACCACCAACCTTTCATTCTTTGTTAGTGGTTTGAGGAGGAGTCCACACATTTATCACAGTCTTCCATCTTGCACGATCAATAATTGTTTTTCCCTGAGGATTACACCATTTTATGAAGGGTGAATGGATCTGATACCAATTGAAATTCTGATTGTGCGATACTACTAAGAAAGATGTCACTTGGAATGTTACCTCATGTAATCATACATCTTTTCTTTAGTAGTTTCATGGACGATTATCTAACATGAATGCTTAATTGTATGATGATGATGAGATGTCAAACTTGATGTTATGACTTGTTTGTTGAAATCTCATTATTTGAAGTATGAATAGTACAATTAAGCATAAAGAAATCAAACACACAAAGACAGAGAATTGTTTACCCAGTTCGGTACTTCATACCTACATCTAGGGGCACTTTACTAGTGGAAAGGTTTTCACTATAATGTAATCAATGCGCATACAAGTTCTCAGATCATCTATGTAATAACCACTCCCGGTCAATGCCAGTCAAACCTGCGAAAACAGGAAAATTTAAAAAATTTAAGACAGACACTTAATTGAACCTAAAATTGACCCCGAGGGTCATACCGGACTTAAGTTGACCCCGATATCGACCAAAGTGAGTTCCGGGGGACTCAGGGAACCTTTCTGACCAATTTGGGAAATGTTGACTTTTCGCTGGAAAAGTCAACCGAGCGACGTTTTGGTCCATTCGAGGACCGTTTCGGATCCAAAAAGCTTAGCCGTTGTCGCAGCGGTCTTAGTTGAGCCGTTTCCTTGTAGCCCGTCAAGTTTCGTAATTTCTTGAAAAAAGTGCCTGTTCGGGGCCCGAAACGTCCGAATTTCGCGAAGCTGATTGGAAAATATCTAGGAGATATTTTCCAAAAAGGTGTGGGACCCACTTGCCACTTGTCAAGCAAGTGGTGGTGTTAGGTTTTGGTCAAGACAAGGAAGACACACCTACAGGTGTGTTCGGCCAAGGCTTTTAGAAAGAGAAAAGAAAATAGAAAAAAGAGAAGAGAGTTTAGAGAGAGAAGGAAAAGGAGAAAAAGGGAGAAAAGAGAAGAGGTGTTAGGGTTTTGCCACTATTAACGAGCATCAAACCATTGGATCATCTCAGCGTTCCAAGAATCGAACTCCCATCGACATTCTCTACGGTGAGCACCTAATCGATCTTCGTTTTGCTTAATTTTGAAAGTTAGGGTTTGAGTAACTCTAGTATTTTAGGGTTGTATTGAGGATTGGGGATCGTTGGATACGTTTTGGAGACATTTTGGAGTGAAGAGGGACGTTTTCCGATGACTGGGAGCTCGGGGGGAGCTCCGGCCACCATGTAGGGTGGCCGGCCGGCCATGGGGTGGCTGGCCGGAGCTAGGGCCTGTTGGGTCTCGATGGAGGGTATGAACACATACTTGCAGCGGAAATAACTCGAGACCATGTCATAGAACACTACCAAATATTAGATACACAAGAGAATAAACAATATGGATGTTTCCTTACCAACTAGTTCAAGAAAAGGAAGAGAACACCAAAGAAACGATGATCGGCTTGAGTCTCCAAGACGCCTACGTATCCAATTGGAATCAAAGCCACGTAGTTCTTCTTTAGATGACTCAAGAACACAACAAGAGGGGGGAAAAGTGCCAAACTCGAAATTGTAGTGTGAGAGGGAGAGAAGTTGTGTTTCTATTCTTGTCTTGTGATTTGTTGTAGGAAAAAGATGACTTAAACCATCAACAACCATCAAGGACAAGTAAGGTGTGAAGCATGGTGTGAAGTAAGACAAGCATGGTGCTAAGTATGGCAAGACAAGATGGGTTAGGTGGTGAATCACCAACACCTTAATCCTTGTCTTGCTTACTTAGTACTAATTAATCAAGACTTGATTAATTAGTTCCATGGGCCTTGGTTGCATGGGCCTTTCATGGGCCTCTTGGAACATGGCCCATGGCCATTCCCAACGAGGTCCCGTGACGTGCTCATCGCCTCCAAGCCTTCCATACCGGAAATGTCCAACATTATCCAACGCGATCAATCCCAAGACTCCAAGCCTTGTCTTGATCCGTAATGTCCTATTCACTTACGGGCACATGACCCAAAACCCAGTTTTGGTCATGTCCCGAGACAACTCTCTTTTGGCCATTCTCCATAAATGTGTCAATGAGTTTCATCCTTCGGTGTGACCCTTAGGTCTATGCATGTCGATAGATCAACGTAAAATCCCATTTTACTTGATCCTATATAAGTGGCAACTAACGAGACTTTAGTATTGCCTGACACTACATAGCGAATCGAACCAATCGATTCTAACCTTTCCGTCGTCCCTGTCATTATCCTTTTATCTCCGATATCCTGATTGAGATAAGGCATAGAGCCGTCATCCTTATTATTCTCAATCACTGTTCCTTGATATGTGAGATGACTGAATATATGATACCTAGTATCATGTGCATGACCATGCTATTCTTTCAGTCACTCTCGATCAAGCGGCCGAGAACCGATATCTTTCCCATACCTCAGTATGAGGGATAAATCCCTTAGCCGTCTTTCGTGTCACTCATGCAACCCGTCCCCAAGCCAATCCTGGCCGTTATGGAAGCCCTGTTACGGACAACGTTAGGCTTAGGTCAAACTTAGTTGTTGACTGCATAGCGATCACAAAGACTCCTTGGTCTAAGGATACATGACAAGCTACGACACTGAATATGTTAATGACTCAATCTATGGCACATATTCAGGGCGGGTCGTCCAATATCATGTCCCACATGATATCTATGATCAGACTCCGGAATCCCATTCCAATGACTAACAGAACGTAAGCCATGAAGAGCCATCTTTCATACTAGTCGCTTCTAGTGAAGCTTTATTGACTAGGGACCCATCGAGTGTGATCCATCTCGATCTATGGTTCTATTCGCATGGTGGGCATAGATCAGAAATCACATCGATATATTACTCCAACACATAAGTAATAGAAAGCCGCTTTAATCTTATTGCTAATGATGATATATACATTTGGAAATTTATGATTGAACTACGGGCACTAAGACTAACAATCTCCCACTTGCCCTAGTTCCAATCTAAACTCCAATCTATTCCCATTGACCTTACATGCCTCTCATGTTTAGGCAACGATAGTGCCTTAGTCAACGGGTCGGCTATGTTATCATCAGTTGCAATATAGGTGATCTTCACATCGCCTCGGTTCAGTATCTCTCTGATGAGGTGATATCGCCGCAGTACATGTTTGGATTTGTTATGCGATCTGGGCTCTTTAGCTTGCGCAATAGCCCCTGTGTTGTCGCAAAATAGGTTCACCGGGCTGGATGGGTTTTTGATTACACCCAACCCTGCCGTGAACTTCCTAATCCACACAGCCTCCTTGGCCGCCTCTGCAGCCGCTATGTACTCGGCCTCTGTCGTGGAGTCAGCGACGGTGTCTTGCTTCACGCTCTTCCAGCTGAAAGCTCCGCCATTCAGCGTGAACACATATCCTGACTGACTTCTAAAGTCATCTGGATCTGTCTGGAAACTAGCGTCTACATATCCATTAACAACTAGTTCAGAATCATCTTTTCCCCCGTACACTAGAAACACGTCCTTAGTTCTTCTCAAATATTTGAGAATCGCTTTGACCGCTATCCAGTGTTCCTCACCAGGGTTAGACTGATGTCTGCTGGTACAACTCAAGGCATATGAGACATCCGGTCTCGTGCATATCATGGAATACATGATCGATCCTACCGCCGAAGCGTATGGGATTCGCATCATTCTTTTCAGCTCATCAGGTGTCTTAGGACACTGAGTCTTGCTGAGATGAACGCCATGACGTGCGGGTAAGAGTCCTTTCTTGGAATCAAGCATTGAGAACCTACTCAATACTTTGTTCACATAGGTGCTTTGACTTAAACCCAAGACCCTCTTGGTGCGATCTCTATATATCTTAATCCCTAAGATATAAGCAGTATCGCCTAAGTCCTTCATTGAGAAACACTTCCCTAACCAAGCTTTAGTCTCGTGCAAGGTTGGGATGTCGTTTCCAATGAGTAGTATGTCATCGACATACAACACCAGAAAGGTAATCATACCCCCATTTGCCTTCTTGTAAACGCAAGGTTCATCTTCATTCTTGATAAAGCCAAATCCAATTACAGCTTCATCAAAACGAAGGTTCCAACTCCGAGAAGCTTGTTTCAATCCATAAATGGATTTCAACAACTTACAAATCTTTCCCTTATTCTTCGGATCGACAAAACCTTCGGGTTGAGACATATAAACGTCCTCCGACAAATTTCCGTTTAGGAAAGCAGTTTTGACATCCATTAGCCATATCTCGTAATCGTGATATGCAGCTATGGCAAGAAGAATTCGGATAGATTTGACCATAGCCACTGGGGAAAAGGTTTCCTCATAGTCAATCCCTTGGATCTGCCTATAACCTTTCGCCACCAGTCGGGCTTTGTAGGTCTGAGGGTTGCCTTCCATGTCCATCTTCACCTTGAAGATCCATTTGCATCCGATGGTTCTTACACCACCGATGGGATCAAACAGTTCCCAGACTTGGTTGTCCGACATGGATTGCATTTCCTCCCTCATGGCTCCCAGCCATAACTCAGAGTCGGGTCCGTCCACAGCTTCCTGAAATGTAGCTGGATCATCGTGATCCACCACAAGCTCACCGTCACCTCCAGACACAAAGTAACCATATCTCGGAGGTGGACGACTAACCCTTTCAGATCGCCTTGGACCTTCTGGAATTGTTGCAGGAACTGGTCCTTGCTCTACGACCATCTCAGGCTCTTCTACAGGGTTGTCCAGTGGATCAGTTGGATCTGTACCACCCTGAATTTCTTCTAGATGTATAGCCCTCCCACTGACGTCTTTGGAAATAAACTCCCTTTCCATAAAGACCCCACCCCGAGCGACGAACACCGTGTTCTCGTTGTGTTTGTAGAAGTAGTACCCCATTGTTTCTTTGGGATACCTAACGAAGGTGCATTTATCAGATCTTGCTTCGAGCTTAGTCGGAACTAAACGTTTCACATAAGCCTCGCAACCCCAAATCTTCAGGAAGGACAAAACGGGCTTTCTCCCGCGCCATTTCTCAAATGGTGTCCCTTCCACAGCCTTCGTCGGAGCCCGATTCAAAATGAATGCGGCCGTCTCCAGAGCATAACCCCAGAAAGAGATTGGGAGATCAGTCCCACTAATCATGGACCAGACCATATCCAATAAAGTCCGATTTCTCCGTTCGGACACACCATTCAATTGTGGTGTTCCGGGAGGAGTCCATTCCGAAAGGATCCCACTTTCTGCTAGATGATCTAAAAACTTTGTGGTCAAGTATTCTCCACCTCGATCTGATCGAAGTGCTTTAATACTTTTCCCGAGCTGGTTTTCTACTTCAGTCTTAAACTCTTTGAATTTATCAAAAGCTTCAGACTTATGTCTCATCAAATAGACATAACCATATCTACTGAAGTCGTCAGTAAATGTGATAAAGTAGCTAAAACCCCTCCTGGCAAGTGTGCTCATTGGTCCACACACATCCGAGTGTATTACCCCAATAAGTCACCCGCCCTTTCACCGCGACCGATGAAGGGCGCTTTAGTCAGTTTTCCCATCAAACAAGATTCACATCTATCAATCGAATGAAATTCGAATGGACTAAGAAGTCCACACTTGTGAAGTGTTGATATGCGTTTCTCGTTTATGTGGCCTAAACGACAATGCCATAAAAGAGTTTGGTCTAAATCATTGGACTTAGACCTCTTGGTATTTACATTATATATAGAGCTTGAGGCATTGTTATCCATATCCAATATGTACAATCCTCCAACCATTTTGGCGCTAGCATAAAATATATCATTGCATAAAATATTGAAAATCTCATTTCCAACATCAAAATTGTATCCTTCCTTGTTCAACAAAGAAATAGATACAATATTCCTACTGAAAGTAGGTACACAATATACATTGTTCAAAACAAAAACTAGCCCACTTGGCAAAAGAAGACTTATGGATCCTACAGCAGTCGCCACAACTCTAGTCTTGTTGCCCACTCTGAGGTCCACCTCGTCCTTCTTCAAGCTTCTCCTACCTTCCAGCCACTGCACATTAGTACAAATGTGAGATTCAGCCCCGGTATCCAATACCCATGAATCTTTGGAAGTAGTGAGATTTAGCTCTATAAAGAAAATACCTGATGAAGGCACAGTCCCACCGCCCTTCTTCAGATCATCCAGAAACTTCCTGCAATCTTTCTTCTAGTGACCAGGCTGTTGACAGTAGAAGCAGACATTCTCGACATCCTTCCCCTTCCTTGAGGACTCCCCGGTCCTAGGAGGGTTAGGACGCTTCGGATGCCTCATCTTTCCTGCCAAGTGCATAGGGGCCTTGCCCTTACCACTAACAGTTCCCTTATTCTTGAAACTGTTTCCCTGTCTGACCATCAGAACATCCTTGGATCCCTGATCCTTGACGTTCTTTTCAGCAGTTACCAACATTCCATGCAACTCTGAAATGGTCTTGTCCATATCGTGCATATGATAGTTCATGACGAATGTAGCATATGAACGAGGAAGGGAACGCAGAACCACATCCGCTGCCATCTCGTTCTCTATCTTAAGACCCAGTCGATTAAGATGTTTGAGATGCCCCTTCATCTTTAGGACATGAGGACCCACGGAGACTCCTGCTGACATTTTGCAGGAGAGAAGTTCATTAAGGACATTGTATCTCACGATACGTGCCCTTTCCTTGAACATACCCTTTATGATCCCCATCATAGTATAGGGGTCATCAGAGTACTCCATGAACTGGTCTTGGAGATCAGACTCCATGCAGCCCAGCATAATACATGCCACATCTATAGAATCGCTAAGGTGCTTTTGGTATGCATCCTTAACGGCCCTAATGGCATTATTAGCTGGCTCCTCAGGGATAGCCTGGTCTAGGACATATTCTTTGCGCTCGAATTTGAGGACTATCCTCAAGTTTCTGTCCCAGTCCAAGTAGTTTGTCCCACTTAGCTTGATCCTATCAAGAATGGTTTTTAGTGACAAACTACTATTGTTCGCTGAAGTACTTGCCATTTGATCTACACGACAAACAAAATATAATCAGTAAACTGAATAAATTTTATGAAGATCAAGTTCAAACACCAACCAATTGATTCTAAACCTTTAGAACCTAAAACCAAGATCCTTGATTCACCCGATTAAGCTGAACTAATGCTCACCAGTTAATCGAGCTATGTAGGTAGGACTCCATCCAATCACATCCAATGTGACTCTTGGCTAGGGTATGTACTCATGTACACGGCTTACCCTATCTAATACCCTAGCTCAACCTCAGGCTGAGAATCGTAGTCGGGTCCACCAATTTTCAACTATGGCCCGTCACTATGTGGGTGCTCCGCTAATGCGCACGACACCTACACATGTCGTCCAAACCTACTACCCCGCTTTCCCATGGATGCTCCGCTAATGCGCACGACACCCATAGGACGGGGAGGTAGTAAGGTGTTGATAATTGGGAGGTATCGGACATGACCCGTTTTTACTTGTCCGGTTGTGTTTTAAACTTTTGGCACATCCTAGATGCGATGAGCACATCAACTACATTCCAAATGTAATGATGCCTCCAATTACATCCAATGTAATTCTTCCTTCGAACCCATCAACTACATCCAATGTAATGACGATTCTAAGGGCTCACAGACAATGATTAAAACCAATTTTATCTTTGCATGTGAGGTGATATGCTCGGTAAATTAAGTTAAGCATGCAATTCTAAAACACATAGAAATGATCATGCAAAAACTAAACCAAGCATAAAGCGTTAAATATGTACATAATAGCCCACTAAACTAACTCACACTAGCTTCTTGAGCTCCACCGACTCCAAGCCGATGTCAAAACCCGAGAAGCCACCAAATGACCTTTTCGCCCTTTCTTCGTCTTGAGTAAAATATTACAATTTAATACACGACTCGCAGGTCGGGAATTAATAAATATTACAAATAAGTGGTACGACGACCACACCTCGAAAAAATAATTACACGCTAACTCTAACGGCTCGCAGGCCGTGAAAAGCGATAAATAATTAAATCAAACTCGGGGCTATTATGTACACCATGCCAACATCACATCACACATCGTGTTATCAAACAAGCATGTTATCAAACATCATGTGATTTTCCGGTTTTAATTAATTGCCAAGTTTCGAAAATTTTTGATACTCGGTTTATCGAAACCGTTCAAAATTGAAACTTTTGAACATTTGATTTTTGAGTTCATCAAGACGGTTCCAAACTCGTCATGACTAACAAAACGGTTTAGCTCGGCATATTGACCATCCAATGGTCATGCTTGGCCTAGCTCCGTCCAACGGAGCCCCGTTCGGTCCCGGTTTCGGCTCCCCGAGAGTCCCGCTCCCGAGACCCGAAAAATCAAATTTTTTTCAAAAATTCCAGATTTGATAAACTTTTCAAAAAATCATTTTTCATGCATTAAACCCATAAACAAGAATTTAAAACATGTTATCAAACAATTTAGCAAATTAACATGCAAAACCGAAACTAGCAAGCAAAACCGAAAGTTCTCTTGTGAATCCCGAAGGTAGCACGGCTCTGATACCACTTTTGGGTCTCGATGGAGGGTATGAACACATACTTGCAGCGGAAATAACTCGAGACCATGTCATAGAACACTACCAAATATTAGATACACAAGAGAATAAACAATATGGATGTTTCCTTACCAACTAGTTCAAGAAAAGGAAGAGAACACCAAAGAAACGATGATCGGATTGAGTCTCCAAGACGCCCACGTATCCAATTGGAATCAAAGCCACGTAGTTCTTCTTTAGATGACTCAAGAACACAACAAGAGGGGGGAAAAGTGCCAAACTCGAAATTGTAGTGTGAGAGGGAGAGAAGTTGTGTTTCTATTCTTGTCTTGTGATTTGTTGTAGGAAAAAGATGACTTAAACCATCAACAACCATCAAGGACAAGTAAGGTGTGAAGCATGGTGTGAAGTAAGACAAGCATGGTGCTAAGTATGGCAAGACAAGATGGGTTAGGTGGTGAATCACCAACACCTTAATCCTTGTCTTGCTTACTTAGTACTAATTAATCAAGACTTGATTAATTAGTTCCATGGGCCTTGGTTGCATGGGCCTTTCATGGGCCTCTTGGAACATGGCCCATGGCCATTCCCAACGAGGTCCCGTGACGTGCTCATCGCCTCCAAGCCTTCCATACCGGAAATGTCCAACATTATCCAACGCGATCAATCCCAAGACTCCAAGCCTTGTCTTGATCCGTAATGTCCTATTCACTTACGGGCACATGACCCAAAACCCAGTTTTGGTCATGTCCCGAGACAACTCTCTTTTGGCCATTCTCCATAAATGTGTCAATGAGTTTCATCCTTCGGTGTGACCCTTAGGTCTATGCATGTCGATAGATCAACGTAAAATCCCATTTTACTTGATCCTATATAAGTGGCAACTAACGAGACTTTAGTATTGCCTGACACTACATAGCGAATCGAACCAATCGATTCTAACCTTTCCGTCGTCCCTGTCATTATCCTTTTATCTCCGATATCCTGATTGAGATAAGGCATAGAGCCGTCATCCTTATTATTCTCAATCACTGTTCCTTGATATGTGAGATGACTGAATATATGATACCTAGTATCATGTGCATGGCCATGCTATTCTTTCAGTCACTCTCGATCAAGCGGCCGAGAACCGATATCTTTCCCATACCTCAGTATGAGGGATAAATCCCTTAGCCGTCTTTCGTGTCACTCATGCAACCCGTCCCCAAGCCAATCCTGGCCGTTATGGAAGCCCTGTTACGGACAACGTTAGGCTTAGGTCAAACTTAGTTGTTGACTGCATAGCGATCACAAAGACTCCTTGGTCTAAGGATACATGACAAGCTACGACACTGAATATGTTAATGACTCAATCTATGGCACATATTCAGGGCGGGTCGTCCAATATCATGTCCCACATGATATCTATGATCAGACTCCGGAATCCCATTCCAATGACTAACAGAACGTAAGCCATGAAGAGCCATCTTTCATACTAGTCGCTTCTAGTGAAGCTTTATTGACTAGGGACCCATCGAGTGTGATCCATCTCGATCTATGGTTCTATTCGCATGGTGGGCATATATCAGAAATCACATCGATATATTACTCCAACACATAAGTAATAGAAAGCCGCTTTAATCTTATTGCTAATGATGATATATACATTTGGACATTTATGATTGAACTACGGGCACTAAGTCTAACAATCTCCCACTTGCCCTAGTTCCAATCTAAACTCCAATCTATTCCCATTGACCTTACATGCCTCTCATGTTTAGGCAACGATAGTGCCTTAGTCAACGGGTCGGCTATGTTATCATCAGTTGCAATATAGGTGATCTTCACATCGCCTCGGTTCAGTATCTCTCTGATGAGGTGATATCGCCGCAGTACATGTTTGGATTTGTTATGCGATCTGGGCTCTTTAGCTTGCGCAATAGCCCCTGTGTTGTCGCAAAATAGGTTCACCGGGCTGGATGGGTTTTTGATTACACCCAACCCTGCCGTGAACTTCCTAATCCACACAGCCTCCTTGGCCGCCTCTGCAGCCGCTATGTACTCGGCCTCTGTCGTGGAGTCAGCGACGGTGTCTTGCTTCACGTTCTTCCAGCTGAAAGCTCCGCCATTCAGCGTGAACACATATCCTGACTGACTTCTAAAGTCATCTGGATCTGTCTGGAAACTAGCGTCTACATATCCATTAACAACTAGTTCAGAATCATCTTTTCCCCCGTACACTAGAAACACGTCCTTAGTTCTTCTCAAATATTTGAGAATCGCTTTGACCGCTATCCAGTGTTCCTCACCAGGGTTAGACTGATGTCTGCTGGTACAACTCAAGGCATATGAGACATCCGGTCTCGTGCATATCATGGAATACATGATCGATCCTACCGCCGAAGCGTATGGGATTCGCATCATTCTTTTCAGCTCATCAGGTGTCTTAGGACACTGAGTCTTGCTGAGATGAACGCCATGACGTGCGGGTAAGAGTCCTTTCTTGGAATCAAGCATTGAGAACCTACTCAATACTTTGTTCACATAGGTGCTTTGACTTAAACCCAAGACCCTCTTGGTGCGATCTCTATATATCTTAATCCCTAAGATATAAGCAGCATCGCCTAAGTCCTTCATTGAGAAACACTTCCCTAACCAAGCTTTAGTCTCGTGCAAGGTTGGGATGTCGTTTCCAATGAGTAGTATGTCATCGACATACAACACCAGAAAGGTAATCATACCCCCATTTGCCTTCTTGTAAACGCAAGGTTCATCTTCATTCTTGATAAAGCCAAATCCAATTACAGCTTCATCAAAACGAAGGTTCCAACTCCGAGAAGCTTGTTTCAATCCATAAATGGATTTCAACAACTTACAAATCTTTCCCTTATTCTTCACTTAAGTAGGTTTATCGAATATTAGAAAGGCAAGCGACACCGGGTAGTGTCGTATGATACGGGAACGTATCGAACATTAGAAATGCATGTGACACTTAGTAGTGTCGTAAGAGTAGTGAACTTATCGATATTAGAATTACTGGAGGCATATGACCATGCCCGGGGGTTGATTGTTTAGTTTGTGTCTTGGGTGGCCATGAGAGCCCGTACTTTACTGTTGTGTCTTGGGTGGCCATGAGAGCCCGTACTTTACTGTTTGCGTCTTGGGTGGCCATGATAGCCCGTACTTTAATGTTTGTGTCTTGGGTGGCCATGAGAGCCCGTACTTTAATGTTTGTGTCTTGGGTGGCCATGAGAGCCCGTGTTTTACCGTTGGTGTCTTGGGTGGCCATGAGTGCCCGTGGGGTTGTTGAGCCCGTGGTTTTACTGTTGGTGTCTTGGGTGGCCATGAGGGCCCATAGGGTTGTTGAACCCGTGTTTTACTGTTGGTGTCTTGGGTGGCTGTGAGTGCCTGTGGAGTGTTGAACCTGTGTTGTTGCTAGTTGTTGAACTTTGTTTGTGATTGTGATTGCCTGAGGGTCGTGGGTGTGGCTAGCCTCCCGACAGAGATCGGGGGAAGTGGCGAGGTTGTGGGCTAGCCTCCCGACAGAGATCGGGAGAAGTTGCGCGGGTGTGGCTAGCCTCCCGACAAAGATCGGGGGAAGTGGCGAGGTTGTGGGCTAGCCTCCCGACTGAGATCGGGAGAAGTTGCGCGACAGGTCGACCGCCTGGCCTGACAAGGATCGGTAAAGGGCGTGAGGGGGGTTACTGAGCAGTTGGAGTGCAATCCTTTCTGATCTTGTTTGGTGTGGGATCCTTTGTGATCTTGGGTGCGTGGTTGTCTTACGTGTCCTTGGTGGAAGTCATCAATCGTTGTGTCGGGTCTACATTACGTTTCCGAGTGTTGAGTCGGTTGAGGAAAGTAACAGTGTGTGTGTCGGTCGGGTTACTTGAGTTGGGGATAGTGATCCCCGGTGTTTGGGTTGTTGTTGATGTTACCAGCATTGTCTGTTAAGTATGCCGTAGTCAGTCTGTTATCCGTGGTGGTGAGCGAACGCTCACCCCTAGCTGCTTTTCCTACAGGTACTGGTCGCAGGTTGGACTAGGTGAGCTTCCGAAGCTTGAAGAGTTAGGAGCGGGAGTCCGGGTTTACTTTTGAGTCTAGCCACATACACTTGTATTTTGTCCGCTTGTTGGGACGTACTTTTGAGTTGCAAATGATTATTTTGTTGAACAAATGATGATTTTAAAGTGATTTATTTAAAGGGTTTCATAATGTTTTATTGTTTTGAACGTTCGCGTTCCGAGTTCGGTTTTACTGAAGTTGGGGCGTGACAATCTAGATCAACCCTATGCTATAATTGCAAAAATGACCAACCTAATTCGGAGACTCGCACTGAACCTGAGATCCGATCTCAGTTCCACTCAACGAACACCTTCAGTCTCAGAATCCCTTGTTCTTTTGTGTTTGTTGTGGCTCTTCAATGGCCACCATTTAACTCTATTACTTGATCAATCATTTATTCAACTATGAGCATATAATTTTCTCCTTCAATTTACTCCATCGTGAATTCTTGCAATATTCCTAGGAATCTCACTCCATAAACTGAGGATCGCGAACTGTCGTTTACAGACTTCCACTTAAGAATCTCTCTTAGGATGTAGGCGTTGAGTTCTACATGAGATTCGAACGAAGCTTGAATGAATGACTTGATATATATAGCTCTCGTCGCCTTGTATCGTGACTCCTAGGATTTTCTCATTCTCTAGAGTCACGATCAAGGTAAATCTTCTTGTTTCCTTATTGTAATGTATCAATTGGAGAGTAATTATTGAACAAGGAAACAAATCTTCTAACCAGATATGCATGGATACGTATTGGATATACTTGAGGACTTCCACGCGCGTGAGTTGTCAGTTGTCACTTGCTGTAATGTATTGACATTTTGTTCTAACATTCTTGCTCAGCTCCGCTTTCGATTGTACACACATGATGTCACGCCATCATGATTGACATCAGACTTGCCACAACAATTACCAATCCTGGATGTAGCAACATTTGTCATTTTCCTTGCATGAATTGTATAGAAAGTATGATTGTGGAAGTTGAGATAGATGCTCGCTTATGGTGTTTTTTTTAAAAAAAAATAATGTTTATGTTGTGTCATTTATTTCAAACTAAAAGGCATGATATTTTCTTTAGATGGAAATAGTGATATTTTTAAGTGGTATGGAAATTTTTATTATTGGTACTGGTCATTTGAGGAAGATGGTGCTATAACTGTTTGTTTTTTTACTCAAAACTTACTCTATGGTTTCAAAATGAGTGAAGGTTTCGATGTCGTCGGTGTTCAAGAACAACATAGATCGGCCATAGAAACACCATTTTGAAACCAATAGAGGGCGTGGTGGCGCTTCTTCTTCACTCGCTGCCGCAAGCAAAGGGAAGGTGGTTTGTGGTGATTTCAAGAAGGTAGAGAAGGTGGTCATTAGGGGACTTCTCGGGCAGTAGAATAATAGAAGGCGTGGTGGCGCTTCTTCTTCAACCGCAATCAGGGGGTGTTTGTGGAGTAGGGTTTTAGGGGGGCGCTTCGAGTGACCCGAAAGTAGAGTCTTCGTTCAGGCTAAATACGAGCGAACCGAATGATTGCAACTTAACTAATGGGATGTTGAAGTACATGATTGAGAAGAATGGTTTTTATTCCATAGAATGAAATACCTATTTGGAGTTCAAGTGTAACAAAGATGAGAAAGATGTCAACTGAAATATCAATGGAAGACGCGTGCATACATATCCACGCTTATCCGATTTGCAGATTTGTTTCCTAATTTAAAGATACTTCTGTAATAGATATCTTCGTTATTTTAAAAACTCTATAGAATAAGGAAACAAGGAGATTCACCTTGATCGTGACTATAGAGATTACAGAAACCCTATAAGCAAAGATACAAGGTGATTGTAGCTATAAATATCAAATTATTCTTCATAACTCGGTTTGGATCTACAATTACACTCAAGAATATATTGTAAGTAAGTTTCGTTTGTCTAATAGTCTTCTAGGACTATTGTATGCATTGAACTTGAGTTCATGATTTCAGAGTTCTTGAACGTGTTGGATTAGCTTGTTAGGAATTTGAATGAAGTGAATCAAAGTGAATGTTCTTGTGATTGAAGAATCACAATCCTTTATTGAAGACGGAGAACAATCCGAGATTGTAGGAGCTCGAAGAGTGGAATTGAGATGAGATCTCAGGTTTAGGGGGAGACCATATATTAGGTTTGTCACTTTGTAACAATAACATAGGGTGATCTAGTGGATCTTATAGCTTGTACGTTGATTGTTTACCTATAGTGAAAACCTTTCCACTGGCGAAATGCCCCAGATGTAGGTGATGAAACACCAAACTGGTAATCAATCTTGTGTCCTTACGTGTGCTTGCTTATTGCTTAATGTTTATATTTCTGATGATCAGGAAAGATGTCAGTTCCCAAGATAGCAAAACATGGAAGTCAGTTGTTCATGGCTGGACTCCACCACATACATCAACGGAGGAAGGGAAGCCAATTATTCGTAAACCAGAGAAAGTTTGGAGTACTACAGAAAATGAAGCTTCACTAAGGAATTCTCGTGCTCTGAATTCTCTCTTTAATCGTGTTCATCAAAATGTCTTTAAAATAATCAACACATGTACAAGTGATAAGGAAGCTTGAGAGATTTTGGCAACTGCTTATGAAGGAACAACTAAGATTAAAGATCAGAGGCTGTAATATTTAACTAAAAATTTTGAAGCTTTGTTTATGAAAGATGATGGGACCATATCTCAATTTCATGTCCGACTTAGAGGCATTACAAATGAATCTTTTTCTCTTGGGAAACCTATGTTAGATGAAGTCCTTGCCAGAAAAAACATTGAGAGTTGTTACCTCAAGGTTTAAAATGAAAATCACTTCTATTAAAGAGATGCATGAAGCTCTCTTAGGTTTGACAAGCTTATGGGATCATTCATGACATTTGAGCTATCATTTCAAGGCATGGACAAGAGAACAGAAGTAGTGGCACTAAAGAGCTCTAGATAGAACCTCAAGGACCAAGCTGAATATATTTCAGAAATAGGATTGGAGAAAATATTGGCCAACGATACATTCATGTGTCAGGACAAAATGATCGTTTAGATGTTGGTCATGATGCCAATAACATCTCACATCATAAAGGATAGAACCTTTCAAACATGGATGTTGGTCAATCTGATAAAGGGAAAGGGACGCAATGTCATGAATGTGAAGTATTTGGACACACTCAATGAGAATGCCCAACCTTCCTAAAAAGGCTGAAGAAAGGATTCAATGCGTCCTTGTCCAATAAAGATGATGAAAAAAGTATTGATGAACAGGTATGTAATCATCTTTCCTTAACCACTAACATTGTCTCTACTGAAATAGGTGAAACCAGTGATGAAGGCATCTCTCCGAGGATATTTTCAGTTGATTTTATAACTATCTAGAACGACTATTTGGGTAATAAATGTATAGAAGATTCACATAACATTATGAGACAACTAGATCAGATAAAGTCTTTATCAAAAGAGAAAGCAGAACTGCTAAAAACAGTTATATCTCTCCAAGAAGAAGTAGGCAGACTCAATGAAAAAATCTGTCAGATCACCAAGTCAATCGGGATATTGAACTCTAGCACAAACACACTTGATGACATTCTAAACATTGGAAGAACAGCTACGAACATGGATGGACTTGGGTATACTCATGAATAACTAACTTCTTAAATAGTCTTTGTTCCTCAACATAAACCTTCTTTTGTTCCAAATGCTGATAAACAAAAAGGTGATCATACATCTTTTTCACACACAATGTTTAAGTATTTACATCACTCAAACAAACAACCTATATGATATTCTTCTAGGACTCCAAACTTGCGACAATATCCTCACTACTCAAATTCTCAAAGTGAATTGGCGTATACATATAATATCAAGAAAGAAACAAGAAAATGTCACCATTGTGGAAAGAAATGGTACATAAGGCCATAGTGTTATCAGTTGTATGGAAGATTTCAGCACCACCAAGCATTTCCTATTCAATCTCACATGTCTGCAAAGCAAGTATGGAAAATAAAAGGTGAAACTTATCATGCCAATGTTGCATATAACACTCTATCTAAATCCAATGATAATGCATGGTATTTTGATAGTGGTGCTTTGAGACATATGACTGGGAACCCTGAGTTTCTCACAAGTGTACATCAATGTCTTGATATACATGTTATTTTTTGGAGATGGGGTCAAAGAAATAATCAATGGGAATGGTCAACTAAGGTTTCCTGGTACAAAATGTATCACGGAAACGTTATTGGTAGATGGACTCACTGTCAACCTGTTTAGTATAAGTCAAATCTGTGACCAAGGCCTACTTATGGAGTTCACGAGCACAAGTGTTTTGTATTGAAAAAAAACATACCTACACTCATGTTTGGTACTCGATCAAAGGATGAATGCTATGGTTGGTTTCCAAATGAAAACACAGTATCTACATGCCTCTCAGTATCAACATGTATGTTAACTCAAATGCATGATAAGATCATTAACCAAAAGAAGGATAAGGTAGTAGATGTGATTGAAACAATTGAAAATTTCACCTAGGATATTCAACATACATGTATCAATGATGTCTAACAATGTTTTAAGATGGACAGTTTTAAACCTATAAAGGGATCACATCTCCAAGGATCAGAAACTCTCTTAGGAGTGTACTAAAGGGACTGACTACTTACAGGGTAAGTAAGATAAAGGGGATACTCAGTAGCAAAAGGACTAAGTATTATAATGCTATGAGAAATGAAACTCATCATATATCTCAAACTAGTAATCAAATTTAGCAAAGTCCACCAGTATGAGACTCAAGTACTATGATTTGATGTATACTAAGGGACAACCTTTAAAGTATATGAAGGATATTGTATAAGAACAAATATGGGTAAACCAACTATATTTGGTCTCTAATGTTTGTAAAGATATCATAACATTACACAGTCTTGTCATATTCGTGTACTTATGAAGAAAATTGGAATATGGAATCTTTCTATACCAATTTGTTTAGCAAAATTCTTTTGGAAATCAGTCTCACCAAGAATGATGGGATTTGGCTATTCTTATAGATATCAACAAAGTTCATAATCTATAGTCCAATATTGGGAATGGGTCATCCATTTGTCTAAGTTGTTTTCAAATTTATCAGTTATATTGGCTGATTCAAATTATCTATTCACTCCCAAAATATGCTTCTAAAGCCAACGTGTCAAAAGAAACAAGGAAGGCCAATGTCCAATGGTTAACATAGGAATTGTTTCCTATAGTTATTAAGTGTTCATGGGGGTACTAATTATCCTTAAGAAATAGGGGAGAAAGGCGGGTTCTGAACCTATAAGAAAGAAGACAACCTATAAAAAGGGAAGTTGTGTGCTTTCAAATTATCTCTATTTCGTACCTACATCAGTTAGGGTTAACAACTCTTTCAAATCGATTGTGTCTTCAGTCGAGACTCTGTTTTGTTTTTGAATACAACATTCTTCCCTCATACTACCTCAATTCATCCATGGATCCTAAAAAAAATGAAGATCATAAAGATGGTTAAACACTACCAGAAGTGGCGAGCTATACTGCAATCTTGATTTACAATTGACTCGGAGAAATTAACGGAGGGAGAAATATCTTCTTCCCCTCCTCAATGTCCATCATAAGGTCATCAATCTAGTTCTTCGGATTCTCCTCTTCTTGTAAAATCAACATTAGAGGAAAAAGGTACACCTAAATTTCTTATTATAGAACAAGTTAAACTGCTGTGTGTAGTGAACCTGCATCTAAGTTGGGAAAAATTGTTAGTATTGATGTTTCTCCAAAACTCTCTACTGAAAAATCTATGCATGTAAAAGGGAAAGAAAAATCTAAGGCTAAGGTGATAGAACGAGAATTAGATTCGGTTTTCATTGCTGAAATTATTAAAGAATTAGAAAGGAGAATGAATCTGAAATGAGGAAACATGATGCCTATATATCTGTTAGTTATGAAGAAATTGAGAAATCGACTGAAAAGGAAGTGGATAGTCCTGATGTCATGCTGATTGATGAAGAGGAATCTCAACACGATGTTGAGTCATATGTTCCTGAAGATATCATGGAAGAAACAATTGATGATGTTAATGCATAGATTTTTCCCGAGGACCTCACTTTTGTGATATATAGAAGGAGAAAAAGAAGAGTTTGGCCACTAAATCAACAAGAAAGACCAAAATGATCATGCCCCATATGCCAATTGAGGATGATAATTTAGCAACCCCATTAGCAGTTTTAGGAAAAATGAAGCTTCCAAAAGAGCTCATGTTGCATCTTCCTCGAAGAAGACTCCAATGCATGTTAGACAACTGGTTGATGAACCCTCCTCTGTTGAAAAAGGTATATCTACTCTCTTGAGTGAGTTGAAAAGGAAACCCCCGAGTTAAAGAACATCCAACATTATTGGTTCAAGGAGAGTTGTCAAGCCTACTATTCAGTTAGGTGATGAGCTTGTATCTGCTGAGGATGACACTGAAGATGCTGCACCAATACCTGTGTCTTAAGGAATGAAGTCTACAGTAATGAAAAGGACTCCTGGAGGGGTTCTTGATGTGACAATGGATAATGTATCTTTCCATCATGAAGGGAATGCTCAGAGATGGAAATATGTTTGTCATAGGATTATCTATCTAGAAAGGGAATTATATGGAGAAGTATCTGGGATGGAGCAAGTTTGCAAGGTTCTTTTGGATGCTGATATGATTAAAACAGTCAAGGACATAGGTCCTTTCTATCCTCTTCTAGTGAAAGAGTTTGTAGTGAATCTTGCACCTGGATTTGACAACCCTGAAAGCATGGACAACCGTACAATAGTGGTTTGGGGAAAGAAGATAAATATCAATGAAGATGTTGTCAACATCTTTCTGGGCAGAACAACATACAAATCCGGACTTGTCATGCATGATCTTACCACTGTAGCTAGGGAAATAACTAGGAACTCTGGAAAACAACGGACATATAAAGAGAAGCTTATCTCCTCCGATCTCACTCCTCTTCATTCCATCCTATTTAAAATTGGATTGGAAAATTGGGCTCCCTTGTCTCATACCTCTAGCATTACACGTGAACTGGCCAACTCATCTTCTCTATACGAATATCCTCTACTTTTGTAATCAACACCGTTCAATCGGCGGAAAAACGAAAAAATTTAAAATTTTGAACACCCACTGAAATGAACCTAAAATTAACCCCGAGGGTCATATCGGACTTAAGTTGACCCCGATATCGACCAAAGTGAGTTCTGGGTGACTCAGGGATACTTTTTGAACAATTCGAGAAAAGTTGACTTTTTTACGAAAAAGTCAATCGAGTGACGTTTTGGTCTGTTTGAGGCCCGATTTGGATCCTAAAAGGCTTAGCCGTCGGTGCAGCAGCCTTAGTTGGGCCGTTTCCTTGTACCACGCAAAATTTCATAAATTCTTGGAAAATGGGCCCACACGGGGCCCGAGACGACCGAATTTCGCGAATCTGACTTAAAAATATCTATAAAGATATTTTTCTAACTAAGGGGACCCACTTAACACTTGTCAAGAATGTGGTGGAAGGGATTTGAATGGACAACTTTGTCCTTGGAAATAAAAATCAAAAACAAAGAGGATGTGGGGGTATTTTTGTCTTTTTGATGTGTGGTTGATTTTTAAAACAAAGTAAAAGGGAAGAGAGGAGTGAGTCTAGACTGTTTTCAGAAAAAAGTAGAGAGAAGAGAGAAGAAGAAAAAGAGAAAGTGTTGGAGTTTTGGGATTTTTCGACGATCCGACCGACAGATCGTCTCAATTCTCGCATATTCGTCATTCCCTCAACGTTCCCTACGGTAAGAACCTGTCCTTTTCTCTTTTCGACGTGTTTGAATTTTAGGGTTTTGGTTAGAATTGGTTTAAATATGAATGGTTGAGGTTTGGGGTTCAATAGGAATGTTTTGGGGGTGAAAAGGAGCGTTTTCCGGTGTGGCCGTGTGGGGGCCACGAGGTAGGGAAAAGTAGCCGGATATCGGCCTTGACTAGGGAAAGTTATTAGTAGAAATGCATGTGATACTTGGTGGCGTCGTAGGATAAGTGAACTTATCGAACAATAGAAATGCATGTGACACTTGGTGGTGTCGTAGGATAAGTGAACTTATCGAACAATAGAAATGAATGTAACACTTGGTGGTGTCGTAGGATAAGTTAATTTATCGAACAATAGAAATTCATGTGGCACTTGGTGGTGCCGTAGGTTAAGGAAACTTATCGTACGATAGCAGTGCATGTGGGCACCTGGTTGTGTCCTTAGGTTGTGGAACCTTGTCATGCTGTAGAATCACATGTGGGCACCTGGTTGTGCCCGTAGGTTGAGTGAACTGTTTGTGTTTGGGTGTGGCCATGTGTGCCTGTGGGGTGTTTAACCCTTATTGTTGTTGACTAACTTGCTGAGTGGTAGTTAGTCGTGATGTTAATTTTGCTATTTGCGGAGTATTATGTGATATTTGGTTGTGATTGTGATTATTCTGGTGATACCTGGATGAGTTATGCCCGAGAGGTGTGTCGTACCTTCCGATGCGCGACCGGTAAAGTGTTGAGGGCTGCATTTCCCGTGAGGTGTGTCCTACCTTCCAATGCGCGACCGGTAAAGTGCCTAGGGCTGTGTTCCCCGGGAGGTGTGTCGTACCTTCCGGCGCGCGATTGGTAAAGTGTTGAGGCTTGAGTTGTGGCCGAGAGGTATGTCGTACCTTCCGATGCGCGACCGGTAAAGTGCTGAGGGCTGTGTTCCCCGTGAGGTGTGTCGTACCTTCCGGCGCGCGATTGGTAAAGTGCTGAGGCTTGAGTTGTGCCCGAGAGGTGTGTCGTACCTTCCGATGCGCGACCGATAAAGTGTTGAGGCTTGAGGTTCTGCGATGAAGGAGAGGCCCTCCTTCCGACTAGCAATCGGAAAAGTGTTGCTATGTGCCGCGATGAGGTCGACCGCCTTGCCCGACTGTGTGTCGGGGAAAGTGTGTGGGGCAGTGCCAGGCCCAGCCGGATTGCTACCGGAAAGTGTGCAGTATGTGTGTTGATCTTTTGTGATCTTGCATGCATTGTGTGTGTTGATATTGTTGATATTGCGTGACTTTGTTCACATTTGTGTTTGTTTGTAGAGGTCGTGAGTTCTGTGTTAAAGGGTGAGGTCTTGGGTTCGAGACACATCAATAACCTACGGTGGTGATACAGTGCCTCTGTGTGAGGGTCTCACCACGGAGAGGGGTTAGGGTTGATGCGTTGCGGCGCTGTACGAACTAGGTTCCCTCACGTGAGCGGGTGGTTTGAGGTTTCCCTCACTTGAACAGGTTGTTTGAGGTTTCCCTCACGTGAACGGGTGGTTTGAGGTTTCCCTCACGTGAGTGAGTTGTTTGAGGTTTCCCATACGTGATTGGGTAATTTGAGGTATTGATATCGTGAGCATTGTGACGGTTTGGTATCAGGTTTTGAGGTAGTTGTTTTTCCTGTTTAGATTTGTAAGTTGTTGATGCTTTACTAGTATGCCATAATCGAACGGGTATTCGTAGAGGTGAGCGGAATGCTCATCCCCTTTACTACTTTTCCCGCAGGCCTTTGAGGTAGGGACGAGTAGCGAATACTGGTTTGGTTGCGGAAAGTTACAAGTAAATGTACATAGGATCATGTGAGGGTTGTGCTTTACCTTGTCGGTATGACTAATGGATTGGTTGTTCGGTCTCTGATTTGGGGACTCCATTACGTGCACGGGTCTTAGATGGTTGGGGGGAAATTGACAGTGATTTGTGTGATAGTCGGGTTTAACATGTGATTTGGGGTATTGGTCCCTTGTGTTATTGTTTGTTGCCGGTGTTCCCGGTATTTCTGCTGGTATGCCGTAGTCAGTCTGGTGTCCGTGGTGGTTAGCGAACGCTCACCCCTTGCTGCTTTTCCTACAGGTACCGTTCGCGAGGCGGACTAGGAGGACCTCTCGAGGCTTGAAGAGCTGGGAGCGAGAGTCTGGGCTGTCGGGGTTGTCTAGCGACGTACACTCTTGTTTTAGTGTTCTTTCGCTTTGTAAATTAAAACTCAGTTTGTAAAAGTATTGTTTTGATTAATACTAGTGGTGCTTTTAAAGCGGTTTATCAAAATATTTGAGACTTTGTTTTACTTGCTTCACCGTTCGCGTTCCGGGTTCGGTCATACTGAAATCGGGGCGTGACAACTTTAAATTTTGTATCTTTTGTTATTGGTTGGACATTTCGCTCGTCATGCAAGATCATGTGAAACAAAATTTCATATCGGGTTTCCTTCACTTATCACTGGACTGATGCTACATCAATACCCCAACATCTTGAAAGACACTGACGTCATGGGAAGGAAACTCAGCTATCCTTCAATCTAAAGCGTTTTGAGAATCTCAATGTCATTGAAGATTTCATGACATCCATCAAGAAGCCTAGTAGCTCAAAGGGTTCAGAAGCTTTCAACTCTATTTTGCAGAAGGTCCAAACACTGCATAATGAAGTGAATCACATGAAGAAGCTGATAGTTAATCTTATTGAGAATCTTCAGACTCAAGATGTCAAGGAGAATGTTGCAGACAATTCCTCTATAGAGTCAGACCCACTTTGAAGTTATGTGCTTTTTCTCCCTACTTTACTACTCGAACAATTTGGTCGTTTGTTTGTCTTTGGACTATCTTTGTTTTGGGCTTGACCGATCTACTTTTATGGGTGATGTATTAAGTGACTTGGTACACTAATTTTAATGCTTCAAGGTTAGTACACCTCGGAAAAATATGATGCTACTTGTTCTACTCTTTATATATTACATCTTTGTGAAGTCTAGTGAAGAGTAGATGCTTAGAATGTTGGTACATTGGACATTTATCGAGGCAATCAGGGGGAGACAATGGAAATAAGAGGATGCATCCACACATTGAAGATTATAAGATAAGGGTAACAAGTATTCTTTCCTATGTTATGATATTCCCCAAGTATAGTGCTTAAAGTATGCTTGCAAAAAAATAGTCAAAGGAAAGATTGTTGTTAAATCTGTAGTTGACAATATTTGTGTCAAGCCAGATGTTAACTATGATGTTGTTGGACATCATAGTTACTGTAACAACCTGTAATAAAATGAGAAAGATGTAAACTGAAATGTCAATAGATGGCGCGTGCATGGCATGTTCGTATCCACGCTTATCCGGTTTACAGATTTGTTTCCTAGTTTAAAGATACTTCTTTAATAGGTATCTTCTCTATTTTAGAGAGTCTTTAGAACAAGGAAACATGGAGATTCACCTTGATCGTGACTCTAGAGATTAAGGAAACCCTAGAAGCCACAATACAAGGTGCTTAGAGCTATAAATATCAAATTATTCTTCATAGCTCGGTTCGGATATACAATTACACTCAAGAATATATTGTAAGTAAGTTCCATTTGTCTAATAGTCTTCTAAGACTATTGTATGCATTAAACTTGAGTTCATGATTTCAGAGTTCTCAAACATATTGGATTAGCGTTGTTGTTACATCAATATTGGCTACTTTTGAGTCAAGTCAGAGATGTTAACGGAGCATAGGCCGGACAGTATGGAGATTCAGCTAGAGCGAGCAGCAGTTAACGGAGCATGGGCAATTCGGTTGCCTGACGCCCGACTGGTTCATGGTGGTATGTCACCCTTTGACCATGCTTCGATTATAGCTTATGGGAATAAGGAGCCGAATTCGTTTGGTCGTTTCGATTTGAGCAGGGATGACTGAGGGATGTAGGGTACGACATGGTTCTGAATGAAGTTTGGGGAAGGGACCGAACAAGGCCAATAGTTGAGAAATGTCAGGAACTAACTCGTGAGATGAGAAGTTTGGCTCAAAGGAGTTTGGTGATACTAAAAGGCAGATCCAACAGTGTTAGAGGGAATTGAATAGGCTTCTTAGGAGGCGGAATGTGGATAATGGTATCCAAATTCAGAGGTTGAGGAGTAAGTTGAATGAAAGTTTGAGTAGGAAGCATATTTCATGGAAGCAAAGTGCTAAGCAACATTCGTTGGCTAAGGGAAATGGAAACACAAAATATTTTCATGCAAAGGCTACAGATCATAGGAGGAGAAAGAGGTTGGCTAGAATCCGAAACAGGAATAATCAATGGGTGACGTGGGGAGAGGGCTTGAAGGAAACGATCAAGGACTATATTAATGAATTATTTATGGTCGGGGGAGATGGACAAGATACGGTTAGCGATATGATTCTGAGCTCAGTAACGAATTAAGACAACGAGTAGTTGTTGAAGTCGGTGAAGTAGGAGGAGGTTACGAAGGCCATTTTTAGTATGGAACCGTTGAAATCCCCGGGTCCAGATGGTTTTAACTTGGGATTTTTTTCCAGAATTATTAGGTCCAAGTGTCTGTTGTGAAAGAGACTCTAAACTTAGAGTTGCTGAAATACTCAAACAACTTGAGTTTGGTTCGCCAAATGTTTCAAGAGGGGAGACTGCCGGAGGGCTTGAATGATACAAATTTAGTGCTCATTCCGAAACTAAAAGTACCAGAATGGGTTAGTGATTTTCGTCCTATTGCGTTGTGTAACGTATTATATAAAGTGGTTACCAAGGTGATTATTAATAGGATGAAAGGTTTATTGCATAAAATTATATCACCGGAGCAGAGCGCTTTCTTGGTTGGTAAACTGATTACAAATAATATTGTGTTGTCGGGGGAGGTATTACATTACCTCCAAGGAAGCAAGAAAAGTATTAATTGGGTAATGGCAATGAAGGTGGACGTGAGAGAGGCGTATGATCGGGTGGAGTGGAATTATTTGGAGCGGGTCTTGTGTCAAATGGGGTTTGGAGAGAAGTGGGTGGTCTTGTAATGACTTGTGTACGATCAACGAGACTCTGGGTGGAGGTAGAGGGAAGGAGAATAGGCCCACTGAGCTTGAGGAGAGGGATCAGACATAGAAATTCGTCATCTCCTTATTTTTTTATGATTTGTGCAGAGGGTCTGGCGCGGTTGATTGAGAAGCAGGAGCTGGATGGCAGAATTCAAGGGTGCAGAATTTCCCGTAACGCCCCTTACATATCATACTTGTTTTTTTTTTCCGATGATAGTTTTTCTTCCCCGGAGCTACAGTGGAGGAGGCGGTGGAGTGGAAAGTATTATTGTAGAGATACGAGGTGGCATCGGGACAAAAATTGAATCCTGAGAAGTCCTCTATTACATTTATTCCAAATACTTCGGAGTTGGTGCGGCAAGGAATTCAGAATGTCTTGCTTATGAATGAGGTGACGGACCCGTGTCTCTATTTGAGTCTTTGTCGATGCTGGATCGTAGTAAGTACATTTCATTTTTGTTGCTCAAAGAACGAATAACTAATCGATTGCGGAGTTGGGATGACTTATTACTAAGTAAGACATGAAAGGAGGTTCTTTTGAAGTAGTAATTCAGGCTCTACCTACTTATATTATGGGAGTATACAAATTACCCAGTAGGTTAGTTCAAGAAATTGAAGTCCAAATGAATGGGTACTGGTGGAGTCATGATAACAGGATAGGGAGGGGTATAAAGTGGAAGAGTTAGGATAAACTGTGTAGTCATAAATTGCAGGGGGTTTGGGTTTTAAGCACCTACAAGATTTTAATATGGATATGTTAGCAAAATAGGAGTGGAGACTCATTACTCAACCAGAGAGTTTAGTAGCAAGGACGCTATAGGCAAAATACTATCCAGAGGGGAGTTTCCTGCAGGCAGGGCCCAAGCAACAGGGGAGCTACATTTGGTCAAGTATCCTTTCGGGTCAGGACTTACTTAAGCAAGGAGTGAGGAGAAGAATAGGAGATGGTAAAAGTACGGGGATTATGGGGGTCCCTTGGCTCCCCCACATAGTCTGGTTTGGTGGATAGGGAGTTCCGGGGTGACTAGGCTGGTTGTGTGGATGATTACATTGAGGACCCGCAGAGATGGAACATGGGAAAATTGGAGGAGGATTTTGACAGGGAGGAGGTGGCGTCAATATTGGCGCTCCCGCTGCAGCCTTTTCGATTTCAGATGGTTGGTTTTGGTGGGGAGCTCGAGATGGAATGTTTCGAGTAAGGGAAGCATACAGGCTTGCTCAAAGGTTGAATGGGAGTTAGAACAGTTTAGATGGAGACATTTTCTTGAAGAGACTCTGGGCTTTGGAGGTTCCACCGAAGGTAAAACATTTGTTGTGACGGGTGGTGTCGGGTTCGTTACCAATGAACGTGAATCTATATTCCCGATTTTCTCTGGTCAACCTGGTGTGTGGAGTTTTTGGACGTCCGGAGATGGAAAGTCATCTATTGTTTCATTGTGTGGATAGGGGAAACTTATGGGCGGGATTGGGGTTGATTATTTCGAGGGATGTTGTGGATCTAAGAGGGTGGTTGGAGTATTGTTTGTGTTTGGGAAATAAGGGGTTGGGGGAACATGTTGCAGGTTTGTGGTGGGAAATCTGGCGAGTTCGAAATGCTAAAGTTTGGAGGAATGAGGTGGTGGGGGAGGAAGGTATTTGGAGGGCATCCGAAGGGTTGGTTCGTGACTAGCAAGATGTCCAGGAGAAACCGAGTGGAGGGGTATAGGGTGGAGTAGGTCGAGTTTGAAGATGGGTGAAATCGGTTCTTGGTTTAGTGAAAACCAACGTCGATGGGGCAGTACTAGACCCGGTCGGAGGTGGATGATGGATGATTTGTAGAGAGGAGTCCGGGTGGGCCATCAATGCGCGATGTGTAGTCTTACCAGGTAAACGGAGTCCTGAGCTAATTGAGATTATGTGTATAAATGAAGCTCTTTCCTGGATATATGAAGATGGATGGCATGAGGGGACGTTAGAATTTGATTGCCTGAGTGTAGTATAGATCAGTAATGAGGATGAAACAATTATGTCCCCAATGGGCCCTTTGATTATGGAGTGTAGAACACAACTGAAGGCTTCATCAAGGCTCAAGCTAACTTTTGTTCATAGAGAAGCGAACAGAGTAGCTCATTGTTTATCTTGTGCTACTTGGGATTAGTGTACTATTGATTGACAGATCACGGAAATCCCTTAGGATCTTCGTAATTGTTTGGCCAATTACATTTTGAATTAATCAAAGTTCACAAATTCAATAAAAAAAACCTTAAACATATAAAAGATTCGTGTATCAAACATAAAAATATCAAAATAATCGTTTATACGTATGAACCGAATATAAAAATACCAAAAGATATTTACCTTTATAAAAATGACAAAGTTTATATATTTCGTCGGTTAGATTATTTCCATAAAAGTTCGAAGACGAGGATCAATTTCTGTAAAGGAGCATGATATGTTTGATGGGTCCACAAGCAGAGCTGAGGCAGAAATGGAGGCAGGGACAAGATCAGAGATAATTGATTTGGGATTTTTCTGAGAACTCAGAATGAGAAGAGAAGAAAAGAAAAAACAGACGAGGTGAAGGTGAAGGTGAAGGTGAAGGCTCAAGCTGTAACTCTCTTTCCCCCTCCTTTCTCTCCCCTGAAATTGCTCTCCTTTCGCCATTTTTTTCCTTCTCATTCCTTCTTTCTTCTCTTTACTCACTTTGAAAGAAACCTCTTCACATATTTTGCATTCTCGCTCTCTATCTCTTCAAAAAAAAATATTGCCATTTTCCCAAATCACTTCTTCTTATTATTCCATTTTCTCTCTGAAAAACACATACACTCGCCTCAGATTCTTATCTCTAAGGACCTACCAATGTTTTGCTCACTATATGCTCGGATCTTCTTCAGACTCTTCAACAAATTACGGTGAGGATCTCTTTCCAGCTCCTTCTCTTGGGGTAAATTTCATTTGGATTCGTAGATGATATTTTTTTTGCTGTTTCTGAATTGGGTAAGTTAGGGTTTGTTTACTGAATTCTGAGTTTTTCTTCCTGATTTGATCTGCAAAATTGAATTTAGTTTTAATTCCAAAATTGGGTTTTTGTTGGGTTATGAAGGTGTTCCATCGCGACCTTATTTTCTACTTCTTAGCTTGTATCGGTTCCTGTGTTCCCTTGATCTGCGAACTTGGGTTAGCAACCCTTTATTTGAGGTATGTTTGTTCTTTGTTTTTTATGTTATGTGTCTCCACCAGGAATTGGGTTTGCTTCTGTTTTAGTTAGTTGAGCTGAAAGTTTCAATCTTTTGTATGTCATCTATGATCTTAGTTGTATGTTCTGTCATATGTAGCAAATTGTACCTGTTCATTTATTTTGCTAAATTTATTGTTGCAATTATTGTCTGAGGGCTGTTCTGCAATAAATGATCTTAGTTTGCTTTTTATTTTATAGAAACTGAGGTTGTTGAGCCAAATGAATTGGCATGTAATAAGTGTGCTCGGCTTAAATGGTGTTTTAGATATGTTTCTTTCTGGCTTTGAGATTGCATGGAGCCTTTTTGGTTGATTTATTTGCTTCCAGTTTTGGGATACAGATTCATTCAATAGGAGAAAATTGAATGCTCTTTCCAAACTTTGATTTTGTAAGATTTGTATGGGTGACTTGGTCTTGTATATTTGTGGTAGTCATTTACTCATTTTAACTGAAATATTTCAAACTGTTAAGCTCTCTCATAATTTATTATTTTAAGCACTTTTTTGCCATATTTAATATGTTGACATGATACTCATGTCTCTGTTTAGTGCTGTGGCTTGTTAATTATACTTCACCAAACTCATTCTTGCCACTCTTTTGTTTGTTTGCTTTCTTCCTCCTGTATCTAGGTTGTCACCGAGCTGTTGTGAATGTTAGTACCAACTAGTGTGTGTAAAATGAGTCACACAACTGATAGCATAGATGAGCTGTTCTGCAAGGATCAGGCTGGGTCACCATTAATGGATGAATGCAACTCTGGAGGACTCATTTTGAAGAAAGGACCATGGACACCAGCTGAAGATGCAATCTTGGTGGATTATGTCAAGAAACATGGGGAGGGGAACTGGAATGCTGTTCAGAAGCACTCAGGGCTTTTCCGTTGCGGCAAAAGCTGTCGGTTGAGATGGGCAAATCACTTGAGGCCTAACTTGAAGAAAGGAGCATTTACCAAAGAAGAAGAGCGGTTGATAGTTGAACTTCATGCCAAGATGGGGAACAAATGGGCACGCTTGGCTGCACATGTAAGTATAATTCAGTATTGTTGCTCGTGAATTCTGATGCATGTTCTTTCTTCTTCAACTTATTTATTTTGTCATAGAATGTTTTCCAGTGTACAATATTTCATGGTCAGGAAGAAGTAGGGTTGAAGGCTTAGTAATCCATGAATAGATTGTTTAACTCAGAATGACGGGAAAACGAAATTGGACAACTAATACAGTAGAAACTCAATATATTAATACTCTATTATTTAATAAACTCTCTAAGATAATATTTTTGTCCAGTCCTGACTCGAGGATAGGGTTCTAAATTAATAATTCGATAAAATTATAAGATAATACACTTTTGATAATTTCTATATGCCCCATATAAAATATAAATTAATAGTTCTTTATATTCTACATATTAAATGAATGATTTATGAAGGTTTCTTGAAAAATGACTCAATTGTCTTTTGTTTTTGTTTTTTGAAATCAGTTCCACCTTTAATCTCATATCGAATTTTCCTTGGTGGAAAAAAAATTAACATTTTGCAATCCTTCAATAATTTTAGGATGGGCAGGGCAATTATCCACAATCAAGAGAATTTTCCTTCCAACCTTTTTTTATCAAGTTGACGAACATATTCTTCAAATAACACCCTGTTCATCCAAGCTCGTTTGTTAGCACGGTACTCACAGTTAGCATATTTCCAAATAATACATAAAGGAATTTTCTCTGAACCATCCTCATTACAGCAAATAACAACAGTTAGTTTTTCCTTATCTTGTTTTTTCCCTTCAAGTTGCATTGTTGCAAGGGAATCTTTTCGATCATTGTTTTTTTTCCACACCTGTAAGATGAGAAGGCATATTGTGTGTATGATTTGTTTGGGTTAACATATATTGATCTTGTATTTATATATACATTAATTTTTAATGTCCATAAAGGGATACATTGAGCACAAGAAGCATAAAATGATACATTGGACCCTTCATTTGATATATGTGCATGCATTGTACAATAATTAAGTGAAAGTTTGAAAGGTGTTTGTAAATTGAATGTTTCATTCTAAATTAATATATAAATTAATAATTATTAATTTATCGATTAATCAATAACTCTTTTGATTAATAAATTTTGATGCTCCTAGACTATTAATTTATAGAGTTTCTACTGTACTTGATAATTACCATTATCTCCTCAGCCGAAAAATGCTAAAATGTCCATATCTGGGATTTATATGGTTCAAAAGATAGAGAGACTAAGGTGGATGTTAAAAATAGTTTTAGTACATAATGGTTGCAGTGGAGGATAACTTCTGGGGTTCTTTTGTGATAAGAGGATTCCTCCAAAGTTGAAAGGATTAAAGTTGTATTGATTAGCTACACTACTCACTATTTCATACGATGTGAGTGTTTTTTTATAAGCGATACCCACGGGAATTGAGCCCATAACCAAACAATAACCACTTGGTTGAGTAGACTATGGCAATGCGATGATTTAGGAGATCCAAAAAGGGTACAAATCGTCAAGATTGGTAGGAAAGATGAGACTGCTTATGTTGACTTGTGGTAATACTATGAAAGATACGATTTGGAATGAGAGTGTTGAAGCAAGGGTTTAGGGTAGCCTCAATTCAGGAGAAGATAAAAGGACATTTTTTTAATGTGGGTTTGGCATGTGTGACGTAGGAAATTTAGTGACCCTATAAGGAAGGGTGAAAAGTACAATCATTATCTTATCGAAGACATGAGTGTCTTTGGGTTAATGAAGGAAATAACTTTAAATAGGATGGAGTGGAGGAAATGTGGAGTGCAGACAACTGGATCTGTGACTTATGCACAGTGGTGACAAATCATGTTCACATATCCTTTTTGGGTTCAGTTTCAGTCTTTCTAGACATTAGGTCTTGTCAGGGTTCTCAAAAAAAGACAATGGTGACTATTGGGATATGTTGAGCACTGTTTCTGAATGTGAAAATAGCTTTAAAATTCCTTGTTTTAACCATTATCTTATTGTTTCAATTTAAAGGCTGGTTTCTATCAGTGTCAATTAAAGCCAATCTGTTTCATTCTCCATTTCTCAGTTGCCTGGTCGTACTGATAACGAGATTAAGAACTACTGGAACACCCGAATTAAGAGACGGCAGAGGGCTGGCTTACCCCTTTATCCGCCTGAAATGTGTTTGCAGGAGAGTCAACATACTGGTGGTGGTGGGAACAGGGGACACCACATTCTCTTGCAGAGTGATAGATATGAGATGGCTGAGGTTTCATTTGAAGCCAATCAAGGAGTTCTTCCTTATGTCTCTTCAAGTAGCATGTTAATGAATCATATTGCCTCTCCACAATATTCTACTTTTGGGCATCGTCTAAAACGTCTTCGAGACTCATCATCAATATTCTCTGATTACAGGAACGGTTTCCTCCCATTCGACCACTGTGAGGACGATAAAAGCGCTCACTCTTGTGGGTTGCCGTTTCAAGTTGATAGCAATAACAACAATCCACTGTCTTTTGGTGTGATTGAGGGTGGCCAGTCCCTTCCAAATGGCAACTTCTCTGCTTCTAAGCCTACTTCTGAGGAGGCTGTGAAGTTGGAGCTCCCTTCACTCCAATATTCTGAAACTGCTTTAAGTAGTTTGGGCGTGTCTTACTCTCCAGCACCGCTACTTGATTCAGTTGATGCTTTTATCCAGTCCCCACCTTCTGGAACTCCGCGCAATAGTGGTCTGCTGGATGCTTTACTTCACGAGGCGAAGACACTTGGCAGTGCAAAAAATCATTCATCCGAGAAGAGTAAGAGTTCTAATTCTTCTTCTGCTACTCCTGGAGATGAAAACCTGGCAGAATGGGAAGACTATGGTGACCCCATTTCCCCTTTGGGTCATTCTGCAACTTCACTTTTCAGCGATATCAGTGCCACTGGAAGTTCATTTGATGAACAACCCTTGAATGGTTTTATTGGTAAATGATCCCATATGTCATACTCTACATGCAAGATTGAGTTTTATTATTTGATTCCTCCAAGTTGTGATTGTTACTGTCCGGTATCTGTAACTTACCTCCTCTTCTGTAGGTTGCAATATGAAGCCAGAACCAGGTGGCGTAACTTGGCCCTCAGGCAGACAGAATGAGATCTCAACAAGGTTGGGTTTTACTCGGCCTGATACCTTACTTGCTTTTGATTGGTTCAATCAGAGTGTCAGGGACCAATCCATTATGAGTGATGCCATAGCTTCACTACTTAGTGACGATTTGGGCAGCGAGTACAAGCACTTGGTTATGGGAAACTCTAACGAGGGTCAAGGATGGGGATTCGGTTCTTGCGCTTGGAACAACATGCCTCCTGTGTGTCAGATGTCTGAAATTCCTTGAAATAGGTGCATCTAGTGTAAACTCAAATCATGTTGTTGATAACTGGGTTTTGGACTCGAAACAAGGTGTGTGAGATGCATATCATCAGACATATTTTTTGGTATGATTTTGATTACTTGCGAAAACCAGAACAATGCACGTATGCCGTTCATCAGAACTTGCTGGGTATACTAATAGTTTCAGACAAGTTCATGTTTGTAGGATATGAACAAGAGATTGTTGTGATTATCTGTTTCTTATTGGATTACTTGTTCCAATTTGCCGAGAGCTGGTTGTTTTAAGTTTGGCTACAGGTTGATGCAACAGACTCAGGTTTACTGAACTAACAATCACACGTCATCTTCCCTGTACTACTCCATGACATCCATATATGGCTTGATATCTGAAACACAAAATAGCAGAACTACATGGAGAAATTGCTTCCTTTTCTTACTATAATGTAGCCAAAACAATTCCGACCTCAACAATAGTAGGGGTTTGAAACGATCTCTACTTGTGCAAATTTATATCTTTCCCCCTAGCAAAATTAAACAGCACTCTTCTTGTTTCTGAAGTTTTCCTTCATCGAAGCAAATTTTTTCTTGCACTGATTCACTGTCTTCCCCGGAACGGCAGTAGCAACCCTTTCCCACCGCTGACTGGTTTCCTTCGGAAAGGTCTTGAGAGCCTGAACCAGTGCCCTTTCTTGTACAGTAGACCACACATCTTGGTCCGCCCCATTGCCAGTGATCACATCATCTGGGCTCCCATTGTTCACACTTTTGTCAGTAGACTCTTGTGAACTATCCTTAGCTCCTGCACTGTTTTCAACTCCCTGACCCTGAGAGGATGATACTCCTGCTTCCTCTCTGATTGACAGAGGAGATGCAATGGACTGTGCAGGTTTCCTCTTCTCAAGAAATGAATCAAATGCTTTGGCAGAATCAGGCCTTTGAAGGAGAACTGTTTTGGTTGCCTTCAGAATTTCTTCCACAGATCTTCCGGTACCAATGTACTCTGAAATCACCTCCCACCTCCGAGATGTTCCCTTGAGGTATTTCTGCATTCCTTTTCTCAGAAGCTCAATCTCTTCTTTACTCCAAGGTTTTTCTTTCTTCTCAATGTTTCCCGGTAGCACACTTCCATTAGCCTCTACTGAACCATTCTTTTGTGGCTTATGTTGCGCCTTTGGCTGAAGACTCTTCTCAGCCTGTTTCGTGGCCTCCAGATTATTACCATATCCACATGCTTCTCTCAAGACTTCAGCTTGCTCTGTTCCTTCTCTACTCTCCATCTTCCCACACAAATCCTTCAACTGTTCAGTATCAAGTGACATACAAAGAGTTTCCACATCATCATCACAGAGGTCAAGCATACGTTGGGACACAACAGGTGCTGACACTGTTCGAAGACGAGTCCTTTCTTTGCGCAACAGCTTCTTTTCTCTCTCTCTCACCTTCTTCTGCTGTGCAGCAGCCTCGGCAGCAAGTTTGTCTTCAACCTCTTTCCGGCGTTTCTCCTCTTCAGCAGCCCTGACAGCTTCTTCCTCTTGCAACTTCTTTGCCAAGTATTTAGCTTCTTTTTTCCTCTGCTTCTCAGCTTTCTCCGCTTCTTTTCTTTTTTGTATTCTCGGGTCTTTTTTATAAGCGTTGTCAACAAGAGTACGTATTCTCGCATATTCTTCCTTCCTTGCTTTTTCAGAAAGCTTTGCATTCTGCCTTTCCATCCACCTCTTATGATCACGAGACTCAGCCTGCTCCAGATCAAACTCATCAGCATGTGGGAACTCTCTCCAACTTTTAAAACTGTACCAGAAGTCATAAAAACTATCCACATCCTTTATTGATGTCTTCTCATCGCCAAGAGTTGGGATAGGTTGTGTAACTGACCACCTCCCATTCCTCAAGAAAGCTGGACAGAACACCTTGAAGAAATCCTGTGGCGCACAATCGGTTGGGATTTCATCATCAAACTCATCTGTAGAGTCATAAATTCTCCGCTTCAAAGGATCCATCAACACCTCATATGCCTCTTGAACGGACTTGAAATGGCTCTCTATTTCAACCTTCTTTGCCTCTTTTGCAGCGTCAGTTACCTCGGCAAGAAGCAGTGCAGCCTGTTTGTCAGGATGATACCTCAACGCAGTCTCACGATAACTCTTTCTTATCTGCTCCTCAGTGGCAAGATACCTTAAATGGGCCAAACCCAGCAATGCATAGTGATCTTGTTGCTGGCTTTCCCCCGATTTCTTCTTGCCTTTAGTGCTATATGATTCAGAAGATGGCATATATGATTGATCCTTGTCATTTGTCACTTTCTGATCATCACCTTCTACAATCTTCTCTGCCTCCCATCCAATAAGTTTAAGAGCGGCAGAATGGAAAGAATGTCCAGCTGGTTCATATTTTGAAGCCTTAATAGGAAGGCAATTTGAAGAAAAATAGATTGCTTCCCCATCTACAATCTCTTTAGAGTAGGTAATAAGCCGAATGCCATTGTGAACACCCATATTGCTTAATAAGAAAATAAACAACCAGTTTCGGGTTCAGTAGATGACTAAACTGCAGCAACTTTCAAACTGCATTTGTGATAAGACATAGTCAGATAAAATAGAATAATACGATACTTAAGACTGACTACTACAATATTCTACTAGTACATATAGAGAATAAGGTTTGAGGCATGTAGTAGCATGGAAAGGACAAAAAATTTAGTCAGATAGCCTTTAATTTCTTGCAAGAAACCCCAAAAATCTAGAGCTTCACAAGAAGCTTTAGCCTTTAAAATCGCTTGCAAGGAAATAAAAATAATCTTGACACCAAAACATTAAATATAGCAACCTCAACAATACCAACTGAAGAACAGAAAAACATCAAGACTTTAAAAAATGAAAGATCACCATAAACATTTGAAACCATTTGGCATCTAATGGGAAAGAGAGAGAAGATGCCTTGTAAATCAAACATAGCAGTAAAGAAACAATTTACGACTCTGTTTTTTATGGTAGAGAATATCTAAATCACATCAAAGAAAGCAGCAAGTAGCACACAACACATAAGCAAAGAGCACCCTTTCTTCCACTTGTTTCAGAATAAGTGGGAATTAAAAGGTTGCAAGAGAAACACGAGTTGTTCAGTGTTAGCTAACACAGGCTTGTTCAAGCCACCTTCCAGTAAGAAATGAAGCCACTCTATGTTCTTAGGAGGAGTATAACCAAGAGGCTTACTTTTATGCATACAATTAAATCTCAAATGCATGCACGAACATAGCCCAGCATCTCATTTTTATGCAAACGAGCATTAGAAAACGATAGTCAATGACACTTAAATCCAATGCAATTGCAAGGCAACCATTACATTACCTAACACAAAGCGCAGCAAGGGTTCAAAAATACATAAAACAACCACATCAACTACAACAAGTTGGTCTGCCAGTACCTCCTTCTACACAAACTATTTTATCACATATCTTGGAATGAAAATTTCTTATGTTCAGATAATGCGTACGAATATTACATTGCAGAATACCCAATTTCCAATAAATGGGATATCAAGTTACAAGCCTAATATCAAGTGAGTATAGTTTCAAACACACGCACAAGTAGTCGCATAATATGTGTCATCCCAAATGCATTCCATGTACTTCACATTTCAATTTCAATTTCAATTAAGTTCAGGTAAGGACCACAGAAGTTACAAAAACAAAAGGAGAAGCAAATTTATTAAAATCATAACAAAATTATCAGAATAAAAGAACACGGAGAAATAGACAAATAGAAGAAAAAAGCATAAGCTACAAAAAAAAGACAACCCAAAAAAATAATAACAAGCAGCTCGATACTAACCACTACAGAATGAAATCAATTTGAAAACTAAAAAACAAATGCTTGAAAATCTGAAGCAAGCCCATCAGAAAACAACTGATATAGAAGTTGAGCCGTTAACAAGAACCGATTGCAAATCGGAATAAAACATTTAAGGCCAAGCATGGAGTTGAAGTTTCTCCTTTTTTATTGGAGGCAGAAATGGGCGAATAAATGAATGAAAATGAATTTGTGGGAAACCAAAAAATCGACTGAGGAACAGAGAACGAACCTTGAGAGGGATAAGGAGGGACCTTTACTCGTTCTCTTACTCTATCGTTGGTGACAGAGTAGAGAAGAAGAGAATGACTCGCTACTTCCCTCGGTTGCCCTAATATCTGCCTTCGATTCAGCGGGCTCTTCTTCCTTTCTCTCTTCACGGGCTAAGGCCCAATTTAACACGGGATAACACAGATTTTATTTAATCATGATAAGAAATTTCGAGATTTACGGCACAATAATTTCTCGAGAAAAAAATTGGGAAAGAGGTGGGATGGTGAGATAAGATTGAAGTAAAATCGGAGGAATGTCACGTTAGTTCGCTGAGGTGAAATCGGCTACAAACTATTCTTAACCTAAGAATCGCAAGAACCAATCCTAGCAACACACACGTAAGATCCAACATTCACCATGATGCCACATCATCACCTCAATTTCACCAAAGTCACTCTCATCCTTTCTCACACACGCAATGACATAATTGTAATAACATGGTGTCTTGTGGACAAGTGTCCATTTTTCTCTTTACCAATTCACTAATTTAATATTTCTCGATTCGTTTGAACTCTGATTAGCTTCAAATTTGTGCCAATATTTTTATTTTTTCAAGGGTTTTAAATCAAGATCAATCATGAATATATTTTGAAGCACGAAAATAAAAGGTATATCGGGGTGATAAAAATAATGTTGAGTGTTGATAAATCTTCACTAATAAATGTTTTATATCAGAGGTATAATCTAGTCCTAAATACTGATAAAAACATGTACTTGTTATGAAGTGACAAGTGGATGCCACATGTGGCCACCACAATTAGCATGCCACCACTAATTGCATGTTAGTACAACTCAATACAATACCTCTTGTAAGACACTCTCTTGAATAGAAGTTCTCTCTACTATTAATCTCCAAGTGTTATTTCTTGTCTTACTCGGTAACCAACCTGTAGACACCAACCTTCTTATTATTCTTGGGCCATTGGTGTTGGTTCCGATCAAACTTGATTTTTACAACACGTTATCAGCACGATCTTGTGTAAGTGGCTCAACTTGCATCTCGTGTATCTCTAAAACAAACCGTTAAAATCAAAATTCCACCTGTCACTTTGAAGACCCATATGTGGAGAACATTACTCCAAGAATCAGCTTCATCTGACCTTGGAGGAATCTCCGATCGGGCTCTTGAAAGTGGCTGGTCGGACCAAAACTGTGCAGAAAATTCAGCACCTTATTTCATATTCTCGCGAATTTATTTATACTTGATTCATGTTTATTTGTACACTTTTAGTTATGACGTTCATATAAGTATGCTCCGTGATCACCAATTTATATTGGATCTTTCACATCAGAAATTTGATACTTATTGTATAATTGTGTTCTTATCATTAAGATTCAAATTTAAAACTTGTTGAAACCGAAGCATTTGGGCCTGAAGTTCCAAGATGCAGAAACCGCTTGCATGTAACATGCAGCTTAATTTATATCCCGAAGCTTATGAATATGATGGTATGTTGGACCCGAAGTTCCAAATACCAGTGGATTGAGGCATATTGGACCAGAAGTTCCAAATACATAATACTAGAGATCTGATACATATTGGACTAGAAGTTCCAAATACACATTACCAACGACCCGATGCATATTGGACCAAAAGTTCCAAAATAAAATACTAACGACCCGAAGTCGAGTATGATCCTGACGTGCAATTATTTTGATCAATGTGCAGGATGGATAACCTGACAAAGTTCAGTTATACACCCCTCAAATTGGACGAGAAGAATTATTATGAATGGGCGTTGGATACGACTCTCCACTTAAGATCTCAGAATCTTGGAGACGCTATAAAAGAAGGGAACAACGAATTTGTTAAAAACAAAGCCTTGGACACAATCTTAATCCGTCATCATATGCACAAAGACCTAATGATTGAGTATTTAGATGATGAGGATCCCTTTGATTTATGGGTTAAACTCAAGGAGAGGTTTGAGCATATGAAAACGATAGCGCTCCCTCGTGCCCTATATGATTGGTCTAACCCCAGGTTACAAGACTTTAAGTCTGTAAATGAGTACAATTCAGCCATGTTTAGAATTGTTTCCAAGCTTCGCAGTTGTGGTGAAAAGATAACTGACGAGTCTATGCTTGAGAAAACGTTCTTTACATTCCACCCATCGAATATGCTCCTGCAACAGCAATATCGAACGATTTTTTTTCAAAAGTTCACAGACCTGATCGCGTGTCTACTCATTGTTGAGAAAAATAACGATCTATTAATGAAGAACCATCAAACTCGCCCTGTAGGCAGTTCTCCATTCCCTGAAGCGAATGTGACAAGATATGATGGTAGATTTGGACATAGACGAAGCCGAGGACCTTTTAGAGGTCGAGGTCGAGGTCGTGGACGTTGTCGTGGTCGTATTCACGGTTATGGGCATAGCAATTTCAAACCTTGTGGAAGAGATAACATGGTGTATCCCCATAAGCGGAACCGATATGATAAAGGAAAGAGCCCTCGGAACCAGACTCCCAAAAATGCTGAAACTAGGTGTTACCGATGTGGAGGAGCTGATCATTGGTCACGTGTATGTCACGTATCAAGCCATTTGGTGAAGTTGTACCAAGAATCGATCAAGGGAAATGAGAAGATCGTTGAGACAAACTTTATTGATCATGCGAGCCCTGAAGATGCTCCGATCAAGCTTACAGTCTCCGACTTCTTTAAGGATGATGACGGAAATGTGGATCATGATTGAAATATGGCTTAACTTGTGTTTTTCAGTACCCCCTTTCTTTTGAGTTAATGTAATGTGTGTATATGATGCTTTTGTAATCATTTCTTAAGAATGCAAACTAATTTAATACTTTTGTTTATGAAAGGATATGGATCTCTTACGTGCTTGCAAAAATGATGGAGACTTATGTATTATTGATTGTGCGACGACGCACACAATCTTAACAAACAAGAGATATTTTTCTTGTCTAACCTTGGTTGAAGCGAATGTTAGCACCATTATGGGTACTTGAAATTAAATAGAGGGCTCCGAAAGAGCTACCTTGGTATTAGAAAATGGAACAAGGTTGAGTACCCATAATGCTCTGTATGCAAGTAGATCCAGTAGACATCTACTTAGCTTTAAGGATATTCATGACAACGGATATCATGTCGAGACCAGAAATGATAATGAGACTGAGTTTCTCTGTATCACCAGAAGTGATAAAAATGGTGAAAAACATGTACATGAAAAATTAAAGGCCATATCATTAGGTTTGTATTATACAACCATAAGCCAATTGAGACCTACGCTACAATGAACCAGAAGTTCATTAATCCAAATGCTTTTATGCTTTTGCACAATCGTCTTGGTCATTCGGGATCGATAATGATGCGTAGAATCATTGAGAACTCATGTGGACATTTTTTTAAAGGGACAGAAGATCCTAATGTCCAATGAGATATCTTGTACAACTTATTCACAAGGAAAATTAGTGGTCCGACCATCGCTAACCAAGATTAATGTTGAATGTTCATCGTTCTTGCAGAGGATTCAGGAATATATTTGTGGCCCCATTCATCCAGCTAGCGGACCATTCAGTTATTTCATGGTCCTGATAGACGCATCCAGCAGATGGTCTCATGTATGTGTGTTGTCAACGCAAAATGTTGCATTCGCTAAACTGTTGGCACAAATCATTAAGCTGAGGGCACACTTTCCTGATCATCCGATTAAATCTATTCGTCTCGATAATGATGGTGAGTTCATGTCGGGGACGTTTGATGATTATTTCATGTCTATAGGGAGTGAGGTTGAGCATCCCGTTACACATGTCCATACCCAAAATGGTTTAGCAGAATCGTTTATCAAACGTATACATGTAATTGCACGAACATTGCTGATACAATCACAATTACCTATCTCTATTTGGGGACATGCTGCATCTTTAATTCGGTTGAGGCCAAGTGCATATCACTGATATTCCCTCATGCAACTTGCGTGTGGTCATAAACTTGATATATCCCATTTGCGAACCTTTGGTTGTGTCGTGCAAGTGCTGATCGCACCTCCTAAACACACGAAAATGGGACCCCAACGAAGATTGGGTGTTTATGTTGGTTTCGATTCACCATCGATAATCAGGTATCTTGAGCCCTTGACCGGTGATAGATTTACTGCAAGGTTTGCAGACTGTCATTTTGATGAGACATCGTTTCCACCACTAGGTGAGAAAGATAGGCCTCCTGAAGTTAGGCCTGAGCTTGATTGGAAAGTAAGTTCTCTGTCTCATCTTGACCCACGCACGCCATAGTGTGAGATGTAAGTCTAGAAGATACTTTATCTGCAAAATGTTGCAAATCAAATGCCTGATGCATTTGAAGACACGTCAAAGATGACAAGGTCTTATATAGATGCTATCAATGTACCAGCTATAATTAAAATCGCTGGTGATGTTGCAAAGACACCTATCGATTCCTCTAATGCACGCCTGAAGCGTGGGAGACCAGTTGGATCAAAATACATCGTTCCCCGAAAGCGGAAATGCCAAAAGAATAGAAGGGATGAAAGACCCTCGTTACCAAAAGTAGTTCCAAAAGAACTACCAGAGTTGGCTCCAGCAGAACCGAACGACCCAATAGTATTTTCGACCGGCCCAGAAGTGCCGCAAAACGACCGAGAAGTGCTTCCGGACAACCGAGATGCGTTTCCGATCGGCCCGAAAGTGGAGCCGATCGACCAGGAAGTAGAACCGGTCGACCCAGAAGCGTCAGAAAACTCTAATATCGTTGTTGATGAAGTATTTGCATTCACAGTGGCTAATGAGATAATCAATGAGCTTGATTTTGAGCCCCGAAGCATTGACGAATGTCGTCACAAAGATGACTGGCCTATGTGGGAAGAAGCAATTTGGGCATAATTGTCTTCGTTGGCAAAACGCCAAGTCTTTGGGCCCGTTTCCAAGACACCAGAAGATGTCAAACCTGTTGGTTACAGGTGGGTATTTACCCGGAAACGGAATGAGAAAAATGAAGTCGCCCGATATAAGGCTAGACTTGTGGCCCAAGGATTCTCTCAACAACCAGGAGTCGATTTTGATGAGACATATTCCCTAGTAATGGATATGATCACTTTCAGGTATTTGATCAGCTTATCAGTCTCTGAAGGACTTGATATGTGCATGATGGACGTTGTCACTACTTACCTGTATGGTAATTTGGACACTAATATCTATATGAAACTTCTCGATGGGTTGAGATTGCCTGAAGCAATGATAGATGTCCCCAGAGATCTGTGTTCCAGAAAATTACAGAAGTCTCTGTATGGATTGAAGCAATCTGGTAGGATGTGGTACCATCGCCTAAGCGAGTACCTTACCAGAGAAGGCTATAAGAATGATGCTATATGTCCCTGTGTGTTCATCAAGAAAACAAACTCTGGTTTTGTTATCATTGTAGTATATGTCGATGACATAAACCTGATTGGGACTCCTGAAGAGATCCTCAAAGCTTCCGAGTACCTGAAAAGAGAATTCGAAATGAAAGATTTAGGCAGAACTAGACACTGTCTCGGCCTGCAGCTCGAGCACGTGTCTGATGGAATTTTGATCCATCAATCTGCATATGTTGAAAAGCTCCTGAAGCGCTTTAGCATTGAAAATGCTCATCCACTTAGTACTTCAATGGTCGTCTGATCTTTAGATCCAAAGAAAGATCATTTCCCTCCCAAACAAGCAGATGAAAATATACTTGGTCCTGAAGTACCATATCTAAATGCTAATGGGGGATTGTTGTATTTGGCACAATGTACGCGTCCTGACATAGCGTTCGCAGTAAATGTACTTACCAGTTTCAGTTCAGAACTCACTCGACGACATTGGAACGGTATCAATCATATATTCCGTTATCTGAGCGGAACTAAAGATTTGGGACTATTATATTCTAAGTCCAGGGGGAGCGCTGCTCTGATTGGATATGCAGATGCAGGCTATTTATCAGATCCTCACAAAGCTCGCTCCTAGACAGGATATGTTTTCACCTGCAGTGAAACAACAATTTCCTGGCGCTCTATGAAGCAGACTTTGGTTGCAACATCCTCGAATCACTCAGAAATTGTAGCGCTACATGAAGGTAGCCGAGAATACGTGTTCTTGCGATCTGTTATCAAGCATGTGCTATGCTCGATTGGCTTTCCTCCGCCAAACTCTCCTTCCATTATATATGAAGACAATGCAGCTTGTATTGCTCAAGTTAGAGGAGGCTATATCAAAGCAGATAGGATCAAGCACATCTTTCCGAATTTCTTTTATACTCATGAGCTCCAGAAGAGTAATGAGATAGATGTCAAGCAGATTCGGTCATGCAAGAACCTTGCAGATTTATTTACTAAAGCCTTGTCGACTTCTACCTTTGAGAAGCTAGTTTACAGAATCGGCAGGCGTCGCTTTAGCAAGCAACCAAAGTAGCCTGCCTGAAGTCAGAGGGAGATAAAAATTTTGCGCTGCACTCTTTTTCCCTTTTCCAATTTTTGTCCCATAGGGTTTTCTTGGAAAGGTTTTTAACAAGTCAGCATCAAGCACAACTTCAAGCACTTTTGTGTGTTGCACTCTTTTCCTTATAGGTTTTGTCCCGCTGGGTTTTCCTTAGGAGGTTTTTAACGAGGCAACCTGATCTTGAAGCGTATTGTGGTGTCCAAGGGGGTGTTATGAAGTGGCAACTAGATGCCACATGTGGCCAACACAATTAGCATGCCACCACTAATTGCATGTTAATAGATTATGTGGCAATGTCTCATGAGTTTTGTTTTCCTATAAATAGAGGTGCCAACCCTTGTAATAGCAATAAAAGATACATTACAACTCAATACAATACCTCTTGTAAGACACTCTCTTGAATAGAAGTTCTTTCTACTCTTAATCTCCAAGTGTTATTTCTTGTCTTGCTTGGTAACCAACACGTAGACACCAACCTTCTTATTATTCTTGGGCCATTGGTGTCTTGGTGTTGGTTCCGATCAAACTTGATTTTTACAACAGTATCGAGGTGATAAAAACCATGTTCAATGTTGATAATAATTGTGATAAACTAGAGTTTAGCGTTGATAAAAAAACATGTGATGGGGTGATAAAAACACATGTAATTTAATGATAAACATAGTGTTTAGTATTGATAAAACTAGTGTTCATAAAAACACGTGATGAGGTGATAAAATCATGTTCAGTTTTGGAAAACGAGGTGATAAAACTAGTGTTCAGTGTTGATAAAACCAGTGTAAAGTGTTGATAAAACCAATGTAAAGTATTGATAAAAATTACCAGATATAATTTTTTTCAACTCATCCCCGAAATAATTCTTTTTTATTCGTGCTTCAAAAAAAAACATGTGATGGGGGTGATAAAACACACATAATTTAATGACAAACCCAGTGTTTGGTGTTGATAAAACTGGTGTTCATAAAAACACGTGATGATGTGATAAAATCATGTTCAATGTTGATAATAAGTATAATAAACTAGAGTTTAGCGTTGATAAAAAAACATGTGATGAGGTGATAAAAACACATGTAATTTAATGATGAACATAGTGTTTAGCGTTGATAAAACTAGTGTTCATAAAAACATGTGATGATGTGATAAAATCATGATCAATTTTGGAAGTGAGGTGATAAAATCAGTGCAAAGTGTTGATAAAACCAGTGTATAAGTGTTGATAAAACTAGATCACAGTGTTGATAAAAATTACCCATATTTTTTTAAAAATCAGCCACGAAATAATTTTTTTTCGTGCTTCAAAATATGTTCATGAGTGATTTTGATAGAAATCCATTGAAAAAAAACTAATGCCGTAAGTTTGAAGCCAATCAGAGTTCAAACGAAGCGGGAAAATTAAATTAGTGAATTGGTAAAAAAAAGTAATATGATAGTTTTACTAAAAAGCCCTTCTCACTTACTAAAAAGTGATATTTTTTTGCAGTCAACAACTCAATTGTATCTCATCCCTCCGTTCTTAAAATATATGGCTTAAATTGGTTCTCACGGTTCTTAGGTTAAGACATGGTTTGTATTAGATTTCTCCTCTTAGTTCGCTATCATTCATATCAGATATAAAAACTCTATTTTTTTGTTGAATAACATGATTTTATTCAAAACAATTGCTCTAACGTATAATAGTTTTATTAGGAGCATAAATCCTAGATTGCACATTATAATCCGGGACTATCGTAAATATGCTGGCGCTCTTGGACCATTAAATATAATCTATTTTATATCGTAAATAAGAAGAAGAAAAAAAATAAACACAATAATGAATGTAAAAGAACTATAGAGCATGTGATGTCAGTTCCTTTGAAACTCATAGTTTTCGTATTGGGGTGTTCTGGTATTGTCGGTCTGTCGTCTAGATTCGTCTGGATCATCTTAGATGTCTCTCCTAGAGATGGGACTTCGTTTAGATGTAGTAAATAAAATGGAGCATGTTATGGCGTCACCTATGCTTTTAGTCGAAACCAGTTGATCTGGTCTACGTAGATCATCGGGAACACCCAACACACCGACGTCCCCCAAAAGGGCCTCCCATAAATCGACTTCACCCAAAAGAGCAGCCCGTAAAACGACTTCACCTAGCCCAAAATCGATTATATCAGGCCTAACTCGGGAGGCAAAGCAAGGCAACTTCATACGAGAAAGGAAGAATGAGAGGTAAAGAGAAAACCAAGGGGAAGAGAGCCGTCGACCGATGGCTACGACAACTAAGGTGTGAAGTCTTTTTTCTTTACAGTTAGAAAGCTTTTGCTTTATTACTGAAAGTAACTCTGCTTAAATATCATTCATATTCAATAAAAAACTCTACCTAAATACATATTGGAGATCATTATAATTTAATCTATAATTTATAGTCTTATGTTGTAATATTTAACAATGTATTTTAATTGTGTTCGAGTAAAACTTTTGCAGAACCTTAGACCGCCGCCTCTGTTTCCCTATTGACGACAGACCTCCCACCACCACCAATCTTTGTTTTCCACTTCCGATCACCAATATCGTGAGCATGCACTTCCCCATCTCATTGGGCTTCCCTTCGTGCCCTCTCACGGTTTTCGTCAAGCCTACCCGTGCGAGGAAGGCTACAGAAAGGGCATTATTGGCCCTTCCTCCCTCATCAAATCTGACCTCGGCGTCGGAGTCTTCCCTCGCTCCTGCAGCACCGATAGTGATCCCTTCTGTGTGGCCATGCCACGAAGTTACTCGGCCTAAGTGTAAGGCTCGCATCGCGAAGCTATTAACGGCGTCGTCCATAGTCCAATTCTGTTGTTTCCACCCCTAATGGGATATCATATTCTGATCGGGACCGGGACTGTCGAGATGTCGGTGTTCCAAACATGCGCCTCCTCCTAGGCTTCTATACTCGGGGCTTGTGGCATACGTACTCGGAAAAGTCTCGCTCCGAAGAGGTCTCAACCACCTTCGTCAGTGCCCCTACGTGTGCCCGTGATAGTGACTTCTAAGGCTCCTATATCATGGGATGAAATTTTCCAGTGTCTCACAGACCTTATTCTCGATTCCCCCTACCCCTCGGATCGTTCTTGGGTTCCTCCGTCGTCGACGGAGTCCAAAGGAGCCTACGAAGGGATGCCGACACTAATCACGACTAGTACCTCATCCCTCGATGGCATTCAAGAATCGCTGGCAGCGTGTTATATTATGCTAGATGAGGACAAGGTCATTGGGGTTCGTCCCTCCTAGGTGTTGCAACCCTCTTTGGTGTGCATGTAGTTTGGCATGGCTGGATAGTTCATGTCCTCCCGCCCGACCAAGGAGGATCTGGTGCGCTAGGTAATCATCAATGCTTGGGTACCCTAGATGAAGTTCTAGTGTTCAAGGATCTATTCATGGGGGTATATGGTTTCTTTTTCACATCACGGTTGACGATGGTGCAGGTGCGTTAGGTAGAACCGTGGTATTTCCGGAACAACCATCTCATCCTGATGGATATCTAGGTCAATGGCATCTACTTCCCGATCATGGATAGGATCCAAGTTTGGGTGCAGGTATGGAGGCTACTCGGAAGGTCTCCCGTGTTTGACTCTAGCACCATATGGGTAACCCTCTTTTGGCGATCGATGATACTGAAATTTCAGGAGCTTCCCCAACCGATACGAGTCACGCTGATATATGAGCACCTCTCGATGTTCTGTTTTAACTGTGGGCGCATGAGACATGCCGCCCATGAATTGTGACACGCCACCACCGGGAACTCTTCAGTATGATCTTTCACTAGCATTGGTGGGAGCTCCTTTGTAAGGGAAACCTATCCTTAGGGAATGGTCGGTCCCGCATCCATATGCATCCCGCTGTGGTTCCCCTAAGCTTCTCCCCGCTGTAGTTTATAAGGGACAGGTTGAGGTCCAACTACTTGCCTAAGTCGTCAACATCAATCGAGACTTTCAATCCAGTCTGGTCCAACTGCTCATCAGTAGAGATCGAGGAGGGTTCGGTGATGCCTAACTTCCTGTCTAACCTCATGTTAGGAAGGGCTACTACAACTAGTTCTCTAGGAGGGTATCCAGGAAGGTACCCCGGAGGCATTGAGCCGAAGAAGACCTCGACTTTAAAAGAGAACGAAAGGACCAGTTTGAAGTGTTTCAGGCGAGGGTTGACAAGAAGCTGATGAGTGGGGATGACTATGCGTCAAAACCCTATTTTTACGTGCATCAGTACACGGTCATCAAGCAATAGATAAAACGGTTAAGTATCGGTCAAAACCATAGGGAGTAGAGGTATCATTAGTATTTTGCGAAAACCTAGGGACATGGGCTGCCACTTCCACATCCCCGAAAGGCAAAATAAAGGGCAGAATAGTAAATGTGTTGTTTAAGTCTAGGCAAACAAGAATTTATGTACACACTACCACCTAAGACACATAATTTTCGATGCACGCAAAGAGTCGGTCACGGGTACAAGTAAATATGACTTCCAATCAACACATAGTTTGGTTAACGATGGTGAAATCAAATAATGCTTTCCTTATGGTCTTAGAACACTTAAGTTCCTATGTATGCAATATCACGAAATCGACTGCATACTAGTCACGGGGAGAGGGCATAAGACCATTTCCCGGACCGATTGCGAACCACCAATCATCGGAAAGCAATAAAATAAGGTGTAGTTCTATGATCTTGAGTGCAGCTCGATCAATCCTCGAACGAGAGATAATGACAACAAATTCATATCACTCTCGCTACCAACTACCACAAGTAGAGATAGCTACACCACTCGGCGAATCTACTCAGCTACGCCTAGTTCACTTCCTAATTCCCGAATGCTATCAATAAGACGAAGACAGAAAATCAGGTAGAACTAAATAGAGTATCGAATCACGATACTCTAGTACTACACAAGCATGAGAGGACTCTAAAAAAGTTGTCGAATCTACTTAGCTACGAGTAGTTCAATCAATCTGACGACCGAATAAATCGATCATCAAGGAGAACTAAATAGAGTAACGAATCACAAAGCTCTGGTAATACACAAGCGTAAGTAAACTCTAAATCAATAAAAGAATCTACTTAGCTATGCCTAGTTCACTTCTCGAAAACTGAACACCACCGATCAAGATGGTTTCGGTAATCAAGTCGAACTAAATAGAACCTCGTTCTAGTAATACTCAAGCGTAAGAAAATTCTATAAACGTGAAATCTCGTCTCACACTAGATCGAATCATGAATCGCTCCAAATATCAATCTACATAGCGCACACACAACAATTATGGAAAATCCCCAAATCGTTCGGTCGGCTTGAAACACACAAGAGAATCGAGAAAACACATCCTAGTATATTTCTGTTCCGTCAATAGTAAATCAAGACATAAAAATATCAGAAATCCTAAATAAGTTCACTAAATGGCTGAAGTTTGCATTTTTACGAACTGTAACCTAGAACTTGATATACACCCGAGAGATGAAATAGCTAGCACATTAAAATGGGGTTTTAAATCATGAAAGTTTCGAACACAAAGTAAGAAAATCATGCTTGAACATCGATTAGCTAAAATATAGACAAATACCCATACAAGCAAGTGGATGCTATTAAGCTCAAAAATCCCAAATCATGCCAAAAACATCACCAACATCAAATTAATCATAAACCCATGCATCATATTAACAGAAATCAACATTTACACAACACCCATGACCAAAGATTGAAATCCAAGGTCATGGATTCCAAATCCTACTCAAGCATACAATAAAAAACAAATTTTTACAACAATACTTGTAAGAACCACTCCCGGTCAACGCCAGTCAAATCTGCGAAAAACAGGAAAATTTAAACGCGAATTAAATTACTCGAAAGTCGGAAAGGGATTCCGTCGAGTGCGTAGGAACCCTTGAATTATTCTAATACCGTAGAAACGAAAACGAGAATTTTCGGAGCCCCGGAAGGACGTCTTCCAATCCCGGGCAGATTCGTCGGGTCGGGCGAAACAGGCCTTTCCGGGTCCATTATCGACAATGTCGAGTAATTGGGAAGTTTGGGAGTGATCGACATTGTCGGGGTTACATTTGGGCGTTAAGTTTATTGAATTTTAGCTTATTCCTGCGAGTTGTTAAGCGCCTTAAATTTGTGTTCTTTTAGATCGTGCTGCGGACCGAGGCAAGGGAAAGTTGGGTGAGTGACTGAGATCACACTGGAGCTCGTTGGTTGGCTTTTGGAAAACACGCACGAGGTAGGGAAAAGTAGCCGGATCTCGGCCCTGACTAGGGAAAGTTAACAATAGAATTGCATGTGACACCGGGGTGTCGTGGGTTAAGTAGGTTATCGACTATTAGAAATGCATGTGACACTTGGAGTGTCGTGGGTTAAGTAGGTTATCGAAGATTGGAAATTCATGTGACACTTAGTAGTGTCGTAGGAGCAGAGAACTTGTTGATGTTAGAATTACTGGAGGCATATGACCATGCCCGGAGGTTGATTGCGAACTTGTCAATATTAGGAGTACTGGAGGCATATGACCATGCCCAGAGGTTGATTGTGAAACTGGTAATATTAGAACTGTTGGAGGCGTTGGTTATGCTGGAGGTTGTTGTGTGTTATTGTTAAGTCTTGGGTGGCCTTGAGAGCCCGTACTATTATTGTTGAGTCTTGGGTGGCCTTGAGAGCCCGTACTATTATTGTTGAGTTTTGGGTGGCCTTGAGAGTCCGTGCTATTATTGTTGAGTTTTGGATGGCCATGAGTGCCCGTGGGGTTGTTGAACCCGTGTCTTTACCTTTGGTGTTTTGGGTGGCCATGAGTGTCGTGGGGTTGTTGAACCCGTGTCCTTGCCTTTGGTGTTTGGGGTGGCCATGAGTGCCCGTGGGGTTGTTGAACCCGTGTCTTTACTTTGGTGTCTTGGGTGGCCATGAGTGCCCGTGGGGTTGTTGAACCCGTGAGTTACGGTTGGTGGTTTTGAGTGGCCGTGAGTGCCCGTGGGGTCGTTGAACCCGTGAGTTACGGTTGGTGGTTTTGAGTGGCCGTGAGTGCCCGTGGGGTTGTTGAGCCCGTGAGTTACAGTTGGTGGTTTTGAGTGGCCGCGAGTGCCCGTGGGGTTGTTGAGCCCGTGAGTTACTGTTGGTGTATCTTGGGAGGCCGTGAGTGCCTGTGGGGGCTGTCGAGTCCGTGTTTTACGGTTGGTGTCTTGGGTGGCCATAAGTGCCTGTGGAGTGCTGAACTTGTGTTGTTGCTGTTTGTTGAACTTTGTTTGTGATTGTGATTGTGGTTACCTGAGGTTGGGGGCCCGCTTCATGAAATGGGGGTCCACGAGCACACGCGTCTGCATGTTCAGACGGGGTAGGGGGCCCGCCCGTCAAGAAAGGGGCCCTAGCCGCGCACGTGTGGTTTGGGGTTGTGAGCATTCTTTGGCTGGCTTACGAGTTAGAGTCTCGGTAAGTTGCGAGCATTCTTTGGCTGGCCTGACCGAGTTAGAGTCTCAGGAGGTTGCGAGCGTTCTTTGGCTGACCTGACCGAGTTAGAGTCTCGGGAGGTTGCGAGCGTTCTTTGGCTGGCCTGACCGAGTTAGAGTCTCGGGAGGTTGCGAGCGTTCTTTGGCACTGAGCAGCTGGCAGGAATGCGATCCTTTGCGATCTTGTTTGGTGTGCGATCCTTTGTGATCTTGGTTGGTGTTGCGTATTTATCCGTCGTGTCTTTGGAGGAGGTCGTCAATGGTTGTGTCGGGTCTGCATTACGAGTCCGAGTGTTGAGTCTGTTGAGGAAGGTAGGGGGTTGTGAGTTAGTTGAGTTAGTTGAGTTTGGGGATGGTATTCCCGGTGTTGGGTTTGGTTTTGGTGTTACCGGCTCTACTAATTATGCCGTAGTCAGTCTGTTATCTGTGGTGGTGAGTGAACGCTCACCCCTAGCTGCTTTTCCTACAGGTACCGATCACAGGACGGACTAGGTGAGCTCTCGAAACTTGTGGAGCTAGGAGCAGAGTCCCGATTTTACTTTTGAGTCTAGTGACGGATACCTTGTTTTGTCCACTTGTTGGGACTTATTTGGAGTTGTAAATATTATTTTGATTAATTAAATGGCGATTTTAAAGTGTTGATTCAAAACAGGTTTCAAATGTTTTATCATTTTAAACGTTCGCGTCCCTAGGTCGATTTTACTGAAATTGGGGCGTGACAATACTAGAGAAAGATATAGATTAGAATCGGGATTGGGTTGAGAAACCCAATCGAAAACTCCCCTAGCTTGCAAACCCACCATCTCCAACTCTCCAAAGCTTCAACACATGAAAATGGAGAAGTTGGAGATGGCGGGAGGCTAATGGATGCTTGAAACCTCCTTGGATCGTTGTAGTTATGGCCTTTGATGGTAGAAAATACTCTTAAGAATGAAGAACACTCAAGAACCCTTGAAGAACAAGATAGAGAAAAGAGAAAAAAATAAAAAACTTGTGTTTGATTCTAAAAGAAAAAAAAAATCTGCATTCCACGTTGTGTTAAAACCTACTACTATATATAAGAGTCACGGCTACAATGAATTTGTGCTTCATTTTCACGCGCAGACAGGCTGGACGCGGAGGGAAACTGAGCTGAGCAGGCGCGCTTGATCCCATGCGGACGGGAACAGCGAGGGTTGCGTGCAACCAGACTGACTGCCGCTAATCTGGCAACAAGCGAAAGTATGCAAAATACAAGGCACAGACACGCGAGCGCACAGAATGCGCGCGGGACGCGGCACACCGGATCCTCCTCTGCTTCAGCTTTCCCGATTTTCACTTTAAACTTCCGTCGCCCATTCCCGCTTCGTTTGGCCTCCGATTTATCTCGTTCTTGTGCCAATAATTTTCTTTTTCACGGCCTAAAAACAAGACCAATCATGAATATATTTTGAATACTTGGTAAATATCGTCTACGAACGAGGTTTAGCGCAATTATTAAATAGAGCTAAAAAAAAATAAAAACGAGGCACAAACAAGATAAACAATATAGGGAAAACTGTCCTAATTAGATAGGAAAAATTTACGCTCATCAGCAGCTCCACTAAGGGCCATGAGGTATATGCATGCCCGCGGTGTGCTTAATTTGGAGGATGAGCAGCCTACCCTATCTAGGGGTCCTTCCACCAGTTCTTATACTCTCTCTCCGAACCAGATACATTATTTTGCGAGTAAGTGACTACCTTAAGTGGATGCACGAGTAGTCGGACTATCATGGTTGGCCACATGTCGAGCCAGAATTGGTTATTTTTTTTATTGTTTTGTTATTAGTTCGTATAGTTTACTTCTCAGTTCCTTCTTGGTTCAAATACACGTTTGTGCCTCATGTATTCTTAGATAATTAGTTGTAGATATGTCTCATGAATGGTCCACTTTCTCACTATTCTTCTTTATATCGTTTGCAATAATAATATTGTCCATTTCGTTAAAAAAAACAAGGGTTAAATATTGAAACTTACCCTTACGTTTTGGTCACGAACACTACACTACCCATGTTTGAAAAATCATATTTGCCATACCTAAACTATTGGGCACGTGATTCTGTTAGTAAAAACTAACAGAATGATGTGTAATGATCAGTTTGCCCTTCTGATTTTGAATTAAACCCTTTGTATCTTTATTTTTTAATAATTAATTAATATATTAATAAAGTCAAAATTTAATTTTTATTAATAATTTTATTCCTTAAATAAATCAAAACAAAAAAAAATGTTTCCTTATTTCTTTAATTTTTATTAATTATTTTTTCTATTTTTAATTTACTTATTAGTTAAAGTAATTAAGTTTTATTTCCTTATTTTTTAATTAACTTTTTACTGATTTAAGTATTTTTTTTTATAAAAAAACTTCCTCGTCTTCGAAGAATCGTGCTGCTTTGATTTGTTTTCCCTAATTTCAGATTCTTCAAGAATTAACCAAACCCAACGCAATTGTTTTCCAAAAATTTCAAATTCAAATCCATTTAAGAACATATAGATGAATATCAATCTGAAGAAATTAACCCATTCAAGAACATTGTCGGACCGTGGTCGACATTTGAACTCGAGTTTAGATTAGTAGATCTGGAGACATCGCTAGAGAGAGAAGAAGCAGAATCTGGTTTTGGTCTGTGTAGATCTGGAGACCCATCTCCGACCTATGTCGAGGACGAGGACGAGTCCTCAGATCTCCGCTTTAGGACGTCGCCGTGGACGGAGAAGACGAGGACGACCTTTCGAGTCATCAAATCTCTACCTGAGGACGTCGTCGTGGAAGGAGAAGGCAAGGACGAGCTCCAGCTCGATGTCGCCGTGGGAAGAGAAGACGAGGACGACCTTTCGAGTCCTCAGATCTCCGCCTGAGGACGTCGCCGTGGACGGAGAAGACGAGGACGAGCTCCAGCTCGATGTCGCCGTGGACGGAGAAGACGAGGACGACCTTTCGAGTCCTCAGATATCGCCGCCGTCACCCGTCACCGTTCAGCCATGGCCGCTGTGCTCTCTTCGAAAATAGAGTGGATATATGGATGTCAATGTGTTCTGCTACATATATTAGGTTTAAGTTTTTTTTTCCTTGTTTCTTTTGTAATTAATAAGTAATAATAATTAATTATTCAACTTCTCTATTTTTTAAATGTAAGTGAAATGAAAGAGGAATGGGTAAAAAACAGATTTCATAATTTAAATGAATGGTGAGGGGTAAAATCGGAAATTCACAATTCACTAACAGTCAAATGAGGCCAAATAACTAACAGAATAGAATATTCCATCCATTTTTGTTAACAGAATCACGTGCCCAATAGTTTAGGTATGACAAATATCATTTTTCAAACATGGGTAGTATAGTGTTCGTGACCAAAACGTAAGGGTAAGTTTCAATATTTAACCCAAAAAACAATGTACTTGTTGTAGCAATCATCAGTTTAAAAATTCTATAAAATTGAATTTCAACTAAGATATGGTTAAGTTTATAGATTCAATAAGAGATATGAAAAAAAAATTTCGAATTTAACAAAAAACTAAGTACCTAATAGTCTCTACAAAGATGATTAGGATTGAGGAGGAGCTGAGATGTTGGATTAGGATTGGAGTAGACTCATATGAATATGGTATTTGTCTCGTTGGTATTCAATTCAATATACGAAGCGAATGGGAATAAATCTTAGAGATCATTACAATTTAAACTAAATTTTATGGCCATGTATCGGAGTATTTAACAAAATACTTTAAAGGGTAATTTTCACCCCAATACCCTAACTATTAATTTTTTTCACCTCAATACCCTAACTATTTTTTGTGGCACCTCACTACCTAGAATGCCTTTTTGTTTCACTTTCATACCCTAACTATTTTTTGTGGCACCTCACTACCCTATAATGCATTTTTGTGACATTAAAAATTGATTTTTAAAATTCTTTTTGAAAACCAATGACATGCTTTTAAAATTTTGATTGTTAGTTAGTGGTATTATGTACTTTTTAAGTGTTTTCATCCAAAAATGGATCACAAATTGACGGCGGGTATCAAAGTGAAAAAAAATGCATTCTAGGGTATTGAGGTGCCACTAAAAATAGTTAGGGTATTGAGGTGAAAAAAATTGATAGTTGGGGTATTGAGGTGAAAATTACCCTACTTTAAATTGTTATAACAGTCAACAATAATTAGTCTGACATTGATATAAACTTAGATTTTTAACAAAGATGTGATAAGGTTTTCTGATTTGATCATAGATATGATATACAATTATAACTTGACGAAAAATCTACATATTTGATAGTCTCGAGAAAAGGTGACCGGGATTTAGAAGGAGAGTGAATGGTTGGTTATGTTTAAAGTAGAATTATGGGAATTTGGTATTTGTGTCATTATTCATATTGAATAGAAAAAAAAGTTCATAAGTCGAGATGAAAGGGTAAATTGGGGTACTGTTTGTTTATCTAAAGAAGAAGGTGGTCTAGGGGTCAGATCTCTATCCAAGATGAACGAAGCCCTCCTCTCTAAATGGTGGTGGCGTTTCTGTGAGGAAACGGATTCACTTTGGAAGCTTGTGTTGTGTGCCAAGTATGGGTGGAAATATGAGGATTGGAACCTTCTAAAAGCCGGCAGCTTGGACAAATCCTCATGGCTAGGGCATCTCCAGTCCCTAACCAATGATCCTCGTTTCTGCAATCTGTTTGGCCAAGCTGGAATCAATTGGGTTATCGGCAATGGCTCTAGAATCGATTTTTGGTGCGATATATGGATCGGGGACATACCTCTGAAAGATGCTTTTGGTAGGCTCTATACCTTGGCTTCTAACAAAAATGGCAAGGCAATTGAATACTGGGATGACACTTGCTGGAAAATTGATTTTGTTGGGGCAAGCACCAATTGGGAATTTTCCCAAATCCCCTTGCTAAAGAGTATTGTCTCCAACTTCTGCATCAATACAGAGCTTCAAGATACTCCAAAATGGTCAGCCCACAAGCATGGATTCTCTGTCAGCAATGCATATCACAGTCTGCACCCTAAAGGTACTCACACTGACTAGGGCTCTGTTCTTTGGATCCATGGTGTCTCACGCAAGCATGCCTCATTCTCCTGGCTCTGTTGTTTGAATGAAATACCAACAAAGTGTTTCTTGGAAGATAGGGGATTCAGAATTTCTATGCAGGATTGTCTCTGTGTCTTCTGCAAGACAAATTTTGAGGAAGCCCGACATCTTCTTCTGCTCTGTCATCCGGTTTGGACACTTTGGTGCAACATCTTGAATTGGTGGTCCATCTCATGGGCCATCCCCTCTGAGATAGGTCTGTTAATGGCTTCATGGGAAGGGCTTGTACCTCGGCATGCTGTAAAATATTGGATGGGTATTGCTAGCTTGACATTGTGGGAGACTTGGCTTGCAAAGAACGCCTGCGTCTTCAACACAGTTTCTGCAGATTGGAGCAAGACTTTCTCAAAAATACAAGTGAACTCCTTCCAAGCACTGAAGGCAAGGGATGGCCTGAAAATTCCCTTCTCTCTAACGGAATGGATGAGGGCTCCTCTGTCATGCACAAAGAAACGAATTACTGGGCCTCGTACCCCTTATCAAGTGAGCTGAAAATTGAAGATTGTATTGCTCTTTTCTCCACATTGTTTACATTCATAGCTATTCTCATTTCAAGTTATAGCTTTGTAATGACCGTCTGGTCTCTGCTCCTTTGAGAGCCTGTAATCCGGCTGCTATTGCAACATCCTCCGATTCAAACTTTGATTCGGATGGATAATAAAAACCCTCGTTGATCAAAAAAAAAATTAAAGGAATATGGTATTTGTTTCCTTTCATTCATACTTAATACAAAAAATCAATCAAAACAGATATTAAAGTTTATTGCTATTTGAAATACAAATAGTATGGATTGTTGTAACAATCATTGGTTTAACAAGACTATAAGCCATAAGTTTCAACTGAGACCTGGTTACATATTTTTATTCAATTAGAGATATGATAAAACATTTCAAATTTAACGAAAAATTTGTATGGTTGGAACTTGATTTCGTGTACGAGATAAACAAGAATATCAACGGAAATTAACCACGAATAAAGTAAATTAACACTACCAAATATGAAGAACAAAGCTGAAAATTCAGCAAGGTTTCAAGAACATCACCTTGTTGTTTTGATGGAGAGAATGGATGAATAACACCAAATATGGTTCGGCTTGAGTCCCTTGGACGCCTACGTATCCGAGATGGAATCAAAGCCAACGTAGTTCTTGAGTTTGATGACTCAAGAACATGCACAAACAACTTTGAAGCTTGGAGGAGGTTTCGACCAAGGTATGAGAAGAAGAAGAAGAAGAAGTTGTTCACTCTCTTTCTCTAAACTTGCATGTTATATTCTCCGAACACCTCTTGCATGTGGAGTTAAGTGCATTTAGTCAAATCACTTAGTTTCCATCATTAGACAAGTGTCCAAGTCTAGGTGCAAGGTGGAGCTAATAAAATATCCAAGTTTATCAGTTTAATGAAAATTGGGTCCCACCCAATTTTGGTCAACAAGACTAATTAGTCATCCAATGACTTAAGTCCTTGTTGGGCCTAGCATATGTGGGCCGGCCATGGGCCTCTCCAAGAGAGCTCATGCCAAGCCCAATATGCTAGCCGGTCCACTATGGCGATCCCCGCCATGTCTCCCTCCAACTCAAGTCTGTCATGTTCTTATTGAGTATCGTATTGTCGGTGTGACCCTTAGGTCTATGCATGTCGGTAAGATCAACGTAAAATCCCATTTTACTTGATCTTACTAATGTGGCGACTGACGAGACTCAGTGTTGTCGGACCTTGCATAACGAATCGCCCCCTATCGACTTTGACCTTTCATTCGTCCTTGTCATTATCCCTTATCTATGATATCCTGACTGAGATAAGGCATAGAGCCGTCATCCTTATTATTCTCAATCACTGTTCCTTGATATGTGAGATGACTGACCTTATGATACCCTGTATCATGTGTATGGCCATGCTTTTCCTGTAAGTCACTCTCGATCAAGCGGCTGTGAACTAGTTATATCTTTTCCAAACCGCAATATGAGGGATAAATCTGTTAATCGTCTATCATGTCACTCATGCAGTCATTCCCTCAGCAAATCCTGGCCGTTATGGAAGCCCAGTCACGTTGGGCTTTCAGGTCAAACTTGGTTGTTTACTGCATATCAATCATATAGACTCCTCGGTCTAAGGATATCTGACAAGCAACGACTCTGAACATGTTCATGACTTCATATATGGAACATATTCAGGTCGAGTTGTCCAACATCATGTCCCACATGATGTCTATGATCAGACTCCAGAACCCTTTCCTATGGCCAATAGAACGTAAGCCATCAAGAGTCATAATTCATATTAGTCGCTTCTAGCGAAGACTATTGACTAGGGACCTCATCGAGTGTGATCCATCCTGATCTATGGTTCTATTCGCATGGTGGACATAGATCGAAACACACACGACATATTACTCCAGCACTTAAGTAATATTGAAAGCCGCTTTATCGTATTGCCAACGATGATATTTATAGTTGGACATTTACGATTGGACTACGGGCATTGAGGCTAACATGTATATCTAATATAGTCTCGACAAAGGATGATTAGGATTATGAAGGTTCGGGATGATGGGTTAAAATTTGTGTAGAATCAGGGATGTTGCTACGTCTAGGATTAGCAATTGTTGTGTCAAGCCATATGTCAACAAGGATGTCATAACATCATGTGTGTACAACCGAAAGCAGAGCTGAACAAGGATGTTAGAACATAATGTCAACAACATTATAGCAAGTGACAACTCACACGCGTGAAATATCTAGAACGTTCACATTCATCTGGTAAAAGATATGTTTCCTATTCGTATGTATACTCTTTGCTAGAGATATCTACTTGCGTTAGGAAACAACTAGATTTACTTTTAAAGATCAGAAGATACACACACAAATTTGTATGGATAAAGATTGGAAAGACTTACTGAACAAGAAATGAAGAGATTCAGCGTTGCTGAACAAAGAAACAGAAGAGATTCAGCTACAGCGTGACTCTGAAGTCACCAAAACCCTAGAAGCCATGAAGCAAAGGTTAGAAGAGCTATAAATACAAGACTATTCACTCAAGCTCGGTTCGAATCTTTTGCAGAACTCAACGTCCATATCGTGAGTGAGATTCGCAAGTGCAAGTCTGTGAAGGACAGTTCGTGATCCTCAGTTTATGGATTGAGATCTTTAAGGATATTGCAGTAACTCAAGATGAAGTAAACTAGAGGACAACGTTGTATGCTTGTGTTTGAATCATGATATATCAAGTAAGAAGAGTTAAAATGTGGACATTGAAGAGCCACGTCGAACACAAAAGACCAAGATCAATCCGAGCTTGTTGGTGCTCGAAGAGTGGAACTGAGATGTGATCTCAGATTCAGGGGGAGTCTCTGAATTAGGTTTGTTTACTTGTAATAATGGTATAGGGTGATCTGAATGATCTGTAACCTTGTATGTATATTGATTACTTATAGAGAAAACCTTTCCACTAGCAGAGTGCCCCCAAATGTAGGTATGAAGTACTGAACTAGGTAAACAATTCGGTGTCCCTATGCATATTTGATTTCCTTATGCTTATTGTCTTGCTCATAGTTTGAATAGTGAGATTCAACAAACAAGTTAGAACATTGAGTTTGGCATCTCATCATCATCATACAATTAAGTATACACATTGAGTAGAGTCTTCAATCCAACTATTTAAGAAAAGATGTTCGTTTATATAATATAACATTACAAGTGAAATCTTTCCTAATGGCATCACGTGATCAGAATTTCAAAGGAGTTTCCTTGTATTTTCCTTTTTATAGTACAAGGCTTGGATAAAACCATCGATTATAAAATAAAGTGGTATAAGGGAAGTGCGTACTTGACTCGTTCTCATTCATATTCAATCTAAAAAGTATATTAAAATAGATAAAGATAACTTTATAATAATGCAGTAATCTAACTTTTTGGTACAATTTTTACCCTCCCAACATGAACAATATTAGCTTAGTTGAGTGTTAGAATATAGAACCTATCTCTAAACCCTAAGAGTCGTCTTCCGAGTGCTTCGATCGGCCGCCAACAGAGCTAATCATGGGGTTTCGATCGGTCTTTTCTTATTATGTTCTATGCTTTTGAAGAATTCTCTGTTGTGGATCCCTAGATCGGCTCAAAAGAAGAAGATGAAGCGTGGCGCTCGAAAAGGAAAGGGTCCTTTGGTGGAGAGATTGTCCACAAACGATTCGAAATCGCAAAGGAAGTTGCAGTCGGTGGTGGTGGTGGCTCCTAGTGGAAGTTCAGGTCCGTTGTCAGGGGATCATTCCAACTCTCTTTCTTCTAATCGTTGGCCTCAATTAGGAAGAGTTTATTCCTTGGTTCAAAATTTAGAGCAACCTAATCCTCCTGCTGCTCCACCGGCTCTGTCAAATTCAGATTTACCTGAAGGATCAGAACATAACAAAAATGGAGGTAGGAAGCTGTTCATCTGTAATATTCCTCCAGGAAGAGATGAGAAGTGGTTAAAGACTTTGCTAGATCCAGAAGGAGTAGAGTATTGCTTTGTTTGCAAACGCTCTAATAGAGGTGGCAAATTTTTTGGCTTTGTTAAAATGTAACCGACTTTGGCAAAGGAAGCAATTGAGGCGTTCAATGGTACTTTGCAAGATGGCTACAAGCTTTTGGTTGATTTTGCAAGGCCCGCGATGAATAAAGCCAAATATTCCTACATACCCAGTAAGGCTAGGAAGGATTTGAATCATGATTTATCAGGTCTGGTGGCTCACGGTTCTGCAGTAGAAGGTTCCCGCAAAATGGCTTTGTCTGGTATTCTTGTTATGTCTCAAAGTAACTGGTCGGTTTCACAGTTTGACAAAGTGTTGAGTTCTCAGGGTTTAGAAGATGTTCTATGGGCTTTTGGAAATCGTATTTTCCTTTTGACAGTTCTCGATCCCAATCTCAGGGATGAACTTGAAAAGGACAAATGGTCGCGTTTGAAGCCTTGGTTTTCTATTCTAAGCAACTCTAGAGTTCTCGTTACACTTGGAGGTTTTTTCCAATGGGTCAAAGTGGAGGGGATCCCTTTTCAAGGGAGAACTGATGATTCAGCAAAGTCAATTGGGAGGTCGTTAGGCACCCTATTACATTACTTGTGTGATTCAAATCCGGGCTCTGCTAATTTTGGTTCAATTTTCTTGTTGATACATAGCAATGTTAAAATCACATCCTTGGATATGAAGTTCGTCTTAAAAGCCTCGTATTTTCCATTGCTCATCACGGGAGTACAGACCTCAGAAGTACCGAAGATTTTTTCCCAGTGGTGACTGTGCCAGAGTCCTCTTCTAAAAAGGATAGTCGGTTCAAAAGTGAAAAGATTTTTGATAAATCTAGAGTTGAAGATTCAAATTCAATTTCAGCGATCCCGCTATCAGTGGATAACCTAAAGACCGGTTTGTTATCCGTGACATCTCCTACTGGTAGAGTCCTAGCGAATCTCAAACCCTCGGAGAAGCGTGATATGCAAGTAACGACAGTTTCTCACAAAAAGTCACAGAGTCGGAAGTCATTACATGTTCCAGTAGTCTTTAAAACTCTAGTTCTCTCTTAAAGGAGCCCAGTTCCGATTTCGAGTGCTGATGGAAAAGGTAACTGGGAGTATGTAAAGAAGGTGGGAGTTAAGGCTTTGAAAACTTCTGAATTTGCCATTGATCAGTTCGAAAATTTGGACTTGGAAGTGTCAGAACATCTTGATCTGGAAGCCGATGTCGATGATTATTTCGAGGATGACTGTGAGGATGAGGAATTCGATTCCATTGAGTCAATTCCTCCTAATTTAATCCAAAACTAACGCCATGAAGTTCCTCTCATGGAATGTGAGAGGAACGAACTCCGTTCATAAGAGGCAGAGTATAAGTTGTACCATCAGAAGAGCTCATCCGGATTTCGTTTTCCTGCAAGAAACCAAGGTATCCACATTTTCCCCATCTTTTATCAGAAGCTGTGGTTTTTTCGGAAATTGGGAACACTCTTTTTCACCTTCGGATGGGGCTTCAGGTGGTTTGTTGTCTATTTGGAAACCTGATATTTTTCACCGTGTGGAAGCCATTCCTCTGAAACATGCAATTATTTGGTTCGGTTTTTGGAAAGGGTCGTCGTTCCCATTGGTACTGATAAATGTGTATGCGCCTTCATGTGAAGCTAAAAGAGCTCTGTTATGGGCTGAGATTGGGGAGTTTAGTCATCATTTTTCGTATGTATTATGTGTTGGTGGAGACTTTAATTCGGTAATGTTACCAGAAGAACGCCGAAACAGACTTTTTTCAAATAGTGACAGCTCCTGTTTTCTGAATTTCATTCTTTCTTTGGGTTTAACTGATCTGCGTATGGAAGGGGGGAAGTTTACTTGGAATGGACCTGGCTTTAAGGCTACTCGATTAGACCGGTTTTTGGTTTCTCCTGATTTTCTGGTTACCTTTGAAGGAATTACTCAAAAGGGGCTAGAACGAGGCTTATCTGACCACCGTCCGATTGTTTTGGAGTCTAATTTTATAAACTGGGGACCGAAACCGTTTAAATTTCTCAATGTTTGGCTTGACTCCAAAGATTTTTCCCAGTTGATTCGTGATTATTGGAATTCTTATGTTTGCACAAGCTCTCCTAGTTATCGTCTTTGGTTTAAATTAAAAAGCCTCCGAGAAGATTTAAAAGTGTGGAACAGGGATGTCTTCGCCAGAGTGGACCTACAGGTTGATAATTTATCAAAAGACATCGAGACCTTAGACAGGATTCTGGATTCAAGAAATCTCACTGATGAGGAGTGTATTTGCCGGTCATGTTTGAAGGTCGAGCTGATTCAGAAACAAACAATTGTAGCTCGTATTTGGTGTCAAAAGTCGAGGCAAAGATGGTTTGATGATGGGTATGCTTGTTCTAAATATTTCCATCGTGTTGCAAATTTTATGGGGACTGATAATCGTATTTCTCTTATACGTGCAAGAGATAGTTTCATATCAGACCCAACCGAGATCAAGGATCACGCTGCCTTGCACTTCAAGCAACGCTTCTCTAGACCTCCAGGCCGATCCTTGTCACTCACTCCTTTACCGTTTTCCACTCTATCCAGCACGCAGAGTACTAGTTTGAAGGAGCTTTTCACAATTGAGGAAATTAGGCAAGCAGTGATGGATTATGACAGTGATAAATCCCAGGGCCCGATGGCTTTTCGTTGAAGTTCTTCCAATATTGTTGGGATATCGTAGGTAATGATGTAATTTGTTTCATACAGGCTTTTCACGCTTCAGGCGCTATTGGAAAGAGTTTGAATGCCACTTTCTTGACTTTGATTCCTAAAGTTCAGAATCCAGAATCCATGTCGGAATTGAGGCCCATAAGTTTGATTTCGGCCCCTTATAAGATCCTTGCAAAGGTTTTGGCAAACAGATTGAAAGCGGTTCTGCCAGACCTCATTAGTGATGTACATAGTGGTTGTAAGAACCACTCCCGATCAACGCCAGTCAAATCGGCGAAAAACAGGAAAATTTAAATTTTTGGGATAGACACTTAAATGAACCTAAATTTGACCCCGAGGGTCATACCGGACTTAAGTTGACCCCGATATCGATCAAAGTGAGTTCTGGGGGACTCAGGGCAACTTTCTGACCAATTTGGGAAAGGTTGAGTTTTTGCCGGAAAAGTCAACCGAGCGACGTTTTGGTCCGTTCGAGGTCCGTTTCGGATCCAAAAAGCTTAGCCGTCGTTACAGCGGTCTTAGTTGAGCCGTTTCCTTGTAGCCCGTGAAGTTTCGTAATTTCTTGGAAAATTGGCCCATTCGGGGCCCGAGACGGCCGAATGGGCCAATTTTGGTGGTTTGTTTTTAAAATAAAGAAAAGGAAATGAGAATGGTAGTTTTGTAAATAAGGGGTAGTTGGTAGTTATAAAACAAAATAAAAAAAGGAATGAATGAGAGTGTCTCGGCAATTTCAGAAAAATGGAGAGAAGGAGAGAGAAAGTAGAGAGAAGAAGAAGAAGAAGAAGAAGAAGGAGAAAAGATAAGAGTTGTGTCGATTTCCCGACGATCCGACCGAAGGATCGTCTCAATTCTTGCGTATTCACCATCCCCTCGTCATTCCCTACGGTGAGAACCCATTCTTTTCTCGTTTTGGTACGTTTGAATTTTAGGGTTTGAGTTTAAACGGTATGATTAAGGTTGGGTTTTGTTTAAGGTTGGTTTAAAGATGAATGGTTGGGGTTTGAGGTTCGTTAGGAACGTTTTGGGGCGAAAAGGAAATTTTCCAATTATGGCCGTGTGGGGCCCACTTGCCCGGGCCTCGGGTTTTTCGTGTTCGGGTGGTTTTGGACGATCCCCGAATCGATAATTCACACCGGGAACGAATTATGGAATTAAATTGTGAAAATTGGAATTATCGGGTTTAGAAACTTTAAACGCGAATTAAATCGCTCGGAAGTTGGAAATTGATTCCGTCGATTGCATTGGAACCCTTAATTATCCTAAGATCGTAGAAACAAAAACGGGAATTTTCGGAGCACCGAAAGGGAGTTTTCCAATCCTGGGCAGATTCTCCGAGCCGGGCGAATCGGGCCTTTCCGGGCCCATTATTGACAATGTCAAGTAATTGGAAAGTTTGGGAGTGATCGGCATTACCAGGGTTGCGTTTGGGCGTCTAATTCTTTAAAATTCAGCTTTGCCTGCGAACTTAAAAAGTGTTTTAATTGTGTTCTTGTTAGATCGTACCACCGACCACGGAAAGAGGAGGCTAGGCGAGTGATCGCGAGCACGTCGGAGCTTGGGCGTGGACTTTTGGGAAAGCGTTACGAGGTAGGGAAAAGTAGTCGGATCTCGGCCTTGACTAGGGAAAGTTAACAGTAGAAATGCATGTGACACCTAGTGGTGTCGTAGGATAAGTAAGTTTATCGAACACTAGAAATGCATGTGACACTTAGTGGTGTCGTATGATACGTGAACGTATCGAACAATAGAAAGACATGTGACACTTAGTAGTGTCGTAGGATAAGTGAGCTTATCGAACAATAGAAATACTGGTGGCATTTGGTTGTGCCCGGAGGTTGCTTGAATTGTTTGTGGTTGTGGGTGGCCATGATTGCCCGTGGGGAGTTGAAATCGTATTTTACCGTTGTGTGTCTTGGGTGGCCATGAGTGCCCGTGGGGAGTTGAATTCTTATTTTACCGTTGCGTGTCTTGGGTGGCCATGACTGCCGGTGGGGAGTTGAACCCGTATTTTTCTGTTGCGTGTCTTGGGTGGTCAGGTGTGCCTTTGGGGTGTTAGACCCGTGTTTTTACTGTTTGTGTGTCGTGGCTGGTCAGGTGTGCATTTGGGGTGTTGAACCCGTGTGTTACTGTTGGTGTGTCGTGGGTGGCCATGTGTGCCTTTGGGGTGTTGAACCTGTGTGTACTATTGTTGGTGTGTCGTGGGTGGCCATGTGTGCCTTTGGGGTGTTGACCCATGTATTACTGTTGGTGTGTCGTGGGTGGCCATGAGTGCCTTTGAGGTGTTGAACCTTGGGTGTTGATTGTGATTGCCTGAGGTTGGGGGCCCGCCTGACAATAAAGGGGTCTTGTGGTCACGCGCGTGGGGGTTGGCTAGCCTTCCGACTAACCATCGGTAAAGTTGTGCATTCTTCTGCGACGAGGTTGGGGGCCCGCCTGACAATAAAGGGGTTATGTGGTCGCGCGCGTGGGGGTTGGCTAGCCTTCCGACTAACCATCGGTTAAGTTGTGCATTTCTTTGGCGATGAAGGGCGGCTCCCCTTCCGACTAGCTATCGGAAAAGTATTGCGGTATATGTCGCTAACAGGTCGACCGCCTGGCCCGACTGCGTTCGGGGGAAGTTGCGTGGGGCAGGGTGAAGCCCATCCGGTTAGCAACCGGCACTGAGTAGTTGGAGTGCGATCCTTTGTGATCTTGTTTGTTGTGTGCGATCCTTTGTGATCTTGGGTGTTGCGTGGTTATCTTTTGCGTCTTTGGTGGAGGTCGTAACCGCTGTGTTGGGTCTACATTACGCGTCCGGGATTGATTTGGTTGGGGAAAGTAGCAGTTTTCGTGTGACAGTCGGGTTACTTGAGTTTGGGGATGGTAGTCCCCGGGGGTTGGTTTGTTGTTGGTGTTTCCGGCATTTTCTGCTAGTATGCCGTAGTCAGTCTGGTATTCGTGGTGGTGAGCGAACGCTCACCCCTAGCTGCTTTTCCTACAGGTACTGGTCGCGAGGCGGACTAGGGGAGCTCTCGAAGCTTGAAGAGCTGGGAACGGGAGTCCGGGTTTCTTTTTAGGAGTTTAGCGACGTACACTTGGTTTTGTCCGCTGTTTTGGACGTATTTTCAGTTGTAAAATATTATTTTGATTAACTTAAGTGGTGATTTTAAGTGGTTTATTAAAAGGTTTAAAAATGGTTTTACTGTTTCATCGTTCGCGTTCCGGGTCCGGTTATACTGAATTCGGGGCGTGACAGTGGTTTCGTTGCTGGACATCAATTAGTTGATGGGGTACTCATTGCCAGTGAGACTTTACAGTTGATTAATCAAGACAAATCAGAGGTGATCCTTCTTCACTTATATTTTGAAAAAGCCTATGATAATTTGCGGTGGGACTACATTGATGAAGTTTTATTGGCCATGGGTTTTGGTGTTCGGTGGAGAGGTTGGTTAGCTTCCTGTTTTAAGGCTTCCTTATATGTGCTTGTCAATGGTTCTCTGGGTTCTGATTTCTCTATTGAAAATGGCCTTAGGCAAGGTTGTTCGCTTTCTCCCTTTATCTTCCTCTTGGCTGTAGAGGGCTTGCATCAGGTACTGTCCCAAGGTATTACTTTGGGGGACTTTGGTGGTGTCTGAATTGGAAGAGAGTTTTCTGGTTTCTCATCTCCAATTTGCTGACAACATTTTACTGTTTGTTTATGGTACGGAAGAGAAACTGCGTACTCTAAAAAATACCTTGGATATGTATCAATTGGTGTCAGGGTTGAAAATTAATTACTCCAAATCAAGAGTTGTACTTCTGAATGGTTATTCGATCTCTAAGTAAATTGCGCAGGACATTTTTCAGTGTGAGGTAGTTGATTTACCTATTCGTTACTTGGGTTTCCAATTGGGGGCCGACCCGAGAAAGGTTAAGACATGGGAGCCTATTGTTAAACGTTTTAAGTCTTCCTTGGCTCTTTGGAAAACGAAGCTATTGAACACTGCAGGACGGCTAGTTTTGATCAAGTCAATGTTGTCAGGGTTACCATTTTTTTATATGACTCTTTTTAAGGCTCCAAAAGGGGTCATAAGAGAACTGGAGGCATGGCAAAGGCGGTCCTTATGGTCGACTAGAAGAGTTTTGAACCGTGTTGCTTGGTATAAGGTGTGTAAGCCCCGTGCACAAGGTGGTCTAGGAATTCGTAGACTGGAGAAAGTGAATGACAGTTTACTTGCAAAATGATTCTGGCGTTTTGCTTCGGAGAAAGACTCTTTGTGGAAACGGTTTATTTGTGAGAGGTTCGGCTGGAGTTTGGATTCTTGGGATCTTACTGTGATTGATAAACCTTCAGCCCCTTCTATTTTTACTCACATACTGAATTTATCTTCCAACGCCGACTTCCAGCATATTTTTGGTTCTCAGAGCTTGCATTGGGAAGTTGGGAATGGCAACCGGGTAAGGTTTTGGGAAGATGTGTGGCTTGGTAGTACGCCCTTGTGTCAGCAGTATCCTCGTTTATACTCTTTATCCACTGCGAGGAATCAAAAGATCAGTGCTGTTTGTGTTGATGGCCAGTGGACTCTGATTTTTCGTAGGGATTGTTTTGTGTGGGAGGAGAGGGAAGTTTGGGCCCTTCTTCATTCTCTGGGTCAATACATGATTCGTTATTTGGTTGATGATGAGCTGGTATGGACTAAAGCTTCTGTATTTAGTACTAAAATCGTGTGTAATCTGCTGGACAACACAGGTACGGACTGTTCCTCTTGGTCTGGTTATTTATGGATCAAGCGTTGGCCTCCGAAATATGCTTTATTGGTGTGGCTTATTTTGCATAAAGCTATACCCTCCATGGTGTTCTTGGAAAGCAGAGGTTGCATGATCTCTCTAAATGAGATGCTTTGCAAGTTCTGTAAGCTAGTCTTTGAGGATACAGATCATATTTTCCTGCATTGCTCTTTTGCTTGGAATTTTCGGTCTCGTATTTATGATTGGTGGGGTATGGTCTGTATACATGGAAGCACTATGGACTTGGTGTTCTTGGGGTGGTTTGATTTGTGGCCGAGGCGTTACAGAACTCATTGGTTGAGATTGTCATATATAGTTTTTTGGATCCTGTGGCTCCGGTGCAACGCGATGGTGTTTTCTTCGGTAATAGATCCGGCTGAGGGTTCATTTATGAAGCTGCAGTCTTTGAGTTACTCTCTTTTTCGGACAGGGGGTTTCTTCTCAGCTCAAGCTTCCTTCGTGTTGTGGCAATCGAATCCATCTTCTTGCCTGGTTTAGTTGGTTTTGACACTGAAGTTTTCTTGTTTGTTTTTATTTTTTCTTGGTTCTGTTGCTGTGTCCAAGCATTGGTGTTTTTGTTGCTAGTTATATTTTGTTTGGTTTTCGCAGGAATGGTCACATTGATCATTTATACTGCATTTCATCGTACCCTTCTTCCGTATAATGAATTTTCACATCGATTATAAAAAAAATGCAGTAAGCTTAACATATTTTTCACTTAATTATATTGACTTTTAAAACTTTTCATTTAATTATATTGGATATTCAATTATTCCCCTTTACTCTATTTTGATAGCATGTGAGGTATACTCTATTACGCACTTCTAACATATCATTTAAATGGTTAATTGTAGTTGATTGTTGGGCTAAGGTAAGGGTTTTACCGGTAGTGTCGCTTGTGCAAGAATAAGGTTGCCCCTTAATACCAATGGACCAAAGATGCACTTTTAGAGTCGTTGGTGGGGTAGAAAAAAGGAATATGGACTCTGACCATCCGTTGTCGGATGTGGACAATCCCATTTTCTATCAATCTAAGGATAAAGAGTGTGTGTGTGTGTGTGTGGGGGGGGGGGGGGGGGTAACAAATGTGAGGTGCATGATTCTTCAAGATCATTCACATCCAGAGATCATAGAGGAAATGACGCAATATGGAATTCGAGAAGCCCTTAATTGGGTTCTCTGGAAAGGTCGGAGTCATGTTTCGATTGTATCGGATTCCATAGTGTTTTGTAGTGATTATAGCATTCTCGACATGACAACCTTTTTAGGTTTGATCATCCATGACTATAAACGTCTAAAACGTGACAAATTAGTGATAAGGAATTGGTCTACATGGACAGACTATAAAGGAAGAGATCAAGAACTCGTGATTGACTTAGTGGCAAATTATATCAAAGGATCCGATCCGACAACACAGACACTTAGAGATTAAGGGTCGAGCGAGGGCTTATGTCGATTCGATAAAGAAGTAGTGAAGCTTGAGGACAATGATTCCTAACTTATTAGACTTTGTACGCTTCAATTACAAATATGCACCACGATATACTCCAACGGACATGAGATTTAAGATTGAATAGACATAAGAAATCTCCAGAATAAGGTAGAAGATGAAAGAACAATCAAAGGAGCGTAGAGTACGTAATTTGGTTAAAAAGGTGAAGGTATTTAAAAAAAAATAGTATAAGGATTCAAGTCAGGGTTTTAATTCTAGGGGTAGATAGTGAGGAGAAATCTAATAGAAAAAATGTGAGAACTCGTCCAAACCATCCATTCTATAAATGGATGGATGAGATGAAATTGACTTGTTGACTACAAAAACACAACATATTTGAATAAGTGATAGGGGCTTTTTAGTAAAACTTTTATAATACTTTTAAAAAAATCACTAATTTAATCATTCTCACTTCGTCTGAACTTTGATTGACTTCAAAGTTGCACCAATATTTTTATTTTTTCAAGGAATTTCTATTAAAACCAGTGATGAATATATTATGAAGTGGGAAAAATTATATCAAACTAATTTTTAAAAAAATAAATAAATCTAGGTGATTTTTATCAACACTAAACACTAGTATATCATCTCATTTACAAAAACTGAACATGTTTTTTTATCACCTCATGACTTGTTTTTATCACATCGGTACATGTGTTTTATCATCTCATTACATGTTTTATATCAACACTGAACATTATTTTTATCAACATTAAACATTAGGTTTATCACCACATTACATGTGTTGTATCACCTCATCACTTATTTTTTTATCAACTCAGCACACGTGTTTTATAACCCCCAATACATGTTTTTATCAACACTGAACTCTAGTTTATTACCTTATTATCAAAATTGAACATGATTTTTATCAGTCCAGTACATATTTTTTATCAACACTGAACAGTGAACACTAGTTTTATCAGTGAAAATTTATCAACACTCGACACCAGTTTTATCATCCCGATAAAAAAAAAATATGTGCTTCAAAATATATTCAATAAGTTACTTGATAGATAAACTTTGGAAGAAAAGAATATTAACACGAGTTCGAAGCTAATCTGAGTTGAAACGAATCGGAAGTGATTAAATTAGTGATTTGGTTAAGAAAAAATGGACACTTGCTCACGTTACGTCATGCTATTAAATTATGTCTTTGCTAGTGTGAGAGGTGAAATAATATGGGTGTTTCACGGGTGATGATGTGACATCATATTGAATGTTGGATCTTAGAACATCTCCAATAATAATAGTCTGCATATGTCTAGAGGGGTTGTAGGAGCACATTTTGAGTTTCCCCCTCCTCCAAACAACTACCCCCGACAACCACCTCTCCAATGGTAAACAACTAGTAGTTGTTTGGAGCAATTGTTTGCACTTTTCATATTTTCAAAACCACCCCAAATAAATCTAGTTATTTTATGCATGCCAAATTTAGAATACATACGCTAATTATACTACGAAAAAAATTAAACATACTACGAACGATAATTAAACATACGACATTGCCACAAACCCGATGACCATTCAACTAGTTTTTAATTGCACCAATGTGTATACGCCACTTTGGTTGATCCTTGAGCATCTCCCACACAACATGTTTAGTTCGTGCTTTTTTCCCTCGTAATTAGTCACGCTCACAACATAGATTTCCTCATCAGTTTCTCCTTTTCTAGGAGCGCTGAGATGTTCCCGGTATATCTCATCCAAGGCCTTGCACTTTTGGCTCGTCCGAAGGAAATGATCCTTCATCTGCTTCCTTGTCTGTGTAGTCCACTTTTCATTTGCAGTTTCAAGGAAAGTGGGGTAGATCTTATCCCAGTACTTCCCCCGACCTCAACAATGGTTAGCCACATCACCACCAAATACATCTCCTCCTCTATCGACCATAGTGGACCAACCGCCTAAGAAGACGAAACCATTGCAGAAGAAGCAAAAACGAAGTATGAGTACTTGAGAGAGAGAGAGAGAGTTGAGAGAGGTGTGAAATTGAAGAGAGATGTGTGTGGTATTTATAAGGAGAGAAGGAGGAGGCATCGACGTGATTGTGCCGACGCGAACACACTATTCCCCAAATAGTGTGCGTGCACGAAAACGAAGCACCGAGAATTCGAAAATAAAAATAAAATTAAAACACTTCATTTGTTCGTTTAATTTTATTTATTTGATAAAAAACCAAGGTACAACTGAAAGCTAAATCAAATAGACCCCAAATGTTTCTCGGGGTTCTCTATGAGTGAGGCTCGAGTATTCCATTCATGTGCGGTCATATTAGTGGTGTCTTGGCCTTATAGTGTCACGCCCCAATTTCAGCGAACCGAACTCGGGACGCGAACTTTTAAAAACATGAACACTTGAAACCTGTTTTCAATAAAAGCTTTGACATTTCCATTTACTTCTCAAAATAATAGTATTTACAATACAAAAACGTCCCAACAAGTGGACAAGGTACAACATCCGTCACTAGACTCAACAAAAGTAAAGACCAGACTCCGCTCCAACCTCCATGAACTTCAAGAGCTAACCTAGTCTGTCCGGTGATCAGTACCTGTAGGAAAAGCAGCTAGGGGTGAGCGTTCGCTCACCTCCACGGATAACAGATTGACTATGGCATAATTAGCAGAAAAAGCCAGTAACACTAAAACCAAACCCGACGCCGGGACTACAGTCCCCAACTCAAGTACTCAACTGACCCACAACCCGTCACCTTCCTCAACAGACTCGACACTCGATAAAAACAGTGTAGACCCGACACAACTATCGACGACCTCCTCAAGGACTCGAACGAAACGACACAACACCAAACAAGATCACAAAGGATCGCACACCAGCTGCTCAGTAACCAATCTCAATCAGGTCAGGGTTCGACCTATCGCAATTCCTCGACACGAAGTCGGATCAGGCTGTCGACCTTTTAAACTCGCAATTCCTCGACAGTAAGTCGGATCAGGCTGTCGACCTTTAGAACTCGCAATTCATCGACACTAAGTCGGATCAGGCTGTCGACCTTTAGAACTCGCAATTCATCGACACTAAGTCGGATCAGGCTGTCGACCTTTAGAACTCGCAATTCATCGACACTAAGTCGGATCAGGCTGTCGACCTTTAGAACTCGCAATTCATCGACACTAAGTCGGATCAGGCTGTCGACCTTTAAAACTCGCAATTCATCGACACTAAGTCGGATCAGGCTGTCTACCTTTAGAACTCGCAATTCATCGACACTAAGTCGGATCAGGCTGTCGACCTTTAGAACTCACCACCCCAGGTAACCACAATCACAATCACAGGCAAGTTCAATCACACAGGCACTCAAGGCCACTCAAGGCCACTCAAGACACCTCAACAGTCAAGACTCGGGTTCAACAACCCCACGGGCACTCGCTGCCACTCAAGACACCAAATTAAATACACGGCTCTCATGGCCACCCCGACTCAACAATTAAATACGGGCTCTCAAGGCCACCCAAACTCAACAATTAAATACGGGCTCTCAAGGCCACCCAAACTCAACAATTAAATAAAACGCACGACAACCTCCGGCATACTCGATGCCTCCAACGGTCCTAAAATCACTAGTTTCACAAACAACCTCCGGGCATGGTCATATGCCTCCAGTAATTCAATTATCGCTAAGTTCTCTGTTCCTACGACACTACTAAGTGTCACATGCTTTTCTCTTGAACACTACAATCCCGTATCATGCTTTTCTAATAATTAAATAAATCTACTCAACCCACGACACCCCGGTGTCACATGCAATTCTACTATTAACTTTCCCTAATCAGGGCCGAGATCCGGCTACTTTTCCCTACCTCGTATACAATCCCAAAAGCGCTCCAACAACACCCGAAGCACACTCAGTCACTCGCCGAGCTTCCCCTTGCCTCGGTCCGTAGCACGATCTAAAAGAACACAAATTTAAAGTACTTTTAAACTAGTACGAATAAACCAAAAATTTACATACTTAACGCCCAAACGTAACCCCGACAATGTCGGTCACTCCCAAACTTCCCAATTATTCGATATTGCCGAAAAAGGACCCGTAAGGGCCAGATTCGCCCGACATGGCGAATCTGCCCGGTTTTGGTTAATTGCCTTCCGGGGCTCCAAAAGCCCCCATTTTCGTTTCTACGGTCTTAGAATATTTCAAGGAACCCAACGCACTTGACGGAATTGAATTCCGACTTCTAAGTCAAATAATTAACGTTTAAAGTTTCCCAAAACCCGTTAATTACAACTTCTCCAAATTAATTCCAAATTTCGATTCGATTAGGAATAAGTGGTCCGGGGGACGTTTTAAACCACCCGAACATTAAAACCCGAGCAACCGAGCACGTGGGCCCCACCCAAGAGGCTTGGCCGAGACCCTAGGGTTTGAGGGAGGGGCTCGGCCACCAAGTGGTGGCTGCTGCCACCTCTGGCCAGCCACCACATGGCCGGCCGGCCACCACCCACGGTGGCCGGAGCTCCTCCCGAGCCTCCGGTCACCGGAAAACGTGAAATTAAACCCCCAAACACCTCTAAAACGTCTCCAACACCTCCCCACACTCTACACAACCCTAAGCCTTAGTTTATAACCAAACCCTAGCTCTTGAAAATAATCAAAACGAGAATCGGTTCGGGTATTACCGTAGAGGAGAACGAGGGGATCGGGATTGCTCTTCGCTTTGACTCGATCCAAGGGCTCGATCACAAACCCTAGCTCAACCTCCCTTCTTCTCTCTTCTTCTCCTTCTCCTTCTCTCTCTAAAACCTCTCTTCTAATTTCTAATTTAATTAAACTAACAACAAAACTAATTTTCCTCCTTTAAAACCTCATACTCGGCCAACTATTCCCATCCACCCATTTTCCCTCCAAAAATTACACCACCATATAATTGATAAGTGTCAAGGTGGGTCCCTCACCTTTTGGAAAATATCTACTTGATATTTTCCAATCAGATTCGCGAAAAACAGACGTTTCGGGCCCCGAACGGGCACTTTTCCCAAGAAATTTTTAAACTGGACGGGCTTCAAGGAAACGGCCCAACTAAGACCGCTACGACGACGGCTAAGCTTTTCGGGTCCAAAACGGTCCTCGAATGGACCAAAACGTCGCTCGGGTGACTTTTCCAGCGAAGAATCAATCTTTCCCAAATTGACCAGAAAGTTGCCCTGAGTCCCCCGTAACTCATTTTAGTCGATAACGGGGTCAACTTAAGTCCGGCATGACCCTCGGGGTCAATTTAAGTTAAGTTAAGTGTCTGTCTTAAAAAAATTAAATTTTCCTGTTTTTCGCAGGTTTGACTGACGTTGACCAGAAGTGGTTATTACATATAGTGCCACTAACATTTAAAGGATATCTTGCTGCATCTTTACTTTGGTCTCAGTCGTTTCGGCTTGGCGCTCAATAATTTGGGCTTGGCGCTCGTCAGTCTTGAAGAAACTGAACGTGCCCAGGTGCAACTATCGGGTTCACCTCCACTTGTTTTCCTTTTCCTCTAGCTCTAGCCTTGGATTTTTTTTGGTCGGTCGGACGCTCTTCCCGTGCAAGTGAGGTCAACTCGTGCTCAGTTCTGTTGCTCGATGTGTAGTTGCAATTGTCGTCCAACCTTGTACGCTTGCTTGCTTCACTTTTTGCGTCGAGTTCCAGGACCTCAATGTCAACCTCACATTGCGGGAACATGAGGTTCTTCCACTTCGGTTTCCCTTTCACGATGTCCCAAACATGCTTCCAAGAAAACTCGTGCCCCTACTCTTCCTTGTATGCCCTTTCAGCTCCTTCCATGATGTTAGTGTCGTTCCTCCCACTTTGGTAGGCGTCATCCATACCTAGATATTTCTCTTCAAATTTAGTGACTTTTCGGTTGATCTGATGCTAGTGGTCCTTGCAATTCTTTAACGACCATTTTGGTTCGCCTGGCTTCCTCATCCGGAGACCTCACGTCCGACTTTTTTTCCAGTACATGTCGTTCTTCTGGCTCTTCCCTATGATGTTATCCAAAGAATGGTTGAGCCATGCCCCTGCCAACCGTCCTTCCTCCACGATGCCTCATTTTAGTTGCAGACCCGTAGTCGATGCAAATGCATGGTTCTTCGCCGTCTTTCTCAATTGCTTGACCGGAGCAGATTAGGAAGGCTGCTCGTTGGGGATTTACGACTGTGGCCATTGGAAATGTTAGAACGAGTTGAATTGCGATGGAATGGATTGAGTCAGTTGGAGGAGGGAGGTATAGGATTTGATATGACAATTGAGCTCTTCTTTCGTGTGCGTCGAGTCCTCAACATTCAAGGAGTCCAAGATGAAATCGAGGTTTCTAGGGTCGATCATTGTGAAGCGATGTAGAACGAATAAGGAGAAGAAGAGAAGAGAGTGAGTGTATAAGAGAAAAGGCTGTGTGTTTTGGGTAGGGGGTCAAAGTGTATTTACAGGGAAGATTAGTTTTTTTTTCTAATTCTGCACTGCCACGCGTCGGTGTGTGGTTGGCTTGCTGACTAGCCGTTGGGCCTACGCCGACTAGTCATGTCGATGTAGACATCTGAGGCGACCCGCTGCATTAGCACGCCAAACAACGTCTCCTACATCGACTAGTCGTTGCAACTAACCGTTGCAACACCTATATCGGCACGCAAACAACGACCCTTCAACGATCGTTGGAGGTGATCTTAGGTGTATGTAGCTAAGATGAGTTCTCACAATTTGTATGACACAAATGATTTCTAGCCAATTTATCCTCATAGATTGTATATTATTTATTTGGGGGTTCGGGTTTAGAGTTTAGGACGATTTCGCCTTTTCAAGGAAATCAACAACAAACTAACAAATTTTTTTATTGAAGTAAATACTTTTTCTAAGAGTTAACGCGGTTAAGTGAAAATCGTAGGAGTATTAATTAATTTTTTTGAGCATAAACGAGAAATATTATTAAATATCGACAATAAGGATACGGTTGAATTGCTCCGGTATAAACCCTCCTTTGTCATTCCCAGACAAGGGAGGAACTTGTCTCCCTGACAAGCCAGTGAGCTGCTTTGTTTGTTGTCCGCTTAACAAAATCGAGTTACACATACTCGAGTCTAGATAAAAGGAAATTAAAATCGATAACGACTATCCCTAAAAAAAGAAGATTTTTTCATTTTGTTAATCATATCCACTATGACCTTGCAATCACTTCTGATGGTATGTGTATTAATAGTGCACGTAATTAACCATGTAAAATTTTAAAGTCACATGCAACTCTTACACTGATTTTTTTTTACAAAATAATGAATGACTTATCATAGTGACACATGAAAATTCATAAATCGTAATCACATGTCAGTGAAATAACTTGTCACGAGTTAGATGTTTGTGGGGGAATTGATAAAGATTATAATGTTTTAGTTTTAATAATATCATGATAAAAGTCCAAGTAAAGTTGAGACGAAAAGGAGATGGCTAAATATCAGGACAATGGCCTCATGAAAGAAGCAGCAATTCCAAAGGATAGGGCAAGGCTGGGGCATTCCACATTTTAGCTCAACCTAGGTCTGCCTGCAATTACCAATTCTGCAATCAGAACTAAACACGATTATAGTGATAAAAATGATCTCGCTTTTCAATTAAACTGCACTTATTCCGGGATGGAGCCCGGAAGTATGGTTCTTATTATATTCTGTAGTCCAACTGAACCCATAAGTTTATAACAGAAGGAAAAAAGGTATAGTACCAATGGGAAAGAGATATACTATAGAGTTACCTCTCAAACCGTTCCAGACCTAGAAAGCTGTAATTTTGAAACCCCCCCTTGGGACGACACAAGGTTGTTTGCTTGGTTGGTAGCAATTTGTCTCCTATTTCATCCCTGCAAATCTCAAGACCACAAGCTGTGCACAAGGCCTCCGTGTCCAACTCCTACAGACCCATTAGTTAACAACTTCATGTGAAAACTGCTATTATATATCATCAATTGTTTTAATGGAACTGTACCTTCATCATCAAGAGTCTGGATATCTGAGCCAATGGATATGGATGAAGCTTATAACCCCCATTGTTAATACATGAAACAGCCAGTGCCCGCACCTTTGGTCGTAAAAGCATAAGCAAACAACAGATACACTTATAAGCTCTTCCCGGACAATAATGATACACTAAAATGATTCATCTTAAAAAAAAAAACTTTTTTGCAAGACCATAAGTTGAATTTCAGCTTAGATGAATAAAATTCAAAAGTTAAGGGAAATGGGATGATCACTACAGAACACAAGAATTCATGGAAGAAAGATTAGCAAAAGAACTCATAGCATTTGATATGGATCCAATAACTAGTGTTAACCACAATAACACAAGGAAGCTCTTAGCTGAAGAAACCTCATTGATGTATGGTTCGATAATGCAGTACTGTAAATAGGATGCCTCAGCTGCTGTTGTGCTTAAGAACTGCTTGTAATTTCCCATTCGGAAAAACCTAATTGACAGTATGGTCAGGATATCATTTACATTCAAACAGTTCTGAAGCACATAAACTTTTTAATTATTTAATTTTACCTTAAAATTTTACGAGCAAAACACATCTCCTTCGACTTCAAAATTAGAGAAGGCACATCACGAAACCATAAAGAAAGAGACTCCCCCTGTGCATAAAATGCAGCAATTATTGAAAGAAGGAAGGAAGAAAAAGAAAAAACTTAATCAATAAATCGAGAAATCTACCATTGGTTGGCTGCTAGAGCCAAGATGCAGGAGGATATGAAATGACTGGAACTCAGCTTCATTCTTGTAAACAGTATTGGATTTACGATTTGCTCCATAAAGGTTATAAAGAGATGTTAGAGCCTTGGTAAGCTGCTCAAGATTGAGGTGATGCGCTGAAGAAGTGTTTGAACTGCTGCTGCAATTTCGAAGCTTGTGATGAGATATGATATGAAATTTAACCTGTATGGTGAATCGTATCAGAACTTGCAACAGAAGATGAACCTTTCCACAGTTTTCATGACTTAGAACACTATGATCGACTAAGAGTTTTGGCTTAGAAAACTATACCATTTCCTCGTACATGTGTATTGCTTTATCATTGACAATGTTCTGCATGCTAAGATCTTGCCTTATGGACCTTGTCCTATCAAAGATGAAGTCGTGAACCACTTCAAATGATTGATCCGTGGAATCCAACAAGTTTAAGAGATAGTCCAAAGTGTTCACAAGGACTGGGAGAGGCCGCACATCTGATGTTTGGGCATGCTTTGTGGATATAGTTCTGCAAAACTAGTGAGAGAGATGCAGGGTGAACTGCATTCTGCATCAATATGGACAGGACTCAAATGCGATGCAGAGTTTCTGTGAACTGAAATAATATACATGTGTCTGTGTGTGCGACAACAATCAACTTCCAAAGACAAAGTCATACAAGAAAAAAGATAAAGAAAATTGGTTTGCAGAATCTATATCAGAAGTAAAATTAGATTATGGTATCCACCAAATGCAGATACTAAGGCCTTTAAGAAAGTTAGCAGCATACAAAATTTCTGTGGAGGTTAAGAAACACCCACACCTACAACTTCAACTAGCCTGGTATCAATAAAATATGATGGCGAGGAGACTACATGTTTAACATCACCTAACATGGACATCAAAACTTTTCCTAAGTTCTATCAGTCAACCATACATTGTGGAACTTTTTGCCCAGTAAGAATTTGACAGAACATAGTTGCAATTAAAGGATTATACTTATTGGAACAATATGCCTAAAGTACTGATTTTTAGTAAATGAGGTCTTCATATCCCATAGTTGCAGACAAAATAGTGTTTGATGCAGAGAAGAGGTCAAGCAGTCCCCAACCAGCTAGAATGCATAGGTGTATGACACGTCCAACACGCACAATGAATCTCCTTATCACAGTTTACAACCAAGATCCGCTAGAGGAGACAGCAACATAAACATCAAAGTCTATAGACATGATAAATAAATACAACTTACCTTCTTCACAGCAAGGCTCGAAGAAGACTTTCTAGGATCTCCATATAGCCTCTCAAACACAGCCAAGTCTCGTAGCCGCTCACGTTGGGCCCTTTCTCTTTCTATATTTCACAAAAGATAAAACAGTCACCAAGTATAAAGCTTCATAATTACAGGTTTATATTACTGAATCTCATTGTCAATTGTCACTACATGTCAAGCTTCATAATTTCGTCCTTTTTCATCTAACCCAGCCTGATAGGAAAATAAACCTTACAGTATAAACTACTCTAACCAAAACAAGTGAAATATTTTGTTTCAAGTATCATCAATTTGTTTGCTAACTAAGACAAAAGTTTTAGGTTTCCATTGAAACAACAAGCAACTATCATAACTAAATAACATGATTCCACAAAACTTGCACCATAATCAATATAATTTCAAACAACATATATTGGAGTCACCCTTTTCTTACTTCCCAAATCTGTTTATGCTGTATAGGCCTGTAGCATATATTCAAACATTTGAAAGAAGAAAATTTGAGCTTATAGATACTTAATCACGCCAATTTATTTTAAAAAGCAAGAGATTCAATACGTTTTATACTCATCCCCTTTCTCGGGAAACAAACAGGGAAACAGCAAATTGGTACCTGGGCACATGTAGGGGCAAGTTCCGACCAGGGAGGGAAGATTTGAAACGTCTTCTTCCTTTTCAACTTGATCCTGTTCGGTTGTTCTGAAATTCGAGGGAAGTACAGAGCTAGATTTGCGTGTATTGTCAGAGGTACCATATCCAGATGCGCGATCGGAATTTGAAGATTTCGCGTTCTGGGTCTGGAACTTTTGAGATTGGAAATGCGTCGGTCTGCTCGAAGACGACGAAGAAGAATGGTCCGGATGGTGACGGTGGCCGCTTCTGTCCATGGCGTTTCTATCTACTTCTGACTCTTAGTCTGAGACTTCAACTGTCTCCCGTAAAGGGGAAATTAGATGAAGGGGTAATTACGAAACAAGTGTCAGGAGCATCTCTAATCGGTGGTTGAATAGGGGTGTATAAAATTGACCCATAATCCAGTCCATCCGATTAATCTGTCCAACTCGGTTCTAGTGGGTTTGCTCTCATGGATTACGAGGACGGGTCCAGGTTCAAAAATATCAAACCCGAAGTAAGTGGTCCGGGTAGCGGATTCGTGACATGGTTTCCTACATAACCCGGACCACCCAGATATGATACAAGTCCAAGGCATAAAACCACACTCTTACAATTTTAATTACTTTTGTCTATGAAGATGAAGACTGATTGCTTGAGATTTTGAAGATGATTACTAATTTTGTAATACAACATGTCGTAGTTTTGTGTTGAACTCATCTTTTGTAATCGTAATCTGTTTTGGGTCAACTTGAACTCCCTATTTGACATTTGTAGTCCTTGAACCTTTGATAAAGTTTAAACAGTGTATGAAGTTTTTTCATCATTAAGAAGTGACCAAATTGAGAGCTTCTGAGTACTCTTTAGTGACTTTTTAATGATTTTTTTGGGTAATGAAAAAATATTTGAAAGTATGTGTATTATTACTTACGGCTAATGTTATCAATTGTTATCAAATTCGGATGAGTTGGTCCAACCCGGTGAACCGACCCGTAATTCAAACGGGTGGGTTCAAAGGTCATTTTTTGGGCCTGTGGCCAAGAGTGGGTTAAATTTTTTGAACTCAGTCACTCCAGGTCGGTTCAAAAATTTGGCCACGGGGCCGGGGCCGGCCCAAGAACACCCCTAGGTTGAACGTTGATGAATAGGTGTCGACGGAAAGTAAACGGCAATGGATAGAACCAAAACAAAAGCGGAATTCTGGCGGGAAAGCGTTGGCGGATAACAACGTCCTAACCGACGACTCTATTCGTCGGCGTCAGTAGAAATGAAGCTAAAAGTCTTATTTATTTTTTTCCTTTCAGCCTCTCTCTTTCAGCCTCTTGTCTGTAACAAATATCCCTTTCAACCCGTTGATACGAAAATTTATTGATGTTTTATTCTTTCAGCCTTGTTCTTCATTCAACAACAATATTTAATGACTGAAGATGTTGTAAGGTTATTGGTTTTTTCATTTACTTGCATGCCAACCAACGTTGTGAGGCGTGAGGTGTTCCATATCACATATATTATGGCTAACAATAAAGAGTAGGGTTCCCCATAAGCCTATTTCTTCTGCCTCTCTTCTCTGAAAGTTAAGTTTAGCGATTCATGGCGGCGACAACTATCAACTCCGGTAGTCTCTATGTGCCGAGCGGTGAAGGACTGGATGCACGGACGGTGAGTGTTCTCCTCTGGCGTCCCCATCCTCGCAGGCTCATGAAACAAACTGATTCCCTGGCCTCAGCTCACCGATCTCTGGTGGGACGGCGACGCAAGGAAGACCGACTTTTGATTTCTTTGTCAGTAGGACGATGGAAGCGGGATCTCAGACGACCCTCAGAAGAAAGGGGGCCGACAAGATCAAGGGAACATGAGCGGGAGAGCGTGTGTATTTTTGCGGCGAACTCTGACCGTAGGCACGTCGATGGTTGGGGTTGAGGACGACGAACGGGGCGGGGTAGTGAAATGTGAAAGGAATTTGCTAGAAACCACAAGGCTGTCGGTACCGGAGTTAGGTGGTAGTGTGGTACTGATGATCGGGAGAAGTGGTGGGGCGTCTTGGCGGCGGCGAGCAGGCAGGGACCCAACTAGGGTTCCAAATCAAGGCTACGAGGAGGAGGGCGACTTCTCTCCCATCATGGAACGGGGCCCAATGAACGTGGGGCTTTAGACCAATGAAAGCCAGGGTTGGGGCCTGAATGGGGCAAATAGGCCCATTTTGTGCCAGGATCGGGAGGTCGGGTAGAACTTGATGTTGAGAACAGTCCGAGACCGAGCCTGGTTTGAGGAAAACCCGATAGCTAGCTTAAGTAGTTGTGGGGGTGGGGGGAGGGGTGGTAGTGGGCAAGCCTCAAGCAGGAATGAGCGATCATGGATCCTCTAATTCAGGGGATGCAACAAGTGCAGCGGCGGGGGGCTATACGCACCCTCGCCTCGCCAAATGAATTTGAAGAGGTCCAGTGGGGGCTTGGCCAGTATCACCGCCCTAATAGACGTAAGGTGGTAGAGGTTCCACCAAGATTTGGCATAATACCCCTCTACCTTCTCGGGGGCAGCAACTCTGCGTTAAGGAGTTCTACTTTTATCATTCCATGGAGGACGACGCACGCTAGCACCCTAGAGGAGTATCCAGTACACCGCAATACCCCTCCAGAAATAAGTCTGCTCAACCTTAGCTTTCAGGTCAGATTAGTTGTATCGGTGTCTCACGGCGCTACCGCGGAACTCCCTTCTGAACGTATCAACGAAGTGGTTTGGTTAAATGAGTCAGATTTCTTATTATTGCAATTTACTTCTGTTAGCAGTTCATTTTCACTATTTTTATTTGGGTGTTTGGAGGTGTATCCGTCTTTCATCTTTTTCAATTTATAATATCCAATCGTTTATTTGTAAAAAAAAAATATGAACGGGTCAGAAGGTACACTAAGTTTTGGTAAAATTATATTATAATCCATCTAAATTATACATTTTTCATTTATTTACACCCGATTAAAAAGTTTGCTTAGACAAAATCTAAGTTTCAAAACTACTTACATTGTTTATTTCTGATGTTTTTAAACAAAAAATGGTCATGTAATAGTGTACATGGTCATATTTTTCCAAAATAATCAAATTACCCACATTTCCTTCCTACTTTATTTTTTCTCCATATTCTCGTCTTCTTTAAATCCGACTATCAAATCTACTTCCTCTCTTTCATCTTCTTCTTCAAAATCATACTCTGAAATCTTGTTGAACCCCCATTTTCTTCAACACCAAACTCTCTTTTCTATAATCTTCTCTTCAACTCCTTTCGTCTTCTTCCTCACCAAATCTTAACTTGGTTCCATCTCTACAATCGTCGATGCTTGCTCCGCCGGAATAGTGATTTTATTTTTAGGTCTTCACTTTCACCTTCTTTAGGGAAATTTACACATAACCTACTCTACTATCAATTTATTTTCACATCACCCTTTTAACTATCATTTTTACATTTAACCTCATTAATTTCCTTTTTTTTTCACTTTAGTCTAACGAAATCCAAAAACAAACGAAAAAGACATGTGCAAGGTACATGACTTTACAATTTTCAGAAAATGTCCAAAGTGCCCTTATATCTTTTAAAACCCTAATTCGTAACTATCAGTTCTCTTCATCACTATGTCCATAGTACACACCTCGCATCTCTCCTTTACCAGACTCTCGTCGACATCAAGATCTGGGTCGCCTCATCGTTGTTGCCTCGTCGCTCCGAGCACTAGAGCCGGTCTCCTCCATCCAATCCCCTCGTCGTACCTCGCCTCGCCGCCCCGCCATCTCCAAACTTCATCTCCCTTTATTCTCCATGGAGGTCCTCCGTAGCCAGAATCAACCGCGAGAGCAATTCAACAACGACCCATCAGGGAGGAAAATCGAATTGAATTGTTAGGGCTAGGAGATGTCTTGAACTGGTGGATGAAATGGTAGGTTCTGTAGGGAGGAACATCGAATTTAATTGAAGGGTACAAGTACTCTTCGGGCTTGTATGGTTGAGTAGTCTCAGTGGGCTCGATTTTCTGGAGAAGCTCTTTTTCTCCCATGGCTTCTGCTGGTTGGCTGCGTAGATAGGTTTGTGCCCAGCTAGCCAAAATGGTGTGGAGTTTTAGACTTGCGATGAAGCCTTCTGTTTTATTTACCCCTAAGCTTATAAGTTTTGAGGATAATGACCAGATTTGGTGTTGCTGGCTTTAGTTTTTATTGAGATTTGAGAACTTTTTGTTCTGAAAATCAAAAGAGATTTTTATTGTGCTCATCTTCATCTCCAAACATATTTTTTTTTTTTTTTATGTTTTTGAGTTATGGTTCATCCATTAGTGTTCTCTTTTTTGATTTAGGTTCATCTATTGGTCACTGTGAATTTGATTTGAAATTCTAGTGGGAAAAGAGAAGAGGAAGATATGGGTTCGATGAATTGATGGTTCTGGTAATGTATGATGGTGGGTAATTAATGAATTAATTAATAAATCAACAAGAGAAAGTAATGAAAATAGAAGAAAAAATAGAGAATTAAAAAAATGATTTATGAAAATAAATTTAATTAAAATATAAAAAATCAAATTTAAATAAATAAATATTTTTTATATAAAAATATAAAACAGTCTTATAATATATGATAGCAGAGTTCACTACTTGCGTGGCAGCTCACGTGGCGCCCTGTGTTTGCCAGAAACCTCTCTTCCTCTATCCCTGTATATTCAGTCACTTGTTTTGCTACTTAACTACCTACAAGATTATAATTTTCACCATCTCACTTAAAATTTAAAACCATACATCAACTGGAAACAAAACATATTATCATCAAAACACATCGTGAATGAGACAAATTTATCAAACAACAAGTAAACTGTCATATACACAACACATTGACGATTTTAATTTAGACACAACATAAACTGCTTCACCTATAATTCATGTACAGTTTTCATATAACATCTAATATTTTATTACTTCAATTCTTTTCTCAAACAATATCCAACATGTATATTTTTTAACAAGTGATTAGTACATGTCAAACAGTAATTCCCAAAAAATTATCGTTCTTGAAAACCGATGCCACCCGACCTTTCATCTCCAACGAAATTGTTTTTCCCCGTCCATCTCATGTTTAATGTGTCACATACAACCATCCACCATTATTATCCTATTCGATAACATGGAGCTACGAACAAACTTTTTTTCGTCTTCAATCGCGCATCGCGCGGTGCCGCACCTAATTTAGTTAAAGACAAAGGATTTAAAAAAATAATGAAAAAAACAAGTAAAGAAAAAAAACTGAAAATATTTAAGGAGGTATTTTGGAATAAATAAATAAAATTAATATATATATATATATAAAGAAATAAATAATATGAAAATATAAAAAATATATAAAAACAAGTTTTTTTGAATTTTGAAAGTTTTTGAAGGTTATTATAGACATTTAATAGGCTTTATTATAAAACAATGGCATGAATTTTAAAATTTGATGGATAATGAAGGGTAGTTTTGTCTTTATATATGTTTTGGATGGAAAGTAAACAGCGTTGGACTAAATTGAAAAATATAAAGTTAAGGGTGTTAAATGTAAAAAAAAAGGTAAGGGGGTGATGTGAAAAAATGGTGATAGTAGGGAGCGTTAGAGCATGAACAACGGCCGACCCTGAGGCTCGGCTCGCGTTTTTGCGAGCCACAAGACGCGGGTCTACCCGTTGTGGGACAGCTTTTACGTGTCCCTCAGAAATGTAGGCCGGGCCGAGGCCCGCGTCCCACGTCCCTGAACCACGAGACGGGCCGAGGCCCGTGGCTCGCGTCCCACATCCGACAACCAGCCAATGGCAAGCGGCCACGTGTCCTATTTTTTTTTTATAAATACGAAAAATCATATTTAACTAAATATGATTGGTCCACTCACAATCCAAGCCTCACATCCAAACCCTATTGTAAAACTAAACTTATTTTGAGTCCTGAGTCCCACTATTTTGTACAGTCAGCATCCAAGCCTCACATCACAACCCTTGCATTGTACATGCTCTTATGTGTAAATTTCCCTCTTCTTTAATATCAAATTTTTCGGTATCTGAGACATGCTAAAAAATATATGAAAAAGAAAATGAGAAACGAGTGATGGAACGACCTTCTCCCGGTGGATTTGGGCTTCCTCTACAACGACAACACGATGGTGGCGGTTGCTCGGACGAACATGATATTTCACATGAGAAATCCACTAAACCCAAAAAAATAATCATAGAAAAATCTAACACTATGTTTTGTATTTCCTCAATTAGCTCCTCTACTCAAGCAAAAAATAGGGGAATTAGGGAATTGACCGTAAAAGAAAAAATGTTTTGCAAATGACCTCTGCTTTTAAAATTTTAGTAGCATGCCATTGTGTATTAATGAACTTTCGTAAATGACCTATCTACACTTTTATAATCTCCCTTTCATGTTTGTGTTTTTAACTTAACCTAGAATTGGGAATAGAAAAATTACCAAAAACAGGAAAGTCACCCAGCTTCCTCTCGTACACCGACCACCTCCTTCTTGCCGCCACTCACAACCCTCCGCTTGTCGTTGCTCTTTTGTTGCTAGGTCTCTTGGTTGTTGTTGGTTGCCCTACCGATCTCATCTTCGTTCCCGAAGTAAACTTTGTAGATGCACCATATGTAAATGTGTAATTAAAATCTGAAAACAACACATTTGAATAAATATGTTCACAGATAGTGAGTATTGTTAGTTTTAGGATGGTAATGAAGCATCTATATTCGCTTGTATAGTTTTGTTTCACGATTTTTGGACGTTTTGTAAAATTTGGCCTCTACACTGAGGTAGCGATAGAGATCTCCAACTTAGTCGATCGACAACATATGGTACATTTGTTCAGTCTTGATCTCCAAGTAAAAGATCTCGATCAAGATTAAAAGTGGGCTCATTCAGTTTAATATAAGTCGATCGTCCAATATGTGTAGATGACCAAGAGTCAATGGGCTTATACGATTGAATTTCATTCGATTGTCTAATATGTTTAGACGATCGACACTTTCGGTGAATTTTTTTGTAATATATTTTATACATTCGTAATGCTTACAGGAATGGTTCGAGTGGTTATTCATGATGTATATGATGGTGATTATAAGGAAGAGAAAAGAAAATGTAAATGGATACCAACTAATAATGAAGATATTATTCTTATTCTTGATTATTACAATACAGATTTGAGGAAGTTGAAGGAAAATTATATCAGAACGTAAGAGTGGACGAGAATGACATTGAGCTATAACTCAGTCACTCACCTTTCATGTCTGGCAATTGACGAAGTAATTCGTCCAGCTAGGATAGAAGACAATGAAAATGTTTAGGGTTTCATTTTGGAACATGAGGATCGTAGTTGTAAAAACTATTTATGTGTACAACTAGTTAATAAAGATACATGTGGTGCGTTAGTCGAACTGGTTGTAGATCGATCGGAAGCAAGATTATCCTCTAATGCACAACAGTTAAGTTTGGTTTGTATAAAAAAGAACGTTGTGCGTGACGAGAAACATCAAATAAAATGTGAAATTTGTAAGGTTGTTGGTCATAACAAAAAAATAACATGCCCCGAGTGTGTTTTTCCATCTACTGTCACGCCCCAAATTTGGTAGAACCGAACCCGGAATGCGAACGGTGAAACAATAAAACAATTTTCAAACCCTTTTAAGTAAACCGCTTAAAATCACCATTTAGTTAATCAAAATAATATTTTACAACTTAAAAGTACGTCCAAAACAAGCGGACAAAATAAACAAAGCGTACGTCGCTAAACCCCCAAAAACCCGGACTCTCGCTCCCAGCTCTTCAAGCTTCGAGAGCTCCCCTAGTCCGCCTCGCGACCAGTACCTGTAGGAAAAGCAGCTAGGGGTGAGCGTTCGCTCACCACCACGGATACCAGACTGACTATGGCATACTAGCAGAAAATGCCGGAAACACCAACAACGGACAAAACACCGGGGACTACCATCCTCAAACTCAAATAACCCGACTGTCACACGAAAACTGTCACTTTCCCCAACCAACTCAAACCCGGACGCGTAATATAGACCCGACACAGCGGTTACGACCTCAACCCGAAACGCAAACAATAACCACGCAACACCCAAGATCACAAAGGATCGCACACAACAAACAAGATCACAAAGGATCGCACTCCAGCTGCTCAGTGCCGGTTGCTAACCGGCTGGGCTCGAGCCTGCCCCACGCAACTTTCCTCGATCTCTATCGGGCTAGGCGGTCGACCTGTTAGCGATATATGCCGCAATACTTTTCCGATAGCTGGTCGGAAGGGGAGCCGCCCTTCATCGCCGAAGAATGCACAACTTTACCGGTGGTTAACCCGGAAGGCTAGCCAACCCCCACGCGCGCAACCACAGAACCCCTTTATTGTCAGGCGGGCCCCCAACCTCAGGCAGAAGAATGCACAACTTTACCGATGGTTAGTCGGAAGGCTAGCCAACCCCAACGTGCGCGACCACAGGACCCCTTTATTGTCAGACGGGCCCCCAACCTCGGGCAATCACAATCAACACCCCAAAGGCACTCATGGCCACCCACGACACACCAACAGTAATACACGGGTCAACACCCTAAAGGCACACATGGCCACCCACGACACACCAACAGTAACACACGGGTTCAACACCCCAAAGGCACACCTGACCACCCACGACACACAAACAGTAAAACACGGGTTCAACTCCCCACGGGCTATCATGGCCACCCACGACACACAAACAGTAAAACACGGGTTCAACACCCCAACGGCACTCATGGCCACCCACGACACACCAACAGTAATAAAACAAGGGTTCAACACCCCAACGGCACTCATGGCCACCCACGACACACCAACAGTAATAAAACAAGGGTTCAACACCCCAACGGCACTCATGGCCACCCACGACACACCAACAGTAATACACGGGTTCAACACCCCAACGGCACTCATGGCCACCCACGACACACCAACAGTAATAAAACAAGGGTTCAACACCCCAACGGCACTCATGGCCACCCACGACACACCAACAGTAATACACGGGTTCAACACCCCAACGGCACTCATGGCCACCCACGACACACCAACAGTAATACACGGGTTCAACACCCCAACGGCACTCATGGCCACCCACGACACACCAACAGTAATACACGGGTTCAACACCCCAACGTCACTCATGGCCACCCACGACACACCAATAGTAATACACGAGTTCAACACCCCAAAGGCACACCTGACCACCCACGACACGCAAACAGTAAAAACACACGGGTTCAACACCCCAACGGCACTCATGGCCACCCACGACACACCAACGGTAATACATGGGTTCAACACCCCAACCGCACTCATGGCCACCCACGACACACCAACAGTAATACACGGGTTCAACACCCCAACGGCACTCATGGCCACCCACGACACACCAACAGTAATACACGGGTTCAACACCCCAACGCTCATGGCCACCCACGACACACCAATAGTAATACACGAGTTCAACACCCCAAAGGCACACCTGACCACCCACGACACGCAAACAGTAAAAACACACGGGTCCAACACCCCACGGGCACTCATGGCCACCCAAGACACAAACAATAAAATACGGGTCCAACACCCCACGGGCACTCATGGCCACCCAAGACACAAACAATAAAATACGGTTTCAACTCCCCACGGGCACTCATGGCCACCCAAGACACAAAAAATAAAATACGGGTTCAACTCCCCATGGGCACTCATGGCCACCCAAGACACAAACAATAAAATACGGGTTCAACTCCCCACGGGCACTCATAACCACCCACAAACACAAACAATACAATCAACCTCCGGGCACAACCAAATGCCACCAGTATTTCTATTGTTCGATAAGTTCACTTGTCCTACGACACTACTAAGTGTCACATGTCTTTCTATTGTTCGATACGTTCTCGTATCATACGACACCACTAGGTGTCGCCTGCATTTCTAGTGTTCGATAAACTTACTCATCCTACGACACCACTAGGTGTCACATGCATTTCTACTGTTAACTTTCCCTAGTCAAGGCCGAGATCCGGCTACTTTTCCCTACCTCGTAACGCTTTCCCAAAAGTCCACGACCAAGCTCCGGCCTGCTCGCGATCACTCGCCTAGCTTTCCCTTGCCGCGATCCTCAGTACAAACGTAGGGAATGACGACGGGAGCTTGATTCTTCGACCGTTGAGACGATCCGTCGGTTGGATCATCGGGGAATCCCTAAACCCTAAACTTTTCTCTTCTCTTTTTCCCTTTTCTCCTTCTCTTTCTTCTCTACACTTTCTCTCTCTACTTCTCTTTTTTGAATTATCGCCGACACTTTCAACCTTTCCCCCTTTTATTTTGTTTTAAAAATCAACTAAACCTCTTAATTACAAACTACCGCTCATTTCTTTTCTTTATTTTAACACCCAACCACCAAATGTGTGACAAGTGTCAAGTGGGTCGCACTGCATATTTTCTAGATATTTTTCAGTCAGATTCGCGAAATTCGGCCGTCTCGGGCCCCGAACGGGCCCATTTTCCAAGATATTACAAAATTTCACGTGCTACAAGGAAACGGCCCTACTAAAACTGCTGTAACGACGGCTAAGCTTTTTCGATCCAAAACGAGCCTCGAACGGACCAAAACGTCGCTCGGTTGACTTTTCCTGCAAAAAGTCAACCTGTGAAAACCGACACGGTAAAAAGAATTAATTTATTAAATTTTAATCGTTCGGAACGTTGAGGTTGAAATCTATTTCGGTTTTGGTAAAGGCGAGGCTGAAATTCGATTAAATTCGTTAATCGTGTAAAAAAAAAGGGCTGGACCAGGCAGACCCGGCCCAAGAAACTGACCCGGCCCAGGCTTCTGACCCGGCCCAAGCCCGGAGTATAAAAGCCCTTTTTAGGGTTTACTCCCCATTCTGCAGCTTCTTCTTCGATTCCCCCCTCTCAGCCGAACCCTCACCTCTCCTTCTTCGAACTCATCCCCGACCTCCTTCCTCCTCCTCCACGCCGTCTTCGTCGCCCTCACCGAATCCGGCCACCACCCTCTCTCCCGTCTCCATCTCCGGCCCTCTCCCTCCCTCACTCCGTCTTCGTCCTCTTCGAACCTCATCCCCGACCTCCCCCTCGTCCCGCCGTCCTCCTTGAGTTCTCGCCGCCACCGTCTTCAACCGCGCGCAACCGAACCGTCGCCCTCCGTGAGATCCGCAACCGGCGTTTCAGCCAAGCTCGCCGGCGTCTTCACGCCCGAGCTCGTCGGCGTCCTCACGCCCGAGCTCGCCGGCGTCCTCACACCCGCGCTCCCTCGAGCCTTTTTCTCCAGCGATGGCCGGACGCTTCGCCGTCGCCGTGCACGCGAACTCGCCGGCGAACTCGCCAAATCTGGGACGAGACCACACCGTCCAGATCTCCGTCGCACCACACCCTCCCCGTCACCGTTATTTTTCCCCACGGTGAGAGTCTCGAGCCCTTGAGGCTTTGGGTCGTCGGCGGTGACTCCGCCGGTGGCCGGCCGGACTAAGTCCGAGTTCCTCCCTTTTTGGGTTGTTCCCGAGTCGTTCTGGATCGGGTTGGGTTGTGACAAAAAAAATCAAAGATTGTTAGAACGAAATAAAATAAAATAAACGAGATTTGAAATAAAAGTCGATCTTTGTATTTTGGACGTAAAATTGTATTGATCTGGTTTGATCTGGAACGAAATTTATTTTGGATCTGCTTTGGTTGGAATCGAAATCCAGGTTTTGGAAAGAAAAGGTTGTAAAACGGAAAATCAGATTTAAGAAAAAGGGGATTTAAAATAAAAGGAATTAAAATCAACTCGGTTTTAAAAACGGTTTTAAATCGAGGAGTTGAGAATCAGAATTGTTAGGAAATAAACTAAAACGACGTTGGTTTTATGGTTTGGGACTGAAATCGTCGGAAATAAAACTTGGGTTTTAGAAAATCGATTTAAGGGAACAATCAGATTTGATTTAAAACGGAATTTGAGCTTTTGAACGAATATGGAACCCTGGTTAAAATGGACTGCTAATTGGGTTTAGAAAGGAACAAAAGCGGACCGCTGAATCGGACCTCGTGCATTGGAACCGTGCCTCGCATGCACTGGTTCCGGAGCTCGGGTACTCAAACCCGATTCACCGTGACCCCGCTTTTATCCCGCTCGAGTTTAAGGGACTACTGTCGGTTTTAAAACTGGATAAATCGTGACCTTTAAATTAACCTGGGAACCGCCTCTAACTATGGCTTTCGTGTTATCTTTAGAGTCCGGCTTCGATCGAAGTGAAGCCTGGAGGTAGCGAGCCAGAACGTCAGCAACTAGGAAACATAGCGGTTGCTCTTCAGTTCAGGTAGGGAAAAGTAGCCGGATCTCGGCCCTGACTAGGGAAAGTTAACAGTAGAATTGCATGTGACACCGGGGTGTCGTGGGTTGAATAGGTTTATTTAATTGTTAGAAAAGCATGATACGGGAACGTAGCGATTATTAGAAAAGGCATGTGACACTTAGTAGTGTCGTAGGAGTAGAGAACTTAGCGATAATTGATTTACTGGAGGCATATGACCATGCCCGGAGGTTGATTGCGAACTTATCGATATTAGGACTGTTGGAGGCATCGATTTATGCTGGAGGTTGTTGTGTGTTATTTGTTGTTGAGTTTGGGTGGCCTTGAGAGCCCGTGTTATTTTTTGTTGAGTTTGGGTGGCCTTGAGAGCCCGTGTTATTTATTGCTGAGTCTTGGGTGGCCATGAGAGCCCGTGTTGTCGTTTTGGTGTTTTGGGTGGCCGTGAGTGCCCGTGGGGTTGTGAACCCGTACTTTATCGTTGGTGTCTTGGGTGGCCATGAGGGCCCGTAGGGTCGTTGAACCTGTGTTTGGTTGTCGGTGTTTTGTTGGCCTTGAGTGCATGTGTAGTTGTCACCGGTGTCGTTACTGTTTGTTTGAACTTGGTCACTGGTTACTGGTGGAGGTTGTGTGGTGTAGCTAGCCTCCCGACTGGGATCGGGAGAAGCGGAGGGGTTGTGGGCTAGCTCCCCGACTGGGATCGGGGGAAGGACGCGCGGGTGTGGCTAACCACCCGACTGGGATCGGGTGAAGCGGAGAGGTTGTGGGTTAGCCTCCCGACTGGGATCGGGAGAAGTTGCGCGACAGGTCGACCGCCTGACCACGTCTATGATCGGTAAAGGGCGAGAGACAGAGATTGGTTACTGAGCAGCCGGTTTGCGATCCTTTGTGATCTTGTTTGGTATTGTGTGGTCAGTCGTGTCTTGGAGGAGGTCGTCGATCGTAGTGTGGGGTCTACATAACGTGTCCGAGTGTTGAGTCGGTTGAGGAAAGTACTGGTCGTGTGTGTGTCTTTTGAGTCGTCGTGGTGTTACCGGCATTGTCTGCTAATTATGCCGTAGTCAGTCTGTTATCTGTGGTGGTGAGCGAACGCTCACCCCTAGCTTCTTTTCCTACAGGTACCGTTCGCAGGCTGGATTAGGTGAGCTTCTGAAGCTTGAAGAGCTTGAAGCGGGTTCTGGGAGTCTTGAGTCTAGTGACGTGTACTTACCCTTTTTGTCCAAGTGTGGGACTATTTTGTTTGAGATGTAAATGACATTATTTGTTGAACTTAACTGATATTTGAAAGTAATTTAAAGGAAACAGGTTTAAAGAAGTGTATCTTTTAAATGTTCGCGTCCCGAGCTCGGTTCGCTGAAATTGGGGCGTGACACAACCTTTCCCAAATTGGTCAGAAAGTTGCCCTGAGGCCCCCAGAACTCACTTTGGTCGATATCGGGGTCAACTCAAGTCCGATATGACCCTCGGGTTCAAATTTAGGTTCATTTAAGTGTGTGTCCCAAAATTTTAAATTAACCTGTTTTTCACCGATTTGACTGGCGTTGACCGGGAGCGGTTCTTACAATCTACCCCCCTTAAAGGAATTTCGTCCGCGAAATTTAAAACAGAAGTACCTCAGAAGTCGAACAGATCGGGGTACTTCGCGCGAACCTCGTCCTCGCGCTCCCAAGTCGACTCAGCCTCGTGGTGCCGCCACTGCACCTGTTCTAAGCGGATAACCTTTCCGCGCAGGACCTGATTCCGTGGTTCCATTTCCCAAGCCGTTTTCTCCTTATACGAGACATCATCTATTACCTAGACATCTGCCCACTCAATGACGTGCGAGGGGTCCGCATTATACTTCCGCAACTGGGAAACGTGAACATTCCCAAGCTGCGGTGGCAGTGCAAGTCGGTATGCAACTGCTCCCACTCTGCTCAAGACCTCGAAAGGCCCGATACACCGCGGGGCTAACCTGCCTCCGCCGCGGTTGAAACGCACCATTCCACCTTTCGGACTCACCTCCAGGTATACATGGTCACCGAATGCTGACTCGAGAGCTCGACGCCGTCTGTCAGCATAGCTCCCGACTCTGCGCAGTCTTCAACCGCTCACGCTTCGGCATGACCGACTCAGCTGTCTCTCGGCCCAGTTCTAGACCCAGTAAGCCCTCATTCCTCACTTCAACCCCGCACACGGGCGATCGACCCGGCCTACCATACAACGCTCCAAACGGTGACATCCTGATACTGGCCTGAAATCTGTTGTTGTAGGCGAACTCGGCTAACCGCTCACGAAATCCATCGTGACGTGCCCCCATTTCCACTGTGCAACCCACAGTGGTTGCAATAATCCAGCGGGACGCTGTTGTTCGGCTCTCACCTACTGACACGTGAGGCACCGCGATACTAACTTCGCAACCACTCTCCCCATATTCAGATTAAGAAATCTCGAAAGATAAAGAGCCAGGAGAAGAAGAATCATGAGAAGAAGAGCCACTAGTTGGCGGTTATCCCTTGAAATTGTATAGTAAAAAAATATGGCAATGTGGGTGACAACGAAGAAGTAAAAAACGGTGATGAGGCATCCTCAACATTCTATGCAACAACCCCATGCACTAAGGAGGACAAGAATAATAATAAGAAAGAGTAATTATTGACATACTATGATTCTAGAATGTTTTTTTTATTCGGTTTGATGAATGTATTGTTATTGTGTTTAGCAACAATCCCGTCGATCGGCAATATACTTAAACAATCGAGACTCCATATAAAGTAATTATTTCTGCTCATCTCAAAAACACAGACGATCGAGACACACAATGACCCTCTATTAAGAAACAGGGGTCGATCATCCAACATATTTATACGATCGAGACACAATCTGCAATACTAAATTAAAATATGTGGAAAAAAAGATTCAAGAGCAAACACATAAAATAAAACTTGTTCGATACCAAACATATTGCACATTTCACATGACCCTACTTATTACAACAAAGACCAAACTATATTAGAAAATTAGTGGTCATTCTGATACGAACTTGTACAATACTACAAATAAACTTGGTCGATCTCTCTCTAATATGGTATGTGAATGACGTTATGAAGTGTTCAAGACCTTCAAGCTGCTTCAAGAGTACCCTTATGTCGACCTCCCTAATCTCCTCCATCAGCTGTACCACACATATGATGCAATAATCTCCTTGTGGTTCGGGGCCATTTTTGATGAATATATTTGTGGAGAAATGGTGAAGATGAGGTGAATATAAATGAAGTAAAGATATGAGTGAAGATGAATTGGGTATTTATTAGTGTAGTGGTGTGGTTCAAATTTGAATTGATGACGAAAGGAATATATTCCTTCCCTTCCCCAAAAAAATAGTATTGTTCAGTAAGCCTATCATAGACTTCCAAGCTTATGACATAAAGCTTGGCCAAACAAGACATCACACTGTGTTGTTATTATGTTTACCAACCTTGTCGATCGGAAATAAACACAGACGATCGAGACTCAATACAAAGTAATTGTTGCCGACCGTCCCGAAAACATAAACGATCGAGACACACAATGACCCTTTTTCAAGCAATAAGGGTCGATCGTTGTAAAGACCTGGTAAATTATTAGTTCAATTTCCGACTTTAAAGCTTTGAGGTTGGAAAGCGGGTCGGATGTTTGGAACGAGTGCGAAGCAAAAGGAAATTTCAAAAAAAAAGAAAGAAGAAGAAGGTTTGACACTGGGTCAGCCCAGGCTCGGGCTTGGGCCGAGCCAGAACTGGCCCAGCCACTCATCGCACACGGCCCACGTTGCCAGGCCCAGACCCACACCTCCTCTAAACCTAACGCGCCTCACCTCTTCTCCCATTTCAGCGCACCTTTCCCGAGAAGGAGCGCCTTCTTCCTCCTTCGATCTCCCTCGCTCCCGTCCTTCTCAACCTCGCGATTCAGCTCGCCGGCGACGCTCCTCCTCGCAAATCGAACCCCACCGTGACTACACCCCCTCCACCTTTGACACCCTCACCACCAGACGCACCAAACCCACCTCCTTTCCCTTCTATTTCCCAGATCTACAACCCCCTCCTCTCTCGACAAAACCGACGCCGCCGACACGAATCTTCGGTCCGTATCCGAACCCAGTGACGGAAAGGGCAACACCGAAGCTCCGGTTTCTCTCCCTCCTAACCCTTCTTCCTCTACCCGCCATCGACGTTGACGACCCCGTGCGAGCTCCCCTCTTCGTTTCTCGTCGTGCCAAGGACGAGAGAGCAGAATCGGGTGAGAGACGCTCTTGGTCGTCCTCTTTCCGGCTTCTTCTCCCTCTCCCGAGCTTCGGACGTCATCCACCGCCGTGAGGAGGCCGGAGAGCTCGCCGGAGTTAAAACCATCGCCACCGCCGTCCTCCTCTCCAGCTCGAGCAGATCCAGTCAACCGGGCGTGGGCCTGAAGGCTTGGGCCTTGGGCCCAGGTTCGACTTCGAGTTCGGGCCAGGACCAGGTCCGACGGGTCTGGAACCGGGTCCGGACCGGGCCTGGACCGGGTTTGGGCCTGGAGTCGGGTCGGGCCGGGTCAGAACAGTTGTAATTAATTAATTAAATTAATATTTTGGTTTTAAAATCAGGTAAATACCTTGACTTCGGACTGTCTAAAGGACCTAAATCAGATAAAATTTGAGGAGTGTTGCAGTTGGTACCGAACCTGATTGTAAGTTTTACTTGTTAAAATCAGGCTGGGACTTCGCCCGAGAAGACCGAAGTTAAACCCAGACGCGGACTTCGCCCTGGAAGACGGTGTTGGCCCGGTCGTCAGTAGCTAAGAGACGCTGCTGTGGTATCGTCTTGAGGTAGGGAAAGTATCAACCCCTCCTTAATTATGAACTGGTAAACTAGTATGCATGACTAGGGTTATTAATAACCGGAACGAACTAGTATGCATGACTAGGGTTGTTAATAACCGGAACGTCTTAGTGACACATAGGTAAAACTGTTATGTTATTAGTTTAATTGGACGATTCTTGATAATACTTGGAACGAACATGTTGATATCCGTTTGACTTGCTTGTACTTTCTGGGAAATTGCTGTGCTGATAGACGGGACATGTCTAGGTCCTAGGGTTGCGTGCTGTGTGTCTACTCGTTGTGTGGGAGTCTAAGTAACGTTATAATCAATGTATGAGAATCTAAATAATATTATAACCGTTGTAAATGTCTAAATAGAATTATCACTGTTGTTGCATGATGTGTTTGTGTGGGCAAGTGTGCCGTATGTGTCTATGTGAACCCTTGTTTGTGATGACCGGGTGAGTGATAGACCGGGTGTATGCTAAGATGGTTCGGCTGGTATACTTAGACCATCAGTGAGTGTGCTGTGTGCGAAACCCTGTGTGTGTTTAAGAGACCGCGTAGCCGGATGGATAATCATATCGAGACCAAGGATGGCGTGTTTAGATGACTCATAATCCGGGATGGGATTAATCGATGGAGTTCTAGTTACATATGAGAGTAGCGCCCTTCATCTGTGTGAGGAGGAAGATGTCGTGACTGACGCTGTGTGTTCCAGTGCGATATAAGCGGCTGTGTGCAAATCGGTTTCATATTTACGTTGAGTAGAGCCCTTCATCTGTGTGAGGAGGAAGATGTCGTGACTGACGCTGTGTGTTCCAGTGCGATATAATCAGCTGTGTGCAAATCGATGGAGTTTCAGTTATATATGAGAGTGGTGCCCTTCGTCTGTGTGAGGAGGAAGATGTCGTGACTGACGCTGTGTGTTCTAGTGCGATATAATCAGCTGTGTGCAAATCGATGGAGTTGACGACATCTGTGTGCATTTCGTCCGGACCCTTCCCCGTTGTTTGCTGTGTGCCGTCCTATGGACTCTATGTGTGTTCTGCTGTGTGCCTTTCTCTCTGGTTTGTCTGTGTGTATTACAAGGAGTTTTATACTGTGTGGTTGGGCTGGTAAGAGTTTTGCCTAGAGACAACTTGTTGGATCTTCTTCCTAGTTTACCCTAATTACTGATTTATCGTGAGGTTAAAAGGTGTGTTGGAGTCCTTTTACTTTTCCTACTGAGCGTAAGCTCATCCCTCCTGTCGTTGTGATGTTTTCAGGTGTTGCGCGGGAGCAGTACTAGCCGGACTCTCGGAGCTGGGGAGCTGCTGAGGGTTTAGCTAGGTTTAGAGACGTACATCTTTTTCGTTTACGTTGGACTGTATTTTACTGCTAGCTGTGACTCTTCACTTTCGGAAGTTTTTATTCTTTTGGAACTTTATTTATTTTTTTATTTCTCTTGTTTTACTGTAAATCTTTAGTCGCGTCTCGAATTCGGTCAAAGACCGGATTTGGGGCGTGACAATCGTCCAACATAATAAGATGATTGAGACACGTTGTGACCTTTTAGCAAGAAATATGGGCCGATTGACTAACATACTTAGATGATCGAGAAACACAGTGGCCCTTCATCAAGAAATAAGGGGAAATCATCCAAAATTCGTAGCCGATCGAGACTCACAATGCATTACTGAATTTAAACTTGTGCACAAAAGAAAAGGATTCAAGACGAAACACATACATCAAAAGGCTAACTCTAGAAAATAATATTTCTATATTAAAACTTGTTCAATAACAAACATATTGCACCTTAAACATAATCCTACTTAATACAAAAAAGACCCAGACATATTGTAAAATTAGTGGTCTTTCTGATACGAACTTCAGCAATATTACAAACAAACTTGGTCGATCGCCCTCTAATCTGGGTATGCGAATGACACTATAAAGTGTTCAAGATCTTCAAGCTATAAGAGGAGTTCATTCACATTATACTTATCTTCGTTTGTCCATTTCCCTCTGTCAACCTTTATAATCTCATCAGTCCTTAGTTGATGTGGAAGTTTTCGTTCTTGTGATGCAATAATCTTCTTGAGGTATGGGATCATTCTTGATAATTTGATTTGCGGAGTAGAGGGGAAAATAAAGTGTATATATGAAGTAAAGATAAGACCATGTGCAACGGACCGACCGTGGTCACAAACCGAAACCCCGACCCGCAAAATAACGGGTCCCAATCGCTGGCCACACATTGTTACGCGTGCTTTTTGTGGTTTTGACCTGCTATTTGGAGGGTCGTGGTCACGATTCGCGCCCCGGGACCCACTATCACGATTCACCTGGTCGCCGGTTCGAGGATGCAGGCCAGACAACCACGCCACGACACGTGACCATTTCGGGTAAAAAAATTCAACATTTGCCAAGAGCCGGTAACAACTCTTTCTTTAAATACAAAATAATAAACTATAATAAAAAATAACCACATATTCCATCTATAAATACACTCCTCTCATTCATACATACCACCACCATTTTTCTCTCTAACTTTCTCTCTCAAAATCTAAAATTCCTCTCATACATTCTGATACAAACTGTCTGATGACGAGTTAGAAGCCAACATTCGAACAGTCGAAGAATGACACCGACGAAGGGTTGGAACAATGATAGAGAGAGCAATGCCAAGGATCAACCAAATGCGGAAAATGGTCAAACACGACGAACCTTTCCGAAGAGAGATTAACATAGGTCGCCTAGAAGCCCACGATTGACTGATGCAAGATTATTTTGTCGACCACCCTACGTATGGACCCGATATGTTTAGGCGTCGATTATGTATGCGCAGACCACTTCTTCAACGGGTGATGGACAAGGAAGCGGAGCATGACGATTACTTCGTTCAGAAGCGGACGCTTGTCTTATAAAAGTACCAAAAGTGAACAACCGCGATACAAATGCTTGTGTATGGGTGCTCGGTCGATTCGTTGGAAGAATCCCTATGACTTGGGGTAAGTACCATACTCAAATGAGTATGTCGATTTTGCAAGACCGTTATTGAGGTGTTTGGGGTTGAGTACAAGCGTAAACCAACACCGGAGGACTTGACCCGATTACTCAAATCGAGGTACAACCGAGGGTTCTACGGCATGATTGAGAGTCTTGACTACATGTATTGGGAATGGAATAATTGCCCAAGCGCATTACAAGGAGCCCAAGGTCGAAGAGATCACCAAGGGGATCCAACCGTTATACTAGAAGCTACAGCGTCCCGTGATTTGTGGATTTGACATGAAATTTTTGGGATGTTTGGCTCGAACAACGACATCAACGTCCTGAAAGCAAACCACTTATTCCACGACGCTTGTCATGGCCGTGAGTATGTCGTGGAGTACGAGATCAACGGGCATCTGTACGACCGACCTTATTATTTCGTTGATGACATTTACCTATCATGGAGTTGGTTCGTGAAGTCTATTCGTCATCCCAGTACACGAAAACAGAAGTTGTTTGCTAAAGTTCAAGAAGGTTGTTGGAAAGATACTGAACGTGCTTATGGAGTCCTTCAAGCACGGTGGCACATCATTTCTTGTCCCGTTCGTGTTTGGAGCAAGTATACTTTGACTGATATCATCCACACTTGTATCATTCTACACAACATGATTGTAGAGGATGAACGTGACCGATACGAAGTAGGAGATGACGACTTGTATTACGAGCCACCTCCGGATATACCAGATTGGACACCACCTCAACGATAACATCAGGGAGGGCCCTTATCCTACCAACGACGCGTGGATGCTCCAATTAGCGTCATAAATGATCTTATCCACTAACAACTCCAAAATGACCTCATTGAGCATATATGAGGTCGGTTTGAAACGCATTACCATTCTGACAACGAATGAGAAATCTTTTCACCTGTAACACTTGTGTACGGGTGAGATTATTTGGGGATGAATAAAATTGAAGTTTTAATTTATTTTAATTTTTGATATTATTACTTAATTTTGTTAAAATTTATTTCAATTTCATACGAGCCTCTAACCGAGCCTTTCCACACAACTGTGTATGTTCTAAAGGAGAGAGGATGAGCCGGGTATTTATTGTACTGGTGTGGCTCTAATTTGAATCGGGGAGTATATTCCTTCCCTACATGTAAGAACATTTAATATAAGCAGCAATAGGCAGAAACAATTGAACATTGCAACTCCAAGATGCCCTGAATAGCAACAAATTGCATCCTTCAATAGGTTTACTAATACAACATAAAAGAAGACATAAAAGTAAAACAAAATGAAAATTTAGATAACATCCTTAAAACCCACAAGTTCATGAAAGGGCTAAACAGAGGTCAATGCATCCAAAAACATTAGAAAACACTCATTTAAGTTGTAAGCTCCATGATGGCAGAAACTATATCACCATCAGCCCCCTTGAGAGCCTTGACGGCCTTTGCCCTTGAAACACCCGCCTGTGTCATCACCAACTCAATGTCCTTTGGTTCCACCCCTGTCTCATCTACATCTTCGTCCTCCTGGGCTGCGGCTGATGTTTCCGGTTTGGAGATCACGTGGCTGAGATCAGGGGCCTTGAACTGCTCTGCTGCCTGGCTCTGCAGTTGTGAGCTTAAGTCTTCAATCTTTGCCTCACCAAATATAACATATGTATCTGATGCTGGGCTCTTAAAAACATCAGGTTTGGAGATGACAAACAAGATCTGTTACAAGTGATGAAATTGTTTTTAGCAAAAAAAAAGATACGAGTAACGGAGGTAAATAGTAGAGAATAATAATCAAGGGAAGAAAACTAACATTCTTGCTTTTCTTGACAGTAACCCGGCTAACACCTGGGATGGGTTTCATCCCAAGCTTTACCATCGCCTTCCGACTCTTCTTCTCACTCCTACTCTGCTTTGACCTACCAGATCCATCTAGTTGTCCTGCAGATACAAGAAAAATTATGAAATCCTAAGCCATGTGTGATGAGATTAAGTATGTATAGAAACTACCAACTAATAAGAAACAACATACTGTTTTAAATTTATGTTGCATACATGCAGCAAATAAGCTTGTCAACTCAATCATATTTGGTCGAATCACTCAAACACAAATTTATAGCAAGAACACAATACATATGAATGTTTCAATCTTTAAACTACAGAGACCGTATATAGTTATCCTATCTCTACAATACAATGAAGTTAAGTCTTGAGTAATCCAATACAAAAGTTATAACCCAACTCACCATCATCATCCTTGTCATCTTCATCATCATCCTCGTCATCGTCATCCTCGTCATCTTCAATCACAGGCTCATCGGGCTGGAATAAGAAGAAAAAACTTCACCAAGATATTCAAGGCAGGAAAATAGAAAGGGTAGATTTTATTTTATGCAATAACCAGATTGACAAACTATGAGAAATAAAGAAAATGGTACTTGTTGAGACTAATCAAAGCTAACAAACTGCAGATGATTGATTGCACTACCATAATACAACTTTTAAGGGCCTAAATTTCACAGGGAATAATGTATTAAAATATAAAAAAACAATAAAAATTGTTATTCCACAAAACCAAAACCAAAACCAAATTGAACACTACAGAAACTAGTAATACGAAATCAGCATTAGTAGTAGAGACATCATCTTGACAATCAACTCAGCAAAGCAATTATCAGTATTATTAAAACGGCTTTTAAATCTACAGATCCAGTATTCAAACTATAACTAACAAATCAAGCAATCAAGTGGAAATGAAGTATGGATCTAGGGAGATGAAGATAACATTGAGCTTTTGCTCTTCAAGGTGAGCGGCGAGGAGCTCTTCCTGTGTCTGAGCCGTCATGTCGATGAAGATGGGTTTGTGTGCGAAGAAAGCGGAAGAGTGTTGTTTTCAAAACCCTAAAATGAAGATATCTTTGGGAAGACGATATTTATATATGACGGTGAAGCAGTGGACTCATGTGAAATGGGCCAAAAGCCCAACATTTACATTTGTTTTCAAAACCCTACCCAAACCTCTCCGCTTGATGCCGGCGTTTCAGTGATCGGCACCTGAGAGATTCATGAGGTCGGTTATTTTACCAGTTAATTTAAAATTCAATAAATCTTTATGACGTAAAGAAAACCAAAATTACTTCTGATCAAGGTCGTAAAAAACGCCATGCGTGAGTCGGACGGAAAAAGATCTTAGAGCATGTATAATGGAAATGTCCTGGGTGAGGCTCTGGCCCTGAGACTCTTGTGCTGACTGGACAAAAGTGAGACCTTATGCCTCAGAATAGTAGATGTTCTGCAATGAGAGGGGCCATATTACCCAAATGGCCTTATTCTAGCAAAGTCTTACGGTGGCAGACCCCGTAATTTAGCTGAACTTATTTCTTTTATTTTTGATTTTCTTTTTATGAGTAAAATGCATGAAATTACATTTGTGCCCTTTTAGCACTTCAACAACATTGCCTTGTCATCTTCAAACTATCCTTGTCAGCTCTTCAAATTATCCTAGTCAACTTCAACTTCAAATTGAAACAACTTATGTTAAGTTGTGTCGTTTTTCCCTCCTTCAATTCTATTTTCTTCTTCTTCTTGTTCGACTCCAAAAAACCCCCAAAACCCAGAAACCTTCGACCCAACTGATCTCCAGCAAGGAATCGTCTCCGTTCTTCTCCAGCAAGGTCGAAGGATCGAGTTCCAGTTTCTGGCCATTCTCCACGAGCTACAAGTATTGTCGGAGCTGAGATGGTAAGTAAGCCCTAACTGTTCTCGGTTTCCATTCCCTGGTTGTGCTTAGATAGGCTGAATTTAGGGTGAAATTGTGTTTAATTGTCGTGTAGCTACGTTGAATTCCTGTTTGAATGTAGAAATTTAGGGGGGGTTTATTCGTTATGCTTAGATACGGTTTAGGGGATATGTAGGTCGTAAAATCAGGGGTTGTTCTGGCTCGCAATCTGGGAGTTGATATTCTAGAATGGATTGTTAGGTCATTAAATCTATGGCGGTTATGGTTGGCAATCTGGGAATTAAAGTTCAATTTGAAATGAAGTGTGTTTATAGTTTTGCAGTTCAATTTGAAATGAATTGTTTTCTGTTATTGTAATTACTTGTTTGCACCCTACCAGGCAAGTTTATCATCCCTAGAGAGTAGGCAAAACTCAAATGGTGAAGAAAATGAAAGTTCTAGGTCAACTTCCTTCGACGGAGAAATTCCAAGTTATGATGAGGGTGAAAGTTCAAGTGCAAGCCTAGATAATGCACGATTAGTCCAAATTGAGCTGCCGGAGTTTAAACCTATTTTGGCCGAGAGTGAACATTTCGATTGCAAGGTATCAGTGAAGAGTCATGTAGGGGGAACTTTTAAGTTCATCAAAGGAGAACTTGAGAGGTTAAGTGATGATGAAATCCACCTTCGTACCCTTAAAAAAGCTCCATTTGGTCATTTGATGGACATCCAACCGAGTGGTGACAATTCTTGTCAAATTCCTTGGTCTCTGTTAGTTCGACAAATTGACTTGGACCGGTTGTCTGAAATCTGGTTCTTGGTCCAAGGAAGACCGGTCAGATTTTCTTCAAAGGAATTCTGTTTAATATCGGGGCTGAAGTGTGGAGCTTTTCCCGATGATAAACTTTTAAAAAAACAAATGAAGTCCAAAGTTTTGTCCTCGAAACACTTCCCGACACTAGATGCTAGTATGTTGACCTTAGAGAAGAAATTGACCCAGTTGGTTGGCGAACAAATGGAGGTTAGGCCTTCTACGAAGCCTAATTGGGATATTATTAGGGTTTGCTTGTTGTTGATCATCGGGGGAGTATTGATGCCATTGGACAGGCGCTTCCATAAGCTGGATCGCAAGTATTTGGCTTTAGTGGATAACTTGAAGATGTTCTACACATACCCTTGGGGTACTCTGTCCTTCAGTTATCTACTAAAACAGATAAAAGCAAAGAAGTTGAGAAATAAAATGTGGGTGGCTCAGAAGAACCCAAGAAATGAGAGTAGTATGACATATGCCGGCTTCTTCCTTCCTCTCACAGTAAGTAACTAATCCTTCACACAAATATTTTTTTAATATCGTAGTGTACATGATGTCTCTTATGATTTGTATCTTTTTTCGTAGGTACTTGCATTTGAATGCATACCATCATTAGCAACGAAGTTCGCAACAATTCGTGAAGACTTCGGCGTAGACTTGCCTAGAATTCTAAAATGGAAGACAACATGGAGTAGAAATCCGTCCTACAGTGCTGTTAGGGAAGCACTCTTAAAAAGCTCGCCGGAGGTTAGGAATTTAATTTTCATATAATATATGTGTTTTCATATAAATTCCACGTATTAAATTTTATTCGTTTTTGTGCTCAGGAAATCGTAAGTCTGTTGGTCCCCACTGAGGAATAAAAGAAGCAGCCTTGGATGGAAGAATTCGTGAACAAAGAAGAAGAACATCTGAATCTGTTGTTGGACAACATGGTGGAAAAGATGGAGCAAGGCATTGTTGTTTCATTTCCAGAAGATCAGACCGTCCATGTGGCACCGCCAACTCCACCAGCAGCACCAGAGGAGGTTCAGGTTCCTACGTCACACCCACAGTCTGATGATGAACTTTACAAGGCTTTCATGGAGCAAATTGAGCTGATAAAGAGCCAGATCCTGTCAGTGCAGGCTGATGTGAAAAGTGTGTTGGAAGTGCAGAAGACACAATTTGAGGCGATCATGGGAGCTCTGTCAGCCCGACAACATGAAGACAGTCCATCAAACCACTTCGGAGCAGGTTCTGAAGCATTATTTCCTGGGCAGGACAAACAGAAGAACCAAGAAGATGACATGGACATGTTCGATAATGTGACGGGGATGTTGGTGAGAAGGAGTTGAACCAAGAAGGTGTGGCCACTGGAGTTGAAGTGAACCAAGGAGAAGAAGTGCCCGAGGAGGAAATGGATGAGAACCAACAAGAAGTGGGAGTTCCCAATGGTGGAGAGGATGGAGAGGAAGTTGATGTTTTAAAAATTGGAGCAGCCGTTGAAGAGGAAGTGAACAAACAACAACAAGAAGAAGAAGGAGTGGCAGCTGGACAAGAAGGTGTGCCCGTTGTAGTGGAAGTGAACAAACAAGGAAATGTGAATGAAGAAGTTAATGAAGAAGTGAATGAAGAAGTTAATGAAGAAGAGGAAGGCAATGAAGGGGAAGATGTGAATGAAAAGGAACAGTCCGTGGAGAAGGAAGTAGTTGAGGTGAACCAAGAGGTCCATGAGCCGGCTGTTGTTGAAAAGGCCAAGGAAATTCCAGCTAGAGTTACTAGAAGTAAGCGTCTTGCAAAAAAGATGAAGTCTAACACAAAGAAGCCTTCCACAAGGGCCACAAAGAGGAGGGGGGCTGCCACAAAGAATCCTGGCACAAGCAAGCGGAAGAGAGAAGAATCAAGCTCGACGAAAGTCTCGGCTCATGTTATACACGAACGGGACAGCGCAGCAACGAAGGAGAAGAAGAGGAGACTTAAAGGGAACTTAGAGAAGTTGAACCCTCTCCTTATGCCTGATCAATCCACAACCCAGGTGTATAAGGATGTGATCGAAAAACTGAAGAGGAAGAAGATACCCTTAAAGGAAATCCCAAAAACACCTTACGGAGAGGTCAGCTTGTCTTACTACACAACTCTCAGCGGGTCAAACGAAAAGCTGAATGCAAGGGTAAGGTGGAACCTTAATTATTTGCATTGTTTTCAATTTAATTTAAATTTAATAAAATTACTTTTATGTATGCAGCACATGAATGATTGCCTGTTTGGAATTAGAAAGCGCCAGGGGCGTTGCAAGAAGCATTATGCACAGAATGTTGTGGTGTTGGACGCAGAATTTGCAGATGCCGTTAAGGAAGGGCACATGGCATGGACTCAAACTGAGAACCCCCAAGTAGCAGATCGCTTAGTGGAATCGTTAGGGGCGATCTTCCGATCTTTGCTGGTAAGGAATGGGCAGGTTGTGACAGAATATTTTTTCCTTTGCTGGTGGACGAAGTATCACAACATTGGGTTATGGTGGAGGCGGACGTAACTCTCTGCAAGCTCATCATGTATGACTGCTATAGAACAGTTCCAGATAATTCCCTTTATGTAGTGATGGAACCTTTTGTGGTGATGTTCCCACAAATTCTCATTGCTGCCAAGAATTTTCATGCGGAATTACTGCATTCGGACACCAAATGGACGTGTGAAAAGCGGTCTGATTTGCAACAAGCGGAGCTTAGGTATGGAATCTTCTACAACTTTGCATGTTATAACATTTTATTGTTTTATAACTGTTACCCTTACTTAGTAGTCAGTAATTTACATTTATTGTGCAGAGGAGACTCGGGTGTTTATGCGCTGAAGTATTGCGAGCTGGAGCTCCAATCATTTCCGATCCCTATTTACATGTGTCCACAGTATGTCTCTGTTTACCGCTTGAAGATGTGTGTGGACATAGCAACACAATTCGAGAAGTTCTTGGATTACGAACATGAATGAGTTTTCATATGATCATCGAGGATAAAACTTTACTGTTTCAATGACTTATAATTTGAATATTTGAGGTGGATTGTAACTTGAATTGTACACTTTGATGTGATTTTTATTATTTTGGTGACCAAGATTGGTTTTAAATCTAAACTGCTTTCATGTATTAGTATAATGTTAGCCTTATGTTGAATGGATTGTATTGTTAATTGGTTTTATACTATTTTGTACGTTAGGTTTATTTGGAAACTGAACATCTGAGGACAGATTTACGGTCGGAGTCTAATTCTGTTCCATTCTAGGAACATATTTCCAATCTGAACTGCCCGTCTAGAACATATGTTTCTAGAATGGTTTGGAAGTCTAGAAGGTATATGACACGTATGTATGTGAATTCTAGAATGAATTTAAATTCTAGAAAATCATTTCAAATACATGAATCTAGGTGGCAAGCGGTTGTAATTGGATTGTGAACAGTTGTGTCTTGTCAAAGTAATTACAGTTATAGGGTCATGTCTATACATGAACCGAAGAGTCTTTTGGAAGATGGGTGTAATTATCACTTGTAATAACTTCTTTAACCCAACTTGTCATGTCAAAATAAATTTTAGTAATCATGTAACTGCTTTTCCTAGCCTATATAAGAAACCAATCTAGAACCCATGCAACCCACACTGAAAATCCATTCTGCTTGGTAAAAGGTCTCTTCTTCTTCTTCCTCTTCGTTTTCGTTTTCAACCAACTCCCCCCATCTTCCAACCCATCCATGGACTCTCCACCACCACCATCCCCACCACCCAACTCGCCCGAGGGTTGGTTATTCGACGATTCCAAACCTAGCCTATACCCCCATAACTCTCCCCCGTCTGCTGCCACCAACATAAGCAACAGTGACTCCAACGACTCCGACTGCCGTAAACGGAAGCGTTGGGAGTCTGACTCGGACGCCCCTGAGGACGAGCCCTTCTCCGGGGCTGAGGAGGAGGGGGACCCTGACGAGGACCCCTGTTTACGAGAGAAGGGCTCCGACGACGAGGAGGACGATTCGGAGGAGGACCCGTGGTCGGTTGTGGAGGAGAAGGACTCCGACGACTCGGAGGACGAAGAGGAGGAGGACTCGGAGGACGAAGAGGAGCAGGAGAAGGAGGACAAGGAGGGGAACAAGAAGGATAAGGCGAAGGCGAAGGACAAGGAGGGGAACAACAAGGAGGAGAAGGCGAAGGACACAACACCAGCACCAGCACCAGCAACACCAGCACCAGTACCAGTACCAGCACCAGCCCCAGGCTGGCCAGAAGATGAAGAAGACGACCCGTATGACGCCCTGTTTGTTCCTGCAAACATACCGGCCGCCGACCCTTCTGAAAGTGTCGGCTCGAACTGGCCTTCATGGGACTAACTAACTTCTTGTATAAGAAGTTAGTTAGTTAGTTTTTTATATTTATATATGCCAGTTCAGTTCAGGGTTTGCAGGGCAGGGCGTCCGGGTTTTGGGAAGCAACAGATATTCCATGTCTGTTGCTTTTGGAATGTTTTTTTGTTCAGTGTAGAAGTTTGACTTTGAAGTAATGTATTTTTTTTGTTATCTATGAACTATCCCTATTTTGTAGACCTTATCAAATGGCCTTTGTCCAAATATGAATATGAATTCTAGTTTATGCCTTATGTATGATTTACAGTTTAGTTTTAGTACTTTATGCCTTATGTATGATTTACAGTTTAGTTTTAGTACATGTAATTATGTTGAAAACATTTTCCAACCTGACCTGCCAATCTGGTTTTTTGTAGTATCAGAATTATAATCCAGTCCGGAAAACATTTTCCAATCTGAACTGCCAGTCTGGTTACAAGCAACCCTTAATATGGCCTAGCTACTTATCCAAGTACATTCATACATTCATACTAACATACTTATCCAAAAACTGATAACAAATCCTACAACAACTAACATAATCACTGTTTTGCCTTTGTCTCTTTGAGCATCCAAATCCAATTGTAGCTTCAGAATCCTTTCCTCATCTTGTTGTTGTTGTTCAAACACAATAGAAAGCTCAGCTTCCATCCTTGCAATTGTATTTTCACAAACTTTCAGTGTCTCACGCAATTGCAATTCCCCATCTTCCATCCTTGCAACTCTATCTTCTAAAACGGCAATTGGGTAATTTGGCCCTCTATCGTCTAATATTTTGTTGAATTGCTCTGCCTTCCCAACTGACTTTGTCCCACATTCGACTTTGGGTCCATCAATCCAGCGAAAAAAATCGCATTTTTTGGTTCCCTCAGTCTACCAAAAAAACAGAACAAACCCTAATTTCAGCATAAATTTCAATTCTCACATCAATCAAAAAGGAAACCTTAATTTCAGCAGCAATTCCTAAATTAGGAATACCTAATCGCAGCAGGACTTACCAAATCACCCTAATTTCAGTTCAGCTGGAATTTCGAAATCAAAAAAGAAAAACCCTAAGCTTTTGACTTACCATGAAATTACCACACCCAACGAACCTTCGTCCTGGATTCATCTTCGTGGTTGAGGTTCGTACAGGAGTTTCAAATCCACAGTGGCAAAGGACCTTCTTCTTCGCGTTCGCGTTCGACTTCTTCATGAAGAACACAATTTTCGCGTTCGCGCCTTAATGTTCAAATAAAATCTGTTTGAAAACGTGTGGATTGGGTTGAATTATATTGTCGTTACCAAAGTAACGGATTCTGTCAAAAAACTAACTACCGGCTGGATGTAAAACTTAAACTACCGTCTGTTTGCCTTACTATTCAGTTTAAAAACCATTTTAATGTGTTTAGTTTAATATTGCCTTTAATAAACCATTTTAATAGTCACCCATTTTCTTATTTTAATTATTTTGAAAGGATATCCAAACTTTAATACAATTGGTAAAAAAACAAATATTGTATGCAACAACTGAATGAACCTAATTTCTAGTGTTCTGTACCTTGTACTCGTGTTTCTGGGAAACAACAATTCTGTTCTCATTTTGTCTATAATCTGCTGCTCTAGAAAATATGTTCTAGATCTAGAAGAACTTTGATAGATTTTCACTAAATTTTGCAGTTTGTATGTTTGTTCTAGTTGTTACTGTCCAGGTTCTCATGAAAGTCTAAAATTGTTATTAGCGTTCTACACTCCATTCTAGAAAACAGTATTCCAATTTGGACTGCCAGTGTAGACACATTATTCCGATTTGGACTGCTAGGCTGGTTACTGTCTTGAGTATCTGGAACACCAGACATCAAATTCAGCATTTCCCCGGAAATTAAATATTCTAAAGACATATAAGCAACAAATTGAATAGAATATAAGAGAATGTAGAACATGCAAACTTAACAATGACAACGTGGTCCTGAACTTCCACAGTCAGATAGTTTTTCTTGAAGTGCTTTTGTATATTATTTTTTTTAGGATGGAAGTCGTATTTTAGATTTAAATTTTTTGTAACAAACCATTTTAATTCATTTATATTGTTGCTTTTATTTATTTTGGAAGGATATACAAACTTTAATACAATTGGTAAAAAAAACAAATATTGTATGCAACAAATGAATGAACCCAATTTCTAGTGTTCTGTACCTTGTACTCGTGTTTCTGGGAAGCAACAATTTTGTTCTCATTTTGTCTATAATCTGCTGCTCTAGAAAATATGTTCTAGATCTAGAAGAACTTTTATAGATTTTCACTAAAATTTTCAGTTTGTATGTCTTTTCTAGTTGTTACTATCCAGGTTCTCATGAAATTCTGAAATTGTTATTAGCGTTCTACACTCCATTCTAGAAACAGTATTCCAATTTGGACTGCCAGTCTAGACACATTATTCCGATTTGGACTGCTAGGCTGGTTACTGTCTTGAGTATCTGGAACACCACACAGCAAATTCAGCATTTCCCCGGAATTTAACTATTCAAAACACATATAAGAAACAAATGTTCATATTCATATTCAGCAAATTCAGCATTTCCCCGAAAATAACAAGCAATTCTTCATATAACAAGCACAAATTGATTGTTCATAAACTACAGCATACATCCCAATTCCAAGTTCCTCAACAAGCACAAATTGTTCAACCATAAAATACAGGATACATCCCATCTCAATCCAATTACATAAAAACTGGCCTTATTACATAATAATTGTCATTTCACATGTTGTCCTTGTATGACCAATTTCACCACATAATCCACATTTTCTTATTCTTGGTGGCCGACGTGGCTCACCGGCGGATGGGAGTCTCTTGACTTGTGGTCTACCGCGCTTTAGTGGTAGTTTTGGAGGGATAACCTTCATAACTGGTTCGGAGCTAAGAGAAACCCAATCTCGTTCTGCTGGTACGGGATAAAGGGTTTCAAAATAAGCCATTCTCCATAAATTCAGTGAGTAATAGTCGGAGCAGAACTGATAACAATCAAGGTTCTTCAACTTGGCAGCTGCTATTGCATGTACACAAGGCAATTTATCCAAGTCGAACACACGACATTCACACCGCTTCTCAAGTAAATTAACTATGGTCACATGTTTGTTACCAACAACCTGAAACTCTGACGCGTTGAGCTGTTTCACTTTCAAGGTGGCAGCGACTCGTGTCCTTACCCGAAGGACTTTCTCTACATATTGAGTCATCTGTGTACCTGGAGGTATACATGCAATGTGATGGCGACGTCTATTGAACCACTCTGAAACTTTCTCCTGCATAGCATCAAGCAATGCAATGACAGGCCACTCTCTTGGCTCTTTCAATGCTGCGTTTATCGACTCCACTCCATTTGTTGTCATGATATTGTACCGATCACCTCTGAAGTGTGCTCTAGCCCACTGATGAACCGCAATATTTGTTTCTTCAAGATACTCGATCGCCGATGGGTAGGATTCAGTCATAATTTCATACAGTTTGTTGAACTCAGATACCCGGTACGCTTCAACGCATTTTTTGAAAGCATTTAGAAGACCTTCTGCAGCACCAACCTTTTTTTTGGAATGAAGTCGTACATTTCGTCCGAGATGCCACCTACAGTGTCCATGATCTGCTTTGGGGTAGATCTTCAACCTCCCATTGATGATACTCTGATTCCTATCAGAAAGAATTACCAATTCATAATCATCTGGTATAAATTGCTGTAACTTCTCAAAAAACCATGTCCATGACGCATCATTCTCTGTGTCTACAATTCCCCAAGCAATAGGATATTGCTGATGATGACCATCTTGTGCGGTTGCAATAAGCATTACTCCTTTGAACCGTGTCTTCAAGAAGGTGCCATCAACCGCAACGACTTTTCTCATTGTCTTCCATCCTCGAATACATGCAGCATATGCTATAAATACATATTTGAACATGCTTTCTTCATCCACCTTTAGATGAGTGATTGTTCCTGGATTCTTCTGTACAACCATCTCTAAATAAGCCGGAAGGAGTGCATAACTTTTCTTGGGATCCCCTCTAAGATAAAAGTTGGCAAGTCGTCTGGCCTTCCAAGCTTGCCAGTATGGTATCTCGGTGCTTGACTCAGTGTCATTTTTCAGAAATACTTGAATTAGTCTTGGACACGGTGCCGTCTTTTGACCCGCACATTTTTTCCTCACGTATTCAGCAACATATTTAGTAGTTGCTTGCCGGCGGTGGAGCTTCGTCGCATTGGCAGAGCAATGGTGAGTATTGTAATATGTTCTGACGGAGAACTGCCTTGTGGTTCCAATTTTGGCGGTCCGCACTCTCCATCCACAAGGTTGGTTAGCACATTTTGCAACAAACACCGTCTTGTTAGATTTTTCAGCACGATAATCGAACCCGTCCTTCACAGCAATATGTGACAAAAACGTCTGAAACTCTTCTTTCGTCTCAAATGTATCACCAACTGCTAAACCTGACCCATCTTGGAAACCGATCGAGTTTGCTTCGGCATCAAGCACTTCCGTCGGATAAAAGTGGTCTGCAGGATCAAAACTTGATCTGGATTGTTCTTGTTCTGGATACTCTTGTTCGTTTGCCATATCTTCCAATCCCACATCCTCATCCACTGCCACTTCTTCCTCATCAACTTCCACACCCTCTTCCACCTCTTCCATATCATCATCATCATCATCATCAGAACTAAACTGTTCTAGAATCTCTTCTACCCCGCCTTGCCTATCATAAATATAATCATCATCAACATAATCATCTTCAACACTTAACTGTGCGGGAGTAGGATTTGACCCCGCTGGAGTCGCTACTGCTTCTACATCAGTTCTACCCCTACTACCAGCTCGACGTGGGAGATGCACGCGTTGCCCACCGTTGTTAACACTCATAAAATCAATGGATTCCACCGTATTTATTGGACTACACATGTCCCTGCCAAAGTACTCATCACGTACACCGGGGGCAGCAGGAGGATTCATTTCCATTTCCCTACCACCGGTATGTTTGTTAATCACCTCCACACGCAGTATGTTGTTTCGGGTCCCAAGTCCATATTCCACAACAAAACCAAGAACAGTTTCATCGTCTTCTAAAATAATCGGATCCATTCCTCCAACATCGTCAGGCAAGTCCGGTACTAAGTAGCTCACTTTCAATTCATTTTCATTTTTGTCCACTCCGGTCTTCTCATACAATTTATCCCATAACCTCTTCTTCAATGATGTATCTTCATCATCAAGAAGGATATTCATAGACTTGGAATTGGATGGTATCCAACTATATTTCCCGTTCTCGTTCAAATATTGCCCACCAAAAGAAGCATGTACTAGCACTCTAACCATTCCTACAAGAATTATGAACATATCAATATAAAGCTACAATTTACCATAACAAACATCTATAAATATTTACAACTCGATTTTAAAACAATTTCAAACAAAAAGGCCTTTGTTTGTACATAAAGGACTTGTAAAACTATTTTCAAACAAAACCCAAAAGGGGTAAAGCCTTAAATATACATGATTTAATAACAGATTCATACTACATTCTGATACGTAAAATACCGGATGAACACCTGTTCTAGCTTACATCAAACCAGAACGCCAAACCGTCCTGGTAACAGCTCATACCAGAACGTGTCGATCTGAACTATTATCATCGGCATGGTCCGAACTCGAACCACATCATCACACGAATTGGAGGTCCGAATGAAGCAATACTAGCTCGAAATATGTTTCAAAACCATTCCATGATAACATTAAGTGCGTTTAAACATACATATTGCTCAAAATCTACAAATTAGGTCTTTCCAATTACTTACCTCGACCTAGGGTTTTTCTGGGCAGCCTTCAATGACAGTGGAACAATCAATTGAGCAGCTCTCACGACAAATTGAAGAAGAAACGACGGGTAGGAGGACAAACAATGCACGGGACAACAACAATTGAAGAAGAAAAACAAGGATGAAGGAGAAGCGAACGAGAATGGGGCAAAATCCGATTTCCCCAATTCAGCTGGATTTGGCGCGAATTAACTACCGACTGCTGACGTGGATTTGGCGCCAACAGGGCAAACGAAAGCTGACGTGGAACAAGAGTGAGAAAAGAGTTGGGTGCTGACATGGATCATCTATGAGGGTAATGTTGGTAGTTGGAAAGAGTCATTAATGAGGAGGCTAGGTAGGTGAGAGCATTGAATGTGGAGGCTATTTTAATTATACTTTCCTTTTAAAAGGCCATTTGGGTAATAAGGCCCAATGAGAGGCCCTGGTTGATGCCCTTGTGCTGATTGGATGCTGAGTTGTTATTAATTGATATTTGCTGTTTTATTTAATTTTTTATCAGAAACCGTTTAAATTATTTAAAATATAAACAAATGTGAAAAAAACAGTTAATGACGATAAAAAAATAATAAATAAATTTAACACGAATAAAAATAAACTTGAACTTTTATTGATCCCCTTTTAATACAACCCACAAAAAATCAGCTCCAAACCAGCTCCAAGAGTACAAACGACTACTCGTCATCACGGAAACCAGCTCCATATAGAACCCATAAGTTCTCCATAAGATCATTTTGTAATTGCCTGTGGGTCTCATGATTTATGACACTTTGTTGACAATCCACTCGTTGTTGGTATGTCAATGGCCCTCCGTGGTGCCATCGTTCCGGTGGTGTCCAATTCGGCATTTCTGGAGGTTGCTCGTACAACAACTCCTCATCCCCATACTCGTACCGGTCGCGCTCATCCTCTACAATCATGTTGTGTAGAATGATGCAAGTGTGCATGATATCAGCCAAAGTGTGTGGGCTCCAAGTACGAGCGGGACGAGAAATGATGTGCCACCTTGCTTGAAATACTCAAAAAGCCCTTTCAATATCTTTCCGAGAACCTTCTTGGCATTTAGCAAACAACTTCTCTTTGGGCTCGTAGGGATACCGAATAGTCTTGACGAATCGTGCCCATGTTGGGTAAATGTCGTCCACCAAGTAATAAGGTCGGTCGTACCAATGGTCGTTGATAACGTACTCTACAGCTAGCTCACGACCGTAGTAAGTGTCTTGGAATAAGTGGCTGTTGTTGAGGACATTGATGTCGTTGTTCGAGCCAGCCATCCCGAAAAACGCATGCCAAATCCATAAATCACGGGACACTACAACTTCAAGCATAACCGTCTTGTCCCCGTGGTGACTTCCCCGTCCATGGGCTCCCTGGTCTTCGGTTGGGCAGTTCTTCCACTTCCAATGCATGTAGTCAAGACTCCCCGCCATTCCGGAAAACCCTCGGTTGTACCCTTCTCGGAGTAAGCGGTCCATGTCACCCGGTGTGGGTGTACGCTCATATTCGGCTCTGAATACCTCAATGACGGCCTTGCAAAACTTACGTAAACATTCAAGTATGGTGCTTACCCCAATGTGCAGAGTTTCGTCCAATGAATCGGCCGAGCACCCATACGCAAGCATCCGTATCGCGGCGGTGCAGTTCTGTTCCGTTGATAAGCCCAACTGTGAGGCCGTGTCGGGCTTTTGAACGAAGTAATAGTCGTGTTCCTTTACCTTGTTCATAATCCGTTGAAAAAGTGGTATGCACATACGGAACCGACGCTTAAACATATCAGGGCCATATATGGGTTGATCGACAAAATAGTTCCTCATTAATTGGTTCTGGGCTTCAGCACGACCTCTGTTAATCTCTCGTCGTATTGGTTCCCCACGGATGACCCTCTCGATCCTTGGCATTGCTCTCTGCATGCTCCTCTCAATCCTCTGCCGGAGTTGTTGCTCAACTGGCCGTATTCGGGCTGCCATCTCCTCATATGTCGGCAGTTGGGCTGCCATCTCCTTATACGTCAGCATTCGGGCAGCCATCTCCTTATATGTCGGAACCTCAACGTCGGACATAACCTCATCGTCGGACATTTTGGAAATTAGAGAGTAGAATGTGGGAATGAGAGAGTGAAATTAGAGAATGGGTGTGAAAAAAATGAGGTTGGGGTTGGGGTATTTATAGGGTTTAAAATGTTTAGATTTAATTAAAAAAAATAGTCGTTGCCGACCGTTGTCTAACGGTCGGACTTGCCACGTATCGCCACGCGAGAGGAGGGGAACGAGACAGGGTCGAGGGGCGCGAGCCTGAACCGCGTGTTTCAGGGCCGCGGATCGCGTAAATTCAAGCCCACAGTGGGACGGCCCGAGGGCCGCGGACCGCGTATGCGCGGGTCGGGGGCGAGGGCCGGCCCGTTGTGTTTGCTCTTAGGCGTTAGACGGAGATTAATTGGATATTAATCGGGGATTAATCATATTTTATTATTATTATATATAATATCAAAATTTATATTATACTATATAAAAAATATTAATAATATCAAACATTAAAAAAACATAAACATTCTATTAAACTAGAAATATCACTAACACAATTTTATACTCTCATTTAGTTCGTAGAATATTAGAAATTATTATTTTTTAATTACGAATCTGACCCCACACCTGATCGACCCGCCCAATTAATCGGGTAGGTGGTGATTAATCGGCCGAATAGGAGATTAACCGGTCATACTTTATCAAAACGGCCTGAAACGTTCTAAGAGAATCAATCGGATCGACATAGCCCATTTCAACGCCTAGACGGAGCCTAAGCGCCTACAGGCGAGAATTTTTACAGCCTTGCTTCTGATAACATTTTTATGCATCTTAATCCTCCTAAACATGCCACACCAAAGTGACTCAACGAGAAACAACCGCTACAAATGACTCCACTTTCTTTAGACCCTCAGAACTCATACCTTGGCATACATATACCAAAGGAATGGTCAGCTGCCGCAGGGATCGTAGCCTATGGTTCAGCCACTTCACCACCTCCCATTGCCTTCATTTGTTGTGCCAAAAATTGTGGCAACACCACCTTTTCATGCCACCTCCTCACCGTCCTTCAGATTAGGTTATTACACTACTGGAAATGATTGTTTCTGAAGCTAGTATTGCCATTATAATCTATTTCATTCCAATGGTGAATTTGGCTATGTAAATTTGCATCAGTGTGTTGCAGTTAGATTTTAATTTTGTTATTTGTACATAATCTCTTACGTGTGGTTTACATCATAGATGATATTTCAATTGATTGGAATTGATGATCGAGTAGAACAGCTTATGATTTGATTAGGTCTGAAGTAATCATCCATTTTTTATTTTTATTATGCTTAACCTTCAAATATGTATGTGATCAGTTTTTATGTGTATGCATATTTACATAGTGGCTGATTCTTTAGGCAAGGAGTTTTTGAAATTGTTATTTATATTTGGATAAACTACAAATACCTACTTCAAACTTGTAGCGTTTAACTGATATCTACTCTAAAGTTTTTTTTGTAACTAATACCTATTCAGATGTTTAGTTTTTTAACAGATAGCCTAAGCAGACAACTAAAATGACGAAAATACCCTCAACTACATTTCTGTAATTATTTTAAAAAAAATATTTTAAAAATCACTTTTTTAGGTATATATATGTACTTATTAAATCACTTCACTTTTATTTAAAAAATCACTTCAGTTTTATTTTAAAAAAAATATTTTAAAAATCAATGAGGGCATTTTTGTCATTTTAGCGTTCTGCTTGGGCTATCTGTTAAAAAACTAAACATCTGAGTAGGTATCAGTTAAAAAAACTTTAGGATAAGTATCAGTTAAACACTACAAGTTTAGGGTAGGTATTTGTAGTTTACCCTTTATATTTTATTGAACTGTAATTCCAGCAGTATTAATGTGCTTATTAGTTTATGTTAAAGGACTTGATTTTTTAACTTAATATGTGATTCTGAACTTATTGAGATTGATGTGAGTCGTGTGTCAGCTCTGTAACTCATCATTTGCCTTGTATTATGTTTGCGCAGGTACAGAAAAGTTGGTTATTTGGATACAGATGTTGGGCAGTCGGAGTTTACTGCTCCTGGATTTCTATCTCTATCTGTAGTTGACAAAGTAACTCAAGGTAGTTGTTCAATAACTAATTAATTGTGATTTTCTTTTTTCGGGAACCGATTTGACTAAGAGGTATGAGTTGCTGAATTCACCTTGTTTGTTATAATCTAGCATGTACAATCTATATTTGTTTGGAATATTCAAATTCTGTATGAACATGGACATTCTTGGGATCATGTATACTAACTGGACAACCTATGTGTTATGCATAAAACTAGTTTCTAGGTTCGGAAAAAGTTTAATCATGTCAATGTTGATTTTTTTTTTTTCTGTTATGTTAAATTCACCGTCATATGTACTAGTTATTTAATACACTTACGCAGAGGTTGAAGATTACAGGCCATGTTACGACGTTAGATTTAACATTCAAGCATGGAGTTGTAATATTAGACATTACTCATGGCTCAATACATGAGCACTAAGGTGTGTGCATAGATATGATAGAGTCTAAAGGCTGAATGAAGATATGCATAAATGTCTTATATTTTGTAGTGCCTCTGCTACAACTCCTCAGCAACCATTAAATGTGAGGCTTCGTTATGTCTGATCCACTTTTATTGAAAAAATTAATGAGTATGGCTAACTGTTGATTTTATTTCTACTAGGGGAGTATTCTTTGGCGACGTTTCTTCAAAGAGGGATCCAATGGCATACTTAAATTGTATATATGCCTTATATGATTACTACCGAAAGGAATACAGCACTTCCAAGGAGAGTGCAACTCCTGTTAACGACGGAATGCCTCTTGTTGTGAACACCCCTGGCTGGGTGAAAGGCACGCTTCTAAAACTTCAACTACTTTATTCTTTTGATTTTACTTTACAACTCTAAATTCCCTATTTGATGCTCTCTTAACATTTACGATCCTTGATCTTTGATTTGTAAAATAATCTGTAAGAATCGTCCCCGGTCGATCCCGGGCGAACCGGAAGTTTTCGGAGAAAGTTGAGGCAAAAATTTCAACCCTAGGTTAAGGCAAAAATTTCAAGAGCAATTGCGTTCATTTGTGCCTCTTGACAGATTTTGGAGAGAGAGAGAGAGAGAGGAGAAGAGAAGAGCTTAGAAACTTGAGGAGGAAGAAAGGAGAAAAAGGGTGGATTTTGGGAGTTAATCTCTACTCAAATCTCATCAAAAACATTGGATTCTTCTTCTACATGTTGGGTCTCGAGGTAGGGTTGGAGATGAACCAACTCGCAGCGGAAAATCAATGAAAACCAAGAGACGATTAAAACCATGAAACAATTAACAAAGAATGGATTCACAAGAGAAAAATTCAGCACTAGTTCTTACCAAAACAAGAACACCGGGTAACGAATGATTGGCTTGAGTCTCCAAGACGCCTACGTATCTAAATGGGAATCAAAGCCACGTAGCTCTTCACTTTGAGGACTCAAGAACATAAAAATGGAGGTGGGAACTAGCCAAACCCGAAATTGCCATGGAGAGGAGGGAGAAGTTATGTTTCCTTTTCTTGTCTTTTGTTTGTTATGTTGAAAAAAGATGACTTAAACATAACAAACCTCATACTTGTCCAACTAAAGGCATGGAACAAGCATGGTGACAAGTAAGGTGTAAATAGGACAAAGTATGGCAAGACAAGATTGAGTTAGGTGGTGAATCACCAACACCTTAATCCTTGTCTTGCTTACTTAGTACTAATTAATCAAGACTTGATCAATTAGTTCCATGGGCCTTTCATGGGCCTCTTGGAACATGGCCCGTGGCCATTTCCAACGAGGTCCTGTGATTCGCTCATCGCCTCCAAGCCTTCCATACCAGAAATGTCCAAAATTATCCGACGCAATCAATCCCAAGACTCCAAGCCTTGTCTCGATCCGTAAAGTCCTATTCACTTACATGACCCTAAACCCAGTTTTGGTCATGTCCCGAGACAACTACCTTTTGGCCATTCTCCATAAATGTGTCAATGAGTTTCATCCTCCGGTGTGACCCTTAGGTTTATGCATGTCAATAGATCAACGTAAAATCTCATTTTACTTGATCCTATTTAAGTGGCAACTAACGAGACTTTAGTATTGCCTGACACTGCATAACGAATCGACCATGTCGATTATAACCATTCCGTCGTCCCTGTCATTATCCTTTTATCTCCGATATCCTGATTGAGATAAGGCATAGAGCCGTCATCCTTATTATTCTTGATCATTGTTCCTTGATATGTGAGATGCCTGAATATATGATACACAGTATCATGTGCATGGTCATGCTATTCTTTCAGTCACTCTCGATCAAGCGTCCGAGAACCGATATCTTTCTCATACCTCAGTATGAGGGATAAATGCCTTAGCCGTCTTTTGTGTCATTCATGTAGCCCGTCCCCAAGCCAATCATGGCCGTTATGGAAGCCCTGTTACGGACAACGTTAGGCTCATGTCAAACTCAGTTGTTGACTACATAGCGATCACAAAGACTCCTTGGTCTAAGGATACATGACAAGCTACGACAATGAATATGTTCATGACTTGATCCATGGCACATATTCATGTCGGGTCGTCCAATATCATGTCCCACATGATATCTATGATCACACTCCGGAATCTCATTCCAATGACTAACAGAACGTAAGCCATAAAGAGCCATCTTTCATACTAGTCGCTTCTAGTGAAGCTTTGTTGACTAGGGACCCATCGAGTGTGATCTATCTCGATCTATGGTTCTATTCGCATGGTGGGCATAGATCAGAGCACACATCGATATATTACTCCAACACATAAGTAATATAAAGTCGCTTTAATTTTATTGATAACGATGATATATACATTTGGACATTTAGGATTGAACTACGGGCACTAAGACTAACAATCTCCCACTTGCCCTAGTTCCAATCTAAACTCCAATATGTCCCCATCGACTTTACATGTCTAACATGTTTAGGCAGCGACATTGCCTTAGTCAAAGGGTTGGCTATGTTATCATCTATTGCAATATAGGTTATCTTCACTTCACCTCAGTTCAGTATTTCTCTGATTAGGTGGATACGCCGTAGTACATGTTTGGATTTGTTATGCGATCTGGGATTTTAGCCTGCGCACTGGCCCTTGTGTTGTCGCAAAATGGATTCACTGGGCTGGATGGGTTTTTAATTACACCCAACCCTGCCGTGAATTTCCAAATCCACATTGCCTCCGTAGCTGCCTCTGCAGCATCCATGTACTTGGCCTCTGTCGTAGATTCGGCAATGGTATCTTGCTTTACGCTCTCCCAGCTAAAGCTCTGCCATTCAGCATAAACACATATCCTGACTGACTTCTAAAGTCATCTGGATTTGTCTTGGAAAACTAGCGTCTACTCATCCTTCGACGACTAGTTCAGCATCATCTTTCCCCCGGGTTAGACTGATGTCTACTGGTACAACATAAGGCTTACGAGACGTCCGATCTCATACATGTCATGTCATATATGATCGATCCTGCCCCAGGCGCATTGGATTCTCATCATCCTTTTCAGCTCATCAAGTGTCTTAGGACACTGAGTCTTGCTGAGATGAATGTCATGACTAGTGAGTAAGAGTCCTTTCTTTGAATCGAGCATTAAGAACTTACTCAATGCCTTGTTCACATAGGTTCCCTGACTTAAATCCAAGACCCTCTTGGTGTGATCTCTACATATCTTAATCCTTAAGATATAAGAAGCATCGCCTAAGTCCTTTATTGAAAAACACTTCCGCAACAAAGCTTTAGTCTCGTGCAAGGTTGGGATGTCGTTTTCAATGAGAACCAGAAAGGTAATCTTGCTCCCACTAGCCTTCTTATAAACGCAAGATTCATCCTCGTTCTTGATTAAGCCAAATCCAATTACAGCTTCATCAAAACGAAGGATCCAACTCCGAGAAGTTCGTTTCAATCCATAAATGGATTTCAACAAATTATAAATCTTTTCCTTATTCTTCGGATCGTCAAAACCTTTGGGCCGAGACATACAAACGTACTCAGTCAAATTTCCATTTAGGAAAGCGGTTTTGACATCCACTTGCCATATCTCGTAATTATGATACGCAGTTATGTCAAGAAGAATTTGGATCGATTTTGACCATAGCCACTAGGGAGAAGGTTTCCTCATAGTCAATCCATTGGATCTGCCTATAACCTTTCGCTACCAGTTGAGCTTTGTAGGTCAGAGGGTTGCCGTCCATGTCCAGCTTCACCTTGAAGATCCATTTGCATCCGATGGTCCTCACACCATTGATGGGATCAACCGGTCCCCAGACTCGGTTGTCCGACATGGATTGCATTTCCTCCCTCATGGCTCTCATCCATAACTCGGAGTCAGACCCATCCACGACTTCCTGAAAGGTGGCTGGATCATCGTGATCCACCATGACTTCATTGTCACCTCCGGATACCATATCTTGGAGGTCGAAGATTGATCCTTTCAAATCGCCTTGGACCTTCCGGAATTGTAACAGGAATTGGTTCTTACTCTACGACAATATCTGGCTCCTTTCTACTGGGTTGTCAATTGGTTTAGACAGATCTGTACCATCCTGAATTTCTTCGAGATGCACTGTCCTCCCAATGACGTCTTTGGAAACAAAACTCCTTTTCCATAAAGACCCCACCCCAAGCGACGAACACCATGTTCTCACTGGGATTGTAGAAGTAGTATCCCCTTGTTGCTTTGGGATACCACACGAAGGTGCATATCCCAAATCTTGGTTCGAGCTTAGTCGAAACCAAATGTTTCACATAAGCCTCGCAACCACAAATCTTTAGGAAGGACAAAGCGGTCATCATCCCGTACCATTTTTAAAATGGTGTCCCTTGCACACCCTTCGTCGAAGCCCGATTCACTATGAATGCGGTCGTCTCTAGAGCATAACCCCTTAAAGAGATTGGGAGATCAGTCCAACTAATCATGGAACGGACCATTGGCTAACAATGTCCGATTTCTCCATTTGGCTACACCTTTCAACTACAGTGTCCCAAGAGGAGTCCATTCCAAAAGGATCCCATTCTCTTTTAGATGATCTAATAACTCTATGGTCAAGTATTTTCCACCTCGATCCAATCGAAGTGCCTTAATACCTTTGTCGAGCTAGTTTTCTACTTTAGTCTTAAACTCTTTGAATTTATCAAAAGCTTCAGACTTATGTCTCACCGAATAGACATAACCATATTTACTGTAATCATCAGTAAATGTGATAAAGTAGCTAAAACCCCTCTTTGCAAGTGAACTTATTGGTCTACACACATTCGAGTGTATCAGCCCCAATAATTCACCCGCCCTTTCATCGCGATCGATAAAAGGGCACTTTAGTCATTTTGCCCATCAAACAAACCTTGCACCTATCGATCGAATGAAATTCGAATGAACCTGAAAGCCCGCACTTCTGAAGTGCTGATAGGCGCTTCTTGTTTATGCGGCCCAAATGACAGTGCCATAACAGAGTTATGTTTAAATCGTTGGATTTAGACCTCTTGGTATTAACATAATATATAGAACTTGAGGCATTGTTACCCATATCTAATATGTACAATCCTCCAACCAAGTCAGTACTGGTATAAAAGATATCATTGCATAGAACATTGAAAACTCCATTTCCAATATTAACATTATATCCTTCCTTGTCAAACACGGATACAGATATAATATTCCTACTAAAAGTAAGTATGCAATAAAAATTATACAATACTAAGACAAGGCCACTTGACAAAGCAAGACTCATGGATCCTACAACAGTTGCCACAACTCTGAGGTCCACTTCGTGCTTTCCAAACCTCTCCTACTTTCAGCCACCATATATTAGTGCATGTGTGAGATTCAGTCCTGGTATCTAATACCCATGAATCTTTGTAAGTAGAGAGATGTAGCTCTATAGAGTTAATACCGGATGAAGGCACGGTCCCACCGCCCTTCCTTAGATCATCCAGGTTTCCTGATGAAGGCGCAGTCCTACTTCCCTTCTTCAGATCATCCAGGCTATTTGATGAAGGCGCAGTCCCACTGCCCTTCTTCATATCAGTCGTAAACTTCCTGTAATCCCGGTTCCAATGACCAGGCTGTTGGCAGTAGAAGCAGACATTCTCAGATGTCTCATCTTTCATGCCAAGTGCGCATGGGCCCCGCCCTTGCCACTTCCAATTCCCTTGTTGACCATCAGAATATCCTTGGATCCTAGATCCCTGATATATTCTTCTCAGAAGTTAATGACACTTCATGTAACTCTGATATGGTCTTAGAGACAGCCTTGTCAAGGACATATTCTTTGCGTTCAGACTTGAGGACTATTCTTAAAATTCTGTACCAGTCCAAATAGTTTGTCCCATTTAGGTTGACCCTGTCAAGAATGGTTTTTAATGACAAACTATTAATGTTCGCTGAATTTTCCATTTGATCTACAACATATAAAATTCAATCAGTAAACTGAATAAATTATATGAAGATCAAGCTTAAGCACCAACAATCGATTCTAAACCTTTAGAATGTGAAACCAAGATCCTTGATTCACTCGATTAAGCTGAACTAATGCTCACCACTTAATCGAGCTATGTAGGTAGGACTCCATCCAATCACATCCAATGTGACTCTTGGCTAGGGTATGTACTTATGTACATGGCTTACCCTATCTGTTACCCTAGCTCAACCTCAGGCTGAGAATCGTAGTCGGGTCCACCAATTTTCAATTATGGCCCGTCACTATGTAGGAGCTCCGCTAATGCGCACGACACCCACATATGTCGTCCAAACCTATTACCCCGCTTTCCCATGGATGCTCCGCTAATGCGCACGACTCCCATAGGACGGGGAGGTAGTAAGGTGTTGATAATTGGGAGGTATCGGACATGACCCGTTTTTACTTGTCCGATTGTGTTTAAAACTTTGACACATCCTAGATGCGATGAGCACATCAACTACATTCCAAATGCAATGATGCATCAAATTACATCCAATGTAATTCTTCCTTCGAACCCGTCAACTACATCCAATGTAATGACGATTCTAAGGGCTCACACACAAGGATTAAAATTCCAATTTTATCTTTGCATGTGAGGTGATATGCTCGGTAAATAAAGTTAAGCATGCAATTCTAAAACACATAGAATTAGTCATGCATAAACTAAACCAAGAATAAAGCGATAAATGTGCACATAATAGCCCCATAAACTAACTCCCACTAGCTTCTTGAGCTCCACCGACTCCAAGCCGATGCCAACACCCGAAGAGCCACCAAATGACCTTTTCGCCCTTTCTTCGTCTTGAGTAAAATATTACAATTTAATACACGACTCGCAGGTCAGAAAAAAATAAATATTACAAACAAGTGGTTCGACGACCACACCTTGAAAGAATAATTACACGCTAACTCTAACGGCTCGCAAGCCGTGAAGAGCGATAAATAATTAAATCGAGCTCGGGGCTATTATGTACACCATGCCAACATCACATCACACATCGTGTTATCAAAAAATCATGTTATCAAACATCATGTGATTTTCCGGTTTTATTTAATAGCCAAGTTTCAAAAAAAATTGATGCTCGGTTTATCGAAACCGTTCAAAAATGAAACTTTTGAACATTTGATCTTCGAGTTCGTCATGACGGTTCCAAACTCGTCATAACTAACAAAACAGTTTAGCCTTGGCATATCAACCATCCAATGGTCATGCTTGGCATAGCTCCGTCCAACGGAGCCCCGTTCGGTCTAGGTTTCGGCTCCTCGGGAGTCCAGCTCCCGAGACCCGAAAAATAAAAAAAATTCAAAATTTCCAGATTTGAAATAATTTTCAAAAATTCATTTTACATGCATTAAATCCATAAACAAAAATTTAAAACATGTTATCAAACAATTTAGCAAAACAACATGCCAAAAACGAAACTTTCAAGCAAAACCGAAACTTTGAACACCGTCTTGTGAATCCCGAAGGTAGCACGGCTCTGATACCACTGTTGGGTCTCGAGGTAGGGTTGGAGATGAACCAACTCGCAGCGGAAAATCAATGAAAACCAAGAGACGATTAAAACCATGAAACAACTAACAAAGAATGGATTCACAAGAGAAAAATTCAGCACTAGTTCTTACCAAAAAAAGAACACCGGGTAACAAATGATTGGCTTGAGTCTCCAAGACGCCTACGTATCCACATGGGAATCAAAGCCACGTAGTTCTTCTCTTTGAGGACTCAAAAACACAAAAATGGAGGTGGGAACTAGCCAAACCCGAAATTGCCATGGAGAGGAGGGAGAAGTTGTGTTTCCTTTTCTTGTCTTTTGTTTGTTATGTTGAAAAAAGATGACTTAAACATAACAAACCCCATACTTGTCCAACTAAAGGCATGAGACAAGCATGGTGACAAGTAAGGTGTAAATAGGACAATGTATGGCAAGACAAGATTGGGTTAGGTGGTGAATCACCAACACCTTAATCCTTGTCTTGCTTACTTAGTACTAATTAATTAAGACTTGATTAATTAGTTCCATAGGCCTTTATGGGCCTTTTGGAACATGGCCCGTGGCCATTTCCAACGAGGTCCTGTGATTCGCTCATCGCTTCCAAGCCTTCCATACCGGAAATGTCCAACATTATCCGACGCGATCAATCCCAAGACTCCAAGCCTTGTCTCGATCCGTAAAGTCCTATTCACTTACGGGCACATGACCCAAAACCCAGTTTTGGTCATGCCCGAGACAACTCCCTTTTGGCCATTCTCCATAAATGTGTCAATGAGTTTCATCCTCCGGTGTGACCCTTAGGTTTATGCATGTCAATAGATCAACGTAAAATACCATTTTACTTGATCCTATTTAAGTGGCAACTAACGAGACTTTAGTATTGCCTGACACTGCATAATGAATCGACCCTGTCGTATCTAACCTTTCCGTCGTCTCTGTCATTATCCTTTTATATCCGATATCCTGATTGAGATAAGGCATAGAGTCGTCATCCTTATTATTCTCGATCACTGTTCCTTGATATGTGAGATGACTGAATATATAATACCCAGTATCTTGTGCATGGCCATGCTATTCTTTCAGTCACTCTCGATCAAGCGCCCGAGAACCGATATCTTTCTCATACCTCAGCATGAGGGATAAATCCCTTAGCCGTCTTTTGTGTCACTCATGTAGCCCGTCCCCAAGCCAATCCTGGCCGTTATGGAAGCCCTGTTAACAGTCAACGTTAGGCTCAGGTCAATCTTAGTTGTTGACTACATAGCGATCACAAAGACTCCTTGGTCTAAGGATACATGACAAGCTACGACAATGAATATGTTCATGACTTGATCTATGGCACATATTCATGTCGGGTCGTCCAATATCATGTCCCACATGATATCTATGATCAGACTCCGGAATCCCATTCCAATGACTAACAGAACGTAAGCCATAAAGAGCCATCTTTCATACTAGTCGCTTCTAGTGAAGCTTTGTTGACTAAGGACCCATCGAGTGTGATCTATCTCGATCTATGGTTCTATTCGCATGGTGGGCATAGATCAGAGCACACATCGATATATTACTCCAACACATAAGTAATATAAAGTCGCTTTAATTTAATTTCTAACGATGATATATACATTTAGACATTTAGGATTGAACTACGGGCACTAAGACTAACACTACACTCCATTTCCAAGGTAACCATCTAGCTCTTTTTCGTTTTTGGTGATTTGTGGTTCATGAGTTTGAGGGGAAATGAAGAACCATGGTTGGGTTTGAAGCTTTAATGGTAGATGATGTTTTTTGGAGAAGAAAATGAGTTAGATGTTTGGTTTTAGTTGGGATTTGAGTAGTTTTGATGAAACCCCCTTGTGGGTAGTGTTTTGCTGAAGCTTTGTGTTTGTTTTGGAGTTTTGAGGATTCATCAATGGAGGTTTTGAGAAGATTTTCGCAGAAAACGAACTTGGGGAAGAAGAAAGGGTCTGGTCTGGTCTGATACGGAACGGGGCACGAAGGGGCCCTAATTCCGGCACGGAACACCGCGCGGACCGCGCCAGGATCTGGCACGGTGTGCAGCACAGACCGTGCCTGGTTCCGGGCCGGCGTGCCGCACGGACCGTGTCTGGTTCCGGGCCGGTGTGCCGCACGGACCGTGTCTGGTTCCGGGCCGGCGTGCCGCACGGACCGTGTCTGGTTCCGGGCTGGTTTGTGGCACGCGCCGAGTCTGGTTTCGGGCCGGTCTGTGGCACGGGTCGGTTCGGGTACCGGGCCGGTACGCTGCACGGGCCGGGTTGGATTCCGAGCCAGTGGGCCATCTGAATTGGCCTCATCTCGGCCCATTTCCCGTTTTAGCCTATGTTGGACTTTCGGGCTTTATTCAGTTATTTCTCGTTTTTATCGCAACTGAATTAGTTTTGACTCGAGTTTTTCATTGTGATCCAAGGCTTCAGATCTGAGATCTACGGAGGAGGAGACCCGAGGACATCGTGAAGTGGATGAGGAAGCGAGCCAGGACGTCAACAGCTAGGAGTTGAGATCTGTTGACTTTTGAGGTAGGGATCGTAGTGAATACCGGTTCGATTGTGGTAAGTTACTAGCATGCATGTATGTTAATAATAATAACCAGAAAGGTCCTAGTTCGCATATAGGATGTGATTCACTAGAATAACCGCTTTCAATTATATTAATAACCGGACGAGTCTTAGTTTTCATGTAGGATGTGATTCACTAGAATAATTGCTTTCAATTCTTGGGAAATTGTCATGCTGGTAGAATGGCCATGTCGAGCCTTAGGTTGTTTGCTGTTTGAAATGCCTGATCTTTGATTGAGATGCATGATGTGTGACTAAGTGTCGATAAGATTAAGAATCATGTTATGTTATACTCGGTGGGCATGTTGTGACTATGTGTGGGCAAGTGTGCCGTGTTTGATGTGATGTGAACCCTTGGTTGTGATATGATCGGGTGAGTGGTAGACCGATTTGTGTGTTATGGTGGGTTGGCTCGATTGGTATACCGTGGTTGAACTATGGCTTTGTGATGCGTGTTATTCTCTTACTGTGTGTTCGAAGAGGAGGTGGGTCTGGCATGATACCTACACTAAGAGAGTATACCGGTGTAGAGTATCGAGGACGAGGACGGTTTAACCATTACCCTGATGCTATGTGGTCTGGGAAGGCGTACGACCGAGGTATGTGCCGGTCCGGTATGCGTGAGGCCCCGAGTCTGTGTGTTGGGAAGACGTCCGACTGAGGGATTTTCGGTCTGGGATGTTACCCCGATTCTACGTGACGGGAAGATGTCGGGACCGATGCTTTGTGTTTCGGTACGGTATAAATGGGAAGGGTTGTGATAGCCGGTGAAGTTGAGAACGGTTGTACTAAATTATGTGTGGTTCTGCTGTGTGCTCTGTGCGTGTTGGTTGGCTTTGTGCGTTGTTTTATATGTAATTATGGTCTTGTGAGAGTGATTGGTGGTGGGTACTTGTCCCGTGGGCGTTGTCGATAGTTATGCTTTGCTAGTATGCCCTAATTGGACGGTTACTCGTGGTATTGAACTGATGTTCATAACCTTAACTACTTTTCCTACTGTGTGAAACCTTGTTGTGTTACAGGTTTTGAGCGGGACTTGGACTAGCGGGATTCTCGGAGCTGGGGAGCTAGTGAGAGTCTTAGCTAATGTTGTCTAGAGACGTACAGTTTTTACTGATTCTAAACTGTTTTACTTTTTTGTCGTTGACGAGCTGTTGACTCGCATTACTATTCAGAGTTTTAACCTGCTATTTGAGACCCTTTTTCATTATTTAACTGTTGTTATTATTTATCTTTTAACTCACGTCTCGAGTCCGGTCAAAACCGGATTTGGGGCGTGACAAATCACACCATTATTTCCTCATTGCTATTATACCAAGGTTGGTTACGAGTCAGTGGTAGAGATGTTAAAATATATTTCTCCTACTCATGTGGTTAAAATTAATATATCTGCTGAGAGTAAGAACCAACCAGCTGGAGCATTCTGGCTGGATGTGGATTCTGGTGGAGAAGTTGAACTCATTGAGATCAAATCAACATATCAGGATTCTTTTAATAGATCATAAGTTCACACTATCCCCTTGTTCTATTATGAATCTTCAAATTATTAACGAAGTTATTCTTCATAATGTATATATATATTTTGTATTGTTTATATTATGTTCCATGGAATAGCAATTTGGCATTGGTGTGTTATGTTTGGGCATAAACTGTGCAACTTTATAGCTTGTCCTCAGCTAGTGTTTTGGTGCTTGCATTATAATTAAAATATTCATAATCTAGAATTATTGATTAGCTCTGATGCTATATTGTTTATCTGTCTAATTTGTGTTTCCCTCGAATTTGTACTCTGTAGTATGTAAGGCTTCCTGAGAGTCAGCGTGGTTGTAGTTTGACTAGATTGTTTTCTTTACTTATATCTTATATTTTTCTGTTACTTAAACCGATCCATTCTATATATTAACATTCTTATCATTCATGAAGTTTGGCTATTATGATATATATATGTATATATATGGTGAGGTTCAGTAGAAACACCCTTTTAAAATGAAAAAAGAAGAAGAAGAAACTACCTTAGATCGTTGGATCCAAATATTGAACAGTTGAGATTGAATCTTGTTCTGTTTCACATTTTGAAGGCGCAGATTTCATTTTTTGATAATATAGATTTCATATTAACACCAAATTTATTTTCTTGATTTCATAGTTTTCTGGTCTGCATTTTAAGTATTGTTTTCACCTGAACCCATCCCTATATATAAAAGGTAGTTATGTGCGTATAAGTAAGGTGATATTCTTTTTGAAGACATAAACTTGAACTTAATAATTGCCTAGTCTTTCTAATCTCTCGTTTTCACCGTACTTTACAAGGGACTAGTACAAAAGGACACACCTTATTCGGGATTTATAAATAATGGCTTATTTCAGACAGTGCTTTCCTAGTAACTCGAATATCACTACAAACAAGGAACTTGCACATGCACTGGCCTCGCACCCTCCATATGAAGTTCCAATGTCAAGCGTCAAGATTAAGCATCTCCATTCCAAAGTTAGTTCAGAATGTGGACTGATTAAACTTCTGTATAGTTTTTTTGGGGAAATGTGATCGTTCATGTGCAGTTTTACTTATTGTCTTTTTCTTCTTCTTACTCTTTGATGTTTAAATGTGATGCTAGTTGTACTTGTCGTTGATTTCCTACACCATATCCTTGTTCTCTATGTTTCCAAATAAGGAGTGCTTTCCTTCACTAATTCAAGATTTTCATAGGTCCCAAGTTTTTTACAATTTGAATGGAACTATTGTCGGCTTGGTTAATATTTCTGACGATTATGCAAATTTACCATGGTGTGTTGGCCTTGGTAGGTCATTTACTGCAATGCTTTGTAATGTTATTCCCACATTTTCAGCGTCTGTGATATATCTAGTAATGATTAACTTTGTTTTTCGAAATTTTCTTCTTATTTGATTAATTTGTGAACTAGGTATTGTTAGGGCCATTGACACACTTAAAGGTGTGATCACGTCTGTTGCGCGCAACATTCTGGTAAAGGTTGATCTGTTTCTACAAGGATTTGTCCAAATTCACACTTGTCAGTTGCGGGTAATAGAATTTCCTTCAACCACAATATGATTTTATATATGAAACCTTATCTTGCGTCTGTGTTAGTTCTTCTGTATTTTCAAATCTTTGTACCATCTCATAAACGTCGTGTTCTCCTATCTTCTTTTAAAGGCTAAAGATTTTCAATTGTGCTAATTAATATATTTAATATATAAATTCTACGATTGAGTTGGATTTAAAATATATTTGTAAAAGACAGTTTTACCTTCTCCAACCTGGATTTTCCATTTTCTGCTTTATTGAGAATCTATGGGGTAAAACTCATCAATAAATTAGAAATTAGAAAAAGGGAGAAGATATTGAGAACATAAGTGGATATAGCAGTAAAATAAAATGAAAGGGTCAAAGAGGCAACTAAATCACAAGGCAGAAACTGATAGAAGTTTAAGAATGATGAACACCAAAAACAAACATCAATCCAAAAGCAACTATAACACCTTTCCATTTCTTCTCCCCTACAGCTACAAGGCTATGGAGAAGAAGAAGTTACAAACTGCCTGGGAAGACTAAAGATATCCTTTCCCGCAAAAGGCGACGTCCATTCCCTCGACCCGCCCCGAGCTGATGTTGACGTTTCCACTGCCATTCCATCCATGAAAACACCACTTTCGCCCCCCAGCCTTATGCTCCCATCACTCCTAAACATTGAGGAAACTCCTAGCCACACCCCGTTTGATTTTGAAGATGTGCCATTTGAATCCAATGTCCAGTCTATACTGGTGTAGTCGAACTCTGGCATCGACCCCCCTGTAGTATTCCAATCCACCTGTGTTGATGACCCGAAATTCCCAGCTGAGCTCCATCCAGAAAATAGCCCCAGAGAGGATGGGCTTGTTAGCACAGGAGAAGAAGCGCCCATGTTGCTCCATAAACCCCTTGGCTCTGGAGTACCCATTGCACTCCCACCATACCCGGCTGATTGGGAATCCACAGGGTTGTACATCTCCTTGTAAGGAGATTGCCGGTAGAATTGGTTCTCAGGGGCGATGGCCCCCTTGTTTGGATTGTGCACTACTCTCCCATGTAATCTTACACTTTCAGCGCATGCATTACTATTTGGATACCATCCAGCTCCTGGAGGTGAGGCGCTTGACACCTGGTTATGCTTGGATTGGGGACGCTGCACCATTATTGTTGGCTCCCTCATTGCTCCAACCTGCATGTTTTTCCCTTCGTGTTGTGATGATGATGTCGCTCCTTGCATGGTTGGCGTCACAGTTGGACTTGATCCTGTAGTCAAAAATCTCTTATATGGCATGGGTCTAGGATGACTAATCTTTGAAGATTGAGGAATTCTAGTACCTGGTTCAGTATATGTTGGAACTGTTGCGGCTGCCTTGGTATGCTTAAAGTCTCGTTCATTCCTTCTTTGTTGTATTGTGATTGATGCCATAGGCTTATCTTGTGGTCTCATCAGGTTCTTGGTGTCACCATGTTCTACCTGTGATGGAGTACCAGTTGTTACTTGCTTCTGTACCTTCAGTGACTCTTCCGCCTTGTCAAGATCACCTTCACAGGAAACAATGGCTCTTTCAACCTCCTGCTTTGAGCATTTATACCTTGCCTCAATGGTTGAGATCCGAGCGATCTCTTCACTAATGTCGATTTTCAAGTTACCCCCAATTCCAACATTAGTGTCCTTACTATAGGGTTCTTCTTCATTTGAAACAAGCCAAGATACAGACTCCTCTACCCTTCCCTCATTCAACATAAGGGCCAAGGTTGCAAGCTCAGATGAGAACCCCATTGCGACAAGCTGTTGCATTAGTAATTCCAATTTTCTTGACATTAGGTATCCACTGCAGCATTCATGCAACTCCTGTGCACGCCTCTCCCTCTGACGCTGATGTTTCCTCTCGTTCTTCAAACGGATCTTCTCTCTCCTATCATTGTCGGAACCAGGTATTATGTCCGACCGAGGAGTACAATTAGCTGTCTTGTCCTTGGGGTCTTCTGACTCACCTGAGCAGCTACCGTTATTAGAAACTGAATCATATTCGAATATAGTTCCATGGGGGCTAGCAGAATGATCGTCATCCTCATCTATGTTTCGGAAACGACCATTTTCATGAGAGGGCGGGGAGGAAGGAAAAGATGATGTTTCTAGGGTATGGAATGTCCCAGATATTGGATTGTAAGCATTGGCTGGAACACCATTCGTCGAACCAGAAAGCTTAGAAGAAGATTTTTGTTGCTCCTTCCCAGTCTTTGAAGAGGACCTCTCTCTGGACTTAGACTTAGACTTTGATGAAGCCATTTCTCTATATTACAACAAAACAACAATAAGTTGCTGCTTCTTATATAGATTGAGAATACATAAAAACATCATCATCAAAAACATTATATTCATACAATAATCAATATAAATTACAAAAAAAAAATCAACAATTCACAATCAATTCAAAAACCAAATCCAGAAAAAGCACAATCACACATTACCGTGTCATGCAACAACAAACAATTCAATCAAGATCAAACCCAGGACAAAATCGAATTTGAAAATTACTAGATCGAAAAGAACCAAAATCCAAAGAATTCGACAAAAAAAGCAAATCGAACAGATCAAACCATAAAAAAACACGAACAAAAGATCCACCTGAGGAAAATGAAGGTGTCGATCGAAACGATGGTGGATCTTCTCTCCTGTTCCGTAATTAGTTTTGTAAAAAGGAGTTTCTATAGATTTTGCGAAAATGAATATACCGTTGCGTAGTGGGAGCATATATATACAGGTGAGAGACGAGGGTGACGTGTCTCCACGCGGACTCCAAATTTAAAAGTAAGGTGGATTTAACTGATACGGATTTGGAGTCCTCCCTAAATTAGGGATTGGCCTTCGATTTTCGATTTTGATTTCCCCATCTGTTGCCGCCAAATCAGGCACCCCATTGGGGCTGTTCAGATCTTCTTTCTATTATTTTTCCAATCCCTCATAACCTCAAAAAGGTACATTTGGTCTGAGATAATTACGATTTTTGCTATCTTGTATTCTATTCTATTTATAATTATATGTTTTTGTATTTGTTGCAATATCTTTAACAAATTATGCTGGACTTAAGATCTAAATTTTATTACTTATTATACGCATACCTATAAATAATGTCTCTCAAGCTCTTTCACACGGACCTAGAGTTCCGTCACACGAACCTACAGTTTCGTCGACGTTGCTTCTGATGTGGCAACACAAGGCTAGAGATGTTTTTGGTGTGACTTTTCCAATGATGCATGATTGTGGATTTCATCCGAGTTTTGGTCAGAAATATGTGCAACGAGTACTGGTGGCGGAAAGAAAATGTGAAACCGTTTGGTGCGGGGATTTGGGAAAATAAACCCGAAGATCGAGAGGGACGAGGGGGCAGACGGAAAATGGTTATCCCATGCCCATGTGGAATTGCGGGATTGCCTCATCCCTTCCGACAAGGCTGGTCTTCGGGTGATATGGTGACGAGAATCCAGGATAAGGATCGGTTTAGGGGAACACCAAATCTAGCACATCATGAATTTGGCTCGGAAGATGTTGTAGTTACAAGGGGGAGAGAAATCCATCCATTTTCTATTCAACAGTCTCGTTGGGCTCAATGAGTCACTTATAGGAAAAGGACGTCGTTGACATGGAACGTCACGTCCCTCTTCGAGATTGGTCTCGGCCACACCATGTGTCCTTCTTTGAGCAATTGTTGTACCTCTCCTACATGAGTCCTCTTAGAAGGTCCAAGATGGATAGTTGGCGAACCATATTAGCTCAAGCCGAGTCATAGGTGGTTGAATATGGGACTCGCTTTGTCACCAAGATTTTAGTTTTTGATTGTTCAAACTGGATTCATTATACATTTTATATGCACAAGAGTGTTGGATCTGTTCAGACTATAATCCGATCCTCTTACTTACCTATTACTTATGGAAATATTAATAAAATAATATTTTTGTTGTATATATAAAGGGGACTACCCATTACCAACTAATGATAAAGTATAAGTGGATAATCTTAATTGTTTTTCAAAAGAATGTTTCTACGAATCTATACTATCCCCTCACACATGTTGTGTGCCTCTTCCGAGGAAACCCTAACCTAATCATGCCGTCAAATCCCTCTACCACCACCATTCCTTTAGCCATCGCTACTGTCCTATCTCTGCCTGCACCATCAATGGAGTTCTCTACATCACCATTGAATGGAGGTCTGGCCATCCCACCACCACGACTGTCTTCTGAGGTCGTGAGTCCTTTAAAGGCTCGATGCAAACGGAAATTGAAGGTCACTCAACCCAAAATAGTCACTACGTCTTCGCCACAACCCACCACCATCATCGTGGATTTTTTCCAGGTCTCACCACGCCAGCGGCGCCCCATTCAAAACCGAGATGAAGCCATCCAGTGAAAACCCTAGCCCTTTCTTCGACGTAAAGAAAACCTTCAGACTCTCTCTCTCACACACACACACCCTCGGAGATGGTCCTGAGTACCTGAGGCCTTTGGGGAGAGGCTTTGCACATGAGGAGGAGGAGTCGTTGACCTAGGAGCCCTGAGGAAGGAGGCGTGGGCACCGCTGCGTGTTCCCCTTCCACTCCCCAATACAGGCATTTGTATGATTTATAGACATTTGTATTATTTTGTTTTATATATTTTTGAAAAAAAATAGCCATTGGTAGTCGTTGGCAGCAACAACTATTTTTTTCCTTCCATAGGGCGCGTGGTACGAAGCCATAGGCTCATCAGAGTTCCTGATCCAGCTACTATCGGTTATGTCAAAAGAACCAACCGGTCGGTTCCTACTCCTAGCTCAATAGACATGATTCTACTCTGCATGATGTTGTCTTCTACAACATTGAGCTCCCGAGTCTCGAATCTTACACAAGATTTAGAGCTGCGGAATCTACATGTTGTACATGTTCTAAGGTACGTGACCAAACCATAAGGATACAAAAAATATTTAACCCTAAACTCAATTTAAAGTGTTTTGTATTATATTATAGTTTAATGACAATAACATTATTATTCGACACTGAATAAAAGAAAAATATATCCACTAACTTCAAATACCTTTACGAAAAATGATGGTCTACTGTTATGAATTATACACCTTAAACGATACATAGTCCTAAACTTTAAAGTGTAACATTTCCTCCATTATCACTTAATTTCATGATCACTATCTTTGTTAGAAATTATAGGAAACAATTGAAATGTGATACACATTATAGTTCATTCTTCGTTCTCACCACTAAATTGATGATTTTTTTCTAAGGGACAATTTCATCTCGTTATTCTAAAACATTTTGATTTTCAAATTAACACTTTAGCTTGTATTTTTTTTTCTCGCTACCCTAACGATACAATTATTTTGAAGTTACTCTTCTCCTTTAGTTTTCCATCAAAACACCTAAAAAAATCCATAATATCCCTTACTAAGGAGGAGGAGCCCCAAATGGAGACCAAGCTACGTCGTTTCAGCTAGGGTTCGAGAGCACATGATAAACCGTCTTACCTCATGCCATCATGACATGAAGAAGGAAATTCCCATATCGTAGGAATCACTTTTTCTCATGGCATGGTAACCATGTTTTCCTATGGGGTGGATCGTACAAAACATATTTTCTGACATCTCTCTCGCCGTGGAAATCATAGTAGACCAAGACGTGAGACAACGCTCCATGGGTGGAAGTCATGCTCCATTGTATGGAGCAGACCGGTTTCATAAAACTATAAATACCCCCTCCCTATTCCTAAATTGGGGGTTTCACTAATTAGATTTTTTAGAGAGGAGGCCTTTAGGGTTCTATGAATGAGAATTGTATGATTGTTAATGTTTGACTATTTTTGACATCTCTACTCATATGAGGTAAAACTGAGGGACGGGGTGTTGGGTCTCGAGGTAGGGTTGGAGATGAATATAATTCGCAGCAAAATAACAAATAACGCCAAGAGACCATTAAAACCATGAATCAACTAGCATAAATTAAATTCACAAGACAAAAATTCAGCATTTCTTACCAAATCAATAACACCGGGTAAGGAATGATCGGGCTTGAGTCTCCAAGAAGCCTACGTATCCTCCAAGAAATCAAAGCCACGTAGTTCTAAGCTTAGAGGACTCAAGAACATAAAAATGGAGGAGATGAGCTATGTTGACCGAAATATTGGGCAGAGGAAAGTTCTTCCTTTTTGTGGCTTGTGTTTATTATGTTGACTAGAATGACATATATCAATTAATCCCATCAACATAATAAACTAATGGAAGATAGGACAAGCATGGTGTCAAGTGTGGTGCAACCATGGTGTAGATATGATGGGAGTTGGTGGTGAATCACAAACACCTTAATCAAGTCTTGCTTGATTAGAACTAATTAATCAAGGCTTAATTAATTAGCACCATGGGTTTTTTGTTGGCATGGGCCGCCCATGGGCCTCGCTGGAGATGGCCCGTGATCATTCACAACGAGGTCCCGTGACGCGCATTGTAAAGACAGGAAAGTTTATTGGTATTTTTAAACGTGTTGGAATGTCGAGGGTCGAGAACGGGTTTAAATTTTGGAATCGAAAAAAAAAGAAAATAAAAATAAGAAGAGGGGAATTAGAAGCGGTTTCTGGGCCAGGCTGACATGGGCCCAATCAAAGGAACCAGGCCCAACACAAGCCAGCCCAGCCCAAAAGTTGAGCACCCTAATTCCCTTCGTCCTCTTAGTGCCGCACGCTACCCGAGGATCACGATCTATCTCCCTCTCTCAGACGCGCGACTTCCTTCTCCCTTCTCTCACGTTCTCACCTTCGCCGCCGAGCACCACCGTGTCCTGCTCACGGTCCAATTCGAACATCGCCGGCCATTGTTGCCTCGCCCACGTCCAGGAACGTCACCACGGCAATGGGCGAGCTCCTCGCACCGGATCTGAACCCCACCGCTACCGGAAGACTTCGCACCGTCGTTCCCTTCCAAGCTCGGCGAGCTCGTCCTTCTTCACCGGCCACGACGCGACGCGAGCCATACGTCCATCAAGACGACGCTGAAGCCACCGCCGGTGAGAACTGCATCGCGAATTAAACCTGGCTCGCCATCAAACCTCGCGCGAGCTCTTCGAGTCCAGATCTCGCTTCACTCCTCGCCGGGGTCAGGGAAGCGTTTCAGGTGAGCAAGCGTCGGCCGTCCCTTCCCCCGACCTTCTCTTCCATCCTCCGAGCTCACCGTCGACGTTCGCCGCCGCCGTGCCAGACGAGAACCTCGCCGGAGACCCAACCCTAGCAGCCTCTCCGTGCACGAACAAACAGGACAGGAGAAGTGGGCCTTGGGCCTGGGATGTGGCTGGGCCAGATTGGCCTTAGGCCATGACAAGCGGATCGGGCCAGATCCAGACGGGTCTTGGGCCCAGGCCAGGTCTCAGGTTTGGGTCTGGGCTCGGATCCGGGTCAACCCAGTGTCAAAGAAAACCTTTTAAAAATCAGATTTAATTAACTGAGTTAATCAATTCAAGGTGAGAAATTAAAGGACAAATTTGGATAACTCAGTGGACCTTTGGCAATTATCAGTATTGATTGGACATTTTCTTTGTCAAACCTAGACGGGACTTCGCCCGAGAACGAAGAACTTGGACCCGAGCTAGAAGAACGAAGATCACGCCGGAACCCGTGTGAAGAACGGAGTAGAGACTAACCGGCTTTACAGCAGAGTTTTAGAGGAAGACCACAAGGTAGGGAAAGTCCTAATTCCTCGAGTATTTCAATACTAGTATGCCTATTAGGTTAATAAAATCGGAAAGGTCCTAGAATTGCATATAGGATGCGAATCACTAGAATAAGCGTCTTTCGATTACTAATAACCGGACGAGTCTAGAAATGCATGATTAGGATGCAAATCACTAGTTAACTCGCTTTCAATACTTGGGAATTGATTTACTGGTAGAGAGGCCGTGATGAGCCCTCGGATTAGTTGTGTGTTAGGTTTACATGCTTGGTTGCTAGTCATTAGGATAATCAAGAGTCTAATGAAACTAGATTGAATACATGCATAGTGCTTGAATGATCGAATGCATGCTTGAATGTTTGAATGTTGAATTTGAATGCCTGAATCCTTGGTTGGTTGATTGAATGGTTGATCGAGTATGACTGGTTGTGCCGAGGAGGTACGATCAGGTGATCGATTGACCGGTGGAGAGCAAGTGGTAAGTAGCGGTGAGTGTAATTATGGGTATGAGTCTCGTGTAGTGTGTATTGACGAACGTGTGAATTTCTATGATTGGTTATGGACCCTGCGGGGCATTGTTTGAGTGATCCTGCGGGATATTGATTGTGGACCCTGCGTGGCATTGTTTGATAGATTCTACAGGATACTGGTTAGGGTACCCACACCGTTGAGGATTCCGGTGTGGGGATGGTTTATGGGAATGATTAATGGCGATTTGGTATGGTACCCCCACCGTTGAGGATTCCGGTGTGGGGAATGGTTTACCCTGCGGGGCGTTGGTTAATGATCCTGCGGGATATGGGTTATGGACCCTACGGGCATTGGTTAGTGATTCTGTGGGATATTGGTTATGGACCCTGCGGGGCATTGATAGGATGATCCTGCGGGATAATGATTATTGTTGACACGGTATGGTACCTACACCGTTGAGGAGTCCGGTGTAGGATGAGATAATGGTTATTGTTGATACGATATGGTACCTACACCGTTGAGGAGTCTGGTGTAGGAGGATAAAATGGTTACTTGAGATTCACCCGAGTGTGTGCGTCCTGCGGGAGCATTACCTCGGTTCCCGATGATCTATGGTCCTTTGGACCGAGGGACAATCCGACATAACACAAGGACTATTGTGGATCGGAGTATGGGATCCGACATGACACAAGAACCTAGTGTTCCGGATTATTGGGATTGAAGTTGTTAGCGTGATATTCACTTACTCTCATTTTAAGGGTTATCAAATACTTGCAATACTTTCCTTTTGATTTCTCATAATATCGTTACTCTTAAGAATTGAGTATTATTTCCTCTTTAGTCTTTTCATAGTATGTTATTGGTTAATGGTATTAACTGCATATTGTGCGACCGTGCTAAAACCCTTTTATTACTAAAATGAGGCTATCATGTTTATGACTTTCCGTACTGAGCGTAAGCTCACCCCTATCTGTTTTATCTGTTGTTTATACAGGCGTGATTGATGAGTATTGGGCTCGAAGCTCGGGAGCTTCCGGAGAGTCTGGGCTTGTTTAGAGACGTCTTGGTCATTGTATTGAACCTCATATTTTATTTGCTTATTCGGAGCTTGACTCTTATTACAGTTTCGGAAACCATTTTATCGAGTTATTTGATTGGGATTAAACTTTGAGGCTTACTATTGTTGAACGGTTGTGTTTTATGTTATTATTTTATTCTCAACTCAAGTCACGTCTCGAGTCCGGCCAAAACTGGATTTGGGGCGTGACAATTTGGTATCAGAGTCTGGTTTCATTTTGAAATTGTTTTCAAAACCTCGGACCGCACGTCAATTAGGTGGGTAGAGTTAGGTGGTCTAAGTCGTGAACTCAGTGACGCAGTTTGAGGCGTAGAGTTGGAACGACCCAAGTCTTGATCGTTTCAATGTTTAATTAAGTTGACTCTTTCATATATATACGATGGTTACATTACTTTATTGGTATCCTTGCCCTTTTGACTGTAAGTACAGTGATCGGTAAAGCCGAACGGTTGAGATCGGGATTGGATTAACGAGTAATGATCGAGTCGTTAAAAAAATTGGTTGTTGAGTAAATCATTTGCTAAGCTAAGAGTGTACTACGACTGTTTTGATATGTTCCTCTTCTCTGGGTGATTTTGTTAAGGTGTACCCACCTTCCGACTAGAAGTCGGTAAAGTGTGCTACGATTCTGAGATAAGGTGTACCTACCTTCCGACTAGGAGTCAGTAAAATGTGTTATGATTTCGTGTTAAGGTGTACCTGCCATCCGACTAGGAGTCGGTAAAACGTGCTATTGACAGTATTGAGGTGTGCCGACCATCCGACTAGAAGTCGGTAGAACGTGCTCAGATTTTGTAATAAGGTGTGCCTACCTTCCGACCGAGTGTCGGTAGAACGTGCAGTGATTCGATGATAAGGGGTGCCTACCTTCCGATAGAGTGTCGGTAAAACGTGCTATTGCCAGTGACAATGTGTGCCTACCTTCCGACAGAGTGTCGGTAAAACGAGCTATGAACCGTGGTAGGGTGCGCCTTCCCTCCGACCGAGTGTCAGTAAATAGTGCTATAGCCGTGAGGTCCGGCGTGCTAAGGGAGTTTGGTTATGTGTGGATTGCTACTGAATCATTGCGTGATCTCCATTGCTTCGCTTGTGTGGATAATTTGGAGGTCAATTGAATAAAGGGTAGAAACTTGGGTTGTACTGCGGTACTTTGCTGATAAGGTGTACTTGACAGAGCACGAGAACTCTTGAATTGTGTATTTTGATGGGCATCAGAACCTTGTGTACTGAATTGTGTATTTTGATGAGCATGAGAACTCGGTGTACCGAATGCCTTGTGAAATCGATTATTAATGGCCCCGCTTAAGCGGGTGGTTAGTGGAAAAGACGAATAGGTCATGCCGAAATTTCTGTAGAACTGAAATGTTTGCACTATCACGGGTTGACTCAGGGGCGCCATTGTAGTCGAGCGTGATGGTTGGATGTCAAGTTGTTACAATGAGATTCGGGGACGCCTGAATCAAGTTGTAACGACGCGAGATCGACATGAAAGTTTGAATAAAAGTTAAAGAGTGAGAACCTGTGGAAGGGAAATAAATGCTAAGTTTTGATGAATTTGATCGTGTTACGATGCTAGACCCCACTTATTGAAAGGAGACCCGGGCAATGGGTATGCATGTTGCCTTATGCTTTGTGTGAATTACTTGAGATTATTTACTCCTGTGGGAGTTGATTGATTGATTTGATTGAATCGCTGATTGTTGTTGTGAGACGCACAAGGTGCGAGATTCTTTGTCTATATAAATATCATATATGACTACTACGTATGATTATACAACTTACTATTGATCCAAGAGGGATCCATATGAAACGCACGAGAACGTCATGATATGATAAATCGAACCGATTGGGTTAAGCTGAGATATGAACCTATATGTTCTAAATGCGGTGAGTTTACGAGATGTCACGTGTTTATATCCTGAAGGGTACCAGGAGCCGCCCAGTTGTGGGCAGAGCCAGACACCAGTTGTTGGTCCGGTAGGGGCAGCGAGCGCCCAGGGTGCTGCTTCCTTAGAGCACTAGAGTTTTGAGAGTAGACCGGTAGGGTCACCACCTAGAGTTCCTCCAGTCGCAGAGCCGACTCAAGCGGCCCCTACTGATGGGGTGGTTCACGCAGTGTTAGCAGCGCTCAACATGAGACTGCAGCACTGGCACAAGAGTCTGTGCCTACTACCGACGCAGTCACTACCGAGATGCCAGGCCAGGTGGACAGTTACACGGCCCTGGCACTCAGGGATTTTCATAAGTTGAGTACACCAATCTATTCCGGGAATTCAGACCCCGAGGCAGTTGTAGTATGGTTGGAGCGGATTACGCACAAACTTAATACTTTTAGAGTATTCTGATATTCGTTGGAGAAAATTTTCCGCGACCTCCCAGCTGAGGGAGAAGCACGATATCGGTGGCAACATGTGCAGACCAGGGTTGGAAATGGCTTTCATCCGTTCAGCGGACTGTCCTTGGGACAGTATTTCCCTCAATCTGTTCGACACCAACAGTTTTTGGATCTGTGGTAGAAAGGGATGACCGTCTACGAGTATTAGACGAGGTTCACGTCCCTGTCTCGCTTCGCACCCGAGATGGTGCCGACCGAGGAGAGCCGCCGTAGGCGTTTTGAGAAGGGACTCAGTTCGTCTATCACGGATTGAGTCATTGCACTCAGGTCCGAGGACTATTCTGTACTAGTGGAACAAACACTAGCAGTAGAGAGACATTTTGGGAGACCGCCAAGGCGCGGAAGCCCAGGCCTAGGCCGAGTGACTTCCTGAGGCCGTCAGAGAGTCGCGATCCTAGGAGGCAGAGGACCTCAGGATTGTTTCAGCCACAAACCCAGTCTGGTGAGACATGACGGGTTAGAGCAGTATCGTCTGTTGACCTTGCCCCAGTGACATAATTTTGTCCTTGGTGCAGACCGTTGGAACATCTGGGCCGAGACTGCCCGTTGAGTGATGAATCTACACACCATTCCACAGGTCGGTCAACGAGAGCCGATAAGAGAACATGTTGCCGTAGCAGCAAATTCTTCCACCCCCATCAAGAGGAGGATCTCCGATGCAGCAGGGACGAGCGTACATGATTACCGGGCCCCGAGTTGAGGAACTTGATACCGATCTTGAGATCGCTTAGAGTACTTGATACCATTCACGGTTTGGATTTCGTGTCTGCGAACACTTGAGCATTACACTGGGTTGTATTAGGTTCGAACGAGTTTCAAACTATTCAGCCCACCGGTACTTTAAACACACCGACTAGAGGTATGGTAGTACCGACTGGTGTCAGTGGGAGTTGAAAGTGGAGTAACATACTTGGCCATACTGAAGGTTCTTTTCATTCTCCGATAGTGCGGATCGAATTTTAAGAACCGATTGTTGAAACAGCAAGCGTTCATCGAGTGCTATCAACAGCGAACGCCTAGCAGTGAAAGACTGCAGCCTTGACCAGTAAACGGCCCGACCGGTCACAGGGGATGACCGAGCTACGATAAATCAGAGTAGCGCAACAAAAGCGTGGTGGGCCCATACCCACAGGAGATGTAATCTACAATTTCTTCTACTCCCGCTACAAGATTTAAGTTATAAGATTTGAACCGTTGAGAAGATTTTGTTTCAAAATCCCTGTTAACGAGCGAAAGTTGCACGAGTGTGCGCCGTACGTGAGAAACTAGATCAAGGTGTGTTTCTTACGTTCTTTTCAGAAGGACTAATCGGTTTACCGCCAGTTCACACGGAACAAACGGATAAGACCGAGAGTTAATCAGACGACTTTCCCAGCGGAGAAGAATACGGAGAACGCGAGCCGAGTGCCAAGGCAGATCTCCATTAGCAAGAGAAGAACGAACGCTAACGTCCCGCGAGGACTAAGCATAACCATGAGGTTACGTCCTAGGAGTGAGAGCACCTCACGTTGAAATACAGCTACAGATAGCCGAGGGCGACTACCACAAGCTTCCAGGCCAGTAACAAGATGGCACCGAACGAGGAGTTGTGTGGTAGGTCGGATTTTGTGCCATGCATGGGCACAGGTAAAGTTTTGAGTTTTTCGAGGAACGATCGAAGGAACCGTGCTAGTTCCTGAACTGTTCAAATTATCGAGATCTCAGTACATGATGATTGCTCCTTAAGTAGTGACTTGGGTGGACTTGACTATAAGTCGTTTTGATCAATAGCTCATGAACGAGCGTCTACGATATAAGGAATACCATCGGGTGGGGATAACCTTTGACAATCGATCTTGGATCGTGTTTCGCGATCGAGTATAATTATCGTACATTTAGTTTGGTGTCTTGAAGGACGCCTAATTTCGACCAAGTGTCAGTGCAAGGTTCTATCGGTCCGTGTTGTTGTACGTCGTTCGTCCGACTAGATGTCGGTAGAGTTCATGGTGGTACTGAACCATGCACCAGTTTTGAGAACTGTTGACTCATTGATATGATGATTTGGGTGAGACAAATTGTGATGTGTTTTGGTCAGGTGTTGAGAACTGGTATCGATGTCAAGAGAAATACCGCGAGTTGGATAACACTCCCGATTGAGCACAGTTAGGTGCTGATGGCTTACCGTGAGTTCGGTTTGTGATGCTTGATGTGTGACTGACCCGTATCAGGTTGAGAGTCGTGATAAGGTTTAACCGTTGTGACATGCTGCACACGTGTGGCATGCTTAGTATGACAGAAGGTTTTGGTTAAGTTACATTTTGAGGCATGCCGCATTTCGACTATATGGCGGTACATTGTACCATTTACTCGATTGAGGTACGTCTACCTTTCCACGAGATGTGATGAAACGAGCGTTTGTTCCAAACCCCGCAGCGGTTATGAGAACCTTGATTGGATGATTGCATTCGTGTGTTACTTGCTCGTCTTGTGTGTGATAGGTCGAGACATGACCTTATTGATGTTTCAGTGTGAACTATTCTTATAACGATTACTACAGAGAAACTGAAAAGTACATCTGCGGATGGCTCCGTTCTTGCTCGACTTTCGGGGTATTCCGATAAGACGCCCATACCGACGGAAAATTCCGGTATGGCATGTCTGAACCGAGGACGTTCTATCTAGTGTGATACCGGTACCATTGAGGATTCTGATGAAAGGAATCTATATCGAGGTCGTTTGTGACGGTTCGCTGTCTACACTAACGTTGGAGTTCGTTTTAGTTTGCCAAGATTATTATCTGGCATTCCTCAGTGACTGAGGGACAATCGACTTGTTGTGGTTGGTCTTGACTTGATAGTGTTTGAGTTATGTTGTGGTTAGTCCCGGTAACGGTTGTTGGGACGCTCTGCAAGTCGAATAGAGTCGGAACCACACGCAAGCATTACTTCACAATTTCCTCCTTAGCAACCGTTACCTGAGGTTCTTGAGCATGTGAGTGTCATACGGCTTATGTTTTGCTCGGATTTTCTTTGAGTTGGTGTGAGTTACAGTTGCTGATCACATGTTTCTGAGGTAAACCCGAAGACGGACTTTTGAGGTTCAACCGCGATGGAGGCAAGTGGCCCCGCAGATTATCGTACGTTTGAGATCTTCAGGCAGAACTAGAGCCGTTGCCTAGCAACTTCCACACCTTCCCAAACTGCGGAAGTACACCGCGGATCCCTCACTTGTGAGTCTTGAGCAGGACGTTCCCTGAGATAGGATCAAGAGGAGCGCGTTCGTTTTAAATTTCGGGGACGAAATTCCTTTAAGGGGTAGACTGTAAAGACCGGAAATTTTATTGGTATTTTTAAACGTGTTGGAATGTCGAGGGTCGAGAACGGGTTTATATTTTGGAATCCAAAAAAAAAGAAAAAAAAGAGGGGAATTAGAAGCGGTTTTTAGGCCAGGCTGACCTGGGCCCAGTCAGAGGATCCAGGCCCAACACAAGCCAGCACAGCCCAAAAGTTGAGCAACCCTAATTCCCTTCGTCTTCTTAGTGTCGCACGCTACCTGAGGATCGCGATCTCTCTCCCTCTCTCAGACGCGCGACTTCCTTCTCCCTTCTCTCACGTTCTCACCTTCGCCGCCGAGCACCACCGTGTCCTGCTCACGGTCCAATTCGAACATCGCCGGCCATTGTGGCCTCGCCCACGTCCAGGAACGTCACCACGGCAATGGGCGAGCTCCTCGCACCGGATCTGAACCCCACCGCTACCGGAAGACTTTGCACCGTCGTTCCCTTCCAAGCTCGGCGAGCTCGTCCTTCTTCACCGGCCACGACGCGACGCGAGCCATACCTCCATCAAGACGACGCTGAAGCCACCGCCGGTGAGAACTGCATCGCGAATTAAACCTGGCTCGCCATCAAACCTCGCGCGAGCTCTTCGAGTCCAGATCTCGCTTCACTCCTCGCCGGGGTCAAGGAAGCGTTTCAGGTGAGCAAGCGTCGGCCGTCCCTTCCCCCGACCTTCTCTTCCATCCTCCGAGCTCACCGTCGACGTTCGCCACCGCCGTGCCAGACGAGAACCTCGCCGGAGACCCAACCCCAGCAGCCTCTCCGTGCACGAACAAACAGGACAGGAGAAGTGGGCCTTGGGCCTGGGACGTGGCTGGGCCAGATTGGCCTTAGGCCATGACAAGCGGATTGGGCCAGATCCAGACGGGTCTTGGGCCCAGGCCAGGTCTCAGGTTTGGGTCTGGGCTCGGGTCCGGGCTCGGATCCGGGTCAACCCAGTGTCAAAGAAAACCTTTTAAAAATCAGATTTAATTAACTGAGTTAATCGATTCAAGGTGAGAAATTAAAGGACAAATTTGGATAAATCAGTGGACCTTTGGCAATTATCAGTATTGATTGGACATTTTCTTTGTCAAACCTAGACGGGACTTCGCCCGAGAACGAAGAACTTGGACCCGAGCTAGAAGAACGAAAATCACGCCGGAACCCGTGTGAAGAACGGAGTAGAGACTAACCGGCTTTACAGCAGAGTTTTAGAGGAAGACCACAAGGTAGGGAAAGTCCTAATTCCTCGAGTATTTCAATACTAGTATGCCTATTAGGTTAATAAAATCGGAAAGGTCCTAGAATTGCATATAGGATGTGAATCACTAGAATAAGTGTCTTTCGATTACTAATAATCGGACGAGTCTAGAAATGCATGATTAGGATGCAAATCACTAGTTAACTCGCTTTTAATACTTGGGAATTCATTTACTAGTAGAGAGGTCGTGATGAGCCCTCGGATTAGTAGTGTGTTAGGTTCACATGATTGGTTGCTAGTCATTAGGATAATCAAGAGTCTAATGAAACTATATTGAATACATGCATGAGCGCTTGAATGATCGAATGCATGCTTGAATGTTTGAATGTTGAATTTGAATGCCTGAATCCTTGGTTGGTTGATTGAATGCCTAAGAGACTGAATGGTTAATCAAGTATGACTGGTTGTGCCGAGGAGGTACGATCAGGTAATCGATTGACCGGTAGAGAGCAAGTGGTAAGTAGTGGTGAGTGTAATTATGGGTATGAGTCCCGTGTAGTGTGTATTGACGAACGTGTGAATTTATATGATTGGTTATGGACCCTGCGGGGCATTGTTTGAGTGATCCTGCGGGATATTGATTGTGGACCCTGCGTGGCATTGTTTGATAGATTCTACAGGATACTGGTTAGGGTACCCACACCGTTGAGGATTCCGGTGTGGGGATGGTTTATGGGAATTATTAATGGCGATTTGGTATGGTACCCCCACCGTTGAGGATTCCGGTCTGGGGAATGGTTTACCCTGCGGGGCGTTGGTTAATGATCCTGCGGGATATGGGTTATGGACCCTACGGGCATTGGTTAGTGATTCTGCGGGATATTGGTTATGGACCCTGCGGGGCATTGATAGGATGATCCTGCGGGATAATGATTATTGTTGACACGGTATGGTACCTACACCGTTGAGGAGTCCGGTGTAGGATGAGATAATGGTTATTGTTGATACGGTATGGTACCTACACCGTTGAGGAGTCTGGTGTAGGAGGATAAAATGGTTACTTGAGATTCACCCGAGTGTGTGCGTCCTGCGGGAGCATTACCTCGGTTCCCGATGATCTATGGTCCTTTGGACCGAGGGACAATCCGACATAACACAAGGACTATTGTGGATCGGAGTATGGGATCCGACATGACACAAGAACCTAGTATTCCGGAGTATTGGGATTGAAGTTGTTAGCGTGATACTCACTTACTCTCATTTTAAGGGTTATCAAATACTTGCAGTACTTTCCTTTTGATTTCTCATAATACTGTTACTCTTAAGAATTGAGTATTATTTCCTCTTTAGTCTTTTCATAGTATGTTATTGGTTAATGGTATTAACTGCATATTGTGCGACCGTGCTAAAACCCTTTTATTACTAAAATGAGGCTATCATGTTTATGATTTTCCCTACTGAGCGTAAGCTCACCCCTATCTGTTTTATCTGTTGTTTATACAGGCGTGATTGATGAGTATTGGGCTCGAAGCTCGGGAGCTTCCGGAGAGTCTGAGCTTGTTTAGAGACGTCTTGGTCATTGTATTGAACCTCATATTTTATTTGCTTATTCGGAGCTTGACTCTTATTACAGTTTCGGAAACCATTTTATCGAGTTATTTGATTGGGATTAAACTTTGAGGCTTACTATTGTTAGACGGTTGCGTTTTATGTTATTATTTTATTCTCAACTCAAGTCACGTCTCGAGTCCGGCCAAAACTGGATTTGGGGCGTGACAATTTAGTATCAGAGACTGGTTTCATTTTGAAATTGTTTTCAAAACCTCGGACCGCACGTCAATTAGGTGAGTAGAGTTAGGTGGTCTAAGTCGTGAACTCAGTGACGCAATTTGAGGCATAGAGTTGGAACGACCCATGTCTTGATCGTTTCAATGTTTAATTAAGTTGACTCTTTCATATATATACGATGGTTACATTACTTTATTGGTATCCTTGCCCTTTTGACTGTAAGTACAGTGATCGGTGAAGCCGAACGGTTGAGATCGGGATTGGATTAACGAGTAATGATCGAGTCGTTAAAAAAATTGGTTGTTGAGTAAATCATTTGCTAAGCTAAGAGTGTACTACGACTGTTTTGATATGTTCCTCTTCTCTGGGTGATTTTGTTAAGGTGTACCCACCTTCCGACTAGAAGTCGGTAAGGTGTGCTACGATTTTGAGATAAGGTGTACCTACCTTCCGACTAGGAGTCAGTAAAATGTGCTATGATTCCGTGTTAAGGTGTACCTACCATCCAACTAGGAGTCGGTAAAACGTGCTATTGACAGTATTGAGGTGTGCCGACCATCCAACTAGAAGTTGGTAGAACGTGCTCAGATTTTGTAATAAGGTGTGCCTACCTTCCGACCGAGTGTCGGTAGAACGTGCAGTGATTCGATGATAAGGGGTTCCTACCTTCCGATAGAGTGTCGGTAAAACGTGTTATTGCCAGTGACAAGGTGTACCTACCTTCCGACAGAGTGTCGGTAAAACGAGCTATGAACCGTGGTAGGGTGCGCCTTCCCTCCGACCGAGTGTCGGTAAATAGTGCTATAGCCGTGAGGTCCGGCGTGCTAAGGGAGTTTGGTTATGTGTGGATTGCTACTGAATCATTGCGTGATCGCCATTGCTTCCCTTGTGTGGATAATTTGGAGGTCAATTGAATAAAGGGTAGAAACTTGGGTGGTACTGCGGTACTTTGCTGATAAGGTGTACTTGACAGAGCACGAGAACTCTTGAATTGTGTATTTTGATGGGCATGAGAACCCTTTGTACTGAATTGTGTATTTTGATGAGCATGAGAACTCGGTGTACCGAATGCCTTGTGAAATCGATTATTAATGGTCCCGCTTAAGCGGGTGGTTAGTGGAAAATACGAATAGGTCATGCCGAAATTTCTGTAGAACTGAAATGTTTGCACTATCATGGGTAAACTCAGGGGCGCCACTGTAGTCGAGCGTGATGGTTGGATGTCAAGTTGTTACAATGAGATTCGGGGACGCCTGAATCAAGTTGTAACGACGCGAGATCGACATGAAAGTTTGAATAAAAGAATCCTCTTGGGCCAGCGTGTGGGCCTTTCCCGATGATGAAATAGGCCCAGAGAGTCCACTTGGCAGGCTCAGCCCGTCCAGGACAAAAAGAGTTGCCTGATTGTGTCCAAGCCCACCAATACTGGATCCTTGGCCCAAGACACTATGAGGCCCAACCTCAAGCCCACACAGACGTGCACTGTTCAACGCTAGAGATTCAGACGCGTTCGGAGTCTCTGTTTCAGATGCGATCGGAATTAACGGGATCGGATCAGGAACAACATGGAAATCTATCCCTTGATTCGAATTCAAACAAGGAAACAAACTTCCTGAATTCAAGGACACGATTCCCGTAACGGGGGTAAGGCATCCAGGTCGAGGAAGCTCGCCCGGTTCCGGCACGGGCTCCGACACGATTGGCGCCGGAGTGACCTGATGCTCGGCGATCCCTTCAGGACACACCAGCTCAACACCCTCCTACCGACCACGGTCACCGGAGCTATGAACGTCGACGTCCCGCAGAACAGAGTCAATGCTCTATTTCACAAAGTCGGTACTCTGTTTCACGTTCCCGCCTGAAATAGTCGCCGGAGGACTTAAACGACGTCGAGAAAATGCTACAAACAGTATATGCCCATTCACATTAGCCCCATTTAAGGTCTCGAACGCCTTATGCGCAGCGAGGGACGTCGTGAATCGGACAAAACCGAAGAACAATCTTGTCTTGTTTGCTCTCTTCAGCAACGAGAAGGAAGCAATTTCTCCGAACAATGACAGCTTCTCTCTAAACCAAGCTTCCGAAGAGGGGTACGGTAAGTTACGAACATACAATTCCATATCACTAACCTCGTATCGAACCGGATGTCTTCGTCGGCTACCCACGGCATCCGAGCGAGATCCGGCAGACTCCCCCTCCTTGGAACCAGCATTCGGAGGAGCAGAGGTCGGACCTGTGGCAGCATCAATTGAGTTTGAAACCTGCCTTCCCGTCCCTTTCGCCAGACGAGGCTTGCCTCGGCGACACACCTCTCGCTGCTCCCCCACTCCCTTGTCCGACTGCTCACCACCACTCTTGACCGGACGGATAGTCTGAGTACAGATAGAGCGATACTTCTTATACAGGGACAACAAACCTGAACAAAACGAGTAGAACTCCTCCAGATTCGAAGCTCCATGAGGGCGTTGGAAAGAGAGCGTTTTGCTTTCATGAATAATTGTATTGAGTTACTAAACTTGAAACTTACAATGTTCGTACTTAGTGACAGACACCTTGCTTAAAACAATATGGAATCAACAATAAAAACAAACAAGAACAAAAGAACACACACGTTTGTTATCCAGTTCGGTCCAATATCACCTACATCTAGGGGAACTCTGCCAATGGAAATGTTTCACTATTTTGTAATCAATCAGAACATACAAGTTTTAGATCATCCTAGATCAAACCTTATGTTATTATTACGAGTGCAAACATATCTCAGGGACTCCCCCTGAATTCGAAATCCTCTCTCGATTTCACTCTTCGAGCTCTTGCTTGTCTTAGTTCAACCTTTTGTTCTATAGAGGTTCTTTGCGAGTCTTCAATCACAACCCGATCAAACTAATCACTCATTCTGTGATGAATAGTGTTTGAGAACAAATATGTTGTTCTATGTTAAACACATTCAACCTCCCAACACGCTATTCCAACACGCTCAGGAGCTTTGAAGCTTTAAACAAAGAACAATGCACAATAGTCAATAATGACAATAATGATCGGGACGGAGCTAAGGGTATCACTTGGCCTTTTATAGCCCCATTCCATTCGAATCGTGTTTCCCTAGGGTTTCCTTAAACCTTAGAGTCGCGATCTAGATCAATCTCCAAATTTCCATATACTTGAACAATTCCTAAATAGAACTGATCTTGTAGAGTAGATGTATCTTCAAATTAGGAAACTCAGAAACCGCACAGGATGTCGGGCAGCATTCGATCTGACATCTTTTCTATCTTTGCTGACAGACATCTAAAACACCATCTTTCTTGACAACTAAATAATCAATCTAGATGTAACAACAATCCCCCCCTTCTTTGGCTATTTTTGCAGGTAAGCACTCCATACTTTTCACACTAAGGGGATAACATAAACTAGAAGAAAAAAATCTTCACTTTAGCATGCTTTGATCGTATACTCGCTTGTACAACTAAACTATTCTCTCATATTCACTATACTTACTTAATTGAGGAAATGAGAGAAAGCAGTGGAGCGGAACAGGAAGTGCATCATGCGTCGGAAGAAGATCTCGAAGCGACATGTAGGGCCTCTTGTCCATCACCCCTTTATAGGGATGTGCTGGTGGAAGGGAGAAAGGTTCAAAGATTGGCTTCTCAGTTAGTTTCGTCACAGAGGAAGGATAAGGTGGTATCCTTGAATCCAACAAGGACGATGATCTCAAAGAAGGAACAAGAAAGCTTTCAGCTCTTCGTGAGTGGCATACCGAACCGAGCAAAGGAGATTTGGATGATTAAGACTTTTGAAGAGTTTAGTAGAGTGGTAAGAGGATATCTCAGTCCTAGGACGAACCAAAGAGGCAATCGATTTGGCTTCATCAACACCAGATCAAGACATGAGGCGGAAGAGATGATTCGAAACCTTAATGGGGTTGTTTTCAGTGGAAATAAAATGTTGGTGGCGATGGAAAGATCTGAAGGTATTCGTAGAAGAAACAAAATAGAGACTAAAAAGAATCGGGTACATACTCTGGCACTGGGCAGAACAGAGACAAAGGATTATAGAGTTATGGCGGGACATTACGTAACTGAAAAAAAGCATATGTTAAAGGAAGGAGTCTTGGGGGTGTCCCATAGCAACTTTGCGGCCAAATCATCACGGATGTGATGGCTTGTAAAGAATTTTTCGATGTGGATGTGAGATCCTCGGAAACAAGGTCTTTTTGCTCACCGGTTCAGACACGGAGTTCGTCGTGGCAATGCAGGACACAAAGTGGAGATGGTTTGAACGACGGTTTCAAATCCTAGAGGGAGATGCATCGTTTTTAATGGAAGGAGGTTTATTTCAATGGATATCGGTGGAGGGAGACAAACGGAATTGGAAGTGGAAGTGGTATCGGAGACAGTAGTGCCGATCAAATTGATGCCGAATTTGATTGCCTAGAAGGGGAGATATTTACGGAAACTTTTGAGACTGATTCTGGCCCACAATCAAAGGAAGATTTCGATCCTCAATCTTTTGAAAGCGATCATGAAACGCAAAATCTAAGGAGTTTTCAAAAACCCTTCCTATTCTTCGGAAATGACGATCACCTTATTGGGTCAGGCCACTTCTGGTCTTACGTTTGAAGTGGAGAAGAGAAAGTATTGTTCGACAACTACTTCCTTGCGTAAGCCGCAAGGAAGGAGGGGCAGACTCAAAGCTAACAAAGCAGAAACAGTTTCGTAACAAACTAGAGCAAGGTCCTGCACCCTAGTCAAAATCTTGGAGAAGAACAAAAAAGTATGGGAATGTGTCCAAAGAGTGGGTATCAAAGCTATGGTCTCAGGTGAGCTTGTCATAGATCAATTTGAAAACTTAGATGTGGAGGTATCACAAAAGGGTCTATCAGATTGCAAAAGGGGCAGTGATTATGAAAGGGAGTGGGTGGAAGTGTGATCGGCACATACGGAGGTGCCGAAGCTATAAACCAATAACAAAGGATGAAACTCATCTCATAGAATGTGAATGGAGAAAGTTCTCCTGATAGGGGGAGAAATATTAGGAGTGTAGTGGTGAAAGAGAAACTGAAGTGCGTTTTTCTTTAGGAAACAATTTTGGTTGTCTTGAGTGTTAGACTATATATAGTTGCTTGTATTTCAATTTTGTTAGAACACTTATGTATAGGTATTTTGATTAAGCTTGGAATCTATCATTGTACCTTATAACATCAATGAATCAAACATGAAACCCTCAAGGGGAATTTATCAATTTCATGGTATCAGAGGTTGATTCCTCACAGACCCGAGTTCAAACCCCACTCTCTACAAAAATGACTAATTTCTTATCAATTTATTAAATTTGCCTCAAATGGGCCAGCCCTTATCCTTATTCTAAATGGGCTCTTCTCCTCTCCTAATAATTCACCTCCAAAACCCATAGACGACCTTGTTCATGAGGACGCGTGTTAGAATATAACTATAATTGGGCCCTCAACTATCAGCTTAAGCTTTTAGTTGAGTTGGTTCTCTAATAACATATGATGATAAATCATTGTTTGTTTTGTCAAACTTAACTAATGAGATAACTAAATGATAATTTAATATATAAGATCATGTGTTGCGGTGCATCGCTAATTCATTTTGTAGTTGGTTAATTGGTTTTTAAATTTGTTAAATTAGTCTGTCGATGTGGTATGACCATGTAGTAGTGAAACTCCAATTATTTATCATATTATGTTAATTATGTTATTTGTCTTAAGAGGAGAAATCTAATACAAACCATGTCTTAACCTAAAAACCGTGAGAACCAATCTAAGTCATCTATTTTAAGAATGGAGGGATGTGATACAATTGTGTTGACTGTAAAAAAAAACAGCACTTTTTAGTAAGTGAGAATGACTTTTTAGTGAAACTATCATTTTTTTTTACCAATTCACTAATTTAATTTTTCCCGCTTCGTTTGAACTCCGATTGGCTTCAAACTTGCACCAGTAGTTTTGTTTTTTCAAGGGCTTTCTATCAAGATCACTCATGAATATATTTTGAAGCACGAATTTTTTATATTTCGGGACTGATTTTAAAAAAAATTATACATAGGTAATTTTTATCAACGTTTTGCTCTGGTTTTATCAACACTTTTACACTGTTTTTATCAACACTTTACACTGGTTTTATCACCTCATTTCCAAAACTGATCATGATTTTATCACATCATCACGTGCTTTTTATGAACACTAGTTTTATCAACACCAAACACTAGGTTTATCATTAAATTATGTGTGTTTTATCACCCCCATCACATGTTTTTTTTAAAGCACGAGAAAAAAAGAATTATTTCGTGGCTGATTTAAAAAAAAAATTATATCCGGGTAATTTTTATCAACACTTTACATTGTTTTTTATCAACACTTTACACTGGTTTTATCAACACTGAACACTAGTTTTATCACCTCCTTTTCTAAAACCGAACATGATTTTTATCACCTCGTCACGTGTTTTTATGAACACTAGTTTTATCAACACTAAACAGTATGTTTATCATTAAATTACATCTGTTTTTATCACTCCATCACATTTTTTTATCAACGCTAAACTCTAGTTTATCACACTTATTATCAACATTGAACATGGTTTTTATCACCTCATTATTTGTTTTTTTATCACCTCGGTACATGTTTTTATCAACATTTAGCACTAGTTTGATACCTTCGATATAAAACATTTATTAGTGAAGATTTATCAACGCTCAACATTATTTTTATCACCCCGATATAACTTTTTATTTTTCGTTCTTCAAAATATATTCATGATTGATCTTGATTTAAAGCCCTTGAAAAAATAAAATATTGGCGCAAGTTTGAAGCTAATCGGAGTTCAAACGAATCGGAAAATATTAAATTAGTGAATTAGTGAAGAAAAAAATGGACACTTGTCCACATGACACCATGCTATTACAATTATGCCCTTGCTTGTGTGAGAAAGGATGAAAGTGGCGTGAATTTGGGGTGATGATGTGGCATCATGGTCAATGTTGGATCTTAGGTGTGTGTGACTAGGATTGGTTCTCACGGTTTTTAGGTTAAGAGTGGTTTGTAGCCGATTTCACCTCTTTGTCTTAAATCTATTTTTGTATCTGGTTTAATACCCGATATGACCGATATTCTCATTATTTTGTCATTTTTTGAAATTAAATAACAATAAACTTAATAAACATAAAACACCATCAATAGGAAATATTACATAAAACTTCATATTAAAAAATAATATTAAAGACCAAAACATATTTTAAAATTAACGGTCTTGCTGATATGAGCAATAAACATTAAGCTTACTCGACAAAACACTTAACGAACGAGGTGGTGACCACTTGTACCAACTATCGGAACACCTTTCAGATTAGGAGTATCCCCAATTTTCTTCTAACGAGAAGGAATCTTCATGGTGCGGTCTTATTTCTCCTTTCCCCAAATGTGCTTCTTCATGACATGAAGGTGTTTTTTGGTCCACCTCTTCTGAACCAAAGTGGTCTGGTTGTACTTCTTCGTCAAAAGGAGGTAACTAGAATGTGTCTTTCGGTAGCTCATCCACATGTGTCGACGGCTCCACCCCGTCCTCTTCCGCTTGAGGTGAAGGGTACATTTCTTCGAGGATGTAGTGAGGCAGGGTGGGAACAGGTGGTGGTGACCAGTGCATTGCATTCAAGTGTCCTTTCTGTTGGATGAGTCACACATCCAATAACCTCCACCCATGACTTATCAAGTACCAACGTTGGATGACTTAGATTGTAGAGTGTGGGATTAGGGAGAAGTGTGAACATATGGAGGAGGTTTATACATAGAGGTTGGAGCTTGAGTATAATCATTTTTTAATAAAAGAATATACTATTTCGTAGAGTGTGCCCAACATTTATAACAATGATAATAATACTCATATGAATTGCAAAACAATACCACGTCGAAATATTACTCCAACATCGGTAAACACATCGAAGAACAACAACTAAAACAAAATACAAACAATAACAACAATCGGGGTTGAAGTATTCCTAAATGTGCCAGATACGAGCAGATATGGTGATGTGTGTTGAAGAATTCTGAATGCTTGATCCACACCATTTCTCGCACCTTCTTGATTTCAGGCGAACATCTTGTCTTTAGTTGTTAGCAGCCTCGATATGATTTTCACAAACCTAGATCATATAGGATAAATTTCATCAACCAAATAATAAGGTTAGTTGTAGGTCGCGCGGGATAGGGGGGGGGGGGAGGTCTTCGCCTCTTAGCATTTCGGTGACCAAATTTGAATCATTCAATGTAACTATGTTATTGTTCGACTCAACCATGTCGAAGAAGGTATGCCAAATCCCACTGATCATGTGATGTCACTACTTCAAGTAAGCAATCAAGGTTCCCCGATCTTGCCTAGGAAATTGTGCCCCTTGCCCTGAACAAGTAACCTCGCTACGTTAATTACATTTGACTACCTCATATACTATTGAGCGAATTGGTTGTTCACATCACAACAACATCGCTTCATGCATTGAAGGACGATCGATGCACCCAACACCCCACGGAAGCCCAACCTTTGTTGGAAATAGTCATCCTAGTACACCACTGCTTCCATCATGCACCAAAAAAGTATGCGCCTAATTCGGAACTAACGTCAGAACATAGCTTCGATGTAAATGGGACATTCAAAAAAATAATCTTGCATGAGTCGTTCACTGCCTTCCTCACACCTTCTATCGATGACCATACGTCGGTCTTCCCGTATCATATGTCTCATCTCTTGGTCTTTCGCATCTTCGACCATGGCACATATTGTGCTTGCATGTCCTTTCAGATTTTTTCCATTACTCGCTCGTATGCACTGGGAGCCATAACAAGCTAACTTTTTTACCAACAAACTTGTATAGTACAATGACAATTTTGAACTTGTTTGAGAAGCAACTACATGAAAATGGTGAAATTTATAGGCAAAATCCGTTAATGAAAAAATTGAAGAAATAAACATTTAAACCTCACGAACTCGACACAATAATAGCAATGATTAGGTCAACTGGTCAAAAGTTTGCACCAAATCACCACGCGTCGCCACGAGAATTACGGATGAAACACGACGTGACTACTTGGTCGCGTCGTCTCAGCGTTTCACAGAGTCGTCGAGATTTGCGAGTCGTTTTGACGCTACACCATTAAATGAAACTCTAAACTTCGTAATCGTACGCCTAACAACAATGTTGATTGAGGTGGATGACAAAATCATCAAGTTCAAGGATAACACTAATCAACATTGACCTCTAAACGACTTTTTTTAGAATAAGAAATGACTTTCATTAATTATGGGAAAAAGCCATTACAACTTTCAGGTGCCTTAAAAAGGATAGTGATCCAATAACTCTCAGAAATAGCCGTTCTAATAAGATCCAGTTATAGCACTCGTAACTTATACATAAACATAAACTGAAATAGAAAAGTAATTCAAAACTAAAACATAAATTAAAACCAAAACTAGAACAGAAAATAAAACCAAAGGGTGTCAATTGCCAGAAATAACTCAAGGTAAGACATAAACGCTGCTTGGTCCCTTCTCTCCAAGAGTTCGTTTTGAATGAGCTACCAAGATTGAACCTGACAGTCTGGCTGGGAGTGACGGTATGATTCAGGAACCCCTCTTGGTAAAAACTCTGAATCATTTCTTACTCATCGGGCTTGACGAGGCTGCATAGTAGTCCTCGCCTGATTCGTTTGATTTATTCCGATTATATCGCCGGTCGTGTCCCTGCTCGAGACGTGAGAGACTAACACAGAGAATATAAGCATTACCGCAACATAAAATCGCGGATCATCACCGATGCACCATCCTTCTATTACAACAATACCGGATTACGGATGTGCATAAGAGAACACCACTTAATTAATGATACTTTAAAGTTTAAGGTAACGATAACAAATTGTTTTAAATCAATAAAAAATTAGAATTAAATTAATGGTTAAAAGTAGTAAAAAAGAGCCTGTCATTACTCTTGATTTATCTCATCAAATCAAACATCAATAAGAAACATTTAACGAGAGGAGTTTCCCTTTTTCTTTTTATATCGACCACAAGAAAGAACCGTCTGTTACAGAAGGCACACTTGTCCAACAAAAACAATACACGTACTGAAGAAGAGACATTTCATTTCGATCAAACGTCACTCCTTACACATGGGATCATCGATCTTGCCTGTGACACAGTCTCAGTCACCTGCCTGTCACTCGCTGTACGTTGTTTCATTTTTTTCTAATAAAAGAACTTTGTCGAACTCGTACGGAATATCCGTTGAAGCAAAAACTCATCGTTGCGAGAAAATGCTTTTGGATCAGATTTGGGTTTTCGTTGATTTATAAAATATACGCGATGGGGTTGAGAGAGCAATGATTTTGTTTCTGAAAAAGAGACAATAATTGGATTTGTATTTTCGCGGTTTTTAATTCTCTGATTTTATTTTATTTTCGATTTGATTTTTAAGTTTAATGTTCCGAATCTGACACCATGAGGAAGAAGCTCGACACCCGCTTTCCTGCTGTAAGTTCTCTCCTTTCACCCTCGGTTTGCTTGTTTGTTTCCTCAGAAACTTTAGGTATTGAGAAATTCTTTTGATAATTTGGTTCCGTTTTTTTATGGGTCGATAATTGGTTGATTTGGGTCGACAATTGGTCGATTTAGGATATATTTCGTGTTTGTGAATCAGGCCGATTATGAATATCTGGGTTGAATTTAGATTGGTATTTTAAATTTGGGGTATTTGTAGGATGTGTGATGCGGGTCTTGCTTTGTCTCTGGATAGAATTGTTTTGTTCGCCATGATTTTATTGATATGTACCTAATTCAGCTGATGGGTATTTTGTTTTTTGCTTTTTTTTTTTCCAAATGTTTTCTCAGTCAACTTCATTCATATTTTTGGGTTGATTTCTTTTTTGATGTTTAATTCAGTGTTGTAATTTCCCCTCTCCATGATTGTGATTCGGATTTGAGGGCATATATGACGCCATGTATGTTTTGCTTTGCCTTTTACTCATGATTGTTTTTCTCTTCATCTGCTGCTCTCTCACTCTTTCAGCTTTCAAGCTGCCAAGTTGTTGATTTGGGTATATGGGTGGGGACTATGAAGCCAACTCAAAGCTTTTTGACCTTAATTTTCTATAGATTCAGAGGCATCTTGCATCAGTCGTCTTTGATGAGCTTGTGTTTTGGGTTATGGTCTTTGTTTGCTATTTGTTCGACGGGAATGTTCTAGTTCTGAGATGTAATGGTTTCGTTTCATTAATGAAGACGTAATACATTCTTTTGGATTTATTATATCATTCAGCCTAGGCATGGGAATGATATGAAGTGAGGAATGAGTACAAGTTTGTGAATCTTGTGGTTTGCTTCCATCAGAAATTAAGCACCAGAGTTTGCTTAGTGTTTGCAATTTAAAAGGTTTTACTTGCAGGCTAGGATTAAAAAGATAATGCAAGCTGACGAGGATGTTGGGAAGATTGCATTGGCAGTGCCTGTTTTAGTTTGTGAGTTGTCGTGACAGTGTATACCGTAATGTTTTGTTTTTACAATTTGGATTTGTGTTTCACTCATACTGTTTTTTGATATCATTTGCAGCTAAAGCATTGGAATTATTTCTTCAAGACCTTTGTGACCGTACGTATGAGATAACCCTTCAGAGAGGAGCAAAAACCATGAATTCATTGCACTTGTAAGTGAAGAACTTGGAAGTATATGATTTAACTGTGAGATAGCATGCAGTTCATCCAAAGCTTGAACATATGCTTCTGTGTTTGGGCCTGCTGTCTTACAGGCTTGATAACTATGTGAACAGCTTAGCAATCTGTTTCTGTCTCTAGATCCCACCCTTATCCTCGATCAAACTAAAAGCAAATTAATGTTTGAGACTTGTCATTTCCAAGATTCTATTTATAGAACATGTCATAAGAATCTTGTTTTAAAATGAATAATGATTTTTTAGAATTCCCTTCTCATAATTTGAACTAACAATAAGAGGTTTGTGGCGTGTACGTTTCAACTTGTATTTTTTATCTGGCTATCTTGGCTCAACTTTTCTCAACCCTGTGTTTCTTTAAGTTATGTTATTATGCTGTTCCCTTGTTGTCACCACTTGTACCATTTATTTCACCCCGCCAAAATTTCATTCTGTACTGACTAATAAATCTCTCTGAACTGCAGAAAACATTGTGTACAAAGCTATAATGTGTTTGATTTCCTGAGAGATGTTGTAGGCAAGGTTCCTGACTATGGGCATGGTCATTCGGATGCTAGTGCCGAGGATCGGACCATTCCAAAAAGAAGGTTTGGAAATTGTTAATTCAGTTCTCTTTTGTTTTTATGTTTTGTTCTCAACTGAATATGTTAGGCGACATTTTGTCCTCTACCAGGAAAGCTCCAGGTGATGAGTACCACCATGACAGTGATGAAGAGTCTAAGAGAAGCAGGATGGTAAATTCCTCCCCTTCCCATTTCAGTGATGATTAGATTCTGTTTGTAGCATATATTGTGTTTTGTCCTTCATCACCTACCTAAGTTGATTCTTGTAGAATTCAGTCCACATATTTTGTTCTTCAAATAAGAATGTTTTGATTCTTGAGATGTCTCAACAAATTTATATGTTGAAGCTGTGTAGAACGAGGGGTAAACTTGGATATAATGCTTCTGTTCTAGCTACTGATATGGTTCTTTCATGTGTCTAAAGTCTGGTAGTATGTAAGATTTGTTCTCCAGAAGTTTGTAGGGATATTGTTTTGAATTTCTGTTACGAATTAATTTGAGTTGGTACACATGAAATCTCTAAAGAGTTACTAACGGAGGAATATGTGTTCCACTTATTCTCTGCAGCAAGAGACGGCCCTTACTCAGACTACCAGCAGCGGCAGAGGAAGAGGGCGTGGCCGGGGAAGAGGGCGCGGACGAGGTTCTCGAACTATAGAGAAAGAGTCTTCTCATCCAGAGGTTGAGTCAGACCCTTCTACATCTCTTCAGCACATCAACAAAATTGTGGATACTGGAACATGCACAGAGAATGGTTCTGAGCTGAAAGAATTACCCAAGGAGGAAAATGACTCTGCCAATGCACCAGTTCGGAATTTTGATTTGAATGCTGAAGTAAACGAGAACGAGAACAATGCAGCCTCAGCTACAGCTACAACAACAACCACGGTATCAGCCTCAGCAATAGTCACAGTAGCTGCTGCAGTAAAAACAGAGACAGCACCATCATCAGAGCCTGTTTCTGAGGCCAAACATGAAGAGTATCCCGGCTGGTCTCTTGCAGACATGGACAAGATGTCCATTGATCCTCTTCAGTTGGCACAGCTCAGTACCAGATTAGATCAGGATGATGAAGACTATGATGAAGAAGGCTAGCAAGATCAGGCTTCTTGGGAAGGTTAGTTATTTGGTAAAGATTGATGGGAAGATTAAGAAACTTGGTTAAGTAAAGTAGATTAGAGACAAAAGCACTTAAATGACCGACTTAGCTGTAGGAGAATGAAGAAAGGCCTAATGTGGTTTGTTCCCAGAAAGGCTGGCATGTTCTTCTTTCTCCCTTTGTCATCACGAAATGCTATATGCTAACAACCTTATGTAGAGAATTAGTGTGTGCTTCACATAATGTAGGAGTAGTAAACGTCTCTTTAATAATCGTCTTCCCTGTCTTTTATGCTTTTTATTTGTTTGAACTTGCAACACTCTCCGGTATGAAATCTATGTAATGCTTATGGTGTAGAGTGTGTGATTTAAGTTTTAGGATAAAGCTTTTTATGTACACTGATGTTAGACCTTATAATATTGGTTGTCATTTTGGCTGTACTCTTCATGTCGAGATTGCACTCCAAGCAGTGGAGAAACTGTTAACGGGTGCAAGCCTGGCTAGGCTAGGAAGTCGAATGGTTGACATTATATAACCTCATTAAATACGATAAATCTCTTTTTGGAATTTCAAGAAGACTAGTAAAATGGATTGCCTCATGAATGTTCAAACAAACTTGTAATGCGTTAATTGGATTGCTTATGCCAAGGCCTTGAAGGAGTGGTCGGATTTGTAATTTGTATTTTTAATATATATTGTATACTCAAAATATCACTAAACTACTCTTAATTATGTTTGAATTTTATATATTACACTTGACTATAAATTCGTTTGTCTAACTTTTCATTACTTTTTTCTGTTAAAAAATGGACAGAAAATTGTCATATACAGAGCACTTGACCCAATTTTTTCAGAAAATAACAAAAAGTGTCATTGTCCTTATTTCTTTCCCTTTTGTCTTCGTGCTAGCTGTCTTCTCTTAGTTTTCTTCGTGGTGTCTGTACCTCTCTCGCACAGCAATGTGTAATCACCAAAAATGGGAAAAAATCGAGCTCCCTACACTGTATGTTCATCTCCTCCCTCGGCTCCACCTCCACCTACCATTTCTCCCCTTTTGTTAGGGTTCGAAGGTTTAGGGGATGTTGAGGTTCGACAGTATTTGAGAATTTAGGGTTTGGAGACATAGGGTTTTGTAGCTCAAATGTCGATTGAAGTTGAGAAACACACTTCTGCTTTCATGTTTAAGCGATAATGTTATGAATCTGATGATTGCTTATCTACATATGAATTTTGACGTTAATCGTGCTCTACATTGTTTGGAAAATAGAGTTTCAAATTTCCTAGGGATATTTCAATATAGTCTGCCAAACATTTATTTGTAAGATAATACCTTTGACATAATTTTTTTATAATATGATACTTTATCAAATATTTAACAGTAATTTAATACCTAACTGTTAACTATGCGCTGCCCTTCAGTGACATTCTTCATAGAATCCAGTTCTCCATTCAGATCCCGATCGAGAAGATACTTGAAGTAAATAATATTTTACAAGGAATGTCGAAATGTGATGAGGGTGCACAGGCCGTCAAGGCCGTATGATGTAATGCATTCCTTGTGGCTCAGGAGGCTTAACCTCAAGCTTTGAAATTCAGATGACATCTTTTCTGCTTAAGCTTGTGCACTTTCTGGGCTCAATGTATAGGATCTCATGTAATTTGTAAAACACTAGGTTTTGGTAATTTTAAAACATAGACTTGGTAGTATGTTTATAATAAATGTGTTTAGCTTGATCTGCAAAATATTTTCTGAATAAACAACTAGTTTACGTTTAATATGAGATCACTAACACTTGATGATCTTTGAGGACAGTGTTCATGTGTCGCTCTGCCTAGCAGATTTGGTCCAAAGTAATGGTAAGGTGGGGCTTTGTTCCAAGTTTCTAGATACTTCATCTGGTTTTGAGATAATTCCATTTTAGTACCCTAAAATTTTCGGATTTCGTTTTTAGTACCCTAAATGTTTTTTGTGCTATTTCAGTACCCTAAATCTTTGTTTATTCCAGTTTAGTACCCAATGTCTGATTTTCCATCCATTTTTGGATGGAAAAACGTCATGTGCCTTGCACATGGCCCTATCTTTTATAATAATACCAAAACTACCCTTCGGTAGTTTAAACAAATTGAATTTTTGAAAAATAAAAATGACTTTTTATAGATAAAAAAAATCAGACGTTGGGTACTAAACTGGAATAAACGAAGATTTAGGGTACTGAAGTGGCACAAAAAACATTTAGGGTACTAAAAACAAAATCCGAAAGTTTTAGGGTACTAAAATGGAATTATCCCCCTGGTTTTCAATAGCAAATCTAAAAATGTTGATCCTAAAGCTTGTTATGTTATGGGTCCAAGGAGGTCTGAGCACAAGATGAGTTCAATGTTAATTTATTTCTTGGTTGCTTTGTCATGTAAAGTTGTACAGATAAGTCAAGTTCATGATGCAGAGTAGCTTGGTCTACCTCTTCATGGCCTTAAACATTACAAACTTCAATAACCAGATTCTCTTCATAACTTTCCATCCTGTACATGGCCTGGTTTCTATGAGACCAACCTCTTTTTTTCTGACAGGACCGGCTGAGCCCAGATAGATACTATTCTATTTAATTAAATGTAACTTCCTCCTTCATTGAATTTGATTGTCAATAACAACATTGCCTATTCATAATGCTAAACATCTATACCTACATGTACATAAACAAATTCATTTGAAACAACTCAAGTTACTTCGTTATCACAAGGGCTAACAAGCTTAACAAATAAGGAAACTTTTCTTCCTTCCCTGTAAGCTCTCATTTCTTCGCCTTTGAAAACCTGAGACATCGATACTTCTCGCCACTAACAGTGATTTCAAGAGCTCCATCTTGGTTATCTTGATTTGATGCAGTTCCCATTAGAACACTTTTCTCTTTTTCAAGGTTCTCTTTCTCCATCTTCAGCCTTGCTTCTTGGCGAGCAATCTCTGCCTGGATTTGCAACAGCACAAACAAAATTAATTAAGCTACACAACCCCACCTCTCGCAACACTGAGCTCTTTCTTTCATACCACCCACCCAATTGGTGCGCTTAAAAGAGACTCCGTCACTAGCTGTATCATTGCAATTCAACCTTAAACCTCTAGTCATCATTCTCATTTCTCACTATACATGCATTGCCTTCTGCAGCCCTAACTGCAATTAATAATGACTGTAACGAGCTTTTGCACTCTAGAATTTGTAAAGGCTACTATGATAAAATGTATCATTTCCTTTACCAAAGGCCAATAAGCTGCGCATGTTTCACAAACTTAGCACTATGTGTTGTCCCAATTTTATCAAATGTCCCCAAGGGGACAACTTGGCAATGTGTGATGCTTGTATTATTACCTAAAATGATGAAAAGTTTCAGAATTGTTATGGAGATGTCAACAATGCCAACTCAATCCGCCTAAAATTCATGAATTGTTTTATATCCTGCAAATCCCAGTTCTTAATCCATTCAATATAACAAAGGGATAATTGTCCAAAACTACCCTAAAGTGTGGATGAAACGTTGTGCACTATTTTCATTTGTGGACGAAACTTTAGGGTAACCACACAGCGTGGACGAAACGTTGTGCACTATTTCATTTGTGGACGAAACTTTAGGGTAGTTTTGGACAATTATCCCTATAACAAATGTAGAACAAGGAAGCAAAAAAAAAAAATCAATACTATAGTGTGACCCACACTAAACTTGCGGGAAACAAAATGGCTCAAGAGATATGGCATAATGATATGAATCTTGGAATTAAACGTTAGTCATTCAACTTATAATCTCAACAGTCAATTGCACTCCTTATTTCCCGCAACAGATAGAAAATAAAGTTTACTCCCTTATTATGCTAGCAATTTAAACCTGTAAAGCCCAACTCCACAAGTCAAATGATCCCCTTGTACTTTCAAGGAAACAAACTGGTCTAGCTATCAACAACGATAAATTAAGTAGATTATACAGACTGCACTGACATATCTACACAGAAACAGGGCCAATCTTCACAAGGTAATTCTAGTAGGCAAAAACATTAATCACTTATAGCTATTTTTACTCGCCCAAAAGGGTTAAATACTTTTACCTGCCTCTAACTTCCATTTTTTTTAGTTCAGCTCCTAGTCTTATAATTTATTTTAGGGTTAATTGCCAAAACCTACCTAAAGTACTGTCCACGACCAAAAAAGGACCTTATCTTTTCTCCAGGCTTTTAAGGTACACAAAATATTGTCCACCGTCGCCTGTTAGAAAATGATAGGTCCATTTAGGGATAGTGATAACGGGGAAGCGACAGGTGACAGACGGATTTGAAAAAAAAATGGCCGTTTGGGGCCAACGTTCAACGTACAGATCAATAATTTAAATAAAAATATATATTTTTTCCTATAAATAATACACACACTTAATACTTATACACCTTCAATTCACTCTCAAAATATTCTTCAACCATTCCTAGAAAAGTTGGTCCGAGTGAGAAGACCTGTAGGTAATTTCCTGTTAGCCTCATCGATCAGTCAATTCATACCAAGGAAACACGAAGACTGAAAATGAATTTTGAAAAGGTGTTCATCGAGAATACTATGGAAGGTCATAGTATAGAACCAATAAATAATCCAAGTATTATTGGATAAAGATAAACAACAAGGTCAACAAATTCCTCGGAAATTGAAGAGAAGGCAAAAGTATTTAACCCCACCCAAAATGATCATGTATGCTTAAAATAACGGGATAATTTCAAAAAATGACCCTCAGGTATTGGGTTTTTGCAATTTGCGTCCCTAAACAAAAAAAACTTGCAATTTGTATCGCTATACTTTCCTTAATTCGCACATCCATCACAAGGTTTAAAAATATATGAAAAGACCTATTTACCCTCAATTACAAGTTGTTAAAATATCATACTTGAGGGCCATTTTCTGCAAACATATAATATTTGAGGGACATTTTTTTTGGAAAAAGTATATTTTAGTGTAAAGGTAAAACTGTCATTTTAAAATTTTAGGTGGCATGTGCAGGGCACATGATCCATTATGGATGAAGAGTGTAATTTTTAATCGACGTAGCAAATTAAGAAAAGTATAGGGGTACAAATTGCTAGGGTTTTTTTGTTTAGGAACACAAGTTGTAAAAACCGAATATGAGAGTCATTTTTTGCAATTATCCCTAAAATAATTGATGATTCCCAACCTGTGTGCATAAGAAAATTGGGAGTCAAAACATTGCTACATTACTTGTTTGGAAAAACTTCAAGAACAGACGGTTATTTGACTATTGAAATCAAAAACTATCTATAGACAAATTTGATTAGCAAATTCATACGGTACACTTAAGGTAATTACGCAAACTAACATTTTCCGTTAGAAATGACGGAAAACGTTAAAAAACAAAAAACTAACAAGTCTACAGTTAGTTTTTGAGTTAAAATAGTCATATGGCAGTTAGTTAGTTCTTGGAGTTTATTTTAACGATTTCTGTCATTTCTAACTGTGTTAATTGCTATACTACTTGTGTAGTTATATGATGATTTTTAACTGTGGATATCACATTAAAGGAGGCAAATCACAAGTTTTGTCTAGAAAGAATAAGTTCACGAGCTTAACTAAAGAAAATGTGAAGTCAAGGGAGGCAAAAGCATTTAACCCCACCCAAAATGATCATGTATCCACAATCAACACTTTGTTTTTTCTTCTGGGTAATCCAATTACAGCCACAAAACGAATCCTTTGTTGAAACAATCGGAGCAGGTAAATAAAATAAAAAGAGGAGACGAATTAAACAATAATCGAAGAAAAAGTAAAAGGGTAGGAGAATGAAAACCTCCCGACGAGAGAGCTCGGCTTTCCAGGCAGCTTCGCGCTCGGCGACTTCCCGCTCTCGCTCCTCGATGTAGCTCTGCATCTCCCTCTCCTTCATGATCCTGTCCTGAATATCCGCATCCAACGCCTCCTTCAGCTCCTGCACGAACTTGTCCACAACTGCCTTTATTCTTAACGACATCGCTCTCACCAATTCAATATCAAATTGCACAGTAGGCGGCAATGGCTGCGAGCAGAGCTCTCATTCTCCGCCTGCGGATACTTCGGAGAGGTAGGTTTGGTTCGCCAGGAATCAATCGACCAAGGAAGAAATGCGTGCAGTGGACAACAAGAGAGAACCAATTTGGACCCTTTGTTCTTCTTGGACTTGGGCTCCTCTCCACCATTGTCCAGGGCCCACATCCTTTGGATTGTAGTTTCCGATAATTCAAATCAAATCAAAATTGAATTTATCCTCAATGGTGCTGTCATACTTTAGTACTAAAAGGGCTATATTGAGTGGTTTTTAATAGTGATTTTAATTCTGTTTTGATTTTACTCTCCTATGTTTTACATGTTTTTAGCATTTCTCTTGGTTATCAAGTCGTGGAACAGAATAGTAGAAAAAATTCAACAAAAAGGATACGTTTTGAAACTCTGTTGTGATGCGGACTAAGACCCAGAGCCACGAGGAAGCCCGGCATGGGCTAGTGCCCAGATCCGACATGGAGCCCGCGACCAATCGCTGAAAATAGAGCAAAACACTCTTTTGAGATGTCGGCGACCACCCGGTACTGTGCAGGAGCCCAGCACAGACACGCACCCGGTACCGGCACCGTGCCTGCGACGCGCGTAGAAGGCCTAAATCCCTATTCATTTCAGATTCGTTTTTTCTCCTATTTAACTCAAAATTTAGGTTTAGAAAGGGAATAACTTGTACTTCGGCTAGTCTAGAAGGAGAGGAGAGTGGAGTGCAAAAGGGGGAGTAGATTTGAGCTTGAAGAACGTCATTGTAATCCACACTTTGGGTATTTTGATTCTCTAACCTTTTTCAATAAGATGAATGTTAGTGTTTGTTCTTCATCTTCATCTTTCTCCATGAACAGCTAAACCCCCATAATCTAGGGTTATGGGATATTAGAGATTTGATTTCCAATATGTTGAATGCATGAATATTGTGATGCTTGATTTGAATTTAGGGTTTGTATTTGATTTGAACTTAATGTTCCATCTCCCAGATAGGCTCGATAGATGATGGGAATTGCAATCCAACACTCGAGAGATGAGGGCTGCAATTGGTCTAGAATCGTATACATGTTGAGTTTAAATCTAGACTAGAGATAGTTAGGTCAACACAATTGCAATAACCATAGGTCATCAGTATTCAATGCATTGGAATGGTCTCTATGAACCAATACCTTAGGTTGCTTTTTCCTCTGATTCGAACATCTCTCTCTGATTTACTTGAGCACTCGTTACTTTTAAATTACTATTCACTTTTACATGTGTTAAACCAAAACCATTTTACCAAACGGAATAGCTTAATAACAACTCTAGATAGAAATTGATTTGACTCGTGCTCCCTTGGGTACAATATATGGATTTAATTCTAAAATACTACTTGACGACCGGTACGCTTGCCATGCCATTTTCTGTACTAAAACTGTTGGGCGCCAAGTTAATGGCGCCGTTGTTGAGGAGTAATTGAGCCAACCTTTTTTATAAAGGTGTGTTATGACTATTTCACTCATGTACCTATCTTTTTTTTATGCACTATGTTCTCGTCTTGTGCTTGTTGCTAAGGTTACTTTATGCTTACAAGATTTAAATCCTCTCCAAGTGATTTGTTTAGTGATACAGATTTACGAGAAGTGAGAAAGTTAAAGATACGAGCTTTGATGAATAAAGTAGGTAAAGGAAGTACCAACTCAGATACAATAGAAAATCAGGAAGTTGAAGCCACTGGGCGGAATGCACAAAGGGGCAGTCAAATAACTAAGTGATCCAACGAGATCCCCCATCAAAACCTGTAGCAGTTGAGAGGCCACCAAGATATCTATGTGATTATGGCATACCTCGGACCAAAAACCTACATGTCACGCCCCAAAGTCAGTAGAACCGAACCCGGAACGCGAACGTTTAAGACAATAAAACATTTTCAAACCTTTTAAATAAATCGCTTTAAAACCACCATTTAGTTAATCAAAATAATAATTTACAACTCAAAAGTACGTCCCAACAAGCGGACAAAATACAAGGCGTACGTCGCTAGACTCAAAAAGGAAACCCGGACTCCCGCTCTTAGCTCTTCAAGCTTCGAGAGCTCACCTAGTCCGTCCCGCGACCAGTACCTGTAGGAAAAACAGCTAGGGGTGAGCGTTCGCTCACCACCACGGATAACAGATTGACTACGACGTACTAGCAGACAATGCCGGTAACACCAACAACAAACCCAACACCAGGGACTACTATCCCCAACTCAAGTAACCCGACTGACACACAACTGTTACTTTCCCCAACCGACTCAACACTCGGACACGTATTGTAGACCCGACACAACGATTACGACTTCCTCCAAGGACACGAAAGATAACCACGCAACACCCAAGATCACAAAGGATCGCACACCAAACAAGATCGCAAAGGACCGCACTCCAGCTGCTCAGTAACCCCCTGCCCTTTTCCCAACACGACGGTTGGATCAGGCGGCCGACATGTCGCACTTTTCCCAACACGAAGGTTGGATCAGGCTGTCGACTTGTCGCACTTTTCCCGACACCCAATCGGATCAGGCTGTCGACCTGTCGCACTTTTCCCAACACGACGGTTGGATCAGGCGGTCGACCTGTCGCACTTTTCCCGACACGAAGTCGGATCAGGCTGTCGACCTGTCACTCACCAACCCCAGGTAACCACAATCACAATCACAAGCAAAGTTCAACAACAGCAACAACACCGGTTTAACACTCCACATGCACTCATGGCCACCCAAGACACCAACAGTAAAACACGGGTTCAACAACCCCACGGGCACTCATGGTCACCCAAGATACCAACAGTAAAGAAACGGGTTCAACAACCCCACGGGCACTCACGGCCACCCAAGACACACCAACAGTAAAAATACGAGTTTAACCACCCCACGGGCTCACATGGCCACCCAAGACACAAACTAAACAATCAACCTCCGGGCATAACCAAATGCCTCCAGTAATTCTAATATCGATAAGTTCACTGCTCCTACGACACTACTAAGTGTCACATGCATTTCTATGGTTCGATACGTTCCCGTATCATATGACACCACCCGGTGTCGCCTGCCTTTCTATCATTCGATAAACTTACTTAACCCACGACACTACTAAGTGTCACATGCATTTCTACTGTTAACTTTCCTTAGTCAGGGCCGAGATCCGGCTACTTTTCCCTACCTCGTATGCTTTCCCCAAAAGCTCACAACCATGCTCCGGCGTGATCACGATCACTCGCCTAGCTTTCCCTTTCCTCTGTCGGTAGCACGATCTAATAAGAACACAATTTAAAATACTTTTAAGCCTGCAGGCATAAACTGAGTTTTAATAAACTTGACGCCCAAATGTAACCCCGACAATGTCGATCACTCCCAAACTTCCCAATACTCGACATTGTCAATAATGGACCCGGAAAGGCCCGTTTCGCCCGACCCGACGAATCTGCCCGGGATTGGAAAACGTCCTTCCGGGGCTCCAAAAATTCCCGTTTTCGTTTCCACGATCTTAGAATAATTCAAGGGTTCCTAAGCACTCGACGGAATCACTTTCCGACTTCCGGGTAATTTAATTCGCGTTTAAAGTTTCTAAACCCGTCAATTACAACTTTCACAATTTAAATCCAAAATTCGTTCCGGGTGTGGATTAACTACTTGGGGAACGTCCTAAACCACCCGAACACGAAAACCCGAGACCCGGGCAAGTGGGCCCCACACAGCCACAATGGGAAAATTTCCTTTCCGCCCCAAAACGTTCCTAACGAACCCCAAACTTCAACCATTCATCTTTAAACCAATCTTAAACAAAACCCAACCTTAATCAAACCGTTTAAACTCAAACCCTAAATTTCAAACGTACTAAAACGATAAAAAAAATTGGGTTCTCACCGTAGGGAATGACGAGGGGAGTTCAAATCTTCGATCGTTGAGTCGATCGGTCAGTCGGATCGTCGGGAAATCACCAAAGACCCAACCTTCTTCTTCCTTTCTCTCCTTCCCTTTCTCTCTCTTATTTTCTCTCTCTTCTACCTCTCCTTTTCTGTTAAATGGCCGAGACACACCAACACCTTCTCTTTTATTTTTGTTTTAAACCACACTTTTACCATATTTACAAAACTAACATCACCTTTCCATTTCTTTGTTTTGTTCAATGTTACCTAACACCACCACATTGGTGACATGTGGCAAGTGGGTCCCACCCCTTTTGAAAAATATCTTCTAGATATTTTTCAGTCAGATTCGCGAAATTCGGCCGTCTCGGGCCCCGAACGGGCACTTTTTCCAAGAAATTCCGAAACTTCACGAGCTACAAGGAAACAGCTCAACTAAGACCGCTGTGACGACGAATAAGCTTTTTGGATCCAAAACGGACCTCGAACGGACCAAAACGTCGCTCGGTTCACTTTTCCAGCGAAAAGTCAACATTTCCCAAATTGGTCAGAAAGTTGCCCTGAGTCCCCCGGAACTCACTTTGGTCGATATCGGGGTCAACTTAAGTCCGGTATGACCCTCGTGGTCAAATTTGGGTTCATTTAAGTGTGTCCAAATTTTTTAAATTTTCCCGCTTTTCGCCGATTTGACTGGCGTTGACCGGGAGCGGTTCTTACATTACATTAAAGCATTCAAGCACCAATAGTGACAGCTCACTACTTCGAGATCAAAACTTCTCTCATTAATTTTCTTCAACAAAACCAATTTAGCGGGAATTCCTGTACAAATCCCGATCCTGTCTTGCATCTAACTAAATTTCTCTCTATTTGTTCTACTTTCAGGTACAATGGAGTCACAGACGATGCAATTAGGCTAAGCTCTTCCCCTTTACCTTAAAGGATAACACCTTAGATTGGATCACAAACCTGCCTCACCACACCATTACAACATGAGACGATCTAGCATAAAGGTTTCTAGCTAGATTTTTCTCGTCGAGGAAGATTAAGGAATTCAGAGCCAAGATTCAGAATTTTGCCCAATCAGATTTCGAGTCACTAAGGTTGTAAAAAACGTTAGGTGCTAGTCGGGCAGGAAGAGGTCCCAGGCGTTAGGCGGGTATTAATCAAATTATTACTTTATTATATATTATCAAGTTTTATATTGTACTATATAAAAAATATTAATAATGTCACACTAAATATATCAAAAAAACATAAACATTCTACTAAACTAAAGAAGATCAATAAGTATGACTCTATTAACTCAATTAGTACAAGCTTGTGCACTTTTTATGTTTTGGAAATACTAAACAATAAAAATTAATATAGTGAATCACTCGTGATGTAACACTTAAACAAAGTGTGCTCTACCAACTCTATTGGCATAATTTTATGGTCTCACTTACTTTGTAGAAGAGTAGAAACTGTTGTTTTTTAATTACAAATCCGACCTGGATGCCTTACCGACCCGTCCAATTAATCGGTCAGGTGGCGATTAATCGACCATATTCCGCCCAAACTGCCTGGAGCGTCCTAGGAGGATAAATCGGGTCGGCAAAGCCCATTTCAGTGCCTAGGCGCCTCCAAGAGGGGATTTTTACAATCATGCTGAAGTTTGAGAAATATTTCAAGGACTAATGAGGAAGTGCCCTCATCATGGACAAGAGTTGTGGTTGTAGTTGCAGACATTCTACCTAGGGTTAAACAGGGCAAGTCAAGCTGAGATGAATGTCGCATCTGGTGGCACGTTCACCAAGCACACTCTTGAGGAATGCCAAGGTATTTTAGAAAATATCATGGTAAATAAAGCTTGGCATTTTAAAAGAGGACATGGAAGTTCTACAGTCAACTCAGTCAACTCATAAGGAGAAATGAATCAAGTCATGGAGCATTTAAAGGTAATGAGGATGATGTTTGAAGGCATGAAGGGACAACCACCACAACCTGATCCATCGAAGTGCATAGTAGGGATGCAAGGATCTCATGCTTAGGAGACTAACTAGGTGAATCACAACAACAACCAAGGGAGAAAGTATGACCCTTACTCCAATACTTATAATGAGGGTTGGAAAGATTGCATTAAGTTCAGATGGGGAGGAGATCAGAATCAAAGAAGCCAAAATCCACCACCTCTCGGGTTCAATCAAAGACCTCATAATCAAGGCAACTAGTAGACAAAATCCTCAACCTCAGCAGAATCAAGGTAATCAGAGACCTCCCTCTGACCTAATGGACCTATTTTTAAGAATGATGCAGCAGTAGGAGGAGAAGGAAAAACAGATAATGTTGCTGATCATGAAACAAGCTGATACTAAGGCCACATGAGAGCAATGCAAACTCAGCTAAGACAGGTTGCCACCGCGGTAAACGCTAGAGCTTCAGGATCTCTACGCAGTGACACCCAAGAAGAATCCTAGAGAAAGTGCACATGCAATCACTACACAAAGTTGCAAGGTGGTAGAACCAGAAGATAAGGAAATTGAGAAAGAGCTACCACAAGAAATGTCTACAGAGCAAATTCAAGAGGAAGAGCATGAAAGCTTAACAGAGGTAGTAGGCAAAGGGCACGCCACAGGTAAGAAGGTAAGAGAGCCCGTGGTTGATACAGAAACTCGGACTCCACCTCTCCTTTTCCCCTCTATTGCCAAGAAATCTAAACATGATGATCAAGATGCTAAATTCTTGAATGTATTTTAAAAACTTGAGATTAATATTCATTTTCTAGATGCAATTTAAAATATGCCTACTTATGCAAAATTTCTAAAGGATATTATATCCAACAAGAGAAAGTTGAATGGGAATGAAAAGGTGAATTTCAGTGAGGAGTGTTCTGCTACCTTACAAAATAAACTACCCCCTAAATTGAAAGACCCTAGTAGTTTCACTATACCATGTGAGACGGGGACCCTTTCATTTGCAAAAGCTTTGTGTGATTCAGGGGCTAGTATAATTTGATACCCTTGAATATTTTTAAGCAACTAGGATTAAAAGAGGAATTGAAACCAACTTCTATGTCTCTACAACTAGTTGATAGATCTATTAAGTACCCTATAGGGATTGTGGAAGATGTGTTGGTGAAATTTGATAAATTTATTTTTCCTGCTGACTTTGTTATTTTGGACATGCAAGAGGATTATGAGATTCCCCTAATCCTAGGAAGGCCATTCTTGGCCACAACCCGGGCTCTTATTGATGTAGAGCAAGGGAAATCGACCATCCGATATGGCGAGGACCAAGTGGTTTTTGGTGTTTTCAAATCCCTTAAACATGTTATAATTCATATTACTTGTTATAGGATTGATATAGTTGATTCTATAGTGCTGGATAATTTTGTTCTTGATGATCCTTTACTAGCATTTTTAATTAATGATGATGGGAACACTTATGATCTGACGCAGGATGATGCTATATAGATTGGAAATCTCTTGGAGGCATACCCTTCAATAAAGAGGGATAGACCCCACACTCCCCTCAACTTGGAGGCAAGGCAAGGGCCTATGCTAAAACCCTCTACTGAGCAAACCCTAGAGCTTAAATTAAAACCCCTCCTAGATAATTTAAAATACATGTTTTTAAATGAAGACAATACTTTTTTCTATTATAATCTCTTCTAAATTGTTTTCTCTAACGGAGGAAACGTTGATGAGGGTGCTCAAAGAACATAAGAGAGCCTTTGGGTGGACAATAGCTGACATTAGAGGAAGTATCCCGTCAACATGTATGCACAAGATTTTAATGGAGGATGATTACAAACCAATTGTGCAACCACAAAGGAGGCTAAACCCATTAATGATATATGTAGTAAAAAAAGGAAATTAGAAAGCTATTGGATGTAGGTATTATCTATCCCATTTCTGATAGTGCTTGGGTTAGTCCTATTCAATGCGTACCTAAGAAAGGGGGGATGATGATAGTAACAAATAATAAGAATGAATTAATTCCCACTAGTTATAGGTGTGTCCACATGTGAGTCAGGAGTCCCACATCGGATACTTAAGGGATAAAGAAAGACTTAATATACACCTTGGACCCATGACCTGACAGGCTAGTCTTTTGGGTCAAGTGTGGTGGCCAATGTGTATATTATGGGCTTCTTGTTGTATGATCCTCCTTGATAGGCCAGATTCTCCCCCAACAAGTGGTATCAGAGCCTGGTTCTGTGGACTCTCCTAGGAACCGGGCCGGGGTATATCTCCTAGGGCCAGAAACACCAGGATACCATGATCGTTGTTCTCATGGTGGTGGGCCCAAATAGGATGAAGTGGGCTCGTATGGGATTGAGTAGAACAGGTAAAAGTTGGGCTCAGGAGTGCGAGCAAGCCGACGTGATAAGACTCAATGTGGAGGGGGAGATTGTTAGGTGTGTCCACATGTGAGTCAGGAGTCCCACATCGGATACTTAAGGGATAAAGAAAGACTTAATATATACCTTGGACCCATGACCTGACAGGCTAGTATTTTGGGTCAAGTGTGGTGGCCAATGTGTATATTATGGGCTTTTTGTTGTATGATCCTCCTTGATAGGCCCGATTCTCCCCATTGTTAGGTGTGTCCACATGTGAGTCAGGAGTCCCACATCGGATACTTAAGGAAAAAGAGAAGAGTTAATATACACCTTGGACCCATGACCTGATAGGCTAGTCTTTTGGGTCAAGTGGGGTGGCCAACGTGTATATTATGGGCTTCTAGTTGTGTGCTCCTCCTTGATAGGCCCAGTTCGCCCCAACAAGTGGTATCAGAGCCTGGTTCTGTGGACTCTCCCAAGAAGCGGGTCGGGGTATATCTCCTAGGGCCAGAAACACCAGGATACCATGATCGTTGCTCTCATGGTGGTGGGCCTAGATAGGATGAAGTGGGCCCGTATGGGATTGAGTAGAACAGGTAAAAAGTTGGGCTTAGGAGTGCGAGCAAGCCGATGTGGTGAGACTCAATGTGGAGGGGGAGATTGTTAGGTGTGTCCACATGTGAGTCAGGAGTCCCACATCGGATACTCAAGGAAAAAGAGAAGAGTTAATATACACCTTGGACCCATGACCTGATAGGCTAGTCTTTTGGGTCAAGTCGGGTGGCCAACGTGTATATTATGGGCTTCTAGTTGTGTGCTCCTCCTTGATAGGCCCAGTTCGCCCCAACAACCAACAACTAGAACTGTTATAGGGTGGAGAGTATGCATAGACTATAGGAAGTTAAATGATGTCACCCGAAAACACCATTTTCCCTTACCTTTTATTGATCAAATGGTAGAAAAATTAGTTGGTCATGAATATTACTGCTTTTTAGATGGATATAGTGAGTATAACCAAATAACCATAGCTCACGAAGATCAAGAGAAAACAACTCTAACTTTTCCATATGGAACATTTGCATATAGAAATATGTTGTTTGGTTTATGTAATGCACATGTCACATTTCAAAGATGCATGACACCTATTTTTCATGATATGATTGGTGATTACTTGGAAGTATTTATGTATAATTTTTCTATGTTTGGTTCTTTGTTTGATAGTTGTTTAAATAATCTACATAAAGTATTGACTAGATGTGAAGAAATAAACCTTGTTTTGAATTGGAGAAAATGCCATCTTATGGTACAACAGAGAATCTTGTTAGGCTAGAAAGTCTTTTCTAAAGGGATTGAGGTGGATAATGCCAAAGTGGATGTAATAGGTAAATTACATCCACTTATTAATATAAAATGGATAAGAAGTTTCTTAGGACATGCAGGGTTTTATAAAAGATTTATAAAGGGATTTTATGAAATCTCTAAACCATTATGCAATTTGTTAGGAAAAGATGTTCCCTTTAACTTTGATGATGTATGTTTAAAAAGCTTATTAACTTTGAAAGATAGATTGGTAAATGCACCAGTAATGGTTTGGCCTGATTGGTCTATACCATTTGAGATAATGTGTGATTCTAGTGATACAGTTGTAGGGGCCGTTTTAGGCTAAAGGAAAGACAAGGTTTTTCATACTATATGCTATGCGAGTAGAGTTTTCAATGAGGCTCAAATGAATTATGCTACCACTGAAAAAGAACTACTTGTTGTTGTATTCGATTGTGATATATTTCATCCACATCTTGTTTTGTCTAAGGCTATAGTACGCATTGACCATGCAGCTCTCAAGCACAGATTTAGCAAAAAGGATGTTAAGCCTAGACTTCTGAGGTGGAATAAGTAGTGAAAGCACATGCATTAGGTTTAGCAGAAGAATGAATCGAATAAGTAGTGAAAACACATGCATTAGGTTTAGCTCTTCCACTTGTGTTTTAAGTGTTTGCTAGAAATAGTGTTGTATTCTTTTGATTCCTATGCATGGTAACTCGATTCTAGAACTACATGTATGGCCCATTTGAGGCAAAATAAGAATAAGTAATATGGTTATTTAGGAAAATGATTTTAGGTCATCTGTGGATCGTTTCAGCTAAAAATTGCCTATCTTTGCATGATTAATCTCTTAGTCACCCCATTTGAGCCCGAGCTTTTCGTTTCTGAACCCGACATTACAATCCTATGGGTATTTCGTTTCATGTATATATCCTCATTATTGTTTGAACCCGTATCTATTGACTTAGGTGATTCATTAAGAGGGGTTGTCCTTTAGGATGTTGAAGTGAGCAAGAGAGAGAGAAAAAGGATGAGTGGATTAATATGCCATTGATTTGTATTGAGAAAAAGTTTATTATAGCCTTACCCTATAGAAGAAAAGGAAACAAAACGGAAAAGAGGGACAAGTAGACAAATTTATATCCCCGATGATCAGCGTAAATCTGTCCGACATTAATTGATTATTTTTCTCCATGTTTTTACCTTATTTGTGCCTCGTTTTTATGTTTTTAGCGTTATTTAATAATTGTGCAAAGCCTCGTTAAGTGTTGATATTTTTTGTTATTTCATATTATATCTAATATTGGTCTCAATTTGTAGGCCTCTGGAAAAAAAATGGCGAAAGAACGATTCCAATCGGAACTAAAACAGGTTAGATACAAGCAAAAGAGTATAAACTAATTATAAAAGGGGAGGAGCCAACCATAACTTGCCACGTGTCACATTGACTTGGTCAACTCTACTTTTACTCCTTGCTGCCTCTCCTACAGCGCATATGCGCGGGTTCGAAAAAAAAAGGAACGGAGAATCATTTTTGGAGGAGTTGCGATAGGAAATATGAAGTGTACGGTCAGATCTTTGGCCGGCCAGATCTCCCGACTCCGGCCACCTCCGACGACAATCCGGCTACCGGCGTGAAGGCCGAAGTCTCCTCTACACACTCCATCCATTTATTTTGTGTTTTGGAGCCTCTAAAGACATAAATCAAGCTCCAAAATGGATGGGTTTACATTTCGGATTCAAGTTATTTTGAGGTGTATTGGTTCGATTTTCAGCTGATTTTAGAGGATTTGAGCTAGGAATCGTCATTTCTAGCACGGGTTTATCTTATACCATCCCTTTTCTTAGCTCAATGTTGTTTCCAACATTTGATTTCGTTGTTTTTAGCCCCATGGCTCGGGAGTAGTCACTCCGAGTCATGGATGTCGTTGTAAATACATTTTAGTTTAATTTATGCATGAGGTTATTCATTTGTGGTGTTAGATGATGATTTTTGTGATGTTGGGTTGGATACTCATTTGTGTTCGTTACCCGATTTGATTGATTTTGGTTGGTTTATGTATGTAGATCGAATCTTAGGTTAATTAAACCCGAGGAAATAATTTGTATGCATTATTGCATGCTAAATTAGAGATTTTGGGTACGAACTTGATTAGGAGAATTTTCGATCTTTTGAGCGAATATCAAGTGCTAAATTCATGTTTTTGTAGCATTCGTTACTTAATATGTTTAGTGCTTATTTTGGATGCTTGTCGTGGTCATTGCATTCTATATGAGATTGATTATTTTCCGATGATTGTTATTTATGTCATGTGTGTTTTAAGTTAAATTGATGATTTCAGGTGTTGATTTCCCATGAGTGATTTATTGCTTTGGGTGTGGATTGCCCCATGAATTGTTAGTTGTAGCTATCTAGGATCGGTGTATGATTTATTTGTGCACTTTGAGACTATTGAGACATTAAATTGCATTACTTCTTTTCTTGCTGAGTTATCTAGTTTGAGTGATACCAAGCCCCTTACTTGTGGACTTATGTAGATCATACTCTAACCAAGACGTTCACGTTAAATTTAGAATGATCAGGTTAGAGAAGTTGATCTATGTGTACCTAGAAAATTCACTTTTCTTAGAGGTTGTGTTCTATGCTTTAGTCTTACTAGAACGAGGTTCTATGAGTTCAACTTGATTATTGATACCATCATGATTGTTGGTGTTCGATATTCGAGAAGTGAACTAGGGTAGTTAGACACAATTCTTTATTTGTGATCGTCTATTTTAGCATTTGTGTGTTACTAGGGTAAGCATTGTCACACACCAAATCCGGTTTTGACCGGACTCGAGACGTGAACTAAAACCACAATAATTTTAATCGAAAATAAAGCCAACGAGTCTCCAATTCATAAATTTAAAACTTTTAACAAGCCATGATTCGACAGTTCGGTAAAAACAACAGTAAAATAGTTTAATAAAAGAGGATAGTACTCCTCTAGACTACTAGCCTAGGACCCTCGCAAGCTCCCGAGCATCGAGCATCCAGCTAGTACGCAACCCGCTTAGGAACTGAAAAACAAAAAAGTAAGGGGTGAGCTTTCGCTCAGTAGGAAAAGTAGTTAAGGTTATAAGAAGCGCTCACCACCACGGGTAGCCGTCCAATTAGGGCATACTAGTACAGCACACAACTAATTACCAACGGAACTCGTAACCACAAAATCTCCAACACAAGACCAACCCACACTCACAAACATACTCAAACGACCAAACACAAACCGCAACCACAACACTTAGCAGATCAACAGGCATAAAGTAAATAGTAAATCACACACACGTCCCGTACTGCAGTCCCCTACTCGGTCGGCTGTCCACAGCCCGACTCCCTCATATCACACCGGAACACACAACATCGGCCTAGATATCTTCCCGTCAAACACACGGGGCACGATCTCAATACTTCATACCAGAATCTCCATCGGCCTAGACATCTTCCCGGCACTCCTTCGGGGAACGAACAGACAACACAACTTTCCCAGCACTCCTTCGGGTAAAGCACTGGTCACGTAACCGTCGGCCTAGATGTCCTACACCGGCATACCCCCTCGATGTAGGCCATCGTACCGGAACCACTACCCGGGGGACCGCGCATACATGGGACCACACCGCCGGCCTAGGTACTACCCTACACCGGCGTACCCCCTCGGTCGTAGGTACCATACCGGAAACAACTCCTCGGAACACACACCAAGATGATATCACACATCACAGTTCCATAATTATACACGACTTACCAAGCCCAACAATAGTGCCACAACACGTCACTTCAGTCTATCACTCACCCGACCATATCACAACCACGGGTTCACATCAACACAAGCACAACACACTCGCCCACACAGAGAAACAACATGCTCAGCGGATATACTAATTCTTGTCTATTAACTTACCGACACTAAGTCACACAGCGTGTATCTCAAAAAATCACAGGCAATTTAATCAACACACAACCTACGGCTCGACATGGCCAATCTACCAGCACGACAATTTCCCAAGTATTGAAAGCGACTACACTAGTGAATCACATCCTACATGTTACTACGACTCGTCCGGTTATTATCTAATATAAATGCTCGTTCCGGTTTTTAATATTACCTAGCATGCATACTAGTAACTTTTCGCAATTAAACCGGTATCCGCTATGTTCCCTACCTCAAGACGGTCACAACAGTTGTGTCTCCTAGCTGCTGAGGTCTGAGCCTAACTCCGGTCTTCTCAGGTGAAGTCCAAGCCTGGGTTCAACTCCGGTCTTCTCGGGCGAAGTCAAAGTCTGATTTTAACACGTAAAACTTACACTCAGAACCGGTAAAGTCCAAATAACAACAAGTTGACCTTTAAACTCGAACGATTCAAAAGCGGGATTAAAGGATGAATCGGTTTCGAGCACTTGAGCCCCGAGCATAGAACCCAGTGCACGAATCCCAATGCATGGATCCCGAGGCACGATTCCTGAGGCATGGGTTTCGAGGCGCGATTCCCGAGTTATGGGTTTCGAGACCCGATCTTGAGGGTCCGATTCAACGTTCCACTTTTGTCCCGTTCTAAGTCCGATTAATAGTCCGTTTCATTCGTCCAAGGTTCCGACAACGTTCAACCGTTTCGGGTTCGAACACAAGTCCCAAAGTCCGAATTTAATTAAAACTGTTCTTCTTTTAAACTCTTTTTCCCATTTAAAACTGAAATTCGTTTTATTTTGTTTTATTCTAAATTCTTTGATTTTCTGTCTCAACTCGTCCAGATCCCAAAGAACGTTCCAGATCCAGAAGAAGAGTTCGAAAAAAGAACAAAAAGGAAAACAGAAAGGGAAAGAAGGAGGTGTCGGTCAGATTCCGGCCACCGGCGGTGACAAACCGACCGGGGCCTCACGGTGTAACGCTCACTGTAGGAAACAAAAAGTGAGGCGGCGGCGGAGCGGAGGTTGAGCACGGCGGAGCACGACGAAGATCCCCGTAACGGATCTGGACGGCGAGTCTGGAAATTCGTCTCAGATCCGGCGAGTGAACGGCGACGGTGGGTTGGGAGGGAAGAGGGTGGCGGGACAGATCTGAGAGAGGGAGGGACTCGGTGACGGGGATAAGGAGACGATGGTGGCGAGGTCTGAACGGAGAAGAAGAAAGGGTGGGCGGTGGCGTGAGGGAAGAAAGAGATGCGATAGGAAGGGTGGTCGGGATCGGGGTCTGCGAGGAAGATGAAGAAGAGAGAGGATTTGAGAGGACGGCTTCGGCTAAGTACGAAGAGAGAGAGAGGGTGAGACTGGTTTCAGAACCCTAAAACGTGGTTTAAGTACCACGGGCCAGCAGTGAGATGGGCCTTGGCGGGCTTGGTTTTTGCGGGCCAAAACGAGAGGATAAGAGGCTGGGTCGAGGCCTGGCTCAGACCGGGTTTACTGGTCGGGTCAGGCCCGCCCGGTCCAGCTTTTTTTTTAAACGAACAAAAAATAATTAAAACAAACTTTTTAACGAGGCGGTCTTCACAAGCACTCTTATCCTCGTGTTGGTTATATATCAATATGATATATTATTAAGTCGAGAAGCAACTTAAGAGAATGCAAAATAGATGTATGAAAGTTCGATGATTTGTTTTACTCGAACCATAGAAATTCATACTTGCACATTTACTCCGATGATTGGTTTTTGAGTCATGACGGAAGCACTTTTTTCATCATCATCACATTGATTACCTTATGCATTGATTGACTTTATGTATGAGCACGACACTCATGGTTGCTTTCTCTCATATAAAGTTTCATTTTTTTATTTTATAGTTTTGTCCTCCTTATTGTTCACCTACTTCTCATGACCATTTACTTTTCAGTTTTCACAGCTTGAACCATTTTCTTATTTTTAGAAGAGTGTGTTTAGTGACGTTTATACATTTTTCTCCCTTTTACCAATTTCCGTAGATTTAGTCATCCTTGGCTCGTCTGCTCCCTAGAGTTCGACCGGTTTCTTACCGTTATAAATATATTTCTTGAACGACCGTGTACGAAAGCACGTAAAGAGGTTATGCAAAAACCTCGTCTTCACCCGGTGAAAAAAAATAAGTATGGGGTAAGGCGTGATGGTGGTTTGATAAAGGTAGTGAAAGTTTGAATAGCTAAGGGAATAAAAAAAATGAGAAAAATTAGTGCTACACTTAGCTATTCAATGAAGGAAAATGGTGGTAGAGAAAGCAAATGGTGAATGGTGCACAAAAGGGGTTTGGGATATGTGAAATATTCATGGGTGTGAGTTGAAGCACTTTTGTCACGAAGTTTTTTATGTTAGCTTCTTTTCATATTCCTTCCACACCCTTTTCCTAAGGCCTTTTTGATTCTTGAGTAACCATGGTTCCTTACAATTAGTGCAGATGGGTCAAGTATGATTGCATATGAATATCTAAATTATGCGTATAGGGAAAAGAGAAAAACACGGTTATGGTGAATGAGGAAGTGCGAGTTTAAATGGATAGAGTTAATCTTTAATGTGAGTAGCATCATGTTTTAATATATTCATTGGTTTATATGGTTCTTTGATGAGTGTAAGATTTTGTGGCATGTGACGACTCTAAGAAACCCCTTGTGATCCTTTATGCACGACTTCTTGACTGTCACCTGTTTTTGTGCCTTTTTGCATGTATCATATAGTATGTTATATGAATGCGTCAGAATTATAACTCATGCAACTCCTCCTATCGAGGTGAAACTCGGGGTTTAACCGGTTTTATCTGAGTTGATGACGTCTTCTTGTTTTAATTTTCTCGGGGCGAGAAAAATTCAAGTGTATGGTGTTGATGCGGTTGCATCTTAGCACTAAAAATGTCACATTTAGGGGTTTTTATTAGTAATTTTAGCCCCATTTTTATCTCACTCTCCTATGTTATACATATTTTTAGCATTTATCATGGTTATCAGGTCGTGGAGCAGAATAGGATAAAAAATCCATAAAAAAGGACAGGTTCTGAAGCTCTATTGTGATGCGAACTAGGACCCAGAGCCACGAGGATTCCCGGCATGGGCTAGTACCCAGAGCCGACATGGAGCCCGCGACCAATTGCTGAAAATATAGAGAAACGCTCTATTGAGATGCGGGCGACCACCCGGTACCGTGCAGGATCCCATCACGGACCCGCACCCGGTACCAACACAGTGCCTATGACGTGCGTAGAAGGCCCAAATCCCTGTTCATTTCAGATTCGCTTTTTCTCCTCTTTAACTCAAAAGTTAGGTTTAGAAAGGGGATAACTTGTACTTCGGCTAGTCTAGAAGGAGAGGAGAGTAGAGTGCAAAAGGGAGAGTAGATTTGAGTTTGATGAACGTCATTGTAATCAAAACTTTGGGTATTTTGATTCTCTAACCTTTTTCAATAAGATAAATGTTAGTGTTTGTTCTTCATCTTCATCTTTCTCAATGAATAGCTAAACACCCATAATCTAGGGTTATGGGAGATTTGAGATTTGATTTCAAATTTTTTGAATGCATGAATATTTTGATGCTTGATTTGAATTTAGGGCTTGTATTTTATTTAGACTTAATGTTCTATCTCCAGGGTAGGCTTGATAGATGATGGGAATTACAATCCAACACTCGGGAGATGAGGATTGCAATAGGTCTAAAATCATATACAGGTTGGGTTTAAATCTAGACTAGGGATAGGTAGGTTAACACAATTATAATAATCATAGGTTTCGTATCGAAAATTAGAAATTATAAAAGAACGTAGTGCTTTGGGTCTTCCCACACCTTGATTCGGGAGAACTAGGTAGTTAGATTCCATTAGAATCCGAAACATTCGGGAGAAGTTTGGACTAGCGTAAAGATAATTCATTGCCCCTATAATCAGAAAAATTCACATTTTTCATCAGTATTCAATGCATTGGAATGATCTCGATGAACTCATACCTTAGATTTCTTTTTCCTCTGATTCGAACATCTCTCCCTGATTTACTTGAGTACTCGTTTACTTTTAAATTGTTGTTTACTTTTACATGTTTTAAACAAAAATCATTTTACTAAACGGAATAGCTTAATAAAAATTGTAGATAAAAATTGATTTGACTCGTGCTCCATTAAGTACGTTATCTGGACTTCATTCCAAAATACTACTTGATGATCGGTACGCTTGTCGTGTCATTTTCTGTGCCAAAACCGTAGGATGTCACCCAACATGAATTAGTTATAAATCACTTAGTTTTATCCATTTGGTCAATGCAACTATTTTTTATATAATTAAATTACCCCTTTTCTCTAGCGAAAAACCTAAGTTTTCTTTAGAGAGTGTCCTCGCTTCTCTATGTCTACGAAGATCTGAGCCTATATTCGTTAAATTCCGATAAGGACACATCATACTCCTTTACCAATACATGTTTTTTTTTATATGTACCAGATAGTGACGCGTATGCTCTCCCTGAACCTTGATGCAGACTTGTTTGAGAAGCTCGATATCCAACCATCGGGAAACACCATTTTATTTAAGAGAGTTTGACTTCGACATGCGTTAGTGGATAATATTTTCCACCAAACTGATGAACAAAAACATCATCGGTGATGTGACAACTCAATATCAAACGTATACAAACTTATGGTTAAGCCACCGGGGGATTAAATCCTTGGCTTCTTCTTCTAACGGCGAAATACAAGGGTGTCGTATTCGTTCGAACATCGTCTCCTCTTTATTAGAAACCTATTACCGCTCACGCATCCATCAGAGATCACTTTCCACCACACGCACATGAAGTTAAGGGTTCACGACCTCCTATTCAACGCGAACACCAAATATGTGGGTGAGCGGATCGAGAACATCATGGGTCAATGTGTGGGGGTGGAGTGCAATCAGACAGTCTGATGTTGGGTAAACTATGTGTGTCTAGATATACTTCAACATTCACGCCCCTCCCCGACATAGTTTCAAGATAAAGTAAGGGGGAGGAAAGCACGGTTCAACTTTGGTGTGAGAGTATGTCGGAGTTTTGCCATCACTGCGGGATTTTTGGCCACTTCATCCCATTTTGTGAAACAATCCTAAAGAACGTCAGACAAGGAGTCCCCCGCTTCACGAAGTCCTTTTGAAGAGATTGGGATGAAAGGTCGATAGATTGTTGGCCCAACCGGACCACCCATCCCCCACATCTCAAAATGGACCCACGACCAGGACCTATTAGGTACAAGTGTCTGTTAGTCTTAGTGCCCGTACAACCAAAGCCCATAGAACTAATTAATTACGTCTTGATTAATTAGTACTAAGTAAGCAAGACAAGGATTAAAGTGTTTGTGATTCACCACCTAACCCCATCTTGTCTAGCCATACTTAACATCATACTCGTCCTATTTACACCATGCTTGTTCCATACTTTTCCTATATAGTTGTTTATTATATTGATGGTATTTAATTGGTTTAAGTCTTATTATTCAATATAACAAACACGAGAAAAGAAACAAGACACACCAACAACAATCTCCATCCCCTAAGGTTTCGGCCATGGTGGGTTTCTCCACCATTTTTGGTGTTTTGAGTTCTAAATACAAGAAATATGTGGCTTTGATTCCCGGGGTGGATACGTAGGCGTCTTGGAGACTCAAGAGGGTCATCCTTTCCTTGGTTTTCTCTTCTCTTAGTGTGTTCTTGTAAGAACCACTCCCGGTCAACGCCAGTCAAATCGGCGAAAAATAGGAAAATTTAAAATTTTGGGGCAGACACTTAAATGAACCTAAATCTGACCCCGATGGTCATACCGGACTTAAGTTGACCCCGATATCGACCAAAGTGAGTTCCGGACGACTCAGGGCAACTTTCTAACCAATTTGGGAAAGGTTGACTTTTTGCTGGAAAAGTCAACCAAGAGACGTTTTGGTCCGTTCGAGGTTCGTTTTGGATCCAAAAAGCTTAGTCGTCGTCACAGCGGTCTTAATTGAGTCGTTTCCTTGTAGCCCGTGAAGTTTCGTAATTTCTTGGAAAAAGTGCCCGTTCGGGGCCCGAGACGACCGAATTTCGCGAATCTGACTGAAAAATATCTAGAAGATATTTTCTAAAAGGTGTGCGACCCACTTGCCACATGTCAATTAGGAAAATTTAAAATTTTGGGGCAGACACTTAAATGAACCTAAATCTGACCCCGATGGTCATACCGGACTTAAGTTGACCCCGATATCGACCAAAGTGAGTTCCGGACGACTCAGGGCAACTTTCTAACCAATTTGGGAAAGGTTGACTTTTTGCTGGAAAAGTCAACCAAGAGACGTTTTGGTCCGTTCGAGGTCCGTTTTGGATCCAAAAAGCTTAGCCGTCGTCACAGCGGTCTTAATTGAGTCGTTTCCTTGTAGCCCGTGAAGTTTCGTAATTTCTTGGAAAAAGTGCCCGTTCGGGGCCCGAGACGACCGAATTTCGCGAATCTGACTGAAAAATATCTAGAAGATATTTTCTAAAAGGTGTGCGACCCACTTGCCACATGTCAATTATGTGGTGGTGTTCGGTAATTTTTGAAACAAGACAAAGATGGGAGGAAGAGGGTGGTCGGCCACACTTGTGAAAAGGAGAAAAAAAAGGAAAAAGAAGAAAGAGAAAGGAGATAGAAAGAGGAGAGAAGGAAGAGAGAAAAGGAGAAGCTAAGGTTAGGGTTTTTCGATCTCTCGACGATCCAACCGACGGATCGTCTCAACGATCGAAGAATCGAGCTCCCGTCATCATTCCCTACGTTGAGCACTTATCCGATTTTCGTTTTGCTATGTTTAAAAGTTAGGGTTTGGGTTAAAACGAGTAGACTTTGGATGAGTTGAGGTGTGGGGTTCGTTGGAGGCGTTTTGGAGCGAAGATTGAGCGTTTTCCGGTGACTGGAGGCTCGGGGGAGCTCCGGCCACCGTGGGTGGTGGCTGGCCGGAGCTAGGACCGGCCACCACCATGGTGAACCGGCCCAAAATCGGCCCAACCACCCTCGGGTCTTAAGGCTCGAGTGGGGCCCATATTCTAGGGTTTCGGGTCTCGTGTTCGGGTGGTTTAGGACGATTCCCAAGTCGTTAATCCACACCCGGAACGAATTTTGGAATTAAATTGTAAAAGTTGTAAATGACGGGTTTAGAAACTTTAAACGCGAATTAAATTGCTCGGAAGTCGGAAATTGATTCCGTCGATGACATTGGAACCCTTGAATTATTCTAAGATCGTGGAAACGAAAACGGGAATTTTCGGACCCCCGGAAGGACGTTTTCCAATCCCGGGCAGATTCGCCAGGTCGGGCGAAACGGGTCTTTCCGGGCCCATTACCGACATTGTCGGGGTTGCATTTGGGCGTCAAGTGTATTAAAATTCATTTTATGCTTGCAAACTTAAAAAGTGTTTTAAATTGTGTTCTTATTAGATCGTGCCACCGACAGAGGAAAGGGAAAGCTAGGCGAGTGATCGTGAGCACTCCGGAGCTTGGTTGGGAACTTTTGGGAAAGCGTACGAGGTAGGGAAAAGTAGCCAGATCTCGGCCCTGACTACGGAAAGTTAACAGTAGAAATGCATGTGACACTTGGGTGTCGTGGGTTAAGTAAGTTTATCGAACAATAGAAAGGCAGGCGACACCGGGTGGTGTCGTATGATACGGGAACATATCGAACAATAGAAATGCATGTGACACTTAGTAGTGTCGTAGGAGCAGTGAACTTATCGATATTAGAATTACTGGAGGCATTTGGTTATGCCCGGAGGTTGATTGTTTAGTTTGTGTCTTGGGTGGCCATGTGAGCCCGTGGGGTGGTTAAACCCGTATTTTTACTGTTGGTGTGTCTTGGGTGGCCGTGAGTGCCCGTGGGGTTGTTGAACCCGTGTTTTATTGTTGGTATCTTGGGTGACCATGAGTGCCCGTGGGGTTGTTGAACCCGTGTTTTACTGTTGGTGTCTTGGGTGGCCATGAGTGCATGTGGAGTGTTAAACCGGTGTTGTTGCTGTTTGTTGAACTTTTCTTGTGATTGTGATTGTGGTTTCCTGAGGATGGGGCCCGACAGGTCGACCGCCTGATCCGACTGCGTGTCGGGAAAAGTACGTGGGTGTTGGCTAGCCTTCCGACAGGGATCAGTGAGGTTGAGCGTCTTCTTTGGCGATGAGGGCGGCTCCCCTTACGACTAGCTATCGGGAAAGTATGGCTTTATACATCGCTGACAGGTCGACCGCCTGACCGGACAGGGATCGGGGAAGTTGCGTGGGCAGACTCGAGCCTAGCCGGTTAGCAACCGCAACTGAGCAGCTGGAGTGCGATCCTTTGTGATCTTGTTTGGTGTGCGATCCTTTGTGATCTTGGGTGTTGTGTGGTTATCTTTTGAGTCTTTGGTGGAGGTCGTAACCGCTGTGTCGGGTCTACATTACGTGTCCGAGTGTTGAGTTGGTTGGGGAAAGTAACAGTTTGTGTGTCGGTCGGGTTACTTGATTTGGGGATAGTAGTCCCCGGTGTTTGGGTTGATGTTGGTGTTTCTGGCATTGTCTGCTAGTATGCCGTAGTCAGTCTGGTATCCGTGGTGGTGAGCGAACGCTCACCCCTAGCTGCTTTTCCTACAGATACTGGTCGCGAGGCGGACTAGGGGAGCTCTCGAAGCTTGAAGAGCTGGGAGCGGGAGTCTGGGTTCCCTTTTGAGTTTAGCGACGTACGCCATGTCTTTTGTCCGCTTGTTTTGGACGTGCTTTTAAGTTGTAAAACATTATTTTGATTAACTAAATGGTGATTTTAAGCGATTTATTTAAAAGGTTTGAAAATGGTTTTATTGTTTTACCGTTCGCGTTCCGGGTTCGGTTCTACTGAATTTGGGGCGTGACAGTTCTTGAACAACTATTAGAAATGATGATTTCATTTTGTTTTGTGAATTTAATCGTGATAGGTTTTCCTTGCATGGTCTCGAGTTTTATTTGTTTCTGCTGCGAGTATGTGTTCATACCCTCAATCGAGACCCAACAGCTAGTCCAACATGTTTAGGTATCCAAAATAATAAACCAAGTGTAACGAACGATAGTCCTTAAGGACGACAGATGAACAAACACTGCTCACAATATATTATGAGAATATAGCAACTGATCTGAACTGAGCTTAGAGAATCATCATTGTATTTGTAGCTCTAATCATCCCTTATATCGTGCCTCCTAGGGTTTTTTAACCTCTAGAGTCGCGATCAGGGAAAATCTCCTAGTTTCCTTATTTCAGATACTTTCTAAAATATAACAGATATCTATTAAATAAGTGTCTTTAAACTAGGACACAAATCTGCAAATCAGATAAGTATGGATACGCACACGCTACGCACGCACTCCCTTTTGACATCTTGGCTAAAATATTTTCTAAATTTTATATTGGCTACACACAGATCATGTCTAATGACATCATAGTTAACATCTTGCTTGACACAAATATAGCGAACACTAGATGTAACAATAATGTCAATCAAGATGAAGAAAGTGTGAGGCACACTGGACTGCCTCGCGGGTCTCCATGAATTGCATTGGGACTCACGGGATGTCAATGAAGAGACACACCCCGGTCGACATATATCAGCCTCCTACTAATTCCCACTCTTCTCCTTTCCCTATCATACTCCTTGACCAACTGTTACAACACAATAGATTCGGTCAAGTCGAGACGGGGAATTACTTATGTATATACAACTCCAAACACGGTTGGAATATGAAACCATCCCCTAATCTCTCCCTGGTCCACATCAAGTCTTTAGCAATAGGATCAATGTTTCGTAGGTCATCGAAACGGTACCTCGTCCTTTCTAGTTATTTTCATTCTTATACGCTCAAATCGACCCTTTTGCGACTATATTAATAAAGTCATTATGTTGCCTCAAAAAACAAAAACAAAATACAAATTCACCGCTTTTAATTATATTTTAGTTACAATTCACTGCTTTCAACTTTAAAACAGTATAATTTATTGTTTTTAAATTACATATTGTTGTATTGTCAGTGAACAATTTAGGTTTTTTTTAAAGGTAGTTTAGACATATTAGGCAACTATAAGTAGTTAAATATACCTGAATAGCACATGATTGAGAATTTTATTTTTATGTCATTATTCACTAGACATGCAACAAAATATAAGTTGAACACATTAAATTCAATTGTTTATAAGTTGATGGCTATAAACTATAAATCAAGTATAATTGATGGTAGTGTTGTGAAAGTAAAAACAATATCTTGTGAATGGAAGAACAATATTAGAGAGAACAAGAGAACATGGAAAGAGTAGAGTAGATTGTTGTATTGATATAATTTCATCCTTTACAATACTCTCTATTTATAGGCTCATAACATGTACATGAGAGATCATAACCTCAATTTCATATTAATCTATACATAAAAAAGAGAAATGGAAAAGCGAAAGATCTTGCAACATAAGTCTAAAGCCTCCATGAAATAAAGAAGTCATCCAACACATATATTTTCATAACACCCCCCTTTGGATGACACGTACAAATATTATTATGCCTTGTTAAAAAATTTCTAGGAAAAACCCAGTGGGAAAACTCCTAGAAGGAAAAAGAGTACATAATTTGTATAATACGTATAAAAGTTACCTCATTAAAACCTTATTAGGAAAACCCATTGGGATAAAACCTAAAGAAAGGGAAAAAGAATGTAACACGTATTTCTTCCCTTCATTGCAACATCTCCATTGATTTCCTCATAAATCACGGAGTTTTCTCATGCAAATCTTGTAGACCGAATTTTGTAGGAAGCAATTTAGTGAACAAATCTGCAAGATTGTCACAAGAACGAATTTGACAAACATTGATATCTCCCTTTTTATGAAGTTCATTAGTAAAGAAGAACTTAGGAGATATGTGATTCGTTATATCTCCTTTGATGTACCCTCCTTTGATCTGAGCTATACAAACTGCATTATCTTTGTATAAGACAATTGGACTTCCTTTATTTATTGAAAGATCGCATGATTCTCGAATATGATGGAGCAAAGACCTTATCCATATACATTCACGACTTGCTTCATAAAGAGCTATCAACTCAGCGTGATTAGAAGAAGTGGTTGTATGGGTCTATTTTGTTGAGCGCCAAAATATAGCAGTATCAACATATGTAAATACATACCTAGATTGTGACCGCGCTTTGTGAGGATCAGATAAATATCCAACATCACCATACCCAATCAATCCAGACTTCGAGTCTTTTTAAAAATACATAATGTTCCTCAAATATATCTTAAATTTTTTTTACCAGTCCAATGTCTTTGAGTCGGAGAAGAACTACATCTTGCTAGAAAATTAACAGAAAATGCTATATCATGATAGGTGAAATCAGCAAGATACATTATCGCCCCAATGTCACTAAGAAATGGTACTTCTGGACCAAGATACGGTACTTCGGGACCAAGGAGTTCTTCTTCTTGGGGGCGAAATGAATTCTTTTTCACATCAAGTGATCGAACAACCATGGGGGGCTCAAAGGATGTGAATTATCCATATTGTATCGTTTAAGGATCTTCTCAATATATGATGACTGGTGAACAAAAATCCCCTTCAACAAATATTTAATCTAAAGGCCGAGACAAAATTTTGTTTTTCCCAAGTCCTTTATTTCGAATTCACTTTTCAAGTATTCTATCATCTCTACAAGTTCATAATGCGTTCCAATGATGTTCAAATCATCAACATAAACCGCGATGATGAAAAATACGGTTTTCGTCTGTTTAATAAAAACACATGGACATATTTTATTGTTGATGTATCCTTCTTTCAAAAGGTATTCAATGAGACAATTATACAACATTCAACCAGCTTGTTTTAGCTTATACAAAGATCTTTGGAGCTTTATTGAGTACATTTCTTGAGGTTTTAAGATGTATGCTTCAGGCAATTGTGATCCTTTAGGTACTTTCATGTAAATGTCATTATCAAGTAACCCATATAAATAGGTTGTCACGACATACATCAAGTTCATTTGGAGTCCCTCTGAAATTGACATACTTAGTAAAAATATGAACGTGATTGCATCCATAACAAGTGAATATGACTCTTCGTAATCAATTCATGGTCGTTGTGAAAATCCTTGTGCGACGAGTCGCGTTTTGTATCTTACGACCTCGTTTTTCTCATTTCTCTTGCGCGAAAATATTACTTTATATCCTATAATTTGACATCTTTAGGTGTCTGGACTACAGGTCCAAAGACTTGGCGTTTATTGAGTGAATTCAATTCCGTCTCAATGACGTTTTTCCATTTCGTCCAATCATTTATTCGGCAGTATTCACTGACCGATCTTTGTTCATGATCCTCGATATCTTTTGAAATATCTAATGCAACTGCATGTGCAAATATATCATCCACAACAATTTCTTTTCTATTCCATCTTTCACCTAAAGTGACATAGTTAATCGAGATCTCTTCATTGTCATATTTTTGAGGTGTTTCATCATTTTTTGAAGACGTTTCTTCATTTATCACATTTATTTCTTCAAGAATTGTGATATCATTTGATGTACCAACTTGCCGAACTTGTTCCTTTCATTTTCTTGGTTTTTTATCTATTGCATCCAATAAGTCTACCACGCTTTTGGCGTACTTTAGACTCATATGCTAGTATATTTCATATTTGTTCATCAGGAAGAGTAATTATACAAGGAACCTTAGCAACTGGTATCTGTGATTTTATCACAGTTTTAACATCCGTAAATGTATCAAGCATTGTATTTGCAACCTTTTGTAAGTGGATAATCTTTTGAACTTCTAGTTCACATTTATTTGTACGAGGATCAAAATGAGACAATGTCAATGTATTCCATGAAACTTCTTGTCTTTCTCTTTCAGACGTTTCTTTATCTCCCCTTAATACATGGAAAATTGTCTCATCAAATTGACAGTCGGAAAATCGTGCCGTACACATATCACCTATCATGAATTCCAATATATCTTTGAAAATTCTTTCAAAAAAATGTTGGACATTCAGTCGCAACTTTCATTGGAGATGGTCTTGTAATCAGTTTTTCTTGAAAACAAGCAACACATGGGTAATCTTTTGACAAAAGGATATTTTTACTCTTCAAGATATGTCCATGTGAATATTTTATGATTTTTTACATCATTATGGAACCCAGATGGCCTAAACGATCATGCCATATCATAAAATTTGATGGGTACATTGGTTTTTGGTTAATCACGTACCATATCGGATTCAATTGGAATAATGAAAGTATAATATAATCCAGAACTATATGATGAGAGTTTTTCCACAATCTCTTTTCTCCCCGAGACCATGGATGTGATGTCACGCCCCAATTTCAGTAAACCGAACTTAGGACGCGAACGTTTTAAAAACATAAAAACACTGAAACCTGTTTTCATTAAACACTTTAAAATACCAGTTTAGTTCAACAAAAATAATATTTACAACTTAAAATACGTCCCAACACGTGGACAAAAGTACAAGGTATCCGTCACTAGACTCAAAAGACAACCCGGTCTCCGCTCCTAGCTCCACAAGCTTCGAGAGCTCACCTAGTCCGTCCCACGGACAGTACCTGTAGGAAAAGCAGCTAGGGGTGAGCGTTCGCTCACCACCACGGATAACAGACTGACTACGGCATAATTAGCAGACAAAGCAAGTAACACCAACAACAACTCAACACCGGGGACACCATCCCCAACCCAAGTACTCTAACTGAACATACACCCACTATTGCCTTCCCCGAATGACTCGACACTTGACACGCAAGGTAGACCCGACACAACGATCACGACCTCTTCCAAGGACTCAAAGGGAACTACGCAACACCAAACAACATCACAAAGGATCGCACACCAAACAAGATCACAAAGGATCGCAAACCAGCTGCTCAGTAACCTCCCTCACCAAACTCAACCTCAAACTCGTAAAGCAAAACCGACATAACAAACAATGACGACCTTCCCCCAAAGACACGAACACGGATCAGGCTAGCCGAAGAATGCTCAGAACCTGCCGAGCCTCGTACGCGGTTAGGCCAGCCGAAGAATGCTCGTAGCCTGCCAGGACCCGGTCACGGATCAGGCTAGCCGAAGAATGCTCATAACCTTTCGGGATCCGGACACGGAACAGGCTAGCCGAAGAATGCTCAGAACCTGTCGAGGCTCGAGTTTGGTCAGGCCAGCCAAAGAATGCTCGTAACCTGCCAAAATCCACACCACTCCCCGACACACAGTCGGGTCGGGCAAACACAACCACAAACACAAGCAAGCTCAACAAACAGGCACTCAAGGCCACTCAAGACACCTCAACAGTCAATACTCGGTTCAACAACCCCACGGGCCATCATGGCCTCCCAAAACACAACCACTTAACTCGCGGGCTCAACAACCCCAAGACATCAGTAATAACACACGGGCTCTCATGGCCACCCAAACTCAACAACAATTAACACAGGCTCTCAAGGCCACCCAACTCAACAACAATTAACACGGCTCTCAAGGCCACCCCAGACTCAACAACAATTAACACGGGCTCTCAAGGCCACCCAAGACTCAACCATAATTAACACGGGCTCTCAAGGCCACCCAAGACTCAACCATAATAATACACGGGCTCTCAAGGCCACCCAAGGCGCCAAAATAAACAATCAACCTCCGGCTTAACCCAAGCCTCCAACAGTCCTAATATCAACAGTTTCACAATCAACCTCCGGGCATGGTCAAATGCCTCCAGTACTCCTAATATCGATAAGTTCACAATCAACCTCCGGGCATGGTCATATGCCTCCAGTAAAACAATTATCGCTAAGTTCTCTGCTCCTACGGCACTACTAAGTGTCACATGCCTTTCCAATAATTACTAAGTTCCCGTAACATTCTTTTCTGACAAACGCTACAATCCCGTATCATGCTTTTCTAATATTTAAATAAACCTATTCAACACACGACACCCCGGTGTCCCATGCAATTCTACTGTTAACTTTCCCCAGTCAGGGCCGAGATCCGGCTACTTTTCCCTACCTCGTGCGTGTTCTCCAAAAGCCAACCAACGAGCTCCGGTGTGATCTTAGTCACTCACCCAGCTTTCCCTTGCCTCAGTCCGCGACACGATCTAAGAGACAACAATTTAAAGGCACTTTTAAACTTGCAGGAATAACTGAATTTTAATAAACCCGTCACCCAGAAGTAACCCCGACAATGTCGATCACTCCCAAACTCCCCAATTACTCGACATTGTCGATAATGGGCTCGGAAAAGCCTGATTCGCCCGACATGGCGAATCTGCCCGGGTTTTGAAAACGCCCTTCCGGGGCTCCGAAAATTCTCGTTTTTGTTTCTACGGTCTTAGAATAATTCCAGGGTTCCAATGCAATCGATGGAATCAATTTTCGAAATTTCACGAAATACAAACCCTAATTCCCTATTTTTCAATACAAGACGGTAATCTACAAAAGAAAAAAAAAACTTTTGATACTGATAAAGTGGCTACATAAGCTTTCTTCTTAAAGTCTTATTGGTCTTACTCCACGAATATCACTAAGCTACTGCTCATAATACCACCATTTACAAAAGGAAAGCAAGTTGATTTTGCTTGTGTTTCCGTGAATGGCATGGAGTAATTAAGGACCATTTAAGATCTATCAAGGAAAAGACAAAATAGAGAACACAAGATGCTGATTTACCCAAGCTACCTATTTCCCCTTTGTTCTGTCAAGTCCGATGCATTCATAGGGATAGGAAACAAGAGCTCAAGTTCATTACCTCTTCACCGTAGTTCACCAAAACAATAGAAATGAGGAGCTCTCTCTCTGCCTCACACCAACGAAGTCGCGCCACCCAAGATCAATTGATGCTCCTTTAGACCATCACCCAAGCAGCAAGAAGAACACCATATCCTCTCCTCATCAACGTTGCTGCCGCACCACAACCAAACCTATTTGATTCCCTTGTTTCTCTCCAAAAACCCCTTATGGCCAAACCCCCCATGTCCACTCATCTTTGTCTTGTTTCAAAAATACCTAACACCACCACATATTTGACAAGTGGCAAGTGGGTCCCACACTTTTTTGGGAGAGATATCTATAAGATATTTTTCAATCAGATTCGCGAAATTCGGACGTTTCGGGCCCCGAATGGGCACTTTTTCCAAGAAATTACGAAACTTGACGGGCTACAAGGAAACGGCTCAACTTAGACCACTGCGACGACGGTTAAGCTTTTCGGATCCAAAACGGTCCTCGAATGGACCAAAACGTCGCTCGGTTGACTTTTCCAGCGAAAAGTCAACATTTCCCAAATTGATCAGAAAGTTTCCCTGAGTCCCCCGGAACTCACTTTGGTCGATAACGGGGTCAACTTAAGTCCGGTATGACCCTCGGGGTCCAATTCCGGTTCAATTCAGTGTCTGCTCAAAATTTTTAAATTTTCCTGTTTTTCGCAGATTTGACTGGCGTTGACCGGGAGTGGTTATTACATGTGATCAGTGGCTAAGCCAGCTTTTCAAGTGAGGAAGGGAAATAATTTTTTTTTTCTACGAATAACATATAACGTTCAAAAAAATATAAACTAATATTAAAAATATTAATATCACGTAAAAATAATAAATTACTACTTATTACTTATTACAAGATGTTTCTATTACAACTTTTTAATGACAAATATAACATTTTCGGCTGAACGCATGTAAATGTCAAATTTTTGATAGTCTTAAACCCAAATAAAGGTTAAAAAAAATACATTTGTGTAAAATAAATAAACTTAAATAAAAATAACCAGAAACATAAAAAAAAATTCAGAAATTTAAATAATATGAAATATAAAATAAATTAAAAAAAAACTTAAGTAATAAGAATTATTAAACAATTAGAAAGCTTAAAGTTTGTGGAAGGTAAAACTAAGAAATTTAAAAGAATTAAGGAGCATAATTACAAATTAAAAGAATTCTAAGGATGCAAATGGAAATTTTTTTAAAATATAGGCAATAAAATTAAAAAAAATAAAAGCAAATTTGAGGGGGGCACAATTATAAAATTAAAAGAATTTTAAGGGTATAGTTAAAAAAAAAATTAAAATGGTAAAAACAATAAAACATAAAATTCGAGGGTAGGGCACGTGCCCCCTGGGTCCTACCTATATCCGCCTCTGGATGTGATGTATTAATATTCAACGTCATTTTCATTTGTTGTCTCAATGTGGTAATCATTTCGGCGAATATCTTTTAGGGAAAACTACCAATACCTACCCAGAACCATGCCCATTTAACTGATGTTTACCCTGAAGTTTAAAGTTTACTGATGCATACCCTGAAGTTTCGAAAATGTAACTCAAAACCCCTTCGTCAGCTAAAATGACGAAAATACCCTCAACTACACTTCAATAATTATGTTAAAAAAATTATTTAAAAATTACTTTTGTTATATATATATATATATATAAGAACCACTCCCGGTCAACGCTAGTCAAATCTGCGAAAAACAAGAAAAATTAAAAAAATTGAAGCAAACACTAAATTAAACCTAAGATTGACCCCGAGGGTCATACCGGACTTAAGTTGACCCCGTTATCGACCAAAGTGAGTTCCAGGGGACTCAGGGCAACTTTTTGACCAATTTGGGAAATGTTGACTTTTCGTTGGAAAAGTCAACCGAGCGACGTTTTGGTCCATTCGATGACCGTTTTAGATCCAAAAAGCTTAGCCATCGTCGCAGCGGTCTTAGTTGAGCCGTTTCCTTGTAGCCCGTCAAGTTTCGTAATTTCTTGGAAAAAGTGCCCGTTCGGGGCCCGAAACGTCCGAATTTTCGCGAATCTGATTGGAAAATATCTAGAAGATATTTTTCCAAAAAGGTGGGGGACCCACCTTGCCACTTGTCAAACAAGTGGTGGTGTTAGGTATTTTTGAAAAGAACAAAGATGAGAGGACAAGGGGGGTTCGGCCATATTGGGTTTTTTTGGACTTTATAGAGAGAGAAAGTGTGCTAGAAGAAGAGAGAAAAGGAGAGAAAATGAGAGAAGAAAAGAGAAGGTTTGGGCTAGGGTTTTGCCTCCCCACGAGAATCTAACCCTTGGATCGTCTCAAAGTTAGGAGAATCAAGCTCACACCGTCTTCCTCTACGGTAGGCAACAAACCGATATTCGTTTTGTCAAGTTCTAAATTTAGGTTTTGGTTTAAAACTAGTAGTTTAGGGTTGTATTGATGATGGGGGATCGTTGGAGACGTTTTGAGGTGAAGAGGGACGTTTTCCGGTGATCGGGAGCTCGGGGGGAGCTCCGGCCACCATAGGGGGTGGCCGGCCGGAGCTAGGGTCGGCCACCACCATGGTGAGCCGGGCCCATTTGAGCCCTATCCACCCACGGCCAAGTTGGGTCGGGTGGGGCCCACGTGCTCGGGTGCTCGGGTTTTGTGTTCGGGTGGTTTATGACGTTCCCCGAGTATTTAATCTACAACCGGATCGAAATTTGGAATTAAATTGTGAAAGTTGTAATTGACGGGTTTAGAAACTTTAAACGCTAATTAAATGACTCGGAAGTCGGAATTCGAATCCGTCGAGTGCCTAGGAACCCTTGAATTATTCTAAGACCATAGAAACGAAGACGGGAATTTCAGTGCCCCGGAAGGGCGTTTTCAAAACCCGGGCAGATTCGCCATGTCGGGCGAATCGGGCCTTTCCGGGTCCAATATCGACATTGTCGGGGTTACTTTTGGGCGCCAAGTTCATTAAAATTCAGTTTATGCCTGCAAGCTTAAAAGCGTTTAAATTTGTGTTCTTTTAGATCGTGCCGCTGATAGAGGAAAGGGAAAGCTAGGCGAGTGACCGAGATCACGCCGGATCTAAATTGTGCGCTTTTGGAGAAAGCATACGAGGTAAGGAAAAGTAGCCGGATCTCGGCCCTGACTAGGGAAAGTTAACAGTAGAAATGCATGTGACACTGGGGTGTCGTGGGTTTAGTAAGTTTATCGAATATTAGGAAGGTGGGCGACACCGGGTAGTGTCGTATGATACGGGAACGTATCGAACATTAGCAATGCATGTGACACTTAGTAGTGTCGTAGGAGCAGTGAACTTATCGATATTAGAATTACTGGAGGCATATGACCATGCCCGGAGGTTGATTATGAAACTGTTGATATTAGAACTGCTGGAGGCATTGGTTATGCCCGAAGGTTGTTTGTGTAATTGGTGTCTTTGGTGGCCATGATAGCCCGTACTTTGCTGTTTGTGTCTTGGGTGGCCATGAGAGCCCGTACTTTACTGTTGTGTCTTGGGTGGCCATGAGAGCCCGTACTTTACCGTTGTGTCTTGGGTGGCCATGAGAGCCCGTGAGTTACTGTTGGTGTGTCTTGGGTGGCCATGAGTGCCCGTGGGGTTGTTGAGCCCGTGAGTTACTGTTGGTGTGTCTTGGGAGGCCGTGAGTGCCTGTGGGGTTGTTGAGCCCGTGAGTTACTATGGTGTGTCTTGAGTGGCCGTGAGTGCCCGTGGGGTTGTTGAGCCCGTGAATTACTGTTGGAGTGTCTTGGGAGGCCGTGAGTGCCCGTGGGGTTGTTGAGCCCGTGAGTTATTGTCGGTGTGTCTTGGGAGGCCGTGAGTGCCCGTGGGGTTGTTGAGTCCGTGTTTTACTGTTGGTGTCTTGGGTGGCCATGAGTTCCTGTGGAGTGTTGAACCTGTGTTTGTTGCTGTTTGTTTAACTTTGCTTGTGATTGTGATTGTGATTACCTGAGGTTGGAAACCCGACTTTGTGTCGGGGAAGTTGCGTGGTGTGGCTAGCCTCCCGACAAGGATCGGGGGAAGCGTAGAGGTTGTGGGCTAGCCTCCCGACAGGGATCGGGAGAAGGATTGCGAGGTTGGTGGTGTGGCTAGCCTCCCGACAGAGGTCGGGGGTAGGGGAGAGGTTGTGGGCTAGCCTTCCGACTGTGTGTCGGGAGAAGTTTCGTGGGTTGCGCGGGTGTGGCTAGCCTCCCGACAAAGGTCGGGGGTAGGGGAGAGGTTGTGGGCTAGCCTCCCGACTGAGATCGGGAGAAGTTGTGCGACAGGTCGACCGCCTGACCTGACAGGGAGCGGTAAAGGGCGAGAGAGAGAGGGGTTACTGAGCAGCTGCCGTGCGATCCTTTGTGATCTTGTTTGGTGTGCGATCCTTTGTGATCTTGGGTGTTGCGTGGTTGTCTGTCGTGTCTTTGGAGGAGGTCGTCAATCGTTATGTCAGGTCTATATTACGTGTTCGAGTGTTGAGTCGGTTGAGGAAAGTAACAGTGGGTGTGTGTCAATCGAAGTACTTGAGTTGGGGACAGTGATCCCCGGTGTTGAGTTTGTTGTTGGTGTTACCGGCATTGTCTGCTAAGTATGTCGTAGTCAGTCTGTTATCCGTGGTGGTGAGCGAACGCTCACCCCTAGCTGCTTTTCCTACAGGTACTGTTCGCGGGACGGACTAGGTGAGCGAACGCTCACCCCTAGCTGCTTTTCCTACAGGTACTGTTCGCGGGACGGACTAGGTGAGCTCTCGAAGCTTGAAGAGCTAGGAGCGGGGGTCCAGGTTTACTTTTGAGTCTAGCGACGTACACTTGTATTTTGGCCGCTTGTGGGACGTACTTTTGAGTTGTAAATAACTATTTTGTTTAAGTAATTGGTGGTTTTAAAGTGTTTTATTTAAAATGTCTGAAAGGTTTTATTGTTTTAAACGTTCGCGTTCCGAGTTCGGTTTTACTGAAATTGGGGCGTGACAATATATATATATATACTTATTAAATGACTTCATTTTTATTTAAAAAATAACTTCATTTATATTGTAAAAAAATTATTTAAAAAAATCATTGAGGGTATTTTCGTCATTTTAGCTAACAAAAGGGGTTTTTAGTTACAAGTCGTAACTTCAGGGTATACATCAGTTAACTTTAAACTTCAGAGTAAACATCAGTTAAATGGGCATAGTTTTGGGTAGGTATTGATAGTTTTCCCTATCTTTTAAACTTAACAAGTTTCTTTTTGACCTGTTGAGAATATTGCATCATTGATACTAAATTGTGTAATATTACATTGGCTCTTCCGGGGCCTTCAATAAGATCTGATGCACCAGATATTTTTCTGTTGCTTTTAACATAATTAGGGAGACTTTTGTCCGTAGTTCTTCATAAGACCAATAAATAATAGATGGAAGAAATGTAGAGGAATTTTTTTTCATCGATTATAAATAATATGATGTCGCGTGGAAATATTTTCTTTGATCTATTCTACAGGGGTCATCAAATTAGAACTTCCGGTCTTTATGTGAGTTTTCGGTTACAATTTTCATTAATTTCACACATCTTGAACAACACGTTCAAGAAACTCGTTTTCTTGGTGATTATAGAACTTTATGTTCAAAATGTCATGTCTTGTGTAAACTTTAGGCTACACATATCGAATATGCATAATGTCTACATAAATATTAATAATTATATATTATGATTAAACAATGAACTAACACATTATAATGCATGAAATAAACATCATTGTACACTGAGTAATTCGTGGGGTGAATATAAGAATTAGATATAAACATGAACACACATCGAGCAAACTTGTGGGGTAAACAATATATAAATAACTGTATAGAAAAAAATTAGCCTTCAAGCCTTGGAGACAAGTTACAAGCTTCGGTCTTGTGGTATGTCATTTAGTCATAAAAGTAAGTTTCAAGTTGATACTTTGAACCCAAACTTCAGGTTTTGTCATCATTAGGTACATGTGAACTTTGGGTCACACTAATTTCAGCAAGTTATAAGACCCACGATCTTTAATCAAAACTTCAGGTTCTGTAAACATCTTTTCTCACTAATATTTGAATTTTGGTTCAAAAACGGTTCGACATTATAAAACAGTAAACTGAATATAATAAACTAAGTAAAGAACGTGTCATTAATATCACGAACCATCAACTATAATACTCTTATTCATATATGGGAGAGAATACACAAAAAATTGTTGTACCATGTATTTGGAACTTCTGATCTTACATACATCAGGTCGATGGCATTATGTATTTGGAATCTCTGATCCAACATACCATAATATTTGTAAACTTCATGCTACAAATATACGACCTCACAAATTTATTCACAAAACGACCATGCAATGAGCGAACACATGGAGTAGCCAAACTACCCATGTAACCATATACATATTTTTTTTTCAAGCATCATGCCTTTAAGCCAAGTTGCATGTGATAAAAAAACGGTTCGTATCTTGGAACTTCATATCCAAATGTTTCACTTTCAACAAATCTCACATTCGAGTATAAAAAACAAAACACAAGTATATAATAAACATCAAGTTTCTGATGTGAAAGATTCAATGTATATTGGCAATCACGGAGCATACTTACAAATGAATTTGTATAAATAAGCATAAATGAAATTCAAATAAACTTACGATAATACGAAACGTTGATAATTGAACATTAGAGCAATTCGTGTTGCTAACGTGTTGTGAAAGTAAGAACAATATCTTGTGAATGAAAGAACAGTATTAGAGAAAACAAGAGAACATGAAGAGAATTAAGAAGCGAAATGGAAAAGCCAAAGGTCTTGCAACATAAGTCTAAAAGCCTCTATAAAATAAAGATGTCATCCAACACATATATTTTCATAACATGTAGTGAATTGTCACTTCCTTTCGAATCAATAATATATAATATGAAAACTTATTTAAGAGCACATATAGTCGAAATCTTCCTGTAAAAATCGAGGTGCCTAAAACCGATCAAATTATCGGTGTTGATTGTTGCTAGATGTTGTCCGATTCCGAGCTCAAAATTGGTTGTAAATGGGTCGACGCTTTTGACGATCGAGCATGGGGAGAAGCGGTCGGTCAGTGTCAACACAAAACGACATGTGACAGACGAATTTGGAAAAAATGATTGTTGGGGAACAAGGATCAACATTCACATTTTGAAAAGATAATTTATGACCCCAACAGATAGATCAACAATTTAAATAAGAAACATTTTCCCCTATAAATACTACACATAATAAACACTTATACACCTTCAATTCACTCAAATTGTTCTTCACTCACGCCTAAAAAACTTGGGTGGAGTGAGAAGACATGTACATAGTTTTTTGTTAGGTTCATCGTTTAGTTAATTCATACGAAGCAAACACGAAGAGTACAAATGAAATCGGAAAAGGTGTTAATCGAGAATGCTATAAAAAGTCATAGCATATAACCAACAAATAATCCGAGTATCATTGGTCAAAGATGAACAACAAGGTCAACAAATTCCTCAGATATAATAGCAGTTGCTGAAAAACCTTTACAAGCGATTAGCCGAATCAACTCTACGCCAAGACAGGAAAGTTGTACGAAGAAGCATAGTTGAGAAACGATTATTAAACAATTGAAAAAGATAAGGATAGACGAATTTGATTCATACAACTTGTTGCAACGAATCAAATCAACCCATCAAGATTCAAGAGTAATGACATGCAACATATTCATCTCCATCATTTGAAGTGCGTTCACAAAAGTAGAAGGCGATGAAAAGGAAAGGAAAATAACATATGTTTTGGTGTAACTATGAGGAACACTAACAAAGCCCTAGTGCATCTCGTCTCCTGAGTTGTCCCGTGTACTCCTCCAAGTTGTGGGATTTAGGGTTTACTGGCTCGAACTTCGTAAGCTACTCTCTTTGTGCTCGGCTCGACTCTTGAAGCTTCCCTCAAATCCATTGATACTCTTGAGCTCCCACATGATTAACCTGCATTGGAGGTGCAAACGAGAACCAAAAGATTGAAAAGGAAAAATATTAACGCTATTTTATGCTTTTCTAAGGCAAGAAGAGATTGAAATGCAAAAAAAAAAATAGGCATTAAATTGTACATGCAGATGAGACTCCATCATGTATTATCCATAACGATCCACCGAGGCTCACCTCCAACAGTGAACGTCGAAAATATCATGGAGAATCAAGCAAGACTCCTTGATCGCGAAGTTCATAACCGTTTCAAGGAAGACCTCGTGAACACATTAAGAGTACATTGGAGATTACGAGAACAATTAAGCTGATCATGTAAGACAATGTTTTGCATTTTGGGTAGAAAATTAATAAAATTGAACTTTTAAATATTTCTATAATTTATAAATTTCAAGTGAAAGTTAACAATTTGGCTTAAGGTAGGGAGAAACTGAAAATCAAGCCCAGTGACATATTATTTGTACGGCTGAATAAATCTTCAAACATTTAAATTTCCAACCATATGCGTGAAAATTTAAAACGAATCTTTGATTTTGGCGCTAAAACAGCTTCAAATCCGTACACATTCCTTAGTTAAAAGCGATGTCGCCTCTCTCTCCCTCAAATCTAGGGATTGGAAATGGAGCAGTAAAGCTCTTCGAATCCAAAGAGAAGAAAAAGGAAACTCGCGTCAATTTCTCTCGTAACGCCCTTTTCCTTCAAAATCACCATTCTCATCCCCTTTCTAAGCTTTTGATTTTGTCCGAATCTTCTTCTTCTTCTTCTCAGATTCAAAAATGACTAGTGCTACGTCTCCTTCACTCTTCACTGCGGAGACCGCTTGCGGCTCTCTCCTCCTCGAGCTGCAGGTTCCTACAACTTCCTTGCGCTCTTATTACTTCTACTTTTGTGGTTATTAGTTTCTTAATTTTCTCTAAAACGCTAATTTATTTGCTCTGAATTGATTATTGATGCATTGCAAGCATTTTGCAGTACCAAAATCGAATAGATTGTTGTATAATCAGTTCTCCTACCTTAAGTCAATCCGTCCAGTTTGATTGTTTTCGCTAGAATCGAGTTGGTCTGTTCCTTTCACTCACCAATCTTTTCTTTATTTGTTTAGTGTTGTATTTTTTGAGTGTAAGTAATGCAACTTTCTTAGTTTGATACCGAGATATCTAGTTTTTATGTGTATACAATTATGAAATTGAGGTTAATTACTAGGAATTCTTGATAAAAAATTCCAATCACCTCCCTCATATAATGTCTTGTTCGAAGAAATGTTTTCACTCGAACTGCTGAAAGTATATGTATTGAGTATTGTGTTTTTGTATTGTTAAGAATTATCTGTGGTCGGGGTGTTTTAGTTGCAGTATGATTATGACACGAAAATTCATTCATATTGCATGTAGAGATTATGGGATGAGATTGGGGAGAGCGATAGCGATAGGGATAGGATGCTCCTGCAGCTTGAGCAAGAGTGTCTTGATATTTACCGAAGGAAGGTCAATAGTTCCAGGAGATACAAGGCTGATTTGCATCAGTCACTGGTCGATGGTGAAGCTGAAATCACCAACATTGCTTCTGCTCTTGGGGAACATGCATCCTTTTCTCGGGTTAGCCTCTTCTTTTTCTTCCGCAAATATAAAATATTGATATGCTTATCATGCTTTTCCCACTACTCAATCTCGTACTATGTCTTGCATGAAGATCTAAGTATCAGACATGTCAATGTGACTTTTGATGCCTTGAACCTCTTTCGTCACTCACAAAGGTGTCTACTTTTTGAAGTGTTAAGTTATCTTGATATGTTGCATATTGAAATTTAGCTATTTTAGTAGTCGTTTTGCTCCAGTGCTCGTGTTCACTAACAGAATCAAGCATATCTGTAGTGTGATTGTGATGCTGTCATGCAAACACACATGATTAGGCCATGGCTGCTTAGTTAGATTTTTGTAGAAATCTATATGTTTGCAGAGAAATTATGTTGCATCTATACCCTTAAGGGCTAAATTCTTGATTGTATGTGTTGAATATTGATTTGGTCTTGTTTGCTGATTGAGAAGGGAAAAGGAACACTTAAAGAACAGATATCTTCCATAAAACCTACGTTGGAGGGCCTGAAGTCTAAGAAGCAAGAAAGAGTTAAGGAGTTTGCTGACACACAGTCACAGATTGCTTGGATCAGTGCAGAAATTGCAGGTATTGGTCAGTCGGTTGATCTACAAGTTAATGAACAGGATTTGACAGTGAAGAAATTGGGGGAACTGAAGTCACATCTTCAGGAGCTTCAAACTGAAAAGGTTCCTATGATAAACTTTATATGGGACTTTGAGATGTGCCAACCAATTAGTGTGTGCACTCTTTTACTCACATGTCCTCTTTTGTTTCCTCCATTCACGAGCAGATGTTCCGTTTACATAAAGTTAGAAGCCACATAAATACTATTCGTGATCTATCAGCTGTTATGTCATTTGATTTCTTCAAGACTTTTAATGAAATACATCCAAGCTTGAGTGATCCTGGTCAGTCACAGAGCATCAGCAATGACACCCTTGCTAGATTAACTGGAGCAATTCAGTCGCTTAAGCAAGAAAAACAACAACGTTTACAAAAGGTTACATAACATTTACTCTACCTGTGATTTTATAAGTATGTGCCCGCAGGCACACACAAACTAGAGTGTCCATCTATAATAGTAGCTTATTTTCTGTTAGGAACTACAATGTTTATCCTCAATCTGGTTGAGATGTCAAGCTCTAAAGTATAATTACATCTTTCACTGCCAAATCACATAACGTAACAGATCCATTCACCATCCCCATCTTTTAGAATTTTGTGAGTAATGCCTATCTTTGTTGTCAGGGTACTTGTTTTAAGGTAATCTAGGTTTCGTAACTTAAAGAGATACATGTTAAGTTTTTAGGGCTATTGTTTATGGAACTGCAGTTTTTGAAGAGCCAAGGGGTTTATTCTTGTAAGAACTCAGAAGTGACTAAAGTATTTCTTGCTCCATTCCCACTGTGAGACAACAAAAAGAGTTATGAGAAGGCATTTAAATTTTCAGTTCTATAGAAGTACATAAAGTTTTACCAGGATAAAGTGTGTATAAACCTGTTACGAGCCTTATGGGCTGGTACAAGGAGGGATAAGCCCACCAACAGTGGCCGGTTAAGGGTGGAAATTTGGGAACTAGTAGTTTATTTCCTTTTTAATAAAAGTCCTTTAATTGGCTAATTGTATTAGGAATAGGAAATTTGGGTAGAGAGTTACCAATTATGGTTGTATTAGGACTTTGAGTTTTGGGTAACCTCTTTGGCTATATATTCCAAGAGAGAGGAATAAAATAAGTATGTTGAGAAAAATAAATCTGGTTTGGTTAGGTTTAATTTAGGTGTAAGCTCTCTCTAACAAGCTTGTTACAGTCACAATTGTGAGAGGGGAGAACAAAGGCTCGCCGTCGCGAAGCCGAAGCTTCAACTCAGCCGCGCATTATAGCCATGTAACGCGATCCCATAGTCAGGGTCCTAACAAAACCTTTATTATGGAACTTATAATAAGCTCTGAGTTTTCAAGGCATAATGCTGTTTCCGTCTTAATGGCCCATCAGATTAAGTACAGTTTAAATGTCATGCAATTAAGTGAACTCCAAAATTTCAACAGTCGTCTATCTTCCAAATTCTTTTATATACATTTCTTTTTCTCTTTACCTTGTTTCATTTTACTATTTTAGCTTAAAGATCTTGGGAGAACACTGGTAGACTTGTGGGATCTCATGGACACATCAGTTGGAGAGCGAAAAAAATATGATCATGTTATCAGCTTAATTTCTTCAACTGTTGATGAGGTGTCAACACAAGGCTGTTTGGCTCAAGATGTTATTGAGCAGGTGAACTACAACCTTTTATTTTTCTTTGAAATGCATATATTTGGAGAGCATTATATGTATGTTCTATAATGGCAATACTATTATTCTCCATCTTTTTCTTCTCAATTTTCTTGATTCTAGACTGAGGTTGAGGTTGAGCGACTGAATTCCCTGAAAGCTAGCAAGATGAAAGAATTGATATTTAAGAGGCAACTTGAGCTCGAAGATATATACAGAGGGGTTCACATGGATGTAGATAGTGATGCTGCACGGAAGATACTCATTAGTATCATTGAATCTGGTTTCACTCTGATCTTTAGTACTTTCTAATTTTCTGAATTTGCTTTAAACTGGTTGAAATAATATATTTGCATGTTGGCCTGTTCCTGTTAAAAAATAATTCTGCTTGTATCTTCATGTAGTTTCTGAGCATTGTGTTGTATAGTTTACTTTAATTTCTATTGTGAAATTCATTTCTTTCTTTGCTGGCTTCTACGCAATGCAATTGTTTCTGTCACATTATATATACCCTTTTCCTGATTTTGTATTTTCTTTGAAAACTATTGTTTAATATGTTCAAAGCTGGCTTCGCAGAGCTTGCAGCTTTTGTTCTGAGGAACCCTATTTTTGCCTTATGTGAACTAAATAAGCTCAAATTTTGTAGCTGGCTGACTGTAATTTTCATGTCGATTTACCCCTTCACAGGTAACGTAGATCTCTCTGACTTGCTTTCTAGCATGGATGATCAGATTGCCAAAGCAAAAGAGCAAGCTTCAAGCAGGAAGGATATTTTGGATAAGGTGGAGAAATGGAAACATGCAGCAGAAGAGGAAAAGTGGCTCGAGGAATATGAGCGGGTAAATACTTCATGATTTTTTACCCAGAGTTGTCTGTTATATCACTAGCCTGAGGTACTATTTGGAAATCCATTTCTAGTGGTTGATGTTGTCGTTAATTGGATCATGTATTGGTGAATCATTTCCCATGAGACCATAGTGATACATTTTTGCAAAACCGACTACATTGATACGTAGTATTGCAATTTAGCTTTATTTGGTTTATCACTACGATTAAACATGCTCCTGTCTTTTATTTTATCACCGTCAATGATGACATGGTATTTTCATGTCAATTTGATTTTTCTAAGGACCCCCCTGGTTAGTAGTGAATAGCTATCCCCTTTTCTTTTGCCTTGTTTTACACAGTTAACTTGTTTGTGTTTTGTTTATCAGGATGACAATCGGTTTAGTGCTGGAAGAGGGGCACACAAAAATCTAAAACGTGCAGAGAAAGCACGCATTCTCTTTGGCAAAATACCATGTGAGCTTTTAATTTTAGTTATTATGCTTATATACTTACTGAGGTTGTCTTATTAGATGCCAAGTTAAGATTTGCATGATGTATTATGGAGATTAACTTTTTTTAGATGGCTTAATATCACAAAGAACAGGTTTGAGTACGAATGTGATTATATTCAAGGTCTATCAAAATAATGTGTATGATCCAACTGGTTTGCTATACCAGTAACTTTGGGACATGATTTTATAATTTACATCCTTCGTTTGATAAAGAAAACAGAGATATAATAGAAATTCAGCTGTCAACAATCCCAGTTTTGAAGAATAATGATGTCTTCTTCCGACAGCCCTTTAACCTTGTCCTAGGTCTCTCTAGTAGTATCTGACACAGCAAGATTAGTAGACAAGATGACTTGCTTATCTCTATACAGATTGTAAGCTTTGGAGTTTTGTTCCTTCCACATCAAAACATGACTGAATCTCTGTAAATTAGATATAGTTTTCCCAAGGGTTTGGGAAGAAACTAGGCATTGTATGTATTAAGCTATAGTTGTGAGTTCATCGATGGCATCAATATTATGCTTCAATTTGCTGTCGGCAAAACTATAAAGGAAAGACTGAACAGTTAAACATTTAATTGAAATTGAGTCGTATTATAAAACTAGAGCCTACAGCAACAAAATCTCGGATTTGATGTATCAAAACCTCTACATAAGGTGCCTTGAACAACAGTGGTATGCAATGTAACACAATAATTTGTGTTGTGTACAATTTCAATTAAAGCTTACACCATGTTTGAGCTGATACTGAGAGTTCTTATACTATGTATATATACACTATTTGGTTTCTCAATGATGATTTATAATTACTTTTGTATAGCTATTGTTGAAAATTTGATCACCAAAGTGAAGGCCTGGCAAACAGAGAGGGGAATTCCCTTCTTGTATGACAAGGTGATGAACCAGCTCCTGACTATTGTTTTGGTTAAAAGTTTGAATTGAATTTGTAATAATATTATTATGGACGTCCATTGAAATGGCAGCTTTCCCTTTTACATTCCTTGGAGGAATATGCCATGCAACGGCAGGAAAGAGAAGAAGAGAAGCGCCGACAACGAGTATGTTTCCAGCTTGAATGCTTAGGGATCAGAGTCTGAAATAACAATCTTAGCTTTGATTTGAATAGTGCAAACCATGCCCATGCCCATCTGTTTGATCCATTTTGCAGGAACAGAAACGTGTCCAAGAACAGCTTTCAACAGAACAAGAGGCAATTTTTGGTTCGAGACCCTCAGCCAAGAAACCATTGAGTCAGAACACCAATGCCAACATCGGAACGCCCATTGGTCGTCGCCTAAAGGCCCCTACTGGACGACCTGTAGTTTCATCCGGAAAGGAAAGGAGAGAAAGCATAAGGTATGGTGGTAACGTCACACCGGTCAATTACGTTGCTCTGCCAAAGGATGATATTTAGGCTGACCTCTCTTGTTCATGACTAGGATTGTAAATGGTTCTATCCTGTTGCGATGCACTGATACATAGGATCTTCTCATTCCTTTCACAATCTTCACTTCTCCATGTAGAAAACATATCATATTGGATTTAATCTTTCATCTTATAGGTCAGGAAATGTACATGTTTATGAATTTGATCATGTTGCATAGAATAAATTTGCTGCATGATTTGATCCTCCCTTCTGTAATCGGTGTTGGCATCCTCAAGTTAGTCCTACTTTTGACCCATAATTTAGGTTGAACTTGACACAAGGTTTTTTTAATGGGGGACGGAGGATTTTTATGAATTGAACCAATGGATAGGATAAAGACTTGAGTTGTTAATCTTGGGTTCCAGAATGTGTCCTAGATTCTTGTAGATTTCTCAACGCTTTTGGACTCGTAAAACAACTGTAGTTTGCATTTTAGACAAGAAAAACCAAATTCAACCTCTTACTGATAGACAAGATATAATCCAAAGTAGAAACAAGGGATAATGGTTCAAAACTACCCTAAAGTTTCGTCCACAATGAGTTGATGTATAAAGTTTTGTTCATGATGTGTGGCTACCCTGAAGTTTTGTCCACGCTTTTGTGGGTGCATTGAAGTTTTGCCCACGCTTCTATTCAATCCGGGAAGCACTGTCCAGAGCCCCAGACCATCATTTTGAACATCCCTATTACGTCAAAACTAAAAAATTCGTGTACAAAACTTCAGGGTAGCCACACACCGTGGACGAAACTTTGTGCATCAACTCGTTTGTAGACGAAACTTTAGGGTAGTTTTGGACAATTATCCCTAGAAACAATAAACAACTAAGTAAAAACAAATCAAAGGGCTCCCTCGCTCCTCTAAGAGTGGTATGGGGAACCCGATCCCAGGTCATAGGGGATAGTGTTGGGTCTCGATGGAGGGTATGAACACATACTTGCAGCGGAAATAACTCAAGACCATGCCAAAGAACACTACCAAATATTAGATACACAAGAGAATAAACAATATGGATGTTTCCTTACCAATTAGTTCAAGAAAATGAAAAAAAAAACACCAAAGAAACGATGATCGGCTTGAGTCTCCAAGACGCCTACGTATCCAATTGGAATCAAATCCACGTAGTTCTTCTTTAGATGACTCAAGAACACAACAAGATGGAAAACCAATGCCAAACCCGAAATTGTAGGGAGAGAGGGAGAGAAAATGTGTTTCCTATTCTTGTCTTGTGTTTGTTATGTTGAAAAAGGATGACTTAAACATAACAAACCCCATACTTGTCCAACTAAAGGCATGAGACAAACATGGTGACAAGTAAGGTGTAAATAGGACAAAGTATGGCTAGACAAGATGGGGTTAGGTGGTGAATCACCAACACCTTAATCCTTGTCATGCTTACTTAGTACTAATTAATCAAGACTTGATTAATTAATTCCATGGGCCTTGGTTGCATGAGCCTTTCATGGGCCTCTTGGAACATGGCCCGTGGCCATTTCCAACGAGGTCCCGTGATTCGCTCATCGCTTCCAAGCCTTCCATACCGGAAATGTCCAACATTATCTGACGCGATCAATCCCAAGACTCCAAGCCTTGTCTCGATCCGCAAAGTCCTATTCACTTACGGGCACATGACCCAAAACTCAGTTTTTTTCATGTCCCGAGACAACTCCCTTTTGGCCATTCTACATAAATGTGTCAATGAGTTTCACCCTCCGGTGTGACCCTTGTTAGTCTTAGTGCCCGTAGTTCAATCCTAAATGTCCAAATGTATATATCATCGTTAGCAATAAAATTAAAGCGGCTTTATATTACTTATGTGTTGGAGTAATATATCGATGTGTGCTCTAATCTATGCCCACCATGCGAATAGAACCATAGATCGAGATAGATCACACTCGATGGGTCCCTAGTCAACAAAGCTTCACTAGAAGCGACTAGTATGAAAGATGGCTCTTTATGGCTTACGTTCTGTTAGTCATTGGAATGGGATTCCGGAGTCTGATCATAGATATCATGTGGGACATGATATTGGACGACCCGCCCTGAATATGTGCCATAGATTAAGTCATGAACATATTCAGTGTTGTAGCTTGTCATGTATCCTTAGACCAAGGAGTCTTTGTGATCGCTATGTAGTCAACAACTGAGTTTGACCTGAGCCTAACGTTGTCCGTAACAGGGCTTCCATAACGGGCAGGATTGGCTTGGGGACGGGCTACATGAGTGACACGAAAGGCGGCTAAGGGATTTATCCCTCATACTGAGGTATGAGAAAGATATCGGTTCTTGACCGCTTGATCGAGAGTGACTGAAAGAATAGCATGGCCATGCACATGATACTGGGTATCATATCTTCAGTCATCTCACATATCAAGGAACGATGATTGAGAATAATAAGGATGACGACTCTATGCCTTATCTCAATCAGGATATTGGAGATAAAAGGATAATGACAGGGACGACGGAAAGGTTAGAATCGACAAGGTCGATTCGTTATGTAGTGTCAGGCAATACTAAAGTCTCGTTAGTTTCCACTTAAATAGGATCAAGTAAAATGGGATTTTACGTTGATCTATTGACATGCATAAACCTAAGGGTCACACCGGAGGATGAAACTCATTGACACATTTATGGAGAATGGCCAAAGGGGAGTTGTCTCGGGACATGACCAAAACTGGGTTTTGGGTCATGTGCCCGTAAGTGAATAGGACTTTACGGATCGAGACAAGGCTTGGAGTCTTGGGATTGATCGCGTCGGATAATGTTGGACATTTCCGGTATGGAAGGCATGAAGGCGATGAGCGAATCACGGGACCTCGTTGGAAATGGCCACGGGCCATGTTCCAAGAGGCCCATGAAAGGCCCATGCAACCAAGGCCCATGGAACTAATTAATCAAGTCTTGATTAATTAGTACTAAGTAAGCAAGACAAGGATTAAGGTGTTGGTGATTCACCACCTAACCCAATCTTGTCTTGCCATACTTTGTCCTATTTACACCTTACTTGACACCATACTTGTCCCATGCCTTTAGTTGGACAAGTATGAGTTTTGTTATGTTTAAGTCATCTTTTTTCAACATAACAAACACAAGACAAGAATAGGAAACACATTTTCTCTCCCTCTTCCATGGCCATTTCGGGTTTGGCTAGTTTCCACCTCCATTTTTGTGTTCTTGAGTCCTCAAAGAGAAGAACTACGTGGCTTTGATTCCCATGTGGATACGTAGGCGTCTTGGAGACTCAAGCCAATCATTCGTTACCCGGTGTTCTTGTTTTGGTAAGATATAGTGCTGAATTTTTCTCTTGTGAATCCATTCTTTGTTAGTTGTTTCATGGTTTAATCGTCTCTTGGTTTTCATTGATTTTCCGCTGCGAGTTGGTTCATCTCCAACCCTACCTCGAGACCTAATAACCCTTAGGTTTATGCATGTCAATAGATCAACGTAAAATCCCATTTTACTTGATCCTATTTAAGTGGCAACTAACGAGACTTTAGTATTGCCTGACACTGCATAACGAATCGACCCTGTCGATTCTAACCTTTCTGTCGTCCCTGTCATTATCCTTCTATCTCCGATATCCTAATTGAGATAAGGCATAGAGCCGTCATCCTTATTATTCTCAATCACTGTTCCTTGATATGTGAGATGACTGTATATATAATACCCAGTATCATGTGCATGGTCATAATATTCTTTCAGTCACTCTCGATCAAGCGGTCGAGAAACGATATCTTTCCCATACCTCAGTATGAGGGATAAATCCATTAGTTGTCTTTCGTGTCACTCATGTAGCCCGTCCCCAAGCCAATCCTGGCCGTTATGGAAGCCCTGTTACGGACAACGTTAGGCTCAGGTCAAACTCAGTTTTTGACTACATAGCGATCACAAAGACTCCTTGGTCTAAGGATACATGACAAGCTACGACACTCAATATGTTCATGACTTGATCTATGGCACATATTCATGTCGGGTCGTCCAATATCATGTCAAACATGATATATATGATCAGACTCCGGAATCTCATTCCAATGACTAACAGAACGTAACCCATGAAGAGCCATCTTTCATACAAGTCGCTTTTAGAGAAGCTTTGTTGACTAGGGTCCCATCCAGTATGATCTATCTCGATCTATGGTTTTATTCTCATTGTGGGCATATATTAGAACACACATCGATATATTACTCCAACACATAAGTAACATAAAGCCGCTTTAATTTTATTGCTAATGATGACACATACATTTGGACATTTATGATTGAACTACTGGCACTAACACTAACCGATAGACCACCATCCACCTACCTCCCAATCTCGGGGCCAACTCACGACTCTTGCGCGACTGTTTTGTTGGGTCTTGAGGTAGGGTCGGAGATGAACCAACTCGCAACGGAAAATCAATGAAAACCAAGAGACGATTAAAACCATAAAACAACTAACAAAGAATGGATTCACAAGAGTAAAATTCAGCATTATTTCTTACCAAAACAAGAACACTGGGTAACGAATGATTGACTTGAGTCTCCAAGATGCCTACGTATCCACATGAGAATCAAATCCACATAGTTCTTCTCTTTGAGGACTCAAGAACACAAAAATGGAGGTGAGAGCTTGCCTTGGCCGAAATTGCAAGGGAGAAGAGGGAGAAGTTGTGTTTCCTATTCTTGTCTTGTGTTTGTTATGTTGAAAAAAGATGAGTTAAACATAACAAACCCCATACTTGTCCAACTAAAGGCATGGGACAAGCATGGTGACAAGTAAGGTGTAAATATGCGATACCCAGTATCATGTGCATGGCCATGCTATTTTTTCAGTCACTCTCGATCAAGCGGCCGAGAACCGATATCTTTCCCATACCTCAGTATGAGAAATAAATCCCTTAGCCGTCTTTCGTGTCACTCATGTAGCCCGTCCCCAAGCCAATCTTGGTCGTTATGGAAGCCCTGTTACGGATAACGTTAGGCTCAGGTCAAACTCAGTTTTTGACTACATAGCGATCACAAAGACTCCTTTGTCTAAGGATGATGACTTAATCTATGACACATATTCATGGCGGGTCGTCCAATATCATGTCCCACATGAAATCTATGAGCAGACTCCGGAATCCCATTCCAATGACTAACAGAACGTAAGCCATAAAGAGCCATCTTTCATACTAATCACTTCTAGTGAAGCTTTGTTGACTAGGGACCCATCAAGTGTGATCTATCTCGATCTATGGTTCCTTTCGCATTGTGGGCATAGATAAGAGCACACATCGATATATTACTCCAACACATAAGTAATATAAAACCGCTTTAATTTTATTGCTAACGATGATATATACATTTGGACATTTAGGATTGAACTACGGGTACTAAGACAACATGTTTGGCAGCCCTCGGTAGGAGGAAACAGTTTTCCGCTTCACCCTACAGTTGATGGGTAGTGGTGGTGAGGCCCGAGAGATCAAGAGCTCTCTTTAGCTTTCGCACGGGTTTAGAATTGACCCGTCTTGCCACGCCCCTTTGGTTTCCATCTCTCGGGCTTACTCTCGAAGCTCTTTCTACTTCCCCTCTGGATGATGGATCTTCTTCCCCACCTCCAGGTGTTACGGTGTAGGTGTCGGCGACCGGGTAGAGATTTGAGGGAGAAATGAGTGATATCCCCCTCCTCGACCATATGAACCTTTTGTGCCTCGTTATCCAGAAAATAGGTCTTTATGATCTCGGTCGTTCCAGCATTCGAGCATGGATGCGGCCACTTTTACCTACAGTCATCCCCGCGGGATGCTCCTTAGCCACATCACAAGTCTTCGGTTCGGCTCCCCTACCTAGGGAGGGGGAAGCGTCGGGAAACCCGATGGAGGACCATAAACCCTAGATCCTCTCTCACCGTCCCCCTGAGCCTCTAGAGTGAAAGGGAAGATCGAGAGATCCTCAATTGGTAGCGTTTGTCTTTCCCGGAGTGTTGGGTCTCGATGGAGGGTATGAATACATACTTGCAACGGAAATAACTCGAGACCATGCCATAGAACACTGCCAAATATTAGATGCACAAGAGAATAAACAATATGGACGTTCCCTTACCAATTAGTTCAAGAAAAGGAAGAGAACACCAAAGAAACGACGATCGGCTTGAGTCTCCAAGACGCCTACGTATCCAATTGGAATCAAAGCCACGTAGTTCTTCCTTAGATGACTCAAGAACACAAATGGAGAGAATTTAACCTTGTTGGCCGAAATTTACAAAGGAGGGAGAGAGAGTTGTGTTCCTATTCTTGTCTTGTGTTTTGTTATATGAGAAAGATGACTTAAACCATCAATATAATCAACAACTACCAAGGAGAAGTAAGGTGTGAAGCATGGTGTGAAGTAAGACAAGTATGGTGCTAAATAGACAAGTATGTTATGCGATCTGGGCTCTTTAGCTTGCGCAATGGCCCATGTGTTGTCGCAAAATAGGTTCACCGGGCTGGATGTGTTTTTAATTACACCCAACCATGTCGTGAACTTCCTGATCCATACAACCTCCTTGGCTGCCTCTGCAGCTGCTATGTACTCGGCCTCTGTCGTGGAGTCAGCGACGGTGTCTTGCTTCACGCTCTTCCAGCTGAAAGCTCAGCCATTCAGCATAAACACATATCCAGACTGAATTCTAAAGTCATCTAGATCTGTCTGGAAACTAGCGTCTACGTATCCATTAACGACTAGTTCATAATCATCTTTTCCCCCGTACACCAGAAACGCGTCCTTGGTTCTTCTCAAATATTTGAGAATCGCCTTGACCGCTATCAAGTGTTCCTCACCAGGGTTAGACTGATGTCTGCTGGTATAACTAAAGTCATATGAGACATCTGATCTCGTGCATATCATGGCATACATGATCGATCCTACCGCCGATGCGTATGGGATTCACATCATCCATTTCAGCTCATCAGGTGTCGTAGGACACTGAGTCTTGCTGAGATGTACGCCATGACATGCGGGTAAGAGTCATTTCTTGGAATCAAGCATTGAGAACCTACTCAATACCTTGTTCACATAGGTGCTTTGACTCAAACCCAAGACCCTCTTGGTGCGATCTCTATATATCTTAATCCCTAAGATATAAGCAGCATCGCCTAAGTCCTTCATTGAGAAACACTTCCCTAACCAAGATTTAGTCTCATGCAAGGTTGGGATATCGTTTCCAATGAGTAGTATGTCATCAACATACAACACCAGAAAGGTAATCTTACTCCCGTTTGCCTTCTTGTAAACGCAAGGTTCATCCTCGTTCTTGATAAAGACAAATCCAATTACAGCTTCATCAAAACGAAGGTTCCAACTCTGAGAAGCTTGTTTCAATCCACAAATGGATTTCAACAACTTACAAATCTTTCCCTTATTCTTCGGATCGACAAAACCTTTGGGTTGAGACATATAAACGTCCTCCGACCAATTTCCATTTAGGAAAGCGGTTTTGACATCCATTTTCCATATCTCATAATCGTGATACGCAGCTATGGCAAGAATAACTCGGATAGATTTGACCATAGCCATTGGGGAGAAGGTTTCCTCATAGTCAATCCCTTGGATCTGCCTATAACCTTTCGCCACCAGTTGGGCTTTGTAGGTCTGAGGGTTGCCTTCCATGTCCATCTTCACCTTGAATATCCATTTGTATCTGATGGTTCTTACACCACCGATGGGATCAACTAGTTACCAGACTTGGTTGTCCGACATGGATTGCATTTCCTCCCTCATGGCTCCCAGCCATAACTCGGAGTCGGGTCCGTCCACGGCTACCTGAAATGTAGTTGGATCATCGTGATCCACCACAAGCTCACCATCACCTCCAGACACAAAGTAACCATATCTCGGAGGTGGACGACTAACCCTTTCAGATCGCCTTGGACCTTCTGGAATTGTTACAGGAACTGGTCCTTGCTCTACGACCATCTCAGGCTTTTCTACAGGGTTGTCCAGTGGATCAGTTGGATCTGTACCACCCTGAATTTCTTCTAGATGTATAGTCCTCCCACTGACGTCTTTGGAAATAAACTCCCTTTCCAAAAAGACCCCACCTCGAGCGACGAACACTGTGTTCTCGCTAGGTTTGTAGAAGTAGTATCCCCTTGTTTCTATGGGATACCCAACGAAGGTGCATTTATCAGATCTTGGTTCGAGCTTAGTCGGAACTAAACGTTTCACATAAGCCTCGCAACCCCAAATCTTTAGGAAGGACAAAACGGGCTTCTTCTCGTGCCATTTCTCAAATCGTGTTCCTTCCACGACCTTCGTCGGAGCTCGATTCACTATGAATGCGGTCGTCTCTAGAGCATGACCCCAGAAAGAGATTGGGAGATCAGTCCCACTGATCATGGACCGGACCATATCCAATAAAATATGATTTCTCCGTTCGGACACACCATTCAATTGTGGTGTTCCAGGAGGAGTCCATTCCGAAAGGATCCCACTCTCTGCTAGATGATCTAAAAACTTTGTGGTCAAGTATTCTCCACCTCGATCCGATCGAAGTGCTTTAATACTTTTCTCGAGCTGGTTCTCTACTTCAGTCTTAAACTCTTTGAATTTATCAAAAGCTTCAGACTTATGTGTCATCAAATAGACATAACCATATCTATTGAAATTGTTAGTAAATGTGATAAAGTAGCTAAAACCCCTCCTGGAAAGTGTACTTATTGGTCCACACACATCCGAGTGTATTAGCCCCAATAAGTCCCATGCCCTCTCACCGTGACTGATGAAGGGCGCTTTAGTCATTTTTCCCATCAAACAGGATTCACATCTATCAATCGAATGAAATTCGAACGGACTAAGAAGCCCACACTTGTGAAGTGCTGATATGTGTTTCTCGTTTATGTGGCCTAAACGACAGTGCAATAACATAGTGTGGTCTAAATCGTCGGACTTAGACCTCTTGGTATTTACATTATATATAGAGCTTGAGGCATTGTTATCCATATCCAATATGTACAATCCTCCAACCATTTTGGCGCTAGAATAAAATATATCATTGCATAAAATATTGAAAATCCCATTTCCAACATCAAAATTGTATCCTTCCTTGTCCAACAAAGAAATAAATACAATATTCCTACTGAAATGAGGTACGCGATATACATTGTTCAAAACAAAAACTAGCCCACTTGGAAAAAGAAGACTTATGGATCCTACAGCAGTCGCCACAACTCTAGTCTTGTTGCCCACTCTGAGGTCCACCTCGTCCTTCTTCAAGGTTCTCCTACCTTTCAGCCACTGCACATTAGTACAAATGTAAGATTCAGCCCCGGTATCCAATACCCACGAACATTTGGAAGTAGTGAGATTTAGCTCTATAAAGAAAATACATGATGAAGGCGCAATCCCACCACCCTTCTTCAGATCATCCATAAACTTCCTGCAATCTTTCTTCCAGTGACCAGGTTGCTGACAGTAGAAGTAGACATTCTCGACCTCCTTCCCCTTCCTTGAGGACTCTCCGGTCCTAGGAGGGATAGGACGCTTCAGATGCCTCATCTTTCCTGCCAAGTGCATATGGGCCTTACCCTTACCACTATCAGTTCCCTTATTCTTGAAACTGTTTCCCTGTCTGACCATCAGAACATCCTTGGATCCCTGATCCTTGACGTTCTTTTCAGCAGTTACCAACATTCCATGCAACTCTGAAATGGTCTTGTCCATATCGTGCATATGATAGTTCATGATGAATGTAGCATATGAATGAGGAAGGGAACGCAGAACCACATTTGTTGCCATCTCGTTTTCTATCTTAAGACCTAGTCGATTAAGATGTTCGAGATGCCCCTTCATATTTAGGACATGAGGACCCACAAAGACTCCTGCTGACATTTTGCAGGAGAGATGTTCATTAAGGACATTGTATCTCACGATACGTGCCCTTTCCTTGAACATACCCTTTATGATCCCCATCATAGTATAGGGGTCATTAGAGTACTCCATGAACTGGTCTTGGAGATCAAACTCCATGCAGCCCAGCATAATACATGCCACATCTATAGAATCGCTAAGGATCTTTTGGTATGCATCCTTAACGGCCCTAGTGGCATTATTAGTTGGCTCCTTAGGGATAGCCTGGTCTAGGACATATTCTTTGCGCTCGAATTTGAGGACTATCCTTAAGTTTCTGTCCCAGTCCAAGTAGTTTGACCCACTTAGCTTGATCTTATCAAGAATGGTTTTTAGTGACAAACTACTATTGTTCGCTGAAGTACCTGTCATTTGATATACACGACAATAAAAAAATTCAATCGGTAAACTGAATAAATTTTATGAAGATCAAATTTAAACACCAACCAATTGATTCTAAACCTTTAGAATCTAAAACCAAGATCCTTGATTCACTCGATCAAGTTGAACGAAGGCTCACCACTTAATCGAGCTATGTAGGTAGGACCCCGTTCAATCACATCCAATGTGACTCTTGGCTAGGGTATGTACTCGTGTACACGGCTTACCCTATCTGATACCCTAGCTCAACCCTAGCTGAGAATCGTAGTCGGGTCCACCAATTTTCAACTATGACCTGACACTATGTAGGTGCTCCGCTAAGGCGCACGACACCCACATATGTCGTCCAAACTTACTACCCCGCTTTCCCATAGGACGGGGAGGTAGTAATGTGTTGATAATTGGGAGGTATCGGACATGACCCATTTTTACTTGCCCGGTTGTGTTTAAAACTTTTGGCACATCCTAGATGTGATGAACACATCAACTACATTCCAAATGTAATGATGCCTTTAATTGCATCCAATGTAATTCTTCCTTCGAACCCGTCAACTACATCCAATGTAATGACGATTCTAATGGCTCACAAACAAGGATTAAAATTCCAATTTTATCTTTGCATATGAGGTGATATGCTCGGTAAATTAAGTTAGGCTTGCATTTCTATAACACATAGAATTAATCAGGACTAACAAAACGGTTTTGCTCGGCATATTGACCATCCAATGGTCATGCTTGGCCTAGCTCCGTCCAACAGAGCCCCGTTCAGTCCCGGTTTCAGCTCCCCGAGAGTCCCGCTCCCGAGACACGAAAAATCAAATTTTTTTCAAAAATTTCAGATTTGATAAACTTTTCAAAAAATCATTTTTCATGCTTTAAACCCATAAACAAGAATTTAAAACATGTTATCAAACAATTTAGCAAAACAACATGCATAAATCGAAACTTTCAACGCCGTCTTGTGAATCCCGAAGGTAGCACGACTCTGATACTACTGTTGGGTCTCAATGGAGGGTATCAGCACATACTTGCAGCGGAAATAGCTAGAGACCATGCCATAGAACACTACCAAATATTAGATACACAAGAGAATAAACAATATGGATGTTTCCTTACCAATTAGTTCAAGAAAAGGAAGAGAAGACCAAAGAAACGATGATCGACTTGAGTTTCCAAGATGCCTACGTATCCAATTGGAATTAAAGCCACGTAGTTCTTCTTTAGATGACTCAAGAACACAAATGGAGAGAATTTAACCTTGTTGGCCGAAATTTACAAAGGAGGGAGAGAGAGTTGTGTTCCTATTCTTGTCTTGTGTTTTGTTATATGAGAAAGATGACTTAAACCATCAATATAATCAACAACTACCAAGGACAAGTAAGGTGTGAAGCATGGTGTGAAGTAAGATAAGTATGGTGCTAAGTATGGCAAGACAAGATGGGGTTAGGTGGTGAATCACCAACACTTAATCCTTGTCTTGTTTACTTAGTACTAATTAATCAAGACTTGATTAATTAGCTCCATGGGCCTTGGTTGCATGGGCCTTTCATGGGCCTCTTGGAACATGGCCCATCGTCATTCCCAATGAGGTCCCGTGATGTGCTCATCGCCTCCTAAGCCTTCCATACCCGAAAATGTCCAACATTATCCGACGTGATCAATCCAAGACTCCAAGCCTTTTCTCGACCCGCAAAGTCCTATTCACTTACGGGCACATGACCCAAAACCCAGTTTTGGTCATGTCCCGAGACAACTCTCTTTTGTCCATTCTCCATAAATGTGTCAATGAGTTTCATCCTCCGGTGTGCCCCTTAGGTTTATGCAGTTCGATAGATCAACGTAAAATCCCGTTTTACTTGATCCTATATAAGTGGAAACTAACGAGACTTTAGTATTTCCTGACACTACATAGTGAATCGACCCAATCGATTCTATCCTTTCCATCGTCCCTGTCATTATCTTTTTATCACTGATATCTTGATTGAGATAAGGCATAGAGTCGTCATCCTTATTATTCTCAATCACTATTCGTTAATATGTGAGATGACTGAATATATGATACCTAGTATCGTGTGCATGGCCATGCTTTTCTTTCAGTCACTCTCGATCAAGCGGCCGTGAACTGATATCTTTCTCATACCGCAATATGATGGATAAATCCCTTAGCCGTCTTTCGTGACACTCATACAGTCCGTCCCCAAGCCAATCATGGCCGTTACGGAAACCCTATCATAGGAAAGGTTGGGCTCAGGTCAAACTCAGCTGTTTACTGCATAGTAATCACAGAGACTCCTTGGTCTAAGGGTACATGACAAGCTACGACAATGAATATGTTCATGATTTGATCTATGGCACATATTCATGTCGGGTCATCCAATATCATGTCCCACATGATATCTATGATCAGACTCCGGAATCCCATTCCAATGACTAACATAACGTAAGCCATAAAGAGCCATCTTTCATACTAGTCGCTTGTAATGGAGCTTTGTTGACTAGGGACCCATCGAGTGTGATCTATCTCGATCTATGGTTCTATTCGCATTGTGGGCATAGATCAGAACACACATCGATATATTACTCAAACACATAAGTAATATAAAGCCGCTTTAATTTTATTGCTAATAATGATACATACATTTTATTGCCACCGAATCCGTTCAGAGGAGCCGTTGTATCATACCCAGCGGAGCTTGGAGGGAGTCATCAAAGTGTGTCTCCTACCATCCCACTTTCGTGAGACGATCTTGACAATCCTGACCCGGTGGATGAGTTTCCCGCACCGAATGTAGAAGCCGAGCACTCTTTCGTACTGGAGGTCGATGGTCATGAGTTCAAAATGACCTGGAAAACAAAGGCAGATCCTTCACCGAAGAGGCCTATCAAGGTGAAGGCTGACCCAAAACTAGAAATAAGTCTTCTTAATGTCGTGGAGTCCGCAGTGGTGCCGAAAAGACCTTAATGCCCAAGGTGTTGGAAAGGAGGAAATAGATGGAGCCCATTCGGGCATACCCCGGGACGTTGAACGGCCCAACCCCAATCTCTATGAAGTGGAACATAATGGCGCTCGATTTCATGCAGGGGGTACCATAATGAGTGGGTAGCCGCTGAAACCCCACAACCCTCGATGACGGATATTCTCTATGGCTCTACTAGTCGGGAAATAGACTACCACAACCTCCTTACAGAGGCACTCGACCTCTAAACCATGAACCTTCCACTGTTGTGCCATAACCGCATAGAGAGTTTGTGGGTTGCATGAGATACATCCATTATCCAATAGGCCATTACATAGCGTATGTTCGAATCTACTGGGATGTGCACCACAACATCATTGTCTTCTTCATTGTCCTCCAATGAGAATGCTCTAAAGTGTCCTTGGATATCCTCCACCTCCTTTGAAAACCTAATAGGGCGGACCGAAGCGGCGGTCTTGGGGACGTGACAATGAATGGAAAGATTGGACTGCCCTGATGCACGGTTACCGATCTAGCGGTTGTCCGCGCCTTTGAGTCTACAGAGAGACTTTACTTTTGCTGTTGGGACAGGGGATTGGTCTTCATGTTTATGTAGGGATGGTGGATGACTTCGGCTAGACAAGAAGAGAGTTTGGGACGGTGACCCAACCAAGAGGCTTTCTCTAGAGGAGCGACGATGCTACTCAATCGCATCAAGGGGGCTCCTCTGCTTGGGTGGAAGAGGCTTGGGGGCTAGGGGGTTTTCCTGGGTGGTAGTGTCCTCATAGGAGGAGGAGCAGCACAACGACATGATGGTATTGGGAAGGGTGCAACGAATCTTGAGGGAGGAAACTCTTATTCTCAAAGAAAAAAAAGTCTCTTTGACTCTCAATGTTTTGTTTTTCCTTTAGTTTTTTGACACGCATCTCTTTATAATCGTAGTGTATGTCAACAAACAACTCTCTATATTTATAATTGTATTATGCATTAATGTTAATTTAAAATTTATTTTTATAGTAAAATTGTAATTTCATAAACGTTAAAATGTATTTTAACCATTTCATCCATTATGTTAACCAAATCTCAATTATATATATATATATATTTTTAAACATGCAACAAAGTAATTTTATTCAAAATGTCAATCAATAAGAACATAAAATTGGTCAAAGATTTTGGGTTCCAGAATACTTCGGAATACCTATAGGTTTTCCAGCGCTCTTGTACTCGTAGATTGTATCTATTTTGCATCAAATACAAGGAAAGCAAAAACCAAAAAAATAAATGCCAGTACCAAAATAAGAACATGAAATAACCAAACAGAAAATAATCATGGGTGGGGGGCTTTGCCCATCCGGGATCGGTCAAGGGGACCTAGTCCCGGGTCATGGAGGGTAGGCCACCATCCACCTACCACCATTCCCGAACCCAACTCATGGATCCTAGCAGGGCTGTTTGACAACCCCAGCCTGGTGGAAACATCATTCCCCATCTTCCTGTATCTGGTGGATTGGAGTGATTAGGCCCTATATGTCGAAAGTCTGCTTCAACCAGCTTGTCTGGGTGTCCGTTTTACCCCACCCCTTTGGCTTCCATTTTTTCGGCTTCTTCGGCCCCAGTCCCCTGGGTTAGTCCCGAGGTTCTTTCCAATTCCCCACCAGCATAAGGTTCACCCTAGTTGCCCGATTGGGTTCCCTTACCTCCCTAGCGTAGTCTGGGACGGGCGTCCATGATCGAGTAAAACTCTGAGAGGGATGTGGGTGATATTCCACCTCCTCCAACTGTTAGTGCTCTTGGGCCTCGTTAGCCTGGTCACAAATCTTTATGACCGTGTGCGTCCCAGTATCTGATCAGATATGCACCAACTAGAATCCTGAAGCCACCCCGGTGGGGTGCTCCTTAACCAAGTCACAGGTCTTCGCCTCTACACTCTATATATTGTATTTTGAATGTTTGTTACTTTTTCTTTAAAATACAATTCATATTTTGTTTTTATGTATTACTATATATTTGTTAAAAAATAAGAAAAATAAAAATTTGATTAATCCCGATTATGTTATTGTTTTTTTTTTGATAAGCTCGAAAATATTATTAAATAAGACCGAATCCAAAAAGAAACGGAATGCCCTGATTCAAGCAGAATCAGGGTAAAAGGGGTCAAAAGACCCGAACCACGCTTACAAAGGAGTTCTGCTAAGGGGGAACTATAAGGAAAACCTTATCCCAAAACAGAAAACACCGAAACAAAAAACCAAACTAAAGAGCTGACTTCTGTCGGGCCTTATGAGACGATTTCCACAAGGTCGAAACCGGAGGCGCTACCTTAATGGCACGTTCCCGAGTCAAAGAACGAGCTCTTGAACGAGTTACAACAGTAAAAGTAGAAGGTCGGCTCTGACGAGGCTGAAGGAGTGCGTCTTTCCACGAGCTATTCTCCCTCTCCTCTACTTCCACCGTACCCTCCAAGCTATCGAAGACCGGTTCCGAAGGACCTGCCGACACTACCCCACCCACCTCAGCAGGTAAGGGGCCCGATAAAACACAGCCCAATTTACCTTGGGCAGCATTTATACCAAGCTGAACAACACACTCCTGAGGTAAATTTGTTGCTTGATTGACTTCGAAAGGCTCCCCACATGTAGATGGGCCTGAAGCAGAACCTTGGGCTTCAACCAACCCTGGCTTGACATCGCAAATCACTGGAGCCGCATTTACAGTTGAAATCAGAAGCTGCGCATCTTGTTTAAAAGGCAATAAATCGGCAGGATCTTGTTTAAACAGTGACAAATCTGCAGAATCTCTACAAGGGCGGGCGTCAAAATCAACCTCCGTCAAACCATCCGAAACGGGCACAGCTGATATAGTTCCAACAATTGATTGAGGATCGCGTAAACTGCGGGAAATATTCTCCGCCTTGAACAACTCCGACAGCCAACAAACCAACGAGCTCCGATCAACATTCTGCAAGAACTTCGCTACCATAATCAAACTCTCCTCCTGCAAAACCTTAGAACTCAGTTGATTTGATACTGCAAAACCAGGACACGGAGTGCTCTGTTTAGGAGTATCAGCAGATTTGGCCGGGAAAGGCTCCATTTCAGGCCGAGCAAGGGCAACAAAAAGCATGAAACCATTGAATTTAAATCCAGTATACACAGCAATGGCCTTCTGAGCTGATTCCGATGAATGAAACTCCACAAAACCAAAACAACGACCTTTCCGATTTGGTCTTTTCAGAGCGATAGCAGAAACAATCGAACCAAAAACTCCAAACGTAGATCGCATCCATTCATCAGAGGTAGCAAAAGGTATATTGCAAACAAAATTTTTTGAACCTGGAACGTGATCTGACGCCATCGTCATGGGAGCAATCGAACCTGGAAAGTGTTCTGACTCCATCATCGTAGGAACATTCGAACCGGGAATATGTTCCGACGTCATTGTTGCAGAAACACACCTTGAACTACTGCAGCCCGGAACACTGGTGTTGACGATTTCCTTCATCGTTGAAAGTTGAGAGGTGTCCAAAATGTCAGGGTCAGATGAACGCTTATCATCAGCATCCTTACCCGAGGAAACTGATTTGGTACACTTTCCTCTGCGTTTTTTCTTCACCACTTTCTTAACCGGCCGATTGTCTCCAACACCAGAAAAAATAGCACCAATCCCCTTCTTAACAGACTGAACCTCAGGAGATTCTCCAGCACCAGAACGATCTCCAACCCCATCCTTCTCTAGGACAGTCTTGAAAGTAACACTCTCCTTGACTCGACGTCTAAATCGCTTCTTTAGACATGCCTTAGCCGAACGGATCTCTGTAGAAACCTTCACAGGAGCAACAATGGAAACATACTCGCCGTAAAGAGAAATCAGAGTAGAACAAAAGAGAGGAAACGAGAGCATTTTCCCTTAGTAGGAGTATATTGTTCTGGGTAGTTCATCAACCTTTTGATTATGTTATTGTTAACCCCCGCATAAACCCGAAAAATCTCTCTCTCATGGAAGTCGGCTCTAATGTGCGAATGTGATTTCGAGCATCAATTGTTCTCATCCTTGCAACTATAGTCAGCCTTCGTGCACTAGTAGTTGCGTTGTAATTCGTTCCCATCTCCGTTTTTGTGCAACCTACCATCAGTGGTGTCCGATCTCACCGGTACTACTATCGGCTCTCTCGGGCTTCGTCCTATCTCCCCGTACAAATGGGTATCTCGCCATCTGTGTGTGTCTCCTCTCCGACGTCGTTCCCAACGCCGCCACTAGCATTGTCGCCCTCCCCCACCATCGATAATGACCTAACAACACCACTTTCTCCTCTACCTCCGCCTCATGCGCCGCCCCTGTCGTATGCATATTTACTAACTCTCTAGTATGAATCGGCTGAGATCATATATCTTCTCAACCTTCCGCCGACCATACATGGTCATCGGTGGCCCGACCCAGGTCCCAGCGCTCGGACTATGGTGCACCTAGTCATTTGGGTAATCTTGTAGAGGCGCTCCATCCCTATCCGTTGGATCGGGACCCTAACACCACCGCTCGGAGTCAGGGAGAGTGAAATCAACAAATGCTCTTACCGGCAACAACTGGTGAAAACTCGGTTCCCCAAACCCATCCGCTGGATCAGGACTCTGATACCCTTGAGGTGTGTGTGAGGATGTACACATCGCCTTGCCAAGGTTGGTGCAAACATGACATCTTGGTTCCCCCGTTTCCTGGTGTTCTCACTAGATGCCCGTTGTCCCCTCAAATGCCTCATATCATATATCCAAGGCATTTTCAAGTCGAGTCAAAAAATGACCACCGTGAACTGCAATCAAGCCACCATGGATGTTTTTAGGTAGAGTCTGGAAAAGGCTTTTGTAAGTACTTATTACATCACAAAATTACGATAACAAATAGTATTTTTTATAGATAAACAAATAGTACTTTTTTATAGGGTCTCAACGTCTTGGATCTTATTTGTAAGGCCCAAGACTATATATAATCTTTTTTTATCAAATCTGATATTTGTACGTTTTGTATGTTTATTATTATCAATAAAACTCCACTTTATATGAAAAAATAAAGTACCTCGAATAAATAAGAGTCTTGTTTTCGCTCTAGAGAAAACCGGAGCCGCTGCCTTTTGGGGTAAGGAGTTTGGTGTGATCTGTCATGGCTAATCTTCGTTTTCTCTCAACAGCGACAAAATCAGGTGGAGATTCAAGGGAGAGTGTTGCAATAGTGGTGAAGAGGGCAGTGTTACGAGGACCGACATTGCGAGGGCATGGATGGCGGCTCACCGTGTACAGACGGGTTCGGGTGGTGGTCTGGAGTTTCTCTTATGTTACCCAGGTGGTGCCTTTCTCGTCTTCCGGTGAGGTTTAAGACGATCAAGGAACATGTATAAAGAGTGGAGGAGATCAGATGTCTGGTTAGCGTGTGAGATCTCGACGCTACACTCGAGAGGGTGGTCGCCAACAGAACAATAAAATGACGGCCCTAAGGTGCTCGGCATATCCTGTGAGGGTTTGTAGCGAAAAATATCAAGCAATGATGGCGGTTGTAGGTGGCGTGATTGGTGGTTCATCCATTGGCGGGCCTAGAGCTTCTATCCCCTTTATCCCGACCATGTTGCCGATTGGACTTGCAAGGGAAACAAAGTTGGGGATGGATTATGCGACGCATGCAAGGGAGACCAAGTTTCCTGAGGCGATGATACAGGCAGAGGAAATTTGCTCGTCTCCTCTATCTCGGCGTGATTGGTCACCAGGGATACTAGGAGCTCAGGAAGCGAAGCCTGGAGGTGGGCAGGGTGATGGTCAGATCACGGAAGAAGAGATTGTTATGAAGTCCGAGGAGGTATCGGATTTACCAACGAGGGGCGACAAACACCCTCGCCTCAATCAAAGAGGACCTCGTGGCCCAGTGGGGCGTCGACCAGCAACACCGTCCCACTGGACGTATGGTGGCAGAGGTTCCACCAAGATATGATATAATACTCTGCTACCATCTCGGATGTCAGCAATCTCACATTTTGGAGCTCTAACTTTATCATTCCAGGGAGAACGACACACATTAACAACCCGATGGAGTATCTAGTCCACCACATGGTGTTCGTCACTTGGGGTGGGGTCTTCATGGAAAAGAAGTTTTGCTTCAAAAGACGTCATTGGGAGGCATGTGCATCTCGAAGAAATTCAGGATGGTATAGATCCGTCTAACCCCAATAGAAAGGGAGCCAAGGATGGTCGTACAGTAAGAACCAATTCCTATTACAATTCCGGAAGGTCCAAGACGGTCTGAAAGGATCAGTCGTCCACCTCCAAGATATGGTATCCGAATGTGACAATGAAGTCATGGTGGATCACGATGATCCAACCAACTTTCAGTAAGTCGTGGATGGGCTCGACTCCGAGTTATAGCTGGGAGCCATGAGGGAGGAAATGCAATCCATGTCGGACAACCAAGTCTGGGAACTGGTTGATCCCATCAATGGTGTGAGGACCATCGGATGCAAATGGATCTTCAAGGAAAAGATGGACATGGATGGCAACCCTCTGACCTACAAAGCTCGACTGGTGGCAAAAGGTTATAGCCATATCCAATGGATTGACTATGAGGAAACCTTCTCCCTAGTTGCTATGGTCAAAATCAATCCAAATTCTAGTGGGAGAAAGATTACATTTCTAGTGCTCATTGAAAACGACATCCCAACCTTGCACGAGACTAAAGATTGGTTGAGGAAGTGTTTTTCAATAAAGGACTTAGGCGATGCTTCTTATATCTTAGGGAATAAGATATGTAGAGATCGCACCAAGAGGGTCTTGGATTTAAGTCAGGGAACCTATGTGAACAAGGCATTGAGTAGGTTATCAATGCTCGATTCAAAGAAAGGACTCTTACCCACTAGTCATGGCACTTATCTCAGCAGGACTCAGTGTCCTAAGACACTTGAAGAGCTGAAAAGGATGATGCAAATCCCATGCGCCTAGGGGCAGGATCGATCATATATGCCATGACATGTACGAGACCGTACGTCTCGTAAGCCTTATGTTGTACCAGTAGACATCAGTCTAACCCGGGTGAAAGATGATGCTGAACTAGTCGTCGAAGGATGAGTAGATGTTAGTTTTCAAAGACAAATCAAGATGACTTTAGAAGTCAGTCAGGATATGTGTTTACGCTGAATGACAGAGCTTTAGCTGGGAAAGCGTAAAGCAAGATACTGTCGCCAAATCTACGACAGAGGCTAAGTACATGGATGTTGCATAAGCAGCTAAAGAGGCTATGTGGATTTGGAAATTCACGGCAGGGTTGAGTGTAATTAAAAACCCATCCAGCCCGGTGAATCCATTTTGCGACAACACAAGGGCCATTGCGCAAGCTAAAAGCCTAGATCGCATAACAAATCCAAACATGTACTGCGGTGTATCCACCTCATCAGACAAACATTGAACCGAGGTGAAGTGAATACAACCTATATTGCAACAGATGATAACATAGCCAACCCTTTGACTAAGGCATTTTCGCTACCTAAACATGTTAGACATGTAAAGTCGATGGGGACATATTATAGTTTAGATTGGAACTATGGCACGTGAGAGATTGTTAGTCTTAGTGCCCGTAGTTCAATCCTAAATGTCCAAATGTATATATCATCGTTAACAATAAAATTAAAGCGGCTTTATATTACTTATGTGTTGGAGTAATATATTGATGTGTGCTCTGATCTATGCCCACAATGCGAATTGAACCATAGATCGAGATAGATCACACTCAATGGGTCCCTAGTCAACAAAGCTTCACTAGAAGCGACTAGTATGAAAGATGGTTCTTTATGGCTTACGTTCTGTTAGTCATTGGAATGGGATTCCGGAGTCTGATCATAGATATCATGTGGGACATGATATTAGACGACCCGGCTTGAATATGTGTCATAGATTAAGTCATGAACATATTCATTGTCGTAGCTTGTCATGTATCCTTAGACCAAGGAGTCTTTGCGATCGCTATGTAGTCAACAACTGAGTTTGACCTAAGCCTAACGTTGTCTGTAACAGGGCTTTCATAACGGCTAACATTGGCTTAGGGATGAGCTACATGAGTGACACGAAAGACGGCTAAGGGATTTATCCCTCATACTGAGGTATGGGAAAGATATCGGTTCTCGGCCGCTTGATCGAGAGTGACTGAAAGAATATCATGGCCATGCACATGATATTGGGTATCATATATTCAATCATCTCACATGTCAAGGAACAATGATTGAGAATAATAAGGATGGCGGCTCTATGCCTTATCTCAATTAGGATATCGGAGATAAAATGATAAAGACAGGGACGACTGAAAGGTTAGAATCGACAGGGTCGACTCGTTATGCAATGTCAGGCAATACTAAAGTCTCGTTAGTTGCCACTTAAATAGGATCAAGTAAAATGGGATTTTACGTTGATCTATTGACATGCATAAACCTAATGGTCACACCGGAGGTTGAAACTCATTGACACATTTATGGAGGATGGCCCAAAGGGAGTTGTCTCGGGACATGACCAAAACTGGGTTTTGGGTTATGTGCCCGTAAGTGAATAGGACTTTACGGATCAAGACAAGGCTTGGACATTTCCGGTATGGAAGGCTTGGAGGCGATGAACAAATCACGGGACCTCGTTGGAAATGGCCACGTGCCATGTTCCAAGAGGCCTATGAGAGGACCATTCAACCAAGGCCCATGGAACTAATTAATCAAGTCTTGATTAATTAGTACTAAGTAAGCAAGACAAGGATTAAGGTGTTGGTGATTCACCACTTAACCCCATCTTGTCTAGCCTTACTTAGCACCATACTTGTCCTATTTACACCATACTTGTCTCATGCTTTTAGTTTGAAAAGTTGATGAGTTTTTTTATATGTTTAAGTCATCTTTTTCAACATAACAAACACAAGACAAGAATTAGAAACACAACTTTTCCCTCCTCTCCCTTGCAATTTCGGCCAAGGCAAGCTCCCACCTCCATTTTTGTGTTCTTGAGTCTTCAAAGAGAAGAACTATGTGCCTTTGATTCCCATGTGGATACGTAGGCGTCTTGGATACTCAAGCTAATCATTCGTTACCCGCTGTTCTTGTTTTGGTAAGAAATAGTGTTGAATTTTTCTCATGTGAATCCATTCTTTGTTAGTTGTTTCATGGTTTTAATCATCTCTTGGTTTTCATTGATTTTTTGTTGCGAGTTGGTTCATCTCCAACCCTACCTCGAGACCCAACACATTATCCATACTAAAACGCTTCAAGAGCTTTTCAACATATGCAGATTGATGGATCAAAATGCCATCAGAGAGATGCACGAGCTGCAGGCCGAGACAATGTCTAGTATTTCCCAAATCTTTCATTTCGAATTCTCGTTTCAAATAATCTGAAGCTTTGAGGATCTCTTCTGGAGTCCCAATCATATTTATGTCATCAACGTATACTGCTATAATAACAAACCTGGAGGTTGTTTTCTTAATGAACACACATGGACATATAACATCATTCTTATAGCCTTCTCTCGTTTCAAAGGTTGTTTTCTTAATGAACACACATGGACTCTTGGTCGTTGAGAGAATCCTTTGGCCACAAGTCTAGCCGTATATCAGGCGACTTCATTTTTCTCATTTTGTTTCCTTATAAATACCCATCTATAAGCAACAGGGTTGACATCTTCTGGTGTCTTGGACACGGGCCCCAAAACATGGCGTTTCGCCAATGAGGCCAATTCTGCCTGAATTGCTTCTTCCACATAGGCCAGTCATCCCTGTGACGACATTCGTCGATGCTTCGGGGCTCAAAATCAAATTCATTTATGATCTCGTTAGCCACTACGAACGCAAAGACTTCATCAACAAGAATTTTCTTATTTCTTAACTCTTCAGGAGTATTAGAGTCTTCTGGTACTTCTGGACCGATTAGTTCTTCTAGAACCGGCTCTGGTAGTTCTTCTGGAACTACTTCTGGTAATGAAGCTTTCTCATCGGTTGGTTCTTCTGGAACCATCATTTTCTTATCCCCTATATTCGTCTGACATTTCCGCTTCTGGGGAACAATGTCTTTTGATCCAACTGGTCTCCCACGCTTAAGGCATGCACTAGAGTAATCAATAACTGCTTTTGCAGTATCACCAGTGACCTTAATTCTAGTTGGTACATTGATTGCATCTATATAAGACCTTGTCATCTTCATGAAGCTTATCTTTCTCACCTAGAGGTGGAAATGTTATCTTATCAAAATGACAGTCTGCAAATCTTGCAGTAAACAAATCAACCGTCCGAGGTTCAAGATACCTTATAATGGACGGTGAATCAAAACCAACATATATCCCTAACCGACGTTGGGGTCCCATTTTTGTGTGTTGAGTAGGTGCAATAGGAACTTGCACAGCACAACCAAAAGTTCTCAAATGGGATATATTAAGTTGGTCCCCACACACAAGTTGTACAGGAGAATATTGATGGTATGCACTTGGTCTTATACGAATTTAAAATGCAGCATGTCCCCAAGCAGAAATAGGTAATTGTGATTGCATCAGTAATGTACGTGCAAATACCTATATATGTTTGATAACGATTCTGCTAAACCATTTTGGGTAGGGACATGTGCAACATGATGTTCAATATCAATCCCTAAAGACATGAAATAATCATCAAATTCTCTTGATGTGAACTCACCAGCATTATCAAGACGAATAGACTTAATGGGATGATCAGGGAAATGTGCCTTCAGCTTAATGATTTGTGCCAACAATTTAGCGAATGCAATATTTCGCGTTGACAACAAGCGAATATGAGACCATCTGTTGGATGAGTCTATCAGGACCATGAAATAACTGAACGGTCCGCTAGCTGGATGAATGAGACCACATATATCTCCCTGAATCCTCTGCAAGAAAGATGGAGATTCAACATTAACCTTGGTTAGCGAAGGTTGGACCACTAATTTTCCTTGTGAACAAGTTGTACATGATATCTCATTGGACATTAGGATCTTTTGGCCCTTTAAAGAGTGTCCACATGAGTTTTCAACAATCCTACGCATCATCGTTGATCCAGGATGACCAAGATGATTATCCCAAAGCATAAAAGCATTTGGACTAATGAACTTCTGGTTCATATTAGCGTAGGTTTCAATTGACCTTATGGTTGTATAATATAATCCTGATGATTAGGCTTGTAATTTTTCATGTACATGTTTTTCACCATTTTTATCACTTCTGGTGATACAGAGAAACTCAGTCTCATTTTCACTTCTGGTCTCGACATGATATCCGTTGTCACGAATATCCTTGAAGCAAAGTAGATTTCTTCTGGATCTACTTGCATATAAAGCATTATGGGTATTTAACCTTGTTCCATTTTCTAATATCAAGGTAGCTCTTCCAGAGCTTTCTATCAAATTTTTAGTACCCATAATTGTGCTAACATTTGCTTCAACCAAGGTTGGATAAGGGAAATATTTCTTGTCTCTTAAGATTGTGTGCGTCGACGCGCAATCAACAATACATAAGTCGCCATCATTTCTGCAAATACGTGACCCATAGTTGGGATCCATATCATTTCATAAAAAAAAGTATTACATTAGTTTGTAAACTTAGGAAAAGATTACAAAAATATTATATATATATATATATATATATAGACCAAAAGAAGGGGAATATAAAAACACAAGTTCAAGCCACACGTTCATCACGGTCCACATCTCCGTCATCATCTTTAAAGAAGTCGGAGACTGTAAGCTTGATCGGAGCATCTTCAGGGCTCACATGATCAATGAAATTTATCTCAACGACCTTCTCTTCTTCCTTGATCGACTCTTGGTATAACTTCACCTGGTGGCTTGGTACGCGACAAACACGTGACCAATGACCAGTTCCTCCACATCGGTAACATATGTTTTCGGTATTTCTGAGAGTCTGGTTCTGTGGGCCTTTTCCTTTCTTATATCGGGTCCACTTTGGATGGTACACTTTATCATCTCTTCTATAAGGTTGGAAATTTCTATGCCCATAGCCATGACTACGACCACGTCCACGACCTCGACCTCAACCTCGACCTCTAAAGGGTCCTCGGCCTCGTTTGGGTCCAGAGTTACCATCATATCCTATCACATTCACTTCTGGGAATGGAGCACTCCTACAAGGTGAGTTTGATGGTTCTTCATTAATAATTCATTGTTTTGCTCTACAACGAGCAAACAAGCATCTAGGTCTGTAAATTTCTGAAACTTTCTTTCTCGATATTGCTGCTTCATGAGCATATTCGAGGGATGGAACGTGGAGAATGTTTTCTCCAGCATAGACTCATTAGTTATATTTTCACCACAACTACGAAGCTTGGAAACAATTTTAAACATGGCCGAATTGTACTCATTTAAAGACTTAAAGTCTTGTAATCTGAGGTTAGACCAATCATATAGGGCACGAAGGAGAGCTATTGCTTTCATATGCTCAAATCTCTCTTTGAGCTGAACCCATAAACTAAGGGGGTCTTCGTCAGCCAGATATTCAAGTCGTAGGTCTTTATGCATATGATGACGGATTAATATTGTGGCCGAGGCTTTATTTTTAACCGATTCGTTATTCCCTTCTTTTATGGCATCTCAAAGATTCTGGGATCTTAAGTGGAGAGTTGTGTCCATCGCCCATTCATAATAGTTCTTCCCGTCTAGTTTAAGGGTGCATAATTAAACTTTGTCAAGTTATTCATCTTGAACATTGATCAAAATAATTGCATGTCAGGATCATACTCGACTTCAGGTCGTTGATATTTTATTTTGGAACTTCTGGTCCAACACATATCGGGTCGCTGGTATTATGTATTTGAAACTTCCGGTCCAACATACCAGCATATTTATAAATTTCAGGCTACAAATATGTTTCCTCATAAACTTAATAACGAAATGATCGTGTTGCATGTTATAAACAAGTATTATTTTCATTTTGGAACTTCGGGTCCAAACGTTTCGGTTTCAACGAATCTTAAATTCAAGTATTAACGATAAAATACAAGTATAAAGTAAACATCAAATTTCTGATCAGCAGAGCAAGTCGTGCTGATAACATGCTGTAAATTACTTTTTGGGGATCAAGACTAAACTTATATGGATGACTTGACTTGGTGATTGGCTTCTTTGAATGAGTAAACACTAAGTGCGGCAAAGCTTGGACATGTATATATATTATAAGTAAGACATATATATATATATAAAACCAAAGTAAATGAACATGTGCACATGGTGAGAGTAAGGTATGTTGTTCTTTTTTTGTATCTATTAATTACGCAAGAATTTGTCTTATTTAAGGAGAGATGACCGACCATAATAAGACTTGCACATGTATTTTTTTTTTATCATAAACACAACACATGTGGTATGTGGTGGTGGCCACCAAATTACTCCACGTGTTTCACAACAACAAAACTATATAGTTCATAGGAGTTATATGGGAAAATTTCACTTTAACACTCTGTGAAACATTTAATTTCACTTTGATACATTGACATAAATTTTTATTACTTTCATACCCTAACCAAACTTTTAATTTCACTTTCATACCCAGCCGGATAAAAAGACAATAATACCCATAACTATTACTCAAATTTTCAAACTCATGCCATTGGTTCAGAATTTGAAAATAAGTGAAATGACAATAATACCCTTCATTGTTAGGGTGTTAAAATGAAAAACTCACTATTTTAAAAATAAAATCAGGTTTTTTTTATAAATTCTATTTTTATTTATGAAAATTACTTTTATTTTCAAAAATTCAGATTTTAATTTTAAAAATACATGAAAATCATATTTTATTTTTAAAAATCCAGTTTTAATTAAAAAATTAATATAAAAATCAATTTTTTTATTTTTTAAGTTATTGTTTTTTTAACTTTTTTTTTAGTTTAATTCATATATTTATTTTATTTTTCAATTTAACACCACCAAATTTAACTTTTTCAGTTTCTCGCCAAAATCAGCACCACCACCATATCGGTTCCCCTCCACCTCCAAGCTCCCCATCACCACCAGCAACACCTGGTTCTTCAACTGGAGGAAATCGTCGGGGTCCATCAGGAGATGGAGATCTTCTATCTCGGCGAGAAGGTTCCAGATTTGCTCCAGATCCGGCGACACCCACTCACCGGAGCCAAGACCCGTCGGCTTTGCAAATCACTGACCAGATCCGCACCGACGACCTCATCCACACCGTCAACGCCCTCACCGACCAGATTCTCTCAAAGAAGGACTACGACGGCGCCAGGGTCGACGTCTGGTCTTGCGGCGTCGTCCTCTTCGTCCTCACCGTCGGCCCCAATTTTTATACCTCTGTGATGGGTTTTGATTAATCTTCCCAGACTTTTTCCAGAACTCGTTGGAGAAGACAAGCTTTTGAAATCAGAAGCAGAAGGGTGGAGGTTTTTTGGGTTGGTTGATTCTGCGTTGAATTGAAGTGGGTCAATGGTGGAAGAGGGGATGGGGGTGGATTGTACAGAGATTGGGGAGAGAGAAAGGAGCAAATATTTTCAGGAAAATTGGGGTTGTTGACCAAAAATAAACAAACAAATATAATGAAATATTAGTTAGATTAAAAAAATTGATTTTTATGTATTTTTAAAAATAAAATCTGATTTTTATGTATTTTTGAAAATTAAAATAATTTTCATAAAAAAAATAATTTATAATAATAGAATTTTTTAAAATAAAAATAATTTTCATAAATGAAAATTGAATTTATAAAAACAAACTGATTTTTTGAAGAAAAAAAATTGATTTTTATATTTTTTTTAATAAAAACTGAATTTTTAAATATAAAATATTATTTTCATGTATTTTTAAAATTAAAATCTGAATTTTTGAAAATAAAAATAATTTTCATAAATAAAAATAGAATTTATAAAAAAAACTGATTTTATTTTTAAAAGGGAAAACTTCATCTCACTACCCTAAAAATACTTGGGTTTCACCTCACTACCTTAACCAAACTTTGTTGCACCTCACTATCCTAACGAAACTTTTAATTTCAACTTAGTACTTACCGTTAGTTTTCCATCCATTTTGGATGAAAAATGGTCATGTGCTTTGCACATGACCTTTACTATTTTTAAAATTCCACTTCTGCCCTTTAACCTATTTTAACCCTACAAAACCTTATCTCTTCCAACCTCTTTCATCCACACATATATCAGCACTCCTCTTCCAAAGCCCACCGAACACCACACCTATTCCAAACCTCACCCAACACCACTCCACTTCCAAAGACACCTCCGGCGACCCCAACAAGCTCGGGAGGAGCAAAAGCCGGCCGATAAGGGCCTGGTGAGGGAAGCTTTGTGGCCATCTATGGTTTTTAAGGGGATGGCATCATGCTCTGTGGCTGTTTTTTCGTGACTCGACTGTGGGACTGTCACGATTGCTTTAGAGCCAAGCAAGTCCGAGGTTGAAGAAAGACGCAACGCACCGTTTCACTTAACTGAGTAAAGTCGAAACGGTGCGTTTGATCTCGCGAAGAGCAGGCGCGGTCCTTTTGTGGTGCGACACGTGGAAGCTGGATATTGGAGGCCGAAGTCAAACGCGCACAGTTCGTCGTCTTCCTCCGTCTAAAGCTGAAGACGCAGAGAACAGAGCACATTGCAGACACTGTCGAGAGAGCTCCATCCTCGTGACCATGTTTGTCTATTTAAAGTACTAGAACTCCTAGGGAGAGGCATGCATTTTGAATCCTTTAGTTATATCATAGAAGTAGAAGTTTAGGTAATCGTGTATGGTTGTATTTTGATGTAAAAGAGCATTGCTCCGACCTTTATCAATCCAAGTTTATCTTCCTGTCCATTTAAATCCTCAAGAGCACTTCAGGCTCTTGATAGCGGTATCAGAGCCTTGAACCAGCGACGGCTCGAGATGGCTTCCAGCGATACAACGGAAGAATGCGCCACTCAATCGGTTGTCAATGAGCTCAGATCTGAAGTGGCGAACCTCAAACAGATGGGGGAACAAAATCGCGCAGAGATGGATGACCTGCGCAGAGGAATAGAGGCATTGCTGGTGAAGCTACAGGTTGGCCCGGCGAGAGCACCACCACAACATCCAGATGGCCACCAGAGTCAGGATAGAGGCAAATTCGTGGCTTCATCGCTGGTGGCTAACCCATCAGCAACACCAGGTCTCTTCACTCCCGCCCAGGACCCGTACACTGCACAACACCCTCGTCCAGTTCCACAACACACTCCTCCCCCCATGAATGGCCAACAAACGCCCCAAATTTTTTTTTCACCAACGCCCTTTGCCACCAGAACAAGGATCTTCGTCCCACACACATCCACCTCAACCAAACCGCCAACAGATGGCTACACCACCACCACCACCACCACCCACCACCACGACAGCAACAAGACAACATCCCATTCCAAAACCCCCAACATCACAACCAGTTAACTTTCTGATCTCCTTCCTTGTCATTTCCGTTGTTTGATGGCAATGACGTGCGTGGCTGGATCAGAAAGGCCACCCTATACTTTTCGTTCTACGACATACCAGAGGACCAGAAGGTCCGCTTGGCTTCGATTCATCTGGTCGCCCAGGTGGAGTTTTGGTTTACGGAATACACGATTGGAAAGGGGATAATCTGGTGGGATCAGTTCTGTTACGATCTAGTGTGGAAATTTGAGACAATGGGGCGCGAAGATGTGCTAATCGAACTCAAGAAGTTTCAGCAAACATGAACGGTACAAGAATACGAGCTCAAATTTGGTGAGCTCAAAATTTTGGTCATGACTCGTTACCCGACCCTATCTGAAGACTTCTTCATCTCTAACTTCATCGGTGGTCTAAAGGACCAGATACGCTCGGGCGTGCAGCTGTTTGGACCCCAGACCTTGCTCCACGCCATGTACTTGGCTCGTCATGAGGAGTACCGGCTCAGACAGTATCAGTTGGCCACATCTCGTCCGGCGTTCAAGTCTTTCCCTCGGCCGAGGCAGCAATATATCCAACCGCCGGCGTCAGTACCTCTCCTTCCAGCTCCCCCAACGCCCAGGCCTCAGTCACGCCTCGTTCCCATGTCACTGGACGAGAAAGGAGCCAAGGGCCTATGCTTCACTTGCCCGGCGAAATACACGTGCGACCATGTCTGCCCAAACAAACAACGACTGTACGTTTTGTGCGAGTTGGACGAGGACGAGGACTCTCAGCACCAAGATGTCCCGGAGCCAGAGGCTCCGACACCGTTGGTCGAGGAACTCCAGGAGGGACTGGTGGATGGCACGCTAGATGAGCACAACCTTTGCCATTTACAGTCGGAGACTCTTTACACGTCCGCCGCTTCCAACGACTCTAAATCAATTCGAATTGGAGGTACGCGGTTGGGGCACTCGATCTCTATTTTGGTCGACTCAGGCGCTTCAAAATCTTTCTTGGACTCACTCACGGCCAAGCATGTGGGTCTCACAGTCGTCCCTTCCGTCCCAGTTTTGGTCCGTCTGGGTAACGGGAAATCTTACGTCTGCGCCTCGACCTGTTCGATTTCATGGGCGATGGAGGGTTATGACTTCACCTGGGAAGTGCTCGTTATGCCATTGGGCTCCTACGACATGGTTTTGGGGGTTGACTGGCTCAAAATCGTCAATCCGATCTTGCTCGACTACGAGGCTCGCTCTATTACAATTCGCCATGCCGGAGCAGCCGTGGTCCTGCAGCAACTACCTCCCCAACATATGTATTCGGTCATTACTCCTCAGCAGGTTCTCCATGAACTAAAACAAGGGGAATCGTTGTACTTGGGCCAATTTTTTGCTATTGACACCGATGCCTTGCTTCCCAAGAAACAACCGGGCCTCCAACCCCTGTTGTCGGAGTTCGACGATGTTTTTGCAGAGCCAGTTGCTCTTCCACCAATACGTGCTCACGACCACCGTATACCTCTCCTCCCAGGGTCCACACCTCCCTCGATACGTCCTTATCGTCAAAGTTTCCAACAAAAGAATGCAATCGAGAAAATGGTTGATGAAATGCTCAACGCTGGAATAATTCGTGAAAGTCGAAGCCCTTATTCTTTTTCGGTCATCCTGGTTAATAAGAAGGACGAATCGTGGCGTATGTGCGTGGACTACCGTCAATTGAACGACCAGACGATCAAGGATAAGTTTTCTATCCCCACGATCGATGAACTACTCGACGAACTTCAAGGGATGCGATACTTTTCCAGAATCGACCTTCGCTCGGGTTACCATCAAATCCGTTTAGAGCAGGGAGAAGAATTTAAGACGGCGTTCCGCACGCACAGAGGGCATTACGAGTTCTGGGTCATGCCCTTCGGCCTGACCAATGCTCCGACGAGCTTCCAGGCGTTGATGAACCAAGTCCTTGGGCCTTACCTTCGACGCTTTTCCTTGGTCTTCTTTGACGATATTCTCGTCTATAGCGCGTCCTGGGAGGAACACTTGCAGCATCTGCGTATCATTCTCTCTACACTTCGCGAATAGAGCTTATTCGCCAAGCTCTCCAAATGCGATTTTGCCCAGGAACGGATATCATATCTGGGTCACATTATTACCGGCGAAGGTGTGGCGACTGACCCAGACAAAATTGACGCCATGAGGACGTGGCCTACACCTGGTTCACTCAAAGCTCTGCGCGGTTTCCTTGGACTGACGGGTTACTATCGCAAGTTCGTGGAAGGTTACGGCTCTCTGGCTCGTCCGTTGCCCAATCTCCTTAAACGCAGCGCGTTCATTTGGTCTCCAGAGGCACAACGCAGTTTTGAAGCTTTGAAAGCAGCGATGGCTTCCACGCCAGTCTTGGCTCTGCCAGACTTCTCCAAGCCATTCGTTATCGAGGTGGACGCCTGTGATACAGGCATTGGTGGTGTTTTAATGCAATCAGGTCGCCCAGTTGCTTACATGAGCAAGGCATTGGGTGATCGCAACAAGGCGCTGAGCACGTATGATAAAGAACTCATGGCCATCGTCGCGTGTATCCAAAAATGGCGCCATTACATCTCTCAATCGCCATTTGTGATCAGAACAGACCAGCAAAGCCTTAAATACTTGCTGGAACAACGCTTGGGTACGGCTTACTAGCAAAAATGGTTGTCGAAACTTATGGGGTTGCATTACACGATCGAATACAAAAAGGGTCGTGAGAATAGAGTCGCTGACGCCCTTTCAAGATTGCCTGTTGAATCCTTGAGTGCATTGTCCACTCTTATTCCGGTTTGGATCACAAAGGTCCTGGAAAGCTATGACGGTGATGATGAGATCGATGGCCTCTTCATTCATTTAGCCTTGTCCCCGGACTCTGTTCCGAACTACTCCACACGTCACGGTATGTTGCTCCTTCATAGAAAAATCTGCCTGGGCCGCAGCAAGGGTGCTCGAGACAAGATAATGACCTTCTTACATGACACGGGGATGGGTGGTCACTCTGGCGCCCTGGCCACGACCAAGCGTATCCAACGCTATTTCTTTTGGCCTCACATGGCGAAAGACATCCAGAGGTTTGTGGCTGAGTGCGATACCTGTCAACGCTGCAAGGCAGAAACAATGGCTTCACCAGGACTGCTTCAACCCTTAGCCATCCCTTCCCAACCATGGACGCATATTTCCATGGATTTCATCGAAGGTCTGCCTCCATCGGAGGGGTATAATTCTATCTGGGTAATCGTTGATCGGTTCTCAAAGTACGCACATTTTATCCCACTTCGACACCCATACACGGCTGCAACACTGGGAAAGCTGTTCTTCGACACCGTCTTCAAACTTCACGGCTTGCCCCAAGACATCGTCTCGGACAGAGACAGGCTCTTCCTCAGCAACTTCTGGTCCGAGTTGTTTAAACGCGTGGGTGTCCAATTGAAGCTCTCGACGACTTACCATCCTCAAACGGACGGTCAAACGGAACGTGTCAATCAATGCCTCGAGAACTTCCTTCGAGCCATGACTCACCAAACGCCGAAGAAATGGGCTCAATGGCTAACCTTAGCCGAGTACTGGTACAATTCGAGCTTTCATTCCTCCTTGGGGTTATCGCCCTTTGAAGCTTTGTACGGTTATGGACCTCCCCTGTTTGGCATGTCCGGCGACCAATCCAATGTTCTGGCCGTGGAGTCCTTTGTCCGCACGAGGGATGAGCTTTCTAAACTTCTGCAGGAGAACCTTCGAAAGGCCCAGCAACGTATGAAATCCCAGGCTGACAAGCATCGATCAGAAAGAACATTTGAGGTGGGCACTTGGGTTTATTTAAAACTCCAACCATATCGCCAGAATTCGGTGAACCTCAGGAAGTCGATGAAACTCGCTGCCAGGCTTTACGGTCCATTCCAGATCACTGAGAAGTTGGGCGCGGTTGCGTATCGTCTCAGGTTACCAGCGGAGTCTAAAATCCACCCGGTTTTCCATGTGTCACTGTTGAAGAAGCACCTTGGTCACAAACACAAGGTCGTGGCATCTCTGCCGGATACCACTGACGATGGTCGCCTCAAGCTCCACCCAGCTGCGATTCTGGAGACCAGGATCATCCGCCGCAACAACGCAGCAGTGCCACAATACCTGATTCATTGGGACAGATCTGCCACAGAGGACGCGACTTGGGAGGATGCATCTTCCATTCGCGCCGACTTTCCGGACTGGATTGCGAAAATGCAGGCTTGAGGACAAGCCTGCCAAAGAAGGGTGCATTGTCACGATTGCTTCAGAGCCAAGCAAGTCCGAGGTTGAAGAAAGACGCAACGCACCGTTTCACTTAACTGAGTAAAGTCGAAACGGTGCGTTTGATCTCGCGAAGAGCAGGCGCGGTCCTTTTGTGGTGCGACACGTGGAAGCTGGATATTGGCGGCCGAAGTCAAACGCGCACAGTTCGTCGTCTTCCTCCGTCTAAAGCTGAAGACGCAGAGAACAGAGCACATGCATTTTGGCTATCAATCGTGTATGGTTGTCTATTTAAAGTACTAGAACTCCTAAGGAGAGGCATGCATTTTGAATCCTTTAGTTATATCATAGAAGTAGAAGTTTAGGTAATCTTGTATGGTTGTATTTTGATGTAAAAGAGCATTGCTCCGACCTTTATCAATCCAAGTTTATCTTCCTGTCCATTTAAATCCTCAAGAGCACTTCAGGCTCTTGACAGGGACCTCCTCCATCCTCTGCTCTTCCTTCATCTCTTCGATTTTCAGATCTTCAGATCTCGGCTCACTTGGGTCAGATTTGGTCTGGCGCCGAAGCCTTGTGGGTGTGGCTTATGGTATATCGGTTCGTTGATGGCGGCTGCTGGCTTAGGGTTTGATTTTTTATAATCTGTAAATCAACCGGAGAGAAAGATGGATCTGTTATTTAATTTTGATTTCCTATTCTGTTCAGATTTCCTATTAATCTGTAAATTAATTACCATCTTGTAAATTAACTTTGATTTCCTATTTTGTTCTCAAAGCACGACAATGAATTTGTTTGATGTTCCAGTACATATCAATATATGAGTTGGTTTGATTATGTGCTAGTTCCTGATTAAATTCTTGTTCTATTCAGTTTAGGAGTCAATAAGCAGTACAAGGAATAGAGGATGGGTTTGATTTCTCCAGCGTGGATAGTATGCTTCAGTTTTACCAAGAATTTAATGAAATAAAAAAACAGTTATTAATGAAAAAATGAATTACAAATAAAAATGATTTTTAGAATAAAAACATATTTTTTAAAATAAAAAATATTTTTTAAAATAAAATCTGATTTTTTTAAAATAAAAAAAAACGTATTTTAAATATAAAATATATGTTTTTAAATAAAATATAATTTTCATAAAATGAAAAATAATTTTTATAAAATAAATAATTGGAAATAATTTTTTGAAAATCAATGGCATGTGTTTGAAAATTTGACTGTTAGTGAGGGGTATTATGGACTTTTTAAGTGTTTGGATGGAAAAATGGATGGAAAATAGACAGAAATTAACGGTAGGTACTAAATTGAAACTAAAAGTTTCGTTAGGGTAGTGAGGTGGAACAAAGTTTCGTTAGGGTAGTGAGGTGAAACCCAAGTATTTTTAGGGTAGTGAGATGAAGTTTACCCTTTTTAAAATAGTTAAATTTTCATTTTAACACCCTAACAATGAAGGGTATTATTGTCATTTCACTTATTTTCAAATTCTGAACCAATGGCATGAGTTTGAAAATTTGAGTAATAGTTAGGGGTATTATGGTCTTTTACTCGGCTGGGTATGAAAGTGAAATGAAAAGTTTGGTTAGGGTATGAAAGTGAAATGAAAAGTTTGGTTAGGATATGAAAGTGATAAAAATTTATGACAGGGTATCAAAGTGAAATTAAATATTTGGCAGGGTTTAAAGTGAAATTTTCCCTAGTTATATTACCGTTTCTCTTACATAAAACAATAACGTTTCATTTTGGTAAATTTAGGTTGTTGGGAGAAATGGAGAATTTCAATAACTTGGGGATATGTTTGTAATAAACGAAGTTCATAGGTAGAGAAACTCGGGCTAACGACTCGCGTTTGCTTTGTTGCTTGTTCATTTTCCTTGGTGGACTTCGCTTTTCCAGTTGGGCTTTAGGTTTTTCACGCCATATCCTCCCCCTTCCCATCTGCGTTTTTTTGGTGAACACCGAACCCTCTCACCTCTGCATTGCCTCAAGAGTCCAAGTAGAGCCGCTCGCTGGAAAACGCAGTGAAGCCGTCAAGGCCAGGTAATTTATTCAAAACCAGTTGAAATGAAGGTTTAGGATCTTCTTTGTTGAACAAAAAAGATCTGGTTTATCACTTTAACTGAAAAACTTATACAATAGTGTGAACAGTATTGGTGAAGGTCAGCATGGGCGGATTTAGAGGGGTATAGGGTATTCCAAGGCATACTCTTATCCAATTTTTTAAATATAAAATCGTATACATAGTGTGAACAATATTGGTGAAGGTCAGTTGCCTTCGATTTGATATCATATGTGTCTAAATCGGAGTTCGTATGAAAAAGTTATAGCCATTTTAAGATATTTCTTGCACGTGGTTTGCACGTATTTTGCATATGAATGTCATTTCCATTTATTTTGTATCACATTTAGTAGTGATCGATGGCATACCCTAAAGTATATTCATAAATCCACCTCTGCCTCCACTTCCACTAACATTCAAATACAAATAACCGGCAACTGAAATCAATATTATGCCTATAGCCACCGCAAAATCGATAAGTGGACCTTCTTTGAATGATTTCACAAAAGTGGACAGGGATTATGGGATAAGAAATGGATTATAATCCAGGACAATCGACTCGGTCGGATGGGAATGGAAATGAGGAATCAACCCAGAAAAATTATTGTGGGACAAATTGAGAGACACTAGATCAGGGCGAGCAGCAAGGGTGCGAGGTATGGCACCTCTAAGGTGATTGTAGGAGAAATCGATCACCTTAGGTTGGGGAAATAACCGAAAACATTTGGTAGGTAGCCCCAGAAGTTGACATTGGCCGCAGAGAGGCTAAAGAGGCTCCGACAATCACCGAGCTCCATGAGAAGCGACGAGAGAGCCATGTTTGGGGTTATCACTCAAGTCTTTGTATATGCTCTCAATATCCTTTTCATCCATAGAAACAAACACCACAAAAGACAATGCAAGACCCACTTGTTACCGAGTTCGAAAGACCAATAGTCTGTTTGGCACGTTAGGGATATTGGATAATTAGGCCAAACGCGTTTAACTTAGGAGGTTGAAAAGTCAGGCCCAAGACCATTAACCGTCTTTTCAAAATGGGCTTAAACCGTCATATGAAAGCCCACAAAGTGACTTGCCTCATTTCATCTCTACCTTTTGGTGCTTCCTTATTCAACTGATTTCTTAGTTACGGAAGGAGCGAGTCAGCACCAGCGAAAACACTCAAATGAAACCGCGTGTCCATAGACTGTCTCGATTGGGATGACACATCGATTCAAAGCCTAGAGATTGGGAGAGCCTTCGAACTGTGGGAGGACCCTCTTCGATGATTCTCGCAAAAGATCGAATTTTTCCAGGTATTGTTCGTTTCAACAGACACAACTCAATATATCCGTTTTATGCATCATTTTGGTTCAGTCAGATTTAAATATAATCTATTCAGCGTTTGCCTAATCGGATTACGGTTTAATTTGGGTGTCGAAATGTTAATTTGTTACTGTATCATCTCGTTTTGAGCTGCAAATGTAAATATTGGCTCGGTGAAGACAAGATACTGATTTGTGCGTTTTGGGTTTTTTTTTGTTGATGATGTTTTTCATACATGGTCTGTGAAAAGAGAGGTTCTTCATCAAAATTCAAGTTGATTTTTTTATTAGGTTTTTTTGGGTCTAACATTATTTCATTCATTTGTGTATTTGAGTTTCTCTGAAACCTTGAAAATATAAATTTTCTAGTCAGCAAGATCATCTGGTTGGCTAATTAATTTAATTTGATGTACTTGTCTGAGTTCAGCAGATATGTATTGATGTGTTCAGGGGAAAAACTAAAAAGAGTAAAAAGAATACCCTGAATATGTGAGAATCTAGCTTGATGATATAAGACTCACAAATGTTTACATTTTTTTTGAGGCAGGAAGATGATATTATAAATTAAAGCATTCTGGTGACCGCTAATACGGATAACACCATACAAACCAAGAAACTAACATAAAACTGAAAGATAAGTGCTGGATAGTAAATGTTGCTCATGGGCATAAGACGGTCGGAGGGGTGAGACTACGGTAGCATCCAGAGACACCGATACAATATGCTCCAACCATAAGAAACGGATCGAGCAGATCAGATGATAACTTTGCAGTGGTGGACCGATTACTCCCCCCGGTAAGTCAGCGTGCGTCGTCCTCCCTTGACTGATAGTTGTAGGGATCCTGAACGTGAGATTGTCGACTCCGAAATGGTAGGGAAGGAACATATCGACTGTTGGCGGTACCAATGCCACCTATCTGCCAGGGAGGAGGTACAGTCGACCAACCCCTCCCTGGGCCCCCCAGCACTCATTCCTGGAGGCGGGGGTGCTTGAAGCCCCCCGCCGCTACATGTGACGCCCCATCAGACGCCGATGATCCTTCCTCCTCCTCAGGGTCCTCCTCCCTCTTCGCCCTCTTCTTTCCAGACAGCGACGGTGAAGGGTCACGTGGTAGCCATCCTACCGGTATCTCCTCATCCCTTTCCCCCTGGCCACCATACCTCCCCATTTCCTGGTGCCGTGGAGGCGTCCTTGGATCCACCTGATTGGGCCCCCCTCTTCCCTTACCTCTCATATATGTCCAATTCGTCCCTGGGTAGCCTTCCCATGTTTTGCCTTCTCCAGAGCCGATCTCGGGTCTGTCGACGCCTTCAACGATGATCCCCGGACTCTCCCAACAACCAGACAGACCGGAAATAGGTGACCCGCACAGCAACATCCAAAACAGTGATCAGGTAAATGTTCATAGGAAATAATCAGCCGAGTTCGTACCTGGGATACAGATAGTCGAAACCAGAGCTGACTCTGTAGAGGTATTCTAATGTCCGCCCCGTATATGATCTTCATAAAGTCCCCCCAACAGAGACCCTTCTTGTCCACATCCACTCCTTGGCAGACCCTCAACGTGTTTCCCACTCTGAATCCCACATCTCTCGTCCATTCCCCCACAGGTAAGTTCGATACCTGCGCCCAGACCGAGAAATGATGGAACTCCAGATCCTTTACTTGCATATGGGCCCTCAGGTCCGTAAACAAGACAAGGGAGTCCTAGAAGGACCACGGTTCCCCCAACAACACTCTTTCCCTTTCCTTAGCTGTCCTGAAGAAAAAAGCGACCAAACCCCCCTCCAAGGGTTTAGCCTCGACCTTCATTTCCCATACATCTTCCATTCGCGCTACCACTGACTTCCAGAATATCTTCTTGGATGTTAGGACCTTAACTGCCAGCGCGAATCTATACAGAGTCCCACGTCCAATGACCTCCTGAAGCGGTACCACGACCTCCTTGATCCTCATGGCGCCCATCTGGGATCCCAAGTCCCCAACCTGTTCTCCCGGGGAACGCCAATCTCTCCTTTGTGGTCCAAATAGGTTGACATTTTACACCAAATCCGATCGATCCGCCTGGGTCGGGTGAGGAATCGGGTTCGACCCATGTCCTTTCCCCACTCGCAGACCCGGTCCCGACCCGGCTCCATATCCAGACTGCCCCTCTGACCCGTTCCGCTCCTCACCCGGTCCGTCACTATTGACCCGACCCGCTCCAAACCTGGCCGCCCACCGGGCTACGTCATCCACACCCCCACGAGTCCATCCTAGCCTCTGGCCCGATCCAAGACGCGGAGTCCAACCCAGGTTCTGTCGACCAGCCCGCCGAGCGTCCACCATTAATCCCCGGCCCAAGCCCACATGCTCATCAGTCCGGCCCAAGTCCTCCACCGAAACCCTAACGTCTTCCCGCGCCGCCAGTCCCTTCCTCTTGCTTCTCCTCCACGCAACAACCTCGTCGTCTTCTCCGACGTGATTGCCGTGTCTGAGGACACAAGGATCGGGACCCCTTCTTCACCCTCTTGGGACGCCCTCCCCGACTTCGGCAGCGAAGAGGATCTCTCTTCCCCAACGCCGACCGTCTGTAGAGCCCCCCTGTCGCCACCGGTATCCTGTACTTTCCGGTCCGAACCACTCCCCAGACGCCGTGGACGTGGCCCTCTCGCTGGAATTCGGCGAACACATCCCGGCACCAGTTGGATCCGCCCCCCTACGACCCAACCTTCCTCCTTCGTTCGTTGGGCCGGGAAACGCATCGGTGATACGTTCTCGTCCCGCGCCGTCAAAACTCCATCGGAGATCACGAGATCGTCCCCCACGACAGCCCCTATCGCCGCCGTCCCCGACTCCGTCTCGTTCTCCGCTACCTGCTCAACCTGCTCCGACAGGCGCGATCCCCGGGATAATTCGTCGTCGAAGGACTCCTCCCCGCCCTCCATATCACCCGTGAAAGCCATGGAAATCGAAGACGTTCTCACAAAACCCTAACCCTAGCACACAAGAAAGAGAGAGCTGCGACTAATTGTTACTTTTGACTGTCACGAATGTTTACATGAAAACCTGTGTTCGTGTCCTAATTGGAACACCCTGAATTTTAATTTATTTTCTTATATTTAGTTGGTCACAAGTTTGGGCTTGGCCCAATCCGTTTATCCATGTGTGTGACAAGTTCAACAACAAGGCTTGGGCCAGCCCAATCCGTTTACAATCACTCCCCTTCGCCTCTTGCGCGAAACACAAAAATCCCTTCCCCTCTTTTTTCTGCGCGATAGGCTTCGAACAGCAGGCAGCCACCACTCCCTTCGCCGGCAGCAAGCTAGTCTTCATCACGTTTCACGGCAACTCAATTACTCAATGTAAGATCTTAATTCTCATCATTATTTTTGTTGATTTTTCTTGAAAATTTACAAACCTAAATTAGTTGGATGGTAACAAGAGAAGATTAAGGGTTCGTTTGGAGTAGCTGGTTTAGGAGGAGGAGTGCTCTAGTTCGGGGCTGTTTTTTTGGTGATTCAGAGTTGAAGTTGTTGATGGCCTTTTAGTAGTGTTGAGTTGTTATTTTGTTGCTGATTGAATTTGTGTTGTCATTGCGTGTGGATGCTGAATTTTAGGGCTCATGATTTGTAAGGGTTTGCAAAATATTACACTGGTATTTATAAATTTTTTGCTTTGTTGATTAAAAAAGGTAGTCAAATTGAGGAAAGCAATGAAAAATTATTTAGATACAGGAAAGAGGAAGCTGGCAAAGATTGGTACACTCAATTGATTCCCAAAACCTATATTTTTTGAAGGCCATAACTAATATTGTTCACACTATTATATTAAGTTTTAGTTAAAAAGTGATGAATTTTGGTGTTTTCGGCACAGACTTTTTGGATTGCTGCATTACGGCACAAATGTAATTGGTTCAAAAATTGTAATTTCCTACCATTTCCATTTAATTTGATAACTCAATTTGGTCCATTCATTACTTATAAGAGCTATTGAAGCTACTGTTGCCTTTCACAATATTAATTTAATGTCTCAAAATTCATTCTTGATATACAACAATGGATGCAATCTTTGATATTTGGAGATTTGATTGTGTAATATGCATTTGGGATGATCAATCGGTACCAAAGATTAAACATGGGTAATTTGTATAAAATATTTTAATTATTTTCTATCCATCATTTATAGATTCATTGTTTAGTAAAATCGATGACCTAGATATTATTAAACGTTTTCAAGGTATGAGTAAGAGGAAAATGGAAGTGCATTTGAATTGTAATTTAAAATATTAGTGTTTTTGTATTATAATAGTCATCCATTTTGGTATTGTTTTTTTTATATTTATATTTTGTAACTTATCGATGGCTACCCCTGAAATAAATTTCTGGTTCCGCCACTGCTGGTAAGACGAAATTGAACTTCCATATCCAATTGCTTCATTGCTGGCGAAATTGAACGTAACTCTTCAATTCATTGTTAGCCGTAGGCGTTGAGATATGGCGGAAGAAGCGGTGCTGGGCTACTTGCAGAACCACGAAGAGATATCGAATTCAGGCACATTCGCGGCCGACCACAAGCTCGATCACAACGACGTCGTCAACGTCATCAAGAGCCTCCACGGGTTCCGTTACGTTGAAGCTAAGGTTCACTTTGCTTTTTCACTATTTGGGTTTATGTTCATCGATGTGATTATGTTTTCTTACTGGGTTATCATGCTAGATGTGAACTGCCCAATTTTGAATCTAAGAATCTCTTAGGCTTGTTGAAATTCATTAATATCATCGACTTTTATGCTTATGACTTAATGGGTCGTCTTCTAGTATCTGAACAATTTGTGTTTTCACTTAATGTGACTTGTTGGAAGTATGACACAATGCTAATTTTGGAGATTTGCTATCCCTCTAATTGTTGCTTGATTAAATTACCTTATGTTGTGAGGATTATCAATGGTGGATTGTGCAGTGTGTTTGTTGTAAAAAGCATGGGCATGGTGAGCGTTTGAATTGCTAAGTGATTTTTGAACTCTGAAATGTGCAGGACATGAAGAGGGAGACGTGGGTCCTTACAGAAGAGGGTAAAAAATATGCTGCATCGGGATCACCTGAAGTCCAACTATTTTTAGCAGTGCCATGTGTAGGTACTATCTCAAGAGACGAATTACAGGTAAGGCTAAACATATCTGTATGCAAGCTTGTATAATAGAATATGTGATATTTTTCTGTCAAAGTAAGGCATCTTTCAGTGCCCATTATTTTGTTGCCATCCTATGAGTTAGTGTTACTTGGTGCTAAATTTTTTTGTTGTAATTGGTGGATGGATGCAGAAAAAGCTTGACCCTTCCATCTTCAAAATAGGATGTGCACAGGCCGGAAAGAATAAATGGGTAGAGATGGGAAAACAAGTTTCCAGAAAGGTGTAGTTGACACACTATACCTTTTCCTTGACACATACCATCTTCTTGCTGGTCTCATGTTTATGTTGTCTTATATATTCTGTCTGTTACTCTACCAAGTTTATCTTCACAACTTGAAATTGCCTACTGGCTGTAGGTGGAAGATGTTGAGGATAGGACGCAGAAGTTACTTTTGAAGATACTTGATGGCGAGGTACTTTATTTTAAGTCATTCTCTGTTATTGTCGCAACAATCAAACCTGACCGGATTAATAATTTCTTTTATCCATGTCCAAGACTCAACAATAGTTATGTTCTTTTTTAGTGGAAAATGATTATGGTGTCAATCATAAACATTATGACATTCATTGGTAATACACTAGTACATAAGCATCAATATAGTTACCGTGTTGTAGCACATTGAATTTCAGTGGGTATCATAGAATATCAGATTAGCAGACATGTGGTGTGTTATTCAAGTATAAGAAGACTAGAACATAAGCATCATTAAAGCTACTGTATGGCAGCACATTGATTTTCACGGTATCAATCAACACACTTTCCAAAAAACTCTAATTTCTCTAGAGTGTTTTTATGGATGTTGCATCATGCATGCGGCCAAAGGAAGACATTGCTGGGACTTCTTGCTAGTTACTTACTGCCATACAAAATGATGTTTATTGAGCATCCTTTAGCATTTTGTTTTAGTATCTTTTAGCTTACTGTTTAGCATTTTCTTGCGATTCAGGTTATTGATGAAGAAGGCATCAAGGCTCTCAAAGCAAGAAAGCTTATTGTACCGCAGTAATCATTTTATCTGTCTTCTCGTTTGTTCATTTATAGAATGAGTAGGCCTGTAACTAAATTTTCATCTGCTTCTTTTTTCCGTAGGACGTGGAAGGGCTACTCTGTGAGAAAGGGTCCTAACTATGCTCCTAAAAGAAAGAAAGTTGCTACAGATTTAACTCGAGAAAATCTGCAAAGGTATACTGTGTGCTTAGTGTATTTTGTAAGAAAAAAAATTATTATCTATAGTGATAATTGTGTATCTTGCATTTGAGACAGTATTTTGTGTTGAAAGAGTGCAGATCTAATTTGTCATCATACCCACAAAATGCATAAATTGCTTTTAGAACTCCTCTAATACTTATTTCTTTTGATGCCTTTTTTTTAAATATAACATATAAATGAGGCAGTGTTTTCTCTTTATGTATCTATGTGATTCAGGGGTGATTGGAAGGAATTAGAGTTCAAAGAGTATAACTTCAATGCTAAAGGTCAGCCTGCTGAGGGTGGTCACCTTCATCCACTGCTCAAGGTAAGGACCTCACCTACCTCTCTCTCTATCTCTCCATCTCTCAAATTTCAAATTGAATGTGATTCCAAAAAAGGCATTGCTATAGCTTCAGCATCAAGTCTTTTGTTCTTGATAACCTGTGTGCTTTCAGGTACGACAGCAGTTGAAGATGATTTTCCTCCAGATGGGGTGAGATTATTCATATAAAGATATTTGTTTCATTTGCCTATGCAATTGTTCGTTATTTACTTGTTTGATATTTGGCAGTTTTGAGGAGATGCCTACAAACAATTATGTTGAGAGCAGGTAGCTGGATTACCATATCCCCTTTGCTAATTTCTTGTTTTTATTTTGTTTATAGCTCTCTTATCAAGGTTATATCAGTAGGATATTCTTTAAATTTCTAAGAACTCCAAGGTTTTAGCAGTGCTCTGGTCCTTGGCTTAAGGTAAAAGGTTGAAACCTTTCAAGCAATGGTATTGCTGATAAAAAAGGGATAAAAGATACCATATAAACTGATATATCTTCATTGTCTAGGCAGTATCAATGCTTTAATTTAACATAGTATTTTGGTTTCATAAAACTTACACGAATTCTGTCTAAATGTTTATGTTCATCTTTTTTTTCCCTGCAGCTTCTGGAACTTTGACGCATTGTTCCAGCCTCAACAACATCCAGCCCGTGATTCACATGACACATTTTTCCTTAAAGGTTTATTTGAATAGTTTGTTTGATTGTTAATCCTTCAACATATTTTGAGGGTGGGTTGGTGAAAAGGTAGCCCTGTTATCTTCCTGACATACTTCTGAATAATATTTTTCATTTACATCTCTAGCCCCATCCACTACAAGGGAACTACCTGAAGATTATGTTGAGCGGGTAAAGAATATTCACGAATCTGGTGGCCATGGGTCTAGGGGGTATGATTTATTTTTTCTATCTTCAACTCATATATGTGCTTCTATATTATAATCCCCACTTGTATTTTACACTATCCCCGACCATGGCAGTTATGGGTATGAATGGAAAAGAGAGGAGGCCAACAAAAACCTTTTGCGGACTCACACAACTGCTGTTTCCGCCAGAATGCTTTACAAGCTCGCTCAAGTATGTACTTTTGTCCTCTTTTTGAATGTGATATGCCTGATGTTCTGTGTCTAGCCTTTACTTTTGGATTCTAATACCCTTCTCCCCAGTAAATTAGAACCTTGCTTGCTTGGTTATTTACGATTCCTATTTGCATTCTTTAACTTGTACCAAAGTTTATTGAATTGAATCTAAACCGTATGTTACCATACAGATGAATGAAATAGTGAGAATGAGAGAGATGGGTTTGACTGCTCTTCCTATCTTCATCTCTAGGCTTTTGATTGCTTTGAATGATATGAATATGAAGAATATGTTATACTGTAAATTTGTTAACTCTACATTTATTCTTTGTTCCTTTCTTTATTTATTGTCTACAACTTATTCTCCTCTTTTGCTTTTTGATATATATGTTAGGGGCCTTTTGAACCAAAAAAGTATTACTCAATAGATCGTGTGTTCAGAAATGAAGCTGTTGATCGGACTCATCTCGCAGAGTTTCACCAGATAGAAGGTATCTACAATAATGCATGCCGTCTCTTTTTTGTGCTTTTGATTTTTACTTGTCTCAGATGTCCTTATCTCAGTATCTCATGCCAGTATTTCTTGAAACAGTGAAAAATTTGGAGCCCAAAGTTTAAGAGTGACCTTTTCTGATCCTAGGACTGTCATAAGCTTGAAATCAAAACTGACCTATCCTGATCTCCACTTTTTTTTTTATCAGACTGATCCCCACTCTTTCATAAGCATCAAATGATAAAAGTTACCATTCCTGATTCTAGGATCAGAATAAAAGCTAACCGCAATCTTAAGGTGGACCTTGTCACAACGTAACAGTATATCTGGTGCAATTGGATCAATTTCAGTCTGCTGCACCATAGAAAATGTTTCAAAATCTCACGTGTCTTAACCCCTACTTTTTCACATTTGAGCTGGTGTGGATTTTTTTGTAACCTTGAGCCTACATAATAGAAAAGGGGAAATCCTAACTTTGCTGAGTTTTGAGCCTTAGATTGGAATTAACACAATCACCTGCCGGTTTCTTGTTGTGGGTCTTATTTGAATCATGAAGTTTTGCTATTTGTATTTGGGAAATTAATGTCTCAATTCTTCTCCTAATGGTTTCAGGCTTGGTATGTGACAGAGGGCTTACTCTTGGTGACTTGATTGGAGTATTAGAAGACTTCTTTTCCCGAATGGGTAAGTACATCAAATTTATTTCCCAGGTTTTCCGTTAAAAGTATTTTTGTTCTTTGTGCATGACATTGTTGTCGATTGGCAATAAGAAAGTTAACATCATGGACCATGCTTTATGGTAAAGTTAAGGGCATAATACAAAGTTGTGGTGTAGAAATATTTCGTTCGGGTGAAAAGTATTAATTAAGTAAAAAACTTGAATTTACTTTATCACCCTCCAGATAAATAAATAGGGATAATTGTCCAAAACTACCCTAAAGTTTCGTCCACAAACGAGTTGATGCACAAAGTTTCGTCCACGCTGTGTGGCTACCCTGAAGTTTTATCCTCGACTTTTTTTAGTTTTGACGTAATAGGGATGTTCAGAATGATGGTCTGGGCAGTGCTTCCCGGATTAAATAGAAGCGTGGACAAAACTTAAATGCACCCACAAAAGCGTGGGCAAAACTTCAATGCACCCACAAAGCGTGGACAAAACTTCAGTGCACCCACAAAGCGTGGACAAAACTTCAGTGCACCCACAAAGTGTGGACAAAACTTTGTGCATCAACTCGTTTGTGGACGAAACTTTAGGGTAGTTTTGGACAATTATCCCAAATAAATATAACCGAAGGGCTATAAAGGCAATTGAGATCAAACTGTGCTATGTGGTTTTAGAATATCATATCCTAAGGATTTCTAACACCGTCAGTATTTTAAAATGTTAATTGTTAGTTTACGTCCTCGATTTAAATTTTCATATACATTGTTAGAATTGTATATAAAAAATAGTTGACTGAGTTTTGACCGGATTCCACTTATCCACCGAGTTCTCGGGCTGATATCAGAATTTTTATGAAGAGAAATATGATGTCATATACATTTTATTTTTTAGGCATGTCCAAATTACGCTTCAAGCCTGCTTATAATCCTTACACCGAACCCAGCATGGAGATTTTCAGGTAATGAAATCATCAATACAGCTTGAACAAGTTCTTCACATAATCAGTACTCAAATATGAAATGCTGTTCTTCTCAGCTATCATGAAGGATTAGGCAAGTGGGTAGAGATTGGAAACTCAGGTATGTTCAGACCTGAGATGTTGCTTCCCATGGGACTTCCCGAAGATGTCCGTGTCATTGCTTGGGGTCTTTCGCTCGAAAGGTACTTTGCTTTGTTCTGGAAGACCACTAAGTATCACCTTATTAATTGCTAGACCATGCTGAAAAAATATGTTTTTGTGTATTTTACCAGGCCGACCATGATTCTTTACGGGATCGATAATATCAGGGATCTTTTTGGGCACAAGGTAAAGTATTACACATAAAGTTTAGGAGTAACTGCAAAAACATACCTTGAGGTATTCAGGTTTTGCAATTTGTAGTCCTCTTTGATAATTGCAAGAAAAAACACTCTGAACTTGTCCTTTTCTTGTCATTTGTATAAAAATGGAGATTTTACCCTTACAATTCATAGTTTAAAAATTAGTACTAGAAAAAAAACAAAATTTCCTATCCCTTATTTTCTTCCTTTTTGTAAGAGTGAAATTTATGGGATATGAAAATTTAGATTTTTTTATTAAATTATTATTTTACAAATTAAATTTTCAAGGGAAAATTGTTAATTGGGATAATTGTCCAAAACTACCCTAAAGTTTCGTCCACAAATGAGTTGATGCACAAAGTTTTGTTCACGCTTTGTGGGTGCACTGAAATTTTGTCCACGCTTTGTGGGTGCATTGAAGTTTTGCCCACGGTTTTGTGTGTGCATTTAAGTTTTGTCCACGCTTTGTGAGTGCATTGAAGTTTTGTCCACGCTTCTATTCAATTCGGGAAGCACTGCCCAGACCATCATTCTGAACATCCCTATTACATCAAAACTAAAAAAGTCGTGGACAAAACTTCAAGGTAGCCACACAATGTGGACGAAACTTTGTGCATCAAATTGTTTGTGGACGAAACTTTAGGGTGGTTTTGGACAGTTATCTCTTGTTATTTTGAAACAGGGTTTTATACAAAATGCAATAAAAAGATAAGTTCAGGACATTTCTTTGTAATTATCAAAGGAAGGGTTACTGATTGCAAAAAGTGAATAGCTGAGGATATTGTTCTGTAATCATCCCTGATGTTTTTGTATGGTTATGGGATTGTGTTTTGTTTCTTACTGGTATTGTTTTTCAGGTTGATCTTGGTCTCATGAAGAAGAACCCGATATGTCGCCTTGGAATTTAGAAGATTTTCGATATGTTTCTTTCGAGTCTTAAATTTTAGATTGCTGACTTTACATTTTTGTTTGGATTATATGTGAAACACCATTGTGGAGGTAAAAGAACTTCAAGCTACTATATTGTACACATTAGACATAGAATTGCCTCAAATTCTGTACTCTTTTTGTGATTGCAATATTATTGCAACTCTTTGTTTTTAAAATATCAGTCTTCACTTCTATTAACATTTTATTAGAGAATTGTTTCTTATAATTATTGTTGTAATAATTTAAACAGAGTTGCATATTTTTGCAGTTAAATGTTGGGTTAAATAACTTCAGTACCCATTTTCTAATGGTAACTCTTTTAGTGCCATGATGTATTGGTAACATTTTAGACAAGATTTTGGTCAAGTTGAGTATTAAATGTTCCCTTATCAATAGATAAGAGGTATTAAATGGTTTGTGACCAATTCATAAAGGGTACTAAATGACAGTTATCGAAACAGAGGGATCGTTATTAAACGTTACAAAACGCAAAAGTACAAAAGCTATGTTACGATAGAAAAGGGGTACAAAATTGTTTTGATCCAAACGAGTTGTGTAAAGCTTGCAGTAGAAAGGCAGTCGAAGAATGTTTGCAAAATTGAACTTTTTTTAATTAATTTTAAGTCATTCAGTTTCACTATTAACGAAGAAGTTTTAAATATTACCGCACCTCATTATTCTTTCTTAATTAATTTTGAGTTCAATTTGAATATTGACAAAAATCTCAAATTTCGTAATGCCTAAAACATGTAGATCTAAAAATCATCGTTGTATTTACAATTCATGTGTTTTCTTAGATTTCCTTTAATTATGGATCTTCATTGATTCCTTTGTATTTTTGTAATGCAATTTCCAGCCTATTAGGATCAATGTATAATAGAACTACAGACAACGATATTAGAAAGAATTTTGATTGTTTCATCATACATACACCAATAATATCTCGGAAGTAAATCTACATATGGCAAATTTTCTTAGCAACAACCACAAATGAAATTAACTTTTACTTGTGATTAGTGATTACTAACCAAGCCCATTTGAGTTGAATATTAATTGAGATGTATATTTGTAGTATCCTTTTGGAATAAACTATTCTTGTTTGTACTAATATGTAATACTTTTTTGGTCTAAGTTTTGTTTTTTAATCTCCCACTCCAACCCTCCTTACATAATAAAACCAACTTAACAGCTCTCAACAACTAAATTATAAACAACTTCATTTATTCCTCAACCACAAATTTGGATTCAGAACAATGAAATCAAATTTGAAACGAGCGTGTGCCTTTTTTTTCGTTTGAAATATGTTATTGTACAGTGATAATGAATATTTTGTTTAACAACAAACATAATTGTAACTTTATGATATTACGAATCAAATAAATAGTTTAAAACTGACATTTTTTTCGGTGGACAATTTTCGGTATTGAACTATCCCTTCAACTAGTTTTAAGGAATTATTCTAAAAATATCCGATAAAAAAGAATTGTTGTATCTTTATTGTTAGAGGTTATTTATCTGTTTACATACAATTTATGCAATCTTACACAAATTATAGTATGGGGTAATTCTATCTCAATACTCTAAATCTTTCATATTTCATTTAGAGGAGGTGAAATCGGCTACAAACTGCTCTTAACCTAAAAACTAGAGAACCAATCCTAGCCACACACACCTAACATCCAACATTCCACATGATGCCACATCACCACCCCAATTTCACCCAAACTCACGCCAATGTCATCCTTTCTCACACAAGCAAGGGCATAATTGTAAAAGCACGGTGCCATGTGGACAAGTGTCCATTTTTTTTCCACCAATTCACTAATTTAATATTTCCCGATTCGTTTGAACTCCGATTAGCTTCAAACTTACGCCAATATTTTTATTTTTTCAAGGGCTTTAAATCAAGATCAATCATGAATATATTTTGAAGCACGAAAATAAAAAGGTATATTGGAGTGATAAAAAAATGTTGAGTGTTGATAAATCTTCACTAATAAATGTTTTATATCGGAGGTATCAAACTAGTGCTAAATGTTGATAAAAACATATACTGAGGTGATAAAAACCATGTTTAATTTTGATAATAAGTGTGATAAACTAATCATGATTAGTTTTGGAGAATGGGGTGATAAAACCAGTGTAGAGTGTTGATAAAACCAGTGTAAAGTGTTGATAAAACCAGAGCAAAGTGTTGATAAAAATTAGATAGATATAATTTCTTTAAAAACCAGCCCCGAAATAAAAAAAAATCGTGCTTCAAAAAAACCATGTGATGGGGATGATAAAACATACGTAATTGAATGATAAACCTAGTGTTTAGTGTTGATAAAACTAGTGTTCATAAAAAGCACGCGATGAGGTGATAAAATCATGATCAGTTTTGGAAAATGAGGTGATAATACCAGTGTAAAGTGTTGATAAAACCAGTGTAAAAGTGTTGATAAATCCAGAGCAAAGTGTTGATAAAAATTACCCAGATTTTTTTATAAAAAAAAATCAACACCGAAATAAATTTTTTTCGTGCTTCAAAATATATTCATGACTGATCTTGATTTAAAGCCCTTAAAAAAACAAAACTAATGGCGCAAGTTTGAAGCCAATCGGAGTTCAAACGAAGCGGAAAAAATTAAATTAGTGAATTGATTAAAAAAAATAACATGATAGTTTTACTAAAAAGCCCTTACCACTTATTAAAAAGTGTTGTTTTTTTTGCAGTCAACAAGTCAACTACTCAATTGCATCTCATCCATCCATTCTTAAAATAAATGGCTTAGATTGGTTCTCTAGTTTTTAGGTTAAGACATGGTTTATATTTGATTTCTCCTCTCATTTAGAGTATCATAATTTTCTTTTTGTGTTACTTCAATATCCTAAATTTTCATTAATTCATTTAGAATACTCTAATTTTTTTTATGTCACCTCAATACCCTTAACTTTCATCAATTTCATTTTAATACTCACTGTTAACTTTCCATCTGATTTTCCATCCAAAACAAGTAAAATGACCATAATACTCTTCACAAACAACCAAATTTAGGGTAAAGTTAACGGTGAGTACTAAAATAGAATTAATGAAAGTTTAGGGTACTCTAAATGAATTAATAAAAGTTTACGGTACTGAGGTGACACAAAAAAAATTTAAGATACTCTCAATATAATATGAAAAATTTAAGGTGTTGAGGTGAAATTATCTTTTATAGTTTTTTACTATTAACTGCTAAAAGCTACCTTATGAATTGCTCACGTGCAAAAAACTAGCATATGTATTGTCCATAATTTTAAACTACTCAATCTTTTGACCACGACCGTTTACTGAAAAATTCCAAAACATTCCATTAAAATGAGGGACTTGAACTATACATAACAATAGTTTTTCCACATGGACAAAACATAAGGATAATAATTTCGTTGAAAAAACTAACAAATAACCGTAATAAGAAAATAAGATAGTTTACATGCATATAGATAATACATATGAGGGTTTTTTCGTACATAAACAATTCCTTAGGTAGTTTTTAGCCATTAACCCAAAAAAAAACTAGGGTTAATTACTTTTTGTACCTCTTTCGAATTGGTAACATACCTTTAGTATCCCAAAGTTTTATAACATTCAATAATATTCCTTACATTTTGATAATACATATTTAGTACCCTTTATGAATTGTTCACAAATCATTTAATACCCCTTATGTATTGATAAAAGAATATTTAATACCCCATATAATTTGGTTACATATCATCAAAATAGCATGACCAAATTTTGCCCAAAAAGTTACTAATACATAAGGTAGTAAATGAGTGTTGTCGTTTGTCAATATATAAAGGGTACTAAAAGTAATTAACCAAAAAAAAACTATAATCTATTAGTGTTTAGGACATAACCGTATATTTTTACTGTCCGTCCGTATACGCCTCTCGGACACTACAGTGCCTACTTCGCTGTTAGATTTTCAATCCACAAAACAAAACAAGCTTCAATATTTTCGAGAGATCCGGTTCACTAATCCAATGTTTTGGGTCCTCGAGGGTTCCTGAATCTATCTTCTCGGTTCTTCTGTCAGATCCTTCGAGCTTTCAGATGGAGCCTTGACTATTTCACGGTCTACGAGGTAACGCTTCAAGCTCACAGAATAGCTTTACTGGTTGTTTGGTTGGTGAGAAAATGCTGGGTTTGAAGTTGAATGTTGAATCATGTGTTTGTTCGTGTTGGGTATTTCCTGGGAAATGTAAGTGAAGTGAGCTTTCAATTTTTTATTTTCTATGTGGATTATTCTGGCGAGAATGCGTGGTCTTGATAAGCAGACCAGTTCGAAATGGTGGATTTGTTTTATTTTTAGTTTGTATTTATGACAATGCTCACTGATTCTGATTTTGGGTGAACCTTGGTGTGTGGTGATATGTACATTGATTGATTGACTCGGAGGATATTGATTAATCTGTATACTGGAATGATTTGGTCGATCTGATTCGATTCTTCCGGCTTAATGTGGCTTCATTATGATGTTGCTGCCTGATATAGACATGAATTACGTTTTATTTCTGTAAATGTCGTCAAGTTTAGAGTTTTGGAGTGCCATGCTGTTTTTTCGAGGTTAAGGCGCTCTTTGTTTATTACCATTTTGAAGGTCTTGTTCATAAATTGCTTACGAATTTGAATGCGCTAGTTTCCTTAAATAAAATGGCTTCCAAGAAACGCAAAATGTGAGATTTCCCACAAAACATTCAAATTTGAGGTTAATGTGGCCGTTTTATGCAAACTATATCCCTTTAGTCTTTTATTCCTTAAGCTTTTACTGATTTGATGTATAAACTCAAGGGTTTGCCTTGATTTTTGTAGTTGGAAGGGAGTAATGGATTCTGATAATGCTGTATACGGGGATGGATCTGAGGTGTTACAGCAAAATGGTATTCAGGAGCAGCTTACTGCCTGTGGAGAGGCTACTTTTGTTTCAAATGGTCTCAACGGTACTTCTATGGAGTCATCAGTTCCAGATGCTAATTCTGAATATCTTACAAGAAACTTCGAGGAGGAATCACGTGCACGTATGCAAAGCAAAAAATTGTCTGGCCCTAAGGTATTATATTTGGGTTTTATTGGTTCTTCTGTAGATGAGCATTGGCTTAGTGTAATCTAATTTTACACTATATCTATATGTATGCCCATCTTGTAGGAAATTGCGAAAGATGGAAATCAGCCAACACAATCCAAGCCACAAAAGAGTAAGATCAAGGTCAAGGCTGAGAAGGCCCCACACCCTAAAATTGTTTCTGCGTCAGGGATGAAGAAAAGCAAAGATGAAAAGGAAGTGGATGCATCTACTACTGTTCCAAATGGTCATGATGCCTCAAATCCTTGCCCAAAACAACCGCTTGAGACTAGATCGTGTAGTAATAGCCATGCTCATCCAACCACGGTTAGAGTTAAAATTACCATTAGTTTCTTGCTCATGTACATGATGTTGAATCCCGGCTTCAGTTCATCTTGTTTAGGGCTTTGAATACCGTTACTGTTATCACTAATCTTTCTTTATATGCTTGTGTTGTAGCAGCAACCTGGAAAGTCTCCTACAACATCGTCTGAAGACCTTGTGTATGTGCTGCTTATGTTTAAATTTTGTCACTAGTTTTCCAAATTAGAGTACTGATGATCAGACTGTTTTCTCTCTCTCTCTCTCTCTCTCTCTCTCTAAACAATGAATACTGATTCATACTTTGCAATGGTTGATACTTCCCCCCCAGCAAATTGTGAACTGTTATTTCTTGGATACAGGGAGAAGACAAAACTGAAGCCTTTGAAAAAAGGACCTCATACTAAAGCTGAAGGAGACACACAATCTTCTCCGTATCTTTTTTATTTCATTTCTCATATTATCTATCAGTGGATAGGAATTGGGTGCTATTAGGATTACCGGAGTAGATATATATATACAGGTGTTTGATTCTGTTTGTTTCGTTGCCATCCATGCTTTTCTAACATTCATTTATAATTACCATTTACTCAATAGCTTTTATTAGTTAGGCCTTAATTATTGTAGAAGCCCAACTTCTGGAGATGCCAAAGCTCAAAAGGCTGGTGCCCTTCCGAATTATGGTTTCAGTTTTAAGTGTAGTGAACGGGCTGAGAAAAGGAGAGAGGTTAGTTTGTACTATACTTTTTTTTCATCTTCATCTGTGTTTACTGTTCACATAATGTTCTCATGTTTTGTCTGACAGTTCTATACTAAGCTCGAGGAAATGACTCTAGCCAAGGAAGAGGAGAAGAATACACTTCAAGCCAAAACCAAGGTATTTTTTATTCGCCTTGCACTGACGTAATTTGCAGTGTAAAGTATATTCTTATCATGTCAATCCTTAAGTCTCCTACAGGAATCTCAACAAGCTGAGATTAAAAAGTTTCGACAGAGTTTAGCCTTCAAAGCAACTCCCATGCCTAGCTTCTATCAGGAGCCCCCACCACCTAAGGTGGAGCTAAAGAAGGTAATCTCATCATAAATGTCATCAAATTTGAACCATTTTATGAAATTAAAAATAATTTCCTAGGCTCCCATGTGTAAAATCTGTACAAAAATTGATGTTTCGGGGTTGCTAGATAATTTTTTTATGCAATTACTTTTCTAGGATAGGTTAATTACGTAACTGATGGTTAAATATATACTTTGCCTGTACCAAAACAGTAAATGAGTTGGTTCGTTAGTGCATTTGGCCAACCAGTGTTTGAAAACATGTATTAGACTTGATAGTTAAACCCTTGTGTAGATAAAAACTTGTTCAAATAAGTAATATTTTCCACACCACCACCGCTCAAACTTGCTCTTTTGGAACAAAATTATACAATAATACCCTGGTCAACCCATCCATGAGCTGCCTATCTACTTGTAAAAGAAGTGATTAGTTCAGGGCTTTCAATTTTCAGTGGGTCCAATCTTGAATATCAAAGTCTGGATTCTAGTTTCTAATGCCTTTTGATATATGAATATAGGATGGATGTTTCAACCCTAACTGTGACAGGTAGGTAGGTTAGGTTATAGGTAAAACATTGCATAACCATTATATTCCTTAATTGTAGTATCACATAAACAATTTGCTGTGTGTAACTGTTGTCAAAATTCTAGTCTTATATGGTAGCTATACAGATCAAGCAACTACCATATAACTTATGGTCGTTTTGTTTTATGTCACTTGTCTTAATATTTTATTCATATGCAGATCCCTATAACAAGAGCCAAATCCCCTAAACTTGGGAGAAAGAAGATCAAGGACAAGGATGATGCTGAAGGAAATAGTAGTCTGCTGGTCCGGTTAAGCTTGGATGAGAGAGTTAACTCTACCACAGGATCTTCTCCCATCCATGTGAAGCAGCCATCACGCAATTCGCTTCCTGGCAAGCTTCCATCTGCAAAGAAAACTCCGTCCAAGACCACAAATGAGCGAAAGAAATCATCATTGAAAGTGAACAGGCCCACAAATGGAGAAAAGACCTCTTGCATTGCAGTGGATGAAACATCTACTGAGCAAAGTAAAACTCAATTTGATGCAAACAATGGACCAGTGGTTGAAGAACAACCACAGCCCGCACAACTCTAGTGCACCATATTGCAGCAGCCACACATTTCCTGAACAGTCAGATACAGACAAAACTTAAATCTACTTGAGGGTTGTGGGATCGTGCAGTGAAACTTGTGGGATCGTCTTGTTCATAACAACAGTAAATGTTGTTTTTAGTACATTTTGCCAGGATTCTGGTTTGTTTATGCTGTATGAGTTGAAAATTGGAAACATTTGAGGAAATTTTGGGGTAGTTGTCATTGGATTGTCCTTAAGAAGGTATGTTTGCTCAGCCAACCCCAATGAACAGATGGGTATTGTTGCTTAGTAGAAAATGAGTGATTGTGTTGTTTATATCTTCATGATTGTACTGAGTTTTTTTGGATGTGCACAAAGTGAGGCTAGTATTGGTTAATGATATTGTAAACTTCTATGATTGTTCTAAAAAAATAAAGTAATCCATTCCTTAATCATCAGTTGGTTCATGCAGTCATATGCAATTAGTCTTAATCCTTTCATAACCTTTCATGTGAAGATCCTAATATACATAATAGATAAGGTTAATTACTTTTGTACGTTTTTTGAATTGGTAACACACATTTAGTACTCGAAGTTTTATACTGTTCAATAAGAGTCTTTACGTTTTGGTAACACACCTTTAGCACCCCTTATGAGTTTGTCACAGATCATTTAATACCACTTATGTATTGGTAACAGATCATCTAATACTCCTTATGAGTTCGTCACCAAAATTTTGTCCAGTGTGTTACCAATACATATGGGGTGTCAGAGGTGTATTACCAAGACATAAGGGAAACTAATATTAATTTGTCTAAAACAAAACCAGTCTAAGAGCATTTGCATTGGGGTTAGCCTACTAGAGTCGATTCGCCCTGCCTCCCATAGCGTTGTAGGCAATTAGACGAATCCACACCAATAGCGTGGTCACAAGGTGGCAATACCGCCAAAAACCATATTTTTCGTCGATTTATTTATTGAATTCTCCTCCAATTCGTCCAACATTGCAGATGCTCTGATAGGTCGTCTGGTAGTAGAAATGGGAAAAAACAAATGGAGAACCGAGGACCAAAAACATTACTCTTAAAAAATAAATAAAAATAATAATGTCACACGAGCTTGCCTTGAGGTGCAAGTCAGCGCCTCAGAAATGATTTTGAATTGTAGAAGAAGGATGAAGTGCTGCATTTTGGGTTACGTCCGTTTAATGAAACAGGGCGTTTCGTGGTGTCGTGGCTTGGAAGCAAAGTCAGCGGACCGCTACAGGTCTTCTGAGCAGAGCAGGTCCTTGTCTGAAGCTGCAGACCTTTGCTACAACTCCTTAATGGCTTTTGTTGTTGTCTAACGTGCTGGTCCAGCGAGTTAGGAGGATAAATGTCTAGGAATCATTGTAGGACAGGTGTCTTTGAAGTTGTTGTAATTTATATTTCCTAGAGAGATAGTTTTGTAAAATGGGGGAGATAGAACCCTTACATTCCTCAAGTTATCAGTACAATCCTTCAGCTTTATCCACAAATTTTCGATTCTAGTTTTAGCCTTTGTTACAGTGGTATCAGAGCCTACGTTTCCGCGACCATGGCTAGATCTGAAGAAGGAGATGTGGAAAGCTTAGGTAGTGAAGGCTCAGATCTGAGAAAACCGAACCAAAAGCTTTAAGCTGAGTTAGAGGTTGTCAAGAAGCAGCTTGAAGGGATGGACGATCTCAAGAGATGGATAGAGAGAATTTCTTAGTGGCCTGTGGAGCTAGAAACCTTCAGGTTCCCCCAGTCTTGGAAGCTGGAACCTCACACATCACAGATCCTCGAGTCCCAACCAACCTATACACCAACCATCACCCATTCTACTACAAAACTTGCAGTTTACACCTGCTATGTCATCTCCTCAGTTGACACAGTCTCAACCCCCCCTTTGGTGTGTGGTAATCTGCATATGAGGCCATCTATTTCACCATCTACCCAACAATACCCTACCTTTCCATAGACACAAACCTCCACACCTCACTTTACTACAAACACTACTCTACCACCAACAACAACTCAGCAACCCCAGCAACATCACAACCCAAACACAAATCCTCCACCTACACAGAGCCACAATTCACACCCATACCCAACACAAACACAAACCCACCACCCTTACATAATCAATACCCACTCAACACCCATGGAAACTAACAAAAAATGGTTCCACAACCTTTCCATTACAGAACAGCTAGCCTGCAATTTCCTGAGTTTGATGAGAAATATGTGAGAGGATGGATAAGGAAATGCTCCATTTACTTCTCTTACTATGAGGTTCCAGAGGAGCATAAGGTTAGACTAGCTTCAATGCACTTGACTGGTCATCATAGCATCTAGTTTGCTGAGTACTCCTTTGGCAAAGGATTGATCTTTTGGGAACAGTTCCGTCATGGGCTGGTTTGAAAATTTGAAACCATGGGACATAAAGATCTTCCCATAGAGTTCAAACATCTGCAACAAAAGGGGAGTGTACAAGAATTTGAGATGCAGTTAGGAGAGTTGAAAATGCTGATGATGAACAAATATCCATATTAACCAGATGAGTACTACATCTCTAACTTTATTAGAGGTTTGAAATCTCACTTGAGAGCATGAGTAAGATTGTTATGCCTTCACACACTAGTCCATGCTATGTATATAGCAAGGCAATAAGAGTATAGGCTTATGCAGTATCAAGCTTTTATTACCCCAAAGAGCTCCTCAACTAATACCTTCAGACCCAGGATAGCACCCTCACCTCCTCTTATATTGCCCGGGCCTTCTAATTGGTCACCTGCAGATAGGAGGCCTAAACGCCAGAAACCCTCCCTACACCAAGGTGACCCCTATGAGTATTGATGAGAAGACCAAGAGAGGTATGTGTTACAATTGCCCAACCAAATACACTAGAAACCATGTCTGCCCCAACAAAAACATACCATTCCTTCTTGATAGAGAGGCTGAAGATGAGGAGGAGAAAGAGAAGGAAGGCCAAGAAGAGGAGCCTAAAGGAGAAGAACCTGAGGCCATAATTCCCGTGGACAAAGCAGATGCTGAAGAGGTTGAACTTTGCAAGACGCATAGTGGGAAGTTTGAAACTCTCATGGGAGAAAAGGGTGAAGCTTCAATAAATCTCACATGAAGGGTTGGAAAGAGGAGGAGAGTTAGTGTATTGGTAGACTCAGGAGCTACAAAGTGTTTCTTGGACTTGTCCTCAGCCAAGAATTTGCAGCTCACTCTCATAGAAGATAGTTTTATGCTGGTTAAGATGGGAAATGGGGAGAAGCACTTGTGTTCCACATCCAGTTGGTTGGAATGGGAGATGTAAGGGGTATTATTCAAGTGGAAGTTCAGAGTTATACCCATTGGGGATTATGATATAGTGCTTGGGGTAGACTGGTTGAAGATTACTTCTCCAATCACACTGGACTATGATCTAAGGTCAATCACAATAACTATGGGAAAAGGAAGCTAATTCTACCAGAAGAAGAAGATAGGAGGGATTGTAAGATGGTCTCACTACCTAGTGTGATAAGTGAGATAAAGCAAGGTCAGAGCCTCTACATGGGCATGTTCTATGAGATGAAAAGTGACAAACAAAAGGAGATGCAGGAGTTGCTAAAGAAATATGCTCAGGTTTTTGAAGTACCAAAGTCTCTTCTTCCTGACAGGGATTGTGATCACATTATACCTTTGAATCCTGGAAGCAAGCTTCCTTCCGTAAGGTCATACAAGCTGAGTTTTCAACAAAAGAATGTGGTAGAAGGCATAATTCAAGAAATGTTAGACAATGGGGTCATAAGAGAAAGTTGCGGCCCTTATTCATTCCTAGTCCTGTTGGTAAAGAAGAAGGATGAGAGTTGGAGAATGTGTGTGGACTATAGGGAACTTAATGATTTAACAATAAAAAACAAGTGCCCAATCCCCACAATTGAAGAGCTGCTTGATGAATTGAATGCGAGCTACTACTTTTCTAAAATTGATCTGAGGGCTAGATATCATCATATTAGAATGACGGAGGGAGAGGAAGAAAAGACTGCCTTCAGGACTCACCTAGGTCATTATGAATTCAGGGTCATGCCATTTGGATTGACTAATGCTCCTGCTTCTTTTCAGGCTTTGATGAACCAGGTACCGAAGAAATATTTGGGGAAGTTTACTATGGTATTTTTTGATGATATCCTCAACTATAGCAAGACATGGGAGGATCACTTGAAGCATGTGGAGATGGTATTACAGACCCTGAAGGAAAAATAGCTCTATGCTAAACTCAAGAAATGTGAGTTTGATAGTTCTCAAGTTGAGTATCTAAGCCATGTGATCAATGGGAAAGGAGTGTCTACTGACCTAGAGAAGGTCAAGATGATGAGTAACTGGACAATACCTAAAACTCTTAAGGAGTTGAGAGGTTTCTTTGGTCTAACTGGATACTTCAGGAGGTTCATAAAAAGCTATGGGGTAATAGCAAGACCACTCATAAATTTACTCAAGAAGAATGCCTTTGGATGGTCAACAGAAGCTCAGAAGAGCTTTGAGAAACTGAAGCATGCCATGGTGATAGCTCCTGTGTTGAGATAACCATCATCTACCTACCACCCATTCCCGAGCCCAACCCATGGCTCCTAGTAGGGCTGTCTGGCAACCCTTTCCTGAAGGAAGCATCATTCCCCATCTCCTTGTACCTAGTGGGTCGGAGTGGTTAGGCCCCATAGGTCGAGAGTCTGCTTCAACCGTCTTGTCCGGGTGTCCATTTTACCCCACCCCTTTGGCTTCCATTCTTTCGGCTTCTTCGGCCCCAATCCCCCGGGTTACTCCCGAGGTTCTTTCCAATTCCCTACCAGCATAAGGTCCACCTTAGTTGTCTGACTGAGTTCCCTTACCTCCTCTATCCCGGTCAGGGATAGGTTCCCATGACCGGGTAAAACTCTAAGAGGGATGTGGGTGATATTCCACCTCATCCGGCTGCTAGTGCTCTTAGGCCTCGTTAGCCTGGTCACGAATCTTTATGACCTTGTGCGTCCCGATATCCGATCTAGGATGCACCCACTAAAATCCTAGAGCCATCCCGATGGGGTGCTCCTTAACCAAGTCACATGTCTTCGCCTTTGCATGCCATATATATTGTATTTTGAATCTATGTTACTATTTCTTTAAAATACAATTTATATTTTGTTTTTATGTATTACTATATATTTTTTTTTAAAAATAAGAAAAATAAAAATTTGATTAATCCTGATTAATTTATCATTAACCCCCGCATAAACTAGGGAAATCTCTCTTATGGTAGCTGGTCCTAGTGTGCGAATGAGAGTTCGAGCATCAACTGTTCTCGTCTTGGAAGCTCTAACCGGCCCTCGTGTACTAGTAATTGTGTAGCAATTCGTTCCCATCTCCGTTTTCGTGCAACCTACCATTGACGGTATCCGGTACTACTATCATCTCTCCCGGGCTTCGTCCTATCTCTTCATCCAAACGGGTCTCTCGCCATGTCTGTGTGTCTCCTCTCCAATGTCATTCCAAATGCTGCCACTAGCGTCGTCGCCCTCCCCCACCATCGATCATGACCTAACAACACCACTTCCTCCTCTACCTCCGCCTCCTACGCCGCCTCTGTCGTATGCCTACTTACTACCTCTCTGGTATGAACCAGTTTAGATCATATATCTTCTCAACCGCCCTCTGACCATCCAAGGTCATCGGTGGCCCGACCCAGGTCCCAACGCTCGGACTATGGTGCACCCGGTCATTCGGGGAATCTTGTAGAGGCGCTCCATCCCCATCTGTTGGATCAAGACTTTAACACCACCGTTTGGAGTCAGAGAGAGTGGAATCAACAAATGCTCCTACTGGAAACAACTAGTGAAAACTCAGTGCCCCAACCCCATCCGCTGGATCGAGACTTTGATACCCTCGAGGTGTGTGTAGGTACGCACACCTCGCCTTGCCAAGGTTGGTGCAAACCTGACATCCTTGGTCCCTCGTTTTCTGGTGTTTTCCCTGGATGCCCGTTATCCCCTCAAACGTCTCAAATAAAAAAATCCAGGGTATTTTCAAGTCGAGTCAGAAAATGACAACCGTGAGCTGCAATCAAGCCACCATGGACATTTTCAAGAAGAGTTCAATTTTTTTTTGTATGTACACATTACATCACAAAACTGCGATAACAAATAGTAATTTTTTTTTATAGATAAACAAATTGTTATTTTGTTAAAGGGTCTCAATGTCTTGAATCTTATTCGTAAGACCTAAGATTATATCTAATCTTTTTTTGGTATCAAATCTTATATATGTGCGTTTTGTATGTTTATTATTATCAATAGAACTCCACTTTATATTTAAAAATAAAGTACCCCGAATAAATAAGAGTCGTGTTTTCTCTCTAGAGAAACCTAGAGCTATCGCCTTTAAGGTAAGGAGTTTGGTGTGATCTACCATGGATGATCTTCGTTTCCTCTCAGCGGCGACCACATCAGGTGGAACTTCAAGGGGGAGTGATGCAACAGTGGTGAAGAGGGCAGTGTTAGAGACGGATTACGAGGCTTGGCGCTGCGAGGATCAGTGTCGCTAAGACATGGATGGCGGCTCACTGTGTACGAAAGGGTTCGGGTGGTGGTCCGGAGTTTCTCTTCTGTTACCTAGGTGGTGCCTTTCTCGTCGTCCGGTGAGGTATAGGGCGATCAACGAATGGGTATAAAAAGTGGAGGAGATAAGATGTTCGGTGAACGTGTGAGATCTCGACGCTACACTCGGGAGGGTGACCACCGACGAAACGATAAAATGACGGCCCCAAGGTGCTCGTCCTATCTTGTGAGGGTTTGTAGTGAAAAAGATCAAACAGTGATGGTGGCTGTAGGTTGCGTGATTGGTGGTTCATCCATTAGCGAGCCCAGAGCTTCTACCTCCTCTATCCCGGGCATGCGTTCGATTGGACTTTCTAGGGCGATGAAGTTGGGGATGAATTATGTGACGCAGGAAAGGGAGACCGAGGTCCCTGCGGTGGTGATACGGGCGGAGGAAATTTGCTCGTCTCCTATATCTCGGTGTGATTGGGTCACCGGGAATACCAGGAGCTCGGGAAGCAACGCTTGGAGGTGGGTCGGGTGATGGTCAGATCACGGACACAGTGAGTGTTACGAAGTTCGAGGAGGTATCAGATTTACTGGCGAGCGGCGACAAGCACCCTCGCCTCGATCAAAGAGGACCTCGTGGCCCAGTAGGGGGTCGACCAACAACACCGCCCCATTGAACGTATGGTGGCAGAGGTTCCACCAAGATTTGATATGGTACTCTCCTACCATCTCAGAGGTCTACAATCCCACATTTTAGAGCCCTAACTTTATCATTGCATGGAGGGCGACGCACACTGACAACCTGGTGGAGTATCTAGTCTGCCACAGTATTTTGTCGGCAATGAGTCTGTTCTACCCTAACTTTTAATTCGGATTCGTTGTATCGGTGTCGATAGACGCTATCGCAGTATCCTTTTCTAAACATCTCAATAAAACAGTTCGGTACTTTGAACTTTTACTTTGTATTCAGGTCTCCTACTGTTAGAACCATGTTTTTAGTTTGATGTTTCGCAGTTTATGTGTTTGTAACCACTAATTGTCTATAGGGTAAACTACAAATACCTACCCAAAACTTGTAGTTTAACTGATACATATCCTAAAGTTTTTTTTAACTGATACCTACTAAGATGTTTAGTTATATAACAAATAGCCCAAGTCGGCAGCTAAAATGACGAAAATACCCTCAACTACACTTTAGTAATTATTTCAAAAAAATATTTTAAAAATCACTTTTGTTTGGTATATATATGTACTTATTAAATCACTTCAGTCTTATTTGAAAAATCACTACAGTTTTATTTTAAAAAAAATATTTAAAAAATCATTGAGGACATTTTCGTCATTTTAGTTGATAACTTGAGCTATTTGTTATATAACTAAACATCTGAGAATATGTATCGGTTAAAAAAACTGTAGAATAAATATCAGTTAAACGCTACAAATTTAGAATATGTATTTATAATTTACCCTTGTCAATAATATTCACATTCATTATCCTTCCCAAAAAAAAAAGTACCACGAGCTTTTTAGAACGTGAGTGGTAAGTCACGACTTGAAGCATGTAATTTTCCCGAAGAGGAAAACGAAAATTACAAAGTTCCGGAAGTAACCTCAGATATTGTGCACATCTACAATAGTGACCAAAAGCAAAAGATGGACGACACGTACCCAAGTCGATATCCACTTGCACCTCCTCAGTCCTCACCACACACCACCCAACCATCCATCCCTCAAAATTCTTGGCTCTTCTTTCTCAGGAGGAGTAGTAGCTAAGAACATGGCGTCTTCGTCACAAGCATTGATATCTTGTTCCCCAAATTTGCTCAGAAGCTACCCTCACAACGTCACCAAGAGCTTCACCAAGCTCCGCTTTGCTTCCTTCACTCTCAGATCCACCACCGATGATTCTGACTGTAACACCGAAGAATGCGCTCCTGAGAAAGAGGTAGAGATTATTTATTTATTTTGTGTTTTTTTCACCTTCTGTTGAGTTACTGGCAGTGCTAGAGATTAGGATTAGCATGAAAATGGAGATGATATATCCAATTATACAAAAATCATTAAGTAGTGTTACACTTGTTCTAATCTAAAAAATTAAGCCATGAGGTCATATACTCTTTAATTTACATTTTATACGAATGAATAACTATCCTAGATTTTGTAAGTCATATATAACTATAATGGCCTTTGGGTCGGGGAATTGATTATTTGTTGACATGTAATAAGTTTGAAAATACGAATCAAAACTTAGTTGATCAAATGGTCAATGGGTACAAGTCCTGGTGGTGGATATTCAATACTTAGATGTCTTGGTGATCGTTGAACTTGGGAATTTATTGGATACAAAGAGTATGTGGAGAGTGCTTAGTGTCATTCATTAATGAATAGTTGTTATGTAGTTTTTGATTTGATCCTATTCCTAACAGGTTGGTAAAGTGAGCATGGAATGGCTAGCTGGGGAGAAAACCAAAGTGACTGGAACATTCCCGCCCCGCACTCGCGGTTTTACAGGCTATGTCGAGAAGGATACTGCTGGACAAACAAATATATACTCTGTTGAGGTTTGTCATTTCTCATCTCCCACTTCATAATACATAATTCACCATACCACTGATTGCATTGTAAATAAGTGACTAATTAAGTCATTATTGACTGACTGTAGGAATAGAAATAGAATCAATAACAATTACCTCCATCTGCAATTTGGAAACACAAGTCAAAAGTTGTTATTGATGTGGAAAAATATTACACAATTTCAGTTTTCTTCTTTCTATTTAAGGTGTTTTAGATTCATTTGAGTTTAACTAAGTTCCAAATGTGCCATCATAGCTTTGTAGGATTCACAGGTCATCATTAACTCATTCTTCTGGTCTTTTCAATCCATCAATCATTGAGTTTGTGTTCATGTTTTGTCCTTGTCTAGAGCTGTAAGAATTTTGGTTTGTCTTTCCATTAGTGTTGTGTGGTGAAAGTTGCTTATCATCAGCATCAAGTGCCATACCATACAAATGTAGTTGCAAAGCAGTATAAGTTGAGTGTTTCTTCATTTGCCCAGCCCGCAGTTTATGTTGCAGAGAGTGCATTGAGCTCGGGAAGTGCAGGTTCCTCGGCTGATGGGGCTGAAAATACAGCAGCAATTGCAGCTGGCCTTGCCCTCATAGCTATCGCAGCTGCTTCTTCAATTCTCCTCCAAGTCGGGAAGAACACACCTCAAGTGCAGACTCTAGAGTACTCAGGGCCGTCACTGAGTTACTATATCAGTAAGTTCAAGGCACCAGAAATCGTCCAAGCCTCCCTGCCAACTCAAACTGAATCTGCCCCATCCCTGCAGCCAGAAGGCTCTCCCGCCCCAGTCCAGGCTCCATCTGAATCCGAGCCTTCCACTCCTCCAGTCCAGGCTCCATCCGAATCTGAGCCCACCACTTAGGCAAGTGCTGTATTTTCCTTTAGTCATTTTTTTGTGTGCAAAGAGTCATCTTCTGTAATATTAATTCTCCAATCTCCGCTAAAGTCACTTGATATAATTTATCAAAAAAAGCTGACAGATTTTATAGCCTTGTGTTTGGGTATCATTTTTCATATTCAATTTCATAACGATGACCGTTCTATTAGTGGACAAAAGGCTGTATTACAGTAACTTTACAGTGAAAGGCGAGGTGTCTAATTTATTGAGGAAATGAAATTAAACCCTGACAAAGAAAATGGTGACTTCGGGTCCAGTATTGTCGTCAGGATTGAGCATATAATATGTCTCGGAGTCCCTGGAGCCGACGACCCTCTCGAAGGAGGCTCTCATGTAGACGAGATCTCCCTCGGGCGGGTCGCTGGGAAGCATCCCGACGCCCATGGACGCGGCCCTGAGCACCTGCATGACGCTCAGGTCCTGCGGCGTGGGTTCCCTCCTGATCCCGTAGCCGGTCTTCTTGCCGTTCCAGTACATGGTCCAGATGGGCTCCTCGGAGATCCTGGTCCTCTCTCCCCCGGCCTGCCTCTCGCACTCCAAGGCTATCCTCACTATCCCTTCCCTGAAGTCCTGGAATATCCTCCCCGTCTGCACCGCCAGCTCCAGCACCACCGTCGGCAGGCACCGCGGGTTCTCCTGGATCGCCAGGTTTATCCGCGCCCTCCTCTGCCCGTACAGCGTCCCCGTCACGCGCACCCGCCCCTCGAACGGCCCTCCCAACGCCGGCATCTTGCACCCCGCCGGTCTTATTATCGGCAACGACCGCACCACGGTGCGTAGCTTCCGGAGGAATCTCGTCGATCGCTTCTTCAGGTTCTTGTTGTTACTGTCAGTCGGGGAAGGTTCCAGAGAAATGGTCTGCAATACTCTCCCACCGCCATCCGATGACGTGGACGCCGGCGAGGGTACTTCCTGTGATCCCATTAATCTTATTTCATATAATTTGTCAGCGGCGGTTTCAGCCTTTATAGGAGGGAGAGTCAGTTGAGGATTGCACGTATTTTTGGTCAGCAGGCGACTACTGTTTCTCAAGAGTATAATGCGCCTGTTTTATTGGCGGGATAATCTGCTCTACACCTAAATATATATCATATTTACCTATCCATCAGGATTCAATCACTTTTTTCATTAATTGGTTTTCTTTATTTTTTTGAGCGGGTAACGAGAGATATATATTAATAAAAGAAAATCTTTGAGCGTACAAACCCAAAACGGGTCACCCGAGAGAGAGCCGGTACAACGCTAAATTGAAATAGAATAAAACAACTGCTAAATTGAAAAACACTTTTTCACCGATGTGCTTCAAGGGTGTCGACAGGATAATGTTGCGATAGCAGCCGAGGCAACCGGTACAACGGCTGAAGACTGTGGAGTAGGGCCGAGTGAACCCTATGTTCTGAACAAGCACAAATCGACTCTGGACAGAGTGACGGCTTGGGCAGCCCTGTAACCAGGGACTGAAATGACTCAGTTGGACTATGCATCCTCCCGAGGAGTCAGCTGACGTCGTCACCCCTCTAATGATAATGAGGGCCTTTAGAAACGTAAAAATGTTGATTCCCGATCCGATTGAAGAATGCAGCGCCGGTACTTTGTGGAACCGATGCCACCCTACGTTCAGTGAGGCGGTATTACCGACAGACCCCCCACTGGACCACAAAGTCCTCATTGATCGAGGCGAGGGTGCGTTCCGCCACTCGCCGGTTGTGGTGTCCCTCCATTGGACTCCGCATGTCCCTCTGAGTCAATGCCCAAGATTAACGTCGGACTCTTGAACGTGCGATCACTACCAGCAGACATGTACCTCCTGTGCTGACTGAGGGCCAGGTCCTTACGGTGCCTGTCCACTCTTCAGTTAGACAGACAACAGGTGTAGTTCGAAGCGCCAACCACTTTCTCCCGCTACATCCACTCTGTCCTCCGCCGCTGCTACCGTTGTTGGCTTGCCCACCCAAGATCACCCCGACGTCGCCTTGACCAACAACTTCCTGATGTTCTTTATCGTCCGACCACCATCGGTGGTCGGTCGCCTGACCACCTCATCCTACCAAACGACACCGGCACCGGAGTCGCCATAATATCCCTCGCCGGTCGAAACTCGAATAGCCCTGCACCGCCGCCGCCGTGACCAGCCATCAACGATCCCGTAGCTCTCGGTTGGGTCGTTCCCTTCTCCGTCACCGGATCTACCTGTCCTCTCAAGATCAAACCGCAGATCCTCCCCATGGTTTCTCGTCCACCACCACCGGCAAACAAAAGCCATCGACCCCTCTTATTATCGTCAGCCACCACCTGCAAACACCCAACGACCAAAATATCCTGTTCCTTCCTTTTGTCACCTGTCGCCGCCTGCAAAAGACCCATAGCACTCCAACAACTTACCAAATACAACCGGAGATAAGCACATGAAACCTCCATACTTGATGATTGGCCTCCCTTCTTAAAGCATCCACACTCATCTCGCCGGCTGCCGGCGAGATGGCGCCGGCGAGATGGAATAAAATACTAGAATTAAATCATCTCGCCAGCTCCCCGCCAGCGAGCTCTACAGTGGGCTGGCGAGGAGGCGCCGGCGAGATGCAAAGAATTTTAGGTTTTAATGTTTTTTTATTTAAAAAACCATATTTTGAATAAAATACAAAACATCGATAAATAAAAACCCGATAACATAAAAGGATAGAGGTACTCATTAAGAAACCAAAACAAAGGAAAATAAAAACCAAGCAACGTAATACAAAGGAAACTACACCAACTAAAACATCTACGCGTCTCCAAATTTATTCCAGAGATGTTCGACAAGATCGTCCTTCAAACGGAAATGCATACGTTCACTTTGCATCCTCTCAGTGTTTCCAAGTATGACATTGGTCGGGACGAAGCCTCCTCGTGAAATATGTGGTTGACTTGTACTACCTTCTTCTGTTTGTTCACGATACCCGTCGTACGTATGACGTTCAGCCTCAACTATCATATTGTGCAGTATAATGCACGCATTCATGACCAAACCGATCGACTTGGGAGCCCACAAGTGGGTCGGTTGTTTGATAATGTGAAACCGAGCTTGTAGTACGCCGAAAGCTCGTTCCACATCCTTCCTGCACGCTTCTTGGATTTCAGCGTACTTCTTCTGCTTCGGCGTTGACGGTAACGGAATTGTTTTTACGAACACTGGCCACGAAGGGTAAATACCGTCAGCAAGATAATAAGGAAGTGTGTAATCATTATCATTTATCGTGTAAGCAACCGGTGGTTGCCAACCGTTGATAACGTCCGCGAACAGCTTCGAATGATTGAGGACCGTAAATCGTTGTTCGACCCCGCCATGCCGAAGAAAGAGTGCCAAATCCATAAGTCACGAGTTGCAACCGCCTCAAGGACAACGGTTGGTCGATTATCGTGGTCCCTTCGGGAATGTGACCCTCGAAGGGCCTTTGGGCAGTTCTTCCATTCCCAGTGCATGCAGTCAAGACTTCCAAGCATGCCCGGGAATCCGCGCGCTTCATTAACCGCCAAAATGTGGTCCATATCAGATTGTGTAGGCTTCCGCCGGTATGTAGCACCAAAGACTTTATGCAGTGGACTGCAAAATGTGCGCAAACATTCCAAAGCTGTTGTTTCCCCTATCTTCACATACTCGTCCAACGCATCAGCTGCAATTCCGTAACATAATTGCCTAATGGCGGCAGTGTTAGTCTTAGTGCCCGTAGTTCAATCCTAAATGTCCAAATGTACATATCATCGTTAGCAATAAAATTAAAGCGGCTTTATATTACTTATGTGTTGGAGTAATATATCGACGTGTGCTCTGATCTATGCCCACCATGCGAATAGAACCATAGATCGAGATAGATCACACTCGATGGGTCCCTAGTCAACAAAGCTTCACTAGAAGCGACTAGTATGAAAGATGGCTCTTTATGGCTTACGTTCTGTTAGTCATTGGAATGGGATTCCGGAGTCTGATCATAGATATCATGTGGGACATGATATTGGACGACCCGCCCTGAATATGTGCCATAGATTAAGTCATGAACATATTCAGTGTTGTAGCTTGTCATGTATCCTTAGACCAAGGAGTCTTTGTGATCGCTATGTAGTCAACAACTGAGTTTGACCTGAGCCTAACGTTGTCCGTAACAGGGCTTCCATAACGGCCAGGATTGGCTTGGGGACGGGCTACATGAGTGACACGAAAGACGGCTAAGGGATTTATCCTTCATACTAAGGTATGGGAAAGATATCGGTTCTCGGCCACTTGATCGAGAGTGACTGGAAGAATAGCATGGCCATGCACATGATACTGGGTATCATATCTTCAGTCATCTCACATATCAAGGAACGGTGATTGAGAATAATAAGGATGACGGCTCTATGCCTTATCTCAATCAGGATATCGGAGATAAAAGGATAATGACAGGGACGACGGAAAGGTTAGAATCGACAGGGTCGATTCGCTATGCAGTGTCAGGCAATACTAAAGTCTCGTTAGTTGCCACTTAAATAGGATCAAGTAAAATGGGATTTTACGTTGATCTATTGACATGCATAAACCTAAGGGTCACACCGGAGGATGAAACTCATTGACACATATATGGAGAATGGCCAAAAGGGAGTTGTCTCGGGATATGACCAAAACTGGGTTTTGGGTCATGTGCCCGTAAGTGAATAGGACTTTACGGATCGAGACAAGGCTTGGAGTCTTGGGATTGATCGCGTCGGATAATGTTGGACATTTCCGGTATGGAAGGCTTGGAGGCGATGAGCGAATCACGGGACCTCGTTGGAAATGGCCATGGGCCATGTTCCAAGAGGCCCATGAAAGGCCCATGCAACCAAGGCCCATGGAACTAATTAATCAAGTCTTGATTAATTAGTACTAAGTAAGCAAGACAAGGATTAAGGTGTTGGTGATTCACCACCTAACCCAATCTTGTCTTGCCATACTTTGTCCTATTTACACCTTACTTGACACCATACTTGTCCCATGCCTTTAGTTGGACAAGTATGGGTTTTGTTATGTTTAAGTCATCTTTTTTTCAAAATAACAAACACAAGACAAGAATAGGAAACACATTTTCTCTCCCTCTTCCATGGCCATTTCGGGTTTGGCTAGTTTCCACCTCCATGTTTGTGTTCTTGAGTCCTCAAAGAGAAGAACTACGTGGCTTTGATTCCCATGTGGATACGTAGGCGTCTTAGAGACTCAAGCCAATCATTCGTTAACCGGTGTTCTTGTTTTGGTAAGAACTAGTGCTGAATTTTTCTCTTGTGAATCCATTCTTTGTTAGTTGTTTCATGGTTTTAATCGTCTCTTGGTTTTCATTGATTTTCCGCTGCGAGTTGGTTCATCTCCAACCCTACCTCGAGACCCAACAGGCAGTACATTTCTGGTAAGGAGATAATGAAACTTGACCCAATGCATCAAAGTATACCTTGAAGTAATCGTCGTGCTGCTCCAATGCATGAACGATATGGAGGAACACCAACTTTGGAATTCCATATCCTCGGGATCGAATTCCATGATGACGGACAAACAAGGATGACTGTCGGGACGATTCTAAGATGAGAAGGATGAATAGTAGAGAGTGTGTGCATTTTTAGTTTGTGAGGGTGGGTTTATATAAGGTTTTGGTTAGGTTTATTATAAATGTTGTAGTTATGGTGAGCGACGATCAAGGTTATTCGATTGGACGTACAGATATTTGTTGGATAATATAGGTGAGGTTAAATTTTCAAAACAAATAGCATTGAAACCAAGCCTTTTTTTATTGGACAAAAAGGATATATGAAATCTTCCTCTCATCTCGCCGGCGTGAACTGCCAGCGAGAAGCACGTCGCCAGCGGTCCTCGCCAGCGCTGATCTCGCCTGCTCCCCGCCTCCTCCTCGCCGGCGAAGACATCTCGCCAGCTGCTCCTCGCCCACCACTGTGGGTGCTCTTAGGTCTTTCTGCTAACCTCGTTTTCTTTATTTATTACATTATTAGTGTTGTCGCCTCTTTTTTCACACATTTTACATACCTATCAAGGACACATTTAGAAATTGAAATTAATGATTCTTATCGCAAAACATAATTGTGGTTACAGAATAATAAAATGTTTTCCTGACATTTAGGTACTAAAAAGTGTACTCAATTATGAAATGTTTTTCAATACTAAAAACAGAAGAGAAGAGAAGAGAATAATAAATAAATGAAGGGTCAACCTTATTGAAGTAGGTAGGTAGGGACTAGGGAGGGATGTGTTAATTGAATATCATTTGGCTGACTTCTGTTTTATTGATGCGAAGAAGATGTGCTCAACCGATGACACTGCCGACACGACATCAAGTAGGTTTTGTTTTCTTAAAATAAGCAAGTTTAGTTTAGGGTTATAGACAATTCCGGCCTTTGTTCAAAGCTCGTTTATTGTAAATTCTTAGTTTAATTGAAAATGTCATTTACAATTTCTAACCGTCCGCGACCTTTTATCACAAGTCATAACTCAAGGGTTGATTCAATTTACAAAAACTATCAAAATCCGTTTAAGTTAACGATTATGTTAAACAATAGAACACGTGCATGTCATTTGTACTGTTTCAAATTTAAATATGGTCATTTTACCCTCAATCTTTGTTACACTTTCTGACCCTAATGTTGTAATGTTTCACACGAATCAACAAAATATATCAAAAATAAGTGAGAATTTTGACAAAAATGAAGGATTTTCAATTAAGTTGGTTTTAAAATCTGTTTTGATTTTGGTTTGAAAGAAGCTAGAATAGAAAGAAAAATATTTGAATCTGTTTTAGAAAATCCTTTCTAAAAATCTCTTTTCTGTTATGGATAAAAAGAGGTGGACTTTGTGTTTGGAATTAAAGGGTTCAAATTTGATTTTGAATCAAAATTTGATATTGAAGAATTCAACCTATCCCTCTGTTTTACTCTGCAAACATCTCATCTTTACAACCCCTACAACTTGGGCAACCAGACAACAACAGAATACAAGAACACCAAGAGAAGAAAAAAGGTTTAGTATCCAATTTTAACTTCCATGAAGCTCAATTTGAAAATGGGATCTAATCTACCCAGATTTAGAAAACATTAAGCAAAGATTAAACTTCAGCAACTCCTAATCACACTCATTAAAGCACCCACTCAGACCCACAACTGGAACTTCCTTCTCCCTGCTCAATAGGGCAAGCCCTATCATTGCTGGTGGAGACAGAACCGGTGGAAACCCAACAGAACCAAAGCATCCTAACTAGTCTAACTATGGGCTTCAAAACAGAGCTAAACTCAATACTCTTGCCGGTGTCTAGCACCAAGAAACCGAGCGACGAGATTGGCCAGGAAGACATGAAGCACCCATAGGAAGAAAAAGAGAGGAGCTGGGAAAGAAGAGGAACCAACCATGAGCAGAGGTTGAACCCGAACCACTTACCTCAACTTTTTTCCAGGGAGCCACTCAACCTCGAACCCAGGCTACCGAGGTAGCCCAGCTCCCGCCAGCACCAAGAGAAGTACCGAGGTTGAAGAAGATTCCCGATCCAGACCTGGAAAGAGGCGAAAGACGAAGGAGAGTCACCGAGGCGATGTAGCACTGAAGATGTAGATCTGGCCCTCTCGAAGAGACCAGATCTACCATCGGAGTGGCCACAGCAGCGAAGTCGACCAAAGACACGAAGTCGAGTCTGAACCACAACGATCCCCACCGCGGCGATGGGGAAGCGCGTCCCACGGCCGGAACAGGAGCGCGACACTGGAGCGTGAGGGGAAACTGACCACTGAGCAGCGCCGGAGAAAAAGACAACGAGGGTTCAGGCGAGCAAACTTCCACCGAAACAGCATATCCGAGTCCAATCTACAACGATCCCCACTAGAGTCGGAGGGGAAGCGTGTCCCACGACCAGATCTGAGCCCAAAGCGCCAGACACGAAAGGTAAGTCGCAAGCCCTAACCAGTACGAAGAGAGAAGGAGAAGCGGGTAAAAAAAGGAAACGAAAAGATGTAGCGGTAGAGGGAAACGAAAGGGAAGTACCCCCGTCGGCGACCTCCGTGGTCGGGATGACCAGGTGGCTACCGGCAGAGGAGATCTGGAGCGCGACGGTGTTGCGAGAGCATAGATCTAGGGTGTTTCTAGAGAGAAGACACACAATCTCTCTCTATTTCGTGCACACTTGGAAGAGCCTATCAAAAGGATTAATTCTTATTCCTTGATATCATTTTTACCATTACCTTTTCTTGAATCATCCGGAGAAGCATCCTCTTCCTTGATATCATTTTTACCATTAATTCTTATTCCTTGATATCATTTTTACCATTAACACACCATGAAAATGCCAAAGAAATGTTCTTTTTTATGAATTCCAAGTCCCCAAATGATCCTCAATAGTTACCATTCTTTTCATCTTGGATGGAGGCCCAACAATTTTAGGTTGCTAAAACTATCTACATCAATTTGTTCAACAACATGTTCGTTACCCATGTCCCTGCAACGAGTACTTCAAAATACCTAGACTCGGAAAATCCACAATCTTGGTCTGAAGCAAGGAAATCTGACAAGAACTGACCGAAGCTCAAATAGGGTCATACTTGGTTCTACAATAAAACTAAATGAAACTGAGAACGGAAGAGAAAGGAGGAAGAGGAAGATGAAGAAGGGGCAAGTTTTTTTAAGTGTTTTTTTTATCAAAGGATATAAAAGACATTTTGCGGCTAAAACTAACAACATCTAAATATTAACAATTTTTTATGGTTTGCGTAAATTGTATGAACCATTAAGTTAGGACTTGTCACAAAAGGTCGAGGATGGTTAGGAAATGCTAATTAAATGTCACAAAGGGCTAGGAATCGAGGTTTTCCCTTTATTGTATATCTTACGAATGAACTATTATATACTACTATGTTATTGCACGGTGCCAACGCGCGGTGCTTGTTGTATTGTATACTTGATTAAAGAAGTTGTAGGTAAGTACTCAATAACTTGTTAACCAATGGATTTGTACTACACCCTTGAAACTCAATCTGGAGTTATCATATTTGGCCTCTGAATGATCTCTGTTTTCTTTGTTGAAACTTCAATATTATGTTGTTTGCAGTACATAAATAGCATGTTGTTTTACACGAAACGTACCAAAAAACAATAACAATAATTTGAAACAAACAATATTATTAGTTTCTATTGTTCCCATCGTGAAAATTATTAGAAAAAAAAAGCTCTCTTCAACCTCCAGGTGAGGTCCCTTCTACCCTAGCCAGGGTCCAGCCGCCGCCACCATCACCATCGTCGACCACCGCCTGCCTCCTCGCCTTCGTCATCTCTGCATCGAAGTCGCGCTGCCTCGCTCGTCTCCTCTGCTTCGCCAACTGCTCCCCGTCATTTCGGACAGTCTCCGCCGCCCCGACGACTTCCCTACTGCCGCCCTTCGCCATTTTCGGCCAGCCAGCTCCGGATCTGCCCTTCCACAGCCATTCCCAGTCGGAAATGACATCAACAGGTCAGATCCAACCCGTTTCGGATGCGTCTCAGCAGCACGGTCCACCCGGCGAGCTAGGGCTTCTCTACGGCGACCTCCTCACGTCGTCGTTTGAGGCGCCTCCCTCCCCTCCCCTGCCGGACCCCCGGCGGCAGACGGGCCTCCTGGCTCTGAAGGATAAACCTGGTACGAACCAGGCTGAGTCCGAGGTCTCTGAGATCCCGTCGACTGTCTGGGACCAGGGCGAACGTCATATGGCAGCGTGGGAGACTCCTCGGGATCTGCCGTCCCACTCCCGGCCTCAAGCTCCGATGGTGGTGGCTAGATACCGCCCTTCGTCAGATCGGGTATCTGACACAAATCCTCGGCCATCAGGCGGACGGGGGCCGACGGGTTGCCCAACTGAGATCCAATCGCCCCGTATCTCCCCGGTCCCGGATTGGGAGGACGATGATGACGAAGTGGTGGTCTCGGAGGAGGGGGTCCCACTTTTCACCAAGGGCACGTACCAGTTCTCCCTTGCAGCCAAGGTTGCAGGGTGTCACGCCCCGAATTCGGTATAACCGGACCCGGAACGCGAACGGTGAAACAGTAAAACAATTTTCAAACATTTTAAATAACCGCTTAAAATCACCACTTAAGTTAATCAAAAAAAATATTTTTACAACTGAAATTACATCCAAAACAAGCGGACAAAAACCAAAGCGTACGTCGCTAAACTCCCAAAAATCCGGACTCCCGCTCCCAGCTCTTCAAGCTTCGAGAGTTCCCCTAGTCCGCCTCGCGACCAAAATGTCACACTGCTCACGCTATCAATACCTCAAATACTCTCTCACGTAAGGGGAACCTCGAAACGGGGATTATGTTCTCAATTCAGCAAATCATTATTGCTCACAACACCAATACCCCAATTACCCGATCACATAGGGGAAGCCTCAAAACGGGGATCATGTTCTCAACTAAGTAAAACACTATTGCTCACAACTTCAATACCCCAATTACCCGATCACGTAGGGAAACCTCAAACGGGGATCATGTTCTCAACTCAGCAAGCCACTATTGCTCACAACCTCAATACCCCAATTACCCGATCACGTAGGGAAACCTCAAACGGGGATCATGTTCTCAACTCAGCAAGCCACTATTGCTCACAACCTCAATACCCCAATTACCCGATCACGTAGGGGAACCTCAAATAACCCACTCACGTGAAGGAAACCTCAAACCACCCGTTCACGCGAGGGAAACCTCGAATAACCCACTCACGTGAAGGAAACCTCAAACCACTTGTTCACGTGAGGGAAACCTCGAACACCCGTTCACATAGGGGAAACCTAGTTCGTATGGCGCCGCAGCGCATCAACCCTAACCCCTCTCCGTGGTGAGACTCTCACACCGAGGCGTTGTATCGCTACCGTAGGTTATTGATGAGTCTCGAACCCAAGACCTCACCCTTTAACACCTAACTTACGACCTTTGCAAACAAACACAATCGTGAACAACGTCACGCAAAACCAACACACAAACTGCACAATCCAGACGGTGGAACAAGGTAGGAAATCACGGATCCGTGACAGACCCCGTCACGGTTGGGGTCACGGAGCCGTGACGAAAGCCCAAAACTCGCCAAAACTCTCTGGTCCGTCATGGATCCGTGACAGGGTCCGTGACGCTCGCGCATGCCTGTTTTCCAAATTCGTTTTAGACTCGATCTTTACCCACTTTTAACCCTAAAAATAGCCTTTAGCGCCACACACGCTCGATCACCAATTTAACAAACACACGCACAACAATTCACAGACAAATTCAAGTCACCCAACCTCAATCACAAGCCGACAAGGCCAACCAATTTCAAAACACGCCCATCGGGCCAACCAATTTAAACACACGCCCACAGGGCCAACCAATTTTAAAACACGCCCACCGGGCCAACCAATTTTAAAACACGCCCACCGGGCCAACCAATTTAAACACACGCCCACAGGGCCAACCAATTTTAAAACTTTCTCCTTTTCATCATAAAATCTCATTTTTGACATCACGTAGTTACAACCGGGTCCAGGCGTCCCCGAACTAAATTATCCCCACTTGATATCAACACCATCACGTTCGACCACAGGGGCGCCCCTGAGTCGAGTCACGACAGCTTAAAAACGTTTCACGCAGCAACACACAAACAATATGCCAGTAATAACCGTACTGCACATACACACAACAACAAACAGGACTCATGTCACTACGGGTCGACACACGGTTTCCGACTTGCGCAACCCACGCACGACGGGACTTTCAAAGACTCAACTCTCCCCACCTAATTGACGTACAGTCCGAGGTGTGAAACCTCGAGCTCTGATACCAAAGTGTCACGCCCCGAATTCGGTATAACCGGAACCGGAACGCGAACGGTGAAACAGTAAAACAATTTTTAAACATTTTAAATAACCGCTTAAAATCACCACTTAAGTTAATCAAAAACAATATTTTTACAACTGAAATTACGTCCAAAACAAGCGGACAAAAACCAAAACGTACGTCGCTAAACTCCCAAAAACCCGGACTCCCGCTCCCAGCTCTTCAAGCTTCGAGAGTTCCCCTAGTCCGCCTCGCGACCAGTACCTGTAGGAAAAGCAGCTAGGGGTGAGCATTCGCTCACCACCACGGATACCAGACTGACTACGGCATACTAGCAGAAATGCCGGAAACACCAACAACCAACAAAACACCGGGGACTACTATCCCCAAACTCAAATAACCCGACTGATGGTCACGCAAAACGACTACTAAACTTTCCCAACCAACTCAAATCCGGACGTGTAAAGTAGACCACACACAGCGGTTACGACCTCAACCCAAAACGCAAATAATAACCACGCAACACCCAAGATCACAAAGGATCGCACACAACAATCAAGATCACAAAGGATCGCACTCTAGCTACTCAGTGCCGATTGTTAACCGGCTGGGCTTGAGCCTGTCCCACGCAACTTTCCCCGACACGTAGTCGGGCCAGGCGGTCGACCTGTTAGCGACATATACAACGATACTTTTCCGATAGCTAGTCGGAAGGGGAGCCGCCCTTCATCGCAGAAGAATGCACAACTTTACCGATGGTTAGTCGGAAGGCTAGCCAACCCCCACGAGCGCGACCCCAAGACCCCTTTTCTGTCAGGCGGGCCCCAACCTCCATGCAATCACAGTCATCACCCAAAGTTCAACAAATAGCGACAATAATATACGACTCACTACCCCTTAGCAAGACAGTCAGCAACAACACAGGTTTAACACCCCACAGGCACACATGGCCACCCACAACACACAAACAGTAACATACGAGTTCAACACCCCAAAGGCACACATGACCACCCACGACACACACACAGTAACATACGGGTTCAACACCCCAAAGGCACACATGACCACCCTCATAAACACAACAAGTTACTTAACCTACGGGCACAACCAAAAGCCACCATTATTTCTATTGTTCGATATGTTCACTTATCCTACGACACTACTAAGTGTCACATGCATTTCTATTGTTCAATACGTTCACGTATCCTACGACACCACTAAGTGTCGCCTGCATTTCTATTGTTCGATAAATTTACTTATCCTACGACACCACTAAGTGTCACATGCATTTCTACTGTTAACTTTCCCTAGTCAAGGCCGAGATCCGGCTACTTTTCCCTACCTCGTAACGCTTTCCAAATATCCACGCTCAAGCTCCGGCGTGCTCGCAGTCACCCGCTTAGCCTCCTCTTTCCACGGTCGGCGGCACGATCTAACAAGATCACAAATTAGAACACTTTTTAAGTTCGCAGGCAAAGCTGAATTTTAACAAATTTGACGCCCAAACGTGACCCCGATAATGCCGATCACTCCCAAACTTCCCAATTTCTCGACATTGTCAATAATGGGCCCGGAAAGGCCCGATTCGACCGGCTCGGCGAATCTGCTCGGGATAGGAAAACGCCCTTTCGGGGCTCCGAAAATTCCCGTTTTCATTTGTACGATCCTAAAATAATTCAAGTGTTCCAACGCAATTGACAGAATCAATTTCCGACTTCCGAGCGATTTAATTCGCGTTTAAAGTTTCTAAACCCGAAATTTCCAATTTCCACAATTTAATCCCATAATTCGTTCCGGGTGTGAATTATCGATTCGGGGATCATCCAAAACCACCCGAACACGAAAAACCCGAGGCCCGGGCAAGTGGGCCCCACACGGCCACAATGGGAAAATTTCCTTTTCGCACCAAAACGTTCCTAACGAACCCCAAACCTCAACCATTCATCTTTAAACCAATTCTAACCAAAACCCAACCATATTTGACTCGTTTAAACTCAAACCCAAATTTTCAAACGTACCAAAACGAGAAAAGAATGGGTTCTCACCGTAAGGAGTGACGAGGGGAGTTCGAATCCGCAGTCGTTGAGTCTATCGGTCGGTCGAATCGTCGGGAAATCACAAAAACCTCACCCTTTTACTTTTCCTTTTTCCTTTCCTCCTTCTCTCTTCTTTTCTCTATTTTTTCTCTCCTCTCTTTTTTCTATTTGGCCGAGACCTCTCTCATCTTTGCCTTTTGTTTTGAACAAAAACTAACAACTACCACCACTTGTATGACATGTGGCATGTGGGCCCAGCCTTTAAAAAATATCTTTGTAGATATTTTTCTGTCAGATTCGCGAAATTCGGCCGTCTCGGGCCCCGAACGGGCCCATTTTCCAAGAAATTACGAAATTTCACGGGCTACAAGGAAACGGCCCAAATAAGACTGCTGTAACGACGGATAAGCTTTTTGGATCCAAAACGGGGCTCGAACGGACCAAAACGTCGTTCGGTTGACTTTTCCGGCAAAAAGTCAACATTTCCCAAATCGGTCAAAAAGTTGCCCTGAGTCCCCCAGAACTCACTTTGGTCAATATCGGGGTCAACTTAAGTCCGATATGACCCTCGGGGTCAAATTTAGGTTCATTTAGGTGTCTGTCCCAAAATTTTAAATTTTTCTTTTTTTTCCGCCGATTTGACTGGCGTTGACCGGGAGCGGTTCTTACACAGGGGACCGGGTCTAAAATCAGAACGCCTTCTGCGCGATGATGCTACAGAAGTGGAAGGTGACTGAATCCAGGTGGAGTTCATGTCCCCGGAGGTTACATGCTATCATTTCCCGTCCGCTGAGACAATGGAAAATATCCGACACAGGGGTCCCTAGAGCTTCAAGGGTTTTCCCCTTCTGCTGGAGCCTCTCAGACAATTTGTCCGGGCCAATGAGATTAATTTCCATCACGTGGAGCTTGGGGTCCGGGCGCTCAATATCCCGGGGGGTGCCAGGAACGACTACATCCGCGGCCTCATTGCTGACAGTATTGGCACCCAGGTCCCGTCGGCCCCAATCCCGTTGGCTCGCCGGGAGGACATGTTCTTGTGGCTACGGGTCCGGATGGAGTTGCACCGACCTCTACGGCGAAGACTTCGCCTCAGATTCCCAGGTACCACAACCTCTGCTGTGATTGATTTGCAATATGAGAGGATAGTGGATTTTTGTCGCAGGTGTGGAATGCTGACCCACAGAATTTCAGGTTGCACGACTCAGTTGCCGGGGATTGGTCGGGAAGAGATTCGTTATGATCCACCCATATTGGCCCCAAATCAGATGAATGTGGATCGGCTGCTGGGGACGGTCTAGAATACACCCCCCCCCCCCCCCCGGTGACACACCCGTCTATCACGTATCTCCTGAGTGATCTGTCCTTAAACCCGATGATTCGCTCCAGGGAAATCATTATGGGTGAACATCTACCCGGCGCAGACATTCCGAAGTCTGACAATCTGGCTAAGGTTACCCCAGGAGGGGAAACCAATGACATGCAGGAGGGAGGGCGTCGAGTCCCTGGACCGCCACCGGGCTTCACGAAGCCTGACAATCTGGCTAATGTCCACCCTGCTGCTGATACTATGGACCGAGCTGAACCTGGAGATACTTCAATGACCGGGGAGGGGAAGGAGAAAGATCCCCAGGGGCAACAGAAAGATCCCCAGGCTGGATTGGGGAAAGGAGGGCCCAGCCGTGGAAAGGGTAAGCTGACCACCCTGAAGACGAGGAGCGGGTCTTTGTATGCTCGTCCACCGGAGTCGAAGAAGCTGTTGGATGATCCGACTCCCCAACACCACATAATGGAGCCGGCCTACCAGAAGGAGGAGAGGGAGGAGCAGTCGAAGGCACAGGTGTCTCCGATGCAGGAATGACCCGACCCGGCAGGGGTGGGTGGAGTCGTCCTCAGACTATACCTACAGACCCGGGACAGCCAATGCTGGGAGGTCCCGGGCAGCCTGCACATTCAGTAAAGTTTATTTATCTGTTTTCTTATTATCAGCATTATTTTTGGGACAATTTATTTCCTGCTTGTTTTCGGACTAGTTCTTTTATGTCTCGCTGTGTTGGGACGATGGTAAGGAATTGTCTTGAGTTTGTGCCCACGATTTCAAGTGGGCTATTATTGTGGGTCCATGAGCACCGGGCTTGCTACGTTCGGTCCGGACATACATCTGGAACCCGAGGCGATCACGCCTCATCCTGTTTGATTACCTATTGGTATTAATGAAAGTCTCCGGTTATCCGTTTCAAAAAAAAGTTTCTATTGTTCACATCTATTCTTATTTGTACCTATATATTCACTATGATGACATCCAAGAAAATTTGTCATAATAATAATTATTTAATGGTTGCACTGCGCTAACTCGGCGCTAGTTGTGATAAGAAAAAGAAAAAAATGATTTGTTAGATGAGGCCTTTATGCTACCGATAAAGTACCCATCCACAAAACCATATAATAACCGATACAACATCTTCATAGTGCAAAATAAAAGAATTCAGTGATTTTGCATATAAATAAATAAAAACATGAAGCAATTATCCATAAAACAATCCTTTATACACAATAAATGGCCATACATGCCAAAGCCAAGAAGTAGAGAGAAAAACCCAAGATTATCATTCAAGTAATCGAAACATAAAACAATGTGGTAGACACATGAACAATAATCACAGACATTTACAGATTACACGGATTCCAGACTTTCAATACAGTTAATAGGCGTCAATATCGCTAATAAGATCTCAACCTCATACATTATACATGCTCTTACAGCAAGCTTGTCCTTTTATTTAGTAATTGTATAGATTTTGTGCTTGTGTTTGATTCAAGAACTGCATTGTTATGAATTCTTGAGACGAAACTCACAGGGAGTCGCTTTCAATCTCTAAACATAGACTTATATGTTGTTGGAAAAATTGGCTTTAAAGCCTTGGCTGTTTTGGGTGAAGTCTCACATTGAAAACACGTCAATGTGGTGAATTTATTTAGTGCTTCACCTCCCTTCTTGTTCAGATCACTTACCTGAGCCTATGCTGGTTGGGCCGGAACAGGCCTCGCGCGCACCGACGTCGCCATCCGTTCGTCCGTCTGGGCCAGGTTCGGGTGGAGCCCCTACGGGGCGGGAAAAAATATATTTTTGGACAAATTATTTTTTGGTTTTTCAGTTGATGAATATCTGAAGTCTTTTTACGTTTTTACCCTCACGTTTTTCAGCTATAAAAATAGGCTCTGGTTCTCATTTGCTTTTACGATTTTACACCACTCAAGAGCCAAAATTATACAGTTTTCGTTACTCTCCACATTTATTCACTACAGCCGAGTTCTGTTCCTGTCCTGCTGCTTCAACATCCAGCAGAGCGAGTGGGCGCGTTGTTGTGTAGAGCTGAGAGATCCTTGGGGAGCTACCGCTGTTGATCGCACCTCGGTCGTGACGAAAATTTTGCTTTCAAGTCAGTGGACCTTTGTGCCACGCCTTAGCTGATTTCTTCGTTCTGCACGTCACACCAGTTGGTTGTTCCTTTTACCGGCTTTTCGATTGCTTGCTTAATTTGTTTTGTGTTTTGTTCTGCAATTCGTTTATCATTTTACGCATATTAAAGTCAACAATTTGAAAGCAAAATTCATTTTTATACTCTTTTCTTTAATATTCCGTGCACTGCTTAAATGACGAAAATGAACATGAACTCGAATATGCATGCTAATCAGTATTCTGGCGGTGCTCGTAATTTAATTGGTGGTTATCCCCGTGTTGAACCACTCGAATGTACCAACTATCGTTGTTGGTCTCAAAAGCTGATGAACTTTTTCGAACAAAACGATATTGAATGTATGTTGCTTGAAGATCCCCTTGTGCCTGTTTCTGCTAGTGGTAGTATAAATCCCTTAGTCGCCTCCATTGTTAGCGACAATGAGGCTAAACTGAACAAGTATAATAGGGACAGTAAAATTGTTCGGTGCCATCTTCTGGATTCTATAACCAACACTCTCTTCGACCTACTTGCTGGCCACAAGTCTGCCAAGTTTATTTAGGAGACTTTGGAGAAGAAGTACGGGGCCGACGTGCTGTTTTCCAGATGGTTGACAATCGGTCGATCATGGATCAAGTCCACGATCACGAGGACTTGTCCATCGCCATTTTCAATGAGGGGATGCAGATGGACGAGGTGTTTCTCGCCCACGTGCTGTTAGAGAAGTTTTCACCGTCGTTGAAGGACTACCGCAACCACCTCAAGAATAGACAAAAGGACCTGACGCTTCAAGATCTTATTAGCCACGTGAAGATCGAGGAAGCAAACCGCCTGAAGGATGCTCTCGCTTCCTTCCCGCCACCTTTTCCGCCTCCGACGGCAAAGGATAACATTGTGGAGTCTGGTGGGCCGTCTCGTCAGTCAAAGTTCAATCCGAAGCCCAAGTCCAAGGAAGCTACCAAGCGAGGACCTCCCAACAGCCGCAACAAGTATGTGAAGTCACCCTCTGCTATCCATAAACCGAAGCAAAACCTGATGTGCTATGTCTGCGATCAAGTTGGACACAAGGTCTACCAATGCATGAAGTGTCAAGATTACTAGAAGGATGATGCAGTGACCTACATTGTTGAAGATGATGACATAATAGATGTTGTTGTCGTTTAGACTATGTTGGTTCACAACACCGTTGATTGGGTGTTGGACTCCGCATCCACCCGTCATCTATGCAACTCAAGGGAACTCTTCTACGAGTTTAAAGAAACTGCACCTGGTGAAGTTGTTCATATGGGGAATGACTCAACTGCAATGATTATTGGAAGCGGGAAGATCATGTTGAAGCTAACATCTGGGAAGATACTCGTACTCAGTAATGCTCTGTGTGTCCCTACTCTTCGTCGCAACCTTGTCCTGGACCTCTGCTGATGAAGGCTGCATTGAAGACTGTTATAGAGAATGACACTGTTTTTTTCACCAAGAATGAGGAGTTTGTAGGGAAGGGTTTTTATTGTGGGAGTCTCTTTCTTTTCAATGTCGATCATGTTATTCTAAATAATAAAATTTTTGCTTCCGCTTATATTGCTGAGTCTCTTGATCTGTGGCATGGTAGATTAGGACTTGTGAATGTTGCTTCAATTAAACAACTGAGAAACATGTCTGTTATACTACATTTAAACTCTCGAAGTGTGAGGTTTGCGTAGAGGCCAAATTCATTAAAAAATCTTGCAAACTAGTTACAACAAGACACACGAACCTACTTGAATTAATCCACACCAATCTTGCTGATTTCAAGAACTCAAGAAGCAGGGGAGGCAATCATTATTATGTTACCTTCATCGACGATTGCTCTAGGTTCGCGAGAGTTTATCTTCTTACTACAAATGATGAAGCTGAAGAGATGTTCATCAAGTATAAGAATAAGGTAGAAAACCAAGAGGAAGATCAAGAGAGTTAGATCCGATAGAGGAGGAGAGTATGAGCCAAACTTCTTGAAAGACGTTTGTGAATCAAATGGTATCATCCATGAAACCAGTGCACCATACATGCCTCAACAAAATGGAGTAGCTGAACGTAAGAACCGAACACTCAAGAACATTATGAATGCAATGCTTCTTAGTTCAGGCCTTCCTGATGAAATGTGGGGGGAAGCCGTCTTATCTGCTTGTCACATACTTAATCGTGTGCCGCACAAGAACCTTGATAAGACTCACTACGAGTTATGGAAGGGTTATGCTCCTAACCTAAGGTTTCTCAGAGTGTGGGGATGTTTGGCGAAAGTGGGCTTAACTGACCCCAAAAGAACCAATATCGGATCTAAGACCTATGATTGCGTGTTCATAGGCTATGCTCAGAACAACGCGGCGTATCGCTTCATGTCTCTCGATGACCGCTCAATTTCTGAGGCTAGAGATGCTAAGTTCTTCGAACACATCTTTCCAATGAAGAGGAATGTCGTTGCTGATCCGGTTGAACCCATTATCCCCTTTCCTTCGCTTCGTGATAGGTGGGTTACTGAAAGCTATACTTCGCATGGTCAAGCTGAGGAACCAAGGAGAAGCAAGAGACCCAAGATTGAGAAGAACTTCGGAGAAAGACTTCGTCACCTCCTTTCTATCTGAAGTTGATCCTGAAGGTGTTGTTTCAAACGAGTTTCTTTCAGCCTTCCTCTTAGAACAAGATCCAAAGACATATGGTGAGGCTTTGAGATCTGTTGATGCTAATCTTTGGAAAGAAGCTATCCAGGCTGAACTTGATTCTATTGTATCGAATAAGACTTGGGATCTAGTAGACTTACCTAAAGGTTCCAAAACCATTAGTAGTAAGTGGATATTCAAGAGAAAGCTGAGACCCGATGGTACAATAGAGCGGTTCAAGCCGAGACTCGTGGTTAGAGGTTTTACACAACGGAAAGAAGTCTATTACTTCGACACGTATTCTCATGTGACCAAGATTGCAACGATAAGGTCTCTAGTCGCTTTAGCAGCCATTCACGGGTTGATAATTCATCAGATGGATGTTAAGACCGCCTTCCTGAATGGTGATCAGAAGGAAGAGATCTATATGTCTCAACCCGTGGGGTTTGTGATCGATGGTCAAGAGAACAAGGTGTGTAAACTGAAGAAGTCTTTGTATGGTCTGAAACAATCACCTAAACAATGGTATGAGAAGTTCAATCGAACTCTGGTGACTGACGGATACAAGGTGAACAACTCTGATTACTGTGTGTACTCGAAGATGACGGAATCGGGTTAAGTGATTAACTGTCTTTATGTCGATGACATGTTGATTCTTGGTGATAATATTGGTGCAATGAACCTTACCAAAAAATTCTTGTCATCACATTTTGAGATGGACTTAGGAGAAGCTGATGTCATTTTAGGTGTTAAGGTTATTAGAAACACCAATGGCATCTCCTTGAGTCAATCTCATTAGGTTGAGAAAATGTTGAAGAAATTCAATCACTTTGACGTTATACCTGCGAAGACTCCCTATGATCCGAACGTACACTTAATAAAGAACTTAGGTGATAGCGTTTCACAAGTTGAGTACGCCAAGATTATAGGAAGTGTGATGTTCCTCATGAACTATACTCGACCAGACATTGCTTACACAATATGCAGGTTGAGTCGGTATACACATAACCTAAGTCCCGAGTATTGAAATGCTCTATGTCGACTGTTGAAGTACCTGAAAGGAACTATGAGTTAGTCCCTGCATTACAGTACCTTTCCTACCGCTTTGGAAGGATACTGTGATGCAAACTGGGTTTCAGGTAATGATGAGATCAGACCGACGAGTGGTTATGTGTTCACCTTGGGTGGAGGTGCTATATCATGGTAGTCTTCGAAGCAAACTTTTATATCCCGCTCTACCATGGAGTCTGAGTTCATTGCCCTTGAGTTGGCTGGACAAAAGACAGCCTGATTGAGGAACCTGTTAGCATCGGTGCCTGTGTGGGGAAGGCAAGTTGTGCCTGTGTCACTACATTGTGATTCGCAAGTGGCTATTTACGTTGCGAAGAATAATGTGTACAATGGTAAGAAGAGACACATTCGTATCAGGCACGGTGTCGTTAGACAAGTCCTGAAAGATGGAATGATTTCTTTGGAATTTGTTAGATCCGAAAGAAATCTCGCTGATCCCTTTACCAAGGGTCAAGCAAGGAGAATTCTCCTTGATAAGTTGAAAGGGATGTGACTCAAGCCCATAGGTCAAGAAAGTATGGATGACACGTGTTAGTGGTCATATGCATCCGTACTTGTCTTGATGCACTACATCTCCCATTCCTATGACATTTGTAGTGTTTGATGATCTATAACCAGGTTTGGTGGTGCTTTGAGACACACTTGATAGATCTTAATAATAATCTATAACTAGTATTGGTGGTACTTGTGAGACGCACTTAATATATTGTAATCCATAACCAGTTTTGGTGGTGCTATAGAGACGCACTTCATAGATTATGCTGATAGGATGGACTTTATGTCCTTAATAGCTCCAGACCCGATTGAGACAGTGCTTGTGAGAAGCACTTGATGAGCTACCTACGTGTGTGTGATGGTGGGCCGCCATCTATGAAAGACTTTGGGCAAAGTCTTCCTAGAGGACTCATTAGAACCTAGGTGTACACATGGTCTTTAATAGCGTCGTTGATAGTTTCGCGGATTCAGTGGGATCTGAAGTATGGTATGTGTTGTGTGACGTGTCAACCGAAGTTAAGTGAGTTCAAGATTCTATTCACTTACTTTAAGTAAGTTGTTATCACACCTCACTATGCATCAATTAAAATCGAAAAATATTGAAGTTTAAGTACCGCACCTTCCAGTAACTAGAACTCTTGTGGTGTTTTCTTTTATTCAAAATGTTTTTATGTGTTTCGGCGTTTATCGTCAAATTTGTGGGGGGTTGTTGGAAAAAATGGTTTTAGAGCCTTGGTTGTCTTGGGTGAAGTCCCACATCGAAAACACACCAATGTGTTGGTGAGTTTATTTAGTGCTTCACCTCCCTTCCTGTTCTGATCACTTACCTAGGTCTATGTTGGTTGGGCCGGAATGGGCCTCGCGCGTACTGTCGTCGTCGTCCGTCCAGGTCGAGACGGGCCGGGCGCAGGTTCGGGTGGAACCCCTGCGGGGCGGGCAAAAATATATTTTTGGACAAATTATTTTTTGGTTTTTCAGTTGGTGACTTATTCAAATACTTTCAAACTCGCTGATTAAGTCATGTTAGTGGTTCCAACTTTATGTGGGTTTGAACCAATAGTGGAATCGTTGGAACCGACTGATCTTTGAATATCTGAAGTCCTTTTACGTTTTTACACTCACGTTTTTCAGCTATAAAAGCAGGCTCTGGTTCTCATTTATTTTTACGATTTTACATCACTCTAGAGCCAGAATTATACAGTTTTCGTTACTCTCCACATTTATTCACCACACCCGAGTTCTGTTCCTATCTTGCTGCTTCCACATCCGGCAGAGCGAGTGGACGCGCTGCTGGGTAGAGCTGAGAGATCCTTGGGGAGTAACTGCAGCTGATCGCACCTCGGTCAAGACGGAAATTTTGCTTTCAAGTCAGTGAACGTCCGTGCCACGCCTTAACTGATTTCTTCGTTCTGCACGTCACACCCGGTTGGTTGTTCCTTTTACCGGCTTTTCGATTGCTTGCTTAATCTGTTATGTGTTTTGTTCTGTAATTCGTTTATCAATTGACGCATATTAAAGTAAACATATGTCTCAACTCCAAAAGTAGCACTTTGAAACTCTAACTATTATACAACAAGTAGACGTATGGAGAACAAAATCTCCCAGATAGTGTAACAATGTTGAAACAGACAAAGTCTCAAGATACATATACAGAGTTGTAATGACACAAATCCCCAACTAAAATATAGGGATGTTGGGTACTTGTTATTACATATTCCCGACCAAAACTGAGTTGAACCGATTTTTACATACCAGTCAAGGGTTTGGCTTGAAAGATGTTATATACACACTCTTGAGTAACTGCTGCCCTATTGCATTGGCAAGTGCTCGCTTCTCAGATTGGAACTTCCGCATCACCGGACAAAGTTGTGTCGCTATAGTCTTGTTGACTTCGGGGTCCCGATGTTTCAAGCACTTCTTGCTCAAAGTCCAGTGGCGCTGTAAATAGGATGTTTCTTACATTAGACTCCATCTCACTGAACATGAGGTTTGCAACAGCTCGATCAATTGTGTTGGTTTCTGGCTCTGTTACCTCATTATTTCCTTGGGGCCTGATGAGAAACAAACAACTACCCTGTCATTAACGACAACAAAAAGAAAAAAAGGCAACTATCTAATCACTATCAAGTCTCTGTTATGTACAATAAGATTTTGCAACTTAAGTAGATCATGTGATAATTCATCAGATATGTTCAATGCAGTAACTGAGCTGGAAAAGAGTTCCAACACGAGCTCAACTTGTATATAAATCAGGCCAATATCTATAGTTTCTACTTAAACTTGACAAACATCTCTTAGTAGAAACTTTTATCAATAATATACCTTGTTGTCTCAGTCCATGGAGGGGCCTCTTCCAAGTAAACATCACCCGTCTCGTTGTCAGCCGCCATATGTTGTTTTGAGTTCTTAGCAAGACGGTACAAGGCATCTCGAAAGCAAATCCTGGTCTTGTCTGTCATCTGGCCATTATTGAAAAACACAAAATTTAAGCAACTTTGGTTGTTTATGATAGCAGTAATCAAGTCATCAACATCTACGTTATCCTACCTGTGTCATCACTGTTTCAAGGTCTTGAAGAACATATTCTTCTACAGATGTCTCCTCGCCCACACATCCACTCGTGCTGTTTTCCTCAGAAACGGACAAATGTTCTACCTGAAACCAAAAATACCAATATGGTTAGATAACATTAATAGTACAAGTGGTCACAGAACACAACATTATGTAAAAATCGTTTAAATAGATATAGATATGCTAACGTGTCTCATTCAAATCTTCACTAAAAGTATAGGTAAGTTTAGAATAAAATGCAAGCTTGGAAGGCATCCTCAATCTAGGAACTAGGAGGTGATTCAATTTACTTATTAGCTCCTCTAAAGTGTAATCTATGGAAATAGTACCCTAACCTAAGTGAGCTAATAAGTCAACGATATAAACAAAGCAAAGTCCATCTATTATGTAATTGATAACCAGGAAACCAAGAAACAAAAAGTTACAAGGGAATTCTCACCTTGAGTGGCTGGTGCTCTGATCTACAAGGAGAAACTTGGCTGTTCTCCCAACCGAATGCTGAATAGTCATCTGTTCTGGCATACTTTGAGCTTTCCGTGCTATTTCGATCACTGAAATTATTTTGTGAATCAACCATGCGTGTCAAGTAGCTTTCAGCGGGCTTCGGGCTGTCGGGAGAAATGGAAACCGATTTGTGAAAATTGTCAGTTATGGGTAGATCATCAAGTAAGGAACTCCTGCATGAACAGAACAGTAGGAGGTCAGAAGCGAAAACGATTTTGAAACTCAGTGAAATAAGATATATACGCATTACAAATGTATACCAATTTCGAACATGATAAAGATATTGAATAATAAAGCCATTGAAATATGCCTTTTGATGCATGAATGTACAACCAGCAAAGAAAATGGGAGCCCTTGGCACAACCGATGATATAAATAGATTCTTTTCTATTATCATTGTCATAACAAGGTCATTTCCTTTGATAACAAGTAGACACATTCAATCTCAATGTGACCATCTTACATGTCATTTTTTGATAGACTAGCATATACGGGATTCTATATCTTGAACTAAAGCATATTAGACACTAGTTCTGTATTTGCAGACAATAAATGAAGAAAAATATTAATCTCAGAAGCTGAGCTCGTACAAGAAAATGTCGTCCATTCCAGGGAAGTCATCAAGCCCGTAATCTGGCTGAAGCGAGTTGGAGAATGATTCACAGGCGCTGGAACGATGCTTACTGTAAACTGAAGCTCCCATTTCAGCATCAGAGCTAGATCTTTTACCATTGAAATTGAGTTCATCCTGAGTCAAATCCGAACCCATGACAAAGTACTTGTTTCCGGATCCAAAACTTTGAGGAGCACTCATTCCCCACTTGAACCAACTGTCAGGTGATGGGAGCCTATCCGGCAACTCTCCGTCTTTTGGAACAACAAGCTCATCAATACCACTTCCATAGTACCACTCCATCACTTTATCTACAAAAATTCAACAGAAATAAGTGGCCGTTCAAAATATGTATCTTTGAAAATAAACAAGAGACCCATCCAAATCTCAGACACTTTACCAAGAGAAAATACAATCGAGAAACCAATTCAAATATGAGTTCAAGTCAACCAAAGATAAAGATGTTCCATTCAATCACACCTTCGATTGGATTGGATTGGATTAATAGAGAAAACCCAATCTAAATCTCAAATCAAGTCAACAAAAAACACATTTTTCATTCAATAGCAAGAGGAAACAAGCGAATTGATGTACAGATGACACCTTCAATTGGGTTAATTGAGAAAACCCAATCCAAATCGAAAAACAAAGAAACCCCAATTCAAATCTGAGCTAAAGCTAAATCTTTACCAGGCGAAACCAACAAAGTATCAACGAAATTGAAGCAGAAAACACACCTTTTGGTGTAGCGAATAATCCACAGAAGCAAACCCAGTTCGAGTTTCAGCTGAACCCAGTTCAGAAAGAAGAAAAAAACAAATCTGAATGTGTTTTGACGAGGGTTTGTTGAGTGTAGGGTTGATTTGAGAAGCAAAACAGCTGAGAGAAGACGAAGAGGCGGGTGAGGAGTCTGCAGAGCGTTTATAACTAAATCAGATTGATTGTGTGAATCAAATACTTGTAGCAGTTGAAACCCAAGCTTATGGCCAAGAATCGGTGCTGCAAATTCGTGGCCGAGAGGCCTCCATCTAAAACTACACTCTCATTCGTCCACGTGGATGTCTGGGACCCACTGTCTCGGAAACCACGTGAAGGCGATTTATTTCGTGGTTGCCAGGGACTGCGCCCACTTGAATTTCCCATTTTACCCTTGCCAGTTCACAGGTGGGTCGTCCAACGGGCTTCACGTATCAGGATAGATTTTGCAGCGTGAAACGTGGCAGGAAATTGATGGCCGAGACAGCCACGTGGCGAATAAAGAGGGGATCTCGGAAAGAAGTAAATAGTATAAAGAAACGGAAAGAGAGAGAGTGGATCGATTGGGCGAAAGGATAAGGAGGCAACTTCGAGAATGTAATGTTTATGTTTTGTCCGAAATGGATAAAAGTATTCCTTTTTAATCATAATCAAATATCTATAAAGCAATTCAACTGCTTTTACGATTTAAATTAAATAATATTGAATTTCAATCTCACCTTAAAAGTCCTCGACATATAATTTAGGATACCAATCCTAGTCACGAATAGATAACATTCATAATGCATTTTGTTTGGGCGTTTTTTTATACAAAAGGACTTTGTATTACTCATAAGAATGAATAATACACTGGAGTATATCTGAGACTTCTCCATACTACTGAAAAACAGACGTAGAATGAGTCATCTTGATTAACTAGTGAGCGGTTTTGTTCGTAATTCTTTTAATAAATTTGAGAGATATTTTTTCATTTTGAAGTAAAAGGTGGCGGATGTCATCTATAATCGTGCCCATCGGAGAGACTGACAGGGGGGCATCTTGAATCATGTGTAATAAAACCTGAGCATCGGATTGAAGATAGATCAGACTCGTGCTTAAGGAGTTGACATTTCGGAGAGCAGTAGCAAGTGTGTAGGCTTCCACCATTACAGGCGACCACGTCCCCTAGAGGACTCCGTTGGCTGCCAAGGAGATTCTTGAGTCTGAAGCCCTGGTGATGAGTCCCCAACCCGCCTAATTGGTGTCTGGAATGGTGGCCCATCAACATTGATAGTCATGTGCCAACTAGGAGTGGGCCCCATCTTGATGGCCAACGCGACATGGATACGTGGGGGTGTCGGGTGCCGACATTAGCCTCTCTCCAGGCCCAGAAGGTAACAGTTGCAGTGGAGACAATCCGCAGGGCCGTTGCGGTAGTCCCATTCCACACCAGGGAATTCTTGGCTATTTAGATTCCCTAAAGAAGGGTGAGAACTTCTGCCATACAAGCCAAGGAACTACTGACCGAAACTGATAGCCACCATGTCTCAAAATCCATGCCCGAATTACCCCCTAGAGCCCCCCCGAACTCCCTCCAACAGACTTTAGTAAAAACCGCATGAGATAAAAAGGTGTGTCACTGATTCCTGGTCACAGCCACACATAGCACACATCGAGTTCGCCGGAACATAACTACAATTAAGGTTGGTCCTTACATGAAGGGTATCCGATAAGAAACGCTAGAGAAAAACCTTATAGCAAGGAGGGGTCAGTATATCCCATATAGAGGCCCATAAGACTGCATGTGCTTTGTGTTTCATCGATTGTCGCCTCTAGGCCAGTGCCTGGTATCCTCCTTTGGAAGTGTATACATCATGTCTATCTGAAGCCCAATACCATTCATCTGTTCCTTTTTTATCCGAGAGGGGTACCTGGAGAATATTCGCAAAGTCTTCTGGCTGGAATAACTTCCCAATCAGCGGGGCATCCCAACATCGAGATCTTAGTATCATAAGTCCCACCGCCGTAGCCCCTTGCAAAGCCTCTGAGATGGTCTATACTTTGGCCGACGGGCCTATGAGCCAGGGAGTATGCAAAATCTGGGTGTCTCTACCATCCCCAATAGCAACTCTAAGGCCACCCCGAAGCAGCGATTGAGTGGAGAAGATGCTAGCCCAAGTAAAACTCGGGTTCTTGCCTAATGTCGCTTGAAAAAAATACACCTTGGGGAAATAGCGAGCTTTGAGGAATCTAGTAACCAAAGCCTCCGATCTATGAATAAGGCCCCACGTCTATTTCCTGAGAAACGTCGTATTAGAGTCATGGAGGTGCCAAAATTCCATTCCTCCCATATCCTTTGGCTGGCTCAAATTTTCCCAATCTTGCCAGATTATTGGTTTCTGTGACCCCCCCCCCCCCCCCCCAACCAAAATATAGTCAAAGAAATGTGTATACGGATAATAATACGCTTCGGAACTCGAAAAACAAACATAACATACATTAGCAGTGCTGTGAGGACCGATCGAATCATGACTTCTCGACATGTTGGGGAAAGGAGCTTGCCATCCCAGGGCTGGATCTTGGATGTACTTTGTTCGCCTACATATGCCATTTTCGCGTTTGGATCTCGGCCTATCATGTTGGGCACCCCTAAATACATAGAGGAGGTTGAGATCTCTGCAATGGACAAAATATCGCAGCATTCTTTATGAATGTCTGGTGTGGTATTGCAGCTAAATAGAATAGAGGACTTATCAAGATTTAAAGTCTGACCAGATACCTGACCAAACGTTGCTAGGATGTCCCGAAACCGAGAAGCATCCGATGTTGTAGCTCTACAAAAGACATAACAGCCATCAACAAAAAACACGTGGGTTACTTCCGGCGCTCCCCGTTCTATTCGGACACCTTGAATGTGCCCTTCTCGGCGAGCCTGCTCTGGGAGTGATGTTAGGCTCTCCATGCAGAAAAGAAAAAAATTGGGTAATAACAGGTCGCCATGACAATGCCTCTAGAAGGATTTATCCATGGGGTCTCTCATCCCTAGACGAGTCCGAGTATGTGACTGTGCGCATACAGTAGGCCAATAGTGTTATCCAATCCTCCGAAAACCCCAATCGTTGCATGACTGTGAGTAGGTAATCCCATTCCACTCTATCGTACGCCTTACTTATATCCAATTTCAGATCCATGTATCCCACCGCCCCTATCTCTTTCAACGTAGATAGTGGATGATTTCAAAGGAGATCAGGACATTATCCTGAATACATCGTCTCAGAATGAATGCTCCCTGGGCCTCCGAGATAACATGATGCAAAAAAGGTCGAAGCCGGTAAGCTAAGACTTTTGACATTACGCGGAAGATGACATTATCAAGCGCTATCGGTCAGAGATCGGTAATGCGTTCCGGGTTAGGCTTCTTCAGAATGAGTACCACGGATATGGCGTTCAAGGTAGCGGCAAAGATGCCAACATGTATATCCAGGACCGTGTTGTCTTTCAAATGGCCCCGAAAAATCTCCAGGGCCTGATGGTCTCAACCCAAGATTCTACCAGCATTATTGGCATGTGGTAGCGGATGAGGTGATCCGTTTTATCCAGAGGGTCCTTCAAACAAGAGGTTTCGATCCGGAGCTAAATGATACATCGATTGTCCTGATCCCGAAGAAGCCAGATCCTAAGGTGGTTACAGACCTACGGCCTATTGCCTTGTGCAATGTGATTTTTAGAATTCTTTCCAAGGTTTTGGCTAATAGGCTCTGACCCCTACTACAGCGAATCATATCCAAAACCCAAGGGGCATTTATTCAAGGTGTGTATCCAAGACAATGTTGTAATTTCTTTTGAGGTCACCCACTATATAAAATTAAAGAGGCAAAGGGCAATAGGTCTTATGGCTTTAAAACTAGATATGAGCAAGGTATATGACCGGGTTGAATGGAGCTTTTTTGCGGGTGATTATGGTCCGATTGGGTTTTTCTTCATAATGGATAGAGCTAATGACCTACTGTTTGCAGACAATCACTTATTCCATAACCCCAGGGGGACGGAAAACGCCTAGACTCACTCCATCACGAGACCTTCGTCAAGGGGATCCGCTTTCTCCCTATTTATTCCTTCTCTTCATGGAAGGTCTATCACATATTCTATAGACAATACAAGGATCGAGGCATATCCACAGAGTCAAGATTGCTAGGGAGTACATGAGATATCCCATATGTTCTTTGCTGACGACTGTTACACATTTTGCAGGGCAACCACTACTGAGGCACACCGTACCAACGACATCCTCCACAAGTTTGGAAATCTATCTGCACAAGTCCTTAACCTGCAGAAATCTACTATCATGTTTAGCACGAACACCACTTTAGAAACGCGACAAGAATGTTGGTATTATATTTATAGTCGAGACCTCTGCTGCTTCGATGTATTTGGGGGTTCCCAATATGATTGGCAAAAATCGTAACGCGATAATGGCGTACCTCGGGGCCCGTGTTATATCTTGGATTAATTCATGGGAAGGAAAATTGTTATCACCGACCGGATGGGAGGTGATGATTCGGTCTGTTCTCACCTCTCTACTGGTCTACATCATGTCAGATTTTAGGGTGCCTCAGAAGATTGTGAACCGGATACACGTAGCATTTGTATGGTTTTGGTGGGGAGGGAAATCGGCTCACTCTATTGATTGGCAAGCCTGTGACAGATTATGTATGCCTAAGGATAGTGGTGGTATGGTATTTAGGCATCTCCAGGATGTCAATAATTCCCTTTTGGGGGAAGCAAGCGTGGGGACTAATACACCTTCCACAATCTCTTGTGTCTCGGGTGCTCAAGGCTCGTTGTTTCCCTACCACGGACTTCTTACAAGCGCAAATATGTCGACAAGCGATCTTCAGTTGGGCAAGTATCCTCTCCACCCAGGAGCTACTACGGAGCGGACTACGTATTGCTATTGGGGATGGTCGAGACACTTTGATCCAAGGTACCCCTTGGCTAGTAGGGTCGACCGCTACTATTACCTCGACAGGGGCTACCCTTGTAGGGGCACTAGTTGCGGGCCTTATGATCCCAACCACCCGACGATGGGATGTCAATCTTCTGAACCAATTGTTCGATGAACCAAATAGGGCTAGCATCATCCAAGTTCCACTATCGAAAATAGACAGAGGGATGAATGGTATTGGGCTGCGGATATGGACGGTCATTATACCACAAAGGCTGGTTATTCTATTTTGGCCCGGGCGCGTCATCACCAGCGCCAGAATGTGGGAGCAATCACATGAGTTTCGATTTGGGATATTCCAGTCCCACCTAGACTTCGGGTTTTCTTATGGAGATGTCTCATAAACACCCTTGAGGTTGCGAGTAATCTCACTCGAAAGTTTGTCCCGATTTCATCCATGTGCACTATATGTGAGAGAGAGGATGAAATGGTCTCGCATTTGTTCCTTTCTTGTGGCTTTGCAAAAACTTGTCGCATATGTGAGGTATTCTTTCCTTAGTGCCTGGCCAAACTTTTGGGGAATAGTGGGAGCTTCTCACTACGGGCCCCATGAAGAGTAGGGAGAAGGAAATTGTTAGTGTCTTATGGGAGATATGGAAGGCTAAAAATGTGTGGGTCTGGAATGAGGTATCCCCAACAGCTATAAGAATACTTGCGGATGCTCGGGCCCACCTCCTAGCTTGGACTAAATCAAATTAGAATCATGTGATTCCAACGCAGGCTCGTCTGACCTAGCCATCTCGGTTCATTCTACCCCCGATATGCATGTAGGTTATCAATGTGGATGTCGCCGTCTTTCACGACTCGGATCAATCGGCTTGAGGTTTAATTACACGAGCAGGGGATGGTCGAGTTGGCCTCACGGCTAATGGGGTCATTCTAGGGTGTGGATCACAGATTATGATCGAAGCCTACGCTATAGCTACTGCACTTTATAGCACGGTCTCGCTAGGAACAGATCCTATTATTATACGCTCAGATGCTCAGGTCCTACTCAATATGATTCGCACAGAGGAACCATAGTGTCCCCGGTCGGTATTGTTATTAGAGACATTCATCTCATGTTGCCTGCAAACGAGAGAATCTCTCTAATTTATAAAAAGGACCGCGAATAAGGCAACTCATTGGTTAGCCAGAAAGACCCGTTTTATGTCTATCCTTAAGTGGTCAGGGAACCTCCCTGATGTACTCCAATATATCCTCTTAAATGAAGTCTATTAAAATATCACATCTTTTAGTAAAAAAAAATTGATATTTACCTTCTTATGAAGCCACTCAACAACATATTAAAATAAAATAAAAAATGATAAAATTCTTTGGTTCTGTTGTTTATGGGTATCCATGGTCGTCACTCTCTGTCAGACAAATAACTTTCAAAATACGTAATAGCATATAGGGAAAACTATCAATACCTACCCAAAACCATGCCACTTTAACTGATGTTTACAATAAAGTTTAAAGTTTACCGATAAATACCCTAAAGTTTCAAAATATAACTCAGCCCCCCCTTCCGTCAGTCAGCTCAGTCAGTTTACCGTTCAATTTTCATAAAATAACCAAAATACCCCTAACATATATCTGATTTTATTTTGATAATAAATATGATTTATTCAATTAAATTAAACTAATTAATTAAACTAAACCAATTAATTACCTAAACTATCTCTAATTATCATTATCTCTAAGTAATTACCTAGACTAATTTGTGTAGTTTCAACCCTAAAAACACTAAGCCGTCACAAACTGCTTCATCTCTTCACCTTCATCTTCTCCAACGAGACCATGGCGTGAAATAGAGCTTGTCGAGCTTCACAAACGGCGTGAAGTAGAGCTTGTCGAGCACGAACATCGGGAACAGGAACTCCGTTGCGATGATCGGGAGCATCAGGTTGAAGTCGAACAGCGTCGTCATTGATGGGGCGGCGATGGTTAGCCGCGAGGTGGCGGCGGCGAGGAGGGAGATGGATTTGAGAGAAGTTGAGGATAGGGTTTTGGGTAGGGGGATTTGGGCGGAGATTGAGGGCTTGGGTTTGGGGGAGGATTTGTGTTTGGGAGGAAGAAGATGATGCTGTTGAAGCATAGGATTTGGGTTTAAGAGGAAGAAGATGATTTGGGAGGATTTGGGTTTGGGCGGAGATTGGGTTTGGGTTTTGTTTAATCGGACACAAATCGACGCCGATGAACACGTACTCTCTGAGAATCTAGTGTTGAATTTTCGGGGAAATGCGTCGCTAGAGCAGAGCTGTTGGCCTTCATCGTCTCTTTCTACCAGATCTCGAGCTCCAGCACTACTCAACCACCAACGATACCGGCGAGGTGAGACAACACCTCTTCTGGTTGTGCCTAAGATCGGTGTATGAGTTCAGATCTGCTCGGACGGTCGCGGCGGAGAGGGTCGGTGTGGTGGGTTCTAGGGGAGTATGTGAAGGCGTATAAGGCGAAGAGATTGGTGGTGAGGATCGAGAAGAGCATGAGGATGTTGGCGGCGGAGGAGCAAACAGTGGCTCGTTTGGATTTGGCGGCGTCACCGACTTTCAGAGAGACCGAGCCTTGGACCTCAAGCTTTCACCGAGCATTGGACCTAAAATATAACCCTAATTTCCATTTCTTCCTATAGATCTAATCCACAAAAAAAAATTCTTCTCTGCCACGCGTAGAACCAGATTCATGGAATGTTTAGTTTTTTCATATTTCTTCCTACAGACCTAAAATTTTCTTCTCTTCCTACAATTCAATTTTGGGGTTCAATTTCTGTCCATGCGTAGAACCAGATTCATGGTGCCGGAGAAGCCGAGGTGTGGCCGGTACAGTTCAATTTTGGAGTTCAATTTCTGTCCATGCATAGAACCAGATTCACGGTGCCAGAGAAGACGCGGTGTGGCCGGTACAGTTCAATGTTTGGGTTCAATTTCTGTCCATGCATAGAACCAGATTCATGGTGCCGGAGAAGCCGAGGTGTGGCCGGAGAAGTTCCAAAAAAAAAATCAAAAAAATGATTTCTTTTAGAAAATTTAAAAACAATAATTAGTTGTGTCAGAAAATAAAAAAGATTATCAAATCCAAAAAAATGTTAAAATAAAAGTTTTTTTCTTAAAAGGATTAAAATAAATAAATGAGTTATTTTATAAAAAAAATTATAAATAACAATTGATTTTCAAAATAATAAAAAAAATTAATAATTAATAATAAAATTAAAAAAATGAAAATTCTTAAATTAATGATTTATATATTTTTAAAATTAAAATCTGACATTTTAAAATTATGTATTTAGAAATTAAGAAAAAATTGAATAAAGTTTTATTTAAAATTGAATTATGTTTAGGGTCATAAGGATATGGGGTAAATTTGAGTAACAAATAAGGGTATTTTGGACAATTCTAGAAAAAAGATAACAGATTATGGATGGAAAAGTGGACGGAAAGGTGTCTGAGTTAGATTTTGAAACTTTAGGATATTTATCGGTTAATTTTAAATTTTACGGTAAACATCAGTTATAGTGACATGGTTTTGGGAAGGTATCGATAGTTTTTCCTAGCATATATAACAAGAAACTTGAAATCCAGTAAGTTTAAGAGTTGTGGGATGGCGAGAATGTTGTGAAATATGTTTTCAACTTCTCCTTCACTTCACACAGACACAAAACATGTTCGATGAAATGACAGAAAGAGCCGGAAACGAGATATATTACCTTAGGACAAGGACAAGGACAAGGTTGTTGTAATGATATGACTAATGAGAGAGCTTAATTAGTACTAGTATATTATATTTGATTACAGACATAACTGGAGGGTTTATAACTAAAACCTGCAACACTTGAAACGAATCAACCTATGCTTATGTTTTGGCTTTGGCTTTGGTTTGGGCATTTGTTCAGGGCTGCCACTCCAATCCCACCGCAACCTGTTATAGTTCCATTTCTTCATGTCAATATATTCACATTCACAAATGGATTTGTCTAAATATAAATATGAGTATAAAGACTTAGTTACTAATTAGTTACTTACACAGGAAAGGCAAAAGAGCCTGTGCTGCTGCTATCTGATTCTGATTGGGTGGAGTCCTTCGATTCCATTCTATTATGCGACCTCCATCGCCCCCAACCTATCTCCGCTTCTCCTAATTTCTCACCCTATACATTTTTGAACGGGCAACGAGAGTAATATATTAATAAGAAGAACGGACTCTTCAGAATATACATAATTACAAACAAAAAAGAATAATTAATCGAACTAACCTTTCCATCCTCCGATATTTCAAACCTTCCGTCCTCTCTAAAGCAGAACACAATACAGTCCTCGGACCCACTTTTGACCCTGCTTCTCATACCTTGACTACTCTCTTCCATTTGCACTCCAGATCCTTCTTCTATAAAACCACCAACTTAACTTCATTCAAATCAAACATTATAGTTAGTTAACCACTCTTAATCATCTACGTACGTACGTACCTACTTTATGCATGCAAACCAACCAACACGAAGCACACTTCTTCACAAGCTTACCACACATGTTTTTCTCTTCTCTGTTCTTTTTTCTGTCTGTGCGGTTCGTTTTGTATATACACGAGGGAAAGCGATCAACATAGAAAGTCAGTGTTATTGACTGATTTTGAATTTGAATTTCAATTTGACCTCATCACTAATTAATTATAGGAGTTTCCCAAATATTGCTGACCTTGACCACATCATTCAATACGACCTGTAACCTCCCGAATCATCACTGTAATTATATCAAATTAAGAATGTCATTTCCTCCACTGTTAATGTTATAATTACACCTACATTTTTTATTTTATTTTTATTTCAATTTCTCTGGTCAATACATATTTCCTATAATCAACATTCTATTTTTTTAAGGAAATACGATCTTATATTATAATTGAAATTTGCTTACAAAAATGAAATACCGAAAAACAAAAAAGTGAAATAACAATAGAACTGAAAGTAAAGTTGTTCTATAAAGATCAAGGGTCGTCTGGAGGAGGATACTGCGACAACGTCTTTCGATCATCGATACAACAGCTCCAAACTGATTGGCACGGGCCGAGCAGGCACAGTGTTGAGAATTTGGCATAAATCGACTCTGAGGTGTGCTCCAATAGAATACTGAAGCCCTAGAGTGACGCCCCGGACAACCCTGTAACCAGGAACTGAAATGGCTCAGTTGGACTTTGCATCCTCCCGAGGAACCAGCAGGCATCGTCCCCCCTCTAATGATAATGAGGGCCCTTAAAAACGTAAAATTGTTGGTTCCCACTGTTGTAAAAGTCCCCGCCTAGGCCCCAAAATCTGTAAAAACTCCCGACTCGCCGCCCCGCCTAGGCCCCAAAATCTGAAAACAACCCGACTCGTCGTCCCGTCCTATTAGTCGCAAACTTAGGACTCTAGTTTGTGAAATTGGACATTTGAAAAATAGATAAAAGGTTGAGAGAGACAATATTTTTGTAATGATCTTAAATTTCTTGATAAAAATAATATGGGAGGTGTTCATCTTTGGTGGTTTATCATTATAATTTAGGTTTTTATTAAAATAAAGAGTAAAATAAAAATGAGAGTGTTATTTGGTTTAGTTTTTTTTTTTTTTTGTATTTTGATACTTGATATTTTTATAGTATACAAATATAGTCTATATTTTGATTTTTTTTAGTATATTTGTGTAATATATATTTATTAATAATTAAAAATATTTAAAAAGTTAAATCCGCCTAGGCCCCGCCTAGGTCCCGACTAATCCCTGCCTGACGCCTAGGGGTCCTCACCGCCTGACTAGCGCCTAGTGCCATTTACAACCATGGTTCCCGATCTGATTGAAGAATGTCACGCCGATACTTGGTGGAATCGATGCCACCCTACGTCCAGTGAGGCGGTATTACCGGCAGACCCCCCACTGGACCACGAAGTCCTCATTGATCGAGGTGAGGGTGCATTCCGCCCAAGGTTGTAAACGGCGCTAGGCGCTAATCGGGCGGCGTAGACCACCTAGGCGTCAGGCGGGGACTAGTCGGGGGCCTAGGCGGGACCTAGGCTACACTAGGCAGACACTATTATTTTATTATTTTTTATTATTGACAAATATATATTACATAAATATGTTATTTTATTTGAAATATCAACTAACACATAATTATACAATATCTAATCTATAAAAAAGAAGACTTCATTTCAATTTTAATATGCATCACTCCAAAATTAAAAATATATTATATTAATTCTAATAAAATGTAGGAACAAAAGCTCATCTAGCTTAGTGGTAAAACACAATGCTTTAAACCATGGGATTGTGGGCTCAAATCCCCTTATTAGCAAAAAAACTACTGGCGCCTTGGCCCGCCTGACCGACCCGGGTCGTGGCGTTGGGCTCCGTTTGAGCACCTAGGCGCCGCCCAGGCGGGCGCCTAGCCCGATTTTTGCAACCATGGTTCCGCCCCTCGCCGTTTGTGGTGTCCCTCCATTAGACTCTGCATGCCCCTCTGAGTCAATGCTCAGGATTAGTGTCAGATCATTGAACGTCCCAACACTACGAGCAAACAGGTACCTCCTGTCGTTGATTGAGGACCAGATCCTTCGGTACATGTCCCCCTACAGTCAGACGAACAACCTTTATGGACCGAAACAGCGTCCGACTACTCTCGTTGCCTCCACTTTGTCCTCCGCCACTACTACCGTCGTCGTCTTGTCCGCCCAAAATCACCCCGACGTCACCGCGATCCACGATGTCTCGATATTCTACAATGCCCGCGACCATCGATGGACAACCACCTGAATATCATATCACACCAAACTCCACCAAGACCGACACCGTCATGACGAGCCTCACCGTAGGTGCCTTGCTTCGCCCCGCTCCGCCGCCATGGCTCGCCGAGATCCCGCCCTGCACCCACGGATGAACAGCCCTCACCGGCAGATCCTCGCAACACCCCGTGTCGCCGCCTCCTCCCTTTGTGGATAAAAACCAGCGGCAAACAAGAGCCGTCATGGCTCGCCGTCAACGACCCAATAACCCACGGTGGGGCCACTCCTTTTACCCCCACAGGAACTCTCTTGCCATCCGAGACCACACCGCACCCAAAGGATGTGAAAAGGAGATACAATGAGAAAGCTGAATTGGATCTGGTCAAAATATACAAAGTTGTAGGCGAATAAAAGTTTTCGATACAACAAAAATAAGAATTTTTGGAGTTTGATAGATCTGGTTACACACTCGAAACAATAGGACTTCTATAAATTTAAATTATCTATTTCAATATTTTATTTCGTTTTGAGTTAAGATTATTTCAAGTTTTAGTTATGTTTGTGTTTTATGGACTAATTCGTACAACTAACAATATTAATACGTTAAAATAGAAGTCATTTAGTCTGGTTATATCGGTCTTAAGCGTTTAGAGTTCCGCCGATTTTCTTCGTGGGGAGGTTGGTACTGACGGCTCGTGTGTTCGGTGGTGACAAGTTAACAGTGCTCTGGTGATTAAGGACTACACGTTTGGGTGTGGAGTTTTGTTAACTGGTTGTTTTTGGACGGGAACGGACTGAGATTTAGACGGTAGAGTATGAAGGAGGTACATGAAAAACTTGTAGGGGTTGTGATTGATAGTGATGACGAGGAGGATACAGTGATACTGGTGGAGGCCCTAAACTTGGGGTGGGGGGGAGTACAAATATGGTCTTGCTACGAAAGTGCTAACTGGTAAGAGTTACAGGAATCAAGTCTTCAGGTATGTGATGAAGAATGCCTAGAACTGTGACTCGTTTGTGATTCAAAAGTTAACGCATCAGATGATAAGTTCGATGAAATTCTGTTTGAGCAAACGACATTATGGGTACATGCCTCGAATTTACCCTTTATAACCTTAAATTATGTAGTTTGTTATATAATTGGTGATAAATTGGGAGGTACGGTGGAGGTGGACTTCAATATGAACGGTTGCTGGACTTTTGCTTTGGGTGCGGTAGACTGAGGCACATCCAGAGAGAGTGTAAAGAAGGCGGTGGTAATAAGGGAATTATCCAAGGGAGATACGGGTCGCACATAAGAATGGAAGTCCGCCAATTTCACGATGGACATCAGGGTAGAAACCCAAGGTTTGGACATGAAATGAGTCATGGGGTATGGACTAAGGAGGAGAGCGGTGATAGGGCACTGGTGAAAGTGACTTATCGAGCTTCATTAGTGTCTAAACCTAGTTTGCCGATTAAATCTTGGTCACAACAGGGAGCAGGACTTTCCCTACAAGACATTGATCACCCTGAACTACAAAAGGGTGTCACGGTACGTATTGGTGGCTTACCAACTCGGGCTGAACTGGAAGTTGAGGGGAAACAGATGGTTAGCAGTGGAAGTGGGAAGGATAAGGTGATTGTGGGGAAGGAGTTGGGACTGGTGCAGACAGTTCGGAGTCATTGGTTCTGAGCAAGACTAGAGGTAAGAGAAAAAGGGGAGAGTTTATAGGTCCTCCAAAGAAGGACTCGAGGAAAGTAGGAAGAGATAAGCTGACGAGGGGTGAAGATTTGAAATAGGGCAAGAAGGAGGGGGGAAAAAGAGGTTAAGGGCACGAGAAAGGAAAGGAAGCAAATGCGTTGAAAGAAAGTTGGGAGGGATGTGGGTGTAATGGAGACATACATCCCCCCAATTCTAATGGAAGTGGAGGAATGGATGAAGCGTAAAGGTGATTTTGAGGATAGTCAGAGCGAGTTTGGGTATGATGACTCTGCTCTCGTTGACAAAGCTTTTAAGGTACTGGCGAGGGTTCCTAAGCAACCTTGTCAAGACCAATAGTGTTATCCTGGAACTACCGAGGGCTTGGGAACCCTGGGAAAAAACAGTTCATTACCGAATTGATAATTCGAAAGAAGCCCGATATTGTTTTTTCGTGCAAAACAAAAGTTGAAGGTGGGGTGTTGAAGGGAATTAGGCGAGGTACAGGCATGGCCGGGTTACTGGTGGTCTCTAACGTGGGGGCTAGCGGTGGTGTGGCGATATTATGGAGGGATAAGGAAAGTAGGGCGGTTAGGAAGTAATGGAAGAATTTTGTGGACATGTTGTTTACTACTAGCACGGGTGCAATGTACCGTGTGACAGGTATTTTTGGAGAACCAAAAAGAGAGTTGCGATCGGAGACATGGGCCCTAATGAAAGATCTTGTTGTCTAGTGGGTGGGGCCTTAGATGATGATTGGCAATTTTAACAATGTGTTAGGAAATGAGGATGTGCGGGGTTTAAACCTCTACCTGCAGTGGTTGCTTAGTGGGTTTCAGGACGCTCTGGAGGTCTGTGGACTCAGGGACGTCGCCATCGAGGGCTATCGTTTTACCTAGGAGAGGGCCCGACATCGGGGGGATGGTGAGGAGTCTCAGTTGGACTGTGTTGTCACTAATGGAGCATGGGCGATTAGGCTTTCAGATACTAGATTAGTTCATGGTAGGTTGTCAACGTCAGACCATGCTCCTATTATTTGCTATAGTGAAAGGAAGGTGTTTAATCGTAGTAGTAGAGGGTTTCGGTTTGAACATGGTTGGATAAGAGATGGGGGCTATGAACGAGTTTTGTTGGAGGTTTGGAACAAAGATGGAGGTGAGTCTTTGACTGAAAAGTGTAGCCAGGCCGCAAGGGCATTGGCAGGCTGGGCTTGGACGGAATTTGGAGACTTAGATAGACAAATCAGAAAATGCCAAACTGATATACGCACATAGGACCGTGGCATACTGGGAGAGGCGTGAGGATTCAGCAGCTTAGGGACAAAATTGAATGAGTTGTTGATTCGGAAAAATATAGCTTGGAAGCAGAGGGCGAAACAATATTGGTTGAAAGAGGGGGATGCTAACACGAGGTATTTTTACAGGATGGCTTCTAAGTGGAGGAAACGCAACAACTTGGTTCAACTTCGAAATGATAGGGTAGATTGGGTGACTTGGGGTCTGGTTTGGAGGAGACAGTTGAAGGATATTTTAATAATTTGTTCCAAGCAGGAGTGGGACGGTCGGATTCGGTCAACACATTGATACCGGCTGCAATAATAGAGGATAATGCGTTGCTATTAGGGTCGGTAAAGAAGGAAGAGGTAATAAAAGCCATTTTTAGCATAGAGGCGCTGAAGTCTCCGGGACCGGACAGATTTAATCCGGGTTTTTACCAACATTTTTGGAGTCTGTTGGGAAGAGAATTTGGGGATAAGGTTCAAAGGGTATTTTAGGAGGGACAATTACCGGAGGGACTTAACGATACCAACCTGGTATTGATTCCTAAAGGTCGCAGCCCAGAGAAGCTGAGTGATTATAGACCCATCGCTCTATGCAATGTGTTATATAAAATTGTTACGAAGGTGATAGTCAACATAATGAAATGGTTATTGCACAAATTGATAGCTCAGTCTCATAATGCTTTTTTTTTGTTTGCAGGGAGACTGATTAATGACAACATCATTTGTAAGGAAAGGTGTTACATTATCTTAGGGGTCAGAAACAAGGCAGGAATAAGGTAATGGATTTAAAGGACGACATGAGTAAATCATATGATCGTGCCGAATATGATTACTTAGAGAGGGTAATGCGGAAAATGGGATTCACATATCAATGGGCCAAGCTTACTATGGGGTGTGTCCGGTCGGATAAGTTGAGGGTGGAGGCCGATGGATACTGTATTGGACCGTTGATCTCGGAGAGAGGTATCCGACAGGGAGATCCTTTATCACCATATTTATTTATTGTATGTGTTGAGGGGCTGTCTCGTTTGATTGCTACCAGGGAAGCGGAAAGGAGGATCAGGGGGTGTAAGATAGCAGGTACTACGCCTCCGATTTTGCATCTATTTTTTTGCTGACGAAATTTCTTATTTTCTGGAGCTATGAAGGAGGACGCGAGGGAATTGAATGATTTATTAGTGTTGTATGAACAAGATTCGGGGCAATAGTTTAACCCAGAGAAGTCTTCGATAACTTTCAGTCCTAATTCAGGAGTGTAGGTTCGGCAACAAATTCGGGAGACCTTACTTATGCAAGAGGTGGACGATCCGGGGCTCTATTTAGGGCTCTCGTCCACCTTGGAGATGCAAAATTACGATTCTTTCCTATTTATTAAGGACATAATAGTAAGGAAATTGAAGGGTTGGGATGAACTACTTCTAAGAAAGGCAAGAAAGAAGGTTTTAGTTAAAGTTGTCATCCAAGCTTTACCTATTTATACAATGGGTATATATCAAATATAGGGGAGGTTGATAAATGAAATTGAGGTGGAGATGAATAAGTATTGGTGGTGTCATGATGCGAGATCAGGGAAAGGGGTGAGGTGGAAGAGTTGGGATAAGTTGTGTAAGCATAAGGTTTAGGGTGGTTTGGGGTTCAAACACTTCCAGGACTTTAATGTGGCGATGCAGGCGAAGCAGGGATAGAGGTTGCTTACCCAACCAGATAGTTTAGTAGCTTGTGTCCTAAGAGCTAAGTATTATCCGGGGGGTTTCTTGCAAGTCGAAAGGAGGCAGGGGAGCAGTTATATTTGGACTAGCATACGAGGGAATGTGAGCCATCAATTGAGGGGTTGGTCATCAAGGACCTGGCTCGGGGAACATATGGCTTGTTTTTCCCATCAAAGGAACCAAGGGATCAGGTGAGGCGTGACGAGCCATGATGTTTTGGCAAAGCTCCTCTCATCTTGGGCGACCTACCAAGAAAGGAGCTTACTCTTCATCGTCTTGACCAGATCCAACTATGGGTCCAGGTCTGAGGCCTCCCTCCGAAGCTCATGACGGTACCTGCTGGTATCACTATGGGTAAAACTCTGGGAGGATGTATGAAGGTACACTCGGATAATTGGGGCCTCTATTGGGGAAGCAAGATCAGGATTTGCTTAAGGCATGACATTGCTACCCCTTACGTCGCTAAATGGTCCTATAGTTTAAGGAGTTGTCTCAACTGGTTAAGGTGACCCTAAATCTCTCAATCGCTATTATGTGTCAACTGTGGATGCTTGGGGCTTGGGGTTCATGAGTGTGACATACCGCTATCGGGAACCCCGAGTTTTAACTTTTCTCTTGCTACTAACGGGCCTCCAAAAGTGGGAAAACAAATCAATAGGAACTGGAAGGCTCTTCCGTCCCATACCTCCCTAGAAGCTCCCGTACCTTCTTCTAATTGCAGCCTATAAGACATAAGCTGATGTCCAATGTCCTACTTAAGTTGCCAATTTTATGGGGACCCACAATATCATCTGGCCCAACCGTTCATTAGTAGAGACAGAGGAAGGTTCGGTGACATCCAACGTTCTACCTAATCCTTCAACAGGAAGGATGACCCTGCCATGTTTTTCAAGAGGGCATTCGGGATATACTAGGTCGAGGATGACCTTGGCTAGGAAAATGAGAGAAGTGGAGGATCGACACGAGGAGTGTCAGGCAAGGGCTGATAAATAGCCCCGCTAGGATTCATGAGGCTTTTTGGAGTCCTCAAGTTGTTATATTTTGTTTTTTAAAATAAAATTTCATTTTTATTTTAAAATAAGTAACGAAAAATTTGAAGAAAAAAAATTGAACAAAAAACTAGGAAATTTTTTTATTTTATTTTTACGAATATGATTTTTTATATCTTATTAAAAATATGTTTTTATTAAGGGTTATTTTCATCTCACTACCTAACTATGTTTTTTTTTTCATCTCACTACCCTAACTAGTTTTTGTGGCACCTCACTACGCTAGAATGCATTTTTTTCACTTTCATACCCAAACTATTTTTTTTGGCACCTCACTACCCTAGAATGCATTTTTGTGACATTAAAAACTGATTTTTTAAAGAAATTTTGAAAACCAATGGCATGCTTTTGAAAATTTTGATTGTTAGTGAGGGGTATTATGGACTTTTTATGTGTTTTCATCCAAAAATGAATGGAAAATTGACGGCGGGTATGAAAGTGAAAAAAATGCATTCTAGGGTAGTGAGGTGCCACAAAAAACAGTTAGGGTAGTGAGATAAAAAAAAACTACATAGTTAGGGTAGAAGAAGAAATCAAATAGAAACCACCTTTTAACGTAAAAACCGTGTGAACCAATCTAAACCATCCAATTTAAGAATGTATGGATGAGATGCAATTGAGTTGTTGACTGAAAAAAAACAACACTTTTTTGGTAAGTTGTAGAGGCTTTTGGTAAAACTATCATATATTTTTTTTTTACCAATTCACAAATTTAATTTTTCCCGCTTCGTTAGAAATTCGATTGACTTCAAAATTGCGCCAATATTTTTGTTTTTTCAAGGGCTTTCTATCAAGATCAGTCATGAATATATTTTGAAGCACGATTTTTTATTTATTTTGGGGCCGATTTAATATATATATGAGAAATTTTTATCAACACTTTACACTAGTTTTATCAACACTTTACACTGATTTTATCAACATTGGACACTAGGTTTATCACCTCATTTTTCATAACTAAACATGATTTAATTTTTCGCGCTTCGTTTGAACTCCGATTGGCTTCAAACTTGCTTCAATATCCTTGTTTTTTAAGGGCTTTCTCTATCAAGATCAGTGGTGAATATGTTTTAAAGCAAGAAAAAAATAAATTATTTCGGGGATGATTTAAAAAGAAATTATATATGGGGTAATTTTTATCAACACTTTACACTGGTTTTATCAACACTTTACTCTGGTTTTATCAACACTGAACACTAGTTTTATCACCTCATTTTCCAAAACCGAACATCATTTTTATCACCTCATCACATGTTTTTATTATGAACACTAAGCACTAGTTTTATCAACACTAGACACTATGTTTATCATTAAATTACACGTGTTTTATCATCACATCACATGTTTTTTTATCAACACCAAACTCTAGTTTATCACACTTATTATCAAATTTGTACACATTTTTTATCACCTCATTAATTGTTTTTTTATCACCTCAGTACATGTTTTTTATCAACATTTAGCACTAGTTAGATACCCCGATATAAAACATTTATTAGTGAAATTTTATCAACATTAAACATTATTTTTATCACCCCTATATAAATTTTTATTTTCGTGCTTCAAAATATATCCATGACTGATCTTGATTTAAAGCCCTTGGAAAAAGAAAAATATTGGTGCAACTTTGAAGCTAATCGGAGTTGAAACGAAGCGGGAATGATTAAATTAGTGAATTGTTGAAGGCAAAAATGGACATTTGTCCATATGACACCATGCTATTACAATTATGCCCTTACTTGTGTGAGAAAGAAAGAAAGTGGCGTGAGTTTTTGGTGGAATTGGGGTGATGATGTGACATTATGGTGAATGTTGGATCTAAAGGGTGTATGGTTAGAATTAGTTCACACAGTTTTTAGGATAACAGGAATTTCTATTAGATTTCTCCTCGTTAGGGTAGTGAGATGAAAATAACCTTGTTATTAATGATAGAATCATTAATGATTTTGTTTAAATTTGGGCATTTGATTCCACGATCTAAGGGTTCGGATCGATAGTTTGTATTTTATATGAAAGATACAAGTTTGTACTTGAATGTTATCCTATACATATGTAACTAGAATTTTAAAAAATCTAAAAAAATGTTTTATTTAATAAATTTCACAACAACATTTTCAGAAAAATTCTTTAACTTAATCCAATATTTCATCTCCCATAACCTCATCTCTTAACAAAACTTTGGGGATTTTTAGTCGAGCATGATCTATCCGGCATGGGTTTTCGACAAGCACAAAGTAGATCGAGCTTCGTTTAGATATGGAGTTTCGAAGACGAGCTCCTCACCGACAGTAATGGCAAGTGCGGCCTCCTCGAAGATGCGTCGTTGTAGATCTAGGTATCCATGGTTGAATTCGCTGTCACCACGACTGAACTCGACAGAGAGTTCGATTTTTTGGCACGATTGAACTTGTTCGAAAGAAATGAAATAAAAATAAAATAAAATAAAATAAAAAGAAAAAAATAAAAATAATAAAATAATCATATAGAAGGAATAAATGAATAAATATGAAATAAAAAATGATAAATTGTGTAATACTAGATGGTAGTTGAGAGTATTTTCGTCATTTTACAAAAAAAAATAACATAATTGGATGTAATTACAATTGGGTACATTAAGGTATGTATTCGTTACGAATTTAGTTTAGAATAAATATCCGATAATCATGTATTTTTTGAGATAAACATGACAACTTTCATTACTTCGAAAAAGAGTTATTACATGTTTGATCCCCTTGATGGGCCGAACAATAATTCAACAACAATAGAACGTCGATGACGGTCTTGAAGAAAATATAAAACAGTAATTATAAGGTACTAAGGAACACTACTCAAGGTGTGGCCATAGCGCTGCTTGGTCCCTTGGTGAGGACTCGTTTTGTTTGGTTGAAAATCGAACTTGTGTTCGTTAGTAGTGAAGGAAGGACTGACTTGTATTAGGAATCCCTTCCAACAATCGTCCCTGAAGCCCTTGGTTAGACTCATTTCTCTTGGCGAGGCTGCTTCCCAGTCCTCGCTTGATCTTCCTGGGGTTCCCTAGCTGCACCCCTCTTTATTCCGGGCACCCTCATCAAGGGTGCCCCTACCCCCACTGATCGAGGATTGACCCTCTTCCAAGCTTTTCCATCCTGGAAGATTGTCCCCATATAAACGCTCGTTAGGTGCCTTGTTTTGGGTTAAGATCGGGACCTTGCCCCGCGGTGGGGTAGGGTTAGGTGCAGTATTTTGGATTAGAGGGCCAAAGCCCAGTAGCGGACGAAGAGGCTTCGTCTAGTCAGTTACATACAACTTGCTCTTTTGCTCCTTATGATATTCCAACAGAGACTTGTCAAAACAGGGGGTACCTGGAATTTGTAGGTTACACGCCGATGGGGTATGACCAATCCACCCACAATTCCCACAGAAAGTGGGTAACTTCATGTAGATGTGAGAGCAGTTGATCAGATCCCGGAATTCTGAGAATAGTACCAGCAGATTTCGACGAAGAGGTCTGTCCAGTAATTGCCAATAACGCACTTTGACTGCCCCTCCCCAACATTGACCATGGTCGTCACACGAAACCTCCACCGTGATCCCAAGAGCGGCTCCGATCTTCTCCCCAATTGTCTTGGTTCGAACACACGACGGGAGGTCATGATCGTGAACCCACAATTGAAGTCGGTCTAAGGACGGATTGAGGACATGTATGCTCTATCAAACGAGTCAATTTCCTTAAGGGGCAAGGGATGACCATCGAAGCACCATGGTTCGTGTCCACGAACCCATACCCGTACGTCCTCATTGGCAAAGTAAAACCCCAAAACACTAGGCTTAATGTCCTTAATCACAAAACCCACCACTGAGTGGCCCCACGTATTGGTGATGATTCTCAGCAGAGTCTCCTTTAGGGGGGGGGGGGGGCTGGCTGGCTATGAGGCGACCAATCATGCCAAACTGTTAACGGGCTAATGCTTTTGGATCTACGATCGCTTCGGTGATGATCACTTCCATATCCTCATCCTCTCCTAAAGAGCACCCCAACAAACTCTTCTGAAAAGACACCATCGGGGATGAAGGTATCTCCGGTTTCGGTAGAGGAGAGAGTACAGGCGAGGCTTGAGACGACAGGCTTCTCCCTTTCTATCACAGCATGTACTCCGATATGATTGGGAAGGATGGGAGGATTAGAATCCAATCCGTATTCGGTAGAAGAATAATTATGATAGGATGGAGTAGATTAATATAGTTATCTTATATTTAAACATAAATAAGATAGCCCCTTTCACTATTATTTTTAAATTGAAACTAATTGAACAAGAAAAATTAGACGTTGCTAAATGCACATGTCACGAATAAATGTTAAAAATTGAAGTTTAAAAACAATGGCAGACACTTGAAAATTAGATGGTAAGTAAGGGGTATAATTGACTTTTTATGTTATTTTGGATGGAAAGTTAACGCCGTTGACTAATTTGAGCAAAATTGTAAGTTAAGGTATCGCTTTGTTAATTGGGTAAATTACAAATGCATACCCTTAAGTATGCACGTCTAACCGATGAATACCCTGAAGTTTAAAGTTAACCGATCCATACCCTGAAGTTTCATGTATTAACCCAGAACCCCCTCCGTCCACTTTTCCATCCATTTTCTGTTATTTTTTTTCTAAAATGTCCAAAATACCCTTAAACATTTGAACCTTATGTATTTTTTTTAACATTATGTATTTTAAACAAAAAATTACTATTATACCAGCATTTAATAGGTAATTAGTAATTTAATAGGAAATTAGTAAATTATACCAGCATTTGAACCTTAAATCCTTAATCATTCTTTTTTTATTTCCTTAAATCACTAACCAAACCATTAATAGGTAATTAGTAAAAAAAATTTTTTCATCACCACACGATGAACAAAGCATGAACAGCATCTCCATTAAACCATCTTCATTTTCAAATTCAGAGAACAACTCTCCATTACACATCTATAGAACAACAACTCCATCAGATTCAGAGAACAAAGCATGAACAACATCAAACCATTAAACCATCTTCTACACAGCAACTCCATGCTCAACAATCATACCCAAATCACCATATCCCCCAAATCCCCGAATCTCTAAACCCAAAAAAACCATTACAATCAGATTTGGGAATAACGACAACCTCACCCATCTATCGAACTTGTCCAAAATCTCACGGATCTAGAAGACGACAGCACCCATCTACAGAACTCCGACAACACAATCACCTCGTCGGCCACCGCTGAAGCCTGTGAAGCAAGAAGCACGAAGCCCAGGTGGATCTGCATGTGTTCTTCGATTATGGTTTGGGTTCTGAAATTGGGGGTTTGGGTTCGATTGAGATCTGAGTCTGAACTCGTTTGTGGGTTTGTTTTATGGTCTTCGACGATTGAGACATGGAATTTGTGGGTTGTGGTTTGACATGAATGAATTTCATCTTGTGTTTGTTACAAAACCAGAGAGATGCTGGAAATAGGTTGAAGACGATGAACAATACAAAGATAAAGAAAAAAAAAGAATGTAAAATAAAATAGATTTTTAATAATAAAAAATTGTTTTAGTAATAATAAAACTGATTTTTAAAATTGAAATTTATTTTTTAAATAATAAAACTGAATTTTATAATTTAAATTTGATTTTTTAAATAATCAAATTATTTTTAAAAAATAAAACTGATTTTTTAAATTGAAATTTGATTTTTTGAAATAATAAAACTGATTTTCAAATTGAAAGTTTATTTTTTAAGTAATAAAACTATTTTTTAAATAATAAAATGATTTATTAGTAATAAAAAGAATTTTTGAAAATTAGTGGTAGGATTTTGTAATATTGATAGATAGTTGAGAGCATTTTTGTCATTTGACATATAAAAGACTAACCTTGACTGACGAAAGGGGTTCTCTGTTAATAAACGAAACTTTAGGGTATGCATTGATTAAGTTTAAACTTAAGGGTATGCATCGGTTAAACAGGCATACTTAAGGGTATGCATTTGTAATTTACCCTTGTTAATTTATAAAGTTAAATGTAATTTTTTGAAAATGACTGAAAGTTAAGGGTTACTTTATGATATTATCCCTATATTTAAACACAAATAAGATAACCCCTTTCACTATTTTTTTTAAATTGAAACTAATTGAACAAGAAAAATTAGACGTTGCTATCAAACCTGGCTCAAATTTGAAAAATATATTCTTGTTAAAGGATGATTAATTACAGAAGATTTGGATACGGTAACTGTACAGATCGACTAATTGACTACAAACCTTGCTTCATATATTGGGGCTTGTATCGAACATAAAAATTATTTGTTTATCAAAAATACTAATTTTAGTGTCAGTCCTCGGTAGTACAGATGGGAACCGCCACACAGTATAACAGGCTCTACCTCTCAACAATTGCAGAAAACGACAGGTGTCATTATGTCACCACGGGCCCCACATCCACAGGGGCCCGATTCTCGAGGGTGTTTGTAACGGCTCAATCTTCCCCGTCAAGTGAATCTCGCAATTTTGGCGGTAAAAATACACAACCACAGACGTGGCGCATCGTCATTGGGCAAGATGTATGTATGGTATGGGCATGGCATGGTGATGCATGTTGCATTTTCCCGCGCGAAGGCACACAAAACGCAACAGACAGCAGAAAAGAGAGGGAAAGAGAGAGATAGGGTTATGAGCAGAGCATTTGGTGAGCCGTTGCTCCTTCCTCCGACACACTCTTCTCGTTGATTTTCTCGCTTCGGCTAGGGTTCTGCAGATCGGCTCTGTCGCCATTATTCGTAAGCTTTTCTTCATTTCTGCACCTACGGTGTTGTTTAGCATTTGGGGGAACCGGGAATGAACTATGTTCTTTTTGGTTTGGAATTCTAGAAATGGAAGCTTTATGCGCCAAGCTAAACAAGTTCAAAGTGTTTGAAACTTTCTCTTTCACACTTTGAGTTTTTGAGACTTTGCCTTCTGTGATTTTTCAATTGCAAACTACTTGATTTCAGATTGATGATCTCTATATAGTTGAAAATTGTATCATGGGTGTCAAATTCTCTAAGTTTTATTGTAATGTGGAATATCTTAACCAAAATAGGCAATTCTAGGTTTTGTTTGTTGTTTGTGTAATTTTAAGTTATGGTGGTGCATAAGGTTAGCTAGGGTTGGTTACTGAAGGACTATGGAAGACAGTCAATCTTCACTTGCAGCATGCAGCAGTTCACCTTCTCGAGGTCCTGATGCTGACTCAATGGAAACTAGGTTCACTGACTTGTGCAAGGTTTTTTTTATCTTCTGTGTGCCATTAAAAAATTTTCTATTTATGTTCACACTTCTTTTCACTCTTATTTTTCCATTGGTTATGGCTTAAACATTAAATATGGTGGCACAGAACGGATTATCTCTGGGTGAGAATGCTACAGGACAAGCTATGAAGCTTTTCAAACAAACCAAACACCTTCTATTGACAAACATGTCAGCTATTGGAAATGGAACGGTACATTTCCGTTTATTCATAATAAGATGCTTTGATGAATTGTTAATGTGAAACTTGATTTGCATAAATTGGTTTTGGTTGCTATGAACTAGCCAGAAGAAGTGGAACGATTTTGGTTTTCGTTCGTATTGTACTCGATGAGGAGATTAAGTGAGAAGAGCACTGAGTATGTGCATGAGGGTTCCAAAGATAGTGCTTTCACTTTGTGTCAGATATTAAGAGTTGCAAAACTGAAGTATGTCACTGTCAGGGCACATATTTTTTTTTGTGTCAATATTGAGTTTGATTATTCCTTTTAGTTTCTCATATAATGTTTCTCATTTTACAGCATTGTTGACTTTTTTAAAGAGCTTCCTCAGTTTGTTGTGAAGGCGGGTCCAATCTTAAGTAATCTGTATGGTGGAGACTGGGAGGATAGACTTGAGGTAATTGACATAATGATATGTCTTAGGGAGTGTAGTGGCTGAAGCCACAAACTTATTCCTTTTTGAATCTGTATATTTTGTTTGAGCTGGCACTCATGATTTTCTGGTAACTATTGTTTCCAATCAGGCGAAGGAATCACAAGCCAATTTTGTGCACTTGAGCCTTCTTAGCAAGTGGGTATCCCTGCAACTGCATCTCCTATTTCAACTGATAATTGAAGCACTTAATGCTTTCTTGAATAAACATGTACAGAGTGTATTATGGTTTTGATGTCTGACCTCAACTTCTTACTTGAGCAGGTTAGGTTTTGTGTATCAGTTTCACTTGTTATGGAGCAAGTTCCATATATAATTGTATGCCGAGATAGGCTAGGATGCTTCTAAGAAGGAACGGTTATTGTGAGGCATATCTTAGTCAAGACAATGTGAGAAAGGAAATAGATCAACAGAACCCATTCACCAAAAATTCATATTGGATTCTTTTTGGTTTAGTAGTGGGTTTTTTCCTCAAAAATATTTGTGCAGATAGGAATCTTCAAGGACAGAGCTAGTAATGTAATAGCACCATTTGATTTAAAAAGCATAGATGTTTGCCTTGTTTATGTCATTGTCAAGATAGTCGTGTGTTGAGTAGATGTGGGGTCCCTTGCTAGCTTACAAGTTACAAGTAACATGTGCTTTCTAGTCATTGCTACTTGGTTATGACTTGGATGCCCTGACCGAGGCTGCTACTAAACAGAACCTTTTATTTTGAAACAATCACAGAAGGCGTCAATATATCATTCCTGCAGTATGCAAGCTTTGTTCTCCTTGCAGCAGTATTGGGAATTATTTGATGTGCACATAATAAAGTAAACATTCTATAGCAAACCTCAATTGTCTTTTTGACATTTGTATTAGGTTAATATTTAATCGCAGTAGCTTACTCAAGCACAGGAACATGCATCCCTGTCTCTTAACATGTATTCAATGTCATAGTATGTAGATATGGGTGATGCTTGGTAAATTCATTGTTGTCATGATAGAGGCTTCAACGTCATACTTTCTCCCAAGTTTTCTTAAAGATGTTCTTGTAAATGACATATTATGTCGTTAATGTAATGAATCTAGGTACTACACAAAAGCATATCGGGAATTCTTTATGACTAGCAACAATGATAGTGAGAGGACGTCAACTATTACAACACAAGCCGTTTATGTGTCAGAGTATCATCGCTTTGGATGGTTGCTGTTTCTGGCTCTCCGCGTTCATGTCTTCAGCCGTTTCAAGGACTTAGTGACTTGCACTAACGGTTTAGTTTCTATATTGGTTAGTAGTATTCCCATATTCATTATTTCCGTGATAAAATAATGGGTTTTAGTTATTTAGGATGTAGAATTCTCATGTATCCCTACCTTTTCCTTTTGTATTGAATTAAACCTGCACTGATGGAAAGGGAGGTAATACATACTTACTCTACGATAAAATCTGTGCAGGCTATTCTGATTATCCATATTCCTGTTTGCTTCAGAAATTTCAGCATTCATGATTCTCCATGCTTTGGTAAATTTTTTTCATCTGTTAGCTGTTTCGATAAAAAGTTCTTTGTTGGCCAGCGTGTAATTGGCATCCTTATGCTATTTTTGTTTCCCGAGCTTTGGGTTATATTGGCATCCTTTATTGGTGCTGATTCTTTTAATGTATGGCTCAGTTAAAAAAGGAGACAATGCTGTTGACCTGATTGCGTCACTTTGCAACATATATGACACTTCTGAGGATGAGTTGAGGAAAACGATTGAGAAGACCAGCAATTTAATAGCTGATATTTTGAAGAAAAAGCCATGTTTGGCTTCAGAGTGTAAAAGTGAAAACCTGGAAAATATTGACACAGGTTAATTTGGAAACTCTTCAATGTCTGTTTAATATGTTTCCTTTCCCCCTTACACTATTTTTTTTTTATCATTTTTGGAATTGTATTTTATTTATTCTGCTTCTAACATTGTACTCTTTACAACCAGATGGTTTGATGTATTTTGAAGATCTAATGGAGGAATCATCCCTGTCTACTAGTTTAAATATTTTAGAAAAAGATTATGATGACGCAATTTGTGACAAAGGTGAACTTGATGAGAGGGTGTTTGTTAATGATGACGACAGCCTACTTGGTTCAGGGAGCTTGTCTGGAGGTGCCATGAATATGAATGATGGCAAGGTATGAACAATGCTCATTTTCTTGTAACCTTCCTGTTAATGAAGTTGTTTATCACTGTCTTTGCTTCTGCTGTGTAGAGGAAATTTGATTCCATAGCCTCCCCAACAAAAACAATTACAAGCCCACTCTCTCCCCATCGCTCTTCTGTATCTCATGCAAATAGCATTCACGGTGGTGCAAATTTGAAAATGGTGGCTACGTCTGCAAGGATTGCAGCCACACCTGTAAGCACAGCGATGACTACTGCTAAGTGGCTTCGAACTATCGTATCCCCACTTCCACCAAAGCCTTCTGTAGAACTTGAGCGGTTCCTATCATCCTGTGATAAAGATGTCACTAATGATGTGATACGTAGGGCTCACATAATCCTAGAGGCTATATTTCCTAGTAGTTCACTTGGGGAGCGTGCAAACCTGATGGACAGCATATGGGCAGAACAGCGTAGATTGGAAGCAATTAAGTTATATTACAGGGTCTTGGAAGCAATGTGCAGAGCAGAGGTCCAAATTCTGCATGGAAGTAACTTGACCTCATTATTAACAAACGAGAGGTTTCATAGATGTATGCTAGCCTGTTCTGCAGAACTGGTTCTTGCAACACATAAGACCGTTACAATGTTGTTTCCTGCAGTGTTAGAGAGAACTGGAATCACCGCTTTTGATCTCAGCAAGGTGATAGAGAGTTTCATTCGGCATGAGGAGACCCTTCCAAGAGAATTGAGGCGACACTTGAATTCATTGGAAGAGCGACTTTTGGAGAGCATGGTATGGGAAAAAGGTTCTTCAATGTATAATTCTCTAACAGTTGCAAGATCAACCTTCTCAGCAGAAATAAACCGTCTTGGGTTTCTAGCAGAACCAATGCCATCTTTGGATGCAATTGCCATGCATATTAACTATTCTGATGAAGGCCTGCCTCCTGTTCCTTCTATACAGAAACATGAGACTTCATCAGGTATTCTTTTATGTCATGCTCGGTATGTTGTATATAACTTATTAAGTGCTAATGTTGAAAAGGTTAAATACTATATACTTACAGACTACCCTGATAATTGCTTCTAATTTAACCTTACTCATAAGTAATTGGAATGCTGTGGTATTTTTGTTCTCTTTTAGTTACTTTTTCCTCTCGCAAACCATCTTTATAGAAGAAACGTATCAATAATAATCCAACATGCACTACGCCGTTACTTTTCAGGACAGAATGGGGATATGAGGTCTCCTAAGAGAGTCTGTGCAGATTATCGAAGTGCCCTAGTGGAGCGAAATTCTTTCAGTTCACCAGTGAAGGATCGCCTGCCATTTGGTAACCTCAAAGCAAAGCTACCTCCGCCTCCTTTGCAGTCTGCATTTGCAAGGTACTACTTGCCTTTTCTTCTGGAGGGGATCTCTGATCTAATCTGTTCACACGAGGTTCCTTTATTTGTTCCCTAATTGGAGTTGTTTTTGGGTATTCACTTACAGTCCCACTCGACCAAATCCTGGAGGTGGAGGAGAAACATGTGCAGAAACTGCCATCACCGTATTTTTTGGCAAGGTACATTTGACCATTATGAAATTGTTTGAAAAAATCTACGAGTGATTTGGATTGTTCAAACTTTTGTGTGGATTTGGAATGTATGAAAATTGCATTTTGTTGGCTCTAGAACTAGAAAGCTACATAGCATCTGATAGGGTATTTAATCACATCATTACAATTTTTCATTTTGCAGCTCTATTATGGGTGGTTCTGTACTTAATGATCCTGTATTATACATGTAGATCTGACAGCAATAGCTATTTATTTAACTTCGCTCATTTTGGAAGTGTAACTTGGTTTATCTAGAAAAGCAAAAAAGCAAGATTCCTGCCACCTTTATTTATTGTTTGTGGATAGACCAATTTGCACCTCTAGTACATAGATAGAGACCCTAGATGATTTAAAATGGCCCTTTTATTGCTTGTGCCTATATTATTTCGCATCCCACCATTGAACTTAGCTCCAGGTGTATGACATAGATTTCCATCCTCTACATGGGGCTGTTCTTTGCCAAGTTTGCTACCTGGCCTCAGCTCTGACGATATTATTAACTGAAAACTGATTAGTTTTTAGTTCCTTCAGTTTACATGGGCATGTTCTTTGCCAAGTTTGCTACTTGGCCTCAGTTCTGACGATGTTATTAACAGCACTGATTAGTTTTTAGTTCCTCCAGTTTACAATTCGCATAATTCTTTTATTACATTTTGAGTATTTGTGCTTTGTAGATTATCAAGCTAGCTGCTGTCAGAGTCAATGGTATGGTTGAGAGGCTACAACAAAGTCAGCAGACAAGGCAGAGTGTTTATCATCTATTTCAACAAATACTTAGTCAGCGGACATCTCTCTTTTTTAACCGCCATATTGACCAGATTATCCTTTGTTGTATTTATGGAATTGCTAAGGTTTGCTTTTAAGAGAATTTGTGAGATTCTTAGCTGCTATATTCGTTTTTCTGTTTCCTTCAATATGTGAATACATTTTCCTGCAGATCTCGCAACTGAACCTGACCTTTAGGGAAATCATTTTCAACTACAGGAAGCAACCACACTGCAAACCACAAGTTTTTCGCAGTGTGTTTGTTGACTGGTCATCAGCTTGCCGTAATGGGGTATGTTTTTTCCTGATCTTGATAATGTCTGGTCTGTTGATTTCTTTAGAGATCTAACTCTATATGGATTGGAAACAGAGGATGGGACAGGAACATGTTGATATTATTACATTTTATAATGAAGTATTCATTCCTGCTGTAAAGCCTCTGCTGGTCGAGTTTGGTCCTGCTTCAAAACTTAACCGATCCCCTGAAGTTAGCAATAACAGTGATAGTACGGTTTCCGTCTCATGTTTTGGGTAGTTATAGTTCTTGCAAGCGATCACTGACATGTTTATCTTTTTTTTTGGAAATTAGGTCAATGCCCTGGATCACCCAAAGTATCTTCTTTCCCTAATCTACCGGATATGTCACCTAAGAAAGTATCTGCTGTACATAATGTTTATGTCTCCCCATTGCGATCATCTAAGGTATCTGTTTATTATCATTTGTAGTCAACAACATTTGTGTTTTTTAGTTACTCTTACAGATGAGATGAGACCAGATGGTCAGGAGAAGGCTAAATGATAATATCATGTCCTCTGAAGTTTCTTATTTTTGGTTTGGTCAAGTATCTAGTTAGTTACAAAGCTGTCAATTGTGTACAGATGGATGCTTTAATCTCACATAGCTCCAAAAGCTATTATGCTTGTGTTGGGGAGAGTACTCGAGCTTACGAGAGCCCTTCAAAAGACCTGACTGCTATCAACAACCGGTTGAATAGGTATATGTTTATTTGCAGCATTGCTTGCATCATGTATTTTGATGTCATGATTTGACCTACCTTTAAACTCTGTTTTTAGTACCAGGAAGGTGAGAGGCACGCTCGATTTCGAAGAGGTTGATGTAGGGTTGGTGAGCGATTCAGTGGTGGCCAACAGTCTAGGCGCCGCACCAACATTGAAAACGGAGCAACCGGACTCTCGCTGATACGTGACATTCTCCAATCATGTAAATTCACGTTCTAGTAGGGAATAGGGATTGTGTCCATATGGAGAGCTAAATTTTTAGGAAAAATGATATTGCCACTCATTAGGTACCTGAATAAAAGTATTTCGTATTTTGATTGAAACTGTATATAGACCAACTAATATTTGAATGATGGTTTCTCTACAAGGGAAGGAGGTATATTCAAAGTAGTAACAGCAGTCCAGTTGCCACAGCCAAACAAAGGCACTTCCTTGCTTTAGAAACAGTAGGGAATGTGCATGTCTTTGGTTGTCAGTGAGACACTGAGACTAGTGGAGAATCTGAATCCACAGTGAGCAGCATGCCATCTCCACGGATAAACACGTGTCAATACAATCTCTGCAAACTTGTTATGCTTTATCCCCTTCTTCTCACCCCATTTATCATGCTGAACACTAAGACCCAGTTGGATGGTTAGGATCTTTAATAATTAATCGAATTTGTATATATATTTTTAATTTCTTATTATATATGTATATGAATAAAGATTACAAATCTAATAAAAATCCTTTTTATCATGTGAACTCATCTCAGACTATATCCAATGCTAGGTGGTAAGGTTGGTGGAAAGTGTTGATTGTTAGAATAAAAAATTAATATTTTGGTCTTATAGTCGACATTAATTTTTTTTAAACGAAAGGTGTAATATTATAACATTTATAATCGATTACATTTTTGTGCATCGAGTAACATGCTCTTCGACCACGGAAGGTCATTATGAATGAACCACGGTTCACTGAGCTTCTTCATGTCAAAACCGTCGTGGATGGTATTTGGATGAGTAACAAGGTACCGGAGATCCTGAGGGACCTCAACAGTAATGGAAGGGGGTACCGGAGATCCTGAGGGACCTCAACAGTAACGATGATGGCGGGAGGCAAAACATCTTCTTGGTCGGGCCAGTCTCTGATGCTCCCCTCCTTGGAGAGATCCTTTATTCTCTGATCGATAGTCATGAATCCTACAAAGACAAAGTCAAACAAAATAACCGAGACTTTTTCAATTAGCCAGAGCCATAATCGTGAAAGGGGATGAGGCGGTTGCAGCGGTAGAGGCAAGGGAAAAGGACGCGCCGACTGCTGCAACTTCAGGGACGTCTTTAGGGATGGCGGCGACATCAGAGACGGCGGTGGCATCCAAGGCGGCGACAACAACATGGGCGGCGGTGGCTTCAAGGACGGCGACGGCAGCATCATAGACGGCGACTGTAGAGACAGAAACCCCCGGGACAGAGGAGAGATCGAATCAGATCAGGAGATGCTCTGTTAGTGGCAGTAGACGGCCAACGTCGCGGTGGCTAGAGACGGCGTGAAATAAACCCTAGCAGGAAGAAACTTCGCAGGATCTAAAGGGAAGTGCAAATGGGAGGTTGGGAAGAAGAGAGAAGAAAAACCATGACATAGGCTATGGTAATTGCCATAGCCATAGCCATGGAGGTGTAGACGACGACAAAACTCTCAAAACCCTAGCAGGGCTTTTTTTTTTCCTGGTCGTAACTATTTGTTATTGATTACGTGTTATGTTGTATAATGGGTAATCTCATATTATAGTCAACATTAATAGTCAGCACCTTTCAGTGCTTGTTAGAGTCAAATAATATTAAATATAACATTTTTATTATAGAAAAAACACTCATTAAACATAACACGATTAATATTACATGATTAGAATTATCGAAGCTTATTACACGATACATATTACACGTTAAACTAAACATACGTTCACCACAACTTATTATCATGGAATAGGAAAATAAGACATAACATAACAACAATCTATATTTCGTGAACGTATTGTAGTCACTTCGGGTGGTTTTTGAGCATACTCCATATCGCGAACTTGGTAAAAGGTTGGCGATGTCGGGTCATTTAGTTAGCATAGACATCCGTCCAATACTGGATGTTTGAACCCGAGCGGGCGTGATGAAGCCACTCAAGGACCAACACCATCTTTTCATCATGTGGCCATTGGAAGGCTCTTGAGTTGTCGGGCATGAGGTGTTCGGTGGAGGAGAAAAGTTTTGAGAGGTTTTTTTTGGAGGAAGAGAGGAGTTGGAGTGTGAAGCGGTGAGGATAAAAGTAGGAGGTGGTGGTATTTATAGCCACCAAACCGCTGACTCTCCTAAAGGCAATTTGGACATTTTGCACATGCAGTGCAATTATGTCATGCAAACCAAGGAATGTGGAATAAAAACCAAATGGAAATGAAAATTTTCCAAAATACAATTCAAAGTGTAATTCAACCGCGTAATTAAATAACGGATAAGCAACGAAAACCAAACTGATAAAATACGACGAAAAAAAATAAATTCGCAAATAAAATGTGAACGACAATGAATTAAAACTGATTCATTAAACGAAATTAAAGGAATACAATTCATTAATGGAAAAATAAATACAAACATTGGGGAATAAAATAAATAAAACCACAAGTAGGAACATTGGAGCGTCACTGCTGCATCATATGACACAACATCACAAGGGTTGCAAAGTAGGCCTCAAGCTCAACGGGGGTTATGCTCGACTTGTCCTTGGCGTCCTCTTGCACCCACCGATCGTAGTACTTCTCCTTGGTAGCCATGAGTTTCAGCTTCAATTCGATTGATTTGCTAATGGCTTCATGGGCCTTCGCAACACCCGCGATAAGCTCCCTTTTCTCCGATTGTTTCTCTTTCCCTTTGTGCCTTGCAACTTTAGCAGCCTTTTGACCCATAGGCCACCTGCACCCCGAACTTTGACTCATCCCCGTGGTATGCTCACTTTCCTCCCCAAGTGTTCACGAGTACGCTTGCTCGATTCGCTAGATGGTTCGAACATCGACGCCGATGTTCCTTGTTCTTCACCCTCCTCTGTGTTTAAGGAAAAGTGCTTCGACGTCCACTTTGCTCGTTTCTGAGGAGCCTCCACCAACGCTTCCACACAAAGGGTTTCCCTTCATTCTTCAAAAACATTTCCTCGACCAATGTTGTAACTTCGTCATCAGACCGACCACTCCTATGATCCTTCATAAGTAGTTTGTAGTACCCTTGGAACTTCATCACTTTAGGGTTCACTTGAACCTAGTGGTCCTTGCACTGCTTACCGGTCTGCAACGGATCATCTGATCCACGCATGTCAGCGACTTCTTTCCCGATGGCCCCTAATACTTCATGTTCGTCTTTCCATTCCCGTGAATTGAATCATGGGAATTGACCATCCAAGCACGAACAAGACGTTCATCCTCATTGACACTCCACAATCTTCGTGTCGCCTTTTTTGGTTGTCATGTCTCCCCTCCGGTAGCACGGGGGTTCGACACCATGGGACTTTCTTGAATTTTCGCTTCGGAGTTTTGGCTCGGGGAGAATTGCTCTTGGTTTGCTGGTACGAAAATATCGTTGTCAACTCGGTATACATGTCACTCCAATTGAGATCCATTGCGAACAAAATAAACAAGTGTAGAGAAAAAAATAGAGTAGTATTTTGAGGGAATTTTGTTGGTGTGTGGAAATGAAAGGAGGTTTGTTGTTTATATAGGGGAGAAGGGAAAAAATAGGGTATGCCGATACTGTATGTGTCGCTAGTAGAGAGAGCTCCAATGGTCGGTGCTGTCTTCGAGGCTCCAACAGCTCTCAGCGTCAGCGGTGAGAGCCAACGACTAGCTCAACGTTATTCCTCACCGTTAGCGTTAACTCGCTAGCTCACCACTAGCATCTCCTCGACAGCGTCACCACCAGGGTTGAAGATGCTCTTAGTCACACACCTCTAAAATCCAACATTCACCATGATGTCACATCATCACCAAAATCCCACCCAAAATACACGCCAATTTCATCATTTCTTACACAAGTAAGGGCATAATTGTAATAACATGGTGTCATGTGGACAAATGTCCATTTTTTCTTAACAAATTCATTAATTTAATCATTCCCGATTCGTTTGCACTTCGATAAACTTCAAACTTGCGCCAATATTTTTTTTCAAATGACTATTTATCAAGTAGCATATTGAATATATTTTGAAGCACGAAAATAATAAAATTTTATATCGGGGTGGTAAAAATAATGTAGAGTGTACTAACAAATGTTCAATATCGGGGTGATCAAATTAGTGCTAAACATTGATAAAAAAAACATGTACTGAAGTGATAAAAAACAAGTGATAAGGCGATAAAAATCATGTTCAATTTTGATAATAAGGGTCATAAACTAGAGTTTAGTGTTGATAAAAAAACATATGATAAGGTGATAAAACACATGCAATTTAGTGATAAACCTAGTGTTTAATATTGATAAAACTAGTGTTCAGTGTTCATAAAAAAACATGTGATGGGGTGATAAAAATCATATTCAGTCTTGGAAAATGAAGTGATAAAACTAGTGTTCAGTGTTGATAAAATCAGTTTAAAGTATTGATAAAACTAGTGTAAAGTGTTGATAAAAATTATCAATGTATAATTTTTTTAAATCAGTCCCGAAATAATTTTTTTCTTATGCTTCAAAATATATTCTTCACTAATCTCGGTAGAAATCCCTTGAAAAAAAAATATTGGTGCAAGTTTGAAGCCAATCGGAGTTCAAACGAAGCCGGAATGATTATATTAGTGAATTGGTAAAAATATAATATGATAATTTTACTAAAATGCCCCTACCGGTTACCACTTACCAAAAAGTAATGTCTTTTTGCAGTCAACAAGTCAACAATTCAATTGTATTTTATCCATCCATTTATTGAATGGATGACTTGGATGAGCTCTCATAGTTTTTTGGGTTAGGGTGGATTTCTGTTTGATTTCTTCTCTATGAGCAAAATATGGATTGTATTATATAAATAATAGCAACAAAATTTAGAATACTACATATTCAATAATAATAATAACAATTAGTATAAAAAATGATTTTTTAAAAAAATAGGTGGAAGAAATTTTATTCATAGTGCCAACAATTTGTAATAGAAATAAGGCCGAGGACGTTGAGTTCTAGAATATAGGCTAGGGATAATTCCACGTCAGTACCATAAATATTTTTTGTGTCACCTCATTTGTAAGGACCGCTCCTGGTCAACGTTGGTCAAATCGAAGGAAAAACGGAAAAATTTAAAATTTTGGGACACACCTAAATGAACCTAAAATTGTCCCCGAGGGTCATATCGGACTTAAGTTGACCCCGATATCGACCAAAGTGAGTTCTGGGTGACTCAGGGCAACTTTTTGACCAATTTGGGAAAAGTTGACTTTTTGCCGAAAAAGTCAACCGAGCGACGTTTTGGTCCGTTCGAGGCCCGATTTGGATCCAAAAATATTATCCATCGTCACAGCGGTCTTAGTTGGGCCGTTTTCCTGTAGAACACGAAGTTTCATAAATTCTTGGAAAATGGGCCCGCACGGGGCCCGAAACGACCGAAATTCGCGAATCTGATTGAAAAATATCTACAAAGATATTTTCTAATCAAAGGGACCCACAAGACACTTGTCAAAAAAGGGGTGGAAGGGTGTTGAAAAGACAATGATGTCCTTGGCTTTATTTTAAAACCAAAAGGAAGGGAGAGAGGTAAATTGGTCTTTTAAGGTTGGTTTGGTTTTTAAAACAAAATAAAAGGGTATGGTTGGAGAGGGTACACAGCAATTCAGAAAAAAGAAGAGAAATAGAGAGAGAAAGAAGAGAGAGAAGGGGAAGGAGAGAAATAAGAGAGAAAGTGTGAGGTTTTGGAGATTTTGGACGATCCAACCGTTGGATCGGGTTGTTTCTTGCGAAATCGTCATCCCCTCGTCGTTGCCTACGGTAAGAACCCGACTTTTTTCTCGTTTCGACGTGTTTGATTTCTAAGTGTTCGTTTATATTTGATTAAACGATGAACGGTTGAGGTTTAGAAGTCGTTAGGAACATTTAGAGGCGAAAATGAGCGTTCTCCGGTTTGGCCGGGTGGGGCCCACGTGTTCGGGTGTCGGGTTTTTCGTGTTCGGGTGGTCTCAGATGATTCCCGAGTCGTTAATTCAAATCCGTAATAAATTATGGAATTAAATTGTGAAAATTGGAAATCTCGGGTTTAGAAACTTTAAACGCGAATTAAATCGCTCGGACGTCGGATATTGATTCTGTCAATTGCGTTGGAACACTTGAATTATTTAAGGAACGTAGAAACTAAAATGGGAATTTTTGGAGCCCCGGAGGGCGTTTTTCCGATCCCGGGCAGATTCGTCGAGCCTGGCCTTTCCGGGCCCATTGTTGACAATGTCGAGTAATTGGGAAGTTTGGGAGTGATCGACATTGTCTGGGTTACTGTTGGGCGTTAAATAAATTAAAATTCAGCTTTGCCTGCGTACTTAAAAAAATGTTTTAATTAGTGATCTTGTTAGATCGTGCCGCTGACCGCGGAAAGAGGAGGCTAAGAGGGTGATTGCGAGCGCGCCAGAGCTTGAGCGTGGATATTTGGAAAGCGATACGAGGTAGGGTGTCACGCCCCAATTTCAGCGAACCGAAACTAGGGACGCGAACGTTTAAAAAGTTACAAGACTGAGACCTGTTTTCGATAAATCACCTAAAAGTCAGTTTAGTTACACAAAAGAATAATATTTACAACTCAAAATAAAAGTCCCACACTTGGACAAAACGAGATACACGTCTCTAGACTCAAACACCCAGCAACCCGCTTCAAGCTCTTCAAGCTTCAGAAGCTCACCTAGTCCAGACTACGAACGGTACCTGTAGGAAAAGCAGCTAGGGGTGAGCGTTCGCTCACCACCACAGATAACATACTGACTACGGCATAATTAGTAGACAAAGCCGATGACACTAACAACGACCCCAAGACACACACACGACCAGTCTTTTCCTCAACTGACTCAACACACAGGTAGACCCCACACTACGATCGACGACCTCCTCCAAGACACGACTAACCACACAATACCAAACAAGATCACAAAGGACCGCAACCAGCTGCTCAGTAACCAATCTCTGTCTCTCGCCCTTTACCGATCATAGACGTGGTCAGGCGGTCGACCTGTCGCGCAACTTCTCCCGATCCCAGTCGGGAGGCTAACCCACAACCTCTCCGCTTCACCCGATCCCAGTCGGGTGGTTAACCACACCCGCGCGTCCTTCCCCCGATCCCAGTCGGGGAGCTAGCCCACAACCTCTCCGCTTCTCCCGATCCCAGTCGGGAGGCTAGCTACACCACACAACCTCCACCAGTAACCAGTAACCAATCACAATCACAAACAAGTTCAAACAGACAGTAACGACACCGGTGACAACTCCACAGGCACTCAAGGCCGACAAGACACCAACAACCAAACACAGGTTCAACAACCCTACGGGCCCTCAGGGCCACCCAAGACACCAACGGTAAAGTACGGGTTCACAACCCCACGGCACTCACGGCCACCCAAAACTCAGCAATAAATAACACGGGCTCTCAAGGCCACCCAAACTCGACAATAAATAACACGGGCTCTCAGGGCCACCCAAACTCAATCAACAATTAACGCACAACAACCTCCGGGCATGGTCATATGCCTCCAGTATTCGTTACATTCCCGTATCATGCATTTCTAAGTCGATAACCTAAATAACCCACGACACCCCGATGTCACATGCAATTCTACAGTTAACTTTCCCTAGTCAGGGCCGAGATCCGGCTACTTTTCCCTACCTCGTAAGCAACTCTAGAAGCGCTCCACTAAACCCGAGATGAATCGCAGTCACTCGCCGAGCCTCCCTTTGCCTCGGTCCGCAGCACGATCTAAAAGAACACAGATTTAACTCACTTTAAACTAGTACGAACCGGTCGAAAAATAAATAACTCAACGCCCAAGTTAATAACGGTTCCGCCGTTAAGTTAACGGCTGCGATTTGTCCATTTTAAACTTGACAGTTGTCGTTTACACTCGAGCGGGATAAAAGTCGGGTTACAACGGATCGGGTTCGAGCACCCGCGCACCGAACCCAGGTTTGATCTAAAACCCAGTTTAAACCCCTTTTTAACTTAAAACCGTCGTTGAACTCCCTTGCTTTAATTAATTCCGTTTTTGATTTTAAGACAAAACGGTTTCCTTCTGTTCGTTTCCAAACTCGATACTTCGGTCCAAAACCCTTATAAAGTCGATTTGATTTCGTTTCCCTTTTTCGATTTAACTTAACTCGAGTCTAACCTTAATAAAAGACTTTCGTTTTAAAACCCGTTTAATTTAATCAGATTTTATTTTATCAATTTTCTTAAGAATTCACAACTGATTTTCCCCTTTTTCCTTTTACAAATAAATTTCGTTTAAAAAAAAACAATCCTCTTTGATTAACACTGATTTTGTTCAATTATTTCCCCTTTTCAATTCAAAATCAGTTCTAGAAATTTAACAATTCCATTAGCAGGTTTAACCCAATACAAATCGATTTCAACAGATCCAAAATTACACTCGTTTTTACACTAACAGATTTAAACATAAATCGAAAATACAACGAAAGGGAGAGAGAGCTCGGTCGGAAAATCCGACGGCCCTCGACAGCGATAAAGCCGGCCGGAAAACTCACGGTGGTGGCTCACCGTAGGGAAGTACGGGCGGCACACGGCGGTGCACGGCGGTGCACGACGGTTGGCTCGGATCGAAGGCGGGAGGAGCTCGGGCGTGGGGACGCCGGCGAGCTCGGCTGAAACGCCGGTGCGGGTCTCACGGAGGGCGACGATTCCGAGACGGAGACGGGGCGGCGACTTGACGGTGGCGTGGTTGGACGGATCTGGTGAGGGAGGAGGGTGGTCGGGACGGCGGCGCGGTCGTGGCTGGACGGAGGAGGTGAGGAGGACGGGTGGTGGTCGGCCGTTGCTGAGGAGGTGACGAGGAAGGTCGGGGTTTTGAGCCGGAGAAGAACGAGCTCGGGCTCGGTGAGGGAGGTTCGGGACGGAGAGAGGGAGGTGGCGGCCGGAACTGTGGCGGCCGGGGATGGTTCGGCGAAGAAGATGAACGGAGGAGAGAGAGGGAGTCGGGTAGAGAGAGAGAGGAGATGGAGGCTGTGGTTGAAGTGCTGAAACCCTAGTTTCAGCTTATAAGGGGTGCGGCTTGGGCCTCAGACAGCAAACGAGCTCAAGCCCAAGTGAGGGGAAGGGCCTGCTGGCCGAGCCTGGCCTGCCCAGATCATTTTTTTTTTGCACTTGTTTCAAAACCTACCCTAAGGTTTTCGTTTGCAAATTAATACCTTAACGAAACGGAGCGGGTTTTACAATCTACCCCCCTTAAAGGAATTTCGCCCGCGAAATTTCAAACAGGCGTACCTCGGGAAACGAACAGGGCGGGATACTTCGCGCGAACCTCGTCCTCGCGCTCCCAAGTCGATTCAGCCCCGTGGTGCTTCCACTGCACTCGTACCAAGTGAATAATCTTGCCTCCCTGCAGAATCTGCTCCCGCGTGTCCATAATCCGAACCGGCTGCTCCTCATAGGAGACATCATCAGCCACCTCGATATCTGTCCACTCGATGACGTGGGAGGGGTCTGCATTGTACTGCCGCAACTGAGACACGTGGAAGACGTCATAGACTCTCCCAAGTTGCGGTGGCAACGCCAGACGATAAGCCACTGTTCCCACTCTGCCCAAAATATGGAACGGGCCAATGTACCTCGGAGCCAACTTGCCCCCGCTTCGCCTGAACCGCACCAGCCCCTTCCTCGGGCTCACCTTCAGGAACACGTGATCCCCGACTGCAAACTCAAGGGGTCGACGTCGCCTGTCGGCATAACTCTTCTGTCGGCTCTGTGCTGTCCTCAGCCGATCGCGGATCAGTGCGACTTTCTCCGTCGTCTCTCTGACAAGATCTGGCCCCAGCAGACTCTTGTCCCCTACCTCTGCCCAACACACTGGTGACCGACACGGCCTCCCATACAACGCTTCGAACGGTGCCATCCCGATACTGGCCTGGAAGCTGTTGTTGTAGGCGAACTCGGCCAAAGGCAGGTGGGTTTCCCAAGATCCCCTGAAATCCAGCACACATGCTCGCAGCATGTCCTCCAAGATCTGAATGGTACGCTCAGACTGACCGTCCGTCTGGGGATGATGTGCTGTACTGAGTAGCACCTCGGTCCCCAATGCCTTCTGCAGACTCGGCCAAAACCTGGACGTGAAGCGGGGATCCCTGTCAGACACTATCGACACCGGGACCCCGTGGAGACGCACTATCTCCTGAACATACAAGCTGCTCAACTTGTCCACTGGGTCGGTCATCCTCATGGCCAGGAAGTGGGCCGACTTGGTCAACCGGTCGACTACCACCCACACGGCGTCGTTTCCCTTGGGCGATCTCGGTAGTCCACACACGAAGTCCATCGTAATGTGTTCCCACTTCCACTGAGCAATCGGTAGTGGCTGTAACAATCCCGCTGGACGCTGATGCTCGGCCTTCACCTGCTGACAGACAAGGCATCTCGATACAAACTCTGCGACTGCTCTCCTCATACCGCGCCACCAGTAGTGCCGTCTGAGGTCACGGTACATCTTGGTGCCCCCCGGATGCACTGTGAGACGCGAATGGTGTGCCTCTCGTAACACGGCGTCTCTACAGTTAACCGGTACGAATAGCCCCCCGCGGTATCGTAGTCCCCAATCAGTGCTGTCCTGCCAGCCCACCACCTCGTCACCCCTGACGACTCTCTCGCGTATCTCTGATGCTTCGACGGCCTCTGTCTGCGCCTCCAGCACTTGGGCAAGCAGTGAGGGCTGAGCCACTAGTGAGCACATGGCAACACCGCCAGTAACCTCCTCTAGCTCAAGCCCGAATGTGCTCAGCTCCCCCATCATGCCCCACTCTCGGACAGATATGCTGGCGAGGCTCGGAGCCGACTTCCTACTCAAGGCGTCGGCGACAACGTTCGCCTTGCCTGGGTGGTAGTGTAGCTCGAAATCGTACTCCTCGAGTAGTTCCATCCACCGTCGCTGACGCATGTTCAGGTCCCGCTGGGAAAATATGTACTTGAGGCTCTTGTGATCCGAGAACACCTGAAACCCCTCGCCGTACAGATAATATCGCCAGCTCTTCAGTGCAAACACGACTGCTGCTAGCTCCAAGTCGTGGGTAGGGTAGTTGCGCTCGTGTATCTTCAACTGCCTGGAGCCATAAGCCACAACTTTGCCCGACTGCATCAGCACGCAGCCCAGTCCCTCTCCGGACGCGTCGCAGTAAACATCATAACCAATTCCTCGCTCGGGCACCACTAACACTGGAGCTGTAGTCAGCCGAGTCTTCAGCTCCGCGAACGCACGCTCACAGTCGTCTGTCCACACGAACCCGACACCCTTGCGCGTCAACAGAGTCATCGGTGCGGCTAGTCGTGCAAAATCTTGGACAAATCGCCTATAGTAGCCTGCCAATCCCAGAAAGCTGCGGATCTCGAAAACACTCGTGGGCTGTGCCCACTTCGAGACCGCGTCGACCTTCGACGGATCGACCAGGATACCGTCACGGGATACAATGTGGCCGAGGAACCTCACCTCAGAGAGCCAGAACCCGCACTTCTCCCGGTTGGCATATAGCTGATGCTTGCGCAGCAGTGTTAGAACAACCCTCAGATGTGCCTTATGCGCTGCCTCGTTCTGCGAATATATCAGGATGTCGTCTACAAATACCACCACAAACTGATCTAGGTACGGCCGGAAGATGCTGTTCATCAGGTCCATGAACGCTGCTGGCGCGTTCGTCAGTCCGAATGGCATCACTAGGAACTCGTAGTGCCCATAGCGTGTCCGGAATGTAGTCTTTGCGACGTCCCCCTCACGGACTCGCAACTGATAATAACCGGATCGCAGATCGATCTTCGAGAAGTGAGTCGCCCCTCTCAACTGGTCGAACAAGTCGTCGATCCTCGGCATCGGGTACCGGTTCTTCACCGTAACCCGGTTTAGCTTCCGGTAATCTATACACATCCGTAGCTCTCCACTCTTCTTCTTCACGAAGAGTGCTGGTGCTCCCCACGGCGATACACTCGGACGGATAAACCCCTTATGCTGAAGCTCCCCCAGCTGACGCTTCAGCTCAGTCAACTCGGCCGGTGCAAACCTGTAAGGCGCCATCGATATCGCCGCCGTTCCCAGCACTAGGTCAATCCCGAACTCCACCTCACGAATCGGTGGCAGCCCGCTCAACTCCTCAGGGAAGACCTCGGGGAACTCGCATACCACTCTCGGTAACTCTCGGCTCTGCACAGCCGGTACTTCCTCCTCTGCGGACAACGCCGACAGGAGGACCCCACTCTTACTTCCCAGCACGCACGTCACCTTCGTACCGCCAACTGTCACTGTCACTCGTCGTCTATAGCAATCGATGTTGGCTCGGTACCTCGACAGCCAATCCATACCCAAAATCACATCAAAGGTAGTCATCCCCAACACGAGAAGATCCCCAGGGCAAGGACAGTCTGCGCCTCTTATCTCGCAGGCACGACATACTCTAGTCAACGATGCACCACCCCCAACTGGGGTGTCCAGGCATATAGGTGGGCTCAACGGCTCTAAGGTCAACCCCAACCTCTCGGCACAACCCGACGAAATAAAAGAGTGTGACGCCCCGGTATCAAACAAGAATAAAGCCCATAAGTGATACAATAAACACGTACCCTGGATGGTCTCGCGGTACGTGTTAGGTCCTGGGGCTCTGGAGTCGGTGACTGCATAGACTCTCCCCTACGAGGCCTGCTGCCTTTGACCTGGCGCGCTGGCCGCTGAATACCCGTGACTCTGCTGCTGTCTCGGAACCGGTGCGCTCGTAGAAGGCTGTGACGGTCTGGACTGCTGACCCTGACGAGGACGTCCCCTTGGCGACTGTACGGTCCGCGACTGCTGCGGTCGCTGCGCTGATGTTGCCCTCGACGGCTCACGGCACCATGCAATGGTGTGCCCAACCTGGCCGCATCGAAAACAGCTGATCTCGTTGGCTCTCGACTCCGTGCTCTGGCTGGTCCGGCTAGTCGCTGGCCACGCCGTAGGTACTCCTTCCATCGGGCACTCGCGACGGAAGTGGCCTTGCTGCCCGCAAGTAAAGCACGCCGGCGCCCTCTCTGGTGCGACTGGCCCAACTGCTGCCACTGAACCCCGCTGTCTCGATCCACTCTGATGGGGCGGTGGTCGGAAGGATCCCGCGGTCCTTTGCCTCCGCGAGTCTCGTGAGTCTGACGGCCCGGTCCAACTGATCGGCCGAGGTCGGACCTCACGGCCCCTGGCTGCATCCCGGATGCCCTGCTCCACTGTAGCCGCGGTGTCCACTAGATCGGTATACTTCCGTATCCTCAAGGCGAGAACCTGGTTCCGGATGCCCAGCCTCAGTCCGTCCTGGAACCGCAGGTAACGGTTCGTCTCGCTAGACACTATCTCAGGCGCGAATCTGGCCAAGGCTGTGAACCTGGCTTCGTACTGTGCCACTGTCATCTCTCCCTGCTCCAGGTATAAGAACTGCCGATGTCGCTCCAGCCGAGCCGACTCGGGAAAGTACTGTGCCATGAATACCTCCTGGAATACGCTGTAGTCGTATCCGACTGTGTCCTTCACCCGCCCCCACCAGTGGTAGGCGCTGTCTCTCAGCTGATGGGCCGCGAAGGACACTCTTCGACGACCATCCTCGACACCCAAAGTGTCCAGGTCTCGTGTGACCTGCTCTATCCATCGCTCGGCTAGGTCGGGATTTGGCTCCACGACAAAAACAGGTATCCCGAGCTTCAGGAAATCGAGTAGCGCTCGGGAGGTAAGATCCTCTGTCTGAGCGGCCCTCATCGGAACTGCGGCCGCCTCTGGTGCTGGCGAAGCCGACTCTCGGTTGGTGATGACCGCCACCAAACTCTGAACGGTCCTGGTAAGCTCATCCAGGGCAGTCATCACTGGAGGGTCCGCGACTGGCGGAACACTGGGGGTACCTGCAGATGGCCCCGCATCACTTCTCCCGTCTTCTCCGACGGGAGTGCCCTGTGCCTCCGCGTAGTCGGCGGGCTCGACGGTTGGCACCCTCCCTGGTGCCCCTGCTGACCGCCCCCACCGGCCTCGCGTGGGTGCCTGACCCTGCGTTCCTGATGCTCGTCCGCGCCTTCCGCGAGCCATGAACAGTATCCTCTGCACGGATACACGCAAACGTTCAGTTTGCGAACTCAAATAAAGGCGACAAGTTCAAAAACGCCAACGCTCACACGGTCTAAGTTTACTCTATCGCGTATGTCACTAAAGCGCCACAACGCTCAAGCTAAACACACCTTATATATAGTATTAGTATACGAGACCACACCGACATATACCACACAAGCGACGACAAACCAACCAGAGTCGAACATTGCCCCCCGGGCCAACCAAAATCAAACATACGCCCACAGGGCCAATCAAGTTCAAGACATGCCAAAAGGGCCAACAACCGTAAACCTTTTTCCGCTTCATTAAAAATCCTCATTTCTTGGCATCAGGTGGTTACAACCCCGTCCAGGCGTCCCCGAACTACGTTGTGGCCACTTGATACCAACACCGTCACGCTCGACCACAGGAGCGCTCCTGAGTCGAGTCGCGACAGTAAAAAAAAAGTTTCACGCAGCAACACACAAACATTGTGCCAGTAGCCCCGTACTGCACAAGCACAAAACAAAACAGGACTCAAATCCTAACGGGTCTACACCCGAGTTCCGACTTGCGTACCCAACGCAGGACGGGACTCTACCGACTCGACTCTCCCACCTAATTGACGTGTAGTCCGAGGTGTGAAACCTCGCGCTCTGATACCAAGCTGTCACGCCCCAATTTCAGCGAACCGAAACTAGGGACGCGAACGTTTAAAAAGTTACAAGACTGAGACCTGTTTTCGATAAATCACCTAAAAGTCAGTTTAGTTACACAAAAGAATAATATTTACAACTCAAAATAAAAGTCCCACACTTGGACAAAACGAGATACACGTCTCTAGACTCAAACACCCAGCAACCCGCTTCAAGCTCTTCAAGCTTCAGAAGCTCACCTAGTCCAGACTACGAACGGTACCTGTAGGAAAAGCAGCTAGGGGTGAGCGTTCGCTCACCACCACAGATAACATACTGACTACGGCATAATTAGTAGACAAAGCCGATGACACTAACAACGACCCCAAGACACACACACGACCAGTCTTTTCCTCAACTGACTCAACACACAGGTAGACCCCACACTACGATCGACGACCTCCTCCAAGACACGACTAACCACACAATACCAAACAAGATCACAAAGGACCGCAACCAGCTGCTCAGTAACCAATCTCTGTCTCTCGCCCTTTACCGATCATAGACGTGGTCAGGCGGTCGACCTGTCGCGCAACTTCTCCCGATCCCAGTCGGGAGGCTAACCCACAACCTCTCCGCTTCACCCGATCCCAGTCGGGTGGTTAACCACACCCGCGCGTCCTTCCCCCGATCCCAGTCGGGGAGCTAGCCCACAACCTCTCCGCTTCTCCCGATCCCAGTCGGGAGGCTAGCTACACCACACAACCTCCACCAGTAACCAGTAACCAATCACAATCACAAACAAGTTCAAACAGACAGTAACGACACCGGTGACAACTCCACAGGCACTCAAGGCCGACAAGACACCAACAACCAAACACAGGTTCAACAACCCTACGGGCCCTCAGGGCCACCCAAGACACCAACGGTAAAGTACGGGTTCACAACCCCACGGCACTCACGGCCACCCAAAACTCAGCAATAAATAACACGGGCTCTCAAGGCCACCCAAACTCGACAATAAATAACACGGGCTCTCAGGGCCACCCAAACTCAATCAACAATTAACGCACAACAACCTCCGGGCATGGTCATATGCCTCCAGTATTCGTTACATTCCCGTATCATGCATTTCTAAGTCGATAACCTAAATAACCCACGACACCCCGATGTCACATGCAATTCTACAGTTAACTTTCCCTAGTCAGGGCCGAGATCCGGCTACTTTTCCCTACCTCGTAAGCAACTCTAGAAGCGCTCCACTAAACCCGAGATGAATCGCAGTCACTCGCCGAGCCTCCCTTTGCCTCGGTCCGCAGCACGATCTAAAAGAACACAGATTTAACTCACTTTAAACTAGTACGAACCGGTCGAAAAATAAATAACTCAACGCCCAAGTTAATAACGGTTCCGCCGTTAAGTTAACGGCTGCGATTTGTCCATTTTAAACTTGACAGTTGTCGTTTACACTCGAGCGGGATAAAAGTCGGGTTACAACGGATCGGGTTCGAGCACCCGCGCACCGAACCCAGGTTTGATCTAAAACCCAGTTTAAACCCCTTTTTAACTTAAAACCGTCGTTGAACTCCCTTGCTTTAATTAATTCCGTTTTTGATTTTAAGACAAAACGGTTTCCTTCTGTTCGTTTCCAAACTCGATACTTCGGTCCAAAACCCTTATAAAGTCGATTTGATTTCGTTTCCCTTTTTCGATTTAACTTAACTCGAGTCTAACCTTAATAAAAGACTTTCGTTTTAAAACCCGTTTAATTTAATCAGATTTTATTTTATCAATTTTCTTAAGAATTCACAACTGATTTTCCCCTTTTTCCTTTTACAAATAAATTTCGTTTAAAAAAAAACAATCCTCTTTGATTAACACTGATTTTGTTCAATTATTTCCCCTTTTCAATTCAAAATCAGTTCTAGAAATTTAACAATTCCATTAGCAGGTTTAACCCAATACAAATCGATTTCAACAGATCCAAAATTACACTCGTTTTTACACTAACAGATTTAAACATAAATCGAAAATACAACGAAAGGGAGAGAGAGCTCGGTCGGAAAATCCGACGGCCCTCGACAACGATAAAGCCGGCCGGAAAACTCACGGTGGTGGCTCACCGTAGGGAAGTACGGGCGGCACACGGCGGTGCACGACGGTTGGCTCGGATCGAAGGCGGGAGGAGCTCGGGCGTGGGGACGCCGGCGAGCTCGGCTGAAACGCCGGTGCGGGTCTCACGGAGGGCGACGATTCCGAGACGGAGACGGGGCGGCGACTTGACGGTGGCGTGGTTGGACGAATCTGGTGAGGGAGGAGGGTGGTCGGGACGGCGGCGCGGTCGTGGCTGGACGGAGGAGGTGAGGAGGACGGGTGGTGGTCGGCCGTTGCTGAGGAGGTGACGAGGAAGGTCGGGGTTTTGAGCCGGAGAAGAACGAGCTCGGGCTCGGTGAGGGAGGTTCGGGACGGAGAGAGGGAGGTGGCGGCCGGAACTGTGGCGGCCGGAACTGTGGCGGCCGGGGATGGTTCGGCGAAGAAGATGAACGGAGGAGAGAGAGGGAGTCGGGTAGAGAGAGAGAGGAGATGGAGGCTGTGGTTGAAGTGCTGAAACCCTAGTTTCAGCTTATAAGGGGTGCGGCTTGGGCCGGCCCTCTTGGGCCTTAGACAGCAAACGGGCTCAAGCCCAAGTGAGGGGAAGGGCCTGCTGGCCGAGCCTGGCCTGCCCAGATCATTTTTTTTTTTGCACTTGTTTCAAAACCTACCCTAAGGTTTTCGTTTGCAAATTAATACCTTAACGAAACGGAGCGGGTTTTACATAGGGAAAAGTAGCCGAATATCGGCCTTGACTAGGGAAAGTGATTAGTAGAAATGCATGTGACACTTGGTGGTGTCGTAGGATAAATGAATCTATCGAACAATAGAAATGCATGTGGGCACTTAGTTGTGCCCGTAGGTTAAGTAACTTGTTGTGTTTTCATGTGTGGCCATGTGTGCCTGTGGGGTGTTAAACCTGTATTGTTGCTGACTGTCTTGCTGAGTGGTAGTTAGTCGTTATATTGTTGTCGCTATTTGTTGAACCTTGTGTGATGATTGTGATTGCATGGAGGTTTGGCCCGCCTGACGACAAAGGGTGCCACGGGGTCGCGCGCGTAGGGGTTGGCAAGCCTTCCGACTAACCATCGGTAAAGTGTGCATTGCTCCGCGATGAAGGGCGGCTCCCCTTCCGACTAGCTATCGGAAAAGTATTGCGTTATATGTCGCGAAGAGGTCGACCGCCTGGCCCGACTGTATGTCGGGGAAAGTTGCGTGGGGTAGGCTCAAGCCCAACCGGTTAGCTACCAGAAACTGAGCATCTGGTGTGCGATCCTTTGTGATCTTGGGTGTTGCGTGGTTATTATTGCGTATTTGATTGAGGTCGTAACTGCTGGGTCGGGTCTACATTACGTGTCCGGGTTTTGAGATGGGTGGGAAAGTTTAACAGTTTTATTGCGTGACCGTCAGTCTAAATTGTGTTTTGGGGTAGTAGTCCCTGGGGTTGTCGTTGTTGCCGGTGTTCCCGTCATTTCTACTGATATGCCGTGGTCAACCCGGTATCCGTGGTGGTGAGCGAAACACTCACCTCTTGCTGCTTTTCCTGCAGGTACGGGCCGCGAGGCGGACTAGGAGAACTCTCGAAGCTTGAAGAGCTGGGAGCAGGAGTCCGGGTCCTTGGTAGTTTAGCGGCGTACTTTTTGGCTTTTGTTCACTTGTTTTGAACGTATTTTGAGTTGTAAAATTATTGTTTTTGACTAATAAGTGGCGTTTTACAGCGGTTTATTAAAATGTTTGAAAATCGTTTTACGGTTTCACCGTTCGCGTTCCGGGTTCGGTCATACCGAATTCGGGGCGTGACATCAGTACCCTAAACGTTCATTAATTTATTTCGAGTATCCTAATTTTTTTTGTCACCTCAATACCCTAAACTTTCATTAACTCCATTTTAGTACCGATCGTTAATTTTACCCTAAATTTGGTTGTTAGTGAAGGTTATTATGGTTATTTTACCTGATTTGGATGGAAAATCAGAAGGAAAGTTAACAGTGGGTACTACTATGGAATTAATGAAATTTTAGGGTACTGAAGTGACACAAAAAATATTTAGGGTACTGAAGTGACACAAAAAATATTTAGGGTACTGAAGTGACACAAAAAATATTTAGGGTACTCTAAATTAATTAATGAAATTTTAAGGTACTAAGCTGACATACAAAAGATTTAGGGTACTCTAAATGAAATACGAAAGATTTAGGGTACTGAAGTGGAATTATCCTTATAATCTGGGACCCCTGTAGGTGTATCAGTGCTCTTGAACCCGTAAAACATATCAATTTTGCTATTTTAGAAACTATATGGGAAAAAACAGAGTAACACAAAGCAACAATCAAAGAAAAAACAACCTCCACCACGTGGAGGTTGCCTAGAGTAACTACATATTAAACCCGCTGAAATGACTCGTGGAAGGTTGCAAGGGTGACTACTCGACCGCCCATTGCTAGACCATGTTCTCTTGAACAGTTGGGGATGCTTCATCCGATGGGGAAGGGACGAGATAACCTACCCCAGGGTTTTGTATCTTACTATCCCAAAACCCGTATACCAACTCATGGCACTTGGCGAGGCTGCTGAGTAGTTCTCGCCTGAGTTGGAATATCAATATTTGTGTTAGTCATCCCAGTCCTCCGATCACCATAGTATCGATATTCGTCGACTTTCATCTTCAACCCCTCGTCGACGAACCCGAAGCTTTTTCACCGGAGTCTACCCCGAGTTCTCCTACGACCTCCAACCCAGATTCCCGTGTCGCCGCCACCGACTCCCATCTCCGATAAAGAGGATCAGACCTGGCTTGTGTACCGAATGAAGACGACAATGGGAAAGACGAGAATCGTACCTGACGTTCACCGGAGAGGTACCGCCCAAAACCTAGTCCTATATGGATGTCTTTGGATCTCAACAACCCTAGACGGATGTTCTTGTCTCTCACTACAGTGAAGAAGTACTTAGCGACAATAGAGTTTGGGCGATCACCCATGGGAGAAAGAGAGAGAGAGCTAGGGGCGGCACCGAAACTGATTCCACTTGCTAGTATATAAAAGAGGTAATTCCACCTCAGTACCCTAAAATTTCATTAATTCATTTAGAGTACCCTAAATCTTTTTTTGTCGCCTCAGTACCCTAAAATTTCACTAATTCCATAGTAGTATCCACTGTTAACTTTCCTTCTGATTTTCCATCCAAATTAGGTAAAATGACCATAATACTCTTCACTAACAACCACATTTAAAGTAAAGTTAACAGTGAGTACTAAAATGACGTTAATGAAAGTTTAGGGTACTGATGTGATACAAAAAAGATTAGGGTACTCTAAATGAATTAATGAAAGTTTAGGGTATTGAGGTGACAAAAAAAAGATTTAGGGTACTCTAAATGAAATATGAAAAATTTAGGGTACTAAGGTGGAATTATCCGTATATAAAATGATTAATAATAAACGTTTAAGATACAAAAAAATAAAAATCCACCTAAGTCATCAGGTCTCCGCCGTATCCCCCTCGTACGAACGGGTTGTGCTACTATTATTCTTCGGAAAAACTCTATCCTCTGCATGCCCAACGATGCGATGCCTTAGGGCCAAACACGGGTAACTTGTCGCCGTCCCCCATTATGCAATGTATTATCCATATTTAACAAAAACAAGTACATATCATTATGTAGTATCTGAATGTAAACCCCTAATCATTGTTATATGATCACATCGATGACCTAAAAATAAGAATAGATCAAATCAAACTATATTAATCGTTACTTAAGATGTATCTGTCGCATACCACATAAAATGACCAATCGAGATATGTTCGACCAAAGTTTCTTCAACATCCACGTATAATATCTCGATCGAGACCGACCAAACCAATGTTGGATGTAAATGGAAAAATCTGACGGATTAACTAAATTAATTTTCTTGATTTATTTTTTATTTTCTAAAGTCATGAATGAGGTTATAAAGTCAGAATTGAATTGTCATTCAATTCTGATTATGACAATGAATTGAGGGCTGAAATCGTGGGATTTGTCTCCCCACGCATTTCCCTTTTTGCCCTTCCCAAGAGCCTATATATACCTCTTTCCAAGACTTGAAAAATCAGATCAAATAGATCAAAAACACATCAGATTCTCATCTCTCAATAGTTTCTTTCTTTTTCGTTTTGGTGACGGATCAACCGACTTCGAGTTCGCTGACGATTAGTCGTTTTATCCTGGGAGACCGCTGCCATTACATGGCAGTCAAGAGTCTTAAGGACACAGGGTTACCTGGACTCGACTAAACCCCTTTCCGATTCCTCTATTTTCTATAAATCGTTTGGTATCTTTCTCCAAATTTCTATAATATTTGTATCTGATTTTCGTTATTATACTAACCACCTAACAACCAACACATCAAAAAACATCTCCCAATTGAGATATTTTCCCCTAAGGGTTCAATGCTATCTCGACCGGACACATCCCTTCACTTGGCTAAATTTCGCAAACATGGCACATATAAACATTTCTATATCGACAAAAAAACCAACAAAATTTGCAAATCATGCCTATCTAAAATCTAAAATCACTACGGCTGCAATTTCAAGTAAAGCAAGTTCAATACTACATGTTATAACTCTGGATCGACAGGAAAACGAGTCACAACCTATCTCAGAGAAGAAGAATGATACGACGACGACCTTATCTTGCAATAACGACGATAATTACAGACGAGATAGAGATGCCGATTTGACGACGAAGTGTGAAAAAAAAGAAGGGGAGGGACTGAGTTCGAGTTTGGAGGGGAACGAAGGAAGGACATGATAACTATGGGCAACTTTGGGTTTTCATAAGTTTTGGTTAAAAAAATAATAAGAAATTCAAATGTCTCGTTGCAAGAAAAAAAAACCCACCGTTTGAGGTCATTTTGCTAATTTCTCCTTCGCCATTGCCATCCAGCCTTGCCAGCAAGCTCTACGACCCCAAACCCAATCACTTTTCCCGAAGAGCATAGCATATTACTCTCATGCAATCGACTCTTGGCTCTTGCCCTCACACCCTCCAATTCCATTTTCCATGGACAAACGAAGAAACCTACTTCCTTCCCAGAAAACCCATTTCCAGGAAACTCAAATTCCCTATCAAAACCCTCTCTTTCACGGATTCATTGAGGATTTCATCGATTGACTATGACCCAGCTGAAGAGAGTTTGGGGAAAAGGCTCATGCCTGCGCGGCTTCCGGTGGTGGTTCGGCGGGACGGCGGGGTTTCGAGGTACTTCTGGGATGGGAGGTGTTTGCAGTTGGTTGGTGTCGATGGCGGCGCTTCGGCATTGGCTTTGGATTTTGGTGGTGGGTTTGGGAAATTTTTTGGGATATGCAGTTTGGTTGTTAGGAATTTCTTTATCCCCAAACGTGTTCATGCCAACTACATGGACTATGTGAAGTGGAAGCTTTTGCATAGGGTTTTTAGTTCAGCTCTCCAGGTTCTTGCCACTCAGGTATTGCTTTTGAATCACAACTTTGATTGAAATTTGTGGGATTTGCTTTTTTATTTTATTTTATATATTGCATGCTTAAAAATGTTTCTTCCCCTACCTTATTGAGTTATGCTAATGATCATATGCTTTATTGGATTTTTTTGTATCAAATTTATATACATGTTTGAGGTCCACTTTTGAATTTATTGTTCCAACTTCAAAATTTCTCAAGCACTCCATTTTAATTGTGGAAAAAGAACCACTTTTGTGATTGTTAACTCCTTGAGAGTTATAGATTTGGGCAGGCCTTTCATATTTCTCTTTTTAATAAAACCTAAATAGTTTTCACCTAAGAAAAATATAGGCGCATAGTACAACTGTTAAAAGGTATAATCACTGCCAACTTTATAATAAAGCGCTTTCTGACTCTTGGAAATTGGTTGATATTAGGCAATGTTCCAGGCTATTGGAATTGGCTACTCTCGTTCTCTTGCATCAGCTGCTGCCCTTAATTGGGTTTTGAAGGATGGACTTGGGAGGTTATGTCGGTGCATCTACACTGCAACTCTTGCATCTGCTTTTGATACCAATTTGAAGGTATGTGTTTCATTTCCAATCAATTTAAGTTTACACTTTTTTTCATATACTACCAAGTTTTTTGAATTTGGCTACTCGCACAAATTTATTTCTTCATTCGTAGCCTTTGGGGAAGTGCATCTCTGTATTTGGGCAGGTGTAACCATTAGAGTGCAGTAGTTGGTGATGGTAGAGCTGTTAATACAAGTAAGTTTATAAATGTTAGGCATACTAAATCACTGACCTTTTTTTATCTTGCCTGAAGAGAGTTAGGTTCTCAACATCTGTGGTATTTAGCTTGAGCATTGGAGTTGAGTTGCTCACTCCTACATTTCCTCAGTATTTCTTGCTTCTTGCCTCTATTGCCAACATTGCCAAACAAATTAGCCTGGCTTGCTACTTAGCGACTGGTGTAAGAATTCTGGCCTGAACAATCTATTATTCTCTGTAACATAAGCTCTTGTATCTTTAAAAAGCTCCGTAAGCAGCAGGAGTGATATCATATTGCTTTAACACTAGTACATTTATTGAGTTTTTCCCTAAGCAATTTTTTCTCTGTTTTGTTAATTGGTTGTCGACACAGTAATGTTTCTGTTGGATCCTCTTTGTAGGCACAACACACTAAGTGGTAATAACTAATGAGCTAGGGAATACCTCTGATTAATTTTGTACAGGATGTAAGTGAGAAACATAAAACCAGGCCAAAGGGTACCTTTATCTCATGGGAAGCAATGATGATTTAAACAATTGAACTGACCTGCATATCTTATGTAGTTCAGCAATTCTGAGACATCTTCATGGCTGCATGCATCTTGCTAGGTTGAGCATATGCAAGTTTCGCCAACATTTGATTGTGGCATCATGGTCCTTACCCTTTATTTTCACTACAGTTATTGAAGAACACTGTAGTTTATGGCATTATTGCTGTTTAGATAGAAAGCACTTAGTGGTGTCATATCAAATGTTGAAGAAGTGTTGCTGTTCATAATGTTATATCTGAACTCAGATGTAAGGAACTTTACCCTTTTAGGAACCTTTCGATATATACTCCTAGTAAGATAGTAGTGATTGGTGGGAATGTTATTTATATTCAAGAACATGATCTCAGAGTATTTCTTTGGTAGGTTCCAAGCCATGATCTATTGTTAATCTTAATAATCTTTTGTTAAGGCTTTACTCCATAATTGTTTTTGCATTTCGATTTGTATGTTCTTCCGGCTTGCCCCACCAATGAATACGAGAAAACATTTTGTCTTTCTAAAACGTAAAGTCCGAGTAACATTAGTTAACACGGCTTTTCAATGCTTATAACAGTCTGCTGTTCATCGAAGCTTTGCAATTGCAGACAACCTTGGTGAAATTTCTGCTAAAGCCCAGGTTAGGTGTAATTTTTGTAGCATAACTATTCTGATGTTTTTGTTTGCTTATATGTACATATGTACATGTACACACACACGTGGCCTATATACTTATCAATTTGCAAAGGGTTTCAGATTCAAGCTGTGTGTTTTGATAACCTTGGCCTTATGTTTGCTGCGTTTCTGAATATGTTGTTCAAGAACAACCAAAGGTTTGTTTCTCAGACAATGTGTCCTTTCCTTACTTATTTAGGAACAGAAACTAATGCATTTATGGTTCTTGATGTGCAAGATTGCAGGCATGCCTGCCTTTCTTTGTGTACCCCATTTTCTCTGCAATTGACCTTTATGGGATATATCAAGGGCTTAAACATGTCCATCTGCAAACATTAACTAAGGTGAGCTAGAACCCTCCTATGTCTTGAGTTCTATGTTCTCTTTGATTGGAAACTTGAAAAACTGAGTAGTAAATGAAGGGCATAGGCTTGATGATTAGCATTTCTATACCATCCATTTTCTCTTTGATTGGTTTTGATGAAAGGAAAAGATATTAGTATCTTGCAACTCGAGTATTATGAACTGTTCAGGATAGGCTTCAAATTATACTCAACACATGGATAGAATTCGGAAACGTGCCGTCCCCCGCAATAGTAAGTAAAGAGGAAGGCATTGAGTTATTTTGGAGCAAAGGTGAAGTCCTCTTATCATCCTTGTCTGTCATTCGGCTGACAAATGTTTTGAATCGAGCTTATAGTTGTAACAATACTTGGTTTAGGTGATGAATCATGGCGTATTAGAATAGGTTGCCTGGATCCCAAATGTCAAGTACCCAGGATGTCCATGATGGCAATGCATGGTTTAAGCAGCGAGGATTATTACTTCATATGCATGGAGATGACAAGAAGTAGGCGAGTAAGTGTATCAATCAACATTTATTTTGCCTTGAGCTCGTCCATCAAATTATGTATTCTTATTTTTCCATTTTGTTTTGTGTCAGCATGGTGTGCTCGTTTCTCTTCGAGAAGGAGCTTCTACTGAAGATATGATCATGGGTCTGTTGCAGGTAATAATGAGTATCTAATATGAATGTTTAGTTGTTCTATTACCGTCGTCATCACCTTAACGTTGTTGATATATCAGGCCTGTTACGTTCGGAAGGCCCTCTTATCGAGCAGAGGCATATGGGATAAGAGTGGCGATGCCTCAGATGTAGCAATCAAGGAGTGGTTCAAATTGATTAGTGATAGCAAGCAGTGGGCGCAAAGGGACATGGGCTTGTTGAGTGAATATATGTCAACTAGGGGTTGGGCTGTTAAGAACATACTATTGAATACTCACGAGCAAGACCGATATAGTTTTGTTGACAATTGAAAGTTTTGTTTTTTTTAATTATTATTTCTAAGTGCTTTCAAAAGGTGGGCTTGTTTCCGTTTCATATGATAAGAGGGCCAAAAATAACGAACAGCCACATCTCACACTCAATTGAGGATACCGCAAACAGAGAACTAGTAGTAGTAGCCTGCGTACTTTGAGATGTTATTCTCTGCTAGATAATTACCTAGTCACGCACACACAAACGTATAATAGGTTTATAGATGCATATACTAACGTACTGAGGAGAAATATAATAGAAACTCTCATTCTCCTAAAAACTGTGTGAACCAACCCTAACCATACACCATTTAAATCCAACATTCACCATAACGCCACATCATCATCCCAATTCCATCAAAAGCCACGCCAATTTCTTCCTTTCTCACACAAGCAAGGGCATAATTGTAAAAGCATGGTGCCATGTGGACGAGTGTCCATTTTTTCTTAACCAATTCACTAATTTAATATTTCCCGCTTCGTTTGAACTCCGATTAACTTCAAACTTGCGCCAATATTTTTCTTTTTCCAAGGGCTTTAAATCAAGATCAGTCATGAATATATTTTGAAACACGAAAATAAAAAGTTATATTGGGGTGATAAAAACAATGTTAAGTGTTGATAAATCTTCACTAATAAATTTTTCATATCGGGGTATCAAACTAGTGCTAAATAGTGTTTAGTGTGGATAAAACTAGTGCTTAATGTTCATAAAAAAACATGTGATGATGTAATAAAAATCATGTTCGATTTTGGAAAATGAGGTGATAAAACTAGTGTTCAGTGTTGATAAACCCAGTGTATAGTGTTGATAAAAATTACACAGACTTAACTTTTTTTTAAATCAGCCCAAAAATAAGGGTGATAACCTAGAGTTTAGTGTTGATAAAAAAACATGTGATGGGATGATAAAAACACATGTAATTTAATGATAAACATAATGTTTAGTGTTGATAAAACTAGTGCTTAGTGTTCATAAAAAAACATGTGATGATGTGATAAAAATCATGTTTGATTTTGGAAAATGAGGTGATAAAACTGGTGTTCAGTGTTGATAAACCCAGTGTATAATGTTGATAAACCCAGTGTATTGTGTTGATAAAAATTACACAGACTTAACTTTTTTTTAAATCAGCCCCGAAATAAGAGTGATAACCTAGAGTTTAGTGTTGATAAAAAACATGTGATGAGATGATAAAAACACATGTAATTTAATGATAAACATAGTGTTTAGTGTTAATAAAACTAGTGCTTATTGTTCATAAAAAAACATGTGATGATGTGATAAAAATCATGTTCGATTTTGGAAAATGAGGTGATAAATCCAGTGTATAGTGTTGATAAATCCAGTGTATAGTGTTGATAAACCCAGTGTATAGTGTTGATAAAAATTACCCAGACTTAACTTTTTTTTTAAAAATCAACCCCGAAAATAATTTTTTTTCGTGCTTCAAAATATATTCATGACTGATCTTGATAGAAAGCCCTTGAAAAAAACAAAACTAATGGCGCAAGTTTGAAGCCAATCAGAGTTCAAACGAAGCGGGAAAAATTAAATTAGTGAATTGGTAAAAAAATATATGATGATTTTACTAAAAAGTCCTTACCCATTACTAAAAAGTGCTGTTTTTTTGCAGTCAAAAAGTCAACAAATCAATTGCATCTCATCCATCCATTCTTAAAATGAATGGCTTGGATTGGTTCACACAGTTTTTACGTTAAGAAGTGGTTTCTATTTGATTTTTCCTCCTAACGTACTAACTAAAAAAGACTTTTGAGAAACACATTCTCTCGATACTTGTGTTGCTGTCCTAGTATTGACCTAGCTTTCTGTCACGACTGTGTCGTTGTCCTCGTCTGTTGTGCCGTCATACTCAGCCACCGACAGGTCTCCATCCTCAGGGGATTCCCTCGCTCTTCTTCCCCTTATCATGCCTCTAAAGCCACCAATTGTGTCAGGCCCTTGCTAAAGCTTCGAAGAATTCGTGGCTTTATTGATGAACTTTGGGAGAATTATAGACGTCTCTGGCCTTCATTGCCAAGCTCGCTCTCAATTCTCTCTCTACAGGTTTGGTCGAAGTGCAAGAATGAAGAAGATGAAGAAGGAAATGCTGACGCGGAGCTTTATACTTTAGCTCATGTGTTTCCACGTCAGCGTAACAGACTCTGGACCCCTAACGGCTAGACACGACGTGTAATAGATCGGTCCACTTGCCAGCTGGCGCGTTGACTGCTCGCGTGGAGCTGCGCTGCTTAAAGTGTGACGACGTCATTTGGGCCTTCGTCTCCATGAGTTCCTGACACTGCCCCTTCCTTGGAAGAGGCTTGTCCCCAAGCCTCATCGTCAAACGTGCGGCCGGGAAAATTATTCGGAGCCAAGCGATGTCCTCCCACGTGGCGTCCTCCAGTAAGGCGTCTGACCACTGGACCAGCTTCTGGACCACCGTCTGGTTGTGCCGTTTGATCGTTCTGGTGCGCAGGATGTGAACTGGCTCGACCTTGATCTGCCCGGTCGTAGTGGTCTTCGGCAAGGTTATGGCGTTGACGTGTCGATGCCCATCCTGGCGCTTGAGGAGGGAGACATGGATGGTGGGGTGGATGCGAGTTGTCGCCGGAAGACGCAGGGTGTACGCCATTGCTTTGACTTTTCCAATGATTTCAAAAGGCCCGAAGTATCGTGCCGCCAATTTCAGATTCCGGCGAAGCGCTACCGAAGTCTGGTGATAGGGCTGCAAGCGAAGGTAGACCCAATCGCCGACATAGAATGTCCTCTCTGTTCGATGCTTGTCCGAAAGAGTCTTGGTCCGATCTCGAGCCACTACGAGATTCTCTTTGACTAGTGCCCAGATTGCTTGGCGATTTGTACCAAATGACTCTACTACTGCCACATTAGTGGTGAAAACTGAAGTTGCGGGCGACGGCGGCACGTGACCGTACAAAACTTCAAATGGGGTAGACCAAATAGCGGTGTGATACGAGGTGTTGTACCAGTACAATGCCAAGCTTAACCACCGCGTCCATTGCTGTGGGATCTGATGCGTTGTCAACCTCAGAAATTTTTCGATGCATTGGTTTACGCGTTCCGTCTGCCCGTCGGTTTGGGGGGTGGTACGCCGTTGACAGTTGCAGCTTCGAACTGAGCAGAAGGAAGAGTTCTCTCCAAAACTGACTGAGAAATATGCGATCTAGATCGGAGAACATGGTGCGAGTTGCTCCCATGCAGCTTGTACACGACGTCGATGAACGCTTGAGCCACCTGCACCGCGCTGTACGGATGTTTGAGGCCGATGAAGTGGCTATACTTTTGAGAAGCGGTCCACCACGACTAAAACAGAGTCGAAGTTTCCCGACCTTGGGAGCTCGTCGATGAAGTCTAAGCCAATGTCGTGCCAGGGTATAGTTGCAAGGGGCAATGGTTGCAAGAATCCTAGGTAGGCGACACCCTCCGTCTTGCAACGTTGGCAGGTGTCGCAGGCTCCCACAAATCTCTTGGTGTCGCGTTGCAACTGTGGCCACCATAAATACATTGTGATTCGGTTGGCCGTGGCTCGGACGCTGGAATGGCCTCTTAAAGGAAAATCATGCAGAGCTCGTAATATCTTGGTTTGAGTCTCACCATTTTTTCCGACATACCGCTTGTTGTTGACTGTTATGACTCCTTGCTGGAGATCATATCCGGCCATGGCTTGTGGCGCTATTGCGAGTCTCTACATGAGGCCTTCTGCCTCCTCATCGCCTTCGTAGCTGGTGGCTAGCTCTGCCATCTAGGATGGCACAGTCACTAAGAGCTCGTTGAGCACAACATGTGGTCGGCGAGATGAGGCGTCGGTGACCCTGTTCTTTGCCCCAGGCTTGTATTGACGCCATTTTTGCACGACCAGAATCATGGCCAACATCTCCTTCTCGTATGTATAGAGCCCGCCTACTCGTGGTACTAACGCCTTGCTGATGAATGCCAATGGTCGACCCTCTTGCATCAAAACCGCCCCCACGTCGTTCTCCGACGCGTATGTCTCGACCACGAAGGTCTTGGTAAAGTCCGGAAGTGCCAGTATCGGTGCTTGGCTCAGGGCCTGTTTGAGCCGTCGAAAACTCGCCTCTTCCTTGTCTGTCCAGCGAAAACCCACAGATTTCCTGAGCAATTCTGTCATGGGCCTAGCCATGGGCCCGTATCGTTCCACAAAACGTATGTAATACCCAGACAATCCGAGAAAGCCTCGGACGCCTCTGACGGATTTTGGGGTCGTCCAGTCTACCATGGCCTGAACCTTCGCCGGGTCTGTAGCTACTCCGTCGCCTGATATAAGATGCCCAGGTGTTCGACGACAGTTACCCCAAAGGAGCATTTAAAGAGCTTGGCATATAATTTCCGTTCCCTCAATGTGGCGAACACGATCTTCAAGTGTTCTCTAAGTTTATCCTGGCTTCGACTGTAAATCAGGATGTATTCGAAGAACACCAAGACGAACTTGCGTAGATGGTCACAGAACACACTGTTCATGAGGCTCTGGAAGATCGCCGGAGCATTGGTGAGCCCAAACAGCATCACTCAGAACTCGTAATGGCCGTCGTGTGTGCGGAAGGCGGTCTTATGTTCATCTTATTCGGCCATCTGATCTGGTGATACTATGCACATAAGTCTATCTTAGAGAACATGGTGCTACCTGCGAGTTCGTCGAGTAGCTCATCGACGGTGGGAATCACAAAGCGGTCCTTGACGGTGATGTCGTTGAGCGCTCTATAATCAATGCAGAAGCGCCACGACCCATCCTTCTTCTTCACTAGTAGGACTGGAAATGAATACGGGCTCGAGCTTTTTGTAATGATGCTCGTCTCGAGCATCTCGCGAACCATGTCCTCAAGTGTATCCTTCTGTTCTCTACTGTGTCCGTACTGCCTCACCGCCAGTGGGGACGCTATGGGCACAATGGGGAAGTGGTGATCATGGTCTCGGTGAGGAGGAAGCTCCGTTGGAACACGAAAACATCTTGGTTGTCTTCCATGCATTGTCTCAGTGCTGGATCCATGACCTCCTCGATGTTTTGTTATGCGTTCAACTTATAGAGCTGACCCTGCTTCGCCTCCTTCACTAGGCTCTTGTTACTCAGACCTCTACTAGCACGGGGATGGTGTTGCTCCTTGAGCACCAATAGTTGTTCCCGCACCCTGATCGAGATTCACCGGTCGATGAAGTTAAAGGTGACCGAATTCACTGATTTCATCCAGTCTATTCCCAGGACAAGCTCGCACTCTTCCAGTGGCATGGCGAGGCAATCCCAGGTAAATGAACACCCCCAGGCTCCATGTCAGTCGACTCTAACTCGTGCAAATGAATTTGTTTCCATTTCGCAGCAGGATGTGGGCCTCCGACGACGGTTGCACAACGATATCTAGCCTACGCGCCGTGAGCTCATCCAAGAAACATGCTATGGCGTCCGTGTCCACCAATGTGGAGGCTGTTTCCGCCGTCACTCTTGCTTCGATTCGCATGGCATGGGTCTTTCTCCCGTTCATGGCCCTTAGTGACTCTTCTCGGATCGCTGGTCTCGCCGCCTCGGCAACATACACGGTCTCGTTCCGATCAGCCGCCCAGTCCATATCTTCTTCCTCTGCCCAAGGCTCCTCCTCGAGCTCCTCAATGATGGGTTCCACTTCACGGGACAACATGAACAGTTGTTGACAGTTTGGACAGACGTGCGCTCGAGTGTACCTCGCTGGACAAGTGTAGCAAAGGCCTTGCCGGCGTCGTTCCTCGCAATACTCTTAGTTGATATTTCTGACTGGCAAGGGTCCTCATATGGCGCTCGATCCTGGCGGTGGCCCTCGTTGATGTGGTGCTGGTGGATTATAAGTCCTAGTGACCTCTCGTGCTGGTGCCGGCATAGTTGGTGTCCTCGGTCGTGCGCTCTAATCGGGAGGCCTGGTGTTTCCAATTCCCCACCGCGCTCTAGATCTCTATCCTTCCATCCTAGCTAGGAACATAGCTCTCCCCAACGAATCTTGTTCGAGCATCATAAACCCAGCTCTCAGGTGAGTCTTGAGGCCGCTGAAGAAATTGGCCACGAAGAACTCCTCTGTAAGCCATGGATTGCATGCAATCATCATTCCCCGCATTGCATCAAAACACTCTTCGTACTCTTGCACCGATCCATCCTGCTGTAGATGTTTGAAGTTGGCGAAGATGTATTCGGTTCTACCATCTTCTAACTTCCAAGTCAGGTCCTGCATCATCTGCTCCCATGTGATGTGATGGTGGCTCCGCTGGTAATCATGGAACCACACTTCATCTCTGCCGGCGAAGTTCATTCTGACCAATCTCACCTTGAAACCTCTGGCACTGTACACAAAAGAAATAGTTTGTGAGTTTTCTAATCCAACCTTGTACGCCATTACCGTAAAACACATGAAATTGGATCTGAGGCAACCTGAATTGTAGTGTGCCGTTGTCTCGCCTCATATCACCGCCTCCTCGATGTCTATCCTCATCGTCTCTCTGACCGTACTCTTGGTCATCATGTCGCCGCTGGTAGTACTGCTCCTCTCGTCGATCTTCAGTGGTGTCATCGCAGAACAGTTGCTCCTCTCGAAGTCGAACGTCGCCTTAGTGTTCTAGTCTGGTTCTCACTGACGGTATGGGAGCTCGAAACTCCGGAGGCGGAATTCTTCGTGGTGGCTCTGAGTGAGATGGTTGTTTGTGTTCCGTAGGCGGAGCTCGTCGTGGAAGCTTCGTCGCTGGTGGATCGTTGTACTCTGGTGGAAGAGCTCGCCGTGGTGGCTCGGCCGATAGATCTCTTGTTGCTGGTGGAAGAGATCGTCGTAGCGGTTCTGCGTGTGGAGGATCTCTGGAATCTTGTGATGACGTTCTAGCGTCGGTGTCTTCCCGGCGATTGAGGCTCTCCCGCGGTGGCAGAGTGGTCCTTTGCTTGATGTTCTCCACGCGATCGGTCAAGTTATGAAGCATCGTGTTCATAACTCACAACATCGTGGAGATCTCCCCGAATTAACCTTCAGTTCTGTCCGCCAGCCCGCCGTAGCTTCCATCTGTGGCCAGAGTGTCTGGAACTACTCGGAGAGGTTCTGCACCGGAGCGATGCTAGCGTCCACGGCTCGACGGGCGATATCATTCAGCTCGGTTGCTCGTCTCATGGTGTCCGTGGTCGGTGGCTCTGATACCACTTTGTCAGGCTCTTGCTAAAGCTTCGAAGAATTTGTGGCTTTATTGATGAACTTTAGAGAATTACAGACGTCTCTGGCTTTCGTTGCCAAGGTCGCTCTCAATTCTCTCTCCACAAGTTCGGTCAAAGTGAAAGAATGAAGAAGATGAAGAAGGAAATACTGACGTGGAGCTTTATATTTCAGCTCATGTGTTGCCACGTCAGCGTAACAGGCTCTGGACCCCTAACGGCTAGACACGATGTGTAACAGACTGGTCCTCTTGCCAGCTGGCGCGTTGACTGCTCGTGTGGAGCTGCGCTGCTTAAAGTGTGACGACGTCGTTTGGGCCTTCGTCCCCATGAGTTCCTGACACATTGGTTTTGTTAAACCGATAAGGGAGAGGAAGAAACGCCGACCCAAAACCCCACCTTAGGCTACGACTTCGGCATCCGGTGCAACCTTCGTTGGTGGTTTACTCGTCGGGTGATACCACACCGACGTCGATCACGACCAAGGTAACGGTGGTGGTTTACTCGCCGGGTGATACCACACCGACGTCAATCACGACCAAGGGGAAACGGGGCCGACCTCTCAAACTGCCCGGCCAAGTCGTATCGTCGGGTTCCATGGGGGCTCCCCATGCTCCTGTGAGTTCACCGGAGACGATCTCACCGCTTCCTCTATTAACCACGGCGGTGGCAACTACTGCTAGGGATACAGAGCCGTCTACTTCTGGATGGACATTTACCGACCCCTTCAACGTACCATAATCATGCACTTCCGGGAATACCCGGACCCCTGCAGGGTTAGTCTCACATATGAGCGATTACCCGTTTTTTTTAATTGCGGGAGGATCGGTCACATGGTCCGACACTGTGATTGAGAGGTGTCAGGGGTGCCCCACTTTGATGACTCGATCCTGGAATTCAAGACTACTAAGGTGGACATACCATATGTCATGGATTGGGAAAGAGAAACACCCCCACCACCGTCGGGATTTTCACCATTGATCTCGGACACGCTACCAAAGGTTGAGTCATCTTGAGGGAAGGAGCCCCTTGTGACCCCATACACGGTACCTAACCCGTTCCTAGGGTGTTAGGGTCGATTCGGGGTGGCACCTTTCCCTTGAGGTCCTGGCCAGACTTTAGAGATAAACCCCCCTAAGTGATCATTGAAGCGTAGCTTTCAACTGTTCTTATGGTTGTGTAATCCAACCCTAATGATAGAACAAGTAATATTTCGAGTACAAGCTTTTCACCACACTTATCAAAAGTGATACAGCGAAACTCAATCTCCTTTTAATTTCTGGTCTCGATATGATATCATTTGTCACGAATATCCTTAAAGCTAAGTAGATTTCTTCTGGATCTACTTGCATACAAAGCATTATGGGTACTCAACTTTGTTCCATTTTCTAATATCAAGGTAGCTCTTCCCGAGTCCTCTATCAAATTTGAAATACTCATGATTGTGTTAACATTTGCTTCAACCAAGGTTAGGCAAGAAAATATTTCTTGCCAATCAGGATTGTGTGTGAAGTAGCAGAATCAACAATACACAAATCACCATCATGTTTGCAAGCACGCAACCCATAGTTGGGAACTATATCCTTTCATAAAACAAAAGGCATTACAATAGTTCGAAGGGATTATTCAAAAGCATCATACATGTATTAGAATAGTCAAAAGGAAATATGTCACGCCCCAAATTCGGTTTTGACCGGACTCGAGACGTGAGCTTAAATAAATAATAAATAAAATGATTTAATACCAAAACGAGTCTCGAAATAACCAATTAAACTTCAAATAACAACACGAGTCAACAGCTCGGTAAAAGCACGTAATAAAAGAGTCAAAACAGGAATAACAACTGTACGTCTCTAGACAAGCTAGCCTAGGACCCTCATTAGCTCCCAAGCATCAAGCATCCAGCTAGTACAAATCCCGCTCAAGACCTGAAACACAACAAGGTAAGGGGTGAGCTTTCGCTCAGTAGGAAAAGTAGTTAAGGTTATGAGCTTCAGTTCAATACCACGAGTAACCGTCCAATTAGGGCATACTAGCAACGCATAACAACTAACAGCCACAAAGCGATTAACCAAAGACAACGCTTGACCTTCACTCGGCACAACCCGCAAATCAAACTCAACATTGAACCGAACACAAACACTCTTCCCAACTTTGCTCTTGGCACTCAGCACCTACCATTGCCAATGGACCACGCTCACGTTTATCTCACAACCAACCACGCGTGCGAACTCGCACGATACACACAAAGTTCAGGTATAACAACATAACGAGTCACTAAACACTCTCACAAGACCACGATCACATAATAAAACGATGCACAGAGCCAACCAGCACGCACATAGCACACAGCAGAAAAACACACAATTTAGTACAACCGTTCCTGAAATCACCGACTATCACAACCCTTTCCACTTATATCGTACTGGAACACAAAGCGTCGGTCCCGACATCTTCCCGTCACGTAGAATCGGGGTAACATCCCAGACCGGAAATCCCTCAGTCGGACGTCTTCCTGTCACGTAGAATCAGGGCCTCACGTACAACGGACCGGCACATACCTCGGTCGTAAGTCTTCCCGTCACAGAGAATCGGGATAACGGCCACACCGTCCTCGTCCTCAATACTCTACACCGGCATACTCTCTCAGTGTAGGTATCATTCCGGACACACATCCTCTTGGAACACAGAGCATCAAGGGAAATAACACGCGTCACAGACCATAGTTCGACCACGGTATACCAACCGAGTCAAGTCACCATAACACACAGTCGGTCTATCACTCACCCGATCACAACGCAACCAAGGGTTCACGTCACATCAAACATGGCACACTTGCCCACACACAGTCATAACATGCAACACCGAATATAATATTATTTAGACTCTCACACAGCGGTTATAACACGCATCATGCATCTCTCTCAGCACGCAACCCTAAGGCTCGACATGGTCATTCTACCAACACGGCAATTTCCCAAGTATTGAAAACAGGCAATCTAGTGAATCACATCCTACATGTTACTAAGACTCGTCCGGTTATTTAATAATTGAAAGCGGTTATTCTAGTGAATCACATCCTATATGCCAACTAGGTACTTTCCGGTTATTATTATTCCCTAATCATGCATGCTAGTAACTTTCTGTAATTAAAGCGGTATTCGCTACTTTCCCTACCTCAAGATGATCACAACAGCTACGTCTCCTAGCTGCTGACGTCCGGGCCTACCTACGGTCTTCTCGGGCGAAGTCCAAGTCTGAGTTTAACAAGTAAAGTTGCTAATCAGTCCCGGTATAGTCCAAAAGTCCTCTAACTTGTCCATTTAGTCCTTTAAATGCTCCATTATAAATTATTTAAATTAATTAATTAATTTATTCTGCAGACCCGAATCCGAAAACCAGACCCGAATCCGACCCGGTCTAGAACCAAGACCCGACCGGACCCAGAACCGACCCGGACCCGGCTCCAGACCCGACCCAGACCCAACTCCAGACCCGAGTTAGACCCGGTCCAGGCCCGAGTCCAGAACCCGGACGCTAGACCTGGGCCTGGCCCAAGGCCTGTCATCTGGCCCAAGGGTCAAGCCGGACCAAGGCCCGTCCTGGACAAGGCCAATTTCCTGGTCCAACTCAGGCTGGCCCAACGCCCTCCTGACCCAAGCCGTCCAGGCTCGAGTCCGGCATCCTCGAGGTAGCTCCGGCGAGGGTTCCAGCTTTGAAAGGGGCGGTGGACGGCGTCAGGTGGCGTGGAGGAGGGAGAAATGGCTGCTGGGAGGGACACCGGGACTCCGGCAAGCTCGTGGTTACGACGTCAGTGGCTGGAGAGCGAGCCAACGCTCTCCGTCCCAGATCTGGCGAGGGAGAGGTTCGCCGGCGATGATTCTGGCTGAATCCGTCCAACTCGAGCTCGTCTCAATGGGTTTTCAGGCAAGGCGAGGTCGGGGAAGAAGGGAAATGGGCGAGAGAAGCACAAACCGTGCGATTTCTCAGTCGCCGGCGTGGGTCGAGCTCGGGAACTCGAACCAGAGAGAGGTTCTCCGGCGAGCTCGTCTCGTCTCCGTGTGTGGTGGCTCGGTCCGTTCACGGAGGTGATATGGGAGGCGTGGTCGGCGTTGGGTGCGAGGAAGAAGGAGAAGGGATCGAGAGAGAGAGAGGAGGGAGAACGAGAGAGAGCGATGAAGGCGTTCGTGTCTCGGGAAAGGTGCGGCTGCGCGAAGACGAAGGGGGTACAGTAGCTTGCGTAGGGTTTGCCCGATTTGGGCCTCGCGTGGCTTTGAGCTTACGCGTGCGTGCTGGGCTTGGACCGTGCCAGCGAGCTGGGCCCGGTTCTCTGACCGGCCCAGTCTGGCCCAAATGCTCCCTTTCTTTTTTTTTTCTTTTGCATTCGATCCAAAATTTTAACCCGCTTTCCAACCACGACGTTCCAATCCGATAATTTAAATAAATCTTTTAAACCGGGGCGGTCTTTACAAAATACTAGTAAACATCCGTGGATTACGATATGCAAAGGAAATGCTAGTAATTATAAGTTCATGCCATATTTTCACAACGACTTTTATTTCCATCATTATCTTCGGAGAATTCAGAGACAATAAGCTTGATTGGATCAGCATGATCAGTATGATCAATAAAATTCGTCTCCACGACCTTCCTTTTTTCCTTTGATCGATTCTTGATATGGTTCTACCAAGTGATCCGGTATACGACAAATATGTGCCCAATGACCTATTCCACCACATCGATAACATACAGTTTCAGTGCTTTTAGGAGGTTGGTTTTGTGGGCCTTTTCCTTTCTCACGCCTTTCATATTTGTTCTACCTCTAGTAGTCCACCTTTTCGCCTCTTCCATAAGGTTGGAAGTTGTTATGCCCATAACCATAACCATGACCATGACCACCGTCTTTTAGGCTTTCATCCATATGATGACAGATAAAAATTGTGGCATGAGATTTGTTTTACATAGATTCTTTATTCTCTTCTTTTATTGTATCTCCAAGATTCTTAGATCTTAAATAGAAAGTTATGTCCAATGCCTATTCATAATAATTTTTTCTATCCGGTTTGAGAAGTGCATACTAGTTCTTTGTTAGGTTTTCTATCTTGGACATTGATCAAAACAATTGTAAGTCGGGATAATTTTAATATGACATATCTAAACCTCATCATACCTGACTTCAAGTCACTGATATTAGATTTTTGGAACTTCTGGCCCAAAATATCATGATATTTGTAAACTTCAAGTTACAAATATATATAACTACACAATGAGCGAACTCACGGGGGTAAAATAATCACAAACAATAAATATAAACATTACATCAATCCGAGAGAACTCGTGGGATAGGCATAATAAGTGCTGAAAATTAAGTATACATATATAACCGCACAAACGAGCGAACTCGCGAGGTTTAATATATACATACAAAAATTAAATATATATACAGATACATAACCACACAACGAGCGAAATCGCAGGGTAACCAAAATAAACACAGAAAATTAAATATGTGTATAACCACACAACCGAACTAACTCGCGACGTTTAATATATAAATATAAAATTAAATATATGTATATATATATAGGGTTGGTATCAGGTACAAACCACCCCTTATTGTGCAAACTACGAACCAATCTGAGCCATAGGATCCGCCCAAAGTGATGTCAGCAGAGCGCACCAGATGCTGACATGTGGGAAATAAATATATAAAACACCGCGCCTTATTGTGCAAACTACGAACTCACCAGGTGCTGACACGTGGGCGCGCACAATGCTAATAGTTTGGGCGCACAGTGCTGATAGTTTGGCACTATGCTAAACTATCAGCACTGTGCGCCCAAACTATTAGCACTGTGCGCGCACGTGGTTCACACGCTCACGCGCGCGGGCAGAGGCGCGCGTGAAGCGGCCACGTGTCAGCATCGCGCACGCTCTGCTGACGTCACTTTGACCGCATCCTGTGGCTTAGATTGGTTCGTAGTTTGCACACACACACATATATATATGTATATATATATATATATATATATATATATAGGGAAGCTTTCACGTGCGAACCCCTCTTAAAATGTGAACCTGCGAACTCAATAACAATCAGGTACAAACTTACATCTTTCGTCAGAACGTAGAACTATTAATCTGGGCCCTTGGATCGTATAATTAATGGCTCAGATTTAATGCATATCTTTTAATATCTTTTTAATTAATGCATATCTTGTAATTGATTTCATAATCAATCACCCCCACCCCCCCTGAATTTCGGTGGCCATCCGATCTGAATAATCAATTGCCCAGATTAGTTCTACGTTCTGACCCGAAATAAGGTTTGTACTTGATTGTTCCCCTATATATATATATATCGAGGCTTTCACGTGCGAACCCCTCTTAAAATGCGAACTTGCGAACTCAACAACAACATGACACGTGTCGCGCTTAGAAATGCTCATCTTTTTTTTCCCACCAAGTTTATTAATTTAATTTTTCCTGCTTCGTTTCAACTCCGATTTAATTTTTTTTGCGCCAATATTCTTATTTTTTCAAGAGCTTTCTAACAAGTAGTGGATTGCATATATTTTGATGTGTTTTTGAACACGTGTGTGGATGTGTGAATATGAGTGCGAAAAGTGTGATGTGTTTTTGCAAATTTATTGTATATGGTTTGCGGATTTAGTGTATATGTTTTGCGGATTTAGTGTATATGGTTTACGAATTTAGAGTGTTTTGCAAATTTAGTGTATATGGTTTGCGGATTTAGTGTATATGGTTTGCGGATTTAGTGTATATGGTTTGCAGATTTAGTGTATATATGGTTTGCGAATTTAGTGTAATTTTCACACTTTTGTATGCAATAACCTTGGTCTTGGCCACCTGAATGTATCCAACATTATAGATTGAGCAATAATGGGCAAAAATGGGATATGGAGTCTAAATCAATAATCCAGAAGTGTTAGATGATATAATGTAGTGTAATCCCTTGTCATATAATGACACAGAGGATGTATATTTATATATATTAGCAGTTATACAATGCTTCAACATAACTACATCATAACTACAATTATAACTTACAATAACTATAATAAAACTGCTAATAATAAGGATCACTGCTCTTGAAATCTCTAATAGCAAGCCTTTTTCCTTGGACAACAACTACTTTCAGCAACCCCACAGACTCCTCCATCATGTTATACCAAAATCTACATAGTCATATTTGTGAATTGAATTAGTACCAAAAGACTCTAGTCTTCAAAACACAAACATAAAACAAATCCAAGACTCCAAAAGAAGCTATTTTAGGAAGAAACTAAAACTGGGTTTAGTTCCAAGAGATGAATTTGTAACATGGTATCAAGCTACCATCATAAAAACATGAATTAAAGCTGAAATCAACAATATCAACAATATCCAAGCTGTAACATGGTATCTAGCAATCAATTCAAGTTAGGTTATTGCATACAAAAGTGTGAAAATTACACTAAATTCGCAAACCATATACACTAAATCCGCAAACCATATACACTATATCCACAAACCATATACACTATATCCGCAAACCATATACACTAAATTTGCAAAACACACTAAATTCGCAAACAATATACACTAAATCCGCAAACCATATACACTAAATCCGCAAACCATATACACTAAATTTGCAAAAACACATCACACTTTTCGCACTCATATTCACACATCCATACACGTATTCAAAAACACATCAAAATATATGCAATCCACTACTTGTTAGAAAGCTCTTGAAAAAAATAAGAATATTGGCGCAAGAAAAAATGAAATCGGAGTTGAAACGAAACGGGAAAAATCGAATTAATAAACTTGATTATAACAAAAAAGGGGGGCATTTTCTGAGCGCGATACATGGCGCAATCTGGTTGAGTTCGCAGGTTCACACCATAACTCATGGTTCGCACCTGATTGCTCTCCTATATATATATATATGTACCTGATACCAACGCTATATATATATATATATATATATATATATATATATATATATATAGCGTTGGTATCAGGTACAAACCACCCCTTATTGTGCAAACTACGAACTCACCAGGTGCTGACACGTGGGCGCGCGCGCTGCTGGTGCGCGCGCACAGTGCTGACACGTGGCGCGCGTAATGCTAATAGTTTGGGCGCACAATGCTGATAGTTTGGCACTGTGCTAAACTATCAGCACTGTGCGTCCAAACTATTAGCACTGTGCGCGCGCGTGGTCAACACGCTCACGCGCGCGGGCAGAGGCGCGCGCGAAGCGGCCACGTGTCAGCATCGCGCGCACTCTGCTGACGTCACTTTGACCGCATCCTGTGGCTTAGATTGGTTCGTAGTTTGCACAATAAGGATGGTTTTTACTGGATAGCTACCCTATATATATATATATATATATATAGGGAAACTTTCCGGTACAAACCTTTCTTACGGTACAAACTTGCGCACCTTGTAAATATGTGGGAATACAATGTAAATTACATTTTATTTTAGAGATATTACATTTCGTTTACATTTACGTAGACTACCCTATTTTTGATTTACATAAACGAAAATGTAATATATCTAAAATAAAATGTAATTTACATTGTATTCCCACATATTTACAAGGTGCGCAAGTTTGTAATGTAAGCAAAGTTTGTACCGGAAAGTAAACCTATATATATATACCCACTCACCGAGTGAAAACTCGTGGGGTAAACATAATATAGAATATAAAGGGTTAAATATTGAAACTTACTCTTAAGTATTGGTCACGAACACTACACTACCCATGGTTTCAAAATCACAAATACGATACCTAAAGTATTGGTCACGCGATTCTGTTAGGAAAAACTAACAGCAAGACATGAATTGACCAATATACCCTTCACATTTGATTTAATATTTGACATATGAATTAAAAGACTATTATACCCTTATTCATTATTAATTTCTTAATAATTCACCCCTTTAAATTAATACTTAAGAATATCATTAATTTATTAAAAATATGTTTATTATTTAAAAAAATTAAAATCAACACATTCACGAAAAAATACATAATATCAAACAAAAAATTCATTTCATTTCACTTCGATTCAATTCATTTCATTTTATTTCAACTCATTCAAGAACAAATTTAGAATATCAAGAACGTGAACAGACAAATAAACCCTAACAAATCCGAAGAACAATAAAATGAAAAAAAAAGGACTCACCTTCGTCCTCTCAATGTCCCATCGTATGCGATTGTGAGGGAGAACCTCGCACGAATGCCGACGAGGTATGCTAAAGAACACAAGGACACCGCTGTGGTGATTCACAAAATGACCCCAAATAGAAAACCCCTAAATCAAAGTTCAACATGCAGATTTGGAACCCATAAGCTCCGACGATACCTCGTAGCTTGATCTACGACAAACGTGAACAAACCTGAGCAGATTTTTGAAACAGACTTGAGCAAACCTCATCCGATTTTGGGAGATTTTGAAGCTTCATGCTTGAATTGCTGGAGACGAAACCGAACCTTGTTGTGAATCCCTCACCTCCTCGAATAATTGAAGGACAAGTAGCCAAACGTGGAGATGACGAACATATTTAGGGAAAGAAGCCGACCCGAGCTTGGAGGACGCCGAACGTGGCTGGGTATGGATGGACATAGCTAGTGCAAGAAATCTCATTGCCACCACCCGTCCTTGATATCTCCTCGCCGAGAAGACGCCTTTCGTTCCAAATCTCCGAGGAGAGTTCGTCGGAGAATAATACGTCCAAGCACGCAGAACGCGGTGGAGGGAGTCGCTGGTACAAAAGACATGAAAATGTCTAAGAGCATCACAACGTGGTAGTCTTCAGTGTGGTGTTTCTTTGATTGATGAAGAACACGAACATAATGAGATATTGCGAGGTTTGGGGAAATTACAAAGGCGAAGAGATAAGACTAGAGATATTAAATTAGAGAGATAAGGTTAGATAATGTTAGAGAAATTAGGTTAGACAAAGAGATAAGTTTTTTTTTTTAATTTTATAATTATTATATGAATTTTGTTATTAAAGATGGTAAAATGGTAATTTTCCCTCCAAAAATCTATAGGGTTCAAAAGAGTAAGGAAAAAAAATTGTCATTTTACTTTCAATTAACTAGCACATGGTGTCACATGACTAACATAATGGAATATTCCGTCCATGTTTAGGGATGTCAAATTGACCCGGCCACGACGGGGACCCGACTGTCCCGACACGATCGGGGCGGATTCAGGCCGGGTGTCACCACAAACAGGGTGGGTTTCGGGGCGTTGATTGGGGATATTGACCGGGGGCGGGGCCGGTATTGGTGCTGCCCGACCCGAACCCGCCACGATAATATTTCATGTATAGTCCAACCCCACTGCTCTCCATGTGCACGCACAACCCATTTTAGAGCAAAGCCCAAGTCCAACTCCAAGCTGCTCCATGTGCACGCATAGCCAAGAGAAAATTATGTAGCATGCTTCGAATTCAGGACTTGTTGGTCACAATAGATACACCTTACCAACTCATAATGTTAGTCTTAGTGCCCGTAGTTCAATCCTAAATGTCCAAATGTATATATCATCGTTAGCAATAAAATTAAAGCGGCTTTATATTACTTATGTGTTGGAGTAATATATCGATGTGTGCTTTGATCTATGCCCACCATGCGAATAGAACCATAGATCGAGATAGATCACACTCGATGGGTCCCTAGTCAACAAAGCTTCACTAGAAGCGACTAGTATGAAAGATGGCTCTTTATGGCTTACGTTCTGTTAGTCATTGGAATGAGATTCCGGAGTCTGATCATAGATATAATGTGGGACATGATATTGGACGACCCGCCCTGAATATGTGCCATAGATTAAGTCATGAACATATTCAGTGTTGTAGCTTGTCATGTATCCTTAGACCAAGGAGTCTTTGTGATCGCTATGTAGTCAACAACTGAGTTTGACCTGAGCCTAACGTTGTCCGTAACAGGGCTTCCATAACGGCCAAGATTGGCTTGGGGACGGGCTACATGAGTGACACGAAAGACGGCTAAGGGATTTATCCCTCATACTAAGGTATGGGAAATATATCGGTTCTCGGCCACTTGATCGAGAGTGACTGGAAGAATAGCATGGCCATGCACATGATACTGGGTATCATATCTTCAGTCATCTCACATATCAAGGAACGGTGATTGAGAATAATAAGGATGACGGCTCTATGCCTTATCTCAATCAGGATATCGGAGATAAAAGGATAATGACAGGGACGACGGAAAGGTTAGAATCGACAGGGTCGATTCGTTATGTAGTGTCAGGAAATACTAAAGTCTCGTTAGTTGCCACTTAAATAGGATCAAGTAAAATGGGATTTTACGTTGATCTATTGACATGCATAAACCTAAGGGTCACACCGGAGGATGAAACTCATTGACACATTTATGGAGAATGGCCAAAAGGGAGTTGTCTCGGGACATGACCAAAACTGGGTTTTGGGTCATGTGCCCGTAAGTGAATAGGACTTCACAGATCGAGACAAGGCTTGGAGTCTTGGGATTGATCGCGTCGGATAATGTTGGACATTTCCGGTATGGAAGGCATGGAGGCGATGAGCGAATCACGGGACCTCGTTGGAAATGGCCACGGGCCATGTTCCAAGAGGCCCATGAAAGGCCCATGCAACCAAGGCCCATGGAACTAATTAATCAAGTCTTGATTAATTAGTACTAAGTAAGCAAGACAAGGATTAAGGTGTTGGTGATTCACCACCTAACCCAATCTTGTCTTGCCATACTTTGTCCTATTTACACCTTACTTGACACCATACTTGTCCCATGCCTTTAGTTGGACAAGTATGGGTTTTGTTATGTTTAAGTCATCTTTTTTCAACATAACAAACACAAGACAAGAATAGGAAACACATTTTCTCTCCCTCTTCCATGGCCATTTCGGGTTTGGCTAGTTTCCACCTCCATGTTTGTGTTCTTGAGTCCTCAAAGAGAAGAACTACGTGTCTTTGATTCCCATGTGGATACGTAGGCGTCTTGGAGACTCAAGCCAATCATTCGTTAACCGGTGTTCTTGTTTTGGTAAGAACTAGTGCTGAATTTTTCTCTTGTTAATCCATTCTTTGTTAGTTGTTTCATGGTTTTAATTGTCTCTTGGTTTTCATTGATTTTCCGCTGCGAGTTGGTTCATCTCCAACCCTACCTCGAGACCCAACACATAAGTCCATACGTTGTCATAAGTCCCACATCGCTCGTATTATACCTAAACATTTCTTCCTCCCACTATAAAATAAGACCAACTTTCACATTCCCATTCATTTTCGAGTTCCCTGATTAAGCCTATTTTTGGCTTTACATTGAGAACTCGTCCTTATTAGTTATTATTTTTTTGGGTCTGTATATTAGTCTAGCATTGCCACCTCGAGCATCGCTCGTTAAACCAACCTCGATCTCAACCGATCGGCATCACCGATCATCTAAGGTTCACAACAAAACACCAACTAAGGCACAATTCAAGCAAAGCAGATAACATAACATAAAGAAGGTAAGACTTAAACAACTACTTCAACAACCGAGACTCTTGTCGTTTTGACCCTACACATAGGATATCCCGACTTGCGTCACCGAGCACAACGACTTAACCACCTAACTCAACCCACCTAATTGGCGTACGGTCCGAGGTTTTGAAAAACAATTTCAAAATGAAACTAGGCTCTGATACCAAATTGTCACGCCCCAAATCCGGTTTTGACCGGACTCGAGACGTGAATTAAACTAACGAATAAATAAAAGAGATAAAAGTAAGCTTAAATGATTTTAAATACTCCAAAAATTAGTTCCGATCAAATAACGTTGATAAAATAAGTTCCAAACCGAAGGTACGAGTCAAAGCTCAGAATAAGACAAAATAACATAAGGTTCGATATAACGATAAAAACGTCTCTAACATCAACACCACCCTGACTCTCCCAGAAGCTCCCGAGCCTCGAGTCCAACTCTAGGAACTACTCACCAAGCAAGTCTGCACAAACAATAAATAAAACAAATAGGGGTGAGCTTACGCTCAGTAGGAAAAAAATAAATAGTAAAGGCAACCTCCACTTTAGTAATAAAGTTGAATCAACACAATTAGACATGATTTACAATTAATATGATTAACCAACAAAACGCTAAGATAAAGAGAACAATAAGAATTTCAAAGCTTAAGTAAAACCGTAATTCAAGAAGATTAAGGAAAGGCGATACAACCCGATAAAACAACCAAGGAGAGGAAGTATAAGCGTCACATCGAGAACTAAAACCACAATACTCTGATCCACAATTAGTCCTTGTGTCATGTCGGATACGATAGTCCGACCCACAATTGGTCCTTGTGTCATGTCGGATTTCCCCTCGTTCCAGAGGAGACACATACGTCGGGGCTACCGGAAACATCCTTGAAGAGACACATATCATCGGGATTCTCGGAAATGTCCCCAAAGGACCATGGATAATCGGGGCGAAATAGGATAATCTTCCGGGAATGCTCCCGCAGGACGCATACACCCGGGGTGAAGCAACAAGTAACCATCCCCGCCGGGTAAACAATCTTTCGGCTATGATACTACCCCACACCGGCTTACCCCCTCGGTGTTGGTACCATACCGGACCACAAGTAACCATCCCCGCAGGGTAAACAATCTCTCGGCTATGATACTACCCCACACCGGCTTACCCCCTCGGTGTAGGTACCATACCGGACCACAAGTAACCAACCCCGCAGGGTAAATAATCTCTCGGATATGATACTACCCTACACCGGCTTACCTCCTCGGTGTAGATACCATACCGGATCACAACTCCTCGTAGATCACACATAAGAGCGTAACATACTAAACAGTCGTAGAGCAACAAAGGTTCAGCAATCCACAATCTTACCACAACACGTAACGAATAATTCATATAAACAATTACACTTACCGGCATACTTACCAACCATGATCCATCGGTCTACCACCCACCCGATCATACCACTTGGCACAATCAATTACACTCAAACATTCATTCAAGCATTCATTCAGGCATTCATTCAATCATTCATTCAATCAATCATTTAAACATTCATTCAACAATTCATATCTCATGCATCACAATTTGTCTAGTTTAGTTAGACTCTTATCTTAACCTAAAAACTAGGCAAGCACGACATGTGAGGCAATCACAAACAATCCTAAGGCTCATCACGACCATTCTACCAGCACGACAATTTCTCAAGTATTAAAAGCGATTTAAACTAGTGAATCGCATCCTATAAGCATACCAGACTCGTCCGGTTATTTATGTGATTTAACAGCGGTTATTCTCGTGAAACACGTCCTATATGCATACTAGACCTTTCCGGTTATCATTATCTTGTAGGCATGCTTTTAACGTTATTTAAATTACCAGATGAGTTTAGTACTTTTCCATACCTCAAGAAGAACCAACAGCTACGTCTCCTAGCTGCTGACGTCCGGGCCTAACTCCGGTCTTCTATGGCAAAGTCTGCGAAGTCCAAGTCTGGGTTTTAACAGTTAAAGTCCAAAATCAGTCTAGGTCCAGATAGAGCTGTCCTCTAATTTAACAGTCCGTCTTTTGTTTAAACTGATAGGTCCAAGATTTATCTGATTTTAGTCCAAATCGTAATTAAATTAATCTAATTAATTAATTAATTAATTCTGTCCGACCCGGCTGACCCGAGTCCGACCCGAACCCGGCCCGAATCCGGAACCCAGACCCCGACCTAACCCAGGACTGACCCGGACCCGGCCCCAGACCTGGCTCCGACCCAGGTCCGGACCCGAGTCCAGACCCGGCCCAGGAGCCTGGGCCTGGTCCGACTCGAATCCAACCTGGGCCCAAGGCCCGCTCCGTCTATCCGACCCAAGACCAACTTGTTCTGGTCTGTTCGAGTTCGAGAGAGGACGGGGAGAGCTAGGGTTTTTGCTCCGGCGGTTTCCGCGTCTTCTCGTGGCGGTGGACGACGACGGCGGTGGTCGTGAGCCCGAAGGAAGGGAGCGAAGTGGCCGACAGGGGCGCCGGGGCTCCGTCGTGGGCTGGACGAGCTCAAGGTGTTGATCCAGGAAGCTCTGAATAGCTCGAGTTCACGGCGTCTCCTTCGCCGGCGAGCTTCCCGAATTTCAAAGGAAGGAGCTGGAGCTCGCAGATAGAGAGGAGGATTGGGGAAGAAGAGCGAGGCCGGCACGTCACTCACCTTAAATCTGGCATGGTGTGGTTCGAACCCGGAGGAGAAAAGCTCGCGCGAGCTTCTGGCGGTGGTGGTCGGGATCTAGTTCCCGTCAAAAGCGCGGAGCGTGGTTCGGATCTGGGCACTTCTCGGCACCGGTGGCTTCTCTGGTGTCGTCGTGGCTCACTTCGTGACCGGGAGGAGTGGTGAAGGTCGCCGGCGATGGTGCTGTCGAGGGTGAGAGAATGGAGAGAAGGGAGAGAAGGTTAAGATCTGAGAGGGGGGCAGCGTCCCTCGGTAAGTGTGCGCGAAAGGTTGAAGATGAGAGGAAATAGGGTTAGCAGCGGGCTGGGCTTGGCGCAGGGACTTGGTGCTCACTGTTGGCGTGGGCCCGATGGAGCGAACTGGGCTTGTCCACTGATCGGCCCAAATCTGATTCTTCTCTTTTTTTTTTCTTTTTTTTCTTTTGCAAACGATCAAATTTTCAATTCGTTTTTCCAACCTCGACGTTTCAAGTCGGTAAAATATAATATTTTACTTCTTTTAAATGAGACGGTCTTTACAGTCTACCCCCTTAAAAGAATTTCGTCCTCGAAATTTAAAACGAACACGCTCCACTTGACCCTATCTCAAGGAACGCCCGATTAAAACTCACAAGCAAGGGATCCGCGGTATGCTTCTGCAGCTGGGAACGTGGAAGACGATGGGAAATAGCTCTAATTCTGCCTAAAACCTCAAAAGGTCCGATAAGTCGCGGGGATAACTTGTCTCCAACACGGTTGAACTGTCCTAGACCCTTTCTTCAGACTCAACCTCAGTAATACATGATCATCAACTGAAACTCAATAGCCCTGTGCCTTCCATCTGTGTAACTCTTTTGTCGGCTCTGCACGGCCTTTTAACTGTTTCCGAACAACGCAACCTTCGTTTAAACGTTCTTCACTTGATCGCGCTAGTTACCCAAACGTCATACTTGGCGGTGAAAAACAACCTTACTCAACAGTTCAAAATCTCAACACGCAACAAAACATACCGTAACTCAAGGAATCACCGAGCACATACAACAAGTCGAATAATACCCAAACACCATGGAATACCAGGTAGCGGTCTAGACATCCTATATCGGAATCCTACCTCGGTATAGACATCGCAACGGAATACACAATATCGATCTAGATACTCTATACCGGAATCTCCCGTCGGTCAAAGGTATCGTACCGGAACATTTCGTCAAGTGAACAGAAGTCGGAACTACACGCAGACGTAACTTCTCAGTTTTCGCCTTAGTAATCGTTACAGGGGCTGTTCACACTAGAACTCAAATACTGTCGTGTCATGACCAACCACAAACAAGTAAACAATAAATTAATACACAAAAGCATTCATCAAGACAAAGGATATCACGATCACTGCACGGTTTGGAATAACTGCTCGGTTTACCATATCCAGTGTAACGGTAGGCGCACCTCACTAAGGAAAATAACACACAAACCAGACACTACTTTAACCACACCCGACAGTAAGTAGAACATGTAAGTCTTAGTGCCCGTAGTTCAATCATAAATGTCCAAATGTATATATCATCATTAGCAATAAGATTAAAACAACTTTATATTACTTATGTGTTGGAGTAATATATCGATGTGATTTCGGATCTGTGCCCACCATGCGAATAGAACCATAGATCGATATGGATCACACTCGATGGGTCCCTAGTCAATAAAGCTTCACTAGAAACGACTAGTATGAAAGATGACTCTTCATGGCTTACGTTCTGTTAGTCATTGGAATGGGATTCCGGAGTCTGATCATAGATATCATGTGGGACATGATATTGGAAGACCCGCCCTGAATATGTGCTATAGATTGAGTCATGAACATATTCAGTGTCGTAACTTGTCATGTATCCTTAGACCAAGGAGTCTTTGTGATCACTATGCAGTCAACAACTAAGTTTGACCTGAGCCTAACGTTGTCCGTAACATGGCTTCCATAACGGCCAGGATTGGCTATGGGACGGGCTGCATGAGTGACACGAAAGACGGCTAAGGGATTTATCCCTCATACTGAGGTATGGGAAAGATATCGGTTCTTGGCCGCTTGATCGAGAGTGACTGAAAGAATAGTTTGGCCATGCACATGATACTGGGTATCATATATTCAGTCATCTCACATATCAAGGAACATTGATTGAGAATAATAAGGATGACGACTCTATGCCTTATCTCAATTAGGATATCGGAGATAAAAGGATAATGACAGGGACGACGGAAAGGTTAAAATCGATTGGTTCGATTCCCTATGTAGTGTCAGGCAATACTAAAGTCTCGTTAGTTTCCAGTTATATATGATCAAGTAAAATGGGTTTTTACGTTGATCTATCGACATGCATAAACCTAAGGGTCACACCGAAGAATGAAACCCATTGACACATTTATGAAGAATGGCCAAAAGAGAGTTGTCTCGGGACATGACCAAAACTGGGTTTTGGGTCATGTGCTCGTAAGTGAATAGGACATTACGAATCAAGACAAGGCTTGGAGTCTTGGGATTGATCGCGTCGGATAATATTGGACATTTCCGGTATGGAAGGATTGGAGGCGATAAGCACGTCACGGGACCTCGATGGGAATGACCATGTGCCATGTTCCAAGAGGCCCATGAAAGGCCCATGAAACCAAGGCCCATGGAACTAATTAATCAAGTCTTGATTAATTAGTACTAAGTAACCAAGACAAGGATTAAGGTGTTGGTGATTCACCACCTAACCCATCTTGTCTTGCCATACTTAGCACCATACTTGTCTTACTTCACACCATGCTTCACACCTAACTTGTCCTTGATGGTTGTTGATGGTTTAAGTCATCTTTTTCCTACAACAAATGACAAGACAAGAAGAAAAACACAACTTCTCTCCCTCTCACCCTACAATTTCGGGTTTGGCATTTTTCCTCCCTCTTGTTGTGTTCTTGAGTCATCTAAAGAAGAACTACGAGGCTTTGATTCCAATTGGATACGTAGGCGTCTTGGAGACTCAAGCCGATCATAGTTTCTTTGGTGTTCTCTTCCTTTTCTTGAACTAATTGGTAAGGAAACATCCATATTGTTTATTCTCTTGTGTATCTAATATTTGGTAGTGTTCTATGACATGGTTTCGAGTTATTTCCGCTGCAAGTATGTGTTCATACCCTTCATCGAGACCCAACAGAAAAAACTCAAGATCGATCATCGACGGTTATAAACCCGTGATATTCCTCTTACCGTTGGTAATTGTTCACAACTACTGATCAAACCAACTTACAAGTCGTTTCACCCAAGTCAACACATCAGCGAGTACCCAACACGCATTGTAATCTCAAGGATTTGAACGGTTCAGAAATACTTTGCGCGGTTTCTTCAATTGTCTCTCGAACAATTCGGGACCAACAACTTTCTACTCTTAACTCCCACGGTTTTCTGCCTGGGCACAAGACTCGACCTACCACATGATGCTTCGTTCGGTGCCATCTTTTTTACTGTCCTGGAAGCTTGTGGTAGTCGCACTCGGCCAACTGTCCTCGGATCCTAACGTGAGGTGCTCTCACTTTTACAGCGTAAGCTTAGTGGTTGCACTAGTCCTCGTGAGATGCTGGCGTTCGTCCTTCCCTTGCTGACCAAGGTACATCTTGATACTCGGTTTTCGTTCTCCGCGTTCTGCTCCGCTGGGAATGTCGCCTGATGTCGCTGTATCTCTCGATGTTGCTCACCTGCACCGTGCGACGTGAAAGGTCGACTCTCACAACACGTCTCCTTTGGTGCTACGCGGCACCACTCTTTCCTCGATCTACTACATGCTCACGACCCTTGGTGTCGCGGTTGTTGACCATCTTCTTTTAAAACTTTACCGCGTCAGCGCTGGATATCGGGTCTTCATCTTGATGCGGTCCAGCTCCCGGTGGTCTTCATGCCTCCTTAGCGCTCTGCTCTTCTCCTTCTTGAAGCGTGCTGCATTCTTCACGGCGATGCGCTCGGACATGTATTCCTTTCTCTGGTCCTTCGGATTGACGTTCGGTTCGGTCAACTCTGCTGGCATGAATATGCATGGTCCAAGGATGTTGCCGTCGTCTCTGGTCTCAGGTCAATTTCGATGCTGACTTCGTGAACTAGCAGTAATCTGATCGGCTCCTCCGGGAAGAACTTAGGGACAACGCACTCTAATCTAATCTCACACGTACGACACACACTCGTCCAACTCTTCGCCTGTGAGTCGGGTGTTAGAACAAAAGGGACGTCTCAAAGGTTCGATCTCCAAGGCTTCAACCTTCCAGCAGGGATGGAAGAAGCTGGAGACTGGGACGCCTGTGGGTTATGGGCCCACCACGCTTCCGCTGCGCTACTTTGATCTTATCGCCACTCGGTCATGTGCTGTGACCGGTCGGGCTGTCTACTGGTCATTGCTGTAGTTCTTCACTGCTCGGGCACTCGGTGCTGACAGCACTCAATGAGCGTCTGTTGTCTCACAATTCGGTTCTTAAAACTCGATCAACCTGCTCGAAGAAGGAAAAGAACTTTCGGTACGGTAAGTTCTTTAAGAATGAGACAGTCTGTTACTCCACTTTCAAACTCACACCGACACTAGTCGGAACTACCACACCTCCAGTCGGTGCGTTAAGGTACGGGTGGGCTTAACAATTTTAAATTTCCGTTCCAACAAAAGCCACCACGAAATAAAACCAACAAGCGTAAAACTCAAGTGACAGAGCGCACGATGTCCAAAGTTTAAATTGTAAACGAATACTCTAAGCGATCTCATGATCGGAAACAAGTCCCTCAACTCGAGGCCCGACAATCACGTACACTCGGCCCTGCTGAGTCGGAGGTCCTCCTCTCGGTGGTAGTGGAAGAATCTGCTGCTATAGGGCCCTCGGCTGCTGTCTCTGAACTGGCGTTCCCGCTGCCTGACGCGGGGCCCTCGAAGGCTGTGCCTGAAGCGGTAGGATATGGGGTGCCTGGCGAGGCTGCATCTGCTGTAGTCGCTGTACCGGTCCTCCTCCGAACCGGTCAGGACACCCGGGGGAGATGTGTCCAAGCCTGTCGCAATAGTCACATATCCGCTCTCTACCTGAGACGGGGAATTGTCTCGTCAAGTGTCTGACCTGGTCGCAAGTACGGCATTGGCGCATGCCGTCCCTCGGACAATCTCGGCGCCAATGGCCTGACTAGTGGCAAAAGTAACATACGGGCGGTCGCTCCGATATGGAAGGTCCGATCGAATTCACCAATCCGTCCTGTCTCGCCCTACCAGGCTGAGTCTGAGGTCGGAAGAATCCTTAGTTCCTCTACCTCGGTGGATCACGGACCTCCGTCGGTCTTAATAAGCCGCTCGGCCTCGGCTTGCTCCCTCGGGCTCTGGCTGTCTCACGGAAGCGTCGCCTCATTGCCGGTGCCTGATCCACCAGCTCCGAATACACCGAGCCCTTACCGCGGTAACCCGATCCACAAACACGGGGCGAAACCCTCCCTCAAACTGTCTACAGCGGTGAGTCTCGGTCGGAAGGAAGTAACCCTCGTCTAATGCTCTAGGAATAGTTCTCTGAACGACTTAAACTCATCTCCAACTCGTACTTCCTCGCGGTACCACCCTAGGTATGCATCTCCCCTCAGCTGGAACGCTGTAAAGGGGACCCGCACGTGCTAGTCGGCGATTCTTGACGTAACCAAATTGTCGGTGATCTGTTCCAGCCACCTCTCGGCTGCCTCGAGGTCTGGCTCCCCGGAAAAGACTGGCGTGCCCAGTCTACGGAAAACTCTAAGAGCTTGAGCCATGTAACTGTCGGCCTAACTCGGCCTGTCAACAGCAGCTGCAGTGGCAGTGGGCACGGTCTCAGGTGTCGGTGCTGCAGTCTCTCTCTCTGGTGCTCCGCAGAAGTAGTACCCTAGGCGTTCGATGCCCCGAACTGATCGATGGCAGGTAGCTTCCCACGGCCCCTATCTGGGCAACTCTTGGTGCCTCTCGGTACGTAAACAAGTGTCATGTCGTATATCCTCCGCGTGGATAACGCACATGTTCAAATTCTCATATTTCGAATAAAGCGGTTCACTTAAAGCAAAACGTTCACACGCACTTCACAAGGGTCATACTCAGACCAACAATATACTTAGTTTTAGTAGTCATATAAAATACTTCACAAAAATAGAGAAATCCGCACACTTGTGCGTCTCACAGAAACAATTCACCTAAAACACACAATTCAGTCATCTCCCACGGGAGGTACAATTTCAACAAGTCACACACATAACATACCGGACCGGCACACACCTCGGTCGGGTATCTTCCCATAACGTGGGGTGCAAGATCACAACACACACCAATTTCACAATCTTAACGTTGTTTCAAATTTTTAGGTTTTTAACACCTTTCTCTTTCCATCACAACATTCATGTCGATCTCGCGTCGTTACAACCCGATTCAGGCGTCCCCAAATCTCGTTGTAACCACTTGAAATCCCCCTATCACGCTCGACTACAATGGCGCCCCTGAGTTAGCCCATGATAGTACAAACATTTCAGTTTTGCAGAAATTTTGGCATGGCCCGTTCGCACATTCTACTAACCATCCGCTCAAGCGGGTATATTTATAAACAAGACTGCACAATCAATCAGCACATAAAGCATACCACAAATATCACAAGGGCACACCCCAGCCAACACTTGGCACAACCACAACACACATCTGACTTGCAGACATACAGCTCGGGCCTCGGAAATCCCTCGAGTGCTACCCGGCCAAGTCAACGTTTCAATCCAACCACTCATTCAATCAACGACCGACCAAGGCGGCAACCCAATAACAATCGATTAAGCAAGACAATCATGCCATCACCAACTCGAGCATCGTTCGTTAAACCAACCTCGATCTCAACCGATCGGCATCACGGATCATCTAAGGTTCACAACAAAACACCGACTAAGGCACAATTCAAGCAAAGCAGATAACATAACATAAAGAAGGTAACACTTAAACAACTACTTCAACAACCGAGACTCTTTTCGTTTCGACTATACGCATAGGATATTCCGACTTGCGTCACCGAGCACAACGACTTAACCACCTAACTCTACCCACCTAATTGACGTACGGTCCGAGGTTTTGAAAAACAATTTCAAAATGAAACCAGGCTCTGATACCAAATTGTCACGCCCCAAATCCGGTTTTGACCAGACTCGAGACGTGAATTAAACTAACGAATAAATAAAAGAGATAAAAGTAAGCTTAAACGATTTTAAATACTACAAAAATTAGTTCCGATCAAATAACGTTGATAAAATAAGTTCCAAACCGAAGGTACGAGTCAAAGCTCAGAATAAGACAAAATAACATAAGGTTCGATATAACGATAAAAGCGTCTCTAACGTCAACACCACCCGGACTCTCCCAGAAGCTCCCGAGCCTCGAGTCCTAGGAACTACTCACCAAGCAAGCCTGCACAAACAGTAAATAAAACAAATAAGGGTGAGCTTACGCTCAGTAGGAAAAAAATAACAAGTAAAGGCAACCTCCACTTTAGTAATAAAGTTGAATCAACACAATTAGGCATGGTTTACAATTAACATGATTAACCAACAAAACGCTCAGATAAAGAGAACAATAAGAATTTCAAAGCTTAAGTAAAACCGTAATTCAAGAAGATTAAGGAAAGGCGATACAATCCGATAAAACAACCAAGGAGAGGAAGTATAAGCGTCACATCGAGAACTAAAACCACAATACTCCGATCCACAATTAGTCCTTGTGTCATGTCGGATACGATAGTCCGACCCACAATTGGTCCTTGTGTCATGTCGGATTTCCCCTCGTTCCAGAGGAGACACATACGTCGGGGCTACCGGAAACATCCCTGAAGAGACACATATCATCGGGATTCCCGGAAATGTCCCCAAAGGACCATGTATCATCGAGGCGAAACAGGATAATCTTCCGGGAATGCTTCCGCAGGACGCATACACCCGGGGTGAAGCAACAAGTAACCATCCCCGTAGGGTAAACAATCTTTCGGCTATGATACTACCCCACACCGACTTACCCCCTCGGTGTAGGTACCATACTGGACCACAAGTAACCATCCCCGCAGGGTAAACAATCTCTCGGCTATGATACTACCCCACACCGGCTTACCCCCTCAGTGTAGGTACCATACTGGACCACAAGTAACCATCCCCGCAGGGTAAACAATCTCTCGGCTATGATGCTACCCCACACCGGCTTACCCCCTCGGTGTAGGCACCATACCAGATCACAACTCCTCGTAGATCACACACAAGAGCGTAACATACTAAACAGTCGTAGAGAAACCAAGGTTCAGCAATCCACAATCTTACCACAACACGTCACGAAGAATTCATATAAACAATTACACTTACCGACATACTTACCAACCACGATCCATCGGTCTACCACCCACCCGATCATACCACTTGGCACAATCAATTACACTCAAACATTCATTCAGGCGTTCATTAAATCATTAAATCATTCATTCAATCAATCATTCAAACATTCATTCAACAATTCATATCTCATGCATCACAATTTGTCTAGTTTAGTTAGACTCTTATCTTAACCTAAAGACTAGGCAAGCACGGCATGTGAGGCAATCAAAAACAATCCTAAGGCTCATCACGATCATTCTACCAGCACGGCAATTTCCCAAGTATTGAAAGCGTTTTAAACTAGTGAATCGCATCCTATAAGCATACCAAACTCGTCCGGTTATTTATGTGATTTAACAGTGGTTATTCTCGTGAAACACGTCCTATATGCATACTAGACCTTTCCGATTATCATTATCTTGTAGGCATGCTTTTAACGTTATTTAAATTACCAGATGAGTTTAATACTTTTCCCTACCTCAAGAAGAACCAACAACTACGTCTCCTAGCTGCTGACGTCCGAGCCTAACTCCGGTCTTCTCGGGCGAAGTCCGCGAAGTCCAAGTCTGGGTTTTAACAGTTAAAGTCCAAAATCAGTCCAGGTCCAGATAGACCAGTCCTCTAATTTAACAGTCCGTCTTTTGTTTAAACTGATAGGTCCAAGAATTATCTGATTTTAGTCCAAATCATAATTAAATCTAATCTAATTAATTCTATCCGACCCGGCTGACCCGAGTCCGACCCGAACCCGGCCCGAATCCGGGACACAGACCCGAACCTGACCCAGGATCGACCCGGACCCGGCCCTAGACCCGGACCTGAACCAGGATCGACCCGGACTCGGCCCCAGACCCGACCCAGACATGGCTCCGACCCAGGTCCGGACCCGAGTCCAGACCCGGCCCGAATCCAACCTGGGCCCAAGGCCCGTTCTATCTGTCCGTCCCAAGACCGACCTGTTCTGGTATGTTCGAGTTCGAGAGAGAACGGGGAGAGCTAGGGTTTTGCTCCGGCGGTTTCCGCGTCTTCTCGTGGCGGTGGACGACGGCGGCGGTGGTCGTGAGCTTGAAGGAGGGGAGCGAAGTGGCCGACAGGGGCGTCGGGGCTCCGTCGTGGGCTGGACGAGCTCAAGGTGTTGATCCAGAAAGCTCTGAATAGCTCGAGTTTACGGCGTCTCCTTCGCCGACAAGCTTCCCGAATTTCAGAGGAAGGAGCTGGAGCTCGCAGATAGAGAGGAGGATTGGGGAAGAAGGGCGAGGCCGGCACGACACTCACCTTAAATCCGGCGTGGTGTGGTTCAAACCCGGAGGAGAAAAGCTCGCGCGAGCTTCCGACGGTGGTGGTCGGGATCTAGTTCCCGTCAAAAGCGCGGAGCGTGGTTCGGATCTGGGCTCTTCTCGGCGCCGGTGGCTTCTCTGGTGTCGTCGTGGCTCACTTCGTGACCGGGAGGAGTGGCGAAGGTCGCTGACGATGGTGCTGTCGAGGGTGAGAGAATGGAGAGAAGGGAGAGAAGGTTCAGATCTGAGAGGGGGCGACGTCCCTCGGTAAGTGTGCACGAAAGGTTGAAGAGGAGAGGAAATAGGGTTAGCAGCGAGCTGGGCTTGGCGCAGGGACTTGGGCTCGCTGCTGGCTTGGGCCCGATGGAGCGAACTGTGCTTGTCCACTGATCGGCCCAAATCTGATTCTTCTCTTCTTCTTTTTTTTCTTTTTTTTCTTTTGCAAACGATCAAATTTTCAATTCGTTTTTCCAACCTCGACGTTTCAAGTCGGTAAAATATAATATTTTACTTCTTTTAAATGAGACGGTCTTTACAAAACCCGCCCCGTTGCCATCCCTATCCATGTTAACTAACATAATCGTGTGACCAATACTTTAGGTATCGCATTTGTGACTTTTAAACCATAGGTAGTGTAGTGTTCGTGGCCAATAATTAAGAGTAAGTTTCAATATTTAACCCGAAAATAAATATAAACACATAACAATTATTATTCGATGTGAAAGATCCAATTTATTGTTAGCAATCATAGAGCATACTTATAAATAACATATATAAATAAATATGAAACAAATATAAAATAAATTCACAAATATCATTAGTAATTAGTATTAACGAAATGAATTTATTCATATGAAATTTTAATACCTGAGTATACGAGCTGGTCGTATTGATAACGTGTTCTAATATGATTAAAATAATAATTAAAGGAAGATAATTGATATGATGAGATTTGTATGCTAAGAGGTAGAGCAAGACTTGTAAATACAAAACACAAATTTTTAATCGGGTTATGATTAAATAAGGCTTTTTAAAATACAAGTAAAATAAATAAAGATTTTTTTTCCTATTAGACTGGAATGAGGCCTCTAAAATAAGTTTTTTGAGCTTTTATATTTATTGATAATTGATAAAAACAAGTTTAGGGAGGACAATGATACCCATACCCAACGGGGACCCGCCCTGTCCGACCCGAAAAAATCGGGCCAGACACAGCCCATTGTATAAACAGGCCGGGCCGAGTTAGTTTGATCGGGATTTTAATCGGGTTCGGGCCGGGCTCGGGTTTGGTGCTACCCGACCCAAACCCGGGCCGATAGGTTACTAAATAAAAAAACTAAATTTATATATATATATATATAGGCTCACTATCTAATGTAAAGTATACTTAAAATCTAAAGTAAAAACTAATCCTAACCATTAGATTAAAAGACATCCAACGGTGCAGAATTTTAACAATTAAAATAAATTAATTTGTTAACAAAAAAATAAAAGGACAAACTCGGAATGAAAAAAATTCTCTTGTTTCAACCCCATAACCGTAACCTACGTTTCCACTTAACATGGCAACTACCACGGGCAGTTGTTTTGTACAACTACAACTGCAAGATATAGTTCAGAAGTGAACATAGCTGGAAAATTGCAAACTGAGACTTGAAAATCAAGCAGCCAATACTAATTCTGCAATAGGTAATGTTGGTTAATGGATTATGTACTGATATCCTATGTTGAAGAAGATTTCAAATTTTTGCCTAATATGTTTCAATTTATACGAGTCAAAATTTGATGATAAAATAATGTTTTTAAAATAGAACACATAATTTGTATAGTCTTGAAATCAAAACATTGGGGCTGAAACATATATTCGTAATATGGGATTAGTTTTGGCCTACTATGGTGAACCCTAAATATGAAAATGTTTCATAAATTATGAACAAAAGTTTCACTATACACACTTTGAGAGTTACGCTAAGATTTTGATACGATCATAATAATGAAAATTGTATGTATATTATGCTTCTAAAATTGGTAACTACGAGTAACTTGCCAAACTAAACACATACACATAAATTTGGATTTTGTTCAACTTCTCCTTCTGAACATAACTTGGTTCAGATTTCACTTTGGCAGACATTCATCTTGGTTTCTTTGAAACATGCATGAGTACTGGGTTAATGTCTACCGACGACCCTTCTTAGTATAACTCATTCGCTTCTTATCATCACACACATTACACATCTTTTCCTTTTTATCGAAATGGTGCACGTCTAGAATTTTCATCCAGAAGGACAAGGCCATCATTTTTTTACTGCATAAGAAAACCACAATAGTTGCAATGAAAATCTAAATACAAAACCATGAAATATTGGTTCAGGAATAATGAAACATGTAAAAGACATAATTGTACTAATGAAACATCTAGTGATCCATTGTCTAAAATGAAACAATTGCCTAACAACATTTAGTAATGAATCAAAACAAAAGAAGAACAATTAGGTTTCAGTAATGAAGCATCCTATAAAAGTAGTTGTATATTCATATGTCAAATCAATAAACCTAAAAATTCATTTTACAAATATATGATTGACTGAGTAATGAAACATACATGCATAATAATTGACAAGTTGGACATAGGCTAAAGAAAAAACTGAAGAGATCAAAACAATAAATCTAAAGATTCATTTAGCAATAATATGATTGACTGACAATACTGAACCATACATGCAAAATCATTGACAAGTTGAACATAGACTAAAAAAACTTGAATCACGTCATAGTGAAACACCTTGAATCATATGGACATTGTCAATGAAACATTACGAAAATATGACAACACATCATATTGAAACAATTATCATAAATTGCTGAAACATTATGCATCGGAATTATGAAGTGTGAACCTCAAGATTCACTTAGCAAAAAAAATATGATTGACGGACAATACTGAAACATACATGTAAAATCATTGACAAGTTGAACATAGACTCAAAAAAACTTGAAACACGTTATAATGAAACACCTTGAATCGTATGGATACTGCCAATGAAACATTAGGAAAATATGCCAGCAAATCATATTGAACCAGTTAGCATAATTTAATGAAACATTATGCATAGGACTTAGAAAGTGTGAATCATTTGCAAACACATTTTGTTCAAAGAACATTCGCATGAAAGAGACATTAACTAATTATGAAACAATGTGCATTGGAGTTTTTCAAATGTAACAGATGCATAAAAATTATGAAGCTTGAAACCTTATGCCGATAAGCAGTTAAATTTGAAACAATTAAGTACTTTTAATGAAGCATATGCAAAGTAATTTTGTTAAACGAACAGTACTTTTAACACTAGCTAACATTGATCTCAATTGAGAACTTATAATGACATAATATGGATTGGAGTTGTGTTAGACTTGAAACAACTCCATAGGCAAAATGAAACCTTACACAAAAAAGCTGAACACAAAATACAAATAACATATGCAAGAATTGTTTTGCACAGACAACAACCGAAATGATTTGGCTCAATATTCCAAACCCCAAAACTACTATGTAACATTAATTTGGGAACTAATGTTTCATAAGAAAAACATTAATTATTCATAAAACACTAAAACTTCATTTAGCTGTAGCTATTCTCTTACCCATACTCTAACATCCCCTACAAACTAAGAAGTGAACTAAAAATGTAATTAGTGAATGGGTAGTATAGTTAGAGAAGACGGAAACTAACCTCGCTGGATTTGGAGAAGACAAACGCCATGAAAAAAGGATCTGTCATCTGATGGGGTGGCGGAGGAGGGGTGCGACATTTTGGGTCCGATGTTGGTGTGCCCCGACGTGTTCTCCATCTTCGATCCTCAAACACCAGTCACCGTTGGTGAGGCCCAACGACGAGACCAGAATCGACGAGCCAGGGTGAAGCCCCACCACCTCTGTGTCGTCTCCGTCTTCAATCTTCACGCATATGTCACCGTCGGTGGCGAAGGAACCAAATCGCTAGAGAGAAGCTGAGTAGTGGACGACTACTCAAAAGTCGGGAGGGGAGAGAAAATGAGGGGTTGGAGGTAGGTAATTAATAATACAGTGGAATGACACAATTATCCTTTGTATTTATGAAATTACTGTTTAATTTTGAAATTATTGAATATTTACCTAAAATACCACAACACATCTTAACCATCCATGTAAAGAAATCGGATGGCTGATAATAGTTTTTATTTTATATTTCAAAGTATAGTTTACATTTGATAATACTTCTATATATATATATATATAGGATAACATTCAGGTACGACTTGACCAATTTTGTGCGAAATACAACTCAATCCCAGCCTTGGAATCGCAAATCGCATGGCCTATTTTTTTTCCACCAAGTTTCTTCATTTGATCTTTCCCGCTTCGTTTCAACTCCGATTTAATTTTTTCTTGCGTCAAAAACTTTCTTTTTTCAAGATCTATCTATCAAGTAGCATATTAAATATGTTTTGAAGCAAAAAAGAACATGTACAAGCAAAAACACAATTTGTTAACCGTACACTAATGTATGTTCTTGCAACTGCATTTGTATGAATAAACCAATCTTAAAATAAAATAAGGTAATTCTAACGGCTATATCATGATTGATTGATAACAACAACTTCAAAATGATAAGTGGCCCAACAATCTGCATCATCAGCTAATTGGGCAGATTGCATTAGCCTAAACACAACTCATCTACTACTTCAACCATCTGCGCCATCAACCGATTCGGGTTGAATACAAATTTGAAGGTCAAATAAAATATTAAAAACTAAACACGGTTATTATTGAAAACGCTAAATTCAGCAACCCGCGAAACATTAAAAACTAAACACGTGTGTAAACGTGAACATAATATAAAGAGGGCATGAGAGGCAACAATCACTTGGCGTCAGTCTCGGATTCATCAGATACGAACTTTGTCTTTGGTGGAGGGTGGTTAACAGGGGTAATGCTCGTGACTTCCCTAGACCCATCATTAGTAGCTTGTTTCCCTTTTCCCTTACGGTCAACAGCAGGTTTTACTCCATCAGAAGAAATAGAGACATCAGATGATGTAGTTGCCTATAGTAACAAAATATATTTAGCGTACGGGTTGCAAAAAAGATAAGTACACTTTGAAAAATAACAAACAGACCTCAGCGTGTACAGACCCCGCACCCTTGTTATGAGCTTCAATAGTAGAAGAATGTGTTGGCACAATGTTCTCGAACACTTCGTGGTATACAACATTTTTTACATGATCATGATCGTCAGCTCCATCGTCATCATTAACTATTACCAGTCCTTGACGAGATGTATTACGAGATATATCCACTTATAGTTGACCATGAGTAAACACCTGAATTGTAGAAAGGAAACATCTCATATCAGTTAGTAGCATACCATGCATAGTGATTTGTGAATAGACAGTAAAAAAACCAGCAAAATATACACATCACATGTCTGGGCAAATATACACCAACTGCCTTTAGAGATTGACCTTGACTCTTGTTTATCGTCATAGTAAAACACGGGGTAACTGGGAGCTGCCTTCTATTAAGTTTAAAAGGCCATGTTTTATCATTTGGTGACATAATGATCCTTGGGATTGTAACAGTCTTGCCCTTATGAGACCCCGTCAATATATCTCCGCGTAATGACCATTTCGCTAGTACCGTGACAACCAATCGGGTCCCATTGCACAAGCCTTCAGCCTGGTTTAGATTTCGCAATAGCATAACTGGTGCCCCGATCTTTAGTCTAAGTTCATGGTTAGGGAGACCAGAAAATTGTAGACTGTTTAAAAACTCAACAGGGTAAAGTAGATCTTCATTGGTTGTTTCTATGTTACCCTTGCATACACTATCCGAGCTTAAATATATTTTGCAGCTTCCCGGTAGCATGTCCATCATGATGTCATTAACATTCGTAACCATATCATTCTTAGGGGTCAAGATAGCACGCTCAGCAAGGTATTCGCTATCACTGTACCTCGACAAAAAAGATGGATAGACCGCGTCTATAAGGCCCAACAACTTATCACCATTTGATTTGAATCGGTGTTCACCGGGTACAAGGATTGTCTCATTCAAAACACAAGCATACGAAGACCCATCTCCAATCTGCAACATCCATTTATCCATAGTATTGATCTCGGAGATAGCAGATACCGTTAAATTTGGGGTTCGTAGGCGCATATTTTTGGATAACTCATACACATCAAACAAGCGCCACAAGTAAGACGAGTTCAGCGAAGCTCCAACAATATCCGCACGCGTCCCTTTTGTAATGACTGGGAGAATTTGTCTAAAATCACCACCACAAACTACGGTCATCCCACCAAATGGTCTATTGGCACTATCAGGGTACCGAGCTTGTAGTATATCCCGTAAACTCCTATCCAATGCTTCAAAACAATGTCTATGAGTCATCGGTGCCTCGTCCCAAATTATCAACGATGTTTTCATGAGTAGAGCAGCCAGGTTTGTGCCATGTTTGATATCACAAGTTGATTCATGCGTCAAACTAACTGGGATACGAAACCTGGAATGAGCTGTTTGGCCATTTGGCAATAAAAGAGCTGCAATACCGGACGACGCTACCGGTAAAACAATTTTCCCATCAGCCCTTATCCTGGCAATAACTGTGCTCCATAAATATGTTTTTCCGGTGCCGCCCCTCCCCTGTATGAAAATCAGCTTCCCCGATCATTTTCAACCGAATCAATTATAGCATTGTACGCTGTAAATTGGCAGCTATTAAGCGTCGGTAACAATCCATCGTGAATTTTTTTTTGTTCAGACGGGTCGAAACTATGCTCTTCGTTTAACAATCGGTTGCGCAGTTCTCTAAGGAGTGCTTCATCTGGCATTGGCATTCCGCATACATCCCTTAAACTTTTCCCCATTTTTAACATGATTGTTTCAATTTCGACAAGTGTCAAAGCTTCAACCTGTTTGCTCGTTAAGTTCAAGTTACTTGCAACATACTTCTTCTTGTGCCAGTATTGAATGTCGTCGGATAGAATTGGGTACTGCAACCGCCATAGTTTACCCGGGTCAGTAACATGACAATGTATTAAAATTGTCACAAACAGGCGACGCAATTCATTTCCTGACGCCCACGAAGCAGCCTCGTCCAAGCACTGAACCCATTCACGGTCATTTACCAATAACCCAAGCGCGTGACACGTGGCTTGGAATGTTGGGTGATGATTCCCTTCCACTGTGCGCATATCTTCATACGACGTGCATCCTTTAACCTTGTTTAACAGCGTACGCAAATAAAAAATTTCTCCGGATGAGGGGTGTGCATAATAAATCCTACCAACTACAAAGCCTCTTTGTCTTGGAGCCCATTTTTTTTCCTGTGCTTTCCAAACAAATTTGGTTGGGAATTCAGCGTATGTTAGAGTACGTGCTTCTGGACACGTCTTATTCGTCTCCATCCACTCAGTGAATTTTGTTTTCTCCACATTAGGTCGGCTAACAATTTCCTCCACATGGCCATCATCTGGAAAGTAAACCATATGTTGCCCTGGTAAATTGAAAGGAAGGCGTTCCACGGCTGGATGCCTATAGTTGATATCAAACTCAAAAATGTGCCAGCATGCCTCAAAAGCAGAAATATAACGACAATCCAGGAATACCTTTATCTCATCGCGTTCACGCGATCCACCACCCTTGTCAAAAGACGCAACAACCCTATCAGATCCTTTGTGCAAATACTTGAACAGATATTCAATAGCCCTGGAGTGGTTACATATCTCAACATTGATATGTGCATCATATTTGACTGATAGGTCGCGATTATAAGGTATAATATGGCGATTGTCAAGCACACCGCCTCTTTGAGTGACAGTGATATTGTTTTTTCGCCTCCTATACACAGGAAACCCAGCAACATCTATATACGTCTTTGGCTCCCACTCTTTAGGATAATTTTTTGAACATCGTCCATTAACCATACATGGACACTTGGGAAACTGTATACCGCACGGGCCATGTAACATGTTCCTTACGACAACATTGTATCCTAGTGGATCGAGTCGCAAATCAGGAATTTCGGCACACACCATAGTGTCAATCTGTGTGGGTGTTGGGTTCTTATACCCTGGGCCTAGGAAGAGCAATATGTGTGCATGGGGTAGTCCCCGCTTCTGGAACTCGATTGTGTATAAGCCTAGAAAAAAAATTGTATACATTAGAAGGGAAGCAAAACTTACTGCAACAACATATAACATAATAAAATAACCACTTACATGACATGACTGTACCAAAAAGGCGTTTTTCTTTTAGGTCTTCCATGAATTGATTCAATTTGATTTTGAAAATCCGTGCAAAGATATCGTGTCGATTAGGATCACCCTTGGAACCAATCATCCCCAACATTTCATCAATTTCAGGCCATTTCGGGTTGCAAGTGAATGTCAAGAATATGTCTGGGTAACCAGCCCATCTACATAGAGCCATTGCATCTTGGTAATTCTGAACGCGGTATCTTGGACTACCAGTGTGGCTCGATGGTAGTATAACTGTCTTCCCAATCTTTTTAGCGTCTGTATCACCCCGGCCCATGGCATCTGCCAAACCGGAGAACAATTCAGCGCGTAACGTTTTTTGATTATTACGAGCCCACATTAGACGATATTCTTCGATTGACATATACGCATCAACCATATACTGTTGGAAAAGTCTACCAGACTTAATTAAAGTATGCCCCTCACATAAGCGTTGTTGGAAGCGAAAGCGGTAGAACTGGAGCATTGTCACATTTTTACCTGCCAACGAATCCGTGCCAACACTCCGCAGGGGAATATTCTTGTGAAACCCGTCTTCACCGTATGGATGAATCAGCGGATAGGATAGTGCCATGAAAAAAGGATGTGTGTTGTCTATCCGCTGCAGACCATTTGAACAATGGTTGACAATAATGTCACAGCCAGTACCATTATCTTCCATATCACCCACGAGCAACCCTGCGACCTCGTCATGGGTTGGTCTATTATATTGATTGCCACTCTTATCTCGATCAGTCACAAGCCGTAACCTGAATTGTTCACCAGGGGTATTTGTGTATCGATCCCGAGCTACTCGAAATGTCTTGACAAGGACGTTATGTTCATCTAACATAGTAGCTAAAGACGACACGAGTTGAGTGTCTATGGAATCACTACTGTCTGACCGGCGCAATACATTCAAACGATTCTCAAGCTCATTTTGCGTGTCATAAATATATAGCTGTGCAAATTTGGGTTGCTGACCTCTCACAGGCAATAAAGAACCAATAACATGGTAGTTTTGTCCACTAACTCTGTAAACATATGGCCCACCACCATGATTAACGGACGAATCAACCCGAACCCCACTGGAAGTCATGCCAAATGTACAATTAAGCCTCCTAATTTGTTCACGAAAGCGTTGCTTGAACCGATCAGATGGTCCATTGATTAAGTTTCCCAACAGGGCAGGTGGTTGAGGGATGAATTTTACGTGAACACGACCACTGGAGCAACATAGACCAAACTGTGGGTGGGCTGACTTCAGGTGTTTGTTGGTTCGTTCTTCGTACCATAAAATGGCGCCACAATATCGACAAATGCACGTAGGTTTTCCTATCGACCATGGACCTGCAGTTAAGAGTGAACCAATGATAAGATAAGCAAGGGAGTGCAATAAAGGCGACACAGAATTACAGGTTAACATGAGTAATGAATATAAAACACCTGCATGTGATAAAGAAGCATCGACTGTTGGCAATGGAACAAGAACGAGTGACAATGGGGAAACCGTTGCTGTGATCATACACATCAGTCGAACCGGAAAAAAAAAAACGAGCGACAAAAATCAGTATCACAAATAAAAGATTTATGTTTAAACCGGCGGTGGATATGTTAAAGCACCGATTTTTGTATAAGAAAGTGAACACTTAATAGAAATTGAACAACAAGTAGCCCAAGGCATACCTGTGCGTGTAAAGTAGTCAACGACAAACAGTTTCCGGCGCACATTTCTAGTGTACCGCCGACCAATTCCTTTATCTATCATATAAAGTTTCCTTTTAAGACGCGTGAATTTACACCCGGATAAACCTGGATTGTGATCACGGACTGAGAGCGAAGAACAAGTCGGTATATGTTGTGTGGGATGTTGGGTCATCAATGATTCAGTATCAGTTGAAGGCAATGAAATACCTTTCATGGTCATACAACACAATAATGGATGAATGATAAACCTTATTCAGATAAACCGTATTACATGGTAGGGTGTCAAACAGAATGGAATGCACAAACACGAAATGGAAGAGGCAAGAGGAGCCCAGGAGTGCGCGTAACAGGTAAAAAATGGTTGGAGTCCATACATGTTTTGGGAATTAAATGCCGGTTCAATGTTAGATAACAACACAACTCTTTAGACCCCATGTTCATTGATTATTATCTAATTAGTATTACAAATGAAAATACATTAAACCAGATATAAGTATAATATTAGTACTAAATTTATAATTTAATAAACTCTGGGAAGCATATATAGACAATGTGAATACCATACCTTCTCATACTCTATAGAAGTACCTTGGTCATTTAATGAAATCGATGGTCTGAATAAATAGGTTGCGATAACGACTGCCAAACAACACCTCTAGACCAATAACCTACAAGGTAAAAACGATAGAGTAAAATGCCCGAGATAAACTAACTCAATTTGGCATCATCAACCAATAGTTGATTCAGAGTACAAAGTTCTTGTGCAAACGACATAGATTTAAATCCATCATGTATCGACACTTAAACACACACGAGGGACGACAAATGAAATTAAAATAAGGTAATTCTAACGGGTATATCATGATTGTTTGATAACAGCCACTTCAAAATGATAAGTGCCCCAACAATCTGCATCATCAGCTGACTGGGCAGATTGCATTAGCCTAAACACACACAACTCATCTGCTACTTAAACCATCTGCGCCATCAACCGATTCGAGTCGAATACAAATTTGAAGGTCAAATAGCGAAAAATAACACTTACGCTATCATAAAAACGCTTTTCACTAAATGAAACTTAAAACAAACTATGAGGTAGACACACGAAGCCTATTAAGAAAAACAGATAAACCAAACGCTAACATTTTTTTTGTCATGATATCCATCTCATATTTGAAACAATCGCCACAGCTTAGTAAGCATTCTGACACAGATTCTCAACCAATACCGACCAATACGCAGGGAACTAAAATGTTTATTATTGAAAAAGTTGAATTAGCAAGCCGCGAAATATTAAAAACTAAACACGTTTATTATTGAAAACGCTAAATTCAGCAAGACTGGGAACATTAAAAACTAAACACGTGTATAAACGTGAACATAATATAAAGAGGTCATGAGAGGCAGCAATCAGTTGGCGTCAGTCTCGGATTCATCAGATACGAACTTTCTCTTTGGTGGAGGTTGCTTAACAGGGATAATGCTCATGACTTCCCCAGACTCATCATCAGTAACTTGTTTCCCTTTTCCCTTACGGTCAACAGCAGGTATCACGCCATCAGAAGAAAACGAGACATCAGATGATGTAGGTGCCTACAGTAACAAAATATATTAAGCGTATGGGTCGCAAGAAAAGATAAGTACACTTTGAAAAATAACAAACAGACCTTAGCGTGTACAGACCCCGCACCCGTGTTATGAGCTTCAACAGTACAAGGGAAGACATCACAAACAGAAAACACCTCCCCACCATTCACAATATTATATTCAGACAGCCGGACCTTAAAAATATGGGACCGACCACACAGGCCAAGGACTTCGGGAGGGAAAGAGGGATCATCCGGAGCAATTCGGTTGAAGAATTTCATGGCGGATGAATCAATCATACGTTCGGCAATCTTGTTAAGCAAGATGCAAGGGACTGTTCCAGTAGCATCTTTAATGTCACAGAATATCTTGTACCTGTAAACAAAACACAACAAACGTGTGAGATTTTCATAAAATAAAGGGAACAATTGAAAACAAAATTAGGCACTAACAGGACGAGGGGATTTGCTAGGTCCTTTTCACAGGTGGGGCATGTGTAGGCACCCTGAGTGGCCGCCACCTTGGTCTTGCATAACCTGCATCCAAAGTAAAACCATCCATGGTTGGTGGAAATAGATGAGATAGTACCAGCAAACGTGATCTTGTAGCCCTACACCAGACAGATGAAAGTCGTTATGCGAGATATAACAATGTTCGGGGGATAAGCCGACGGTTAATATGATAATAAAACATACCGGTTTCTTCTGAGACCAAGAACCACTCAACAGCTCGGATATAGTCATCCGATTAGCAAGCATTGCTTCCTCAACCGATTCCTTCAGACTTGCAAGAGGCATCGATAAATCGACTGTTGGAACTGTGTCTGCAAACATTTGGCCCAGTCTGGCAACATATTCATGTTCGGGGTTAACGTAAATCTGAGTGGCCCCAGTAGTTGAGTAATTGAACACATCTGAAAGGGATTCAACAGCGTTAGACACTTTGTTCCATAGAATGTGAAGGGCAATGCAACTACATCAGTAGTATAAAATGGCATAATAATATATCAAACGTACCCAAATACTGTCTGGCTTTCATGGATGTAAAGACAAAAATCAGTGGGGGTGCAGTACCAGTAATGTCATAGTCGGTAATAAAACTCTCAGTTACCTCAGACCAGAGAGTTATTCTGAAATTATCGCATCTAAAACAAGAAGCAAATTATTAGACGAGCATGGAAGAAAACGAGAACAACCAATACCAAGCAAATGTAGCTCATACATGTCGGATTTAAAACGCAGCTCGCGCTTAAGGAACCCCCCCCAGCAACGGGTTGAGCATTGTCAACACTGATCAAACACCCAACAACATCTAAAGGTGGAAACATTGTTAGTGCAATTGTCTGCAAGGACGATGGATAATGGGTAATACAAAATAGCAAAAGCAAACCTGTTAGAAATGTGTTGTCATTGACTCGCGACATAACAGTCTGTAGTGCAGGGAATTTGAATCCATGTACAGGAATGCTGGGTACAGGGGTATTGACTACCCGGACCGATGTAACCAGAGTGAACATTAGTTTTAAAGGCCAGTCAACGGGCCTAAACTCACCCGACACCTCCGCCACATTGTAACCGGTAATGATATAAACGGATCCAACCCTCAGGAGGGGTCGGAACCTACCAACCAGTGTGCGGCGCACTTGAGCCAACATGATGGATGACTGCGAAGGACAATGTACACGTGAGACAAGTCAATATCAATACATGCACACAAGCAGACAACACTAACCTCCTCGTCAGCAATAATCATGTCAAAGCTAAGCAAATCTTTACGGCGCGTGTTGACCGCATCCCATGCACGTGTGATCCTAACCCGGACAGGAGACGAGCCAGGGCCAACAGTCAACGTCTTCAAACCAACGGAATCCATGATAGTCAGGAGAAAAAAATGCAATGGATACCTCAGAAACAAAACACCTGGAAACAACAACCATTTAAAGGATTACGATAAGAAAAAATTGTAATTCCATCCAAAGACAAACCTGCAGCCCATAAACCCAAAAATTAAGCACTTATATGTAAATCGTATACCCGACTACTGCATAAACATAGATTAAGCGAATAGCAAGGGCACCCCAAAGAACAACACTAATATCTAATTTAAACACTTGTATGTCAGTAAACGACAAGCAATTGAATCTGTAAACAACAACATTTAAAAAAAACATCAGAAGTGTATTAGCAAACCTGAGAGCGAGTGTACATTGAAGATGAGCGAATGGTTTCTTTTATAGAGGGATTTAAGGTACGACGAACAGGCAGCCGTTTTAAAATATGGAGGCCCTTCAGCATAAATTCATTGGCGATTGAATATCACACACATACATCCGCACAAATTGCTTACAGAAAGAATGGAAGAGACTGAAACGATCCAGTTGGATGATGCGGCTCGACAAACTCTTGAAGGAAAGAGGAGCTACGATCCAGCGAAGAGCCCCAACGAAGATTAGGGATTTAATTCCCAAGATTCTACAACCGCAACGTTGAACAGACGGTCACATATGGACCCAACATTTGAGTACAAGGTGGCCCATTAAGGGTCCATTAATACAACCCGTATCCAGCATGTGTTTTTGGCCATCGAGCAAAGAAACAAGTCAACCTTAAAAAGAACTTTGACCTAGTCCTTGTACATGGTATTACTGGTTGCTAACAATAACATATAAATATCTATATTTTATTTTAGGGGATGATTGCTTATCGATTGTCAATGCAAGTACTAACATAGAGATGAAGAGGATTTATTGTTGTATCATCCGCATAAATTGCGCACCTACAAATCAAAATAAGCAACACACAAATTGCAGATCTACATTCAAAATAACTGCAGATAGGAAGATACATATCCACGGATACAAACAATAAACATTAGCTTAAGATATGGGTGAACATAAAATCCTTTTAAACCAGTGATTCTATTTTATGTTGTTTCTTTGGTTTGCCTTGCTTTTAATATGCATCACTAAACTTGCAATATTTGAAGGACGCAATGATTGGTATGGGCATTTTATGTTGACGGGCTGTGATCGGTTTCTTTTATTGATTGGATTTCTCGGTTTGTTCTTCTTTACGGTTCAATGATTTGTTGTGTACGCAATTTGGCCACAGATTATTGATTCCTCAGTTTGTTCTTTTCGTTATTAATTCCATACGTTGCTGGTATCCATTAGCATGCTCAATCCAGTATCTACCATAAATCTATAGCACACTACATGCCAAAATAAAATCGTTACGCTAAATCGAACGGCGTAATGCAAATAAAAAATAATAAGAGGCATCAAATAAAATCAAGATGTGAGAAACTAAGAGCTCATTATGACAACGAAACATTTGATATAAAAAATTACACCGGAAGTTTGTGCCAACAGATAGGCGCAACCGATTTTTTCATGTACCTTTGGTCGTACTTTGTTGAGTCGCTTGTAACAAATACTAACCTCTTTCCCTGAAGGAAACGGTATACGAGAATGGCGCAACCTATAATAAAACTTGTTCAATCATCAACCCAGCTCTGCGTAACCTATACCATATAGCCACGAACAAACTTTTTTTCTGGAGCATTCAAGAGTTTCTGGGACTCCTTCTATCAGTGCAGCAGGTGATGATAGAGTCGTGTGAAAGCATTTTATGACTTTCAGTAAACCCATTACACAATTCAGCAAAAAAGACACTAAGATTAGAACTCAATGTCCACCATCCTCCCCGTAACATCAATTCATGAACTAATATCATTAATCAAAACCTATACCTTCCTAATGGGGCTTTGAACTTGAAGAGTCCTGCAACAAAAACCTACCAGACAAGTTCAATAGAATTCTACTACATATGTATTTTTTTTAATCAAAAATGGACCAAAAATATTCTACTAATTGCATTAGTTAAGTCTATATGCTAAAGGCAATCATACACAAGACTGTACACATCGCTCACATGAAAGAAGAGTCTTTCTTTGTGCCAAACATGTATTCAAAGTAAAACTAAATTAAACAGTTTTCTTGCTTCAGAGATCCTATTTAGAGAGCAGATCAAAAACATGCTGAACAATTGCCTGGTGGAACAGATTTTATTCAGGCGATTAACCAAAAGGAAAACAGAAACTACAGGCGTGGTCCCAAAAAGTGCTAGTAAAACAAGAAAGTAAAGCCCGCCTAGCGTGGGCAGGTTATGCTAACGCCGAAACATAAGTCCCCCGGGTGGGGGAATGTTGCCGGAAAGTGTAATGGTTCTTACGGCTCCCAGTGGTAGATGAGGTAGGGGCACTGAGCAAAGACGCCTTTCAAGGGGGGCACATTGGTGACAGCACTACGGAGTCTCGCAGAATAACCGATATTTTTCCCAGCCATCTGAGGAGGAATGTGGAAGAGAGTTAGCAGACCAATCGGAACCAATACAACGACAAAGCACCAAAGTGTACATAAACAAACCTGTGCAAGGGCAGATGCTTCATGGGGGTACACAATCGTGTTGTTAGCTGAGAAAGCAGATGCATGTAGTATGTAACCACCAAGCAGGTGGAAGTCAAGCATTAGGTTGAAAACAAAAAACTTTCCTAAGAAGGCCATGATCCTAGAAGGTATTGTCACAGCATCTCTACCACTGTCGAGGAACAGTTCGAATACAGGGCAGCCGATCAGTTCCTCAGCTAGGTTGTCATATATAATGCAAGGGACGACACCGGAGGCATCCCGGATTACAATCTGGAGTTGAAACCTAGATTAAGAGAAAAAGAATGTGGTCAGAAACTGCAACTCAGGAATTAACCCATAACGCCATGTTAACAATTCCAAAACTTCCAAGTCCGTCACGCACTATACATCATCACTCTCATTCAAAGCAATTCGCAGTACACATACTCAAAAGGGTGGGGGGGGGGGAGGGGGGAGGTTTGGTGTCCACGGGTAACCATGTTTGGGCTAAAGAAGGGACACACTCGGGAAAAATGTTTTAGAGAGTTTGTATACAAGAAGACATAATTGGAACAGGGTTACGGTATTAGGAAGGCGGTGAATACAATCAGCAAAAACAGAACACGGTTGATTGGAAAGAGACATACCTAGCATGCGGGGTAGCGGTGGTGAGCCCACAAGTACGGCAGACAAAGGATTCCGCGACCGGATCAACACGAGACGTGCAGTCGTCGCAAACAAAAGTAATCCACCCATAGAGGGTGGAAATGGCATCAATTGAACCGGCAACACTAAGGCGGCCACGCTGAACAAAACAATAGAGTGAAAACATGGGAGGATAATAGAAACATGAGTAGGGATGAGATCCTACAAAGCGTTTGTTAGTCGGATCCTTCCTCAACACCTCTGCGGCTGGCACACACATTTTTGAGATTATAAACGGCGACCGGACAAGTGAGTCAAACTCCTTACAGCTTGGTAAGCGCGGACAGAAAAAAGAAACATAATTAATGGGAAGAGGTTGTAGGAAAAAAAAGGTTGTAAAAGCAGAAAATGCTTGTTAATGGACAGTATAAGCTGGCCAAAATCTTACCATAAAGAAATAGAAAGGTATGAGCTCAGGGAGCCACGGAGAGTACATGCAAATATCTCCTCCACAATTACAGGGGGGAGCCGGTCAAAAGGGGAACCAGGGGACTTCGAGGGGGAGCCAGGGGACATCGTACCACAGTGTGAAACTTAACCTGCAAGAGCGTCCCAAATTTTACTCAACAGCAGGTTGTCCTATAAGAAAATTGTAATCATTGAAAAGCTTAAGTGTCGGCAACAACCGAAATCCAATTTGCAGATCATGTATGCTAGAGCCAAAACGAGCAAAAGAGACCATCTGTGTGTTTAAATGTGCTCCAAATGAAAAAAAAGGACATATTGAAGCTAGCATGTATATCTTTCTTCTTCTTCAACACCAGATCATGCATATCTCAACCAAAAAGGCACAAAAAAAACCGATAACAAAAATGGGCCAAGCATGAAATTAAAGTTGACGATAACATACAGTCATATTAGAAATCTAATTCAAGAGCAAATTGTCCTATAAGCAAAGTGCAATCATGGAGCTAAACACGTCAAAACAGAATAAGCAACAGAAAATTTTCAAATCAAACGGCTAAACTCATATTTCAACGAACAGTAGAGCATACCGGTGGAACCACCATTACAGTTTTTTTTATGGCTTATCTGTAGAATCAACTTTAGGACTTCTAAATCGATATTGAACTAAGCATGAAAATTTGGAGAAACCCAATGAAAGAATTCATATCTTCAAACCAGAGTAGTGATGAAACCATTACAACATTCAAATGTGCCTCACATAGTTTATAGAATTGGCTCAATCACAAGACATTGTTGTATCTCAGTTTCTGTATAATAAACTTCAGAACATGAACTAAAATTTTGCAAAAACCCGTTAAAGCCGAAATGAGCAAAAGAGACCATCTGTGTGTTTAAATGTGCTCCAAATGAAAAAAAAGGACATATTGAAGCTAGCATGTATATCTTTCTTCTTCTTCAACACCAGATCATGCACATTTCAACCAAAAAGGCACAAAAAAAAACCGATAACAAAAATGGGCCAAGCACGAAATTAAAGTTGATGATAACATACAGCCATATTAGAAATCTAATTCAAGAGCAGATTGTCCTATAAGCAAAGTGCAATCATGGAGCTAAACACGTCAAAACAGAATAAGCAACAGAACATTTTCAAATCAAACGGCTAAACTCATATTTCAACAAACAGTAGAGCATACCGGTGGAACCACCATTACGGTTTTTTTATGATAAACAAAAGATAACATTGTTTTGATGATAATCCCTTATAGACCGATTATTATTGGGTCTATCAAACCACATACTTGTTTAAGTTTTTTCTGCATAACCAACCTCAGAACTTGCAGAAAGCCCATTGAAGTTATTTAAATCTATGAAACAAATAGTTCATTGAATTGGCTTATCTGTAGAATCAACTTTAGGACTTCTAAATCGATATTGAACTAAGCATGAAAATTTGGAGAAACCCAATGAAAGAATTCAAATCTTCAAACCAGAGTAGTGATGAAACCATTACAACATTCAAATGTGCCTCACATAGTGGCTCAATCACAAGACATTGTTGTATCTCAGTATCTGTATAATCAACTTCAGAACATGTACTAAAATTTTGCAGAAACCCGTTAATGGAATTCAAATCTTCAAACAAATCAGTGATTAAACAAGACATTAGTTCAATACAAAATTTAAACGTGTCCAGATACTTCATAAAATTGGCTCAATCACATCACAATGCTTGTATCTGTATAATCAAAATAAATATGAAAATTGGGAACCCAATGAAAGAATTCAAATCTTTGAACCAAAATAGTGATGAAACCAGACATTAACATTACAACATTGAAATGTGCCTCCTAAAGCTTATAGAATTGGGCTCAATCACACCATATTGTTGCATCGCAGTATAATAAACTTCAGAACATGAATCAATAGCAAACTAAGTATGAACATTTTGCAGAAACCCAATGAAAGGATTCTAATCTTCAAACAAACAAGTGATGAAACCAGGCATTGGTACATTACAAAATTTAAATGTGCCTATATAGTTCATCGAATTGGCTCAATCAAACTCAAACTTATAAACCACAATCAAAGTAGATACGAAAAACCTGCCGAACCCCAATCAAGGAATTAAAAACTTTCGATCCAAAACAGTCGGAGATGAACTAACAAATCAAAAGCAAAACAACAAAAATTGCAAAAACCATAGATGTACGGAATCAGAAGCCTAACCTGCAAGGAACCGTGCCCTAACCTGCAACAAAATGAATCTACATGGGTATGGAGCCGTGCCATATATAGGGCATGGAATTGAGGAACCGTGACCTTCCAATCTCTTCTCGCATTCATTGAGATGAGACGAAGACGAGCCGGAGTGCGGAGTGGAAGAGACGAGGATGAGCCGGACTCTGTGGGTATCACGCGACTCAGCCAGACCGGGTCGCGTCAGTTTGGAAGGGAGTACGCGCACAGAGAGGAAGCGCGTGCAGTGGGAGGAGATGTTATCTTTTGAGATAAGATAGATTAATGTTTTGTTTATGAAACATTAGTTTCCAAATTAAGAAATACTAGTGTAGTCATAGATTCCCAAATCTTTTTTATTTCTTTTTTATTTCCACATAATTTTCGTAGTTGGTCTTTTATGTTTGTTTGGTGTTTTTTGTCAACATAATATCTTTGACAATATCCAAAGAAGTTTTATTTTTAAAAAAACTGACACGTCAATAATACACAAATTTGTAATTATATAAAATATTTCAATTTTAAAAGACAATCGTTTCAAGGTTGGTTGTTCGGATTGTTATATTGAATCAACTGATCAAGAACAACGAAATCATTAAATACGCTGATTTCATCATACAATATAATATAAACAAAACTTTTATAAATATGTTTCAACACTAAAAGAATCAATATAAACAAAACTTTTATAGAAATGTTTCAACACAAAAAAAATCAATACTTTAATTACGTATTAATGGCTAGAAAAAGGGAAATCAAGAGACTACTTATTCTTCGTCACAAAAAAAAAGAGACTTAGTGGTTGTGCTGTATTCTATTATACAAAAAAAAAACTTTAATTATATAGGTAGTTTTGTGACCCCACTAACTGTTGGTTTTTGGGAGTTGAGAGAGAATATTTCTTTTTCCAAATGCACCCTTTTAGTAATTTAATATAATAATAAATCATTTAAATTGATTAAATCCTTAACCATGAGATTCCTGTTAATCTAATGGCTTGAATTAGTTTTCATTTTATATCTTTTGTTCATTTTGTATTGGATAATGAGCCTATATATATATATATATATATATATAGGGTAGCTATCCAGTAAAAACCATCTTTATTGTGCAAACTACGAACCAATCTAAGCCACAGGATGCGGTCAAAGTGACGTCAGCAGAGCGCGCGCGATGCTGACACGTGGCAGATTCGCGCGCGCCTCTGCCCGCGCGCATGAGCGTGTTGACCACGCGCGCGCACGGTGCTAATAGTTTGGCGCGCACAGTGCCAAACTATTAGCACTGTGCGCCCAAACTATTAGCACTATGCGCGCCACGTGTCAGCACTGTGCGCGCGCTCCAGCAGCGCGCGTCCACGTGTCAGCACCTAGTGAGTTCGTAGTTTGCACAATAAGCGGTGGTTTGTATTTGATACCAACCCTATATATATATATATATATATGTTTCTAGTCTTTGATTATGATGAAGATGATGAGATATATTATAATTTTAATGACATACAAGCTAATTTATTGTTAAAATTATTTTTATATCTTGATATTTCTTGTTTTGATTCAGGAAAATATCATGGTCGATGTTGATGTGAATACTTGAACTTTAATGATTGGAAATGAGAAGAGAGGAGACTTGATTAATTATGTATGGATAATTAGATTTGATTTTGGTTTATTAGTCATCAGAATAAAAAATTTGGAAGTGATTAGTTTTGGTTTGATGTTACTTGTTTTACTTGTCCGAGATGATGAGACTGTGTGTTTCGTATAAACATATGAAACTTTTACGCATCATATATACATGATTTGTCAATATAAATTGAGTAGTGAAATAAAATTATGGTGTCCTAGAATGAAAAAAAAATACAACTCTTATATTAGGCGGGTAAGGTAATACCCGACCCGGTCGGGCCACAAGCGGACTGGGCAACAAATGGCCCACATGTATGAAAATCGGGTCAAGTACGGGTATCACAAAACCCGGCCCAGACCCGGCCTATTGCCATCCCTATACAAGTTGATATTAAATATTTAGAGCCTTGTTTGAATAGGGTCTTTAAACCACTGCTTAAATAGCTTAAGGATAGAGCCGACCTTGACATATATCATTATATTAATAAAGCCCATTCCATGATCTATCTACCATATTGACTAGGGGTGGGCATCGGCCGGTACCCGCCCAAAAACCCATACCCATTACCCAAACCGTGATTCCCGGTTACCTAAAACCCGTATCCGTCCCCATCACCGGTTGCCAAATGGAAAGCTGATACCCGTCCATCCTTACTACCGGGCGGAGACGGTTATAACCGGCCAACCAGGCCCAATGGGCTTTCTGTTAGGCCTTCAAAAATATAACCCAACATACAACATTTTACAAACATATTTTACGAACTTCCAGCTTATTTTCACAAACTTACAACTTAATCTTAGCTTGTTTTTGAACCAGAAATAATATTACATTTTTATTTTTATCACATTGTACGTTTTAAAACTAGACATCAAGATCCGATTTATCAAATTAATATATAAAAACTTTGTCCAAACAACATAGTCAATGTCTTTGGGTTGATTTTCTTTAGAACATATGCTTATCTTCTTAAAACTAGACATCAAGTTTGTAATAGGTTCGGGAGCCTATAACTCTATCGATGAGTCGGAAACGAGCTATTCAAGTTTCCCAATCAGCTAGGGATATTTGGAATCATGCGGCTCTTCAGTCACTTTCGGGTGTCAAGGAGAATAGTGCTTAATTATTTTCTCTTTGCTTTGTTTGTGTTTTTTGTTTTTTTGGGACTACTCTTTCATTGGTTTTAAAGACCTGTGATTTTAAGCTCCATTTTCGGAAGCTTCTATGTAATCGTGATTCTGGTCTTTCGACATTTATATGCTTCCCTTCTTGGAAAGTTTCTCCTATTAATAAAAATCTGCGTTGATCAAAAAAAAAGTTTGTGATAGGTTGTGTTCGTTTCTCAGAACGTGTGGGCTTAAGCTCATACATCCGGTCGGCCGGTTTTTGACCGGTTTTCTGGTATAAAAACCGTCCCCATCGAAAAGGTGACCGGTTTGGGATTTTAACACCCGTGTCCGTCACCGTGATCGCCGGTTACGGTGATTCCGGTGATGGTGACGGTCGGTTTTCGGTGATGGACGGATATTTGCACAGCCCTAATATTGACCTGACCCAATCACTTGATGAGATAAAACTATGCTATACTTTTTTGGTGGGGCTAAATAATTGAAATACTAAGAATAATGTATAGTTTTTATTTGTAAAGGACAATTTTAGAATTTTTAAAAACATTTAGGTCACGTGATATCTATATAGAACAGTTAAACTAATTCCGTTTGGACTTCTGACGAAAACATGTAAAATTTGAGGTATGAGTATTATTTCGAGTATGTAAGTGACGATAAAAATGACTAGTGGGTGAGTTTTTGAGACAAAATATCATAAACGAATAGATTATTGGGTTTTTTTTTACCTAAAGCCAGAAGTTTAAAAATGCCGGGAAGGAAGATCCACGTGTCCTAAATACCAAATAAAATACCCATTACGTAAAATCCACGTGTCCTGGAATTTAATGTTTAAACTCCAGTGATTATTAATAATCACATTTCCTAATAATGACACCATATATAGTATAGTTATAAATTCTAGTAACAAATAATTAATTTATTAATACTCTGTTACGTCTAATTTTCTCTTTCTCTAACACACATTCGGATTTGCCTCTCTCTAGAAAGCTCAGAACCGCAGCTGTCGAGAGCCACCGCCGGAGCCGACGCCGACCGTCTCCGTTCAACGGAAAAAACTATCACTCGTACGATTCGCAGCTCCTCCATTGACATTCACTGGCTTCATTCCGACCATTCACCTTCTCTGCATTTCTTCAACGGTCCCGTAGCCGTAAGCCAAATGATCATCCGATCCTCATTCCGCAATTGCCTTCTGTCGATTCGTCTTTTTCACTCGACTGGATATTGTTTTCAATTCTATCGTGCATTTTTTTTTTGCGATTTCATGTATGCGATCTCTTGGTTCTGAATTCCCAGCATTGTTGTGGTTGGGGTTGGGGTTGGGTGGCGAGATTTGAACTATTGAAATTCTTGAGTTGGTTTTTTTTTATGTTCCCAAGTGAATGGTGATTTTCTGAAGGAATGTAATTCCAACTTCATTTGGTATTTTATTCAGCTTTGTTTGTAATTGGCTGTGGTTTTGATGAATCTCAAGCATTCAATGAGCTTATTTATTAGGATTTATTAACTTTTCCTTTTAGATAAGGTATTCAGTTCAGTAGTGATTATAGAGTTGTGTTTCTTTCATGTATATTAACTGGAATTTTTCATTGATCTTAAGATTGTAGATGTCAGGTGCTTTATTAGCAGAAGATTGTGATTGGTAGCTAGACTTTGCCACAAAGATGGAAGGGTACGTCTCCATTTATATTTTTACTGCATTTTAGTGCCAGGATTTCATTTGCTTTGAACTGGTGTTCATGGATTTAGGGAAAGTTTTATTGAGATTCTTCAACGATACCGGCGAGACAGACATGTACTTCTTGATTTTATAATTTCTGGTAGTCTAATAAAGAAAGTGGTGATGCCTCCTGGCGCTCTTTCGCTTGATGACATCGACCTAGACCAAGTCAGTGTTGATTATGTCCTCAATTGTGCTAAAACAGGTTGCTGAACATTCTTCTCTTATTTGCTCATGGTACCAGTTTTTGTTAGGATTCCTTTTAATTTTTGTTTGTTGGTGTAGGTGGAGTGGTTGATATACCAGAAGCCATTAGAGACTTTCATGCTCACACTGGATTACCTTTCATGGTATGCTACACAGTCACGTGTTTTATAGTTTATACGCATCTGATCTGTTTTGAGAATTAATAGAAAATATAGCAGGTTTGAATATACGTTCTGAGCTGAATGTTGTATTCTGAGAACATAACAACCTTACTTAAGATTAACTAAGTTTCAAATATAAAGAAGCTGGTAAAGAAAACGTGCTTTTAATCATGGGCCATTCACATGCTGTTGTCTTGTGTATCTGCTTTATTTTTTGCATTTGGTCAACTTTCGAGCTTTGGTTTCTTTTCTTTTTCCAGAACAAGGCTGGTTCTGCCAATCAATTTTATCTGGTTACAAATCCAGAAGTTTCAGGTTTGCCACCCAGAAGGCCACCTCCTAATTCTGCTGCTGCATCAAGCATGTCAAAATCAGACCAGTTTAACATACCAAAACCTGAGTCACGTAGCACAGGAAAATTAGACTCTTCTAACTCCGCACATGCTCACTCGATGAGTGTGGATGACATTGAAGACTTTGAGGATGATGATGATGATGATGTTGAGGAGGTTAAAAATATTAGAGCTCCGAGACAAAATTTAAATGAAGTTGCTGATCATGTATTAGGATTGCCTTCTTTCACAACAGGTAATGATTTTACAATTATGACCTGTTACACACTAAGATTTGTATTTCTCCCAATGTGAATCACATAAAAGGGATGAGGAAGGATTAGTCCATTTGCATGAAAATGTGGAAGGTATGTTTGTATGACTTATGTTTGAAAGTCTTAATATGGACTATCAGAAGGTGTTTGTTGTTTTGTCAGTATGTCGTTATATCTTTTTTCCTTGCGTATGTCATACTCTAGATGGGTCTATACAGATGTGGCGGTAATCAGGATCTATAAAGCTCATCTGTGCAAGCAAATAGTCGCAGTTGACACACTAATAGAAACATGTAAGGAAATGGAGGAAGTAATGAAAATCATATTGGAGCATATGACATTGTTTTGGACACCCACAATGTTGTTGATTGACCAACATATCAACATAGTACATTTTCCTTTGACAAATATTGTCCCAGCTGTTTAATACATGTTGACCATGTCATGCATGTATCTACATATGCAATTATATAGAAAACCATCTTTATATCTGTGGTTTGTTACCTAGGCTATTCAGTGACAAGTTTTGAGGGTGCAATGGTAGGATGCTTTGCACACTGATCTTCACGTGAGACATGAAACCATGCTGCATTATGGTGGTTGTCATTAAAGGATTTTTAATCTTCAGGTATTACCGACGATGATCTCCGTGAAACTGCATATGAAGTCCTATTGGCATGTGCTGGGGCATCAGGGTATGGTTCCATTAGCTGGTTTGGCTTTCAGATAAGTTCTTGTTCGTAGTCAAGTTATATATCCTCTGTTTACTTTAATTGAATAGGGGACTCATTATACCACCAAAGGAGAAAAAGAAAAGGTCCAGATTGAAATTGAAGCTTGTGCGTCATAGAAGTGATAGTACTTCAGCACAATCTAAGCGTCCTGCTGGCTTGCTTGGTTTGCTGGAGACCATGCGCGCCCAGATGGAGGTATTTAGTTGCCTATTATTCTTCTCAGACAATTTATATGTGATCGTTATGTCATATATTATCCTGTTACTTGTATTTTGTTGTTTGTACAAACATTTACTGAAAAGGAAAGTCTGTTGAAAAAATTCCTTTGTCAACTTCAGAAAGGGACTCACTCTTAAAAGGGGAGCTATTTCCCCAAATGTAGTTTTTTGGGTTAATTACCTTTTGTACCCCTTTTGAATTAGTAACACACCTTCAGTACCCCAAAGTTTTATAACATTCAATAAGAGTCCTTACGTTTTGGTAACACACCTTTAGTAACCCTTATGAATTGGTCACAGATCATCAAATTGGCGTAAACTTGACCAAATTTGATCCAGTGCGTTACCAATACAACATAAGGGGTACTAAAGGTAATTAAGCCTAGTTTTTTTTTTCAATGTGGAAAGCCCAAAACTTCCACAAACTCCTTATGTACATAGTCATTTCCCGTGTAATAAACAAAGCCCAAAAGAACAAATGAACTGCCTAAATTTGTAGCACGTCAGCTGTTAGCCACCCCCTTCAATAGTACACGATTGTTTAATACCTTGTATCCGTCTGTTGAAGTGGCATTTTTATGTAAGCTATGATGGATTTTCTTTCGCAAGAAGAATTTCTTAATCCATGTCATGTCCTTGTATAGTTGTTAGATAGTCAATCTCTATGCAGTCAAATAATGTCATGATTTTTTCAAATTGCGAGTGATCTGATGCCTCAGTTCCTGTTTTCACATGCATTTACAGATTACTGAGGCAATGAATATTAGAACAAGGCAGGGGTTGGTCAATGCTCTTGCAGGACACGTAGGAAAGAAAATGGATACCTTACTGATACCTCTGGAATTGTTATGTTTTATTTCACAAGCAGACTTTTCCGACAAGAAGGCATATATACGGTGGCAAAAGAGGCAGGTAAGCTTCGTCCCATTACACTGGTACATTATGGCTACAACACTTTTTGGTAAAATTACACTGGTTCAGATATATACTTAAATACCATGATAATCATATTTAATACCGTATCAGTACAGTTGAACATGCTGGAGGAGGGGCTTATTAATTATCCCGCTGTTGCACTGGAGCAATCTGGGGACAATGCATGTGAGTTGAGGATTCTTTTGTCAAAGATTGAGGAATCTGAGGTCTGTGTTTAATCAAGTAAAAAGATTTACCATGCTTTCCATAATTCACTTCAGGTATCCATCATGCAAATTCTGTGCTCAAATACTTATTATCTTAACCTCTTCTTTTTATTTCCTATTTGTTGGATTGTCTTTGTTTTGATTAGTTTCTTGTTGCATTTTTCATTGAGATAACCAAACAAAATATAATTTAGGGATGACGACAGAAATATACCGCGTAGTTTAAATTGTTTGTAGGTTGGTACTGTTATCTTTATTTTGTAGCATGTTGTTACCCTGTACTTCCCTTTAGTTGCACCGTCTATAACGGAGTTAAAGTCTGATGGAAAAAGACCCCATAAAAGTATTGGTGGTCTTAAGGAAGAAGGTTAGTTTCTCCAAGTAAAAAAATACAGAATAACAGTTTCGAGGAAGAAGTGTAGGATATTGTTGCCCTGTACTTTTTTTTCCGTTTGTTTTAACAGATTTTAACTAACAATGCAGCTAAAAAAAAGTACATGGTAGCAACCTGTAAGTAATTTAAAGTAACAAGGGATAATACTGAGAACTAACTATCATCAACTTGTACCGTTCAAAAACTGACTGTTGACTTATTAGTCAATCAATTTGACACTGTAGACTTAAGGTAATTACGCAAACTAACATTTTCCGTTAGAAATGACAGATGACGTTAGGAAAAACTCAAAAAATTAACAAGTCTGCAGTTAGTTTTTGAGTTCAATAGTCATATGACAGTTAGTTCTTAGAGTTTTTCCTAACGTTTTCTGTCATTTCTAACGGAAAATGTTAGTTTGCGTAATTACCTTAAGTCTACAGTGTCAAATTGATCGACTAATAAGTCTACAGTCAGTTTTTGAAAGGTAGGAGTTGATGATAGTTAGTTCTCGGAGTTTTTCCAAGTAACAACCTGGGTTGGGCCTCTCTCTCTCTCTCCCTGTTTAGCCCTTGCAGGGCCGGCCTCTCTCTGATACTTCAATCTTTTAAAAAGTTCTTTGAGAATAAAAATATGTGCGGTGTTCCCTTGCTTATATAACATGCGTGGTCTTGAGGCCAAATGCTTTGATACACCTAATTTAGTTGATAACATAGATAAGAAAAAAAAGAACAGATCAATTCTGAAAGCAAACCAACAAAGACTTGCAAGTTCCTGAATACTGTCAAACCCTCACCCCTTAGACCCCAAACCTTCGTAATATTTAGAACCTTAAAACTATAGGACGGGTTAAATATTTATTTCTCTCGTGGACAGTCAATATTTTTCAGGTAAGCCCCTTGTCTGATTTTTTATTATTATTTATCCCCTCTCTAAACTGATTATCCTGTTAATGACCGCCACATTGGAAATTTTACTCAGTTGGGAGCCAGTGTCAAGTAAACAAAAGAAATACAAAGAATCATGCCAAACAATCTCATTTTAGATGACTTTTTATTCAATGGCTAAAATAATAAAAACAAGACTAGTGATTTATGTAAAAAAAAATTGACAGTCTGAAGGAGGCAAAACATTTAGAACCTGTTTGAAGCTGTCATTTTTTGCTTGAAGATCAGCAATGCAATTAACTTTTTATTCAGGCAGATTTCCTTCCTTATTTCTTCTGTTTTCTTAAAAAAATTCTGATATGTCCATTGTAATTGTGAAGATTTATTCACCCAAGACACTGATCTGCTAGTCAACTTATGCTATCTTGGTAGCATTTTTAAGAATAAATGATTTCTGTTTTGAAATTCTTCTACTGCTAATTTATTAATGTTTATATAATGGTTTGTAATTACTGATATATTTGTTAATTGACTTATGATTTGGTATTGTCATTTCAGTTTGTTTATATTTTATTTGTATCTGCTCCTTATTGTATTGTTTTGTCTTTCTTTCTTGCTTTCTGTTTGCAGTCTCTTCCACCTTCCACGGGCGAACTTCAGCGTACAGAATGCTTGAGAAAACTAAGAGAAATTGCCATTCCACTTGCGGAAAGGCCAGCCCAGGGTGACTTAACTGTAGTGTGCCACTGGGCAGATGGCTATCATCTAAATGTTAGACTATATGAGAAATTGCTTTTCAGCGTCTTTGATATTCTAGATGAGGGAAACTTGATAGAGGTTGGTATCTTTATATCAAGGCTCGTTACAATATAATCTAAACGACTTTGAATTCCCTTTATATTTTGCATTAGTTTGTGCTTGAGTAGTTGGGTTAAAGTTTATGGAGTCCTGTTTAGATAATTTGAATATGTTGACAGTGTTTACTATTCTTACTCCAAAATTTCTGTGTTAGTATATTTTAGAATTTTGTTAAGTTGGTGAAATTTTGTATGCCGAACTCAGTAGAGCCAAATCGTGATCAAGCCAAGTTGCTTTGTGGAACAAAAAAGATACATTCACTGTAGCTTCATATTTGTAATTTTCGAACACCAATCTTCATTGTCAGGAAATAGAAGAAGTTCTTGACCTATTCAAGTCAACTTGGCGAGTTTTAGGCATTACACAAACTATCCATCACATCTGCTACGCATGGGTATTATTTAACCAGGTAAGATAGCAAAAAGGCTTTTCCTTTTTTTCTAATGCACAGCCATATGCAGTTATTAAACCTACTGAGGCCTCCACCCATGAGCCTAGAGCTTTTTTTTTGGGTTGGAGCGGGGTGCCCCTGCGTGCAGCACATGCTAGGCCCGCACGTGGAGGGAATGTTGTCCCACATTGGAAGAATGTGGATTGAGTGATCACTTGATAAATATATTGAGGTCTCCACTCCTGAGTTTGAACTTTTTGGTTGGATTGGGCATCAGGTGGAGGCATCAACATGTTTATCAAGTGACCAATGCATCCATACACTTCCGATGTGGGACACACATCTAATCCAAAAGCAAGCTGATAGGTGGAGGCATCAATATGTTTATCAAGTGGCCAATGCATCCACACACTTTCAATGTGGGACACACTTTAACATTGGGTATCCAGGAACCTCTGTGTCTCTTGCATCTCTTCCAATGCTTAGTTCTAAGTTATGTATATTGTGGTTCTTGTTGTCATATTCATTGTTATAACAATTTATTATCATTATTGCTTTTGTCATGACAGTATGTCTCTACTAGCGAGGAAGAACTATTGCAACACGTGATTGAACAGCTGAAGAAAGCACCATTGATGGAGCAACTTGGTCCACAAGAGAGGTTATACCTAAATAGTATACACTCAAAAGTTGGAGGCCAAGAGGGATATCGAGAAATTTCATTCTTACAAACCTTCTTACTACCCATCCACGAATGGGCCGATAATCAGCTTGTGGACTACCATCTGCATTTTGCTGAGGTTTGATAACCGTTTAAAGCAATACATCCGGATATAATGTTTTCACTAGTAAAAATGTCATATTCTGATATATTGGTTGGCTCATATCCTATATTTGGTTACATCCTTTTGTTGACCAGCAATTTAAAAAAAATTGTCAGCCACTCTATACTTGCGAATTATGACGAAACTTGGTATGGTACAAAAATTAATTTATGATACACATAATTTACTGCACATTTGAAGGGCAAGCACATTCTAGCAGTCCTTATAAGCCGTCAGTTAATTATTCATTAATATATAAATTAAAACGCACTGAATAATAAATTTGAAAAATAAAGAACTCGTCATTTGAGTATTTTTTTTAAATGTATTAGATAAGTCTTATTTTAAAATATGTTTCAGTATAATAGTATTATTTTTCTCTTTGCCCGCTCTTCTTTACAAATCATTTTACTACATTATTTTCCAACTGTATTTTCTACATCATTTTAGGGGTTATTTTCCAAAACTTACTATTATGTATTGTTTACGTGCGAAAAACTACCTTTTGTATTGTCACGCTTTTCAACTACCCTATCTTTTGACCACGGTTGTCTATTAGTTTTTTCAACGAAATTACTACCATTATGTATTGTCTACGTGCGGAAACTACCCTTATGTATTGTCCACGTCCCAAATTTTCCTTCCATTTTCACGGAATATTCCAAAATTTGGCAATAAACGACCGTGGTCAAAAGATAGGATAGTTTAGAAGCATGGACAATACAGAAGGTAATTTTCCGCATGTGAACAATACATAAGAGTAACTTTCTGCAATTAACCCTTATTTTAGTGTAGTCATTTGACTTGACATTCAACAATGCTCCGTTTTTTATGTGCTAATATATATTTCCTGCCTGCAATTCTTGTTATGATCAGACTATTTGTCTTCCTTGCCAACTACATTTTGAGGACTTGACGTTTGTATATAATGCGAATGCTGTATATCTTTTTTTTTTATCAGCAATGCAAAACTAAATCTAAAGAAATTGTATGATTTTGGAATGTTTTCCTCTATGGAAAGCTGGTTCCTCATAAGGCTTGCTTTCTGTTATTGTTACTTAGTTCAGTATCTGAAACGTTCTCATTTGTCTTCCAGGGATCACGGGTGGAGAGTGTTGTAGCTATAGCAGTGGTTGCTCGGAAGCTTCTTATGGAAGAAAATGGAGCTGTGAGTATATCTATTTTATAATACCTGAATTGAAGTCTGAATATCACTGCAGAGAGGCCCTTGTCTGATTTTTGACAGTTTTGGTTGTGATGAAATATTCATGGAAAGTTTTTTTTTAAAGTTATATATTCTAGATTATTTTTTGATATCATTCAGTCTATAATGAAAGTTTCTCAGACTAACTTATTGCTTCAAATATTTCATGTTGCCTACAGGCAATGCAATCTACAGCTAGCATGGAACGTGAACAGATAGAATCATATATATCATCATCTACTAGGAATGCATATACAAGGGTAAGTGTTATGGTGGGTGGGGTGTTTGGCATATACCCCTACCAAATTTAATTAATAGATTAGAAATACCAAAATACGAGGGGACGTGATGAGCCTTACCCCGGACAGAAAAAGTATACCTAAATAACAACACTAAATGGATGCAACAATAATTTATCCTTTTCTAAAGAAACTGTGATCAGATTTATCTAGAGTTATTAGGACGTAGTTGTGCTCGAAGAATAGAAGTTGCATAAATTATCATATCAGAAAAAAGCAGGCCCTAGCCAGCCAACCAACCAATCACTTTTCCACCGTATTTCCTTCGCAAAATATATACATGTAAAATCATTCATTTTGCTTTTCCCTGGTAGTGTTTTGGAAGGTACATTGATAACGTCCTGTGTCTATTAGACACTTCATTATAGTTAATGGGATTTGTTTCTATTGCAAACCATATCTCCTAACTTGGTCCCACTATAGTGATCATTTCTTACCCATGCTATGGTGTTCTATACTCCCTGTTAAAATTGACTTCTACTTTCTTAAATTGGATGTTCCAAAATAAATTCCACTTTTCTTTTGAGCAAGTGTTTTATACATGGGTTACCAATAATATCCTTGTATGCGATAATTATCACCGGCTTGAGTCTCTTAGCAAGTGGGAGTGCATGAGACCCTATTAGGAAGTAGAGCAGTAACTCCACAGATCTTTAATTTTTGCCAGAAATCAAACATGGCACTAGCTTGGCTCTGTAAATCTGTAGAGCTGCTAGCACATTGAGAGTACTTCTACATTATGTTAGTATCGGGTGAAAGCCTCTTGCATGGAGCCACACATTGTTTTAAATGTGTGTGCAAGTACACCCCAACTAGAATTATGTGAATAGAAAGTAATGGTTGTTTGTGCAATGTTGGATTATAGTAAAGCACATTTGTTTTCCTTACATTCTCTTTTCTTTGTAAGATATTATAGGCTGTAGAGAGGTCAGGGGCTACTGATGAACATCCATTGGGATATCTTGCTCAAGAAACCATTAATCTTCTTAGAAAAGATGCAACCATTTTCATGCCAGCTTTATCTCGGAGGCATCCACAAGCAATTGTTGTCTCAGCATCAATTCTTCATAAGCTATATGGGATTAAATTGGTAAGCTTGTATGGGATTTATTTGAACAGTTGACTTGTGCTTCATCTGTACAACCTAAAGTTTATTATGTGTAAATTAAGAGAAGTGTAATTTGATCCTAAAATATAAGTTCTTTGTATGGGGAATTACAGGAGTTGTCTAAAACAACATAAGAAAGATGCCTATGTCAGGGCTTCATCTAAGTAGCAAATTAAACCATTCTAACTGAGGCATACATCAATCAATCCCATAAACTATGGGATTCTAATTATCTCAACACTATAACAAATGGATTTAACTAAACTTATATTTGTAGGAACCGTTTCTTGATGATGCTGAATATCTGACTGAGGATGTCGAAGCTGTTCTTCCTGTAGCTGATAGCCTAGAACAGTATATAATGTCTCTAATCGAGGATGTCACAGCTGATGTCCATGACAACGAACTAATTCCATACCAGGTGAAGTAGATAGAGTTGATAACCTGAAGTTTTTAGATATTCCTTTTTCTTTCTTTTATTTTGTCAAGTCAATTTACTGCAAAGCTGATAAAGGAGTAGATATTATAGTGTACTGCTTCCTGATTACAATCAAATTATAATCTATATATATTGGCCTGCAATTATGGAACCAAGCTGCAGTGAAAAGGTGACTGTCTGTCATGTCTTACAGTCTGTCCTTACTTATCGTGATTTTGTCATTTTATTAACTTTCTTAGATATCGTTCAGATTGAATCGACATCTGAAACACTGGTGATGCGTTGGCTCAATTCACAGCTAGGGCGAATTTTAGGATGGATTGAACGCGCTATTCAACTGGAGGTGCATTCTAAACTTGTTTTGTCCACCCAAACAATGGATTTAGAAAACAAAAAATCTTATTTGACATGTAGAAATGGAGCATGTTCTTAGTCTTCCTTCAGCGATTGATGTGCCTCTGTTTGTCTATTTGGCTCTCTTTCATTCACTATATTGTATCATGCTAACCTACATTTAAGTTATGTATATCATTTTAGTTGTTGCTTTCTGCTTGGCCTATTTTTGCTTCATCTCCCCTGAGATTGAGATCTTAATTTGATAAACAAAAGTGTACATGCAAATCCTTTACAGAAATGGGAACCAATATCATCTCAACTACAACACGGGAGTTCAATTGTTGAAGTTTATAGAATCGTGGAGGAGGTAAGAATGTGTGTATTTTCTTTGGTATTCCTTCATCTAGACTTTCAAGACCAAGTAGGTAATATTACAAACTAAACTAAACTACGAATAATAAATACTTTTAACTGGAAATAAACTAAACTCGAACACATCAAAATAATGTTTATGAAGATTTAGTTATACCTTTGCTTTTCAGATATGTTTTAACTAAGATGTAAGGTTGGACAATAAATTATTTACATTTGGTTTCCTCTATAATCAAATAATTCTCACCTGACTATAACTGAATCGTTCAATGTTTAGTATTTTGCTTTTGAATTAAATATTGTAGGGATATACACAAGCCATGGTAAGCTAGCCCATTGCATGTTTAAGGGTCGGTACATGATACCGTATTATGTGAACCCAGACTTGAACTTAGCTTTGAAAGAAGAGTGCGCAAATAAGTGTTTAGCTCATTAGCCTAACAAATTAAGCCTACACAATTCTACTTCAGTGCACATATACCAACTGATTGAGTGGCGTGATCCGTGAGGCATAGTGCTGAAATAAATTCAATAGCTAGCTAGTATCCAGAACCGATAATATGAGTGCAATTCATAAATGGAGGTTTTGTAGTTCAGCTCCCTTGTGCTAAAACTACAATTTTCCGTAGTTATTTATAGAATTTATGTACGGTTTCACCATTATAATTTATTTTGTGTAGATGCTGATAAAATATTTTCAATGTATGACTATATTATTTTGATTTCAGACTGTTGAACAATTTTTTGCTCTTAAAGTTCCAATGAGGCCTACAGAATTGAGCAGCATATTTGCTGGCATTGACAACGCATTTCAAGTGTTTGTGAGCAACATGACTGAGAAGTTGGGTATGCGCTACTTGTACTTTCATACTTATGGATCAATCTCATTTCCTAAAGAAATTAGACATTCGTTTTGAATAGCAAGTACTCTTCGCATTTATGAGAAAGGTGTTCCACTTTTCCACCATACCCCCATATCCTACTTGTTAAAATATTTATGTCGTAATAACTAGCCCATTAAAAGAAATTCTTGGTAATCCATACATAATTCACTTCATTAAAAGGAAAGTGGACACTTAGTTTGTAATATCCATTATAGAGAAGTAGGACACTTATTCTTGAACGGAGGGAATATCACTTAGTTCAAAATCATTACTTGCTACCAACCAAGATAGCCTCAAGCATAGTAGATAAGAGAATGGAAGAAAGTAGCAGGAAGCCTCAAGAAACTAGATCTCACAACAGAGTTGCATTGAATTACCATGCTATGGTAACTTTCTTAGAAAATAGAATTTAAGGCCCTTACACACTGTCCTCCGGATTCTCCTCAATCAACACTTTTGCTTCCCATGGGAACTGTAACAAAATGTGGTTTCCTTCGATGTATGCTACACTTTGTAGAGTTCTGATCCATTTTCGTTCCCTTTTCTCTTGAACATTTCTCACCCTAGGTGGATACTAGTTAGAAGCATGGTTTTAGACATTTGGAAGTGTTGGGAACAGTTTCCAAATATGAGATTTAAGTGTTAAGTTGTCCACGCAGTCAGCAAGGATGATTTAATTCCACCAATGCCTGCTTTGACACGGTACAGCAAGGCAGCTGGAATAACGGGTTTCATAAGGAAGGAACTATTTGACCCTAGGATGCCTGATGAGAAGAGGTCCAATGCAATTAATGTGCTGACAACACCAACTCTTTGTGTTCAACTAAATACTCTCTATGTGAGTTGAAGCTTCACCTTCTCTTTGATCATAATTATATTTCCATGCTTTTAGAAATGGTTTGACTTGATTGATTTTTCAACCATAACTGGAATAGTCGCATCAGGTCCATAATTGAAATTAAGTAGCCCCACAGATGTTTGACAGTTTGCTGCAGAGACATTATTATTTGGGGGTTAATTGCTAAAAACTACAACATGTTTTGTCTACTTACTAAAAACTACACTGAGTTTAAAACTAGACAAAAACATACAATAATTATTGTCCACAATATTTTGTTCTTTATTTTAATAGAAGACCGTGGACAATACTTATTGTATGTTTTTGTCCACTTTAAAACTCAGTGTAGTTTTTAAGTATTGGGCTCATATATTTCGTCCACAATACTTTTCAAGGCTATATGTTTTGACCACAATACTTTTCAATGCTATATGTTTTGACCACAATACTATTCAACGCTATATGTATTGTCCACTTATTCTATAGGGGTTAACGGAACTGTTCATTATTTTAACATAAGAGAGTGGACAATACTCATTGTATGTTTTTGTCCACTTTTAAAATCAGTGTAGTTTTTAGCAATTAACCCATTTTTTTTGGGTTTCCCAGCCATTCATCTGTTTGCAATATTCTAGATTTCACACTTGTGCACTGTATGTTTTGTTTTTCAAATGCTCAAGAAAGCAGATGAAGAAGTATTAATTTTCTTAGAAGAAAACTACACTACACCCATTTATCGTTGAAATCTGGATAACCTCCATAAATATTTGAAAACCCATGGTATAAGAGCTTAAGAAAAAAAAGGAAGAAGACACTAAAAGCTGGAATTCAGACCCTAACTAATAAAGTTGCTCAAGTCCTACTCTGTAATACCAACATAAGTTGGGATCAAGTGGTTAAGAGCCTGCTTCTACATAAGCGAGGTAACGACTTTGAATATTGGTACACAGGAAAGATGCCTATATTAGCTGATAAAAAAAGTTTGTAGTCTTAATGTTTGCTATGTAATACGAGACAGGGAAAGTAGTAATAACAAGAGGTTGTCCAAGCCAAGTGCTTCAGGCTAACAATTACTATAAAATGCTGCATGAAGGCTGAAGTTTAATATAAATTGATTTCTGATGAGTTTCAAAATATCAGAATATTATTGATGTTCTTAATGACTAATACATAATGGGATCTCCCTTCATATAAGGGAGAAGCCTCACAATATAGGAAATATCTAACATAACTAATGCATATAGAAATAGGAAAATGCGTAACTTCTAACAATTTCCAATGTCTTGGATATGTCCCACAAGATTTGGGTGGTTGTCCAATTACCACAATTAGTATACATCAATTGCATCATTTTTTTTATAAACAGTCACGCTACTTTGTGGCAATTAAACTAACCTGTTTCGTGCACTGAAGCTTATTTTGCCAGCTATTTGACATGTAATGTCCTCATACAAGTTCTTTTTTGTGTGTGTTATCAACAGTATGCATTTAGTCAGCTAAATAAGTTGGAAGAAAGCATTTTGGAAAGATGGGGGGAAAAAAAGCCACGCAAGTCGTTCCTCAGTATGTACTGAGCTTGTTATATTCATTCTATTTGCACGTTTGATACTGTATTTCATTTATAAATAACTTGTCCAACCAAAATAGCATGTGCAATGGAATAATTTCCTTGTGTTCTAAGCTAGACTCAACAAATAAAGTCACTTTTCTGGTGCCTGGTATGCATACTGGTTCTGACAACTTAGTTCTTCATTTATTATACCAAGTAATGCATTGACCATAATAAACAACAAGAATTGCCCATTTCTGGATTGACTTGATAGATTTCTCGTGTACGATTCTGACTACTCTTTCTGGAGGATAAGGTATAAGGTTCTTACTAGCTAGGATGGTTTATGTGCTCATGATCCAATGTATGTTATTGTGTCTGGCTAGGCGCCGCTTTGTAAATGATACTCACTGTCTCTGACATACTACTTGAATTCTATTGATTATTTTTACCTTTGTAAAGAACAGAATAAAGCCGCACTTTTCCTCCACAGTATCTTTTTGTTGATAATCTTTGCATTCCCTTTTGTGCATAGATAAATCCATGGACAGGTCCAAAAGTTTCTCGCAGAAGGACACATTTGATGTGAGTAGAAAACATATAAATGATGCAATTAACCGCTTTTGTGAGTTCACTGGTAAGCCTCAGGGTTTTCCCATCTCGGTTTCCTTGAAAAACATAAATACTTCACTGCTTAGTTAAGCTTTGACTCCTTGCAGGAACTAAAATTATCTTCTGGGATCTAAGACAACCTTTCATTGAGAACTTATACAAACCTAGTGTTTCTCAATATAGATTTGAAGCACTGGTTGATCAGCTTGATGTGGTAAGACTCACCCCTTGTGAACTGTGTTCTATTTTATTATAAGGGTTAATTGTCAAAAACTACAGTATAGTTTTGTCCATAAACGGAAGCATGCAAAAACTTGTGTCCACGCTTTGTGGGTGCACTGAAGTTTTGTTCACACTTTGTGGGTGCATTATGTATTGCCCATAAATCTAATGGATCCGGGAAGCACTGCCCAGACCATCATTCTGAACATCCCTATTACGTTTAAACTAAAAAAGTCGTGGGCAAGACTTCAGTGCACCCACAAAGCGTGGACAAAACGTTACGCATGCTTGCGTTTGTGGTCAAAACTTCACTGTAGTTTTTGACGATTAACCCTTTATTATAATGGTCAACTGAAATATTGATGACTATATATACCCGAATTTGACCACTTTGTTTTTCAATTTCTGACAAAATAAGAATGAAGGGTAGGTTTTTTATTTTCATTTTTTATGTCGTAGTTCTTCTATCCTTTCTTGGTCTTTTTTTTTTGAGAAGAACAAATAATATTATTACTGAAAATGAAATAGGTTGACGAGCACATAATTGTACTCATCTTACAGGATAGAATCCAAATAAAAATAGAAAGCAATAACAGAAATCTAAAAGTTGCTCGATGCTTAGGGCGGTTGAAGGGGGATATCTGCGGTAGCATCCAGCGGAACCCTGGATACCGATACAGCATACTTCGACCAAATGGCACTGGCCGAGCCAGCCAAGTGAGAGGGGAATACTGGTGGACTGCCATCTCCCCCGGTGAGTCAGCGTGCGTCGTCCTCCCTTGACTGATAATGTTAGGGCTCCTGAACGGGGGATTGCTGACACCGGACTGGTAGGGGAGACAGATATCGACTGTCGATGGTACCCTCGCCATCTATCCGCCAGGAAGAGGTCACAGTCGACCACCCCCTTCCTGGGCCTCCTCGGACTCATTCCTGGAGGCGGGGGTGCTTGTGGCCCCCCGCCGCTGCTATGTGTGACGCACCATCATAATTACGAGACATCATCGAGATCCGTGCCAAAACATACCCGGGATCCGCCCCGGCCTGTGTAACCGCCCCAGATGGGCCGACCCACGGGGGTCTGCCTCTGCCCGACCCCGGACAACCCATACTTCCATACCCGAGATCACCGACCCGCTTCCCAATCGAACCTGGCCCCGTCCTCGTCCTCACTATTCCTGCAAACAAGCCTCGGCCCATGACCAGGTCATGGATGCCCAACCCACACCCGAGACGGAATCGGTCCCGACCCGGACCTCTTCGTCTCCCTCATCCTGGCGCAAAACCCTAAGTCGTCCCGTTCCCGACGTAGCCGCCGCACCTGTCACCCCCGCCGAGCTCTCCACGACCTTCCCCACATCGACCTAACGCGGGCGTGACCGTGCCGCCCTTGTAACGAGAAACCCTTTTACGGGCCGCTCCTGCCACGACACCCCATCGGAAAACACTGATGGGTGATCGTCAGATCGGCTTTTTAACCAAGACAACGGATGCATTGACGGAGTTGTCGCCCATGGCGATCGTGCTCCTTCTCCACCGTTGCTCGACGAAAGGAGGTTGCCGGAAACCGCCGCCTCCCTTGATCGCGAAACCCTAGATGTATAGAGTCGCATATCCCATGAATACCTGGAGCAGCGCCGTGGGATGAGTTGTACTCGGCCCCATGACATATTGGCATAGAGGAGAAGCCAGCCATGGAGAAGAGCCACCGAGATCGCCGTTGCCGCCAAAGGGGAATAGGGCATGGCGGCGGAGCTCCTCTGTATTCCTTTCTTGGTCTCATTTAAACATGATAGCCGCAGATATAGTTTTCATTCAATCGGTATATATCCGAGTTTATATGGATGGATGTTAATAACATGGATGGGTGTCATTGTAAATGTTTCAGGAACTTGGTCAAATATGTGACCTAATTATGGAAGAACTAAGGGATCGTGTTGTAACCAGTCTTCTTCAAGCGTCATTGGTTTGTACCTTGCCTCTGCTTTCATGAACTAAGACATAACCCTGTCTCATTTGAATTGTTTCTTCTTCTCCTCCTTTTAGGATGGTTTGCTCCGCGTTTTATTAGATGGAGGCTCAGCACGACTTTTCTCCCCAGCTGATGCAACACTATTAGAAGAAGATCTCGAGGTCCTAAAGGTATTAGCAAATTGATCCTTGGAATGTATATAATGTCTGGCACAAGACAAGTGCACAATTCTTATGGTAACTAATATAGATGCCCCGGAAAAGAGCATTTAAAAATGGGATAATTGTTTAAAACTACCCTAAAGTTTCGTCCACAAACGAGTTGATGCACAAAGTCCACGCTGTAGGGCTACCCTGAAGTTTTGTCGACGACTTTTTTAGTTTTGACGTAATAGAAATGTTCAGAATGATGGTCTGGGCAGTGCTTCCCGGATTGAATAGAAGCGTGGACAAAACTTCAATGCACCCACAAAGCGTGGACAAAACTTAAATGCACCGACAAAAGCGTGGGCAAAGCTTCAATGCACACACAAAGCGTGGACAAAACTTCAGTGCACCCACCAAGCGTGGACAAAACTTTGTGCATCACTCGTTTGTGGACGAAACTTTAGAGTAGTTTTGGACAATTACCCCTTTAAAAATTATGGGATTGGTTTGCGTATCTTACACGAGCTGTTACATTACAGGATTTCTTTGTTTCTGGAGGAGATGGACTTCCCGTTGAAGAGGTTGAAAGTCTCGCCACACGTGTTCAGCAAGTTATTGACTTGCAGGGCCGTGAGGTTAGTTTTTATGTCAAATGAATATTTTGAGGCCTTCAATCATCAACTTGAGCTTGATCGGTCTTGAACATGATTACAAATACTAGGCATTCGACCTGAGAGTTAACGTATTACATCTAAGAGAAATTTTGTCTGAACTATTGTGTTGAATCGAACTATGACATCATGCATGCATAGAAAATGATATTTGTTTGGTTACTACTGATTTAGAGGATATGACATATTTTGTTGCAGACGGAAGAATTGATCGAGGAGTTGAAAGGTGGCGGAAGCAGTGGAGGCGCGGACTCGAAGACTCTGGTGAGAATTTTGTGCCACAGGACAGACTCAGAGGCCTCCAAGTTCCTCAAGAAACAGTTCAAGATACCCAAATCTTATGGGTAGGGTGCTACCCATGCATTTTTGTTAACTCACACCCACATCGCTCCATCTACCAATTTGTTCATTCATGTCCATATAGCTTTGCTCCTTACGGGACAAACATTGGAATTCTATACTCTCTTTTTTTTTAATTAATTTATTTATACTTCTAGGAAGCTCAGCCATTCTTTGCGCATTTGGGGGAACAAATTGTTAGCTATCAAGACATGATATATATGTATTTATATGTACCGTACATAAGCGCTTTGGGAAATAAATTTGTTGGAGAGTTTATAATTTAGGGTTATTATAATCCGAGTACCCTAAAAATACTTGGTTTTCATCCGAGTATCCTAATTAAACTTTATGACACATCAGTACCCAGACGAAACATTTTGTTTCAAGTTAGTACCTGCCGTTAGTTTCTGTTTATTTTCCATCCATTTTTCCATCCAAACACTTAAAAAGTCCAAAATACCCCTTACTAACAGTCAAATTTTTAAACTCATGTCATTGATTTTCAAAAATTGTTTTCATTAATTAATTTTATAAAAATCAGCATTTATTTTAAAAATCAATTTTTATTTTAAAAAAACAGTTTCTATTTTAAAAAAAAATCAGATAGATTTTATTTTTATAAAATCATTTTTTATTTTAAAAATCAGATTTTTATTTAAAAAAAATCAGTTTTAATTCTTTCATATTTTTTTTCCTGAAAATCAGTTTTTATTTTAAAAAATCAGCTTTTTTTTAAATCATTTTTTTAAATCAGTTTTTTTAAATCAGTTTTTTATATCAGTTTTATTTAAATCAGTTTTTTTTCGGTTTTTTTTAAATCAGTTTAAAACAGTTTTTTATATCAGTTTTTATTTAGATCAGTTTTTATTCTTGGGAAAATTTCTTTTAATTTGTTATTAATTTTCTTCAAAAAAAATTCTCTCTCTTTTTACGTTTCATTTATTTTTTATTTCTTTTCATAATTTTCTGGAAAAAGAAAATCAAGGTTGCAGACCATGAACTTTTGCTTTCGATAACCACCACAATCCACCACATCTCTGAATATTTTTGCTTTCCAGTTCAATATGCAATCCATTTCCAATACCCATCTTTTTTATTCTAGATCTGAAAAAATATGAACAATACCAATATCTACTCATCTCTTTTATTCCAAACTGAACCGGTATTGATTCATCTTTTATTCAAAATCTGAACTAGTAGCAACTCATCTCCCTTTATTTCAAATCTTAACAAACATAAATTACCCAAAAATGAAATTATAAATACCAAATTTCCTATATTTCTTTTGATTTCAAACTCAGATTTAGAACTCAAAAATCAAACCCAGAAACCCACCTCCCATACCCGCAGCTCCATACCCCACCTCCCATACCCAACTTCATTTGCATTTCCAAAAATCCATAAATTAAACCCACCTTTTGACCGGAGGTGATGAACTGGCGACCGGCGACCTCAAGGTCTCCGACATCGGCCTCTCCTCCTCCCGTGTACCTTCGCAGAAGAGAGAGGTGTGCATGGGGTTGGGGTTGGAAGAGGAGATTGAGAGAGGTGTGGATGGGGTTGGGGTTGGAAGAGGAGAGAAAGGGATGGAGGCGTGAATGGGGTTGAGTTAGAATGGAATATAGGGTTTGAATAAAATGAAGGGTAGTGTTGTCATTTTTTAAAAAGTTGGGGTCATGTACCAGACACATGACTATTTTCCATCCAAAATGGATGGAAAACTAACGACGGGTACTAAGTTGAAACAACATATTTCGTTTGGGTATTGATGTGTCACAAAGTTTAGTTATGGTACTCGGATTAAAACCAAGTATTTTTAGGATACTCAGATGATAATAACCCTATAATTTATAATATATGTAAAGTTTTCAATTTGATTTTGTTTGGTAATATACAATATGACATTGATCATTATGGACTTTCAAGTTTTGTGAAAAAAAACTGACTTTTGACAGTTTCAGTAACTCTTCATCCTATAACGGATGCCATATATGCTTTCTTTGGGAACTATAATCAAATGAATTTAAATGCTTCCATGTGAGAAAGTCTTGAGCCCCTCTCCTAATGTGCTGTCTCTCCTGTTAACATCTCTTTATTTACCTTTCTTCTTTTCAAGGCGGTGACTATAATGACCTAGTCCTTTTCTCTCCTCCTATCGCCAGATATTACTGGATCTCACCTCCCTCTCTTTCTCCAACCCGCCTCCTCCTTCTTATCCTCTTTGCCCACCACCACCCACATCATTCTACCTTCAGCCCCATGGATTCGTTTTCAACACTCTCAAAACCTACAGACTCCCCGACCAAAACTCTATCTCTACCACCTTTCCTTTCGACCCCAGTCGGAACTGGAACAACGCAACAAAGCCTCAATCTCACCCTCTTTGCAATTTTGGCCTTCTACAACACCATGCGAGGATAAATGGTGAAGGAACTCTCTAGGGCGAACCTCCACACCCCTCTCAAAATACTACTACACTTCTACATCTTTACCCGGACCTATTTGGAGGTGGTCCAGAAACGATTAACAAGGGTCTCGGTCTCGGAATCCGTCGGGGTTGTCTACGAAGAAGACGAAGTGGTGCTTATTATTCCGACGGACGCGGTACCACGGGTGGATAACACTCGCTTCAAATACGCATTAGTTGGCCGTCTACTTGAGGATACAAATATAAGACCTCACACCTTTGTTCTGCTATTTCAAGGGAATTGAAAGTAGAGAACCTGATGTTTCAACTACTTACGGAGAAGATTATAGCCTTCTTCCGTCCTAAGCCTCCTAGATGAATTAGAGCCCGGGAACCTTGGTCTTTCTTCGGGACAGTTTGGTCTTAGCCCCCCTCCCTCCACACACTCAGCCGGAGCAACTAACCTTTCGGCATTTCCCATCTTAGTAAGGGTTTATGATGTTTCGGTGGAAACTATGTAAAGACCGGGAAATTTGATAGTTCAATTTAGTGTTTGGAACGTGGCGGGTTGGAGAACGGTTTGAAAATTGAATCGAATTTTGGATCGAGTTCAAAAAAAAAGAGAAAGAAATAAAAAAAAAGAGGGTGGAACTGATTTTGGGTCTGCTCAACTCGGGATCGGACCGAACCATGGTGTGGCCCAATTCGCGCACTTGCGGCCCACGAGGACTAGCCCAGCTTCGCGAACCCTAGCGATTAAAAGCGAGGGCGCGCCGCTTCAGCTTCACAGCTACGCACACAAACCGAGGACGATTTCTCTCTCTCGCGTCCTTCTCCTTCCTCGAGATTCAGAGAAACTCGCCGTCCTCTCTCGCAAATCAGCCGCGCCAGCGACATCTCCGGCCTCATCCACCTCACAGGAACGATGCCGGAGCTCCCTCTCCACCTTCCCCGTGCCTGAGAACCCAGAAACCGCCTCACCTCTTCGTCTTCTCCTTCCTTTGAACCAGATCGCCGGCGAGCTCTCTGTCCTCGCCCGGCCTTCACCTTCCACCACGACCACCAGATCTACACCCCGTACCAGAAATCTCCACAAATCCCTCTCTTCTCCTTCTCCTCCCTCGATTCGCAACGACCCGACCTCGCCAGCTTCGTCCCGACGTCGCCGAGCCTTCAAACGAACAGATCGGAGACGGCCGTCACCCCGAGCGCGGAGAAGACTGGTGGGGCCAGGACGTCAGCAGCTAGGAGACGCAGCTGTCGGCTCTTCAAGAGGTAGGGATTACCTTGAACCCGCTTTATTACGGTTTTACTAGAATGCATATAGGGAAACCTAATAAACTGGCTAAAGAACTAGTATGCATATAGGAAACGAACAACTAGCGTAGACGTATCAAACTGTGCACATTTACGATTTCTGTCTTGGGAATTGCTGTGCTGGTAGAATCGGGCCATGTCGCGCCCGTAGGACTTGTGTGCTGAATGTATCTGTTGTGTGCCCTTTGATGCTTGAACGGTTAATAAGTAACGAACATGAAAACAAGTAGATTTGAACTGGTGATGCATATTGATGACTTGAGTGGTTATTTCCTGATACGTTGATCTGATGATTTGGCAATGTTGGGGAATGAATACCGGTTAAGCCGGTGGGGTTACCACGTGGAGTGTGGTGTTGGTAAGTGCGGAATAGTTGTGAGTGTAATTAAGGGACAAAGCCTATTATACTCGATGTTGCATGTTGTGACTGTATGTGGGCAAGTGTGCCGTGCTTTGTGGAAATGTGAATCCTTGGTTGTGAAATGGTCGGGTGAGTGATAGACCGACGTGATTGTGATTGTGATTGTGATTGTGTTGAGGCGTGTGATCGGTAAAGTGTGAGGCTTGGTGTGCAATGGTTACGAGTTGTGTGTTTGAGATTGCTTGAATTGAATGTGTATTGCTGTGTTGTGGCTATGGATGTTTCCCTTGGTATGAGTCGTGTGTGGATGAGAATGCCTTGCTTTGATTATTGGGAATTGTGCCGGTGAGTGGCGTTGATTATATGCTGTGAGAATTGACTGTTAGTGGTTCCCTGGTGTGGCCTCCGGGTAGGCAATAGTGCGAAGTGATGATGGTATACTCGTTTATGGTACTGTGGACCGCGATGAGGTTGTACCGCGAAGAGGCTAGGCCTGTGGACCGCGATGAGGTTGTACCGCGAAGAGGCTGGGCCTGTGGACCGCGATGAGGTTGTTCCGCGAAGGGGCTGGGCCCGTACACCGCGATGAGGTTGTACCGCGAAGAGGCTGGGCCTGTGGACCGCGATGAGGTTGTTCCGCGAAGGGGCTGGGTCCGTACACCGCGATGAGGTTGTTCCGCGAAGGGGCTGGGCCCGTACACCGCGAGGAGGTCAACCGCCTCTCCCGACTCTGTGTTGGGGAAAGTTGCATACGACTTTGCCGGGCCGAGAGGGTTGCTCCCGAGACCGTGCTTTTGTGAGAATTGACTGTGGTGATATTGCTTGGGCTTCGATTGAGCTTTGTTGGGTTTGAGTATTACGAGGTTTGTGGCTGTGGTAGTTCCTTGGCTTTGTTCCTTCGGGGTTGCATTGGTTTATTGACTATTGTCGGGTTAAGGTTGGAGATTGTTGGTTCGGGGATTGACCAGGCAAACTGAGTATTGTTTTAAAATGGGTAAGTGTCGTATCGTGTATCAAACCTTTAATTGTATTTTAAATTGTGGAAACGCGTTTTGGTAACCCCGATATAAGGACGTTTTCATGGTTTTCCCTACTGAGCGTCAATCTCACCCCTTACCGTGTTTTCTATAGGTAGTGGCTTTGATTTGGAGTAGAGGACGTCGCGGAGCATAGGGCTAGCGAGGGTCCGAGTTTATGTTTATTGCATGTCTCGTAGTGACGTAACAGTTATTTGAACTTATGTATTTTACTGAGCGTATGACTAAGAAACTATTATTATTTTACATTTATCATATATTAATGACTTTCAAACTGTTTTACTATAATTCACTAAGTCGCGTCTCGGGTCCGGTCAATACCGGATTTGGGGCGTGACAAACAAGAACCCCCAGAATGCGGGCGTCTATAGTATCCAAGCTAGGCACGGAGGTGGGGACCATAGAATCCACAGACCAAGAATCTTCATTATTACAAGGGTTAATGTCATCCGACTACCTTAAAAATACATGGTTTTGACCTGAAAACCCTAACAAAACTTTGTGACACATCAGTACCCTAACGAAATATTTTGCGTCAACTTAGTACCCGTCGTTAGTTTCTTTGTGTTTTCCATCCATTTTTCCATCCAAACGCATAAAAAGTCCAAAATACCCCTCACTAATAGTCAAATTTTCAAACCATGCCATTGAATTTCAAAAATTATTTTAATTTATTTATTTAATAAAAATTAGTTTTTAAATCTATAAAAATTAAAATTAATTTAAAAAAAATCAATCTTTTATTTAAAATAATAATAATTTAATTTGAAAAATCAGTTTATTACTTGTTAATCTTTATTTTTTTTAAATTACAGAAAAAAATCACTTAGACAATGAATTTCCATTTTTTTATTTTACATTTAATCATTAACTTAATTTTTAATTTGATTTTACTTTATTTTGAATTTGTTCAACAAGTTTTGCTCAGAACACAATCCAAACGGGTTTTGTTAAGAAACACTCAACAATTAATTCCAGAAACAACTTTGATTCAACAGTTTCAAATACAATCCAAATATTAATTTTTTTTCAAATCAAACCTGTAACTTCCAAATCCGATTTTGACCGGACTCGAGACGTGAACTAGGAATAATAGTAAACTAATAATAAAGTAAATTTTAATTGAAAATCAACTCTAAATCTTTGAGTTCCAAATAACAATTCTGATAGGTATGAATCAAATCTCAAACCGAAACGGAAAAGAAAAACATAGTTTGTTACAAAAGTGCACGTAAATAGTACGTCTCTACTACAAAACAACCCGGATCCTCAAGCTCCCAAGCCCTGAATCAACAGCAAGGTCTACTCAGCAATGAAACCTGTGAAAACAGTAAACAAGAAGGGGGTGAGCTTACGCTCAGTAGGAAAAAGTAGTAAGTAAAAAGAACCCTGCTTTGACAATGAAAACCTGATTAGCACAATTTCTAAAAGATACCATAAGTAAAGATCGACAAGGATTTACAACATAAACTAAGATAATGATTCAGAGGGGATCAACGGGCAGACATCTTAGTAACCAGTAGAACAACTAAAGAACACACAAGTCCGGAAATATAGATAATGTAAACAGCTAGACTCCGATCCACACAACAACCAACACATCGTACCGGAATGCCCCTCGGTCGCGATGAGACACATATCATTGGTACTCCCGAAAATGTTCCCAAAAGGAACACATATCATCGGGGCTCCCGAAAATGCCTCAAAAGGGACACAGGTAATCGAGGTGAAACAAGACATCCTCCCAGAAACCTCCCCAAAGGGACACATATCATCGGGGTGAAACAAGTCTCGGAACACGTAGCATCAGAGTGAGACAACAATATAACATGCCGGAATATCCCTCGGCCTAAGTCTTCCCAGAACACACGCATCGGGGCAACAAACAATACAAATACCGAAATGCTCATCGGTCTTCCCGGAATTCCCATCGGGGTATACACAATACCGGAATGCTCACCGGTCTTCCCGGAATTCCCATCGGGGTAACGCAATACCGGTATACTCATCGGTCTTCCCGGAATTCCCATCGGGGTAAACACAATCTGTCGGCCTAGGTACTACCCTACACCGGCATTCCCCTCGGGCGTAGGTACCATACCGGAACACAACTCCTCTTGGAACACACAACAAGAGAATAACACGCATCATAGTCATAGTTCAACCACAGCTTAGCAAACCCAACAATCTTACCACAACACGTCATATAGAACTCATACCATCAATCATGCTTACCGGCATGACTTACCAACCTCGTTCTATCGGTCTATCACTCACCCGATCATACCACAAGGCTTAATCACATCACATTCAAGCATTCACTCAATCGATCATAACACGAATCAACCATTCACATTATAATCATCACAATTCATCTAGTTTAGTATGACTCTTATATTAACCTAAAGACGGAGCATGCATCAACACTAAGGACGAACAATCATCAATAAGTACATTCAACAAGCAATCCTAAGGCTCGACATGGCCATTCTACCAGCACGACAATTTCCCAAAGTATTGAAAGCGGTTAAACTAGTGAATCACATCCTACATGCATACTAGACTCTTCCGGTTATTAATATAATTGAAAGCGACTATTCTATTGAATCACATCCTATATGCAAACTAGGACATTTCCGATTATTATTATCCTATAGGAATATTATTAGCATTCTTTAAATTAAGAGTGGAGTTTACTACTCTTCCCTACCTTGAAATCTCCAACACTCAAATACTCATAGCTGCAGACGTCCTGGCTAGCTTCCTCCCCACCCTCTCACGTAGTTCCCAAGGTCTCCTCCTTCGTCGAGCTCGGGTCCAAGGTCTTGGATTACAATTAAAACTATAATTAAAGATTAACCACGAGACATACATCTAAGTTAAAAAAAACCCCAACCGTTTGGTTCAAAAACACATTTCGAAATAAACGAAAAACACCCAAAACGGATTCAAAAAGACCAAAACTGGTCTGCCACGGATCGGGTCACGGATCCGTGAGGCCATCCGTCACGGATGACGTCACAGAACCGTGACGCGTGCCGTCACGGCCTCCGTCACGGAGCCGTGACGTCTCCCGTCACCCCGTCACGGATCCGTGACGGGTCTGGGCAGACTCGTCCTCCTTCTTCCTCCAGCTCCCTTTCCACGAAAAACAGTCCAAAACTCCATTTTCAGTCATCCAAAACCTCCAAAACAATCAAATAACTTCAATCCTTCACTACCCATGATAGGATTCATCAAACCAACAAAATCCCAAGAGATTTCAAGTCCAAAAACAACCAAAAACCAAAGATTTCAACACCAAACAATTATCTATTGCTCTAGAAGCACCATCTAACAACATAGAACTCAAAAACCTAGCTAGTTCATGCATTTCTATGAAAACCCAAGACTTGAAATGAAATGAAAGTGAAGTTTAAGAGGTCACTTACCTTGAGAGTGAATAGATGATTAAGAAATGGAAGGTTTGGAGAGAATTTGATGAAGGAAAGGCTTCAAGTTCTTCCCTTTTCTCCCTTTCTTCTTCCTCAAGTCAAGAGCTCCTCCACTCTCTCTTCCCTTTGTGATTTTCGGCTGCAACAATAAAGAATGGGCTGATTTGGTTGCTTCAATTGTATTAAAACCTAGTGTGAGAAAATCCCCTTTTACCCCCTTATTCTATTTCTTTTCTTTTGGCACTTATGAGGGTATAATGGTCCAATTGCAACCGATTCTTCTCTTCCATGCTAATATGGACAAGTTTCCAAGTGGGGACCACCTTATCCTCAATTAAATCCAGCAACTTTAAGTAATTAGGACTTAGTCGATAAAACGTCCTCGTTTGACCAAAAATTGACTTTTCCAATATTACAGTCAAATTAAAGGAAATGGCCCAACTAAGCTAACCGTGATGACGGCTAAGCTTTTTGGGCCCTGGAAAGGTCCCGAACGACTCCCGGTGTCATCGGTTGACATGTCCAGCCGAAAGTCAAACTTCGCCAAATTTCACCGGTTCGACCGGGATCGACCGGGGGCGGTTCTTACAATCCATATACATTTCTGAAAAAAAACCAGAAACATTGAAGAACGCAGCCGCCATCAAAGCTCACGAGCCCGAGCTCCCTTCCCTTGTACCCGACGAAGCTGAGGACCCAACTCGACCCCCCTCTCCTCTCGCAGATAAGCCCGACCAAAACGCCCCGAACCCGATCGACGCTGATAAGCCCGTACTCGCAGATCTATAGATTTGTAGGTGCAGTTGCGCCTAGGATATATGGGGAAGGTCAAACCCGAAGAGCAGATGAGGGAGAGGGGCGATGGTCGAACCCAAGGTCGGAAGAATCGTGGCGACCTCGCATGAGGACCCACGATCGGAGTTGTCGAACCCAAGGTTGGAGTTGTCGAACCAGATCGACGTCGTTCGGAGCTTTGAAGCAGGTGGTCGATATGTGGTGGGGCGAGGTGGGGGTACGGCGGGGCGAGGTGGTGGTGTTGTGTTTGTGAGGAAGAAGTAACATATTAAGGAAGTAAAAGGGGTGGGGGCTGTTGTGTTTGTGAGAATGAAATGAAATGAGGTGGTTGAGTAATTTAGGGTTTATAATGTTCAATGGGTAATTTTGGCATTTTTATTAAAAGAGAGGGTCATGTGCCAGGCACATGACCATTTTCCATCCAAAATAGATGGAAAACTAACGGTGGGTATTAAGTTAATATAAAATGTTTCGTTAGGGTACTGATGTGTCACAAAGTTTGGTTAGGGTACTCAGGTAAAAACCAAGTATTTTTAGGGTAGTCAGATGACATTAACCCTTATTACAAAAGGGTTGGTTCCCTTTCCCTAGGCTACGACTGGAGCTCAACGTTACGAGACCCCTTAGACGTCATCTACTCCTGCAACTAGACCAAACTTTGGCCCCCAGCACGCTCCAATTTGAGTATGAGAATCACCCGCCTTTTTGTTCTAGGTGTGGCCGTCTAGGCCATATATTTTTCACATGCAATGCCTTTCTGTCGGGGGTGGATCGTAGGACCGTTAGATATGGGGATTGGTTGAGAGCCCCTACGCCCCCTTCACATATAGAGCCGGTCAACGAGAAACAGAAAACTAAGGTCGCCCTTATAACAGAAATTCTAACAGGTACCCCTGTGGTAGCCTTCTTGTTTTCTTCCCTTGCAGGTCCTAGGTGCTTGACAACGACATATCCGCCAGGATTCTCTAGGGTGTTGGAAAAAGGGCTTTCAGAAGTCTCTAGCTTTGCCTAAGATCAAGAATTTCGAGGAAGTTCGTCAACGCCTGATGATCGAAAGTTGGGGTAGAGGAAGGGATCGATTGAATGCCCCCACCCGCGCAAATCACTCCACTTATCATCCCACCTATCCTAAAGAACTTCTTACCCACCTTCATTCAGGATGATATGAGGGCCCGAGAAAGACAGGCCTTACGAGATCAACGAATGCCTCGCTGGCCACCCCATCACAGGACTTTCGGGTGTGAGGAACAGAGGGAGATATGTTCCCTAACCAACAAGTTGTCCAAGGCGAAACCTCAAGAATAACTCCCATCACATTCAATGACACGATAGACCTCAGCCGGAAATTCTGGGCACTCTATTTCTGTGAAAACGGACTTTTTATCAGCTGACAAACTCTTTCCCAAATGGTGATCAGTCAAAGGGTACCCAATCTGTTTCATCGGCTAGGGCTGAAAAACTCTCCCTTGGAAATTATGATAGGTGTCAAGGGGGTGGGGGCTAAGAGTTTCAGTCTCCCAATGGAGCCCCGGTCCCATCTGGACTGGCCATGTCCCTTGGGGTGATCGTATCCGCCCCTCCGCGAGCTAGGTCAACCATCTTCACCGGCATTTAGTTTCGTGGCGTTGCGTCAGAGCACGTAACTTTGGTCTCTATCGGGTTCTACACCAGATTGTAGAAGTTTTAGCTTTTTATCCATGTGCGTTGGATCAGCTTCCGTGTCTCCACATTTTTCCTTGTATTGTAACCGCTTTTATTGGAGGGTTTCCCTTGACTATTGTCTTTGTCTCAAAGATAGTTTATAAAACTAAATCGCTGATAAATAAATTTAAAAAAAAACTTGACTTGCAACTCCAGTCTCCTTTTCCTTGAGAGTTCTTATAAGATCAACTAGTTTTGAACAAGCAAACTGAGAATACTTGTTCATCTTGCCATTCAATTTCAGTGATGGAAATGAAAAATTAACTACATTAGAAAAAAAACAACGATGACCATAATAACTTACATTTGATACAGAGCAACTAGTTTCAGTCAGAGAAGATAAACACAAACTAGTATCAGTGGTTGAAGTTCCAAAGAAAATTTATTGGTTGGAGGTGTTCACTCCTTGGGGCGGGCAAGCCAGAGGGAACTGAGAGCTCGAAGTCGGGAGAAGTAGTCATGGATTGCAAGGAGTGCTCGGGCTGATTGTCGGGTGGTCAATATACGGTGCATTTGTTGCAGAGTTTGTTCCCGCAGTTTGTCAGCCTGGTTTCATCCATAACATAGATAGAGATCATTACAGAAATGACAACACCAAAAGAGAACATATATACATATAATTATATATACCTGTCTTATAAAGCCCTCTAGAGTTCCAAGCTTTCCCATGGCCATGGCCATTTGTCCCATGTAGTTTGCGACATTCCCATTCCCGGATGGATTAGCAGTTGAGAGTGTGTCAGCCAAGGATTGTTGCAATGCCTCCATCCCTTGAGATAATGCGTCTTCTGCTTGTTGAGAGGACTGCTGCAGGCTACCTATCCCCGCTAACTGCTGCTCCGTTAGAGGCTCTAGTTGATTCATCAGAAGCTGAAACATACATAACCCCATCATTTCAATTTGGATTTGGATTTGCATGCTAACAGCTTACAACACACCCCACCTTTAGGAGCTCAGATGAACGGAAACCCCCAAGCCACAAGAAGCACCTCTCTGCCGGTGTTTGCCACATGCCTGACAACAAATGGAACACGTCAGCCTTTGCAGCATTGGCTTTCAGCTTGAAAACTTCATTGTAGTGCCCCATCACTCCATCCACAATAATACGAAGTTCCGTCTCACTTGCATGAGCATTCACTGCTGTCCTCAGCTCATTCATCTGCCGGTTTTGCTCCTCCAGCCACCGTCCATATTCTACATCAAATGCCATAGCACCTACACAAATATATATGCAATGGAGAATCTACATCAAATGTCAACAAAGATGGGAAGTAAATGCTGTAGCCAAAATATATTGCAAGAATTTTAACCTTGCTTGATGAAACAATAACAAGAATAAGTGAATACCATTTCCAGCCATCGAATGAGATTGGTCTCCTGAGCTCGATATAAAAATCCCCTGAATGATGTGAACATTTAAGTACAAGTGGAAGGCACACATACACCTCACCAAAGAATAACAATCACTAACCTGTTGCCGGGCACGCTGAAGTTCCTGTTCTAGCTGGGTCAGCTTTAACCGACTACTTTCCAGCTGTTGTACATAAGCCTGAGGAAAAAATATTTGTTAGAAATGACTCCTAAAACCCGGCATACATGCAGAGGGCTACAATTACCCAGTGACTAAACAGTAACAAAAGATAACAAGGTATGATCCATACTTTCTTTCTTAATCGACTTTTTCTGGCAGCCTCACGATTCTGAGCAAGCCTGCGAAGAGTCTGCAAAGCAAACCAGACAAAAGAACATCAAATACTACTTCCAACAATTATGCAAACAACAATTTTAAACAGCCGCTCACCTTCTGATCTGATTTATCCTTTGATCTGTCACTGGAATCCGAAGCCATTATAGCATGAGATTGATCTCTATCAAACTGCAAGCAGTACAGCAAAGTCAGTTCAGCAACATCATTGGTTAAGATAAGTATAACTGACAATGCATATGACTAGAGACACCACCAAGTTAACAATTTTGAAGGTCTAAATGAATACTATGAGTGCGAGAAAGATTTAAACAATCTTGAGAAAAAAAGGAAAGAGAGAGCACCATTTGATTCCTTTCATCTGTCTCCCCGTCTGTGGATATGTCAGTTCTAGGACTGCCTTCTGCCATAGCCGACTCTTCCCAGTTCTCTAAATTACCACACGATATGGAAAGTAGACTTGATTTCTGGCCCTTTTGTTGTGGTGACCTCTGAGATTCTGCTGTAGGGGTAGACGGATTTATCTCCAATGAAGCTGACAACTATTTAGGCCAAAAACAAAGTACAATGATTAGTGTACTATAGGTTAAATCATATTAACAAATATCTATCGAGAAAGGAATTCACCTTTTCTAAAGTAACAATAGGGAGAGGATCAGAAGGAACAGCTTGGCCACTGGGTTTTGTTGAATTGACAACAGTGTCTGCATTGGGAGAAAGTTCATAACAGCACCATATTAAAATTCCACGACATCTGTTAGAGTCACATGGGAAGGTTACAAAAAGCAGGTATTAGGATCATGGATTCACAATCCCCATTAACAGGAATCTCATGCAATTCCATTCTAGCTACTTTCGGATTAGAAATATCAAAGCCATTGCAAGTGTCTACTTTCTTGGGTTGGGTTGTGATTTTTTTTTTTGTACATTCCGCTAATTGATTAAAATGTGCCTGCTGCAAATCCTTGGTAATTATTCTGTCATTTGTTGTTTCAATTGTGATAAGCAATTAAGAACTAGTTAAGAAGGTCAAACCGATGTGGTATGGGAATTTCCTTATATATTTATTTCTGCATAGTATATCCATTGTTGTTACTATAACAGGCATATGAAGCTTGAGGAATTGAAGCAAAAATACTAGGTGTTAAACAAAGTTTTTTATAAGAAGCACTGCAATGGTATATTCTTATCAACATAAATTCTGCACTATATAGATATGCGCATAAATAACAGTGAATTTATGTGAAGGAAAAATGATGAAGCTAAGTTCATCAGTTTAGTTGCACTGGCAGGCATCATTTAAATGCTATTATGTGATGCATGATTATACTATCATATAAAAGAGCAGAAGGGACATGCATATTTTTGCCTGAATCTAATCCAAAGAGTTAAATTAGTGGATACTTACTTACACTAAGGTTGACAGCATCCTCCAAGCGGAATCCAATTGATTGTTCAAATGCCCCAAAGTCAGAAATGCAAAAAGGATGGTGGCTGCCATCAACTGTCAAACTGAAATTTATAATCTGTTACTAATCTGTACCAAATGAAACACTCTTTGAACAAAAAGTATTTTCCCCAGAACAGAAACATTATGCACCAAAAAATAAATGTGTGATCATCAATCAATAACTAACTTAATTAACAGCCACAATGATGCGAGCCATTTGCAAGCCTCTTGAAGAAACCAAACAAACAAATTTCAAACCAATGCTTGGGTATTAAGAGACAGGCTTTAGTTACTACAGTTTGAATCGGATCATTAAGAGAGTTTTCTAATTCGAACAAGCAAGTAATTCAATATATTTGTCCCTTTTAATATAGCTGGCTCAAAACATTGCAAACATGGGTAGGAACGAAAATTAAGAGCATCAAGTTTCAGTAATTGAATTTTGCCAAAAGGAAGTTCAAACATTCTGGAGTAAGAAAAGTTAGCAAGAGCCGGAACTTACGATACACTGGAGACAGGTATTTGAGGATCAAAGCTCGGCATTACGTTTGCTGGTTCTTTCTCATCTTCTGCACGACACTCAATGTTCTACTCCTCATATATCACCATCATCATCACTTATTGTCCTCCTCAACTAGGAACTACCCTCAAAATCTCACTGTAAATCTAATTTTTTATTTATCAGCCACTGTAAATCCAATAGAAAAATATTCAAACCCGTACACAATTAAATTGCACAATACAAATATCAGGCTAACATTACTCCAGGGAATTATATCAACAAACCAAAATCCATACATGGAAAATAACTTGAAAAATGCAAGCAACAAATTCCAAATAGACTAGAAAATAATCAAATACCAACTCAGCAAATACCAGAACTTCAAGCTGGAGAATAACATGTGCTATTATGGAATTGAGATAAAAAAAAATCAGCCTCAATCAGTATTAGATTTCCTAAAATGACAATCCAAGTTCTCCACCATACATGGAGAAGTCAACCATCAGCAATCACTGAAATGAAATCCCTAAGCTTTAAAGCACTAATGTGTCTAGTTCAAAGATCAATGAGTTAAATAGTAGTCAAGCAAGAGCAGATAAACATAGTTGGGATGAAAGGACATCACATGGGATCTTGAAAATTGAACTGATTAAATTTGAGTAACATAATCACCCGCTTTTAAAAATTGTCCCTACCTTAGGATTCATATCTTTTTGTATACCACACAATTCAGATGATGACTGCCCCATTTTGGCATATTTGTAATGAAGTGAAGAGTTAACCCAACACAGCCCTTAATCCAAAGCCAAAGCAGAGCACTAAAGAATAGCACAATCATATATAAGCCTTGAGTTGAGTGATTGGATTTGAACTTCCCTATTCTGATTGTACCTCAAACTTAGGCCAATGAAGCACATCCAGAAAAATGAAGAAAGGAAATAAAAGTGGTGACACTAAACCCTAGTTACAGCAGCTCGGTGTCTCCTATTCAGATATGCTACAAATAGATTCAACACCAACCCAGCAAACCCAGAAGCCAAAATTATATATCTCGAGCTACCCAGGATCAGTATTTCCAATTAATACATTTGGCAAAAATACCATCGAAACCCAGAACAGAAATGAACTCAAATCAAAGAAAAACACCAACTGAAGCACAAATTAAGTAGGGGAAGAACAAAACTATCTCATCCAGAACACGCAGTGAAGTTAATCTAATCAAAGAAGAAGAAACACAAAATTACCTGCTAACACATCATACAGAAGCAATATGAAGCAAACCCACCTGCGATTTTGATCGACGACGGTGTTTTTCCCCTCTATAGGTCAAGTGATGTTTCGATCATTCCAATCTATAGATAATCTTCCGATTTCCAACACAAATGATTTTATATTTACTTACTTATGCTGGGTGAAGAAGTACTGGTGTTTTGGGACATGAAATGCTTCCTCTTTAGTTGCTCATTTTATTATTTTCTTCTTTTTTTCGCTGTGAGCTGACTCAGGGATACACAGTCAATCTCCTTACTGCCACTGGGTAACTCATAGCACGTTTACTTGTGGATTTGGTAAGAATACTGATCATCTCGTACGGATCATCATGCTATACTTGGTTCCATTCACAACACTCTTCCACGGTTCCACCAATCAACCTTCGTTTCTCTTCTTTTTTGTAAAATTACATTTTCATCCCTAATAAACATGACCGATCGGGTAGCCTGTCTCGATAAGGAACATCCATCGGACAGTGGCGGATTTAACTTTCTTAGAGCATCCACAACAGTGGGGGATCACGAACCCTAAGGCAGAATCATCTGTTGACTGGGCAGGATTCAACCCTCTGCCCCCTAAATTTAGTGTGCTACACATCAGAGGGCAAGTATGGGGGGCATGATTTTCAGAAATGTTGACTGTGTAATTAATTAAGTTTTTAACTGTATCTGTTAACGTTATTTTTAAATCAACAACTACTACATAAAATAGAAATAAAATATACAGAGAAGCCAATAATGGCTCTCTGCCCTAACGTAGCAGCGCCGCACGGAGCGGAAGAATGGACCATGGGAGTGATCAAGGCCATGGTTTTAGCCATGATAATGCTTCCAGTTTTCAAAGCAACAACCATCCATGGAGAAGCTATCAATCGGCATAGCCTTGGTAGCAGACGCATCCCTATCCTTAGGGCTTTGCGATCAGCGGCGGCTCCCGAGGGGGTCTTGACGCAGGTGGGGGACGGTGGCTCCCGAGGGGGTTTTCACCGTCGGATTCCAACGTGGGGATCTTGTATCCGAAGCTGTAATTGCTAGATTCCGGCGTGTCGGGAGGGAAATATGGGTTGGCGGGGATCGGCGATGAGAGCTCGGGACGGGGAGGTTCAGAGGTCAGGCACGGCAACGGCGACTTGGAAGAGGAGGTCGGTTAGCCCTATTGTATCGGTAATGGAGGAGGATGGTTCCCGGCAAGGTCTCGGTTCCGACTGGCGGTGCCGAGGTACTGTTCGGGCTAGGGTTTCGGTGACGGGCCAGAGCTGGGGACGGGCCGACAGTCTTGTTGGGCCGGAGTCGTCTACTGGACGGGCTGGGTTGCGTCAAGTGTTGGACCCAGACGAGGGTCGGCTTCGTCTAGGGAGGGTGCCTCGTACTGATGGGGCGTCATACATACCCGCCTCCAGGAATGAGTCTGAGGAGGCCCAGGAAGGGGGTGGTCGACTGTGACCCCTTCCTGGCGGATAGATGGCGAGGGTACCATCGACAGTCGTTATCTGTCTCCCCTACCAGTCCGTTGTCAGCAATCTCGCGTTCAGGAGCCCTAACATTATCAGTCAAGGGAGGATGACGCAAGCTGACTCACCGGGGGAGATGGCGGTCCACCAGTATTCCCCTTTCACTCGGCTGGCTCGGCCAGTGCCATTTGGTAGTTGTATGTTGTATCGGTATTCAGGGATTGCCTGGATGCTACCGCAGATTCCCCCTTCAACCGCCCCTATACATCGAGTAACTTTTAGATTTCTGTTATTGATTTATATTCTGTAGTTGGTTTCTATATTGTACGGTGGGCACAATTATGTGTTCATCATTCTATTTCTTTTTCCAGTAATAATAGTACCTGTTCTTCTAAAAAAAACATAAAATTGAAATAAAATTCATAAATAGAAATAAAATTTCATTAATAAAACACAAAATTTAAAAAGTATATAACTAAAAAAAATACATAACATTAAACCAAGGAATTATCAGTCGTCCGAATAGTCGGAGTTGTAAGTCCCTCCCGACCGATTCCATATGTGCTCCATAAGGTGGTGCCAAAGTCGATTTATCCCAGATCCGAGCGGGCCTTGACATTTTTATTTTAACAAATCAATTTTTAAATCAGATTTTTATTCTTAAAAACATATTTCTATTTAAAAAATCAATTTATTTTAAAAATTAATTACCTTTTATACTAATTCTCATTAATACTACTTCTAATTAATATTAATTAATACTAATTGCCCCAATTAATACTAATTTCCATTTATACTAATTAATATTAGTTATTATACTAACTTAATTTCCAACCCCTCTTCTTCATCAACGCAAAAAAGAAAAAAAAACTACTGTGCTTCTTCTCCAAACATGTATGTCTGGGTTTTTTTCGGTCGTACCACGTGTCACCACCGGAGTGGCCAGCTCCGAGGCAGAGAGGCGCGTGGCAGCGGGGCTGAAAAAGGCCCCGCGCCTCTGCCCCCCGAACCCTCACCCACGGCCTCCTCCCCCGCGCCCCGCACGTCCCGCACGCCCCCCTCCCCACACCGATCGAACCCCGAACCCTTCTCCTGCTGCTCTCGCCCCGGCCTCGCGTGCACGCCCCTCCTTGATGTGGATGCTCTTAATAAGGGGATACCAAATGTTTTTTATAATGACAAATAGCGTCAAAATAATATGACTAATATTAAAAATATTTTTTCATTTCTATCATTATCTATTGGTCTCCCATTGGTTTTTCAACGAAGATTTGTTGGTATTCATAACACAACATATTTTATTTTCGGCCATAATGATATTCAATCATCTTATAGTAATTTTGTGAAAAACTACTTTAAAACTCAAATTTATGATAATCTCAAAAACCTATACAATGATTTATATTATAATAGATGGCGTAAACTAACTAAAAGAAAATAAAAAATTTAAATAATAAAACAATTGAGGAATAAACAGTTTAAATTTGAAAAATATAAATTAAAATATATTTTTATCACTAATAATTTTATAGAGAACTAATCTTAAATTTGATAAAGTATCTGAATTTAAACAATATATAAAAATAAAAAAATTGTTTTTATATTATCTAGAATTGAGAAATTACAAAAATAGAAGTATAAAAGAAGTAGGAAATACAAAAACAACACAAACGGTTAAGTCCTAAAAAGTTGAGGGGGCATGTGTTCCTCTTGAGTCCCTCGTAAATCTGTCACTGTTATCGGATAACCTTTATTAAGGATGTGATAAAAGGGCTAGACATAGTCTCGGGTCTTACAAATAAGATCTGAGACGTTGACCCTGAAACAAAATTAATGTTTCTTATCGTAGTTTAGTGATGTAGTGAGCACATACAAATGTCTTTTCCGGACTCAACATAAAAATGTCCATGGTGGCTTGACTGTAGTTCACGGTGGTCATTTCCTAACTGGACCTGAATATGCAAGGATGTCTGATATGGGGCGTTTAAGAGGATAACGAGCATCCATGGAGAAAACTAGGAAACGGGGGAACCAGGATATCGGGTTTGCACCGACCTTGGAAGGGCGAGGTGTGCGTCCCCATACACACATCGGGGGTATTAGAGTCCCGAAACAATAGATAGGGTTGGGGCGCCCGAGTTTTCACTAGTTGTTGTCAGTAGGAGCAGTTACTGATTCCACTTTCCCTAACTTTGAGCGGTGTTGTTATGGTCCCGATTTAGTGGATGAGGATGGAGTGCCTCTGCACGGATTCCCCAAATGAACGGGTGCACCAGTCCTATCATTGGGCCCTAAGTAGGCCTACCGATGACCTTGGATGATTGACGGGCGGTTGAGAAGATATGTGATATCTATTGATCCATACTAGGGAGTAAGTAAAAAGGCATGCGGGGGAGGCAACGCATGAGGCGGAGGCAGCGGCTCTGGTGGTAAAAGGGGGCGATGGTGGTATAGGGGTGGAGGTGATGGTAGTAGGCGTGAAGGCCTTTGGGGGGGGGGGGGGGGGGGGATCCAACAGAGACATGGGAGTAGATGGAGGAGGAGGTGGTGGTAGTGGAGTAGTGATAGGTGGCTTGGGCGGTGCTTTTTCCGGAGGAAGCTAGGACCGAGCCTAGAGAGCCTCATCCCTTCATGTTTCTTTGCAGCTTGGTTGTAAAAGGTTTGGGTAGAAGGGGACGCTTGCAGCGATGATGGAAACACTTAGAGGGTCGGAGGAGCGACAATGACGAGGGCTGCACCGAAGAGATGACACACACAGATAGTGAGAAACCCGCCTGAGTAGGGAGATGAGACGAAGCCCATGATTGGAGACGACGAACTCGCCTACGCCTAAGTCGATGATAGACGTTGTGTCGGGGCATTTGGGATTTTGACTGGAACCCTAGGGCCGACAATAGTGATGTGTGAGAGCATTTTTTGAACAAAAGTTTTTTTTTTTTAAAGAGGACAAATCGGCTAGAAACTCCTCTTATCCTAAAAAAAGTGTGAACCAATCCAAGCCACACACACTTAAGATCCAACATTCACCATGATGTCACGCCATCACCCCAATTCCACCCCAATACACGCCACTTTCATTCTTTCTAACACAAACAAGTGCATAATTGTAATAGCATGGTGCCATGTGGACTAATGTCCATTTTTTTCTTAACCAATTCACTAATTTAATACTTCCCGATTCGTTTGAACTCCGATTAGCTTCAAACTTGCGCCAATATTTTTCTTTTTCCAAGGGATTTAAATCAAGATCAGTCACGAATATATTTTGAAGTACGAAAATATAAAGTTATATCGGGGTGATAAAAATAATGTTGAGTGTTGATAAATCTTCACTAACAAATGTTTTATATCGGAGGTGATCAAACTAGTGCTAAAATGTTGATAAAAACATGTATTGAGGTGATAAAAAACAAGTGATGAAATGATAAAAATCATGTTCAATTTTGATAATAAGGGTGATAAACTAGAGTTTAATGTTGATAAAATAACATGGGATGGGGTGATAAAAACATGTAATTTAGTGATAAACCTAATGTTTAGTGTTGATAAAATTAATGTTCAGTGTTCATAGAACACATGTGATGAAGTGATAAAAATCATGTTCAGTTTTTGAAAAACGAGATGATAAAACTTGTGTTTAGTGTTGATAAAACCAATGTAGCACGTTGATAAAACCAGTGTAAAGTGTTGATAAAAATTACCCAGATATAATTTTTTTTAAATCAGTCCCGAAATAATTTTTTTTGTTCAAAACATATTCATCATTGATCTTGATATGAAACCCTTGAAAAAACAAAGATATTGGCACAAGTTTGAAGCAAATAGGAGTTCAAACGAAGCGGAAAAAAATAAATCATGTTCATTTTTGAAAAAAATGATGTGATAAACCTAATGTCTAGTGTTGATAAAATCAGTGTTAAGTATCGATAATATCAGTGTAAAGTGCTGATAAAAATTACTCATATATATATATATATATATATATATATATATATATATATTTAAATCAGCCCTGAAATAATTTTTTTATTCGTGCTTCAAAATATATTCATGACAAATCCTGATAGAAAGACCTTGGAAAAACATAAATATTGGCACCAGTTTGAAGCCGATCGAAGTTCAAACGAAGCGTGAAAAATTAAATTTGTGAATTAGTAAAAAAAATAATATGATAGTTTTACTAAAAATCCCCTACCACTTACCAAAAAGTGCTGTTTTTTTACAGTCAACAACTCAATTGCATCTTAGCCATCTATTTATGAAATGGATGGCTTGGATTGGTTCACACAGTTTTTAGGTTAAGACATGGTTTCTATTTGATTTCTTCTCTTGTGTTAAATGTGGTAACTATATAAAAAAAATCCATATATTTTAGATCATTGGTATAAACCGATTGTCATCTTTAAATCGTGACAACTCATTAACTCCATAATTTTTCACAACTGATTATGAACTTGGATTTTTGTACGGAGCACTGTCAATGAAAAATAATGGAAAATCAATGAAGTTAGTCACGTGTATGGCACGTGATACGCTTATTTCCTAAAATACCAACTTTCCCCTAAAACCATGTAATCTTAATCCTGGTACTTACTCTTTTAAGTGTAGCTCTTGGGTGCGATTTTTTATGACGACGGTGGGTGGGAATGAGGTTGAAGTGTGTTGGGTGTGAGACAGGTCGGAGGCTTCGAGGACGGGAAGTCGGAAATGGTCAACGACTTCAATGAAACTGGCCTTTGATTTTGGGTTTGTCATTAAAATGTTGAAGGGGCTTGAAAAAGGTTTGGTATGGTCTCTCGCAAGCATAAACAGATCCTTACTTGTTTATTGATCCAAATGTCGTCGACGTCCTCTCTCTAGTGGAGAATGGTAGCAATACAAGACTTCACGAGAATTTCCAATATTGTCAAACTCTCAATCGTCGTTGAGATTGGACAAGGGAGTGTTGCGAGAAGCATCGACTGTAGGAGAAAGATGATGTATGTAGAAGGCGATGAGAAATGACACCATTCGTGATTTTTTTTAATAAAAAAGGTATCTTGAACATAATTTCATAAATACGTTTAAAATTATTTTGTATTTTGAAATATTTTCAAAAATTCGAATATTAGAATTGTCACTTTGTTCCCTGGTAGTACCTGACATCTTGTTATAGGATTAGTGATACGACCGTCACCGGAACTTTATCTCGTCCTTTTCAATCATTTCCATTATTGTATGATAAGTTTAATCTTTCTATTCCCGAATCAATAAAAATTCATACTTTATGCTCAAAAAAATATTCAAATAACATTTTCCTGTTCACATACCAAGAGAAAATGTATATCAAAAAAGTAATATTACAAATCCTAATAAACCTTGCAAGACAGTAATGGTAAGTTTGTCGAGGCGATCATATTAGAGCATTCCTATAGAGGTAGTGATAAAATGATGTCAGGGTAAGGGTATGTTGTTGGGTGGTAGCTTCGGGAAGATGTCGGCTAACAGGGGAGGTAGTGACAAAGGGGTGTCTGGGAATCAGTTGTAATCCGGATGACATGGCCAAGCCTCTACGTGCCTCGTGTACTAATCGTTGCAACGACTAGTTGCTGATATTTTTTTTATATATTTTTAAATAAATAAGTTCATGTCTGATTTTTATATATAAATATACAATCTATCTCTTCGTTTCTTCATCCTCCATTGGTTCCATTTTTTGTTGCTCAACAATAATTTTTCATAGACTGTTTTCCATTCAAGTCTTAACTATTCTCTAACAAAGAAAATTCATACCAAAAATCTCTAAATTCTTCTCAAACGCCGATTAATTCTCATAATATTCCCGAAACCCTACTTTCATATCCAATCTAAATTACTTTTACTCGGGTTCACAATACAACCTTGATCCAGGGCCGGTCCTATGAGTTCGGTGGCCTTAGGCGAAAATGTAGATATAGGCCTTTTATTATTAAAAAAGGAGACGGTACTCCGATATTTTATTAATACATCAAATGAATACACTTATATGGAGGACATAAAACCTTACTCTAATAATCATCTATGTACATATACTTTTTAATAATCTAAATTTATCTCATAACAAAAATTACATTTCAATAAACAATTAAAACTTCATGTTCTCTTTGTCCAAGCTTGATTCATGTTGCTCTCTTGTGTAGATCTCTTCGTCATTCCTGTCATCAACAAACACAATTAAATTTTTAGTTCAGATTTACTCTCCTTGCTTTCATAGATGCAAAATCTTTATTAAAAGATTCAAGATCAATATCTTGTGAACCTAAAAAATAAAAAATGTTGGAACAAAATTTTGAATGTTGAAACAAAAAACAGTGAACAAAAAAATTAAACACACTAAGAACTTTATTTAATATATTATGCATCTAACTAAATGATAATCCATTGAATAAGTTCTGTGATGATGTGAGCCTAATTGTCTTACACCAGTATACTCAAGATCCTTATTTCACAAATTCAAAGAGATTAAATAAATCAGCCAAAACAAATAAATTAACTAACAAAACAAGTTTGTCTCATAGAATCATGTATAATACAAGATTCAAAATACAGAAAAATAAAAATAAAAGTGAAGTCATTATCAGTGACAGTGAATAAACAACTTTGTTTTCTACAATTATGAGCTTAAATTCCCTAACAAGTAAGTCTAGAATGCATATTCCTAGAAAAATAGAATGCATATTCAGGAGAAACAAAAACCAGAATGCATATTCAGAAACAAAAACACAACAATTAAACATCAACTAGATATGCTTATGGTTATAAAAAAACAGAGACAATAAAATATACAAGTTCTAACCTTATATTGCAGGATTTGGAGGCTCTTCGTTTCAGTGCTCCACCAAACAGACATGAATGGCAAAAAAAAAGAGGAATTTTTTAGATTTGAGTAGACGAGAAATAAAATGAGAATAATGAGCACAGGATTCAGGAGAGTGTTGTTGAAGAGAAATGAAGCAAAGAGGAAGGATTGAGGAGATCGTTGGTGAATTGTTAACAAACTTACTTTTGTATTTATAGGACTTTGGTGTGTTGATTTGGAAGATAAAAGGCCACCATAACTGCAAAGGATTTGATGCAATAGGGAAGAGCAAACGATGAATTTCGAGAAGACCAAAACATCATCTTGGTGAACCAATCGTCGCTGGCTTGCTGAGAGAGAGGAATGAACCTAGAATCTGATTTTGTCGATGGCTTGGGAAGAGGAACGGCTAAATCGTGGAGAATAAACCTAAGATCTGATTTTTTTTGGGGCTCTAAGGCCCATTTTTTTTTAAAACGTGGCCTTCTAAAATTGGAGGCCTTAGGCCTAGGCCTAGCTCGCCAAGAGGGCGGACCGGGTCTGCCTTGATCCATATAGTCTTGTGTGGAAATTTTCAAGTAACTCAAAGGGGAATTGTAGATGAAAAAACAAATACTTTCGAGAAGTCCCTATCAAAGATATCTCTAATAAAGTGGTTAGAGATGGATGAATTATGGTTGGTAAGTGTTTGGTTGAATAACTCCACCAATAATGTGCAGGGAAATTGCAAGATATCATGGAGCTATTAGAAAGACGTGATGGACGAGTTCAACGCAACCGCACTGATGATGAAAATAATCATACTTCTAGAACTAGCATATGAGATGAGAGACTTACGGTGATGAGAGGCAAACATTTTACCAAAAAAAGGTAAGGATGCCACAGACATTAGCTGCTTCTTCTAGGATTGCTCTATAGAAAATATAGCAGTCATCAACAAAAAAACAGATACGATGTAGATGGGGCTCCCCTAGCCATTGAGATATCATGTATTCACCCCTTCATCTGTGCCACACTAAGGGGTTTGTCTGTATAATCCCTCCATAAAAAATAGGAATAGATATGGGGATAAAGGATCCCCTTGTCGGATACCCCGGGAAGGTGCAAACACCGGGTCTTTCTACCTCCTGAGTTGACTAAATATGAAACCGAACAAACACATGTCGTCATTAGCGCCAACCACTCAGCCAAAAATCCATTGCGTCACATGATAGCTAGAAGGAATGACCATTCCACCCTATCATAGGCCTTTCCCATATCCATCTTCAGTGCCTTATACCCTTTGTTCCCTATCCTTTTCCTTCAGAAGAAATGAATAATTTCAAAAGAGATGAGGACATTGTCCTGAATACTACGACCCGGACAAAACTCCCCTTCAATAGGTGTGATAAGATCTTGCAGTAGGGCTTGAGTCTATTTGTCAATACTTTGGAGAGGATTCGGAAGATGGTGTTGCATAGAACAATAGGCCGGAGATCCGTAATGAGTATATGATTAGCCTTCTTAGGGATGAGTACATCATTCGTTGTATCGAGAAAATGATCAAAAGTCATGTCATGGACCGCCTGTTGAATAAAGTGAATGACCTCCCCCCTGCACCACTACCTAGTAGTGTTTATAGAATAGGGGATTAAGGCCATTCGGGTCTAGGGCTTTGTCAGACCCCATTGGTAATTTTTCTCACGGACTTCCCCGCCAATACTCCCCGAAGAAGGGTTGTATTCTAAATGTGGCTGAATAAGTTGGAGAAGTACTTGATCACGAGATCCCACAATCCTGTATCCCGTTTAACCATGTGTCCGAAGCATTTTGTAATGAACAGGTCGTATTAACCTTCCTCTTAAATGAAGCAGTAGTATGGAAAAACTTAGTATTACAATCCTCCTCTGTGAGCTAGTGATGTTTGGATCGATGTCTCTAGAATGTTTCCCATACCCAAAGAGTCGCCTCATACTGAATCTGAAGGTAGAAAATAGATTCTAAAAGAGATCATTTCTTTTTGTCGACGATGCACCCCAACCTGATCTGTTCGCCCAATAACTCTGAAATCCTCTTTCCATACACTACGCCAGCTTTTTACTTTTGCTACTGGGCACTTTTTATTCCGTTATAGAAGTTTAGTTCCCTTGCGACTACATTAAATGTAGTCGTAGAGGTAATTTCCTCTACGACTACATAAAATGTAGTCGAAGGGAATGTATTCCTCTACGACTACATTTCTCATTCCGTCTCAGATGTAATAACGTCTTTAATTCCCCACCAACTTGCCACTACACTCCCTACCAAACTCTTTCTTCTCTCTCAAAACAACCATTCCTCTCAAAAATTTGCAGAAATTTCTTCCCTCACAAAAAACCTCCCTACATATCTTCTTCTCCCAAGTTTCTTTTATCAATCTACTTCCAAACAAATCATGACGTCAAGAAGTTAGAGAAACAGTGCATAAGTTTGAGAAGTACTTGATCACGAGATCCCACAATCTTGTATCCCATTTAACCATGTGTCTGAAGTATTTTGTAATGAGTAGGTCGTATTAACCTTCCTCTTATATGAAGCAGTAGTATGGAGAAACTTCGTATTACAATCTTCCTCTGTGAGCTAGTGATGTTTGGATCGATGTCTCTAGAATGTTTCCTATACCCAAAGAGTTGCCTCGTACTGAATCTGAAGGTAGAAAATAGATTCTAAAAGAGATAATTTCTTTTTTTCGACGATGCACCCCAACCTGATTTGTTCGCCCAATAACTCTGAAATCCTCTTTTCATACACTACGCCAACTTTTTACTTTTGCGACTGGGCACTTTTTATTTCGTCATAGAAGTTTGGTTCCCCTACGACTACATTTAATGTAGTCGTAAGGGATGTATTCCTCTACGACTACATTTCTCATTCCGTCTCAGATGTAATAACGTCTTTAATTCCCCACCAACTTGCCATTACACTACCTACCAAACTCTTTCTTCTCTCTCAAAAATCTGCATAAATTTCTTCTCTCTAAAAAAACCTCCCTACATATCTTGTTCGCCCAAATTTCTTTTAACAATCTACTTCCAAACAAATCATGACGTCAAGAAACTCGTTAATGGTATGCTATATACTTCATTATATTTTAGTTTGTGGAATAAATTATTTTTTTATTTACGTATAGTACTATATTTGATTTATATGCATGCATACATAGTATTTAACTTAATTAAATAATTAATTAGTTTATATATATACTCATTTTTCAGAATATATTTTAGTTTTTTTGAAAGAAATTATTTTAGCATATATAGATTTGTTAATATTCATCTAAAATATTTAACTTAAATTTCATTAATGTTTGTATAATATACTCATTTTGATAAATATATATTTTATTTTTGTATGGAAGAATTTATTTTTGATTTATATATATGCCTATATGGATAGAAGTTGGATGAAGTTGCCAAAGGCATGTGAAAGGTATTTTGGGGTTTCTCGAGCATGTGATAGTTAATGGTCAAGACTTCGGTGCGAATGATCACTTCCGATGTCCGTGTCGAAATTGTGCGAACGACGATTGGTCGAAAATCGATGAATTGATCGATCATTTAAGTAGTAAAGGGATTGGTATTATGAGAAATTACCAAATATGACAGTATCACGGGGAAGCACACCTCATGCCTACTAAAGCGGAATCTAGATTGATAGATATGCAGGATATGGCTATATATCATGAGGCATCATCATCCGGTCCTAATAATTATATTATTAATAATGAGGCTTCATCATCCGTTGATTACGATGCAACAAGGGAGTATGTGGAAAATGCGTTTCCTTACTGTGACACGGTCAAGCGAGAAGATATGGTTGATGATTTTGATGAGTACGATATTGATGAGACGGTTACAAGGGAAGATGCAGACAAGTATAGGAGATTATTGAGTGTGTATCAAACACCGTTGTACAAGGGATGCACTGGTTCCGATAGATTGACCACTATTACGGAGTTGATGTCCTATAAAGAAAAATACAAGGTTTCGAATAACGCGTTTGAGGATGTGTACAATGAATAGGAAAAATTTTCCTCATCCGAACACGTATCCAAAATCGTTTGCTGTTGCGCAGAAAGTGGTGAAGGACGTTGGGTTGGGTTATGTAACATATGATGCTTGTGAAAAAAGTTGTTGTTTATACTACGCTGAAAATCTACATTTGAAAGAATGTCCTATTTGTGAGGAACCTTGCTACGATGGGATAGGGATGGCGAAGAAAACCGTCAGGCACATCTCCATCACATAATAGTTGCAAAAGTTGTATAGCGCACCTGACATTGTAAAGAAAATGAAGTTGCACGCGGACAGGGCAGTCAATCCTAACATTTTGAGGCATCCAGCTGATGGTAAAGCTTGGATTGAGTTCGGTAGGTTACACCCTAGATTTGGCAGTGAGAAACGCTAGGCGCGTCTTGCAGTAGCCATAGACAGGTTTTGTCCATTTGGTGCAAGTGTTGTGCCTTATAGCATGTGGCCCGTTGTTGTGTTTTTTTACAATTTTCCTCCGGACATGTGCGTGCAGAAAGAGTTTAACATCTTATCATTGGTGATATCAGGTGAGTAGCCTAGAAAAGGTTTTAATACCCTGTGTGAAGCATGTTTGGCAGGGAAACAAAAGAGTTTCCCCTTTCCAAAGGCCTCTAGTTATCGTGCAAAGAAGCCTCTTGAACTTCTTCATGCAGACCTTTGTGGTCCAATTGACCCCGAAACACCAGCCGAGAATAGGTATTTTTTTTCTTGATGGTTGATGCTTTCACAAGATACATGTGGATTGTTTTGCTTTCCAGAAAAGATATTGCATTCATGATATTCTAAAAAAATCAAGAAGTGGAGCGAGCTCGAGTCTGAGCAAAACCTGAAGGGTCTGAGGACAGATAGAGGAGGGGAATTTATGTCCAATGAATTCAAAAACTATTGCAACGAAGAAGGGGTGAAGCATATCAATTTATGTCCAGATACTCCACATCAAACGTGGCAGAGCGACGAAATCAGACCCTTGTAGGAATGGCCAGAAGCATCATGAAGAACAAACATGTGCCTAGAAAATTCTAGGGAGAAGCCATCTCCACTGCAGCTTACATTCTGAACCGAACTGCCACTAGAAGCTTGGAAGGAATCACTCCATATGAAGCCTGGCACAAACGCAAGTCAAATATGAGTCATCTGAAGGTGTTCAGATGCACTACTTTCGTCAAGAACGCCAAGGCACATAAAAAACTCGCTGATTGGAGCGGGAAGATGGTTTTTATTGGGTATGAAATGGGATCGAAAGCATATCAATTCTTCGATCCCGACAAAAAACAGCTTGTTGTAAGCCGTTATGTAGTGTTCAATGAACAAGAAGAATGGAGTTGGTCTGAAACGTAAGAGGTAATTCAATTTGATCCAAGTTATTTCTCTGTGAATTGGAGCTTCAATGATGATGTAGATGACCTGGAGGTGCACACTCCAAAAGAAGAATCCTTGGAACCGCCTGAACCCCAAACTGAGGAGAGATCCTCTCAAGAAGAAACAAGGTCGCCTGAACCAGCTCAAACAAATGAGGAGTCTCCCTCCACTACTCCTCTTCGAGTCGGAACCTTGGTAGATCTCTATGAACAGACAAAGAGAATTGAAGTAGATTGCTTGTTTTCCACGGAAGAGCCAACAAACCCTTTCGAAGCTTTGAAGCATGAATCCTGGAAAAAAGCTATGGAGGAGGAGATGAAGTCGATCACTGACAACGAAACTTGGGTCTACTCGCAGCTTCCCCAAGGCCACAAGTCCATTGGTTTGAAATGGGTCTTCAAGGTCATGAGAAATTCAAAGGGAGAAATTCAAAAATAAAAAGCAAGGTTAGTGGCCAAGGGTTACGTTCAGCAACAAGGTGTCGATTTTGAAGAATTTTTTTCTTCTGTAGCAAGAATGGAAACAGTTCGAATTCTAATTGTAGTGGCAGGCGAGAACAATTGGGGAATACATCATATGGACGCCCGCTCTGCTTTCCTAAATGGCAAGCTAACTGCGGAAGTCTATGTTATGTAGCCTCCTGGGTTTGTTAACTCAGACAAACCAGATCATGTGCTCAGAATAAACAAGGCACTATACAGGCTAAAACAAGCCCCGAGAGCCTGGAACCAGAAGCTGGATCAAAGCGTCATATCATTTGGGTTTGAGCGATGTCCACTCGAACACGTAGTGTATGTGAAGAAGGGAAATGGGACATTTCTCCTGGTCGGAGTTTATGTCGACGATCTGAGTATCACCGGGAATGAGGTTAGCGTCATTACTCATTTTAAATTAGAAATGCATAGGATTTTCAGCATGATTGACCTAGGTCTCTTACATTATTATATTGTAATTGAGGTGAATCAAAGTGACACTGAATCCACATTGAGCCAATCCGCGTATGCTGCAAACTTAATAGAAACTACAGGTCTAAACGATTGCAACTCCTGTGCCACTCCGCTTGAATAAAATGAGAAGCTTGGAAGAGAAGGAACCGAACTCTGCGAAAATGTGACAGAGTTCCGAAGCCTAATTGGGAGCCTGAGATATCTACTCAACACCCGACCTGATCTATCCTTTGTTGTAGGCTTGGTTAGCAGACACATGGAGAAACCCAGACTCCATAATATGGCTACGATAAAGAAGATCCTACGCCATGTGAAAGGAATCATGAACTTTGGCATGAGGTACAAGTGTAAGAACCGCTCCCGGTCAACGTTGGTCAAATCGGCGGAAAAACAGGAAAATTTAAATTTTTTGGACACACATAAATGAACCTAAATTTGACCCCGAGGGTCATATCGGACTTAAGTTGACCCCGATATCGACCAAAGTGAGTTCTGGGGGACTCAAGGCAACTTTTTGACCAATTTGGGAAATGTTGACTTTTTGCTGGAAAAGTCAACCGAGCGACGTTTTGGTCCGATCGAGGCCCGTTTTGGATCCAAAAAGCTTAGTCGTCATTACAGCGGTCTTAGTTGGGCCATTTCCTTGTAGCCTGTGAAATTTCATAATTTCTTGGAAAATGGGCCCGTTCGGGGCCCGAGACGGCCGAATTTCGCGAATCTGACAGAAAAATATCTACAAAGATATTTTCTTAAAGAGGTGGGACCCACTTGCCACTTGTCACACAAGTGGTGGTGGTAGGTATTTTTGAACAAAACAAAGGGAAGGAAGAGTGTAGGGTTCGGCCATTAAGAGAAAAAAAAAAGAGAAAAAAAAAAGAGAGAAAGAAGAGAGATCAAGGAGAGAAGGAAAAGGAAAAAAAGAGAAGAAGGTGTTAGGGTTGTGGATTTTCCCGACGATCCAACCAAAGGATTGTCTCAACGGTTGAAGAATCGAGCTCGCATCGTCATTCCCTACGGTGAGAACATATTTGATTCTCGTTTTGGTACGTTTGAAAGTTAGGGTTTGTGTTTAAACGAGTTAAATATGGATGAGTTGAGGTGCAGGGTTCGTTGGGGACGTTTTGGGGCGAAAATGATCGGTTTCCGGTGACCGGAGGCTCGGGGGAGCTTCGGCCACCGTGGGGGGTGGCTAACTGGAGCTGGAACCGGCCATCACTGTGGTGAACCGGTCCAGCCACCCACGGGTGATGGTGGCCGGGTGGGGCCCACGTGTCGGGTCTTGGGTTTTTCGTGTTCGGGTGGTTTTGGACGATCCCTGAATCGATATTTCACACCCGGAACGAATTATGGAATTAAATTGCGAAAGTTGGAAATTTCGGGTTTAGAAACTTTAAACGCGAATTAAATCGCTCGAAAGTCGGAAATTGATTTCGTCGATTGCATTGGAACCCTTGAATTATTCTAAGATCATAAAAACGAAAACGGGAATTTTAGGAGCCCCGGAAGGGCGTTTTCCAATCCCGGGCAGATTCGCCGAGCCGGGCGAATCGGGCCTTTCCGGGCCCATTGTTGACAATGTCGAGTAATTGGGAAGTTTGGGGGTGATCGACATTATCGGGGTTGCTTTTGGGCGTCTAATTCTTTAAAATTCATCTTTGACTGCGAACTTAAAAAGTGTTTTAATTGTGTTCTTGTTAGATCGTGCCGCCGACCGCGGAAAGGGGAGGCTAGGCGAGTGATCGCGAGCACGCCAGAGCTTGGGCGTGGACTTTTGGGAAAGCGTTACGAGGTAGGGAAAAGTAGCCGGATCTCGGTCTTGACTAGGGAAAGTTAACAGTAGAAATGCATGTGACACGTAGTGGTGTCGTAGGATAAGTAAATTTATCGAACAATAGAAATGCAGGCGACACTTAGTGGTGTCGTAGGATACGTGAACGTATCGAACAATAGAAATGCATGTGACACTTAGTAGTGTCGTAGGATAAGTGAACGTATCGAACATTAGAAATACTTGTGGCATTTGGTTGTGCCCGTAGGTTGATTGACTTGTTTGTGGGTGGCCATAAGTGACTGTGGGGAGTTGAACCCGTATTGGTTGACTGACTTGCCGAGTGGTAGTTAGTCGTGTTGTCACATTTTCTTTCTATTTGCGGGGTATTGTGTGTCATTTGGTTGTGACTGTGATTGTTCTGGTGATGACTATTGAGCTATGCCCGTGGGTGTCACGCCCCAATTTCAGTAAACCGAACTCGGGACGCGACCATTTAAAAAATCATAAAACACTTGAAACCTGTATTGAATAAATGCTTTGAAATTACCATTTAGTTATCAAAAATAATATTTACAATACAAAAACGTCCCAACACAAGGACAAGGTACAAGTATCCGTCACTAGACTCAAAATATAAAGACCGGACTCCGCTCCTAGCTCCACAAGCTCCAAGAGCTCACCTAGTCCGTCCAGTGATCAGTACCTGTAGGAAAAGCAGCTAGGGGTGAGTGTTCGCTCACCACCACAGATAACAGATTGACTATGGCATAATTAGCAGACAAAGCCAGTAACACCAACACCAAACCCAACACCGGGACTACAATCCCCAACTCAAGTACTCAACTGACCCACAACCCATTACCTTCCACAACAAACTCAACCTCAAACTCGTAAAGTAAACCCGACACAACCATTTATGACCTCCTCCAAAGACACGAACACTGATCAGGTTAGCCAAAGAAGGCTCACAACCTGCCGAGACTCGAACACGGATATGGCCAACCAAAGAATGCTTGTAACCTGCCGAGGCCCGAAACGGATCAGGCTAGCCAAAGAATGCTCAGAACCTGTCGAGACCCGAAACGGATCAAGCTAGCCAAAGAATGCTCATAACCTGTCGAGACTCGAATTTGGTCAGGCCAGCCAAAGAATGCTCGTAACCTGCCAAAATCCACACCACTCCCCGACACGAAGTCGGGTTACTAACCCCGGGCAAACACAATCACAATCACAAGCAAAGCTCAACAAACAGTAACGAGACCAGATCAACACTCCACAGGCACTCATGGCCACTCAAGACTCCAACATAAAAGACTCAGGTTCAACAACCCCACGGGCCCTCATGGCCTCCCAAGATACACCAACTGTGACTCACGGGCTCAACAACCCCACGAGCACTCCTGGCCTCCCAAGACATCCCAACAGTAAAACACGGGCTCTCATGGCCACTCAAGACACCACAATTAAGACACGGGCTCTCATGGCCACCCAAGACACCAACAATAATACACGGGCTCTCATGGCCACCCAAGACATAAATTAAACAGTCAACCTCCGGGCATGGTCATATGCCTCCAGTAATTCTAATATCGCTAAGTTCTCTGTTCCTACGACACTACTAAGTGTCACATGCTTTTCTCATAAACGCTACGTTCCCGTATCATGCTTTTCTAATATTTGATAACCTAAATAACCCACGACACCCCGATGTCACATGCAATTCTACAGTTAACTTTCCCTAGTCATGGCCGAGATCCGGCTACTTTTCCCTACCTCGTATTAGTCCTCCAAAAGTGTCCAACTAAGCCTCGGCGCGATCGCAGTCACTCGCCTAGTTTCCCTTTGCCTCGGTCCGCATCACGATCTAAGAGAACACAAATTTAAGGCACTTTTAAACTAGTATGAATAAACCGAAATTCAATAAACTTAACGCCCAAACGTAACCCCGACAATGTCGATCACTCCCAAACTTCCCAATTACTCGACATTGTCGATAAAGGACCCGTAAAGGCCCGATTCGCCCGACATGGCGAATCTGCCCGGGTTTTGTAAATGGCCTTTCGGGGCTCCAAAAGTCCCCGTTTTCGTTTATACGGTCTTAGAGTAATTCAAGGATACCAATGCACTTGACGGAATCGAATTCCGACTTCTGAGTCGATTAATTAACGTTTAAAGTTTCTAAAACCCGTTAATTACAACTTTTCCAATTTAAATCCAATTTTCGATTCGGTTAAGGATAAATGGTCCGGGGAACGTTTTAGAACACCCGAACACGAAACCCGATCACCCGAGCACGTGGGCCCCACCCGGCCCACCTTGGCCGTGGGCCCTAGGGCTCAATTTGGGGCCCGGCCACCATGGTGGTGGCTGGTCCTAGCTTCGGCCAGCCACCCCATGGCCGGCCGGCCACCACCCACGGTGGCCGGAGCTCCTCTCGAGCTTCCGGTCACCGGAAAACATCCAAACTCACCTCCCAACACCTCCAAAACGTCTCTAACAAACCCCCAACCTCACTACAACCCTAACTCATCAATTATAACCAAACCCTAACATGTGAAAATTATCAAAACATCGATCGGTTTGGTTCTTACCAAAGAGGAAGACGAGGGGAAGTCAAATGCTCATTGCCTTGAGACGATCCAAAGGCTCGATTTCTCCCAACCCTAACTCCTTTCTCCTTCTCTCTTCTTCTTCTTCTTCTCCTTCTCTCTCTAAACTCTCTCTTCTCCTTTTTTTCTCTCTTTTTTTGTTAGTTGGCCGAACCCTATAACCCCCTCACCACTCATTTCCCCCCCAAAACTAACACCACCACTTGTTGGACAAGTGGCAAGGTGGGTCCCACACCTTTTGGAAAATATCTACTTGATATTTTCTAATCAGATTCGCGAAAATCGGACGTTTCGGGCCCCGAACGGGCACTTTTTCTAAGAAATTACAAAACTTGGAGGGCTACAAGGAAACGGCTCAACTAAGACCGCTGCGACGACGGCTAAGCTTTTTGGATCCAAAACGGTCCTCGAATGGACCAAAACGTCGCTCGGTTGACTTTTCCAGCGAAAAGTCAACCTTTCCCAAATTGATCAGAAAGTTGCCCTGAGTCCCCCGGAACTCATCTTGGTCACTATCGAAGTCAACTTAAGTCCGGTATGACCCTCGGGGTCAATTTAGGTTAAGTTAAGTGTCTGTCTTAAAAAATTTAAATTTTCCTGTTTTTCGCAGGTTTGACTGGCATTGACCGGAAGTGGTTATTACAGTGGGTGTGTCGTACCTTCCGGTGCACGGTCGGTAAAGTGCTGAGGGCTGTGGTTCCCGTTAGGTGCGTCGTACCTTCCGGCGCGTGATCGGTAAAGTGTTGAGGTTAGACCTGTGCCCGAGGGGTGTGTCGTACCCTCCAATCCGTGGTTGGTAAAGAGCAGAGGGATGTGGTCCCCGTAGGTGTGTATCACCTTCCGGCGTGTGATTGGTAAAGTGCTGAGGCTGGATTTATGCCCGAGGGGTGTGTTGTACCCTCCGGTGCGCGGTCAGTAAAGAGTAGAGGGCTGTGGTCCCCATCAGGTGTGTAACACCTTCCGGCGCGTGATCGGTAAAGTGTTGAGGCTTGTGGTTGTGGTTTGTGTGACTTTGATCACTTCTGTGTTGTTGTGTTCTTTGAGGTCGTCATTACGGTGTCGGGTCTACATTACGGGTACGGGTGGTTGGATGGTTGGGGAAAGTAACAGTTTTCGTGTGACAGTCAGGTTATTTGGGTTTGGGGATGGTAGTCCCCGGTGTTTTGTCTGTTGTTGGTGTTTCCAGCATTTCTGCTAGTATGCCGTAGTCAGTTTGGTATCCGTGGTGGTGAGCGAACGCTCACCCCTAGCTGCTTTTCCTACAGGTACTGGTCGCGAGGCGGACTAGGGGAACTCTCGAAGTTTGAAGAGCAGGGAGCAGGAGTCCGGGTTTTTGGGAATTTAGCGACCTATGGTTTTGTTTTTGTCCGCTTGTTTTGGACGCTTTTCAGTTGTAAAATATTATTTTGATTAACTCAAAGTGGTGATTTTAAGCGGTTTATTAAAATGTTTGAAAATTGTTTTATTGTTTCACCGTTCGCGTTTCCGGCTCGGTTCTACCGAATTCGGGGCGTGCCAAGTTACACACGTAAGTCATATGTCACGGTAAGAAAAAGGTCAATCGAGGTGAGTACTATGACACCCCTGGTAAACATGTCCGACATCAGAATTCACACATGGGATGTGTGGCCACAACTTCTTGTAGCGGAGGCTCGGGGCCGGGCTTCCCTTTAGTTGTGTAGATCCCTGATCGGGGCCCTTATTTTTTTACCAATGACGGCACATTAGGGGATATCCTTGTGCCGAAGGAGATGGTTACGGTAGAGATCAATATCGTTTTAGTGGCTATCACCACTGTGATGAGAGCAAATCAAGGGTTAAAACCCAGCGGGGGCAACGGATTTTGGGGGTTAGTCCTACACTGATTTCGAGCCTAACTTGCGGTGCACAACTAGTTGAGGTAGTGGAAACACAACTCGTTTACCGGGCGCAAAATGAGATCTCTCTAGTTTTTCAGGTTTAATTTCTTGGATTTCAGTATGGTTTCGCGTTGCCGATCTCCTTCAATATGATCTAATAGGTGAATTTACGTATCAGACATGCCTTGGGGTTTTTCCAGGAGACGGAGATAGATGCAGCCAGGATTTTCAAGGTTATAGTGCAACAGGCTGGGGGCGAGAAGCTCCCCCGTCTATCCTAATGGTGGTAGTGTCTAGGGTGGCACCGCCACCACCAAGTATCAATTTGTCTCTTTTCAGGCCATATGGTTTTCAATGCACCCTATCAACTCAAAGCTCTCACATCTATTCGAGGAAGGACAACATAAGTTGTTAAGTAGGACATGAGATAATCCATTTACACCAAACTGGTTTTTAAAGACAAGCAAGCCAAGCATCCTACTCGGCGTTCCATTGAATATTTACACAATGGTCGTCACTCATCAGACATTGTTCGCTTAACGAAAGACCTTTTGGATTTATACTGGCACATTTATTAGTTTATGTTCTTTCCGAATATACTTTTGTTGGTTTTTGTTTTTTCGGTTTTGATTACAATTTTTGGTTTAATTTAAGTGTAGTCTTGGGGCATTTTACTCTATACTAATCTATATTTATATCTTAAAGAAAATAATTAAATTGATGAGATGGTGTTTTTAGCGAAATAAACTTTATATTACAAATCAACAAGCAACACAAAACAAGAATTGGAGTTTGGTTGTGGATCGTTTTTGGAAAATTCATCATACTAATCATAGAACGGTAATCGAAACATCGATTTTGGCAATTGGGGAAAAACGCCAAGAACACATGAACCTAAAAAACAAGAGAACTAATCCTGGCTCGATCTAAGACTAGTACGAGTGTCTAACTACTACTTTGTTCTTCTGACGAGGATCATGAAATAACTGAATAAAGTGCGCGACTTGATCAGTGATCACAGTAATCGATGGTAGAGGACGATCAGCTGAAGTCAATCATGATGAGGGCATGACTTTTCTCCTCCTCGACGTCTCACTTCCTAAGAAGTACCTCATGGACATGGTGAGGCTACATAACAGATCTCAACTGATTGTTCGGGCCAACAAAGGATCCTCCAACTATGTTGTTGGCCATGCACGCGCTCCCCATGTGGAAGACTAACACGGGGAAGGGGAGAACCACCACAGTAGGTTGTCGCGGATCATCGTCGGATACACACCATCCTCAGATACAACAACGCTAAGATGGGAAGGCGCAAGAGAAAAGAACAATAAAACTGTAAGGAGTATAGAACTAACGAGCAACCTCTTGATGATAAAAACCTAAAAAAACGACAATATCATGAGTGATGGCTCGAAGACTACTAAAAATTGAGAGCTCTCAATCCAACAGACGTATTATCAAGTTGATTCTTAATGAGATGTGTCATGTTAAAAGTAATAGTATATATTTGTCATTACGTATAAGACAAAACACCAAACCTAATAAAACAAAACACGTTGTATCATATCACATATCAAAAATGAGGGAAACAAGTGAGTTTTAAAAGGTCGCTATTATTTATTTAAATTACCTAAACGATAACGTATCAGCTAGAGATAGTGGGATCTGGTGGTCATGAACATAAATACAAAATATGGGGCCCGCATCTGCCGTATCAGTGTCACTTGCATGCCAGAAACGAACGGCCACGATTAGCCATCCTCATTCCACGGTAGGGACGCGCTTACGCTGTATAAAATCCACCGATATAAATATATACCCATTCTTAATCCCAATTGCAATTTCATTTCCTGTAACTAATGAGAGCGATCGAATCGTGGCCGTCGCCGGAATCTGAGAGGAGGAAGTGGTCTCCGCCTCCGAGATATGAACGGAGAACGGACAGAGCCGAGGCGAAGAAGATGGTGCGGTGTTTGAGGTTGGGATGGGTTCTGGTGCTTGTGGCTTTGACGGCGTCGATGGCGGTGCTGCCGCTGATGCTGCCGCCTTTGCCTCCGCCGCCTTTGATGCTGCTCTTCTTTCCTGTCGGAATCATGGTCGCACTCATGTTCTTGGCGTTTTCGCCGTCAGAAGCCGCCGCTTCCGGCTATGGAATTTAGGAAGATTCGCCGGAGAATGATTGACTTACTGACATTCTCTTCTGTTTCTGACATCTTAGGAATGAGGAGGTTAACAATGGAAATTCAGTTTCGGTGACCACTTCTTACGATATGGTGGATACGATTGTTGTATTATTTGCTAACTACATTGATTCATGATTGATCTATTTATTTAATCCAAGGAAATACAAGTTCATATGAAATTTTCAAATAGAGTCTCAATTTTCTTCGAACGATTTTGTTTTATTTATTTACTGAAATAATCTTTCTATTTCGTCTATGATCTAGTTAATTCTATTCGTACTTTCATTACAAAAAATAGGAACTAGGGCGTATTGTTACGGTCCGAGAGGAGATTTGTTCTTCCCTCGGATTCGTACGGCCTTAGAACGGGAGTGTGTCTCCTTGGACGTTCTAAGCAAGCCTTGGAAGAAGAGTGTTGGTTGGGAAGATGAGTGTTGAATGCAAACGATTGTGTAAACTAGTTTATTATAATTTAATAAAAGAGTTTACAAAGGATACATGGTGTGTCCATGAACCTCTTGCCTTGATGATGATGAATGAATTGGTAACCTATATAATAGGGGAGGATGGACGAAATCCTATCCTAAAGGGGATAGGTTTCGGCCAAACAAGAGAATTACGATTCCTAATCCTATTTCCTTGGTTATTCGCTGAAGCGGAATCCAATTTGGAAAGGAAAAGGAGCTGACCGTACTGGGCAAGGGTTTCCTAATCAAATTAGGGAACCTTGTGATGATGAGTTGGCTTTGGAGGACTTTCCTAGTTGAGATAAGAAAGCTTGGATGCGTCTGAGGAGCTGGCCGAGAGGGATCCGCGCAGGGACTGGCGCGGGCCTGGTTTGGCGTGCGCCATGGTTGAGACCAGGCCTGGCTGGTGCTGGCTCGGTCAGGGCCTTGGGGTCCTTGGCCATGGGCCGGACCTAGATGGCTTTGAGGATGTGAGCGTAGACGGAGGACCGAGGGAGGATCGTGCGCGGTACGGGACCGAGGGAGGAGCGCGCATGGGCGCGGGCCTGGCTGGCTGGGCGCGTTCCTGCTGGGGGTCGGGCCTGGTTGGCTTTGGCTTGGCAAGGCCTTGGGCGCCTTGGCCCTGGCCGGACCCGAGAGGGTTTTGGCGCGCGCTAGAGCTGGGACCGAGAGGAAACGCGCGCAGGGTTGTGCGCGCGCACGCCTGGTCTTTCCGGTCTTTGCAGGTTTCCAAAAGTGGCAAGGTGCAAGGGTTTTGGGCCTTGCTTGAGCTGGTGTGCGGGCTTGGTCCTTGATGGCTTGTGGACTTGGCCTTTTGATGCTTTTGATGACTTCGGTCTTCTAACCAATTGTCAGAATCAGCCCCATTCACGGCCTCTTGATAGGATATGGGCTCATCTTGGTCCACAATTTCGACGTCATTACCTCTATGACAAGGAACCAATATCGAATAGGGATGTTATATGTCCTATCATATCATTTCGGTTCTTGTGTTACTACCTCGGGTTTCATATTTATTCCTTTAGTGTCCTCTTCAGGAATTATCCCATCTTCTGGGTTTTGAACTTCACCAAGTTCAATTGTTCTCTCATTGTCTTGTTTGGAAATAAACTCATTTTTCAAAAAAAAAAAAGACTCCCTCTCGAACAACAAATACTTTTTTTTCTCTAGTGGTATGTATAAGCAATATTCTTTGGTTTCCCTAGGATATCCCACAAAGATCCATTTTTCAGATTGGGATGTTAGTTTATCTAAGCACATCTTCTTCACATAAACGCCACAATCCCAAATCCTTAGGAAATTGACTATTGGGATTTCTCCCACTTTGTATCTCATATGCTGTCTTTTCTATAGCCTTGGCAGATACTCTATTTAAAATAAAAGTGGTTGTTTCTAGACCGTGTCCCCGAAATGAGATTGGGAGATCCGTCTTACTCATCATTGATCAGACCATAATCAAATAAAGTTTGATTCCTCCTCTCTGACACACCATTTCATTGAGGTGTTCTGGGATGAGTCAGTCAAGTAACGATCCCACAATCACCTAAATGATCTAAAGAACGCCTTTTGATATGTCAATGACTTATTTGTTACGATCTGATTGTAACTCTTATGAGATGGATATATTTAGGCTGAGACCAATCTTGATGTTTGGGCTCATTTGTTCTTTGTATCTGATATAAAGAAACTTAATGTTTTACTTTAGTTAGTCCACTTATGCTTAGTGATCCCAACTATACCCCTTTGATTCAACTAGGTTCATTTCCCTCTTGTGTGATTCTTGATCACACCTTGGGTTCAAATTAAAACTTGAACATGATCCTAGTATTTTGTCAAGCCCCTTGTCAAGCATTGGTATGGTAATGTTATGTGTATTTTTGGAGATCAGAATTTTGGTACGATTTACTATATCCAAACTAAAAGTCTTTATACATAATAATTCAAAATAGGTCACAACTTGAAATCTCAAATTCTCTACTCAAATACACAAGGCTAAAATATTTTATTCCTACGACTTAAGACTTCAATCAAATTGCCACCTGTAAAGACCGAGAAAAATTTAACGTTTAAATTATTAAATAATAACGTCGAGGTTGGGAACGAGTTTGTTTTGTGTAAAAAAAAAAAAACTGGGCTGTTTCGTTCTTTGGGCCTGGCCCAACCAGCTGGCCCAAACCCTGGGTATAAATACCCAATTTTAGGGTTTTAACCCTAAAATTTTCCGCCTCTTTCTCTCACGCACACAACCTCCTCCCTCTTCCCTCACGCCCAAGCCGACCTCCCTCCTCATCTCCGTTTCTCTCTCAACTCCGGTCGCCGGCGCCACAGCTCCCGAGTCCGGCCACAGCCCCCTCTCACCCACTCATCTCTCTCCCTCACCTCTCGGCCATCTCCGTCCAGCCACGGCGCCACCACCGAGCCCACTCGTCTTCTCCGATCTGGAGAGGACCGGCCGCGACCACCATCGCCGCCGCCCGAGCTCCGTCGCGCCTCGACGCTCGAGAATCGCCGTCGCCGTGCACGGCAAGAGCCGAGACAGACTCGCCGGCGCCGTCCTCTCCTTCGTCTTCTCCTGCCGTCGCCGTGAACGACCGGAGCCAGGTCGCCGGCGCGTTCGACAGATCCGGGACGGAGTCACCGTGACCGTCCGGATCTGAGGCGAGAAGGGTCCCGCCGTGCTCCCCACCTCCACGGCTGCAAGCCCGACACCTCCTCGTCGCCCGAAGTCGCCGCCGCCGCCCTTGCTTTTCCCCCTACGGTTAGCCCCTACCATCGTGCGACCCTGGTCGGCCGGATTAAAATTGAGCCTTTTTCCTCTTGTTGTTTTCTGTAATCGAGCTCTCCACCTGTTTCTGGTTGAGTTTGAACAGATTTGTATTGAAAATAAAATGAGAAACGGGACTAAAAATTAACCGATTGAAAGACCAAATTTTGGTTTCGGATTGTTGTAAATCAATTTAAAAACGGTGTTAAACCTGGTTTTTGGAACGAATCAGAACGATTTTGGGACTGAAAACGTTGGATCGGTTTTGGTTGGAATCAAAATCAAGGGTTTTTGGAAAGAAAAGATTGTAAAACGAAAAATCAGATTTAAGGAAAAAGGATTTAAAATAAAAAGGAATTACAATCAATTTGGTTTTAAAAACGGTTTTAAATCGAGGAGTTTGAGAATCTAATTTTGTTAAACGGTATTTATGGACGGTTGTTCAAAAACCGAACTTAATTCTTTTTGGGCTCAAAAGATCGGAACAGAAACAGATTTGAAAATAAAAGGGAAGTAAAATCAGTTCGATTTAAAACGGAATTTGAGCAGTTAAACGAATCTGGAACTCTGGTTAAAATGGACTGCTAATTGGGTTTAGAAAGGAACAAAAGCGGACCGCTGAATCGGACCTCGGGATTCGTGCATTGGGACCGTGCCTCGAAAACATGCACCGGTTTCGGTGCTCGGGTACTCAAACCCGATTCGCCGTGACCCCGCTTTTATCCCGCTCGAGTTAAAGGACAACTTTCGGTTTTAAACTGGACTAATCGTGACCTTTAAATTAACCTGGGAACCGCCTCTAATTATGGCTTTCGTGTTATCTTTAGCGTCCGACTTCGATCGAAGTGAAGCCCGGAGGTAGCGAGCCAGAACGTCAGCAGCTAGGAAACGTAGCGGGTGTTCTTCGGTTGAGGTAGGGAAAAGTAGCCGGATCTCGGCCCTGACTAGGGAAAGTTAACAGTAGAATTGCATGTGACACCGGGGTGTCGTGGGTTAAGTAGGTTTATCGAATATTAGAAATGCATGATACGGGAACGTAGTGATTATTGGAAATGCATGTGACACTTAATAATGTCGTAGGAGCAGAGAACTTAGCGTGAGTAGAATTACTGGAGGCATATGACCATGCCCGGAGGTTGATTGTGAACTTATCGATATTAGGAGTACTGGAGGCATGTGACCATGCCCGGAGGTTGATTGTGAAACTGTTGATATTAGGACTGTTGGAGGCTTTGGTTAAGCCGGAGGTTGATTGTTTATTTGGCGTGTTGGGTGGCCTTGAGAGCCCGTTTTGTTATTGTTGAGTCTTGGGTGGCCATGAGAGCCCGTGTACTAAGGTTGGTGTCTTTGGCTGGCCTGACCGAGTTAGAGTCTCGGAGGGGGGGGGGGGGGGGGGGTTGCAAGCATTCTTTAGCTGGCATACGAGTTAGAGTCTCGGTAAGTTGCAAGCGTGTTTTATTGTTGAGTTTTGAGTGGTCATGAGTGCCCGCGGGGTCGTTGAACCCGTGTCTTTACCTTTGGTGTTTTGGGTGGTCGTGAGTGTCCGTGAGGCTGTTGAGTCCGTGTTTTACTGTTGGTATGTCTTGGGAGGTCGTGAGTGCCTGTGGGGTGGTTGAGTCCGTGTTTTACTGTTGGTGTGTCTTGGGAGGCCGTGAGTGCCTGTGGGGCTGTTGAGTCCGAGTTTACTGTTGGTGTCTTGGTGGCCATGAGTGCCTATGAGTGTTGAACCTGTGTTGCTGCTGGTTGTTGAACTTGCTTGTGATTGTGATTGTGTTTGTGGTTACCTGAGGTTGGGGGCCCGCTTCATGAAACGGGGGTCCACGATCACACGCGTCTGCATGTTCAGACGGGGTAGGGGGCCCGCCCGCCAATAAAGGGGTCCTGGCCGCGCGTGTGTGGTTTGGGTTTGTGAGCATACTTTGGCTGGCTTACGAGTTAGAGTCTCGGTAAGTTGCAAGCATTCTTTGGCTGGCTTACGAGTTAGAGTCTCGGTAAGTTGCAAGCATTTTCCGGCTGGCTTACGAGTTAGAGTCTCGGTAAGTTGCAAGCATTCTTTGGTTGGCCTGACCGAGTTAGAGTCTCGGGAGGGCGTGAGCATTCTTGGCAGCTGGTTTGCGATCCTTTGTGATCTTGTTTGGTGTGCGATCCTTTGTGATCTTTTTTGGTGTTGCGTACTTTCTTTTGAGTCCTTGGAAGAGGTTGTCAATGGTTGTGTCGGGTCTACTTTACGTGTTAGGGTGTCGAGTTGGTCAAGGAAGGTAACTGTGGGTATAGGTTCAGTCAGAGTACTTGGGTTGGGGATGGTGTTCCCCGGTGTTGAGTCGTTGTTGGTGTTACCTGCTTTGTCTGCTAATTATGCCATAGTCAGTCTGTTATCCGTGGTGGTGAGCGAACGCTCACCCCTAGCTGCTTTTCCTACAGGTACTGTTCGTGGGACGGACTAGGGGAGCTCTCGAAGCTTGTGGAGCTAGGAGCGGAGTCCGGGTTTTGTCTGTTGAGTCTAGTGACAGATACCTTGTACTTTTGTCCACGTGTTGGGACGTATTTTAAGTTGTAAATATTATTTTGTTGAACTAAACTGGTATTTTAAAGTGATTTAATGAAAACAGGTTTCAAGTGTTTTTATGTTTTTAAAACGTTCGCGTCCCGAGTTCGGTTTACTGAAATTGGGGCGTGACACCACCTCAGCTAGTAGATTCTACTTTATCCTTGTTCCTTTGCTTTCTTCCTACTCCTAGGTGCCTACAAATCATTAGTGTGCGTTTTAGATTCGTTATCCAATATCGAATCGCCAATAGTAGGTGCATTGGTTATAACATTTATACCTGATGTGGAAGCCTTGCTTACTCTCTTGTTCTTTATCTTCTTCATGTACTTCTTGAAATCCCTCTTCCAATGACCAGGTTCACTGCAGTGGAAACAACTAACAAGTAGCCTCTTTTTGGGTTGTATTGGGCTTTCGTTTTGAGGAAACTCTCTTAGAGTCCTTAGAAAACTTTCCCATTCCCTTATTGACCCCTTTCGATTTCTTGAATATCATTTTATCCTTAGTCTTACTAAGGATGCTCTTCTCGGCAATTTGTCGCATCTCATGCAACTCCGAGATAGTCTTCTCCATGTTGTGCATGCTGTATTTTATGATGAACCCAACATACTCAATTGGAAAAGATTGGAGGAAGATGTCAATTCCAAGCTCATGCGGAATGTTCAGGCTTAGTCTTTTGAGATATTCCAAACAACCCTTCATCTTTAGGACATGATTCATACTTGATTTCCCGAGTACATCTTGTATGCCACGAAGTTTTTGACCGTGTTATACCTCTCGGTCTTGGCCTCCTTTTTGAACAGTTCCTTAAGCTGTCATATTGCTGTTAGTCTTAGTGCCCGTAGTTCAATCATAAATGTCCAAATGTATATATCATCATTAGCAATAAGATTAAAGCGGCTTTCTATTACTTATGTGTTGGAGTAATATATCGATGTGATTTCTGATCTATGCCCACCATGCGAATAGAACCATAGATCGAGATGGATCACACTCGATGGGTCCCTAGTCAATAAAGCTTCACTAGAAGCGACTAGTATGAAAGATGGCTCTTCATGGCTTACGTTCTGTTAGTCATTGGAATGGGATTCCGGAGTCTGATCATAGATATCATGTGGGACATGATATTGGACGACCCGCCCTGAATATGTTCCATAGATTGAGTCATTAACATATTCAGTGTCGTAGCTTGTCATGTATCCTTAGACCAAGGAGTCTTTGTGATCACTATGCAGTCAACAACTAAGTTTGACCTGAGCCTAACGTTGTCCGTAACAGGGCTTCCATAACGGCCAGGATTGGCTTGGGGACGGGTTGCATGAGTGACACGAAAGACGGCTAAGGGATTTATCCCTCATACTGAGGTATGGGAAAGATATCGGTTCTCGGCCGCTTGATCGAGAGTGACTGAAAGAATAGCATGGCCATGCACATGATACTAGGTATCATATATTCAGTCATCTCACATATCAAGGAACAGTGATTGAGAATAATAAGGATGACGGCTCTATGCCTTATCTCAATCAGGATATCGGAGATAAAAGGATAATGACAGGGACGACGGAAAGGTTAGAATCGATTGGTTCGATTCGCTATGTAGTGTCAGGCAATACTAAAGTCTCGTTAGTTGCCACTTATATAGGATCAAGTAAAATGGGATTTTACGTTGATCTATCGACATGCATAGACCTAAGGGTCACACCGAAGGATGAAACTCATTGACACATTTATGGAGAATGGCCAAAAGAGAGTTGTCTCGGGACATGACCAAAACTGGGTTTTGGGTCATGTGCCCGTAAGTGAATAGGACATTACGGATCAAGACAAGGCTTGGAGTCTTGGGATTGATCGCGTTGGATAATGTTGGACATTTCCGGTATGGAAGGCTTGGAGGCGATGAGCACGTCACGGGACCTCGTTGGGAATGGCCATGGGCCATGTTCCAAGAGGCCCATGAAAGGCCCATGCAACCAAGGCCCATGGAACTAATTAATCAAGTCTTGATTAATTAGTACTAAGTAAGCAAGACAAGGATTAAGGTGTTGGTGATTCACCACCTAACCCATCTTGTCTTGCCATACTTAGCACCATGCTTGTCTTACTTCACACCATGCTTCACACCTTACTTGTCATTGATGGTTGTTGATGGTTTAAGTCATCTTTTTCCTACAACAAATCACAAGACAAGAATAGAAACACAACTTCTCTCCCTCTCACACTACAATTTCGAGTTTGGCACTTTTGGTAGTGTTCTATGACATGGTCTCGAGTTATATGACATGGTCTCGAGTTATTTCCGCTGCAAGTATGTGTTCATACCCTCCATCGAGACCCAACAATTGCCTCATATGCATTTTTTCTGTCCATCAACTTTTGAAGGTCAGTATCCATGCTGGCTAGCATGATGCACTCAACGTCCATAGAGTCATTATGGTGTTTCTCAAACACTAGTCTCTTGGCTCTAGTGGTGTTAGTAGGTGGTTCTACGGGGATGGGTTCGTCGAGAACATACTCCTTGCGCTCTTGACTAAGAAAAATTCTTAGGGTTTTGTTCTAATTCATGAAATTGAATCCGACGAGCTTCTCCATCTCAATGATAGAGCGAATTGATATAGTGTTTGTCAACATGATTTCTGCAATACATACATACATATATATATAGGAGAACAATCAGGTGCGAACCACCTGATTTGGTGCGAACCTGCGCACTGCATGATGGTCGTCCGATCCGGATCTCGCGATGGCGCTGATTTGAACGCGTCATCAGTGGCACGCGTCGTAAATAAGTCACGCGTGGGATTCTTTTTAACCGATTTGCTATGGTTCGAGGGTATAAACGTAATTTTATTTACCCTTTCGCGCATAAACGTTTCGTGCTATCCAAAACACTTGCAGAATCGAGTTTTTAGCGAAACGAACATTTCGTAATCTGATCTTTGAGCTTCCATTGCCTTGATTTTCGTCTCCTATGTGATTTCGAAGTGAATTTCATTAGTTCATTGTTGAACATTGGGTTTAATCGGTGAGTTATAATGTTTAGTGTTTAGGGTTTTGATTCAATCTTATTGGTTTAGTTATTTAGCTTTTTGATTATAGTAATTCGTCTGTAGAGAATGAAGAAGAAGGTTGCTGAATCTACAACATCCTGCAACAACGATACCGAATCAGGTAATTTGAGAATATAGTGTTTGTAGTTTGCGGATTTTTACAGTTGCTATGTTTTCAGAGTGTTTATGTTACGCTTTTAGAGTACAACATTTCAATTCATATATGAAATTATTGAATTATAAGATGTTTTTGCTCTACTTTTGAGGATAACCAAGTTGTTGGTTGAGGTTATGAGTTTTCTGTTTTGCGAATATATATTATCTAGTTTGCGGGTACTGTTTTTCTGTTTTGCGAATAGTCAATTCTTGGTTTGAGAAACTGGTTTTTGCTTGTTTTAGAATATGCAATATGTTGGTTGAGGGTAAGGATTATATGTTTTGCGGATATACGCACCCTGGTTTGAGAAATAATTGTTCCCTGTTTGAGATATGCAATATCTGGGTGTGAGGTTATTGATTGACTGTTTGCGAATATGTTGTATCTAGTTTGCGGGTACTGAATATCTGTTTTGCGTATATATGGACCCTGGTTTGAGAAACAGTTTTCCCTGTTTGAGAATACGCAATATCCTCTTTGATGTTTTTTTTATATTGTCTGTTTTGCTGATATGCAAACCCTTGTTTGCTAATTATAGATAAAACTCCGGATACACTACGCCCTTTTCTTTTAATGGATAGGCCATCCACAGAGGCTGATGTTGGTGAAGGAAATGTGTCTCTTGCTAATATGTTGAAGAAGCAGAAGTCTATTATGAAAAAAAAGATAAACAAATATTTTCAAATAAAAAGAAGAAGATAGCTGAGATTCATGAATCTCTTGATGGAGGAAGTTCTGTTGTAGATGTCCCACCTGCTAAAGCCGGAAAGAAGAGAGGTGGAGTATTAGCTGTTGAGAAGAAGAATGTTAAGCGCACCAAGGGTTGTAAGTCCGATAGATTTGTTCGGATATCTGATAAGTTTGACGTTGCTGATGGTTTGAAAACCAGGTCATCGCCAAAGAGATTGGTTGAGCTGGTGGAGAGTTTGAATAAACATCAACATGAAGTAGTGTGTGAAATTGGGTTTGGGCACATTCTTCCTTTTACTGTGAAGATCATTCCAAGCAGGATTGGATACTACCTGGTGGGTATGTATAACCACCTTAGCTCATCATTGGTTTTGCCCGATGTGAAATTGCGTATCACAGAAAAGGAAGTGCATGATACTTTGGGGATTCCAAATGGTGAGCAAGACGTTATAGTTGATCGTTGGGGTGCACTGTTGACTGATGAGCTTAAATTGTGGCAGCGGCAGTTCAATACAAAAGACAAAGGCGATATGTAGCGTCTTATCACCAGCAAGCACTTGGTTGATCAAATGAAGATGCAAGTTGAAGGTGGAGATGATTTCAAAAGGAACATTATGATGTTGTTTGTCACTTGCATGATTGATTCCGGGACTGACGGTTATGTGAACCAGTCATGCTTCCGATCCATTGTTGATGTATCCCACATACAAGACCAATCACTTTCTTGTTGGTAAGTTTGTTTTTCATTTTAACGTGTTGCATTTTATATTTAATAAACTGTTATGTAGTAGTCATGTGACATGTCATTTTCTTTGAACGATGCAGTTGTTTTATCTTGATCGGGTTGAAGTCAGCACGTGTGAGGTTCCTAGGGCGTGGCCCTCTTTGATTGGATGGAACACCGCATTGGTGAATAGAAGAGTCGGTGATGAATTAGAGTGTGATGCATTTGGAATGTGTCACATATGGTTGGAGGGTCCTCCTCGTGTTAGGGAGGAAGAGAGTGTTGCTCAGCATCCACCCTCTAACGTAAATAGAGATAATGAAAGGGATGATAGAAATGGAGGAGATCCACCGGCCCCGAATATCCCCCCGTTTCATAGTGAAAGGGGTTCTGCAGAGGTATTCTATTATTTAATTTAGTTTTTGGGGGGAATTATGTTTTTCAAATATACAGTTCTTGTTTTGAATATATCCAGCATGTGATATGTGTGTATGTTTATTGTATGTAAATATGCACATTTTGGTTTGCAGATGTGTTTTGTATTTGATGCATGCCCTGTTTTTATTTGTTTGCATTTAATCACATTAGCATGCTTCTTTTTATTCTATTCAGAGGATTGCAGAAAGGTTTCGATTAGCGGGGACTAAGGTTGCATAATGTTTTATGGAGTGGCATCAGTTGTTGGTTGAAGGGCATATCGCCGACCCAAATGCTGAATGTTTCAGGGTAATGTCAACCTTGTTTGATGATTTGACTGGGAATAAAAAACCCGAAGATGTCATTCCAGAGACACAAGGTGTGTTGTTGTCACAAGATTCATGGTTTAATCTACCCGAGGTTATGGAGACCATTGAGAAATTGATTGAAACAACAACATGGATTGAATTTGAAACTACCCGGGCTCTGGTAATGTTATTACTAAGGGGGACTTTAATTCTTTCAAATCCAACACATGGATTGAATTTGAAACTATTAATGGATGATGTCACTATCTGAATCATCTGGAAACGATCAAGAGTGATTCATCACCTAACCGGTTCTTCTTTGCAGCTTCTCTTAGTGTAAGCATAGTTTGCACATTTGTTTGGTTGATTACGTTTATAGTTTGAATTATTTTATTATGTTTTGTTATTTATATGTTTATTTTGTAGGTTTCGCTTTCTGAACATAAAAATGATGAAAATTTTTACGGTTATTTTAACTTTGAAACATCTGAGTTCCCTTCTTTTTCATGGAAGAAGTTGGACTTGGTAAGTATAATAGATGAGTTGGTTCAATTGGTTTGAGAATATGGCACGCGTGGTTTGCTGATATAGTAGTTAATGCTTGTATTTTATAAAACATGTTTTCATGGTTGTTTTTAAGAGCAATCACTACACGCTTATATGCATCGATATGAAGAAGGGAAATATCGAAATTATTGACAATGTCAAAGGAACGGTTGGTGACAATCTTCGTTATGCAGGTATTCAGTATAGATTGTTACGTATTCTTCTTCATTGACTATGTGTGTGATTACTGTCTATCTATTGATTTCTGTTTTTACTTATTTTTGCGGGGTGATTTTTGTGTTGTATAGCGGTCTAAAATTTGCAAGGTCATATCGAAAACTGATAAAGCTCTAGCAGAGAAAATTTTCAGAGGCAAGATTGATCGTCTCTATGTACCATAAGAATCTAACGACAATCATATGGATTGCGGGGTGTATGCTATGTGGCACATGGAATCGTATCTTGGTAATGGGAATTAGGCAGGGGAGTTGGCCGTTAATAATGTAAGTTAAACCAACAATTTTTGCTTTATAAGTATACAACAATGAGTATAGATTTTGATCTTTAAATTTTGGTTTTGTAGGCTTCACAAATGGAATTATTGAGGAACAACTTCCTCTTTAAGTTGGTGACATTTGAGAAAAACATCATGTGGAGAGAAATTGAGGAGAATATCAAAGATCATTTCAAGAAGATGAAGATGAAATTACCATGATTAGTCTGTTACCGTGATCCCTCCTCGAATGCGAGCCTTTCAATGCCGTCAGACAATTCTTCCACTCCCAATGGATGCATTCAAGACTACACAACATCCCGGAAAATCCATGTGCTTCATTCATCCCTAAAATATAATTCATATCAGCTTGTGTTGGCTCACATTGATACGTCGAGCCAAAGATAGTAATAAAAACCTTACAAAATTTTAACATGCGCTCTAGAGCCGTGCTTTCACCAATTCTCAGATACTCGTCTATGCCATCGGCTGCAATTCCATAACATAATTGCCTAATACCGTACTACATTTCTTATGCGTAGATAATGACACCTCACCCAAAGCGTTCAGTCATTTCCTGAAGTATGCATCTTTATCCTCCAACTCACGGACAATACGGGTGAACACATCCTTCGATATTCGGAAACAACGACGAAATTGCATTTGAGTATAAACGGGGTGATTATTGAAATAATCACGCATTAAACGTTTTTTGGCAGCAACCCGGTCACTTGATTTAGTTTTTCTTCTTTTGTGGTTGTTCTGCGACCATGGTTTTGTCTAACAAACTCTGAACATCCTCACATGGATTGGTGATGCAACATTCGATTGCACGTTCCAACATTCGATCGAGCCTTCGTTCGTTCGCAAGGAGCTCTCTTCTTGCATCAGAATTGCTCGCCATTTCGTAAAAAAATGTAGAGAATACAAGATTTTGGGTTTGGAAGAGTTGGAAATGGAAGTTGTGATTTTTTTTTATGTTACACATGAATTTATCCAAAATTTGGGTCAAGTTTAGCAATTAATTTTGTTTTCTTCAAAATAAAAATTTATTTGTTGAAAGGTCAACTATTGGTTAATAGGCATATAGTCGTTGGTGTCGATGGATACAGTTGTCGGTTAGTTTACCACGCTGTTATCCGCCAACTCTTATCCACTGGCGTTTCCTTTTTTTCGTCGACGTTTCGACTCTAACAACACATATCGGTCAACGACCTGTCCACGATTGGAGATGTTCTTAGAGCACTCACATCCCAATGTTGGGTCTCGAGGTAGGGTGGAGATGAACCAACTCGCAGCGGAAAATTAATGAAAACCAAGAGACGATTAAAACCATGAAACAACTAACAAAGAATGGATTCACAAGAGAAAAATTCAGCACTATTTCTTCCCAAAACAAGAACACCGGGTAACGAATGATTGGTTTGAGTCTCCAAGACGCCTACGTATCCACATGAGAATCAAAGACACGTAGTTCTTCTCTTTGAGGACTCAAGAGCACAAAAATAGAGGTGGGAGCTTGCCTTGGCCGAAATTGCAAGGGAGAAGAGGGAGAAGTTATGTTTCCTATTCTTGTCTTGTGTTTGTTATGTTGAAAAAAGATGACTTAAACATAACAAACTCTATCAACTTGTCAAACTAAAAGCATGGGACAACTATGGTGACAAGTAAGGTGCAAATAGGACAAAGTATGGCTAGACAAGATGGGGTTAGGTGGTGAATCACCAACACCTTAATCCTTGTCTTGCTTACTTAGTACTAATTAATCAAGACTTGATTAATTAGTTTCATAGGCCTTTGTTGTATGAGCCTCTCATGGGCCTCTTGGAACATGGCCCGTGACCATTCCCAACGAGGTCCCGTGACGTGCTCATCGCCTCCAAGCCTTTCATACCTAAATGTTCAACATTATCCGATGTGATCAATCCCAAGACTCCAAGCCTTGTCTCGATCTGTAAAGTCATATTCACTTACGGGTACATGACCCAAAACCCAGTTTTGGACATGTCTCTAGACAACTCCATTTTGGCCATTCTTCATAAAAGTGTCAATGAGTTTCACCCTCCGGTGTGACCCTTATGTTTATGCATGTCAGTAAATCAACGTAAAATCTCATTTTACTTGATCCTATTTAAGTGTCAACTAACGTGACTTTAGTATTGCCTGACACTACATAACGAATCGACCCTGTCGATTCTAACCTCTCCGTCGTCCCTGTCATTATCCTTTTATCTCCAATATCCTGATTGAGATAAAGCATAGAGCCGTCATCCTTATTATTCTCAATCACTGTTCCTTGATATGTGAGATGACTGAATATATGATACCAAGTATCATGTGCATGGCCATGCTATTCTTTCAGTCACTCTCGATCAAGCGACCGAGAACCGATATCTTTCCCATACTGTAGTATGAGGGATAAATCCCTTAGCCGTCTTTCGTGTGACATGCAGTCCGTCCCCAATCCAATCCTGGCCGTTATGGAAGCCCTATTACGGACAACGCTAGGCTCAGTTCAAACTCAGTTGTTTATTGCATAGCGATCACAACGACTCCTTGGTCTAAGGATACATGACAAGCTACGACAATGAATATGTTCATGACTTGATCTATGGCACATATTCATGTCAGGTCGTCCAATATCATGTCCCACATGATATCTATGATCATACTCCGGAATCCCATTCCAATGACTAACAGAATGTAAGCCATAAAGAGCCATCTTTCATACTAGTCGCTTCTAGTGAAGCTTTGTTGACTAAGGACCCATCGAGTGTGATCTATCTCGATCTATGGTTCTACTCGGATTGTGGGCATAGATCAGAGCACACATCGATATATTACTCCAACACATAAGTAATGTAAAGCCGCTTTAATTTTATTGCTAACGATGATATATACCTTTGGACATTTAGGATTGAACTACGGGCACTAAAACTAACAATCTCCCACTTGCCTAGTTTCAATCGAAACTCCAATATGTCCCCCATCGACTTTACATGTTTAACATGTTTAGGCAGCAATACTGCCTTAGTCAAAGGGTTGGTTATGTTATCATCTATTGCAATATAGGTTATCTTCACTTCACCTCGGTTCAGTATTTCAGTATCTTGACTTCACCTCGGTTCACTTCACCTCTGTACGTCGTAGTACATGTTTTTATTTGTTATGCGATCTGGGCTTTTAGCTTGCGCAATGGACCTTGTGTTGTCGCAAAATGGATTCACCGGGCTAGATGGGTTTTTAATTACACCCAACCCTGCCGTGAATTTCCAAATCCACATAGCCTCCTTAGCTGCCTCTACAACATCCATGTACTTGGCCTCTATCATAGATTCAGCGACAATATCTTTCTTTACGCTCTCCCAGCTAAAAGCTCTGTCATTCAGCGTAAACATATGTCCTGATTAACTTCTAAAGTCATCTGGATCCGTCTGGAAAACTAGCGTCTACTTATCCTTCGACGACTAGTTCAACATCATCTATCCCCAAGGCTTAGACTGATGTCTACTAGTACAACAAAAGGCTTATGAGACGCCCGGTCTCTTACATTTCATGGTATATATGATCGATCCTGCCCCCAGGCGTATGGGACTCGCATAATCCTTTTCGGCTCATCAGGTGTCTTAGGACTCTGAGTCTTGCTGAGATGAATGCCATGACTAGCGGGTAAGAATCATTTTTTTGAATCGAGCATTAAGAACCCACTTAATGCCTTGTTCACATAGGTGCTATGACTTAATCCCAAGACCCTCTTGGTACGATCTCTATATATCTTAATCCCTAAGATATAAGGAGCATCACCTAAGTCCTCTATTGCGAAACACTTCCTCAACAAAGCTTTTAGTCTCGTGCAAGGTTGGGATGTCGTTTCCAATGAGCACCAGAAAGGAAATCTTTCTCCCACTAGCCTTCTTACAAACTCAAGGGTCATCCTCGTTCTTGATGAAGCCAAATCTAATTACCGCTCCATCAAAATGAACGTTCCAACTTCGAGAAGCTTGTTTCAATCCACAAATGGATTTGAACAACTTATATATCTATCCCTTTATTACTCGGATCGTCAAAACCTTCGGGCTGAGACATACAAACGTCCTCAGTCAAATTCTCATTTAAAAGAGGTTTTGAGATCCACTTTCCATATCTCGTAATCAAGATACGAGACTATGTCAAGAAGAATCTGGATAGATTTGACCATGACCATTGGTGAGAAGGTTTCCTCACAGTCAATCCGTTGGATCTTCCTATAACCTTTCGCAACCAGTTGGGCCTTGTAGGTCCGAGGGTTGCCGTCCATGTCCATCTTCACCTTGAAGATCCATTTGCATCCAATGGTCCTCAAACCATTGATGGGATCAACCAGTTCCCAGACTTGGTTGTCCGACATGGATTGCATTCCCTCCCTCATGGCTCCCAGTCATAACTCGCAGTCGGGCCCATCCACGACTTCCTAAAAGGTGGATGGATCATTGTGATCCACCATGACTTCATTATCACCTCCGGATACCATATCTTGGAGGTGGACGACTGATTCTTTCAGATCGCCTTGGACCTTCCGGAATTGTAATAGGAATTGGTTCTTACTCTACGACCATCTCTAGCTCCCTTTCTACTGGGTTGTCAATTGGTTTAGACGGATCTATACCATCCTGAATTTCTTCGAGATGCACAGTCCTCCCAATGACGTCTTTGGAAATAAAACTCCTTTTTCATAAAGACCTCACCCCAAGCGACGAACACTATGTTCTCACTTGGTTTGTAGAAGTAGTATCCCCTTGTTGCTTTGGGATACCCCACGAAGGTGCATATCTCAAATCTTGGTTCGAGCTTAGTCGAAACCAAATGTTTCACATAAGCCTCGCAACCACAAATCTTTAGGAAGGACAAAAAGGCATATTCCCATGCAATTTCTAAAATGGTGTCCCGTCCACAGCCTTCGTCGAAGCCCGATTCACTATGAATGCGGTCGTCTCTAGAGCATAACCCCAGAAAGAGATTGAGAGATCAATACAACTAATCCTGGATCAGTCCAAAAAGCGTGCGAGTCGCGACTCACAAAAAGCGAGTCGCGACTCATAATTGTGGTTCGATGATTCAACAGTCGTGGCCATCCAACCAAAACGTGCCACGTGACTTTTATAAAATCCGATTTTGTGTATACAGTGTCCAAAATTTAAAAATTTATAATCATAAGATTCATATTGTTTTAAATAATTTATTTAATATCTTTGACCACAAAAAAAACATTGATTTATACTTCGAATCGAAAAACGAATAAAAACCCAATATTCTTTCAAATCATGATTCATATATGATCTTTATACTGTGATTTACAGTTTAATTTAAAGAATTAAGTCATAATTCATCATAATCACTCCATGATCTTTAAATTGTGATCCCCACTATACATGCTCTTAATAGAGTTTCTTACCATTACAACCAGTGGCGTGGTAGAATGAGTTTGTATTATTCTGTTTGATTCTTTTATAGATAATGTTTTGGTGGTAGAGATGTGGATGGAGTTATTAAAGTAGGACATAGGACTATAATAAGTGTATTATATTTTAAAGTGAGGGATTAGTCAAAGTAGAATTAGTCAAAATTGTGCAAAATAAACGAGCCATTTTGCGGCCACCCACATTTTAGGTGTGACTTTATTTTAATAATTTCCTTGTCTTTGCCGGCTCCTTACTTTTCCTCCGCCTACTATTTTTAAATAAACAGTTCTAAAGCCTAAAGCTCGAGCTTTGACCATATTAGTGCATGCACAAAAAAGGGGATGCACATGCCGCCAGCAACTAGGGATGGCAACGGCGCGGGTTCGGGCGGGGACCCCTTGCCCCGTCTCCGTCCCGTTCACTTGTTCCACGCTCCGTCTCCGTCCCGTTCACTTGCTCCACGTTTCGTCCCCGTCCCATCCCCGGATTGACCCCGAGTTGACCGCGCCCCGAGAATGCCCTGTCGGGTTCGGGATTCCCCGCCCCGCCCCGTTTTTAGGGGTTGTATTTAAAAGAAAGATTAATTCTTTTACAAAACATTAATTTACTACCTAGTGATTTATGATAAATTAACAATTATAAACGCTGTTTTAAGGGTACTTATACTAAACTTTTGTTGTTTTTGTTTAGTAGAATGTAATTTTTCTTTTAAAACTATTTACATTTTTTAAATATTTATTAGGTAATATTTGTTGTTCATATTTATATCTATATAATATATTATGGGATAAATATATTTATTACACAAACAAACTAAAACCACAAGTTTATGTTAGTTGAGTTGGTAAAGTAATTTGACTACTAGCAAGAGGTTTATAGTTCGAATCCCCCAACCAAAATTTTTTCAGTAATATATGAAAGGAATAATATAATCGGGGCGGTTCGGGGCGGTGAGTACCATCCCCAGCCCCGCCCCGACCCCGGTCAACATCCCCGGTCAATGCCCCGTTCCCCGTCCCGATAATGAAAATCTCCGCCCTGAACCCGCCCCGATTGGGTCGGGGCCGGGGATCCCAGTCGGGGTCGGGTTATTTTGCCATACCTACCAGCAACCCTCGGCCGCTATAGGCCTCTTTACCGTTATACGCATGAAATTTAAATCAAATTTTTTTCTGGTACAAAATTTAATTGTGTTTCAATTCTGACTTGAGCATCTCTAATCTCTTTTATTCTTTTTTTTGATCGAAAGGTGCAGTTCTTATTACTTCAAAATGATTACATAAGCATACATCGGGAAACAGGCTCCTCGACCATCAGGTCAATATTCATGAACATAGGTTCACTGATCTTGTTAATATCAGAGCCGTTATAGACAGTATTTGGATGCCTCGAGGGAAATTGAAGAAAGCGATGTCAGGGCCGTGCGTCATCCCCTCCCAGCGGGGCCTCTTCCACGCCTGTGATTAGACGCCCCACACCCATGTGGACGTCTCCTGCATCAGAGAGCCAACATGAGCACCCCTAGGGTCAGTACCTGAATCAGTCGAGGGACAAATAGCTCCATGTCCTCAGATGATCCCGTGTGCAAAAGAGCCCGGGGATACCGGGTAAAGAACCACAGGGTGGCCTATCCCGGGCCACTTGTTTGAACCTGGGGCCACTTGTTTTGAACCCGGGCAATGAAATGGCCTGACGCTGGCCACTTGTGTTGAACCCGAGTAGGGTACCCGGGGCCCAGATTAGGTACCGGGTCTAGTGTTACACCGGGTACCCTACTTCGAGGCAACTCGTTCTTAGGTATTAGATCTAGTGTCACCATACTGACACCCTTAAGAGTCCCTGATCGGAGCTCCCGACGACCACGGGTTGCACACGGGCGAGATCTCTGCATCGGGGAATCTCGCAATGGAGCTCTTCGCGCCGACCAGCCGTCCCTCCGAGGCGTCCCCGTCCCAGGAACCATAGCAATTCCCACCCCACCTCGGGCGAACTTTCCTCTACAGTGTGAGGCTCTAGGCTGTGCCCTCGAGGAGGCCCTTGTGGCCTCTTCTGATGCTGATTCCAACCCCGGGAGCGTAGCTCAACACTCATATTCAGGCCACCACAGTCGCACACCCAGCCCTTAAATCGAGCGGTCCAAGACCAGATCGAGGCAGCTGTCGAGTACACCGTCCCCACTCGAGTTCTCTTCCTCGCTAGCCGAAGAGTAGTATGCCACAGCGGCGAACCCCTAACCCTAGATGGCGTCGGGGTAGGATCGGGTAGGCCCCGAGTGGCGGATGAGGATGCTTTCCACGTGACTTAAGGCGTGGCCCACACGGATTAGGGTTCTGCCCATGCGGAGAAGACCTGAGGACTCTAGCTTGAATCGTCGAGATCCCCTAACACTCGAGTACTGCCGGCATGGAGTGGGAGCCGGAAGAATGAGGGGAAAGCCTGACAAGAAAGTCCCCGGTGAGCCCAGCAAATCTGACCCCGAAGTCCCCGAGCCCACCCACAGAATAGAGTGGGTAAAAACAGGGGCGCTCGGAGCACGGGAAGGCGGTGGCGAAAGGCCCATCGGACCAGCAGAGACAAGGGAGCTAGATGGAGTCGACATAGGAAGGGGATGATTCATGTCGATTTAGTTATGGTGTGTCAAGGTCTCCTTAAGAACGGGGGAAAGAGGCACCGGGATAGAAGGATCGAGTGAGACCCACGAAGAAGGCCGAGGTTCCACAGCAGGCGGAGTAAGAGATTCTGAGGTTGCAAGAGGGTTGTGAGAGGAGGAAGATGACGAGTGTTGGGGGAAGGCCACCCACTTCCATCCATAGATAAACTCCGCACCAGGTGTGGTCTGCGTGGTCATCTGGACAGGGATGGCGAACACGCGGACGACAAAGCTTCGTGTTCCAGGGGGCGCGGCAGCAAAAGCGACAGAAGATAACTCCGTAGCAGCATAATATGGCTAAGGCTAGGTTCAGCAAAATCTGAATTTTTGAAAATAAAAATAATTTTTATAAATAAAAACTGAATTTATAAAAATAAAAACAATTTTTTTTGAAAATAAAAATAATTTTCATAAATAAAAACTGAATTTATAAAAATAAAAAAAATTTTTTTTGAAAATAAAAATAATTTTCATAAATAAAAACTGAATTTATATACAAAAAACTGAATTTAAAAAAAATAAAAACTATTTTTTTTTTTAAAAATGATTTTGTTTTTAAAATAGTGAAAATTTCATTTTAACACCCTAAGAATGAAGGGTATTATTGTCATTTCACTTATTTTCAAATTCTGAACCAATGGCATGAGTTTGAAAATTTGAGTAATAGTTAAGGGTATTATGGTCTTTTTAACTTTTTCCATCCAAACTAAAAGAAAGTTAAATGTTGGGTACTAAAGTGAAATTAAATGTTTGGTTTAGGTATGAACGTGCAAAAAAATTATGTCAGGGTATCAAAGTGAAATTAAATGTTTGGCAGGGTATTAAAGTGAAATTTTCCCAAAAAAATATTTTGAAAATTCTGTTTTTATTTATAAAAAATCAATTTTATATTTAAAAATTAAGTTTTTATTTTAAAAATATAGTTTTTATTTTTTTAAATCACTGTTTTAGAAAATTAGTTTTTATTTCTTAAAGAAATAAATTTTTATTTTTATAACCGTTTTGTTATTAAAAAATGATTTTTTAAAATAAAAACTGAGTTTTAAAAATAAATATTGTTTTTAAAAAAATTGAAAATTTTAAAATAAAAATTATTTGTCCTAAATTAAAAATGTTTTTTTTGTAAATAAAAATTATTTATTTGTTCTAAGGGCATTTTGGGTATTTTAGAAAAAGTTAACAGGAAATAGATGGGAAATTTGACTGTAGTGGCTATTTGTCATAAAAGGAAACATCGGGGTAGGTATTGGATACAAAAAAACATGAGGGTAGGTATCAGAGAAACGTGAAAACTTAAAAGTATGCATTTGTCGTTTTCCCTTTTAAAAAAACTAGAATGGATAATATATGTTGATGTTAGTCTTAGTGCCCGTAGTTCAATCCTAAATGTCCAAATGTATATATCATCGTTAGCAATAAAATTAAAGCGGCTTTATATTACTTATGTGTTGGAGTAATATATCGATGTGTGCTCTGATCTATGCCCACCATGCGAATAGAACCATAGATCGAGATAGATCACACTCGATGGGTCCCTAGTCAACAAAGCTTCACTAGAAGCGACTAGTATGAAATATGGCTCTTTATGGCTTACGTTCTGTTAGTCATTGGAATGGGATTCCGGAGTCTGATCATAGATATCATGTGGGACATGATATTGGACGACCCGACATGAATATGTGCCATAGATCAAGTCATGAACATATTCATTGTCGTAGCTTGTCATGTATCCTTAGACCAAGGAGTCTTTGTGATCGCTATGTAGTCAACAACTGAGTTTGACCTGAGCCTAACGTTGTCCGTAACAGGGCTTCCATAACGGCCAGGATTGGCTTGGGGACGGGCTACATGAGTGACACGAAAGATGGCTAAGGGATTTATCCCTCATACTGAGGTATGGGAAAGATATCGGTTCTCGGCCGCTTGATCGAGAGTGACTGAAAGAATAGCATGGCCATGCACATGATACTGGGTATCATATCTTCAGTCATCTCACATATCAAGGAACGGTGATTGAGAATAATAAGGATGACGGCTCTATGCCTTATCTCAATCAGGATATCGGAGATAAAAGGATAATGACAGGGACGACGGAAAGGTTAGAAACGACAGGGTCGATTCGTTATGTAGTGTCAGGCAATACTAAAGTCTCGTTAGTTGCCACTTAAATAGGATCAAGTAAAATGGGATTTTACGTTGATCTATTGACATGCATAAACCTAAGGGTCACACCGGAGGATGAAACTCATTGACACATTTATGGAGAATGACCAAAAGGGAGTTGTCTCGGGACATGACCAAAACTGGGTTTTGGGTCATGTGCCCGTAAGTGAATAGGACTTCACAGATCGAGACAAGGCTTGGAGTCTTGGGATTGATCGCGTCGGATAATGTTGGACATTTCCGGTATGGAAGGCATGGAGGCGATGAGCGAATCACGGGACCTCGTTGGAAATGGCCACGGGCCATGTTCCAAGAGGCCCATGAAAGGCCCATGCAACCAAGGCCCATGGAACTAATTAATCAAGTCTTGATTAATTAGTACTAAGTAAGCAAGACAAGGATTAAGGTGTTGGTGATTCACCACCTAACCCAATCTTGTCTTGCCATACTTTGTCCTATTTACACCTTACTTGACACCATACTTGTCCCATGCCTTTAGTTGGACAAGTATGGGTTTTGTTATGTTTAAGTCATCTTTTTTCAACATAACAAACACAAGACAAGAATAGGAAACACATTTTCTCTCCCTCTTCCATGGCCATTTCGGGTTTGGCTAGTTTCCACCTCCATGTTTGTGTTCTTGAGTCCTCAAAGAGAAGAACTACGTGGCTTTGATTCCCATGTGGATACGTAGGCGTCTTGGAGACTCAAGCCAATCATTCGTTAACCGGTGTTCTTGTTTTGGTAAGAACTAGTGCTGAATTTTTCTCTTGTTAATCCATTCTTTGTTAGTTGTTTCATGGTTTTAATTGTCTCTTGGTTTTCATTGATTTTCCGCTGCGAGTTGGTTCATCTCCAACCCTACCTCGAGACCCAACAGTGGTATCAAAGCCGTGCTACCTTCGGGATTCACAAGACGGTGTTCAAAGTTTCAGTTTTGATTGAAAGTTTCGTTTTTGGCATGTTGTTTTGCTAAATTGTTTGATAACATGTTTTAAATTCTTGTTCATGGATTTAATGCATGTAAAATGAATTTTTGAAAATTATTTCAAATCTGGAAATTTTGAAAAAAATTTGATTTTTCGGGTCTCGGGAGCGGGACTCTCGGGGAGCCGAAACCGGGACCGAACGGGGCTACGTTGGACGGAGCTAAGCCAAGCATGACCATTGGATGGTTGATATGCCAAGGCTAAACCGTTTTGTTAGTTATGACGAGTTTGGAACCGTCATGACGAACTCGAAGATCAAATGTTCAAAAGTTTCATTTTTGAACGGTTTCGATAAACCGAGCATCAAAAAATTTCGAAACTTGGCTATTAATTAAAACCGGAAAATCACATGATGTTTGATAACATGCTTGTTTGATAACACGATGTGTGATGTGATGTTGGCATGGTGTACATAATAGCCCCGAGCTCGATTTAATTATTTATCGCTTTTCACGGCCTGCGAGCCGTTAGAGTTAGCGTGTAATTATTCTTTCAAGGTGTGGTCGTCGAACCACTTGTTTGTAATATTTATTTATTCCCGACCTGCGAGTCGTGTATTAATTTGTAATTTTTTACTCAAGACGAAGAAAGGGCGAAAATGTCATTTGGTGGCTTTTCGGGTGTTGGCATCGGCTTGGAGTCGGTGGAGCTCAAGAAGCTAGTGGGAGTTAGTTTAGGGGGCTATTATGTGCACATTTATCGCTTTATGCTTGGTTTAGTTTATGCATGATTAATTCTATGTGTTTTAGAATTGCATGCTTAACTTTATTTACCGAGCATATCACCTCACAGGCAAAGATAAAATTGGAATTTTAATCCTTGTGTGTGAACCCTTAGAACCGTCATTGCATTGGATGTAGTTGACGGGTTCAAAGGAAGAATTACATTGGATGTAATTTGAGGCATCATTGCATTTGGAATGTAGTTGATGTGCTCATCGCATCTAGGATGTGCCAAAGTTTTGAACACAACTGGACAAGTAAAAGCGGGTCATGTCCGATACCTCCCAATCATCAACACCTTACTACCTCCCCGTCCTATGGTTGTCGTGCGCATTAGCGGAGCATCCATGGGGAAGCGGGGTAGTAGGTTTGGACGACATATGTGGGTGTCGTGCGCATTAGCGGAGCACCTACATAGTGACGGGCCATAGTTGAAAATTGGTGGACCCGACTACGATTCTCAGCCTGAGGTTGAGCTAGGGTAATAGATAGGGTAAGTCGTCTACATAAGTACATACCCTAGCCAAGAGTCACATTGGATGTGATTGGATGGAGTCCTACCTACATAGCTCGATTAAGTGGTGAGCATTAGTTCAGCTTAATCGAGTGAATCAAGGATCTTGGTTTTAGATTCTAAAGGTTTAGAATCGATTGTTGGTGTTTAAGCTTGATCTTCATAAAATTTATTCAGTTTACTGATTGAATTTTATCTGTTGTAGATCAAATGGCAAATTCAGCGAACATTAATAGTTTGTCATTAAAAACCATTCTTGAATGGGTCAAGCTAAATGGGACAAACTATTTGGACTGGTACAGAATTTTGAGGATAGTCCTCAAGTCTGAACGCAAAGAATATGTCCTTGACAAGGCTGTCTCTAAGACCATATCAGAGTTACATGAAGTGTCATTAATTGCTGAGAAGAATATATCAGGGATCTGGGATCCAAGGATATTCTGATGGTCAACAAGGGAATTAGAAGTGGCAAGGGCGGGGCCCATGCGCACTTGGCAGGAATGATGAGACACCTGAGAATGTTTGCTTCTACTGCCAATAGCCTGGTCATTGGAACCGGGATTACAGGAAGTTCACGGCTGATCTGAAGAAGGGCAGTGGGACTGCGCCTTCATCAAATAGCCTGGATGATCTGAAGAAGGACAGTAAGACTGCGCCTTCATCAGGAAACCTGGATGATCTAAGGAAGGGTGGTGGGACCGTGCCTTTATCTAGTATTAACTCTATAGAGCTACATCTCTCTACTTCCAAAGATTCATGGGTATTAGATACCAAGACTGAATCTCACACATGCACTTATATATGGTGGCTGAAAGTAGGAGAGGTTTGGAAAGCACGAAGTGGACCTCAGAGTTGTGGCAACTGCTGTAGGATCCATGAGTCTTGCTTTGCCAAGAGGCCTTGTCTTAGTACTGTATAATGTATATTGCATACCTACTTTTAGTAGGAATATTATATCTGTATCCGTGTTTGACAAGGAATGATATAATGTTAATATTGGAAATGGAGTTTTCAATGTTCTATGCAATTATATGTTTTATACCAGGACTGACTTGGTTGGAGGATTGTACATATTAGATATGGGTAACAATGCCTCAAGTTCTATATATTCCGTTAATACCAAGAGGTCTAAATCCAACGATTTAAACCTAACTCTGTTATGGTACTGTCATTTGGGTCGCATAAACAAGAAGCGCCTATCAGCACTTCAGAAGTGCGGGCTTTCAGGTTCATTCGAATTCCATTCGATCGATAGGTGCAGGGTTTGGTTGATGGGCAAAATGACTAAAGTGCCCTTTATCGATCGCGATGAAAGGGCGGGTGAATTATTGGGGCTGATACACTCGAATGTGTGTAGACCAATAAGTTCACTTGCCAGGAGGGGTTTTAGCTACTTTATCACATTTACTGATGATTACAGTAAATATGGTTATGTCTATTCGGTGAGACATAAGTCTGAAGCTTTTGATAAATTCAAAGAGTTTAAGACTATAGTAGAAAACCAGCTCGACAAAGGTATTAAGGCACTTCGATTGGATCGAGGTGGAAAATACTTGACCACAGAGTTAATTAGATCATCTAAAAGAGAATGAGATCCTTTTGGAATGGACTCCTCCTAGGTCACTGTAGTTGAAAGGTGTAGCCAAACGGAGAAATCGGACATTGTTAGACAATGGTCTGTTCCATGATTAGTTGGACTGATCTCCCAATCTCTTTTAGGGGTTTTGCTCTAGAGACGACCGCATTCATAGTGAATCGGGCTTCGACGAATGGTGTGGAAGGGACACCATTTTAAAAATGGTACGGGATGATGCCCGCTTTGTCCTTCCTAAAGATTTGTGGTTGCGAGGCTTATGTGAAACATTTGGTTTCGACTAAGCTCGAACCAAGATCTGAGATATGCACCTTCGTGTGGTATCCCAAAGCAACAAGGGGATACTATTTCTACAATCCCAGTGAGAACATGGTGTTCGTCGCTTGGGGTGGGGTCTTTATGGAAAAGAAGTTTTGTTTCCAAAGACGTCATTGGGAGGACTGTGCATCTCGAAGAAATTCAGGATGGTACAGATCTGTCTAAACCAATTGGCAACCCAGTAGAAAGGAGCCAGAGATTGTCGTAGAGTAAGAACCAATTCTTGTTACAATTCCGGAAGGTCCAAGGCGATTTGAAAGGATCAATCTTCCACCTCCAAGATATGGTATCCGGAGGTGACAATGAAGTCATGGTGGATCACGATGATCCAGCCACCTTTCAGGAAGTCGTGGATGGGCCCAACTCCGAGTTATGGCTGGGAGCCATGAGGGAGGAAATGCAATCCATGTCGGACAACCGAGTCTGGGAACCGGTTGATCCCATCAATGGTGTGAGGACCATAGGATGCAAATGGATCTTCAAGGTGAAGATGGACATGGACGGCAACCCTCTGACCTACAAAGCTCAACTGGTGGCGAAAGGTTATAGGCAGATCCAATGGATTGACTATGAGGAAACCTTCTCCTTAGTGGCTATGGTCAAAATCGATCCAAATTCTTCTTGACATAACTGCGTATCATAATTACGAGATATGGCAAGTGGATGTCAAAACCGCTTTCCTAAATGGAAATTTGACTGAATACGTTTGTATGTCTCGGCCCAAAGGTTTTGACGATCCGAAGAATAAAGGAAAGATTTATAAGTTGTTGAAATCCATTTATGGATTGAAACGAACTTCTCGGAGTTGGATCCTTCGTTTTGATGAAGCTGTAATTGGATTTGGCTTAATCAAGAACGAGGATGAATCTTGCGTTTATAAGAAGGCTAGTGGGAGCAATATTACCTTTCTAGTTCTCATTGAAAACGACATCCCAACCTTGCACGAGACTAAAGCTTGGTTGAGGAAGTGTTTTTCAATAAAGGACTTAGGCGATGCTTCTCATATCTTAAGGATTAAGATATGTAGAGATCGCACCAAGAGGGTCTTGGATTTAAGTCAGGGAACCTATGTGAACAAGGCATTGAGTAGGTTCTTAATGCTCGATTCAAAGAAAGGACTCTTACCCACTAGTCATGGCATTCATCTCAGCAAGACTCAGTGTCCTAAGACACCTGATGAGCTGAAAAGGATGATGAGAATCCTATGTGCCTGGGGGCAGGATCGATCATATATGCCATGACATGTATGAGACCAGACGTCTCGTAAGCCTTATGTTGTACCAGTAGACATCATTCTAACCCGGGGGAAAGATGATGCTGAACTAGTCGTCGAAGGATGAGTAGACGCTAGTTTTCCAAGACAAATCCAGATGACTTTAGAAGTCAATCAGGATATGTGTTTACGCTGAATGGCAGAGCTTTAGCTGGGAAAGCGTAAAGCAAGATACCATTGCCGAATCTACGACAGAGGCCAAGTACATGGATGCTGCAGAGGCAGCTAAGGAGGCTATGTGGATTTGGAAATTCATGGCAGGGCTGGGTGTAATTAAAAACCCATCCAGTCCCGTGAATCCATTTTGCGACAACACAAGGGCCATTGCGCAAGCTAAAAGCCTAGATCGCATAACAAATCCAAACATGTACTGCGGCGTATCCACCTCATCAGATAAATACTGAACTGAGGTGAAGTGAAGATAAGCGATATTGCAACAGATGATAACATAGCCAACCCGTTGACTAAGGCAGTGTCACTGCCTGAACATGTTAGACATGTAAAGTCGATGGGGACATATTGGAGTTTAGATTGGAACTAGGGCAAGTGGGAGATTGTTAGTCTTAGTGCCCGTAGTTCAATCCTAAATGTCCAAATGTATATATCATCGTTAGCAATAAAATTAAAGCGGCTTTATATTACTTATGTGTTGGAGTAATATATCGATGTGTGCTCTGATCTATGCCCACCATGCGAATAGAACCATAGATCGAGATAGATCACACTCGATGGGTCCCTAGTCAACAAAGCTTCACTAGAAGCGACTAGTATGAAATATGGCTCTTTATGGCTTACGTTCTGTTAGTCATTGGAATGGGATTCCGGAGTCTGATCATAGATATCATATGGGACATGATATTGGACGACCCGCCCTGAATATGTGCCATAGATTAAGTCATGAACATATTCAGTGTTGTAGCTTGTCATGTATCCTTAGACCAAGGAGTCTTTGTGATCGCTATGTAGTCAACAACTGAGTTTGACCTGAGCCTAACGTTGTCCGTAACAGGGCTTCCATAACGGCCAGGATTGGCTTGGGGACGGGCTACATAAGTGACACGAAAGACGGCTAAGGGATTTATCCCTCGTACTAAGGTATGGGAAAGATATCGGTTCTCGGCCGCTTGATCGAGAGTGATTGGAAGAATAGCATGGCCATGCACATGATACTGGGTATCATATCTTCAGTCATCTCACATATCAAGGAACGGTGATTGAGAATAATAAGGATGACGGCTCTATGCCTTATCTCAATCAGGATATCGGAGATAAAAGGATAATGACAGGGACGACGGAAAGGTTAGAATCGACAGGGTCGATTCGTTATGTAGTGTCAGGCAATACTAAAGTCTCGTTAGTTGCCACTTAAATAGGATCAAGTAAAATGGGATTTTACGTTGATCTATTGACATGCATAAACCTAAGGGTCACACCGGAGGATGAAACTCATTGACACATTTATGGAGAATGACCAAAAGGGAGTTGTCTCGGGACATGACCAAAACTGGGTTTTGGGTCATGTGCCCGTAAGTGAATAGGACTTCACAGATCGAGACAAGGCTTGGATTCTTGGGATTGATCGCGTCGGATAATGTTGGACATTTCCGGTATGGAAGGCATGAAGGCGATGAGCGAATCACGGGACCTCGTTGGAAATGGCCACGGGCCATGTTCCAAGAGGCCCATGAAAGGCCCATGCAACCAAGGCCCATGGAACTAATTAATCAAGTCTTGATTAATTAGTACTAAGTAAGCAAGACAAGGATTAAGCTGTTGGTGATTCACCACCTAACCCAATCTTGTCTTGTCATACTTTGTCCTATTTACACCTTACTTGACACCATACTTGTCCCATGCCTTTAGTTGGACAAGTATGAGTTTTGTTATGTTTAAGTCATCTTTTTTCAACATAACAAACACAAGACAAGAATAGGAAACACATTTTCTCTCCCTCTTCCATGGCCATTTCGGGTTTGGCTAGTTTCCACCTCCATGTTTGTGTTCTTGAGTCCTCAAAGAGAAGAACTACATGGCTTTGATTCCCATGTGGATACGTAGGCGTCTTGGAGACTCAAGTCAATCATTCGTTAACCGGTGTTCTTGTTTTGGTAAGAACTAGTGCTGAATTTTTCTCTTGTTAATCCATTCTTTGTTAGTTGTTTCATGGTTTTAATTGTCTCTTGGTTTTCATTGATTTTCCGCTGCGAGTTGGTTCATCTCCAACCCTACCTCGAGACCCAACAGTTGAGCCATATATAATGTGGCATTTAGCTAAATGACCTTATTTTGAAGTTTGTTCAAGTTATTAGCTTGGTTTCAAGTACTTAAACCGTAAATTTGCGTTATTACCTTTACTTAAACCCCAAAATTTTACTTTCTTTTTCTTATATATTACCCAAATTGTCATGTTGTTTTTTTTATGTATTAATCTTTTATACAAGTGAAATTTTCTCTGTATCTTTGCTTTATCTTTTCCTCCAAGTGTCAGTCTAATCGATCCTAAGATCGAAAACCCCCAATATCATGCTTCTTCTTCTTCTTCTTCTTCTTCTTCTTCTTCTTCTTCTTCTTCTTCTTCTTCTTCTTCTTCTTCTTCTTCTTCTTCTTCTTCTTCTTCTTCTTCTTCTTCTCAGTTGTCCAATCATCAGTATCGCCAGCGCAAAGAATCCAACGGAGCTATTAGGCTTATCTATGACCTAGGTACAAACTGATACACTTGTTTTCCCATCTTGTTTAAAGTTTTGTGTATATTATGATTGTGTAGTCGAATTAGGGTTTATGGTTTTTCATTGTTCCAAGTTCATACATATATAGTCGAATTGAGGTACTCATTGTGTTACCCGTGCACAATATAGGAAATTTATTCTAAGTATCATATTTTTTTTATTCTGTAATTTAACCTAGTATCAGGATTTTAGCCCTAACATTAGTATTTGTATTTTGTAATTTAACCCAGGATCATGGTTTTTATTATGCAATTTAGCTCGGTATCATATTTTTATTCCCAATATCAGTATTTGTATTCTACAATTCATAAATGGAAAGTTCTAGTGAACCACAAAAAGTCCCTCGGATGAAGCCAATATTGACTAAGGACTCTCGTTGTAAAGGGAAGATATCTAACAAAAGCCATCGAGTTTCAATGGAAAGGACCATTCAGACTCAATTAGCAAGGTTGTGGGATAATGATATGCATCTTAATGAATCGAGAAGAACTCAATTTGGTCATATGGTGGACGTATATATAGCTTTTTCATCTACAGTCTTATGGGCGCTTCTGGTCAGAGAAGCCGATGTCAGGAGAACATCAGAGAGGTGGTTTGTAATTAATGGGAAGCCAATGAGATTTTCCTTGGAGGAGTATGCTCTTATAACTGGGTTGTAGTGTGGATGAATTCCCACTGAGGGGGTTTCAAAAAGAAATTACATGGATTCAATATTCTTGAAGAAACACTTCCTGAATGTTCCAACTACTATTAAAAATATGAGCAGAAGTTAAAGGAGTTAGTTGATGACTTCTTATAGAAGGGCCATCCTAATGTGGTTGACATGGATATCATCAGGGTGTCGCTGTTGTTTCTTGTTGGAGGAGTTTTGACCCCTAAGGACAGATCCGACAACGTAATAGATAAAAGAGCTCTGTCATTGATAGGTGACGTGGAGAAGTTCAACTAGTACCCTTGGGGAACTGTTTCCTTCTAGTTTGTGTTGAAGTATGTGTAGCACAAAGGGTGGTTAGTAAAGCTGATGCACATGGTGTTAATAACGGAAAGAATAAAGAGGTCACATGGGCATATTCTTGTTTCGTGTACACCATAAGCACATCAGAATAATTTCTCACATGGAATTATTTAAGTTGTGTACATGAAATTTCTCACAATTTTTGTTCTGTGTATACAAATATTGGTATTCGAATGCATACCTACATTAACCGATGTCTTTGGTGTACCTCGTCCCAATATAAATCATTTTCCGAGGATGTGAACATGGGCCGAGCACATAGTAGACTACCTCCTCCGATGCAGTGGAAAAGGCATTGGATGGGGCTAAGCCCGAGGTTAACTATTTATGTATATTTAGATTTAGATTTGGAGGATACTTCATTAACAGAGTATTGGAAATCAAATGCCTCATGCATTTACATACACATCACAGATGACAAAATCCTATATAGAAGCTATCAATATGCCAGGTAAAATTAAGATCATCGGTGATACTGCAAAGGAAATTATCGATTCCTCTAGCATATGCCAAAAGCATGGAAGACCACTTAGATCAAAAGACATAGTTCCTCGGAAACGAAAATGTCTAACGAATAAATGGGATGAAAGAAACTCACTACTAGAGTTGGTTCCGGGGGAACCAACCGGACGGGTGTGATGTTCTTGAGGGGTTACAAGAAAAAGGTAATGACAAGATCCACATGAATTATTCATATATAAAGAACACATGGGATTGTAACTAGATATTATTGATGAAATCTTTGCTTGTGCGGTTGCTAATGAGATAATCAATGAATTTTATTTTGATCCCCAAAGCATTGACAAATGTCGTCACATGGATACTTGGCCAAAATGGGAAGAAGCAATTCAATGGGAATTAGCTTCATTGGAGAAAAGCCAAGTCTTTGGGAACGTTTCCAAAACATCGGAAGGTGTTAAACCTGTTGGTTACAGGTGTGTGTTTACAAGGAAACGAAATGAGAAAAATGAAGTCGACTGATATAAGGATAGACTTGTGGCCTAAGGGTTCTCTCAACGATCGGGGTTGACTTTGATGAGACATATTCCCCAGTGATGGATATGATCACTTTCAAATATTTGATCAGCCTATCAGTCTTAGAGACACTTGATATGTGCATCATGAACGTTGTCACTACTTACCTGTATAGTACTTTGGACACCGATATCTATATGAAACTCCCCGATAGGTTGAGATTGCCTGAAGCAATGATAGATATCCCTAGAGATATGTGGTCAATAAAATTACAAAAGTCTTTGTGTGGACTAAAGAAATTTGGTAGGACGTGGTACAATTGTCTTAACGAGTACCTAACCAGAGAGGGATATAAGAATGATATTATATGTCCATGTGTGTTCATTAAGAAAATAAACCCTAGATTTGTTATTATAGAGGTGTACGTCGATGACATAAGCCTGTTTGGGACTCCGGGGAAGACCCATAATGCTGAAAAGTATCTGAAAAAAGAATTTGAAATGAAAGATTTGGGAAAGATCAGACACTGTCTCGCCTTGCAGCTCAAGATCTGTCTGATGGCATTTTAATCCATTAATCTGCATATGTTGAGAAGCTCTTGAAACTATTTAGTACGGATAATGATCATCGACTTAGTACTCCAATGGTCGTTCGATCTTTGGATCCTAAGAGAGATCCATTCCGTCCCAAGGAAGCTGACGAAGAGATACTTAGTCCTGAAGTACCATATCTAAATGCTATTGGGGCTTTGTTGTATTTGGAACAATGTACGCGGCCCGATATAGCATTCGTAGTAAATTTACTTGTTAGATTCAGTTTAGAACCCACTCGACGACATTGGAATGCTATTAAGCATATACTTCGTTATCTGAGCAGAACTAAAGATTCAAGATTTTTGTATTCTAAGTCCAAAGAGAACATTGGATTGGATGGCTATGCAGATGTAGGATATTCACCAGATACCCATAAATCTCGCTCCCAGATGTGATATGTATTTACTTTAAATGAGACAGTCATTTCGTGGCGCTCAACGAAGAAGACTTTGGTTGCGAAATCTCAAACCACTCGAAAATTCTAGCGCTACATGAAGCTAGTCGAGAGTTTGTGTTCCTCTGATCAGTTATTCGGCATATTTAGATCTCAATAGGCATTTCTCCAGAGAATTCCCTATCCACAATATTTGAGGACAATGCAGCTTGTATTGCTCAAATTGGAGGAGGATATATCAAAGAGGATAAAATCAAACACATCCCTCCAAAATTCATGTATACTCATGAACTCCAAAAGAGTAATGAGAATTATGAGATAGATGTGAAGCAGGTTCTGTCCAGTCAAAATCTTACTGATTTATTCACCAAGGCTTTGCATACATCAACTTTTGAGAAGCTAGTATAAAAAATTGGCATGTGTCGGGTTACCAAGAAACTATAATAAACTTGTCAATTTTAGGGGGGGGGGGCAACGATCAGGGGGCAAGGATTGTGTGCTGCACTCCTTTTTCCTTATTCAGGTTTTGTCCCACTGGTTTTTCTTGAAAAGGTTTTTAACGAGGTAGTTTGAAGCACATCCAACACTGACTTAGTTTTATGAATGGTGGTGCCAAAGGGGGTGTTATAAATAATAGAAGACCCCACCTCTCAACTAAAGTACAAACATAAGAGAAACTTGTATTGCCATGTTTTGGTAATAATGGAATACAATCATACGTGTATGCCTATAAAAGGAGCCATCTCCTTTGTTAAACATCAATTGAAATGTAAAGGAAATAACAGCAACGTTGTGCTTTCTTCTTCTCAGTTCTCTACTACACAGAATGTCTTGAAGTCGTTTTATGTTCTTATTGTCTTACTGTAATTTACAACAAAATGACTCGTTTCTTCTTTTCGAGATATTGAAATGACTTGGACGCAATATATAGTCTAGGAGGACTAGAAAGGTTGCATTTTTTTTCATCAAACACATACTTAATCATCAGCGAATACAAATTTTAATCAAACTTTTTCGGAAGAATAAAGGGAGTACACAAAGATTTCAGCTATAGAACCGAAACAAATGAGATGGAAAATTTCACCTCCAACCAGCAAACTAGATCAATACAAAGAATTAAAACTAACACACCAGCTACAAAGCCGAGCACTTGCATGGAAGCTCAGCCTCAACAATATCCCAACAAGGGGAGGAAACATAGCGACTTGGTCTAAGTACCAAATTTTACAAACAATAAGTACGACAAATCCACCAAGGGCAGTAAAGAAGGTTTAAACCCAGAGTTTCCAACCATGAAGCACAACAAATTACAACCAAAATTGTTGAGATTGTATAGCATCTTGTCTCATTAAGAGCATCAACCTCTCACACAAAGAGAATGATGGCCACTAACAAGCCGATGACCAACAACGCAAACGACAAACACAGATCCAGTGGACAAATCCTACTAGAACACACTAAATCCTTAATCGAATCTAAAGGTAATCAAACAATAGGTACAATTTCCCAAACCACTCGCCGGAAGCCAACACCTACAAACCGGAGATCCCTCACCGTCGTAATGGAAGGAAACCGATGAAAACCAAGCAGAATTGATACAAGGATAGTGTGAGGAACAACAACACTTAACAAAAGGAAATGAAGAGCACGATACCTCATCTGAAAGGAGCAGCACAAGAAAAAACCTCCGCCAAACTGGGGTCAACACCACAACAGCCAACGAGGAGGCACGACTTGAGCAGATCCACAACAATCTACAAATTGGAAGATCGAGAAGCGTGTCCCATGCTAGATCTAAGTCGAATCACCGGAGACACCATAATCAGAGATGAAGGAACCTGAGAACAACATACCGAAGCACCAGGAACGACTTGGCCATATCTACTATTATCTACAACCAGGGTGGTCGCGAAACGTGCCCCATGTCGGATCTAAATAAGTCACCGGAAACTTTGCCAACAACAAAACTTGGGCCACAGAACCCAACACAAAACAGCCTCACAACCAAACACATACACCTAGACCTACCAACTAAGCTCAACAAACACAAGAAAAAATCCCTAACCAATAACAAGTACAAAGTCCCTCAGCCTAAAACCACCAAACAAAGCCCATGTCCCAAACTAAACAAAAACATAACACCAAAAAGGCAACTCAAGACATCGAGATACCTCGTGACCCTTCCCACGAAGCTCTAGACGTTGTCTATTATTGACAAACACCAACAGAACTACGAACCAAACACCAGGAACAACACTATAGCAAACCATCGTATACGGAAACACCCACCGGCGAGCACAAACGAACAAACCGCCACTTGCTTCGTCGATCAACGAAACTAGACTTCACTACAACAACCCCGACAAACTCTCGAGGTTGGCCACATCTATTCCGTCCAAACTCCCACACCACTAAATCCATGATCTACGGGAGTCCAGGATCTGAAGGTAACTATTAGATCTGAACCGCCTGAGCAAGACCCCATATCTCACACCACACCCTTCTTCAACAAACGGGAAACGAGATTGTACTGGTAGGTGACGTCACAACACACATTGGTGAAAACTCTCTCAACTGCTACAGTAACACTATGAAGTTTCACTGTTCATTCTCAAGAACAATGAACTCTGTTCTTCATCTTCTTCCTTGATTCCAACCTCGGTGTAGTGTTCATGATGGCAGGAGGCCATCGAACCACCGTCGTCAATCTCTTTCCTCCTTTCTTCTGCTACTCAGCTCAAGTTTTCTTCGGAGCAAAGTTGCTTCTTTGAAGATTGTTCAGAAGCTTGGGCTTGTTGGTATACCTCTTTCTTCTACATATCTCTCTTTCTGATCTTCTTATATCGGTGTAGTGTCCTTGGTGATCTCCCACGAGTTCACTGGACCATCGAGGGTATTCAGTTGTTTGTTTTTTTCTTTTAATGGGGCTCACCATTGAAGAAATATGTGGAGAGACAGAGATTATTCGACACCAACAATCCTTTAGAAAGCAAACCTCCTTGCTAAGATCTCATGTGATGCCGGCTACAAATGTTCCTCCTCATCAACGACACAACAAATCCATTCACAAGCCTCTTCGTAAAGGAAAAAACAAGCTTCAAAAAACATACTCGGATGCTCTTTCCTCTTCTTCTTATGATAGAACCCAAGAGTTCTCTCCTGGAGGGCACACCAGACTTCTTCATGGCAAAAAGATGTTTTATGATAAAAAAAATTTCCAACCAATACTCTCTGACTCTGTGTATACTCCTGACCTGTCTAATACAAATGAGGAACCTGTAGTTATGATCAGTGGAAAAAGGGGTATCTCAAGAGGGGATCAAGACTCCTCTTCAATGGGGTATCCACCTCCTGGTTTTGAGAATGTTATACCAGCTCAGGTTCAGAAGAAAAGAAAATTCTCTCAGGGTCAATGTTATGTCCCAAAAATGGCCTCAGGAATAGGTTATTACACTGCGTTTGTTTGCAATCTTCCTCCAAGTTCAGACTCTCATTGGTTGGCAAATTTGTTTGGAAATTGCCCTGGTTTCTACAAAGCTCTAAAGGCCTCAAGACTCAATTCAAAAGGAAAATCATATGGCTTTATTTGTAATAACCACTTCCGGTCAACGCTAGTCAAACCTGCGAAAAACAGGAAAATTTAAAATTTTTAAGACAGACACTTAATTTAACCTAAATTGACCCCGAGGGTCATACCGGACTTAAGTTGACCCCGATATCGACCAAAGTGAGTTCTGGGGGACTTAGGGAAACTTTCTGATCAATTTGGGAAAAGTTGACTTTTCGCTGGAAAAGTCAACCGAGCGACGTTTTGGTCCATTCGAGGACCGTTTTGGATCCAAAAAGCTTAGCCGTCATCTCAGCGGTCTTAGTTGATCCGTTTCCTTGTAGCCCGTCAAGTTTCGTAATTTTTGGGAAAAAGTGCCCGTTCGGGGCCCAAAACGTCCGATTTTCGTGAATCTGACAGAAATATCTACAAGATATTTTGTTTAAAAAGGGGACCCACTTGCCACATGTCACTAAAGGGGTGGGGTTAGGTATTTTTGAAGCAAGACAAGAGAGGGGGGATGGGTGTGTTCGGCCACACTTGTAGAAAAGAGAAAAAAATAAGAAAAGGAAGAGAGTTTTAGAGAGAGAAGGAGAAGAGAGAAAGAGAGAGAGAAGAAGTAAGGGTTTGGCCACTATTCACGAAGCTTCAACCATTGGATCGTCTCATCGTTGCAAAAATCGAACTCCCCTCATCCTCCTCTACGGTATACACCGAACCGATTCTCGTTTTGTTAATTTTCAAATGTTAGGGTTTGTGTAAAACTATTAGCTAGGGTTGTATTGAGGTTGGGGAAGTGTTGGAGACGTTTTGGAGGTGTTTGGAGGTGAAGGGAAACTTTTTCCGGTGACCGGGAGCTCGGGAGGAGCTCCGGCCACCGTGGGTGGTGGCCGGCCGGCCATAGGGTGGTTGGCCGGAGCTGGGACCAACCACCACCATGGTGGCCGGGCCCCAATTGGAACCATAGGGCCCACGGCCAAGTGGGTCAGGTGGGGCCCACGTGCTCGGGTACTCGGGGTTAGTGTTCGGGTGGTTTAAAACGTTCCCCGGACCATTTATCCATAACCGAATCGAAATTTGGAATTAAATTGGAAAAGTTGTAATTATCGGGTTTAGAAACTTTAAACGTTAATTATTTGACTCGGAAGTCGGAATTCGATTCTGTCGAGTGCCTAAGAATTCTTGAATTATTCTAAGACCGTAGAAACGAAAACGGGAATTTTTGGAGCCCCGGAAGGGCATTTACAAAACCCGGGCAGATTCGCCATGTCGGGCGAATCGGGCCATTACGAGTCCTTCTCTCTCGTAATTGGGAAGTTTGGGAGTGAACGACATTGTTGGGGTTACGTTTGGGCGTTAAGTTTATTAAATTTCCAGTTTATTCCTGCGAGTTTAAAGTGCATTGAAAATTGTGTTCTTTTAGATCGTGCTGCGGACTGAGACAAAAGGAAGCTAGGCGAGTGACTGGGATCACGTCGGGGCTTAGTTGAGCACTTTTGGAGAATTACTCAAGGTAGGGAAAAGTAGCCGGATCTAGGCCCTGACTGGGGAAAGTTAACAGTAGAATTGCATGTGACACCGGGGTGTCGTGGGTTATTTAGGTTATCAAATATTAGAAAAGCATGATACGGGAACGTAGCGTTTATGAGAAAAGCATGTGACACTTAGTAGTGTCGTAGGAGCAGAGAACCTAGCGATATTAGAATTACTGGAGGCATATGACCATGCCCGGAGGTTGATTGTTTAAATTATGTCTTGGGTGGCCATGAGAGCCCGTATTTTATTATCGATGTCTTGGGTGGCCATGAGAGCCCGTATTTTATTATCGATGTCTTGGGTGGCCATGAGAGCCCGTGTTGTACTGTTGGAGTCTTGGGTGGCCTGAGTGCCCATGGGGTTGTTGAACCCGAGTCTTGACCGTTAGTGTGTCTTGAGTGGCCATGAGTGCCCGTGGGGGGTTGTTGAACCCGTGTCTTACCGTTGGTGTTTGGGTGGCCGTGAGTGCCCGTGGGGCTGTTGAACCCGAGTCTTGACTGTTGAGGCGTCTCGGGTGGCCTTGAGTGCCGTGGAGTGTTGGACTGGTGTTGTTACTGTTTGTTGAGCTTTGGTTGTGTTTGTGATTGTGGTTACCTGAGGTTGGGGGCCCGCTTGGTTTGGGGTTGTGAGTATGATAGGTCGACAGCCTGATCCGATATGGTGTCGATGAATTGCGATAGGTCGACAGCCTGATCCGACTTGGTGTCGATGAATTGCGATAGGTCGACAGCCTGATCCGACTTTGTGTCGAGGAATTGCGATAGGTCGACCGCCTGACCTGATTGAGATTGGTAAAAGGGCGTGAGGGAGGTTACCGAGCAACATGAATGCGATCCTTTGTGATCTTGTTTGGTGTGCGATCCTTTGTAATCTTGTTTGGCGTTGCGTAGTTGTTATGTCGTGTCCTTTGAGGAGGTCGTCGATAGTTGTGTCGGGTTTACATTACGTTATCGAGTGTTGAGTCTGTTGAGGAAAGTAACGGGTGGTGTGTCAGTTGAGTTACTTGAGTTTGGGGATTGTATTTCCCGGTTTTGGGTCGGTTGGGGTGTTACCGGCTTTGTCTGCTAATTATGCCGTAGTCAGTCTGTTATCCGTGGTGGTGAGCGAACGCTCACCCCTAGCTGCTTTTCCTACAGGTACTTGTCGCAGGTCGGATTAGGTGAGCTTCCGAAGCTTGAAGAGCTTGAAGCGGGAGTCCGAGTTACCTTTTAGTCTAGCGACGGATACCTCGCATTTTGTCCGCTTGTGGGACGTTTTATTTTGAGTTGTAATTATTATTTTGTTGAACTAAACTGGTATTTTAAAGTGATTTAATGGAAAAGGGTTTCAAAGTGTTTATTATTTTAAATGTTCGCGTTCCAAGTTCGGTTCACTGAAATTGGGGCGTGACATTATTTATTTCAAAGTTAAACCGTTCTTGGAAGAAGCCATCCTCAAATTTAATGGTGCCTTTGTTTTAAATCATAGACTCTTTGTTACCAAGGCAAAGGACATGAGTCAAAAATCTTTTATTCCCTCTCAAAGATCTTGGCCAGACTCAAAAGCCCCTCTCAGCTATGAAGATTTTCTCCATAAAGGCTCCATTGTCACAAATCACTGCATAATTTTGAAGAGGGCTCACTTAGTTGTCACAAATGTTAATCTAAGTGTGGAAGGTATCATGAGAGAAATGGATCTTCAAGATGTTTTTGAAGTCCAACTCCTTGCTTTGGGGAATAAAGCAGTTATGGTTTATTGTGAAGATGAACTGTTTGAAGAAGAACTGATTAAGGAAAAGGATAATTGGTTACATCCCTGGGTTACACTTCTTCCTACTTTTGATTGTTTGACTAACAAAGGTGGTAAGTTTGTATGGTTGGCTATACATGGAATTCCCTACTCTGGTTGGTCTCAAGAATCTTTTCAAGCTGCTGTTGTGGACTTTGGAACTGTTGTTTTCACTCATCCAATCTCCAAAAATGGGGTTTATGTTGATATAGCTTATGTGCTAATCCATACCTTCAGATTACATTCTTTTTGTGAGGAGGTCCAAATTTCCCTAGGAAAAAGACATTACAAGCTCCTGGTTAATACTATTGAAGAAGCAATTCTTCCCGCTTTTCCAGTCTCTTCTGGTTCTGATACAAGCTCAAACTCAACTGACTTTCTTGAGGACAATGTTGCTAGTTCTGAAGAACAAATGTCCTCAGAGTTTGGAGTGTCCTTATCTGAAGATATAGTTGCTTCTCCTTTGGAAAAGGGCATTGATTTGAACCCTGGGATTTCTGATCAAGTTGGCTTAGAAAATGCTTTGGACATTCGAAATCAGTTAACTTCTTTGGTGCAACAGACTGCATTTATTCCAACAACAAACATTCTTCTGCATTCCAAGGCCTTAAATGATGAAGGTTTACTACAATCTCTTCTTCATTCCCCTCTTCTAGCTATTGAGACAAGGCATGCTCTATCTCCAATTTTAGAGGAACAGGTTGTTCAAGACACTTTTCAATCTGAAGACTTACAAATCCAAGCCTTTGAACTAGATTCAATCTCTACAGTTCTGGTAGCTATCCCTTCATTCCATCCCTTGGTCAGTTCTGAATTACCTCTTGCTTCTGTTCAATTAGCCTCCTCTGAATTGGAAACCCAATTCTCAGCTCAAAAGGTTATAACCCTCTCCTCTCAGATCATTAGTCCTATCATTCCTAATCTTGTTCCTTGCTTAGAAGAAGAATCCATTGGCCACCTTCTTAACCCTGAGGATAATGCTAATATCCTGGACCCTACCAAATCTGATTCTCTTATTTTATTGCAAACAAGGACAGAGGTTGATAAGCATTTAATGAAGGGTGAGGCTCAAGGTGAAAGCAATATGATTTCTACCAAAACCTTGACTACTTCTGACATACAAGAGGATATTAGTCCCTTTCCTTCTACATCAATGGATCTGGTGGGCCTGGACAGCCTGTTAAGTGGGAAGGCTCTTTTAGAATTACAACCTTCCCTCCAATTTCAAATTGAGCAATTACAGGTTGATGAGGCAGCAGACTTTTTAGGGCTGAGAAAAGCATCTCCTCCTCAGAATTTTAAGGCTAGTCACAAGAAGAAGAAGGGAGTCAAAAATACTCCTCCTCATGCCTACAGTACTAGATCAAAAATCAAGTTGGCAGGTCCATCTATAGCTTCTGACACTATTCAGCCTCTTGCTCAGCTCAAAAAAAGGAATTTTTTAGATGAAGACTCATTTGCAAAAAAAGGCTTGGGGTTTTGGGAAAGCTATAGGGTTGAAAGCAAGTATTGCTGATCATATCATTCTAAATCAAATTAATGATCATGAAGCAGACTTTTTAGGGCTGAGAAAAGCATCTCCTCCTCAGAATTTTAAGGCTAGTCACAAGAAGAAGAAGGGAGTCAAAAATACTCCTCCTCATGCCTACAGTACTAGATCAAAAATCAAGTTGGCAGGTCCATCTATAGCTTCTGACACTATTCAGCCTCTTGCTCAGCTCAAAAAAAGGAATTTTTTAGATGAAGACTCATTTGCAAAAAAAGGCTTGGGGTTTTGGGAAAGCTATAGGGTTGAAAGCAAGTATTGCTGATCATATCATTCTAAATCAAATTAATGATCATGAAGCAGACTTTTTAGGGCTGAGAAAAGCATCTCCTCCTCAGAATTTTAAGGCTAGTCACAAGAAGAAGAAGGGAGTCAAAAATACTCCTCCTCATGCCTACAGTACTAGATCAAAAATCAAGTTGGCAGGTCCATCTACAGCTTCTGACACTATTTAGCCTCCTGCTCAGCTCAAAAAAAGGAATTGTTTAGATGAAGACTCATTTGCAAAAAAGGCTTGGGGTTTGGGGAAAGCTATAGGGTTGAAAGCAAGTATTGCAGATCATATCATTCTAAATCAGGTCCATCTACAGCTTCTAACACTATTCAGCCTCCTGCTCAGCTCAAAAAAAGGAATTTTTTAGATGAAGACTCATTTGCAAAAAAGGCTTGGGGTTTTGGGAAAGCTATAGGGTTGAAAGCAAGTATTGCTGATCATATCATTCTAAATCAAATTAATGATCTTGAAGACCTCAATAGTCATTCAGTGGACTTTGAAGGGGGCTGTGAAGATGAATTTGTAGATTTGGAAAAGGAGTCTGATACTGAGATTAAGTTGGACAAAGCCTCCAATCTTAATCCTAAAGAAGCATGAAATTCCTCTCATGGAATATGAGAGGTCTCTCCTCTCAGCAAAAGAGGAGAAGTAAGAGTTCCTTGATATCCAACCAAAATCCTTCCTTTATACTCATTCAAGAATCAAAACTTGATTAATTCCCACCCAATTTTCTCAGAAGCATTGGCCTCCCTTGGGGCTGGGATTCTTGTCATATGAATGATGTAGATACTTCTGGGGGTTTAATCTCCTTATGGAAGACAAGTGATTTTTCCTCCACTCATTCTGAGGAAAAAAAAAGGTTTTCTAATCTGGTATGGCAAAATGGTTACCTGCAATACACAATGCTGCTTCATCAATGTATATGCTCCATCTTCAGCTGCAGAAAGAAAAGCTCTCTATGGGTTGATTTGGAGGTACTGATCAAGGCCCTTCCCTCAAATATTCTTCTTCTATTGGGTGGTGATTTTAATGTGGTCTGCTCAGAGTTTGAAAGATCCTCTCAGAGGTCTCTTAGTTCAGATATGAGACTATTTCAAGAATTTATTCTAAATTCTGGTCTAATCAATCTTCCTCTAAATGGTGGCAAGTACACTTGGTTTGGCCCTGAATCTAGAGCATCTAGAATAGACAGGTTCCTTATCTCCCAAGAGTTTCTGGCTAAATTCAATAATTTAACTCAGGGATGTCTTCCCAGGTCAATCTCAGATCATAGGCCCTTGATTCTCTTTGATAACCTGTTGGATTGGGGTCCTAGACCCTTTAAGTTCTTAAATGTTTGGACTGAGGATCCCAGGTTTTTTGAAGCTGTCCAAGGCTTTTGGTCTTCATATCAAATTATTGGCCAGCCTCATTATGTGTTGTGGATGAAGCTCAAGTTGTTGAGAGCTGATCTAAAATTTTGGAATTTGGAAGTTTTTGGCCATCTGGAAACTCTTATATCAGTACTCACAAATTCCATTGACAAACTTGATGCAATTGTGGAAACAAGGTCTCTTACCTCAGAAGAATGTTCAAAAAGAGGGGAATTGAAGGTTGTTCTAATTCAGAAGTATAAGCAGCTATCAAAGCTTTGGAGCCAAAAGGCTAGAAAAAATGGTTTGATGAGGGTGATAAAGGCTCTAAATATTATCATAGAGTGGCTAATTTTAATGGAGCTGGGAAGAAAATCAATCAGATATGGTATAAGGACTCAATGCTTTCCTCCCCTCAAGAGATAAAAGAGGCTGCTGGTGATCATTTTGCTATAAGATTCACTGCTGACAAAATTCAGATGTCTCTCTAGATGAACTCCCTTTCTCTACTCGATCTTTAGATCAATCTAACTGGTTGGAAGCTCCCTTCACTGAGGAAGAAATCCTTCAGGTAGTTATGGCTTGCAGTGCTAAGAAAGCAATTGGCCCTGATGGCTTTACCTTGAAATTCTTCCAAGTTTGTTGGACTATTATAAAGAAAGATTTATTGAGCTTTATCTTCAGCTTCTATCACATTGGCCTGCTAGGCAAAGGCCTGAATTCCTCTTTTCTCACCTTGATTCCAAAAAACAAAGCCCCTTTGACATTTGATGACTATAGGCCTATAAGCCTTATGGGTGGAGCTTACAAAATACTATCCAAACTTCTTTCTTGCAGACTTAAACAGGTGATCAGCTTTATTGTAGGGGAGGAACAATCTGGTTTTATTCAAGAGAGACAGATCATTGATGGAATTCTTATAGCCTCTGAAGTAGTGGACTACATCAAAGCTGCAAAACTAAAGGCCATAATATTTAAAGCAAATTTTGAGAAAGCCTTTGACAAGGTTAGATGGTGCTATCTCATGAAAATAATGACCAGGATGGGGTTTGGTAGAAAATGGAGATTTTGGATAAGCTCTTGCCTCAGAGTCAATGTCTCAATTCTAATCAATGGTTCTCCAAGTCCTGACTTCCAATTTTCAAGAGGACTAAGACAAGGCTGTGCTCTTTCACCCCTATTGTTTGTAATTGCTGCTGAAGGTTTAAATCAGATTATAAAAGCAAGTCTTCATCAAGGTCTCTTTGAAGGCATCCTTTATAATCAAGTAGGTCCAATAGTCTCCCATCTACAATTTGCAGATGACACCATCTTTTTTATTCAAGCCTCTGATGAGGGTGCTAAGTGTCTTAAATTAGCATTATCAATGTTCAAGGTTGCTTCTGGGTTAGCAGTGAATTATGATAAATCTATAGCTGTACTTATGAATCTGGAGGAAGAAGAGGGTCATGACATATTACATGCCTTGGACTGTGCTTCTGGAAAGCTTTCTTTTACTCATCTTGGGTTCCCTTTTGGAGCAAATCCAAAAAGGATCAAAACTTGGGACAAGATTGTACAAAAGTTCAAAAATGCTCTAAGTTTGTGGGAGGCAAAACTTCTTTCTCTAGGAGGGAGAATAACACTTATAAAATCAACTCTGAGTGCACTCCTACTCTATTATTTCTCAGTGATAAAGGCTCCAAAGAAAGTCTTGAAAGAAATGGAGTCCTGGCAAAGAAGGTTCCTATGGCATGGTACTTCCTCAGCAAGAGCCTTTTGTAAAGTTAATTGGAACAATGTATGTAGGTTAAAGAAAGCTGGAGGCCTTGGAATTAAAAATTTGGCCAGAATGAATTTAGCCCTCCTTGCTAAATGGTGGTGGAGGTTTGCTCTTGATGTGGACTCTCTCTGGAAAATGGTCATTTGTAGTAAATATGGTTGGAGTGTTACAGATTGGGACCTCACTTCCTTCTCTGAAATTGGAAGTTCTAGTTTTATGCATCATATTTTGGCCATCAATGATGATCCTGCATTTCATCATCTTTTTGACATTAGAGGCTTGTCCTGGAAAATTGGAAAATGAGATAAAGCCTCATTCTGGTCAGACATTTGGTGGGGGGATGTCTCTTTCAAATATATGTTTCTAGACTCTATTTCTTATCTATGAACAAGAAGTTGCTGGTGTCTCAGGCCTGTATTGAGGATGAGTGGGAGTTGGTTTTTAGAAGAACTCCTAGAGGGAGGGCTGAATCAGATCTTATAGCTCTAAAACTCATTCTTTCTGGTGTCACTTTATCTCATCAACCAGGTTTATTGATTTGGGGGGGATCCAAAAGGACTCCAAGTCAAAAGAATGTATAAGATCTTAGACAACCAAACTTCTTCGGCTTCCTTGGTTACTCCTTGGTCTAGCTCTCTCTGGATCCCTGACATTCCCCCCAAAATCTCTGCTTTTTGCTGGCTTGCTTGCCTTGAGGCCATTCCCACAAGATGTTTTTTGGATTCTAGAGGGATGAATTTGTCATTGCAAGGACTGCTATGTCCTATTTGCAATAATGATCTGGATGATACATCTCACACTTTGTTGCATTGTAATAGAGCTTGGAAAACTTGGGGGCTTATATTATCTTGGTGGGGAATTCCTTGGGCAATTTCTTCTTCAATCAAGGTCCTTTTCTCTTCTTGGAGTTATATGGTCCTAGCTCAGTGCAAAGTATCTTGGACAAACATTCTACTGATTACTTGCTGGCAAGTTTGGTTAGCTAGAAATCAAGCCATTTTTGAGAATTCATTCCCCACTTCTGAGGAGTTATTTGCCAAAATTCAGAATCAATCTTATTCCTGGGAATGGGCAAAGTACAAAAAATCTGGCCATTATTTCTCATTTAACTCTTGGGCCTTTTCTCCTAAATCCTGCCTGCCTTCAAGAAAGGCTCCTTAGGTATTATCACTACATCCTGTGAAGACTTGGAAGGCAAGCTATTTTTGGATCTTGTCTTATTCTGTTATGAGTTTCTTCCAGTTTCCCTTGGCTTTTGGTTGGGTTTGCTCTCTTTGTTTTTGGGTGGGGTTGGGTTTGGGTGGGAAGGTTTGGGTACTGTGTGAGTTTGGTAAGGCCTCTCTTTTTTCTCTTCTTGTGTGGCTTTGTGTGTGGGCTTTCTTTCCTCTCCTTCCTCTTCCCCCTTTTTTTCTTGTCTGTGGGTATTTTAGGTGGCTTGTGAGTTTTTTTTCCTTTTCTTCTCTGCTCCATGCAATTGGTTTGGTGTTGCTTGTTGCTTCTTTTGCAGGTATGATCTCCCCTTGGCCTCCCCTTGGACTCTCTTTGCTTACTAATACTTGGTGCAAGATCTTGAGGGCTGTTCTCTTTGACAACTTGTTTCTGATGCTAAACTTCTCTAGGGCTGCATAATTCTGCAGCAAATGTGTTCTCTTTACGTACACTTTCATCTCATCACTGGTGATGCATGATTGGGCTCAATCCTATATCTGGTTGCTGATGTTCATTTCATTGGTGTCTCTACTGCATATTCCAAGTCCTATCAACTACCAGTTCAAGCCTTATACCTCAAGGTGCAGCATAATCCTCTTATACCTGAATTTTGCAGCTCTTGGTTCTCCTTTTGGAGTAGCTCATCTTAGCTTCAAATGCATCTCAACAGCTTTTGTCATTTCAGTTTCGTGGAGAACAAATCTCTTCCAATCTGTTTGAAGCTGGTCTTGCCTTGAGTGGCAAGTTTTCTCTTGACTTGTGACACAAGTAACTTCTTTTGTTGGTTATTTCATTCGGTTTTAGGGTGGCCTCTTTATAAGTTTCGGTAGTTTTTTGTAATCTGTTGTTAGTCCCCCTTGCTGGTTTCTTTTCCTGTTGTTTGGGTGGGTTATTTACTTGGTTCGATTTCTATCCCGTTTGTAACTCCTCTTTTTCCTCAAAAGAGGCTTATTTAATATATGCTTTGCCGATCAAAAAAAAAACAAACGGGAAACAATTGTCGACCGAAAAACGCTCTGAATCGGAGCAAACAACAAATAAGAGCAAAGGTAAAACCTGGGAGCACATATCTGAAAGAAAACAGAAGTGGAGAGAGAGACGGTCACGGGAGCAAGGAGGAAGATGGAGGACGATACCATCGACGACAGCCATGCCCTGAAGCCATATATATCGTCGGCAGTGATTGAAAGAGAATGAAGGGGCGGCACTAAAATACGGTTTTGTGAAGGGAAGAACACATACTTTACGTTGAAACAAATATAAACCATTATTAATGAATAATTTTGGAAATAGGAGTTTTAAATGAGGGAAATAGGTAATTACATGTTTTAACCTTTTTTTTAACGAAAATCATGTTACAACCTCTACCTTGAAAACACATCAAGTTGTAATTCTGAACTTTTTTTATCACCTCTGTTAGAACTTAGACCATCTACACTGGTGTCGATTTGTGTTCTAGTTGCGCCGTCGAACGTACGGATCGTAGGTTTTTATTATTGAATTTGCATTGTAGAGTCAGGTCGACATCGAATCTTTAAAACTGCGTAATCTACGCCGAGGAATCTGTCCCTAACGCCGGTCAGTTCAACGTATTTGGGCCCAATTGAATCTGGGCCCAACAAATCGTGGCCCAACGCATGGCGATTCATTAAAGCCGAACCTTAATTTCATCTTTAAAAATCCGAAACAATGTTTCTTCTTCACGAATCCTCTACAACTTAGTCATCGGCGTTTCTACTAGCTTCACCAGTCAACAGCGTTTCTCTGAGTTTACTCCTTCACCAGCGTTTCTTCGAGCTTTCTCAGTCAACGACGTTTCTTTGAGCTTCCTCCTACACCGTCGTTTCTCCCTCAACGTCGTTTCTCCAAGCGTCCTCCTTTTTCGGTGTCTCTATGACCTTTCCTCCTTCACCGCCGTTTCTTCCAACTACCAAATAGTCTGTTTGAAACACCTCAATTGCACGCCGGGATTCCATATGTCTGGTGACATATCGCCAACTCCAAGCACGACTGAGGATTTCCCAATGCCTCCCCAAGTGGAGGTTGATTCAATTAAGACAACGTCCGCGATTCGCAACATTAGTCCAACGAGACGGAGGAGAGGTTCTAGGCCAGTAGCTGGAGGAATACATCCCGTTGCCGCTGCACCAAGAGACGTTGTCGGCATCCCCCGTGTTCAACCGCTGCAACGAGAACTTGGGTTCAGCATCACCATTCCTCAGTGGGATGACGTACGTTGGCCCAATAAGTTGATAAAGACGGGTCGGGCTCGGGCTATATCGGGATGGCCGTACCTAGAGTACAACGTCCACGACCCAAGTATCGCATTCATGTCCCACCACCTCCACAAATGGAGACGCAAGGCGAACCATCCAGTCGCAGTCGTGTCTACAAAAAATGGAGTCGGGCCGAGGTGACGGCATTGATGTCTGCATGGCTAAACAACTCCGAGAATGTGGAGGATGGGCTTGAATAAACAGCCAGTACATTTTGGGAGGCCATCTGTCAGGAGCTTGCCCTCGCAACCAGCAAAACACCTTTGTCGAAGCGGTTGACAAAGAACTACAAGCAGCATTGGAGCACAACTAACCGAGAGGTGAAGATGTTCCTGTTAGTCTTAGTGCCCATAGTTCAATCCTAAATGTCCAAATGTATATATCATCGTTAGCAATAAAATTAAAGCGGCTTTATATTACTTATGTGTTGGAGTAATATATCGATGTGTGCTCTGATCTATGCCCACCATGCGAATAGAACCATAGATCGAGATAGATCACACTCGATGGGTCCCTAGTCAACAAAGATTCACTAGAAGCGACTAGTATGAAAGATGGCTATTATGGCTTACGTTCTGTTAGTCATTGGAATGGGATTCCGGAGTCTGATCATAGATATCATGTGGGACATGATATTGGACGACCCGGCACGAATATGTGCCATATATCAAGTCATGAACATATTCATTATCGTAGCTTGTCATGTATCCTTAGACCAAGGAGTCTTTGCGATCGCTATGTAGTCAACAACTGAGTTTGACCTGAGCCTAACGTTGTCCGTAACAGGGCTTCCATAACGGCCAAGATTGGCTTGGGGACAGACTGCATGAGTGACACGAAAGACGGCTAAGGGATTTATCCCTCATACTACGGTATGGGAAAGATATCGGTTCTCGGCCGCTTGATCGAGAGTGACTGAAAGAATAGCATGGCCATGCACATGATACTCGGTATCATATATTCAGTCATCTCACATATCAAGGAACATTGATTGAGAATAATAAGGATGACGGCTATATGTCTTATCTCAATCTGGAAATCGGAGATAAAAGGATAATGACAGGGACGACGGAAAGGTTAGAATCGGTAGGGTCGATTCGTTATGCATTGTCAGGCAATACTAAAGTTTCGTTAGTCGCCACTTAATTAGGATCAAGTAAAATGAGATTTTACGTTAATCTATTGACATGCATAAACCTAAGGGTCACATCGGAGGGTGAAACTCATTGACACATTTATGGAGAATGGACAAAAGGGAGTTGTCTCGGGACATGCTCAAAATTGGGTTTTGGGTCATGTGCTCGTAAGTGAATAGGACTTTACGGATCAAGACAAGGCTTGGAGTCTTGGGATTGATCGCGTCGGATAATGTTGGACATTTCTGGTATGGAAGGCTTGGAGGCGAGGAGCGAATCACGGGACCTCGTTGGAAATGGCCACGGGCCATGTTCCAAGAGGTCCATGAAAGGCCCATGCAACCAAGACCCATGAAACTAATTAATCAAGTCTTGATTAATTAGTACTAAGTAAGGAAGACAAGGATTAAGGTGTTGGTGATTCACCACCAAACCCAATCTTGTCTACCCATACTTTATCCTATTTACACCTTACTTGTCACCATGTTTGTCCCACGCCTTTAGTTAGACAAGTATGGGGTTTGTTATGTTTAAGTCATCTTTTTTCAACATAACAAACACAAGACACAAATGGGAAGCAACTTTTTTCTCTCCCTCCTTCTACCATTTCGGGTTTGGCTAGTTTCCACCTCCATTTTTGTGTTCTTGAGTCCTCAAAGAGAAGAAATACGTGGCTTTGATTCCCTTGTGGATACGTAGGCGTCTTTGAGACTCAAGCCAATCATTCGTTACCCGGTGTTCTTGTTTTGGTAAGAAATAGTGCTGAATTTTTCTCTTGTGAATCCATTCTTTGTTAGTTGTTTCATGGTTTTAATCGTCTCTTGGTTTTCATTGATTTTCCGCTGCGAGTTGGTTCATCTCCAACCCTACCTCGAGACCCAACAGTTCCAACCCTGCTGGTCAAAATTCAAGCACATCTACCAATCCGGAAGATCCGATGACCAGATCACCGAGGATGCAGAGAAGGACTACAAGGAGAGATATGGCCATGTCTTCGCTTGGAAGTACTGGTTGCATCTCGTGTAAAACAAGCCTTACTGGAAACATCGTTTCGAGAACAAGTTTTCAATGAAAAACGGTGATTTCATCGGGACTGAGGGTCAGCACACACTGAGAACTCCCGGCATGAGAAACCCAATGCTTAGATGGATATGCCGGTTTTCGTTGCTGAACATGTCGAGGGTTCACATCCAGGACCAACCCGCGAGCTCCACCTTGACGGTCAAATGTCACAAAGGCTAGGAAGGCGAAGGGTAAGGAAAAGGTCGATAGTCCTACCGACGCCACATTGGCCAAGAGCTTGAGGGGCATCGAGAAGTAACGCGAGGCACATATACTAGGTCATGAGTCCCTTATGTGGGAGTTCCGCTTACTCCAGGAGATGGATATCTCTCGTATGGAGCTCGAGGATTTGGCAACCCATCGACTTTTTCTCCAGAACATGGCCAAGAGGATTTCAGGGTTGGTCTGATCTATTGTTCAGATAATGCTGAAATGTGATCTTTGTACTCGGCCCTTTTAATATTAATTTATATTATTTATGTTTCATGATTTTGGGAAGGTTTATGTATTTGTCGCACAACGCTAACAAGATTCCACCAGAGAATTACAGAAACACATACGACAATGCACTAGATATGTACCAACAAATAACCACTAAATTAAGAAAGCGAAAGAGGAATTAGTCGAGCAATTTTAGTTGAATAATTTTAGTTAAATTTAATTTACAATGTCGTTCTTTGAATAAAAACAAGCAAAACGCTATACGTGATCTAATCAGGGTCTAATTCCCACTATAAGGCCAAAAAGATTGAACTCAGAGCATGAGTCTAATCTGAGTCTAATTTCTACTATATTGAAAAAAAACACTTTAATTGGACTAGGATAAGACCGATTCGGTCTAATCCTATTATGGATGGTCTTAGAACTCACATAATCGTTCGATAATCAAACACATACATGTTATTTACAACTCCGAACTTTTACAACATATCATGTTGCAATCCTAAACTTTTAGAATGTTACAACCTTTGGACTACAAATTTTTTTTTTTTAAGTTATTACTATAATTTAGTCATTTTTATACAAAAACTAACGACCTTAGCAATGCTGATACAGAATAGAAATGTTCACGATTGCAACACCAGAAGTTTGTAAATTGAAGGTTGTACTATGTAATTTCCCCTAAAAAATGATTAGGATGCCCCAAACAAAAATGGCATAACTACTGTTCCTTGACTACATAATATAGGCTCGACCTTATTATAAGAATATTGGGCCTCAAGATAATACAGTCTCACATTCATTATCACTGCCAATCATTGTCTATATGACCAGATCCTAAATCAAGTTTTAGAAACAATTCAGCATCTAAACAATCTTAACCAACCGTCACCTCCTTCCTCTCTTCACTAACGACAATCGGGCTCATCAGCCTGATTGTCGTCGGTGGCGACCTTCCTCCTCTTCTTCCGTTTCTTTTCTCCTCTTCTTTGTTTCTCTTCGATGTTCTCTGTTGTTTTAGCCCTTCATCTCGATGGCGCCCGATACTGACTCCTCCTCTTGGTTCCCCGGTTGCAAATCTGGAAGAACAGTCATGGCATGGTGTGTGCTCTTTTCTCTTCGACTGAAGCTCTAGCTCAACGTTTTGGCTCTGGTGTGCTCTCATGGAAGCTCTGGCAAGTTGTGCTATGCACTGCTCTCGTGGTTGCGCCGCCTCCTCCTCTCCGAGATGGCTTCGTGCTGGCCGGATTCGCTTCCACCGAGCCGAAATCTCCTCATGCTCGGCCGTTTGTAGCTTCGGGTTTCAGATCTTGAAACTCTGTCCAGATCCCCCCGACGAGTTCTACTGCTCGAGATTGACCTCAGGGGCTATTAGTGGGAAACTTTTCCCCTCCTTTTTGGAACAGATCATTGCAACTCCAGGCCATTTTCCCTCGTCTCGTTCGTGCATAGCCTGGCCGAACGGTGACTAGATATGATGGTTGTTTGGTTGATCCGGTATGGTCTAGATGGTATCGCTCTCTCCGATCATCTGTCTGCTGCTCACCGGAGATTTTGGCCTCAAGCTTCCTTTTCGGGGTGCTGGTCGGTCAGTCTCGTGGCTTTTCAAAAGTTCGACAGTTCAAGACGGGGTCTTTGGTAGGCCCTCTTTATTTGACTTATTTTGTTCATGTTCATAGCTTTCCGATTTTTCCTATACTAGATTTAGTTCGATTTTATTGTTTCCCCGTCCTTTGTTTGCATGGGGCTCGTCGATTGTGATGTTGGCCCTCGACGGGTGGTTTGGGTCTTTGGCCCATATTGAAGACGTCTGGATTTAGCTTTTCGAGTCTAAGTGTTTCGGTGTTCTTGATCACCGAACTATCTCTGTTGCACTATAGTGTTGACTGCCGCCGTGTCGGCATCCATTTTACTCGTTGAGTAGATGATCTCGATGAGATAGATTGCTTTTTACTTGTTGGGTTTAAGTCTAATATTTTGTTGTCCGAAATTTTGTGGGCTTGAAGTTTATCAAATCCGGGTATCTCAGACCTTAGTTTTTGTTGGAGCTCCAAGTTTACTAAATCTGGATTATTAGACCTCCACTGTTTTATGGAGCTTCTTGATTGTCACTTAGAATTTAGTTGTTGTTCGGTTCTCTCAGTCCTTGTTGGCCTATGTTTGCTTCATGTTGGTTATATCTGGTTCTGAGATCATTTGTCTGGTTTCCTCCTTTAGTTGGGATTGGTCCGACGCTATGTTTATATTGACAGTGCTTTTGTTTGTGTTGAGGGATGATTCGTCAGTACCTTGTTTTCTCCATTCACTTCGAATGATTGGATGTTTTAAAAAAAATTGCTAATAAAAAAAGGCCAAACGCTAAATACATCACACATAAGATGAAACACTAGCTTTGAAATTTAGGTCTCAAAAGAGTTTAACAACGGGTGGTAACCCATAATCTATGATTCAGAGATTGATGCGGTTCACAAATGAAGGACTAATTCTTCTACGGTAAAAAGAGATGTGTCTCCAAAGGGAAAAGATAAAGAAATATAGTAACACTTGCGTCATAGTCATATGATATTATTTTGAGGCACCTTCTCATGGAATTTAGCTATCATTCCGTGGCGAAACAATTTGCGAGATGTCAGTCCTATAATGTTTGCGAAACAAACAGCAAACATAGCGGTCCGTTTAAGTTAGGGATAATGGTCAAAACATGCACTAAAGTTTCGTCCACAAATGAAATAGTGCACAATGTTTCGTCCACGTTGTGTGGCTACCCTAAAGTTTCGTCCACGAACATTTGTTAGTAAAATTACTTTTGAAACCTAAATCAGCAAATTACTTTAGGGTTGCCACACAACGTGGACGAAACGTTGTGCACTATTTCATTTGTGCACGAAACTTTAGGGTAGCCACACAGCGTGGACGAAACGTTGTGCACTATTTCATTTTGTGGACGAAACTTTAAGGTAGCCACACAACGTGGACGAAACGTTGTGCACTATTTCATTTGTGGACAAAACTTTAGTGCATGTTTTGACAATTATCCCTTTAAGTTATATATTACAATTGTGAAAAATACAAGCAATTTCTGAGAAAATGTTAAACTTTGGCAGTAATTTGAAATACTAGGCCTTGACAGAGTTATGGGATTGAAGAATTGTCACACTTGCGACAAGAATTGTTTGAATACATGTTCAATCTTGCAAGACTTGTATCACCAAAATGCATATGTTCTCGTCCCTAGTCTGTAATATCTTTACTAGCCTATCTAATTCAGGGTCACATGGCTACAAAACCATCTTGATACATGATACAACTGAAGAGAACCAACCTTGAATTTGTGCATCAGCAATATCAGTATGTTGGCTTTCCCGAAAACTGTTCAACACCTATCTCCCATTCTTCACATGTCCTTTTCTAGGATTTCCCGCATCATAGTCAATGGAATAAGTCCTTCAGCTCGAATAGCATTTTTATTTTCTTCTGGGCTGAAGAAAAAGAGTGTGGGCAAGCCTCGCACCTGACAGATGTGGCGTATCAAATGCACATACGAATCCATTAAAAACAAATAGAATTCTCGGTCCCAAAGTAAGTACAGTTTCATGTTTTCCTTGCTTTGGTGTAACATATTCTCAATGACACAATCTGATAAAAACTAGATACTAATGAATCTGATAATACTAAGTTACCTGCATGTCACGAGCAAACTCATACTCATCATCTGTGTCAACCTTAACAATTAACAAATTGTCTTCATACTCCACGGCAAGCTGTAACAACACATTATTTCGAGGTTACTCTCCAGTTTAGCTCAATCAGCTACTCTCCGTATTAGAGTGCAGAAAGAACATGGACAAAGCAATGTTGCAATGTAACACCAATTTTATGTGCCCTGATAACTAAAGAAACAAGGGGCGAGATAAAAATAAAAAATTCCTTAAATCGCCATTAGTAACTTGTTTAATTCTTTTCCAAGTTCACATTAATTTTGAACAAACTAAAAAACCTGAATTCAGTACAGTTCTATAGTAATCTCAATCAAAATTACCTTCTAAGAAATCTAATCAAATTTGGCCATATGTGTTTAACAGCAACGAACCTCATAATAAAAAATAACTCTACATCATGGAGAAAATTAACATAAGATGGACAGCTCTGTAGAATATTTGGAAATTATAGTGACATGAACATAGATGTAACAATACATTTGGAAAACAAAAATTTCCAACAAAAGAAACGAGGGGTAACACCGATTCCCAACCTTTTTGAACCTTTGTTTATCACATCCTAACTTATGCAACCTTCAGTTATCACTTCCTAGCTCAAAAAAAAATTCTTTTTTACAATTCCTAACCCAAACGTGGTATTTATTTACAATTCCTAACTGCGAAAAAACTACTTTTTGTAGTAAAAAAGAAAACTGAAGGTCACATAAGTTAGGACGTGATAACTGAAGGTTGAAGAGGGTTAGGAAAAAACGTTTTTCCAAGACACGACTTACCTACACATTCAAGATGAATAGCAGACCTAATTTTGGTACCAATAGGTTCAATATACTCTGATGCAGTTAGCAACATGATTGTTGTGGATAAAGCATTTACACTGGTTCTCACATATTGTCATGATTTAAAGTTTAGTTCAACATACACAGACTGCAAAGAAAAATGACGTTCAAAATTTCACTACATCCCCTCCAACATAACAGAAAAGTTTATGGGACATCAGGAGAAAATGAAATGGCAGATTCATTTCTATTTTTTTGATGTCTTGTCACAAAATTCCTAATATTTTTTATAAAACATTCCAGGATTATACAAATTGGTATCGGTTCAAGATTCCCCATTCACCTACTATTTAGGAAGGATGAGCATTACATAACAAATAGCGGATGCATCATGCAGTCATTCAACTGCACTTTTTTTTAACAGGGAAAATTTTATCAGGCTAAATCATAGATGAACAAAGAGGAAAGGGTTGGTGGAATACCCAACCCACTGAAATCCCATTCAGCATAAGAACAGGCATCTTGAGCTGAGCGATAAGTTACCCTATTCATTGAATGACTAGCAAAGAAGATAGAAGCATTTTGTATCTCTCTACTCAAGGACTTAAAATCCTCAATGAAAAGACTTAAGGAGGATGAAGCAAGTCGGCGAGTTCATTGCTTCTACCACCTATTTTCAATCAGATTCAAAAGTAATGTTGGACCGACCTTCCTCCTTAGCCCATAAAAGGCATTCATTGATCCCACAATAGCTTTCGGAGACAAAATCCCCGAAATGGCATTCATTCCAGCAGCAATAAAGGATTATCTACTAAAGAAAGTATGGTGCTAGTATTAAAGAGAAAATTCTCATAGGGCATCTGAAACGCAGGTAGGAACGACTAGACAATTGGCCAAAAAAGGGAGATTCGTCTGAATGAATGGCACAGACAAAAGAGAATTGGTGGGTGATCGGGGGCATCCGAGCGGGCTAGACGAGACGTGGACTGTACGAGCGAATAGTTCGCATCCTTGGGTGAATCTGCAATAGTAACGCAAGGTATCCAATGTCGTGCTACCAGGTGGAAGAAATTAAAATAAATCAAAAAGACTAAGAGGGATAAACATCATATTTTTGCCCAATAGCATATAAGTACCCCTTCAAACATCCATATTCTCACACAGTAAAAATATCATCCAACCTACATTCAATCCTCTCAAATTTCACTCTCGCAATAGATTTTTTCAACCAAATAATTGATGAACAAACCCACTCTCCTTAGATTTGGGAGATGATTTTCCTGTTTTCGAATCTCAAAAGCAAATTCCCAATTTAATCTGAATTCTTATTACCGACCATCTCAACCCACAACCTTGTAAAATTCTGAAAATATTATTGATGATACTGATAATCTTGATGTTTCAATACAATGAGAGCACCCCTTTATATAGGGTTTAACTCTATGCGAAATAGGAAATACTAACACTACACAACATAGGAAATCTGACTTAACTAGAATAGGAAATACTTGTAAACTGGAAATAAACTAAACTCTAACACTCCCCCTCACGTGCAAATCCGATAACGAGTCTTGCACGTGGACGAAGAATAAATTTCAAATTTCTTCATGTTGTTGCTTCACCACTATGATGTTGTTGCCGAAGACTAGATTTTTTTTTCAACACTCCCCCTCACGTGTAGGTATGATCTTCTACACGTGGGCCATAGCAGGTCTGGACATCTGCATATGTACCGAAAACCACAGGGTGGAGGTGACAAACGGGACGATACCCAATAACGACTTTTTAAAGCCTAAGACGATCTGGAGCCATTGGCTCATACCCTGATTTTACGGACGCACGATTCAACTTCGAGCAATTACACCACATGGGAGCAAAACATCTTCACGCAAGTCGCATAACGACAATGCGAAACAACTTCAAGCAACTATGTCACATGACGCTGCAAAAATTTTCAAGCAACGACGTCCCATAACGACGATGCGAAACAACTTCGAGCAACTACGTCGCATAACGACGGTGCGAAACTTTGAGCAACTACGTCGTATAACGACGGTGCAAAACTTTGAGCAAAATGTGTGATTTTCAGTTTGAGTAAAATCACAAAAACCCTAGAATTAGAAAAATTGGAATGGAAGAAAACTGCTCGGAACGAATTCGCCGTGAACAGTACCCGATGAACAGTAAACGGTGAACAGTGATCAATATGAACAGCCCCCGATGAACAGTAATCGTCGTGAACAGTGCTTCGAATGAACAGTACTCGCGGATGAACAGTGGAAATCCCGAACAATAATGCCTTGCCCACTAGCTAAATTATATATTAACGAGTGGGCAAAGCCATAACCCACGAAAATCTAAACTATGATCAAAGAGGCTCTGATACCATGTAAAATTCTGAAAATATTATTGATGATACTGATAATCTTGATGTTTCAATACAATGAGAGCACCCCTTTATATAGGGTTTAACTCTATGCGAAATAGGAAATACTAACACTACACAACATAGGAAATCTGACTTAACTAGAATAGGAAATACTTGTAAACTGGAAATAAACTAAACTCTAACAAACCTAAACCCATATCAACACTTCGACTTACCTATCCTTAGTTGAGCTTTGTTTTATTTGGTTTGTGGTCCCCAAGGATCCTTGCTTCTCTTCTTTAATACGTTAATTTGTTTCGCATAAAAAAACTCTGAAATGTCCATGCGCTTTCAATGACCAACCAGCATATTCACATCTTCACTTGATTTCTAAACATCCACCAGGACAAACGCCTCGCGAGTTCATTGGTCAACAACTTGATCGACTTGGTCCATAGGAATGAAAAAAGGGAGAGCCTTTTAGGAACGTCATTGGCTTGTAGTTTCTTCACACCTGAAGGCTGCTTGCCGACTTTGTCCATAATCCGAACCAATGAAAGAATCATTGGGGGCTTGTCAATGTAAAGATGTGTGTGTTCAACTGTTGTTGGGACGAGTGTAAACACTTCCAACATAACGGAAGTTCTAATGACCAACTAAAGGCTCAAGCAGTGTGCAGAAAGAGTAAGACCATGATTTCGTTTTGGAAGTATCGGTAGAGGCTCATGAAGGAGAAACAAAAATGTACAAACCGGTACTTTCTTGTTGCTTTAATCGAAACTAAGGGACGAGACTAGATGAGGTCGGGTCCTTCACATCGTACGAGCAGGAGCCCTCTATTGAAGTGGGCCCCGAAGGACAGAAGACGGTCAAGGTGAGGAGTATAGGGAAGAAGAAGACGTCTATGTCACAAGAACAAGATGAGTTGGGCCAACACATTCCACAAATAGTAATGGCTCGAGATGATGCAACAAAAAGCATGGTCCAGATCAAGAAAGTGAGGCATCTATCCTATCAAAGCCAGAGACACATCGAGCATGTCGCCGGAAGATTTGGAAGAGCATCAACAACTTTTGCAAAACAAGAGGCAATCAATCAAAAATATTACTCAAGTTGATCCAACCGCATATATAATGTATATACAATTCTAATTTATGCATTTGCAATTTGAGCTTATGTATTTTCAATACTCGTTTAAAAATATTTGCATTAATTTTAGATTGAGTGCAAACTTGTTTTTTTTTAATTCCATAATCACCTTTATTATTTATTTCCAATATATGTATTTGGAAGAAGCTGAGGTTCAATTCAATCATGACATATACAAACTAATCCTTGCATGCGAGAATCAATTCAACCATGACATACTTAATCTAAAGTGAATCAAAGCACTGCTTGGGAAGTTTTGGACATACCGTTTCGAGTAGTTGAGCCATCAAAGTACAGGGTCCACACCATGTGGCATAGAAATCAATGATAAGAGGTACATTTCTTTCTGCCTTCACCAGCTTCTGCACCTCTTCTGCTGTTAACTTTTGCTGCCCTCCCAAAACAACATATAGAGACATTAGCCAATAACTAGATTAAAAAAATTAACAGATCAGAACTCCAAAATGAAAACATTAATAAGTTCCCAAACAAGCTCTCCAATTTCCCCATTCAGAACTAATTCAAATTTCCACATTTTCTCATCAACCAAACAAAGCAGAATGGGCAAACGAAGCTAACCCAGAAGATGAAATAGGAAATTAAAAACATACCACAACGTAATTGTCCTCAATATACTTTCCTCGAGGTGGTTTGCTGAGCAGCTTTCTCGGGGCATTTGAGAGTGACAACGGGGTGTTCTTGGCGGAATGAGATTGGGAGGTCGAAAAGAGATGACTTAGTTGATGGGTTTTGAAGGAGGTGCGAGGAAGAGAGAGACATGGCAGAGGCGGGTGGAAAGGGGCGATGAGCGAGAAGGTGGAAGCGACTTGATGAGGCATGTGGGTCTGGAGCTGGAGTGCCATTTTTGCCTCTACACCCAAAGACAGCTTAGGGGAAAGACTTTACAGGGGTTTTAGCAGATATGTTTAAAGTGTTGTTTGGACTCTTGGATAAGTTTATCCTTTAGTGAGAACTTCTCGGATGCACCGTTTAAGGATATCCCAATTAAGTTCAGCAATCCGGTTCTTCACTTCCTTCAAATGAAAATCAGTCCAAAATTGATATGGGCAGCGTATAGGGATGGTAAAATAACCCGAACTCGATGGATACCCGTCGTTTTTAATTGGATCGGATATTGTTTCAATCGGGTAATGTATGACACGTTGATCGGGTACTGGTAGGGTTTGGGCTTACCCGACTAAGATTGGCAATGGGACGGGGACTCCATGCCTCGCCCCGCCTCGCCCTTGTCAAAATCATCATTTAATTCTCTGTACCCCTTCTTGCTTAAAAAATCCTTGCTTTGATCTTGTCCTATATGGGGCGGGGACGTCGGGTCCTCGTTGGGGTCGGTGCGCTTTTCCATCCTTATACCCAACCCGATCTTATAACATATATATTATCTGTATTAGTGATATATAATTTTAGGAAGGTAATGTTGTCTTGATGTATAATATGTTGGGTCTCGAGGTAGGGTTGGAGATGAACCAACTCGCAGCGTAAAATCAATGAAAACCAAGAGACGATTAAAACCATGAAGCAACTAACAAGAATTCACAAGAGAAAAATTCAGCATTATTTCTTACCAAAACAAGAACACCGGGTAACGAATTATTGGCTTGAGTCTCCAAGACGCCTACGTATCCACATGGGAATCAAAGTCACGTAGTTCTTCTCTTTGAGGACTCAAGAACACAAAAATGGAGGTGGGAGCTTGCCTTGGCCGAAATTGCAAGGGAACGGAGGGAGAAGTTGTGTTTCCTATTCTTCTCTTGAGTTTGTTATGTTGAAAAAAGATGACTTAAACATAACAAACCCCATACTTGTCCAACTAAAGGCATGGGACAAGCATGGTGACAAGTAGGGAGTAAATAGGACAAAGTATGGTTAGACAAGATGGGGTTAGGTGGTGAATCACCAACACCTTAATCCTTATCATGTTTACTTAGTACTAATTAATAAAGACTTGATTAATTAGTTTCATGGGCATTGGTTGCATGGGCCTTTCATGGGCCTCTTGGAACATGGCTGGTGGCCATTTCCAACGAGGTCCCATGATTCGCTCATCACCTCCAAGTCTTCCATACCAGAAATGTCCAACATTATCCGACACGATCAATCCCAAGACTCCAAGCATTGTCTTGATTCGTAAAGTCCTATTCACTTACGGGCACATGACCCAAAACCCAGATTTGGTCATGTCCCGAGACAACTCCCTTTTGACCATTCTCCATAAATGTGTCAATGAGTTTCACCCTCCGGTGACCCTTAGGTTTATGCATGTCAATAGGTCAACGTAAAATCCCATTTTACTTGATCCCATATAAGTGCCAACTAACGAGACTTTAGTATGGCCTGACACTACATAACGAATCGACCATGTCGATTTTAATCTTTCCATCGTCTACGACATTATCCTTTTATCTCCGATATCCTGATTGAGATAAGGCATAGAGCTGCCATCCTTATTATTCTCAATCACTGTTCCTTGATATTTGAGATGATTGAATATATGACACCTAGTATCATGTGCATGACCATGCTATTCTTTCAGCCACTCTCGATCAAGCGGCCGAGAACCGATATCTTTCTCATACCTCAGTATGAGGGATAAATCCCTTAGCCGTCTTTCGTGTCACTCATGTAGCCCGTTCCCAAGCCAATCTTGGCCGTTATGGAAGCCCTGTTACGGACAAGGTTAGGCTCAGGTCAAACTCAGTTGTTGACTACATAGCGGTCACAAAGACTCATTGGTCTAAGGATACATGACAAGATACGACACTGAATATGTTCATGACTTAATCTATGGCACATATTCAGGGCGGATCGTCCAATATCATGTCCCACATGATATCTATGATCAGACTCCGGAATCTCATTCCAATGACTAACATAACGTAAGCCATAAAGAGGCATCTTTCATACTAGTCGCTTCTAGTGAAGCTTTGTTGACTAGGGACACATCGAGTGTGATCTATCTCGATCTATGGTTCTATTCGCATTGTGAGCATAGATGAGAGCACACATCGATATATTACTCCAACACATAAGTAATATAAAACCATTTTAATTTTATTGTTAACGATGATATATACATTTGGACATTTAGGATTGAACTACGGGCACTAAGACTAACATAATATTGGTTGTAATATTCATTAATGTGATTTTATGATATGAGCTATCATTTATTTTTGTATGAGTTTTTTATAGTGCAAAAAAGATTTAATTTTTGGAGCATATGTTTGTAAATTCTTGCTTTGGTGAAATTTTACCATTAAGAATTATTTTGATATTCTTCTTTCCATTTTCTCTATCATGTACTTCATAGGTATATTGAAACCAAGTATTGATGAGTCTTTGTTTTAATTTTTATCATTAGGTTATGTGATGATAATTGATTCAGATAAAAAACAAAAAAGAAAAAGGGTATAAAGGAAGAGTTTTTGTTTCAATTATGTTGTAAATTAAAAGCCTTAATGTTCATATTTAAGCTTTCAACTTAGAGATAATGGTAAAAGACACTAAAACTACATAAAATATGAAGTATCAAGGACAGGAAAACAGGTAAGATATTGACTGAGTAATACCCGATCCAATCGGAGAGAAAACGGATAGATATTGAGTGGGTATAGGTATTGGGTATGGAAATCGATACCCTACCTATTGTTATCCCTAGATATGGAAGGTCAATATTTAATGCGACTTTCTCTACCAATGACCTATAGATATAAACTCTTAAAAAACATGGATATCAACTATGATGTGACATGACTTGAATATGACGAGGATTTAAATCCCTTATTTTGTTATGAATGCCTTCGAACAATTCAAAGGATTAGAGTAGAATGAACAAGACTCAAATCTTTTTGACAAAATTGGTTTAGGGAAATAATAACTCTCTACATAAATAAAATGGAATTAGGTTTTAAAATTCTACTACAGAAATCGACAAAACTCGTTTTGTGTTAAAAGCAATTAAATAAATAAATACATAATATATACCAATAAGTATTGAGTCACCTTTAACTTAAGAAACGTGAGAATAAATCCTAATCATACACATTTAAGATACTACACCCTATATGATGTCACGTCATTACTTTAAAACACAGCAAAATCACCACAAGAATGAAACATACATAAAAGTGTTCTATTTTTGGAGCTCCAAATAGGAATAGATGTTCTATACCATGATTTCTTATTTTGTTTCTTTCAACATACACAGTTTGTTTATATATGTTATCAATATTTAGACACAACTGGTTACCTTTAAGGAACAATAGTACTCATCTGTTTATTTCTACAAAATTGCATAATATTGATTAAATTTGAATTTAATTTAAACGTTTAATTAGTGTTCGTCACAAATCGTATTTCTAGTGTCCAAATGTAATACAACGTAAAGGAGAAAAAATGGTTATGGCTTCCTCTTCATCTATAAGGTTCCTCCTACGTAGTTTTGAAAACAGAAGAACAATAATGAGATTTTTATCAACCAAAGAAAAGGAGGTTATGAGCACAAAGGAAATGGATGGAAGGGTTGATGAGTTTAAGGAGTGGTCATAGAGTAGCACAACCAAATTGCTAGGATGGGAAAACATGTTCTTTGATAAGAATATGAGACATGTCGACCATGAAAGACCAAACCATAGAGGACATACAGTGCAGACTGAGAATGTCTTGAAGCACGAAAGAACGGGTGAGGCTGAGGTTTTCGGTGGACTACAAAAAACATGGAGGAGGAAACTCTTACCTAATGCAACATTGGGTAGGGAGAGAGGTTTATGTCTTGATTCTTACCCAACATCACATCTCTGTAGTATGCTTCTCTCACGTCTTCGAGCTCTGTACAGGTCAACTCACTATTTATTCTGATCACTATGGAGTACTTCATATGGAGAGGAGAGAAATTGTTCCACATTGTTAACGTGAATTGCAACTTGAATCGACTATAATGCCACATTCTTCACCAATAACTCTTATGCCTATAATTTTAGCCCCGTACCTTCCAATAACTCGTCATTATTAGAGACATTCCTTGTAGATTTTAAATCATATCATTCATTACTAACAGTAAAATGTATTATTTGAGAGCGAGGCAAGGAAGCAGGGTCGTGAGGTGTTTCTTTACAAACTCCTTTTCGATACCTCGATGGGATGGGTCCAAAATTCGCTGGGAACATTTGGTGAGGTAGTTTTAGCCAACATTCTCAAGAGACCGAGCCAGAAAGGTCGCTTCTTTGGTTTTGCGGAGTTCAAGCTTAATGAGTCGGTTGATCAGGTGATAGAGGCTCTTAACGGGTTCATATTCAATGGTTATAGGTTGTTTGTAGCTTCTGCAAGGCCTGGGAATAATAGAGCTCCAGCTGAATCGCAAACACCGATGAATCTGAGCAGTTCGGCTACCTCTGGTATAGCATATAAGAAGACTGTTCCTGGTGTGGAGGAGACGGGCGATGGTACCATGGCTGTCGTGGCCGCATCGCCGGTTCAGAGAGTGGATGCTTTGCACGCAGTGTAGTCGTCTCCGGAGAATTGGATCTCCCCGACGGTCCCCGACACCGTGGAAGAGGGTACTACGGGAAAGCGTGGTGTAGAAATGGGACCTCCCACCGGTGTATGGGGCAGATGGAGTCGGGGCCAGGCCGAACTTCACTCGAGGGAGGGTTCCTGGACCCGAGGAACCGACGAGATGAGTCTAGGTGACACATGTAACGACCGGAGAGGGTTGGGGTTGATTCGACTCGGGCTCGTCGAGCTTGCTGAGTGTGTTGCAGATGGTTTGGACGGGTTCCCCGCCATGGATAGATCGAAAGGGATCACAGCAACGAAGGAGGTCATGCTTGGTGTGGGAGAAGAAGATGAGCTCGACAGATCGGTCATGATGGTAGCGGATGCTGCCACTTCGAAAAAAAGGAGAAAATAGAGAAGAGGGAGTAAACATTAGTCTCTTAGACTCGCACAAAAAAATTTAACTAAAAGTTGCGGAGTTTTATTCGACTTCATTTGAAACGATACACTGAAGTGCATCAGGAAGACTTCCAGACCACTAAAGGACAGACATAGAACGGGCTTCCCTAGCTAACCAGTGAGTTGCCTTATTCACGGTCATTTTTACAAATTGGAGAGAGATTATCTCGTTTTCAGCCAACATAAGGCGGATGTCTCTAATGACAGTACCAAGCGAGGATGTTGGTGGATCCCCTAACTGAATCTTATTGAATAGAACTTGAGCATCCGAGGGGGTAATAATAGGACTCATTCCCAATGAGGTTGTGTTTCGAAGTGATGTCGCGATGGCCTAAGCCTTGATCATAATCGGTGAACCACTTCCTAGGATGACCCTATTTGTCGTGAGGCCTACTCGAGCAATTAGGCCACATGTTGATTGATTTCAGTACTGAAATACTGCACCATCTACGTTATTAACCCAGGTACCAAGCGGGGCTAGAGTGAAATAAGATGGCCAGACCAGCCGAGGCTGCGTTGGGGTCACAAGGGTCACGTTAGCTTTGGTTCAAGCTAGAAGGTGAGCCCTAGCATCCGCAATGACCTTAATGGTTTCCGGGGTGTCTCCATTCCAAACCCACGCGTTTTTGGCCTTCCATATCTCCCATAGGGTCCTAACGATTTCCGCCTCTCTGCTCTTCAGAGGCCCCGTAGTGATAATCTGCCACCATTCCTCAAAAGTTTGACTCACCACGGGGGGAGAGATCTCTCCCAGTCCCCAGCACATTTTTGTAAATCTGTAGGAAATGAACAAATGTGAGACCGTTTCCTCCTCTCGGCCACATAGAGCACACGTAGATACAATCGAAACAAACTTACTGGTTAGATTACTCGCCACTTGAACGGTGTCGGTGAGGCAGCGCCACAAGAAAACTCAGAGTCGAGGTGGCACCGGGATATCCCAAATTGAGGCCCAAGTGACAACCCCGACATGTTGGTGTTGCTGGTGTCGTGCCCTGGCCAGAATAGCATAGTCAGCCTTCGTGGTATAATTGTCCTCTTTTTCTGATGTCCAGTACCATTCATCCTTATGTCGATTTGCTGATAAAGGGACTTGGAGGATGTTTGCTCTATCCGTCCCATAAAATAATTGGTTTAGGAGATGGATATCTCAACAAAGAGTGTTTGGGATCATAAGGTTTGCATATGGTGCCCCTCCTAGATTGGGCCTTGTCAATCCAATAGCAGTCGTTCCTACTAGCTAGGGAGGACCTTGGATCATAGTATCCTGACCATCCCTAATAGCAATTCGCAGACCGCTCCACAATAGCTCCTAGGTAGAAAGAAAGCTTATCCAAGTGAAGCTCGCTTGTCGGTCTAGTTGCGCTTGTAAACAATCTATGGCCGGAAAATACCGAGTTTTAAGTACCAAAGCTACAAGGGATTGAGGCTGATGGAGAAGCCCCCATGCCTGTTTCCCCAATAGGGCCGTATTGACATCCTGGTGGTGCCTAAAATGTTAGTCTTAGTGCCCGTAGTTCAATTCTAAATGTCCAAATGTATATATCATCGTTAGCAATAAAATTAAAGCGGCTTTATATTACTTATGTGTTGGAGTAATATATCGATGTGTGCTCTGATCTATGCCCACCATGCGAATAGAACCATAGATCGAGATAGATCACACTCGATGGGTCCCTAGTTAACAAAGCTTCACTAGAAGCGACTAGTATGAAAGATGGCTCTTTATGGCTTACGTTCTGTTAGTCATTGGAATGGGATTCCGGAGTCTGATCATAGATATCATGTGGGACATGATATTGGACGACCCGACATGAATATGTGCCATAGATCAAGTCATGAACATATTCATTGTCGTAGCTTGTCATGTATCCTTAGACCAAGGAGTCTTTGTGATCGCTATGTAGTTAACAACTGAGTTTGACCTGAGCCTAACGTTGTCCGTAACAGGGCTTCCATAACGGCCAGGATTGGCTTGGGGACGGGCTACATGAGTGACACGAAAGATGGCTAAGGGATTTATCCCTCATACTGAGGTATGGGAAAGATATCGGTTCTCGGCCGCTTGATCGAGAGTGACTGAAAGAATAGCATGGCCATGCACATGATACTGGGTATCATATCTTCAGTCATCTCACATATCAAGGAACGATGATTGAGAATAATAAGGATGACGGCTCTATGCCTTATCTCAATCAGGATATCGGAGATAAAAGGATAATGACAGGGACGACGGAAAGGTTAGAATCGACAGGGTCGATTCGTTATGTAGTGTCAGGCAATACTAAAGTCTCGTTAGTTGCCACTTAAATAGGATCAAGTAAAATGGGATTTTACGTTGATCTATTGACATGCATAAACCTAAGGGTCACACTGGAGGATGAAACTCATTGACACATTTATGGAGAATGGCCAAAGGGGAGTTGTCTCGGGACATGACCAAAACTGGGTTTTTGGGTCATGTGCCTGTAGGTGAATAGGACTTTACGGATCGAGACAAGGCTTGGAGTCTTGGGATTGATCGCGTCGGATAATGTTGGACATTTCCGGTATGGAAGGCATGGAGGCGATGAGCGAATCACGGGACCTCGTTGGAAATGGCCACGGGCCATGTTCCAAGAGGCCCATGAAAGGCCCATGCAACCAAGGCCCATGGAACTAATTAATCAAGTCTTGATTAATTAGTACTAAGTAAGCAAGACAAGGATTAAGGTGTTGGTGATTCACCACCTAACCCAATCTTGTCTTGCCATACTTTGTCCTATTTACACCTTACTTGACACCATACTTGTCCCATGCCTTTAGTTGGACAAGTATGGGTTTTGTTATGTTTAAGTCATCTTTTTTCAACATAACAAATGTAAAGTCCCGAAAATTTAATTGTCTTTACGGGTTTTAATTGACGGGATTGGGAAGCGGTTCGAAAAGTCTGAAAAAAAAAAAAAAATTCAAAAGGCTGGACCGGGCGGGCCAGACCCGGCCCAAGCTGCAGACCCGGATAGCCCGGCCCACTTACCAGGCCTGCCTATTTAAGGGCAATTTTAGGGTCAAACCCTAAAATTCCCTTCCTCTCTCTCGCTACTCAGCCGCAGCCACCCTCCCCCACTCCTTCCTCTTCGTCGTCTCCGACCCCTCCTTCCGATCCCGTCTCCGGCGACCTCCCACGTCCGGCCAGCTCCTCCCACTCCTCGTCTTCTCTTCCCCGTCTCTCCCTCCCGAGCTACCGGAGCCACCGCCGCCCTCGTCTTCTCCAGCTCAAGTCGCCGGCCACACCACCGGCCTCCCTCCACCGGCCGTCCCCGACCCTCTCCTTCCTCCTCCGTCGCCGGCCGTCCCCGACCCTCACCTCCGTCCTCCTCACCTCCTCCGTCCAACCACGCTAGCGCCGACCGAGCCCGAGCTCGCCGTCCGACCCTCCTCCCTCACCAGATCCGTCCAACCACGCCGCCGTCAAGCCGCCGTCCCCGAGCTCCCCACGCCGTCTTCCTCAGCCGTGCTCGACTCTGGCGCGTTCGACAGATCCGGGACGAAGCCTCCATGGCCGTCCGGATCTGAGCCGAGAAGAGTCCAGCCGTGCACCGCCGTGCCCGCCGTCGTGCACCGCCGTGCGCCGCCGCCGCCCTTGCCGTCCCTTCTCTACGGTTAGGCCCCGGCCGACGCCGCCTCGCCGGCGGCCGACCGGTTCGAAACCGAACCCTTTTTCCCGTCTTCGAATTTCAGTGAATCTGGTTTTGTTTAAAGATTTACTGTATTTGGACGTTAATATGAAATTGTAAAGAAAACAAATTTAAGTTTATTGTATTATTGTTTCTTACGTTTCTTTTTCGGATCTGTTTAACTGTGAACAAAAAAAAGGGTTAAGTTGAGTTTACTTTGAAAATCAGTTGTGAAACAAAAGTTCGATCCTTGTGTTCAGACGTAAAAATTGTTACCGTTAAAACTAGATCGGCTTAGGTTAAACGGGTTTTAAAAAAAAAGAACGAAAGTCGTTTATTAAGGTTAGACTCGAGTGAAGTTAAATCGAAAAGGGGGAAAACGAAATCAAATCGACTTTATAAGGGTTTGGACCAAAATATCGAGTTTGGAAACGAACGGAAGGAACCCGTTTTGTTTTAAAATCAAAGACGGAATTAGTTAAAGCAAGGGAGTTCAACGACGGTTTTAAGTAAAAAGGGAGTTTGTTTTAAAATAAAAACCGTTCTATTTTGAAAAGGGGTTATTAATCGGATTTGGGAACGACTCTGGAACTCTGGGTAAAATGGACTGCTATTGGGTTTAAAAAGGAACAAAAGCGGACCGCTGAATCGGAACTCGGGATTCGTGCATTGGGACCGTGCCTCGCATGCACCGGTTTCGGTGCTCGGGTACTCAAACCGATCCGTCGTAACCCGACTTTTATCCCGCTCGAGTTTAAGGGACAACTGTCGGATTTAAACTGGAGAAATCATGACCGTTAAATTAACCTTTAACTTACCGGCAGAACCGTTATTAATCTATGGCTTTCGTGTTTCTTTTAGCGTCCGGCTTCGATCGAAGTGAAGCTCGGAGGTAGCGAGCCAGAACGTCAGCAACTAGGAAGGGTAGCGGTTGCTCTTCAGTCGAGGTAGGGAAAAGTAGCCGGATCTCGGCCCTGACTAGGGAAAGTTAACTGTAGAATTGCATGTGACACCGGGGTGTCGTGGGTTGAGTAGGTTTATTTTAAATACTAGAAAAGCATGATGCGGGGTTTGTAGCGTTTATCAGAAAAGCATGATACGGGAACGTAGTGATTACTGGAAATGCATGTGACACTTAGTAGTGTCGTAGGAGCAGAGAACTTAGCGTTAGCTGATTTACTGGAGGCATATGACCATGCCCGGAGGTTGTTGTGAACTTGTTGATATTAGGAGTACTGGAGGCATATGACCATGCCCGGAGGTTGTTTGTGGAACTAGTTATCTTAGGACTGTTGGAGGCATCGTTTATGCCGGAGGTTGTTGTGTGTTATTTACGGTTGAGTAGGGTGGCCTTGAGAGCCCGTGTTGTTTATTATCGAGTTTGAGTGGCCTTGAGAGCCCGTATTATTATTGTCGAGTCTTGGGTGGCCATGAGGGCCCGTGTTATTATTCGTGTTTGGGTGGCCATGAGAGCCCGTACTTTACTGTTGGTGTTTTAGCTAGCTTACGAGTTAGAGTCTCGGTAAGTTGCAAGCGTGTTTTATGGTTGGTGTCTTGGGAGGCCGTGGGTGCCCGTGGGGCTGTTGAGTCCGAGTTTTACTGTTAGTGTCTTGGTGGCCATGAGTGCCTATGAGTGTTGAACCTGTGTTGTTACTGGTTGTGAACTTGCTTGTGATTGTGATTGTGATTGTGTTTGTGATTGTGTTTGTGGTTACCGGAGGTTGGGGGCCCGCTTCCTGAAACGGGGGTCCACGAGCACACGCGTCTGCATGTTCAGACGGGGTAGGGGGCCCGCCCGCCAATAAAGGGGTCCTGGGCGCGCGTGTGTGGTTTGGGTTCGTGAGCGTACCTTGGCTGGCTTATGGGTTAGAGTCCCAGTAAGTTGCAGCATTTTTCCGGCGGGCTTATGGGTTGGAGTCCCAGTAAGTTGCAGTATTTTCCGGCTGGCTTATGGGTTAGAGTCCCGGTAAGTTGCAGCATTCTTGGGTTGGCCTGACCGGGTTAGAGTCCCGGGAGGGCGTTCTTGGCAGCTGGTTTGCGATCCTTTGCGATCTTGTTTGGTATTGCGTGGTTGTCAGTCGTGTCTTTGGAGGAGGTCGTCGATCGCTGTGTTCAGGTCTACTTACGTGTTGAGTGTTGAGTCGTTCGAGGAAGGTCACCGTGGGTGTTGTCAGTCAGAGTACTTGGGTTGGGGACAGTGATCCCCGGGGGTTGAGCTTGTTGTTGGTGTTACCGGCATTGTCTGCTAATTATGCCATAGTCAGTCTGTTATCCGTGGTGGTGAGCGAACGCTCACCCCTAGCTGCTTTTCCTACAGGTACTGTTCGTGGGACGGACTAGGTGAGCTCTCGAAGCTTGTGGAGCTAGGAGCGGAGTCCGGGTTTTTTTTTACTTTTGGTCTAGCGACGGATACCTCGCCTTTCGTCCGCTTGTGGGACGTTTTATTTTGATTTGTAATTATCCTTTTGTTGAACCAAACTGTTATTGTAAAGTGTTTTAATGGAAATGTTTTCGAAGTGCTTTCTTAATTTAAACGTTCGCGTCCCGAGTTCGGTTTACTGAAATTGGGGCGTGACAACAAACACAAGACAAGAATAGGAAACACAACTTCTCTCCCTCTTCCATGGCCATTTCGGGTTTGGCAAGCTCCCACCTCCATGTTTGTGTTCTTGAGTCCTCAAAGAGAAGAACTACGTGGCTTTGATTCCCATGTGGATACGTAGGCGTCTTGGAGACTCAAGCCAATCATTCGTTAACCGGTGTTCTTGTTTTGGTAAGAACTAGTGCTGAATTTTTCTCTTGTTAATCCATTCTTTGTTAGTTGTTTCATGGTTTTAATTGTCTCTTGGTTTTCATTGATTTTCCGCTGCGAGTTGGTTCATCTCCAACCCTACCTCGAGACCCAACATAAAAACCACGCCCCCACTATCCTTAGACATACAAAGTCTATCTCAGGCCTACTAAACAATAGAGCGAGATGACTCCCCCCCCCCCCCCCCCCTCACCAAAACCTCGCTAGTGTGACATATATTTTATTCACAATCTTCTGTGGCACCCGAAAAATTGACATGATATAGACCGGTAAAGAGGTAAGGATGGAACAAATCATCACCTCCAGTCCGCCCAGTGATAGTAACTTCCTTCCCAAGAGTTAATTCGAGATATCACACGATCCCCAAGATATGTCATTGCCGCGTTCCGGTTTCAACCTACCATATTAGGAACTCCCAAATACATCGAGGCAGTAGAGGTCTCGGCTATAAAGATAATTCCACAACATTCTTGTCGCATTTTAGTAGTCAAATGTGCTAAAGAGGATAGATTATTTCCGTGGATTAAAAACTTGTCCAGATAACCTTTCAAAAATTTGAAGGATGTCCTTAACACGATGTGCTTCCTCAACAGTTGCCCTGCAGAAAATGTAACAGTCGTCAAAAAAGAACATGTGGGAGATTTCAGGTGCACCATTCGCAATCTTGACCCCATGAATATCCCCCGATCTCTAGGCGACCTGTAGAAGGTGGGATAGATCTTCCATACAAAGGAGGAACAGGTAGGGGGAAAGTGGGTCGCCTTGGCGAAACCCCTTTGACGGGGTGAGTCTAGGCGTTTCCCTCCCTGCCGAGGGGATGGAATATGTGACCGTCTGCATACAGTAGGTCTCAATCTAGTCTGCAGAAAACCCTAGTCGGCCCATAATTGCTCGGAGAAAACTCCATTCGATCCGGTCATACGCTTTTCTCATATCAAGTTTGAGAGTCATGTAACCTAACGCCCCTTGCCTTTTTAGTTTCATATAGTGTATTATCTCGAAAGAAACGATAACATTATCCTAAATACACCGCCAGGGATAAAACCTGCCTAGGTCTCGGAGTTGATACAGTGTAAATAGGGTTGAAGTCTATTCGCCAGAACCTTTCAGAGAATACGGAAAATCACATTGAACAGAGCAATATGCCGGAGATTTGTAACCAGCTCAGGGTGTGGCTTTTTCGTGATCAGGACAATTATTGTCTCACTCAACTCCGGGTCAAATCCTCTTGTTTGGAAGACCCCGTGCACAAATCGAATAACTTCATCTGCCACCACATGCCAGTAGTCCTAGTAGAATCTCAGATTCATCCCATCAGGTCCAAGAGATTTGTCAGGTCCCATCTAAAAGATGGTGTGACGAATTTCCCGGTCTGTCCCAGGTGATAAAAGGGAGCCATTATCCGCCTATGTGAGTCGTACTAGTAACGTAATAGGGAATTCTGTCAGCTCCGATCGGCTAGAGGTAAATAACTGAATGAAATACTCTGAGATAAGCTCCTTCATACCCAATTCCCAAGTCACCAATGTAACCAGAGTGTTTTTAAGAGCTACCACCGCATTCACACGACATCGATAGGATGTGTATGATTGAAAGAACTTCGTATTCTTATCCCCTTCTACGAGCCAGTGTTGTTTAGCTCGTTGGCGCCAAAAAGCCTCCTGGATGCGAAGGCGTTTTCATATTGGATTTGGATAGCCTCCCGTCTATGTATCAATGCCCGATCGGTTCGACCATTTAATTCTGCAATACGCCTCTGGCACCATTTGATATGATTGACATTTTTTCGAAAATGATGACGCCCCTAGTGTTCCAGCAAGACCCCCACCTCTTAGATAATATCCTTTATAGCTTCCTATGGGGATTTGTCCCAATGTTTTTGAATCACATTTCTACATTATGGATCTCTGATCCACTGGGATTGAAAGCGGAACCTCGGTGGGCCTCTAACCACCACATTTTGAGGCAAGGAGAATAGAATAGGCTAGTGGTCCGACGTAGTAACACTAGTATTACGGAAGTCTAGGTCTGGAAGGGACGCGAAAAAGAGTCTATATGATCAGGGCCCTATCCAATCTGGATTGAATACTCCGGCCTGGTGTCCGCCCCCGAAACCACGTAAATTGGTGTCCCGTCATTGGAATGTCAACGAGATCCAAATCCTCTACTACTTGACAGAAGTCATGAACCAGAGAGGCTGGGTAAGTTCCTCCTCCTGTAGTCTCATTCGGGTTGAGAATGCCATTAAAATCGCCAATAATTATCCAATTTGGTCTTGAGGCCGTGTGTAGACGTCTCAACATGTCCCAAGTTCAGTCTCGATTAGCCCGACAGGCTTCATCGTAAATACATGTAATACGGATACCATCATAGCTCGGGCTTGATACTTCCACATCAATGTGATGTCCATCTTGACCTCGTAAAGCATAGGGCTACGATTCGAAGGTCCGGCCTCTCAAGCATAGGGTTACGATTTGGGGATATCCCAGAACCCGGGTCCAGCCTCTTTTGACATTGGGGCCTAGGCGTTGGTTGAGAAAGCCCTAGGGTCACATGCGATCCTCCATACTAATCACTAGGCCCCGTTAACGATCCAGTATTGGACGAAGATGGTGGGAGTGAGTGAGGCGGCAATGAAATTCGGGCGGCGATGAGAGGATTGAGGCGGCGATTGTGGAATTCGGGACGACGTAGAAGGATTATGAGATGGCACTCTTGGGGACCCAGAGGCTATATTCGACAACGTCGGGACATGGGGTTGCGATAAGAACACCGGAGAACCAAGGGTTCGTCTCCATGATGTAGAAGAAGAGGATGGACGTCATGACGGCGGAGGAGGTTCGCCAGACCTAGGCCGGGAGGGGTCGAGCACGAGGATCGGCCTCCTTTTTTGCCAACCATGATGAAAGTGATGAAACCCTAGCCGGCATAATTTGACCGGGTTTTAAAACACGACTAAAGTGCATAAAACATTTTAACATATTTGATTTGAAAAACTGAAAATCTTGTATCCCATCAACGTGGAATGAGACAAAAACATTTTTGACTGATCAAGGCAGAAATGAGACAGCACAAGACAATTATGCTTCTTTTCTCGTCCCTCCTGCTATCAATTATTAATTATACATGTTAGATCAACAAAACAACACAACCATCCTTGAAGCTCGTAATGCCAGTACACAAATCTATACATATAGTACGAAAGGTGGTATAGTGACAATACGAAGATGTTGCGACATTGTACTAATAGTGTTTGGGAGAGAGTTAAAAGCGTACAATTATTATTGGGTCAAGACTCAATTTCTTCCGATTCTTAAGGAAGAATCAATGCCTTTACCGGCAATGAGCCGAGCAATCTCCAACTGGGTATTGGCTATGATCTCCGTCCTCTTGAGGTCCATTTCTCCTCTCTTGGCCTCCGCCTCCGCCCTCATTCTCTCCAACTCCTTCATCGTCTCCATCCTCGCCTGCTCCGACCTCACCATCACCTCCGCTAACCATCTTATGCTCTCCGCTATCTCCCATTGCTCCCTTCTCCGCTTCTTCTTGCTCTTCTCCTCCGTCTTCTCCGCTCTCGGGCTTTCTTTCTCTATGTACACTGCCGGCGTGCTACTGTCCGTCTCCACCGCTATCTTGTCCGATACATGATCGGATAATTTGGTCCCTGCTCCGTCTTCCTGCATCTCCTTTGTACAACCATGGAATAAGAGTGTAACCCATGTCTCTGTAACTCAATTTACTTCAACTTTAACCTTACATCCACACCTCAAATACTTAATCACTATATTAAATTCATGAAATCTTTTTATATCATTGTAATTACTCAAATTCCGATCATCCAAACATTTTATTATAAAACAGTGTGTAACGTTAATAGTAATGGTTCATAAAGAAGTGGGCCATAAACGGTGGTCAAGTCGAGACAAAATAGATATAATGTTGGACCTACTGAACAAGGCTAAAATTCGCAAATTCATTATTAACATGATTTCTTAGAACCCATCATTGTGATTTCTGAAAATAAATCATAATTCAAAAATGATTTGAGAGAATTACGATTTTGCCACTGACCTTGACAATCCCGTGATCAGAGTTGTGCGCGGCCGAATACGGCGGTTGGGCAGGCGGGTCCGCCAGAATCAAGGAACGATGGGGCTCAGGGGGCGGCGGAGGAGCGGGTATCGGCGGGGCGGTGCCGCGGAGGAGGAGATCGAGGCGGGGGTAGAGGGGCCAGGAGGAGGCGGCGTCGGAGGCGGACTCGGAGCGGTAGCGCTTCTTCATGGACTCGATCTTGTTCTTGCACTGGGTGAGGGTCTTGGGGGACTTGGAGGAGTGGGCCCGGGAGGAGACCTGGCGGGCGACGTCGTCCCAGTCGTGGCCCTTGAGCTTGGCCCTGTTGCGGAGCACCCATTTGCTCTCGTACGCCTCCAGGAGCGTGGCCACCGCGCCTTCGCTCCACTCGTCCCGCTTCAGCCTGTCGCCGCCGCCGGACACCGGTCTTCGAGGAGACTGATCCCCCGTTTTGTCCATCCCATAACCCGAACCTACCTCAAGAGAGAATTATTGAGGTCAAGCTGGTAGGGAGTGAGCAAGTGTGACCACTAGCATTATTGAGAGAGAGTTGGGTGGGCAAGTCACTTTTAGAAAGAAACCACCCAAATACATTTTAGATAGTGGCTTTCTCATTTGATTTAATGCACTGTTTACCTCTACATCTTTGTTTCCCTTTTAATTTAATTATGTTCATTTTTTTCATATGCTTAAAAAGAGTTCGATATTTGATTAATCGATTAAACTTAGACCTTCCATATCGGTCCAATCCCGATCTAATTAGACTACATCACAGTCGGAACAGACCCAATTCGTCTATTCTCAGTCTAAGGTAAAATATAATTAAAAAGTAAGATAACAGTTTGCGCCAAAGCAATATTGTTATCCCTGGAACAATGAAAGTAAAATAATACACAAAATCGAGAAAACCAAACCTCGAGAATGAAAAACACCTCCGAACAACCCGAGCATATGAGAATTAGAGGTTGGGGAACCCGTTCATCAGGCATCATTTCGTACATTCCCGAACAGTCGTCCACCACTCATGTTTGTTGAAGGAGAGAGCGACGTTACAGGCATACGTCTAGTTGGCCTCGAGGACCACATCGACATCGGTGGCCGTTGGACCGAGCTCATGTCGGGCTTGCAAGAACGCAACCTCGAATCGCACGACCCAGAGATTGGTCTTTTTCCAGTGATCCTTCAGCTGCTTTGTGGTCCAAGGATATGGTTCCATTTCCATGGAATTCCAGTCCTCGTAGAGATCGCTCCAATACTCTTTATTGGAACTTCCATGTACCATCCAGGTAACAGCGAGTCTCCTCTCTTCTACGTTCGTCCAAAGGGGCGCCATGGATTCGGTCTTCGTGAAATTAAGATGTTGCCGATTCTATTTTAGAGAGAGTTTTGAATAAGAAGAGTTGTGACCGATGCTTTGTTTGGAATGCTTTAAATATGTGAGTCCGAATCGTAGGGTTTGATATCCATTGTGATAGAATCGGTCCATCAGAAATTATTGCGGAATTGGTCCAAGACAAATTATGGTGGCAGAATCGGTGCATGTGAACAAGTGAAAAGTCGGTCAAAGATTACAAAAAGATAGTGTTGCATTTATTTCGAACAATGTGAGGTAGGTTTCCGAGTACAAGATGAAACCGAACCTATTTGAAACCGAGTAGTAAGATAGAAAAACAGAACATTGAACGTGATAGTTGTGGTTCATAGTGCGAAGCATCTCGAACATAAGAGCCTCGTGGTTGGCCTTTTCCAACGGGGTCTAGTCAGATGTGTCGAGCGCAAATGCTTCAACGTATTGCCTGGTCAATGACAACTGATACTTCATTAGCTTTTCCTTGGTTTCCTCGAACCGACCATGATGGCGTTGTTCTCGCTCGATCTTGTACACTAATGATGGCGGACCCATATCAGCTTGGGCATTGAGAGGTACATGGTACAAAGTACGATGCAATAAAGTTTCCAAACTACATTTAAACGAAAATACATTGATTTCAACTACGGAAATAAAATAAGTAAGTTACTAGTGATCACCATCTATAACGGCCTCTGCCTTGAGAAGAGTCCAAATGTGTTCATTTAGGTCACCCTTTAGCTGCTGGTGTATTGCTCGATTCTGGCCGGCTTGACTGTCTTCAGATGTAATCATAATCTGGTAATGACTCTCGATAAACAGGTAAGATTGGATCTTCATATGGGATTTGTTCTATTTCTCCTTAGAAGGTGTCACGTTCATCGTTCACAATCATGTTGTGCATAATAATGCACACCCGTATGATCATAGACAATTTCCTGTCGTCACAACCTCGATGTAGGATACCGAACGCCCTCTCCATGTCTTTTCTTGAGGCCTCCTGTTTCCTTGCATATAACACGTGCCTCGGTAGTTGTGGTGCATGAATAGACTTCACAAAGCATGCATACGGTAGGTAAGTTACGTTAGTTAAGTAGTAAGGCGTGTTGTAGTACGTACCGTTCAACACATATATGTGCACGCCCATGGGGGCTGATCACCTCGATATACATGCGTAAATATAGACGATTGGTTCAACACATTGGTATCGTTGTTCGATCCCGGCATATCAAATCCAAGTGTTGGCCCCGCAATTGCTTCAAGCATGACTGTCCATAATTCTTCCACGCCCAATCCATACAATCGAGGCTACCGATACAACCTGAAAACGACGCATTTCATTCATACGCGTCATGTAAGCAATGTCATTACTATTTGACTTTCTAAGGTAGGTTTCACCAAACACGTTGATTAAGGCGAAGCAAAACCAGTGCACGCACACGAGGGTCGTTGTCTCTTCCATTTTTAAATACTCGTCCAGGCTGTTAGTCGAAGCACCGTAACACAACATCCGTATAAATGTCGTACACTTTTGAATGGTTGAGAACGTGGGCCGACCACGAAAACCAACTTTTTATTTGAAGTAGTCATCGTAATTGGACACACCATCTACAATTTTCATGAAAAAAGATTACGCCATTCTAAAACGCCGACGAAACATTTTTTCATCGTACATCGAGGTCGCTACAAAGTAATCAGACATAAGCCGGTCATGAGCAACATTGCGATCTCTGAAAATATATTATCTTTTCTGCTTCCCCCGGAAGGGGGGCGTCATACGTCCATCTGCCTCCAGACCTTTTTCCATATAGACTCTACCATTTCTTCATCCGCTTCTTGGGTCCTTGCACGTAACGTTGTGTAGTCCATTTCTCCGTCATCATATTTCTTAGTACTTGATGAATCCATAATGACAAGGCGTGAGCATAAAGTATAGAGAACAAATTTGTGAAATTTGTTGTGTTGGAATACACTTTTCAAAATTGTAGTAGGGTATTTATAATCTAGAAAAAATTCAAATATTTTGGTCAACCGAATCTGCTGACCATGGACGTGTGGCAGAATCGCCGGCCCAAGTCAGATTTTGTACGCCGATACGTATCCACGTGGTGTCCTCTGATTCGTTTGATCAACACTGAATCTACAAAATAAACTCTGTCTTAGATCGACAGATTCGTAGACCGTCTAAAACGTCTTCCTCGATTCGACGTGACAATAGACACCGATTCGACCTCACGAAGAGAAAAAAGTAGATTTTTTTCCGATTTCAATACCCGATTCGACGACGACAAAATCCCACAGTAGAAGGTCTTATGTTTAGGTTGGTGGTTGTTGATGAGATCAATTAAGCAACAAGGCATCCACAAAATGGGACGAAAATTAGTCATTCGCGTTTCAGTTGTAAACTTTATACACATACATATACAAGTAACAAGGCATACATGCCAACCAACACACCCCTTAATGACCCCTATAATTATTCCATTCACAATGGTATCATATTCACTGTGTATAAATTACACGCACATACAGTTGATGCGTAACACGGAGAAATGTGTATAGATGATGAATTAATAAAGACAAGTGTGAAAAAGTAGAGGGAATAGGGAACCTTTGAAGTATTCTTTTGGTGATGGACTTTAGAGGAGTTGGAGGAGGTAGTGGATTAGGGGAGTGGTTATTGGGTTTGTTTTGGCAGTTAGCGTTGAAATGAAGCCAAGCAAAAGAGCCTATACTGAGGAGAGAGCATAAGGAAGGAAAAGTGGTGGAGGTGAAAATTGGGTGATTCACGTGGGTGTGTCTCACCCACTTCCGTTTCTCTCCCTTCACCACCACCGGCCATTGCCTAGTTATGGAGGGGTCCTCTCCTCTTTTCATTGCCTTCCCCTTTTATCCTTTTCTAACACTATGCCCATTAGGGCTACCTAGTTGGATTCATCGGTATTGATGGGTGCTTTTTCTTGTTTCAGTTAATCTGGTTTACAATTAAATAATCTTAGACTTGTTATATTATTGATATAAGTTAGTTTTTCGTTTTTAACATGGGGAAATATATAGTTAAATGTCAATAATATGAATACATTGAAGTGGAGACCGGATACTAGATACCTGACTTTTAAAGGCAGACTTCAATGAAGCTGTCATAACAAGTTAATAAGACTAGAGAGAGAGTCAGTGACCTTTCTCTAGAAACCCTACCCCGACCTCTTCCACAAACCGCCGCCGCCCCTTCCCTTGCCTCCGCCGGCATCTCTCTGGGTCATCACAACCAGTGAGTTTGTCGGCGGTGGTCCTGGCTTCCTGAGCCATCTTCCCCTCCGCCCTGTCCCGTTGAAGCTCTTCCCCTCACCCCTCTTCCCCTCCGTCCTGTCCCGATGAAGATTGGTACTCGGCTCTTCTCTCCGACGGGTCTTCTTGCCAGATCTGACCGTGGGACGGCCTTCTCGAGTGGATCAACGCGGACCCGGCCGTTTTGATCTTGCTCGTGCTGAGGGGGCTCCGCCGCTTCTCTTCTTCTCCGCGCGGCGCTTGGACGACTCGGTGTGGTAGTGAGACTCCTTTCATCTCTTTCTCTGGTTTTGATTGGTGCAGATCTAGTCGTCCTTGCCGTGTTCCTCGTTGCTCCTCCAGGGTAGCCGGGTGGGACGACTCCTCTCCAGATCTCGGTGAGAAGCTCAAATCCTGTCGTGGGTCAGGTTTCTTCCTTCGTGGAAAATCCTTACGGATCGAGTCGCTTGCCGCTGGAGAGGTTCTTGGCTTCACTTGGTTGCTCCGCCCCTAGATCGGCCCTTCAGATCTAGGGCTTGGTCGGAAAGGGCTTCGCCTACGTGGCCGGAGGTTTGTTTCTCCCTCCTTCACTCTTTCTTTGCCTGGTCTTGTCATTCTATCTACCCTTGTCTCCAAATTCCGAAGGTTCTCCTCTTCTTCCCGACTCCCTTGGTTCGGGCTCGTCGGCTTATGGTGTTGGCCGCCGGCGAGAGTGTGGGGTATTTTTACATCTGGAAGTCCTTCGATAGTTTGGGCTGACTCTTAGGGTTCCGGTGTTTTCCGGTGTAAGTCTCTGTCGCCTGAGGTGTTGGCCTCCGACTTTGAGCAGGGAGTCGTTCTAGTCCGGGCAAAAATTTTGGGTCGGGGTTTTCTGGCTCTACTGATAGCAATCTTCAAAGTGCTTCAAGGTAGACAATCTGGGTATGCTTGACCTGTTTTCTTTAGAGCTTATTGGTTGGGATTTCGGTTTTAGACCTATTCTTGTTAGTTGTTTTCTTGTGGTTGTATCTGTTTCTTGTTGTTGTTTGTTGTTTAGTTCTGGTGTGGTGGTTTATCTGGTTCTGTTGGTTGTTGTTGTGTTCATCTCCGAGTTGTGGGGCTTCTTGAGGTTCCTCTGGAATGCTCGTTGTTTGTATCATCCTCACTCCCAATCTTTACTTCAAAGATTGGATTTTATAATACGTCTTGCCGATAAAAAAAACAAGTTAATAAGTTGTTTTGTTTACTGTCCTTTACACATTCGAGTTGTACGTTCTCGATTCCTAACAATAGATATACACAATCTAAAATGACTCGATCTAGCAAGGAAGAAAATACAGTCTTCTGGTTGATGAGTTCAACCACAATCCTGAACTACGTCTTTGGACCTGGATTGGCCTCCAGCCACCGAAGAGCGTCCCTAATGGTGTATGCCTCAACCAGAGTTGAGATCCATAGGTCTAGGATCGAATAGGTGCCTGCCTGGGACACTTCCCCTGTCTTGGTATGAAAAATGAAGCTCGTACCACCGTGTCATTTCACTTGAAAAGCGCCTCGTCCACTTTAATGGAAAAAGAACCGAGAGGTGGTGGGACCCAACGCGTGACTACTTGGCGATAAGGAGTTCTAATTGATTGTTGATATGTCTTCCGTTCTTCAATAGTCGTCTTCCAGTCTTTTCTAGAGTGCACATCAGACGGATTGTGTCCTAGGCCATCGGGGAAATCCCTCCCAAACCTTCCAGTTCAAAGCCTTTCAGATTTCCCAAAAGAGTAGTGTTATATGTCCTTCCTTGACCTTGTAGTTAATTGCAAGGATGTTAAAGATTCAAGATTCCAAATTATCCACCTCGATGAGACGTAATAATCCGCTCTTCTGCCAACATTTTGTAGCAAACTCGCATGTAACAAGCAAGTGGATTTCCGTTTCCACTCTTGTAGTACATAAGGGGGAAAAGGTCCGGATATCAACTCTCATATCCTTATGGAGGGTGGAAACTTGAAGGCGGCATGAGCCCGTACGTTAGAGGAAGTTACAAACCTTTGGAATCTCCTTGATATTCCAGATCTAGCTTCATGTGTTCGAAGTAAAGCTGGGCAAATACCGATCGTGCGCTAGAACCCTGTATGCGAAGCGAGCTGAGTAGTTACCTTTTTGCTACCTGCTCCAATATCATATATCCACTCTTGCTTATACACTAATCATAACTACCAGGTTGTTCGCAACATCTCAGTCACCATATAAGTCCCTCAACGGTGGGTACTAAAATAGAATTAATGAAAGTTTAGGGTGTTGGGTCTCGAGGTAGGGTTGGAGATGAACCAACTCGCAGCGGAAAATCAATGAAAACCAAGAGACAATTAAAACCATGAAACAACTAACAGTGGATGGATTAACAAGAGAAAAATTCAGCACTAGTTCTTACCAAAACAAGAACACCGGTTAACGAATGATTGGCTTGAGTCTCCAAGACGCCTACGTATCCACATGGGAATCAAAGCCACGTAGTTCTTCTCTTTGAGGACTCAAGAACACAAACATGGAGGTGGAAACTAGCCAAACCCGAAATGGCCATGGAAGAGGGAGAGAAAATGTGTTTCCTATTCTTGTCTTGTGTTTGTTATGTTGAAAAAAGATGACTTAAACATAACAAAACCCATACTTGTCCAACTAAAGGCATGGGACAAGTATGGTGTCAAGTAAGGTGTAAATAGGACAAAGTATGGCAAGACAAGATTGGGTTAGGTGGTGAATCACCAACACCTTAATCCTTGTCTTGCTTACTTAGTACTAATTAATCAAGACTTGATTAATTAGTTCCATGGGCCTTGGTTGCATGGGCCTTTCATGGGCCTCTTGGAACATGGCCCGCGGCCATTTCCAACGAGGTCCCGTGATTCGCTCATCGCCTCCATGCCTTCCATACCGGAAATGTCCAACATTATCCGACGCGATCAATCCCAAGACTCCAAGCCTTGTCTCGATCTGTGAAGTCCTATTCACTTACGGGCACATGACCCAAAACCTAGTTTTGGTCATGTCCCGAGACAACTCCCTTTTGCCCATTCTCCATAAATGTGTCAATGAGTTTCATCCTCCGGTGTGACCCTTAGGTTTATGCATGTCAATAGATCAACGTAAAATCCCATTTTACTTGATCCTATTTAAGTGGCAACTAACGAGACTTTAGTATTGCCTAACACTACATAACGAATCGACCCTGTCGATTCTAACCTTTCCGTCGTCCCTGTCATTATCCTTTTATCTCCGATATCCTGATTGAGATAAGGCATAGAGTCGTCATCCTTATTATTCTCAATCACCGTTCCTTGATATGTGAGATGACTGAAGATATGATACCCAGTATCATGTGCATGGCCATGCTATTCTTCCAGTCACTCTCGATCAAGTGGCCGAGAACCGATATCTTTCCCATACGTTAGTATGAGGGATAAATCCCTTAGCCGTCTTTCGTGTCACTCATGTAGCCCGTCCCCAAGCCAATCCTGGCCGTTATGGAAGCCCTGTTACGGACAACGTTAGGCTCAGGTCAAACTCAGTTGTTGACTACATAGCGATCACAAAGACTCCTTGGTCTAAGGATACATGACAAGCTACAACACTGAATATGTTCATGACTTAATCTATGGCACATATTCAGGGCGGGTCGTCCAAAATCATGTCCCACATGATATCTATGATCAGACTCCGGAATCCCATTCCAATGACTAACAGAACGTAAGCCATAAAGAGCCATCTTTCATACTAGTCGCTTCTAGTGAAGCTTTGTTGACTAGGGACCCATCGAGTGTGATCTATCTCGATCTATGGTTCTATTCGCATGGTTGGCATAGATCAGAGCACACATCGATATATTACTCCAACACATAAGTAATATAAAGCCGCTTTAATTTTATTGCTAACGATGATATATACATTTGGACATTTAGGATTGAACTACGGGCACTAAGACTAACAATCTCCCACTTGCCCTAGTTCCAATCTAAACTCCAATATGTCCCCATCGACTTTACATGTCTAACATGTTCAGGCAGTGACACTGCCTTAGTCAAAGGGTTGGCTATGTTATCATCTGTTGCAATATCGGTTATCTTCACTTCACCTCAGTTCAGTATTTATCTGATGAGGTGGATACGCCGCAGTACATGTTTGGATTTGTTATGCGATCTAGGCTTTTAGCTTGCGCAATGGCCCTTGTGTTGTCGCAAAATGGATTCACCGGACTGGATGGGTTTTTAATTACACCCAACCCTGCCATGAATTTCCAAATCCACATAGCCTCCTTAGCTGCCTCTGCAGCATCCATGTACTTGGCCTCTGTCGTAGATTCGGAAATGGTATCTTGCTTTACGCTTTCCCAGCTAAAGCTCTTCCATTCAGCGTAAACACATATCCTGATTGACTTCTAAAGTCATCTGGATTTGTCTTGGAAAACTAGCGTCTACTCATCCTTCGACGACTAGTTCAGCATCATCTTTCCCCCGGGTTAGAATGATGTCTACTGGTACAACATAAGGCTTACGAGACGTCTGGTCTCATACATGTCATGGCATATATGATCGATCCTGCCCCCAGGCGCATAGGATTCTCATCATCCTTTTCAGCTCATCAGGTGTCTTAGGACACTGAGTCTTGCTGAGATGAATGCCATGACTAGTGGGTAAGAGTCCTTTCTTTGAATCGAGCATTAAGAACCTACTCAATGCCTTGTTCACATAGGTTCCCTGACTTAAATCCAAGACCCTCTTGGTGCGATCTCTACATATCTTAATCCTTAAGATATGAGAAGCATCGCCTAAGTCCTTTATTGAAAAACACTTCCTCAACCAAGCTTTAGTCTTGTGCAAGGTTGGGATGTCGTTTTCAGTGAGAACCAGAAAGGTAATATTGCTCCCACTAGCCTTCTTATAAATGCAAGATTCATCCTCTTTCTTGATTAAGCCAAATCCAATTACAGCTTCATCAAAACGAAGGATCCAACTCCGAGAAGTTCGTTTCAATCCATAAATGGATTTCAACAACTTATAAATCTTTCCTTTATTCTTCGGATCGTCAAAACCTTTGGGCCGAGACATACAAACGTACTCAGTCAAATTTCCATTTAGGAAAGCGGTTTTGACATCCACTTGCCATATCTCGTAATTATGATACGCAGTTATGTCAAGAAGAATTTGGATCGATTTTGACCATAGCCACTAAGGAGAAGGTTTCCTCATAGTCAATCCATTGGATCTGCCTATAACCTTTCGCCACCAGTTGAGCTTTGTAGGTCAGAGGGTTGCCGTCCATGTCCATCTTCACCTTGAAGATCCATTTGCATCCTATGGTCCTCACACCATTGATGGGATCAACCGGTTCCCAGACTCGGTTGTCCGACATGGATTGCATTTCCTCCCTCATGGCTCCCAGCCATAACTCGGAGTTGGGCCCATCCACGACTTCCTGAAAGGTGGCTGGATCATCGTGATCCACCATGACTTCATTGTCACCTCCGGATACCATATCTTGGAGGTGGAAGATTGATCCTTTCAAATCGCCTTGGACCTTGCGGAATTGTAACAAGAATTGGTTCTTACTCTACGACAATCTCTGGCTCCTTTCTACTGGGTTGCCAATTGGTTTAGACAGATCTGTACCATCCTGAATTTCTTCGAGATGCACAGTCCTCCCAATGACGTCTTTGGAAACAAAACTTCTTTTCCATAAAGACCCCACCCCAAGCGACGAACACCATGTTCTCACTGGGATTGTAGAAATAGTATCCCCTTGTTGCTTTGGGATATCACACGAAGGTGCATATCTCAGATCTTGGTTCGAGCTTAGTCGAAACCAAATGTTTCACATAAGCCTCGCAACCACAAATCTTTAGGAAGGACAAAGCGGGCATCATCCCGTACCATTTTTAAAATGGTGTCCCTTCCACACCATTCGTCGAAGCCCGATTCACTATGAATGCGGTCGTCTCTAGAGCAAAACCCCTAAAAGAGATTGGGAGATCAGTCCAACTAATCATGGAACAGACCATTGTCTAACAATGTCTGATTTCTCCGTTTGGCTACACCTTTCAACTACAGTGACCTAGGAGGAGTCCATTCCAAAAGGATCTCATTCTGTCTTAGATGATCTAATAACTCTGTGGTCAAGTATTTTCCACCTCGATCCAATCGAAGTGCCTTAATACGTTTGTCGAGCTGGTTTTCTACTATAGTCTTAAGCTCTTTGAATTTATCAAAAGCTTCAGACTTATGTCTCACCGAATAGACATAACCATATTTACTGTAATCATCAGTAAATGTGATAAAGTAGCTAAAACCCCTCCTGGCAAGTGAACTTATTGGTCTAAACACATTCGAGTGTATCAGCCCCAATAATTCACCCGCCCTTTCATCGCGATCGATAAAGGGCACTTTAGTCATTTTTCCCATCAAACAAACCTTGCACCTATCGATCGAATGGAATTCGAATGAACCTGAAAGCCTGCACTTCTGAAGTGCTGATAGGCGCTTCTTGTTTATGCGATCCAAATGACAGTGCCATAACAGAGTTAGGTTTAAATCGTTGGATTTAGACCTCTTGGTATTAACGGAATATATAGAACTTGAGGCATTGTTACCCATATCTAATATGTACAATCCTCCAACCATGTCAGTACTGGTATAAAACATATCATTGCATAGAACATTGAAAACTCCATTTCCAATATTAACATTATATCCTTCCTTGTCAAACACGGATACAGATATAATATTCCTACTAAAAGTAGGTATGTAATATACATTATACAATACTAAGACAAGGCCTCTTGGCAAAGCAAGACTCATGGATCCTACAGTAGTTGCCACAACTCTGAGGTCCATTTCGTGCTTTCCAAATCTCTCCTACTTTCAACCACCATATATTAGTGCATGTGTGAGATTCAGTCATGGTATCTAATACCCATGAGTCTTTGGAAGTAGAGAGATGTAGCTCTATAGAGTTAATACCGAATGTAGGCACGATCCCACCGCCCTTCCTTAGATCATCCAGGTTTCCTGATGAAGGCGCAGTCCTACTGCCCTTCTTCAGATCATCCAGGCTATTTGATGAAGGCGCAGTCCCACTGCCCTTCTTCAGATCAGCCGTGAACTTCCTGTAATCCCGGTTCCAATGACCAGGCTGTTGGTAGTAGAAGCAGACATTCTCAGGTGTCTCATCTTTCCTGCCAAGTGCGCATGGGCCCAGCCCTTGCCACTTCCAATTCCCTTGTTGACCATCAGAATATCCTTGGATCCCAGATCCCTGAGATATTCTTCTCAGCAGCTGATGACACTTCATGTAACTCTGATATGGTCTTAGAGACAGCCTTGTCAAGGACATATTATTTGCGTTCAGACTTGAGGACTATCCTCAAAATTCTGTACCAGTCCAAATAGTTTGTCCCATTTAGCTTGACCCTGTCAAGAATGGTTTTTAATGACAAACTATTAATGTTCGTTGAATTTGCCATTTGATCTACAACAGATAAAATTCAATCAGTAAACTGAATAAATTTTATGAAGATCAAGCTTAAACACCAACAATCAATTCTAAACCTTTAGAATCTGAAACCAAGATCCTTGATTCACTCGATTAAGCTGAACTAATGCTCACCACTTAATCGAGCTATGTAGGTAGGACTCCATCCAATCACATCCAATGTGACTCTTGGCTAGGGTATGTACTTATGTACACGACTTACCCTATCTGTTACCCTAGCTCAACCTCAGGCCGAGAATCGTAGTCGGGTCCACCAATTTTCAACTATGGCTCGTCACTATGTAGGTGCTCCGCTAATGCGCACGACACCCACATATGTCGTCCAAACCTACTACCCCGCTTCCCCATGGATGCTCCGCTAATGCGCACGACAACCATAGGACGGGGAGGTAGTAAGGTGTTGATGATTGGGAGGTATCGGACATGACCCGCTTTTACTTGTCCAGTTGTGTTCAAAACTTTGGCACATCCTAGATGCGATGAGCACATCAACTACATTCTAAATGCAATGATGCCTCAAATTACATCCAATGTAATTCTTCCTTTGAACCCGTCAACTACATCCAATGCAATGACGGTTCTAAGGGTTCACACACAAGGATTAAAATTCCAATTTTATCTTTGCATGTGAGGTGATATGCTCGGTAAATAAAGTTAAGCATGCAATTCTAAAACACATAGAATTAATCATGCATAAACTAAACCAAGCATAAAGCGATAAATGTGCACATAATAGCCCCCTAAACTAACTCCCACTAGCTTCTTGAGCTCCACCGACTCCAAGCCGATGCCAACACCCGAAAAGCCACCAAATGACCTTTTCGCCCTTTCTTCGTCTTGAGTAAAATATTACAATTTAATACACGACTCGTAGGTCGGGAATAAATAAATATTACAAACAAGTGGTTCGACGACCACACCTTGAAAGAATAATTACACATTAACTCTAACGGCTCGCAGGCCGTGAAAAGCGATAAATAATTAAATTGAGCTCGGGGCTATTATGTACACCATGCCAACATCACATCACACATCGTGTTATCAAACAAGCATGTTATCAAACATCATGTGATTTTCCGGTTTTAATTAATAGCCAAGTTTCGAATTTTTTTGATGCTCGGTTTATCGAAACCGTTCAAAAATGAAACTTTTGAACATTTGATCTTCGAGTTCATCATGACGGTTCCAAACTCGTCATAACTAAAAAAATGGTTTAGCCTTGGCATATCAACCATCCAATGGTCATGCTTGGCCTAGCTCCGTCCAACGGAGCCCCGTTCGGTCCCGGTTTCGGCTCCCCGAGAGTCCCGCTCCCGAGACCCAAAAATCAAAATTTTTTCAAAATTTCCAGATTTGAAACAATTTTCAAAAATTCATTTTACATGCATTAAATCCATAAACAATAATTTAAAACATGTTATCAAACAATTTAGCAAAACAACATGCCAAAAACGAAACTTTCAAGCAAAACCAAAACTTTGAACACCGTCTTGTGAATCCCGAAGGTAGCACGGCTCTGATACCACTGTTGGGTCTCGAGGTAGGGTTGGAGATGAACCAACTCGCAGCGGAAAATCAATGAAAACCAAGAGACAATTAAAACCATGAAACAACTAACAGTGGATGGATTAACAATAGAAAAATTCAGCACTAGTTCTTACCAAAACAAGAACACCGGTTAACGAATGATTGGCTTGAGTCTCCAAGACGCCTACGTATCCACATGGGAATCAAAGCCACGTAGTTCTTCTCTTTGAGGACTCAAGAACACAAACATGGAGGTGGAAACTAGCCAAACCCGAAATGGCCATGGAAGAGGGAGAGAAAATGTGTTTCCTATTCTTGTCTTGTGTTTGTTATGTTGAAAAAAGATGACTTAAACATAACAAAACCCATACTTGTCCAACTAAAGGCATGGGACAAGTATGGTGTCAAGTAAGGTGTAAATATGACAAAGTATGGCAAGACAAGATTGGGTTAGGTGGTGAATCACCAACACCTTAATCCTTGTCTTGCTTACTTAGTACTAATTAATCAAGACTTGATTAATTAGTTCCATGGGCCTTGGTTGCATGGGCCTTTCATGGGCCTCTTGGAACATGGCCCGCGGCCATTTCCACAAGGTCCCGTGATTCGCTCATCGCCTCCATGCCTTCCATACTGGAAATGTCCAACATTATCCGACGCGATCAATCCCAAGACTCCAAGCCTTGTCTCGATCTGTGAAGTCCTATTCACTTACGGGCACATGACCCAAAACCCAGTTTTGGTCATGTCCCGAGACAACTCCCTTTTGCCCATTCTCCATAAATGTGTCAATGAGTTTCATCCTCCGGTGTGACCCTTAGGTTTATGCATGTCAATAGATCAACGTAAAATCCCATTTTACTTGATCCTATTTAAGTGGCAACTAACGAGACTTTAGTATTGCCTAACACTACATAACGAATCGACCCTGTCGATTCTAACCTTTCCGTCGTCCCTGTCATTATCCTTTTATCTCCGATATCCTGATTGAGATAAGGCATAGAGCCGTCATCCTTATTATTCTCAATCACCGTTCCTTGATATGTGAGATGACTGAAGATATGATACCCAGTATCATGTGCATGGCCATGCTATTCTTCCAGTCACTCTCGATCAAGTGGCCGAGAACCGATATCTTTCCCATACGTTAGTATGAGGGATAAATCCCTTAGCCGTCTTTCGTGTCACTCATGTAGCCCGTCCCCAAGCCAATCCTGGCCGTTATGGAAGCCCTGTTACGGACAACGTTAGGCTCAGGTCAAACTCAGTTGTTGACTACATAGCGATCACAAAGACTCCTTGGTCTAAGGATACATGACAAGCTACAACACTGAATATGTTCATGACTTAATCTATGGCACATATTCAGGGCGGGTCGTCCAATATCATGTCCCACATGATATCTATGATCAGACTCCGGAATCCCATTCCAATGACTAACAGAACGTAAGCCATAAAGAGCCATCTTTCATACTAGTCGCTTCTAGTGAAGCTTTGTTGACTAGGGACCCATCGAGTGTGATCTATCTCGATCTATGGTTCTATTCGCATGGTGGGCATAGATCAGAGCACACATCGATATATTACTCCAACACATAAGTAATATAAAACCGCTTTAATTTTATTGCTAACGATGATATATACATTTGGACATTTAGGATTGAACTACGGGCACTAAGACTAACATAGGGTATTGAGGTGCACAAAAAAGATTTAAGGTACCCTAAATGAAATAATGAAAGTTTAGGGTATTGAGGTGACAAAAAAAAGATGTAGGATACTCTAAATGAAATTTGAAAGAATTATGATACTGATGTGAAATTAACCCATAAAAGAACCATGTTATATATATTTTTGAGCATACGATATAACTTTTATTGAAATTTGAATAAAAAGATCATGTGGATCGTACATAAATGGAAATAAGATAATATGACGAGATACAATTTTGGTGACGATCGAAACACTGAACCTATGGCAAAATACTCGAGTTTACCAGGGAACGAGGTAAGGAAAGTTCCCTATTCGTACTATGGTTGGCACAATGAATCTCAAAGTCATTCCCTGTCTCGACATGAACAGACCTTTTGTATCATAACAATTGCCCAAGAAGTATAGAAGGGAAAAGAGGAGAGTGGGGAATATAATGTGTCTGTTCCGCAAAGGTCAAGGTGTAGCTCATCTAGAACACCTGAGGTGGTCTCATGATGACCAATGAGTCTTCTTAACAGCCCTCGTTGTCACCCTATCAGGGAAAACATCCCTGACATAGTTATCAGTGCCATGTCCATCCTAGAGGGAGGTGCTAGTACTTCCTTCCCGCTGGTGATCGCCTCTCTATTAACGCATGTTGGGAATTGTATCCATAGTGATGCGGATTCGGAGCAGTATTGCCCTCACCCGCGTTGTTCGTCGATTTCTCTGCTCCTCTTGTTCGGTGCTGAGCGATTCTTCAAACACCTGCTCCTGTTGATCGATCAGTCTCAAAGAATAGGTTGCCCTTAGGCGGGAGGCCCGATTATGCACGAGAGAGGCAAGTGGGTTTGATCTCTTTGATCATGTCCAATTGTCCCTCATGGATTGCAGATAGACACCGGGGTAGATTCATGCCCTGGTTCCTTACCGATAGGGCTGCACCGGTGGCGGGGCTTTGAACCGTGATCGGTCGGGTAGTTTATATAGCCATGCTAGTCGGTATCCATTGAAGGACGGAACACTGTCTTCCTCGTCATAATATCTCCGGATCGGTGTAAGTGCACGAGGAGCCGACATAGGTAGAAGGTTCCACGTCGGGGGAATAGATCATCCTAGTAGGGAGGGGCGGCGGTGCAAGGCAAAGGCAGGGGTGTCTCCCGTTGGTTGGATTCACGGTCCCCACTTCATCGGACGTTCCATGAGAGGGCGACGAAGGTTCAAGCGAGGAGCGACACGGGCCAGTGGGTGGAGTGACAATGAAGACATAAAGATCGGGTGGTGGTGGTTTCCGGAGGTGAAAATGATTATGGGTACTGAAGGTTTTTTAAAAACCCTAAAATAACCATGTTATGATATATTTATTCTATTTCTCAAAATATAAAATTTAAGATGTTTAGATGTTTAGCATCATTCTTAGGTTGATACTCCTAAATAAATCAGTTTACCGTTTGGAGTCAAAGTTATTTGACCAAACCTTGAAACTCCTACCTGATTTAAAAAAAATTAAGCGCAAGGTGCAGAATTTCATTAATCAAATTGTGTAAAGACAATTAAGTGCATAAGAGACTCTCTGACCACGAAGAAAAGGGCAAGAACATTTAAGAATGTTCGCTATTCTTTTCACAGTAGAACTGTCCTCGATGGTTTTGAATTGACGCCCTATGGGCAAAGATAGAAAATGGGTGGGGGGGACAGGGTACCGGAGATCAGAGACCTCGACGGTAATGGTGATGGTGGGAGGCATAGCATCGTCAAGGGACCCCTCCCAGGGCCAGTCCCAGATGCTTAGGCAAGGCCTCATTCCCCCCAGTGGGGCTTCTTCCCCGTCTGTGACTCGTCGCCCCAACCAGATGCCGACGTCTTCTTCTTTCGTCCTCTTGCAATTGCTCTTCCCCAAGCCCGGGTCACCTGAATTTCTACAACTCTTCCGCCGCCCATCCCACCACTCTCCAAGGGTGGGGGATCAGCGTTGGACTCAGTAGAGAGATGGTACCCACAAGCCCACTACCAGATCTTCGTGTGTACAAAAGACGGGGTGTGGGGGCTGGGCCACCTAGGGAGGCCTGTCTTTGCCGACTGATATGTGGCTCAGTTGTTAACACGGGGACCCTGGTTAGGTACCGGGTCCATTGTTATGCCAGGTCCCCTCCCCCGAGGCGTTCCAGCAGTAGGTATCGGGTCCATTATCAACGGGACCTGGGTAGCATCCTCTAGTTCCCTGTCTAGGGTAGCTTCTTCTCCACTATATGCCCTCTGGGATTGTGGCCGCAACACTGAGACCAGAGAGCCACCTCTCCTAAGGATAGGGTCGGGAACAACTCCATCAGGGGGAACCCACACCCTTGCCCTCTTCCAGTTACAACCACGACGAACAAACATGGAGGAGGTCTCCACCATCCTCTACCACATCCCACCTCGATCCCGGGTCCAGCCCCAAGTTCGAGACTTTACCGACATGACCGAGACGCCAGCCGAAAATTCCGTAAGATCCCGAATCATCCCCACCGGAAGGCGAGGGGGTTGAGGTCGCAGCGGCCCTGGCTGAGATGGAGCCCTAGATCGGGTGGCAGGCCTTCTAGGAACCAGAGCAAGGTCTTGGTGCTGGTGGGCCCTGAGTATGGGGGGTAGGGTTCGGCCCACGTGGAGAAGACTTGTAGCTTGTAGCCGAAGTCACCAAGACCTTCCGCACCCAACTCCGACGGTCCCAATGCTGGCAACAATAAGCACCAGGGGGATTGGGGGCGATCCTCGCGGACCAAAGTTACTCGAAGATTCCCTCGAAGCCTGAATTGGGGTCACAGAGCCCACCGGCAAAGGAGGTCGGGCCGAAATCTGTAGGAGAGAGGAAGGGTGGTGGTGGTGATGGGAATTGCAGACCAGGCGAGACTGGCGGGAGAGGACGAGGGGGCATGACGATCGGATTAAGAACAGTCGGAACCACAGGAGAGACGGGGATGGGAAGAGGCGTTGAGGGCTGTGGGAAAGCCAACCACTCCCACCCGTAGTTAAACCCCGCACCAAGCGTGGTCGGCGAGGTCAACTGGATGGGATAGGCGAACACAGGGACAACGAAACTGATAGGCCCAGGCGGCGCGGCCATAGCGACAGACGAGAGCTTCATAGCGGCGAGGCAAGCTAAGGATAAGGTAGGCTCTCAGGCCGAGAGATAATTTTTGTTGTTACTTCAAGCCCTACCTAATTTAATTAATCAAATTGTATGTCATAAAATTAAGTTATGACGTTTTTTCAGCAAAACAAGTTATCAAACTCAACTACTTTTATAAAAAGGGAAGAGGAGCAACAGAAATAAACAAATAAAATTATGTTAAGACTTTTGTACCAAAACAGAGAAAGTATATCAGATGGGCTTGAAAAATAGAAGCCCGATAAAAATATCCCAGAAAAGCCCCCTCAACCCAAACCTTTGAAATACCAGTGTATGTTGGGCAAGACTTGCACACTTAGGCCTACACTTCCGTAACAAAAAACAAAGTCCATATCCAAAGCCTAACAAACCAATTATGGGATTAAGGGTCAACTAAGTGGTTTTGTATCCAAAGCGGCACTTCGTTGGTGCACTATTTGATGGGAAATATGTTTGAGATTCTTCATTAAGTCAATAACCGCTATAGACCCATTAAGTCGATTGCCATTTAGGCCGCGCTCTGAATAACCCTTTTGGGTTGCACATCTACCCTTCCTAAGGTTCATCTTGTTCTGCCTCTCATTTACATCGATCTCCACCTCTCCAATACACCCTACAACCTTCTCTCAAATGGCCGCCGCGCTCTCCCTCAATCCTACTAAGGTCTCGCACCGAACCCCTCCTCCACCGTCCCGACGGGTTTCGATCCATCGCCGAGCCATCCACGGTCTCCACATGACCTTACCACAGGGCACGAATCTGATCCGGAAGCACCCACCGACCGATTCCCCTCACGAGCAACCCATCCCAGGCTCGGTCTCCCCTGACAATCGACAACCAATGACGCAACCTCGCCGGCGTGAGCAAGCACAGTTTCTGGCCTGGCCGAACAAGCGGCTGCCCCGTGCTGAGTTGGGGAAAGCAACGTCGCGGTCCCGCGACACATCAGAGCTCAGTCAGATCTGCTCGGAGATGAGGGACGAGGAGGTGTCCCAGGATTCACAGACGAAGGTGTTACAGCCTCTTAAGGAAGAATGAGAAGACCCGGGGGTGGGAAGGTCCGATTACGGACTATACCCACAGACCCGGGACTGCCGGTGCTGAGAAGTCTCGGGAAAGCCGCACTCAGAGCACTCATTTCAAGCTTAATTTATGTCTTTTCCGATTTTAGTTTGGTTTGGTCAGGTCTTTTCGATTGTTGGACTAGTTATTTTCTGTTTGGTATTTCTGAAATGTCGGTAAGAGAAACTCCTAAGTTCGGATATGCGATTCAAAGCAGACTATTTTGTGGACCCATGAGCGTCTGGTGGACTACGGTCGACAGTTATGTCCTATCCTGTAAAGTTGTTGTTCTACAGTAATACAATACCTCTATACTCGTTTCAAAAAAAGAAGTCAATAACCGTTTGAGTTTTAAGCTTCTTTTTTTATAAAGAATATTAACCTTTAATTTCTTTCTCACTAATTAGACGGAAACTCATTCGAGACAACAAACTGGTTCTCCAACGGTGGTAAGGCAACTGGTTTTCGATCACCAAAAAGTGGGATATAATATATAGTTTTAATCTAGAATGATAACAGTTGTAGAATTGTATTGTATTTGATGAATAAAACCTACAATGTACATGTGTATATATAGTGGTGTTGTACCACTAGGGTTTCCTAAACCCGATGCTAACCCTAACGAGCCACATGGGCTGGGCCTATACAACATATTCTAACACCCCCCTCAAACTCAAGATGGTGGTAATGAACCCAAGTTGAGTTTGTCAACCAAAGGTTTGAACTTTCCTGGGATTAAAGCCTTGGTGAAGATATCTGCAATCTGATCGCTAGAGGAGACAAATCTAAGAGCGAGGGTGCCTTGACTGAGATGTTGTCTGACAAAGTGGCAATCGATCTCAATATGTAAAACCCGCTTCGTTTCTTTAAGGTATTATTTTGCAAACGAAAACCTTAGGGTAAGTTTTTGAAACGAGTGCAAAAAAAAAAAAAAAAAAAAAAAAAAAAACAGGTATGGACCAGACCAGGCCCGCAGGCCCAGCCCAGCCCAGCTGAGGCCCAATCTGGTCAGGGATGGGTATATAACCCATCCTCACCCTCTGAAACCCTAATCTAACCCACTCAGCCTCCATTCACCCCCCTCTCTCTCTCTGTCTCTCTACCCGATCTCACCTCTCTCTCTCTCTTCGTCTTCCTCGCCGGACCGGCACCGGCCGCCATCGCTCCGGCCGCCGTCCCTGCCGAACTCCGACCTCCCTCTCCTCCGTCCGACCACGCCGCCACGTCCCTGCCGAACTCCGACCTCCCTCTCCTCCGTCCGACCACACCGTCCCGTCCTCTTCTCCTCCGTCCCGACGCCGTCACCGCTCCGGTCAGCCACACGACTCCGTCCCCGAGCTCGCTGCCTCACCCTCCTCCTTCGTCTTCCTCACCAGCTCCGGCCACCGGTCTCATCCCGAGCTCCGACCGTCCACCGCCGCCTCCGATCTCTCCGTCCCGAGCCGTTCGGACCCGAGCTCCCGCCGTCGCCGGCGAGCTCGTCAGATCCGGAACGGGACGAGCCGTCCGGACCCGCGCCGACGCCGCCGTGCACCGCCGCCACCGTTTCCTCACGGTTAGTTCTCGGCCCGTGGAAGCTCGGCCGACCGGCGCCGGTGGTCGGCCGGACCAAGCAGAACCGTTCTTCTCCTTCGCTTTCCCTTTTCTCGAGTTCGTTCAAATCTGGTCGGGATGGAACGGAGCTCCCGAAATGGAAGGGAACGGAATAGAAAAACGTAGATCTGGTTGTTTAACGGATTGTTGTAACCGTGTAAATCTGATTTTGTAAAGATCGACAAAATATAAGTTATCGATATAATTATTCTTATGTTTTGAATAGATTTAAGTACGATCGGGTTGGATTCAAACGGTTTGTAAAACGAAATCAGTGTTAGTTTAAAGATCAAATCCGTACCGTTGAGACGTAATTTAATTATCGATAAAACTATATCGGCTTAAGTTTAACGGGTTTTAAAACGAAAGTCGTTTATTAAAGTTAGACTCGAGTTAGGTCAAATCAAAAAGGGGGGGAAACGAAATCAAATCGACTTTATAAGGGTTCTGGACCAAAATATCGAGTTTGGAAACGAACGGAAGGAAACCGTTTTGTTTTAAAATCAAAGACGGAATTAATTAAAGCAAGGGAGTTCAACGACGGTTTTAAGTTAAAAAGGGGTTTAAACTGGGTTTAGATCAAACCTGGGTTCGGTGCGCGGGTGCTCGAACCCGATCCGTCGTAACCCGACTTTTATCCCGCTCGAGTGTAAACGACAACTGTCAAGTTTAAAATGGACAAATCGTAGCCGTTAACTTAACGGCGGAACCGTTATTATTTTTGGGCTCTGAGTTACTTATTTTCGACCGGTTCGCACTAGTTTAAAGTGAGTTAAATCTGTGTTCTTTTAGATCGTGCTGCGGACCGAGGCAAAGGGAGGCTCGGCGAGTGACTGCGATTCATCTCGGGTTTAGTGGAGCGCTTCTGGAGTTGCTCTCGAGGTAGGGAAAAGTAGCCGGATCTCGGCCCTGACTAGGGAAAGTTAACTGTAGAATTGCATGTGACACCGGGGTGTCGTGGGTTATTTAGGTTATCGAATATTAGAAATGCATGATACGGGAATGTAGCGAATACTGGAAATGCATGTGACACTTAGTAGTGTCGTAGGAGCAGAAAACTTAGCGTTAACTGTGTTACTGGAGGCATATGACCATGCCCGGAGGTTGTTGTGCGTTAATTGTTGATTGAGTTTGGGTGGCCTTGAGAGCCCGTTTTATTCATTGTTGAGTTTGGGTGGCCTTGAGAGCCCGTTTTATTCATTGTTGAGTTTGGGTGGCCTTGAGAGCCCGTGTTATTTGTTGTCGAGTTTGGGTGGCCATGAGAGCCCGTGTTGTCGCTTCGGTATTTTGAGTGGCCGTGAGTGCCCGTGGGGTTGTGAACCCGTACTTTATCGTTGGCGTCTTGGGTGGCCATGAGAGCCCGTAGGGTTGTTGAACCTGTGTTTGGGTGTCGGTGTTTTGTTGGCCTTGAGCGCCTGTGTAGTTGTCACCGGTGTCGTTACTGTCTGTTTGAACTTGTTTGTGATTGTGATTGGTTACTGGTTACTGGTGGAGGTTGTGTGGTGTAGCTAGCCTCCCGACTGGGATCGGGAGAAGCGGAGGGGTTGTGGGCTAGCTCCCCGACTGGGATCGGGGGAAGGACGCGCGGGTGTGGCTAACCACCCGACTGGGATCGGGTGAAGCGGAGAGGTTGTGGGTTAGCCTCCCGACTGGGATCGGGAGAAGTTGCGCGACAGGTCGACCGCCTGACCACGTCTATGATCGGTAAAGGGCGAGAGACAGAGGTTGGTTACTGAGCAGCCGGTTTGCGATCCTTTGTGATCTTGTTTGGTATTGTGTGGTCAGTCGTGTCTTGGAGGAGGTCGTCGATCGTAGTGTGGGGTCTACATAACGTATCCGAGTGTTGAGTCAGTTGAGGAAAAGACTGGTCGTGTGTGTGTCTTTGAGTCGTTGTTAGTGTCATCGGCTTTGTCTACTAATTATGCCGTAGTCAGTATGTTATCTGTGGTGGTGAGCGAACGCTCACCCCTAGCTGCTTTTCCTACAGGTACCGTTCGTAGTCTGGACTAGGTGAGCTTCTGAAGCTTGAAGAGCTTGAAGCGGGTTGCTGGGTGTTTGAGTCTAGAGACGTGTATCTCGTTTTGTCCAAGTGTGGGACTTTTATTTTGAGGTGTAAATATTATTCTTTTGTGGAACTAAACTGACTTTTTAGGCGATTTATCGAAAACGGGTTTCAGTCTTGTAACTTTTTAAACGTTCGCGTCCCTAGTTTCGGTTCGCTGAAATTGGGGCGTGACACAATATGCTTGGTGCGTTCATGGAAGACATCATTATGAGCAATATGAATAGCACTCTGACTGTCACAATGAATGGTAGTGGCTGACTTGTGAACAACACCCATGTCATGTAGTAACCAACGAAGTCATATGAGTTCGGAAGTAGTATCAGCAAGGGCTCGATACTCAGCTTCCGTGCTGGAGCGGGCAATGGTTGTTTGTTTCTTACTTCTCCAGGAAATCAGAGAGTTACCAAGAAAGAAACAGTAACCTGTGGTAGATCGTCGGTCTGTGGGATCGCCTGCCCAATCTGCATCTGAATAGGCCTGTAGGACTAAAGGTGAGCCATAAGAGAAATGTAGTCCTTGTGTTAAGGTGCCTCAAACATAGCGCAAGATCCGAAGAACGGCCTCATAGTGAGTAGTGCGAGGTGCGCACATGAACTGACTGACGATGTGGACAGCATATGCAATGTCAGGCCTAGTAAAAGTGAGGTATACCAGCCCTCCAACTAATCGGCGATATAAAGTGGGATCCTCGAGAGCTTGACCATCTGATGGATACTTGACATTCGCTTCAATGGGAGTGGAAGTGATCTTGCTATCGGTTAGTCCCCCCTTGGAGATGAGCTCGGCTGCATACTTGGCTTGGGACAAATGATAACCAGAGGACAGAGAGGAAATCTCAAAACCAAGAAAGTAAGAGAGATGACCCAAATCCTTCATCTCGAACTGGTCGCTTAGATGACGCTTAAGATCCACAATGCCGATAGCATCATCACCAATAATGATCATATCATCCACATACAGAAGTAAGAGAGTATGGCCCCGAGAGGTCCGACGAACAAACAGGGAGCTGTCGTGCGGACTGGAGACGAAACCAAAGACTGCCATCGCACTACTGAACTTGGAGTACCATGCCCGCGGAGCCTGCTTGAGTCCATAAATGGATTTGTGCAAACGGCAAACCATGTGTGGGGGATGCTCATAGCCGGGCGAGGGCTTCATATAAACCTCCTCTGTAAGATCTCCATTGAGAAAAGCATTCTTCACGTCCATTTGAAAAACGTCCCACTGTCGACCAGCAGCAACATCAAGAATGGTGCGAACAGAAGTGAGTCTCGCAACAGGAGCAAATGTTTCCTCATAATCAACCCCATGTTCCTGGGTAAATCCACGAGCCACAATACGTGCCTTGTAGCGCTCGATAGAACCATCTGCCTTGGTCTTCACCTTGTATACCCATCTAGAACCGACCACATGTTTGTCCTGAGGTAAAGGTACCAGATCCCATGTATGAGTCTTCACCATAGCCTGTAGTTCCTCAGTCATAGCTGGCTGCCAAAGGGGGTTAGTGCAAGCCTCCCGATAGGTGTCAGGCTCATATACAGAGGACACTATGGAAGCGACACGAGATGGTAGGGTTACCTCAAAGTCCTGGAGGTGAGATGGGAGTTGCCGATGACGTTGAGGTCGAGTCGGTAGCACAGGATCCTCTAGCACAGGATCCTCTGGCGGAACATGGTCCATGGTAGGAGGCAGAGATGTCGGAGCACCTGCAAGAGTTAGCTCAATGGGAGAACCCTCATCATCATCAGAAAACAAATCAATATCAGGATTAGAAAAGAAAGGAGTGGACTCGTGAATGTGAAAAGAAGACATGGAAGAAAACATCTTATGTTCCCAGAATGTGACATGGCGAGATATGCGGAGACGTTTGGAAACCGGGTCCCAACATCTGTACCCTTTGTGTTCGATCCCATACCCAATAAAGCAACAAAGACGAGAACGAGGTTCAAGTTTAGTACGTTCATGAGGTTGTAGATGAACAAAACAGACACACCCAAAGACACGAAGAAGATCATAAACTGGAGGACGACCATACAAACACTCGTAAGGAGTTTTGTTACCTATGGTTGGGGATGGAACCCTGTTGATGGTGTAGACGGCTGTGAGGGCAGCCTCCCCCCAAAAACGTTCAGGACAGGTAGCTGCAATGGTAAGAGCACGAACCGTATTAAGAATATGGCGATGTTTGCGTTCTGCTCGACCATTTTGTTGCGATGTACCAGGACAGGAGCGTTGAACGATAGTACCGGTGGAAGCAAGTTGTGCAAGGAAGGATGACTCTTTAAGTTCCATGCCGTTATCCATACGCAGTGTTTTGATAACTTTAGAGAATTGTGTGCGAACCATGGCAGAAAACTCAGAATAAATTTTGTTGAAGTCAGATTTATTATGCATGAGATAAATCCAAGTAAAACGAGTATGATCATCAACAAATATGACAAACCACCGAGACCCCCCCATGGTCGGAACAGGTGCCGCTCCCCACAAATCAGAATGAACAAGATCAAAAGGTGCAGAGGAAGTAGTATTATTAAGGGAAAGCGGCAGTTTATGATGTTTAGCAAGCTGACAAGACACACAATCACCAAAGTTATGCGAAACTGACCCCAACAACCCACTAGAAATAAGACTACGCAAACGAGAGGAAGAGGGATGACCTAGGCGAGAGTGCCAGAGATCGGAGGAGATGACAGCGCCACAAGTAGACGAGGATGATGATGATGATGATGAGGGAACCACCAGTGAGGTGAGTTCGAACATGCGACCAACTTTACGTCCTGTCCCATGGATTTGTCCCGTCAATGGATCTTGCATAAGAACAGAAGAAGTACGACCAGAAAAGTTAACGTCAAAACCCAAATCACACAACTGACCAACCGATACAAGGTTCAGTGACAAATCTGGGACAAGCAATGTGTTCGGCAGTGATAGCTGGTCTGTGGTTGCGGTACCACAGTGTGTGGCAAGCAAAGTGGAGTTATCAGCAGTACGAATAGACGGAGACTTGGTGACCGGGGTTACACATGTGAGAAAATCTGACTGAGGGCTCATATGATTGAAACAAGCAGAATCAAGATACCACGTTGATGTGCTACCTGGCGTAGTAGTGGATGTGCTACCTGATGAGGCAGTGTGAGCTGATAGGAACGCTCGTATGTCACCCAAGAGAGCCGTCAAGTCAGGAGGTTTGGCAGACACAGCAGGTGTATCAGCAACAGTGGGTGAGCTACCTAACGAGGCAGTGTGAGTTGATAGGAGCGCTCGTATGTCACCCAAGAGAGCAGTCATGTCAGGAGATTTGGCAGACACACCAGGTGGAGCAACAACACTGCCATTGCGCCTGTTGGAAGGCCGATGATCCCCACGGGAGCCACGCCCCCCCCCCCCTAAAGTTTTGAGAGGGTCTGGAGTTACCCCATCGAGGGGTTTCTGAGGCAAGGAGGTGACGAGCATGAGTTCTGCATTCGGTTAAGACATGTCCAAATCTGTTGCAGAACGTACAGTAGGGCTTGATATCAAAGTTTTCCATTAGGAATACCTGAAAATAAACACTGAAATAAAGGATTAGTTTTTTTTTTGGGGGTAGAAGTCAACGGTCAACGGTCAAGGCGCGTGTATCACGCGGTCAACGCGCGTGGGTGTGCGCAGGCAGCGAACAGGGCGCGTGTGCGCGACGTGCGTGGGGCGCGTGTCCTCCACGCGTCTTCTTCCTCGATTCGAAATTTGCAGACGGCGGCGTTCGTCGTCTTCGCGAGTTGCTGCCGGCGGCGATGGGTGCGTTTCTTTTCCGGCGTGGGTCGTGACACGGAGAGAAGCAGTGTGGCAGGTGTGAGGAGTGGCGGCAGCGTGGCCGGTCGGGGTCGTCCGAGATCTCCTTGCCGACGGCTACGGTGCTTCGACGGCGTGCTTCGTCTGCGGTGCTTAGTCGGCGTGGGTCGACGTGGGAGCAGCGGCGGCGTGAGAGCAGCAACGACGTGGGAGCAGCAGCGGCATGGGAGCAGCAGCGGCGTGGTCGACCACGACGGCGGTGGTGGTCAAACCTGGTTCGTACGTAGGCGAGAACCACGGCTTGGCTGGACAACGGAGTGTGCCGTTGAGTCGCAGCAGCGAACAGATGTATGGCGGCGTGCGGCGACGACGGTTGAAGCGGAAGCAGAAATAATATTAGAGCGATTGAGGCTCTGATACCATGATAACAATTGTAGAATTGTATTGTATTTGATAAATAAAGCCTACAATGTACATGTGTATATATAGTGGTGTTGTACCACTAGGGTTTCCTAAACCCGATGCTAACCCTACCGAGCCACATGGGTCGGGCCTATAAAACATATTCTAACACAGAATATGTATATTTGATACAAGAATTTAAAGTTAGAGATGCGATCCAAGTTGAAAATTACACAAGCCTATGGTCAGTGGCGTAGTCCGGTTCAGGGAGGAAGGAAAATAACCACATTTCACGGTTTTGGAGTCTTTCAAATCAAACTTCACTTGGCAAAGTTAGGTGTGATTGAACCTAACCCACAACATGAAAAATATCAGTGACTGGATGGCACCATTTTCTACAAGCTTAATGGCATGCAGTGTATGTTGAACGAAATAGGTGACAACTATTACAAAAAAGAAGCGCAACTCTCTCTTCTTCAGTGAAAACCTAGCCGCCCCTTTTTGTGCTGCCCTCTCTGTCGGCGATGCCTTGATCGTCGGTCATGGTCGTTGCCGGTGGATCCTTCCTTTCAGAGACGGATCTAGGAATTTATTTCAGACTATGCCGTCAATAATTAGTAAATATAGAAAAAAATATAAACCTTACCAAAATATATGACTATTACATAATTAAGTACATCAATTCAAATATAAATATCAAATTCTAGTACAAATTTAATTATATTTTCCTCTCATGACTTATCTTTTAAACGATACCCAAGAAGAACTGACGTTTGGCTTTGGGGAAAATAAAACACATGTATATCTATTATTTAGAGGAAAATGGACTTTGGGCTAAGAATCCCAACAACCCATTTAAGTTTTAATTTTTAAAAGTTTGGTTTATTGCTCAACAGCCCAACTTAAAACAAGTTTTAGTAGAAAAACATAACAAAAAATGTATCCTGTTAGGAGTTGAACTTGGGTTACGAAGGAAAATAATGTAACATAATACCACCACACTACATTTCAATTTGTTTAGGGTATGTCATGGCATACACTAAACCCATCTGGATCCGCCTCTGCTTCCTCCTCCTTCTTTTCCCCTTCTTCTTTTTCCCTTCCCCCTTGTTTTGCTTGCTATGGGTTCGCCGTCCGTCCTCGTTTTGCCCCGACCAGATGTGCTACTATTGCCTCTCTTCCGATCAGCACTCGCTTCTCTCCGACGGCTCTGGTCTGCCTTCCCCGCCGGTTGCTCTGTGGAAGTTGAGGTCTGGAAGCTCGGTTCTTCAGTTGCTTCCCTCCGATCGCGCAGAGCTGCTTCGCCGATGGTCGGTTTCGTGGCTGACTTTCCGGCCTTTGCCATCGACTTCAGAGGCTCAGGTATGTCATGTCTTCCTCGCCCAGCCCTGGAGCTCAGCCTTATTGCCTCAAACTCGTCGTTGCTTGCTTCGCCGAAGCAGCTTTCTCTGGCAGAGTGACGACGGTTTGTGAGCCGGACCGATACTGCTGCTCGGGTCGTAACCGAGTAGGGTTTTGTTTCGGGTCATGGGCACTGGGCCGGGTCATGGGTGATGGGTCGGTTTGGGCCTGGAGTGGGCCGGGTCTTTGTTTTGGGCTTGGGCATGGCCTGTGTCACACCCCAAATCTGGTTTTGACCGGACTCGAGACGTGAACTAAAACAGTGATAAATTTAAATGAAAGTAAAGTCAAAACAGATCTCAAATAGTAGTTTAAAACTTTAAACAACGACGCGAGTCACAGCTCGGTAAAACCACGGTAAAAATAGTTCAACAGCTAACGGTACGTCTCTAGACTATCTAGCCTAGGACCCTCGTAAGCTCCCAAGCATCGAGCATCCGGCTAGTGCACTTCCCGCTTAGAACCTGAAAAACAACAAAGTTAGGGGTGAGCTTTCGCTCAGTAGGAAAAGTAGTTAAGGTTATAAGCAAGCGCTCACCACCACGGGTAACCGTCCAATTAAGGCATACTAGTACAACACACAACTAATTTCCAATGGAACTCGTAACCACAACCCTTAACTCAAGTCCAACCCACACTTACAAACATGCTCAACGAATAAGCACAATCAACAACCACATCATTTAACAGGTCATCAAGCAAAAAGTAAACTGTAAAATCACATAAACGTCCCGTACCGCAGTCCCCTACTCCGCCGGCTGTCCACATCCCGACTCTATCATATCGTACCGGAACACACATCATCGGCCTAGATATCTTCCCGTCATTGAGACTCGGGGGACAATCACAACACGTCATACCGGAATTTCCATCGGCCTAGACACCTTTCCGATAGCTTTCCCGGCACTCCTTCGGGTAAAGCACTGATCACGTAACCGTCGGCTTAGATATCCCACATCGGACTACCCCCTCGATGTTGGTATCGTACCGGAACCACTACCCGGGGTCCACGTATATGTGGGACCACACCGTCGGCTTAGGTACTACCCTACACCAGCGTACCCCCTCGGTCTTAGGTACCATACCGGAAACAACTCCTCGGAACACACATCAAGATAATATCACACGTCACAATGCCATAATTAAACACGGCTTACCAAGCCCAACAATCGTACCACAACACGTCATGTCGGTCTATCACTCACCCGACCACAACACATCCAAGGATTCACATCAAGTCAAACACGGCACACTCGCCCACACATAGCAACAACATGCCTAGCGGAGATACTAATTCTTGACTATTAAACTTATCAACACTAAGTAGCACATCAGGCATCTCAAACAATAACATGCAATTCAATCAGCACGCAACATACGACTCGACATGGCCGATCTACCAGCACGACAATTTCCCAAGTATTGAAAGCGGCTATACTAGTGAATCACATCCTACATGTTACTAAGACTCGTCCGGTTATTATTTAATATAAACGCTCATTCCAGTTTTATTATTCCTAGCAGGCATACTAGTAACTTTCCGCAATTAAACCGACATCCGCTACTTTCCGTACCTCAACCGAAGAACAACAGCTACGTCTCCTAGCTGCTGACGTCTTGGCTCGCTACCTCCGGTCTTCTCTTCAATCGAAGCCGGACTCTAAGTTAACACAGAAAGCGATAATCAAAAACGGTTCCAAAGTTGAATTAAAAGTTACGACAGGTTCGATTTAAGTTCAACAGTTGTCTTTCAAGCTCTAGCGGGCTAAAAGCGGGCTTATACCACGAATCTGGTTTAAGTACTCGAGCTCCGAGCACAGAACCCGGTGCACATTTTCCGAGGCACGGTTCCCAATGCACGGATCTCCATGCACGAGTTTCGAGGCACGAAATCTCGAGGTCGATTCAGCATTCCCATTGTTGTCCCATTCTAGTCCGATTCAATGGTCTGGTTTAAACGTTCGAGGTTCCAAGTCCAATCCAAGTTCGTTCCAGAGTCTAAAAACAAGTCTTTTTTATTAACTCTGATTTTTCTCGTTTTTAATTTATTTTCCACTTTAACAGATTAAATTCCTTAATTAGTTTTTTTTTCTTTACTTTTCTTTTTACCAAACTGTCCAGAATCCAAAACCACCAAAAAGCTCGGGAAAAACGACAAAAGAAAAGGGGAAGAAGAAAGGGGTTTGATTCGATTTTACGACCGACCACCGGCAGAACCGCCGGCGACCGAGGCCTCACCGTAGGGAAAACACGACGGCTGCCGAGGAGGTCGTTGAAGCGTTGGGAGCGGCGGAGTGTGACTGAGTACTTTTCCTCGGATCCGGACGAGACCGGCGAGAACTCACCAGATCTGGCGAGCGTCGGCGATACGAGGGAGATAGAGGCTCGGGACGAGAACGCCAGCGAGCTCAAGCGGAGAGGATGGGAGGCGAGAGGAGAGAGAGAACGACGTGATCGAGAGGGACGACGACGGATGAATGGGGAAGAGGAGAGGGAGGTCGGGTTATAGTGCACTTGACTGAACAGAGACGCGAAGGAGAAGGGGGGGGGGTCGCGTGGACGGCGGCGAGAGGGTTGGCGCCGGCGAGCTCGGTTTCGGAGAAGGGTGAGAGGACGTCTGGGTGTGGAGAGAGGATGAGAGGGTAGCGAGAGAAAGACGGCGTGAGGGAAGGCAAGAGAATGACAGAAAACCCTAAAAATTGCCCTTTTAACCCCAAAGCCACGACTGGGCTTAGGCCCAGAGCCGGCCTGGTTAAGCGGCTTCAGAGTGGGCCTCGGCTCGCGCGACCTAACGCGCTGAAGCGAGATCGGGGCGGGTTGGCCTGGCTCGGGCCGGGTCAGGCCCGCCCGGTTCAGCTTCTTTTTTTTTTAACTTTTTAAAACGCCCTCGATCCAACTTTTCGATCCGCTTTGCAAGCACGACACTTTAAGTCGATAAAATTAACAACTCAACCCTTTTTAACCGGAGCGGTCTTTACAGCCTGGGTCTGGGCCAGTTTGGTCCAGGTCGGGGGGTTGATCGTGCTGAGGTGTTTGTTCTTCTTCCGATGTGGGACTTCTTTCTCGACCTTCCGGGTGGTGATTGTAGCAGATTTGGACGTTCAACTCTTGCGGTCGGGTGTTGGAAGTGTTTGCTTTGCCGCATTCGCCGGACATGTGGTGTCTTTTCAGATCTATTGTGGGAAGCGTTTCTGATTGTGGATTCGTTGTGCATCTGGACTGCTCCTCCTATGCGGATGGTAAGGTTCTTCTATCGCCTTGATCTTTACCTATTACTTGTTGGTTCTCTGCTCATCCTTAGGTTTAGGCTCGTTCGATTTCTTTGTATCCCTTCCCTTTATTTGGGAAGGGGCCGTCAGCCTTTTAGGTGTTGGCCTCTGACGGGTAATACTGGGTCCATTGACCTTGAAATCTTCGAGTCCTGCATCTTTGTTTTGAGTTTCGGTGATGTTTCATCGGATTATCTTTGCCGATCAGCGATGTTGGTCGCCGGCGTGTCGTTATCCTTCAACTCTTTGAGTCTGGGTGACGATGAGATCCAGTAGCTTCCTCAAGTACGGGTAAAGGTTTAGTTGATTTCTCGGTGGACGGCTTGCTGCTGGTTCGGGTTGTTCGTGGGCGGTTTGGCTTGTGGGGAGTGCTGACAGGGATTCTTCCCTTATCGCATTTCACTTTGTCAGGCTTGTTCTTTGTTTTATGCCGAGCGTCATGCTCGTGGTTGGGTTCTGAGCGCCATGGTCGTAGTAGTTTATTGAGCGTCATGCTCGTTTCCGTATTCCGAACGCCATACTCGTGTCTATATTCCGAGCGTCATGCTAATTACAATTTCTGGTAAGAGATCATTGATAAAAATAATGGACTTGGGTAGAAAACGAAACCAGAAACAAAAATCTTATTGAAAAGACACATACGGTCAAATGTTCTTAACATAAATCTCAAAAGAGCTGCAGAAAACCCGTGACACTGATACATAAAACAAAAATAATAAACCAGTAAAAGACGTAAACATATGGATAGAGGACAGAGACACCTCGTGACCCAATAGCACAAACCAGGGATGGAGCCAATTTCGAATCCTATGCTTCATTAACAAAGTTTAGTTTGGTTAAATAATTATATTTAGGTGCAGGTCTCACGCGCAACACCCAGCCTGGAATTGGGCAGATCAAAGAGGATGCGGTGGTTCTGCTGCTGCAGGTTCGCAATGACGTTCAGCGCCGGCGCCGCCGCCATCGCCAGGCACGTGGTGCTCCCGGCGGTGCTGTGGATCAGCATGTTGTCCGCCGGCAACGTCACGTTCATCCCACTGAACATGAACGTTATGGTTGGCGGCACTATTGCCTGGCTGTAGCATGTGTCGAATCCCCCCAGTGACGTCACTGTCAGGTTCTTCATGCGCCTCCGGAACTCATCGCGCACCGCTGTGTATGCCGGCGCCACCAGCCTAGTGAACACCGTCCCTATATATAAGAGAGAACTCATCACCTCATTGTACTAAAGTCAAACATCAAATCATAACTCACGTATATGAAACGTATCAGATCGTAACAGGTTTCACCTAATTAATTCTCAAAATGTATCAAAATCTGTTAACGCCGTGAAATACTAGTCACATGCTTGTCACGTGCTCTAGAACTTTCCTAAAATGAAAACTTCAATTTTTCGTTTATTCTCGAATCATAACTTCAACTTTTTGTTTATTGTCAAATCATAACCATGAACTATCAATTTTTTCTGTTACTCACTTAACGACCGTTAGATTTGCGGACGAAAAATACAATAGTTGTTGGTCAACGTTACTACATGACAATTTACGTTTGACTAGTTAGGATTTAGCAATAAACAAAAGGTGGATGTGCGGACATGGAGTAACCCCTATATATAATTAATAAGTAATTAATTAAGAAAAAAAACGTCATTTCCTAGTCTAGTTAGAAAAGTCATTTGCATATCCTAACCGTGCTCTACGGTTTGTGAGAGATTCTAACATAAATGTGGTATTTTGTTACAAAAAGTAACGCCAATGTGATATTTTGTTACAAAAAGTAACATAAAGGTGGTATTTTGTTACAAATCCTAACCCCTTTTCATAATTATTTTACACGTGATTGATACTTTTTGTAAATGTGTAACATCTTTGTGTTATGATCTGTCACAAAAGTTAAAGCCCGGTTAAAATATGCAAATGACCTTTTCGATTGGGGTAAAAATTGACATCATCCCATTAATTAATTAATTCATTCCCGTGCACAAATTAATTGTCTAATTTTTTTTGTGAGAATTACCTGAGTCGATGACGGTACCGGCACCGGTAGCGGGGTCGAAGGCAAGGGCGCTGGGCGGAATGTCGACGACCTTGCTGCCGACCTTGATGCCGAGGAGGTTGACATAGTAGAGCGAAGGTCTCCTGGGGTTGTTGAGGATCGGGGTGTACTTGATGTTTTTGGGCTGGGCCACGGGCCCGAGCCTCAACGTGCCGGTGAAGGTGGCACTCTTGAAGCTCGGCAAGCAGTAGGAGAATGTGGACTTGTAGAGGTCGACCGTCTGGGACAGTAGCGACAAGGGGCCTCGGCCCAAGCCCAGTAGGCCCTGCGCCGGCGCCGCGGTGCCGCTGATTTTGTTGGCGCAACCGAATGCGAAGGCCGGGATGGGGTCCCTCGCGAGTGTCACCACGTCCTGCGACAGATCTGCTGCGATGCTCGACCCACCGTACGTCATGTTGAACACGCACGCGCTTCCGTTGCAACTGGGATTCGGTGCCTGGGTTTTAAAATGATAGATGTTTAGCACTAACTTAATTATAGATATATATATAATATATTTAGTGGGCGGCGCGTGTACCTGTTTGCAGAGGGTATTGTGACAGGCAACGGGGGCGAGGGTGGTGGAGGCATTGGGGGAGAAGAGGGAGGAGGAGCAGCCGAGGCAGCCGGAGCAAGGGACCCAAGCGGCGTCGTTGCTGGTGTCCATAGCCATGAGCATGGTCTGGGGAGGAGTGCCGATCTGGGCGCGGACAATGTAGGTAGGGTTCTGGGTCACCTGGCGGCCTGAGGCCACGGGGACGTCGGATCTGCGGGCGACGAGGCTGGCCAAGTAGCGGAGGCGCGTCTGGTCGGCAGCCTGGAGCTGGAGGACAGAGTCCGCCCAGGAGATGGAGTTGGGTGGCCTGAACGGAGAGCATGGGCTCGACACGTGAAACACACGGAGGGTCTTGTCGTCATCGGGTTTATTACATACTGGGTTCTTGCTGTGACGGAGGGCTTGGGCTGTGACGACCAACAAGAAGAACAATGAGGTTCTCATGTTTGGATGTTGAGAATACAGAGGAGGTAGAGGTTATTATATATGTTTATCAGAGTTGAGGTGTGGGGATTTACTGTCTAAATCATTATCGTAACTAAGCTTTCTGTCTCTATTTGTGTATTAAAGCTTCATCACGTGATTGTAAATCTTAATATCAGCGCATTCATCTCTACCAGTACCACTGATTAAGTAACTTTATGCCTATTATATATACGTGTTATTAGTGTTTTAATCTTTCTTTCATATATGGTTATTGGGAGGATACGAAGAAACGACAAACGAGTGAGGTGTGTTCAGACTGAAGCTGGACTTTTACATATGCATTATTGGCCAAGGTCTAAAACCAGTTCAATTACAAACTTCAAATTATTCTATTTTCTTACATCACCTTCTTGTGGCATCAACTCTGCCCAAGAACCTTCAAATCCCAACATGCATATATCCTGGTTATTCAACTAGAACATATTTTATCTTCGATTGTCTTCTACAATATGGGTTCGTCGGACGCCTCCCTGGATGAGGTTTGGTTGGTCACCAAGCGGAAAAACAAGGTTTATCGACAGGTAGAAAGACTGGGGACCTGTAAACGGGTTCGAAGTGATCAACAAATTCAAGAAAAAGCTCAATCTCTTGCAATCTAAATTCCTTTCTTTTCGAGGGAGAATAACACTTATTGGATCTTCCTTAAACTCTCTACCTCTTTACCATACCATATGTCTCTCTTTAAAGCATCTGCGAGAGTTATCAAGGAGATGGGGAAGTAGCAATTTTTTTTCCCTGAATGGATCAGTGACTAAGAAAGTTCTACACAAAGTTTATTGGGACTTGATTTGTAGACCTAAAGAATTACGTGGCTTGGGGTTAAGAAACTCTCTTTTATAAACCAAGCTCTCCTAGGTAAATGGTGGTAGAGGTTTGTCATTGAGACTGATTCTCTACGGAAAAAAAATGGTATGTGCTAAGATGGGTTGAGATATACTATACTGAGATTTCTCACAACTATTAATCACTAATGGTGAAAGCTTTGTATCTCATTTCTCCTCATTATTGTCTAATGTGAACTTCAGTAACACCTTTGGGCATATCATGAGCCTATCCGAGTCCCCTACTTTCAGAGGCTTGTTTGGTAGTCAGAGCCTCCATTGGCGAGTAGGAGGGGGCGACTGAATCCGGTTCTGGCAAGACGTATGGGTTGGCTCTATTGCTTTTCGGTTTCGATTCCCTCGGCTCTACAGAATCTGTTTGGGGAAGTGGTCTCATATTTGTGAGATTTGGCAGAATGACACTTGGAATGTGGACTATCGTCGCTCCTTCATCTTCTCATATGAGTGGGATGACTGCTGCCCTCATGGACGTCCTTTCTTTGGTATACGTCCGGCCTGATGTCCTTGACTCGGTTGCTTGGTCTCAGCGTGATCGTGGTTTCTCTACAACTGCCACGTATCTCCTGCTTGCTGACTCGACTCCTTCTCCTGTGCCTTGGGCGGGTTTCTTGTGGATCAAAAACCTTCCTCCCAAGTACAGCTCTCTAGTTTGGTTACTAGCTCATGATGCGGTTCCCACCAAGACATTTCTGGAAGAAAGAGGTATGCGTATTTCTCTCAATGACATGTTCTGCAGTCTTTGTGGTGATGTTTTTAAGGATACTTCGCACCTTTTTCATCATTGCTCTTTCGCTTGGCCTTTGTGGTCGTTACACTATTCTTGGTGGTCGATTTCTTGGGTCTCTCCTGGAGACTGTTTATCTCTGATTGGTGCTTGGAGAGGCTTAGGCAGTAGGAGATGGTGGAGAGTATGGGTGAAGGTTGGTTATCTTTGCTTCTGGCATATTTGGTTGCAGAGGAATTCAAGTGTTTTTAGACAGCAGTTTGAACCAGTTGGAGTCGTTTTCAACAAGCTTCAGTTGCATAGTTTCAGCATTTGCAGGATGGCTGGTGACCTTAAGGGTGATGCCACCCTTCCTCTTTGGTTGGCATCTCCATCTTCGTGTATTAGTTTTCCTGTTAGGAGTTGAGCTCCTTTTCTGTTCTTTGGAGGTTATTTTGGGGTTTTACCTCGTGCTTTTGTAATCGTTTTAATTACAAAAGCCATTGAATAAATACATCATTTATAAAAAAAAAACACCTTTGGAGCTTCTAGTTTGGTGTAGACTATTGGGAATGGTGAGAGGATCAGTCTTTGAGAAGATCTTTGGCTAACTTACATACAACTTAAATACAAATTACAGAGATTGTATCATTTGAGTTCCCAGAAGAAATGAAAAGCACAATTGTTCTGGTGCTTGAGGGATTGGCATTGTATCATTACATAAATTGTATCATTTGAAAGGATGGGAACTTGTGCTAGTCTTAGTACTCGTATTCCAATCGTAAATGTTCAAATATATATATCATCATTAGCAATAAGATTAAAGCTTCTTTACATTACTTATGTGTTGGAGTAATATATCGATGCGTGTTCTAATCTATGCCCCTCATGCGAATAGAACCATAGATCAGACCCCGGAATCCCATTCCAATGACTAACAGAACGTAAGTCATAAAGAGCCATCTTTCATACTAGTCGCTGCTAGTGAAGTTTTGTTGACTACAGACCCATCAAGTGTGATCTATCTCGATCGATGGTTCTATTCACATGAGGGGCATAGATCAGAGCACACATCGATATATTAGTCCAACACATAAGTAATGTAAAGTCGCTTTAATTTTATTACTAACGATGATATATACATTTGGACATTTGAGATTGAACTATAGGCACTAAGACTAACAATCTCCCACTTGCCCTAGTTTCAATCTAAACTCCAATATGTCCCCATCGACTTTACATGTCTAACATGTTTAGGCAGGGACACTATCTTAGTCAAAGGGTTGGCTATGTTATCATCTATTGCAATATAGGTTATCTGCACTTCACCTCGGTTCCGTATTTCTCTTATGAGGAGGATACACCGCAATAAGTTTTTGGTTTGTTATTCGATCTGGGCTTTTAGCTAGCGCAATGGCCCTTGTGTTGTCGCAAAATAGATTCACCAGGCTGGATGGGTTTTTAATTACACCCAACCCTACTATGAATTTCCAAATCCACATAGCTATTGGGTCTCGAGGTAGGGTTGGAGATGAACCAACTCGCAGCGGAAAATCAAGGAAAAACAAGAGACGATTAAAACCATGAAACAACTAACAATGAATGGATTCACAAGAGAAAAATTCAGCACTATTTCTTACCAAAACAAGAACACCGGTTAACGAATGATTGGCTTGAGTCTCCGAGACGCCTACGTATCCACATGGGAATCAAAGCCACGTAGTTCTTCTCTTTGAGGACTCAAGAACACAAAAATGGATGTGGAAACTAGCCAAACCCGAAATTGCAAGGGAAGGGGGAGAAAAGTTGTGTTTCCTATTCTTGTATTGTGTTTGTTATGTTGAAAAAAGATGACTTAAACATAACAAAACCCATGCTTGTCCAACTAAAGGTATGGGACAAGTATGGTGACAAGTAAGGTTTAAATAGGACAAAGTATGGCAAAACAAGATTGGGTTAGGTGGTGAATCACCAACACCTTAATCCTTGTCTTTCTTACTTAGTACTAATTAATCAAGACTTGATTAATTAGTTCCATGGGCCTTGGTTGCATGGGCCTTTCATGGGCCTCTTGGAACATGGCCCGTGGCCATTTCCAACGAGGTCTCGTGATTCGCTCATCGCTTCCAAGCCTTCCATACCGGAAATGTCCAACATTATCCGACGCGATCAATCCCAAGACTTCAAGCCTTGTCTCGATCCGTAAAGTCCTATTCACTTACGGGCGCATGACACAAAACCCAGTTTTGGTCATGTCCCGAGACAACTCCCTTTTGGCCATTCTCCATAATTGTGTCAATGAGTTTCATCCTCCGGTGTGACCCTTAGGTTTATGCATGTCAATAGATCAACGTAAAATCCCATTTTACTTGATCCTATTTAAGTGGCAACTAACGATACTTTAGTATTGCCTGACACTGCATAACGAATCGACCCTATCGTATCTAACCTTTCCGTCGTCCCTGTCATTATCCTTTTATCTCCGATATCCTGATTGAGATAAGACATATAGCCGTCATCCTTATTATTCTCAATCACTGTTCCTTGATATGTGAGATGACCGAATATATGATACCCAATATCATGTGCATGGCCATGCTATTCTTTCAGTCACTCTCGATCAAGCGGCAGAGAACCAATATCTTTCTCTTACCTTAGTATGAGGGATAAATCCCTTCGCCGTCTATCGTGTCACTCATGTAGCCCATCCTCAAGCCAATCCTGGCCGTTATGGAAGCCCTGTTACGGAAAATGTTAGGCTCAGGTCAAACTCAGTTGTTGACTACATAGCGATCACAAAGACTCCTTGGTCTAAGGATACATGACAAGCTACGACACTGAATATGTTCATGACTTAATATATGGCACATATTCAGGGCGGGTCGTCCAATATCATGTCCCACATGATATTTATGATCAGACTCCGCTATCCCATTCCAATGACTAACAGAACATAAGCCATAAAGAGCCATCTTTCATACTAGTCGCTTCTAGTGAAGCTTTATTGACTAGGGACCCATCGAGTGTGATCTATCTCGATCTATGGTTCTATTCGCATGGTGGGCATAGATCAGAGCACACATCGATGTATTACTCCAACACATAAGTAATATAAAGCCGCTTTAATTTTATTGCTAACGATGATATATACATTTGGACATTTATGATTGAACTACGGGCACTAAGACTAACAATAGCCTCCTTAGCTGCCTATACAACATCCATGTACTTGGCCTCTGCCTTAGATTCGACGACGATATCTTGCTTTACACTCTCCTAGCTAAAGCTCCGCCATTCTGCGCAAACACATATCCTGACTGACTTCTAAAGTAATATGGATTTGTCTTTGAAAACTAGCGTCTACTTATCCTTCGACGACTAGTTCAACATCATCTTTCCCCCGGGTTAGACTGGTGTCTACTGGTACAACATAAGGCTTACTAGACGTCCGGTCTCGTACATGTCATGACATATATGATGGATCCTGCCCCCAGGCGCTTGGGATTCACATCATCCTTTTCAGCTCATCAGGTGTCTTAGGACACTGAGTCTTGCTGAGATGAATGCCATAACTAGTGGTAAGAGTCCTTTCTTTGAATCGAGCATTGAGAACCTACTCAATGCCTTGTTCACATAGGTACCCTGAATTAAATCCAAGACCCTCTTGGTGCGATCTCTACATATCTTAATCCCTAAGATATAAGAAGCATCACCTAAGTCCTTTATTGAAAAAGGTAGGGTTGGAGATGAACCAACTCGCAGCGGAAAATCAATACAAACCAAGAGACGATTAAAACCATGAAACAACTAACAAAGAATGGATTCACAAGAGAAAAATTCAGCACTATCTCTTACCAAAACAAGAACACCGGTTAACGAATGATTGGCTTGAGTCTCCAAGACGCCTACGTATCCACATGGGAATCAAAGCCACGTAGTTCTTCTCTTTGAGGACTCAAGAACACAAAAATGGAGGTGGAAACTAGCCAAACCCGAAATGGCCATGGAAGAGGGAGAGAAAATGTGTTTCCTATTCTTGTCTTGTGTTTGTTATGTTGAAAAAAGATGACTTAAACATAACAAAACCCATACTTGTCCAACTAAAGGCATGGGACAAGTATGGTGTCAAGTAAGGTGTAAATAGGACAAAGTATGGCAAGACAAGATTGGGTTAGGTGGTGAATCACCAACACCTTAATCCTTGTCTTTCTTACTTAGTACTAATTAATCAAGACTTGATTAATTAGTTCCATGGGCCTTGGTTGCATGGGCCTTTCATGGGCCTCTTGGAACATGGCCCGTGGCCATTTCCAACGAGGTCCCGTGATTCGCTCATCGCCTCCATGCCTTCCATACCGGAAATGTCCAACATTATCCGACGCGATCAATCCCAAGACTCCAAGCCTTATCTCAATCCGTAAAGTCCTATTCACTTACGGGCACATGACCCAAAACTCAGTTTTGGTCCTGTCCCGAGACACCTCCCTTTTGTCCATTCTCCATAAATGTGTCAATGAGTTTCATCCTCCGGTGTGACCCTTAGGTTTATGCATGTCAATAGATCAACGTAAAATCCTATTTTACTTGATCCTATTTAAGTGGCAACTAACGAGACTTTAGTATTGCCTAACACTACATAACGAATCGACCCTGTCGATTCTAACCTTTCCGTCGTCCCTGTCATTATCCTTTTATCTCCGATATCATGATTGAGATAAGGCATAGAGTCGTCATCCTTATTATTCTCAATCACCGTTCCTTGATATGTGAGATGACTAAAGATATGATACCCAGTATCATGTGCATGGCCATGCTATTCTTCCAGTCACTCTCGATCAAGCGGCCGAGAACCGATATCTTTCCCATACCTTAGTATGAGGGATAAATCCCTTAGCCGTCTTTCGTGTCACTCATGTAGCCCGTCCCCAAGCCAATCCTGGCCGTTATGGAAGCCCTGTTACGGACAACGTTAGGCTCAGGTCAAACTCAGTTGTTGACTACATAGCGATCACAAAGACTCCTTGGTCTAAGGATACATGACAAGCTACAACACTGAATATGTTCATGACTTAATCTATGGCACATATTCAGGGCGGGTCGTCCAATATCATGTCCCACATGATATCTATGATCAGACTCCGGAATCCCATTCCAATGACTAACAGAACGTAAGCCATAAAGAGCCATCTTTCATACTAGTCGCTTCTAGTGAAGCTTTGTTGACTAGGGACCCATCGAGTGTGATCTATCTCGATCTATGGTTCTATTCGCATGGTGGGCATAGATCAGAGCACACATCGATATATTACTCCAACACATAAGTAATATAAAGCCGCTTTAATTTTATTGCTAACGATGATATATACATTTGGACATTTATGATTGAACTACGGGCACTAAGACTAACATTGTTCACATAGGTATCCTGAATTAAATCAAAGACCCTCTTGGTGCGATCTCTACATATCTTAATCCCTAAGATATAAGAAGCATCCCCTAATTCCTTTATTGAAAAACACTTCCTCAACCAAGCTTTAGTCTCGTGCAAGTTTGGGATGTCGTTTTCAATGAGCACCAGAAAGGTAATCTTGCTCCCACTAGCCTTCTTATAAACGCAAGATTCATCCTCGTTCTTGATTAAGCCAAATCCAATTACAGCTTCATCAAAACGAAGGTTCTAACTCCGAGAAGCTTGTTTCCATCGATAAATGGATTTCAACAACTTACAAATCTTTCCCTTGTTCTTCAGATCGACAAAACCTTATGGCTGGGACATAAAACGTTCTCAATCAAACTTCCATTTAGGAAAGCGGTTTTAACATCCACTTGCCATATCTCGTAATTATGATATGCAATTATGTCAAGAAGAATTTAGATCGATTTTGACCATAGCCACTAAGGAGAAGTTTTCCTCATAGTCAATCCATTGGAACTACCTATAACCTTTCACCACCAGTCGAGCTTTGTAGGTCAGAGGGTTGTCGTCCATGTCCATCTTCACCTTGAAGATCCATTTGCATCCGATGGTCTTCATACAATTAATGGGATCAACCAGTTCCCAGACTTGGTTGTCCGACATGGATTGCATTTCCTCCCTCATGGCTCCCATCCATAACTCGGAGTCGGGCTCATCCACGAATTCTTGAAAGGTGGCTGGATCATCGTGATCCACCATGACTTCATTGACAATTCCGGATACCATATCTTGGAGGTGGACGACTGATCCTTTCAAATCGCCTTGGACCTTCCAGATCGCCTTGGACCTTCCAGAATTGTAACAGGAATTGGTTCTTACTCTACGACCATCTCTGGCTCTCTTTCTACTGTGTGGTCAACTGGTTTAGATGGATCTGTACCATTATGAATTTATTCGAGATGCACAGTCCTCCCAATGACGTCTTTGGAAACAAAACTCATTTTCCATAAAGACCCCACCCCAAGCGACGAACACCATGTTCTCACTGGGTTTGTAGAAGTAGTATCCCCTTGTTGATTTGGGATACCCCACGAAGGTGCATATCTCATATCTGGGTTCGAGCTTAGTGGAAACCAAATGTTTCACATAAGCATCGCATAACCCGATTCACTATGAATGATGTCGCCTCTAGAGCATAACCCAGAAACAAATTGGGAGATCAGTCTAACTAATCATGGATTAGATCATATCCAATAAAGTCCAATTTCTCCGCTCGGAAAAATCATTCAACTGCGGTGTTCCGGGAGGAGTCCATTCCGAAAAGATCTCGTTCTCCACTAGATGATCTAAAAACTCTGTGGTTAAGTATTTTCCACCTCGATCCAATCGAAGTGTCTTAATACTTTTCCCGAGCCGATTTTCTACTTTAGTCTTGAACTTTTTGAATTTATCAAAGGCTTCAGACTTATGTCTTATTGATCAGACATAACCATATCTACTATAATCGTTAGTAAATGTGATGAAGTAGCTAAAACCCTTCTTGGCCAACGAACCTATTGGTCCACACACATCCCACTGCGACCGATAAAGGGCACTTTAGTTATTTTTCCCATCAAACAAGCCTTGCACCTATCGATCGAATGGAATTTGAATGGACCTGAAAGCCCGCACTTCTGAAGTGCTGATAGATGCTTCTTGTTTATGCGGCCCAAATGACAGTGCCATAACAGAGTTAGGTTTAAATCGTTGGATTTAGACCTTTTGGGTATTAACATAATATATAGAACTTCAGGCATTGTAACACATATCTAATATGTACAATCCTCCAACCAAGTTAGTACGAGCATAAAACATATCATTGCATAGAATATTGAAAACTCCATTTCCAATATTAACATTTTATCCTTCCTGGTCAACCACAGATACATATATAATATTCCTATTAAAAGTAGGTATGCAATATACATTATACAATACTAAGACAAGGCCACTTGGCAAAGCAAGAATCATGGATCCTACAGCAGTTGCCACAACTCTGAGGTTCACTTCGTTCTTTCCAAAACTCTCCTACTTTCAGACACTATACGTTAGTGCATGTGTGAGATTTTGTCCTGGTATCTAATACCCATGAAACTTTTGACATAGAGAGATGTAGGCACGGTCCCACCGCCCTTCCTTAGATCATCCAGGTTTCTTGATGAAAGCGCAGTCCTACTGCCCTTCCTCAGATCATCCAAGCTATCTGATGAAGGTGCAGTCCCACTGCCCTTCTTCAGTTCAGTCGTGAATTTCCTATAATCCCGGTTCCAATGACCAGGCTGTTGGTAGTAGAAGCAGATATTCTCAAGTATCTCATACTTCCCGCCAAGTGCGCATGGGCCCCACCCTTGTCACTTCCAATTCCCTTGTTGACCATTAGAATATCCTTGGATCCCAGATCCCTGATATTCTTCTCAGCAGTTAAGGAAACTTCATGTAACTCTAATATGGTTTTAGAGATAGCCTTGTCAAGGACATATTTTTTGCGTTCAAGCTTGAGGACTATCCTAAAAAATTTGTACCAGTCCAAATAGTTTGTCCCATTTTACTTGACCTTGTCAAGAATGATTTTTAATAACAAAGTATTAATGTTCGCTGAATTTTCCATTTGATCTACAATACGTAAAATACAATCAGTAAACTGAATAAATTTTAGGGAAAATTTCACTTTAATACCCTGCCAAACATTTAATTTCACTTTGATACCCTGTCATAAATTTTTTGCACTTTCATACCTAAACCAAACATTTAATTTCACTTTGGTACCCAATAGTTAACTTTCTGTTAGTTTGGATGGAAGAAGTTAAAAAGACCATAATAACCCTAACTATTAGTCAAATTTTCAAACTCATGCCATTGCTTCAGAATTTGAAAATAAGTGAAATGACAATAATACCCTTCATTGTTAGGGTGTTAAAATGAAAATTTCACTATTTTTAAACTAAAATTAATTTTTTTTGTAAATTCAGTTTTTATTTATGAAAATTATTTTTATTTTCAAAAACTGTGTTTTTAATTTAAAAAATACATAATTTTTTTTTATAAAAATACATAAAATCAGTTTTTTTTAAACTTAATTAATATTGAATTATTTTTTATATAAAAAATTTTAAAAATATTTTTTAATTAATATTGAATTATGCCATTCAGTTTTTATTTATAAAATATAGATTTTATTTCAAAAAATATTAAAAAAAATCAGTTTTGTTTCAAATATATATATATATATATATATATATATATATATATATATATATATATATATATATATAAAATTAAAAAATCAGATTTATTTATTTTTTTTAATTCTTTTTCACTATTTTTTTTTACCTTTTTTAGTAATTCATATTTTATTAAAAATCATTTTTTTACCCTAATCTCTACCAATCCTATACCCAGTGCCTCCATTCATCTTCTTCATCTCTCTCTCTCTCTCCTCCTCCTCATTCATTCCCATGTCTCTCATTCTCACCACACTCTTCCAATCTCCCATATCAGTCCACGACCCTTCTTCCTTAGTCCAGATGTTGGCATGTTGTGAGCAAATATTTAACAGAGTTCGAGAAGCAGAAACATTTGATATCATTCATCCCCAATCCCTACAGCTTAATTAAGTAATCCCCAACCCTAATTCCAGAAGTCAAACCCCAAATCCTAGCAACTATTTCACAACCCAAATCCCAGCAACAATTTTACAACCTCAAATCCAAGCAACCAACCCCAAATCCCATGTCTAGTCGTTCATCCCTTTCCTTCTCATCTCCTTCGCCACTGCTCTGTTCACCGTGTAGTGCATCTCGTGCGTCGACATCGCCGGAGATCTTCCTCTCCACGACCCAGAGCTCTCTATCGCAGGTGAATGGGCAACAGAGAGGGAGGGAGAGGGGAAATGGGTCTTGGAGGTTGGAGTGGAGAGAGAAGGCTCGAGGGTCGGGGGTTTTGGGGTCACGGGTGAGGAGGAAGGGGCGGCGGGCGGCGGAGAAGTTTCTACACTTCAGATCTATTTTGCTTCAGTGACAAAAGTTGAATTGAACAACAAAAGAAACTACTTTGTGGGTGTTCTATTGAAAATAGGAAGAAAAAAGAACAACTAATTTAATAAATGTATGAATTATAAATAAAAATAAATTTTAAAGAAATGAAAGAATAGAAAAAAAAACAAAAACAAAACTGATATTTTAAATAAAATATGATTTTTTTTATTAAAAATACTGTTTTTTTAAAATAAAACTGATTTTTTTAAAAAAATTATATTAATTTTTAAATAAAAAATGAAATTTTTTAAAAATAAACTGAATTTTATAAGTATTAATTAAATTAAAAAAAACTGGTTTTTATGTATTTAAAAAAACTGGTTTTTATGTATTTAAAAAAACTGATTTTTATGTATTTTTTAAATTAAAAACATAACTTTTGAAAATAAAAATAATTTTCATAAATAAAAACTGAATTTAAAAAAAAATGATTTTATTTTAAAATAGTGAAAATTTCATTTTAACACCCTAATAATGAAGGGTATTATTGTCATTTCACTTATTTTCAAATTCTGAACCAATGGCATGAGTTTGAAAATTTGAGTAATAGTTAGGGACATTATGGTCTTTTTAACTTTTTCCATCCAAACTAACAAAAAGTTAACTGTTGGGTACCAAAGTAAAATTAAATGTTAGGTGTAGGTATGAAAGTGCAAAAAATTTATGTCATGGTATCAAAGTGAAATTAAATGTTTGGCATGGTATTAAAGTGAAAATTTCCAAAATAAATATTACAATTAAGTGGTTCGACGACCACACCTTGAAATAATAATTACATTATATTTTTCATATTTTATTTAAAAATCAGTTTTTGTTTTTTTTATTTTTTCATTTCTTTTCCTATACTTTCTTAATTAACCAAAAACTAATCAAGCCATTCTCTGCAACTCTGTGCAACCCATCAAATTCTAGAATCAAAACCAGATAGATCCTCTTTGAAGAACAAAAGAATTAGTTTTTATTTTGCTCTCATCTTCCTCAAAACAACAAGCTCTATTCTCATCAATCCTCCCCAACACCACTCTGTAAGCCCTCCCCGACGCCACCATGCCCTTCATGTACAAATCTCTTTTTCATTTTGCTACCCAAGCTCCTTCGACCTCGTAACCCCAAGCTCCAACCCCAATCTCAAGACCATGTCAACACCTACGCCCCTCTATCCTCCAGATCTGCTCACGAAGCAATCCTAGGGAACCCACAACCTTTCTCATCTCCACATTTGAAATCCACAAAAATCATCATTCGATTAAAACCCTAATCCCCACAAGTCAACTAAATCCTACCCTAACATCGATCCCCGCTCCTTCAATCGCCAAACCATACCGTAGATGAGCTTTAGATCTGCTGCTGGACATCGTCCCAAGAGCTCCATTCATCCCAGGTGTAGAAGCTTGAGGACGACGACGGTGGTGTGAATCTGAAGAATGGTGGTGGGTCTTCGGATCTGGGCTCAGGGCAAGGCCAGCGACGGTGGTGTGTTGACGAAGAAGAACAGCGGTGGTGTGCTGATGAATAACGGTGGTGGTTTTGAGAAGAACAGTGTTGTTGATGGAGGTGAGGATGAAGATGGAGGCGAGGTTGAAGACACGGGGTGAGGTTGAAAATGGTATATTTAAATATCAAAAATAAATAATATTGATATTAAATAAAATATTTGAATATGATATAAAATTTTAAAAATATAAAAGAAAAAAATCTGATAATGAAATTAAGAAAATAAGAATTTTGTGAAAATTGAATTTTTTTAAATAAAAATTGAATTTTAAAAAAATATTTTTCATGAATAAAAACTGAATTAATAAAAAAAGTGATTTTGTAAAGTTTGAAGGAAAATTTTCATTTTAACACCTAACAATGAAGGGTATTATTGTCATTTCACTTACTTTCAAGTTCTGAACCAATGGCATGAGTTTGAAAATTTGAGTAATAGTTAAGGGTATTATGGTCTTGTTTCCTTTTTCCATCAAAACTAACAGAAAGTTAACGGTTGGGTAGCAAAGTGAAACTAAATGTTTGGTTTAGGTATGAAAGTGCAAAAAATTTATGCCAGGGTATCAAAGTGAAATTAAATGTTTGGCAGGGTATTAAAGTGATTTTTTCCAAAATAAATATTACAATTAAGTGGTTCGACGATCACACCTTGAAATAATAATTACATGCTAACTCTAACGGCTCACAGGCCATGAAAAACGATAAATAATTAAAACGAGCTCAGGGCTATTATGTACACCATGACAACATCACACAACACATCGTGTTATCAAACAAGCATGTTATCAAACATTATGTGATATTCCAGTTTTAATTAATAGCCAAGTTCCGAAATTTTTTGATGCTCGGTTTATCGAAGGCGTTCAAAAATGAAACTTTTGAATATTTGATCTTAGAGTTCGTCATGTCGGTTCCAAAGTCTTCATAACTAACAAAATGGTTTAGCCTTGGCGTATCAACAATTGGCCTAGCTCCGTCCAACGGAGCCCTGTTCGGTCTCGGTTTCGGCTCCCCGAGAGTCCCGCTCCCGAGACCCGAAAAATCAAACTTTTTCAAAATTTCCATATTTGAAATAATTTTCAAAAATTCATTTTACATGCATTAAATCCATAAACAAGAATTTAAAATATGTTATCAAACTATTTGGCAAATTAACATGTCAAAACCGAAACTTTCAACACCGTCTTGTGAGATCCTGAAGGTAGCACAGCTCTGATAGCACGGTTGGGTCTAGAGGTAGGGTTGGAGATGAACCAACTCGCAGCGGAAAATCAATGAAAACCATGAGACGATTAAAACCATGAAACAACTAACAAAGAATTGATTCACAAGAGAAAAAATCAGCACTATTTCTTACCAAAACAAGAACACCGAGTAACGAATGATTGACTCGAGTCTCCAAGACGCCTACGTATCCACATGGGAATCAAAGCCACGTAGTTCTTCTCTTTGAGGACTCAAGAACACAAAAATGGAGGTGGGAACTTGCCTTGGCCGAAATTGCAAGGGAGAGGAGGGAGAAGTTGTGTTTCCTATTCTTGTCTTGTGTTTGTTATGTTGAAAAAAGATGACTTAAACATAACAAACTCCATCAACTTGTCAAACTAAAAGCATGGGACAAGTATGGTGACAAGTAAGGTGTAAATAGGACAAATTATGACTACACAAGATGGGGTTAGGTGGTGAATCACCAACACCTTAATCCTTGTCTTTCTTACTTAGTACTAATTAATCAAGACTTGATTAATTAGTTACATAGGCCTTGGTTGCATGGGCCTCTTGAAACATGGCCCGTGGCCATTCCCAACGAGGTCCCGTAACATGCTCATCGCCTTCAAGCCTTTCATACCGGAAATTTCCAATGTTATCCGATGTGATCAATCCCAAGAATCCAAGCCTTATCTCGATCCGTAAAGTCCTATTCACTTAGGGGAACATGACCCAAAACCTAGTTTTGGTCATGTCCCAAGACAACTCCCTTTTGGACATTCTCCATAAATGTGTCAATGAGTTTCACCCTCTGGTGTGACCCTTATGTTTATGCATGTCAATAGATCAACGTAAAATCCCATTTTACTTGATCTTATTTAAGTGGAAACTAACGAGACTTTAGTATTGCCTGACACTGCATAACGAATCGACCCTATCGATTCTAACCTTTCCGTCGTCCCTGTCATTATCCTTTTATCTCCGATATCCTGATTGAGATAAGGCATAGAGCCGTCATCCTTATTATTCTCAATCATTGTTCCGTGATATGTGAGATGACTGAATATATGATACCCAGTATCATGTTCATGGCCATGCTATTCTTTCAGTCAGTCGCGATCAAGCAGTCGAGAACCGATATCTTTCCCATACAGTAGTATGAGGGATAAATCCCTTAGCCGTCTTTCATGTCACTCATGCAGTCCTTCCCCAAGCCAATCCTGGCCTTTATGGAAGCCCTGTTATGGACATCGTTAGGCTCAGGTGAAACTCAGTTGTTTACTACATAACGATCACAAAGAGTCTTTGGTCTAAGGATACATGACAAGCTACGACAATGAATATGTTCATGACTTGATCTATGGCACATATTCATGTCGGGTCGTCCAATGAGTAACAGAACGTAAGTCATAAAGAGCCATCTTTCATACTAGTCGCTTCTAGTGAATCTTTGTTGACTAGGGACCCATCGAGTGTGATCTATCTCGATCTACGGTTCTATTCGCATTGTTGTCGTAGTTCAGAGCACACATCGATATATTACTCCAACACATAAGTAATATAAAGCCGCTGTAATTTTATTACTAACGATGATATATACATTTGCACATTTAGGATTGAACTATGGGCACTAAGACTAACATGGTTGGCTGCATCAGACCCATATATCCATACAACCTCCCTGGCCCTTACAGGAATTCCAGTTAGCTCCCTCATGTTTACTAATTCGAGGCGGTGGAATGCCCCCCACATTAGCACTCTGTTTTCCCCCAGAGACCAGGAGGCCATCCTGGCCACCCCCTTATCAGCTACAAGGACCACTTATACATGTCATTGGACGACCGATCCCAAGGGACACTACTCGACAAAGGCAGGATATCGAGCCCTATGATTGAGACCGATCACTCTCCAACCAGACCTCCCCCTCCGCTATGGCATACTATTTGAATGCTAAAAGTCAAACCACGAATTCACATCTTTCTATGTCGTGTCGTCATAAGAACGATTCAAGTGACATCTAATCTATGCCGATGTTTTGTTTTAATGTCACCCCTTTGTCCCATTTTTTAGCAACATCAGGACACAACAGAACATCTCTTCCTCCATTGCAAAATTTTTATGGATGGTTGTATCAAAATAGGCGGAATTTCTCCTTCATCCCATACAACATCAATGGTCACTTGGTGGACTTAATGGGTCCAAACACAAACCTCTGACAGAATCACAAAAATCTCAATTGGAATATGAGAAATCTGAAAGAATAGGAATAACTGGGTCTTGAAAGCAAACCAGCTCTCCCTCAAACATTATCTATCCAAGCACAGGGACACATCCGCACCTAGAGGGAGGCCTTTCTTCAACCACATACTGCAAGAAGAATAGAACCTACCGAAGTGGACACTGTCTGACAGCCCACTCCGTAAGGATACAAGTTCATTAACGTCGATGGAGCATTGTTCCAAGATCTAAATAAATCTGGGTGGGGCATCATTTACCGATTTGACAGGGGGGAGGTTCTTGAAACAAACAATGACACTACAAACGAGGTCTGGAACCCGACCCTCATTGAAGCTTTCATAATTGCAATGGCTCTTGGTCTAGCCCAAGTTCTCCCATGGAAACGGGTCATCATCCGCACAGAAGCACTAAATATGGGCATTCTCAGCAAACTAGCTACCATTCCCCTCTTTCCGGTGGGTAGTATCATCCAGGACATTCAACTAATGCTCTCTCTAGTCGAGGATTCAATACTCGAGTTTGTGAAAAAATCAGCGAACTATTCACTGAGTAGTCAGATCGATCTCTTCAATACTTGTTTTGACAGGATTGGGACAACAACTCCCGATCGCCTTATATTGTATTCTTTTAAATAATTAATAAGATACTCTCTCAATGCTAAAAAAAAGACCCGATATATTTATCTTGAAGGAGCACTTTTACGGTTTTCACTTTTTACTAAACCATATTTGTATTCTCGCCCTAATGACTGAGTTTAAGGAATAAGTGTTTTGGTAATGGACAGAAAAGGTTGCATGTGATGCACAGTGCAGTGTAGTGTAGTGGACAGTTATGGTCACAGACTGTATTCCATTTGCAATATATGTGGTCACCGGCTGGTCCTCACTTTCTCCACGCCCTGCTTGTTTGTACTTTACTCGACACTTATATTATGGTACCAAAGAAATATATAAAAGGTTGTAGGGATAGGGATCCCACAATTTCTGCAACAAATACCCAAAAACATCATCTTTAAAGCAACCGAAACAAAAACAGAACCTCTCGTGAATATCTTTCACCCGAAAGTTCTCTCTCTTTCTAGAATTGAGTGCATCGCAAATTCCCAATCACTTAGAAATAATTGTAAAAACCACACCGTGTATCACCAACTTCTTACAGCTTGGTGATATTTACTTTAGTATCAAACGTAAGTCTTTAGTGGAACAAAATAGTCAAACAACAGCCCCTATAATCACAGCAGAAATACAAAACGGCTAGTTTGTTAAATACTTAACCAACGGATACATGTGTCAGGTAAGATCCGTCGTCAAAATCCCGTAACCCAAGAATGTTTCAGACGTTCGGACATATTCATTGGTTAAGTGACATCCTCACCCACAGATGTAGCCCGTTGGTGAAGTTTGTGACATGGCCCATGGATAATATCAGTTGGTTGGGTTTTTCACCTCACCCACGGATAGTATCCATTGGTTAGCTTTTTATCCTCATCCACGGATAGTATCTGTTGGTAAGCTTTCTCACATGGCACATGTATCGTATTCGTTGGTTAGGTTTTTTACCTCACTCGCGAATGGTATCCGTTGGTGAAGTGTCCCACATGGTCCACGAAAAGTATTTGTTAATTGGGTTGTTTACCTCACTCACGGATACTATCCGTTGGGTTGCTTTTTCATGTCACCCACAAATAATATCCGTTGGTGAACTTTCACACCTCACCCACGAATTACATTCGTTGGCCAAGTTACATGTCATACTAAAAAAATAGTTGAAATCCTGCACCCAAACGTGCATTGAACCTGCATATTTACCCTGTGATGTAAGCATGATGCCAATGAACATGTAATAAGTGAAATACTTATATATCACACACGGAAATAGTCAATAACTGTTCACCACATACAACAACCTCACAAAGTTGTCCATAAAATTATGTTCACAAATATAATGAAAGTTTGGAATAAATATAATTATTATAAGTCTGAAGGCATTTCGATAGTGGGGAGTTTGGGGGGGGGGGGGTGGCGGGAATAGACGACATGAGTGGAGACAACATGTGTGTGGTCAGTGGGTAAGTAGATGACTATGAAGCGGTTGATTGGGAGCGCATCATTGTTTCAAAGTGGCTCTAATGTCAAACCTCCAAGGTCCAATTCATCGTACACTGGACTCTATTGTGTGTGACTATTTAGGTTCACAAGTTATGGATAACTCCTAGCAAGATCAATAACCACCCAAGTCATTTGAAGTTTGACATTTCTGTTTGTGGAAACCTATTACTCTAAGTATCCTTATCATTTTCGTTTGATGATATCATGACTGAACACAAGGGATAAACGAATCATCCTTGTTCTATATTCAGTCTTTGGTTTCTTGATAACGAGTTTATATTGTGAGTGACAACTCTTTGTTCACTCACATGAACATGCTATATATTTTACAATTCTTACTAATTAAGGGAACTGATGATAAATAACTTATGTTGATGGCATAAGTGACAAGATCCCATTGACAATTAGTCATACGCCTCATATGCATGTATCCATATATGAGCACAACATCTATGACCATCTTGTTATGAGTAGTGCTTGGTTTTGTCAAAACATTAATATACTCATAGATGATATATGGCGATTTCAAGGTTATAGGGCTAAGATATACTTTAGTAGACGAGAAATACTCATGTCCTTAATCTATGAATTATTCTAAAGGTGGGTCATCCATGCTAACTTCTTTGACATATGTGATGTTGACTCATATCTCTATATGCATGATCAGTAAAACGTGATCCTCCAATCAACCATCATACTAGTTCTAACAATCGTTTTATGCTAGGGACAAACATATAAACTCATTATTTTGTTCCGAATAGTTCTACTATTGGGAAATGGCATCTTGATTTCCTAGAAAGATTTGTACATTCATATTGTTAACATTACATCACATGACATTGAAAACACTTTCCATTTTAGTAATCATAGATAATTTTATATTATACACTCTAGCTTGTCCTTGAACATAAAACCTAATATTTTCTACCTGATCTAATTGAGATTAAGTCCGATTAGGTGGTTGCGTTATTTGGTGAAGGAAGAATGGAGGACAAGGAAACGAGTCCTTATTTCGGGGTCTGAGGTTGAGTAAAAGAGAGTGAGATTTTTCCCATTACTAGTATAACCCAAATTGATTGGGTAGCGGTATGTCAAGATTGAAAGCGAAAAGTATCATCGCCTAAAGAAATATCATAACCCCTTCGCACTCGAACAGTTACACATAAGAATCGAGGGTGAGATATGTAGTGTAGAGGTAGAGATAATAGCCATGACCAATAACTTTCCTATATATTAGAATAACAAGAAGCTAAGGAGCGTAAAGGTGAATATCAATAAATTATATTTGGTGATAACAAAATAAAGACAATTGAACTAGCCACATTCGAGTTATTTCATCGTCTAGAGAGGCAATCTCTCGAAATTACCACTCTTGGATCGACTTTATATTTGAGTATAATTTCCATCCCTTAAATGATTATTTTATAGTTTTAGTAGTAAGTCTAAAAATTTATTGCAACTTAACCACCAATTATCATTCTAATCTACATTATCTCTCAAAAGAAAAAAAATGTAAATTTATGCGCCAAATATCTGCTATTATAGTTATTTTAATAAATCAACATCATATAAGATATATTCTAATTCTAAAAAACTCTCTCTCTCTCTCTCTTGAAATTGAGTCCTAAACCCCAGCTCTAGCCCTAGCTAACTATGGTGCTTTTTGACCCCGTCGGTGTCGTGTCGTCTGTTGTGGCTTCACCTAGCGTTGCTGGAGCTGCTACGCTTGAGGCCCATGTCGTCCCTGTGGCCACTAACTTGGCCCTGTCCAATCCCTCGTAGACTATGTCTCGTGCGGGGGATAGGACTGGTCGAAGGAGACGCCCAAACCACTCGGTTTAAGGTCTCCACCCTTTCTTCCCTCTCCTTCTACTTCGGCGATGATCCCGACCCTCTCGACTAAGTTGATGCCCTTCTCCATGGGGGAAGTCTCCTCTCAGCCAGCGTCGAAACCAAGGCGAGGACGTCCAATAAGGCATACCACAGTTGTGTCGCCTCCAAGCAACCCACGGCAGCATCCTCATGTGCCTCGTGTGTAACTACCTTCGTCTCCACGCAAGCGTATCCTTCTGTGTTGTGAGTCCCAGGCTCAGCATCCAACTGGCCCTAACGGCGCAGCTCCTAGGGTTGTAGCCCCTGTTCTGCAACTCTCCTCACCACCGTCTACTCTCGACGCCACCGTCCTTCTTACTGATGTCCCCTTTCAACGACATCCGCAGAAAGGCAAAGCGCCGATGGCGGACCTTCCTCGGACGGCGGTGGAAGCCCTAGGTTTGGGTAGGTGCCTCCCTAATAAGGATCGGATCCCCCTCATCCTTACTGCCCTTACAATTCCGGGATAGATGTGTCGGGGTCAGGCACAAACCCGAGGATTTCCGGAGCCTACGCTGGCCCATGATGATGTGGGTTCAGACCTCCATGCCTCTCTGACGGCTCTCCAAGATGGGCTATCATCATGCTCCATTGTGGACGAGGATGAGGTTGAGGTGGTCATGCCATTCTCTCCGGCCATCTTCACGGACATTCCTAGGCAACAGTGGTGCATGGTGGGGAAGCTATGGTCGCCTACATCCTCCCGTAAGGAGACGATGCTGAGGATCATCACCACCGCATGTGGGAGAGCTGCGAGGGTCTGGGTGTCAAAGAGTTGGGTCCGACCCTCTTTGGCTTCTACTTTCGTTTTGGTTTCCAGAGAAAAAGTCTTATATTACCTTGAAGGGTGTGAGAATCCTTTGAATTCGGTCCGAACGGGGTTCATCTCCCCTAGAACAACGTTCTCTTTCAGGCATTAGGTTTTAGTTCTCCGAGAAACTCTCGGATCACTAGCTATTCGTTTTCCAAATACGGATCACTACCATAACAGTAACCCTTGGGTGTACCGACAAGCCTTATAACTCATGCCATTCGGGTTAAATCCATGGGGTAGAAGCGCTCAGCCGGTCAAGAAAGCCTGCATCTGTAGCGACAAAGCAAGAAGACCTCTTGTTGGGCCGGGAAAGAGTCAGGAGTGGGACGCAAGCAATGGAGATTGATTGATGGTCGGGGGATCTCAAAAGTACCTGGTCTCTACAACGCTAGTTTCATATGACCAGGTGGAGTGGCACAAGATCTCCTCTTTCTATGGCGATGCTCTCTTCAACTTCAAAACTGAATGCCAATTGATCCTTTAGTCCAACTCAATCTAGGTTCTTTAGAAACTTAGCGAATGTAACCACAATTAACATCACTACGGTCAGCTTATCGAACATGGAGTCAAAAGTGAATGCTGAGTCGGACCAACTTGCTAATCGATTTTTCCAAAAATCCCCATTGTATGCAATGATGAAGCACATGCATGGGTTCCAAGAAACGAACCATGGTGTTTTGATGGGCGGGCCCTCCTCCTTGGGGATCTGGATCCTTGCACCCGGGACTTTCCGGTATTAGATTGTATGCAGTTGTAGGCGCATGTTCGAGGTCTGCCACCTCTTGTCCGGACGAAGGAGACGAGAATGTCCATTGGGGACTTGTGTGGAGCTCCCGAGTGACCAGTGGGGGATTTGCTGGGGAGGCACGGTTAGGTTCCGCTTCTGGCATCTCATTCAGCGGCCCCTCCGGCGAGGACTGGTCCTGCGGTTCAAGGAGGTACTGGACCCGGTAAAGATCGAGCTAACTTGCACCAAACTCCCCAACTTCTGCTAAAACTTTGGGAGGCTTGTCCAAATCGTCAAGGATTGCGAGTGGGAAGTCCGAGACACCCCAAGGTATGATTCATCCCTCCTAGAGTATCAGATGGGCAAGCAGGTGAAGTCGTATGCCACGAACTAGAGGGTGTCTGCTCGGCCGTGTGCCCTGCCAGGCTATGGGGAATTATCCTCGAGCACTGTACCTAAAGGCTCCCTAACTATGAGTGGGAGTCCCAGAGTTTCCCCAAGCAATGTACCTAACCGTACTGTGGCTCGGGTTAGCACTCGATTAAGGACCGACCAAGTACCGGAGGGGTCGGTCCGTGAAGTTCCAACGCCCCTTGCTAGGGAACCCGATGATATGGGAGCTACTGGAACATAAATGCTCAATAAGTCTGCCTCTAGAGAGCCTCGAGATGATCAAGCGATGGATGGGAAACATCCCCTCCAGAAGGGATGTTAGACCACCTAAGCAATAAGGACTGGCCCTGGGAGGAGTCCTTGGTCGATGCTTTGCCTCCCACCACTACTATTGAATTCCTTGGCCAGTTTTTGGAGTAGAAATTCCAATACCACCTTCTCTTCCCTCGTATTCTATAATTTCCTATATATTTTTTTGGATAAGCGCAAAAAAATTTATTTAGAAAAAAGTTAGATTCAAGAAGAACCTAACCAAAGGAAACCATTACAAGAGAGCTCATAGAAAGAGCTGCGGGAACAAAACCCGAAAAAAAAGTATCACTGAATCAACCATCAGTGACCCACTCTTCATCTTCCGAAGTCAAGGTCGGATCATCAAAGGCTTTAGCTGAATGAGCTATCTGATCGACTTGAGCTTGCATAATCTGCTTCCCGACGTCCACAGGATACGCATGACTCAGGGACCGGGATGGAATATTCAGCGTGGAGTAGTCCCCAAAAAAATTCGGGGGGCGACTCTACCTATTCGTGTCACGCCCCAAATCCGGTATTGACCGGACTCGAGACGCGACTTAAAGTTAATTTAAAGTTTACCAATAAAAGTGTCTCAAGTCCAAAATAACTCGTCAAGTTCAGTTCGAACCACATAACTCAAATAAAAACTCCATAATAAATCCTTTAAATATAAGGTTCATAACCAAAAGTAAGACCATGACGTCTCTAAAGAAATGTGCACCCGGACCCACGGAAGCTCCTGAGCCTCGAGTCCACTACTCATCAACCAAGCCTGTAAAAACAGTAAACAAACAAATAGGGGTGAGCTTACGCTCAGTAGGGAAAATAAATAACAAGGGCATGCCTTTGCTTAACGCTTCTTAAGAAGATATCAATACTCATAGAAAGTAAGGGAAACAATACATTTCTTAGCAATCAATAGAAGATAAAGCATTTCAGTGTCACCGTGGAACATGAAGTCCCAACACTCCGATCCACAATACTCTTTGTGTCATATCGTATTTTCCCTCGGCCCAGAGGAGACGCATGACATCATAAAGACGTATAACATCGAGAGTACCGGAAACATCCATAAGAGGACGCATTCATCGGAACCCTCGGAAACGTCTCCAAAAGACAATAGATGATCGGAACCAAGGGAATGCTCACGCAGGACGCACACACTCGGGTGAATCAACAAGTAACCATTCTCCGCAGGGTAAACCATCCAATTTCCCCGAAGGGTCCAGTAACTAATGCCCCGCATGGTCCAATAACCAATGCCCCGCAGGGTACAATAATCAATGCCCCGCAGGGTCCAATAATCAATGCCTCGCAGGGTCCAATAATCAATGCCCCGCAGGGTCCAGTCCACCGGCTATGATACTACCCCACACCGGTATTCCCTTCGGTGCAGGTACCATACCAGATCACAATCATCGGCTTAGGTACTACCCCACACTACTATTCCCCTTGGTGTAGGTACCTTACAGACACTACCCCACACCGCAGCGTGGGTGCCATACCGGTATAGAACCCAACTTAAAGACTCGCAAGAGAATAACATACTAAACAATCATGGAGCAACCAAAGTTTAGCAAATCACAATTCTATCACAACACGCCACAAGAATGAATATACCTTTACACTTACCAATATACTTACCAATTGCACTCCATTAGTCTATCATTCACCCGATCATGTACCATTTAGCACAATCAATTACACTCAATGTTCATACATTCATTCATCCAAGCATTCGATCAAATAACCATTCAAGCATTCAAGTTCAATATTCAAATCATCTAGTTGTATTAGACTCTTATCTTAGCCAAACTAGGCAATCAAAGCATGTGAGGCAAACACAAACAATCCTAGGGCTCATCTCGGCCTCTCTACCAGCAAAGCAATTCCCAAGTATTGAAAGCGAGTGTCACGCCCAAATCCGGTTTTAACCGGACTCGAGACGTGACCTGAGTTAATAATGGAAAATACCAAACAGCTAATAAATCTTTTAACAACTCAAATAAAAACCATCAAATCCTCATAAATGAATAGTTCGAAAACCTCAAATGTGAGTCAAAGCTCAACATAAAGTGCAAGATAAATAATGTTTAGTACAAAAGACCAACACAACTCTAGAATAATCCCCACGACGTCCAGAAGCTCCCGAGCCTCGAACTCACTAGACATCAGGTACGCCTGTAAAAACAGTAAGAAACTATAGGGGTAAGCTTACGCTCAGTAGGAAAAATCGTAAACAACTCAACCTTTAGATCAATGATAAAACTGCTTAAACAAGATAGCGTAAATAACGATGTAAAAACTATTAACAATGAAATACTAGTAACCAGAATAAATAAGAATAGTACCGCATTCTCAAGGATAACAGTAATTTAAAAGATTCTATGAAAAGTACTTTAAACGAATCATAACCACTAAAATGGGAGCAAATAATATCACACCAACCACTTGCTTTCTCAAGCCTCCGATCCATGGATAGATTCTGGTGTCACATCGGTTCCCATATTCTGATCCACTAGAGTACCCATATCATATCAGATTTTCCCTCGGTCCAGAGGAGGCACATACATCGGGGCACCGGAAACCATCCCAAAGGGACGCTCATCGTCGGAATTCTCGGAAATGCATCCAAAGGACCATATGTCATAGGGAACCAAGGTACTGCTCCCGTAGGACGCATACACTTGGGTGAAACCGCAAGTAACCATTTCCCACAGGGTAAACCATCCAATTGCCCGCAGGCTCCGATAATCAATGCCCCGCAGGGTCCAATAATCAATGCCCGCAGGCTCCAGTAATCAATGCCCCGCAGGGTCCAATAATCAATGCCCGCAGGCTCCAGTAATCAATGCCCCGCAGGGTCCAATAATCAATGCCTGCAGGCTCCAGTAATCAATGCCCCGCAGGGTCCAATAATTAATGCCCGCAGGCTCTAGTAACCAATGTCCCGCAGGGTCCAATAACCAATCATTATCCCGCAGGATCTGCCAACACCAACGACTATAATACCACCAGATTACCCCCCCCCCCTAGTGTAACTACCATACCGAACAACCAAACATTTTAAGAGCAAGAAAAAAGGGAAGCACACAATAACACATCAACCAACCAACGCTTATCGAATCACATGTTCACCATAACACACCAAAGACATCCATTCAACCCTTACACTTACCGTTATACTTACCTGTCACGATCCATCGGTCCATCGATCACCTGATCGTACCGTTTGGCACAACCAGTCATACTCGATCATCCGTTCAAGCATATCATCCGTTCAAGCATTCAATCATACAACATTCAATCAATCAACCAATCATGTAAACATTCAATCAATCATGTAAACATTCAATCAATCAATCAAGCATACGATTTAGCTAGTTTCGTTAGACTCTTATCTTATCCAAACTAGGCAACCAAGCATGTGAACCTAACACAACAACTAATCCGAGGGCTCATCACGGCCTCTCTACCAGTAAAGCAATTCCCAAGTATTTAAAGCGAGTTACACTAGTTATTCTCATCCTAAGCATGCATACTAGACACGTCCGATTATTAGTAATTGGAAGACGATTATTCTAGTTATTCGCATCCTATATGCAATTCTAGGACCTTTCTGACTTTATTAACCTAATAGGAATACTAGTAATGAAATACTCGAGTAGTTAGGACTTTCCCTACCTTGTGGTCTTCCTCTAAAACTCTGCTGTAAAGCCGGTTAGTCCCTCCTCCGTTCTTCACACGGGTTCTGGAGTGATCTTCGTCGCTCTAGCTCGGGTCCAAGGCCTTCCCTTCTATTGATCTCGGGCTCACGGTCTTGGACCACAACAATACCAAAATTAGTAACCTAACGGAGTGTTCCTCAACCCAAAATTTACAGAATAAACCTCAAACAATGGAAACAAGGTCAAAGAAGTGATCTAGAAATCGAAATGGGCTAAAAGGAGGGTTTTTGGATCTGGAGGTCCGATCCGGAAGGTGGCCCTGACCGTAGCACAGGCCATGCCGGAACCTGGCACGGACCGGCCCGGTACCAGCACGGACCGTGCGGCGCACCGGCCCGGAGTCTGACACGGATCGTGCGAGGTTCCGTGCCGGACTCACGCCCGTTCCGCGCAGCACGCCGTGCCGGTACCTGGCCCGTTTTGTGTGGCTTGCCGTGCCAGCACAAGGCCCGGTCCGGGTCACGCTCCGTAGCGAACCAGTCCAGGTTCTCCCCCTTTCTTCCCCAGCTCGAGTTTCATGAAAATCAAATCAAAAACCACATTTTTCAAGTCCTTCTAACTCCAAAATGTTCATCAAAAGGTCCCAAACATCAACACCCTCAATGGGTTCATCAAAACTTCAACTAAAAACACAAACCAAGCAACATACTTCATTACTTCTTCTCCAAGCAACAACCAAAATGCTAGTTCTTCAACTTCAAGCCACAAACCCACAAAAAAACCCAAGTTGGAGAGTAGATGAAACGGAGAGTTAAGAGCATCCATACCTCTAGGATGGTGAGATGAAGAAGATGGAAGGAAAATGGAGGCAAAAGGACTAAGAACAAGCTTCAAAAATGCAAGCTTTCATCTCTTTCTTCTTCCTCAAGAAATGAGCTCTTCTCCTCTCCTCTCCTTGTGATTTTCGGCTGCAACAATAGGGAATGAGCTGAGTTGTGTGCTCATGTTGCTTTAAATGACCTATTTTGTCCAATTACCGAAAATCCCTTAAGGTCCTATCCCTTTAAAGGTAAGTTGGGAGGGTATATGAGTCAATTGAAGCTCCTTTTTCATCCTCCAAGACAAACATGACGAGTGTCATATGGGGTCACTTCCACTTAATTAATTTCCAGCTTTCCAAGATTTTATCGGAAATTAACCGATATAAAGTCCAAGTTTGACCGAAATTTGACCTAACCAATATTATAGTCAAACTGAAGGAAATGGTCCAGCTAAGCTAACCGTGATGACGGCTAAGATTTTTGGGTCCCAGAAAGGTCCCGAATGGCTTCCTAAACCATCGGTTGACTTTTCTGGCCGAAAGTCAAACTTGTCTAGAATTCACCGGTTCGACCGGGATCGACCAGGAGCGGTTCTTACAGCGAGTTACACTAGTTATTCACATCTTAATCATGCATGCTAGACACGTCCGATTATTAGTAATTGAAAGACGATTGTTCTAGTTATTCGCATCCTATATGTTAGTCTTAGTGCCCGTAGTTCAATCCTAAATGTCCAAATGTATATATCATCGTTAGCAATAAAATTAAAGCGGCTTTATATTACTTATGTGTTGGAGTAATATATCGATGTGTGCTCTGATCTATGCCCACCATGCGAATAGAACCATAGATCGAGATAGATCACACTCGATGGGTCCCTAGTCAACAAAGCTTCACTAGAAGCGACTAGTATGAAAGATGGCTCTTTATGGCTTACGTTCTGTTAGTCATTGGAATGAGATTCCGGAGTCTGATCATAGATATCATGTGGGACATGATATTGGACGACCCGCCCTGAATATGTGCCATAGATTAAGTCATGAACATATTCAGTGTTGTAGCTTGTCATGTATCCTTAGACCAAGGAGTCTTTGTGATCGCTATGTAGTCAACAACTGAGTTTGACCTGAGCCTAACGTTGTCCGTAACAGGGCTTCCATAACGGCCAGGATTGGCTTGGGGACGGGCTACATGAGTGACACGAAAGGCGGCTAAGGGATTTATCCCTCATACTGAGGTATGGGAAAGATATCGGTTCTCGGCCGCTTGATCGAGAGTGACTGAAAGAATAGCATGGCCATGCACATGATACTGGGTATCATATCTTCAGTCATCTCACATATCAAGGAACGGTGATTGAGAATAATAAGGATGACGGCTCTATGCCTTATCTCAATCAGGATATCGGAGATAAAAGGATAATGACAGGGATGACGGAAAGGTTAGAATCGACAGGGTCGATTCGTTATGCAGTGTCAGGCAATACTAAAGTCTCGTTAGTTGCCACTTAAATAGGATCAAGTAAAATGGGATTTTACGTTGATCTATTGACATGCATAAACCTAAGGGTCACACCGGAGGATGAAACTCATTGACACATTTATGGAGAATGGCCAAAAGGGAGTTGTCTCGGGACATGACCAAAACTGGGTTTTGGGTCATGTGCTCGTACGTGAATAGGACTTTACGGATCGAGACAAAGCTTGGAGTCTTGGGATTGATCGCGTCGGATAATGTTGGACATTTCCGGTATGGAAGGCTTGGAGGCGATGAGCGAATCACGGGACCTCGTTAGAAATGGCCACGGGCCATGTTCCAAGAGGCCCATGAAAGGCCCATGCAACCAAGGCCCATGGAACTAATTAATCAAGTCTTGATTAATTAGTACTAAGTAAGCAAGACAAAGATTAAGGTGTTGGTGATTCACCACCTAACCCAATCTTGTCTTGCCATACTTGTCCTATTTACACCTTACTTGACACCATACTTGTCCCATGCCTTTAGTTGGACAAGTATGGGTTTTGTTATGTTTAAGTCATCTTTTTTCAACATAACAAACACAAGACAAGAATAGGAAACACATTTTCTCTCCCTCTTCCATGGCCATTTCGGGTTTGGCTAGTTTCCTCCTCCATTTTTGTGTTCTTGAGTCCTCAAAGAGAAGAACTACGTGGCTTTGATTCCCATGTGGATACGTAGGCGTCTTGGAGACTCAAGCCAATCATTCGTTAACCGGTGTTCTTGTTTTGGTAAGAACTAGTGCTGAATTTTTCTCTTGTTAATCCATTCTTTGTTAGTTGTTTCATGGTTCTAATTGTCTCTTGGTTTTCATTGATTTTCCGCTGCGAGTTGGTTCATCTCCAACCCTACCTCGAGACCCAACAGTGGTATCAGAGCCGTGCTACCTTCGGGATTCACAAGACGGTGTTCAAAGTTTCGGTTTTGCTTGAAAGTTTCGTTTTTGGCATGTTGTTTTGCTAAATTGTTTGATAACATGTTTTAAATTCTTGTTCATGGATTTAATGCATGTAAAATGAATTTTTGAAAATTATTTCAAATCTGGAAATTTTGAAATTTTTTTTTGATTTTTCGGGTCTCGGGAGCGGGACTCTCGGGGAGCCGAAACCGGGACCGAACGGGGCTCCGTTGGACGGAGCTAGGCCAAGCATGACCATTGGATGGTTGATATGCCAAGGCTAAACCGTTTTGTTAGTTATGACGAGTTTGGAACCGTCATGACGAACTCGAAGATCAAATGTTCAAAAGTTTCATTTTTGAACGGTTTCGATAAACCGAGCATCAAAAATTTTCGAAACTTGGCTATTAATTAAAACCGGAAAATCACATGATGTTTGATAACATGCTTGTTTGATAACACGATGTGTGATGTGATGTTGGCATGGTGTACATAATAGCCCCGAGCTCAATTTAATTATTTATCGCTTTTCACGGCCTGCGAGCCGTTAGAGTTAACGTGTAATTATTCTTTCAAGGTGTGGTCGTCGAACCACTTGTTTGTAATATTTATTTATTCCCGACCTGCGAGTCGTGTATTAAATTGTAATATTTTACTCAAGACGAAGAAAGGGCGAAAAGGTCATTTGGTGGCTTTTCGGGTGTTGGCATCGGCTTGGAGTCGGTGGAGCTCAAGAAGCTAGTGGGAGTTAGTTTAGGGGGCTATTATGTGCACATTTATCGCTTTATGCTTGGTTTAGTTTATGCATGATTAATTCTATGTGTTTTAGAATTGCATGCTTAACTTTATTTACCGAGCATATCACCTCACATGCAAAGATAAAATTGGAATTTTAATCCTTGTGTGTGAACCCTTAGAACCGTCATTGCATTGGATGTAGTTGACGGGTTCAAAGGAAGAATTACATTGGATGTAATTTGAGGCATCATTGCATTTGGAATGTAGTTGATGTGCTCATCGCATCTAGGATGTGCCAAAGTTTTGAACACAACTGGACAAGTAAAAGCGGGTCATGTCCGATACCTCCCAATCATCAACACCTTACTACCTCCCCGTCCTATGGTTGTCGTGCGCATTAGCGGAGCATCCATGGGGAAGCGGGGTAGTAGGTTTGGACGACATATGTGGGTGTCGTGCGCATTAGCGGAGCACCTACATAGTGACGAGCCATAGTTGAAAATTGGTGGACCCGACTACGATTCTCGGCCTGAGGTTGAGCTAGGGTAACAGATAGGGTAAGTCGTGTACATAAGTACATACCCTAGCCAAGAGTCACATTGGATGTGATTGGATGGAGTCCTACCTACATAGCTTGATTAAGTGGTGAGCATTAGTTCAGCTTAATCGAGTGAATCAAGGATCTTGGTTTCAGATTCTAAAGGTTTAGAATTGATTGTTGGTGTTTAAGCTTGATCTTCATAAAATTTATTCAGTTTACTGATTGAATTTTATCTGTTGTAGATCAAATGGCAAATTCAGCGAACATTGATAGTTTGTCATTAAAAACCATTCTTGACAGGGTCAAGCTAAATGGGACAAACTATTTGGACTGGTACAGAATTTTGAGGATAGTCCTCAAGTCTGAACGCAAAGAATATGTCCTTGACAAGGCTGTCTCTAAGACCATATCAGAGTTACATGAAGTGTCATCAGCTGCTGAGAAGAATATCTCAGGGATCTGGGATCCAAGGATATTCTGATGGTCAACGAGGGAATTGGAAGTGGCAAGGGCTGGGCCCATGCGCACTTGGCAGGAAAGATGAGACACCTGAGAATGTCTGCTTCTACTGCCAACAGCCTGGTCATTGGAACCGGGATTACAGGAAGTTCACGGCTGATCTGAAGAAGGGCAGTGGGACTGCGCCTTCATCAAATAGCCTGGATGATCTGAAGAAGGGCAGTAGGACTGCGCCTTCATCAGGAAACCTGGATGATCTAAGGAAGGGCGGTGGGATCGTGCCTTCATTCGGTATTAACTCTATAGAGCTACATCTCTCTACTTCCAAAGATTCATGGGTATTAGATACCATGACTGAATCTCACACATGCACTAATATATGGTGGCTGAAAGTAGGAGAGATTTGGAAAGCACGAAATGAACCTCAGAGTTGTGGCAACTACTGTAGGATCCATGAGTCTTGCTTTGCCAAGAGGCCTTGTCTTAGTATTGTATAATGTATATTGCATACCTACTTTTAGTAGGAATATTATATCTGTATCCGTGTTTGACAAGGAAGGATATAATGTTAATATTGGAAATGGAGTTTTCAATGTTTTATGCAATGATATGTTTTATACCAGTACTGACATGGTTGGAGGATTGTACATATTAGATATGGGTAACAATGCCTCAAGTTCTATATATTCCGTTAATACCAAGAGGTCTAAATCCAACGATTTAAACCTAACTCTGTTATGGTACTGTCATTTGGGTCGCATAAACAAGAAGCGCCTATCAGCACTTCAGAAGTGCGGGCTTTCAGGTTCATTCGAATTCCATTCGATCGATAGGTGCAAGGTTTGTTTGATGGGCAAAATGACTAAAGTGCCCTTTATCGATCGCGATGAAAGGGCGGGTGAATTATTGGGGCTGATACACTCGAATGTGTGTAGACCAATAAGTTCACTTGCCAGGAGGGGTTTTAGCTACTTTATCACATTTACTGATGATTACAGTAAATATGGTTATGTCTATTCGGTGAGACATAAGTCTGAAGCTTTTGATAAATTCAAAGAGTTTAAGACTATAGTAGAAAACCAGCTCGACAAAGGTATTAAGGCACTTCGATTGGATCGAGGAGGAAAATACTTGACCACAGAGTTATTAGATCATCTAAAAGAGAATGGGATCCTTTTGGAATGGACTCCTCCTAGGTCATTGTAGTTGAAAGGTGTAGCCAAACGGAGAAATCGGACATTGTTAGACAATGGTCTGTTCCATGATTAGTTGGACTGATCTCCCAATCTCTTTTAGGGGTTTTGCTCTAGAGACGACCGCATTCATAGTGAATCGGGCTTCGACGAATGGTGTGGAAGGGACACCATTTTAAAAATGGTACGGGATGATGCCCGCTTTGTCCTTCCTAAAGATTTGTGGTTGCGAGGCTTATGTGAAACATTTGGTTTCGACTAAGCTCGAACCAAGATCTGAGATATGCACCTTCGTGTGGTATCCCAAAGCAACAAGGGGATACTATTTCTACAATCCCAGTGAGAACATGGTGTTCGTCGCTTGGGGTGGGGTCTTTATGGAAAAGAAGTTTTGTTTCCAAAGATGTCATTGGGAGGACTGTGCATCTCGAAGAAATTCAGGATGGTACAGATCTGTCTAAACCAATTGGCAACCCAGTAGAAAGGAGCCAGAGATTGTCGTAGAGTAAGAACCAATTCCTGTTACAATTCCGGAAGGTCCAAGGCGATTTGAAAGGATCAATCTTCCACCTCTAAGATATGGTATCCGGAGGTGACAATGAAGTCATGGTGGATCACGATGATCCAGCCACCTTTCAGGAAGTCGTGGATGGGCCCAACTCCGAGTTATGGCTGGGAGCCATGAGGGAGGAAATGCAATCCATGTCGGACAACCGAGTCTGGGAACCGGTTGATCCCATCAATGGTGTGAGGACCATAGGATGCAAATGGATCTTCAAGGTGAAGATGGACATGGACGGCAACCCTCTGACCTACAAAGCTCAACTGGTGGCGAAAGGTTATAGGCAGATCCAATGGATTGACTATTAGGAAACCTTCTCCTTAGTGGCTATGGTCAAAATCGATCCAAATTCTTCTTGACATAACTGCGTATCATAATTACGAGATATGGCAAGTGGATGTCAAAACCGCTTTCCTAAATGGAAATTTGACTGAGTACGTTTGTATGTCTCGGCCCAAAGGTTTTGACGATCCGAAGAATAAAGGAAAGATTTATAAGTTGTTGAAATCCATTTATGGATTGAAACGAACTTCTCGGAGTTGGATCCTTTGTTTTGATGAAGCTGTAATTGGATTTGGCTTAATCAAGAACGAGGATGAATCTTGCGTTTATAAGAAGGCTAGTGGGAGCAATATTACCTTTCTGGTTCTCATTGAAAACGACATCCCAACCTTGCACGAGACTAAAGCTTGGTTGAGGAAGTGTTTTTCAATAAAGGACTTAGGCGATGCTTCTCATATCTTAAGGATTAAGATATGTAGAGATCGCACCAAGAGGGTCTTGGATTTAAGTCAGAGAACCTATGTGAACAAGGCATTGAGTAGGTTCTTAATGCTCGATTCAAAGAAAGGACTCTTACCCACTAGTCATGGCATTCATCTCAGCAAGACTCAGTGTCCTAAGACACCTGATGAGCTGAAAAGGATGATGAGAATCCTATGCGCCTGGGGGCAGGATCGATCATATATGCCATGACATGTATGAGACCAGACGTCTCGTAAGCCTTATGTTGTACCAATAGACATCATTCTAATCCGGGGGAAAGATGATGCTGAACTAGTCGTCGAAGGATGAGTAGACGCTAGTTTTCCAAGACAAATCCAGATGACTTTAGAAGTCAATCAGGATATGTGTTTACGCTGAATGGCAGAGCTTTAGCTGGGAAAGCGTAAAGCAAGATACCATTGCCGAATCTACGACAGAGGCCAAGTACATGGATGCTGCAGAGGCAGCTAAGGAGGCTATGTGGATTTGGAAATTCATGGCAGGGCTGGGTGTAATTAAAAACCCATCCAGTCCGGTGAATCCATTTTGCGACAACACAAGGGCCATTGCGCAAGCTAAAAGCCTAGATCACATAACAAATCCAAACATGTACTGCGGCGTATCCACCTCATCAGATAAATACTGAACTGAGGTGAAGTGAAGATAACCGATATTGCAACAGATGATAACATAGCCAACCCTTTGACTAAGGCAGTGTCACTGCCTGAACATGTTAGACATGTAAAGTCGATGGGGACATATTGGAGTTTAGATTGGAACTAGGGCAAGTGGGAGATTGTTAGTCTTAGTGCCCGTAGTTCAATCCTAAATGTCCAAATGTATATATCATCGTTAGCAATAAAATTAAAGCGGCTTTATATTACTTATGTGTTGGAGTAATATATCGATGTGTGCTCTGATCTATGCCCACCATGCGAATAGAACCATAGATCGAGATAGATCACACTCGATGGGTCCCTAGTCAACAAAGCTTCACTAGAAGCGACTAGTATGAAAGATGGCTCTTTATGGCTTACGTTCTGTTAGTCATTGGAATGAGATTCCGGAGTCTGATCATAGATATCATGTGGGACATGATATTGGACGACCCGCCCTGAATATGTGCCATAGATTAAGTCATGAACATATTCAGTGTTGTAGCTTGTCATGTATCCTTAGACCAAGGAGTCTTTGTGATCGCTATGTAGTCAACAACTGAGTTTGACCTGAGCCTAACGTTGTCCGTAACAGGGCTTCCATAACGGCCAGGATTGGCTTGGGGACGGGCTACATGAGTGACACGAAAGGCGGCTAAGGGATTTATCCCTCATACTGAGGTATGGGAAAGATATCGGTTCTCGGCCGCTTGATCGAGAGTGACTGAAAGAATAGCATGGCCATGCACATGATACTGGGTATCATATCTTCAGTCATCTCACATATCAAGGAACGGTGATTGAGAATAATAAGGATGACGGCTCTATGCCTTATCTCAATCAGGATATCGGAGATAAAAGGATAATGACAGGGATGACGGAAAGGTTAGAATCGACAGGGTCGATTCGTTATGCAGTGTCAGGCAATACTAAAGTCTCGTTAGTTGCCACTTAAATAGGATCAAGTAAAATGGGATTTTACGTTGATCTATTGACATGCATAAACCTAAGGGTCACACCGGAGGATGAAACTCATTGACACATTTATGGAGAATGGCCAAAAGGGAGTTGTCTCGGGACATGACCAAAACTGGGTTTTGGGTCATGTGCTCGTACGTGAATAGGACTTTACGGATCGAGACAAAGCTTGGAGTCTTGGGATTGATCGCGTCGGATAATGTTGGACATTTCCGGTATGGAAGGCTTGGAGGCGATGAGCGAATCACGGGACCTCGTTAGAAATGGCCACGGGCCATGTTCCAAGAGGCCCATGAAAGGCCCATGCAACCAAGGCCCATGGAACTAATTAATCAAGTCTTGATTAATTAGTACTAAGTAAGCAAGACAAAGATTAAGGTGTTGGTGATTCACCACCTAACCCAATCTTGTCTTGCCATACTTGTCCTATTTACACCTTACTTGACACCATACTTGTCCCATGCCTTTAGTTGGACAAGTATGGGTTTTGTTATGTTTAAATCATCTTTTTTCAACATAACAAACACAAGACAAGAATAGGAAACACATTTTCTCTCCCTCTTCCATGGCCATTTCGGGTTTGGCTAGTTTCCTCCTCCATTTTTGTGTTCTTGAGTCCTCAAAGAGAAGAACTACGTGGCTTTGATTCCCATGTGGATACGTAGGCGTCTTGGAGACTCAAGCCAATCATTCGTTAACCGGTGTTCTTGTTTTGGTAAGAACTAGTGCTGAATTTTTCTCTTGTTAATCCATTCTTTGTTAGTTGTTTCATGGTTCTAATTGTCTCTTGGTTTTCATTGATTTTCCGCTGCGAGTTGGTTCATCTCCAACCCTACCTCGAGACCCAACACTATATGCATTTCTAGGACCTTTCCGATTTTATTAACCTGATAGGAATACTAATATTGAAATGCACGAGGAGTTAGCACTTTCCCTACCTTACGGTCTTCCTCTAACAATTCTCTTAGTTGCCGAAGTCCGAGCTAGCCACCTCGCCGTCTTCACTCGGGTCCAAGTCTTCTTCTCCTTTCGAGCTCGGGTACACGGTCTTGGATCACAAACAATACTAAAATTAACAACTAGTAAAAGACGGATTTCACACTAAACTACTTCAGAATGTTCTAAAAGAAACTCCCGGGTCAAAGGAACGACTTTGGGTCCAAATTAGGACCAATTATGTCAAACCCTAGCTTCTGGAAATCTGGCCCGGAACCTAGCCCTTGCCGTATCGCAAACCGGCCCAGAATCCTAGCCGGAACGCATCACAGACCGGCCCGGTACCAGACACGGACCGCGCGACACACCGGCCCGGAATCAGACACGGACCATGCGAGGTGTCGTGCTGGAGTCCGTCCGTTCCGCGCCGCGTACTGTGCCGGTAGCCAGCCCGTTGCGTGCCGCGTGCCGTGCTGGTACGTGGCCCTCTCCAGGTCCCGTTCCGTGCCGAACCAGACCAGCTTCCTCCCTTTTCCCTAACACGAATTCTGTAAATACCCCAACAAAATCTCCATTTCCAGCTCCAACAAGCTTCAAAACAGTCATCCAAAACCTCCAAACTTCAACACCCTCAATGGGTTCCAACAAAACTTCAATACTCACAACAAAACCAACCTACACTTCACTAATTCTCCTCCAACAACAACAACCAACAAACCAAGAAGCTAGTTCTTCAAGTTCCAACCAAAACCCACCAAAACCCAAAATAGGAAGTAGATGAAATGAGAAGATAAGGGTATCCAAACCTTGAGGATGATGAGATGATGAAAATGGGAGGAATTTGGAGAAGAAATGGTAGAGAAATGGATCAAAGTTGTTTGTTTTCCTCTCTTTCTTCTTCCTCAAGCTATGGAGCTTCTCTTCCTCTCTCCCTCTAGCACTATTTGGCTGCAAAAAAAGGGAATTGGCTGAATTGGTTTGCTCCAATGCCTTAAATGACCTATTGTTGGAAATGACCGAAAGCCCCTTAAGGACTTATCCTCTTAAAGGCAATTTGGGAGGGTACAAGGGTCAATCAAGCCTCAATCTCATCCTCCAAGACACTAATGACATGTGTCAACATGGGACCACTCTCATTTAACTAAAATTCCAGCAGTCCAAATTATATCGAATTTAGCCGATAAAAAGGTCGAGTTTGACCGAAAGTTGACCTATCCAATATTACGGTCAAACGAAAGGTGATGACCTAACTAAGCTGACGGTGATGGTGGATAAGCTTTTTTGGGCCCCGTGAATGTCCCGAATGACTTCCGGAGTCATCGGTTGACTTTTCCGGCCGAAAGTCAAACTTCGCCGAGATCCACCGGTTCGACCGGGATCGGTTGGGGGCAGTTCTTACAATTCGAGACTCTGGAAGGAGCTTGCTTCAAGAAACGACCCTTGTGATTGGGTTTCGGAGGTTGAAGGAGAGCCTCCTTCCACGGACTAATTTGTTGGTACCTAATCAGATCGCTACCTTCCACCTGATTAACTGCCGGAAGCTGAATCCCCGGATCCAAACCCAGAGTTGTTAGACCCACTTTAGCCCCAACAACAAGTCCAAGCACCTGATTAATAGGCCCAATAACCAACCCATTCTCCTTAACCGATCCAAACTGGGCTGAGCCAACTAAGGCCCAACAACTGTCGCTTATACGGGAGTGAGCCCAACCGCGTCTTGAGAACTGACTGCGCCTTCTCCACTCACGCGAACACTACCAGCATAGCGCGCAGACTTCACAATCACTCCCGATTCAACGCTATTCAAACTCACGAGATCTGCAACCACCTTCATCAAATTAGGGAGATCCGAAATTATGGGACTTGGAATTTGAAGAGTCGGGATTGAGGGAGCCGAAGAAGAAAGGGAACCGGCGACGTCACCACCAACCCACCGGCTTCAGCCGTTGCCCCCGGCGAGACTAACTCCGATGGCCGTCGATCACCAGAAATCGTAGCTTCCACGACTGACTGGCCAAGTAATTGAACAACCTGATCAGATATGGCGAGGTTCTTCGTCACTGAACCAGACAATGGCGATTTCCGGCGACGAACTATTGCAACAAATAGAATATATTCGTTGATCTTGAATCCGTTTAAACAAGCAACAACCTGATTTGCCTCATCCTTTTCCCGGAATCGGATAAAACCGAAGTATTTTCCAGTATAATTTGGACTATGCAAAACAGAGGATGAGGTGATTTCACCAAAAGGTTTAAATACGTTCCGAACCCAGTCGTCAGTGGACTCGAAAGGGAGATTACATACGAACACCTCATTTTCTAGAAGAACACTGCGACTTTGACGACGAGAGTGTACCTCTTTACTTATACCTTGTGATGCTCTGTTTTGGTTCTTACCGGTAGCGATGCTTCCATCCTTCCTGCTACTCGGTTTGGAGACCTTTACAACCTTCTCTACCACCAACCCAGATGGCACCACTGCTGATTTCTTCTTTCTTGTTTTGTATATAATCGGAGCTCCACCTTTACCGACCGGAGCAGGGCCAGTTGACTGTTGCACACACTTCGCGAATGTCGACTTGGCAACCTTTACAACAGGTTGAGCAGAACGAGCTACGATCTTACAGTAAAGATCATAGGAAGAAAGCAGCGTCGAACAAAACTTTGAAAAAGAGAGAACCATCCTCCGTTAGAGAAAAGTCCATACAAACGAGTATTGAAAAATTAATCATATATGATATTCAAATACCTTCTGTGACGGTTTTAGTGAAAAAAAGATCAGTGAGTCATTGCTCTTTATGTCTGACCTTAATGTCTTGGGAGCGTGTTTTCTGACGCACATCGATATTCTGATATAAATATTTATAAAATTATAACTTTCGCTCAAAAAAAAATCAACATCACGAGGGCTCAAAAATAATCAACATCACGAGGGACATAATATTTCAACACCACAACTCATCATTGCCATCTGAACTAGCATTCTTATTTGGTTGCTTCAACGGATGGATATGATCCGGGCTCGGGGCATGCTATTTTTAGCAAGATTCAATCATTATCTAGTAGAAAGAATACTACATTCAAATGTATGCATGTGCTAGTATGGTCCCTGGTGAAGAACTTTGTACGCTTAAATCACGCTCTCGAGCCTTACCTGTTCTTTTCTTTAATGGAGTTGACACGCCTACAATTAACATTCTATTTTTTCAACATGTCGGCAAGAGATCATATGAGGAAGCAAACAGTATTGACACAAATTTTTATTAGCCTATCTTTTGTGAATAATTCTAAAATTAAACTGTAGGATGTAGAGATCAATCCAACATCAAATTAAAACCGTATGATCCATACTATGTCATGTTTTTTTCTTCTTTTTATCAGCAAAGCAAATTGAAACAAAATGATCTCTGAAAAGGAGACCAAGTGTTGGTACAAGAAAGAGCATTCCCGAGAGAACCTCACAACAGAACCCTCAACAGACTGAGGGGCTTACAAACAACAGAGTAACTCTAAACAACAACCTCAAGAAAGCAATAAGACAAAGAACCCAATAACAAGAGGAGCAACATGAAAACACTAAAAACAGATCTGGTAACTAGAAATTCCAAACAATAAACCCTGTAAAAAGGTCAAAGATCTTCACGAGTCCAGAAAGGCAGCCCAAACTTCTGGGGCGAAGAACGACAAACCCCCGCTTTTGCCGGAGTGTCCCAAAGCAAAAACACCCGAGTTTTCGCCCAATCCAGCATAGTGCAGGCGAAGAGAATTATCGAAAACGCGTTGAGCAGCAACATCAGACGACATCGACTAAGGATCCCCTTCACATTCCAGCCAACACTGAAAACACAAGGAAGGGGATAGAATTTCTTCCAAGCCAAAGCCGGGCCAGAGGACTGCCAGATCAACCTTGGCAAGCACATACAAGCAGGGAAGACCTGTAGTGAGCCGTCGAGATCTATACGAGCCCGGAGAGGCAGCCCAGACTCTGAGGCAATCAACGACATACCCCCGCTTTCGCCGGTGTGTCCTAAAGGAAAAACACCCGAGTTTCCGCCCAAACCGGCATGGTGCAGGCGAAGGGCAATATCGCAGACGTTCAGAGCAACAACGACCTCGAGTGAGGATCCCCTTCACATTCCAGCCAACACTAAATGCGAGGAAGGGGATCGGAATTTCTTCCAAGCCGAAGCCGGGCCAGAGGACTGCCAGATCAATCCTGAAGTAGAGAACCCCCCACGCGGCGAGAGCACTCTTCCTCCTTCACTATCAACATAGTACAACCCAGGTCCAATCTCAGCCCATCCAGCAAACAAATTCCAACAGAGAGACCCAATCCACGATACGAGTACAGGAATTTGCAAGCAACTTTGAAGCTCCAGTCACTGAAAATCTACGCTTATTGCCAACAATGAGATCCCGGCAACACCAGAACCAGAAAGCCCCGGCCAGAGAGGCGTCCCACTACTTCGGAACACCAGCCACAAGCTTTGACCCTTTGATGCTTCCTCTTCCAAGCTCCATAGCCATTCTATCTCCAAAGCTCCATGACTAAACATCCAAACACATTGTTCGGATCAATCCCAATTTGAACCTGAACTCGAATTCTGGACGAAAATGGAAGGTGAAGGATTGAGAATTTCAAATCTGGGCCTTAATCTCTTTTCCTTTGGTTTCCACCACCTGGGTCTGAAACTCAAGCCCAATCTCGAGGTGATGATGAGTTTTAGGGAAGGTGTCGGAGCAAGCTAGGACGGCGTGGCTGGAGGAGCTCTGCTCGCCGATGGAGCGGACGGGACGAAGCAGGACGGGCCGGCGTGGAGCTTTGCAACTATTCCGTGCAACAAGGAATATTGATGGTGAAGGGGAAGGTACGGTCGAGACTCCTTTGTTGACCAGATATGCTCACCCCCGCCAAAGACGGGCAGCAAGAGCACCGGCAACCGACGAACCTCCGGCTGCAACAAACGAACGACGAAGGCTGCAACAAACGGACGACGAAGGTCCAAACCCCGGCCACAGCCAACCGACGAGTTCATGCGAGCAGATCTACCGGGAAAAGAAGCAGACCTACCCAGATCTGAACGGCGACCCCCAGAAACAACGAAGAAAAGCACTGGCGATTACCAAGTCGGGCAGGAAGAACGGGAGGAAGAAGAGAGTGAATAAAAGGGGGAGAACCTCGCCGGCAACAACCACAGCCATGGTGGCCGTGGCCGTCGCCGGCACAGTAGAGGGGAGGCGACTGAAAGTTTAGGGCACAAGTGGCACGAGTTTCAAGTCAGAGCTTTGCTTTGATGTTTCTTGATGGTCGACTTTTATACTATGTCATGTTGTTATAAATCTTTTGTTGAATCAAACGGACAATGTAACATCCCTTTTCGACTAACAAAACTCGAGCTCTCTCTAGTGCTACAGTTTGAAGCAGCTACAGTGTGTTCTTGGTGTTCATCTCATTCCACTTTAAAGATCAACAAGATGATGACTTTTTCCTCCTCCGTTGGTCTTCCACCTGATTTTGAATTACACAAGGGAAATAATAGAAAATTACAAGCTCTCCAGGCGGGTGAAAGTAGTTATCAACCCATTAAAGTCGATATTGATCGAAGAAGATTAAACTCAGTGATAATTGAGCCACAACAAGATTATCAACATCCTCGCGTTGAGGGGGCGAGAGAGCTACTGGGGAGAATGTTTTCAAAATGTTTGTCCACAATCTACCACCTACAACATCTGCTAGCTGGATTGAAAACCTGTTTCATGAATCTGGAGAGATATACAATGTTCAGGCCCAAGCACACCAAATCTGAGAGGTAAATGGTTCGGTTTCGTACAACTCAAGACAAAAGAAGCACTGTCCAAGGTGATGCAAACTTTCAATGGTTATGTCCTAAAAAGGTACAAAATCTTTGTGGCCATGGATTGGAACAGAGCACAAAACAATAGACGTTTTTTTCAGAAAGGTAGATCCCAACAACCTCTATAATGGAGGAAAAAAGAGATTTTAGAACAACCAGTCGAGAAATAATTTGCGAGAGGAAAGATTGTTGAATATAATAAAGAATTGCTAGATAAGGGCAGAATTGTTATCTTATACAACAATGCATCTGTGGAAACTATCATGGAATAGATTTGGGCTGAGAGTGGCTTTGAGGTGATTATAAAATCACTTGGGAACAGGGTGGCCCAGATCTACTGCAAAGATCAAAAGTTTGAGGAGGAGAATTTTAAAGATGAAGCTATTTGGCTAAGGCTTGGATGAAAATCATACCAGAAAAAGCTGATTTATGCAAATTGGGAGGCAAGTTCACTTGGGTAGCTCTTTATGGAATCCCAATCCTCGGCTGGTGTACTGAAACCTTTCAGATAGTTTCTGAGGATCTCGGAGCTTTCTTATTCACACATTCTCAATCAGTTACAGGTAATCATTTGGACGCTTCTTACGTGTTAATCCATTACGAATAATATTTGAAGGTTTACATAGAAACAACATTACTTTTAGAAGAGAAAGATTTCAATATTATAGCTTGTTCAGTAGACATCTCTATGATTCCAATGATTCATGGGAATGATCACTCTACAACAACTTCGAACACTATCTCATCTGACAAAGATTCGAGAAATAATTCTTTCCTTAGTGAATTTAATATCACTCTTTTTGAGGATCCATCTATGTCAAACCCAATTGTTTCAACTATAGGACATGTTTTGGGTTTCAGAGGCATTAACGAAGAATAATTCCTAGTGCTTTCAAAAGACAAACAACCTTCCAACCACAATTTTGAATTACCAACATATACTCAATCGTTTAGGGTGTTAGTCTTAGTGGCCGTAGTTCAATCCTAAATGTCCAAATGTATATATCATCGTTAGCAAAAAAATTAAAGCGGCTTTATATTACTTATGTGTTGGAGTAATATATCGATGTGTGCTCTGATCTATGCCCACCATGCGAATAGAACCATAGATCGAGATAGATCACACTCGATGGGTCCCTAGTCAACAAAGCTTCACTAGAAGCGACAAGTATGAAAGATGGCTCTTTATACTTATGTTCTATTAGTCATTGGAATGGGATTGCGGAGTCTGATCATAGATATCATGTGGGACATGATATTGGACGACCCGACATGAATATGTGCCATAGATCAAGTCATGAGTCTATTCATTGTCGTAGCTTGTCATGTATCCTTAGACCAAGGAGTCTTTGTGATTGCTATGTAGTCAACAACTGAGTTTGACCTGAGCCTAACGTTATCCGTAACAGGGCTTCCATAACGGCCAGGATTGGCTTGAGTGACACGAAAGACGGCTAAGGGATTTATCCCTCATACTGAGGTATGAGAAAGATATCGGTTCTCGACCGCTTGATCGAGAGTGACTGAAGAATAGCATGGCCATGCACATGATATTGGGTATTGACGCCCTGAGAATTAACTCACAAAAAGTGCGCGGCAAGCGCACCGGTTGTCAAGTAGTATTTCGGTTCAAGTCCGGTTATCGTACCCAAGGGAGCAGTAAAACAGTCACTCGATTTAAAATATGTTATTAATCTGTTTCTGAAAATATTTTGTTTTGGTTTTGAAAATGTAAATAATAGTTTGAAATCTAAAGTAAAATAAATTGGAATCAAGCAAGAGACAGAATATCAGGTGTTTGTGAAATTCAGAGAAAAGGTGATCTAGGGCTTTAACGGGGTCACAATATGACTATTGACTCGCATGAGTTTGTACTTACATGTGCAAATAAGGTAAGTTTAAAGGTAACATAAGTTCTCTCGACTGGTCCTAAACATCTTTCGATCGAATTAGGTCCCTAGTAGTTATTTCTAATCTGGGTGTAGTGAGGCATACAACATTACGATTCATGAACTCCTCTAACTTTCGGTTTATACGCCTATAGCTGTTACACTCGTATTAACCTAACTTTATTAGAGACTAGATTTAAACACGAGTTATATAATCCTTAGTCCTTTTAGTCACTCTCAGCTTTCGATTATTGAGTGCTAAAACCTAATCAACTATCAAGTGATCAATTTGATGAAGCATTAATTCCAAATTATGTAAACAATATCCTAAACACAAATTGCACAACATAACCACAAAATCATTGAATCAATTACTCATATTGCTTCCCCTAGCCCTAGATCAATATAAATTTAGTTCATGGAGAAGAAGGAAGAACACAAAGATGAAAAAGAACAAGAGATAAACATAATTGAAAGGTAAAGTTGATACAAAATACCAATTCAATGATGAAACTCCAATAGTTTTGCTTCAATCCTTGTTCCTAAGCACTTATCTCTCACCAAAACTCAAACCCTAACTCTCAATCTCTCTAAAACTATGCCTAATACAAGTTCTCCCTCTTTTCTTAATGGATGCTCTTCTATATATAGGACTTCAAGACCTCTTTCCCTACTCCAAATCGAAATTGGAATAGGTAAATTTGGCTTTTTTGAATGAGGAAATTTCCTATTTTTATGCCAAAAACGGAGCTGGGAGGAGGCCTGACGCGTGTGGCCCAGAGCGTGGCCCGGAATGGGCCCCAAAACAGGCCGGAATGTGGCCTGGAACGTGCTGGAAACCGGCCCAGAATGAGGCACGGTATGGTCCGGAAACCGGGCCGGAATGAGGCCCGGAACGGGCCACATCCCGTATCCGGAGTTCGTATTATATGAAGCAATTCGGAGTTCGTATGAGGGAGTTATGCCCTTCGCAAGATCAATCAGCTTCTAAAACTCCTAAAACCGGGTTTTCCTCTATTTTTTCCCTTTTTTTTTCGATCAAAGCACCTACAAAACAAAACGAGAGACAAAGTATGAGTAACGAGAGAAAAGTGCACCAAATTGTACACCCCGGGACTAAAAAGCTCAATAATGTGGACTAAAAACATCCAAAAACCAATGCATTTTATGCCTACATCAGGTATCATATATTCAGTCATCTCACATATCAAGGAACAGTGATCCAAACACTGGGTTTTGGGTCATGTGCCCGTAAGTGAATAGGACTTTACGGATCGAGACAAGGCTTGGAGTCTTGGGATTGATCGCGCTGGATAATGTTAGACATTTCCGGTATTGAAGGCTTGGAGGCAATAAGCGAATCGCGAGACCTCGTTGGAAATGGCCACGGGCCATGTTCCAAGAGGCCCATGAAAGGCCCATGCAACCAAGGCCCTTGAAACTAACTAATCAAGTCTTGATTAATTAGTACTAAGTAAGCAAGACAAGGATTAAGGTGTTGGTGATTCACTACCTAACCCAATCTTGTCTTGCCATACTTTGTCCTATTTACACCTTACTTGTCACCATGCTTGTCCCATGCCTTTAGTTGGACAAGTATGGGGGTTTGTTATGTTTAAGTCATATTTTTCAACATAACAAACACAAGACAAGAATAGAAAACACAACTTCTCCCTCCTCTCCATGGCAATTTCGTGTTTGGCTAGTTTCCACCTCCATTTTTTGTGTTCTTGAGTCCTCAAAGAGAAGAACTACATGGGTTTGATTCCCATGTGGATACGTAGGCGTCTTGGAGACTCAAGCCAATCACTCGTTACCCGGTGTTTTTGTTTTGGTAAGAATTAGTGCTGAATTTTTCTCTTGTGAATCCATTCTTTGTTAGTTGTTTCATGGTTTTAATCGTCTCTTGGGTTTCATTAATTTCCCGCTGCGAGTTGGTTCATCTCCAACCCTACCTCGAGACCCAACAGTGGTATCAGAGCCGTGCTACCTTTGAGATTCACAAGACGGTGTTCAAAGTTTCGGTTTTGCTTGAAAGTTTCGTTTTTTGCATGTTGTTTTGCTAAATTGTTTGATAACATGTTTTAAATCTTTGTTTATGGATTTAATGCATGTAAAATGAATTTTTGAAAATTATTTCAAATCTGGAAATTTTGAATAAAAAATTGATTTTTCGGGTCTTGGGAGCGGGACTCTCGGGGAGCCGAAACCGGCCTCCGTTGGACGAAGTTAGGCCAAGCATGACCATTGGATGGTTGATATGCCAAGGTTAAACCGTTTTGTTAGTTATGATGAGTTTGGAACCGTCATGACGAACTCGAAGATCAAATGTTCAAAAGTTTCATTTTTGAACGGTTTCGATAAACCGAGCATCAAAAAATTTCGAAACTTGGCTATTAAATAAAACCGGAAAATCATATGATGTTTGATAACATGATTGTTTGATAACACGATGTGTGATGTGATGTTGGCATGGTGTACATAATAGCCCCGAGCTCGATTTAATTATTTATCGCTTTTCACGGCCTGCGAGCCGTTAGAGTTAGCGTGTAATTATTCTGTCATGGTGTGGTCGTCGAACCACTTGTTTGTAATATTTATTTATTCCCGACCTGCGAGTCGTGTATTAAATTGTAATATTTTACTCAAGACGAAGAAAGGGCAAAAAGGTGATTTGGTGGCTTTTCGGGTGTTGGCGTCGGCTTAGAATCGGTGGAGCTCAAGAAGCTAGTGGGAGTTAGTTTAGGGGGATATTATGTGCACATTTATCGCTTTATGCATGACTAATTCTATGTGTTTTAGAATTGCATGGTTAATTTTATTTACCGAACATATCACCTCACATGCAAAGATAAAATTGGAATTTTAATCCTTGTGTGTGAGCCCGTAGAATCGTCATTACATTGGATGTAGTTGACGGGTTCGAAGGAAGAATTATATTGGATGTAATTTGAGGCATCATTGCATTTGTTATGTAGTTGATGTGCTCATCGCATCTAGGATGTGTCAAAGTTTTAAACACAACCGGACAAGTAAAAACGGGTCATGTCCGATACCTCCCAATTATCAACACCTTACTACCTCCTCGTCCTATGTGTGTCGTGCGCATTAGCGGAGCATCCATGGGAAAGCGAGGTAGTAGGTTTGGACGACATATGTGGGTGTCGTGCGCATTAGCGGAGCACCTACATAGTGACGGGCCATAGTTGAAAATTTGTGGACCCGACTACGATTATCAGCGTGAGGTTGAGTCAGGGTATCAGATAGGGTAAGTCGTGTACTTAAGTACATACCCTAGCCAAGAGTCACATTGGATGTGATTGGATAGGGTCCTACCTACATAGCTCGATTGAGTGGTGAGCCTTCGTTCAGCTTGATCGAGTGAATCAAGGATCTTGGTTTCAGATTCTAAAGGTTTAGAATCGATTGTTGGTGTTTAAGCTTGATCTTCATAAAACTTATTCAGTTTACTGATTGAATTTCATCTGTTGTAGATCAAATGTCAAATTCAGCGAACATTAATAGTTTGTCATTAAAAACCATTCTTGACATGGTCAAGCTAAATGGGACAAACTATTTGGACTAGTACAGAATTTTGAGGATAGTCCTCAAGTCTGAACGCAAAGAATATGTCCTTGACAAGACTGTCTCTAAGACTATATCAAAGTTACATGAAGTGTCATTAACTGCTGAGAAGAGTATATCAGGGATCTGGGATCCAAGGATATTCTGATGGTCAACAAGGGAATTGGAAGTGGCAAGGGCGGGGCCCATGCGCACTTGGTAGGAAAGATGAGACACCTGTGAATGTTTGCTTCTACTGCCAACAGCCTGGTCATTGGAACCGGGATTAAAGAAAGTTCACGGCTGATCTTAAGAAGGGCAGTGTGACTGCGCATTCATCAAATAGCCTGGATGATCTGAAGAAGGGTAGTAGGACTGTGCCTTCATCAGGAAACGTGGATGATCTAAGGAAGGGTGGTGGGACCGTGCCTTCATCCGGTATTAACTCTATAGAGCTACATCTCTATACTTCCAAAGATTCATGGGTATTAGATACCAGGACTGAATCTCACACATGCACTAATATATGGTGACTAAAAGTAGGAGAGGTTTGGAAAGCACGAAGTTGACCTCAGAGTTGTGGCAACTACTATAGGATCCATGAGTCTTGCTTTGCCAAATGGCCTTGTCTTAGTATTGTATAATGTATATTGCATACCTACTTATATCATGAATATTATATTTGTATCCATGTTTGACAAGGAAGGATATAATGTTAATATTGGAAATGGAGTTTTCAATGTTCTATGCAATGATATGTTTTATACCAGTACTGACTTGGTTGGAGGATTGTACATATTAGATATGTGTAACAATGACTCAAGTTCTATATATTACGTTAATACCAAGAGGTCTAAATCCAACGATTTAAACCTAACTCTATTATGGCACTGTCATTTGGGCCGCATAAACAAGAAGCGCCTATCAACACTTCAGAAGTACGGGCCTTCAGGTTCATTCGAATTCCATTCGATCGATAGGTGCAAGGTTTGTTTGATGGACAAAATGACTAAAGTGCCCTTTATCGATCGCGATGAAAGAGTGGGTGAATTATTGGGGCTGATACACTCGAATGTGTGTAGACCAATAAGTTAACTTGCCAAGAGGGGTTTTAGCTACTTTATCACATTTTATGATGATTACAGTAAATATGGTTATGTCTATTCGGTGAGACATAAGTCTGAAGCTTTTGATAAATTCATAGAGTTCAAGACTAAAGTAGAAAACCAGCTCGACAAAGGTATTAAGGCACTTTGATTCGATTGAGGTGGAAAATACTTGACCACAGAGTCATTAGATCATCTAAAAGAGTTTGGGATCCTTTTGTAATGCACTCCTCATGGGACACTGTAGTTGAAAGGTGTAGCCAAACGGAGAAATCGGACATTGTTAGACAATGGTCCGTTCCATGATTAGTTGGACTGATCTCCCAATCTCTTTCTGGGGTTATGCTCTAGAGACGACCGCATTCATAGTGAATCGGGCTTCGACGAAGGATGTGGAAGGGACACCATTTTAAAAATGGTACGGGATGATGCCCGCTTTGTCCTTCCTAAAGATTTGTTGTTGCGAGGCTTAAGTGAAACATTTGGTTTCGACTAAGCTCGAACCAAGATCTGAGATATGCACCTTTGTCTGGTATCCCAAAGCAACAATGGGATACTATTTCTACAATCCTAGTGAGACCATGGTGTTCATCGCTTGGGGTGGGGTCTTTATGGAAAAGGAGTTTTGTTTCCAAAGACGTCATTGGGAGGAATGTGCATCTCAAAGAAATTCAGGATGGTACATATCTTTCTAAACCAATTCACAACCCAGTAGAAAGGAGCTAGAGATTGTTGTAGAGTAAGAACCAATTCCTATTACAATTCCGGAAGGTCCAAGGCGATTTGAAAGGATCAATCTTCCACCTACAAGATATGGTATCCGGAGGTGACAATGAAGTCATGGTGGATCACAATGATCCAGCCACCTTTGAGGAAGTCGTGGATGGGCCCGACTTCGAGTTATGGCTGGGAGCCATGAGCGAGGAAATGCAATCCATGTCGGACAACCGAGTCTGGGAACTGGTTGATCCCATCAATGGTGTGAGGACCATCAGATGCAAATGGATCTTCAAGGTGAAGATGGACATGGACGACAACCCTCTGACCTACAAAGCTCGACTGGTGGCGAAAGGTTACAGGCAGATCCAATCGACTGACTATGAGAAAACCTTATCCTTAGTGGCTATGGTCAAAATCGATCCAAATTCTTCTTGACATAACTGCGTATCATAATTACGAGATATGGCAAGTGGATGTCCAAACCGCTTTCCTAAATGGAAATTTGGTTGGTACATTTGTATGTCCCGGCCCAAAGGTTTTGACGATCCGAAGAATAAGGCAAAGACTTATAAGTTCTTGAAATCCATTTAAGGATTGAAACGAACTTGTTGGAGTTGGAAGCTTCGTTTTGATGAAGCTGTAATTGGATTTGGCTTAATCAAGAACGAGGATGAATCTTGCATATATAGAAGGCTAGTGGGAGCAAGATTACCTTCCTGGTTCTCATTGAAAACAACATCCCAACCTTGCACGAGACTAAAGCTTGGCTGAGGAAGTGTTTTTCAATAAAGGACTTAGGCGATGCTTCATATATCTTAAGGATTAAGATATGTAGAGATCGCACCAAGAGGGTCTTGGATTTAAGTCAGGGAACCTATGTGAACAAGACATTGAGTATGTTCTTAATGCTCGATTCAAAGAAAGGACTCTTACCCACTAGTCATGACATTCATCTCAACAAGACTCAGTGTCCTAAGACACCTGATGAGGTGAAGAGGATGATGAGAATCCTATGCACCTGGGGGCAGGATCGATCATATATGCCATGACATGTATGAGAACTGACGTCTCGTAAGCCTTATGTTGTACCAGTAGAAATCCGTCTAACCCTGGGGAAAGATGATGCTGAACTAGTCGTCGAAGGACGAGTAGACGCTAGTTTTCCAAGACAAATTCAGATGACTTTAGAAGTCAGTCAGGATATGTGTTTAGAAGCAAGACACCATTGCCGAATCTACGATAGTGGCCAAGTACATGGATGCTGCAGAGGCAGCTAAGGAGGCTATGTGGATTTGGAAATTCACGGCAGAGTTGAGTGTAATTAAAAACCCATCCAGCCCGGTGAATCCATTTTGCGACAACACAAGGGCCATTGCGCAAGATAAAAGCCAAGATCGCATAACAAATCCAAACATGTACTACGGCGTATCCACCTAATCAGAGAAATACTGAACTGAGATGAGGTGAAGATAGCCTATATTGCAACAGATGATAACATAGACAACCCTTTGACTAAAGAAATGTCGCTGCCTAAACATGTTAGACATGTAAAGTCGATGGGGACATATTGGAGTTTAAATTGGAACTAGGGCAAGTGGGAGGTTGTTAGTCTTAGTGCCCGTAGTTCAATCCTAAATGTCCAAATGTATATTTCATCGTTAGCAATAAAATTAAAGCGTCTTTATATTACTTATGTGTTGGAGTAATATATCGATGTGTGCTCTGATCTATGCCCACCATGCGAATAGAACCATAGATCGAGATAGATCACACTCGATGGGTCCCTAGTAAACAAAGCTTCACTAGAAGCGACTAGTATGAAAGATGACTCTTTATGACTTATGTTCTGTTAGTCATTGGAATGGGATTCCGGAGTCTGATCATAGATATCATGTGGGACATGATATTGGATGACCCGACATGAATATGTGCCATAGATCAAGTCATGAACATATTCATTGTCGTAACTTGTCATGTATCCTTAGACCAAGGAGTCTTTGTGATCAGTATGTAGTCAACAATTGAGTTTGACCTGAGCCTAACGTTTTTCGTAACAGGGCTTCCATAACGGCCAAGATTGGCTTGGGGACGGTCTACATGAGTGACATGAATGAAGGCTAAGGGATTTATCCCTCATACTGAGGTATGAGAAAGATATCGGTTCTCGGCCGCTTGATCGAGAGTGACTGAAAGAATAACATGGCCATGCACATGATATTGGGTATCATATATTCAGTCATCTCACATATCAAGGAACAATGATTGAGAATAATAAGGATCACGGCTCTATGCCTTATCTGAATCAGGATATCGGAGATAAAAGGATAATGACAGGGACGACAGAAATATTAGAATCGATAGGGTCGATTCCTTATGTAGTGTCAGGCAATACTAAAGTCTCGTTAGTTTCCACTTATTTACGATCAAGTAAAATGAGATTTTACGTTGACCTATTGACATGCATAAACATAAGGGTCACACCGGAGGACGAAAGTCATTGAAACTTTTATGGAGAATGCCTTAAAGGGAGTTGTCTCAGGTCATGACCAAAACTGGGTTTTGAGTCATGTGCCCGTAATGTTGGGTCTCGAGGTAGGGTTGGAGATGAACCAACTCGCAGCGGAAAATCAATGAAAACCAAGAGACGATTAAACCATGAAACAACTAACAAAGAATGGATTCACAAGAGAAAAATTCAGCACTATTTCTTACCAAAACAAGAACACCGGTTAACGAATGATTGGCTTGAGTCTCCAAGACGCCTACGTATCCACATGGGAATCAAAGCCACGTAGTTCTTCTCTTTGAGGACTCAAGAACACAAAAATGGAGGTGGAAACTAGCCAAACCCGAAATGGCCATGGAAGAGGGAGAGAAAATGTGTTTCCTATTCTTGTCTTGTGTTTGTTATGTTGAAAAAAGATGACTTAAACATAACAAAACCCATACTTGTCCAACTAAAGGCATGGGACAAGTATGATGTCAAGTAAGGTGTAAATAGGACAAGTATGGCAAGACAAGATTGGGTTAGGTGGTGAATCACCAACACCTTAATCCTTGTCTTGCTTACTTAGTACTAATTAATCAAGACTTGATTAATTAGTTCCATGGGCCTTGGTTGCATGGGCCTTTCATGGGCCTCTTGGAACATGGCCCGTGGCCATTTCTAACGAGGTCCCGTGATTCGCTCATCGCCTCCAAGCCTTCCATACCGGAAATGTCCAACATTATCCGACGCGATCAATCCCAAGACTCCAAGCCTTGTCTCGATCCGTAAAGTCCTATTCACGTACGAGCACATGACCTAAAACCCAGTTTTGGTCATGTCCCGAGACAACTCCCTTTTGGCCATTCTCCATAATTGTGTCAATGAGTTTCATCCTCCGGTGTGACCCTTAGGTTTATGCATGTCAATAGATCAACGTAAAATCCCATTTTACTTGATCCTATTTAAGTGGCAACTAACGAGACTTTAGTATTGCCTGACACTGCATAACGAATCGACCCTGTCGATTCTAACCTTTCCATCATCCCTGTCATTATCCTTTTATCTCCGATATCCTGATTCAGATAAGGCATAGAGCCGTCATCCTTATTATTCTCAATCACCGTTCCTTGATATGTGAGATGACTGAAGATATGATACCCAATATCATGTGCATGGCCATGCTATTCTTTCAGTCACTCTCGATCAAGCGGCCGAGAACCGATATCTTTCCCATACCTCAGTATGAGGGATAAATCCCTTAGCCGCCTTTCGTGTCACTCATGTAGCCCGTCCCCAAGCCAATCCTGGCCGTTATGGAAGCCCTGTTACGGACAACGTTAGGCTCAGGTCAAACTCAGTTGTTGACTACATAGCGATCACAAAGACTCCTTGGTCTAAGGATACATGACAAGCTACGACACTGTAAAGTCCTGAAAATTTAATTGTCTTTTACGGGTTTTAATTGACGGGTTTGGGAAGCGGTTCGAAAAGTCTGGAAAAAAAAAAAAAACTGGATCGGGCTGGGCCAGACCCGTTTGGCGACCCGGCCCAGTGTAGTGACCCGGCCCGGCCTGGGTATAAGTACGAAATTTTAGGGTTGAAACCCTAAAATTTCTGTCTCCTCTTCCCTCACGCCGAACCTACCTCCCTCCTCCTTCTGCTTCGTCTTCTTCGACCTCTCCTCTCCGAACCCGATCCTCTCTCTTCCATCTTCTCCGGCGACCTCCACCCACCTCCGGCAACTCCTTCCCTCGCTCTCGTCTCTGTCCAACCCGAACACCACCACCATCGCCGAACCCACCTCCCTCCTCCACGCCTTCTTCTTCGTTCACCTCCCTCACCAGTCCGGCCATCGATTCCGGCCGTCCCGAGCCCGAGCTCGGCCATCGATTCCGGCCGTCCCGGGCCCGAGCTCGGCCGTCTTCGACCCCCCCCCTTCCACCTCCCTCTCAGATCCCGAGCCTGGCCGTCCCTCACCGAGCCCCTCCTTCTCCGGCCGGCCACGCCTTCGCCCCGTCTTCTCCAGCTCACGTCGCCGCCGCCACCGTTGGCCGAACCCCTCCCTCTCTCGGGCCTGTCTCGCCGGAAATCACCGTCTCCGACCTCCGTTCAACCACGGCGAGCTGCCCCTCCGCGCCCGAGCGTCCCTGAGTCCCGCCGCCGCCGTGCACGGCCGAGCCGAGACGGACTCGCCGGTGCGGGCACAGATCCGGGACGGGACAGCCCGTCTTCGTCCGGATCCGAGGCGGATCCCCGCCGTACTCCGCCGTGCTCCACCTCCCCGTCGTTCTTCGCCGACGCCGCCGTCCTTTCTCTACGGTTAGGCCCCGGCCGGCGCCGCCCTCGCCGGCGGCCGATCGGTTCGAAACCGAACCCTTTTTTCCCGTCTTCGAATTTCAGTGAATCTGGTTTTGTTTAACGATTTACTGTATTAGACGTTAATATGAAATTGTAAAGAAAACAAATTTAAGTTTATTGTATTATTGTTTCTTACGTTTCTTTTTCGGATCTGTTTAACTGTGAACAAAAAAAAGAGTTAAGTTAAATCGAAAAGGGGGAAAACGAAATCAAATCGACTTTATAAGGGTTTGGACCAAAATATCGAGTTTGGAAACGAACGGAAGGAACCCGTTTTGTTTTAAAATCAAAGACGGAATTAGTTAAAGCAAGGGAGTTCAACGACGGTTTTAAGTAAAAAGGGATTTTGTTTTAAAATAAAAACCGTTCTATTTTGAAAAGGGGTTATTAATCGGATTTGGGAACGACTCTGGAACTCTGGGTAAAATGGACTGCTATTGGGTTTAAAAAGGAACAAAAGCGGAACGCTGAATCGGACCTCGGGATTCGTGCATTGGGACCGTGCCTCGCATGCACCGGTTTCGGTGCTCGGGTACTCAAAACGATCCGTCGTAACCCGACTTTTATCCCGCTCGAGTTTAAGGGACAACTGTCGGATTTAAACTGGAGAAATCATGACCGTTAAATTAACCTTTAACTTACCGGCAGAACCGTTATTAATCTATGGCTTTCGTGTTTCTTTTAGCGTCCGACTTCGATCGAAGTGAAGCTCGGAGGTAGCGAGCCAGAACGTCAGCAGCTAGGAAGCGTAGCGGTTGCTCTTCAGTCGAGGTAGGGAAAAGTAGCCGGATCTCGGCCCTGACTAGGGAAAGTTAACAGTAGAATTGCATGTGACACCGGGGTGTCGTGGGTTGAGTAGGTTTATTTTAAATACTAGAAAAGCATGATGCGAGGTTTGTAGCGTTTATCAGAAAAGCATGATACGGGAACGTAGTGATTACTGGAAATGCATGTGACACTTAGTAGTGTCGTAGGAGCAGAGAACTTAGCGTTAGCTGATTTACTGGAGGCATATGACCATGCCCGGAGGTTGTTGTGAACTTGTTGATATTAGGAGTACTGGAGGCATATGACCATGCCCGGAGGTTGTTTGTGGAACTAGTTATCTTAGGACTGTTGGAGGCATCGTTTATGCCGGAGGTTGTTGTGTGTTATTTACGGTTGAGTAGGGTGGCCTTGAGAGCCCGTGTTGTTTATTATCGAGTTTTAGTGGCCTTGAGAGCCCGTATTATTATTGTCGAGTCTTGGGTGGACATGAGAGCCCGTGTTATTATTCGTGTTTGGGTGGCCATGAGAGCCCGTACTTTACTGTTGGTGTTTTAGCTGGCTTACGAGTTAGAGTCTCGGTAAGTTGCAAGCGTGTTTTATGGTTGGTGTCTTGGGAGGCCGTGAGTGCCCGTGGGGCTGTTGAGTCCGAGTTTTACTGTTAGTGTCTTGGTGGCCATGAGTGCCTATGAGTGTTGAACCTGTGTTGTTACTGGTTGTGAACTTGCTTGTGATTGTGATTGTGATTGTGTTTGTGATTGTGTTTGTGGTTACCGGAGGTTGGGGGCCCGCTTCCTGAAACGGGGGTCCACGAGCACACGCGTCTGCATGTTCAGACGGGGTAGGGGGCCCGCCCGCCAATAAAGGGGTCCTGGGCGCGCGTGTGTGGTTTGGGTTCGTGAGCGTACCTTGGCTGGCTTATGGGTTAGAGTCCCAGTAAGTTGCAGCATTTTCCGGCTGGCTTACGGGTTAGAGTCCCAGTAAGTTGCAGTATTTTCCGGCTGGCTTATGGGTTAGAGTCCCGGTAAGTTGCAGCATTCTTGGGTTGGCCTGACCGGGTTAGAGTCCCGGGAGGGCGTTCTTGGCAGCTGGTTTGCGATCCTATGCGATCTTGTTTGGTATTGCGTGGTTGTCAGTCGTGTCCTTGGAGGAGGTCGTCGACCGTTGTGTTCAGGTCTACTTACGTGTTGAGTGTTGAGTTTTTAATTACACCCAGCCTTGCCATGAATTTCCAAATCCACATAGCCTCCTTAGCTGCCTCTGCAGCATCCATGTACTTGGCCTCTGTCGTAGATTCGGCAATGATATCTTGCTTTACACTCTCCCAGCTAAAGCTCTGCCATTCAGCGTAAACACATATCCTGACTGACTTTTAAAGTCATCTGGATTTGTCTTGGAAAACTAGCGTCTACTCATCCTTCGACGACTAGTTCAGCATCATCTTTCCCCCGGGTTAGAATGATGTCTACTGGTACAACATAAGGCTTACGAGACGTCCGGTCTCATACATGTGATGGCATATATGATCGATCCTGCCCCTAGGCGCATAGGATTCTCATCATCATTTTCAGCTCATCAGCTGTCTTAGGACACCGAGTCTTGCTGAGATAAATGCCTTGACTAGTGGGTAAGAGTAATTTTTTGAATCGAGCATTAAGAACCTACTCAATGCCTTGTTCACATAGGTTCCCTGACTTAAATCCAAGACCCTCTTGGTGTGATCTCTACATATCTTAATCCCTAAGATATAAGAAGCATCGCCTAAGTCATTTATTGAAAAACACTTCCTCAACCAAGCTTTAGTCTCGTGCAAGGTTGGGATGTCGTTTTCAATGAGAACCAGAAAGGTAATCTTGCTCCCACTAGCCTTCTTATAAACGCAAGATTCATCCTCGTTCTTGATTAAGCCAAATCCAATTACAGCTTCATCAAAACGAAGGATCCAACTCCGAGAAGTTCGTTTCAATCCATAAATGAATTTCAACAACTTATAAATCTTTCCTTTATTCTTCGGATCGTCAAAACCTTTGGGCCGAGACATACAAACGTACTCAGTCAAATTTCCATTTAGGAAAGCGGTTTTGACATCCACTTGCCATATATCGTAATTATAATACGCAGTTATGTCAAGAAGAATTTGGATCGATTTTGACCATAGCCACTAAGGAGAAGGTTTCCTCATAGTCAATCCATGCCTATAACCTTTCGCCACCAGTTGAGCTTTGTAGGTCAGAGGGTTGCCGTCCATGTCCATCTTCACCTTGAAGATCCATTTGCATCCGATGGTCCTCACACCATTGATGGGATCAACCGGTTCCCAGACTCGGTTGTCCGACATGGATTGCATTTCCTCCCTCATGGCTCCCAGCCATAACTCGGAGTTGGGCCCATCCGCGACTTCCTGAAAGGTGGCTGGATCATCGTGATCCACCATGACTTCATTGTCACCTCCGGATACCATATATTGGAGGTGGAAGATTGATCATTTCAAATCGCCTTGGACCTTCCGGAATTGTAACAGGAATTGTTTCTTACTCTACGACAATCTCTGGCTCCTTTCTACTGGGTTGCCAATTGGTTTAGACAGATCTGTACCATCCTGAATTTCTTCGAGATGCACAGTCCTCCCAATGACGTCTTTGGAAACAAAACTCCTTTTCCATAAAGACCCCACCCCATGCGACGAACACCATGTTCTCACTGGGATTATAGAAGTAGTATCCCCTTGTTGCTTTGGGATACCACACGAAGGTACATATCTCAGATCTTTTTTCGAGCTTAGTCGAAACCAAATGTTTCACATAAGCCTCGCAACCACAAATCTTTAGGAAGGACAAAGCGGGCATCATCCCGTACCATTTAAAAATAGTATCCCTTCCACACCCTTCGTTGAAGCCCGATTCACTATGAATGCGGTCGTCTCTAGAGCATAATCCCAGAAAGAGATTGGGAGATCAGTCCAACTAATAATGGAACGGATCATTGTCTAACAATGTCCGATTTATCCGTTTGGCTACACCTTTCATCTACAGTGTCCCAGGAGGAGTCCATTCCAAAAGGATCCCATTCTCTTTTAGATGATCTAATAAATCTGTGGTCAAGTATAGTCCACCTCGATCCAATCGAAGTGCCTTAATACCTTTGTCGAGCTGGTTTTCTACTTTAGTCTTAAACTCTTTGAATTTATCAAAAGCTTCAGACTTATGTCTCCGCGAATAGACATAACCATATTTACTGTAATCATCAGTAAATGTGATAAAGTAGCGAAAACCCCTCCTGGCAAGTGAACTTATTGGTCTACACACATTCGAGTGTATCAGCCCCAATAATTCACCCGCCCTTTCATCGCGATCGATAAAAGGGCACTTTAGTCATTTTGCCCATCGAACAAACCTTGCACCTATCGATCGAATGGAATTCGAATGAACCTGAAAGTCCGCACTTCTGAATAGCTGATAGGTGCTTCTTGTTTATGCGACCTAAATGACAGTGCCTTAACAGAGTTAGGTTTACACCGTTGGATTTAGACTTCTTGGTATTAACGGAATATATAGAACTTGAGGCATTGTTACCCATATCTAATATGTACAATCCTCCAACCAAGTCAGTACTGGTATAAAACATATCATTGCATAGAACATTGAAAACTCCATTTCCAATATTAACATTATATCCTTCCTTGTCAAACACGGATACAGATATAATATTCCTACTAAAAGTAGGTATGCAATATACATTATACAATACTAAGACAAGCCCTCTTGGCAAAGCAAGACTCATGGATCCTACAGCAGTTGCCACAACTCTGAGGTCCACTTCACGCTTTCCAAACCTCTCCTACTTTCAGCCACCATATATAAGTTCATGTGTGAGATTCAGTCCTGGTATCTAATACCCATGAATCTTTGGAAGTAGAGAGATGTAGCTCTATAGAGTCAATACCGGATGAAGGCACGGTCCCACCGCCCTTCGTTAGATCATCCAGGTTTCCTGATGAAGGCGCAGTCCTACTACCCTTCTTCAGATCATCCACGCTATTTGATGAAGGCGCAGTCCCACTGCCCTTCTTCAGATCAGCCGTGAACTTCCTGTAATCCCGGTTCCAATGACCAGGCTATTGGCAGTAGAAGCAGACATTCTCAGGTGTCTCATCTTTCCTGCAAAGTCTTGATTAATTAGTACTAAGTAAGCAAGACAAGGATTAAGGTGTTGGTGATTCACCACCTAACCCAATCTAGTCTTGCCATACTTTGTCCTATTTACACCTTACTTGTCACCATGCTTGTCCCATGCCTTTAGTTGGACAAGTATGAGGTTTGGTATGTTTAAGTCATCTTTTTCAACGTAAAAAACACAAGACAAGAATAGGAAACACAACTTCTCCCTCCTCTCCATGGCAATTTCGGGTTTGGCTAGTTTCCACCTCCATTTTTGTGTTCTTGAGTCCTCAAAGAGAAGAACTACGTGGCTTTGTTTCCCATGTGGATATGTAGGCGTCTTGGAGACTCAAACCAATCATTCGTTACCCGGTGTTTTTGTTTTGGTAAGAACTGGTGCTGAATTTTTCTCTTGTGAATCCATTCTTTGTTAGTTGTTTCATGGTTTTAATCGTCTCTTGGTTTTCATTGATTTTCCGCTGCGAGTTGGTTCATCTCCAACCCTACCTCGAGACCCAACATAGGGATGCTCTAATTTTGGAAGGAATTGGCCAATCTTTGGATCCTTCTGGTATTATTACCGTTTCGGCCACATTTTCCGACGACAACACTACATCTCTCCACTTAGTTGGAGTAGATGGCATGGCTAGGGAAGTACAAGGACAAAAGGAAGTTGGGGAAGCTATAAACATTAACTGGGATGGAGATATTACTCCTTTAATTGCAGACATGGTACCCATCATTCTTACACCTAATCTTGTTTTTGGGGGAAGCTTAATTTCAAATAATTTGGGTCCTACTTCTTCTAATCACTCTTCTGGAAACAAAAGGAATATCTCTAATAAGAAAAGGAACAACAAAATCCTACCAGTCACTTACTGTAAAAGATCTACACCCAAGGTCAAAGTTATAAGTTTTTCATCTTAGACTCTTCCTCCAACAGTGATAGTTAAGAAGAACAAGAAGATACTTGATCCAGGGGGAGTAGGAATGTGGGATTATTGCAAAGAATTGGGTATTAAGGGCTTTCTCACAGATGATCTTATGGTCAAGCAGTTTGATAACTTTGAGAACGATTTAAATCACAATGTCAACCTTGAGACAAATTCTGAGGATGACTTCTGCGATTGGGAGAACACTGATGAGGATGTCTGTGATGAGCTCATTCCTGAAACCTTTCCTCTTGATCAGTGATCCTCAATGAGGATACTCTCATGGAATATGAGAGGTGCCTCCTCTAGGAAAAAGAGGAGGGCTTTCGGAAACGTGTGTAGCAAGCAACATCTATCCATGATTCTTATTCAGGAATCTAAATTGGTTACTCTCCTAGTGGATTTCTTATCTAGTTGTGGATTCAATCAAACTTGAGACAAAGACTTTATACCACCCTTTTGGAATTCTGGAGGGGTGGTTACCATCTGGAACAAACTGATATTTGAGGACCAAACTACTCTCATCACTGATCATGTGCTATATTGGGTTGGAAAACATATTGCTACCAATCTACAGATTACAATAGCAAATATATAGGCCCCTTGTTCAATACCTGCTAGATCTCTGTTATGAGAAGATATGGTTTCAAATTTAACAAATTCACAAGAAGCTCTTATATTGGCTGGGGACTTTAATGCTATTCTGGACCCATATGAGAAAACAGGCAACAATTACTCTAGGACCAGCATGCAAAGTTTTAATTACTTTATTGATGAAGTGAGGGTGATTGATTTACGGCTTATTGGTGGCAAATACACTTGGCATGGATCAAGTTCTGTGGCTACAAGAATTGACAGGTTTTTGGTCTCTTCACAGTTATTGAATACCTTCTACAATTTATCTTAGAGATGCCTCAATAGGTGTTTATCAGATCATAAACCTATAATTCTTACTAATCCCTGGGTGGATTGGGGTCCAAGACCCTCCAAATTCATTAATGCCTGGACTGCTCACCCACTTTTCCTTAAGGACATCAAATTTTTTTGGGAATCTTTGGTGGTGACTAGTAATCTTACTTTTTGCTTGAGGTCCAAATTAAAAACTCTAAAGGTTTTTCTTAAGAAGTGGAATATCATAGTCTTTGGCTGGTTAGATAAAGATATTGAACTGCTCAAAAAGGAGATTAGTGACATTGATGATCTCATTGATGTGAGAGAACTTCATCCTTAAGAGATTTGTCACAGATCATTACTTAATGCTCAATTGATCCAAAAATTGAAATTGCAAGCCAAAGTTTGGTGTCAAAAAGTAAGACAAAAATGGAGTAAGGATGGGGACAAATGCACAAGATTTTATTATCTGATGGCCAATTTTAACTACAACAGGGTTATGCTTTCACAAATTATTGTTGATGGGAGAGTGTATACCTCTCCTTTGGAAATCAAACAAGTGGCTCATCTACATTTCTCCAACAGATTCAATCTCCCCCCTCCAATCTGTATTCATCTTTCTAGCCTACCTTTCAAATCTATCTCTTTGGTGCAATCTCAAAGCTTAGAGATCCCTTTCTCATAATTTGAAGTGATTAATGCTATCAAAGCCTGTTGTGGAGAAAAATCCACTGGCCAGATGGGTATACAATGTGATTTTATAAAGTTTGTTGGGAGATCATCAAAAGAGACATCATGGCTTTCTTGGATCATTTTCATAAAGGTGGAGAACTTGGAAAGGGGATGAATTCAAAATTTATCACACTCATCCCTAAGTGCTACTCTCCTGAAAATTTTGATGATTTTAGACCTATCAGCCTCATTAGCAGCTCATACAAAATCATTTCAAAGGTACTTGCTGCTAGGATCAAACCTATCATGAATACCTTGGTTAATGATGTACAATAAGATTTTATTGCTGGAAGACAAATTCTTGATGGAATCCTCATAGCTTCATAATTAATCCACTCCATTAAGTTATCTGGTCAAGAAGTTATTGTTTTTAAAGTTGATTTCGAAAAAGCATATGATCATGTTCGTTGGGAAGCATTACTTAAACTTCTAAAAAGATTGGGTTTGGCAGCTTATGGATATCTTGGATCTCCAATTGCAACAAAGCTTGGTCTTCTATACTCATCAATGGATTTACTTGTCCTGATTTCCCTTTGTTGAGAGGTTTAAGACATGTATGCTCACACTCACCATTATTATTTGCCTTATTAACTAAGGCACTACATCAACTAATGATAAAAGGTATTGAGTCTGTGATGTCTGCAGGGGTGAAATGTAATGATCTTGGTCCAGAGATCTCTCATTTTCAATTTGCAGAAGACACTCTAATATTTATAAAGGCAGGACTACATCAAGCTGCTAATATGAAGCATACCCTCAAAAGCTTTCAACAAGCTACTGGCCTCAAGGTTAATTTTCAGAAACCCAAAGTCCTGATTCTAAATCCCATATTTGTTACTATAAAACAAGTCACAGATATTCTAGGATGTTCTTCCATTGAATTACCCATTGATTATTTTGGGTTTCAATTGGGGGCCAACCCCAGACTTTTGAAGACTTGGGAGCCTGTGATCAGAAAATTCAAGAAGAAACTAAGTCTGCGGCAAGCAAAACACAAAACCTTTGGAGGCAGAATCACTTTGATTAAATCCTCACTTAGCTCTCAACCTCTCTACTATATGTCCTTGTATAAGGCCCCCAAGTCAGTGATCAATGAAATGGAGAAGTGGCAGAGGAGATTCCTGTGAAATGGTACTATTTCCAAAAAGGTTTCACACAAGGTGAGATGGAATTTAGTTTGCAGACCTAAAAATGCAGGAGGACTGGGAATTAAGAACTTACACATTATGAACAAAGCACTACTTGCAAGATGGTGGTGGAGATTTGCATTAGAGAAAGACTCTTTGTGGAAACAGCTACTTTGCTTTAAGTATGGGTGGGATTCGTCAACATGGGATTTATCTAAATTTCTTCTGCATAATGGCCAAAGTTTCTTGAGACACATCCAATCACTTTTGGACTCTCCCACCTTTGCAAACATTTTTGGAGCAGTTGGTCTTCAATGGAAGGTGCATTCTGGCAACACAGTCTTATTTTGGGAAGATGGCTAGCTAGTTGAAATCCCACTCAAATTCAAATTTCAGAGACTATATCATTTGTGCACTCAAAAAACAGATGTGGTCTCTTCTTTTTGGTGGAATGAAGACTGGATCTTAATTTTCAAGAGACATTTGAGAGGGTGGGAGAAAAGGACAATTCAAATAATTAGCACATTTGTTAAATGTTTTTAACAATTTAACTCAGAAGGAGGATCAAGTTACTTGGTTCTTGGATGACAAGGGTTTCTCTATTCATAAAATGTATCAATCCCTAGATCCACATAATAGTGAAGTATTTGATTGTGCATCTATCCTATGGCTCCAATACTCCCACCAAAAAACTGTTGCTTTTGCTTGGCTTGTTTGTTTACAGACAGTACCAACAAAGTACTTCGTATTATCTAGAGGGTTGTATTCTGGTAACATCTGGTGTCTTTTTTCTATGAAGACCTTTAGTTGGACCATCTTTTTATTAGCTACTGTTGCTTGCTCCTCAAGCTTCCAATTTTGATACCAATGGGGGGGGGGGGGTTATGGGGTTTGGGTTGTTATGGGGACTATTTTGAGGTTGGTGAGACTTTACTCTCATGGGTTTCTTCTTCTTCTTTCCTCCTTCCTCCTTTCTGGTGTGTGGGCTGCTTTTTCCTCTTTCTTACTTTTGGTGAGTGGGTAGCTCTCAGTTAGGCTTGAGTGTTTTGTTTTGCAGGTTCTCCATGTAAGTGTTAGTGCTCGTAGTTCAGACCTAAATGTCTAAATGTATATATCATCGTTAGCAATAAAATTAAAGCGGCTTTATATTACTTATGTGTTGGAGTAATATATCGATGTGTGCTCTGATCTATGCCCACAATGCGAATAGAAACATAGATCGAGATAGATCACACTCGATGGGTCCCTAGTCAACAAATTTTCACTAGAAGCGACTAGTATGAAAGATGGCTCTTTATGGCTTACGTTCTGTTAGTCATTGGAATGGGATTCCAGAGTCTGATCATAGATATCATGTGGGACATGATATTGGACGACCCGACATGAATATGTGCCATAGATCAAGTCATGAACATATTCATTGTCGTAGCTTGTCATGTATCCTTAGACCAAGGAGTCTTTGTGATCGCTATGTAGTCAACAACTGAGTTTGACCTGAGCCTAACGTTGTCCGTAACAGGGCTTCCATAACGGCCAAGATTGGCTTGGGGACGGGCTACATGAGTGACACGAAAGACGGCTAAGGGATTTATCTCTCATACTAAGGTATGAGAAAGATATCGGTTCTCGACCGCTTGATCGAGAGTGACTGAAAGAATCTTTTGGGTCATGTGCCCGTAAGTGAATAGGACTTTACGGATCGAGACAAGGCTTGGAGTCTTGGGATTGATCGCGTCGGATAATGTTGGACATTTCCGGTATGGAAGGCTTGGAGGCGATGAGCGAATCACGGGACCTCGTTGGAAATGGACGCGGGCCATGTTCCAAGAGGCCCATGAAAGGCCCATGCAACCAAGGCCCATGGAACTAATTAATCAAGTCTTGATTAATTAGTACTAAGTAAACAAGACAAGGATTAAGGTGTTGGTGATTCGCCACCTAACCCAATCTTGTCTTGCCATACTTTGTCCTATTTACACCTTACTTGTCACCATGCTTGTCCCATGCCTTTAGTTGGACAAGTATGGGGTTTGATATGTTTAATTCATCTTTTTTCAACATAACAAACACAACACAAGAATAGGAAACACAACTTCTCTCCCCCTTCCCTTGCAATTTCGGGTTTGGCAAGCTCCCACCTCCATTTTTGTGTTCTTGAGTCTTCAAAGAGAAGAACTACGTGGCTTTGATTCCCATGTGGATACGTAGGCGTTTTGGAGACTCAAGCCAATCATTCGTTAACCGGTGTTCTTGTTTTGGTAAGAAATAGTGCTGGATTTTTCTCTTGTGAATCCATTCTTTGTTAGTTGTTTCATGGTTTTAATCGTCTCTTGGTTTTCATTGATTTTCCGCTGCGAGTTGGTTCATCTCCAACCCTACCTCGAGACCCAACACTTCACGGTCCCTTTACTTGGGTTTGCTGTTCTGTTTGATCTGCTGCTGTTTTTTATTTTATTTTCATGCCAAGACTTGTGTTATATTGTCTACGGTTGTGCCTCCTGATTTGAAGGGGGATTTGGGGTTTTAAAGGTCACAGTTGTAAGATCTGTGATTTTTGTGTGCTCTCCTACTGGTTAATTTCAACTTGGGGTTGGGTTGGGGATCGGTTGCTTGTGATTAGTTTTGGGGTAACTGAATCACTTGTGATTGCGGGGATTAGATGTTTGTGGGGTTGAAATTGACTACTTTCTGGGGGAACATCTCTGTTATTTCTCCCATTATGACTTAGTTGTTACTTGCTTCACAAGCTTGAGGCATATTTGAATTGGGTAGGTTTTTCACTTTTTAAGCTTGGATAGAGTATTAAACAAATTATGTTTTGTTTCAGACTAAAACACTGTAATTGTTTGGATTGTTCGAGGAAAACCCCCTTGGCCTGGTCCTATTTTAGGGTTGGGTTTATAAAAAAATTCTCTGATCTAAAAAAATTGGATAATGTAACATTAGCAGAAACTCTAAGAACCCCTTTATCTCTCCCGCAGCGCACTCAAACACATTTGTCCATCCTTCTCCTATTTTTTGTCGCCGACGACAATCAAGCCTTTGGTCAATGATGTAGCCAACGGCACCATATTCATCGTTTTACTGTTATCTTCTCTTTTATTTCTATTCGTAGGTCTCTTCTCATAGCCTTGTTGTTGTCCGCCGCCATTGGTCCGCTTTCCACCAACTTGGTCGCCACCAATAAGCTCCACTAGCAGCATGCAGTCCGTTCTCAACCGTTGCACCGCCGCCAGTCCGCTCCCTACCTCGTCGAAAAGACGATCTTTTCCAGAATTGGTTGTGCTGGAGCGTCGACGGTATCTGCCCACCTAGACCCGCATGTGCTCCGTAACGGCGGCGGGTAGCTCTGTCGGGACTCCCAGCGGTCCTGTTCAAGTTGTTGTGTACGAGACCATCTTTCCCTCCGGACCACAGAGCGGCGTTTCCATCCCCGCCTCCCCATCCGCGGCCCTGTTTTGGCCAGATCCACTCCCCTTGTCCTCCTATGGACAGATCCGCTGCCCCGCACTTCTCTCACATACTCCCGCCCTAGTATACTCTCTATTCTTCTCCCTTCGGTGCAAGCTCCTGACATCCACGACCCAAGATCCATTGGTCGAGCCTCCCCGTCATGCTTATCGGGCCAAACGGGAAGATCGTATCCTACTTTTCGTTAGAGCTTTGCAGTGCGAGCCGCTTAGTCGTACTCATGCATATTATTGAGCTGACCTGGCCAATCCCTTTCACCGGCCTAGAGCGGATTAGATATACACTCGTCGGCTCCTTCCCATCTCGCTCTTATTCCTTCCTAGACGGCGAAGGCCGACCATGGTTTCTTTAGGCTCGTAGTTGTCATTTATGTTTATTTGTGTTTTGTTTGTTTTATGTATGTCCCCTTTGCTTGAATCTCATATTTTTGGTAGTGGTGGTTTATGCTTTTGGCGGTGTGTCCAATTTGGTCTCTCTATCAACGTATCTTTTCGAAGAGTCAATAAGAAAGACCAACTTGGTATTTACCTTTTATTTATGTGCTACACCACCATGTTCGAGAGCTATCCATCTCGCTAGTCGTCCCTCATGTTTATGAGAACGATTGGTCGATAAAACACTTGTGTTGCTCGGTTTGTGTTGTCTGGTCTGTAAAATTTGTTAATTTATTAATGAATCTGTAAACCAAATGGCTAGATGGACAAAAGATGTTCTATGATAAGTTTTTTCAACCCTTACCATCTGACAATGATCTCACACCTGAATTTGGTAAGAGGAACTGTCAACTACCCTTGAAACCTTCCTTCAATTTCAGAAAAAGACTGGGACGTCTGAATGATTCAAAAGCAGTCTCTTCTTTGAATGGACCACCTCCAAGTTTTGAAGGTGTGCAGAGGAAAGTTATTATGGAGGAAAATCCTAAGAAGAACAAATTAAAAAAAGATTTCACAGATATGAATGAATTTGGGAAGAAATGGAGAAGAAGGATAGGACCTCCATTAAAGCTGGATGGAGATCGTGGCTGGGAAAATGTCAAGACTGGGGAACCTGAATATTGAGCATTTATTAGTAATATTCCTCCAAGGTCTTCTTCTACTTGGCTAGAGGAACAATTCAAAGCTGCAGGGCAGATTCTGGCAGTGCAAGCACCAACAAAACCCAACTTAAGAGGAAGATGGTTTGCTTTCATCAGGTTTCAAACTGAAGAAGGACTTGAATCAGTGATAGAAAATTTTAACGGGTGGCACCTTTATGGCTTTCAATTTTTCATTGTCCAAGATTGGAAGAAAGAAAGTAGAGAGCTTAAATATACAAACAATGCCTATAAATGGAGAGAAAAGGCACAGTTGCAGAAGGAAATACATCCAGTACAACAATTGGTCTATCAAAAGGAAGAACAAAGGAGTGAACAAAGGATTGACATCCAGAAGAATTTTGCCTTTCTTGGCTATGTAATCACTATGAATGAAGACAATCTAATGAGATCTCAGGTGGCTATTTCTGTGAGGAACCTTAGTGCAAAAGCAATGATGAGAGAAATGGCATTGGAAGGAATTTCTGAGATAGAAGTGAGAGATCTGGGTGGGAGATGTGTTCTTCTTAGCTTTCCAAGTAAAGAATATGAGAGGCTAATGGTGGAGGAGAATACAAGGTGGTTGGACAACTGGTTCATCATCATCCCAAACTGTCAAAGATATTGCAAAATGGAGGGGAGATTTCAATGGGCCCGGAAAGGCCCGATTCGCCCGGCTCGACGAATCTTCCCGGGATTGGAAAACGTCCTTCCGGGGCTCCGAAAATTCCCGTTTTCATTTCTACGATCTTATAATAATTCAAGGGTTCTAATGCAATCGACGGAATCAATTTCCGACTTCCGAGCGATTTAATTCGCGTTTAAAGTTTCTAACCCGAAATTTCTAACTTTCACAACTTAATTCCAAAATTCGTTCCGGGTGTGAAATATCGATTCGGGGATCGTCCAAAACCACCCGAACACGAAAAACCCGAGACCCGGCCAAGTGGGCCCCATACGGCCTCAGTGGAAAACGTTCCTTTTCGCCCCAAAACGTTCCTAACGAACTCCAATCCTTAACCCAACCTTAATCAACCCATTTAAACTCAAACCCTATAATTCAAATATTCTAAAACGAGAAAAAGACGGGTTCTTACCGTAGGGAATGACGAGGGGATGACGAATACGCGAGAATTGAGACGATCCGTCGGTCGGATCGTCGGGAAATCGACACAACTCTTCTCTTTTCTCCTTCTTCTTCTTCCTCTCTCTACTTTCTCTCTCCTTCTCTCTTTTTTCTCAAATGGCCAAACATCTCTCATCTCTTTCTCTTTATTTTGTTTTAAAAACACAACTACTTCTTATTTACAATACTACCACTCATCTTTTCTTTTTCTTTATTTTAAAAACCAACTACCACCACTTGGGTGACAAGTGTCTTGTGGTCCCACCTTTAGCAAAAATAACTTTGCAGATATTTTTCAGTCAGATTCGCGAAATTCGGTCGTCTCGGGCCCCGTGCAGGCCCATTTCCCAAAAAATTACGAAATTTCACGTGCTACAAGGAAACGGCCCAACTAAGATCACTGTAACGATGGCTAAGCTTTTTGGATCTAAAACGGGCCTCGAACGGACCAAAACGTCGCTCGGTTGACTTTTACTACAAAAAGTCAACTTCTCCCAAATTGGTCAAAAAAGTTGCCCTGATCCACCCAAAATTTACTTTGGTCGATATCGGGGACAACTTAAGTCCGATATGACCCTCGGGGTCAATTTTAGGTTCATTTTGGTGTATGTCCAAAATTTTTAAATTTTTCCGTTTTTCTACCGATTGACCGGCGTTGACCAGGAGCAGTCTTTACACGTAATTCCCCCTTTAAAGGAATTTCTTCCGCGAAATTTGAATCAAACGTAATTCCGGAGTCGATCAGGTTGGTGTACTTCGCGCGAACCTTGTTCTTGCGCTCCCTAATCGACTCGGCTCCGTGGTGCCGCCATTGTACCCGTACTAGGCGGACAGTCTTGCCACGCAGGACCTGATCCCGTATATCGATTCCTCGAACCTACGTCTCCTCATACGAGACATCACCAGCCACCTCGACATCTGCCCACTCAATGACGTGAGAGGGGTCCACATTATACTTCCGCAACTGGGAAACGTTGACATTCCCAAGCTGTGCTGGCATTGCAAGTCAATATGCAACTGCTCCCACTCTACTCAGACCTCGCAAGGCCCGATGTACCGCGGGGATAACTTTCCTCCGCCGCGGTTGAAATGTACCAGTCCATTCTCCGGACTCACCTACAGGGATACATGGTCACCCACTTCGAACTCGAGAGGTCGGCGCCGTCTGTCAGCGTAGCTCTTCTGCCGACTCTGTGCGGTCTTCAGCCGCTCGCGTATCAGCACGACCTTCTCCGTCGTCTCTCGGACGAGCTCTGGCCCTAGTAGACTCTTGTCCCCCACCTCTACCCAGCATACTGGCGATCGACACGGCCTACCATACAACGCTTCAAACGGTGCCATCCCAATACTTGCCTGGAAGCTGTTGTTGTAGGTGAACTCGACTAACGGTAGGTGGGTTTCCCACGAACCATTAAGTCTAGCACATATGCCTGATGCATGTCCTCCAAAATTTGAATCGTACGCTCGGACTGGCCGTCTGTCTAGGGTGGTGTGCTGTACTGAGCAGAACCTTGGTCCCCAACTCGATCTGCAGGCTCGGCCAAAATCTGGACGTGAAACGAGGATCCCTGTCAGACACTATCGACCTAAGGACTCCATGGAGACGCACTATCTCTTAAATGTACAGGCGGCTCAACTTGTCAACCAGATCCTGTTAGTCTTAGTGCCCGTAGTTCAATCCTAAATGTCCAAATGTATATATCATCGTTACCAATAAAATTAAAGCGGCTTTATATTACTTATGTGTTGGAGTAATATATCGATGTGTGCTCTGATCTATGCCCACCATGCGAATAGAACCATAGATCGAGATAGATCACACTCGATGGGTCCCTAGTTAACAAAGCTTCACTAGAAGCGACTAGTATGAAAGATGGCTCTTTATGGCTTACGTTCTGTTAGTCATTGGAATGGGATTCCGGAGTCTGATCATAGATATCATGTGGGACATGATATTGGACGACCCGACATGAATATGTGCCATAGATCAAGTCATGAACATATTCATTGTCGTAGCTTGTCATGTATCCTTAGACCAAGGAGTCTTTGTGATCGCTATGTAGTCAACAACTGAGTTTGACCTGAGCCTAACGTTGTCCGTAACAGGGCTTCCATAACGGCCATGATTGGCTTGTGGACGGGCTACATGAGTGACACGAAAGACGGCTAAGGGTTTTATCCCTCATACTAAGGTATGGGAAAGATATCGGTTCTCGGCCGCTTGATCGAGAGTGACTGAAAGAATAGCATGGCCATGCACATGATACTGGGTATCATATCTTCAGTCATCTCACATATCAAGGAACGATGATTGAGAATAATAAGGATGACGGCTCTATGCCTTACCTCAATCAGGATATCGGAGATAAAAGGATAATGACTGGGACGACGGAAAGGTTAGAATCGACAGGGTCGATTCGTTATGCAGTGTCAGGCAATACTAAAGTCTCGTTAGTTGCCACTTAAATAGGATCAAGTACAATGGGATTTTACGTTTATCTATTGACATGCATAAACCTAAGGGTCACACCGGAGGATGAAACTCATTGACACAATTATGGAGAATGGCCAAAAGGGAGTTGTCTCGGGACATGACCAAAACTGGGTTTTGGGTCATGTGCCCGTAAGTGAATAGGATTTTACGGATCGAGACAAGGCTTGGAGTCTTGGGATTGATCGCGTCGGATAATGTTGGACATTTCCGGTATGGAAGGCATGGAGGCGATGAGCGAATCACGGGACCTCGTTGGAAATGGTCATGGGCCATGTTCCAAGAGGCCCATGAAAGGCCCATGCAACCAAGGCCCATGGAACTAATTAATCAAGTCTTGATTAATTAGTACTAAGTAAGCAAGACAAGGATTAAGGTGTTGGTGATTCACCACCTAACCCAATCTTGTCCTGCCATACTTTGTCCTATTTACACCTTACTTGACACCATACTTGTCACATGCCTTTAGTCGGACAAGTATGGGTTTTGTTATGTTTAAGTCATCTTTTTTCAACATAACAAACACAAGACAAGAATAGGAAACACATTTTCTCTCCCTCTTCCATGACCATTTCGGGTTTGGCAAGCTCCCACCTCCATTTTTGTGTTCTTGAGTCCTCAAAGAGAAGAACTACGTGGCTTTGATTCCCATGTGGATACGTAGGCGTCTTGGAGACTCAAGCCAATCATTCGTTAACCGGTGTTCTTGTTTTGGTAAGAAATAGTGCTGAATTTTTCTCTTGTGAATCCATTCTTTGTTAGTTGTTTCATGGTTTAATCGTCTCTTGGTTTTCATTGATTTTCCGCTGCGAGTTGGTTCATCTCCAACCCTACCTCGAGACCCTACAGATCCGTCATCCTCATGGCCAGGAAATTGGCCGACTTTGTCAACCGGTCGACTACCACCCATACGGCATCGTGTCCCATTGGCGATCTCGGCAACCCACTCACGAAGTCCATTGTGACGTGCTCCCACTTCCACTGGGCAATCGGCAGTGGCTGCAATAACGCGGCGGGACGCTGATGTTCGGCTTTCACCTGTTGACAGGTGAGACATCTCGATACAAATTCCGCGACCTCTCTCCGCATCCCGCTCCACTAGAAGTGCCGCCTGATGTCGCGGTACATCTTGGTACTACCCGGGTGCACTGTAGATGCGAATGATGTGACTCTCGTAACACGTCGTCTCTACAATTGCGCGGCACGAATAACCCTCCTCGATACTGTAACCCCCAATCGGCACCGAGTTCCCAGCCTTCCGCCTCGACACCGCTGACGACCCTCTCTCGGATCTCTGACGTCTCGACATCCTCCGACTGCGCCTCCATCATTCGGGCAAGTAGTGAGGGCTGAGCCACCAATGAGCACATGGCCACGCCACCAGTAACCTCCTCTAGCTCAAGCCCGAACGTGCCCAGTTCCCCCATCATGTCCCATTCTCAGACTGATATGCTAGCAAGGCTCGGAATCGACTTCCTACTCAGGGCGTTGACAACCACATTCGCCTTACCCGGATGGTATTGTAGCTCAAAGTCGTACTCCTCAAGTAGCTCCATTCATCGCCGCTGGCGCATGTTCAGGTCTCGTTGGGAAAAGATGTACTTGAGGCTCTTGTGATCCGAGAACAGCTGAAATCGCTCGCCGTACAGATAACACCGCCAGCCCTATAGCGCGAACACGACTACTGCTAGTTCCAAGTCGTGGGTAGGATAGTTGCGCTCGTGTGTCTTCAACTGCCTGAAGCCATAAGCAACAACTCTACCCAACTGCATCAGTACACAGCCCAGTCCTTCCCCAGACGCGTCACAGTAGACCTCATACCCGACCCCTCGGTTTGGCACTATCAATACTGGAGCGGTAGTCAGACAAGTCTTCAGCTCCGTGAACGCACGTTCACAATCCTCTGTCCACACAAACCCGACCCCCTTGCGCGTCAAAAGAGTTATAGGTGCGGCTAGACGCACAAAGTCTTGGACGAACCACCGATAATATCCTGCCAGCCCAAGAAGCTGCGAATCTCGAAGACGCTCGTGGGCCGCGCCCACTTTGAAACCGCATCGATCTTTGCCAGATCGACCAGTATACCGTCACGGGATACAATGTGACCGAGGAATTTTACCTCAGCGAGCCAAAACTTGTACTTCTCCAGGATGGCGTATAGCTTATGTGTGCGCAGCAGGGTCAGAACAACCCTTAGATGCTCCTCATGTGTCTGCTCGTTCTGCGAGTAGATCAAGATGTCGTCTACAAACACCACCACAAATTGATCTAAGAACGGCCGGAATATACTGTTCATCAGATCCATGAACGCTGCAGGTGCGTTCGTTAGTCCAAATGGCATCACCAAGAACTCGTAATGCCCATAGCGTGTCCGGAATGCAGTCTTTGCAACGTCCTCCTCCCGGACTCGCAACTGGTAATATCCGGATAACAGATCGATCTTCGAGAAGCATGTCGACCCTCTCAACTGGTCGACCAAGTCGTCAATTCTCGGCACCGGGTATCGGTTCTTCACCGTAACCCGGTTCAACTTCCGGTAGTCTATACACATCCGAAGCTCTCCACTCTTCTTCTTCACGAAGAGTGCTGGTGCTCCCCGCGGCGATGTGCTCGGACGGATAAACCCCTTCTCCCGAATCTCCTCGAGCTGACGCTTCAGCTCGGTCAACTCTGCTGACGTGGATCTGTAAGGCGCCACCGATATCGGTGCCGTTCCCGGCATTAGTTCTATCCCGAACTCCACCTCACGAACTGGTGGCAACCCGCTTAACTCCTCCGGAAGGACCTCGGGGAACTCGCACACCACTCGCGGTAACTCTCGGCTCTGCACGACCGATACTTCCTCCACTGCGGACAATGTCGACAGGAGAACTCCGCTCCTACTGCCCAGAATACACGAAACTTTTGTGTTGCCCATTGACACCGAAACTCGTCGCCTGTAACAGTCGATATTGGCTCGGTACTTCGCCAGCCAATCCATTCTCAGGATCACATCAAAGATTGTCATTTCATAAGTATCCTTCCCATGGATACACGCACAAGCTCAGTCGCTGCCGAACCTCACGGACCCTAACAGTCTCTCTAAGACCTCGCTCCATTACCACCGTCGTGCCCACCAACTCCGAACATACCCGAATCCTCGGGTTGAGGATTCGATCCAACATCAGGGCTCTCGAGCCCTCTCTCGAACCTCCTATATCAGTTCGCTTCTCTAACTTCGCAGGCACGACAGACCCTAGTCAACACTACATCACCCCCAACCGGCGTGTCCAGACGCAGGGGTGGACTCAACGGTTCTAAACTCAGCCCCAACATCTCAGCACAACTCGACGAAGCAAACGAGTGTGACGCCCCGGTATCCAATAAAAATGACGCCCAACTCAGAGACCGAACAACCACTCCATTAGTCACACCGATAAGGTATAGCACAACCCTCACACGATCCCATATGCATTTACTTATAACTTTCCGCAGCCAAACCAGTATTCGCTACTCGTCCCCTGCGGGAAAAGTAGTAAAGGGGATGAGCGTTCTGCTCACCTCCACGGACACCCGTTCGATCACGGCATACTAGTAAACCACTAACGACTTACCAATCTAACTAGGGCAAACCACTACCTCAAAACCTGATACCAAAATGTCACACTGCTCAAGCTATTAATACCTCAAATACTCTCTCACATAAGGGAAACCTCGAAACGGGGATTATGTTCTCAATTCAGCAAATCACTATTGCTCACAACATCAATACCCCAATTACTCGATCACGTAGGGAAACCTCAAACGGGGATCATATTCTCAACTCCGCAAGCCACTATTGCTCACAACCGCAATACCCTAATTACCCGATCACGTAGGGAAACCTCAAATAACCCACTCACGTGAAGGAAACCTCAAATCACCCGTTCATGCGAGGGAAACCTCGAATAACCCACTCACGTGAAGGAAACCTCAAACCAACTGTTCACGTGAGGGAAACCTCGAACACCCGTTCACATAGGGGAAACCTAGTTCGTATGGCGCCGCAGTGCATCAACCCTAACCCCTCTCCGTGGTGAGACTCTCACACCGGGGCGTTGTATCACTACCGTAGGTTATTGATGAGTCTCGTGTTGGGTCTCGAGGTAGGGTTGGAGATGAACCAACTCGCAGCGGAAAATCAAGGAAAACCAAGAGACGATTAAAACCATGAAACAACTAACAAAGAATGGATTCACAAGAGAAAAATTCAGCACTAGTTCTTACCAAAACAAGAACACCGGGTAACGAATGATTGGCTTGAGTCTCCAAGACGCCTACGTATCCACATGGGAATCAAAGCCACGTAGTTCTTCTCTTTGAGGACTCAAGAACACAAAAATGGAGGTGGAAACTAGCCAAACCCGAAATGGCCATGGAAGAGGGAGAGAAAATGTGTTTCCTATTCTTGTCTTGTGTTTGTTATGTTGAAAAAAGATGACTTAAACATAACAAAACCCATACTTGTCCAACTAAAGGCATGGGACAAGTAAGGTGTAAATAGGACAAAGTATGGCAAGACAAGATTGGGTTAGGTGGTGAATCACCAATACCTTAATCCTTGTCTTGCTTACTTAGTACTAATTAATCAAGACTTGATTAATTAGTTCCATGAGCCTTGGTTGCATGGGCCTTTCATGGGCCTCTTGGAACATGGCCCGTGGCCATTTCCAACGAGGTCCCGTGATTCGCTCATCGCCTCCATGCCTTCCATACCGGAAATGTCCAACATTATCCGACACGATCAATCCCAAGACTCCAAGCCTTGTCTCGATCCGTAAAGTCCTATTCACTTACGGGCACATGATCCAAAACCCAGTTTTGGTCATGTCCCGAGACAACTTCCTTTTGGCCATTCTCCATAAATGTGTCAATGAGTTTCATCCTCCGGTGTGACCCTTAGGTTTATGCATGTCAATAGATAAACGTAAAATCCCATTTTACTTGATCCTATTTAAGTGGCAACTAACGAGACTTTAGTATTGCCTGACACTACATAACGAATCGACCCTGTCGATTCTAACCTTTCCGTCGTCCCTGTCATTATCCTTTTATCTCCGATATCCTGATTGAGATAAGGCATAGAGCCGTCATCCTTATTATTCTCAATCACCGTTCCTTGATATGTGAGATGACTGAAGATATGATACCCAGTATCATGTGCATGGCCATGCTATTCTTCCAGTCACTCTCGATCAAGTGGCCGAGAACCGATATCTTTCCCATACCTTAGTATGAAGGATAAATCCCTTAGCCGTCTTTCGTGTCACTCATGTAGCCCGTCCCCAAGCCAATCCTGGCCGTTATGGAAGCCCTGTTACGGACAACGTTAGGCTCAGGTCAAACTCAGTTGTTGACTACATAGCGATCACAAAGACTCCTTGGTCTAAGGATACATGACAAGCTACAACACTGAATATGTTCATGACTTAATCTATGGCACATATTCAGGGCGGGTCGTCCAATATCATGTCCCACATGATATCTATGATCAGACTCCGGAATCCCATTCCAATGACTAACAGAACGTAAGCCATAAAGAGCCATCTTTCATACTAGTCGCTTCTAGTGAAGCTTTGTTGACTAGGGACCCATCGAGTGTGATCTATCTCGATCTATGGTTCTATTCGCATGGTGGGCATAGATCAGAGCACACATCGATATATTACTCCAACACATAAGTAATATAAAGCCGCTTTAATTTTATTGCTAACGATGATATATACATTTGGACATTTAGGATTGAACTACGGGCACTAAGACTAACATCTCGAACCCAAGACCTCACCCTTTAACACCGAACTTACGACCTCTACAACCAACACAATCTTGAACACATCCACGCAAAAGCAACATAGAAACTGCACAATCAAGACGGTGGAACAAGGCAGGAAATCACGGATCCGTGACAGACCCCGCCACAGTTGGGGTCACGGAGCCGTGACGAAGGCCCAAAACTCGCCAAAACACTTTGATCCGTCACGGATCCGTGACGCTCGCAGGCCTGTTTTTCAAATTCGTTTCAGACTCGATCTTTACCCCTTTTACCCTAAAATCAACCTTAAGGGCCACACACGTTCAATCACCAATTTAACAAACACACGCACAACAATTCACAGACAAATTCAAGTCACCCAACCTCAATCACAAGCCGACAAGGCCAACCAATTTCAAAACACGCCCACCGGGCCAACCAATTTAAACACACGCCCACAGGGCCAACCAATTTTAAAACTTTCTCCTTTTCATCTTAAAATCTCATTTTTGACATCACGTGGTTACAACCCGGTCCAGGCGTCCCCGAACTAAATTTTCCCCACTTGATATCAGCACTGTCACGTTCGACCACAGGGACGCCCCTGAGTCGAGTCGCGACAACTTAAAAACGTTTCACGCAACAACACACAATAAGTATGCCAGTAATAACCGTACTGCGCATACACACACCAACAAACATGACTCATGTCACTACGAGTCTACACACGGTTTCCGACTTGCGCATCCCACGCACGACGGGACTTTCAAAGACTCAATTCTCCCCACCTAATTGACGTACAGTCCGAGGTGTGAAAACTCGAGCTCTGATACCAAACTGTCACGCCCCGAATTCAGTACAACCGAACCCGAAACGCGAACGGTGAAACAAATAAACAATTTTCAAACATTTTAATAAACCGCTTAAAATCACCAGTTTGAGTTAAACAAAATAATATTTTACAATTTAAAATACATCCAAAACAAGCGTACAAAAACCAAAGCGTACGTCGCTAAACTCCCAAAAACCCGGACTCTCGCTCCCAGCTCTTCAAGCTTCGAGAGTTCCCCTAGTCCGCCTTGCGACCAGTACCTGTAGGAAAAGCAGCTAGGGGTGAGCGTTCGCTCACCATCACGGATACCAGACTGACTACGGCATACTAGCAGAAATGCCGGAAACACCAACAACAAACAAAACACCGGGGACTACTATCCCCAAACTCAAATAACCCAACTGTCACAGGAAAACTGTTACTTTCCCCAACCATCTAAACACCCGTACATGTAATGTAGACCCGACAACGTAATGACGACCTCAAAGAACACAACACAGAAGTGATCAAAATCACGCAAACCACAACCACAAGCTTCAGCACTTTATAGATCACGCGCCGGAAGGTGCTACTCACCTGATGGGGACACATCCCTCTGCTCTTTACCGACCGCGCACCGGAGGGTACGACACACCCCTCGGGCATAAATCCAGCCTCAACACTTTACCAATCACGCGCCGGAAGGTGCTACTCACCTACGGGGACCACAACCCTCTGCTCTTTACCGACAACGCATTGGAGGGTACGACACACCCACGGGCACAACTCTAACCTCACACTTTACCGATCACGCGCCAGAAGGTTCTATACACCTGACGGGGACCACAGCCCTCTACTCTTTACCGACCGCGCACCGGAGAGTACGACACACCCACGAGTATAGCTCAACAGACATCACCAGAACAATCACAGTCACAACCAAATAACACGCAATACCCCGCAAATAGAAAGAAAAGACGACAACACGACTAACTACCCCTTGGCAAGTCAGTCAACCAATACGGGTTCAACTCCCCACATGCACTCATGGCCACCCACAAACACAACCAATAACATACGGGTTCAACACCCCACCGGCACTCATGGCCACCCACAAACACAAACAACTTAATCAACCTACGGGCACAACCAAAAGCCACAAATATTTCTAAGGTACGATATGTTCACTTATCCTACGACACTACTAAGTATCACATGCATTTCTATTGTTCGATACGTTCACGTATCCTACGACACCACTAAGTGTCGCCTGCATTTCTATTGTTCGATAAATTTACTTATCCTACGAAACCACTAAGTGTCACATGCATTTCTACTGTTAACTTTCCCTAGTCAAGGCCGAGATCCGGCTACTTTTCCCTACCTCATAACGCTTTCCCAAAAGTCCACGCCCAAGCTCCGGCGTGCTCGCGATCACTCGCCTAGCCTCCCCTTTCCGCGGTCGGCGGCACGATCTAACATGAACGCAATTAAAACACTTTTTAAGTTCGCAGGCAAAGCTGAATTTTAAAGAATTAAACGCCCAAACACAACCCCGGTAATGCCGATCACTCCCAAACTTCCCAACTACTCGACATTGTCAATAATGGGCCCGGAAAGGCCCGATTCGCCCGGCTCGGTGAATCTGCCCGGGATTGGAAAACGTCCTTCCGGGGCTCCAAAAATTCCCGTTTTCGTATCTACGATCTTATAATAATTCAAGGGTTCCAATGCAATCGACGAAATCAATTTCCGACTTCCGAGCGATTTAATTCGCGTTTAAAGTTTCCAACCCGGAATTTCTAACTTTCACAATTTAATTCCAAAATTCGTTCCGGGTGTGAAATATCGATTCAGAGATCGTCCAAAACCACCCGAACACGAAAAACCCGAGACCCGGCCAAGTGGGCCCCACAAGGCCTGAATGGAAAACGTTCCTTTTCGCCCCAAAACGTTCCTAACGAACTCCAATCCTTAACCCAACCTTAATCAACCCATTTAAACTTAAACCCTAAAATTCAAACGTTCCAAAACGAGAAAAAGACGGGTTCTTACCGTAGGGAATGACGAGGGGATGACGAATACGCGAGAATTGAGACGATCCGTCGGTCAGATCGTCGGGAAATCGACACAACTCTTCTCTTTTCTCCTTCTTCTTCTTCCTCTCTCTACTTTCTCTCTCCTTCTCTCATTTTTCTCAAATGGTCGAACATCTCTCATCTCTTTCTCTTTATTTTGTCTTAAAAACACAATTACTTCTTATTTACAAAACTACCACTCATCTTTTCTTTTTCTTTATTTTAAAAACCAACTACCACCACTTGGGTGACAAGTGTCTTGTGGGTCCCACCGGCGTTGACCAGGAGCGGTCTTTACACTGTTCCAACCAAATTATTCCTAGATAGTAGGGGTTTGAACCTGGGGCTAAATGACTCACTTTGCCCTTTTTGTGCCTTGGAGTTTGAAGAAGTCAACCATTTGTTCTTAACTTGTAGCAGGTCTTGGCAGCTGTGGACAAAAATTCTTAATTGGTGGGTGATCCAAGGAGTGATGGCGGGTGATTTCTTATCCTTCCTATAATACTGGGTGGAAATAGGCCCCTTGAAGTCTGCAGAACAATAGAGGATCATTACTTTTGTTTCCATATTGCATATTTGGCTTTCTAGAAATGATTTGGTGTTCAAAAATTCTTTAGCCTCCCCTGACATTTTACTCCTCAAGATTCAGAGCTATACTTTTAATTTGGAGTGGAGCCTCTTCAACAAATTTATTCCTTTCTCATTTTTAGAATAACAGAAGAACCCCTACAGTTGCACTAGGAGAAAGATCAGTACTAGGAGCTTGATCTGAGGTACTTTCTAATGGTTCCATGGGGGGTAAGGGGGTAGTTGGGGTGGTGTTTTTTTGGCTTTTTTAGTTGTGAGGTTAGGACTCTTGTTGATTGGTTTTGGATACTGGTTATCAGTTCTGCTGAGTGTAGGTTGTTTTACACTGTGTTGTTTCTATATTGAGAGTGGGTAGACTTTTGATGTATAGGCTTGAGAGTTCTTTGTTGTAATTGGGTTACCTTGTCTGGTTCAATTGTGTCCTTTACTTTTGGTCTCACATGTAACTTCATACTGAAGCATCAGGAAAAAAGAGACAAACTGAAGATCTCTGAAGTATTTTGGGAGAGATTTTGCTGAAGGTGCTACTGCAAGGCGCTGCTACAAAATATTGGTTGTTGACACTTATGGTTGAGAAGAAATTTGGAATTCCTACTCATTCTAAGTACAAGTGATGGATCTTCCAGCTTGATAATAGGGTCACTTGGGTGTTATCTGATTTTTGATTTTTGAAACTGTGAAAACACTCCTTCAGTTGCTGCAAAATTAAACAGGAACTGGAGAACCAGTTTAGAAGGGATGGGTTGATGGGGGCAGTTCAAAATTAAGATTGCAATGGATCAAAGTGGCCATCAAGTTTAGAATACATTGTTTTGGTTCCCCTACTTTGATAATTTGGGTTTTTTTTCTCTTCTCTTGTACAGCAAGAAAGTGAGAGATTGAAAGTTTGGTTTTGTATTTGTTTGTGCTTACTTGCATAGCAAGTAAGGGAGGGTTTGAAAGTAAAGTTTGGGTAGATTTGTTTTAAAATTAGGTATGTTGGTTGTAAGGTTAAATGGTGTACTTTGAGGGACTTACAAGTATCTTGGCCCTTTCTTCTTTTCGAAGATTTGGCTTTTATAAAAATAATTTGCTGATAAAAAAAAATAACTACGGAGAGGTGTAATCATTCTCCAAAGTATTTTTTTTTTCAAGTACGCATCTCCCAAATAGATTCAATAAAACAAATCAACATTTAGTGGATCTACTTTGGAGAAACCAGACTTAGGAAGATGAAAACATGCTCATTCCGTGTTTGTTCTAGTCTAAGAATGTCATAATTCAGCTCACAGTTTCTATGCTCATTAATTAATAATTCCATGTATTTCCAAAAGTTATAAAATTCAAAGGGCAAAAGTTATCAAATATCATATATAGGGGTATAAATTGGGATGATGAAGATTTTCCATACTAAAAAAAGTTCCTCATACGCTTTTCTGTCGCTTCGCTTAAGGTCAAAATCTTCTCGTCACAGTCTCGGGAGCTCGGGATAGGACTAGGTACCAAGCGGATAAGATAGTGAAGAACAAGGGAAGGAACATGAAGGGTCAGATCTATAGCCGTGCAAACCACCTAAAAAGGAACTTGGGGACATAAGGACCCCACATGCACAATTCCGGCTCACTGATGAAAATGAAGTTGAGGACGACTAAGATCATGTGCGGGCTGCAAAACCACCCCACCAGGAACCAGGAGTCTATATGGGATACTAGGGTAGATGGGTGATGGCCAACCCCTCACGATCCAGGAGTGATTGTACAATTCGTGACTTGGGGGAACGTGTCAACACCAAAGATTTCTTGTTGTTTCCGCTTTTTTTTTTCGTTTTAGTTTATTTTGTTTGAATATTTATTCGGTTGTTTGCTTTCGGTATTTTATATTCCCAGTTTAGGGTAGGACGTATGAATTTTTATCTTTGTTTAAGATGAAAATGAGAATATACCAACTTATCTAACACCGTCGAATTTCCTACGAAGACTCGATTTTATTTTGGTTTCAAAGACTTCTAATCTTATTTGTATTGTTTGACTGGCATTAATAATACAATTTTTCGTCGCCCGCTTAAAACAAATTGAGATTCAGATCCCATCGTTGTCACAAATATAAAAACATTCGATCTTTTTCTTTTACCATCAAAAGTTTTTTGATGGACCAATTCTTTGAAATAAAGAAGACGCCAAGAGTTCAAAACAAACTCTCAAAACACCCACAAATTGCAAATTAGAACCAAACCAACCCAACCGCCACCCCCCCTCCACCCCGAAATTAAGTTGCTTGTGTTCCAAATCACAAAACACTACCCAAATTGAAAACACCCGCATACTACCAAACTTGTGAGGCAAGTCACAGTAGACTACCATTCTATAATACACAACATCAATACAACCCTGCACATAACCAAGCCAAAGCCAGCACAAAATATCAGTTCCTCCATAATCTTGAAGCCCATCAATTATGTAGCCAATATTGCAGCCAAAGGGACATAATTGACTTTGAACCAACTTCCAAAAACTACCCTCAGATCTTCAAGAACTCCCAAACTTATCTGTCAACTCCAGAGGCTAAAATTAGTGCCTCAACTAATCTTCAAAGGTCAGATCATCCAACAACTTGTGAGAACTGATAATGCAGAAAATTATGCAGCAAAAGTGCCACAAAAATTCCCAATAATCAGTAACCAGTGCTAAAAAAACCAACCCTTAAAGTGATGATGCTTCAGAACCACCACCTCTCTTCACATCTCATCTTTGTCTTTAAAAACCATCTGCCAATTCAATGATCCACCTCACAAGGAAATGGAGTAAGGACCAAACACAAAAAAGAAATAAATCACTCACCCTATGACTCTACCCACACACAAAGGAAAAACCTGTAAGTCTCAAGTAATAGGAAGTAAGCCTACACTCCAGATTAAGAACACCCCAAGACAAACACTCCTACCTCACATAAAAACCTAAAAACTCCCCACCAAACCATCCTCAAAAGTCCTCCCGCCCAAACCCCAACCAAAAAACACAGGATTCACCAAAACTGGAGCCAAAACCTACAACTAGCTCCAAGCCTAGCAATATTCTCAAGTTCTCAACAGTGAATTTTCCTCCTAACACAGGAGGAAGGACATTCTCTCCATTGATTAAAGAAGAAGTCTTTAAACTTGGAGAAGAGGGACCATTCTAAATTGAAACTATAGCTCATTATCTGATTGAGGATCTTAGTAGGGGAGGAGATCTTATTGTTAAAAACCACAACATTCCTTGCCAGCCAGATGAACCAAATAGTGATGTAACAAATGTTCTTCCATTGATTTAGTGAAGTTGGATTGCAGAAGGATTCCCAAGAGTAAAAGAAGGAAATGATGTCAATATTGAATAAACCAGAGAAACCCCACGAATTCAGCACCTCAGTCCATACTAACCAGGCTCTAAGACAAGATAGGAGAAGATGATTCACTTCCTCAAAGCCAAATTTACACATGGGACAAAGAGTTTAATTGAAATTGAGCTTCAAACCCCTGCTCTCCAAAAACAATTTGGTTGGAATAGCATTGTGGCAAGCAAGCCAAGCAAAAGCTGAAATTTTGGGGGGAAGGGAAGGAGACCAAAGTTGTCTGGCCCAAGGATTCTCCTGAACATCATTCTCTTCCAAGTATGAGTACATTTTTATGACTCTAAAGCCATCACTGTGAATTTTCCAAACTACCTTGTCTTGACCATTATCTTGTAAAGTAAACAGGTTAAGAAGATCTGATAAAATATTGAATTGTCCAATCTCCCAACCCCCTAACTCTCTTATGAAATGCAGCAATCAATCCCCATTATTCCAAAAGAAGGCCACCTTATTCTTTTTGTGTATACTCAGATGAAATAACCTCTGAAATCTGCTCTTGATAGGAATATCCAATAACCAAACATCACCTCAAAAATTGACTCTCACGCCATTCACAACAAACCATTCCAAGCTTGAAAAGCCCACAACACTGCTACATTTTTGATCTGATAATAAGGCCTGGATATGCCCCATAAAATTTTGATTCCCTGCCATATTGATATTTGATATACTCCAATCTTGAGGACTCCAGTCAAACTTTGCACACAGAAATCTCTTCCACAAGGAGTCAGTATCTATAGCAAGTCTCCACCACCACTTGGCTTAAAGGGCAGAGTTCATGATATATAAACTTTTAATCTCCAAACCACCTTTATCCTTAGGTAAACAAACCAAATCCCACTTAACTTTATGCAGTACCTTCTTTGTAATTGAGCCATTCTAGAGAAACTTCCTCTACCACATCTCCATCTCCTTAAGGAATTTTTTAGGGACTCTAAACAAGGACATGTAATATAGAGGGAGAGAGGATAAAGATCATTTGATTAGTGTAATTCTCCCCCCAAAATTCAAATTTATGGCCTGCCAAATACTTAGCTTCTTCTTAAATTTAGCAATGATGGGAAGCCAAGTGTTATATCTTCTAGGATTTGCCCCTAATTTGAAGCCCAAATAATCAAGTGGAAGGACAAAAGGTTCACAGCCTAGAATATTAGAGACCTCTTCTACAGTAAGAGAGTTAGGATTGAGAAGTACAACCTTTGATTTGTGGTAGTTGATTTTAAGGCCAGAAGCCAACTGAAAAGCTTTGAGTGAAGACTTGAGATTATGTATGTGAATAGCCTTGACTTTTATGATTACCAAGGTGTCATCAGCAAACTGGAGATGTGAAATGGTAGGGACTTGAGATCCATAAGTGATACCTTCAAAATTGCCTGTAGACAAACCTTGTTCCAGAATTTGATGAAGTCCTTCAACTCCCAGAGCAAACAATAGGGAAGAAAGTGAACACCCTTGTCTCAGTCCTCTAGAGAGTTTGAAATCTGCTGAAGGTGGCCCATTGATCAGCACAGATGACCAGGCTTGGAAGCAAGAGGCCATCCAACCAGTCCATTTTGTACCAAACCCCATTCTTTTTAAAACCTGCTCCAAGTACCCCCAATCTAAAAAATGATATGCTTTTTCAAATTCTACCTTTAGGACTATAACTTCTTCTTTTGATGCTTTGATAGAGTGAATAAGTTATGTTGCAATTAAAACACCATGCAAGATTTGTCTCCCTACTATGAACCCTGATTGGACATCATTAACTAATTGATCCATTAATGTCTTTAATCTTGCAGCAAGTAATTTTGATAAGATCTTATACACAGATCCAACCAAACTGATTGGCCTATACTCCTCAAAAGTTAAAGGGCTGGGAACTTTAGGAATCAGTGTAAAGAAAGAAGAATTGATCCCTCTACCTAATAAGCCAGACTCAAAAAAATGATGGCAGATGTTTGAGACATCAACCTGTAAAAAATACCAACAGACTTGAAAGAATTTTAATGTGTAACCATCTGGTCATGTTGCCTTATCCCCATTACAACTCATAACAGCACAATAAATTACTGCTTCAGTGAAGGGCCTTTCCAAAACGTTAGCTTTATGTCCAGATAAGGAATTGAAAGGGAGGAAAGATAGACCTACCACTACAGAGGAATTTTTCTCAAATCTGGCAGCAAAATGAGTCATAACAGGTTCCTTTATCATCAAAGGAGTTGTATATACACTGTCCCCAACCCTTATTTGTGATATCTTCTTCCTCTGACCAGCAAAATTAGCAACCAAATGATAAAATTTAGAGCATCTATCCCCCTCTCTCAGCCATTTATATCTTGATTTCTGTCTTCAAACTTTAGAGAGTGATTTGAGTTTCTGAATAAGTAGAGCACCCAAGAGAGCCCTCTTAGACTTTTCACAGTCAGATAGATCTATACTATCAAGTACATTATCAAGATCCTTAATGTCACGCCCCGAATCCGGTTTTGACCGGACTCGAGAAGTGAATTTAAAGAGATAAATAATAAAAGCAATTTTAATACTAAAGTGGGTCTCAAATAACAGCTTAAGATATTCGAATAACAGCGCGAGTCACAGCTCGACAAAATCAAGTAATAAATGAGTTTAAAAGTCAAATAAACAGCACGTCTCTAGACCACACTAGACACGACCCTCGCTAGCTCCCAAGCTCCGAGAATCCCGCTAGAAAAAATCCCGCTCAAGACCTGTAAAACAACGAGGTAAAGGGGTGAGCTTTCGCTTAGTAGGAAAAGTAGTTAAGGTTATGAGCATCCGCTCACCACCACGAATAACCGTCCAATTAGGGCATACTAGTAAGCACAGTAACTATAAAATAGTTAACCAGAAAATTCAAGACAACGCTTAGTCCCCACTCGGATACAACCCGTAAATTAGCTTCGACGTTGAACCGAACTTAAAACCACCTTTCTCATTTATGCCCTTGACGAGTATCGTTCACTCAAGTCTCAATAGACAACAACCACGGTTATCTCACAACCGACCACGCGTGCGAACCCGCACGACAATACACTAAAATCAGGTAAAATTGTATCTTAGATCAAGAAGATCACCTAGCATGCATAAGCAGTCACAGCAGTCAACACAGATCAAAACACATAGTAGTATCAACAATCACTACCACATATGGTATTCCAGAACAATGCGCCGGCTTCCCATAGCCCGGCTCAACCACACCGTACCGAAGTTAACATCGGCCTAGACATCTTCCCATCGGGGTACAACTCATGACATACTGGACCGGAATCCTCCTACGGTCGGGTATCTTCTCGTAACACGGGGCACAACTCACACTGTTCAGCCAATACAAACACACAGGTAAAGCAATAGCAACCATGCAGCAAGTCATTAACAATACACACATTAAGTCTCTCATACTACGCCGGATCACACCAATATAGCACATTTCACCGACACTTAGTCGGAAGGCAGGCACACCTTATCACGGAATCATAGCACGTTTTACCGACATATAGTCAAAAGCTAGGTGCCCCTTAACACGAAACCATAACACGTTTTACCGACACCTAGTGGGAAGGCAGGCGCACCTTATCACGTAACCACATCTCATTTTACTGACACCCGGTCGGTAGGCAGGCGCACCTCGTCACGAAATCACAACTCATTTTACCGACACCCGGTCGGAAGGCAGGCGCACCTTACCACATATTCCGCTCATCGAGCACACGTCACACCAATGTATGATGTCAAACATATCAACCAACATATCATACTAACCTATCATGCTAATCTATCATGCTAACACATCACCAGTCCGGATATCCTATACCGGAATCTCCGTCGCTATAGGTGTCACGCCCCAATTTCAGCGAACCGAAACTAGGAACGCGAACGTTCAAAAAGTTACAATACTGAAACATGTTTTCGTTAAATCACTTTAAAAGTCAAATTAGTTCCACAAAAGAATAATATTTACATCTCAAAATAAAAGTCCCACACTTGGACAAAACGAGATACACGTCTCTAGACTCAAAACACCCAGCAACCCGCTTCAAGCTCTTCAAGCTTCAGAAGCTCACCTAGTCCAGATTACGAACGGTACCTGTAGGAAAGGCAGCTAGGGGTGAGCGTTCGCTCACCACCACAGATAACATACTGACTATGGCATAGTTAGTAGACAAAGCCGATGACACCAACAACGACTCAAAGACACACACACGACCAGTCCTTTCCTCAACTGACTCAACACACGGATACGTTATGTAGACCCCACGCTACGATCGACGACTTCCTCCAAGACACGACTGACAACACAATACCAAACAAGATCACAAAGGATCGCAAACCAGCTGCTCAGTAACCAATCTCTGTATCCTGCCCTTTCCGATTCCAGTCGGTACAGGCGGTCGACCTGTCGCGCAACTTCCCCCGATCCCAGTCGGGAGGCTAACCCACAACCTCTCCGCTTCACCCGATCCCAGTCGGGTGTTTAGCCACACCCGCGCGTCCTTCCCCCGATCCCAGTCGGGGAGCTAGCCCACAACCCCTCCGCTTCTCCCAATCCCAGTCGGGAGGCTAGCTACACCACACAACCTCCACCAGTAACCAGTAACCAATCACAAACACAAACAAGTTCAAACAGACAATGACGACACCGGTGACAACTCCACAGGCACTCAAGGTCAACAAGACACCAACAACCAACCACAGGTTCAACAACCCTACGGGCACTCACGGCCACCAAAACACCAAAACGACAACACGAGCTCTCATGGCCACCCAAGACTCAGCAATAAATAACACGGGCTCTCAAGGCCACCCAAACTCAACAACAATTAACACGGGCTCTCAAGGCCACCCAAACTCAACAACAATTAACACGGGCTCTCAAGGCCACCCAAACTCAACAACAAATAACACAGGCTCTCAAGGCCACCCAAACTCAACAACAATTAACACACAACAACCTCCGGCATAAACGATGCCTCCAACAGTCCTAAGATCGCTAGTTTCACAAACAACCTCCGGGCATGGTCATATGCCTCCAGTACTCCTAATATCGATAAGTTCGCAGTCAACCTCCGGGCATGGTCATATGCCTCCAGTAATTCAATTATCGCTAAGTTCTCTGTTCCTACGACACTACTAAGTGTCACATGCATTTCCAGTAACTACCAAGTTCCCGTAGCATGCCTTTCTAACAAACGCTACAATCCCGTATCATGCATTTCTAATATTCAAATAAACCTATTCGACCCACGACACCCCGGTGTCACATGCAATTCTACTGTTAACTTTCCCTAGTCAGGGCCGAGATCCGACTACTTTTCCCTACCTCGTAAGCCACTCCAAAAACGCTCCACTAAACCCAAGATGAAACGCAGTCACTCGCCGAGCCTCCCTTTGCCTCGGTCCGCAGCACGATCTAAAAGAACACAGATTTAACTCACTTTTAAGCTAGTACGAACAGGTCGAAAATTAAATAACTCAACGCCCAAAATTAATAACGGTTCCGCCGTTAAGTTAACGGCTGCGATTTGTCCATTTTGAATTCGACAGTTGTCGTTTACACTCGAGCGGGATAAAAGTCGGGTTACAACGGATCGGGTTCGAGCACCCGCGCACCGAACCCAGGTTTGATCTAAACCCAGTTTAAACCCCTTTTTAACTTAAAACCGTCTTTGAACTCCTTTGCTTTGTTTAAATACGACTTCGACTTGAACACAACGGTTTCCTTCCGCTCGTTTCCAAACTCGATATTTTTGGTCCGAAACCCTTCTAAAACCGATTTGATTTCGTTTTCCCTCCTTTTTGATTTAACTTCACTCAAATTTGTTTAACGACCGACCTTCGTTTTAGAACCCAATTAATTCAACCGATTTAGTTTTATCGATAACTAATTAATCGAACTTTTAACCTAAAACAGATTTTTCAATGTAACGCTCAAATTAAACCCTTTTCTTCTTCAACGTTAACCAAATCTGGAAATCGTTCGAAACATAACAATAATATCAAAACTTTGTTCAACTTTACAATTTTCAGATTTACAACAATACAACAAATCCTTTAAACAACCAGATCTATGTTTTCTGTTCTGTTCCCTTCCATTTCGGGAGCTCCGTTCCATCCCGACCGGATCTGAACGAACTCGGGAACGGGAAAGCAAAGACGAAGAAGAACGGATCGGGTTAGGTACGGCCGACCACCGGCGCCGGTCGGCCGAAGTTCCACGGCTGAGAACTAACCGTGAGGATGGCGGCGGTGTACGGCGGCGTACGGCTGCGTAGGGCTCGGGTCTGGACGGCTCGTCCCGTTCCAGATCTGGCGAGCTCGCCGGCGACGGCGGGAGCTCGGGGCGAGTTAGGGCTCGGACGGGAAGATCGGAGACGGGAAGAGGGCGGCGGCGCGTTAGGGTTCGGACGGTACCGGTGGTGGACGGTGGTGGCGTGGGGAGCTCGGTGGCGAAACTGGTGGCCGGAGCTGGTGGTGGCCGGTGCTGGTTCGGCGAGGAAGACGAAGGAGAAGGGTGAGGCAGCGAGCTTGGGGACGGGGTTGTGTGGCTGACCGGAGTGGTGACGGCGTCGGGACGGAGGAGAAGAGGACGGGATGGTGCACGGCGACGGAGGTGGCGGCCAGAACGATGGTGGACGGCGTCGGTTTCGGTGAGGAAGACGAGAGAGGAGAGAGAGAGTGAAGGTCGGATCGGGTAGAGAGAGAGAGGAGAGGGTGAGGGCGGCTGAGGTGTGAGGGATAGATTAGGGTTTCAGAAGTGTGAGGATGGGTTATATACCCATCCCTGACCAGATTGGGCCTCAGCTGGGCTGGGCTGGGCCTGCGGGCCTGGCCTGGTCCAGACCTGCTTTTTTTTTTGCACTCGTTTCAAAAACTTACCCTAAGGTTTTCGTTTGCAAATTAATACCTTAAAGAAACGGAGCGGGTTTTACAATAGGTATCATATCGGAACACACGGTATATCATTACTAAACAATCTTACCGAAACACATCATATCGGTCTATCAATCACCCGATCATACCATAAGAAATAGTTCACGTCATATCAAACATGGCACACTTGCCCAAACATAGCAACATACTACACCGAGTATACCCTATCATGATTCTAAACCTAACAACGGATAAACCACACATCAAACATCACAATCATAGATCATAGCATTACAATCGACACAAAAACCTAAGCGCTCGACATGGCCCGCATGCATTTCTACAGCACGGCAATTCCCAAACTTACGGCTCGACATGGCTCGTAAGCTATCCCTCATTTCACTCGTTCCTCAAATCCTAATCATGCAATTCTAACAATTAGAATAATTAATTACAACCTATATGAATACTAGTAACTTTCCGCAATTAAACTGGTATTCGCTACTTTCCCCACCTCAAAAGCAATCCAATCCAGTAGCGCACGACCTGGCTAGCTTCCTCCTCGTCACTTCACGGGGTCCAAAAATCTCCTCCTCCGCCAAGCTCGGGTCCAATGTCTAAGATTACAAGCAATACAAGAATTAATGCTAATTCAAGAGTGGATTAAAGAGGGAAATACCCAAACTAATCCCAATTGCTCAACTTGGCAAAATGGGCCCGGGAGGCCCGTTTTGCCCGGAATCGGGAAAACGTCCCTCGGGACTGCGAAAGGTTCCCTATTCGCGTCTATCTAACATAATTAATTTACTTTCTCCAAAGCACTTGACGGAATTAAATTCCGAGGTCCGCGCGTTCTAAATTCGCCCCCAAAGTTTCTAAGCGTTTTTCCTGAAGTGTCATGAATCACAACCATAATTCGTTCCGAGTGTCAAAACATCGTCCCGGAGTTCACCCACGACCACTCCATTTACGAAACCACCAAAACCCTGTCATGTGGGCCCCACGACTACACATGGCCGTGGGTGGCCAAACCGGACCGACCGGTCACGGTCCATGGGTGGCCGATCATGGCCGGGCACGGTCCATGGGTGGCCGACCATGGACGGTCTGGGTTCTAAGGGTGGCCGACCATGGCCAGTCACCTCCTCCTCCGGTGGACGGATTCCGGCGAGCCTACGGTCGTCGGAAAAATACCTAATTTCTCCAACAAGCTCCAAACTAGTTCTAGGTTCTCCATAACACCATTTTTAAGCTTTAGAATTTCAATTCTCACCCCAAACAATCCAAAGTTTCAAGACCCATGGTGGGTTTCATCAAAAACAACTCAAACCTAGTGATTTCCAACATCAAACTCCACTTCTTCTTCACAAATCAACATTTAATCCATTCAACACCCAAAACCCACTAGTTCAAGTCATCTCTACTCAAACCCACAACACCAATTTCATCAAATGAGGAAATAAAGTATACCAACCTCTAGGAAATGAAGAGATGAAGAAGATGAAGTAAATTTGAGAAGATTTAGTGAAGAGATGGCCAAAAAAGAGCTCCCTTTCTCTTACTTCTTCTTCAAGCTTCAATGGAGTTTTACACCCTATCTTCTCTCTCTATAGGATTTGGCCACAATGAATAAATGAGCATAAATTTTTCCCCATGTGGTCTTATGCTCTAAGTGGAAATGTCTCTTTCGTCCTTTAACCCTTCTCTCTCTATTTTGTCTATATGTGGGGACCAATTGGTCTTTTAACCCACTTTTCTTCCCCTCCAAGCTAACATGGACATGTGTCCATGTGGGGACCACTCCTACCCCAAAATATCTCAGCTCTTATTATTTTATTCGTTAATAATCCAAAATCGACCTAGTTTGACCCGGGTTTGACTTTTTCGCAAAAGTGGTCATTTGAAAGGAAACGACCCAACTAAGCTAATTGTAACGACGACTAAGATTTTAGGGTTCCGGAAAGGTCCCGAATGACTCCCGGAGTCATCGGTTGACTTTTCCGGTGGAAAGTCAACTTTCGCCAAAAACTACCGGTTCGACCGGGGGCGCTTCTTACAATCTACCCCCTTAAAGAAATCTCTTCCTCGAAATTTAAAACGAACGTACCTCAATTAACCATACCTCAATTGATCACAGTCCTTACCCAAACGCCACACTTAGCGTGGGAAAACAGTCGTGCTCAAAATTTACAATTTCTCACTGTTCACACCCAAGCCATATCTCAAGGAGTCACCGAGTAAATACACATAGTACATCATTATCAATACACACTGGAACACAGAGTTTCAGTCTAGATATTCTATACTGGAATCCTCCGTCGGTATAGATATCGCACCGGCACACACAACATCGGTCTAAACAACATCACATTTTACCAACACATAGTTGGAAGGAAGGCGCGCCTCGAAACACACAAAAGTTGGACATTACCATGACAACACTCAACAAGAGGTAACACATAGTCACGATCGATCATCAAAAGGTTACTCAACCAGTGGTGTCGCACTTGCCGACACACTTGCTCACACACCAACAACCGAACCCATAACCACTCATGATCCGCGCGACCCCTTAATCGTTTCTCGAACAACTCGGAACCAACTAAGGTCAACTCTTAATCCTCACCTGTGCCCCGCATGAGCAAATGACCTGACCCACCATTCTGCTTCGTACGTGCCATCTTGTTACTAGCTTGGAAGCTTGCCGTTGTCGCATTCGGCTAACTGTTTCCGGACTCCATCGTGAGGTGCTCTCACGTCTACTGTGCAATCGTAGTGGTTGCATCAGTCTTCGCGGGACACTAGCATTCGGCCTTTACTTGTTGAAAAGTGGCACGCCTCGACACGAACTCCGTACGGTCGATACCTTCTCTTCTATGGCTAACGCTGGTCGGCAGACTCCGTTCTCGTTGTCAGTCCACACGAGACTATCGTGACGTCTGCTAATGCTGACACTCATTGCGGACAACAATCAATGAACGCCTGACACTTCACTATCTGGCTCTCATAACTCTCTCATCACACTCGAAGAAAGAACGTCTAGCATTGGAAGGTCGTCGAGGAAAAGACGGTCTGCTATTCTAATTTCACACTCACGATTGACACTACTACCCCTCCAACCGACGTGCCAAGGTACGGGTGGGTTTAACGGTTCTAATTTTGTCTCATCAATTCAGCAAACACAAAGCAGGAAAAGAGGGTGGCACCCCGGTATCAAACAAAATGATACTCAGAAAAATCAAATGGTATGTACGTACCCTGAGTGATCCCCCGATCGGTAGGAGGGTCTATGACTCGCGAGTCGGTCAGCGCATACACTCTGCCCTACGACCCATGTGTCGAGGCTGGTGCGTTTGCGGACGGCTGTGAAAATCTCAATTGTAGGGTCTGACCTTGGCGGAACCGTGATGAGTGTCCCGTGTGCGACTGATGTGGTCGTTGCGCTGTCATCTCTCTACCTGAGACGGGGCACTGCCTCGCCAAGTGCTCGACCTGGTCGCACGTGTAACACCGGTGCTTGCCGTACCTCGGACAATCTCGGCTCCAATGGCCTAACAATTGGAAGACATAACATACTGGCGTCTGCTCTAACGCGGTGGGTCCGACTAACGCCACTGACCCGACCTTTCTCATCCCGCCAGAGTGCGTCGGTGGTCAGAAAGATCTTGAGGTCCTCCGCCTCCTCGGATCACGGGCCTCAGGTGGCCTCAAGAATCCGCTCGGCCTCGGCCTCCTCTCTCGAACTCTGGCTGTCTCTCAGAATTTTCGCTCGACAGCCAGTGCCTGATCCACCAAATCCGAGTACGCCTGGGTCCTTAGTGCGGTGACCCTGTCTACGATCGCGGGCGAAGCCCTCCCTCAAAACTTCTGCAACGATGGGCCTCGGTCGGCACCAGCTCCAGGGCGAAGCGAGATAAGGAGGTAAACCTCGGCTCGTACTCGGACACTATCATTCCCTCCTAACGCAGTTCCAGGAACTGTTGGTGCCTGTCATCTAGTACTGACTGCGGGAAGTACTGCTCCAGGAACCGCTGTCCAAACTGCTGAAAGTCATCCCTCACTCGCGCCTACTCGCGCTGCCACCAATGATATGTGTCTCCCTCCAGCTGGAACGCAGCAAATGATACTCTCATGCCACCATCTAGTATCCCCGACGTGACCAGGTTGCGGGTAATCCGCTCCAGCCATCTCTCGGCTGCCTCGGGGTCTGACTCCCCGGAAAGGAAAGGTGTGCCAAGCTTGCGGAAGTCCCTCAGTGCCTGAGCGATGTAGCTGTCGCCCTGGCTAGGCCTCATGGTGGCGGCTGCAGTGGCAGCAGACACAACCTCTGGTTCCTGGGCCGTAGCCTCTCTCCGGGCGAAGGCTGCTGCCAAGCCCTATACTGTGCGAGTTAGCTCCTCCAGATTTGTCGCTTGAGTAGGCTCATTGACGGGCGGAACTCTAGGTGGAAGTCCCGATGGTCCGGTCTCAACTCCCTCGTGTCCCTCAGCGGGTGCAGCTTGGGCACTCATTGCCCCTACCGACTCAATGGCAGGTGGCTGCCCTCGGCCCTCAGCTAGCCGGCTCCTGGTGCCTCGTGGAATGTATGAAGGCGCCATGTCGTATATCCGCTGCACGGATAACGCACATGGTCAGTTTCTTAACTTTTCATAAAACGACGCACTTAAATAACTGACGTTCATACACGGTTCACAACAATCGCAGTCGTACTAATAGCATACATAGTATAGTATAGTCACACAAGTTCACACAATCAAAGAAGCTCGCACACTAGTGCGCCACACAAGTCAAACATTTGCTCAACGAGTTTACACACAAGTCACTCAATCCACAATGCAACCACCAAACAACAATTATACATTAGACCAACATCAACTTAGATTCAAGTTCTTAACATGTTTTCTTTCTACTATAACATTCATGTCGATATCGTGTCGTTACAACCCGATTCAGGCGTCCCCGAATTACGTTGTAACCACTTGACATCCCCCCATTCACGTCCGGCTACAGTAGCCCCTATAGCCGAATCGTGATTGTACATACACTTTAGTTTCTGCAGAAAATTGGGCATGACCCGTTCGTAAATTACACTAACCATCCGCTTATGCGGGACATCCAAAACACAACCTGCACCAATCACTTAAGACAATCAAAGTACACAGCAAGACATCGCCTCTACACACCTCGGGTCTCGGTTATTTCACTCTCACCACCCGGCCAAGTCCAACTCGAAAACAGTTAACTCAAACAATGACACCAACCACAACGGTTCACCATGAGCACACGGTACTTAGACCGGACATTTCACTAACCCGAGACTCTCTTCGTCTCGGTTCTACGCGTAGGAATCATCCAACTTGCGTAACCGACACACGGAAACCTAACGACCCAACTCTACCCACCTAATTGACGTATTGTCCGAAGTTTTGGAAAAACCTGGCTCTGATACCAAATTGTCACGCCCCAAATCCGGTTTTGACCGGACTCGAGATAAATAATTAACCATTTTTAATACTAAAGTGGCTCGTAAGCTATCCCTAATTTCACTCGTTCCTCACATCCTAATCATGCAATCCTAACAATTAGATTAAGTAATTACAACCTATATGCATACTAGTAACTTTCCGCAATTAAACCGATATTCGTCACTTTCCCTACCTCAAAAGCAATCCAATCCAGTAGCGGACGACCTGGCTAGCTTCCTCCTCGTCACTTCACGGGGTCCAAAAATCATCTCCTCCGCTAAGCTCGGGTCCAATGTCTAAGAGTACACGCAATACAAGAATTAATGCTAATTCAAGTGTGGACTAAAGAGGGAAATACCCAAACTAATCCTAATTGCTCAACTTGGCAAAATGGGCCCGGGAGGCCCATTTTGCCCGGAATCGGGAAAATGTCCCTCGGGACTCCAAAAGTTTCCCTATTCGCGTCTATCCAACAAAATTCATTTACTTGCTCCAAAAAACTTGACGGAATTAAATTCCGAGGTCCGAGCATTCTAAATCCGCATCTAAAGTTTCTAAGCGTTTTTCCCGAAGTTTCATGAATCATACCCATAATATGTTCCGAGTGTGAAAACATCGTCCCGGGGTTCACCCATGACCGCTTCATTTACGAAACCCCCAAAACCCGGCCATGTGGGCCCCACGGCCACACATGGCCGGTGCTGGCCAAACCGTATCGGCCGGTCACGATCCATGGGTGGCCGACCATGGCCGGTCACGGTCCATGGGTGGCCGACCATGGCCGGTCACGGTCCATGGGTGGCCGACCATGGCCGGTCATCTCCTCCGGTGGCCAGATTCCGGCGAATGGCCAAAGCTCCGGTGAGCCTCCGGTTGTCGGAAAAATACCTAATTTCTCCAACAAGCTCCAAACTAGTTCTAGGTTCTCCATAACACCATTTTTAAGCTTTAGAACTTCAATTTTCACCTCAAACAATCCAAAGTTTCAAGACCCATGGTGGGTTTCATCAAATACAACTCAAACCTAGTGATTTCCAACATCAAACTCCACTTCTTCTTCACAAATCAACATTTAATCCATTCAAAACCCACTAGTTCAAGTCATCTCTACTCAAACCCACAACACCAATTTCATCAAATGAGGAAATAAAGTATACCAACCTCTAGGAAATGAAGAGATGAAGTAAATTTAAGAAGATTTGGTGAAGAGATGGCCAAAAAGAGCTCCCTTTCTCTTGCTTCTTATTCAAGCTTCAATGGAGCTTCAATGGAGTTTCACACCCTCTCTCCTCTCTCTATAGGGTTTGGCCACAATGAAGAAATGAGCACAAATTTTGCCCCATGTGGTCTTATGATCTAAGTGGAAAAGTCTCTTTCGTCCTTTAGTCCATCTCTCAATATTTTGTCCATATGTGGGGACCAATTGGTCTTTTAATCCACTTTTCTTCCCCTGCAATCTAACATGGACATGTGTCCATGTGGGGACCACTCTTACCCCAAAATATCTCAGCTCTTATTATTTTATTCGTTAATAATCCAAAATCGAACCAATTTGACCCGGGTTTGACTTTTTTTCGCAAAAGTGGTTATTTGAAAGGAAACGACCTAACTAAGCTAACCGTAATGAAGGCTAAGCTTTTTGGGTCCCGGAAAGGTCCCGAATGACTCCCGGAGTCATCGGTTGACTTTTCCGACGGAAAGTCAACTTTCTGTTAGTCTTAGTGCCTGTAGTTCAATCCTAAATGTCCAAATGTATATATCATCGTTAGCAATAAAATTAAAGCGGCTTTATATTACTTATGTGTTGGAGTAATATATCGATGTGTGCTCTAATCTATGCCCACCATGCGAATAGAACCATAGATCGAGATAGATCACACTCGATGGGTCCCTAGTCAACAAAGCTTCACTAGAAGCGACTAGTATGAAAGATGGCTCTTTATGGCTTACGTTCTGTTAGTCATTGGAATGGGATTCCGGAGTCTGATCATAGATATCATGTGGGACATGATATTGGACGACCCGCCCTGAATATGTGCCATAGATTAAGTCATGAACATATTCAGTGTCGTAGCTTGTCATGTATCCTTAGACCAAGGAGTCTTTGTGATCGCTATGTAGTCAACAACTGAGTTTGACCTGAGCCTAACGTTGTCCGTAACAGGGCTTCCATAACGGCCAGGATTGGCTTGGGGACGGGCTACATGAGTGACACGAAAGACGGCTAAGGGATTTATCCCTCGTACTAAGGTATGGGAAAGATATCGGTTCTCGGCCGCTTGATCGAGAGTGACTGGAAGAATAGCATGGCCATGCACATGATACTGGGTATCATATCTTCAGTCATCTCACATATCAAGGAACGGTGATTGAGAATAATAAGGATGACGGCTCTATGCCTTATCTCAATCAGGATATCGGAGATAAAAGGATAATGACAGGGACGACGGAAAGGTTAGAATTGACATGGTCGATTCGTTATGCAGTGTCAGGCAATACTAAAGTCTCGTTAGTTGCCACTTAAATAGGATCAAGTAAAATGGGATTTTACGTTGATCTATTGACATGCATAAACCTAAGGGTCACACCGGAGGATGAAACTCATTGACACATTTATGGAGAATGGCCAAAAGGGAGTTGTCTCGGGACATGACCAAAACTGGGTTTTGGGTCATGTGCTCGTACGTGAATAGGACTTTACGGATCGAGACAAGGCTTGGAGTCTTGGGATTGATCGCGTCGGATAATGTTGGACATTTCCAGTATGGAAGGCTTGGAGGCGATGAGCGAATCACGGGACCTCGTTAGAAATGGCCACGGGCCATGTTCCAAGAGGCCCATGAAAGGCCCATGCAACCAAGGCCCATGGAACTAATTAATCAAGTCTTGATTAATTAGTACTAAGTAAGCAAGACAAGGATTAAGGTGTTGGTGATTCACCACCTAACCCAATCTTGTCTTGCCATACTTTTTCCTATTTACACCTTACTTGACACCATACTTGTCCCATGCCTTTAGTTGGACAAGTATGGGTTTTGTTATGTTTAAGTCATCTTTTTTCAACATAACAAAGACAAGACAAGAATAGGAAACACATTTTCTCTCCCTCTTCCATGGCCATTTCGGGTTTGGCTAGTTTCCTCCTCCATTTTTGTGTTCTTGAGTCCTCAAAGAGAAGAAATACGTGGCTTTGATTCCCATGTGGATACGTAGGCGTCTTGGAGACTCAAGCCAATCATTCGTTAACCGGTGTTCTTGTTTTGGTAAGAGATAGTGCTGAATTTTTCTCTTGTGAATCCATTCTTTGTTAGTTGTTTCATGGTTTTAATCGTCTCTTGGTTTTTATTGATTTTCCGCTGCGAGTTGGTTCATCTCCAACCCTACCTCTAGACCCGACACTTTCGCCAAAAACTATCGGTTCGACCGGGATCGCCCGGGGGCGGTTCTTACAATTAATCTCCATCTTTAAGGTATCTATGTCTTTTTCCAGCCAACCAAACACATTGATGTTCCACTCTTTCAAATAAGTCTTGGGCAATTTTAACTTTTGCCACAAACTGTAATGAGGATCTCCAAACACCACCAAACCCTGCTAGAATTTCTTAACATCAGACAAGAACTGAGGATGATTAATCCAAGCATTTATAAATTTAAATGGTCTTGGGCCCCAATCTTCAAAACGATCGGAAAGGAGGATGAGTCTATGATCTGAGATTATTCTGCATAGGGCAGATTGAGTGAGATTTCTATAATCTACACAGACTTGTGGCCCAAGTTAAAATCTATCCAGTCTTGAGGCTCTAGATGAAGGACCAAACCATGTATACTTAGCTCTACAAAGGGGGAGATCAACAAATGGAGCCTCTTCTAGGAACAAAGAGAAATTTGTAGAGGCTGAAGTCAATTGAGAGGAACTTGTTTTCTCAGATGAAAATAAGATAGAATTAAAATCACCAGCTACAATATAATAATTTCCTAAGGACTTAATCTCTTGTATTAGTAACTGCCACGACTCTCTCTTAGCTCTCCCACCACAAGGAGCATAGACATTGATAATAAAAATGTGAATATTCCATTCTATGGATATACCATACCAAATAATAGCATGCTTCACAGGTTTGGTAGAAAGCTTCTGAAATAAATTCGTCTCATATAGTACAGATGCCCCTAGAAGAACCCACTGGATCCAAATGTACCTTCTCCCAACCCCAAATTAGTCCCACAGCTCTCAAGAAATAAGGAGGAAAAATCTGCAACTTAGTCTCCTATAACAAGATAAAACCAGGTGTGAATTTCCCAATAATGTCCCTTAAAGCCCTATGCTTTTGATCAGAGGAAGAACCTCTCATATTCCATGAGAGTACTTTCATGCTTCTTTAATTCAATAAAACTCTGGCCTGAGACTCTATCTCATCCAGGAAAGGTTCCACTTCATCTTCAAGGTCTAGGAAATCATCACTTGAGTCTGCATCCAGTTCCACCCTTTGATTTATCTCAGCCTCCAAATTGTCAAATTGATCTATCACCAATTGATCAACTACTAATGCTTTGATCCCTATGGATTTGCAGTAATCCCAAGGGCTCTTAGGTTCTTCTACAGTAGTAAACTTCTTCTTCCCAAACCCTCTACTATCAGAAAGAGCAATTAAAGGGACCTGTTCACCCTTCCTTGATCTTGTATCATAAACATAAGACACTTGAGGCTTTTTTGTTTTTCTATTGGAAATCACTTTGGGAGAGGAAGTAGTAGGGGAAATAAAATTTTGGCAGAGAGAGAGTTGCAGAAGCCTCCATCTGAGGTTGAGAAAGAAGAGGCAAGGTGGGTGTACTAGAGGAAAGAACAATCCGAGTATTCATGTCTTCTTCTACAGGTGACAAGGAAGTAGACACATCAAAGGTATCTTTGACGACTGCAGATTCCCCAATGGCAGTGGGTGTAAATGAAACCTTAGAAGAATTTAGTTGTTGCTCATGAATCTCTTCTGTACTTGAACTCTTCATTCCTTTTGTCGAAAATTCTGTCATTAATGCACCAACTTCACAATATAAAGAAGGACCAAGTGGAATCTTAGCAGTGACAATCTTTAACTCCAGATTGGTTGCAATAACTTCTTCTTCAATGCCTTATTCTTCCCCAATAACTGGAAGAGGATCCTTCAACAAAAGAGGAGTGGGTTTGGACTCAAATTTCTGTTAAGGCTTGAGGTCTTACTAGCTGAAGATGGTAGAGAGGAGGACTGTGATAAAGGAGACCCCATGATTGAGGATGATAGACTATCTAAGGAAAATAAAGCACTATCCTCCAAACCAGCTTCCCATTGAGGTAAACTATTAGAATTTATGGAGGCCACACAGGCTTCAAACCTCTCATAACCCAACAAGAAAGAAGTTTGTTTCATTACAGGTAGCACAGAAAGAATATGTAGCAGAACATATGCTTGGCCTCTATTGATACCCAAGGGAGAAGAAGGATGAGTATAGATGTATTCTCCTACCTCAAAAACAGCTCCAATTAGTGTTTCTTCACACCAACCATGGAGTGGAATGCCTTTTATTGTCACCCACTGAAAGGTTCCACTTTTAAAACACAATGCTTGTCTGTTTGGGATGATCACAAACCAATTCTTCAGCCACTTTTAGTTTTCATTCAGCATAAGAGTATCAACTTCTTCATACAGGCAATTGAAAATCACACACCTATTCCCCAGATCTTGTACCTCTATCTAATTAACTCATTCGAAAGCCATTTCTCTCAAATTGCTTTGGCATTAAGATTCCTATAAGAGATTGCAACATGGGCACTTTTGATTTGTTTAAGCTGCTTTGTAACAATGAACCTCTAGAAAGCTTGTTGTTTGGATTGATCTCTTTGGGAAATTCTTCTACATGCCTCTTCTCCCTCCACTCCAATCTACCAGAGGATAAAAAGGACTCCTTCATCTTTCTCCAAGCTTTGGCCACTGACACTCCGTTTCCACAAAGTAGCCACCCATTGTATCTATGTATAGTGTCACACCCCAAATTTGGTTTTGACCAGACTCGAGACGTGGACTTAAATAAATAATAAATATAACGATTTAATACCAAAGCGGGTCTCAAATTAACCATTTAAACTTCAAATAACAAAACGAGTCAATAGCTCGGTAAAAACACACAGTTTAAGAGTATGAAAAAGGTAAACAGTACGTCACTAAACAATCTAGCCTAGGACCCTCGCTAGCTTCCAAGCATCGAACATCCTGCTAGTACACATCCCGCTCAAGACCTGAAAGACAACAAGGTAAAGGGGTGAGCTTTCGCTCAGTAGGAAAAGTAGTTAAGGTTATGAACATCAGTTCAATACCACAAGTAACTGTCCAATTAGGGCATACTAGTAAAGCATGACTATCAACCACGCTCACGGAACAAGTACCAACCACTAATCACCCTCGTAAGATCAAAATCCCAAATGATACAACGCACAAAGCCAATCAGCACGCACAACACACACAGAAGAACAATACATAATTTAGTACAACCGTCCTCAACATCACGTCACGGAGCATGAGATCGGCGCCGTACCCGGGATCAAGTCGATCCTGAACTCCACCTTGCGCGCCAGCGGTAATCCTGACAGCTCATTCGAGAAGACCTCCAGGAACTCGCATACCACTCTAGGGAGCTCTCTACTCAGCACAGTCTTTGTCTCATCTCCCACGGTCAACGCAGATAGGAGTACTCCGCTCCTGCTGCCCAAGACACAAGTAACGACCGTATCACCCGATACCACGGTCACCTGCCGACGATAACAGTCGATCGACGCCCGATACCTTGTCATCCAGTCCATCCCCAAAATCACGCCGAACGCCGTCATGTCCAGCACAAGCAAGTCACCATAAAACGGGAAATCCGCCACTCGGATCTCACAAGCCCGACAAATAGTACTCAAAACTACCTCTCCCGTAACAGGGGTGTCAAGACATAAAGGCTGACTCAGAAATTCCACCATCAACCCCAACATACGAGCAAAAGAAGAATGGCTGAAAGAATGAGATGCTCTAGTATCAAACAAGAAAGATGCCCACGAATTATAAAGCAAGCACGTACCCTGGGTAGCCTCAAGGCTGGCGTGACGTCCCTTAGCTCAGGAGTCGGTGACAGCATACACCCGACCCTGCTGTGCTGGCGGTCCGCCTCTCGGAGGTGGTGGAAGTGTCACCTGCTGCGCTGGGGGACTGCCTCGGCGCTGGCGCGCTCACTGCCTGCCTCACAGTTCTCTGCGTCTGAGCCTGACGCTGCTGGAACTGTGGCGACTGCCTAGTCTGCGACTGCTGTGGTCGCGGAGCTGACGCCACCAAAAACTGATCGGGGCATCTGGAAGCGAAGTGTCCTGGCCGACCACACCGGGGGCATAGCGGTGGCCCCACACTCGACCTCTCCTCAGGTCTATCCGCCATACGATCTACTGGTCCGCCGCTCACCGGACAGTCTCGACCATGTGACATGGCTGCCCACATCGATAGCACGTGCGCCCTCTCATGGAAGGTCCAACAGAAGCCACTGACCCGATCTGTCGCGGTCCCCTCAACGGTGGCTGGGACTGGAACGATCCTGAGGTCTTCTGCCGCCGCGAATCACGAGACTCAGATGGTCTCAGGGAGCTGCTCGATCTCGGCCTGACCTCCCGAGCCCTAGCTGTCTCACGGAATCGTCGCTCCACGGTCAAGGTCTGCTCCACCAGGTCAGAAAACACCTGGGTCCTCAAAACGGCGACCCGATCAGCGATCGCAGGGCAAATCCCTCCCTCGAAGTGTTGGCAATGGAGAGCCTCAGTCTGAACCATCTCCTGAGCAAAACGAGACAAGGAGGTGAACCTCGCCTCGTACTCGGACACCGACAGTCCCCTCCTGTCGCAGCTCCAGGAACTGATGACGCTTGTCGTCTAGTATCGACTGTGGAAAATACTGCTCAAGAAATCGTTGTTTGAACATCGCAAAGTCATCTCCCAATCGCGCCTGCTCGCGCCGCCAGATGGAAAGCTGTGAATGACACTCGAAGCCTACCACTCAACACCCTTGACGTGTCCAGTTTGCGAGTGATCCGCTCCAGCCACCTCTCGGCTGCCTCGTGGTCTGGCTCCCCAGAAAACACAGGCGTGCCTAGCCTGCGGAAGTCTCCAGCGCATGCGCAGTGTAGCTGTCGACCAGAGTAGGTCCATCGGTGGTCGTTGCAGTGGCAGCAGGTCCAACCTCCGGTGTCGGAGCTGCAGCCTCTCTCCGGGCAAAGGCTGCTGCCAAACCCTGAACAGTGCGGGTCAGCTCCTCCAGAGCTGCCGCCTGGGCTGTCTCAGCCCTCTCGTGCCCCTCAGCGGGCGCACCCTTGGCACTAGTCGCCCCTGCCGACTCGGCAGTCGATAGTTGTCCTCGACCTCTAGTGGGCCGTCTCCTCGTACGTCGTAGAACGTAACTCGGCGCCATAACGTAAGTCCTCTGCACGGATAACGCACAGGTTCAGTTTCTTAACTCGGAAAGAGCGACGTGCTTAGAATAACTAACGCCACACATAGTCCACAACAGTAGTACTTATACTAATAATATACTCAGTATAGTATAGTCACACAATAGCACACAACAGAGAAGTCCGCACACTAATGCGTCACATAGATCATATACTCAAACAATGAGGTTACACACAGTTTCACACGCAACCACAACTTCACACACAAGTCACACAGACCATAGTTCATACCACAAGCAATTTCACAATGTACAACATAGACTTAGTTCAAGTTCTTAACGCATCCTCTTTCTAACATAACATTCATGTTGACACCGTGTCGTTACAACCCGGTTCAGGCGTCCCCGAATTACGTTGTAACCACTTGGCATCCCTCCATTTACGTCCAACTATAGTGGCCCCTATAGTTGAATCGTGATGGTACATACACTTCATTTATGTAGAAAATTGGGCATGACCCGTTCGTAATTTACACTAACCATCCGGTTATGCGGGACAACCAAACACAATCTGCACCCGACACTCAATCACAAACACAACACACAGCAAGTTATCTCAACTTTTTACCTCGGGTCTCGGTAATTTCACTCTTACCGCCCGGCCAAGTCCATACTTGGAAAACAGTTTAACTCAAGCAATGACACCAACTACACAGGTTCACCAAAGGCACACGGTACTCAGACCGGACAACCACCAACCCGAGACTCTCTCCGTCTCGTTTCTACGCGTAGAACATCTCCGACTTGCGTGACCGACACACAGTAACTTAACGACCCAAATCTACCCACCTAGTTGACGTACGGTCCGAGGTTTTGCAAAACAGTTTCAAAATGCAACCAGAGTCTGATATCAAAGTGTCACGCCCCAAATCCGGTTTTGACCAAACTCGAGACGTGGACTTATATAAATAATCAATAAAACAATTTAATACCAAAGCGAGTCTCAAAATAACCATTTAAACTTCAAATAACAACACGAGTCAACAGCTCGGTAAAAACACACAGTTTAAGAGTATGAAAAAGGTAAACAGTACGTCACTAAACAATCTAGCCTAGGACACTCGCTAGCTTCCAAGCATCTAGCATCCAACTAGTACACATCACGCTCAAGACCTGAAAGATAACAAGGTAAAGGGGTGAGCTTTCGCTCAGTAGGAAAAGTAGTTAAGGTTATGAACATCAGTACAATACCACGAGTAACCGTCCAATTGGGGCATACTAGTAAACCATAGCTATCAACCACGCCCACGGAACAAGTACCAACCACTAATCACCCTCGTAAGATCAAAATCCCAAATGATACAACACACAAAGCCAATAAGCACGCACAACACACACATCAAAACAATACGTAATTTAATACAACCGTCCTCAACATCACCAGCTATCACATCCCGTCTAACTTATATCGTACCGGAACACAGAGCATCGGTCCCGACATCTTCTCGTCACCGAGACTCGGGGTAACATACCTGACCGGCAATACATTCAGTCGGATGTCTTCCCGTCACGGAGACTCGGGGCCTCACGCATAACGGACCGGCACATACCTCGGTCGTACGCCTTCCCAGACCACATAGCATTGGGGAAATGGTTGAACCGTCCTCGATACTACACACTGGCATACTCTCTCAGTGTAGGTATTCTACTGGACACAACCCTTCTTGGAACACACACCAAGAGAATACCATGCATCACAATGTCATAGTTCGACCACGGTATACTAACCGAGCCAACTCACCATAACACACAAATCGGTCTATCACTCACCCGATCATATCACAACCAAAGGTTCACATCACATCAAACACGGAACACTTGCCCACATATAGCCACAACATGCTACACCAATTATATCATAACATGATTCTTAATCTTATCGACACTTAGTCACACATCATGCATCTCAATCAAAGATTAGGCATTTCAATCAGCACACAACGTAAGACTCGACATGGCATTCTACCAGCACGACAATTTCACAAGAATTGAAAGCGATTATTCTAGTGAATCACATCCTACATGGAAACTAAGACTCGTCTGATTATTAATGTAATTGAAAGCGGTTATTCTAGTGAACCACATCCTATATGCGAACTAGGACCTTTCCAGTTATTATTATTAACACACATGCATACTAGTAACTTTCCGTAATTAAACCGGTATTCGCTAGGTTCCCTACCTCAAAATAAACAAGTCTCCACTCCTAGCTGTTGTCGACCTGGCTCGCTTCCTCCTCCACTTCACGGGATCCGAGTGCCCCCTCCATCGTCACGCTCGGGTCCAAGGTCTTGGATCACAAAACAAGTACTCGAATTAAAACTAATTCAGTTGCAAAAAGAACGAGAAACAACTAAATTCAGCTCGAAAGTCCAACATAGGCTAAGACCGAAAATGGGCCGAAAAGAGGCCCAATCCGAGTCTGTCACGGTTTGGGTCACGGATCCGTGGGCTGCACCGTCACGGTTCTCCTCACGCAGCCGTGACTGACGCCGTCACGCTCTCCCTCACGGAGCCGTGACGCCTCCCGTCACGGTCTCCCTCACGGAGCCGTGACGCCTCCCATCACGGATCTGTGACGGTTCAGCACTTTTCCGTCTTCTTCTTCCTCCAGACGCGATTTTCCCAAAAATAACCCAAAAACCTCCATTGATGACCATCCAAAGCTCCAAAAACAGTCCCAATACGTCTCTACTTCAGAACCCACTATGGGTATTCATCAAAACTCCACAAATACGAATTAAATCCATCATCTAACATCAAATTCCTCCAAAACTTTATTATCCAAACCACAAACTTCAAACCCATCCATTGTTCATCAAATTTCTCCAAAACCCATGAACCAAAATCCATAAAAACGAAAAGGGATTAGAAGCTCACCTTGGAAATGATGAGTAGAAGAAAATGGAAGAATCAAGCCCATTTGGTGAAGAAATGGCCCAAAAATCCCTCTTTTCTCTCCTTTCTTCTTCTACAAGCTTCAAACCTCACTTTCTCTCTCCACCCTTTCTCCAATTTCGGCTACCTTGGGAAATGTGCTGAAATGGGCACCAAATGGAGATTTAAACCTAGAGGGGATAGTGCCCAAAATACCTCTTTGCTTGATCTCTTCCCAAAAACAACTAATGAGGGTATAGGGGTCATAACACACCCAATTCTTCTCTTCCAAGCAAGCTTGGACACATGTGCATGCGGGGACCACTCCAAGCTTAAATAAATTCCAACACAATATTTTATCGGATTTAGTTCTAAATCGGACCATGTTTGACCGATACAAGTCCTGGGTTGACTTTTCCCAATATTACAGTCAACGGAAAGGAAACGGCCAAACTAAGCTAAGTGCGACGACGGCTAAGCTTTTTGGGCCCCGGAAGGGTCCCGAATGACCCCCGGAGTCATCGGTTGACTTTTCAGGAAAAAAATCAACTTTCGCCGAAAACCTCCGGTTCGACCGGGATCGACCGAGGGCGGTTCTTACATTTAGCATTTTTCAAACTACTCTCATCTTGAAATTTGATGAATGCAAACCACCTCCCTCTGAGACTTGGTTTAGTTGGAGCCTCAACCGCTAAAATCTTGCTAGCCTCTTTAAATTGCTCCTCTATCCACAAACAAGAGGAATTGAGAGGAACATTACTAATGAAAACCCAAAACTCTTCTTCCCCACTTTTAACTTCAGACCAACCTTTATCTCCACCTTCTACCATTCTTGTGCTCAATCTTCTTTTCCACTCTCTCAAAATCAGAAGTGTTGTTGCCTTCTACAATTCTTGGGTGTTTGTTGAGATTTGACCCCAATAAGTTCTCAAAACCCGATGGTAGTCCATTAGAGGAAGATGAGGTTCTCATCCCCACTGAATTGTCTTGAGGCGGTTGTTCGCTCAGTTTCCCACTCGAAGAACCTATTATCAACGGACGTGTGTGGGAATTCAGAAGTCGCATTGATCCATCAACTCTAACTTGAAAAGACCTCTTCTCACTATCAACATGTTTGTGCATTTGGAAGTTCTTCTGATGTAACTTCTATCTTCAGAAGAGGTTGGGGATTGCTCCAAGTTTCCCACTGATGCTATGGCATTGGAAGTCAGGTTAGGGGTTGACTGGGGGACCGGACAGACGGAGCTCTACTGTTGTACCTTGTGATGGAGAATCACCACTAACATTCGATCTTTTAATTCACATATATGTAAGATCTTGCTCTTTTCTTCATTTGTCTATTTCTGAAAAAATAATATTGTTTTTCTTGTGTTCAGTGGTAGGGTCTCCAACTCCTGACTAAAACTGAATACATCTCTCACGTCAGTTTTTGTCGAACATAAAGTTTCTGGAATATGCATGTATCAATGAGTCCACATAAAAGAGTGTATCACTTGAATTGATAGGACTAAAGGACGATTGACCTATTAAATGCAACTCTATCATGAATTGCTCATTAAATATGTTTGAGATTTCAGTGGTGAATATAATATAGGGCACTAATTTAGAACTAGAGATGATTCTGATCCTGATAGAAAGTAGGAAAAAGGAAATGCAATATATGGCTAGAATATAAGTAACATTTTTTTAAGAGACTAGTTGAGGGATGACATTATATTAATGATTGAGAAACGTTACAAATGGTGGACAAAAAGTCCTGAGAATAGAATAGTGTTCGGGCTTCTCATAGGACACATAATGGTCTGAACTCGTAAAAATAGTCTAGTTGACATCATAGACAACAATAAAAGTCCCTACGATCAAGTCGATCAAACCAAAGGAAATAAAACAACCAACTAATCCAAAACCTAAAAAAAAAAACAGAAAAAGCCAGAAACATGAAATAACGAAATAAACAATACAACTGAACACCAAAACTAAAAAACTCATAACTTATACTCTCTCGACTCTTGAGATACTAACCCTATCCCTAACCCTAGCCGCTATGGAGTTTTCCCTTACCACCGTCGTTCCTGCGCCGTCTGCAGCCGCTGTCAGAATTACAGTCCTTGTGTTGCTCTGTCCCATCGGGTCGCAACCCTCGCAGACCATGCCTGGTGTGGGGGATATATGTTGATAGGACTAGATCACCATACATATCCCTTCGCCTTCTCTTTCCCTCGTCATCCCTCACGCAGTCTCACCGGCGTCTAGCCCGATCGTTTTGGGACCTCAACTCTCTTCCCTGCCGATGTCGGTTAGGTTTCCCGATCTTTCTCCTTCTCTATCGCTTGGAGTCCTCTGTCGAGATGCACTAGTGCGGGGGCCGAGGTGCCTTCCGACCCACGCCAAGAAGCGGCGCGGCTTCGACCGAACCCTAACCCATCTCCCTGGGCTCACCACGACCTTGCTCTGGTGTCTTGGGGTGTCACACCCCAATTTCAGTAAAACCGAACTCGGAACGTGAACGTTTAAGACAATAAAAAAATTTTAAACCTTTTTAAATAAATCACTTTAAAACCACCATTTACTTAAACAAAATAATTATTTACAACTCAAAAGTACGTCCCAACAAGCGGACAAAATACAAGTGTATGTCGCTAGACTCAAAAGAAAACCCGGACTCCGCTCCTAGCTCTTCAAGTTCCGAGAGCTCACCTAGTCCATCCCGCGACCAGTACCTGTACGAAAAGCAGCTAGGGGTGAGCGTTCGCTCACCACCACGGATAACAGACTGACTACGGCATACTTAGCAGACAATGCTGGTAACACCAACAACAACCCAACATCGGGGACTACTATCCCCCAACTCAAGTAACCCGACTGACAGACAACTGTTACTTTCCTCAACCGACTCAACACTCGGACACGTAATGTAGACGCGACACAACGATTACGACTTCCTCCAAAGACACGAAAGACAACCACGCAACACCCAAGATCACAAAGGATCGCACACCAAACAAGATCGCAAAGGATCGCACTCCACCAACTCAATAACCCCCCTCACGCCCTTTACCGATCCCTGTCAGGCCAGGCGGTCGACGTGTCGCCCCTTTGCCGATCCCTGTCAGGCCAGACGGTCGACCTGTTGCACTTTTCCAGACACAACGTCGGATCAGGCTGTCGACCTGACACCACCCAGGCACGCGCGGCCAGGACCCCTTTCCTCACGGGCGGGCTCCCTACCCCGTCTGAACATGCAGACGCGTGCGATCACAGGACCCCCGTTATTATGAAGCGGGCCCCCAACCTCAGGTAACCACAATCAAAATCACAAACAAAGTTCAACAAACAGCAACAACACAGGTTCAACACTCCACATGCACTCATGGCCACCCAAGACACCAACAGTAAAACACGGGCTCCACAACCCCACGGGCACTCATGTCCTCCCAAGACACACCAACAGTAACTCACGGGCTCAACAACCCCACGGGCACTCACGGCCTCCCAAGACACACCAATAGTAACTCACGGGCTCAACAACCCCACGGGCACTCATGGCCTCCCAAGACACACCAACAGTAACTCACAGGCTCAACAACCCCACGGGCACTCACGGCCTCCCAAGACACACCAACAGTAACTCACGGGCTCAACAACCCCACGGGCACTCACGGCCTCCCAAGACACACCAATAGTAACTCACGGGCTCAACAACCCCACGGGCACTCACGGCCTCCCAAGACACACCAAAAGTAACTCGCGGGCTCAACAACCCCACGGGCACTCACGGCCTCCCAAGACACACCAACAGTAAGTCACGGGCTCAACAACCCCACGGGCACTCACGGCCTCCCAAGACACACCAACAGTAACTCTCGGGCTCAACAACCCCACGGGCACTCACGGCCTCCCAAGACACACCAACAGTAACTCACGGGCTCAACAACCCCACGGGCACTCACGGCCTCCCAAGACACACCAACAGTAACTCACGGGCTCAACAACCCCACGGGCACTCACGGCCTCCCAAGACACACCAACAGTAACTCACAGGCTCAACAACCCCACGGGCACTCACGGCCTCCCAAGACACACCAACAGTAACTCACGGGCTCAACAACCCCACGGGCACTCATGGCCTCCCAAGACACACCAACAGTAACTCACAGGCTCAACAACCCCATGGGCACTCACGGCCTCCCAAGACACACCAACAGTAACTCACGGGCTCAACAACCCCACGGGCACTCACGGCCTTCCAAGACACACCAATAGTAACTCACGGGCTCAACAACCCCACGGGCACTCACGGCCTCCCAAGACACACCAAAAGTAACTCACGGGCTCAACAACCCCACGGGCACTCACGGCCTCCCAAGACACACCAACAGTAAGTCACGGGCTCAACAACCCCACGGGCACTCACGGCCTCCCAAGACACACCAACAGTAACTCACGGGCTCAACAACCCCACGGGCACTCACGGCCTCCCAAGACACACCAACAGTAACTCACGGGCTCAACAACCCCACGGGCACTCACGGCCTCCCAAGACACACCAACAGTAACTCACGGGCTCAACAACCCCACGGGCACTCACGGCCTCCCAAGACACACCAAAAGTAACTCACGGGCTCAACAACCCCACGGGCACTCACGGCCTCCCAAGACGCACCAACAGTAACTCACGGGCTCAACAACCCCACTGGCACTCATGGCCACCCAAGACACACCGACAATGACTCACGGGCTCAACAACCCCACGGGCACTCATGGCCACCCAAGACACCAACAGTAAAACACGGGCTCTCATGGCCACCCAAGACAGAAACAGTAAAGTACGGGCTCTCATGGCCACCCAAGACACAACTACACAATCAACCTCCGGGCATAATCAATGCCTCCAATAGTTCTAATATCAACAGGCTCACAATCAACCTCCGGGCATAACCAAATGCCTCCAGTAGATCTAATATCAACAGTACACTGCTCCTACAACACTACTAAGTGCCACATGCATTTCTATTGTTCGATACGTTCCCGTATCATACGACACCACCCGGTGTCGCCTGCCTTTCTATTATTCGATAAGCTTACTTAACCCACGATACCCAAGTGTCACATGCATTTCTACTGTTAACTTTCCCTAGTCAGGGCCGAGATCCAGCTACTTTTCCCTACCTCGTATGCTTTCTCCAAAAGCTCACAATCAAGCTCCGACGTGATCCCGATCACTCGCCTAACTTTCCCTTTCCTCTGTCTGCGGCACGATCTAATAAGAACACAATTTTAAATACTTTTAAGCTTGCAGGCATAAACTGAATTTTAATAAACTTGACGCCCAAAAGTATCCCGACAATGTCGATCACTCCAAAACTTCCCAATTACTCGACATTGTCGATAATGGACCCGGAAAGACCCGATTCGCCCGACATGGCGAATCTGCCCGGGTTTTGTAAACGTCCTTCCGGGGCTCCGAATATTTCCGTTTTCATTTCTACAGTCTTAGAATAATTCAAGGGTTCCTATGCACTCGACGGAATCAAATTACGACTTCCGAGTAATTTAATTCGCGTTTAAAGTTTATAAACCCGTCATTTACAACTTTCACAATTTAATTCCAAAATTCGTTCCGGGTGTGGATTAACGACTTGGGGATCGTCCTAAACCACCCGAACACGAAAAACCCGAGGCCCGGAAACGTGGGCCCCACACGGCCACAACGGAAAACATTTCTTTTCGCCCCAAAACGTTCCTAACGAACCCCAAACCTCAACCCAACCTTAATCAAACCATTTAAACTCAAACCCTAAAATTCAAACATTCCAAAATGAAAATCGGTTAGGTGCTCACCGTAGAGAATGACGGTGTGAAATCGATTCCTTTATCGTTGAGACGATCCACCGGTTTGATCGACGGGAAAAGTCACAAAACCATAACCCTTCTTCTCTTTTTATCCCTTTCTTCTCTCTTCTTTCCTCTCTCCACTTTCTCTCTCCACTTCCTCCTTTTTTTGAGAATGGCCGAACACTCCTCCAACCATTCATCTTTATTTTGTTTTAAAAATCAAAACTATCATTTAATTACAAAACTACCATCCATGTCTCATCTTTTGTCTTGTTCAAGAAACCTAACACCACCACATAATTGACATGTGGCAAGTGGGTCCCACACCTTTTAGAAAATATCTCCTAGATATTTTCTGTCAGATTCGCGAAATTCGGCCGTCTCGGGCCCCGAACGGGCACTTTTTCCAAGAAATTATGAAACTTCATGGGCTACAAGGAAACGGCTCAACTAAGACCGCTGTTACGACGGCTATGGTTTTTGGATCCAAAACGGACCTCGAACGGACCAAAACATCGCTCGGTTGACTTTTCCAGCGAAAAGTCAACATTTCCCAAATTGGTCAGAAAGTTGCCCTGAGTCCCCTGGAACTCACTTTGGTCGATAACGGGGTCAACTTAAGTCCGATATGACCCTCGGGGTCAAATTTAGGTTCATTTAAGTGTGTCCAAAATTTTTAAATTTTCCTGTTTTTCGCCGATTTGACTTGCGTTGATCGGGAGTGGTTCTTACATGGGGTAATGGGCCATGGCCTAGAGGTGAGCCTATGAATTATGCATCCCCTTGCTTCATGGATGCGGGGATGATCAGGGACGTGACAGAAACCTCGGTGTTCTCCTTGGTCACGATGATAAAAACATGATTCCAGCGCCTGGTCTGTGATCGTTATGGGGTAAGACGGAGTACGGTGGAAATATCCTCCATGTTCGTTCGGCGTGGTTGGGTACGGAGGTGGAGTAGGGTTTGGATACCCTACAGCGGGGTCGGCCTTGGTTCTGCTTACGGGGCTGATGGCCCTATGTCTCTGGCCTCGAGGATGGAGGCACCGACTCATACGGGGACCACGACCCAGAGGAGAGCCCGGACATCAACTTCGACACGGTATCCTCAAAATCATCTCTCGGCGTATCAGAGAGGTCTGCCGCGATACAATGCGGTAAGAGGGCCTAGCCCACGCGTCAGACGTCCGGTAGTTCACCAATCTTTCAATGCGGGGGTGGCGCCGCGATCCTCCGGGGATTCTGGTGGTGTTGGGGTGCGGTGGGTTGAGAGCTGGAGCCTGTTGCCCCAACCTTGGTGACAATGGATCTGATATGTAAGGCTCGATTACCTCGAGGAAAGGGTACTGAGGTAACAATGGACCCGATACCTAACCTGGGTCCTCGAGCACCCACTTGGGATGCCAACCAGGTGGCCGCAATAGGGCCCCCTGGGTGGTCCTATACACAAGCTCTGACTTTTGTACACATGAACATCCGACGAGGGGCTAGTGGAGATCAGCTCTCTGCTGATTCGATTGCTACCCAGCTATCACAAGAGCGTGGTAGGTTTGGGGTGGAGAACGCGCTCATTCAGGAGCGCGAGCTGTGGAAACTATGGCGCCTTCAAACCGTACGGGCGCAACTGATGAAGCCCTAGGTTGGATGGCGCCGGCATCTGGCTGGGATGCCAAGTCACAGGCGGGGGAGATGGCCCGTTGGGAGGAATGATACACCATCTGATCATCGGGGACTGGCTTTAGGAGGGGTCCCTAGACGATGCTTTGCCTCCCACCACCGCCATTCCCGTAGGGGTCCCTTAGGACCTCCGGTATCCCATTTCCCCTCTCCGCCTTCTATCTTTGCCCATAGGGTGTCAAAATACCGTCTGTGACGATTTTGGTACAACAAGGGTCAGTGAACCGTTGTTCGTTCACACTGACCTTTCGTGGTCGAGGAGCATTTTCCTCGAGGCATTTCGATGTAATCACTCTTTAAAAGTTATAATATTGCAATTTTCGTTCAAAAAAAACTCATAGCTTTCATAGTGGGGCGCCTTCGTACTATCAAGTCGTCTTGATATCTCGGGGTAACCCAATCTTGGGTATCGTAGTATAATACCCCATATTACCAACCCTCACCCCCGGGTCCTAAATCCATCGCGCGTATTGCTTCGAGACCTTCTACAAATGACTCATGCAGGTGTACAGTTGAGAAAAAATTTCCAAACCCAAACCTTGAAAAATCCAAGCCATAACTGGTGGATATTGACTTCAGAACATCCCGGTAAGCTCACTATAGTCTCTTAGAATATGAGTAACTTAATAAGTGGATGGCTTCAACTTATGGAGGAGCAGATCATTAGTGCTGTTTTTGGGTGGGGTAGATTACTGAGAAGTCCAGTAGTTGTTCAGTTTGAATAAGATTGGTTGTAAGGGTGTTGACGTGGGATTTTTGTTTTGGTTTCTTGAGACACAAGACAACTGTGAGTACTGTATTATCGTTGGGCAGTGTCTTGTGCCTTGGAACACAAGAAACTTAGTTTGGGTGGTTTTTTGTTGGGTGGGTGCTAAATTGCAACTTGAGGGTGTATTGAGAGTTTGTTTTGAACTCTTGGCCTTTTCTTTACTTCAAAGAATTGGTCCATCAATAAAACATTTGCTGATCAAAACAAAAAACTTTGTTAATTTGTTGACAAAAATAAAATTGTGAACCACTAGCTACATCATCTCTCCTTATCAACATTATTTTGTTATTTCTCTATCCTAAATTCTTTTACCTCTTTGCTTAAGCCATATCCTTGAGCCCCTCCACTAGAGTTGCTATTAATATCATCCTACTGAATTCTTAACAATAATTTAATATGAGATAGTAGTTTGTAGAGGAGAAATCTAATAGAAACCCACCTTATCCTAAAAACTGTGTGAACCAATCCTAGCCATACACCATTTAGATCCAACATTCACCATAATGCCACATCATCATCCCAATTCCACCAAAAGTCACGTCAATTTCTTCCTTTCTCACATAAGCAAGAGCATAATTGTAAAAGCATGGTGCAATGTGGACAAGTGTCCATTTTTTTTCTTAACCAATTCACTAATTTAATATTTCCCGCTTCGTTTGAACTCCGATTAGCTTCAAACTTGCGCCAATATTTTTCTTTTTCCAAGGGCTTTAAATCAAGATCAGTCATGAATATATTTTGAAACACGAAAATAAAAAGTTATATTGGGGTGATAAAAACAATGTTAAGTGTTGATAAATCTTCACTAATAAATTTTTCATATCGGGGTATCAAACTAGTGCTAAATAGTGTTTAGTGTGGATAAAACTAGTTCTTAGTGTTCATAAAAGAACATGTGATGATGTAATAAAAATCATGTTCGATTTTGGGAAATGAGGTGATAAAACTAGTGTTCAGTGTTGATAAACCCAGTGTATAGTGTTGATAAACCCAGTATATAGTGTTGATAAACCCAGTGTATAGTGTTGATAAAAATTACACAGACTTAACTTTTTTTTAAATCAGCCCCAAAATAAGGGTGATAACCTAGAGTTAGTGTTGATAAAAAAACATGTGATGGGATGATAAAAACACATGTAATTTAATGGTAAACAAAATGTTTAGTGTTGATAAAACTAGTGCTTAGTGTTCATAAAAAAAACATGTGATAATGTGATAAAAATCATGTTCGATTTTGGAAAATGAGGTGATAAAACTGGTGTTCAGTGTTGATAAACCCAGTGTATAGTGTTGATAAACCCAGTTTATAGTGTTGATAAAAATTACACAGACTTAACTTTTTTTTTAAATCAGCCCCAAAATAAGGGTGATAACCTAGAGTTTAGTGTTGATAAAAAAAACATGTGATGAGATGATAAAAACACATGTAATTTAATGATAAACATAGTGTTTAGTGTTGATAAAACTAGTGCTTAGTGTTCATAAAAAAACATGTGATGATGTGATAAAAATCATGTTTGATTTCGGAAAATGAGGTGATAAAACTGGTGTTCAGTGTTGATAAACCCAGTGTATAGTGTTGATAAACCCAGTGTATTGTGTTGATAAAAATTACACAGACTTAACTTTTTTTAAAATCAGCCCCGAAATAAGAGTGATAACCTAGAGTTTAGTGTTGATAAAAAACATGTGATGAGATGATAAAAACACATGTAATTTAATGATACACATAGTGTTTAGTGTTGATAAAACTAGTGCTTAGTGTTCATAAAAAAACATGTGATGATGTGATACAATCATGTTCGGTTTTGGAAAATGAGGTGAGAAATCCAGTGTATAGTGTTGATAAATCCAGTGTATAGTGTTGATAAACCCAATGTATAGTGTTGATAAAAATTACCCAGACTTAACTTTTTTTTAAAAAATCAACCCCGAAAATAATTTTTTTTTCGTGCTTCAAAATATATTCATGACTGATCTTGATAGAAAGCCCTTGAAAAAACAAAACTAATGGCGCAAGTTTTAAGCCAATCAGAGTTCAAACGAAGCAGGAAAAATTAAATTAGTGAATTGGTAAAAAAAATATATATGATGGTTTTACTAAAAAGCCCTTACCCATTACTAAAAAAATGCTGTTTTTTTGCAGTCAACAAGTCAACAAATCAATTGCATCTCATCCATCCATTCTTAAAATGAATGGCTTGGATTGGTTCACACAGTTTTTACGTTAAGGAGTGGTTTCTATTTGATTTTTCCTCGTAGTTTGTAATACAAAGGTGCACACAATTATTTGTCGATAATGGACACTATTGGATAGTGGCGATCGATCTTCACCTATATCGAATGGTGTCTAATGTTATTACACATTGGTTCTGACATTAACATTGTACAAAATATTTTGATAGTAACCTTTATCATACAATGATGTTTCCATTTTAAAATTCAAACATCTTTATATAGTAACTACTATTTTTTAGTACGATCCGAATGTATCCAAAATTACTTAAGAGAAGTTACGTAAAAATGTCTCTTCTTATTTAAGATGATCGGCATCTTCGTGTAAGTTATCTTTTTCTTCTTCCTTTCCTTGAGTAGAATCCACGTTTAACCCGATAATCTTCAAATTCGGAATAATATAACCAATTACAACTATTACCAAGATCTGAGTGACAATAAGAAAAATATAATTTGTCGCTGGATCTATTATTCATTTTGTTTGAAGAAGAGGGTTTAAAACTCAAAATATTTTGTGTACAATTGAAGTGTGTTAGATTTTTTTATAAATAAGAGAAAAAGGCGTTGGTAACTTTTATAGCCATTGGCTATTCGTCGTTGCATATGAAATGTCTTATAATTTTAAAGAACATGATCCAACTCGATACAGTCCAATACAATACGATACAAATAAGATAGATATATAATACAATATGATACAATCTAATATAACATGATATTTTCTGATACAAATCGTTTGATGATCAAACATTTCCTTATTACGCTCTGTGTTTTCATTAGCTTTATTGTGCCCCATACCGTCACATTTACTACATCTATGCATTTTCACAATCACTTATCTGACGGAAGAAACTTTTTTTTCTTCCTAAAATCTCCTTGGACGATTGTCTGGATTTTTCTAAACAAGAGCCTCAACATGTATATTTCTTATCCCCTTAGGTAGAACCATTGAATCATCTTCGTTTTCATAAGGTTAAGCACCTCGTATATACACTGACTCCACGAGTATGTTATGTACAACTCGTAGCATAGTGAACATATGTTCATCTCACTACCCTAACTATGTGGTTTTTTTCATCTCACTACCCTAACTATTTTTTGTGGCACCTCACTACCATGGAATACCTTTTTTCACTTTCATACCCTAACTATTTTTTTTGGCACCTCACTACCCTAGAATGCATTTTTGTGACATTAAAAAAAATGATTTTTTAAAGAAATTTTGATAACCAATGGCATGCTTTTGAAATTTTGATTGTTAGTGAGGGGTATTATGGACTTTTAAAGTGTTTTCGTCCCAAAATGGATGACAAATTGACGGCGTGTATGAAAGTGAAAAAAATGCATTCTAGGGTAGTGAGGTGCCAAAAAAATAGTTATGGTAGTGAGATGAAAAAAACCCACATAGTTAGGGTAGTGAGATGAAAATAACCCTTTTAATTTCAAAGTGGCTATTATGGCAATTTGTTGGAACATTCCATAAAAGCATGTTCTCCTTTTTAATATAAATTTCCCTTCCGATTCATCACCAATAACGTGAAATTCAAACTATCTAATACGTTGCATTACCAGGAGAAAAAGTAGTCATATTGTTCTTAACTCTCTCTACGAATGAAATATTATTCTTCGAAGTTAAACTTGAGGAGCTAAACTAGAGTATTTACTAGAAATGTGCATGCATATTTTTATTTTAGTATGAAAATCTCAACATAATTATTTGGTAGTATGTATTATCTTATACTTGAGAAGAAAATATGTTCCCATTTCTAGTACTGACACCTTCTAGATAAAAAGCTATTGCAAGATATTTATCATTTTAAGTTACAAATGGAACCCGAAAAAACGAAACACCTAAACAATAACATAAATCACAATAGTACAATGATAAATCTTCAACATAGGTCCCTATCTGCTCCTCAGATTTTGCAACAAATTCAAAATGATTCCTACCAATTATTGTGGGCTAGATTCAAGGAGGGACACTCATTCTCTTTCCTTTCTTGGATCAATGATCCCCTCAATTGTGACACACACAGGCAATCTTAATCACTGGTCTTTAACTGTTTGGGGATATTAGTGTCATATCTCTTTGTACCTGGTTTTTGGGGTTTGGGTTTGGGATGGTTGGGTGGGTGGTTGGGGGTGAGCTGTAAGAGACTGATAAGGTTGCTTTTGATACTGTGAATTTGAGGTGTTTTGGGAATTTGTTTTGTGAGTGTGGGTGTTTTCTTTACATTTGTTTTTCCTTTTCTGTGTGATTGGGTAGTATCATCCCTTAGGGTGAGAGTTTTTCTTTTTGTGATTGACCTGCTGAACTAGTTGGGTTGGTGTTCTTCACTTAGGAACTTTGATTTGAAGCTAAGGGTCTCTCAAGGTGTTTTCTTGCTTTACTTGGAGGCTGGTTTACAACTTTTGCTGCAGAATTTTGCAGGTGTGTGTTTTTAGTCACCTGCTGCAGAAGTATGCAGACACCACTTGTTTCTTAGGAAGTGTTGGCTATTTAAGAGGAAGTGCAGCAGAAGGAGATGTGTTTTGCTGTGATATGTTTTCCTTTTGCTACTGTTGGATCGTTGGAATTTTAGAACTTCAGGTAACAAAGGGTTAAAGGGGATTAGGTACTTGGGACGCAAGCATTGTTTTTGAATTTAAAGTAGTTAACTTGACAGACAAGTTAGGTTGGGGGAAGGTTAATTTGTAATGTTTGTGGTACATTTGAGGGTACGCCCTTGGCCGTCTTTTCTATTTCGAAAAGTCGGTTTATAAAACTTCGAAAAATTGCTGATAAACAAAAAGTCTTCAACATAGCTAAAATATTTATTTTGATATGGTGGTAGCACGCATAATGACATGCGATCGGAATACAACCTCCAATGAAGGACTGGTAGGTATGTTTATCATATAGGAATGTTATCATCTAGACTGGTCTTATGGCTTTCTTCAACTTCAGAAATATGTTAAACTACTATGATTCTCTTTATGAACCAAGACAAACATGACAAAGAACAACATGGTTGAAGACGCCAACGCCATTGAACATAAAATCCGTCTACTATACTAATTATTGAATAATGTTCCATGGACAAAAAAAAACGATGTGATGCAAATAGTTGTCTATTAACACCAATCGAAAAATTTATACACAAATATACCATTTTCTATCACAAAATGATTCAATTGTCTTCGATTCTTCAATTGTAACATGTATAGATAAGTAAAAGACTCTGCATGTATGTCGTTCACATATGAAAGTGTTTTCTCTATTCACTTTAAAGATTAGGGTAAACTACAAATGCATACCCTGAAGTTATCACGTTTAACCGATGATTACCCTGAAATTTTAAGTTAACTGATGCATACCCTGAAGTTAGGAGTTGTAACTCAAAACCCCTTCGTCAGCTAAAATGACGAAAATACCCTGAACTACACTTCAATAATTATGTTATAAGAAATATTTTAAAATTACTTTTTGTTATATATATATATATATTTACTTATTAAATGACTTCATTTTTATTTAAAAAATCACTTCATTTGTATTTTAAAAAATTATTTAAAAAAATCACCGAGGGTATTTTCGTCATTTTAGATGACAAAAGGGGTTTTTAGTTACAAGTTGTAACTTTAGGGTATGCATCAGTTAACTTTAAACTTCAGAGTAATCATCGGTTAAACGTGACAACTTCAGGGTATACATTTGTAATTTACCCTAAAGTTTATTCATAAATCATACTTTTCTATAATATATTTCTCTATGTTATTATTAAGTTACATATTCTCCTTTATAAGATGACCAACAACCCAAGTGGTCTGCTCTAGTATGCATATATGTTCGCTATTATAAGATGTAATCTAAAACATTGTTGACATGGACAATTTTATATTCACCTCACTTCAACTACAATCCAGCTTCCTCTGTAAAAACAATATCACTATCACAACTTGGGTTGCATTTGTGAAACCAATAACACTACCAAAACTTACAAAGCACAAGTTCTTTATTGTTCGTCAAGATGCGGCAAGGAAAGTCATTGAATGAGTATTTGGATGACTACAAGTTCATTTTCACATCCTTACTCACCCAATTCTATTATGGGATAAAATTTAACTCGTGATAATCATGCGTCTGAGCATCATGGTGGACAACATGATAATTGAAGATGAACGACATACACCATAGGTACATTGAATCGTTGAATGATAAAGTCAATCCAACACCAACAATTCATCAAGACCTCTACCAAATGTCAACATAGTATTGGTCAACGATGCAAGGATCTAAATCAGGAGATCCATTAATGCCTCATGGTGTAAGTCATAATTTACATGATCATAAATCGAGGGAATCACAATCAATAACAAAAATATTATACATTTTAAGGGTTCTTATAAGATTGGTTTCTCTCCCTTTGTCTATACAATCTTTGATGTGTTTGTTAATGTTGTTATTTTAATATATCAAGTAACATGTATTTATGTATATATATGTAGAGAGAAGATCAAGACTCTTATTTAGGGTTTCATTAGGATTCAATCTCTACCATCCATTAAAATAAGAGATTGAATTTAAGAAAGATTTCTTTACCGATCAACGGTAATTATCTTATAATTAAAATATAACGTTTCCTAATATAGATTGAATTTAAGAAAAACTTCTTTACCAACAAATGATAATGACCATATAATTAGAATATCATGTTTCCTAAATGTGATAGAATTTTTAATTGACCACATAATAAGGATGCTAATATTTATAGAAGACCTCATCAAGAACAACTGGATTAAATTCAGAGATGAGTAGATTTTAGTATTTTTAATTTTTACTTTTTTATTTCAGGTTTCTGCAATTAAGTTTTATCAAGATTATTTGTATTAAAGATGCTTTCCAGTTAGTTAAATGGCACTTTTCCATGTGAATTAAACTAAAATTTGCTTGATATGGAAAACGAATTGTACATATGGAACATAGACAGGAAATTGACAATCTATCTATTTTTTTTTACATTTGCAATGCCAATTTATAAAACTACATCTTCAGAGACTGAAAAGGAGTACAAGATTCAATCTATATATAGAACCAAAAAAGGCATACCAACACAACGAGTAAGGCTCACAAAAACAGCTAAACATCACTGCTTAGAAGAACAACAAATAAATCCTACCAAAAATCAAAATCAACATGCAACCTAAGGAGACACAATTCAAACATTTAACAACTTAAACCTTACACAATTCAAACATTTAACAATTCAAACACTACCTCTTTTAAATCTTACACAACACATGGGAACAAATCTTTAGTTCTCAAAAAAGAAGAAATAGCAATGACTTAAATTGGCCCACTACCAACTGTATGATTTACTCAAAATCATGGAGCAAATTGCCTAAGCTGGTTACCACTTGTTTTAAAAAAAACAAAGGTATTCTTTGCCGGCAATTATTGGCAGTGGGAGATTTCCATTATTTTACCCGTAAAGTCCTGAAAATTTAATTGTCTTTTTACGGGTTTTAATTAACGGGATTGAAAAGCGGTTCGAAAAGTCTGGAAAAAAAAAGTATTGGGTCGGACCGGACCCAACCAACAACCCGGCCAGGCCAGACCCGGCCCGGGCAGGCTGCTTCAGCCTCACGCGTCTGGGCCGTGCGGCCCACTTCAACGGCCTGCTAGCCAGGCCCGGTTCTGGAGGCCCAAGCCCACCTGGTGGCTTCGGTATAAAACCGAAGCTAAGCTCTGAAAACCCTAGTCCCTCACTTCCCGATTCCCTATCCCTCTCTCCCGATCTATCACGCCGCTCCACTTCCCTCTTCTCCTTCGTTTTCAACTCCGGCCACCACAACCTCGCCGAACCCCTCCCTCTCTCGGGCCTGTCTCGCCGGAAATCGCCGTCCCGACCTCGCCCCTCTCCCTCACCGTCCTCCTACTCCACGCCGTCTTCTTCTCCGACCGACCGCTCCGGCCGCCGCCGTTCCGAGCTCCTCTCCGCTCGGCTTCGCAGCCACGCCCTCACTCCCGACCTTTCTCCCTCTCAGTCCTTCGATTCCAACCACACAGCCCCGACCTCCCGCCTCCGTCTCCGGCCAGCGACCTCCTTTTCCTCATCTCCCGTTCAACCCGGCGCCGTCCCGATCTCCGTCGCGCCTCCACGGACTCGCCGTCGTCGTGCACGGCCGGAGCCGAGACGGTCTCGCCGGCGCTGTCCCCGAGCTCCTCTCGCCTACCCCGTCCCGAGCGCTCTCCTCTCCGTCTTCCTCACCGGCGCTCATTAGATCCGGCGAGTTACGGCCGGATTCGTTCAGATCTGAGGGGAAACCCTCAGCCGCGCCCCGTCGCGCCCACGGCCACCACCGCCCGCCACCGTTCGTTTTCCCACGGTTAGACTTCGGCCGGCTACGCCCTTACCGGTGGTCAGCCGGTTGTGAAAACCGAGTCCCTGTTATTTTTTTCGTTACCGAGTTGTTCTTTCCCTTTAATGTATTCCATGCTTTGTTCTGGATCTGGCTCAGTTTAAACCGTTTCCCTTTTGAATCTGAAATGTAAAGAAATCAATGAAAGTGAGTTGTTGTTAATATGTTTTAAAACGAGTTTGGATTTAAAAGATGAATTTGTGATTTGGGACTGAAAACGTTGGATCTTAGGGTTGGATTTAAATGGAATCAAAGTCAAAGAATTTGAAAAGAAAGAGGTATTAAAATGAAAATCAGTCTTAAGAAAAGGAAAAGAAAACGGGTTTAAATGGAAAGGATAGGGTTTTAAAATGGAGAGAATTTAAAATCAATTTGGGTTTAAAAACGAGAATCAATTTTGGAAATAAAACGGTTTTAATCAAAAAGGAAAACGAAACCAGAGTCGAGCAAAAGGTTTTCTTGTTAAGAGTATTGGATCGAAACTGGATTGAGATTGGGAACCTGAACGTTTAAACTAGACGTTAAACGGTTTTAAAACGGAATTTGAGCAGTTGAACGAATCTGGAACTCTAGTTAAAACAGACTGCTAATTGGGTTTAGAAAGGGAAAAAAGCGGACCGCTGTATCGGACCTCGTGCATTGGGACCGTGCCTCGCATGCACCGAGTTCGGTGCTCGGGTACTCAAAACCCGATTCACCGTGACCCCGCTTTTATCCCGCTCGAGTTTAAGGGACTACTGTCGGTTTTAAAACTGGAAAAATCATGACCTTTAGATTAACCTGGGAACCGCCTCTAACTATGGCTTTCGTGTTATCTTTAGCGTCCGGCTTCGATCGAAGTGAAGCCCGGAGGTAGCGAGCCAGAACGTCAGCAGCTAGGAAGCGTAGCGGGTGCTCTTCGGTTGAGGTAGGGAAAAGTAGCCGGATCTCGGCCCTGACTAGGGAAAGTTAACAGTAGAATTGCATGTGACACCGGGGTGTCGTGGGTTGAGTAGGTTATCGAATATTAGAAAAGCATGATACGGGGTTGTAGCGTTTATTAGAAATGCATGATACGGGAACGTTGCGAATACTGGAAATGCATGTGACACTTAGTAGTGTCGTAGGAGCAGAGAACCTAGCGTAATTGATTTACTGGAGGCATATGACCATGCCCGGAGGTTGTTTGTGAACTTATCGATTTTAGGACTGTTGGAGGTTGGGGGCCCGCTTCCTGAAACGGGGGTCCACGAGCACACGCGTCTGCATGTTCAGACGGGGTAGGGGGCCCGCCCGCCAATAAAGGGGTCCTGGCCGCGCGTGTGTGGTTTGGGTTTGTGAGCATACCTTGGCTGGCTTATGGGTTAGAGTCCCAGTAAGTTGCAGCATTTTCCGGCTGGCTTATGGGTTAGAGTCCCGGTAAGTTGCAGCATTCTTGGGTTGGCCTGACCGGGTTAGAGTCCCGGGAGGGCGTTCTTGGCAGCTGGTTTGCGATCCTTTGTGATCTTGTTTGGTGTGCGATCCTTCGTGATCTTGTTGGTGCGTGATCCATTGTGATCTTGTTGGTGTTACGTAGTTCCTTTGAGTCCTTGGAAGAGGTCGTGATCGTTGTGTCGTGTCTACTTACGTATTTGAGTGTTGAGTCGTTCGAGGAAGGTCACCGTGGGTGTTTGTCAGTCAGAGTACTTGTGTTGGGGACAGTGATCCCCGGGGTTGAGTTTGTTGTTGGTGTTACCGGCTTTGTCTGCTAATTATGTCGTAGTCAGTCTGTTATCCGTGGTGGTGAGCGAACGCTCACCCCTAGCTGCTTTTCCTACAGGTACTGTTCGTTGGACGGACTAGGTGAGCTCTCGATGCTTGTGGAGCTAGGAGCGGAGTCCGTTTTTTTTACTTTTTAGTCTAGCGACGGATACCTCGCCTTTTTGTCCGCTTATGGGACGTTTTATTTTGAGTTGTAATTATTCTTTTGTTGAACTAAACTGGTTTTGTAAAGTGTTTTAATGGAAAAGGTTTCAAAGTGTTTTCTTATTTTAAACGTTCGCGTCCCGAGTTCGATTTACTGAAAATGGGACGTGACATTACCCTAGAGTCTTGTCTTATGAACTTTGAGCTCAGAAGATGAAGCCAAGAACTCATAATTTGCTTCACCTTACCAGTAATCACCCAAACCACACCCCACCAAAAGATAATTAAACACAAAATTTCCCAAGTCCTTGAGTAGTATAGAAAAATATGGGCACCATCTTTAAAATTAAAAGAGTAGGCATGACATACCAACTCCTGTAAAGAAAGCTACAGGCCTCTACTCTCAAGGAAACACTTGGACATAATTGCCTCATGACAGGTTAACCAACATAAATATGTGCTAGAGGCACTCTGGAGTCCAAAGATGAATTGTCCATATAGGTTTATGGGTGCCTTGATGTTGCAAGTAAAGTATAGAATCTTTTGGCAAAGAACCTATTGACATCCAGATTCCAACATAGTGCATTCTCCTCTTTCCAAACTGTATCCCACTAAGGATTAGGCATAATGATCTCCACTCTTGAACTTCCAAAACTCTTGGATCCCTTCTTAAGTTCAAGTTCCATGCAACAAATTACAAGCATCAGCTACCATGAAAGATTTTGCTTGTGGTAAGAGATAGAATCTTGGAAATAAGAATCTGAAAGCTAAATCACCCCACTATAAATCATCATAGAAATGAATTCCGGAACCATTACCAATTCTCCAGTACAAGCCTTTAACCTTAAAGTAATAAAAAAATATAGAATTATTCATTAAAGCTATGATATGATTCATGAAGCTTTGATTTTCAACCTTAGTGAAAATTGACAAGTCCCATTCCTTGTAATCTAATCACAACTTTTCACAAATAACCATTTTTGAAATAGATTTTTTCTCCACGGCAAACCTCGACCACAATTTGACAATAGTGAAACATTCGTTAATGTAATATTTTTTATTCCCAATCCACCAGCTTCTTTTGATCCACAAATCATACTCCACTTGACATTGAAAAAGGTTTAATCTAATAAAAATACATGCCATAAAAATATTCTCTACCAACTCTCAAGAGATTTTATTACACCTTTTGGTGCCTTAAGAATGGAACAATAACAGAGAGGGAGAGATCCCAAAGTTGACTGAATCAAAGTTATCCAGCCTCATAATGAAAAGGAGCTTAATAAGCCAAAGGCCTAAAATCATTTTAAACCTATCTGTTAGAATATGTTGTATAGGCCCAGCCCATATGGCTCATTAGGGTTAACGTCGGGTTTAGGAAACCCTAGCAGTGCAACAACACTATATATACCTGTATACCATGTACGTTTTTATTATCGAATACAATACAATTCTACAATTGTTATCATGGTATCAGAGCCTCTATCGCTCTAATTATCGCTTCCGCTACAGCCGCCGTCGTCGCCGCCGCTGCCGCCGTTCACCCTCGTTGAATGCTGCTTCTCTCCAGCCGCTGCTCCAGCCGCTTGCTCCAGCTGCTGCTCCTACTCCAGCCGCTTGCCCCTGCTCCGGTCGACCACAACACGCTGACGAGCTCCGCAGCGAGAAGATCTCGGTCAAACCACACCACGTCGCCATCGGTCCTTGCTTCTGCCAACCCTCGCCGGCGAGAAGAACTCCGTCTCGACCCACACCGACGAAGCCACGCGGATCAAGCCATCCATCGCGCCTGAAAATCGCAGCCATCCTCCGCGCCTGAAAATAGCGCACATCACCTGCAGATCGCGCAGACGAAGACGGCGCGTGTCCTACACGCACCAGATCTCCACGCGCCCCACGCGCCACGCGCCCTTCTTGCTGCCCGCGTGCAGCACACATGCACCCACGCGCACCCACACGCGTTGACCGCGTGATGCACACGCGCTGCTGACCGTTGACTCTTCAAAAAAAAACTAATCCTTTTTATCTCAGTGTTTTCTTTTCAGGTATTCCTAATGAAGAAATTTGATATCAACCCCTACTGTGCGTTCTGCAACTAATCTGGACATGTCTTAACTGAATGCAGATCTCATGCTCGTCACCTTCTTTACTCAGGCAACCCTCGATGGGGTAACTCCAGGCCCTCTCCAAACTTAAGGGGCGGCGTGGCTCCCGTGGCGATCATCGGCCTTCCAACAGGCCCAATGGCACTATTGCTGCTCCACCTGCTGTGTCTTCCAAATCTCCTGACATGACTGCTCTCTTGGGTGACATACGAGCGCTTCTATTAGCTCACACTGCCTCGTCAGGTAGCTCATCCACTGTTGCTGCTACAGCTGCTGTGTCTGCCAAATCTCCTGACATGACTGCTCTCTTGAGTGACATACGAGCGTTCCTATCAGCTCACACTGCCTCGTCAGGTAGCTCATCCACTACTACGCCAGGTCGCACATCCACGTGGTATCTTGATTCTACTTGTTTCAATCATATGAGCCCTCAGTCAGATTTGCTCACATGTGTAACCCCGGTCACCAAGTCTCCGTCTATTCGTACTACTGATAATTCCACTTTGCTTGCCACACACTGTGGTACCGCACCCACAGACCAGCTATCACTGCCGAACACCTTGCTTGTCCCTCATTTGTCACTGAACCTTGTATCGGTTGGTCAATTGTGTGATTTGGGTTTTGACGTTAACTTTTCTGGTTGTACTTCTTCTGTTCTTGTGCAGGATCCACTGACGGGACAAATCCATGGGACAGGACGTAAAGTTGGTCGCCTGTTCGAACTCACCTCACTGGTGGTTCCCTCACCATCATCATCATCCTCGTCTACTTGTGGCGCTGTCGTCTCCGCTGATCTCTGGCGCTCCCGCCTAGGTCATCCCTCTTCCTCTCGTTTGCGTAGTCTTATTTCTAGTGGGTTGTTGGGGTCATTTTTGCATAACTTTGGTGATTGTGTGTCTTGTCAGCTTGCTAAACATCATAAACTGCCGTTTTCCCTTAATAATACTACTTCCTCTGCACCTTTTGATCTTGTTCATTCTGACTTATGGGGAGCGGCACCTGTTCCGACCATGGGGGGTCTCGGTGGTTTGTCATATTTGTTGATGATCATACTCGTTTTACTTGGATTTATCTCATGCATAATAAATCTGATTTCAACAAAATTTATTCTGAGTTTTCTGCCATGGTTCGCACACAATTCTCTAAAGTTATCAAAACCCTGCGTATGGATAACGACATGGAACTTAAAGAGTCATCCTTCCTTGCACAACTTGCTTCCACCGGTACTATCGTTCAGCGCTCCTGTCCTGGTACATCGCAACAAAATGGTCGAGCAGAACGCAAACATCGCCATATTCTTAATACGGTCCGTGCTCTCACCATTGCAGCTGCTTGTCCTGAACGTTTTTGGGGGGAGGTTGCCCTCACAGCCGTCTACACCATCAACAGGGTTCCATCCCCAGTCATAGGTAACAAAACTCCTTACGAGTGTTGGTATGGTCGTCCTCCAGTTTATGATCTTCTTCGTGTCTTTGGGTGTGTCTGTTTTGTTCATCTACAACCTCATGAACGTACTAAACTTGAACCTCGTTCTCGTCTTTGTTGCTTTATTGGGTATGGGATCGAACACAAAGGGTACATATGTTGGGACCCAGTTTCCAAACGTCTCCGCATATCTCGCCATGTCACATTCTGGGAACATAAGATGTTTTCTTCCATGTCTTCTTTTCACATTCCCGAGTCTACTCCTTTCTTTTCTAATCCTGATATTGATCTGTTTTCTGATGATGATGAGGGTTCTCCCATTGAGCTAACTCCTGCAGGTGCTCCGACATCTCTGCCTCCTACCGTGGACCATGTTCCGCCAGAGGATCCTATGCCAGAGGATCCTGTGCTACCGACTCGACCACAACGTCATCAGCAACTCCCCTCTCACCTCCAGGACTTTGAGGTAACCCTACCATCTCGTGTCGCTTACATAGTGTCCTCTGTATATGAGCTTGACACCTATCGGGAGGCTTGCATTAACCCCCTGTGGTAGCAAGCAATGACTGAGGAACTATAGGCCATGGTGAAGACTCACACATGGGATCTGGTACATTTACCTCAGGACAAACATGTGGTCGGTTCTAGATGGGTATACAAGGTGAAAACCAAGGCAAATGGTTCTATCGAGCGCTACAAGGCACGTATTGTGGCTCGTGGGTTTACCCAGGAACATCGGGTTGATTATGAGGAAACATTTGCTCATGTTGTGAGACTCACTTCTATTCGCACCATTCTTGCTGTTGCTGCTGGTCGACAGTGGGACGTTTTTCAAATGGACGTGAAGAATGCTTTTCTCAATGGAGATCTTACAGAGGAGGTTTATATGAAGCCCCCGCCCGGCTATGATCATCCTCCACACATGGTTTGACGTTTGCGTAAATCCATTTATGGACTCAAGCAGGCTCCGCGGGCATGGTACTCCAAGTTCAGTAGTGCGATGGCAGTTTTTGGTTTCGTCTCCAGTCCGCACGACAGCTCCCTGTTTGTTCGTCGGACCTCTCGGGGCCATACTCTCTTACTTCTGTATGTGGATGATATGATCATTACTGGTGATGATGCTATCGGCATTGTGGATCTTAAGCGTCATCTAAGCGACCAGTTCGAGATGAAGGATTTGGGTCATCTCTCTTACTTTCTTGGTTTGGAGATTTCCACTCTGTCCTCTGGTTATCATTTGTCCCAAGCCAAGTATGCAGCCAAGCTCATCTCCAAGGGGGGACTAACCGATAGCAAGATCGCTTCCACTCCCATTGAAGCGAATGTCAAGTATCTTCCATCAGATGGTCAAGGTCTCGAGAATCCCACTTTATATCGCCGATTAGTTGGAGGGCTGGTATACCTCACTGTTACTAGGCCTGACATTGCATATGCTATCCACATCGTCAGTCAGTTCATGTGCGCACCTCGCACTACTCACTATGAGGCCGTTCTTCGGATCTTGCGCTATGTTCGAGGCACCTTAACACAAGGACTACATTTCTCTTATGGCTCACCTTTAGTCATACAGGCCTATTCAGATGCAGATTGGGCAGGCGATCCCACAGACCGAGGATCTATCACAAGTTACTGTTTCTTTCTTGGTAACTCTCTGATTTCCTGGAGAAGTAAGAAACAAACAACCATTGCCCGCTCCAGCACGGAAGCTGAGTATCGAGCCCTTGATGATACTACTTCCGAACTCAGATGGCTTCGTTGGTTACTACATGACATGGGTGTTGTTCACAAGTCAGCCACTATCATTCATTGTGACAGTCAGAGTGCTATTCAGATTGCTCATAATGATGTCTTCCATGAACGCACCAAGCATATTGAGATCGATTGTCACTTTGTCAAACAACATCTCAATCAGGGCACCCTCGCTCTCCGATCTGTCTCCTCTAGCGATCAGATTGCAGATATCTTCACCAAGGCTTTAATCCCAGGAAAGTTCAAACTTTTAGTTGACAAACTCAACTTGGGTTCATTACCACCATCTTGAGTTTGAGGGGGGTGTTAGAATATGCTGTATAGGTCCAGCCCATATGGTTCATTAGGGTTAACGTCGGGTTTAGGAAACCCTAGCAGTGCAACAACACTTTATATACTTGTATACCATGTACGTTTTTATTATCGAATACAATACAATTCTACAATTGTTATCACTATCAACAATAGGTTTCCATTTTTTGACCTATTTGGATTAATACCAAGAGAAAATCCCAAATATGGAAAAGGAAGGAAACCTGAAGGATATCCAGGACATTCAAAAACTCAACAGGTTCGGAATCAGTCAAATTCATGAGGACAACTACAAAAATCTTAAAATTTACACCCAGTCCAGTAACAACATGAAACATGGTAAGAGAAAATTTGAGATTTATGGCTCAATCCAAGGAAGCTATGATGAAAAATATAGTAATTCCCTTTGTTGGCCAGGTATCTACAGGCCTCGCAGTGTTCAGGTGTCTTTTTGCAACGTTTATGCTCCAGGGTCGGCTACACTAAGACGGTCCTTGTGGGAAGACCTAGCCCTTATTTCCCCTCGTTTGGCTGAGTCGACTTTGTGGGATGGAGATTTCAATACTGTTCTTTCAGCTGCTGATCGTCAAAACACTGCTTTCACCAAATCAGACAGTCGGTATTTTCATTCCTTTATTTCGACTCTGGGGTTGATTGATATGCCTTTAGTAGGGTCTTTATTCACATGGTATTGCGGGTCGAAAGCCTCTCGCATTGATCGTTGTTTGCTTACAGATGGCTTTCTGAGTAACTTTGGACCTTTGATTCAATCTAGCCACCCCAGATTACTGTCAGACCACCGTCCTTTATTGGTCTCAGTCAAGGAAGTGAAATGGGGTCCAAGGCCTTTAAAGTTTTTGAATGCTTGGGTTGATCATGTCGACTTTTTACCCACGGTGCGCAGGTTGTGGGAGTCGTACCCGTCGAGCTGTTCTGCTAGTTATTCTCTGTGGAACAAATTGAAGTCCCTGCGCCATGATTTACAAACTTGGAACACTGAGGTGTTTGGTAATGCAGAAGAGAAAGTTCATTTATTGACCAAAGAAATTGATTTGATTTGGCACAAGATTCACGGGAGCTAACAGACTCGGAAATCGCTCATCGAAACTGGTTGAGAGCTCTTCTTATTCTACAGCAGAAAATTGTGGCAAAAATATGGAGGCAAAAATCCCGGTTATACTGGTTCCGTCATGGTGATAGATGCACGAAATACTTCCACAAGTATGCAAACTTCCGGGCTTTGCGCAATAGGCTCTCTGTTTTACGAACAAGTCGGGGCATCATTTCAGACCCGGTAGAGATCAAGGAAGAAGCAGCCACTCACTTCGAACAACGGTTTCGCAAAGGGGCAGGTACGAGGTTGCATATTCCCCTCCTACCCTTTAAAACCTTGTCCAGTACTCAGAGGTTAGATCTTGAGAAACCTTTCTCTTTGACTGAAATAGAAATTGCTGTGGGGGAGTGTGGGTTGGAGAAATCTCCTGGTCCAGATGGGTTCACAAACAAGTTCTTTACTGTTGCTTGGGATATTGTTAAACTGGATGTTCTACGTTTTTTCCATGAGTTTTATGATTCTTGTCTACTAGGGAAGGGCATTAATTCGACATTTATCACCCTGATTCCGAAACATGATCAGGCTACTAGTTTGAATGATTTTAGACCGATTAGTTTGATTTCTAGTCCTTATAAAATTTTAGCAAAGGTCTTTGCTAACCGGTTGAAAGGTGTTATTTGTGATCTGATTAGTGACAATCAGAGTGGCTTTATTGCTGGTAGGCAGTTGGTTGATGGGGTGCTAATTGCTTATGAGATTATTCATTATGTGAATCAGGCTAAATTTGAATCGGTTTTGTTAAAACTTGATTTTTAAAAGGCTTATGACATGGTTTGTTGGGAGTATTTAGATGAGGTGTTTATACAGATGAATTTTGGGGATCGGTGGAGGAGGTGGATGAGAAGTTGCTTTCATGTATTGGTTAACGGTGTTCCAAGTAGGGACTTTGCCATGCTGAACGGGATTCGACAGGGTTGTCCTATGTCTCCCTTTATTTTTCTCATTGCAGCAGAGGGTCTCCATCTGTTTTTAGAGGCAGGAGAGGCAGCCGGCCTTTTTCAGGGCATAGGTATTCGTCACTCGGGTTTTTCTATTTCCCATTTACAGTTTGCTGACGATACTTTGCTCTTTTTACGAGGTTCTTTGGATGAGCTGTCTAATGTCAAGCGCATTCTACTGTATTTTCAAATGACCTCCGGCCTTAAGGTTAATTTTAATAAATCAAATGCTGTGTTGCTGAATGTGGACTCTTTTTTCGCTAGGGATGTGGAGATGACTCTTGATTGTGGGGTGACTGAATTACCGATGACTTATTTGGGCTTTTCTCTCGGGGCTTCGCCAAAGAGACTGTCCACTTGGGACCCGGTTTTGGGGAAGTTTAAATCAGCTTTGGCGCTTTGGCATGCCAAATATCTTACCATGGCAGGACGTATTACTCTAATCCAGTCCACTCTTTCTGGTTTGCCTTTGTTTTATATGTCTTTGTTGCAGGCGCCTAAAGCTGTTATCAAGGCGTTGGAAGCTCTACAACGAAAACTCTTATGGAGGAATGGAGGGGATGGAAGAGTTTTGAACAGAGTCAGGTGGTCTAGAGTGTGCACCCCGAAGAAATTGGGGGGTCTTGGCCTCCGAAGGTTGAAGGAAATGAACTTGGCTCTTTTAGCCAAATGGTGGTGGCGATTTGCTACGTCCTCTACTTCCTTGTGGAAAGAGCTGATTTGCATCCGAATGAGGTGGTCTAGCCAAGATTGGGATTTATGTAAGCTTGACAAGAGCGGGAGCAGCTTCTTATTTAAGCATATCCTCAACTTGGCGGCTGATCCAATTTTTTGTAGCTTGTTTGGTAATCAGGGAGTCAGATGGAATTTGGGCAAAGGTGATCGAGTGTCTTTTTGGGAGGATGTGTGGGTAGGAGAAGCTCCCCTACGGGAACGCTTCCCTGCGGTGTTCTCCCTGGTCGTGAACAGACAGGGTAAGGTGGCTGGTTTTTGGAATGGTTCGGGGTGGTCGGTTGAGTTGAGGTGGTCTGGTTGGGATTGGGACAGGTCCGAGATCGAGGCTTTTGAGGAGACCATATCTCACCATCCTCTTTTTCCTTATTTGGATGATGTCCTGTTCTGGAAGAAACACAGACTGGGGTTCTCGATCTCTGCTGCTTATTCTATTCTCATGGATGAGGAGAATTCTTCCGCTCAACCATGGGCTTCGGCTTTGTGGGTTAAAGGCATTCCGCCTAAGCATTGTGTTTTGGTTTGGTTGGCAGCACAGCAGGCACTTCCCACTACGATTTTCAGGGAAGCTAGGGGTCTCCCTGTGACCATCAGTCAGATGTTTTGCTCCCTATGCAAAACAGGTATGGAGACATCTGATCATTTATTGTTGCATTGTTCGGTTTCTTGGTGGATTTGGGGCCTTGTGCAGGAGTGGTGGGGAGTGGTGTGGGTCATGCCCAGGACGGTAGGAGCGGCTTTATGTGCTTGGAAAAGTCTTGGTTCGAATCACTGGTGGAAATCCTGGGTTCGAGTTTGCTATATTGTTATTTGGCATATCTGGCTCTTGAGGAATGGTTTGGTTTTCAATGGGGTGATGGACTGCAGTGCGGTTGTTTTTGGGAAGATTCAGAATCACTCTTTTTGTGTACTTTGGCAGGCAGGCTCCCTGAGATCTTCAGTGTCTTTTCTGGTTTGGCAGCGTCGTCCTGGGTGGTGCATCCGGCCTAGGAAGCGGGGGAGGCGGCTACTAGTTGATGTGTGATGTAGTCCTGCTATGGACGAGTGGGTCCGATGAGTGCCTGTTCAGGAGTCGGTCCAGGTTTCGCCTGTTCCCATCAGGGTCCGGTGAGTACTATCCGGGGAGACTTTAGGGGCCGATCTGCTAGGATAGCGGAGGGGCACGAATTACTTAGTCCCTTTGGGACCAGAGGATTCACCCTGTCTACCCTGAGGTACCGTTCATCGGTTCGGGTGAGACGCCTGGTTTCTGGTCTCTTGAGGCACTATTCATCGGCCTGGTTTTTACTTTCAGGTTTATTTTTCCTGTTTATTGTTTTGCTCTTTATCGGGGTGTGTTCCCGCAGCTCCAGCTGAGAGCTCCTCTGTTATGGTTTTGTTCTAGATCGATCCTCCTTGGATCTTTCTTTATTTTTAATAAAATTTATGAGCTTATCCAAAAAAAGAGAGGAAAAATTAGGTTTTAGAAAGAGAAAGAAGAGAGAAGGAGAAAAGAGAAAAGAGAAGAGGTCTTGGGGGTTTTGCCAATATTCACGAGCATCAAACCATTGGATCGTCTCAAAGATAGGAGAATCGAACTCCCATCGACATTCTCTACGGTGAGCATCTAACCGTTTTTCGATTTGCTTAAGTTTGAAAGTTATGGTTTGAGTAAAACTAATAGTTTATGGTGGTATTGAGGTGTGGGGATCGTTAGAGACGTCTTGGAGACGTTTTGGAGCAAATATTGAACGTTTTCCGGTGACCGGGAGCTCGGGGGGAGCTCCGGCCCCCGTGTGTGGTGGCTGGCCGGAAGTAGGGCCGGCCACCACCATGGTGAGCCGGGCCCAAAGTGGCCCTAGCCACCCACGACCAAGGTTGGCCGGGTGGGGCCCACGTGCTCGGGTGTTCGGGTTTCATGTTCGGGTGGTTTAGAACGCTCCCTAAGTAATTAATCTACACCCGGATCGAAATTTGGAATTAAATTGTGAAAGTTGTAATTGAAGGGTTTAGAAACTTTAAACGCGAATTAAATTACGCGGAAGTCGGAATTCGATTCAGTCGAGTGCATAGGAACCCTTGAATTATTCTAAGGCCGTAGAAACGAAAACAAGAATTTTCGGAGCCCCGGAAGGGCGTTTTCAAAACCCGGGCAGATTCGCCATGTCGAGTAATTGGGAAGTTTGGGAGTGATCGACATTGTCGGGGTTGCTTTTGGGCGTCAAGTTCATTAAAATTCAGTTTATGTCTGCAAGCTTAAAAGTCTTTAAAATTGTGTTCTTATTAGATCGTGCCGCAGACAGAGGAAAGGGAAAGCTAGGCGAGTGATCGGGATCACGCTGGAGCTTGTTTGTGAGCTTTTGGAGAAAGCATACGAGGTAGGGAAAAGTAGCCGGATCTCGGCCCTGACTAGGGAAAGTTAACAGTAGAAATGCATGTGACACTTGGGTGTCGTGGGTTAAGTAGGTTTATCGAATATTAGAAAGGTAGGCGACACTGGGTAGTGTCGTATGATACGGGAACGTATCAAACAATAGAAATGCATGTGACACTTAGTAGTGTCGTAGGAGCAGTGCACTTTCGATATTAGAATTACTGGAGGCATTTGGTTATGCCCAGGGGTTGATTGTTTAATTTGTGTCTTGGGTGGCCATGAGAGCCCGTATTTTACTGCTGTGTCTTGGGTGGCCATGAGAGCCCGTGTCTTTACTGTTGGTGTCTTGGGTGCCCATGAGTGCATGTGGGGTTGTTGAACCCGTGTCTTTACTTTTGGTGTCTTGGGTGGCCATGAGTGCATGTGGGGTTGTTGAACCCGTGTCTTTACTTTTGGTGTCTTTGGTGGCCATGAGTGCCCGTGGGGTTGTTGAATCCGTGTCTTTACTTTTGGTGTCTTGGGTGGCCATGAGTGCCCGTGGGGTTGTTGAACCCGTGTTCTACCGTTGGTGTTTTGGGTGGCCTTGAGTGCCCGTGGGGTTATTGAACCCGTGTTTTACCGTTGGTGTCTTGGGTGGCCATGAGTGCTTGTGGAGTGTCAAACCGGTGTTGTTGCTGTTTGTCGAACTTTTCTTGTGATTGTGATTGTGGTTACCTGGGGTTGGTGAGTGACAGGTCGACAGCCTGATCCGACTTTTTGTCGGGAAAAGTGCGACAGGTCGACTGCCTGATCCAACCGTCGCGTTGGGAAAAGAGCATTAGGTCGACAGCATATCCGACTGGGGTCGGGAAAAGTGCGACAGGTCGGCCGCCTGAACCAACCGTCGCGTTGGGAAAAGGGCAGGGATACTGATTGTGGTTACCTGGGGTTGGTGAGTGACAGGTCGACAGCCTAATCCGACCTTGTGTCGGAAAAAGTGCAACAAGTCGACAGCCTGATCCGACTGGGTTCGGGAAAAGTGCGAGAGGTCGACAGCCTGATCCAACCGTCGCGTTGGGAAAAGTGCGACAGGTCGGCTGCCTGATCCAACCGTCGCGTTGGGAAAAGGGCAAAGGGTTACTGAGAAACTGGAGTGCGATCCTTTGCGATCTTGTTTGGTGTGCGCTCCCTTGTGATCTTGGGTGTTGCGGGGTTATCTTTCGTGTCTTGGAGGCAGTCGTAATCGGTGGGTCGGGTCTACATTACGTGTCCGAGAGTTGAGTCGGTTGAGGAAGGCAACTGTTGTGTGTCAGTCGGGTTAATTTAGTTTGGGGATAGTAGTCCCCCGTGTTGAGTTTGTTGTTGGTGTTACCGGCATTGTCTGCTAAGTATGCCGTAGTCAGTCTGTTATCCGTTGTGGTGCGAACGCTCACCCCTAGATGCTTTTCCTACAGGTACTGGTCGCGGGACGGACTAGGTGAGCTTCCGAAGCTTGAAGAGCTAGGAGCGGGAGTCCGGGTTTACTTTTGAGTCTAGCGACGTACGCTTTGTATGTTGTCCGCTCGTGGGACGTACTTTTGAGTTGTAAATGATTATTTTGTTTAACTAAATTGGTGGTTTTAAAGTGTTTTAATTAAAGGTTTGAAATTATTTTACTGTCTTAAATGTTCGCGTTGCGGATTCGGTTCTGCTGAATTTGAGGCGTGACATGAGTCATGAACCATAATATGAGCAATTTTTTTCCTTGCTCCTTTAAATTTAGCTACCATGCGACAGAATTTAGAGCAATTATCTCCTTCCAAAAAATCAACTTTTCCTAACTTTCTAACTCCAGAGTTTGGATATTATTTTTTTATGGAATAAGTTATGCTTCTAAAGGTCCATGATAACAACATTTCTTGCGTGTCAAGTCTCTATATACAATAATGCTATCTAACCCGTTGAAACTTGGTTGAAGGCCAAGACGAGTAGGATTTCAAAATAGGAAGCATGGTTGAGTATGTACCTTCGACTATTTTGGTGTCTATGTTAGTTGGAGAGACTTTTTCACGGGTTGAAACTCGTATTCCTCGAGCTCTGATTGTTTCTGCGGTAGTGAGACCCAAAAAAGAGACATCTCGTTGTAAGGTCTTTGTGTACAATTTACCCCATTATTTAAATGATGATTGTATTCGTAATACGTTTGGGGTATATGGTGAGATTGTATCTACCATAGTCCTTAAACGTCCAAATAAAAAAGGGTGATATTTTGGGTTTGTGGAATTACAATCACCAAAGGTAGCGTAGAGAGCGATTGATGTTTTTAATGGTTTCAAATTCAATGGGTTTAAACTGTTTGTAGCATTCATTCTCCTTGGAAAAGTTTTTAATTACTTGTTGTTCCCAAAACAGATCATCTCGGACTTTATTTCGGCTGTGAAGACGAATAATTCGAAGGGTAGTCGAAGTTCAGCTCCGATGAATGACTACTTGCCTGAATCACCAGCTACGGTGATTGAGCTTGAATCACCAGCTCCGTTTCTGGAGGAGATTGTTGGATCATCTCTATAGAATTGAGCCGGCGTCCGATCTCCTTGAAATCTAGGAATGTCAAATGTAGCTGATATCCGTGAGGATTCTATTGTGTTTTGTGATTTTTTAGGGCTTGTTGAAGCCCAGGACTTAGACGCTTGTCGGGATCAAGAGCAAGAGGTTTGGGTGGGCAAGCCAACTCACGGTTCACTTAAAGGTCAAGTTATTGATGTCTTGACTGCTGGGTCTTGTTAGAAGGTATGAACACATACTTTTAACGGAAGCAAACTCGAGACCACATGCAAGCCATGGAAAACTAACGAAATAGATGAAGTGACTCAACTTTATGCTTGTGTATATGAATAACAAACCGTTGAAATCCAAATTCCATCGTTAACTTTGAATAACTATATGTGGAGAGCATCCAGTCCAACAATCATATTCATCGGATCTCGGATGAACCTCCGATCGGGGTCTTGAAGGTGGCTGGTTGGAACATAAATTGTGCTGAAAATTTGCACAGAATTTTGTTCTTGTTCCTCCCAATTAAAGAACACCGGATAAGAGATGACTGGCTTGAGTCTACGATACGCCTACGTATCGTGCAAGGAATCAAAGCCACGTAGTACTTAAGCTTGAGGACTCAAGAACACAAGAAATGGAGGAGAGTGAAGCCATGGCCAAAACTTTGGGAAGAAGAGTGAGTTCTTGCCATTTTTGTGTCTTGTATTTGTTATGTTTGAAAAGAATGACTTAAAATAAGTACAATCCTCTCAACATAATAAAAAAAAATATAAGAGAAGCATGGTGCAAGCATAGTGTAAATAGGACAAGTATGGTGCAAGATTAGATGGTAGCTGGTGTTGAGTCACCAACACCTTAATCTTGTATCGCGAAATTATAACTAATTAATAAAAACTTAATTAATTAGTTCCATGTGCCTTTTGTGATACGGTTCATCCATAAGCCTCGCGGAGATGGCCCGTGGCCATTCCCAACGAGGTCTCGTGATGCGCTAATCGCCTCCACGCCTTCCATACCAGATATGTCCAACATTATCCGACGCGATCAATCCCAAGACTCGAAGCCTTGTCTCGATCCGTAATGTCCTAAATACTAACGGGCACATGACCCAAAACCCAGTTTTGGTCGTGTCCCGAGTCAACTACCTTTTGACCATTCTCCTTAAATGTGTCAATGAGTTACACCCTCCAATGTGACCCTTAGGTTTATGCATGTCAATAGATCGACGTAAAAATCCCATTTTACTTGATCCTATTTAAGTGGCAACTAACAAGACTTTAGTGTTGTCTGACACTACATAACGAATCGACCATGTCGATTATAACATTTCCGTCGTCCCTGTCATTATCCTTTTATCTCCGATATCCTGATTGAGATAAGGCATAGAGCCGTCATCCTTATTATTCTCAATCACTTTTCCTTGATATTTGAGATGACTGAATATATGATACCCAGTATCTGTGCATGACCATGCTATTCTTTCAGTCACTCTCAATCAAGCGGCCGAGAACCGATATCTTTCCCATACCTCAATATCAGGGATAAATCCCTTAGCCGTCTTTCGAGTCACTCATGTAGCCCGTCCCCAAGCCAATCCTGACCGTTATGGAAGCCCTGTTACGGACAACGTTAGGCTCAGGTCAAACTCAGTTGTTGACTACATTGCGATCACAAAGACTCCTTGGAATAAGGATACATGACAAGCTACGACAATGAATATGTTCATGACTTAATCTATGGCACATATTCAGGGCCGGTCGTCCAATATCATGTCCCACATGATATCTATGATCAGACTCTGGAATCCCATTCCAATGACTAACAGAACATAAGCCCTAAAGAGCCATCTTTCATACTAGTCGCTTCTAGTGAAGCTTTGTTGACTAGGGACCCATCGAGTGTGATCTATCTCGATCTATGGTTCTATTCGCATGGTGGGCATATATCAGAACACACATCGATATATTACTCCAACACATAAGTAATATAAAGCCGCTTTAATTTTATTGCTAACGATGATATTTACATTTGGACATTTAGGATTGAACTACGGGCACTAAGACTAACAATCTCCCACTTGCCCTAGTTCCAATCTAAACTCCAATATGTCCCCATCGACTTTACATGTCTAACATGTTTAGGCAGCGACAGTGCCTTAGTCAAAGGGTTGGCTATGTTATCATCCGTTGCAATATAGGTTATCTTCACTTCTCCTCGGTTCAGTATTTCTCTGATGAGGTGGATACACCATAGTACATGTTTGGATTTATTATGCGATCTGGACTTTTAGCTTGCGCAATGGCCCTTGTGTTGTCGCAAAATGGATTCACCGGGCTGGACGGGTTTTTAATTACACCTAACCCTGCCGTGAATTTCCAAATCCACATAGCCTCCTTAGCTTCTTCTACAACATCCATGTACTTGGCCTCTATCGTAGATTCAGCGACGATATCTTTCTTTACGCTTCCCCAGCTAAAGCTCCATCATTCAACGTAAACACATATCCTGATTGACTTCCAAAGTCATCTGGATTTGTCTTGGAAAACTAGCGTCTACTCATCCTTCGACGACTAGTTCAGCATCATCTTTCCCCTGGGTTAGAATGATGTCTTTTGGTACAACAAAAGGCTTACGAGACGTTCGGTCTTGTACATGTCATGGCATATATTATCGATCCTTCCCTCAGGCGCATGAGATTCGCATCATCCTTTTCAGCTCATCAAGTGTCTTAAGACACTGAGTCTTGCTGAGATGAATGCCATGACTAGTGGGTAAGAGTCCTTTCTTTGAATCTAGCATTGAGAACCTACTCAATGCCTTGTTCATATAGGTTCCATGACTTAAAAACAAGACCCTCTTGGTGCGATCTCTACATATCTTAATCCCTAAGATATAAGCAGCATCGCCTAAGACCTTTATTGAGAAACACTTCCTCAACCAAGCTTTAGTCTCATGCAAAGTTGGGATATCGTTTTCAATGAGAACCAGAAAGGTAATCTTGCTCCCATAGCCTTCTATAAACGCAAGATTCATCCCCGTTCTTGATTAAGTCAAATCCAATTACAGCTTCATCAAAACAAAGGTTCCAACTCCGAGAAGTTCGTTTCAATCCATTAATGGATTTCAACAACTTATAAATCTTTCCCTTATTCTTTGAATCATCAAAACCTATTGGTTGAGACATAAAACCTCCTCGGTCAAACTTCCATTTAGGAAAGTGGTTTTGACATCTACTTGCTATATCTCGTAATTATGATACGTAGTTATGTCAATAAGAATTTGGATTGATTTTGACCATAGCCCCTGTAAAACCCGCTTCGTTCCGTAAGGTATTAATTTGCAAACGAGAACCTTAGGGTAAGTTTTTGAAACGAGTGCAAAAAAAAAAAAAAAAAAAAAAAAAAACAGGTCTGGACCAGGCCAGGCCCGCAGGCCCAGCCCAGCCCAGCTGAGGCCCAATCTGGTCAGGGATGGGTATATAACCCACCCTTACCTCAGAAACCCTAGCACCCTCACAACCCAGCCGCCCTCTACCCTCTCTCTCTCTACCCGACCCTCACTCCCTCTCTCTCCTCTCTCGTCTTCTCCGGCGAAACCGGCACCGGCCGCCATCTCTCCGGCCGCTCCTCCGTCCGACCACGCCGCCACGTCCCTGCCGAACTCCGACCTCCCTCTCCTTCGTCCGACCACGCCGCCACGTCCCCGAACCCCGACCTCCCTCTCCTCCGTCCGACCACACCGTCCCGTCCTCTTCTCCTCCGTCCCGACGCCGTCACCGGTCCGTCCGACCACGTCCCGGCCGAACCCCGACCTTCCATCTCCGTCCGACCACGCCCAGCTCCGGCCACCAGTTTCGCCGCCGAGCTCCCCACGCCACCACTGCCACCACCGGTACCGTCCGAGCCCTAACTCGCCCCGAGCTCCCGCCGTCGCCGGCGAGCTCGCCAGATCCGGAACGGGACGAGCCGTCCGGACCCGAGCCCTACGCAGCCGTGCGCCGCCGTACACCGCCGCCATCCTCACGGTTAGTTCTCGGCCGTGGAACTTCGGCCGACCGGCGCCGGTGGTCGGCCGCACCAATCCCGTTCTTCGTCTTTTGCTTTCCCGTTCCCGAGTTCGTTCAGATCCGGTCGGGATGGAACGGAGCTCCCGAAATGGAAAGGAACAGAACACAAAAAACGTGATTTCTGGTTTTGTTTAAAGGATTAGTGTAAGCGTTGTAAATCTGAAACTGTAAAGAAGAACGAAAAAATATAAATTATCGTTATTATGTTTCTTACGATTCTGTTCTGTTTAAGTGTGTTTAGGGTTTTTAATCTGAGTTTTTAAAAACAAAACCAAAATCGGAATTGAAACAAAAGGGCGATCTGTGTAATTTGGACGTAAATTGATTCTTGATAAAAACTAGATCGGTTAAGTACTAACGGGTTTTAAAACGAAAGTCGATAGTTAAGATTAAATCGAAAAAGGGAAACGAAGCCGATCGGCTTTAGAAGGGTTTTGGACCAAATATCGAGTTTGGAAACGAACGGAAGGAAACCGTTTTGTTTTAAAATCAAAGACGGAATTAATTAAAGCAAGGGAGTTCAACGACGGTTTTAAGTTAAAAAGGGGTTTAAACTGGGTTTAGATCAAACCTGGGTTCGGTGCGCGGGTGCTCGAACCCGATCCGTCGTAACCCGACTTTTATCCCGCTCGAGTGTAAACGACAACTGTCAAGTTTAAAATGGACAAATCGTAGCCGTTAACTTAACGGCGGAACCGTTATTATTTTTGGGCTCTGAGTTATTTATTTTCGACCGGTTCGCACTAGTTTAAAGTGAGTTAAATCTGTGTTCTTTTAGATCGTGCTGCGGACCGAGGCAAAGGGAGGCTCGGCGAGTGACTGCGATTCATCTCGGGTCTAGTGGAGCGCTTCTGGAGTTGCTTTCGAGGTAGGGAAAAGTAGCCGGATCTCGGCCCTGACTAGGGAAAGTTAACCGTAGAATTGCATGTGGCACCGGGGTGTCGTGGGTATTTAGGTTGTCGAATATTAGAAATGCATGATACGGGAATGTAGCGAATACTGGAAATGCATGTGACACTTAGTAGTGTCGTAGGAGCAGAAAACTTAGCGTTAACTGTGTTACTGGAGGCATATGACCATGCCCGGAGGTTGTTGTGTGTTAATTGTTGTTGAGTTTGGGTGGCCTTGAGAGCCGTGTAAATTGTTGTTGAGTTTGGGGGGCCTTGAGAGCTTGTGTATATTTATTGTTGAGTCTTGGGTGGTCATGAGAGCCCGTGTTGTCGTTTTGGTGTTTTGGTGGCCGTGAGTGCCCGTGGAGTTATGAACCCGTACTTTACCATTGGTGTCTTGGGTGGCCATGAGGGCCCGTAGGGTTGTTGAACCTGTGTTTGGTTGTTGGTGTCTTGTCGGCCTTGAGTGCCTGTGGAGTTGTCATCGGTGTCGTTACTGTCTGTTTGAACTTGTTTGTGATTGTGATTGGTTACTGGTTACTGGTGGAGGTTGTGTGGTGTAGCTAGCCTCCCGACTGGGATCGGGAGAAGCGGAGGGGTTGTGGGCTAGCTCCCCGACTGGGATCGGGGGAAGGACGCGCGGGTGTGGCTAACCACCCGACTGGGATCGGGTGAAGTGGAGAGGTTGTGGGTTAGCCTCCCGACTGGGATCGGGAGAAGTTGCGCGACAGGTCGACCGCCTGACCACGTCTATGATCGGTAAAGGGCGAGAGACAGAGATTGGTTACTGAGCAGCCGGTTTGCGATCCTTTGTGATCTTGTTTGGTATTGTGTGGTCAGTCGTGTCTTGGAGGAGGTCGTCGATCGTAGTGTGGGGTCTACATAACGTATCCGAGTGTTGAGTCAGTTGAGGAAAAGACTGGTCGTGTGTGTGTCTTTGAGTCGTTGTTAGTGTCATCGGCTTTGTCTACTAATTATGCCGTAGTCAGTATGTTATATGTGGTGGTGAGCGAACGCTCACCCCTAGCTGCTTTTCCTACAGGTACCGTTCGTAGTCTGGACTAGGTGAGCTTCTGAAGCTTGAAGAGCTTGAAGCGGGTTGCTGGGTGTTTGAGTCTAGAGACGTGTATCTCGTTTTGCCCAAGTGTGGGACTTTTATTTTGAGGTGTAAATATTATTCTTTTGTGGAACTAAACTGACTTTATAGGTGATTTATCGAAAATAGGTTTCAGTCTTGTAACTTTCTAAACGTTCGCGTCCCTAGTTTCGGTTAGTTGAAATTGGGGCGTGACAGCTTGGTATCAGAGCGCGAGGTTTCACACCTCGGACTACACGTCAATTAGGTGGGAGAGTCGAGTCGGTAGAGTCCCGTCCTGCGTTGGGTACGCAAGTCGGAACTCGGGTGTAGACCCGTTAGGATTTGAGTCCTGTTTTGTTTTGTGCTTGTGCAGTACGGGGCTACTGGCACAATGTTTGTGTGTTGCTGCGTGAAACGTTTTTAAACTGTCGCGACTCGACTCAGGAGCGCTCCTGTGGTCGAGCGTGACGGTGTTGGTATCAAGTGGCCACAACGTAGTTCGGGGACGCCTGGACGGGGTTGTAACCACCTGATGCCAAGAACTGAGGTTTTTTTTAATGAAGCGAAAAAAAAAAAAAAAAAAGGTTTAAGGTTGTTGGCCCTTTTGGCATGTCTTGAACTTGATTGGCCCTGTGGGCGTATGTTTGATTTTGGTTGGCCCGGTGGGCAAGGTTCGACTCTGGTTGGTTTGTCTTCGCTCGTGTGGTATATGTCGGTGTGGTCTCGTATACTAATACTATATATAAGGTGTGTTTAGCTTGAGCGGTGTGGCGCTTCAGTGACATACGCGATAGAGTAAACTTAGACCGTGTGAGCGTTGGCGTTTTTGAACTTGTCGCCTTTATTTGAGTTCGCAAACTGAACGTTTGCGTGTATCCGTGCAGAGGATACTGTTCATGGCTCGCGGAAGGCGCGGACGAGCATCAGGAACGCAGGGTCAGGCACCCACGCGAGGCCGGCGGGGGCGGTCAGCAGGGGCACCAGGGAGGGTGCCAGCCGTCGACCCCGCCGACTACGCGGAGGCACAGGGCACTCCCATCGGAGAAGACGGAAGAAGTGATGCGGGGCCATCTGCAGGTACCCCCAGTGTTCCACCGGTCGCGGACCCTCCAGTGATGACTGCCCTGGATGAGCTTACCAGGACCGTTCAGAGTTTGGTGGCGGTCATCGCCAGCCGAGAGTCGGCTTCGCCAGCACCAGAGGCAGCCGCAGTTCCGATGAGGGCCGCTCAGACAGAGGATCTTACCTCCCGAGCGCTACTCGATTTCCTGAAGCTCGGGATACCTGTTTTTGTCGGGGAGCCAAATCCCGACCTAGCCGAGCGATGGATAGAGCAGGTCACACGAGACCTGGACACTTTGGGTGTCGAGGATGGCCGTCGGAGAGTGTCCTTCGCGGCCCATCAGCTGAGAGACAGCGCCTACCACTGGTGGGGACGGGTGAAGGACACAGTCGGATACGACTACAACGTATTCCAGGAGGTATTCATGGCACAGTACTTTCCCGAGTCGGCTCGGCTGGAGCGACATCAGCAGTTCTTATACCTGGAGCAGGGAGAGATGACAGTGGCACAGTACGAGGCCAGGTTCACAGCCTTGGCCAGATTCGCGCCTGAGATGGTGTCTAGCGAGACGAACCGTTGCCTGCGGTTCCAGGACGGACTGAGGCTGGGCATCCGGAACCAGGTTCTCGCCTTGAGGATACGGAAGTATACCGATCTAGTGGACACCGCAGCTACAGTGGAGCAGGGCATCCGGGATGCAACCAGGGGTCGTGAGGTCCGACCTCGGCCGATCAGTTGGACCGGGCCGTCAGACTCACGAGACTCGCGGAGGCAAAGGACCGCGGGATCCTTCCGACCACCGCCTCATCAGAGTGGATCGAGACAGCGGAGTTCAGTGGCAGCAGTTGGGCCAGTCGCACAAGAGAGGGCGCCGGCGTGCTTTACTTGCGGGCAGCAAGGCCACTTCCGTCGCGAGTGCCCGATGGAAGGAGTACCTACGGCGCGGCCAGCGACCAGCCGGACCAGCCAGGGCACGGAGTCGAGAGCCAACGAGATCAGCTGTTTTCGATGCGGCCAGGTTGGGCACACCATTGCATGGTGCCGTGAGCCGTCGAGGGCAACATCAGCGCAGCGACCGCAGCAGTCGCGGACCGTACAGTCGCCCAGGGGACGTCCTCGTCAGGGTCAGCAGTCCAGATCGTCACAGCCTTCTACGAGCGCACCGGTTCCGAGACAGCAGCAGAGTCACGGGTATTCAGCGGCCAGCGCGCCGGGTCAGAGGCAGCAGACCTCGCAGGGGAGAGTCTATGCAGTCACCGACTCCAGAGCCCCAGGACCTAACACGTACCGCGAGACCATCCAGGGTACGTGTTTATTGTATCACTTATGGGCTTTATTCTTGTTTGATACCGGGGCGTCGCACTCTTTTATTTCGTCGAGTTGTGCCGAGAGGTTGGGGTTGAGCTTGGACCCGTTGAGCCCACCTCTATGTCTGGACACCCCAGTTGGGGGTGGTGCATCGTTGACTAGAGTATGTCGTGCCTGCGAGATTAGAGTCGCAGACTGTCCTTGCCCTGGGGATCTTCTCGTGTTAGGGATGACTACCTTTGATGTGATTTTGGGTATGGATTGGCTGTCGAGGTACCGAGCCAACATCGATTGCTATAGACGACGAGTGACAGTGACAGTGGGCGGTACGAAGGTGACGTGCGTGCTGAGAAGTAAGAGTGGGGTCCTCCTGTCGGCGTTGTCCGCAGAGGAGGAAGTACCGGCTGTGCAGAGCCGAGAGTTACCGAGAGTGGTATGCGAGTTCCCCGAAGTCTTTCCTGAGGAGTTGAGCGGGCTGCCACCGATTCGTGAGGTGGAGTTCGGGATTGACCTAGTGCCGGGAACGGCGGCGATATCGATGGCGCCTTACAGGTTTGCACCGGCCGAGTTGACTGAGCTGAAGCGTCAGCTGGAGGAGCTTCAGCAGAAGGGGTTTATCCGTCCGAGTGCATCGCCGTGGGGAGCACCAGCACTCTTCGTGAAGAAGAAGAGTGGAGAGCTACGGATGTGTATAGATTACCGGAAGCTAAATCGGGTTACGGTGAAGAACCGGTACCTGATGCCGAGGATCGACGACTTGTTCGACCAGTTGAGAGGGGCGACTCACTTCTCGAAGATCGATCTGCGATCCGGTTATTATCAGTTGCGAGTCCGTGAGGGGGACGTCGCAAAGACTGCATTCCGGACACGCTATGGGCACTACGAGTTCCTAGTGATGCCATTCGGACTGACGAACGCGCCAGCAGCGTTCATGGACCTGATGAACAGCATCTTCCGGCCGTACCTAGATCAGTTTGTGGTGGTATTTGTGGACGACATCCTGATATATTCGCAGAACGAGGCGGCGCATAAGGCACATCTGAGGGCTGTTCTGACCCTACTACGCAAGCATCAGCTATATGCCAACCGGGAGAAGTGCGAGTTCTGGCTCTCTGAGGTGAGGTTCCTCGGCCACATTGTATCCCGTGACGGTATCCTGGTCGACCCGTCGAAGGTCGACGCGGTCTCGAAGTGGGCACGGCCCACGAGTGTTTTCGAGATCCGCAGCTTTCTGGGATTGGCAGGCTACTATAGGCGATTTGTCCAAGATTTTGCACGACTAGCCGCACCGATGACTCTGTTGACGCGCAAGGGTGTCGGATTCGTGTGGACAGACGACTGTGAGCGTGCGTTCGCGGAGCTGAAGACTCGGCTGACTACAGCTCCAGTGTTAGTGGTGCCTGAGCGAGGAATTGGTTATGATGTTTACTGCGATGCGTCCGGAGAGGGACTGGGCTGCGTGCTGATGCAGTCGGGCAGAGTTGTGGCTTATGGCTCCAGGCAGTTGAAGATACACGAGCGCAACTATCCTACCCACGACTTGGAGCTAGCAGCAGTCGTGTTTGCACTGAAGAGCTGGCGATATTATCTGTACGGCGAGGGGTTTCAGGTGTTCTCGGATCACAAGAGCCTCAAGTACATATTTTCCCAGCGAGACCTGAACATGCGTCAGCGACGGTGGATGGAACTACTTGAGGAGTACGACTTCGAGCTACACTACCACCCAGGCAAGGCGAACGTTGTCGCCGACGCCTTGAGTAGGAAGTCGGCTCCGAGCCTCGCCAGCATATATGTCCGAGAGTGGGGCATGATGGGGGAGCTGAGCACATTCGGGCTTGAGCTAGAGGAGGTTACTGGCGGTGTTGCCATGTGCTCACTAGTGGCTCAGCCCTCACTGCTTGCCCAAGTGCTGGAGGCGTAGACAAAGGACGTCGAAGCATCAGAGATACGCGAGAGAGTCGTCAGGGGTGACGAGGTGGTGGGCTGGCAGGACAGCACTGATTGGGGACTACGATACCGCGGGGGGCTATTCGTACCGGTTAACTGTAGAGACGCCGTGTTACGAGAGGCACACCATTCGCGTCTCACCGTGCATCCGGGGGGCACCAAGATGTACCGTGACCTCAGACGGCACTACTGGTGGCGCGGTATGAGGAGAGCAGTCGCAGAGTTTGTATCGAGATGCCTTGTCTGTCAGCAGGTGAAGGCCGAGCATCAGCGTCCAGCGGGATTGTTACAGCCACTACCGATTGCTCAGTGGAAGTGGGAACACATTACGATGGACTTCGTGTGTGGACTACCGAGATCGCCCAAGGGAAACGACGCCGTGTGGGTGGTAGTCGACCGGTTGACTAAGTCGGCCCACTTTCTGGCTATGAGGATGACGGACCCGGTCGACAAGTTGAGCAGTTTGTATATCCAGGAGATAGTGCGTCTCCACGGGGTCCCGGTGTCGATAGTGTCTGACAGGGATCCCCGCTTCACGTCCAGGTTTTGGCCGAGTCTGCAGAAGGCATTGGGGACCGAGGTGCTACTCAGTACAACACATCATCCCCAGACGGACGGTCAGTCTGAGCGTACCATTCAGATCTTGGAGGACATGCTGCGAGCATGTGTGCTGGATTTCAGGGGATCTTGGGAAACCCACCTGCCTTTGGCCGAGTTCGCCTACAACAACAGCTTCCAGGCCAGTATCGGGATGGCACCGTTCGAAGCGTTGTATGGGAGGCCGTGTCGGTCACCAGTGTGTTGGGCAGAGGTGGGGGACAAGAGTCTGCTGGGGCCAGATCTTGTCAGAGAGACGACGGAGAAAGTCGCACTGATCCGCGATCGGCTGAGGACAGCACAGAGCCGACAGAAGAGTTATGCCGACAGGCGACGTCGACCCCTTGAGTTTGCAGTCGGGGATCACGTGTTCCTGAAGGTGAGCCCGAGGAAGGGGCTGGTGCGGTTCAGGCGAAGCGGGGGCAAGTTGGCTCCGAGGTACATTGGCCCGTTCCAGATTTTGGGCAGAGTGGGAACAGTGGCATATCGTCTGGCGTTGCCACCGCAACTTGGGAGAGTCCATGACGTCTTCCACGTGTCTCAGTTGCGGCAGTACAATGCAGACCCCTCCCACGTCATCGAGTGGACAGATATCGAGGTGGCTGATGATGTCTCCTATGAGGAGCAGCCGGTTCGGATTATGGACACGCGGGAGCAGATTCTGTGGGGAGGCAAGATTATCTATTTGGTACGAGTGTAGTGGAAGCACCACGGGGCTGAATCGACTTGGGAGCGCGAGGACGAGGTTCGCGCGAAGTATCCCGCCTTGTTCGTTTCCCGAGGTACGCTGTTTTAAATTTCGTGGGCGAAATTCCTTTAAGGAGGGTAGATTGTAAAACCCGCTTCGTTCCGTAAGGTATTAATTTGCAAACGAGAACCTTAGGGTAAGTTTTTGAAACGAGTACAAAAAAAAAAAAAAAAAAAAAAAACAGGTCTGGACCAGGCCAGGCCCGCAGGCCCAGCCCAGCCCAGCTGAGGCCCAATCTGGTCAGGGATGGGTATATAACCCACCCTTACCTCAGAAACCCTAGCACCCTCACAACCCAGCCGCCCTCTACCCTCTCTCTCTCTACCCGACCCTCACTCCCTCTCTCTCCTCTCTCGTCTTCTCCGGCGAAACCGGCACCGGCCGCCATCGCTCCGGCCGCTCCTCCGTCCGACCACGCCGCCACGTCCCTGCCGAACTCCGACCTCCCTCTCCTTCGTCCGACCACGCCGCCACGTCCCCGAACCCCGACCTCCCTCTCCTCCGTCCGACCACACCGTCCCGTCCTCCTCTCCTTCGTCCGACCACGCCGCCACGTCCCCGAACCCCGACCTCCCTCTCCTCCGTCCGACCACACCGTCCCGTCCTCTTCTCCTCCGTCCCGACGCCGTCACCGGTCCGTCCGACCACGTCCCGGCCGAACCCCGACCTTCCATCTCCGTCCGACCACGCCCAGCTCCGGCCACCAGTTTCGCCGCCGAGCTCCCCACGCCACCACCGTCCACCACCGGTACCGTCCGAGCCCTAACTCGCCCCGAGCTCCCGCCGTCGCCGGCGAGCTCGCCAGATCCGGAACGGGACGAGCCGTCCGGACCCGAGCCCTACGCAGCCGTGCGCCACCGTACACCGCCGCCATCCTCACGGTTAGTTCTCGGCCGTGGAACTTCGGCCGACCGGCGCCGGTGGTCGGCCGCACCAATCCCGTTCTTCGTCTTTTGCTTTCCCGTTCCCGAGTTCGTTCAGATCCGGTCGGGATGGAACGGAGCTCCCGAAATGGAAAGGAACAGAACACAAAAAACGTGATTTCTGGTTTTGTTTAAAGGATTAGTGTAAGCGTTGTAAATCTGAAACTGTAAAGAAGAACGAAAAAATATAAATTATCGTTATTATGTTTCTTACGATTCTGTTCTGTTTAAGTGTGTTTAGGGTTTTTAATCTGAGTTTTTAAAAACAAAACCAAAATCGGAATTGAAACAAAAGGGCGATCTGTGTAATTTGGACGTAAATTGATTCTTGATAAAAACTAGATCGGTTAAGTACTAACGGGTTTTAAAACGAAAGTCGATAGTTAAGATTAAATCGAAAAAGGGAAACGAAGCCGATCGGCTTTAGAAGGGTTTTGGACCAAATATCGAGTTTGGAAACGAACGGAAGGAAACCGTTTTGTTTTAAAATCAAAGACGGAATTAATTAAAGCAAGGGAGTTCAACGACGGTTTTAAGTTAAAAAGGGGTTTAAACTGGGTTTAGATCAAACCTGGGTTCGGTGCGCGGGTGCTCGAACCCGATCCGTCGTAACCCGACTTTTATCCCGCTCGAGTGTAAACGACAACTGTCAAGTTTAAAATGGACAAATCGTAGCCGTTAACTTAACGGCGGAACCGTTATTATTTTTGGGCTCTGAGTTATTTATTTTCGACCGGTTCGCACTAGTTTAAAGTGAGTTAAATCTGTGTTCTTTTAGATCGTGCTGCGGACCGAGGCAAAGGGAGGCTCGGCGAGTGACTGCGATTCATCTCGGGTCTAGTGGAGCGCTTCTGGAGTTGCTTTCGAGGTAGGGAAAAGTAGCCGGATCTCGGCCCTGACTAGGGAAAGTTAACCGTAGAATTGCATGTGGCACCGGGGTGTCGTGGGTATTTAGGTTGTCGAATATTAGAAATGCATGATACGGGAATGTAGCGAATACTGGAAATGCATGTGACACTTAGTAGTGTCGTAGGAGCAGAAAACTTAGCGTTAACTGTGTTACTGGAGGCATATGACCATGCCCGGAGGTTGTTGTGTGTTAATTGTTGTTGAGTTTGGGTGGCCTTGAGAGCCGTGTAAATTGTTGTTGAGTTTGGGGGGCCTTGAGAGCTTGTGTATATTTATTGTTGAGTCTTGGGTGGTCATGAGAGCCCGTGTTGTCGTTTTGGTGTTTTGGTGGCCGTGAGTGCCCGTGGAGTTATGAACCCGTACTTTACCATTGGTGTCTTGGGTGGCCATGAGGGCCCGTAGGGTTGTTGAACCTGTGTTTGGTTGTTGGTGTCTTGTCGGCCTTGAGTGCCTGTGGAGTTGTCACCGGTGTCGTTACTGTCTGTTTGAACTTGTTTGTGATTGTGATTGGTTACTGGTTACTGGTGGAGGTTGTGTGGTGTAGCTAGCCTCCCGACTGGGATCGGGAGAAGCGGAGGGGTTGTGGGCTAGCTCCCCGACTGGGATCGGGGGAAGGACGCGCGGGTGTGGCTAACCACCCGACTGGGATCGGGTGAAGTGGAGAGGTTGTGGGTTAGCCTCCCGACTGGGATCGGGAGAAGTTGCGCGACAGGTCGACCGCCTGACCACGTCTATGATCGGTAAAGGGCGAGAGACAGAGATTGGTTACTGAGCAGCCGGTTTGCGATCCTTTGTGATCTTGTTTGGTATTGTGTGGTCAGTCGTGTCTTGGAGGAGGTCGTCGATCGTAGTGTGGGGTCTACATAACGTATCCGAGTGTTGAGTCAGTTGAGGAAAAGACTGGTCGTGTGTGTGTCTTTGAGTCGTTGTTAGTGTCATCGGCTTTGTCTACTAATTATGCTGTAGTCAGTATGTTATCTGTGGTGGTGAGCGAACGCTCACCCCTAGCTGCTTTTCCTACAGGTACCGTTCGTAGTCTGGACTAGGTGAGCTTCTGAAGCTTGAAGAGCTTGAAGCGGGTTGCTGGGTGTTTGAGTCTAGAGACGTGTATCTCGTTTTGCCCAAGTGTGGGACTTTTATTTTGAGGTGTAAATATTATTCTTTTGTGGAACTAAACTGACTTTATAGGTGATTTATCGAAAATAGGTTTCAGTCTTGTAACTTTCTAAACGTTCGCGTCCCTAGTTTCGGTTAGTTGAAATTGGGGCGTGACAGCCCCTAGGGAGAAGGTTTCCTCATAGTCAATCCATTGGATATGCCTATAACCTTTCGCCACCAGTCGAGCTTTGTAGGTCAGAGGGTTGCCGTCCATGTCCATCTTCACCTTGAAGATCCATTTGCATCTGATGGTCCTCACACCATTGATGGGATCAACCAGTTCACAGACTTGGTTGTCCGACTTGGATTGCATTTCCTCCCTCATGGCTCCCAGCCATAACTCGAAGTCGGGCCCATCCACGACTTCCTGAAAGGTGGCTGGATCATCGTGATCCACCATGACTACATTGTCTCCTCCGGATACCATATCTTGGAGGTGGACGACTGATCCTTTCAGATCGCCTTGGACTTTCTGGGATTGTAACATGAATTGGTTCTTACTCTACGACAATCTCTGGCTCCTTTCTACTGGGTTGTCAATTGGTTTAGACAGATCTGTACCATCCTGAATTTCTTCGAGATGCACAGCCCTCCCAATGATGTCTTTTGAAACAAAACTCCTTTTCCATAAAGATCCCACCCCAAGCGACGAACACCATGTTCTCACTGGGATTGTAGAATTAGTATCCCCTTGTTGCTTTGGGATACCACACGAAGGTGCATATCTCAGATCTTTGTTCGAGCTTAATCGAAACCAAATGTTTCACATAAGCCTCGCAACCACAAATCTTTAGGAAGGACAAAGCGGGCATCAACCCTTACCATTTTTAAAATGGTGTCCCTTCCACACCCTTCGTCGAAGCCCGATTCACTATGAATACGGTCGTCTCTAGAGCAGAACCCCAGAAAGAGATTTGGAGATCAGTCCAACTAATCATGGAATGGACCATTGTCTAACAATGTCCGATTTCTCCGTTTGGCTACCCCTTTCAACTACAGTGTCCCAGGAGGAGTCCATTCCAAAAGGATCCCATTATCTTTTAGATGATCTAATAACTCTTAGGTCAAGTATTTTCCACCTCGATCCAATCGAAGTACCTTAATACCTTTGTCAAGCTGGTTTTCTACTGTAGTCTTAAACTCTTTGAATTTATCAAAAGCTTCAGACTTATGTCTCATCGAATAGACATAACCATATTTACTGTAATCATCAGTAAATGTGATAAAGTAGCTAAAACCCCTCCTGGCAAGTGAACTTATTGGTCTACACACATTCGAGAGTATCAACCCCAATAATTCACCCGCACTTTCACCACGATCGATAAATGGCGCTTTAGTCATTTTGCCCATCAAACAAACCTTGCACCTATCGATCCAATGGAATTCGAATGGACTTGAAAGCCCGCACTTCTAAAGTGCTGATAGGCACTTCTTGTTTATGCGGTCCAAATGACAGTGCCATAACAGAGTTAGGTTTAAATCGTTGGATTTAGACCTCTTGGTATTAACATAATATATAGAACTTGAGGCATTGTTACCATATGTAATATGTACAATCCTCCAACCAAGTTAGTACTGGTATAAAACATATCATTACATAGAACATTGAAAACTTCATTTCCAATATTAACATTATATCCTTCCTTGTCAAACAGCAGATATAATATTCCTACTAAAAGTAGGTATGCAATATACATTATACAATACTAAGACAAGGCCACTTGGAAAAGCAAGACTCACGGATCCTACAACAGTTGCCACAACTCTAAGGTCCACTTCGTGCTTTCCAAACCTCTTCTACTTTCAGCCACTATACGTTAGTGCATGTGTGAGATTCAGTCCTGGTATCTAATACCCATGAATCTTTAAAAGTAGAGAGATGTAGCTCTATAGAGTTAATACCGGATGAAGGCACGGTCCCACCGCCCTTCCTTAGATCATCCAGGTTTCCTGATGAAGGCGCAGTCCTACTGCCCTTCTTCAGATCATCCAGGCTATTTGATGAAGGTGCAGTCCCACTGCCCTTCTTCAGATCAGTCGTGAACTTCCTGTAATCCCGGTTCCAATGACTAGGCTGTTGGCAGTAGAAGCAGACATTCTTAGGTGTCTCATATTTCCCACCAAGAGTGCATGGGACCCACCCTTGCCACTTCCAATTCCCTTGTTGACCATCAGAATATCCTTGGATCCCAGATCCCTGATATTCTTCTCAGCAGTTAATGACACTTCATGTAACTCTGATATGGTCTTAGAGACAGCCTTGTCAAGGACATATTCTTTGCGTTCACACTTGAGGACAATCCTAAAAATTCTGTACCAGTCCAAATAGTTTGTCCCTGTCAAGAATGGTTTTTAATGACAAACTATTAATGTTCGCTGAATTTTCCATTTGATCTACAACAGATGAAATTCAATCAGTAAACTGAATAAATTTTATGAAGATCAAGCTTAAACACCAACAATCCATTCTATACCTTTAGAATCTAAAACCAAGATCCTTGATTCACTCGATCAAGCTGAACGAAGGCTCACCACTCAATCGAGCTATGTAGGTAGGACCCCGTCCAATCACATCCAATGTGACTCTTGGCTAGGGTATGTACTTAAGTACACGACTTATCCTATCTGATACCCTAGCTCAACCCTAGCTGAGAATCGTACTCGGGTCCACCAATTTTCAACTATGACCCGCCACTATGTAGGTGCTCTGCTAAGGCGCACGACACCCATATATGTCGTCCGAACCTACTACCCCGCCTTCCCATGGATGCTCCGATAAGGCGCACGAAACCCATAGGACTGGGAGGTAGTAAGCTTTGATAATTCGGAGGTATCGGACATGACCCGTTTTTACTTGTCCGGTTGTGTTTAAAACTTTTGGCACATCCTAGATGCGATGAGCACATCAACTACATTACAAATGTAATGATGCCTCCAATTACATCCAATGCAATTCTTCCTTCGAGCCCGTCAACTACATCTAATGTAATGACGGTTCTAAGGGGTCACAAACAAGGATTAAAACCAATTTTATCTTTGCATGTGAGGTGATATGCTTGGTAAATAAAGTTAAGCGTGCAATTATAAAACACATAGAACTAATCATGCATAAACTAAACCAATCATAAAGCGATAAATGTGCACATAATAGCCCCCTAAACTAACTCCCACTAGCTTCTTGAGCTCCACCGACTACAAGCCGATGCCAACACCCGAAAAGCCATCAAATGACCTTTTCGCCCTTTCTTCGTCTTGAGCAAAATATTAAAATTGAATACACGACTCGCAGGTCGGGAATAAATAAATATTACAAACAAGTGGTTCGACGACAACACCTTGAAAGAATAATTACACGCTAACTTTAACGGCTCGCAGGCCGTGAAAAGCGATAAATAATTAAAACGAGCTCGGGCTATAATGTGCACCATGCTAAAATCACATAACACATCGTGTTATCAAACAATCATGTTATCAAACAATCCTGTTATCAAACATCATGTGATTTTCCGGTTTTATTTAATAGCCAAGTTTCGAAATTTTTTGATGCTCGGTTTATCGAAACCGTTCAAAAATGAAACTTTTGAACATTTGATCTTCGAGTTCGTCATGACAGTTCCAAACTCGTCATAACTAACAAAACGGTTTAGCCTTGGCATATCAACCATCCAATGGTCATGCTTGGCCTAGCTCCGTCCAACGGAGCCCCGTTTCGGCTCTCCGAGAGTCCCGCTCCCAAGACCCGAAAAATCAAATTTGTTTCAAAATTTCCAGATTTGAAATAATTTTCAAAAATTCATTTTACATGCATTAAATCCATAAACAAGAATATAAAATATGTTATCAAACAATTTAGCAAAACAATATGCCAAAAACGAAACTTTCAAGCAAAACCGAAACTTTGAACACCGTCTTGTGAATCACGAAGGTAGAACGGCACTGATACCATTGTTGGGTCTCGAGGTAGGGTTGGAGATGAACCAACGCGCAGCGTCAAATCAATGAAAACCAAGAGACGATTAAAACCGTGAAACAACTAACAAAGAATGGATTCACAAGAGAAAAATTCAGCACTAGTTCTTACCAAAACAAGAACACCGGGTAACAAATGATTGGCTTGAGTCTCCAAGACGCCTACGTATCCACATGGGAATCAAAGCCACGCAGTTCTTCTCTTTGAGGACTCAAGAACACAAAAATGGAGGTGGGAGCTTGCCAAACCCGAAATTGCAAGGGAAGGGGGAGAGAAATTTTGTTTCCTATTCTTGTCTTGTGTTTTTTATGTTGAAATAAGATGACTTAAACATAACAAAACCCATACTTGTCCAACTAAAGGCATGGCACAAGCATGGTGACAAGTAAGGTGTAAATAGGACAAAGTATGGCTAGACAAGATTGGGTTAGGTGGTGAATCACCAACACCTTAATCCTTGTCTTGCTTACTTAGTACTAATTAATCAAGACTTGATTAATTAGTTCCATGGGCCTTGGTTGCATGTGCCTTTCATGGGCCTCTTGGAACATGGTCGTGGCCATTTCCAACGAGGTCCCGTGATTCGCTAGTTTTCCAAGAAAAATCCAGATGACTTTAGAAGTTAGTCAGGATATGTGTTTACGCTGAATGACGGAGCTTTAGCTGGAAAAGCGTAAAGCAAGATACAGTTGCCGAATCTACAACAGAGGCCAAGTACATGGATGTTGCAAAAGCAGCTAAGGAGGCTATGTGGATTTGGAAATTCACAGCATGGTTGGTTTTAACTAAAAACCCATCGAGCCCGGTGAATCCATTTTGCGACAACACAAGGTCCATTGCGCAAGCTAAAAGCCCAGATCGCATAACAAATCCAAACATGTACTGCGGCGTATCCACCTCATCAGAGATATACTGAATCGAGGTGAAGTGAAGATAACCTATATTGCAACAGATGATAACATAGCCAACCCTTTGAGTAAGGCACTGTTGCTGCCTAAACATGTTAGACATGTAAAGTCGATGTGGACATATTGGAGTTTAGATTGGAACTAAGGAAAGTGAGAGATTGTTAGTCTTAGTGCACGTAGTTCAATCTTAAATGTCCAAATGTATACATCAAGGTTAGTAATAAAATTAAAGCGGCTTTATATTACGTATGTGCGGGAGTAATATATCGATATGTTCTCTGATCTATGCCCACAATGCGAGTATAACCATAGATCGAGATAGATCACACTCGATGGGTCCCTAGTCATCAAAGCTTCACTAGAAGCGACTAGTATGAAAGATACCTCTTTATGGCTTACGTTCTGTTAGTCATTGGAATGGGATTCTGGAGTCTGGTTATAGATATCATGTCGGACATGATATTGGACGACCCGACATGAATATGTGCCATACACCAAGTCATGAACATATTCATTATCGTGGCTTGTCATGCATCCTTAGACCAAGGAGTCTTTGTGATCGCTATGCAGTAAACAACTGAGTTTGACCTGCGCCTAACGTTCTCCGTAACAAGGCTTCTATAACGGCCAGGATTGGCTTGGGGACGGACTGCATGAGTGATACGAAAGATGGCTAAGGGATTTGTCCCGCATACTACGGTATGGGAAAGATATCGGTTCTCGGCCGCTTGATCGAGAGTGACTGAAAGAATAGCATGGCGATGCACATGATACTAGGTATCATATATTCAGACATCTCACATATCAAGGAACAATGATTGAGAACAATAAGGATGACGACTCTTTGCCTTATCTCAATCAGGATATCGGAGATAAAAGGATAATGACAGGGACGACGGAAAGATTAGAATCGATAGGGTCGATTCGTTATGTAGTGTCAGGCAATACTGAAGTCTCGTTAGTTTCCACGTATTTACGATCAAGTAAAATGGGATTTTATGTTGACCTATTGACATGCATAAACCTAAGGGTCACACCGGAGGGTGAAAGTCATTGACACTTTTATGGAGAATGCCTAAAAGGGAGTTGTCTCGGGACATGACCAAAACTGGGTTTTGGGTCATGTGCCCATAAGTGAATAGGACTTTACGGGTCGAAACAAGGCTTGGAGTCTTGGAATTGATTGCGTCGGATAATGTTGGACATTTCTGGTATGGAAGGCTGGAAGGCAATGAGCGAATCATGGGACCTCGTTGGAAATGGTCACGGGCCATGTTCCAAGAGGCCCATGAAAGGCTCGTGCAACCAAGGCCCATGGAACTAATTAATCAAAGTCTTGATTAATTAGTACTACGTAAGCATGACAAGGATTAAGGTGTTGGTGATTAACCACCTAACCCCATCTTATATAGTCATACTTTGTCCTATTTACACCTTACTTGTCACCATGCTTGTCTCATGCCTTTAGTTGGACAAATATGAAGTTTGTTATGTTTAAGTCATCTTTTTTCAACATAACAAACACAAGACAAGAATAGGAAACACATTTTCTCTCCCTCTCTCCTTGCAATTTCGTGTTTAGCAGGCTCCCACCTCCATTTTGTGTTATTGAGTCCTCAAAGAGAAGAACTACAAGGCTTTGATTCCCATGTGGATACATAGGTGTCTTGGAGAGTCAAGCCAATCATTCGTTACCCAGTGCTCTTGTTTTGGTAAGAAATAGTGCTGAATTTTTCTCTTCTGAATGATCAGTTGCAGCACCTTTAATCTCAGCAGGGGAAGAGAGTAATTCTTCATTGACCAAAACATGGGAGATCCTCTATTTAGGTCCTTTGAAATTTGTGAATCTGTGAAAGTATTTGGAACCTTTGTCACGCTAAAAACCCATCTCTTTCTAGCCTTTTGACTCCAAAGTTTAGAGAGCTATTTGTATTACTATAAGTGCAACTTTGAAGAATACTCTATCTAAGCACTCCTCGGAATTTAAAGTCTTGCTTTCAACAATTGCATCACGATCATCGATAGCTTTTGTTAGTATAACAATAGTAGATTCCAAAAGAACAGGGACCTGGGTGTTCAAAACTTTTAGATCAGCTTTTAAAAGAATAAGCTTTTTACAAAGGACATAATGAGGATGGCTGGAGACAACATAATTAGCCCAAACTCCTTGTGTAGCTGAATAGAATCTTGCATCTTCTGTCTAGATATTCAAAAAGTTGAATGTCCTAGGCATCCAATCAACCATATTATCAAAGAGAATAGAGGTCTATGATATAAAATGCATCTTTGGAGGTAAACTTAAGATAAAAAGTTGAACTTTGCTAAGAAATCCTGAAAAATGAGGAATCTATGAACCTTGAAGGTATGGATTGTAGACCAAAACAAGTATATTTGCCTCCTTTTAGAGGGAGATTGTATTGGACATGATGCGCGCAACTCAATCGTAAATCATCAAATGTTTAGAATGTACTTTGTCATCGTGTGCAATAATATGTAAAGCGGCTTAATATTACTTATGTGTTGGAAGTAGTATATCGATGTGTGTTCTGATCTGTGTCCACAAAAGAACTAGAACCATAGATTGGTATGGATCACACTCGATGGGTCCTAGTCTTCAAAACTTCACTAGAAGTGACTAGTATGAAATATGACTCTTTATGGCTTAGTTATATTATTCATTGGAATGTGATTCTGATGTCTGATCATAGATATCATGTGGGACATGAAATTAGACGACCCGGCCTAAATATGTTCCATAGATCAAGTCATGAACATATTCAGTGTCACGCCCCAATTTCAGTAAACCGAACTCAGGACGTGAACCTTTAAAACAATAAAACATTTTGAAACCTTTTACATTAAATCACTTTAAAAACACCATTTGTTCAACAAAATAATATTTACAACTTAAAATACGTCCCAACAAGTGGACAAAAGTATGGTATCCGTCGCTAGACTCAAAATAAACACAGAATCCCGCTCCTAGCTCTTCAAGCTTCAGAAGCTCACCTAGTCCAACATGCGACCGGTACCTGTAGGAAAAGCAGCTAGGGGTGAGCGTTCGCTCACCACCACGGATAACAGACTGACTACGGCATACTTAGCAGACAATGCCGGTAACACCGACAACAAACTCAACACCGGGGATCACCATCCTCAACTCAAGTACTCCGACTGACACACACCCATTGACACTTTCCTCAACCGACTCAACACTCGGACATGTAAAGTAGACCCGACATAACGATCGACGACCTCTTCCAACGACACGACAGACAACCACGCAACACCCAAGATCACAAAGGATCGCACACCAAACAAGATCACAAAGGATCGCACGCTAGCTGCTCAGTAACCCATCTATGTCTCTCGCGCTTTTACCGATCCCAGTCAGGTCAGGCGGTCGACCTGTCGCGCAAACTTCTCCCGATCTCTATCGGGAGGCTAGCCCACAACCTCTCCCCTTCCCCCGATCATAATCGGGTGACTAGCCACACCCGCGCAAATACCACGAAACTACTCCCGACATACAGCCGGGAAGCTAGCCCACAACCTCTCCGCTTCTCCCGGTCCCAGTCGGGAGGCTAGCTATACCACCAACCTCGCAATCCTTCCCCCGATCCCAGTCGAGGGGCTAGCCCACAACCTCTCCGCTTCCCCCGATCCCAGTCGGGAGGCTAGCCACACCACGCAACTTCCCCGACACAAAGTCGGGTTTCCAACCTCAGGTAACCACAATCGAAATCACAAGCAAGGTTCAACACTCCACAGGCCCTCATGGCCACCCAAGACACACCAACCATAACTCACGGGCTCAACAACCCCACGGGCACTCACGACCTCCCAAGACACACCAACAGTAACTCACGGGCTCAACAACCCCACGGGCACTCACGGCCACCCAAAACACACCAACAGTAACTCACGGGCTCAACGACCCCACAGGCACTCACGGCCACCCAAGACACACCAACAGTAACTCACGGGCTCAACAACCCCACATGCACTCACGACCTCCCACGACAAACCAACAGTAAAGACACGGGTTCAACAATCCCACAGGCACTCAAGGCCTCCCAAGACACACCAACGGCAAGACACGGGTTCAACAACCCCACGGGCACTCATGGCCACCCAAGACCCCAACAGCAAACACGGGCTCTCATGGCCACCCAAGACTCAACAGAGTAAAGTACGGGCTCTCATGGCCACCCAAGACACAACAGTAAAGTACCGGCTCTCATGGCCACCCAAGACACAACAGTAAAGTACGGGCTCTCATGGCCACCCAAGACACAACAGTAAAGTACGGGCTATCATGGCCACCCAAGACACAGCAGTAAAGTACAATCGACCTCCGACATAACCAATGCCTCCAACAGTCCTAATATCAACAGTTTCACAATCAACCTCCGGGCATGGTCATATGCCTCCAATACTCCTAATATCGATAAGTTCACAGTCAACCTTCGGGCATGGTCATATGTCTCCGGTAATTCTAACGTCGATAAGTTCTCTGCTCCTACGACACTACTAAGTGTCACATGCATTTCCAAACTTCGATAACCTACTTAACCCACAACACCCCAAGTGTCACATGCATTTCTAATATTCGATAACCTACTTAACCCACGACACCCCGGTGTCACATGCAATTCTACTGTTAACTTTTCCTAGTCAGGGTCGAGATCCGGCTACTTTTCCCTACCTCGTGCGTGTTCTCCAAAAGCCAGCCAACGAGCTCCGGTGTGATCTCAGTCACTCACCCTGCTTCCCTTTGCCTCGGTCCCCAACACGATTTAAAGAACACAAGTTTAAGGCACTTAACAACTCGCAGGAATAAACTGAAATTCCATAAACTTAACGCCCAAACGTAACCCCGACAATGTCGATCACTCCCAAACTTCCCGATTACTCGACATTGTCGATAAAGGACCCGCAAAGGCCCGATTCACCCGACATGGCGAATCTGCCCGGGTTTTGGAAATGCCCTTCCGGGGCTCCAAAAGTTCCCGTTTTCGTTTCTATGGTCTTAGAATAATTCAAGGGTTCCTAGTCACTCGACGGAATCGAATTCTGACTTCCGAGTCAATTAATTAACGTTTAAAGTTTCTAAACCCGATAATTACAATTTAATTCCAAATTTCGATCCGGTTGTGGATTATAGACCCGGGGAACGTTCTAAACCACCCGAACATAAAACCCGAGCACCCGAGCACGTGGGCCCCACCCGACCAGCCATGGCCGTGGGTGGCTAGGGCCCTTTGGGCTCGGCTCACCATGGTGGTGGCTGGCCCTAGCTCCGGCCAGCCACCTCACATGGTGGCCGGCCACCCTATATGGTGGCAGGTGCTCCTCCCGAGCTCCCGGTCACCGGAAAATGTGCTCCTTCACCTCCCAACGTCTCCAACACTCCCCCAACCTCAGTACAACCCTAACTAATCATTTTTAACCAAACCCTAACATTTGAAATTTATCAAAACATGAATCGGTTCAGTGCTTACCAAAGAGGAGGATGAGGAGAGTTTGATTCTTCAAACTTTGAGACGATCCAAGGGTTAGATGACGTGAATAGTGACCCAAAACCCTAGCTTCCTTCTCTTCTTCTCTCCCTTTCTTCTCTCTTCTTTCTCTTTCTAAAAACTACTTCTTTTCCTTTCTTTTTTTCTATTTTCTAAGTGTTGGCCGAAACCCCCCCTATACTCTCTTCTTCAATTTTCCCCCCAAAACTAACACCGCCACTTGTTTGACAAGTGGCAAGGTGGGTCCCACACCTTTTTTGTAAAATATCTACTAGATATTTTCCAATCAGATTTGCGAAAATCGGACGTTTCGGGCCCCGAACGGGCACTTTCCCCCAAAAATTACGAAACTTGACGGGCTACACGGAAACGGCTCAACTAAGACCGCTGCGACGACGGCTAAGCTTTTTGGATCCAAAACGGTCCTCGAATGGACCAAAACGTCGCTCGGTTGACTTTTCCAGCGAAAAGTCAACTTTTCCCAAATCGATCAGAAAGTTGCCCCGAGTCCCCCGGAACTCACTTTGGTCGATATCGGGGTCATCTTTAGTCCGGTATGACCCTCGGGGTCAGTTTTAGATTCAATTCAGTGTCTGTCTTAAAAATTTTAAATTTTCCTGTTTTTCGCAGGTTTGACTGGCGTTGACCGGGAGTGGTTATTACATTTAGTATCCTAGCTTGTCATGTATCCTTAGACCGAGGATTCTTTATGATTACTATGCAGTAAACAATTGAAATTGATATGAGCCTACTGTTGTACCATGAAAGGGCTTCCATAACGGCCAAGATTGGCTTAGGGATACAGTACATGAATGACACAAAAGACAACTAAGGGATTCATTCTTCATACTTTGACATGGGAATGAAATCTATTCATGACCGCTCGACCGAGAGTGACTGAAGGAAAAGCATGTTCATGCACATGATATTGGGTATCATATATTCAGTCATCTCACATGTCTATGAACAATGATTGAGAATAATAAGGATGAAGACTTTATGCCTTATCTCAATCATGATATCTAGAGATAAAAGGATATTGATAAGGACGACAGAAAGGTTAGAATCGACATGGGTCCATTCATTATGATGTGTTAGGAAATACTAAAGTCTTGTTAGTTGTCACTTATGAAGGATCAAGTAAAGTGGGATTTTACGTTGATCTACAAACATGCATAAACCTAAGGGTGACACCAGAGTATGTAAGTCAATAACACACTAATGAAGAATGGCCAAGCAAGAACGTTTTTACGAGACATGATCAAAACGGGGTTTTGGGTCATGTGCTCATGAGTAATTAGGATATTACGAATCGAGAAAAGACTTAGAGTCTTGGACACGATTTTGTCGGATAATGTTGTTCATATCCGAGATGGAAGGCGTGGGTGGCGACGAGCCCGTCACGGGACCTTGTTGGTAGTGGTTGGGGGCCAACACGTAAGAGGCTCATGGGCGGCCCATGTCAACACAGCCCAAGAGCCAAATTAGACAATGGTTAACTCAATGGTTCTAACTTGTTAGATTGGCTTAGTTAGATGGTGATTAGGTGGGACCTACAATACACTAGCTATCTAATTAACTAATATTACTTTTCCATCCACTATCATAATATACTATTATAATATATAGTTGATGGGACGTATATGAGTTGATGGACACCACTTATATTACATGAAACACACAACACTCAAGAGATATGAAAAAAGAAAACCTTGGAGCTTCTTCTTCCTCCTTCTTCTTTCTTGGGACGAAACCCCCTTCTTTTCTGTGTCCTTGTTATGTTTTTGAGTCCTCAAACTCAAGAACTACGTGGCTTTGATTCCTTGGAGGATACATAGGCGTCTTAGAGACTCAAGCCAAATCATTCTTTACCCGGTGTTCTTGAGTTGGTAAGGAACTTGTGAATTCGGTTTAGTCTTGTGTTTCTAATCGTGGTATTGTTCCATGACTTGCATGTGGTCTCTAGTATTTTCTTCATCTTCTCTCCTTAGAGACCCAACAGATTGATGATTCCTAAATTAAGAATAAGATTTTGTAGCATAAACGTGTCAGAACCACCTCCCCTCTGACTAGATCTTTCTTGATCAGAAGTGGTGATATTGAAATCCCTACCAACAAAACTAGATAATTTAAGTTTCAGCCTTTGACCTGTTGTTCTATTAAGATCCATAAATCCTATCTTTCAATTGTAGAAATTAGGACATATATATTAATTATATAACAGGCACAATATATATCAACCAATTTTCCAAACCATAATTGGGCTCCATCCATTTTTATAGTGTGTAACAATAAAATCTTTAGACTTCCAAATTGTAATAATTCCAACTGAAGCTCCCACTGCATTAATGTAGGCCATCTCCCATCCTTTGGGAAGACCAGAAGATCTGAGAAAATTGGCTGGCATGACTTCCATTTTGGACTCCTATAAAAGGATGAAATTCGGAGCTTGTTTGGATACCAAGGAACTGAAGCTTCTCCTCTTCTGCTGAGAGGCGATTTGTCTCACATTCCATGGGAAGAATTTCATAAAAAGATAAGATAGATGGAAAAATGATGGACCTGTTGTCCACCAAAGGATCTGAGTCTGAATCTCTTTCTAGATCTACAAATTCATCCTTAGATCCTACCTCAAAATCAACATATTGATTTTTCAAACCTTAAAAAGATTTAGTTGTTTGAAAATAGCCTGATAAGATACCCTAGGCTTCAAACCAATAGATTTTCCAAAACCCCAGGCCTTTTTAGCTAAAGATTTTTCCTCCAGAAAAGTTACAAACTTGTAAGACCTAGAGACAAGATGAGGACAAGGGGCCTCTTTCAATTTTGATCTAGTAATGTTGGTGTCGGGAAATTTGGCTTTTCATTTTCTTTAGTTTTATCTTGTTGGCTTTGAGAGCTTTGTCCTTTGAGAGATCTAAAAAGTCTAGGGGAAACCCTGTATCCTAATCTCATTTGAGCTTTGTTTTTCAATTCCTAACCCAGGCTTATCTTTGGTGACATTTCTCAACTGTCGCCTTTCAATTTTTTGCAGAAGGTATCGTTTACCGTTTATTTTGACGATTCCGTTAGTTTTTTGCCACATGTCACCTCACCGTGACGACACGTAGGCAAAAATCTAACGGAATCTTAAATTTTGACGATTTTTGAAAGAAATCAGGTGAGAGAAATCTACCACCTCATTCACTTATGTCTGCCACAAATTAGGTGAGAGAAAAGAGTTTTGTTGTAGAGGAAGAGAGCTTTCATTTTTTAAGAAATCCATCCCTAGTAGACCCATTGATTGAGAATGTAAGGGAAATGCATCCTTTGGTGAGTCAGAAGAAATTAATGGTTGAACTTGAGTATTTCTTGAAGAGGGAAAACTTGTATTTAAAGCCACACCCTCTAATAAATCTTTAACTGCATTTGTCCTTTCATGTAATAAAATAAGAGCATTTGTCTAAGATAAATATGGATATTGGCATTACCCACATGACTTTTATCAGGTTGAGTAACAGTCTTGTTAGAGGTGGATAGATCATTGCTGTCAAGAAGAGATTGGAGCTTTAGAGTTGGGGCCAACTGAGCTGAATTTTGAATTTGAAAAAAATCTCCCTCAAGAACCGAGACTATAGAGATCACAACATGATTTTCCTTCTCCAACCCATTTTCTTGAGTTGCTCTGTCTGAATCAAAAGTATCAGCAACAACCAACTCTGTTGGAAGATTAGTATCCAAGAGACTTTCAGATATAAAGTGTTCCTCCAACAATAAAGGTAGTGGTTGTGTAGAAATGTATTTATCAACAATAGTTAACTCCAAATGTCAAGGAACGTCACCAGCTTCAGCAATAAATTGAACCTCGGGCCTTAAAGCCTCAACACTGTCTCTTTGATCCTCAGATGGCCTGTAAAGACCGGCAAAATTAAAATGGGGTAATCTTTTCCAAAACGAAACGTTGGGATAAGTTTTTGAAAGTAAGTTGTTTAAAGAGAAAAAAAAAGAGACTAGAAGTTTTTTCTGGGCCAGTCAGAAGAGTCCGGCCCATCACGCGTCAGCCCAGCACTTTTTCGAGCAACCCTAGCTCGCCCTTCATCCTCTTAGTGCCACACGCATCCCGAGGGAAACGCAGTTCCTCTCTCGCCCCTCTCTCCCTCAAGCTCGCGATCTCGTCCTCTCTCAGACCCGATCTCCCTCGCCATCTGAACCACGCCAGAGAACCAAAAACCCTTGCCGGACTTTCCCTTCCACCCACGACTCCCCTCGTCACCAGAAAATCCTCACCCCCCTTCTTCTTCGGTGGACCAAAGTAAATCGTCATCGCCTTTTTCCGTCCGAGCATACCCACGCCTGCAACAGCCGAAATCGGGACGGTGAGCCTTCGTCACGGCTCAGTACTTCTTCTCCGACCGTCCTCTTCTGCAAATCGTGAGCTTTGGCGAGCGTTTGGGTCGGATTCAACCAAAACCGACGTCGGCGAAACCCTCGTCCCGCCAGATCTGAGACACGAGACGTTGGACCGCGCGGTGGCCATCGTCTCGTCTTCCTGACGCTCCCTCAGTCACGACCATTCCTTCTCCGGCCTTCCCTGCCATCGTCGCCGCCCTGTCAAAGCCGGAGAACCCTGCCATCGTCGAGCTCTGGGCCTTGGGCTAGGGTGGCCTTTGGGACGGGCATGTGAGGTGGGCCTCGGATAGGCCATGTGGGCCTTGGTCGGGCCAGAACGGGTCCGGATCAGGGGCGACCCGGGTTCAGGCTTGGACCGGGTCTGGACTCTGACTCGGGTCGGATTCGGGCCAGGTTTCAGGTCTGGACCGGATTCGGGCTCGAATCTGGGTCAACCCGACTTTAAAGAATAAATTAATTTTGAAATCAGAATAATTAATTATTAAATTAATTTATTTGGACAATTAAAGGATTAATGGAACTAATCAGAGGACCTTTGGTTAATACCGGGACTGATTGGACCTTTTGTCTGTAAATCCAGACACCGACCTGGACTTTGCCCGAGAGCTTGGACTTCGTCCGCGAAGATGGAGTTGGCCCGGTCGTCAACAGCTAGGAGTATTATTAGAGGAAGACCACAAGGTAGGGAAAGTACTAACTCCTCGTGTATTTCAATACCTAGTATGCCTATTAGGTTAATAAAATTAGAAAGGTCCTAGAACTGTATATAGGATGCGAATAACTAGAATAATCGTCTTTCAATTAATAATAACAGGACGTGTCTAGTATGCATGCGTAGGATGTGAATAACTAGTGTAACTCGCTTTCAATACTTGGGAATTGTCGTGCTGGTAGATGGCCGTGATGAGCCCTAGGATTGTTTGTGTTTGCCTCACATGCTTGGGTGCCTAGCTTCGGATAAGATAAGAGTCTAATACAACTAGCGATTTTGAATGTTAAATTATGAATGGTTGATTGGTTATTTGAATGAATGCTTGAATGATTGAATGGATGCTTGAATGAATGAAGGATTGAGTGTAATTGAGTGTGCCAAATGGTACGATCGGGTGGATGGTAGACCGATGGATCGCGATTGGTAAGTTTAACGGTAAGTGTAAAGGTATATGGATCCCTTTTGTGTGTTGTGATGGAATTGTGGTTTGCTAAGCTTCGGTTGTATGATGTGTTGGCGTGTTAGTCCCTTTTGTGTGTTTTGAAAATATTGGTTGATCCTGCGGGATATTGGTTATGGACCCTACGGGGCATTGGTTGGTTGATCCTACGGGATATTGGTTATGGACCCTGCGGGGCATTGGTTGGTTGATCCTGCAGGATATTGGTTATGGACCCTGCGGGGCATTGGTTGGTTGATCCTGCGAAATATTGGTTATGGACCCTGTGGGGCATTGGTTGGTTGATCCTGCGGGATATTGGTTATGGACCCTGTGGGGCATTGGTTATTGGACCCTGTGGGGCATTCCTTATTGGACCCTGCGGGGCATTGGTTATTGGACCCTGCGGGGCAGTTGGATGGTTTAGCCTGCGGGGAATGGTTACTTGTTGATTCACCCGAGTGTATGCGTCCTGCGGGAGCATTACCTTGGTTCCCGATGACATATGGTCCTTTGAGGCATTTCCGAGACTCCCGACGATATGTGTCCCTTTAAGGATATTACCGGTAGTCCGACGTATGTGCCTCCTCTAGATCGAGGGAAAATTATTCTACTTTGTCCCGATGACATATGGTCTTTTGGTGACATTTCCGGAGATTCCGACGTTATGTACCCTTCGAGGGATACTCCCAGTAATCCGATGTATGTGTCTCCTCTGGGCCGAGGGAAAATCCGATATGACACAAAGAGTATTGTGGATCGGAGGGTGGTGACTTCATGTCCCACGACATTACTTAAACGCTCTATCTTCTATTGATTGTTAATAAATGCATTGTTTACCTTATTTTCTATGATTGTTACCGGCACTTTGAAAGCGTTAAATACCCGTTTTATTCCAGTATTTCAACATCTTCTTAGTTCTCCGTATCATTGAGACCCGAACGAAATTGTGAATTTCTATTAGTTAAACTTAAAGACGGCCCTTGTTATCTATTTTTCCTATTGAGCGTAAGCTCACCCCTATTTGTTTATTTACTGTTTTTACAGGCTTGCGTGATGAGTAGTGGACTCGAGGCTCGGGAGCTTCTGTGGGTCCGGGCGCACTTAGTCTTAGAGACGTATTTGGTCTTACTGTTGAGTTATAAACCTTATGTGTAAAGAATTTACGTTGGAGTTTTTACTTGACATGTTTTGGTTGAACTAAACTTGGAGAGTTATATTGGATTTGAGACATTTTGTTGTTATATTTGTTTTATCTTTAACTCACATCTTGAGTCCGGTCAATACCGGGTTTAGTGTGTGACATGACCCAGTACCAGCCTCCTCAGAAAGATAAGGAGAAGTCATAACCCCTACAATTAATGTGTGTGTAATTGAGAGAAGATCGTGATCAATCATAAAACCAACCTCAAGCCTTTAGGTTTCAGCGGAATCTCTTTGATCCTATAATAGTATAATACCAATCTCCTCATAAAGAAAATCCTCTACATCCATGTCCTTATTTGGTGTAGCTGATTGAGATGGAGATCCTGAATAGGAGCTAGAGGGAGATCTAGAAGGAACTGTAAGAGAATCAATAGAGTAGATCCAATCCTTGAAAGAATCTTTTCCTAGATGAATAGAAGTCAAAGTGTGAGTGTGAACCAGAACATATGCTATACCCACAAAGGTCCCAGGTTTTGAAAGAAGATGAGTACATATGATATTCTCATGATCAGTTAAAGCAACCCGAAAGGTCGTCTCACACCAACCATGGAATGGCACATTATGAATGACAAACTAGATGAATTTCCCACACTAACCTAGTAAGAAAGTAAACCAAATCGGGAGCCTATCTACTTCATTTGTCATCATCTCTTTATCTAACTGATCATCAGGGCAATACATAAGAACAACTTTAGTTTAAAGATTGAAGAGCTATATCATTCATAATAGCATCCACTTTAAGATTGAGGTGAGTAACCGCTAAATAAGCCTTCTATAGGATTTTGGTATGAGAATTTACCATTGAAACTCTATGAAGGAAATCTTCATAAGTCAAAACATCTTTCTTGAGCATAAAAGAATGATGAACCCTTTCTTGTAAGAGATTGTTGAGAAACATTACTATCCCAAACTATAGTAACAAAAAGCTTGTGATTACACACAAAAACACCCCTCTGAACTTTTGTATAGTTGCTTCAAGATCTTCCTTGTTAGTGAAGTAAACAAAACCATACCATTTGTCTTTAGGATTTGGTCTTTGAGCCACAAGTGCTTTTCTCTAACCTTGTGAGGAACTAAAGATATTTCCCAACCAAGAAGAAGAAGTCTTAGTAGGGGTACTAGATACAAAATTTGGAAAAAGCTCTCTCCCAGAATTGAATCTTGACTTAGATAACTATCCTAGAGGTTGTTGAGCCCATTTTCTCTAAGCATTCTTGGGTTGAACATTTCCAAAATCTGGAGGAGAAAAGTGTTAGTCTTAGTGCCCGTAGTTCAATCCTAAATGTCCAAATGTATATATCATCGTTAGCAATAAAATTAAAGCGGCTTTATATTACTTATGTGTTGGAGTAATATATCGATGTGTGCTCTGATCTATGCCCACCATGCGAATAGAACCATAGATCGATATAGATCACACTCGATGGGTCCCTAGTCAACAAAGCTTCACTAGAAGCGACTAGTATGAAAGATGGCTCTTTATGGCTTACGTTCTGTTAGTCATTGGAATGGGATTCCGGAGTCTGATCATAGATATCATGTGGGACATGATATTGGACGACCCGCCCTGAATATGTGCCATAGATTAAGTCATGAACATATTCAGTGTTGTAGCTTGTTATGTATCCTTAGACCAAGGAGTCTTTGTGATTGCTATGTAGACAACAACTGAGTTTGACCTGAGCCTAACGTTGTCCGTAACAGGGCTTCCATAACGGCCAGGATCGGCTTGGGGACGGGCTACATGAGTGACACTAAAGACGGCTAAGGGATTTATCCCTCGTACTAAGGTATGGGAAAGATATCGGTTCTCGGCCGCTTGATCGAGAGTGACTGGAAGAATAGCATGGCCATGCACATGATACTGGGTATCATATATTCAGTCATCTCACATATCAAGGAACGGTGATTGAGAATAATAAGGATGACGGCTCTATGCCTTATCTCAATCAGGATATCGGAGATAAAAGGATAATGACAGGGACGACGGAAAGGTTAGAATCGACAGGGTCGATTCGTTATGTAGTGTCAGGCAATACTGAAGTCTCGTTAGTTTCCACTTAAATAGGATCAAGTAAAATGGGATTTTACGTTGATCTATTGACATGCATAAACCTAAGGGTCACACCGGAGGATGAAACTCATTGACACATTTATGGATAATGGCCAAAAGGGAGTTGTCTCGGGACATGACCAAAACTGGGTTTTGGGTCATGTGCCCGTAAGTGAATAGGACTTTACGGATCGAGACAAGGCTTGGAGTCTTGGGATTGATCGCATCGGATAATATTGGACATTTCCGGTATGGAAGGCATGGAGGCGATGAGCGAATCACGGGACCTCGTTGGAAATGGCCACGGGCCATGTTCCAAGAGGCCCATGAAAGGCCCATGCAACCAAGGCCCATGGAACTAATTAATCAAGTCTTGATTAATTAGTACTAAGTAAGCAAGACAAGGATTAAGGTGTTGGTGATTCACCACCTAACCCAATCTTGTCTTGCCATACTTTGTCCTATTTACACCTTACTTGACACCATACTTGTCCTATGCCTTTAGTTGGACAAGTATGGGTTTTGTTATGTTTAAGTCATCTTTTTTCAACATAACAAAGACAAGACAAGAATAGGAAACACATTTTCTCTCCCTCTTCCATGGCCATTTCGGGTTTGGCTAGTTTCCTTCTCCATTTTTGTGTTCTTGAGTCCTCAAAGAGAAGAACTACGTGGCTTTGATTCCCATGTGGATACGTAGGCGTCTTGGAGACTTAAGCCAATCATTCGTTAACCGGTGTTCTTGTTTTGGTAAGAGATAGTGCTGAATTTTTCTCTTGTGAATCCATTCTTTGTTAGTTGTTTCATGGTTTTAATCGTCTCTTGGTTTTTATTGATTTTCCGCTGCGAGTTGGTTCATCTCCAACCCTACCTCGAGACCCAACAGTGGTATCAGAGCCGTGCTACCTTCGGGATTCACAAGACGGTGTTCAAAGTTTCGGTTTTGCTTGAAAGTTTCGTTTTTTGGCATGTTGTTTTGCTAAATTGTTTGATAACATGTTTTAAATTCTTGTTCGTGGATTTAATGCATGTAAAATGAATTTTTGAAAATTATTTCAAATCTGGAAATTTTGAAATTTTTTTTGATTTTTCGGGTCTCGAGAGCGGGACTCTCGGGGAGCCGAAACCGGGACCGAACGGGGCTCCGTTGGACGGAGCTAGGCCAAGCATGACCATTGGATGGTTGATATGCCAAGGCTAAACCGTTTTGTTAGTTATGACGAGTTTGGAACCATCATGACGAACTCGAAGATCAAATGTTCAAAAGTTTCATTTTTGACCGGTTTCGATAAACCGAGCATCAAAAATTTTCGAAACTTGGCTATTAATTAAAACCGGAAAATCACATGATGTTTGATAACATGCTGGTTTGATAACACGATGTGTGATGTGATGTTGGCATGGTGTACATAATAGCCCCGAGCTCGATTTAATTATGTATCGCTTTTCACGGCCTGCGAGCCGTTAGAGTTAGCGTGTAATTATTATTTCAAGGTGTGGTCGTCGAACCACTTGTTTGTAATATTTATTTATTCCCGACCTGCGAGTCGTGTATTAAATTGTAATATTTTACTCAAGACGAAGAAAGGGTGAAAAGGTCATTTGGTGGCTTTTCGGGTGTTGGCATCGGCTTGGAGTCGGTGGAGCTCAAGAAGCTAGTGGGAGTTAGTTTAGGGGGCTATTATGTGCACATTTATCGCTTTATGCTTGGTTTAGTTTATGCATGATTAATTCTATGTGTTTTAGAATTGCATGCTTAACTTTATTTACCGAGCATATCACCTCACATGCAAAGATAAAATTGGAATTTTAATCCTTGTATGTGAACCCTTAGAACCGTCATTGCATTGGATGTAGTTGACGGGTTCAAAGGAAGAATTACATTGGATGTAATTTGAGGCATCATTGCATTTGGAATGTAGTTGATGTGCTCATCGCATCTAGGATGTGCCAAAGTTTTGAACACAACTGGACAAGTAAAAGCGGGTCATGTCCGATACCTCCCAATCATCAACACCTTACTACCTCCATGTCCTATGGGTGTCGTGCGCATTAGCGGAGCATCCATGGGGAAGCGGGGTAGTAGGTTTGGACGACATATGTGGGTGTCGTGCGCATTAGCGGAGCACCTACATAGTGACGAGCCATAGTTGAAAATTGGTGGACCCGACTACGATTCTCAGCCTGAGGTTGAGCTAGGGTAACAGATAGGGTAAGTCGTGTACATAAGTACATACCCTAGCCAGGAGTCACATTGGATGTGATTGGATGGAGTCCTACCTACATAGGTCGATTAAGTGGTGAGCATTAGTTCAGCTTAATCGAGTGAATCAAGGATCTTGGTTTCAGATTCTAAAGGTTTAGAATCGATTGTTGGTGTTTAAGCTTGATCTTCATAAAATTTATTCAGTTTACTGATTGAATTTTATCTGTTGTAGATCAAATGGCAAATTCAGCGAACATTAATAGTTTGTCATTAAAAACCATTCTTGACAGGGTCAAGCTAAATGGGACAAACTATTTGGACTGGTACAGAATTTTGAGGATAGTCCTCAAGTCTGAACGCAAAGAATATGTCCTTGTCAAGGCTGTCTCTAAGACCATATCAGAGTTACATGAAGTGTCATTAATTGCTGAGAAGAATATATCAGGGATCTGGGATCCAAGGATATTCTGATGGTCAACAAGGGAATTGGAAGTGGCAAGGGCGGGGCCCATGCGCACTTGGCAGGAAAGATGAGACACATGAGAATGTCTGCTTCTACTGCCAATAGCCTGGTCATTGGAACCGGGATTACAGGAAGTTCACGGCTGATCTGAAGAAGGGCAGTGGGACTGCGCCTTCATCAAATAGCGTGGATGATCTGAAGAAGGGCAGTAGGACTGCGCCTTCATCAGGAAACCTGGATGATCTAAGGAAGGGCGGTGGGACCGTGCCTTCATCCGGTATTAACTCTATAGAGCTACATCTCTCTACTTCCAAACATTCATGGGTATTAGATACCAGGACTGAATCTCACACATGCACTTATATATGGTGGCTGAAAGTAGGAGAGGTTTGGAAAGCACGAAGTGGACCTCAGAGTTGTGGCAACTGCTGTAGGATCCATGAGTCTTGCTTTGCCAAGAGGCCTTGTCTTAGTACTGTATAATGTATATTGCATACCTACTTTTAGTAGGAATATTATATCTGTATTCGTGTTTGACAAGGAAGGATATAATGTTAATATTGGAAATGGAGTTTTCATTGTTCTATGCAATGATATGTTTTATACCAGTACTGACTTGGTTGGAGGATTGTACATATTAGATATGGGTAACAATGCCTCAAGTTCTATATATTCCGTTAATACCAAGAGGTCTAAATCCAACGATTTAAACCTAACTCTGTTAAGGCACTGTCATTTAGGTCGCATAAACAAGAAGCACCTATCAGCATTTCAGAAGTGCGGACTTTCAGGTTCATTCGAATTCCATTCGATCGATAGGTGCAAGGTTTGTTTGATGGGCAAAATGACTAAAGTGCCTTTTTATCGATCGCGATGAAAGGGCGGGCGAATTATTGGGGCTGATACACTCGAATGTGTGTAGACCAATAAGTTCACTTGACAGGAGGGGTTTTAACTACTTTATCACATTTACTGATGATTACAGTAAATATGGTTATGTCTATTCGCTGAGACATAAGTCTGAAGCTTTTGATAAATTCAAAGAGTTTAAGACTAAAGTAGAAAAACAGCTTGACAAATGTATTAAGGCACTTCGATTGGATCGAGGTGGAAAATACTTGACCACAGAGTTATTAGATCATCTAAAAGAGAATGGGATCCTTTTGGAATGGACTCTTCCTGGGACACTGTAGATGAAAGGTGTAGCCAAACGGAGAAATTGGACATTGTTAGACAATGGTCCGTTCCATTATTAGTTGGACTGATCTCCCAATCTCTTTCTGGGATTATGCTCTAGAGACGACCGCATTCATAGTGAATCGGGCTTCGACGAAGGGTGTGGAAGGGACACCATTTTAAAATGATATGGGATGATGCCCGCTTTGTCCTTCCTAAAGATTTGTGGTTGCGAGGCTTATGTGAAACATTTGGTTTCGACTAAGCTCGAACCAAGATCTGAGATATGCACCTTCGTGTGGTATCCCAAAGCAACAAGGGGATACTACTTCTACAATCCTAGTGAGAACATGGTGTTCATCGCATGGGGTGGGGTCTTTATGGAAAAGGAGTTTTGTTTCCAAAGACATCATTGGGAGGACTGTGCATCTCGAAGAAATTCAGGATGGTACAGATCTGTCTAAACCAATTGACAACCCAGTAGAAAGAAACCAGAGATTGTCGTAGAATAAGAACCAATTCCTGTTACAATTCCGGAAGGTCCAAGGCGATTTGAAAGGATCAATCTTCCTCCTCCAAGATATGGTATCCGGAGGTGACAATGAAGTCATGCTGGATCACGATGATCCAGCCACCTTTCAGGAAGTCGTGGATGGGCCCAACTCCGAGTTATGGCTGAGAGCCATGAGGGAGGAAATGCAATCCATGTCGGACAACCGAGTCTGGGAACCGGTTGATCCCATCAATGGTGTGAGGACCATCGGATGCAAATGGATCTTCAAGGTGAAGATGGACATGGACGGCAAACCTCTGACCTACAAAGCTCAATTGGTGGCGAAAGGTTATAGGCATGGATTGACTATGAGGAAACCTTCTCCTTAGTGGCTATGATCAAAATCGATCCAAATTCTTCTTGACATAACTGCGTATCATAATTACGAGATATGGCAAGTGGATGTCAAAACCGCTTTCCTAAATGGAAATTTGATTAAGTACGTTTGTATGTCTCGGCCCAAAGGTTTTGACGATCCGAAGAATAAAGGAAAGATTTATAAGTTGTTGAAATCCATTTATGGATTGAAACGAACTTCTCGGAGTTGGATCCTTCGTTTTGATGAAGCTGTAATTGGATTTGGCTTAATCAAGAGCGAGGATGAATCTTGCGTTTATAAGAAGGCTAGTGGGAGCAAGATTACCTTTCTGGTTCTCATTGAAAAAGACATCCCAACCTTGCACGAGACTAAAGCTTGGTTGAGGAAGTGTTTTTCAATAAAGGACTTAGGCGATGCTTCTTATATCTTAAGGATTAAGATATGTAGAGATCGCACCAAGAGGGTCTTGGATTTAAGTCAGGGAACCTATGTGAACAAGGCATTGAGTAGGTTCTTAATGCTCGATTCAAAGAAAGGACTCTTACCCACTAGTCATGGCATTCATCTCAGCAAGACTCAGTGTCCTAAGACACCTGATGAGCTGAAAAGGATGATGAAAATCCTATGCGCCTGGGGGCAGGATCGATCATATATGCCATGACATGTATGAGACCAGACGTCTCGTAAGCCTTATGTTGTACCAGTAGACATCATTCTAACCCGGGGGAAAGATGATGCTGAACTAGTTGTCGAAGGATGAGTAGACGCTAGTTTTCCAAGACATATCCAGATGACTTTAGAAGTCAATCAGGATATGTGTTTACGCTGAATGGCAGAGCTTTAGCTGGGACAGCGTAAAGCAAGATATCATTGTCGAATCTACGACAGAGGCCAAGTACATGGATGCTGCAGAGGCAGCTAAGGAGGCTATGTGGATTTGGAAATTCATGGCAGGGCTGGGTGTAATTAAAAACCCATCCAGCCCGGTGAATCCATCTTGCGACAACACAAGGGCCATTGCGCAAGCTAAAAGCCTAGATCGTATAACAAATCCAAACATGTACTGCGGCGTATCCACCTCATCAGATAAATACTGAACTGAGGTGAAGTGAAGATAACCGATATTGCAACAGATGATAACATAGCCAACCCTTTGACTAAGGCAGTGTCACTACCTGAACATGTTAGACATGTAAAGTCGATGGGGACATATTGGAGTTTAGATTGGAACTAGGGCAATTGGGAGATTGTTAGTCTTAGTGCCCGTAGTTCAATCCTAAATGTCCAAATGTATATATCATCGTTACCAATAAAATTAAACCGGCTTTATATTACTTATGTGTTGGAGTAATATATCGATGTGTGCTCTAATCTATGCCCACCATGCGAATAGAACCATAGATCGAGATAGATCACACTCGATGGGTCCCTAGTCAACAAAGCTTCACTAGAAGCGACTAGTATGAAAGATGGCTCTTTATGGCTTACGTTCTGTTAGTCATTGGAATGGGATTCCGGAGTCTGATCATAGATATCATGTGGGACATGATATTGGACGACCCGCCCTGAATATGTGCCATAGATTAAGTCATGAACATATTCAGTGTTGTAGCTTGTTATGTATCCTTAGACCAAGGAGTCTTTGTGATCGCTATGTAGTCAACAACTGAGTTTGACCTGAGCCTAACGTTGTCCATAACAGGGCTTCCATAACGGCCAGGATTGGCTTGGGGACGGGCTACATGAGTGACACGAAAGACGGCTAAGGGATTTATCCCTCGTACTAAGGTATGGGAAAGATATCGATTCTCGGCCGTTTGATCGAGAGTGACTGGAAGAATAGCATGGCCATGCACATGATACTGGGTATCATATCTTCAGTCATCTCACATATCAAGGAACGGTGATTGAGAATAATAAGGATGACGGCTCTATGCCTTATCTCAATCAGGATATCGGAGATAAAAGGATAATGACAGGGACGACGGAAAGGTTAGAATCGACAGGGTCGATTCGTTATGTTGTGTCAGGCAATACTAAAGTCTCGTTAGTTTCCACTTAAATAGGATCAAGTAAAATGGGATTTTACGTTGATCTATTGACATGCATAAACCTAAGGGTCACACCGGAGGATGAAACACATTGACACATTTATGGAGAATGGCCAAAAGGGAGTTGTCTCGGGACATGACCAAAACTGGGTTTTGGGTCATGTGCCCGTAAGTGAATAGGACTTTACGGATCGAGACAAGGCTTGGAGTCTTGGGATTGATCGCGTTGGATAATGTTGGACATTTCCGGTATGGAAGGCATGGAGGCGATGAGCGAATCACGGGACCTCGTTGGAAATGGCCACGGGCCATGTTCCAAGAGGCCCATGAAAGACCCATGCAACCAAGGCCCATGGAACTAATTAATCAAGTCTTGCTTAATTAGTACTAAGTAAGCAAGACAAGGATTAAGGTGTTGGTGATTCACCACCTAACCCAATCTTGTCTTGCCATACTTTGTCCTATTTACACCTTACTTGACACCATACTTGTCCCATGCCTTTAGTTGGACAAGTATGGGTTTTGTTATGTTTAAGTCATCTTTTTTCAACATAACAAAGACAAGACAAGAATAGGAAACACATTTTCTCTCCCTCTTCCATGGCCATTTCGGGTTTGGCTAGTTTCCTCCTCCATTTTTGTGTTCTTGAGTCCTCAAAGAGAAGAACTACGTGGCTTTGATTCCCATGTGGATACGTAGGCGTCTTGGAGACTCAAGTCAATCATTCGTTAACCGGTGTTCTTGTTTTGGTAAGAGATAGTGCTGAATTTTTCTCTTGTGAATCCATTCTTTGTTAGTTGTTTCATGGTTTTAATCGTCTCTTGGTTTTTATTGATTTTCCGCTGCGAGTTGGTTCATCTCCAACCCTACCTTGAGACCCAACAAAAAGCACATAGAGGAGGAGTCTTGAATATCCTTGTCTTGGTACTGCTTAATATTTACAGAAACTATCTCAGATCTGAGCTGCCTACCATTCCCCATTTCCTTGCGGGAAAACGCTGGTTCCAAACCATTCTGAACGTTTCGTTTTAACATCGTAACTCAGACCAACGTTTCGTTGCAATTCCATACTTAAAAGGTTTGGTTTTTTGCAGGAAATATAAGAGTCCGTCTGAATAAACGATTTCGTTAACTTCATAATCGAAAAGTCTAAAATGCCCCATACATCTCGTTAACCTTTCATATTCTTTTTAGGGAAAACGCTGATTCCAAACCTTTTTGAACGTTTCGTTATCACGTCCTAATCCAGACCAACGTTTCGTTGCAATTCCAAATCGGAGCAAATTTGTCATTTAATTTTTCAGACCCAGCACGTGACCCTCGCGTGGTCGAGAAGTTAACGAAATCGTTTATTTGGACGGACTTTTATACTTTCTGCAAAAAACCAAACCTTTAAGTGTGGAATTGCAACAAAACGTTGGTCTGGGTTAGGACGTGATAACGAAACGTTCAGAAAAGTTTGGAACCAACATTTTCCCTTTCCTTGCATTTTGAAGTATAACTGACCTAAGTAATCATCTTCTATCTCTTGCTTTAGTTGAGAAGAAGTCTGAAAGTGTACTTGTGAATTTTCTTTTTAATCCCCCTTGTTGTTTGATCTTGCTACCTGGTTGAGAGTCCTATCTAGAGAGAGCGTCATTTCATTACTTTTTTTTTATCAACGAGAGCATATTATAACAACCCTCTTCTGAGGTAGAAAACAGGTTTTACAAAAAATCCCCCCAACTGACTACAGATTGGGAGAAATAGGCACAAAGAAACAGGAAAAAAAAAGACTTAAAACTTAAATCAATATTTGTTTGTCCAAAGTGAGAAATGAGAAATGAGAATTGTCATCTTCAATGTGAGTGGAGTGTTTGAGCTGAAATTTGTCATCTGCAATATGGGCAGTGAGTTTGGGGAGCTGCACTATCTTCAGAAAGATCTTGAGAAAATGCCTTGTTCGAAAAATCTTCTGATATGAGTGTGAGTGTGAGATGTCTGCAGCAAAAAGGATAAGAACCTGGCTTTGGCTTTGTTGATAATGTCTCAGGAGGTCACTTGGAGAGGGAGGATATGAGGCTGGCCTTGCTGAAGCTGTGTTGAGAGGAGCTTGAGAGAGTTGCTTGAGTTCCAAGTAAATGTAACTTGGGTGTCAAGGCAAGTGTGGCATCTGCAAGTTCAATTCGATCTAATAGTGTGCTTTCAGAAGTAATCAAGAAATGTGGATCAGTAGTGTGTGAAACAATAAAAGGAGTGGCAATGATCCCTGTGTAAAATGAACAGAGAGGTAAGGTGAGCACTCAAACCTAAATAATAAGCTACCTTCACACCAAGAGAGAAAGAAGGAACCCCCACTCCAAAAGTACGGTACCCAGAGTCTCTCGTAACCTCACAATCCTAAAATCCTCACCACTAACCACCCAAACCCAAACCCTTCCCAAACCAGACCCAAATGTAGAGAAAATAAAACTCCAAGATGATATACCAAAAGTCTGCTTTGTACCAGTTGAGGATAAGCAGAGATGTATTACTTTCTTGTTGCACAAGATTTTGGATTGGCAATCCATTCTTGAATAGTGAAGTGATAATTGGAGTTTAAAGAAGCCCACTCCCATCCATAAACCTTGTTTAAGATTTTGTTGAAGATTGTCTCAGATGATTCATCTACATCATTAAATTGTAGTGAGTTCCTTGCAAGCCATAGTTGCCATAGAGTGACTTGGATTATACTTCCCCAACATCTTTGTAGCCTTGGGGGAACAAGAGAGGACCAGCTGCAGAAGAGTTGTTTAACATCTGGAGGACTAATCCAGACAGCCCCCCACCATCTGCAAATTAATGTCCAGGTATTCCAAGCCTTTGAGCAGTGTAATAGGATGTGAGCTCCATCCTCAAAGTCCCATGAGCAATAAGGGCAGATCATTTGTTGAAGTGATAATTCCATTCCCCTTCCTTCTAGAAAACATTTTGAGGGGATTGCTTCAAGACAAGCAAGCCAAGAGAAGGCACAAAGTTTTGGGGGTACACCTGAGTTCCATACCTTTGAGGTCCATTCTACAGCAGTACTATTTTGTTGAGCAAGCAAAGTATAAATTCTACTGACTGTAAAACCTTTTTCATGTAGTGTCCAACATAATTTATCCTCAGCAGTGGTTATGATGGTAGAGCCTAAAATGGTTGAGAGTGATCCCCATTCAAGAATCTCCCTGCCCATGGGATCCCTTCTGAACATGAGGTCCCAATCCCCATTAGATCTGATCTCTGCAATGGTTTTGCTTTTGGAGTTTGATAAGGCATAGAGTCTTGGATAGCAAGTTTTAAAGGGTATGTCTCCCCACCAGTGATCATGCCAAAATTGTATTCTATTTCTTTTGCCCAAAGTCCAAGTGAGGCCCTTGTCCCCAAAACAGTCTGCAAATCTGTCATCTTTGAGGAGAACTAGAAAATGAGAGATAAAACTTGGTCTTCCTATCTCAGAGAACTTTGATAAATCCCATTCATTGAAGTTCCAGCCCATTTTAGCACAGATTGTTTGTTTCCAAAGTGAGTTTTCTTCTAGAGCAAATCTCCACCACCATTTTGCTAGTAAAGAGATATTAATTAAATGCCGGTTTTTTATGCCTAACCCTCCCAATTCTTTGGATTTACAAATCTGATTCCAACCAACTTTACAGAAGACCTTAGCAGAAGCATCACCATGCCAGAGAAACCTTCTTTGCCAACTTTCCATTTCTTTCAAAACTGCTTTTGGGGCTTTGAGTAGGGAGAAGTAGTATAGGGGCAGTGCACTAAGGGTTGATTTTATAAGAGTGATCCTTCCTCCAAAGGATAACATTTTTGCTTGCCACAGTCCAATACTCTTTTTGAATTTCTGAATGATAGGTTGCCAAGTTATAATCCTTTTGGAGCTGGCACCCAAAGAGAAGCCAAGGTATGGTAATGGTAATTTTCCACAATTACAAGCCAGGATTGTTGAATATTGTTGAGCTTCATCTGTGGATACATTGAGAGGAATTAGGGAGGATTTGCTATAATTGACATTTAGACCTGTTGTGAGCTTGAATATGGAGAGAGTGTTTTTCAAATTCTGAGCTCCTTCTGTATTGGCCTTGATCAAGAATAGAGAATCATCTGCAAATTGTAGATGAGATATGGTTGGTCCATTGATTCCCAAAGAAATACCTTGCAACTGATCATGTATTAAGGCTGATTTCATAATCTGATTTAGTGATTCAGCAGCTAGAGCAAAGAGAAGAGGAGATAAGGCACAACCCTGCCTTAGTCCTCTAGATAAATTAAAGTCTGAAGTTGGGGAGCCATTTATAAGTATAGACACATGAGCTCTAAAGCAGGATATCATCCAAAATCTCCACTGGAAACCAAAGCCCATTTTTTGAAGCAGCTTCATTATATATAACCAGTTGACTTTATCAAAAGCCTTCTCAAAATCATCTTTAAAGATCAATGCTGGTATCTTTGAATGCTTGATTTTATGCATCACCTCATTGGCCACTAGCACCCCATCTAGAATCTGTCTCCCAGCAATGAAGCCTGTTTGCTCAAAACCTACCAAGTCACTGACCACTCCTTTCAGCCTTGAAGATAGTAATTTTGTGAGTATTTTATAGGGTCCAGTCATTAGACTTATAGGTCTGAAATCATCAAATGTGAGGGGGGCATCACATTTTGGTATAAGGGTGAGGAAGGATGAATTTAAGCCTTTTCCTAACTGTCCTGTCCTATGAAAGTACTGAATAAAATTTACCAGATCCTCCTTGATGATTGGCCAACAAACTTGATAGAACCTTAGAGAGTATCCATCAGGACCAGGGGCCTTATCTCCAGCACAGGCCATTACATCCATTAAGATTTCCTCTTCAGTAAAGGGTCTTTCTAGATCAGCAGCTTGTTTTGGAGAAATTGTCTTGAAGTTCATGAGATCAAGGTTGGTGTGGTTTGTTGTTTGTTCAGTGAATCTTGCACAGAAGTGACTGGCAGCTGCAGCTTTGATCTGATCAGGTTCTTTTAATAAAACATCATTGACCAAGACTTGAGTGATTTTTTTCCTACAACCCTGGAAATTGGCTATTCTGTGATAATATTTTGAAGCTCTGTCCCCCTCATGATGCCATTTTTTTCTAGCCTTTTGGCTCCATAACTTGGCCTGCAATTTGATTTTGAGTGTCAATGTAGCTCTTTTGTAACCTCTGTCAGTGCATTCAGAGGGAGTAAGAACCCTATCTTCTACTATTGTATCAAGATTATCTAGTTCTGAGGTGAGGAGTTTTATGTCAGTGTCTAAAATACCAAAGACTTGTATGTTCCATTCCTTCAGATTTTGCTTTAGAAGCTTGAGTTTTCTCCAGAATATCAAATGTGGTTGACCTGAGATATGGTATGAGGACCAATATTGTTGCACAGCATTGAAGAATCTAGCATCCTCTAGCCAGATGTTGAGAAATTTGAAGGGTCTTGGCCCCCAATCAGTTTGTTCATCTAATAGTAGTAGAGCTCTATGATCTGAAAGACCTATTGATAGACACTTCTGTGTGAGATTATTAAATTTGTGGAGGAAGTCTGAACTGATAAGGAACCTGTCTATCCTTGAGGCTTGAGAACCTGCATCAAACCAAGTAAATTTTCCTCCATTAAGAGGTAGATCAATCAAAGATAAGCTGTCATTTAAGCCTTGGAAAGAGGCAATGTCATTTTGTGAGGCTCTTCTAGAGGATCTTTCATCCATGTCCAGTATTGCATTGAAGTCACCAGCCAAGACTAATAATGGAGTAGGAGGGGAGGAGTTGAGTTCAGCAACTAATTCTAGCCAGAGTGATCTTCTGCCTCTGCTATCACAGGGGGCATAAACATTAGTTATACAACAAGGTTCTCCAGTACTTTTGATCAATCCAAACCATAAAAGAGCTCCATTAATCTTCTTTGTCATAGTGAGTTGGAAGTAAGAGGTTTTCCAGCATGTTATTATTCCACCAGATAATCCTTCAGAGGGAATGAAGTCCAATTCCCACCCCCAATTCATACCACAAGATCTGAGAAAGCCTGCAATAGGAGCCAGTAATTTTGATTCTTGAATGAGAACCATGGAGGGTAGTTGCTTGCAGATCACGTCACCCAATGACTTCCTCTTTTGTGAGGAAGAGAGTCATCTCAAATTCCAAGAGAGGATCTTCATGTTGCTCTTATAAGTAAGGGAATGGAGTGGGTATGTTACCCACATCCAAAGGTAGAACTGACCCTATAATATGATCTTCAGTACCCTCAACTGGACAGGGTTGCACAGCTCTATCATCATTTAGTGAGGCAAGGTCTTGAAGTATCAGTTCTTCACTGCAATCAGCTGATAATCCTATGATTTTTCCAAATGACCAAGCCTTTTTTGCTTCATTAAGTTGCCCTTTTGATATGTAAGTCTTTGAGGAAGCTGGGGTTTCTTTGAACTTTGATCTTGTTGGGTAAATGTGTGGAGAGTGAGTGCCTTTGTTCTTTTTCCCTTTGCCTTTGGTTTTGGAAAGAGGTGGGAATTTTGAATCATCAATATCTAGGAAATCTGTTGCCAGCTTCAGTGGGGTAGCCTTGAGGGTTTTACTGTCACTTCTCAGTAAATCCAGCCCTTCTATTTCTAATTGCAGCTGTTGAGTGTGAGGTTGAGTTGATTGTTTCTCTGAATATCCTTCTTTTGGGGCAGTAGTAATTAATATTGGTGTTTCCAAAGTCTTTCCTTCCAAGATAAAGCTAGGTCTCATATTTTGGGGCTCCCCCAGCATTAATGTATGTGGTGGCATTGTACTTGTAGGGTTTGCAGTGTTGGATTGTGGTTGAACCAGTTGGCAAGTAACTGAGAGCTGTGCTTGTGGTGTGCATGAGGCTGACTGAATTGGTTGGGCCAAATTGATGGAATTTGAACAGTGAGTTTGAGATTTTGAAACTCCAGGATCTTCTTCTGATTCAAATGTGTCTTGTACCACTTGGTTTAGAATTGAAAATCGATTACTTGAATCAGTTGCAGGGGCTGTAGGAGAAGAAACAAGTTTGTCCTCATTGATTGAGTCAATGACAAAGATTTGGGTTGTATTAACTGCTTCATTCCCAGGTGGTGTTTCAGAAGAATTAATGAGGTGGGTGGTTGTGGTTTTAAGATCCGAGGTTGGAGGATCACCCAGCTGAGAGGACATTAATTCCTCAGAAAGTGAATGTAATGAAACATCCGAATCCTCAGCATCACTTTCTTGAGTAATAACCTGCAAATTTTGTAACCCAAAGATTTCTTGTGGACATAGACTTTAAACCCAAATTGGAAAGGTTTGCTTACCTAATAGAATGGTTGCTTCTGAGGATAGATGTGAGAAGGAAGTAGAGTGTATAAGAACATAAGCTCCTTCTAGATTAGTGCCAGCAGTTGTTATTGGATGAGTATATACATAGGTGCCAAAGCTGGCTACTACAGAAGCAAAAGTTTCATCACACCATCCTTGATATGGTATGCCTCTGATTTTTACCCAAGAGAATTGACCACCATACTTATAGAGAAGATCCTTTCCAGGAATGAAGGAGAGCCAGTTCTTTAGCCATGCTCCATTATCCTTCAGAAACTCTTGATCTAACTCAGAGCTATCACAGTGAATCAGCAATGTATTACTCCCCAAATCCTTAACCTGAAGCTCACACACTCCTTCCATGATTAGATCTCTTGAAATAGAGGCAGCATTATGGTTGTTGAGAGCTATAACAAGATGAGCCTTTTTGAAGAACTTATGGTTGGAGGTAACTATAGAGCCTTGATTGGTAGGAGGCTTGAAAGCATTTCCAAAATGGATCTGTGGTTTTGCTGATTTTTTCTTGCCTCAGTGACAAAGAGTTTGTAGCCATTAATGGTATAGCCATTGAAAATAGAGATAGCCTCCTTTAATTGTTTCTGAAGTTGAAAGTAGCAGAATTCATATTTCTTACCCAACCTGCTTGGAGTGGTAGGTATATGTGTTTTAACGATTCCCCCTACTTCTTCAAAGAGGGTTGCCAGCCAAGCTTGAGTTGCTTTGATTGGGATATTATGGACATAAACCACAAAGGTGTCTCGAGGGTTTTGAGGGGCAGAGTGTGCCCTGAATGTTGGAGGGTTGTGAGTAGGATTCTGGTGATGTATGGTTTCTGTAGAGTATGAGGGGGTCACATCTGGTCCTGATAGAACTGGTTTGAAATATTGATCATAAAAAAATTTATGTCCATCAATTAATTTGGTGCAACCTCCAGGTGAATACTCCTGGGTTTTATCTGTGGAAGAGGATGAATGTGCTTCTTGAAACCTTCTTCTTCTTGTTTTGAGCAGTTTCTGAGGTTGATTTTCAAAGCCAGGTGGTGGTCCTATGGAGGAGGATGTGGATGTTTTTAGTGAAGTGGTGACTGGGGCTTTGTAAGTGTAGGCCAGTTGAGCAGCAGGATGGATCTCCCCCATTAGCTCTTCCATGGATAACATGGTTGAGGAGCTGAACTTTTGTTGCTGAAAGTTAGTTTAGAGACACTGAGAAATAGTGGCCCAAGAGTAGATGATAGGAATGGTGATCCGGTGAACCTTTCACCCTGGATACTACACCAATAGAGAAGACGATTGCTGAAGAATAGATGAGAAATGTTGAAGATGCTACAGTAAGTGTACTGTGGTTAGATAGGGTTCAAACAAGAACAAGCAGCACGTGGAGACGACTCCTTCAGGGACCATCATGAATTGATTTTGAAAGTAGGTCAGCCTATTTTTAATCATTTCATTACTTACATGCCAATTCTTATACACCATGATTTTTTTTTCATTTTCTTTCACTGTGTGTAAAATCGTATGATCGCCGAGCAGTGATAAGTTTAATTGACTTTTTTCAGATATGTCTAGATTGCACGTGGTGATGAATGGGTCGAGGGGAATTTCTATTTTCTTATGGCCGACAGAGAACAAGAAAGGGTCACCACTCAGAAACTTCGCTACTCTTCATCTTTGTATCATGTGCTTCTATGTCTTAATGAAATATACAAGTGATTATTTATTTAGGGTAAACTACAAAAGCATATTCTGAAGTTGTCACGTTTAATCGATGATTATCCTAAAGTTTAAAGTTAGCTGATGTATACCCTGAAGTTACGAGTTGTAACTCAAAACCCCTCCGTCAGCTAAAATGATGAAAATACCCTCAACTACACTTCAATAGTTATGTTAAAAAAATTATTTAAAAATTACTTTTGTTATGTATATATATTTACTTATCAAATGACTTCATTTTTATTTAAAAAATCACTTCATTTATATTTTAAAAAATATATTTAAAAAAATCACTAAGGGTATTTTCGTCATTTTAGCTGATAGAAGGGGTTTGAGTTACAACTCGTAACTTCAAGGTATGCATCAGTTAACTTTAAACTTCAGGGTAATCATCGGTTAAACGTGCAAACTTCAGGGTATGCATTTGTAATTTACCCATTGATTTATACAAAACGACATTGCTCTCTTATACAGTTACTGGACAAAGCCTACAACTACCATCGTCGGTGGCTACCATAGCTGCCGGTGGCATCCAACTGCACTTCCTTTTCTTTTAATCCAAATCCTCCTTCCTTCCTTGTTGTCAACACCTCTCACCCCACTTATCCTTACCGAGATCTTTTACGGCAGCACCTCTAATTGTTCCCTTTTGATCGTCCACAAATATGCGGGTGTCACTCCGTAGTGGTGTCAACGGGCAAGATATGGCGAGATTTTGTCGCCTTCACCCGAGCTCCTCCGCCTACCGTCATTCATCGTTGCACCCCCCCTCCACCGCCCTTCGTTGGCCGGATAAGCCTCTTACCACCACCTACCTTAACCCTCCGGCCGGATCCGTCCGCCTCCACCATCCCCCGGCCAAATACGTCCTCTTCCGGCCATTTCAGTTCCCACTGCACTGCCCTCATCTGCTCTGCCCCGGTCCCTCCTCCAGCCGCTCCTCCCGACGAAGATGATGGTTGATCGTCATTTCTTCCCTTCGGTTTCCTTGGGTCTCGCTACCCCCCACGCCCTCGTCCATATACTCGCTCCACCTTGGACCTACTCTGAATCTGCTGCTCACAACGGCCAAATCTGTCGGTCACAAACAGTCCCCCATCTGCTTTCCTCTCCCTTTGATGAACACAATGGACCCCAACAACGACGACCAGAATTCCTTCAGTCGAACAACTCTTTCACGCTCCTTCTTCGGCCCGATAGTAAGATTCGTAACCATTTTTCATTGGAACACCGTAGTCGAAGCCTTTCAGCTGTTCTCCTACTTTTAGTTTTTACCTGTCAGTCTCATGCACCAGCCCCTAGCGGATCGGACCTGCACCCACAGTCGTCATCCACCTCACCTCAATCCCAAGCCCAGAGATCAGAGACCAGTCACGAGTAGTCCTTGTTCGTCGTTGTTGTTTATATTTTTTACTTTTATCTAGTTTTTGTTTTCTCCTCCCTATCAAAATCTCGGATATCAGAGAGATGTGGAGAGTGGATAAGGAAGGCCGAACTGGTAGTAGGTTTTTATACAGGCGTTTCGTCGTCTTTCTCGAGAGCTATACATCTCACTGGATGTCCCTCGAATTTTCAAAAACGATCGATAGATAAAACGCTTGTAAAATTTAGTTTGTATTCAATTTATAAGATTTGTTAATTTATTAATGAATCTTTCCCTTCGATACTTGCCAAGAGATGGTTCGGTGTGAACATGCTTTCGAGAATCGCTGCAGTAATGCATTGTAAAGTTACAAATGCCATCCGTTCTTTATCACAGTAGAAACTTCCATCATTTTTTTATGTTGTACTTGTAAAAGAAATCCTAGATTCATTTTATCGTTCATCTAACAATAAAATTCATATTACAGATCAAACTGTTATCATCAAACCAAACCTATAACTTTTAATAAGAATTAAGGTTGATTTTTTTTTCAATAGTTTAATCTTGAAAAGAGTTTAAACCGTCCAAATTTTATTTATTTCTTATTTTATTTTTTTGTACACTTATTTTAGTTTAAGACATATTTTTGTTCGGACGCATATTAAGATCATAGTAAAATATTACGCCAATATAAGAAAAAAGTTGTGAAAACCCTACTAAGAGGAAGTTCTCTCTCTCGGTACTTGTGTTGCCTATTCTAGTATTGTCTAACCCTCCGGCCATGTCTGTACGGTCGTCGCCCTCGTCAACTGTGTCACCACCCTCAGCCACCGACAGGTCCCCATCATCAGGTGAGCACGCTCCCCTCCCCTTTATCATGCCTCCCAAACCACCAGTTGGGTTTGTCAAACAGATACGAGAAAGTAAGAAGCGTCGACTCAAAACTTCTCCATCACCAACCTTATCACGCCCCAAATCCGGTTTTGACCGAATTCGAGACGCGACCAAGAGTTACAGAAAAACAAGAGGAATAAAGATAATTAAAGTTTCCAAAATGATATAAATCTTCCAAAAGTAAAGAGTCACAGCTCAACCAGTAAAATACAAAAGTCCAACGTAAAAGAAAAAGGGATGTACGTCTCTAAAACTAGCTAAACCCTCAAAAGCTCCCAAGCTCCGAGAGTCCGGCTAGTACTGCTCCCGCTCAACACCTGAAACACCACAAAGACAAGAGGGGTGAGCTTGCGCTCAGTAGGAAAGGTAAAAGAACTCCAAACTCATCGCTTAACCTCGCGGTAATTTGGTAAATAGGGTAAACTTGCCCACACAACCACATCATGCAACAGCGATGATAAATCTATTTAGACTCTTACACAACGGTTATAATATTATTTAGATTCTCACACAGCGATTATGACGTTATTTAGACTCTCACACAGCGAGTAGAACACACAGCACGCAACCCTAGGACCTAGACATGGCCCGTCTATCAGCACAACAATTTCCCAAAAAACACACAAGCAAGTCAAACAGATACCAAACATGTTCGTTCCAAGTATTACCATGAGTCGTCCAATTTATCTAATACTATAACAGTCTTACCTATAAGCCACTAAGACTTTTCCGGCTATTAATAACCCTAGGCATGCATACTAGTTTATCAGTCCAAAATTAAGGAGGGGTTCGATACTTTCCCTACCTCAAGACGAAAACTCAGTAGCGTCTTCTAGCTGCGGACGACCGGGCCAACACCGTCTTCCAAGGCGAAATCCCCGAAATCCAAGCCTGGGTTTAAACGATTAAAAACCCAATGAGATATCGAGCCCAAGGTTCTCGGAAAGTCCAAACGTCTTTAAAAAAAACCAGATTTTAAGTCAAATTAATTATTAATTTAATTAAATCATTCTGTCGACCCGGATACGACCCAACCCGGGTCCAGACCCGATCAAAACCCGGATCCAAACCTAGACCCGGACCGACCCGTGGCCGACACAGCCCCAGGTCCAGACCCGAGTCCGGACCCGAGACCCAGAGTCAGACCGGGCCGAGGCCCGAACCAGATCCGGGCTCGAGGCCCAAATCCAGTCCAGGCTCGCGGCCCAGCTCAGCTCCAGGCCCAAGCCCAAGACTCGCTCTGGCCCAGTCGGAGCGGGGAATGGCGACGGTCGGAGCTAGGGTTCCAGCGACTCCGGCGGCGACGACATCGATTCTGACGGCGGTTTGGGGCGTCTGGAGTCCGGGAAGCCAACGGGACGGGTGGTTGCACGAGGTTCAGGCCCACTTTGGCCAGATCTGACGGCCAAGAGCTCGCCGGCGCGCGAGTTCCAGATCTGGAACTCGAGCGCTCCGGCGATGCTCTCCGGCATCGTCCGAACTCCAACACGGCTCGAACTCGCGGTTACAGAAGAAGAAGAGGACGGGGAATACGATTTTGGTGAGGATTCAGCTCACGTTCGTTGAAACTCCTCGGATCTGGTATGACGGCGCTGGGTGTCGACGTCGGTGTTACGAAATGAGATGGAGAGAGAGAGGAACGGGGTTCTGGTGCTTTGGTTTGAAGTAGAAACGGAAGAAGAAGATGGGGAAGGAGAGGGGCTCGGCGATGGTGTCGGAACGAAGGTGAGACGGCGAGTTCGCCGGTTCTAATGCGCGAGGACGAGGGGCGAGTCAGAGAGAGAAGAGGGAGAACGATGAAAAGTACCAGTGCTTTAAGGTTCGCGAGGTTATAAAAGGGGGGGTTTGATGGACTGGGCCGCGTGTCTACCTGACCGGGCTCACAAACCGGGCCTGCGTTAAATGAAGATTGGGCCCGCACGGCCTAAGCTTCAAATCAGACCCAAACAGCCTTTTTTCTCTCTTCTTTTCCTTTTTTTTGAATTTCCTTTTCTATATGACTTGTTGCAAAAATAAACCCTCAAGTTTCAGTTTGCACAAAAAAAACCCTTTTTAAACGAAGTGGGTTTTACAGTCTACCCCCTTAAAAGAATTCCGCCCTCGAAATTTAAAACAGCCGTACCTTAAGAATCGAACAGGTGGGGATACTTCGCGCGGACCTCGTCCTCTCGCTCCGAAGTCGATTATGCCGAATGGTGATTCCACTGCACCCGAACTAGAGGAATAGTCGTGTTCCGCAAAACCTTCTCCCCCGTATCCACGATCTTGATAGGCTGCTCCACATAAGAGACATCATCAGCTAACTCGATATCCGCCCACTCGATCACATGAGATGGGTCCGCCGTATACTTCCGCAGTTGGGATACGTGGAAAACATTATGCACGTTCCCAAGTTGCGGTGGCAATGCAATTCTATAGGAAACTGCTCCAACTCTGCCCAAGATCTCGAAGGGTCCGATGAACCGTGGGGCCAACTTGCCTCCACCACAGCTGAACCTCACAAGCCCCTTCTTCGGGCTCACCTTCAGGAACACATGATCACCCACTGCAAACTCAAGAGACCGACGCCGTATATGATATGTACAATCCTCCAACCAAGTCAGTACTGGTATAAAACATATCATTCCATAGAACATTGAAAACTCCATTTCCAATATTAACATTATATCCTTCCTTGTCAAACACGGATACAGATATAATATTCCTACTAAAAGTAGGTATGCAATATACATTATACAATACTAAGACAAGGCCTCTTGGCAAAGCAAGACTCATGGATCCTACAACAGTTGCCACAACTCTAAGGTCCATTTCGTGCTTTCCAAATCTCTCCTACTTTCAGCCACCATATATTAGTGCATGTGTGAGATTCAGTCATGGTATCTAATACCCATGAATCTTTGGAAGTAGAGAGATGTAGCTCTATAGAGTTAATACCGAATGAAGGCACGATCCCACCGCCCTTCCTTAGATCATCCAGGTTTCCTGATGAAGGCGCAGTCCTACTGCCCTTCTTCAGATCATCCAGGCTATTTGATGAAGGTTCCAAATGCAATGATGCCTCAAATTACATCCAATGTAATTCTTCCTTTGAGCCGGTCAACTACATGCAATGCAATGACGGTTCTAAGGGTTCACACACAAGGATTAAAATTCCAATTTTATCTTTGCATGTGAGGTGATATGCTCGGTAAATAAAGTTAAGCATGCAATTCTAAAACACATAGAATTAATCATGCATAAACTAAACCAAACATAAAGCGATAAATGTGCACATAATAGCCCCCTAAACTAACTCCCACTAGCTTCTTGAGCTCCACCGACTCCAAGCCGATGCCAACACCCGAAAAGCCACCAAATGACCATTTCGCCCTTTCTTCGTCTTGAGTAAAATATTACAATTTAATACACGACTCGCAGGTCGGGAATAAATAAATATTACAAACAAGTGGTTCGACGACCACACCTTGAAAGAATAATTACACGTTAACTCTAACGGCTCGTAGGGCGTGAAAAGCGATAAATAATTAAATCGAGCTCGGGGCTATTATGTACACCATGCCAACATCACATCACACATCGTGTTATCAAACAAGCATGTTATCAAACATCATGTGATTTTCCGGTTTTAATTAATAGCCAAGTTTCGAAATTTTTTGATGCTCGGTTTATCGAAACCGTTCAAAAATGAAACTTTTGAACATTTGATCTTCGAGTTCGTCATGACGGTTCCAAACTCGTCATAACTAACAAAACTGTTTAGCCTAGGCATATCAACCATCCAATGGTCATGCTTGGCTTAGCTCCGTCCAACGGAGCCCCGTTCGGTCCCGGTTTCGGCTCCCCGAGAGTCCCGCTCCCGAGACCCGAAAAATCAAATTTTTTTCAAAATTTCCAGATTTGAAATCATTTTCAAAAATTCATTTTACATGTATTAAATCCATGAACAAGAATTTAAAACATGTTATCAAACAATTTAGCAAAACAACATGCCAAAAACGAAACTTTCAAGCAAAACCGAAACTTTGAACACCGTCTTGTGAATCCCGAAGGTAGCACGGCTCTGTTACCACTGTTGGGTCTCGAGGTAGGGTTGGAGATGAACCAACTCGCAGCGGAAAATCAATGAAAACCAAGAGACGATTAAAACCATGAAACAACTAACAAAGAATGGATTCACAAGAGAAAATTTCAGCACTAGTTCTTACCAAAACAAGAACACCGGGTAACGAATGATTGGCTTGAGTCTCCAAGACGCCTACGTATCCACATGGGAATCAAAGCCACGTAGTTCTTCTCTTTGAGGACTCAAGAACACAAAAATGGAGGTGGAAACTAGCCAAACCCGAAATGGCCATGGAAGAGGGAGAGAAAATGTGTTTCCTATTCTTGTCTTGTGTTTGTTATGTTGAAAAAAGATGACTTAAACATAACAAAACCCATACTTGTCCAACTAAAGGCATGGGACAAGTATGGTGTCAAGTAAGGTGTAAATAGGACAAAGTATGGCAAGACAAGATTGGGTTAGGTGGTGAATCACCAACACCTTAATCCTTGTCTTGCTTACTTAGTACTAATTAATCAAGACTTGATTAATTAGTTCCATGGGCCTTGGTTGCATGGGCCTTTCATGGGCCTCTTGGAACATGGCCCGTGGCCATTTCAAACGAGGTCCCGTGATTCGCTCATCGCCTCCAAGCCTTCCATACCGGAAATGTCCAATATTATCCGACGCGATCAATCCCAAGACTCCAAGCCTTGTCTCGATCCGTAAAGTCCTATTCACTTACGGGCACATGACCCAAAACCCAGTTTTGGTCATGTCCCGAGACAACTCCCTTTTGGCCATTCTCCATAAATGTGTCAATGAGTTTCATCCTCCGGTGTGACCCTTAGGTTATGCATGTCAATAGATCAACGTAAAATCCCATTTTACTTGATCCTATTTAAGTGGCAACTAACGAGACTTTAGTATTGCCTGACACTGCATAGCGAATCGACCCTGTCGATTCTAACCTTTCCGTCGTCCCTGTCATTATCCTTTTATCTCCGATATCCTGATTGAGATAAGGCATAGAGCCGTCATCCTTATTATTCTCAATCACCGTTCCTTGATATGTGAGATGACTGAAGATATGATACCCAGTATCATGTGCATGGCCATGCTATTCTTCCAGTCACTCTCGATCAAGCGGCCGGGAACCGATATCTTTCCCATACCTTAGTATGAGGGATAAATCCCTTAGCCGTCTTTCGTGTCACTCATGTAGCCCGTCCCCAAGCCAATCCTGGCCGTTATGGAAGCCCTGTTACGGACAACGTTAGGCTCAGGTCAAACTCAGTTGTTGACTACATAGCGATCACAAAGACTCCTTGGTCTAAGGATACATGACAAGCTACAACACTGAATATGTTCATGACTTAATCTATGGCACATATTCAGGGCGGGTCGTCCAATATCATGTCCCACATGATATCTATGATCAGACTCCGGAATCCCATTCCAATGACTAACAGAACGTAAGCCATAAAGAGCCATCTTTCATACTAGTCGCTTCTAGTGAAGCTTTGTTGACTAGGGACCCATCGAGTGTGATCTATCTCGATCTATGGTTCTATTCGCATGGTGGGCATAGATCAGAGCACACATTGATATATTACTCCAACACATAAGTAATATAAAGCCGCTTTAATTTTATTGCTAACGATGATATATACATTTGGACATTTAGGATTGAACTATGGGCACTAGGACTAACAATCTCCCACTTGCCCTAGTTCCAATCTAAACTCCAATATGTCCCCATCGACTTTACATGTCTAACATGTTCAGGCAGCGACACTGCCTTAGTCAAAGGGTTGACTATGTTATCATCTGTTGCAATATAGGTTATCTTCACTTCACCTCAGTTCAGTATTTATCTGATGAGGTGGATACGCCGCAGTACATGTTTGGATTTGTTATACGATCTAGGCTTTTAGATTGCGTAATGGCCCTTGTGTTGTCGCAAGATGGATTCACCGGGCTAGATGGGTTTTTAATTACACCCAGCCCTGCCATGAATTTCCAAATCCACATAGCCTCCTTAGCTGCCTCTACAGCATCCATGTACTTGGCCTCTGTCGTAGATTCGGCAATGGTATCTTGCTTTACGCTCTCCCAGCTAAAGCTCTGCCATTCAGCGTAAACACATATCCTGAGTGACTTTTAAAGTCATCTGGATTTGTCTTGGAAAACTAGCGTCTACTCATCCTTCGACGACTAGTTCAGCATCATCTTCCCCCCGGGTTAGAATGATGTCTACTGGTACAACATAAGGCTTACGAGACGTCTGGTCTCATACATGTCATGGCATATATGATCGATCCTGCCCCCAGGCGCATAGGATTTTCATCATCCTTTTCAGCTCATCAGGTGTCTTAGGACACTGAGTCTTGCTGAGATGAATGCCATGACTAGTGGGTAAGAGTACTTTCTTTGAATCGAGCATTAAGAACCTACTCAATGCCTTGTTCACATAGGTTCCCTGACTTAAATCCAAGACCCTCTTGGTGCGATCTCTACATATCTTAATCCCTAAGATATAAGAAGCATCGCCTAAGTCATTTATTGAAAAACACTTCCTCAACCAAGCTTAAGTCTCGTGCAAGGTTGGGATGTCGTTTTCAATGAGAACCAGAAAGGTAATCTTGCTCCCACTAGCCTTCTTGTAAACGCAAGATTCATCCTCGTTCTTGATTAAGCCAAATCCAATTACAGATTCATCAAAATGAAGGATCCAACTCCGAGAAGTTCGTTTCAATCCATAAATGGATTTCAACAACTTATAAATCTTTCCCTTATTCTTCGGATCATCAAAACCTTTGGGCCGAGACATACAAACGTACTCAGTCAAATTTCCATTTAGGAAAGCGGTTTTGACATCCACTTGCCATATCTCGTAATTATGATACGCAGTTATGTCAAGAAGAATTTGGATCGATTTTGACCATAGCCACTAGCGAGAAGGTTTCCTCATAGTCAATCCATTGGATCTGCCTATAACCTTTCGCCACCAGTTGAGCTTTGTAGGTCAGAGGGTTGCCGTCCATGTCCATCTTCACCTTGAAGATCCATTTGCATCCGATGGTCTTCACACCATTGATGGGATCAACCGGTTCCCAGACTCGGTTGTCCGACATGGATTGCATTTCCTCCCTCATGGCTCCTAGCCATGACTCGGAGTCGGTCCCATCCACGACTTCTTGAAAGGTGGCTGGATCATCGTGATCCACCATGACTTCATTGTCACCTCCAGATACCATATCTTGGAGGTGGAAGATTGATCCTTTCAAATCGCCTTGGACTTTCCAAAATTGTAACAGGAATTGGTTCTTACTCTACGACAATCTCTAGCTCCTTTCTACTAGGTTGTCAATTGGTTTAGACAGATATGTACCATCCTGAATTTCTTCGAGATGCACAGTCCTCCCAATGACGTCTTTGGAAACAAAACTACTTTTCCATGAAGACCCCACCCCAAGCGGCGAACACCATGTTCTCACTAGGATTGTAGAAGTAGTATCCCCTTGTTGCTTTGGGATACCACACGAAGGTGCATACCTCAGATCTTGGTTCGAGCTTAGTCGAAACCAAATGTTTCACATAAGCCTCGCAACCACAAATCTTTAGGAATGACAAATCGGACATCATCCCGTACCATTTTTAAAATGGTGTCCCTTCCACACCCTTCGTCGAAGCCCGATTCACTATGAATGCGGTCGTCTCTAGAGCATAACCCCAGAAAGAGATTGGGAGATCAGTCCAACTAATCAAGGAACGGACCATTGTCTAACAATGTCCGATTTCTCCGTTTGGCTACACCTTTCAACTACAGTGTCCCAGGAGGAGTCCATTCCAAAAGGATAATCTCTCGAATGTATAGCCGACTCAACGTGTCAACTGTATCTGTCATCCTCATGCCTAGAAAGTGTTCCGACTTCGTCAGTCGGTCAACCACTACCTAAACCGCGTCGTGCCCCCTCGACGACCTCGGTAAGCCACTCACGAAGTCCATCGTGACGTGCTCCCACTTCCACTCTGAAATGGGTAACGGTTGTAGTAAGACGGCGGGGCGCTGATGCTCGGCCTTCACCTGCTGACAAGTGAGGCACCTCGAAACAAACTCTGCCACAGCTCTACGCATCCCGCTCCACCAGAACTGTCGTCTGATGTCCTCATACTTCTTGGTGCCAATCGGGTGCACGGCAAGACGAGAATGATGACACTCTCTCAGTACCTCATCACGACAACAACTAGGCACAAACAACCTCCCTCGGTAACGCAGTCCCAAATCAGTGCACAGCACCCAGTCCTCGGTCTCATCACCGCTGGTAACCCTCGCTCGGATCTCCGCGGTCTCGGCATCTAATGCATGTGCCTCCAACACTCGGGCAATCAGGGTGGGCTGCGCCACCAACGAGCACATGGCCACGCCATCAGTGATCTCCTCGAGGTCTAGTCGGAATCGACTCAGCTCCTCCATCATCTCCCACTCTCGTGAAAAAATACTCACAACGTAGTGCATCGACTTCCTACTCAGGGCATCAGCGACGACGTTCGCCTTGCCCGGGTGGTAAAGTAACTCGAAGTCATACTCCTCTAACAGCTCCATCCAACGCCTCTGGCGCATGTTCAGATCACGACGACGTTCAGATAACTCGAAGTCATACTCCTCCAACAGTCCCCTCCCCTTTATCATGCCTCCTAAACCACCAGTTGGGTTTGTCAAACGGATACGAGAAAGTAAGAAGCGTCGACTCAAAACTTCTCCATCACCAACCTCGCCTGAATCTCTGCAACTTCCACTATTGTAGGACCAACCACTATTGGTCTACTCCCCAGAGGACATCACACCGTCTTGATCACGAACAAGGTCAAACGGGGTCGGCCTCTCAAACTTCAAGTCGCCTCGCCGGCTTTCATGGGGGCTCCCCATTCTCGAATGAATTAGCGGACCCGACCCCACCGCCTCCTCTGTTACCTATGGCGGTGGAAATTGCGGCTATGGTTTTGGAGCCTCCTACTTCGATGATGCCGAGAACATCTCATCCTAGGGTTCTGGCCCACTATTGGTGACCAAGGCATTGGCCACCTTCGCTAGGACTCTGGTTCCTCCTGTTCTGCCATCATCGATAGGGGACATGCAATCCACTTTCTCTACATGTTGCCTCATGGAGGAGGAGACGGTGGAGGTCGTCGTACCATACAACCTACCGGATCCGTAGGTGTTGGAGAGACTCCGGTTTGGTATGGTGGGTCATCTTGCATTACCTAATCCACCCCGGAAGGAGGTGTTGCTCTTGGTCAACACACGGGCATGGGGACGAGTCGACATGTGAGTGGTGGTCAAGGACCTAGAACCCAACACATTCACATTCTATTTCGTGTCCATTGAGGCTTGATCTAGGTCCGACATAACGAGCCGCTGTGTTTTTACGGTCATGCGTTTTCACGGTCATGCACAGCTACTTGGAGAGATCACTGACCTCTTGGCTCGAGATCTTCCGCGTCCATACCGGCTTCAACTATAGTTGCATGACAAGGGGATATTGTCGCTCGCCAAGAAGAAGGCAACCAGGGAGGCTATAGTTGCTACACTAGGTGATCATGTGGAAACCCCATGCGATCAATGGGGCCTCTGTTGGGGCGGTGCACTGGAAGTCTGATTTTGGATGAACATTCATCGACCTCTTCGGCGCACCATGATCATGCGCTTTCGAGAGTATCAGGATCTGGTCAGGGTGACTCTGACATATGAACGATTATCCTCTTTTTATTTTAATTGTTGGAGGATCGGTCATATGGTCCGAGATTGCGACTGGGATGTGCCAAGGGTGCCTCGCTTTGATGATTCCATCTTGGAATTCAAGACTGTCAAGGTGGACAGGTCGTATGTCACGGATTGGGGATGAGAAGCTCCTCCATCGTCGTTGGGATTAGCACCTTTGGTCTCAGACACAGTACCTAAGACTGGGTCATCACGCGGGTAGGAGTCCCTTATGATCTTGGACACCGGTACCTAACCCATTCCTCCGGCAGCTGGGTCGGTTCGGGGTAGCGCCTTACCCATCACAGACCTGGTTAGTCTTCAGGGATAGGCCTCCTTGGGTGTTCAAAGATAGGACCCCCTAGGTGTGTCCCGTCTAGGAAGCCGTAAGGTCCGATGAGCCAGAAGAGGGATTCAGTAGGACAGCCGTAGGAGGACCGGGAGAGAGAGGGGAAGCAGCCTCGCCACGAGGGATGATAGGAGTCCATGGCTCCAGGTACTTACTCCAGGAGGGGTCCCTGAGATGAGCCATTCCTCCCAACAACAATGTTATGTTCAAGTTCAATAGCTAAGTTGACAAAACGAGTACTTGGAGAGCAGGGACCAAGTAGCGTTTAAGCCTTATTTTTAGCAGTTCTTGGCAGTTGGCATCCTTTAGTTTTCATTTATGTCTTAGTTTTGGTTTACATTTATGTTTTACTTACTTTTCATATACTTGTTACAGTGACAATAACCGCTTCCTAATATATCGGTTCGTTTTTTAAGGTTGTTGGATCAGTACCACTTTAAGAATATTGGACATTGTAATTAATCTTTTTGTTATTTAATAAAATCTACTTATGTTGTGATTATTTCTCAAACGATCAAAATCGAAACGAATGAACTGATTTTGCCTTGATACTTGATACCATAAAATAATCAAACTTGATTCAATAATTTTCTCTTCTTTTATTTCTGTGTTTCATTTCATGTCTCTACATGTATATATACAATGAGAATTTGATGAGTCACTGCCACATGCACCTAATGCAATGGTTGTGGCAACTTTGATGAACATGTAATTTACAACACTCCCCCTTGGACACCACCATTAACGAATACATTAAATACACCAAAAGTTGCCTCGTTAAAAACCTCCTCAGGAAAACCCGGTGGGACAAAACCTGTAAGGAAAAGAGTGCAACGTGCAAAAACGTGTTTGATGTTGCCTCGTTAAAAAAATTTCCAAGAAAAACATGTGGGACAAAACTTGGATAAGGGAAAAAGAGTGCATCACACACAATTTGTCTCCCCTGACTTTAGGCGGGCTACTTTGGTTTCTTTCTAAGGCGACGCATGCCGATTCTGTGAACTAGCTTCTCAAACGTAGAATTCGGCAAGGCTTTAGTAAATAAATCAGCAAGATTCTCGTAGGACCGAAACTGCTTGACATCTATCTCATTGCTCTTCTAGAGCTCATGAGTATAAAAAAACTTTTGGAGAGATGTGCTTGATTCCGTCTCCTTTGATATAGCCTCATCCAACTTGAGTTATACAAGCTACATTGTCTTCATATATGATGGAAGGAGAGCTTGGAGGAGGAATTCCGATTGAGCATAATACATGCTTCAAAACGGATCGCAAGAATACACATTCTTGGCTAGCTTCATGTAGCGCCAAAAACTCCGAGTGGTTCGAGGATGTCGCAACCAAAGTCTACTTCATAGAGCGCCAGGAGATGCCTGTTTCACTACAGGTGAAAACATATCCTGTCTGAGATCAAGCTTTGTGAGGATCTAATATATAGCCTGCATTTGAATACCCAACCAGGCCAACACTCCCCCTAGACTTAGAATACATAAGTCATAAATCTCTGGTCCCGGTCAGATAATCGTTCTAATGTCGTCGAGTGGAATCTGAACTTAACCTGGCAAGTACATTTACTACGAATGTTATGTCAGGTCGCGTACATTGTGCCAAATATATCAAACCCCCAATAGCATTTAGATATGGTACTTCAGGACCAAGTATCTCTTCATCTGCTTCTTTGGGACGAAATGGATCTCTTTTGGGATCTTAAGAACGGACGACCATTGGAGTACTAAAAGGATGATCATCATCTATACTAAAACGCTTCAAGAGCTTTTCAACATATGCATATTGAAGAATCAAAATGCCATTAGACATATGCTCGAGCTGCAGGCCGAGACAATGTCTAGTCCTTCCTAAATCTTTCATTTCGAATTCTCGTTTCACATAATCTGAAGCTTTGAGGATCTCTTCTGGAGTACCAATCAGATTTATGTCATGAACGTATACTGTTATAATAACAAACCCGGAGGTTGTTTTCTTAATGAACACACATGGACATATAACATCGTTCTTATAGCCTTCTCTGGTAAGGTATTCGCTAAGTTGATGGTACCACATCCTACCAGATTGGTTTAGTCCATACAGAGATTTTTGTAACTTTATTGAACACAGATCTATGGGGATATCTATCATTGCTTCAGGCAATCTCAACCCATCGGGGAGTTTGATATAGATATCAGTGTCCAAATTACCATACAGGTAAGCAGTCACAACGTCCATCATGCACATATCAAGTCCTTCAGAGACTGATAGGCTGATCAAATATATGAAAGTGATCATATCCATTATTGTGGAATATGTCTCATCAAAATCGACTCCTGGTCGTTGAGAGAATCCTTGGGCCACAAGTCTAGCCATATATCGGGCGACTTCATATTTCTCATTTAGTTTCCTTATAAATACCTACCTGTAACCAACAGGGTTGACATCTTTTGGTGTCTTGGAAACGGGCCCAAAAACTTGGCGTTTCGCCAATAAAGCCAATTCTGCCTGAATTGCTTCTTCCCATATAGGCCACTCATCCCTGTGACGACATTCGTCGATGCTTCGGGGCTCAAAATCATACTCATTTATGATCCCATTGGCCAATGCGAACGCAAAGACTTCATCAACAATAATTTTCTCATTTCTTAACTCGTCAGGAGCGTTAGAGTCTTCTGGTACTTCTGGGCCGATTGGTTCTTCTGGAACCGGGTCTGGTTGTTCTTCTGGAACTAATTTTGGTAATGAGGCTTTTTCATTAGCTGGTTCTTTTGGAACCACCGTTTTCTTATACCCTATATTCGTCTAACATTTCCGCTTCTAGTGAACAATGTCTTTTGATCCAACTGGTCTGTCACGCTTCTGGCGTGCACTAGAGGAATCGATAGCTGCTTTTGCAGTATTACCAATGACCTTAATTCTAGATGGTACATTTATTGCATCTATATAAGACCTTTTCATCTTTGACGTGTCTGCAAATGCATCATGCATTTGATTTGCAACATTTTGCAAATGAATTATTCTTTGTACTTCTATTTCACATTGTGATGTGTGTGGGTCTAAATGAGGCAACGAACTCACTTTCCAAGAAAGTTCATGCCCAACTTCAGGAGGCTTATAAGAGAGTTCATGCCTTACTTCAGGAGGCTTATCTTTCTCACCTAGGGGTGGAAATGTTGTCTCATCAAAATGACAATCTACAAATCTTGCAGTAAACAAATCACTCATCCGAGGTTCAAGATACATTATAATGGACGGTGAATCAAAACCAACATATATCCCCAATCAACGTTGGGGTCCCATTTTTGTGCGTAGAGTAGGTGCGATCGACACTTGCACTACGCAACCAAAGGTTCGCAAATGGGGTATATTAGGTTGGTGCCCACACACAAGTTGTATAGGAGAATATTGATGGTATGCACTTGGTCTTATACGAATTAAAGATGCAGCATGTAATACAGCATGTCCCCAAGCAGAAATAGGTAATTGTGATTGCATTAGTAATGTACGTGTAATTACCTGTATACGTTTGATAAATGATTCTGCTAAACCATTTTGGGTATGGACATCTGCAACGGGATGTTCAATATCAATCCCTAAAGACATGCAATAATCATCAAATGCTCTTGATGTGAACTCACCAGCATTATCAAGATGAATGGACTTAATGGAATGATCAGGGAAATGTGCCATCAACTTAATGATTTGTGCTAGCAATTTAGGGAATGCAATATTTCGCGTTGACAACAAGCAAATATGAGACCATCTACTGGATGCGCCTATCAGGACCATGAAATAAATAAATGGTCCACTAGCTGGATGTATAGGGCTACATATATCTCCCTGAATCCTCTGCAAGAAAGATGGCATTTCAATGTTAATCTTGGTTTGCGATGGTCGGACCACTAATTTTCCTTGTGAACAAGTTGTACATGATATCTCATTGGACATTAGGATCTTCTGGTCTTTTAATGAATGCTCACATGAGTTTTCAACAATCCTACGCATCATGCTCGATCCCGATGACCAAGATGATTGTGCCAAAGCATAAAAGCATTTGGATTAATGAACTTCTGGTTCATTTTTGCCTAGGTTTCAACGGTTCTTATGGTTGTATAATACAAACATGATGATAGAACCAGTAATGTTTCAAGTACACGCTTTTCACCACACTTATTAAAAGTGATACAGAGAAACTCAGTCTCATTTTCACTTCTGGTCTCGATATGATATCAGTTGCTACGAATATACTTGAGGCAAAGTAGATTTCTTCTGGATCTACTTGCATATAAAGCATTATGGGTACTTAACCTTGTTCCATTTTCTAATATTAAGGTAGCTCTTCCAGAGCCTTCTATCAAATTTTCAGTACCCGTAATTGTGCTAACATTTGCTTCAACCAAGGTTAGATAAGAAAAATATTTCTTGTCTCTTAAGATCGTGTGCGCCGACGCACAATCAACAATACATAAGTGGCAATCATTTCTGCAAATACGTGACCCATAGTTGGGATCCATATCCTTTCATAAAAAGTATTATATTAGTTTATAAACTTCGGAAAGGATTAGAAAAACATCATATATATATATATATAGGGGCACTGTCAAGTGTTACCTATGCTTAATTTGTTACTTGTTACACAAATCTAGACCACTAGATTTTGAAATCCAATAGTTGCAGATTTTCAGCCTCAATTATCTACAAATTAAATACAAATATTCACAAAGGGGTAGTTTTGTAATTTTGTCTACTTCAAAAAAAATACTACAAAATAATTTTTTTACGGCCTCGATCTGATTTTTTAAATATTTTATTTTTTTAAAAAAAAACATTTTTTTAGAATATTTTTGTTTCTATTTTTTTAAAATTTTGATCGTTACTCAAATTCCGTACACATTACAGAATGTTATGTATAATATTACATAAATTACGTAGAATGTTACATAAATTTTATATTAAAATCTCAGATATTTTATATCTAAAAATTCAGATTTTAAATCATTAAAATCACACCAAAAGTTACAGAAATAACTACAACTTGTTACATAATACAATAGCAAAAAGTTACAAAACTAAACACTTTACAGAAGTGTTAGTAAATCAATAGATTATCCAAATAATTATAGAAATGAATTCAATTCATTACATAATACAATTACAAAACTTACAAAACTAAAAACATCCCTAAATTGTTACTAAATTAATTACAAAAAATTATACCGCCTATTACAAAATAATTACCTAAATAGTTACAAAAAATTATACAACCTATTACAAAAAGTTACCCAAATAGTTACAGAAAAATATATTGTTACAATTGTCCGTCCAACTTGTTACAGAAAATTACACATATAGTTACATTTGCACATTCAATCCGTTACACAAAATTATTCAAACAGTTACAAAAAAACTACCTTAATCCAATACCTATTCTAAAAACTAGAGAACGTCAAACTCCAATAAATCTGTACCAATACCATCTGCAGACTTTAAAGTTACATAATAATACAAAAAAATACATATTAATTAAAGACACGTTACAGAATAATCCACCAAAGTACATGGATTCTACATAATATCAAAACCAACGAAAGCTACCCTAGCCAATTTGTTTGAACAAGTTACCCCCAACTTATATACCCTCAATTTTTCATGAGAAGAGATCTACATAACAAACCATTTGGTTTTTGAAAAAATCGAATACAGTTGAAAATATGAATACCAACAACAAAAAAAGGAATTTTACTGGGCTCTCGACAATCTGAACGACGATTGAAAATGAGGAATTTCCGGTGCTGGACACGGACTTCTCGGCCCACCAGCTCGCCGGAGAGCCATGGCTTCTCGAGCTGGGTATTGTCAGACCTGCCTGAGCCCGACGGAGCGGCACGAGCTCGTCCATGGCGGCTGGAGCATGACTGGGTGTGGAGCATACTCCGGTGAGCTCGCGTGGGGGGGGGGGGGGGGGAGTAACCTGAAGCAGATCTGTATTGGGGGCGCCATCTTTGATCTGGGGTCTTGCTCGGCGACGGAGAATCGGAGCGGAGCCAGAGAGGCATGCGAAGGAGGGAAGGGGAGCTCCTACCATGGCGAGACAAGGAGGAAGGGCGACAGCTTCACATGGAGAACAGTCGACTGATCGCGGCTGGGATGGAGAAGGGTGGCCGTCGAGCAGAGTGTTCGTCGAGAACTAGCAACTGTGGATCGGTGGAGGTCGGTGGCGCAAGGTGGGAGGGACGCTCGACTGATTTTGAGGGGAGAGAGAGAGATGTGAAAGTTGAAAACAACTGAGATGTGTGAAAGGGTACCATTAGGGTTACGATAGATTCAATTTGAAAAAGACTTGTTTGTCCCTATAGATGGTAAAATTACAAAAAGAAAAATAAAGTTTGATTTAATTACAGATGTGTGCCATTGACTTCATGACCATTAGATTAAGTTGATCCAACGATCCAAATTTATGTAACAAGTAACAAAATAAGAAAGTGGTAACACTTGAAGGTATTATATTAAGTTGATCCAACGATCCATATCCTTTCATAAAAAGTATTATATTAGTTTATAAACTTCGGAAAGGATTACAAAAACATCATATATATATATATATATCACATTGACTAAAAGTAGGGGAATAGATAAAAACATAAGTTCAATCTACACTGTCATCACGGTCCACATTTTCGTCATCATCTTTAAAGAAGTCGGAGACTGTTAGCTTGATCGGAGCATCTTCAGGGCTCACATGATCAATGAAATTTGTCTCATCGACCTTTTCTTTTCCCTTGATTGACTCTTGGTATAACTTTACCAAGTGGTTTGGCACACGAAATACACGTGACCAATGATCAACCCCTCCACATCGATAACATATGTTTTCGACATTTCTAGGAGTCGGGTTCTGTGGGCCTTTTCCTTTCTCATATCGGGTCCACTTCTGGTGGTACACCTTGTCATCTCTTCTATAAGGTTGGAAATTGTTATGCCCATATTCATGACTACGACTACGCCCACGACCTCGACCTCGAAAGGGCCCTCGGCCTCGTCGGGTCCAGAGTTACCATCATATCCTGTCACATTCACTTCTGGGAATGGAGCACTGCCTACAGGGGGAGTTTGATGGTTCTTCATTAATAATTCATTATTTTGCTTTGCAACGAGCAAACAAGCAACCAAATCTGTAAATTTCTGAAACCCATTTTCTCGATATTGTTGTTGCAGGAGCATATTCAAGGGATGGAACGTGGATAATGTTTTCTCAATAATAGATTAGTAAGTTATTTTCTCACCACAACTACGAAGCTTGGAATTTTTTTTAAAATATGGCCGAATTGTACTCATTTATAGACTTAAAGTCCTATAACCTGAGGTTAGACTAATCATATAGGGCACGATGGAGAGGTATTGTTTTCATATGCTCAAATCTCTCCTTCAGCTGAACCCATAAACTAAGGGGGTCTTCGTCAATTATATATTCAAGTCGTAGGTCTCTATGCATGTGATGACGGATTAATATTGTGGTCGTTGCTTTGTTTTTAACTGATTCATTATTCCCCTCTTTTGTGACGTCTACAAGATTTTGAGATCTCAAGTGGAGAGTCGTGTCTAGCGCCCATTCATAATAGTACTTTCCGTCTAGTCTAAGGGGTGCATAATTAAGTTTTGCCAAGTTATCCATTCTGAACATTGATCAAAATAATTGTATGTCAGGATCATACGAGACTTCAGGTCGTTGGTATTTTATTGTGGAGCTTCTTGTCCAACACATATTGGGTCGCAGGTATTATGTATTTGGAACTTCCGGTACAACACATATTGTGTCGCTGGTATTATGTATTTGGAACTTCCGGTCCAAACATTTCGATTTCAACGCATCTCAAATTTAAGTATTAATGATAAAATACAAGTATACTGTAAATATAAAATTTCTGATGTGAAAGATCTAATATATATTCGCAGTCACAGAGCATACTTATTGGAAGCTATACACAAACTTGTATCATTGAGCATAAATTAAATTCAAAATAAATTCACGATAATATGAAATTTTGAAATCTGATCAGTAGAGCAAGTCGTGCTGATAACGTGTTGTGATTATTTCTCAAACGATCAAAAGTGAAACGAATGAACTGATTTTGCCTTGATACTTGATACCATAAAATAATCAAACTTGATTCAATAATTTTCTCTTCTTTTATTTATGTGTTTCATTTCATGTCTCTACATGTATATATACAATGAGAATTTGATGAGTCATTGCCACATGCACCTCATGCAATGGTTGTGGCCACTTTGAAGAACACGTAATTTACAACAACTTATTCTTAAAAAAATCATAGTAAAATCGATTTAATCTTGGACCGATGCACATTCCAAAAGGACATAAATATTTAGTAACAGACTTTTTTGTAAGACAAATTTTCCTCCTCTCGTCTCTAAGAGCCTCCCTTCTCTACCCTAGCCGCGCAATGGAGCAGCTCTCCTCCCCCCCCCCCCCCCCCTCGTCGCTGGTTCCCAGCCGCTAGTCCTGCATCGATCGAAGTCCTCGTGACTCTTGGTGCTTCTCCCCCCTTTACTCTTCTGCTGCTTCCGTTTGAATCATACCAGAAGGGTTTCTCGATGTCGACCCAGATCTCTTCACCCGCGGCCCGGTGAACCCTAGACCGCCGTCTCCTACTACGCCCTCTTCCGGGAACCCGGCTCGCCGCTCTCTAGTCCCCCTTCTTCCTCTGATGCTATATGTTACGGATCAAGCCCCCAACTGCTACACCCTAGTCCACCGCACCCTCCTTTGCCTCTAGATCTACCGCCGCTAAATCCTAGCAAGAGTCTTTCCTCGATCTGCCTACAGAACGGGGCAGGACGCCTCTTGTTGGGAATCCACAGGAGGACCAGACTGCGATAGCCCATCCGGATGCCGCCTGGACATCCACTCCAACGAGCCATGACCTTGCTCTGGCTCAATACGATAGGAACAACGGCCAACAGCCTTGGATGAGGGCATTACCTAGCACGGGGAGAGAATCTAGGGCTCCCCATCCAGCACCAGATTGGGGGCGTCGTGGTCGACCCCTATTCGTTACGTCCCGGGCCCGCTAGGTCATGGATAGTCTGCTCATGCCACCCATGTCGTATCCCCTCCTTCGGATGCTGACGCAGGTACTGATCCGAACGAGGGATTCACCACACTACGTGCAGCACCTCCCTAGAGGCAACTCCAGGAGGAAGTTGCACGACCAAACTGGACAAGGACTTAACATCCGAGCTAGGAGGGATGGTAGGTGCCCGAAGCCTCAGGGACTGGCCCTGGGAGGTGTTGCCTCCCTTCATCGCTATCATCGTCGAGGTCCATCAGCTCCTCCGGTTTCATTTCTGCCTTTCTCCGCCTTCTATCCTAGCCCATGGGGCACCAATCGAATACCGTCAGGGACGATTATTTTATGAAAAGAATTGCGAGTATTCAACATGCTCTTTGTTTGTTCTTGGTGGTTAGAGAGTTTCTGACGCACGTTATTGTACTTGAAACATTTGATCAATGAAAACAACTTTCGCTCAAACAAAATATTGGTAACAGAATCATTTATAAACGGTAGTAGTTAGTATTTCAAAGTCTATTTGAGATTGTATAAAAAAAGACAACATGATACGATATAATTGAGAAACGCTAAGGTTCACTGATGGAGCATAGGGCATGACCCACCACGTCCATCTCTGCCCTAGACACTCATGACTCATAGTCATAAGTAGGGGTGGGCATTGTCGGTTTAACCGACCATTTCCCCCAAACCTACCACCGCGACGGAAATAGCGGTTTCTGAGCAATCCTAATCGGCACCGAGACCGGGACCGGAAGTTAGCCATAAAATCCAACCAAACTAGTTACCAGGTTTTGGCCGAGCAACCGCATGATTGAGATCTCCCCACTTCTCCCACAAGTTCTTAAGTATCCAGTAAGGCTTGTGCACGAACCATCAGCAGGCCGGTGAGAGAGGAAAAGGTGTCGGCGAGTACGACGAGAAGAGTGTGCCCAGATCTATGCTTTATCGCCCAAATATGAATCTTCATCAATTGCGTTCTCAATCTTCTAATCTGCATGGTTGGCGTGAAATGGGATGAGAAATGGAAAGGATGTATGGTGGCTGCTTGAGATCAGGGTTAATTGTGCTAGATCTGTTGTGAAACTAATATCCACACACAAAATCACAACTGTATTTGGTTGAGCTCGTTTGGATGATTGATTTGCTTCTACAGTTTAACCTTGGATGATGATCTTGACTCTTTAAGATCAAAGTGATATATCTTGCTATATATGGATATGGTTGTGAAGCGTAGAAGCAAAGACATAAAAGAAAAGTTGAAACCTTGTGTCTTATACATGTAACCGTATACACATATATATAGTTTGACAATAAGCTGAGTCATGCCACATGTCGCACATGCAAGTGGTGGCCATCAAAAACACAACACGTGTTTTACAACAAAATCTTATTTGTGGGTTGGGCGTGTAATCTTTTGAAGAAACAAAAGGGCCCAGACTACAGATTGGTTCTTGGGCTTAAATAAAATTTAATTATAACAAAATACATAATCAGTAGATTAGGTATAAATATGTTAATGGTTTATGCTTAATATTAATGGACTTATATGCCTATTATTAATGAGTTGATATTGTATAGTTATTTGGATCGGTCGGTTTCGGTCCACTACCGGTCAATCATTCGTGGACCACACTCCGACCACGTTATCACCGGGTTGGTGTTTTTGACGCCGGAAACTCACCGGAATCCACCCGTTCCGGTTTTTTCTGTCTCAATAGTGGTCGAATTTGTCGGTTTTTGATGGTGTGTATTTTTTTGCCCACCCCTGGTCATAAGGGACCAAATACAAACACTAATTTGTAGTCTATAATTGAACCGGTTGTTGCTTCTACGTCCTCCATTTGCTCTTTACGGGCATTTAATGGGCCCTACACAAATATAAAAAGTGTAGTGCTTTTTGCCCACTAGGCATGAGTCTTCTCCTCCCATCTACATTATATTTTACTTTGACCCCATCCATTTATTACTATTTATCTATCACTCCAGAAAATAAGTTCTCCTTTTTCAAATAAAAACGTCAAAAAATTACATTTTTTACAAGTTTCTCACATTATTGTTGTCTTCTAGGAAAACTGGAGGAGTTGAGCTCCTTCAGACTTGAGCTAGAGGAGGTCACAGATGGTTTGGCTTTATGTGCTTTAGTGGCTCAGCCCACGTTGGTTGCTCGGGTGCTAGAAGCACAGACCGAGGATGCCGAGACGGCAGGGATTCGTGAGAGACTAGTCGACGGTGAAGATATCGAAGGTTGGGAGTTGGGTACTGATCAGAGTCTTTGCTATAGAGTTCGGTTGTTCGTGCCCCGAGAGTGTAGGGACACGGTGTTGAGAGAGAGTGTCATCACTCCCGTCTTTTCGTGCACCCAGGTGGCACCAAGATGTATAGAGACATCCGACGACAGTTTTTGTGGAGCGGGATGCGCAGGGCAGTCGCAGATTTTGTTTCGAGGTACCTCACCAGTCAGCAGGTGAAGGCGGAGCATCAGCGTCCCGCTGGCTTATTACAACCTTTTCCGATCTCGGAGTGGAAGTGGGAGGACGTTACTATGGATTTTGTTTGTGGACTACCGAGATCGCCTAAAGGGCACGACACTATTTGGGTTGTGGTTGACCGACTAACCAAGTCGGCACACTTTCTGGCTATGTGAATGACAGACACTGTGGATGTGTTGAGTCGGTTATACGTTAAGGAGATTATTCGTCTTCATGGGATACCAGTGTCAGTTGTACCTGATAGGGACCCTCGCTTCACATCCATATTCTGGGAGAGCCTACATGAGGCATTGGGGACTGAGGTGCTGCTGAGTACAACTTACCATCCTCAGACATATGGACAGTCAGAGCGCACCATACAGATTTTGGAGGACATGCTTCGAGCTTGTGTGCTAGACTTTCGGGGATCATGGGAGGATCACCTACCTTTGGCAGAGTTCGCTTACAACAACAGTTATCAATCCAGCATTGGTATGGCACCATTTGAGGCTTTGTACGACAGACCATGTAGGTCGCCGGTGTGTTGGGCCGAGGTAGGGGATCGGAGTTTACTTGTGCCAGATATGGTCAGAGAGACGACCGAGAAGGTCGCTTTGATTAGGGAGCGGTTGAAGACCGCATAGAGTCGTCAGAAGAGCTATGTAGACAGATGTCGCAGACCGCTTAAGTTCTCGGTCGGAGACCACGTATTTCTGAGGGTGAGCCCGAAGAAGGGCCTACTTCGGTTCAACCGCGGTGGAGGCAAGCTGTCACCGCGCTTCATTGGGCCATTTGAGATCTTGGATAGAGTTGGAGCCGTAGCTTATCGGTTAGCTTTGCCATCGCAGCTTGGGAACGTGCATAACGTTTTCCATGTGTCCCAACTGCGGAAGTACACGGCAGATCCCTCTCACGTCATCGAGTGGGCAGACATCGAGGTAGCCGATGATGTCTCTTATGAGGAGCAGCCCGTCAAAATTGTGGATACGGGAGAGAAGTTCCTGCGGAAGACTACTATACCTTTGGTTCGAGTGCAATGGAAGCACCAGGGAGCCGAATCGACCTGGGAGCGAGAGGACGAGATCCGAGAGAAGTACCCCCACCTGTTCAATCGTTGAGGTACTTTTTCTTTTAATTTCGAGGACGAAATTATTTTAAGGGGTTGGATTGTAAGAACCGCTCCCGGTCGATCCCGGTCGAACCGGTGAATTCTAGACAAGTTTGACTTTCGGTAGGAAAAGTCAACCGATGGCTCAGGAAGCCATTCAGGACCTTTCCGGGGCCCAAAAAGCTTAGCCATCATCACGGTTAGCTTAGTTGGGCCATTTCCTTCAGTTTGACTGTAATATTGGTTAGGTCAAATTTCGGTCAAACTTGGACTCTATATCGGTTATTTTCCGATAAAATCTTGGAAAGCTAGAAATTAATTAAATGAAAGTGACCCCACATGACACTTGTCATGGTTGGCTTGGAGGATGAAAAAGGAGCTTCAATTCACTCTTATACCCTCCCAACTTACCTTTAAAGGGATAGGACCTTAAGGGCTTTTCGGTAATTGGACAAAATAGGTCATTTAAAGCAACATGAGCACACAACTCAGCTCATTCACTACTGTTGCAGCCGAAAATCACAAGGAGAGGAGAGGAGAAGAGCCCATTTCTTGAGGAAGAAGAAAGAGAAGAAAGCTTGCATTTTGGAGCTTGTTCTTAGTCCTTTTGCCTCCATTTTCCTTCCATCTTCTTCATCTCACCATCCTAGAGGTATGGATGCTCTTAACTCTTCATTTCATCTACTCTCAAATTTGGTTTTTTGGCTTGAAGTTGAAGAACTAGCTTTTTGGTTGTTGCTTGGAGAAGAAGTAGTGAAGTAGGTTGCTTGGATTGTGTTTTTAGTTGAAGTTTTGATGAACCCATTGAGGGTGTTGATGTTTGGCAACTTTGGATGAACATTTTGGAGTTAGAAGGAATTGGAAATGTGGTTTTTGATTTGATTTTCATGAAACTCGAGCTGGGGAAGGAAGGGGGAGAACCTGGACTGGTCCGCTACGGAGCGTGACCCGGACCGGGCCTCGTGTCGGCACGGCAGGCCACACGGAACGGGCCAGGTACCGGCACGGCGTGCTGCGCGGAACGGATATGAGTCAAGCACGGAACCTCACACGGTCCGTGTCAGACTCCGGGCCGGTGCGCTGCACGGTCCGTGCTGGTTACCGAGCCGGTCTATGACACGGTCCGTGCCAGATTCCGGCACAGCCTGCGCTACGGTCAGGGCCACCTTCTGGATCAGACCTCCAGATCCAAAAACCCTTCCTTTTAGCCCATTTCGATTTCTAGATCACTTCTTTGACCTTGTTTCCATTGTTTGAAGATTATTCTGTAAATTCTGGGTTGAGGAACACTCCGTCGGGTTACTAATTTTGGTATTGTTGTGGTCTAAGACCGTGAGCCCGAGCTCAAGAGAAGGAAAGGCTTTGGACCCGAGCTAGAGAGTCGAAGATCACTCCGGAACCCGTGTGAAGAACGGAGGAGCGACTAACTGGCTTTACAACAGAGATTTAGAGGAAGACCTCAAGGTAGGGAAAGTCCTAACTTCTCGATTATTTCATTACTAGTATGCATGTTAGGTTAATATAATCGGAAAGGTCCTAGAATTGCATATAGGATCCGAATAACTAGAATAATCGTCTTTCAATTACTAATAACCGGGTGTGTCTAGAATGCATGCTTAGGATGAGAATAAGTAGTGTAACTCGCTTTCAATATTTGGGAATGGATTTACTGGTAGAGAGGCCGTGATGAGCCCTCGGATTAGTTGTTGTGTTAGGTTCACATGCTTGTTTGTTAGTTTTTAGGATAATCAAGAGTCTAATGAAACTAGTTAAATTTTATGCTTGATTGATTGAATGTTTACATGATTAGTTGATTGAATGTTTACATGATTGGTTGATTGATTGATTGATTGAATGCTTGAACGGATGATCGAGTATGACTGATTGTGCCAAACGGTATGATCAGGTGATCGATGGACCGATGGATCGTGATAGGCAAGTATACGGTAAGTGTAAGGATTGAATGAATGTCTTTGGTGTGTTGTGGTGAAAGTGTGATTCGATAAGCGTTGGTTAATTGATGTGTTATGGTGTGATCTCTTGTTCTTATTCTTAAAATGTTTGGTTGTACCGGGGGAGGGGGGGGGTAATCCGGTGGTGTTATAGTCATTGGTGCTGGCAGATCCTACGGGATAACATTGGATATTGAAGCTTTCGGGCATTGATTATTGGAGCATGCAGGCATTGTTTATTGGACCCTGCGGGGCATTGATTATTGGACCCTGCGGGGCGTTGATTATTGGAGCCTGCGGGCATTGATTATTGGACCCTGCGGGGCATTGGTTAACGTAGCCTACGGGCAATTGGATGGTTTACCCTGCGGGGAAATGGTTACTTGTGGTTTCACCCAAGTGTATGCGTCCTGTGGGAGCACTACCTTGGTTCCCTATGACATATGGTCCTTTGGAGGCATTTCCGAGAATTCCGACGATGAGCGTCCCTCTGGAATGGTTTCCGGTGCCCCGATGTATGTGTCTCCTCTGGACCGAGGAAAAATCTGATATGATGTGGGTACTATGGTGGATCGGAATATGGGAACCGATGTGACACCAGAATCTATCCGTGGATCGGAGGCTTGAGAAAGCAAGTGGTTGGCGTGATATTAATTTCTCCCATTTTAGTAGTTGTGATTCGTTATAGTACTTTTCTTGAAATCTTTTAATTTACTGTTATCCTTGAGAATGCGGTACTTTTCTTATTCATTCTGTTTACTAGCATCCCATTGTTAATCGTATTTAAATCGTTATTTGCGTTATCTTGTTAAAGTAGTTTTATTATTGATCTAAAGGTTGAGTTGTTACGATTTTTCCTACTGAGCATAAGCTCACCCCTATGGTTTTCTTACTGTTTTTATAGGCGTACTTGATGTCTAGTGAGTTCGAGGCTCGGGAGCTTCTGGACGTCTTGGGGATTGTTCTAGAGTTGTGTTGGTCGTTTGTACTAAACACTATTTATCTTGCACTTTATGTCGAGTTTTGACTCACGTTTGAGATTTTCGAACTATTTATTTATGAGAATTTGATGGAGTTATTTGAGTTTTTAAAGGTCCTATCATTTGCTTAGTATTTTCTATCATTAACTCAGGTCACGTCTTGAGTTCGGTCAAAACCGGATTTGGGGCGTGACAGAATCTAATGCCCTTATGACTCTTTTAGCATCGGTTTGTGTTAGACCAAGGTCCCCTGACATCATTACTTGGTCTAAGAGAGAACCAGGGTTTTCCTTAGCTTTTGCTTATCTTCTTTTGCAGGATTATACCCCGATTTCTGTACCCTGGGCGAGTTTTTATGGATAAAAAAATCTCCCCCCAAAATATAGCTCTCTGGTTTGGTTAATCGCGCATAATGTTATTCCCACGAAATCTTTCCTGGAGGAACGTGGTATTCGTATTTCTCTGTACGATATGCTTTGTTGTTTTTGTTCCAGGGTATTTGAAGACACCACTTTTCTCTTCTTGCATTGTGATTTTGCTTGGTTACTATGGTCCAAAGTTTTTCTCTGGTGGACTCTGATTTGGGCAGTTCCTGGTGATTGTGTATCGATGATTTCTGCTTGGAAAGGTTTGGGAAAGCCTTCTTGGTGGACCTCTTGGGTGAAAGTTGCTTATCTATGTTTCTGGCATATTTGGATCCATCGAAGTGTTATAGTATTTTAAGACTTTGTGGTGTGTGTTGACTCTACTTTTTCGAAGCTGCAGATGCATTCGCTCAGTATTTGCAAGATCGTGAGAGATCTTCTTGAGGATTCTAGCCTCTCTATTTGGCCAGTTTCCCATTCTCCGTGCATTATCCTTTCTCGTAGGAATTAATTTTTCCTTTTGTTTTGTTTTGTCTTGGGAAGGTTATTGGGGTTTTAAACCTCGGGTTTGTAATTTCTTTTTCTAAAGCCTATGAATAAAATACACCATCTTTAAAAAAAGTAGTAACTCAGAGCCATGAATGTCGTTGTAAATACATTTTAGTGTAATTAATGCATGAGGTTATTCATTTGTGGTGTTAGATGATGATTTTTGCGGTATTGAGTTTTATACCCATTTGTGTTCTTACCTGATTTAATTGACTTTGGTTGATTTATGAACTTAGATCGATTTTAGGTTAATTAAATCGGGGAGAATAATTTATATGTATTAATTGCATGCTAAATTAGAGATTTTGGGTATGAACTTGATTAAGAGAATTTTCGATCTCTTGAACGGATATCAGGCCCTAGATATATATTATTCGTAGCATTTGTCACCTAATATGTCTAGCGCTTATTTTGGATGCTTGATGCTACCTTTGCATTCTATATGAGATCGATTATTTTCCGATGGTTGCTATTGATGTCATGTGTGTTGTAAGCTAAATTGATGATTTCGGATGTGAATTGCCCTTGAGTGATTTATTCCTTTGGTTGTGGATTGTCTCGTCAATTGTTAGTTGTAGCTATCTAGGATTTGTGTATGATTTATTTGTGCACTTTGAGACTATTTGAGACATTAAATTGCATCATCGTTTTATTTGTTGAGTTATCTAGTTTGAGTGATACCAAGTCCCTTATTACAAGACTTGTCTAGATCATACTCTAACCAAGACGTTCACGTTTAATCGGAATGGTCGGGTTAGAGATGTTGATTTATGCGTAGGTAGATAATTCACTTTTCCTAGAGATTGTGTTCTATGCTTGACTGTTACTAGAACGAGGTTCTATTTAGTTCAACTTGATTATTGGTACCATCTTAATTGTTGGTATTCGATATTTAAGAAGTGAACCACGAGTAGCTAGACACAATTCTTTATTTGTGCTTGTTTATTTTAGCATTGGTGTGTTACTAGGGTAAGCACCGTTTATCCTATTTAAGTTGACTCGCTTTGGTTCTTTATCGATATGATATATTATCAAGTTGAGAAGAAACTTAAGTGAATGCAAAATAGATGTATGAAAGTTCGATGATTGCTTTTACTCGAACCATAGAAATTCATACTTGCACATTTACTCCGATGATTGGATTTTGGGCCATGATGGGAGCACTATTTTTGTCACGCCCCGAATTGAGTATAACCGAACCCGGAACACGAACGGTGAAGCAAGTAAAACAAAGTCTCAAATAGTTTAATAAACCGCTTTAAAAGCACCACTTGTATTAATCAAAACAATATTTTACAAACTGAGTTTTAATTTTAGAAAAAAAACGAAAGAACACTAAAACATGAGTGTACGTCGCTAGACAACCCCGACAGCCCGGACTCTCGCTCCCAGCTCTTCAATCCTCGAGATATCGTCCTAGTCTACCTCGCGAACGGTACCTGTAGGAAAACCAGTAAGGGGTGAGCGTTTCGCTCACCACCACGGACACCAGACTGACTACGGCATACAGCAGAAATGTCGGGAACACCGGCAACAAACAATAACACAGGGGACCACTACCCCAAATCACATATTAAACCCGACTGTCACACAAATCACTGCCAATTTCCCCAACCATCTAAAACCCGTGCACGTAATGGAGACCTTAAATCAGAGACCGAACAACCATTCAATTAGTCACACCGACAAGGTAAAGCGCAGCCCTCACACGATCCTATGTGCATTTACTTGTAACTTTCCGCAACTAAACCAGTATTCGCTACTCGTCCCTACCTCAGAGGCCTGCGGGAAAAGTAGTAAAGGGGATGAGCGTTCCGCTCACCTCCACGGATACCCGTTCGATTATGGCATACTAGTAAAGTATCAACAACTTACCAATCTAAACAGGGCAAACAACTACCTCAAAACCTGATACCAAACCGTCACAACTGCTCACGATATCAATACCTCAAATACTCGCTCACGTAAGGGAAACCTCGAATGGGGATCATATTCTCAACTAAGCAAAACACTATTGTTCACCATATCAACACCGCAGTTACCCGATCACGTTGGGGAAACCTCAAAACGGGGATCATGTTCTCAACTACACAAATCACTATTGCTCACAACATCAATACCCCAATTACCCGATCACATAGGGGAAACCTCAAACAACCCTCTTGTTAGTCTTAGTGCCCGTAGTTCAATCCTAAATGTCCAAATGTATATATCATCGTTAGCAATAAAATTAAAGCGGCTTTACATTACTTATGTGTTGGAGTAATATATCGATGTGTGCTCTGATCTATGCCCACCATGCGAATAGAACCATAGATCGAGATAGATCACACTCGATGGGTCCCTAGTCAACAAAGCTTCACTAGAAGCGACTAGTATGAAAGATGGCTCTTTATGGCTTACGTTCTGTTAGTCATTGGAATGGGATTCCGGAGTCTGATCATAGATATCATGTGGGACATGATATTGGACGACCCGCCCTGAATATGTGCCATAGATTAAGTCATGAACATATTCAGTGTTGTAGCTTGTCATGTATCCTTAGACCAAGGAGTCTTTGTGATCGCTATGTAGTCAACAACTGAGTTTGACCTGAGCCTAACGTTGTCCGTAACAGGGCTTCCATAACGGCCAGGATTGGCTTGGGGATGGGCTACATGAGTGACACAAAAGACGGCTAAGGGATTTATCCCTCATACTAAGGTATGGGAAAGATATCGGTTCTCGGCCACTTGATCGAGAGTGACTGGAAAATAGCATGGCCATGCACATGATACTGGGTATCATATCTTCAGTCATCTCACATATCAAGGAACGGTGATTGAGAATAATAAGGATGACGGCTCTATGCCTTATCTCAATCAGGATATCGGAGATAAAAGGATAATGACAGGGACGACGGAAAGGTTAGAATCGATAGGGTCGATTCGTTATGTAGTGTCAGGCAATACTAAAGTCTCGTTAGTTGCCACTTAAATAGGATCAAGTAAAATGGGATTTTACGTTGATCTATTGACATGCATAAACCTAAGGGTCACACCGGAGGATGAAACTCATTGACACATTTATGGAGAATGGCCAAAAGGGAGTTGTCTCGGGACATGACCAAAACTGGGTTTTGGGTCATGTGCCCGTAAGTGAATAGGACTTTACGGATCGAGACAAGGCTTGGAGTCTTGGGATTGATCGCGTCGGATAATGTTGGACATTTCCGGTATGGAAGGCATGGAGGCGATGAGCGAATCACGGGACCTCGTTGGAAATGGTCACGGGCCATGTTCCAAGAGGCCCATGAAAGGCCCATGCAACCAAGGCCCATGGAACTAATTAATCAAGTCTTGATTAATTAGTACTAAGTAAGCAAGACAAGGATTAAGGTGTTGGTGATTCACCACCTAACCCAATCTTGTCTTGCCATACTTTGTCCTATTTACACCTTACTTGACACCATACTTGTCCCATGCCTTTAGTTGGACAAGTATGGGTTTTGTTATGTTTAAGTCATCTTTTTTCAACATAACAAACACAAGACAAGAATAGGAAACACATTTTCTCTCCCTCTTCCATGGCCATTTCGGGTTTGGCTAGTTTCCACCTCCATGTTTGTGTTCTTGAGTCCTCAAAGAGAAGAACTACGTGGCTTTGATTCCCATGTGGATACGTAGGCGTCTTGGAGACTCAAGCCAATCATTCGTTAACCGGTGTTCTTGTTTTGGTAAGAACTAGTGCTGAATTTTTCTCTTGTGAATCCATTCTTTGTTAGTTGTTTCATGGTTTTAATCGTCTCTTGTTTTTCATTGATTTTCCGCTGCGAGTTGGTTCATCTCCAACCCTACCTCGAGACCCAACAGTGGTATCAGAGCCATGCTACCTTCGGGATTCACAAGACGGTGTTCAAAGTTTCGGTTTTGCTTGAAAGTTTCGTTTTTGGCATGTTGTTTTGCTAAATTGTTTGATAACATGTTTTAAATTATTGTTTATGGATTTAATGCATGTAAAATGAATTTTTGAAAATTATTTCAAATCTGGAAATTTTGAAAAAAATTTGATTTTTCGGGTCTCGGGAGCGGGACTCTCGGGGAGCCGAAACCGGGACCGAACGGGGCTCCGTTGGACGGAGCTAGGCCAAGCATGACCATTGGATGGTTGATATGCCAAGGCTAAACCGTTTTGTTAGTTATGACGAGTTTGGAACCGTCATGACGAACTCGAAGATCAAATGTTCAAAAGTTTCATTTTTGAACGGTTTCGATAAACCGAGCATCAAAAAATTTCGAAACTTGGCTATTAATTAAAACCGGAAAATCACATGATGTTTGATAACATGCTTGTTTGATAACACGATGTGTGATGTGATGTTGGCATGGTGTACATAATAGCCCCGAGCTCGATTTAATTATTTATCGCTTTTCACGGCCTGCGAGCCGTTAGAGTTAGCGTGTAATTATTCTTTCAAGGTGTGGTCGTCGAACCACTTGTTTGTAATATTTATTTATTCCCGACCTGCGAGTCGTGTATTAAATTGTAATATTTTACTCAAGACGAAGAAAGGGCGAAAAGGTCATTTGGTGGCTTTTCGGGTGTTGGCATCGGCTTGGAGTCGGTGGAGCTCAAGAAGCTAGTGGGAGTTAGTTTAGGGGGCTATTATGTGCACATTTATCGCTTTATGCTTGGTTTAGTTTATGCATGATTAATTCTATGTGTTTTAGAATTGCATGCTTAACTTTATTTACCGAGCATATCACCTCACATGCAAAGATAAAATTGGAATTTTAATCCTTGTGTGTGAACCCTTAGAACCGTCATTGCATTGGATGTAGTTGAAGGGTTCAAAGGAAGAATTACATTAGATGTAATTTGAGGCATCATTGCATTTGGAATGTAGTTGATGTGCTCATCGCATCTAGGATGTGCCAAAGTTTTGAACACAACTGGACAAGTAAAAGCGGGTCATGTCCGATACCTCCCAATCATCAACACCTTACTACCTCCCCGTCCTATGGGTGTCGTGCGCATTAGCGGAGCATCCATGGGGAAGCGGGGTAGTAGGTTTGGACGACATATGTGGGTGTCGTGCGCATTAGCGGAGCACCTACATAGTGACGAGCCATAGTTGAAAATTGGTGGACCCGACTACGATTCTCGGCCTGAGGTTGAGCTAGGGTAACAGATAGGGTAAGTCGTGTACATAAGTACATACCCTAGCCAGGAGTCACATTGGATGTGATTGGATGGAGTCCTACCTACATAGCTCGATTAAGTGGTGAGCATTAGTTCAGCTTAATCGAGTGAATCAAGGATCTTGGTTTCAGATTCTAAAGGTTTAGAATCGATTGTTGGTGTTTAAACTTGATCTTCATAAAATTTATTCAGTTTACTGATTGAATTTTATCTGTTGTAGATCAAATGGCAAATTCAGCGAACATTAATAGTTTGTCATTAAAAACCATTCTTGACATGGTCAAGCTAAATGGGACAAACTATTTGGACTGGTACAGAATTTTGAGGATAGTCCTCAAGTCTGAACGCAAAGAATATGTCCTTGACAAGGCTGTCTCTAAGACCATATCAGAGTTACATGAAGTGTCATTAACTGCTGAGAAGAATATCTCAGGGATCTGGGATCCAAGGATATTCTGATGGTCAACAAGGGAATTGGAAGTGGCAAGGGCTGGGCCCATGCGCACTTGGCAGGAAAGATGAGACACCTGAGAATGTCTGATTCTACTACCAACAGTCTGGTCATTGGAACCGGGATTACAGGAAGTTCACGGCTGATCTGAAGAAGGGCAGTGAGACTGCGCCTTCATCAAATAGCCTGGATGATCTGAAGAAGGGCAGTAGGACTGCGCCTTCATCAAGAAACCTGGATGTTCTAAGGAAGGGCGGTGGGACCGTGCCTTCAATCGGTATTAACTCTATAGAGCTACATCTCTCTACTTCCAAAGATTCATGGGTATTAGATACCATGACTGAATCTCACACATGCACTAATATATGGTGGCTGAAAGTAGGAGAGATTTGGAAAGCACGAAATGGACCTCAGAGTTGTGGCAACTGCTGTAGGATCCATGAGTCTTGCTTTGCCAAGAGGCCTTGTCTTAGTATTGTATAATGTATATTGCATACCTACTTTTAGTAGGAATATTATATCTGTATCCGTGTTTAACAAGGAAGGATATAATGTTAATATTGGAAATGGAGTTTTCAATGTTCTATGCAATGATATGTTTTATACCAGTACTGACATGGTTGGAGGATTGTACATATTAGATATGGGTAACAATGCCTCAAGTTCTATATATTCCGTTAATACCAAGAGGTCTAAATCCAACGATTTAAACCTAACTCTGTTATGGCACTGTCATTTGGGTCGCATAAACAAGAAGCGCCTATCAGCACTTCAGAAGTGCGGGCTTTCAGGTTCATTCGAATTCCATTCGATCGATAGGTGCAAGGTTTGTTTGATGGGCAAAATGACTAAAGTGCCCTTTATCGGTCGCGATGAAAGGGCGGGTGAATTATTGGGGCTGATACACTCGAATGTGTGTAGACCAATAAGTTCACTTGCCATGAGGGGTTTTAGCTACTTTATCACATTTACTGATGATTACAGTAAATATGGTTATGTCTATTCGGTGAGACATAAGTCTAAAACTTTTGATAAATTCAAAGAGTTTAAGACTATAGTAGAAAACCAGCTCGACAAAGGTATTAAGGCACTTCGATTGGATCGAGGTGGAAAATACTTGACCACAGAGTTATTAGATCATCTAAAAGAGAATGGGATCCTTTTGGAATGGACTCCTCCTAGGTCACTGTAGTTGAAAGGTGTAGCCAAACGAAGAAATCGGACATTGTTAGACAATGGTCTGTTCCATGATTAGTTGGACTGATCTCCCAATCTCTTTTAGGGGTTTTGCTCTAGAGACGACCGCATTCATAGTGAATCGGGCTTCGACGAATGGTGTGCAAGGGACACCATTTTAAAAATGGTACGGGATGATGCCCGCTTTGTCCTTCCTAAAGATTTGTGGTTGCGAGGCTTATGTGAAACATTTGGTTTCGACTAAGCTCGAACCAAGATCTGAGATATGCACTTTCGTGTGGTATCCCAAAGCAACAAGGGGATACTATTTCTACAATCCCAGTGAGAACATGGTGTTCGTCGCTTGGGGTGGGGTCTTTATGGAAAAGAAGTTTTGTTTCCAAAGACGTCATTGGGAGGACTGTGCATCTCGAAGAAATTCAGGATGGTACAGATCTGTCTAAACCAATTGGCAACCCAGTAGAAAGGAGCCAGAGATTGTCGTAGAGTAAGAACCAATTCCTGTTACAATTCCGGAAGGTCCAAGGCGATTTGAAAGGATCAATCTTCCACCTCCAAGATATGGTATCCGGAGGTGACAATGAAGTCATGGTGGATCACGATGATCCAGCCACCTTTCAGGAAGTCGTGGATGGGCCCAACTCCGAGTTATGGCTGGGAGCCATGAGGGAGGAAATGCAATCCATGTCGGACAACCGAGTCTGGGAACCGGTTGATCCCATCAATGGTGTGAGGACCATAGGATGCAAATGGATCTTCAAGGTGAAGATGGACATGGACGGCAACCCTCTGACCTACAAAGCTCAACTGGTGGCGAAAGGTTATAGGCAGATCCAATGGATTGACTATGAGGAAACCTTCTCCTTAGTGGCTGTGGTCAAAATCGATCCAAATTCTTCTTGACATAACTGCGTATCATAATTACGAGATATGGCAAGTGGATGTCAAAACCGCTTTCCTAAATGGAAATTTGACTGAGTACGTTTGTATGTCTCGGCCCAAAGGTTTTGACGATCCGAAGAATAAAGGAAAGATTTATAAGTTGTTGAAATCCATTTATGGATTGAAACGAACTTCTCGGAGTTGGATCCTTCGTTTTGATGAAGCTGTAATTGGATTTGGCTTAATCAAGAACGAGGATGAATCTTGCGTTTATAAGAAGGCTAGTGGGAGCAATATTACCTTTCTGGTTCTCATTGAAAACGACATCCCAACCTTGCACGAGACTAAAGCTTTGTTGAGGAAGTGTTTTTCAATAAAGGACTTAGGCGATGCTTCTCATATCTTAAGGATTAAGATATGTAGAGATCGCACCAAGAGGGTCTTGGATTTAAGTCAGGGAACCTATGTGAACAAGGCATTGAGTAGGTTCTTAATGCTCGATTCAAAGAAAGGACTCTTACCCACTAGTCATGGCATTCATCTCAGCAAGACTCAGTGTCCTAAGACACCTGATGAGCTGAAAAGGATGATGAGAATCCTATGCGCTTGGGGGCAGGATCGATCATATATGCCATGACATGTATGAGACCAGACGTCTCGTAAGCCTTATGTTGTACCAGTAGACATCATTCTAACCCGGGGGAAAGATGATGCTGAACTAGTTGTCGAAGGATGAGTAGACGCTAGTTTTCCAAGACAAATCCAGATGACTTTAGAAGTCAATCAGGATATGTGTTTACGCTGAATGGCAGAGCTTTAGCTGGGAAAGCGTAAAGCAAGATACCATTGCCGAATCTACGACAGAGGCCAAGTACATGGATGCTGCAGAGGCAGCTAAGGAGGCTATGTGGATTTGTAAATTCATGGCAGGGCTGGGTGTAATTAAAAACCCATCCAGTCCGGTGAATCCATTTTGCGACAACACAAGGGCCATTGCGCAAGCTAAAAGCCTAGATCGCATAACAAATCCAAACATGTACTGCGGCGCATCCACCTCATCAGATAAATACTGAACTGAGGTGAAGTGAAGATAACCGATATTGCAACAGATGATAACATAGCCAACCATTTGACTAAGGCAGTGTCACTGCCTGAACATGTTAGACATGTAAAGTCGATGGGGACATATTGGAGTTTAGATTGGAACTAGGGCAAGTGGGAGATTGTTAGTCTTAGTGCCCGTAGTTCAATCCTAAATGTCCAAATGTATATATCATCGTTAGCAATAAAATTAAAGCGGCTTTACATTACTTATGTGTTGGAGTAATATATCGATGTGTGCTCTGATCTATGCCCACCATGCGAATAGAACCATAGATCGAGATAGATCACACTCGATGGGTCCCTAGTCAACAAAGCTTCACTAGAAGCGACTAGTATGAAAGATGGCTCTTTATGGCTTACGTTCTGTTAGTCATTGGAATGGGATTCCGGAGTCTGATCATAGATATCATGTGGGACATGATATTGGACGACCCGCCCTGAATATGTGCCATAGATTAAGTCATGAACATATTCAGTGTTGTAGCTTGTCATGTATCCTTAGACCAAGGAGTCTTTGTGATCGCTATGTAGTCAACAACTGAGTTTGACCTGAGCCTAACGTTGTCCGTAACAGGGCTTCCATAACGGCCAGGATTGGCTTGGGGATGGGCTACATGAGTGACACAAAAGACGGCTAAGGGATTTATCCCTCATACTAAGGTATGGGAAAGATATCGGTTCTCGGCCACTTGATCGAGAGTGACTGGAAGAATAGCATGGCCATGCACATGATACTGGGTATCATATCTTCAGTCATCTCACATATCAAGGAACGGTGATTGAGAATAATAAGGATGACGGCTCTATGCCTTATCTCAATCAGGATATCGGAGATAAAAGGATAATGACAGGGACGACGGAAAGGTTAGAATCGATAGGGTCGATTCGTTATGTAGTGTCAGGCAATACTAAAGTCTCGTTAGTTGCCACTTAAATAGGATCAAGTAAAATGGGATTTTACGTTGATCTATTGACATGCATAAACCTAAGGGTCACACCGGAGGATGAAACTCATTGACACATTTATGGAGAATGGCCAAAAGGGAGTTGTCTCGGGACATGACCAAAACTGGGTTTTGGGTCATGTGCCCGTAAGTGAATAGGACTTTACGGATCGAGACAAGGCTTGGAGTCTTGGGATTGATCGCGTCGGATAATGTTGGACATTTCCGGTATGGAAGGCATGGAGGCGATGAGCGAATCACGGGACCTCGTTGGAAATGGTCACGGGCCATGTTCCAAGAGGCCCATGAAAGGCCCATGCAACCAAGGCCCATGGAACTAATTAATCAAGTCTTGATTAATTAGTACTAAGTAAGCAAGACAAGGATTAAGGTGTTGGTGATTCACCACCTAACCCAATCTTGTCTTGCCATACTTTGTCCTATTTACACCTTACTTGACACCATACTTGTCCCATGCCTTTAGTTGGACAAGTATGGGTTTTGTTATGTTTAAGTCATCTTTTTTCAACATAACAAACACAAGACAAGAATAGGAAACACATTTTCTCTCCCTCTTCCATGGCCATTTCGGGTTTGGCTAGTTTCCACCTCCATGTTTGTGTTCTTGAGTCCTCAAAGAGAAGAACTACGTGGCTTTGATTCCCATGTGGATACGTAGGCGTCTTGGAGACTCAAGCCAATCATTCGTTAACCGGTGTTCTTGTTTTGGTAAGAACTAGTGCTGAATTTTTCTCTTGTGAATCCATTCTTTGTTAGTTGTTTCATGGTTTTAATCGTCTCTTGGTTTTCATTGATTTTCCGCTGCGAGTTGGTTCATCTCCAACCCTACCTCGAGACCCAACACCTCTCACGTGAGGGAAACCTCAAACCACCCGTTCACATGAGGGAAACCTCAAACAACCCGCTCACGTGAGGGAAACCTCAAACCAACCGTTCAAATGAGGGAAACCTCAAACAACTTTTTCACGTAGGGGAAACCTAGTTTGTACGGCGCCGCAGCGCATCAACCCTAACCCCTCTCCGTGGTGAGACCCTCACACAGAGGCGGTGTATCACCACCGTAGGTTATTGATGAGTCTCGAACCCACGACCTCACCCTTTAACACAGAACTTACGACCTCTACAAACAAACACAATCATGAATAAAGTCACGCAATATCAACAATATCAACACACACAATGCACGCAAGATCACAAAGGATCAACACACATACTGCACAGTTTCCGGTAGCAATCCGGCTGCGCCTGACACTGCCCCACACACTTTCCCCGACACAATAATGACAACCACAAGCCTCAGCACTTTACCGATCGCGCGCCGGAAGGTACGACACACCTCACGGGGACCACAGCCCTCGGCACTTTACCGATCGCGCATCGGAAGGTACGACACACCTCACGGGCATAACTCAAGCCTCAACACTTTACCAATCGCGCGTCGGAAGGTTCGACACACCTCACGGGGACCACAGCCCTCGGCACTTTACCGGTCGCGCATCGAAAGGTACGACACACCTCTCGGGTACATCTTAAGCCTCAGCACTTTACCAATTGCGCGCCGGAAGGTACGACACACCTCACGGGGAACGCAGCCCTCGACACTTTACCGGTCGCGCATCGGAAGGTACGACACACCTCTCGGGTACACCTTATCCAGGTATCACCAGAACAATCACAATCACAACAAAATATCACACAATACTCCGCAAATAGCAAATTTAACATCACGACTAACTACCACTCAGCAAGTCAGTCAACAACAAATGGGTTCAACACCCCACAGGCACACATGGCCACACACAAACACAATCAGTTCAGTCAACCTACAGGCACAACCAGGTTCCCACATGCGATTCCTATCGCACGGTAAGTTTACTTAACCTACGGCACCACCAAGTGCCACATGCATTTCTATTGTTTGATACCTTCACTTATCCTACGACACCACTAAGTGTCACATGCATTTCTATTGTTCGATGAGTTCACTTATCCTACGACACCACCAAGTGTAACATGCATTTCTATTGTTCGATGACTTCACTTATCCTACGACAACACCAAGTGTCACATGCATTTCTATTGTTCGATAAGCTCACTTATCCTACTACACCACCAAGTGTCACATGCATTTATACTAATAACTTTCTCTAGTCAAGGCCGATATCCGGCTACTTTTCCCTACCTTGTAAAGTGTTCCAAGTCCGATGCTCGCGCTCCGGCAATGCTCACGATCACCCGCTTAGCCTCCTCTTTCCACGGTCGGTGGCACGATCTAACGTTATCAAATCAGCACACTTTTTAAATATGCAGGAAAAACCGAATTTAAAGTAATTAACGTCCAAATGAAACCCCGACAATGCCGATCACTCCCAAACTTCCCAATTGCTTGACATTGTCAACAATAGGACCGGAAAGGCCCGATTCGCCCGGCTCAGCGAATCTGCCCGGGATCGGAAAAACGCCCTCCGGGGATACGAAAATTCCCATTTCTGTTTCTACAACCCTAATATAATTCACGTGTTCCAACGCAATCGACGGAATCAATTTCTGATACCCGAGCGATTTAATTCCGCGTTTAAAGTTTCTAACCCAAATTTCCGATTTCTTACAAATTAATTCCATAATTCGTTTCGGGTGTGAATTATCGACTCGGGGATCATCCAAGACCACCCGAACACGAAAAACCCGAGGCCCGGCCAAGTGGGCCCCACACGGCCACACCTGGAAACGCTTCTTTTCGCCTCAAAACGTTCCTAACGAACCCCAAACCTCAACCATTCATCTTTAAACCAATTCTAGCCAAAACCCTAAAATTCAAACGTATCAAAACGAGAAAAAGACGGGTTCTTACCGTAGGGGAACGATGAGAGGATGACGAATACGCGAGAATTGAGAGAATCTGTCGGTCGGATCGTGGGGGAAATCGAACCCAAACCTCTCTTTTGTTTCTCCTTCTTCTCTCTTCTTTCTCTCTCCTTCTCTCCCTTTTCTCTCTTAAATGGCCGACCATCACTCATCTCTTCTCTTTTATTTTGTTTTAAAATTCAAACACACCTCAAAATGACCAAAATACCTTCACTTCTTCTTTGTTTTTGTTTTTAAGTCAAAGGGCAAAGTTGTCCTTTCATCTTCCTTCCACCACTTTCATGACAAGTGTCATGTGGGTCCCACTAGTTTGAAAAATATCTTTGTAGATATTTTTCAGTCAGATTCGCGAAATTCAGCCGTCTCGAGCCCCGTGCGGGCCCATTTTTCGAGAATTTATGAAATTTCGCGTGCTAGAAGGAAACGGCCCAACTAAGACCGCTGTAACGACGGCTAAGCTTTTTGGATCCAAATCGGGCCTCGAACGGACCAAAACGTTGCTCGGTTGACTTTTTCGGCAAAAAGTCAACTTTTCTCGAATTGGTAAAAAAGTTGCCCTGAGTCACCCAGAACTCACTTTGGTCGATATCGGGGTCAACTTAAGTCCGATATGACCCTCGGGGTCAATTTTAGGTTCATTTAGGTGTTTGTCCCAAAATTTTAAATTTTTCCGTTTTTCCGTCGATTGACCGGCGTTGACCAGGAGCGGTCCTTACAATTTTCATGGTCCATCATCACATTGAGTACCTTCTACATTGATTGGATTTATGTATGAGCACGACACTCATGGTTGTTTCTCATATCAAAACTTTCTATTGTATTTTCAGCGTTGTGGTTTTCTTATTTCCCGTCTAAAAATCTCATGAACATTTACTTTTTTGTTTTTACTGCTTGAACTATTTGCTTATTTTTAGAAGAGTGTATTTAGTGAGGTTTACACACTTTTCACTTTTTTACCAATTTCACAGATTAGTCATCCTTGGCTCGATAGCTCCCTAGTTCGACCGGTTTCTTACCGTTATAAATATATTGCTTGAACGACCGTGTACAGAAACACATTAAAGAGGGTACGCAAAACCCCGTGTTCAAGAATCTAACATCCAACGATCCTTCCTTGGGCCACAAATCTCAGGAAAACGAGGATCTTGAGCTAGATGAGCAATGTGACGAAGAACCAGAGAAGAGGAGCGATGAGCGAGCGGAAGACAAGAGAGACTCCCCTCGGACTGGACCCATCCATGACGAGCATATAACACCCTCCTCTTTAAGGAAGTCCGCTTCGTGGAAAACCGCCACCACCACATCAACAACAAGCTCTTGTTGACCGCCTCTAGGTTGCGGACACCAAGACCTCATGCTAACTTAGAACAACACACTCTATCCAACCGAATTTGGACAAAAAACCCATGGTCGAAAAGGAAGCCCAAAGGATTCGTCGCTGGATTCTCTCCATGAGAAGAAAACCTGTTCTGGAGCTCGAAAAACTAACATGTAAAAGATCGGGAGGTTGGATAGAGTAGACCAAATTAACGTGAGGCGACCCCCAAATGAGAGAAGACGAGCTTGCCACACCCCAAGTCTCGCCCGGAACTTGGTAGTAACCGGGCTCCAAAAGGAAACATGTCTTGGGTTAGCTACCAACTGAAAACCTAGATAAGTAATTGGAAGGTGACCCAATTCGCAACCCAAGGCCGAGGAGATATCAAGGCTGGAAGACAAATCAATACCTAAGGTTAGAGGAGTGGACTTGTCAAAGTTGGTACACAACCCCGATACTAGCTCAAAACAATGAAGCAACAAACGAACGTGGTATCATTTGGGCTAGAGAGAGAAGCTATGCGGCTCTCTCTCTAGAAACCCCTCCCCCCTTCCCTCGCCGCCCTCTCCGCCCTCCTTTCTCTTCGTCGGCTTCGGCCTCGGCCCCGGCCTTGGTCGTTGCCGGCGAAGCCCCCCCTCTCCTTGCCCATTTTCCCTCCTCCCCTCTCATCCTCTTCTCTCCGTTGGCCTCCTCAGTTCTACCCTCCAGATCTGGCCGCCCCTGCTCCACCCTGCAGCCGCCCTTGTAAGCGCCGCCTTCTCTGGGTCCGATGGTTCTTCTCCCCGCCCCTCACGATGTTGTTGTCGTGGTGGTGGTCGGGGGCTCGTCTCTCCTTTGGGGTCTTGGCCCCGACGAGTTCCTCTGGCCTTTTTGGCCCTTCTCTTCCATTTGATTCAGGTTGGTCGGTCTTAGTTTTGGGCGGTTCCTCCTCTGTCGCTGTTGTTGCGGTGCTGGCCGCCGGCGTCCATCTTTGTCCTCTAGCCTTCTCGGCGTCATCATCTCGTTGCTCCCGTCATTCCTGTTTCCTTCGCCGCCCTGCTTTCGGCGTCTCGCCCGTCCTCCGGCTTCGCTGTTGGTTTTCTGCTCGTCTCTCCTTGCGGTCGCGCCGCGCTGGTGGTCATGGGCTCGCCGCCGTTTTTGGGTGTTGTCCCTGGCGAGTCTCTCTGCCCTTTGGGCTTCCCTTCAGCGGGTTGTGGTGTCGGGATGCCGTGTCATCGCGGCCTGAACGGTCCTTCTTGGCCGCCGTCTCTTGCGGTGCTGGCCGCCGGCTGCCCAGGAACTCCCGTTCATCTCCCGGCGTTGGTCCCTGGTTCAGTGCGCGTGCGAGTTGCTGCGTCCCGAGGCGCCCCTTCGTTTCCCGTGCGTGGTGGTTGCCCCTTCCCAACGCATTCGGGTCTCTTGGCTTTCCTCTCCTTTTTGGGCCTTGTTTGTACCCAATGTTTCCTTCGGGCCTTCAATAAAAATCGTTTTTTCTGCTGATAAAAAAAAAACGAACGTGGTAAAGCTGCTGGGTATCAGCCTCCAAAAAAAGAAGTGTGCCATCCGCAAACTGAAGGTGGAGATGCAGACGTCAGCTCCCACCCGAACTCCCTCGAATATGCTCAATCTAATACCGTGTTAAAGAGATGATAAAGGCCCTCAGGGGGTATGAGGAACAAGAAGGGGGGATAGGGTACCCATGACAGATGCCTCGAAGAATAGGATACTGAGTAGACGGGGAACCAATAATAAGAACTGAGGAGTGGCCCTTAAGGAAAGAAAAAATCCATATAATCCAACGAGACCCAAAATCCATAGCAAGCATCACCTTCTTAAGATACAACCAATCCACCTTGTCAAAGGCTATCTCAAAATCAAGCTTGACCAAAGTCGTGCATCTCTTCTTATGACAAATATGATCTAAAACCACATTCGCCACCATCACATTATCAACAAGCTGGCGAACCTCAATGCAAGACGACTGAGGATCGTTGATAAAACTACCAATGATAGAGAAAAGACGGAGGGAGGGAGTTTTGGCTATAACCGTGTAAGTGGCAGTGGTAAGGGTAATGAGCCAAAAATCAAAGAACTTTCTAGGGCAAACGACTTTAGGGAAGAGGACAATGAAACTCAAATTCAGGCCTTTGCCAAGCTAACCCATGGTGAAAAAGTAGTGCACAAATCTCATAAAATCATCCCGAATAATGTGCCAAGCGATCCAAAAAAAGAGGAGATTGAACCCGTCCGGATCTGGGGCTTTAACTCTGTCGCACGACGAGATAATGGAACGAATCTCCTCCTCACAAAAGGGACGCTCCAAATGAATCACATCTACAAGAGAAATGGTCGAAAAGGAAATTATTATAAACCAACGGATTTCGTTAGAAAATTGACGATCCGTTAACGGAGTATACAAAATGACCTTTTTGCCCTCAAAACTATACTTCTAATTTCCCAGATTATATCCGTAGACAATACTATTGTTCCAGTTTATAAAAATAGTGAAATAATAATTTTTGTTTTCAGTAATTCTTTTTTATGTTTTATAATTATTATAATTTTCATTAACTATTGAATTCTGTAATAATTTTAGTCACTCTTTTTTAAACCTTACGGATTAGTTATTTTAATTCTAGAGATGTTCAAAATGGATCAAGAGGGACTATTGTTGTACTTCCACCGAGGTGAATAGAGGCTCAACCACGAGTGAAGGTCACCCAAACACCTCCGACTAGGATGCACACCAGCACGACCCAGCTCGGATGAGGGACAATAGAACCGACCACGCCACATCTGAAAATGGGTAGATCTCGAAAACGAGGAAAGCTCGAGTATATCGGAAATCAAGCAGATCTCCCCAAAATCCACCACCCTTCAGCTCCAACCCTCAGCTCCAAAACAACAAACGATGAGGATGAAGAATAAGACCGGCCAAACGAGATTGAGAACACGAATAAAATAAAATAAAGGATTAGGATAGGAAGAGGGAAGAGGGAGGAGGAAGAGAGGAGTTACATTATTGTGTGTTGTTGATGGTTGAAGGTGGGTAGGTAAGATATGTTTTTGTATATATTTTTATAATTAAAATCTTAATTCAAAAAAAGAAAGAATTAAAATCTAATATTAAGTAATTAGATATGTTTTTTTAAATAATTAGATTTATTTATTTATATATTAATTTTTTTGAAATAAACAATATATAATAACACGTTTTATGAAATTTTAAATGAGTTTTTATCGATTTATAAATATTTATTTTTTTGAAATATTAAATTAAAGAATATTAATAAATGTATGAAAAATGAATAAAATAAAATATTACTAAAGTGTAAAGTTGAGTAATTATTGTTGGGTCTCGATGAAGGGTATGAACACATAGTCGCAACAGAAACAAATAAAAGTCGAGACCATGCAAAGAAAAACTATCAAAGATTAGATACACAAGACCAAAACAAAATAGATGGAGTGACTCAACGTACAACTTGTGTATCAGAAGAAGGAACTGTCAAAATACAAATTCTACCGTTCCCTTTGAAGACTTGTGTGTGGAAAACATTCACTCCAAAAATCAGCTTCATCGAACCTTTGATGAACCTCCGATCGAGCTCTCAAAGGTGGCTGGTCGGACCAAAAACAGAACATAACATTATGCATCAATTTTGTTCAATGACACGAGAAATAAAGAAAACACCAAGGAAAGATGATCAGATTGAGTCTCCAAGACGCCTATGTATCCACCCGAGAATCAAGGCCACGTAGTTCTTGTATTTAGAACTCAAGAACACAAATTTTGGAGAGAAAAAATGTCTTGGCCAAAACCTAGAGATAGAGGAAAAAGATGGACTTGTGTTCTTCTTGTCTTGTGTTTTGTTATGTGAATAAGATGACTTAATCCAACAACAACAACTAACAAGGACAAGTAAGATGTGAAGCATGATGTAAAATAGGACAAGTATGGTGCTAAGTATGGCTAGACAAGGTGGTGTTAGGTAATGAATCACCAACACTTTAATCATTTTCTTGCTTACGTAGTACCAATTAATCAAGACTTGATTAATTAGTTTCATGGGTCTTGGTTTCATGGGCCTCTTGGAACATGGCACATGGCTATTCTCAATGAGGTCCCGTGACGCGCTCATCGCCTCCAAGCCATCCATACCAGAAGTGTCCAACATTTTCCGATGCGATCAATCAAAGACTTCAAGCCTTGTCTCGATCCGTAAAGTCCTACTCACTTACGGGCACATGACCCAAAACCCAGTTTTGGTCATGTATTTCAACAATTCCCTTTTGGCCATTCTCCATAATTGTGTCAATGAGTTTCCTTCTTTTGGTGTGACCCTTAGGTTTATGCATTTAAATAGCTCAATGTAAAATCCCATTTTACTTGATCCTATACAAGTGGCAACTAACGAGACTTTAGTATTGCCTGACACTGCATAACGAATCCACCCTGTCGATTCTAACCTTTCGTCATGCCTGTTATTATCCTTTTTATCACCGATATCTTGTTTGAGATAAGGCATAGAGTCATCATCCTTATTATTCTTAATCATTGTTCCTTGATATGCGAGATGACTGAATATATGATACCTACTATCATGTGCATGACCATGCTATTCTTTCAGTCACTCTCGATCAAGCGGTCGGGAACCAATATCTTTCCCATACTGTAATATGAGGGATAAATCCCTTACCCTTCTTTTGTGTCACTCATGCAGTCCGTCCCTAAGTCAATCATGGCCGTTATGGAAGCCATGTTACGGACCACGTTAGGCTCAGGTCAAACTCAATTGTTTACTGCATAGCGATCACAAAGACTCCTTGGTCTAAGGATATATGACAAGCTACGACAATGAATATGTTCATGACTTGATCTATGGAACATATTCATGTCGGGTCGTCCAATATCATGTCCCACATGATATCTATGATCAGACTCCGAAATCTCATTCCATTGACTAATAGAACGTAATCCATAAAGAACCATCTTTCATACTAGTTGCTTCTAGTGAAGCTTTGTTGACTAGGGACCATTGAGTGTGATCTATCTCGATCTATGGCTTTATTTGCATGGTGGGCATAGATCAGAACATACTCCGATATATTATTCCAACACATAAGTAATATAAAACCGATATCTTTCCCATAACTCAGTATGAGGGATAAATCCCTCAGCCCTCTTTTGTATCACGCATGATGTCCGTCCCCAAGACAATCCTAACCGTTATGGAAGCCCTGTTACGGATAACGTTAGGCTCGGGTAAAAATCAGTTGTTTACTAGATAGCAATCACAAAGATTCCTTGGTCTAAGGATACATGACAGACTACGACATTGAATATGTTCATGACTTAATCTATGGCACATAATAAGGACGAGTCGTCCAATAACATGTCCAACATGATGTATATGATCAGACTTCGGAATACCATTCCAATGACTAATAGAACATAACTTATAAATAGTCATCTTTCATACTAGTCGCTTCTAGCGAAGTTTTGTCGACTTGGGACCCATCGAGTGTGATCTATCTCGATATATGGTTCTATTCACATTGTGGGCATAGATCGGAACACAAATCGATATATTACTCCAACACATAAGTAATATAAAACCGCTTTAATTTTATTGCTAACGATAATATATACATTTGGACATATACGATTGAACTACGAGCACTAAGACTAACAGTCTTCGCTTACGAGGCGTGCATGTCACCCTCAAGAGGGACTACTAGTCGCCGAACAGTTGGCCCTAATGAAAGCCGCCATCTTAAATAAACAACCACACCTTTAATACAGACAGAACTGACGTAAGCCCACCAAGATTGAATCCTGTCATCGGTGCCCTCTCAAAGCAACGGTGGTGTGACTTAATGACTATGGGTTGTTTTCGTTCCTCCTGCCAACGGTTTAAGCATAAGTGGCGAGTCATCCTTGAAATACCTAAAAAGTCGGGTCATATCACGAGATTGATCACTTAGTCAAACCACTTCTATTATTTCCATTATCACATAGGATTGGACGTAGTGACTTGTTTTGTCAAGCAAGTTATACCTTGCTAGTAATGGCCATACTAAAAACAAGACTCAATATATATATACATGTGCATGACTACTTGTAAGCTTATTATAGTTTAACATGGAAATAGATATCGTCCCCACATGAAAGCACTGAGTAAATCAATTCCAAGGGCTTATCAAGACTAAAGTTGTCACTATACGAATCTAACTATATTTCTTATTTACATATTAATGATCGTAGTTCCCATGCTAGGTTGTGGAAATTTGAAGTGAGTCAGATCTACAAATTCTAAAAGTGCCCTTTAAGGGGGATCTAGGAGGAACAAAGAGGCATATGAGTCATCTTATAATTTAGGTAAATACAATAGGATATGAAATGTACAAAATACATAGGCAATACGAAAAAAGATATGTCATGTGCACGTGGTATTAAGTTTTATTTCAAAGACTTATTGTGATGTGTTGTAGCGTGCATACAAGATCACCAATCATCGCTATCAAGTTCATGTAACAAATTACATGAACTTGTTTTAATAATCGTTTCTTTGTAAGTATCATGCCAATCTCAACTATTGTTTCAAAAGGGCAAGAATGAGTGCATGACAAACCTAGTTTTCACGTAATAGTTTGGCTACGAGTACACATCTCCCATGTCTATGGACAAGGACCATGATATGAAAGAGACTAGAGCGATTGACACCTTGGTCGGCGAACTAATTAAAGGACATGTATAGGCGAGAGTCGGGAAGAAATTCAAGCTCCTGATGGTAAGGGGTGGTATCTTTTCCTCCAGTAATGTGTCCTTCGTACCCACTTAAAAGATAAGGTTATTCACCACCGACGTTTTCTGAACATTCGATAATGAATAAGATTTTCGACGTTTTTTTTTTAAATTTGGTTATTGAAATGTTAGTATTCATTACCGATGTGGTGAGAAACATAAGACTGTGGCAACGTTATGGTGACATAATTCGGTTGAAAGATAAAGATGTTTGTTCGTGATATTTTTATTTCTTATGGTTTGAGTCTTAAAGGTTGTTGGCCGTTTTTTTGGTAAAAATTGACCATCTGGCTTTGTGGCATATTTGGGTTTTTTTGAAATGCCTTGGGTTTTAGATTTCAGCTGGAGAGTTCGGATCATTTGCAAGTTGGCTGGCGATGTAGTTGGAGACTGTTCTTTTGAGTCTTGGACTTTGGCTCTGTTCCGTGAGAAGATCTGCCACGCCCCAAATCCGGTTTTGCCCGGACTCGAGACGTGAACTAAAACAGTAAATAATAAAGCAGTTTAGTAATGAAAAAGGGTCTCAAAATAACGACTTAAACTTCCAAATATCCACACGAGTCAACAGCTTGGTAAAAAGTATGTAGCAAAACAGTTCAAACAACAGTACATCTCCAGATAAGGTAGCCTAGGACCCTCGGTAGCCCCCAAGCGTCGAGCATCCAGCTAGTACAAATCCCGCTCAATACCTGAAACACAACAAGGCAAGGGGTGAGCTTTCGCTCAGTAGGAAAAGTAGTTAAGGTTATGAGCCTCAGTTCACCACCACGAGTAACCGTCCAATTAGTGCATACTAGCAAAGCATAACTATCAACAACGCCCACGGGAGAGGTACCAACCACTTATCACTCTCGCAAGACCACAATCACAAATTAAACAACGCACATAGCCATTCAACACGCACATAACACATAGCAGAACAACACGTAATTTGGTACAACCGTTCCCAATATCACCGGCTATCACATCCCGTCCCATTTATATCGTACCGGAACACGGAGCATCGGTCCCGACATCTTCCCGTCATATAGACTCAGGGTAACATCCCAGACCAAAAATGCCTCAGTCGGACGTCTTCCCGTCAGGTAGAATCGGGGCCTCACGCATAACGGACCGGCACATACCTCAGTCGTACGCCTTCCCGGACCACATAGCATCGGGGTAAATGTTAATCCGTCCTCGTCCTCGATACTCTACACCGGCATACTCTCTCAGTGTAGGTATCGTACCAGACACACCTCCTCTTGGAACACACATCAAGAGAATAACACGCATCATAATGCTGTAGTTCGACCACGGTACACCAACTGAGACAACTCACCATACCCACAAATCGGTCTATCACTCACCCCATCATATCACAACCAAGGATTCACATCACACCAATCACGGCACACTTGCCCACACATAGCCATAACATGCTACACCGAGTATATCTTAACACGTTTCTTAATCTTATCGACACTAAGTCACACATCATGCATCTCAATCAAAGATCATGGCATCACAATCAACACGCAACCCTAAGGCTCGACATGGCCATTCTACCAGCACGACAATTTCCCAAGAATTGAAATCGATTAGTCTAGTGAATCAAATCCTACATGCAAACTAAGACTCGTCCGGTTATTATGTAATTGAAAGCAGTTATTCTAGCGAATCACATCCTATATGCGAACTAGGACCTTTCCGGTTATAATAATTATTCTAAAGCATGCTAGTAAGTTTCCGTAATTCAACCGGTATTCGCTATGTTCCCTACCTCAAAAGTGATCAACTCTCAACTCCTACCTGCTGACGATCTGGCTAGCTTCCCTTCCGTCTCGTCACGAAGTCCAAACGTCTCCTCCTCCTCCGAGCTTGGGTCCAAAGTCTAGGACCATAAAACAACCTCTGAATTAAGAGTAATTCACAAAGGTTAAAAGAGGAAAGACTCCCAATTAACCCCAAAAGGACCTGGTTTTGGATAATCGTTCCAATTACTCGAAGTTCAACAAAAAGGGCTCAAAAGGCCCAATTCAGGTCTGCCACGGATCTGGTCACGGATCCGTGGTCTGCTCCGTCACGGATCTCCTCACAGAGCCGTGACTGACGTCGTCACGGTCTCCCTCGCGGATTCCGACTTCTTCTTCCTCCAGCCGCGATTTTCACGAAAATAACCCAAAAACCTCCATTGATGACCATCCAAAGCTCCAAAAACAGTTCCTAAACGTCTCTAATTCAAAACCCACTATGGGTAATCATCAAAACCCCACAAAACTCAACAAAACCAATCATCCAACAACAATTTCCTCCAAAACTTCATCATCCAAACACCAAACTCCAAAACCCAACCAATGTTCATCATTTTCTTCAAAACCCACGAACCAAGATTGATAGAAACAAAAATAGAAGAGGGATTTACCTTGAGGATGAAGAATAGATGAAGAAACTGTTAGTCTTAGTGCCCGTAGTTCAATCATAAATGTCCAAATGTATATATCATCATTAGCAATAAGATTAAAACGGCTTTCTATTACTTATGTGTTGGAGTAATATATCGATGTGATTTCTAATCTATGCCCACCATGCGAATAGAACCATAGATCGAGATGGATCACACTCGATGCGTCCCTAGTCAATAAAGCTTCACTAGAAGCGACTAGTATGAAAGATGGCTCTTCATGGCTTACGTTCTGTTAGTCATTGGAATGAGATTCCGGAGTCTGATCATAGATATCATGTGGGACATGATATTGGACGACCCGCCCTGAATATGTGCCATAGATTGAGTCATTAACATATTCAGTGTCGTAGCTTGTCATGTATCCTTAGACCAATGAGTCTTTGTGATCACTATGCAGTCAACAACTAAGTTTGACCTGAGCCTGACGTTGTCCGTAACAGGGCTTCCATAACGGCCAGGATTGGCTTGGGGACGGGTTGCATGAGTGACACGAAAGACGGCTAAGGGATTTATCCCTCATACTGAGGTATAGGAAAGATATCGGTTCTCGGCCGCTTGATCGAGAGTGACTGAAAGAATAGCATGGCCATGCACATGATACTGGGTATCATATCTTCAGTCATCTCACATATCAAGGAATGGAGATTGAGAATAATAAGGATGACGACTCTATGCCTTATCTCAATCAGGATATCGGAGATAAAAGGATAATGACAGGGACGATGGAAAGGTTAGAATCGATTGGTTCGATTCGCTATGTAGTGTCAGACAATACTAAAGTCTCGTTAGTTGCCATTTATATAGGATCAAGTAAAATGGGATTTTACGTTGATCTATCGACATGCATAGACCTAAGGGTCACACCGAATGATGAAACTCATTGACACATTTATGGAGAATGGCCAAAAGAGAGTTGTCTTGGGACATGACCAAAACTGGGTTTTGGGTCATGTGCCCGTAAGTGAATAGGACATTACGGATCAAGACAAGGCTTGGAGTCTTGGGATTGATCGCGTTGGATAATGTTGGACATTTCCGGTATGGAAGGCTTGGAGGCGATGAGCACGTCACGGGACCTCGTTGGGAATGGCCATGGGCCATGTTCCAAGACGCCCATGAAAGGCCCATGCAACCAAGGCCCATGGAACTAGTTAATCAAGTCTTGATTAATTAGTACTAAGTAAGCAAGACAAGGATTAAGGTGTTGGTGATTCACCACCTAACCCATCTTGTCTTTCCATACTTAGCACCATACTTGTCTTACTTCACACCATGCTTCACACCTTACTTGTCCTTGATGGTTGTTGATGGTTTAAGTCATCTTTTTCCTACAACAAATCACAAGACAAGAATAGAAACACAACTTCTCTCCCTCTCACACTACAATTTTGAGTTTGGCACTTTTCCTCCCTTTTGTTGTGTTCTTGAGTCATCTAAAGAAGAACTACGTGGCTTTGATTCCAATTGGATACGTAGGCGTCTTGGAGACTCAAGCCGATCATCGTTTCTTTGGTGTTCTCTTCCTTTTCTTGAACTAGTTGGTAAGGAAACATACATATTGTTTATTCTCTTGTGTATCTAATATTTGGTAGTGTTCTATGACATGGTCTCGAGTTATTTCCGCTGCAAGTATGTGTTCATACCCTCCATCGAGACCCAACAGAAACAAGAGATTTTGAAAGATTTTGGGTAGAAAAAGGCTTCAAGCTTCTATTTTCCCTCCTTTCTTCTTCTTCAAGTCTCCAAAACCAATTTTATTCTTCCTCTCTCTCCCAAATTCGGCCACAATAGAATAATGGATGAAAACTGACCCAAGTGAGGGCTTTAACCTACCCTTGAAATGTCCAATATGCCTTCTCACTTACTTGCGTTCTATGCCCAAGCTTTTGAGGGTAAAATGGTGCTTAGACCATGTTTCTTATCGTCCAAGCCACTATGGACATGTGTCCATAGTGGGGACCACCCTAGTCAAATTAAATCCAACTCTCTTAAAATAATCGGATTTATCTCTTAATTGGCATGCGTTTGCCCGAAAAAGACCCTGAGTTGACTTTACCCAATATTACAGTCAATTGAAAGGAAATGACCCAACTAAGCTAACTGTAACGACGGCTAAGCTTTTTGGGCCCCGGAAAGGTCCCGCATGACTCCCAGAGTCATCGGTTGACTTTTCCGGCAAAAAGTCAACTCATCGAAAACCTCCGATTCGACCGGGATCAACCGGGGACGGTTCTTACAATCTACCCCCTTAAAAGAATTTCTTCCTCGAAATTTAGAACAAATATACCTCAAGGGTCGAACAGGCTGAGGTACTTCGCACGAACTTCATCCTCGCGCTCCCACGTCGACTCTACTCTGTGGTGCTTCCACTGCACACATACTAGTGGGATAGTCCTGCCACGCAAGGCCTTATCTCGTCTATCTACAATCCTGACTTGCTTCTCCTCATACGAAACATCCTCAACCACCTCGATGTTCGTCCACTCAATCACGTGGGAGGGGTCCGTAGTGTACTTCCACAGCTTGGATACATATAAGACGTTCTGAACGTTCCCGAGCTGCGGTGGCAATGCAAGGCGATAAGCGATAGCTCCAAATCTACCCAAGATCTCAAAAGGTCTGATAAACCGCGGGTCCAACTTGCCTCCACCACGGTTGAACCGCAATAGGCCCTTCTTCGGGCTCACCCTCAGAAACACATGATCACCAACCGAAAACTCAAGGGTCTGCGCCGTCTATCTGCATAACTCTTCTGACGAATCTGCGTGGTCCTCAACCGATCCCCAATCAGTTCGACCTTCTCGGTCGTCTCCTGGACAAGCTATGGACCAAGTAGACTCCGGTCTCCCACCTCTGCCCAACACACGGGCGATCCGCACAGCCTACCATACAACGGCTCAAACGGTGTCATCCCAATACTGGCCTGGAAGTTTTTGTTGTAGGCAAACTCTACTAGTGGTGAGCAGTACTCCCATGACCCTCGGAAGTCCAACAAACATGCTCACAGCATATCCTTCAGTATCTGAATAGTGCGCTTTGACTGACCATCGGTCTGTGGGTGATACGTTGTACTAAGAAAGACCCCAGTCCCCAACTCTCTCTACAAGCTCTCCCAAAACCTGGAGGTGAAACGCGGATCTCTGTCGGACACAATCGACACCGGAACCCCGTGAAGACGGATGATCTCCCGAACATACAACCGGCTCAAAGTGTCAACTGTATCCGTCATCCTCATGGCCAAGAAGTGTGCCGACTTGGTCAGTCGGTCGACCACCACCCAAACTGCGTCGTGCCCTCCTAGCGACCTTGGCAAGCCACTCACGAAGTCCATCATGACGTGCTCCCACTTCCACTTTGCGATCGGTAGCGGTTGTAGCAAGCCGGCGGGACGCTGATGCTTGGCCTTCACTTGCTAACAAGTGAGGCATCTCGGAACAAACTCCGCCACTGCTCTCCCCATCCCGCTACACCAGAACTGTCGTCTGATATCCCGATACATCTTGGTGCCATCCAGGTGCACACCAAGACGGGAGTGATGAGACTCTCTCAACACATCATCTCTACAACCACGTGGCACAAACAGCCCTCCTCAGCATCGTAGACCCAGATCAGCACCCTGCTCCCAGCCCTCAGTGTCATCACCGCTGATCATCCTTTCTCGGATATCTGCCGTCTCGGCATCCCCGGCTTGTGCCTCCAGCACACGGGCAACAAGTGTTGGTTGCGCCACTAACGAACACATGGCCACGCCATCGGTGATCTCATCGAGCTCGAGCCGAAACGTGCTCAACTCCTCCATCATGTCTCACTCTCGGACAGATATACTAGCAAGGATGTGAGTAGACTTCCTACTCAAGGCATCAGCGAGGACGTTCACCTTGCCAGGGTGTTAGAGTAGCTCGAAGTTGTACTCCTCCAACAGCTCCATCCATCGCCTTTGGCGCATGTTCAAGTCACGCTGGGAGAAGATGTACTTGAGGCTCTTGTGACCCGAAAACACCCGGATTCGTTCACCATACAAATAGTGCCTCCAGCTCTTCAGCGCAAAGACAATTGCTGCCAAATCTAGGTCATGGGTTGGGTAGTTGCGCTCATGTATCTTCAATTGTCTCGAGCCATATGCAACCACCTTCCCGGACTGCATTAACACACACCCCAGTCCCTCACCGACACGTCACAATACACGTCATAACCGATCCCGCACTACGGCACTATCAACACGGGCGCGATAGTCAAACGAGCCTTCAGCTCGGCAAAGGAGTGCTCACACTTATCAGTCCACACAAACTTAGCTCCCTTGCGTGTCAAGGCAGTCATCGACGCGGCCAGACGTGAGAAGTCCTGGACGAACCGTCTATAGTACCCTACCAAGCCTAGGAAGTTACGGATCTCGAAGACACTCTTGAGCCGTGCCCACTTCGAGACCGCGTCGATCTTCGTCGGATCGACGAGTATACCCTCTCGGGACACCACATGCCCGAGGAACTTCACCTCTGCGAGCCAAAACTCGCACTTCTCTAGGTTTCCATACAACTGGTGAGTACGCAATAAAGTCAACATTGTCCTCAGGTGCTCCACGTGTGCCTTCTCACTAGGCAAATAAATCAGAATGTCATCCACAAACACCACGGCGAACTGATCCAGATAGGGTCGGAAGATCCCGTTCATCAGATCCATGAACACTGCTGGTGCGTTCGTCAACCCGAACGGCATCACCAAGAACTCGTAATGCCCATAACGAGTCCTAAATGCGGTCTTCTCCACATCCTCATCCCGGACCCTCAGCTGATAGTACCCTGATCGAAGATCAATCTTCGAGAAGCAGTTCGCTCCTCTCCACTGATCAAACAGGTCATCGATCCTTGGCATCGGATAACGGGTCTTCACCGTAACCTGGTTCAACTTCCGCAAATCGATGCACATCCTCAACGCTCCACCCTTCTTCTTCACGAAGAGGGCGGGTGCTCCCCACGGTGAGGCACTCGGTCGGATGAAACCCTTCTCTCGAAGCTCCTTGAGTTGTCGCTTCAGTTCGACCAACTCGGCTGGTGCAAACCGATACAGGGCCATAAACATCGGCACCGTACCCGGGATTAAGTCGATCCTAAACTCCACCTTGGGCGCCGGGGGCAACCCTGACAGCTCCTCCGGAAAGACCTCCGGGAACTCGCATACAACTCTCGGTATCTCTCTACTCTGCACGACCTCCGTCTCATCTCATACGGTCAACACAAACAGGAGTGCTCCGCTCCTACTGCCCAAGACACAAGTAACGACCGTGTCGCCCGATACTACGGTCACTTGCCGACGAGAACAGTCGATCGACGCCCGATACCTCTCCATCCAGTCCATCCCCAAGATCACGTCAAACGTCGTCATGTCCAACACAAGCAAATCACCATAAAACGGGAAATCAGCCACTCGGATCTCACAAGCCCGACAAACAGTACTCAAAACTACCTGTCCCGTAACAGGGGTGTCAAGACATAAATGTCTACTCAGAAACTCCACCCTCAATCCCAACATACGAGCAAAAGAAGAGGAGATGAAAGAATGGGATGCTCCAGTATCAAACAACAAAGATGCACAAGAATTATAAAGCAAGCACGTACCCTGAGTAGCCTCATGGCTGGCGTGACGTCCCTCAGCTCGTGAGTCGGTGACAACATACACTCGGCCCTACTATGCCGGGGGTCCGCCTCTCGGAGGTGGTGGAAGTGCCACCTGCTGCGCAGCTCTCTCCCTTGGCGTTGGGCCGCTCGCTGCCTGCCTCGGAGCTCTCTGCGTCGGTGCTTGACGCTGTTTTAAATGTGGTGACTGCCTAGTCTACGACTGCTGTGGTCGCGTGACCGACACCTCCACAAACTGATTTGGGCACCTGGAAGCAAAATGTCCTAACCGACCATACCGGTGGCATAGCGGTGGCCCGGCACTCGACCTCTCCTCAGGTCTACCCGTTGGACGGTCCACTGGTCCGCTGCTCCCCAGACAGTCTCGAGCCATGTGACCCGGCTGTCCACATCCGTAGCATGTGCGCCCTCTCATGGAAGGTCCAATAGAAGCCATTGACCCGATCTTTCGTGGTCCCCTCAACGGTGGCTGGGACTGGAACGATCCTGAGGTCCTCTGCCTCCGCAGATCACGAGACTCAGATGGCCTCAGGGAACTGGTCGGTCTCGGCCTGACCTCTCCAACTATGGCTGTCTCACGGAAGCATCGCTCCACAACCAAGACCTGATCCACCAGGTCAGAGTATACCTGGATCCTCAAAACAGCGACCCGATCTGCAATCGTCGGGCGAAGACCTGCCTCAAAACGTCGGTAATGGAGAGCATCAGTCTAAACCATCTTCTGAGAAAAACGAGACAAGGAGGTGAACCTCGCCTCGTACTCGGACACTGACAGTCCCTCTTGTCGCAGCTCCAGGATGTGCTGACGCCTGTCGTCCAGCACCGACTGTGGAAAATACTGCTATAGAAACCACTGCCGAACAACACAAAGTCATCTCCCACTCGCGCCTGCTCGCGCCGCCACCAATGGTAGGCCTCTCCCTCCAGATGGAAAGTTGTGAATGAAGCCCGGAGGCTACCACTCAAGACTCATAATGTGTCCAGGTTGCGGGTGATCCGCTCCAGCCACCTCTCGGCTGCCTCGGGGTCTGGCTCCCTTGAAAACACAAGCGTGCCCAGCCTGCGGAAGTCTCGCAACGCCTGCGCAGTGTAGCTGTCAACCTGACTAGGTCGCTTAGTGGTCGCTGCAGTGGCATCAGACACAGTCTCCGGTGTCGGAGCTGTGGCCTCTCTCCGGACAAAGGTTGTTGCCAATCCATGAACAGTGCGAGTCAGCTCCTCCAGAGTTGCCGCATGTGTTGTCTCAGCCCTCTTGTGCCCCTCAACGGGCGCACCCTGGGCATTAGTCGCCCCTGCCGACTCAACAGTCGATGGCTGTCCTTGGCATCTAGCGAGCCGTCTCCTCGTGCCCCGTGGAACATAAGTCGGTGCCATGTCGTAAATCCTCTGCACGGATAACGCACCGATTCAGTTTCTTAACTCGAAAAGAACGACACGCTTAGAATAACTAACGCCACACACAGTCCACAACAGTAGTACTCATAGTAATAGTATACTCAGTATAGTAAAGTCATCCAATAACACACAACAGAGAAGTCCGCACACTAGTGCGTCACATAGATCATACACTCAATTAACGAGGTTACACACATCTTCACACTCAACAACAATTTCACACACAAGCTACACAGACTACAGTTTATACCACACGCAATTCCACAAAGCAACTAACACACAACAATTACACATTAGACAACAACAACTTAGGTTTAAAAGACTTAACGCGTTCTCTTTCTAACATAAAATTCATGTTGACATCGCGTCGTTACAACCCGGTTTAGGCGTCCCCAAATTACACTGTAAGCACTTGGCATCCCTCCATTCACGTCCAGTACAATGGCCAATATAGCTAAATCATGATGGTACATACACTTCAGTTTCTACAGAAAATCGGGCATGACCCGTTTGTAAATTACACTAACCATCCGCTTATGCGGGACAACCAAACGCAAACTGCACCCAGCACACAAACACAAACACAGCATACAACAAAATATCTTAGTCACACACCTCGGGTCTCGGTAATTTCACTCTTACCGCCCGGCCAAGTCCACAATCGGAAAACAATTTAACTCAACAATGAAACCAACCACACAGGTTCACCCAATTCCACGGTGCTTAGACCAGACCTTTCACCAACCCGAGACTCTCCTCGTCTCGTTTCTACGCTTAGGACATCTCCGACTTGCGTGACCGACACACGGTAACTTAACGACCCAACTCTACCCACCTAATTGACGTATGGTCCGAATTTTTGAAATACGATTTCAAAATGAAACCAGGCTATGATACCAAATTCTCACGCCCAAATCCGGTTTTGACCGGACTCGAGACATGAACTAAAACAGTAAATAATAAAGCAGTTTATTAATGAAAAAGGGTCTCAAAATAACGATTTAAACTTCCAAATATCCACACGAGTCAACAGCTCTGTAAAAAAGTATTTAGTAAAAGAGTTCAAACAACAGTACGTCTGTAGACAAGCTAGCCTAGGACCCTCGGTAGCCCCCAAGCGTCGAGCATCCAGCTAGTACAAATCCCGCTCAATAACTAAAACACAATAAGGCAAGGGGTGAGCTTTCGCTCAGTAAGAAAAGTAGTTAAGGTTATGACCCTCAGTTCACCACCACGAGTAACTGTCCAATTAGGGCATACTAGCAAAGCATAACTATCAACAACGCCCACGGGACAGGTACCAACCACCAATCACTCTCGCAAGACCACAATCACAAATTAAACAACACACATAGCCAATCAACACGCACAGAACACACAGAAGAACAACACGTAATTTGGTACAACCGTTCCCAATATCACCGGCTATCACAGCCCGTCCCATTTATATCGTACCGGAACACGGAGCATCGGTCCCAACATCTTCCCGTCCCGTAGACTCGGGGTAACATCCTAGACCGGAAATCCCTCAGTCGGACGTCTTCTCGTCACGTAGAATCGGGGCCTCACGCATAACGGACCGGCACATACCTCGGTCGTACGCCTTCCCGGACCACATAGCATCGGGGTAAAGGTTAAACCGTCCTCGTCCTCGATACTCTACACCGGCATACTCTCTCAGTGTAGGTATCGTACCGGACACACCTCCTCTTGGAACACACATAAAGAGAATAACACGCATCATAATGCTATAGTTCGACCATGGTACACCAACCGAGACAACTCACCATACCCATAAATCGGTCTATCACTCACCCCATCATATCACAACCAAGGATTCACATCACATCAATCACGGCACACTTGCCCACACATAGCCACAACATGCTACACCGAGTATATCTTAACACGTTTCTTAATCTTATCGACACTAAGTCACACATCATGCATCTCAATCAAAGATCATGGCATCACAATCAACACGCAACCCTAAGGCTTGACATGGCCATTCTACCAGCACGGAAATTTCCCAAGAATTGAAAGCGATTATTCTAGTGAATCACATCTTACATGCAAACTAAGACTCGTCCGATTATTATGTAATTGAAAGCGGTTGTTATTATTATTATTATTCTAAAGCATGCTAGTACCTTTCCGTAATTCAACCGGTATTCGATACTTTCCCTACCTCAAAAGTGATCAACTCTCAACTCCTAGCTGCTGACGACCTGGCTTCCCCTCCGTCTCGTCACGAAGTCCAAACGTCTCCTCCTCCTCCGAGCTTTGGTCCAAAGTCTTGGAGTACAAAACAACACCCGAATTAAGAGTATTTCACATAGTTTAAAAGAGGAAAGACTCCCAATTAACCCCAAAAGGACCTGGTTATGGATAACCGTTCCAATTACTCGAAGTTCAACAAAAAGGGCTCAATAGGCCCAATTCAGGTCTGCCACGGATCTGGTCACGGATTCGTGGTCTGCACCGTCACGGTTCTCCTCACGGAGCCGTGACGTCTCCCGTCATAGTTCCCGTCACAAATCCGGGACGGTTCAGCACTGTTCCGCCTTCTTCTTCCTCCAGCCGCAATTTTCACGAAAATAACCCAAAAACCTCCATTGATGACCATCAAAGCTCCAAAAATAGTCCCTAAACGTCTCTACTTCAAAACCCACCATAGGTAATCATCAAAACCCCACAAAACTCAACAAAACCAATCATCCAACAACAATTTCCTCCAAAACTTCATCATCCAAACACCAAACTCCAAAACCCAACCAATGTTCATCATTTTCTTCAAAACCCACGAACCAAGATTGATAGAAACAAAAATAGAAGAGGGATTTACCTTGAGGATGAAGAATAGATGAAGAAACAAGAGATTTTGAAAGATTTTGGGTAGAAAAAGGCTTCAAGCTTCCATTTTCCCTCCTTTCTTCTTCTTCAAGTCTCCAAAACCAATTTTATTCTTCCTCTCTCTCCCAAATTCGGAGACAATAGAATAATGGCTGAAAAGTGACCCAAGTGAGGGCTTTAACCTACCCTTGAAATGTCCAATATACCCTCTCACTTACTTGCCTTCTATGCCCAAGCTTTTGAGGGTAAAATGGTCCTTATACCATATTTCTTCTCCTCCAAGCCACTATGGACATGTGTTCATAGTGGGGACCACCTCAGTCAAATTAAATCCATCTCTCTTAAATTAATCGGGTTTAGCTCTTAATTGGCCTGCGTTTGCCCGAAAAAGACCTTGAGTTGACTTTACCCAATATTACAGTCAATTGAATGGAAACGGTCCAACTAAGCTAACCGTAACGACGGCTAAGCTTTTTGGCCCCCGGAAAGGTCCCGCATGACTCCCGGAGCCATTGGTTGACTTTTCCAGCAAAAAGTCAACTCTCGTCGAAAACCTCCGGTTCAACCGGGATCGACCGGGGGCGGTTCTTACAAGATCTTAGTTATGCAGTTTTTTTTGGAGCTCAAGGAGGTGTTCGTTTGGAGTGAAGAGCATTTCTACTCCGTAGGTTTTTCTTGATTTTTTAGAGATTTCTTACCTCTTTTTATTTTTTAGATTTCGAGATGAACCTCATATTCTTAGTTGCATCTTCTGCCATTGTATTACTACTTTTGTAATTCAAAGTTTGTGCAGTAAAACTTTCATCAATCAAACAAAAAGCTAGTTTATAAAATTAATCAACTGTTCCTTCAATAAATGCTCCTTGGACAAAAGCTCTGTGGATCCCAGGTATACCTCATAAAATCACAACCTTTTGCTGGCTTGCTTGTCTGGAAGCCATCCCCACTAGATGCTTCCTTGATTCAAGAGGGTTGCAACTCTCCCTACAAGGAATTCTTTGTCTAGTCTGTAATGATGACTTGGAAGATGCTTCCCTTACCTTACTGCATTGTAATAGAGCTTGGAGAGTTTGGAGTCTGGTTTTTCTTTGGTGGGGCTTTATTTGGATCATCCCAAAGAATACAAAAGCTTTATTTACTACATGGTCATCCTTGGCTCCTCCAAGTTGTAAAAAAGTTTGGAGGAACCTAGCTCAAATAACCTGTTGGCAAATCTGGCTTGCAAGAAATGAAGATATCTTTGAAGGGACCTCTTCATATGCAGAAGACATCTTTCAGAAAATTCAAAGTCAGGCCTATACCTAGGAATGGGCAAATTTCAAAGATCTTGGATACTTCTTCTCCTACAATTCATGGTTGTCCTCTCCTAGGACATGTTGCTGTATTAGTAGAGGTCTCAATTCTTAGCTCCTGGACAGTTTAGGATGCTGGTAGACTCTTTCCTCTGGTTGGATCTTGTTGCTTGGTATGTTGTTTCTGGTTTGGCTTTCTTGGTGGGACTGGGGTTTGAGGATGGGTTCTGGGAGGTTTAGGTACTGTTTTGAGTTTGGTAAGGCCCTCTATTTTGGTTTTGCTGTCCTTTGTGTATGAGTGTGGGTTGTTTTTTCCCTTTTTGGAGTGAGGGTAGTTGTTACTAGGTTGAGAGGTTGTTTTGTTTGCAGGTCACTCTGCTGCCCCTGGTTATTCATTGAGGCCTTTTTTTGGCCCTACTGGTTTTATCTCCTTCTTTCCTCTCCCTTCATCTACAGAATTTAATTGAAATGAGAGGTCTCTTAGTTTGGACTCTAAATTGCTGGCCTACAAGAACTCTTCAAGACTATTCATGAACCTGTGCAAGCATCATTCTCACAATTATACAGCTCAACTTCCAATCAGGAACCTGTGCAAGCCTCATCTCACATTGTGCAGCTCAACTATTTTGCAAAACATGGTTCTTTTTTGAGTTTCTCCTGCTAGCTTTGATTGCTTCTTAAAAGTTATTGACATCTCAGTTTCGTGGATTGCAAGTCTCCTCCAAAATGTTTGAACCAAGTTAGACATTCCTTGGGTGACAAGTTAACTGATTTTGTGTGGTTTAATTCAGCTACTCTTAGGGTAGGATCTCTATATCATTGGGTACTTTTTTGTATTCCTTGATGCATTTAAGTTGTAATCTTTTCCGGTTGGTGGGTGGGTAGTTTCCTTTTATTGCTTTTAAATTACGGTTGTAACTCCTCTATTACCTCAAAAGAGGTTTAATTTAAATATGTTTTGCCGATAAAAAAAAACTGACTTAGTTGGAAAAAACAATTTAAATAATCCAATCATATTTTTTATTCCATTCCAATTCGATTAAAATCTAATAGTGCTAAATTCTGGCATTGTTCGTAGCAATATATTAGTCAATTGATGGTAAATGAAATATGGTATAGAGTATCAAATATGTCCGTCGTCTAAAGACGACCCAACCGTTGGGTCCTCCTTGTACAGTTGAGTGTTTTTGTAGACATACAGCTTAGCCATCCAAACATAAAGACAAAGGCTCAAAGCACTAAGCCCCGCCAAAACCCAGTAAAAGCCATCCAGTCTCGCTCGATTGAGGTTGTTCCCCAGCCATTCGGTCCCGGCTCTCCCGCTCAGCTCCTGCACCGCCGAGATGATAAAACTACTCAAGAAACTCCCCACTCCCGCCGCGCTGATATACGCGGCGGCCCCGAAGCTCCTGAGAGCTTCGGGGACCTGGTCGTAGAACAACTCCTGCATGCCTATGACCGTGAACACATCGGAGACGGAGCATATCATGTACTGCGGCAGCAGCCACCAGAGGGTCATGGGGACGGTGGCCTCGGGGCGGTCGAGGAGGCCGTGGTGGGCGGCCACGGCGAGCCTCTGAGCCTCGACGAGGGCGGAGACGGACATGTTGAGGACGGAGAGGAAGAGGCCGAAGCCGATGCGCTGGAGCATGGTGATGCCGGCGGGGTGGGCGGTGAGGGAGCGGGCGAAGGGGACGAAGAGGCGGTCGTAGGCGGAGACGGAGAGGAGGATGACCGCGCCGACGAAGGCTTGGAGGGAGGCCGGCGGGACTTGGAAGGAGGGGCCGATGGTGCGGAGCATGGTGGAGCCTTGCTTGGTGAAGTAGGTGTGGAGCTGGGCCTGCACCGCGTGGAACATCAGGCAGCTCACCCATATCGGCACCAGGCGCACCACCAGCTTCACCTCCTCCACTTGCTTCACCGTGCACAGCCTCCATGGATTTCTTCTTTTGCTGCTCGCGTCTTGCGAATCCATCACCATTGCTTTCTCCAACCACCTGCCATTTTCAATTTGTTAGGGAGAGGTGCTAATGGGCTTGTAGTTAAGTGCCTTTGGCCCAAGTTACATCTTTATGCAACTACTATCCGTTCCATATTTCCGCATAAAATCTGTTTACAGTCTTGATAAAATCGATATATAGTGTTTATAAAAATTATCTATATCTATTTTTTTAAATCTGTTCCGAAATAATAGAGTGATAAACATAGTGTTCCGTGTTGATAAAACTAACGTTCAATTTGTTAGGTAGAAGTGCTCATGGGCTTGTAGTTAAGTGCAACATTATTCCACTACTACATGTTTTATATTTTCGCGCTTCAACATATATTCATGGCTAATCTGCATAGAAAATCCTTGAGATAACAAAAATATTAGTGCAAGATTGAAGCCAATCAGAATCCAATCGAAGTGAAAAAACTTAAATAAGTGAAATGGTAAAAAATGATAGTTTTATTAAAAAAAATCCTATCACTTATCAAAAAAATATTGTTTTTTTTTTGTATATGGACTAAATATTATTTATTTGATTTGATTTGAATGATTAGATCAATAAAATAATCTCATTTCATATCCACTTACTAACATTTTTTTTCGTCCAAAAAAAAACATTCTTTTAAAACAAAATACTTATTAACATTCTTATTTTACTCATCCATCCAACAAATCTTACATTAAATTAAGACTTTATGATCAACTTTTATTTTAGCTTTGTAATCGAGCATTATCATTTATTTCTTAAATATGTGATATTTGTAGGACCACTTGCACTACCATAATGCCGAATACAGTGAGTGATTAATAGTAAGGTACTCGTTAGCTGTCTTTGCAGTACCAAATTTTCAAGATTCGAATTGTTTTTATCTACTTATCACTAATATTGTATTTTAGTCAACATAGATATGGGTAGACGTGGACCCACCCCTCAGATCCACCCAATCAGGTAAGTGCCGTCACGTTCAGTGAACAACCCACGTGTAATGTTAGTTTAATCCCAAGTTGTGTACTATTTTACAATACCTGAGCTGATTCGTACGAGCCAGATACCCATAATCTTCCCCAACTTGCTTCTCGTCATCGTAACAAATCCCACGCCCCTCCCGCGTTTCGTCAACGCGCCACTTCCTCCCCGCCGCCACGAATACCTGCACAACCGACGCGATTGGGCTCCCGGTCGGGCTCCTGATCCGGTATCTCTTTATGCCTGCGAGAAACAACAATATCGCCACTGTTAGCACCGCCGCTAGCAACGAAATGCCTTGCGTCCACCCGACGTTGTCCTGAAATATAAAAACATAGAAATATAATTATTGGGTTGCTCCATGTTTGCACGCCCACATTTTGTTTATTGCTAAATCCTAACTAAACAAATGTAAATTGTTATGTGGTAACGTTGACCAACAACTATTGCATTTTCCATCCGCAAGTCTAACGGCCGTCAAGTGAGTAACTAGAAAAATTGGTAGTTCATGGTTATGATTTGGCAATAAACGAAAAGTTGAAGTTATGATTTGAGAATAAATGAAAAGTTGAAGTTTCCATTGTAGGAAAGTTTTAGAGCACGTAACAAGCATGTGACTGTTATTTTATGGCGTTAGTCACACTTAACAGATATTTATACATTTGAAGAATTCTTAAGGTGAAACCAGTTACTATCTGATACGTTTCATTTATGTAGATTACGATTTCGTGTTTGATTTTAACACAATGAGACGACATGAAGTTCTTTATATAATTATAATTGAACTTTTAACTTAAAATTTACTAAAAATACAGAATTTAAAAAAAAGACCTGAATGTAGATAACAAGAAGTACGGCAATGGTGGCAGCAAGCACAATGGACATGTACCACCAGTTGAAGAAGGAGCTCTTCTCCGCCTTCTCCTCCGGCGTGTTATCGTCAAATTGGTCAGCCGCAAACGTCTGCACGCAAGGAAGGTGTCCGCCTTCCCCTGCCGCCAATATGTAAAGAGCCGTGAAGAACACCGCCGCCCGATAACCCTCCGGAACCACCGACATCGACAGTGCCAAACTAACCATCCCCTACACATCTCACGTTCCATACATAGATTTAAAATCAAATGTAACTTGTCCAATGACTCACACTTCATTTGTTAATACACTTTTTATTCTCTGATCAAAAAAATAATCAAATGTATCTACTTACGAATAAGTAGAGGAGAGAGGAAACGAGGATGGTCTTGAACCGGCCGAGATGGGAATCGGCCACATAAGCTCCGAGGATCGGGAAGATGTTAGAGACACCGATCCACGTGTTGACGTTCTTGGCCGCGGTGGCCGTGGGCTGCCCGAGGTTGTTCGTTAAGTAAGTTATTAGGTTCGCCGCCAACCCATAGTATGCAAATCGTTGCGCAAACTCAACAGCTTCAATCAAGAAAATTACAAATTTATAATTTGTACATGAAATTGTGAATATATATATTGGAACATGATTTTTGCTTACCGATGATGAAAATGGCGGCGTGCCAGCCACCTTTGCCAGATGTTCTGGCCATGGAGTTGTGGGAGAGAAACGGGGTTTCGAGCGATTGATGAATATTATTCTTCTGTTGTTGGGTGTCTGGTTTTTTGGGGCTCATTGTAATGGTTACGAGCATATAAATAGCAAGTGAAACTGAGGTTTCTGGTTGCAAAAGCCAGCTTGATTTAGTTGCCAACTTGAAACTGAGACATCTTATTGTTTTCAGTTTGTTTTTTGAAACAAAAATGAACCATAAATATATATATACGTGATAACAAAATAATGAAAATAATTTCATACATGCATCATGCATGTATGAGAAAGGGAATGGATTGTTTACTAAATTTAGTGCAATACTTAAGTTGTTTTGGATTTTTAGTAGTATGAGAATGGGAATGGATTTTTTACTAAATTTAGTGCAATACTTAAGCTGTTTTGGATTTTAGTAGATTGAGAATTAAAGGCTTTGTAACTAAATTACTGATGATAATTTAACATATATGGAGAATGAAATCTTTGTGAGGGAGATTTTTATGATAAGAAAAAGGTTAAAAGTATGTAATTAATATGAATTCTTGAACATTTTATAATTCATGTATATCTTCTATATTTAAGGTATAATTATAGAAACTCTATGTAGTATTTATTTGTAATTTTTTAAAGTTCGTACCGTCTTCTAAGTTAATACTAAAAATAATTTTAATTTTGCATCACCTTGAACATCAAAAGAAAACTCGATACTCACAGATTCAGAGATAAATTCGGATTTTAAAAGATGGAACAAGAAAAATAACTATCAGTACTAAAAAGATCATTCACGGTATCAATTTGCAAAGATTTTTATTAGAAAGTGTCAACTTTTTTTCGATCAGCAAAGCTATATATAAATCTCTCTCTCTTTTCAAAGGTTGAAAAGTGAGGACAAAAGGCTCTAGTTATAGATGTTAGTCTTAGTGCCCATAGTTCAATCCTAAATGTCCAAATGTATATATCATCGTTACCAATAAAATTAAAACGACTTTATATTACTTATGTGTTGAAGTAATATATCGATGTGTGCTCTGATCTATGCCCACCATGCGAATAGAACCATAGATCGAGATAGATCACACTCGATGGGTCCCTAGTCAACAAAGCTTCACTAGAAGCGACTAGTATGAAAGATGACTCTTTATGGCTTACGTTCTGTTAGTCATTGGAATGGGATTCCGAAGTCTGATCATAGATATCATGTGGGACATGATATTGGGCGACCCGCCCTGAATATGTGCCATAGATTAAGTCATGCACATATTCAGTGTCGTAGCTTGTCATGTATCCTTAGACCAAGGAGTCTTTGTGATCGCTATGTAGTCAACAACTGAGTTTGACCTGAGCCTAACGTTGTCCGTAACAGGGCTTCCATAACGGGCAGGATTGGCTTGGGGACGGGCTACATGAGTGACACGAAAGGCGGCTAAGGGATTTATCCCTCATACTGAGGTATGGGAAAGATATCGGTTCTCGGCCGCTTGATCGAGAGTGACTGAAAGAATAGCATGGCCATGCACATGATACTGGGTATCATATCTTCAGTCATCTCACATATCAAGGAATGGAGATTGAGAATAATAAGGATGACGACTCTATGCCTTATCTCAATCAGGATATCGGAGATAAAAGGATAATGACAGGGATGACGGAAAGGTTAGAATCGATAGGGTCGATTCGTTATGCAGTGTCAGGCAATACTAAAGTCTCGTTAGTTGCCACTTAAATACGATCAAGTAAAATGGGATTTTACGTTGATCTATTGACATGCATAAACCTAAGGGTCACACCGGAGGATGAAACTCATTGACACATTTATGGAGAATGGACAAAAGGGAGTTGTCTCGGGACATGACCAAAACTGGGTTTTAGGTCATGTGCCCGTAAGTGAATAGGACTTTACGGATCGAGACAAGGCTTGCAGTCTTGGGATTGATCGCGTCGGATAATGTTGGACATTTCCGGTATGGAAGGCTTGGAGGCGATGAGCGAATCACGGGACCTCGTTGGAAATGGCCACGGGCCATGTTCCAAGAGGCCCATGAAAGGCCCATGCAACCAAGGCCCATGGAACTAATTAATCAAGTCTTGATTAATTAGTACTAAGTAAGCAAGACAAGGATTAAGGTGTTGGTGATTCACCACCTAACCCAATCTTGTCTTGCCATACTTTGTCCTATTTACACCTTACTTGACACCATACTTGTTCCATGCCTTTAGTTGGACAAGTATGGGTTTTGTTATGTTTAAGTTATCTTTTTTCAACATAACAAACACAAGACAAGAATAGGAAACACATTTTCTCTCCCTCTTCCATGGCCATTTCGGGTTTGGCTAGTTTCCACCTCCATTTTTGTGTTCTTGAGTCCTCAAAGAGAAGAACTACGTGGCTTTGATTCCCATGTGGATACGTAGGCGTCTTGGAGACTCAAGCCAATCATTCGTTAACCGGTGTTCTTGTTTTGGTAAGAGATAGTGCTGAATTTTTCTCTTGTGAATCCATTCTTTGTTAGTTGTTTCATGGTTTTAATCGTCTCTTGGTTTTTATTGATTTTCCGCTGCGAGTTGGTTCATCTCCAACCCTACCTCGAGACCCAACAATAGATACTTTACAAGCCATACAGAAGTCACAATTACAAGAGAATTACCATAAATTACATGAGACAACGTGAACCAAAGAGAACAAGTGGTTGGATTCATCCAACTAGGGATGGAGAGAAAGTAATCTTAGAAAATACTACTAGAGATGTTTTTTTTATCAACGAAGACAAATTGAAATTAATCTCTTCCGAGGAAGAAAAGATTACAAAAGCATTAGTCAAGCTACAGACTGGAAGAAGAACAAAAGTAACAAGAGATTGTGCCCGAAGTACTACAAGTTTTAGCCAAAGATTGTGACAAATAACCTTGTGTAATTTCAACTGCAATCCGTGAAAGAGTCAGGCAAGAGATGAAGGAGCTTAGTTGATGGAGCTTTCTTGTTGTGGACAAGTGATGATCAATTTTTGAAAAAGATGGTTGTTATGAGTCGGTCAAAAGAGCCTTTGCTGTTGATGTTGTAGTGCTCTTGTTGTGGCCGAAAGAGCTTTTGCTGCTGATGATGAATTGCTCTTGATTTTGCTATGGAAAGGTGCAGCCTTATGGTGTTGTATCTCTCTGAAGCAGTAGAAAATGCAGGCTCCCTTTGAGAGAAGAGTGTACAAGAGGTGAGCATCGAACTTGTTTGAGGTCCAAGTGAACGGTTACTTGCAATCCAAGCGAGGTAAACCAACTAAGATCCGCAGCAGTGAACCTGCAAAATAGGAGAAAGGGAGCTCTCGCACCTAGGGGCCAGATGAGTCTATACACGCACAGAGGCAAGAAGGTAAGAGGAGCCACCTACACACCAAAAGAGAAGTAAAGGAAACCTTACCAAATTCACATCCACTCCCCAAGAAAACAAACCCCCCAAAACCACCCCAAAAACCCCCCAAGCAAAATTAAGAACCAGAAATGATCATCAAACAGGGATTAGAGAACCAGGTTGTAAGGTGAAGTGATGATTGTGATCAAAAGAAGCCCACTCCTAGCTGAAGGTTTGATGAACCATTTTGGAGAAGATCTCCTATGTAGACTGCAACTTCCCTCGGAAGACCAAGGCAATCCTTGAGAGCCATAATTGCCAGATTAAGGATTGAAGGACTTTGCACCAGGTTTTTCTGAATTTTGCAGGCACAAGTGATCTCCAAGAATTAAAAAGTCCTCTGAGATCAGTAGGACAAACCCAAACTAAACCCTACTAGGTTAGTGTTTTGCACCAAACTTCCCAGGTTCTTTGCAGTGGAGAAGTATATGAGCTCCATCCCCAAAGTCCCAGGAGAAAATTGGGCAAATGAGATCTTGGAAGGCCAGCTCCATTCCTGTCACGCCCCAATTTCAGTAAATCGAACTCGGGACGCGAACGTTTGAAATAAGAAAACACTTGAAACCATTTCCATTAAAACACTTTACAATACCAGTTTAGTTCAACAAAATAGTAATTACAACCCAAAATGAAACGTCCCACAAATGGACAAAAGGCGAGGTATCCGTCGCTAGACCAAAAGTAAAAAAAAACCGGACTCCGCTCCTAGCTCCACAAGCGTCGAGAGCTCACCTAGTCCGCCCCACGAACAGTACCTGTAGGAAAAGCAGCTAGGGGTGAGCGTTCGCTCACCACCACGGATAACAGACTGACTACGGCATAATTAGCAGACAATGTCGGTAACGCCAACAACAAGCTCAACCCCCGGGGATCACTGTCCCCAACCCAAGTACTCTGACTGACAACACCCACGGTGACCTTCCTCGAACGACTCAACACTCAACACGTAAGTAGACACGACACAACGATCATGACCTCTTCCAAGGACTCAAGGAACTACGCGACACCAAACAAGATCACAAAGGATCGCACACCAAACAAGATCACAAAGGATCGCAAACCAGATGCTCAGTAACCTCCCTCACTCAGGTCCAGGATCGACCTATCGCAATTCCTCGACACTAAGTCGGATCAGGCTGTCGACCTTTGCAGTTCATCGACACTAAGTCGGATCAGGCTGTCGACCTTTGCAGTTCATCGACACTAAGTCGGATCAGGCTGTCGACCTTTAGAACTCACCACCCCAGGTAACCACGATCACAATCACAAACACAGTTCAACAGACAGCAACAACACAAGTTCATCACTCCACCGGCACTCATGGCCACCCAAGACACCAACCCTAAAACACGGACTCAACAGCCCCACAGGCACTCACGGCCTCCCAAAATACACCAACAGTGACTCACGGGTCAACGACCTCACGGGCACTCGCGGCCACTCAAACCACCAATAGTCAAGACTCGGGTTCAACAACCCCACAGCACTCACTGCCATTCAAGACACCCCAACGGTCAAGACTCGAGTTCAACAACCCCACGGCACTCACTGCCACTCAAGACATCAACAGTAAGACACGGGCTCTCATGGCCACCCAAACTCAACAATAAATAACACGGGCTCTCAAGGCCACACAAACACAACAATAAATAACATGGACTCTCAAGGCCACACAAACACAACAATAAATAACGCACAACAACCTCCGGCATAAACGATGCCTCCAACAGTCCTAAGATCACTAGTTCCACAAACAACCTCCGGGCATGGTCATATGCCTCCAGTAAATCAATTAACGCTAAGTTCTCTGCTCCTACGACACTACTAAGTGTCACATGCATTTCCAGTAATCACCACGTTCCCGTATCATGCTTTTCTAGTAAACGCTACAATCCCGTATCAAGCTTTTCTAATAATTACCAAGTTCCCGTAGCATGCTCTTCTAATATTTAAATAAACCTATTCAACCCACGACACCCCGGTGTCACATGCAATTCTACTATTAACTTTCCCTAATCAGGGCCGAGATCCGGCTACTTTTCCCTACCTCAACTGAAGAGCAACCGCTACGTTTCCTAGCTGCTGACGTTCTGGCTCGCTACCTCCGGGCTTCACTTCGATCGAAGCCGGGCGCTAAAGAGAACACGAAAGCCATAGATTAATAACGGTTCCACCACTAAATTAAAGGTTACGATTAATCCAGTTTAAAACTGACAGTTGTCCCTTAAGCTCGAGCGGGAGAAAAGCGGGTTCACGGCGAATCGGGTTTGAGTACCTGAGCACCGAAACCGGTGCATGCGAGGCACGGTCCCAATGCACGAATCCCGAGGTCCGATTCAGCGGTCCGCTTTTGTTCCTTTTTAAACCCGAATAGTAGTCCATTTTACCCAGAGTTCCAGAGTCGTTCCCAAAACCGATTAATAACCCTTTTTCACAACAGAACGGTTTTTTATTTTAAAACGAATTCCCTTTTTATTTCAAATCTGATTCTATTCCGATCTTTGAGCCCAAAATGAATTGGGTTCGGTTTTTGAACAACCGTCCCTAAATCCCGTTTACGACTTAGATGCACAACTCCTCGATTTAAACCGTTTTTAAAACCGAAACGCTTTTAAATTCCTTTTCATTTTAAAACCTTCTTCCTTAAGTTTGATTTTCCGTTTTACAACCTTTTCTTTCCAAAACTGTGATTTCGATTTCAACCGAAGCAGATCCAAAATCCATCTTTTACTCCAATCTGATTTAATTGTTTCCCTTTTCGATTCAAAAACCGTTCCAAATATTAATCAATTCCATTAGCAGGTTTAATCAAATATTAATCGATTTCGTTAACGATTTAACCAAATATTAAACGATTTCATTAACAATTTTAACCCTAAACTGATCCAAACTAAATCGAAAAAGGTTTTATTTCATTTTCTCTGTTTGTTACAACAAAACCCGATTTACAGTAGCTCGAAGACGGGAAATAATAGAGGTTCGGTTTCGAACCGGTCGGCTGCCGGCGAGGGCGGCGTCGGCCGGGGCCTAACCGTAGAGAAGGGACGGCAAGGGCGGCGGCGGGCACGGCGGCGGTGCACGGCGGCTGGCTCGGGACGATGGCGGGACGAGCTCGGGCTCGGTCGTGTCCCAGGCGAGCTTGTCTCGCCGGAGATCTGGAGAGGGAGGTCGGGTGGTGGCCGGATCTGGACGGAGGCGAGCGTGAGGGGCGGAGTAGGGCGGCGGTTCGGTGATGGCGTGGTGAGGACGGCGTGGAGTCGAGAGGGACGGTGGTGGCCGAGCTCGGCTGAGCTTGCCGGCCGTGCGGGCGGCGACGAGGAGAAGGGAGACGGGAGAGGATGGTCGGGGACGGCCGAGCTCGGGCTCAGGACGGCCGGAATCGAGAGGGACGGTGGCTAGATCTGGACGGCGGCGGCGTGAGGACGAAGAAGACGAAGCCGGAAAAGGGAGGGTCGGCTGCTGCTTGGTGGCGGCTGGACGGAGAGGGAGAGCAAGGGGGAGGGCCGGAGATGGAGGGGCTCGGAGCTGGAGAGGAAGGATCGGGTTCGGGAGAGAGAAGAGGGAGGTGAGGGTGAGGGTGAGGGCTGCGCAGGAGAAGAGAAAGAGAAGGAGGCGTGGGTGTTGAGGGTTTCAGAACCCTAGTTTTGGCTTATAAAGCCTGGGTTGGGCCGGGTCAGCACTTGGGCCGGTTCTGACTCGGGCCGGGTCAGTCCGGTCCAGCCCAAAACAAATTTTTTTTTTTGAAGCGGGTTTTACAATTCCTCTTGATTCTAGGAAACATTTGGAAGGGATTGCTTCAAGACAAGAGAGCCAACAAAAAGCAGAAATTTTGGAGGGGATCACAGGAATCCATAGTGTCTTTGTCCAAGCTTGATTTGAGGTTTCTTGAGCTGCAAGTAAAGAATACATTTTGTGGACTGTGAAGCCCTTCTCATCAACTTTCCACCAAATCTTATCATCTGTATCTGTTAATTTGGAGACATTGAGGATTGCACATAAGCACCGCCATTCTTGGAGTTCCCACCCTCTGGGATCTCTCCTCAGATTAAGGTCCCAATTAACACCATCCCAAAGATTAGCCATGGTCTCTTTGTTTGAGTTAGCTAGAAGAAATATCCTTGGGAAGAGGACTTTAAGAGGCAAATCTCCCCACCAAAGATCTTGCCAGAAGAAAATTCTTGTACCTCTACCCAAAGTCTAGGATAAGCCTTTAGAACCAAACAGATCAACAAAATTGGGATCCTTTCTTAGGCTGATTATATGTGAAAAGAGGCTTGGACTCCCTAATTCAGAGAAATTGCTCAGATCCCAGTCTTTTGTCCCACCCTTAAACTTGGCACAAATTGTTTTTTCCCACAAAGAATCCTCCTCTAAAGCAAATCTCCACCACCATTTTGTTAATAAGACAATGTTCATCCAGTGTATATTTTTCATGCCTAGACCACCTTCTGCTTGGGTTTTGCAGACTTGTTTCCAGCTTACCTTGCAAAAAGTTGTAGTTGAGGATGAACCATGCCATAGGAATCTTCTCGGCCAGGATTTCATGGATTTTATGATTGCTTTGGGTGCTCTCAGCAGTGAATGGAAGTATAAAGGCAAGGCACTCAGTGCTGATTTGATGAGAGTGATCCTTCCTCCAAAGGAGATAAATTTTGCTTGCCATAAGCCTAAAGCGTTTTTGAATTTTTGAACAATTGGCTCCCAAGTGACCAATCTCTTTGGGTTGGATCCTAAGCTAAAACCCAAGCATTTGAAAGGGAGAGTTTCTAGAAGGCATGATAGTATTGCTAAGTAGTGTTGTGCTTCTTCTTCAGATAGGTTCATTGGTATGATGGCTGACTTATTGTAATTGACCTTTAGTCCCGCAGCTACTTTGAACATTGAGAGGGCATGCTTTAAATTTGTAGCACCTTGAGTAGTTTCCTTGATAAAGAAAATGGAGTCATCAGCAAATTGCAGATGAGAGATGCAAGGACCTGCTAATCCTAGATCAATTCCTTGAAATTGTGAGTGATTGATTCCAGCCTTCATGATTTGGTTGAGGCATTCAGCAGCCAAGGCAAATAGCAGTGGTGATAATGCACAACCCTGTCTGAGACCTCTGTGTATTAGGAAATCAGGAGATGTGGAACCATTGATTAAAATTGAGATGTGAGCTTTAAAACATGATATCATCCAGAGCCTCCACAAGAAACCAAAACCAACTCTTTTGAGTAACTTCATCATGAACATCCAATTGATGTTGTCAAAGGCCTTTTCAAAATATGCTTTGTAAATAATTGCCTTAGTATTTGCATATTTGATCTGTTGCACCACTTTATTTGGAGCTAGAACCCCATCAAGTATTTGCATGCCTGCAATAAAGCATGTCTGTTCAAAGCCTACTAGAGAGCCTATCACATCTTTTAATCTCAAAGCCAACAATTTGGATAAAATTTTGTAAGGTCCTCCCATAAAACTGATTGACCTGTAATCAGAGAAGGTGAGTGGTGTTTCACATTTTGGAATGAGGGCTACAAAGGATGAGTTCAGCCCTTTCCCAGGTGCCTTGATATGTGAAAGTGTGTAAAGAAATTCAGTAGATCTTTCTTGATGATAGGCTAGCAGACTTGAAAAAATCTAAGTGTGAATCCATCTGGTCTTGTAGCTTTGTCACCAGCACAAGCCATTAGTGCTTGTAATATTTCTTGTTCTAAGAAGGGCCTCTCTAACCAATCTGACTATGAAGCTGATATGGTGTTAAAAGATAGATGATCTATACTCAATGGAGCTGTAGCTGGTTCAGAGAATTTAGCCTTGAAATACTCAGCAATTGCTTTCTTAATCTGATTTGGGTCTTGCAACAATTCATCATTTACTAGGATATCTGAAATCTTCTTTCTAGCTCCCTGATAACTGGCTATTACATGAAAATACTTTGATGGTTTGTCCCTTCATTAATCCATTTTTTCATGGCTTTTTGGCTCCAAAGCTTTGACTGTTGTTTTTTTTGGATGAGTTCAGCTTTGCAAGCTCCTCTCAAATTGCATTCTTCAGAGGTGAGACTTATTTCTTCAATTATTGAGTCCAAATTATCTAACTTGAGCCTGAGATTGGAAACTTGTGTGTCAAGAAAACCAAAGACATGAGTGTTCCAGTCTTTTAATTTTACCTTCAAGAGCTTGAGTTTTTTCCACAGGATGAGGTGTGTTTGCCCTGTGACTGTGAAGGTGTTCTAGTATGCTTCCACTGTTTTTATAAAAACTAGCATCCTCAATCCAAATATTGATAAACTTGAAGGGTCTGGGGCCCCAATCAAGTATATCATCAAATAATAAAATGGGCCTATGATTTGATATGCTTCTGGGTAGACATTGTTGAGTGAGGTTTTTGTATTTACTGAGTAGCTCAATAGAAATGAGATATCTATGTATACTTGAGGCTAATGATCCAAGCTCAAACCATGTGAATCCCCCCCCCCCCTAGAGAGTGGTAAGTCTATTAGAGCAAGTGAATTGAGCAGACCTTACAAATTTGCCATATCTGATTTTGAAGCTCTATTGGTGGATCTTTCCTCAGAGTTGAGCACAACATTAAAATCTCCAGTTAGTAGTAAAAGAGTAGTTGAGTATATTGGTTGCAACTCTGATCTCAAATCATCCCACAGTAATTTTCTATCTCTCTTATGACAAGGAGCATAGATATTTGTGATGCAACAATCTTTGTCTATTTCTTTTAGAGTCCATACCAGAATATTGGCCCCCCAATTTTTTTGATTAATCTCTTTTGAAAGTGTAGTGTGTTCCAACAAATGATCAAACCACCAGATAAGCCAGAAGAAGATAAATAATCTAACTCACATCCCCAACCCATCCCACAAGCTCTCAGAAAACCCAGAGGGATTGTTTCTAATTTTGATTCTTGGAACATAAGCATGTGAGGTTGTTGCGTATCAAGTAACCCAATGTCCTCTTCTTTTGGGAGGAGGACATACCTCTCGAATTCCAAGAGAGGATTTTCATATTGAGTCCTTATGAGATTTTGAAGAGGAGGATTGCAGCCTCACCCCTCCAAACTGATCAGAGTCTATCTTCATCTCTAGGAGCTCATCTGCACTTTCTTCTTCATGATCTGTCCCAGTCTTATCTGAGTCCAAAGAGGTAAGGTGCTGGTATAGTTGATCTTCACTACCTTCAGCACTGAGGCCTATTTTCTTCCCAAAAGACCATGCTTTTTTAGCGTCAACAAGTTTCTTTTGCTCACTCTTGCACTTGATGTCTTCACTTTTCAGTTTGGACCTGGTTTCATATATGTGAGGTGAGAGAGGATGTTTTTGTTTTTTCCCTTTGAGTTTTTTGAGTTTGTGAGTTGTGTATGTTGCTGACAAGGCTTGAGTAGAAATCTTAAAGAGTCCCATAAAGTCTGCAATCTCCTTGGAATGTTGGTCTTGTAATAACAAATGTGGGTGAGAGGCTGGGGTATAATGGTCAATGAAAATTTCATCTAGACCATACTAAGATGTGAAAAGTGGTCCCCAGTTCAGCTAAGCTTTCTTTTGCAGCATTTAATGCCCCTTTTTTCCCATGTCTTCAAATCTTTTGGTTAGGAATTCCTGATTTGGTTCAGTTGTTGTGACTAGCATTCTTGAGGTAGTATTAGCTACTAGAGTCTGTGAGTGAAAATTCTCTGGCCTGCTCCCATCATCTCACTTGGAGAAGTGAGTTTGATAAATTCTGGGGCTTGGCTGGATTGCTTCAATAGTTAATAATTGTGTTTGGAGCTCTAGAGTATCCTCTACTCTTAAATTATCTAGTTATGAGCTTCTGAGAGAGTCAATAATTACAATGGGTACTGTGGAAATCAAAGCTACCTGCCCTTGTGTTTGGTGAGGAACATTCTTCTGAGTAGGACAAAAATTCCTTTGGTCAGAGAGAGGTTGTGGCAAGGCTTGTATTATGTTAACTTCTTGTGATTGAGGCAAGTCTTGGACTGCAATAACTTCTGCAGAATGATGGGGTGTTGTGGCTGCCAAATTGTCTTTTAGTTGTGGAGCCTATGTAGAAGTAATGGGTGAATCTTCTGTAACTTCTTCTTGCTCTTGATCTTCTCCTTGTTCCTCTAAGGTTGTATTTAGTTGATCAGAAGATGTAAGATCAAACCGAGAGCTTTCTTCATCTGAGGAGGGAGGCTGTTGATGTCACGCCTCAAATTCAGTAGAACCGATCCCAGAACGCGAACGTTTAAAACAATAAAACATTTTCAAACCTTTTAAATAAATCACTTTAAAACCACCATTTACTTAAACAAAATAATTATTTACAACTCAAAAGTACGTCCCAACAAGCGGACAAAATACAAGGCGTACGTCGCTAGACTCAAAAGTAAACCCGGACTCCCGCTCCTAGCTCTTCAAGCTTCAGAAACTCACCTAGTCCAACCTGCGACCAGTACCTGTAGGAAAAGCAGCTAGGGGTGAGCGTTCGCTCACCACCACGGATAACAGACTGACTACGGCATACTTAGCAGACAATGCCAGTAACACCAACAACAACTCAACACCGGGGACTACTATCCCCAAACTCAAGTAACCCGACTGACACTCACATACTGTTACTTTCCTCAACCGACTCAACACTCGGACACGTAATGTAGACCCGAAACAACGATTGACGACCTCCTCCAAAGACACGACAGACAACCACGCAACACCCAAGATCACAAAGGATCGCACACCAAACAAGATCACAAAGGATCGCACTCCATCTGCTTAGTAACCCCCTCTCTCTCGCCCTTTACCGATCCCTGTCAGGTCAGGCGGTCGACCTGTCGCGCAACTTCTCCCGATCTCAGTCGGGAGGCTAGCCCACAACCTCGCCACTTCCCCCGATCCCTGTTGGGAGGCTAGCCACACCCACGCGCACCTTCTCCCGATCCCTGTCGGGAGGCTAGCCCACAACCTCGCCACTTCCCCCGATCCCTGTCGGGAGGCTAGCCACACCTCACGCAACTTCCCCGACATAAAGTCGGGTATCCAACCTCAGGTAACCACAATCACAATCACAATCAAAGTTCAACAAACAGCAACAACACAGGTTCAACACTCCACATGCACTCATGGCCACCCAAGACACCAACAGTAAAACACGGACTCAACAACCCCACGGGCACTCACGGCCACCCAAGACACACCGATAATAACTCACGGGTTCAACAAACCCACGGGCACTCACGGCCTCCCAAGACACGCCAACAGTAACTCACGGGCTCAACAACCCCACGGGCACTCATGGCCACCCAAGACACAACAGTAAAGTACGGGCTCTCATGGCCACCCAAGACACAAACTAAACAATCAACCTCCGGGCATGGTCATATGCCTCCAATAATTCTAATATCGATAAGTTCACTACTCCTATGACATTACTAAGTGCCACATGCATTTCTAATGTTCGATACGTTCCCGTATCATACGACACTACCCGGTGTCGCCTGCCTTTCTAATATTCGATAAACTTACTCAACCCACGACACCCCAGTGTCACATGCATTTCTACTGTTAACTTTTCCTAGTCAGGGCCGAGATCCGGCTATTTTTCCCTACCTCGTATGCTTTCTCCAAAAGCGCACAAACAAGCTCCGGCGTGATCTCGGTCACTCGCCTAGCTTTCCCTTTCCTCTGTCAGGGGAACGATCTAAAAAGAACACAATTTTAAACGCTTTTAAGCTTGCAGGCATAAACTGAATTTTAATAAACTTGACTCCCAAAAGTAACCCCGAAAATGTCGATCACTCCCAAACTTCCCAATTACTCGACATTGTCAATATTGGACCCGAAAAAGCCCGATTCGCCCTACATGGAGAATCTTCCCGGGTTTTGGAAACGCCCTTCTGGGGATCCGAAAATTTCTGTTTTCGTTTCTACGGTCTTAGAATAATTCAAGGGTTCCTATGCACTCGACGGAATCCAATTCCGACTTCCGAGCAATTTAATTAGCGTTTCAAGTTTCTAAACCCGTCAATTACAACTTTTACAATTTAATTCCAAATTTCGATCCGGTTGTAGATTAATGATTCGGGGAACGTCCTAAACCACCCGAACACGAAAACCTAATTCCCGAGCGTGTGGGCCCCACCCGGCCAACCTTGGCCGAGGGTGGCTAGGGTTAAAATGGGCCCGGCTCACCATGGTGGTGGCCGGCCCTAGCTCCGGCCAGCCACCCCATGGCCGGCCGGCCACCCTACATGGTGGCCGGAGCTCCCCCCGAGCTCCCGGTCACCGGAAAACGTCCCTCTTCACTCCAAAACGTCTCCAGAACGTCTCCAACGACCCCCAATCCTCAATACAACCCTAAACTACTAGATTCAAACTAAAACCTAATTTTTGAATTTAACAAAACGAAGATCGATTAGGTGCTCACCGTAGAGAACGTCGATGTGAGCTCGATTCCTTTAGCTTTGAGACGATCCAAAGGTTGGATGCTCGTGAATAGTGTCAAGAACCCAAACCCCCCTTCTCTTTCTCTCCTTTTCTTCTCTCTTCTTTCTCTTTCCAAAAACCCCAACTTCTCCTTTTTGAACCCACATGGCCGAACCCCCCCTTGTAGGTAGTCTTCCTTGTCTCGTCCAAACCTAACACTACCACTTGTTTGACAAGTGGCAAAGTGGTCCCACACCTTTTTGGGAAGATATCTTCTAGATATTTTCCAATCAGATTCGCGAAATTCGGACGTTTCGGGCCCCGAACGGGCACTTTTTCCAAGAAATTACGAAACTTGACGGGCTACAAGGAAATGGCTCAACTAATACCGCTGCGACGACGGCTAAGCTTTTTGGATCCAAAACGGTCCTCGAATGGACCAAAACGTCGCTCAGTAGACTTTTCCAGCGAAAAGTCAACATTTCCCAAATTGGTCAGAAAGTTGCCCTGAGTCCCCCGGAACTCACTTTTGTCGACATCGGGGTCAACTTAAGTCCGGTGTGACCCTCAGGGTCAAATTTAGGTTCATTTACGTGTCTGTCTTAAAAATTTTAAATTTTCCTGTTTTTCGTAGGTTTGATTGGCGTTGACCAGGAGTGGTTATTAAAGTTGATGTAGGATCTCAAGAATTTCATCCACATTGAGTTCTTTAACAAAGACCTTAATTTTATCCTTTCCCAAAAAGAGCTCCAAAGTTGTGTTAATCACTAAGTAGCAATCTGTGTGTATTAGAACAAAAGCCCTATCTACTTGGACACCAGTTTTGGAGAGAGGGTGAGTAAAGACATATCTCCCCAGGCTACTAACTGAAGCTGCAAGTGTTTCCTCACACCAACCTTGGAAAGGTATTCCATAGATGCCCACCCATTTAAAGATCCCTCATTTTTCACAAATTCTTCCTTGGTCTGGAATTAATGTGAGACATTTGCTGAGCCATTTCCCATCTTCCTTTAACAATTCTTTGTCAAAATTTAAGTCTGGACAATGAATCAATAGTGCTCGATTGCCAAGAGATTTGACCTGGATCTCATAGACTCCTTCAGCTGAGAAGCTTGCCATAATTGTTTGAGCTGTATAGTTCTTGTGTGCTATTGCAAGATGGCTGTGTCTAATTAATCTCTATTGATAACTCACCACATACCCTTGCCTTCTTAGAGTCTGTATATCTTCTTCAACACTTGGATTTGCTTTCTCCTTGTGTTGATATGTCCTGTTGTGTGTGCTAATCCTTACTTGAGTGACATAGAGCTTGTATTCATTGATCATAAAACCATTGAACCTTTTATTGCTTCCTGCAACTGTTGATGATTAGAGAAATAGCAAAACCCATACCATTTACCTTGTTTTTTGGTGGTTGCAGCAAGGTGAGTTCTTTTAATTTCTCCTACCTCTGAGAATAGATTGTGCAGCCATGGTTCAGTAGCCTTATTTGGGAGGTTGTGTATATAAGTTGCATTCTGACCATATCTTCCATTTTGTGTTGCTTCATCTCTTTTGGTAGTTTCCAGACTTTCAGGGATGGTGCTGCCTTGCTGTGTGGGTCTAAGATTGTATATCGTTGTTGCTGAGGTCTCTGAGGGAATTGAATCCACCTTTGGCCCGATTTTCTTCTGTAAAACATAAGGTCTTTGTCAAAAAGCTCTGTAGTTTCCTTTCTAAAGGCTCGGTTGTAGGGTTGTGCTGTGTTTTGTGGTCTCATAGATGGGATTTGAGCTTCAGGTCTTGTGTCTTGCTTCTTGCTTTTCCAGTTGTGATTCTGAGACGATTTTTGAGTGGAAGTCCTCTGGAGACATCCGACGTCGAATCAGTGTCCGGTGAAACAGGCTTGAAGAATTTGTCGTAAAACATTTTTTGCCCATCAATTAATTTTGTGTGGCCTCATTCCGAATATTCTTGTGTCATGTCCGTAGATGAGGCATCTTCTTGTTGTGTCTTTCTCCCTCTGCTCTTCAGAAGCTTTTTGCTTGTGTTTTCAAAGCCCGGAGGGGGTCCCAAAGAAGCAGAGGAGGGTGCTCGTTGTTGCTGAGCAAGTCTCTATGAGCTACCACTTTCATCAAGGTGGGGGTTGTGTTGAGATTTCAATGGCTCTCCACTGTGTTATGCTACTGATAACATGTTTCCGTTGGTCTGCAGTTTGTTTCAAATGGTCCTGTAGCTGGTTGAAGATGCTTGTGAATCTGGTGATGCTGTTGTTGTTTGATCAGAGCTACGAGGTACCTGTAGCGCTAGAGAAGCTCCTAGGTCCTCCCTTGAAGAACAAGTTGTTGATGGAAGATGAGAGATGATGCAGAGTCTAACTAGAACCGATCATTCGGGGTTGAGGTTGAGTAATTAACTATTCATGTTGTTTAAAGGAACAAGCTTCTTTATCTTTATACTTGTGTTCTATCTCCGTCCCTAATAGTGGTGTTGAAATGTGTATTTAATCCTAAGTGTTCTTTGAAAATAGTAGTAACTTCACCCATAAGTAACCTCTGTAATGAACAAACCAAGTCAATGAATTGTCTACAACAAAACTATCACAGAACCAGCAACAATTATTCAGGCAATAAAAACACACCACCTTCAACAAATAATCTAAGACCTTGGACATGTAATCCTCATCAACCAGCACACCCATAGCAAGATCTGAACTACATAAGACTGACAGAACCAAAGTCTTGCACATCTTGTTGCTTGGTTACAATTGAGACCCCAAAATTCCAAACACAATCTGCAACTCCAAAAAACCAGTAAAGGAGGAACAAGGAAGCTTAAATCCTCATAGAACTTTTCTTTGTCAGACAAAGCCTAAGAAAGGGAAGCCAAGAATCATAAGAAAAGAAATAGATGGGGGAGAAAAAGCTCATTCCCAATTTAAAGGTTTGCTTCGGATTTTTGAGAAAATGACAGGAACATCCGAAAGAAAGGACCGACATAGGCGGCGGCATGGTGAGAAAGTAGAGGAGGAGGGAGGATAGTATGATGAGGTAGGTCACAGACATCATCCTTGGCTAAAGGCCTTAGATGTTGTCGATAAGAAGGACGAAACTCGGGGTGAAGGAACTCAGGGAATCGAGTTTGGAAGAATCTAGAGAGAAAAAAAAGTCATGATAAGCTAACTCTATAGTGTTGATAGATCGTATAACAGATGATTTTTACTTTATCCATGTTTTAGAAGCAAATATATCAGTATGATAGTATCTCAAGGATTTAAGAAAAATCCAAAAAAAAAAAAGGGAACCCTTCTTATACAAACCAAGGCACTCACAAATCGAGCCCAAAAACAGAACCACAAAACACAACTAGAGGTGCAGAACAAGTAAACAAAAAACACAACAATGGAGAAACTTGAGTCACAAGTAACCCAACCAGCCCAAACTCCAAAGTATAAAAATCAACCCTCGAAACTCACCAACCACCCAAATCAAATACAAACACAATCGAATCTATAGTACTTGATGCCAAACGGTTTTAACACAGAAAAGAACACAACAAGCGTACCGGTTGTCAAGTAGTATTTTTGGAATATAAGTTCTGGATTATCGTACCCAAGGGAGCACAGGACATGCAATTCCTATTTGGAGTTTGTTATTAAATTGTTTCGTTAAAAATGATGGTTCTGATTTTAAAACATGTAATGTAAACAATAACAAAAATATCATCAAGTATGTGGGTAAATCAGAAGAGATTATAATCGGAGAAAGAGAAATCCACAAAATGGGTTCATAGAGATCATTCTCACATATTGAATAACGATAATTATTGTGAAGTTTGACTGTTATAGGGGTAACGAATTATCTCTAATCTAGTACTAACTTCTCTTGAATATTTCAGAACTTAATGGAATCTAACCACCTAGTTCTCCCGAATCAGAGATGTCTTTACATATTTGGTGGCCTTAGGCGAAAATTAAAAAGCGGGCCTTTTAATAACCAAAAGGGTAACGACAATTCGATATTTTATTATTATTGTAAATAAAGATACATTTATATGTTTTACAATAATACAATACCTCTATACTCGTTTCAAAAAAAATGATACATTTATATGGAGGGGACATGAAAACCTTACTCGAATTATTCGTCTAAATATATATAATAACATATTTTCAAATTGATTTTTTTATTATAACTTTATCTAAAGCCCCCTTTGTGAATTTATTAAAACTTCAAATTTTCTTTTCTTTTTAAATTTTTCAAAACTAGGTTCCTGCTTTCTATTTGACATTGTTCTATAGAATAAACTTGGTACAAATTAAAAGATAGAACCTGATATAGAGCAATTTACGGAGCGTGTCCAAGATTTTGCTTGACACTTGTAACCAATATCAAAAATAAAATATATATCAACAACTAAACATATAATATTTTTAAACATGAATTTGTAACCAATAAGTACAATGTCCAGAATTATTGAAAAATTTCAAATTAAACCACTGACAGATTTAAGTTTAGTATAGAACTTTCATTGTAAAATGTTATAAACTATAAACTGATTAGTAAAAAAATTGAACATTAATCAACTATTAACATTACTTGCCTTGTATTGTAGATTGTTCTACTTGTCTGCCTTTGTTCTCCACAACTAAGACAAAAAAAAATTGATATTTTTTTAGAACAAACTGAAATTTGAGAATGACTAGATTTAAGAATGAAATTGTAATAAAACAATAGAGAATTTGGAGAAGAAAGATTGAGTGTGTGGATGAATCTAAACCTAAAACTACTCTCATATTTATAAAATTATACGTAATTTGGAGGAGAGAAAAATACCAAAATAATAGAATTCGGAAGAAAGAAAGTTGTGTTTTGGAAACACATTTGTAATATGTTTTGGAAACAAAATCCTATAATCTTTTGGAAACAATATTTAGCTGAAATTAAAAAAAAAATAGCCAAATAGATATTTGGTATATACGTTGTTTTAGGATTGTAGTTATACAATATTTTGGAAGTAATACTTAATTGAAAAAAAAATCAGCAGAGAAAAGTGTGCGCACTACGCAGACGAGGAGAAATCTAATAGAAACTCCTCTTATCCTAAAAACTGTGTGAACCAATCCTAGCCACACACCCTTTAGATCCAACATTCACCATAATGCCACATCATCACCTCAATTCAACAAAAACTCACGCCACTTTCTTACTTTCTCACACAAGCAAGGGCATAATTGTAATAGCATGGTGTCATGTGGACAAGTGTCCATTTTTTTGTTCAACAATTCATTAATTTAATCATTCCCGCTTCGTTTCAACTCCGATTAGCTTCAAACTTGCGCCAATATTTTTCTTTTTCCAAGGGCTTTAAATCAAGATCAGTCATGAATATATTTTAAAGCACAAAAATAAAAATTTATATTGGGGTGATAAAAACAATGTTTAGTGTTGATAAATCTTCACTAATAATTTTTTTATATCGGGGTATCAAACTAGTGCTAAATAGTGTTTAGTGTTGATAAAACTAGTGCTTAGTGTTCATAAAAAACATGTGATGATGTGATAAAAATCATGTTCGATTTTGGAAAATGAGGTGATAAAACTAGTGTTCAGTGTTGATAAATCCAGTGTATAGTGTTGATAAATCCAGTGTATAGTGTTGATAAACCCAGTCCCGAAATAAGGGTGATAACCTAGAGTTTAGTGTTGATAAAAAAAACATGTGATGGTATGATAAAAACACATGTAATTTAATGATAAACATAGTGTTTGGTGTTGATAAAACTAGTGCTTAGTGTTCATAAAAACCATGTGATGATGTGATAAAAATCATGTTCGATTTTGGAAAATGAGGTGATAAATCCAGTGTATAGTGTTGATAAACCCAGTGTATAGTGTTGATAAATCAGTGTATAGTGTTGATAAAAATTACCCAGACTTAATTTTTTTTTTAAATCAGCCCCGAAATAAGGGTGATGACCTAGAGTTTAGTGTTGATAAAAAAAAACATGTGATGAGATGATAAAAACACATGTAATTGAATGATAAACATAGTGTTTAGTGTTGATAAAACTAGTGCTTAGTGTTCATAAAAAACATGTGATGATGGGATAAAAATCACGTTCGATTTTGAAAAATGAGGTGATAAAACTAGTGTTCAATGTTGATAAACCCAGTGTATAGTGTTGATAAATTCAGTGCATAGTGTTGATAAAAATTACCCAGACTTAACTTTTTCTAAAATCAGCCCCGAAATAAGGGTGATAACCTAGAGTTTAGTGTTGATAAAAAAAACATGTGATGGGATGATAAAAACACATGTAATTGAATGATAAACATAGTGTTTAGTATTGATAAAACTAGTGCTTAGTGTTCATAAAAAAACATGTGATGATGTGATAAAAATCATGTTCGATTTTGGAAAATGAGGTGATAAATCCAGTGTATAGTGTTGATAAATCCAGTGTATAGAGTTGATAAATCCAGTGTATAGTGTTGATAAACCCAGTGTATAGTGTTGATAAAAATTACCCAGACTTAACTTTTTTTTAAAAATCAACCCCGAAAATAATTTTTTTTCGTGCCTCAAAATATATTCATGACTGATCTTGATAGAAAGCCCTTGAAAAAACAAAACTAATGGCGCAAGTTTGAAGCCAATCGGAGTTCAAACGAAGCGGGAAAAATTAAATTAGTGAATTGGTAAAAAAAAAATATGGTGGTTTTACTAAAAAGCCCTTACCCCTTACTAAAAAGTTCTGTTTTTTTTTTGCAGTCAACAAGTCAACCACTCAATTGCATCTCATCCATCCATTCTTAAAATGAATGGCTTGGATTGGTTCACACAGTTTTTACGTTAAGGAGTGGTTTCTATTTGATTTTTCTCCTACGCAGACACACGCGGTCATCAAGTCATGTATTTTGCTTTATATATTATACAAAACAATGAGGCCTTATTTTTTTTTGATCAGAGAGAAAGAAATGCATTAAAAAGGAAGTGTGGGTCCTGTGATAGAAACCACAACAACTAAACCAAAGTCCAACAAAAACAAGACAGCCTAAAAGCCAAAAGCAACAAAGGAAAACAGACAAAACAAAACAACAACCCCGATCCACCACAACAACCACTAATTCACCAGACTAGTGAACAGTACCTCAGGAGACCGCTTGGGCAGCCTTGATCGGACTAGTGAACAGTACCACAGGAGACCACACGGGTGAATCCTCTGGCCTCAAGAAGGCTAAGTGATTCATGCCCCTCCACCCGAAAACGGGCAGATCGGCCCCAACCTGCGACTCTGGAACAAGTACTCACCGGACCCCACCAAGGCAAAGCAACCCCAAAACGACTCCCGAACGAGCACTCACTAGACCTGGCAAGAGAAACCACCGAAGAGGACCGGGGAAAAAGAGACTGAAATCCTCAAACATGACACAACAATCAACAGTCTGTCCTTAGGCGCTCCTAGTCAGCGCATCACCCGAAGACTCGACCCACTCGAGGAAGGTGAAAGAACGACCAGCTGCTCCCAAACTGGAAAGGAACCCTGCTGAACCCTAGCTAGGAGAACGCTTGGATCTATAGCAGCACTCCCTGAGAAGACCCAACGATTGCGCTCCAACCAAATCTGCCAAAGGCACAACAACCCAATACCTATCCACTCAGACCTCAGCCTACGCAATCCCAACAGAGAGGTCCAAGACTCCAGAAACAGAGCCGGCGATAGCGGAAGAACACCCACAACTCCCCACCATCCCAAGATTAGAGACCAAACCCTCCAGGTCCATGAGCAAGCGACAAACAAGTGCCTAGAGTCCTCCCCACCTGCTCCACACAACATACACCTCCAACGGGCTAACGGAATCGACACACCCCTATCCACCAAGAAGGAAATAGTGGGAACCCCGTCGTCAGCAAACAACCAGGCAAATAAATGGATCTTGGGAGGAACAGGGGCTGACCAGATCACAGAAGCCCAAGGAGCAACCTCATAATCCACCCAACCAGCAATAACCTAGAAAGCCCTAGCTGTAGAGAACCCTTTCGGATCCCAAGACCAGACCAACGAATCTGGGCGCTCACGTACCAAACGAACACCAACCAGACGGACCCTGATCTCCTCCAACTCCTCGGCATCGCGAACCCGAAGATCCCTACCAAACAGAAAAGCCCAGTCCCCATCCACATAAAACTCTGCAACAGACCCATGATGGCCTTCCACCAACCTATAAAGCCCGGGAAAACTAGTCGCCATATCTGTATCAAAAAGCCACGGGTCCTCCCAAAAATGAATCAAGGTACCCGAACCGACCACCCATCTCAAAGTACTAGGACCAAACACTCTCGCAAACCCAGGGTCCCGATCCAAACGAACCACATGTCGGATGAAGAAAGAGGACACCCTTGGGGGAACCGAGAGCGATCCCAAGTCCCACTCAGTCTCCCTCCACCCGAAACAAGCACAAATAACTCGCCTCCAGAAGGCACCCCCCTCTGTAGCAAAACGCCACCACCATTTCAGGAGAAAGCTGGTGTTTACCTCCGAAAGAGATCGAACACCTAGACCTCCTAAATCCTTGGACCTGCAGACCACCTCCCATAGAACCTTGGAAAGACACCTCCTCTCACGACCTGAACACCAAAGGAACCTCCTCTGAAATCTCTCTAGCAGCCAAACCACTTTCTTAGGGGCTCGAAATATGGACATAAAAAGATCAATAAGTTAGCCAGGGTCGCCCTGATGAGCGTGTGACGACCTCCCAAAGAGAGAAAACGGGCCCACCAAACCGCAAGCCTCTCTCTGAACCTATCCACCACTGGGTCCCAAAACGAAGCGAGCCGAGGATTGCCTCCCAGAGGGAATCCAAGGTAAGTGAAAGGTAGAGTGCCTAAAGAACACCGCATGGCTTCCGCAAGAGCCGTACGCAACTGATCATCCACAGCGAAAGCAACCAGAGACGACTTGGGGAAGTTGATCCGCAGACCAGACACCAACTCAAAAATGTGGAGAACCAACCTCACCGCACGAAATTGATCCACTTCTGCCTCAAGGAATAGTAAAGTGTCATCCACAAACTGCAGATGAGAAACCCTGATGATAGGGCCAACCCTAAGGCCACCGTACAAACCCTTCCTGATACCGAGCTCAAAGATCTGGTGAAAACCCTCAGCAGCAATCAGAAAAAGATAAGGCGACATCGGACACCCCTGCCTGACTCCCTGTAAGACCTTAAACTGCTCAGATGGGGACCCATTAATCAGCACAGAAGAAAAACCCCGTAGACAAGAGGAGACCCACATAATCCACTTCCCACCAAAACCCATACTCTAAAGAACGTGGAGCAAATAAGACCAATCAACCTTGTCAAAAGCCTTCTCGAAATCCAACTTCACCACAGCGGCTAGCAGGCGGGAACGACGCACAAGTCCAAGCACCTCCATAGCAATAGTTGTCATTAGTTATTCAATGAAAAAAAAATGGCATTAGAGATTGCAAGAGTTGGATGTTAAACATGGGGTTTGGGATGTGTGACATGCTTTATGAGTGTGAGAATGAAGCAACTTTGTCTTGAGATATTTATTGAGCTTCTTTTGATTATCCTTCCCTACCCTGTGCCTAGCCTTACATTACAAGCCAAATTAAAGACCTTTCTGATTCTTGAATAACCATGATTCCTTACAATTAGTGGAGATGGGTTTAGCATGATAGCATATGAATCTCTAAACTCCATGTATGAGGAAATAAGGAAACACATAGTTATGGTGAATGAGTGAATGCAAGTTTAAAATGAAAGAGTTAACTCTTTAATGTGAGTAGCGTCCTGCTTTACTGTATTCATTAGTTCATATGCTTCTTTGATGAGTGTAAGATTTTTAGCATGTGGTGACTCTGAGAAAACCATGTGATCCTCTATGCACGACTTTGAATATCACCTACTTTTTGTGCCTGTTTGCATGCATCATATAATATGTTTTAGGAATGCATTAGATTTAGGATTCATGCATTGCACGTGCATCTTTACTTTTTGTTGTTTTGAATAAAGGAGGCCCGGACTCCTCCTATCGAGGTGAACCTCGGGGTTTAACCGGGGCATATCTTTAAAATGCTTTCTTAGTTTAGTTTTCTCGGGACGAGAAAAGTTTAAGTGTGGGGTGTTGATGTGGACATAAATTGCATCGATTCTAGATGTTTTTAGCCCACATTCTTGAGCATTTTAGTCCCGAGATTGGATAATTTGGACCACTTTTCTCTCATTACTCGTATTGTGTCTCTCATTATGTTTTGTGGGTGATTTGATCGGAAAAAGGGCTAAAATAGAGGAAAACCCGGTTTTGGCAGTTTTGGAAGTTGGCTGATCTTGCAAAGAGCATAACTTCCTCATAAAAACTCCGATTGCCTTGAATTTTATGTCAAATCGAAGGGAATTCAGAGATCTACAACTTTCTTCAAGGGCCCAAGACCATCACGGATCCGTGACAGAACCCGTCACGGGTAGGATCACGGATCCGTGACGAAGACATAAAAACGGCCAAAAACTCTCTGATCCATCAAGGAGCCATGACAAGGTCCGTGACGGGTCCCATCAAGGAGCCGTGACGCGCGCGCAGACTGGCTTCCCTGACTCGTTTCAGATTCGATTTTTACCCTATTTAACCCAAAATTCAACCTTCCAATAGACTTATCTTGTATTTTTGAGAGCTAAGAAGAGAGGAGAGTTGAGAGCAAGCTTTAGGAGAGGATTTCCACTTGAAGAACATCATTGTAATCAAATATTGGGTATTGTATTTCTCTACTTTGTTCAATTATGAAGCCTTGTCTATGTTCATCAATGGTGTTTTCTTCTTCCTTGCTCATGAGTAACTAAAACCCCATAATCTAGGGTTATGGGGGATTAGAGATTTGTTTTCCAATGTGTTTGATTGTATGAATGAGGATTGTGTAGAATGACTTGATTTAGGGTTTGTATTAGATTTGAACTTAATGCTCTATCTCCCGGGTAGGCCTGATAGAAGGTGGGAATTGCAATCTGACACTCGTGAGAGGTGCGTTGCAATTAGGTCAGAGATCTTATACAAATTGGGTTTAAATCTAGACTAGTGATAGCTAGGTTAACACGATTGCAATAACCATAGGGTTCAAACCGAAAGTTAGAAATTATCAAAGAACGTAATGCTTTGGGTCTCCCTACATCCTGATTCGTGAGAGCTGGGTGGTTAGATTCCATTAGGGTCCGAAACAATGTGAGGAGTTAGGACTAGTTTGAGAGATAATTCGTTGCCCCTAAAATCAGAACAACTTCACAATGTTCATCGTCAGTTAAATGCATTGGAAACGGTCTCTATGGACCCACAACCTTAGATTACTTTTTCTCTGAATTAAAACTCTTCTAAGCTTTGTGATTACTGGTTCATTATCATTTCGATTACTATTTACTTTTCATGTTTTAAAACAAAACCATCTTTTAATCGAGATAGCTTGACAACAACTTTGAGATAGAACGTGCTTGACTCGTGCTCCCTTGGGTACGATAATCCGGGACTTAAATTCCAAAAATACTACTTGACGACCGGTACGCTTTCCGTGTCCTTTTCTGTGTTAAAAACGCAGGGCGTCAAGTTAATGCCCCACGACTAAGCTGAACAAGGCATGAAAGAAATGAAGAAAACACATGAAGTCGGCCCGAATGATTGGCCAAGCCGCTCGGAAGAAGACCAGTTTGAAACCATCTGGCCCAGGGGCCTTGTCCCCAGAACAAGCAGACAAGGCCTCCAACACCTCAGCCTCAGTAAAAAGAGAGTCCAACATACATGAGTCTTCGTCGCTTAACCAGGAAAACGGTAAAGCGGGTAAGGCATGATGGTTCGACTGGTCAGAGAAGAAACGAGCCCCAAAGTGAGCAACGGCCTGAGCCTTGACCCCTGCAGGATCTGAAAACCCCGTACAACCTCGAGCTCTGATACAAAGCTGTCACACCCCAAATTCGGTAGAACCGAACCCAGAACGCGAACGGTGAAACAATAAAACAATTTTCAAACCCTTTTGAGTAAACCACTTAAAATCACCATTTAGTTAAACAAAATAATATTTTACAACTTAAAAGTACGTCCAAAACAAGCGGACAAAATAAACAAAGCGTACGTCGCTAAACTCCCAAAAAAAACCCGGACTCCCGCTCCTAGCCCTTCAAGCTTCGAGAGTTCCCCTAGTCCGTCTCGCGACCAGTACCTGTAGGAAAAGCAGCTAGGGGTGAGCGTTCGCTCACCACCACGGATACCAGACTGACTACGACATACTAGCAGAAAATGCCGGAAACACCAACAACAACCAAACACCGGGGACTACTATCCCCAAACTCAAGTAACCCGACTGTCACACGAAAACTGTTACTTTCCCCAACCAACTCAAACCCGGATGCGTAATGTAGACCCGACACAGCGGTTACGACCTCCACCAAAGACACAAAAGATAACCACGCAACACCCAAGATCACCAAGGATCGCACACAACAAACAAGATCACAAAGGAAACAAGATCACAAAGGATCGTACTCCAGCTGCGCAGTGCCGGTTGCTAACCGGCTCGGCTCGAGCCTGCCCCACGCAACTTTCCCTGAACGCAGTCGGGCCAGGCAGTCGACCTGTTAGCGATATATTCCGCAGTACTTCTCCGATAGCTAGTCGGAAGGGGAGCCGCCCTTCATCGCCGAAGAATGCACAACTTTACCGATTGTTAGTCGGAAGGCTAGCCAACCCCCACGCGCGCGACCACAGAACCCCTTTATTGTCAGGCGGGCCCACAACCTCGTCGTAGAAGAATGCACAACTTTACCGATGGTTGGTCGAAAGGCTAGCCAACCCCCACGCGCGCGACCACAGGACCCCTTTATTGTCAAGCGGGCCCCCAACCTCCATGCAATAACAGTCAAAATCAAATGACACACAACACCCCGCAAAGAAAGAGAATACGACAACACGACTAACTACCACTCGGCAAGTCAGTCAACCAACACGGGTTCAACTACCCATGGGCACACATGGCCACCCACGACACACCAACAGTAATATACGGGTTCAACACCCCAACGACACTTATGGCCACCCACGACACACCAACAGTAATATACGGGTTCAACACCCCAACGGCACTCATGGCCACCCACGACACACCAACGGTAATATACGGGTTCAGCACCCCAACGGCACTCATGGCCACCCACGACACACCAACAGTAATATACGGGTTCAACACCCCAACGACACTCATGTCCACCCACGACACACCAATAGTAATATACGGGTTCAACACCCCAACGACACTCATGGCAACCCACAAACACAAACATTTCAATCAACCTCCGGGCGCAACCAAATGCCACCATTATTTCCATTGTTCGATAAGTTCACTTATCCTACAACACTACTAAGTGTCACATGTATTTCTATTGTTCGATACGTTCACGTATCATACGACACCACTAAGTGCCGGCTGCATTTCTAGTGTTCAATAAACTTACTCATCCTACGACACCACTAGGTGTCACATGCATTTCTACTGTTAACTTTCCCTAGTCAAGGCCGAGATCCGGCTACTTTTCCCTACCTCGTAACGCTTTCCCAAAAGTCCACGCCCAAGCTCCGGCGTGCTCGCGATGACTCGCCTAGCTTTCCCTTTCCGCGGTCCTCGGCACGATCAAACAAGATCACAATTAAAGCACTTTTTAAGTCCGCAGGCAAAACTGAAATTAAAGAATTAGACGCCCAAACGCAACCCCGGTAATGTCGATCACTCCCAAACTTCCCAATTACTCGAAATTGTCAACAACGGGCTTGGAAAGGCCCGATTCGCCCGGCTCGGCGAATCTTCCCGGGATTGGAAAACGCCCTTCCGGGGCTCCGAAAATTCTCGTTTTGGTATCTACGATCTTAGAATAATTCAAGGGTTCCAATGCAATCGACGGAATCAATTTCCGACTTCCGAGAAATTTAATTCGCGTTTAAAGTTTCTAAACCCGTCATTTCCAACTTTTACAATTTAATTCCAAAATTCGTTCCGGGTGTGAATTAACGACTTGGGGTTCGTCCAAAACCACCCGAACACGAAAACCCGAGACCCGGACACGTGGGCCCTACCCGGCCATCAAGACCCGTGGGTGGCTGGACCGGTTTTGGATCGGTTCACCACCATGGTGGCCGGTCCTAGCTCCGGCCAGCCACCACCCACGGTGGCCAGAGCTCCCCCGAGCCTCCGATCACCGGAAACCGTTCATTTTTCGCTCCAAAACGTTCCCAACGAACCCTACACCTCGACTCATCAATATTTAACCCGTTTAAACACAAACCCTAACTTTTAAACGTACCAAAACGAAAATCAAATAGGTTCTCACCGTAGGGAATGATGACGGGAGCTCGATTCTTCAATTGTTGAGACGATCCGTCGGTTGGATCGTCGGGAAATCCCAAAACCCCAACACTTTCTCCTCTTTTTTGCATTTTCTTCTCTCCTTCTTCTCTCTTCTTTCTCTCTCTTCTTTTCTCTTTTTTTTTCTCTTTTTTTGAATGATGGCCGAACCCCCCTTATGGTCTTCCTTTTGTTTTGTTCAAAGTTACCTAACAAGTGGCAAGTGGGTCCCATCTCTTTTAAAAATATCTTTGTAGATATTTTTCTGTCAGATTCGCGAACGAGCCAATTTTTCAAGAAATTACGAAACTTCACGTGCTACAAGGAAACGGCTCAACTAAGACCGCTGTAACGAAGGCTAAGCTTTTTGGATCCGAAACGGACCTCGAACAGACCAAAACGTCGCTCGGTTGAGTTTTTCGGCAAAAAGTCAACATTTCCCAAATTGGTCAGAAAGTTGCCCTGAGTCCCCCAGAACTCACTTTGATCGATATCGGGGTCAACTTAAGTACGGTATGACCCTCGGGGTCAAATTTAGGTTCATTTAAGTGTCTGTCCCAAAAATTTAAATTTTCCTGTTTTTCGCCGATTTGACTGGCGTTGACCGGGAGTGGTTCTTACAGATAATTACTACCAATTTTTCTTTCTCGTATCTTGAGGTCTTGTACCCCTATAATGGCCTTTTCTGAATTGATCCATGGCAAGCTCCTCAAGTTTAAATGGTCGAGCTTTTGGTCCTTCATCTCAGTTTCATCTCCTTTTTTCAACAAACATGTTGATGCCTAAAAGCATGTAGATGTTATAGTTCCACTTGAAGACCAAATATAACAATTTTCTTTCGAGCGAGTGCCAGCCATAAGAGTTGTCAATTTATTATCCAAAACAACATACTTGTCACTGTTAAATTCTACACATAGTTCTAAGTCACAAATTTGACTTATGTTGAACAAGTTGGTTTTGAGACCTACTAGTAATGCCTCAGTGAAATAGATGATTCTAGGAAATATCATATGATCTTTTCCAATGACTCTAGCTTTGACCCCATCATTAAAGATAACATGTCCAACAAGACATGGTCGGGCATTTGTCAGATATTCATGATTACCAGTCATGTGTCATGAAGATCTACTGTAAAGTACCAAAATTATTCTGGTGATGCAGTGAGGATGGTATAGACGATGTTAGCACGATAATTTTAACCCTTGACTCTCCATTCCTGCTTCCGATTAGCATGAGAGTGATCACCCTTAACTTTTCATTCCTTTTTCCCAATGGTTTGAGGCTAACCAAGATTCCTCTATTGAACATGAGATGTTCCATAGAGTTGGTAACAGTGTGGTCTTATATGGCCTTTCTTACCACAAAAATGACATTCCCACCGTGTTCTCTTGAGGACATCTACGTATAATGATTTAGCTTGGGTATTGGAATTGCGTTGATATTGGTGCTTATCTGAGTGTTTTGTAGGATGTCGTGCAGAATGTTGTGCAGAATGTCGTATAAGATTTTGTACAAGATGTCGATTATGATGTTATTGAACTTTGTGTACCTCAATGGTTGATGAACTCTGAACAACTTTCTATTTTCCAGTAGATATGGACTGATAGAGATCTTTCTAAGGAACAAAAACAGTTTGAAAGGTTTAGGCTTTAATACTATAAAAAGTATGTTCATGTTTTTAGCTGATTTTCCCTTAGACAGAAGAGTGTCCAACAAATCTGTGCTTGAATTCATCATTCTGACAAACTTGGTTATTTGATTAATATCCCCATTGAGTATGCTCACTTCTTCTTTGAAGAAAAAAATGTTTTAAGAAACCTAGCCTTTTTTTCAGTTAGAGTATGTATTTGATTGATCTGTGTCTCAAGGATTTTTTATTCTTCCACCCATTTGGTGAACAACTGAACATTAGTATTACTCATAGCTTCATCTAACAATGACTCTAGAGAGATACTTTCATCAATGGTCTCACCTATTTCAATAGGAGTAACATGAGTAGTAAATGCAATATGGTTGCTTACTTGTTCATCATCACTCTGCTCATCATCATCATCATTAGACAGAGATGCCTTAAACCTTTTCTTTTGTTTCTTCATAAAATTTGGACATTCTCGCTGAATATGGCCATACCCTTCACATTCATGGTATCGAACTCCTTTTTCTTTGATAGCTTGATCAATGTTTCTTCTATAGTACTCCAATTGTTCTCTAGCTTGGGCATAGCTGGTTTTCCTTCCTCAGGTTTCAGTAGTGGTGGTTCCCAACCATGGATCACAGACTTTCGGGTTTTGCTATCTAGTGATTTCATGAAAGCACTCATTCTGGTTTTCCAGTAGTTTTTCCCATCAAGCACAGGTGGACGATTAACAAAACCTTCTTCTCTTTAATTTTCTATTTTGCACACGCGGAATTATTTCCCTTTAGGATCACACCTCTTAGATTGGGTGACATGCTCTGATACCAGATGAAATTCTGGTTAGGTGTAGTAGCAAGATGTCTTCCAAGATGTTAAGACTTGTTGACTACCATCTTGATTTGGAACAGATTGGAAAAAATAATAAGAACAAGCAAGTACAAAAAGACACACAAATTGGTTACTTTGTTTTGTGCATCATCACCTACATCTAGGGACACTCTACTAGTGGAAAGGTTTCATTATGTGTAATCAATCAACATACAAGTTTCAGATCCTCCTGATCAAACCTATGCTATTAATATAGTGCAAACCTATCTCAGGGTCTCCCCTGATTCCACCTACGAGTCCTTTAGTCTCGGATTAGTCTTTTTGTTTAGAGGTTGTTCGTGGAACTTCAATCACACAAACACAACTCTAATACTCATTAAGTTAAGAATATTAGTTTGAGCACATCAACGTATTTCTTCGCTTAATTCCTTCAGTCTCCTAGTACGCTTAGGAGTCCTCAAATCATAAACAAAGAATAAGGAACAAATAGTCCTTAAGACGACAAATAGTCAATTACAACGACAGAGTTCAGAAAAATATAACAATGGGTCCGAATAGAGCTACGAGTGTTTTTTATAAGCTCGAAAATTTTATTAGTAAGACGGATTCCAAGAAAGGGAATCAGAATGCCCTGAATCAAGAAGACTCGGGGTAAAAGAGTTCAAAAGACCAGTAACATGCTTACAAAAGAATTCTGTTAAGGGAGAACTATAAGGTCAGACCTTAACCTAAACACATAAACAAACAAAAAAAAACTAATTCTGCCGAGCCTTATGAGACGCTTTCCACAAGGCCGAAACAGGGGGCGCTACCTTGATGGTACGTTCTCAAATCAACGACCTATTTCTCGATCTGGTAACTACAGTTTAAGTGGAAGGTCTGCTCTGACGTGGTGGATGTTGGAGAAGAGCGTCCTTACAAGGATCGATATCCTTCTTCTCCGAAACTTCCGAGACATCCACTATTTCCGGCTGAACTCCCAAACTAGTAGCCTCAAACACAGCTGGATGACCTTGAGCAACAAAGATTTACTAGAAGCGACTAGTATGAAAGATGACTCTTTATTGCTTACGTTCTGTTAGTCATTAGAATGAGATTCCGGAGTCTGATTGGACGACCCGACATGAATATGTGCCATAGATCAAGTCATTAACATATTCATTGTCGTAGCTTGTCATGTATCCTTAGACAAGGAGTCTTTGTGATCGTTATGCAGTAAACAACTGAGTTTGACCTGAGCCTAACGTTGTCCGTAGAAGGGCTTCCATAACGGCCAGGATTGGCTTGGGGATGGACTGTATGAGTGACACGAAAGACGGCTAAGGGATTTATCCCTCATACTATGGTATGGGAAAGATATCGGTTCTCGGCCGCTTGATCGAGAGTGACTAAAAGAATAGCATGATCATGCACATGATAATGGGTATCATATATTAAGTCATCTCACATATCAAGGAACAATGATTGAGAATAATAAGGATGACGACTCTATGCCTTATCTCAATAAGGATATCGGAGATAAAAGGATAATGACAGGGACGACGGAAAGGTTAGAATTGACAGGGTCGATTCATTACGCGGTGTCAGGCAATACTAAAGTCTCTTTAGTTGCCACTTAAATAGGATCAAGTAAAATAAGATTTTTCGTTGATTTATTGACATGCATAAACCTAAGGGTCACACCGGAGGATGAAACTCATTGACACATTTATGGAGAATGGACAAAAGGGAATTGTCTCGGGACATGACCAAAACTGGGTTTTGGGTCATGTGCCCGTAAGTGAATAGGACATTACGGATCGAGACAAAGGCTTGGAGTCTTGGGATTGATCACGTCGGATAATTTTGGAAATTTCCGGTATGGAAGGCTTAGAGGCGATGATCGCATCACGTGACCTCGTTGGGAATGGCCACGGGCCATGTTCCAAGAGGCCCATGAGAGGCCCATGCAACCAAGGCCTATAGAACTAATTAATCAAGTCTTGATTAGTTAGTACTAAGTAAGCAAGACAAGGATTAAGGTGTTGGTGATTCACCACCTAACCCCATCTTGTCTAGCCATACTTTGTCCTATTTACACCTTACGTGACACCATACTTGTCCTATGCCTTTAGTTGTACAAGTATGGGGTTTGTTATGTTTAAGTCATCTTATTTCAACATAACAAACACAAGACAAGAATAGGAAACACAAATTCTCTTCCCCTTCCCTTGCAATTTCGGGTTTGGCAAGCACCTACCTCCATTTTTGTGGTCTTGAGTCCTCAAAGAGAAGAACTACGTGGCTTTGATTCCCATGTGGATACGTAGGCGTCTTGGAGACTCAAGTCAATCATTCGTTAACCGGTGTTCTTGTTTTGGTAGTGCTGAATTTTTCTCTTGTGAATCCATTCTTTGTTAGTTGTTTCATGGTTTTAATCGTCTCTTTGTTTTCATTGATTTTCCGGTGCGAGTTGGTTCATCTCCAACCCTACCTCGAGACCCAACAGTGGTATCAGAGCCGTGCTAACTTCGGGATTCACAAGACGGTGTTGAACGTTTCGGTTTATGCAAGTTGAGTTCCCAACTTGTTTCATAACATGTTTTAAATTCTTGTTTATGGATTTAATGCATGTAAAATGAATTTTTGAAAATTATTTCAAATCTGGAAATTTTGAATTTTTTTTTATTTTTCGGGTCTCGGGAGCGGGACTCTCGGGGAGCCGAAACCGGGACCGAATGGGGCTCCATTGGACGGAGCTAGGACAAGCATGACCATTGGATGGTTGATATGCCAAGGCTAAACCGTTTTGTTAGTTATGACGAGTTAGGAACCGTCATGACGAACTCGAAGATCAAATGTTCAAAAGTTTCAATTTTGAACGGTTTCGATAAACCGAGCATCAAAAAATTTCGAAACTTGGATATTAAATAAAACCGGAAAATCACATGATTGTTTTATAACACGATGTGTGATGTGATGTTGGCATGGTGCACATTATAGCCCTGAGCTTGTTTTAATTACTTATCGCTTTTCACGGCCTGCGAGCCGTTAGAGTTAGCGTGTAATTATTCTTTCAAGGTGTGATCGTCAAACCACTTATTTGTAATATTTATTTATTCTCGTCCTGCGAGTCGTGTATTAAATTGTAATATTTTGCTCAAGACGAAGAAATGGAGAAAATGTCATTTGGTTGCTTTTCGGGTGTTGGCATCGGCTTGAAGTCGATGGAGCTCAAGAAGCTAGTGGGAGTTAGTTTAGGGGGCTATTATGTGCACATTTATCGCTTTATGCTTGGTTTAGTTTATGCATGATTAATTCTATGTGTTTTAGAATTACATGCTTTAACTTTATTTACCGAGCATATCACCTCACATGCGAAGATAAAATTTGTATTTTAATCCTTGTTTGTGAGCCCTTAGAACCGTCATTGCATTGGATGTAATTGATGGGTTCAAAGGAAGAATTACATCGGATGTAATTTGAGGCATCATTGAATTTGGAATGTAGTTTATGTGCTCATCGAATCTAGGATGTGCCAAAGTTTTGAACACAACCGGACAAGTAAAAACGGGTCATGTACGATACGTCCCAATAATCAACACCTTACTACCTCCATGTCTTATAGGGGTCGTGTGCATTAGCGGAGCATCCATGGGAAAGCGGGGTAGTAGGTTTTGACGACATATGTGGGTGTCGTGCATTAGCGGAGCGCCTACATAGTGACGGGCCATAGTTGAAAATTGGTGGACCCGACTACGATTCTCAGCCTGAGGTTGAGCTAGGGTAACAAATAGGGTAACCCGTGTACATAAGTACATACCCTAGCCAAGAGTCACATTGGATGTGATTGGATGGAGTCCAACCTACGTAGCTCGATTAAGTGGTGAGCATTAGTTAAGCTTAATCGAGTGAATCAAGGATCTTGGTTTCAGATTCTAAAGGTGTAGAATCGATTGTTGTTGTTTAAGCATGATCTTCACAAAATTTATTCAGTTTACTGAATGAATTTTATATGTTGTAGATCAAATGGAAAATTCAGCGGACATTAATAATTTCATTAAAAAACCATTCTTGACAAGGTCAAGCTAAATGGGACAAACTATTTGGACTGGTACAAAATTTTCAGGATAGTCCTCAAGTCTGAACGCAAAGAATATGTCCTTGAAAAGGCTGTCTCTAAGCCCATATCAGAGTTACATGAAGTGTCATTAACTGCTGAGAAGAATATATCAGGGATCTGGGATCCAAGGATATTCTGATGGTCAAGAAGGGAATTGGAAGTGGCAAGGGCGGGGCCCATGCGCACTTTGTAGGAAAGATGAGACACCTGAGAATGTCTGCTTCTACTGCCAACAACCTTGTCATTAGAACCGGGATTACAGGAAGTTCACGACAGATCTGAAGAAGGGCAGTGGGACTACGCCTTCATCAAATAGCCTGGATGATCTAAGGAAGGGCTGTGGGACCGTGCCTTCATCCGGTATTAACTCTATAGAGTTATATCTCTCTACTTCTAAAGATTCATGGGTATTAGATACCAGGACTGAATCTCACACATGCACTAACATATAGTGGCTGAAAGTAGGAGATGATTGGAAAGCACGAAGTGGACCTCAGAGTTGTGGCAACTACTATAGGATCCATGAGTCTTGCTTTACCAAGTGGCCTTGTCTTAGTCTTGTATAATGTATATTGCATACCTACTTTTAGTAGGAATATTATATATGTATCCGTGTTTGACAAGGAAGGATATAATGTTAATATTGGAAATGGAGTTTTCAATGTTTTATGCAATGATATGTTTTATACCAGTACTGACCTTGTTGGAGGATTGTACATATTAGATATGAGTAACAATGCCTCAAGTTCTATATATTACGTTAATACAAAGAGGTCTAAATCCAACAATTTAAACCTAACTCTGTTATGGTACTGTCATTTGGGCTGCATACACAAGAAGCGCCTATCAGTACTTCAGAAGTGTGGGATTTCAGGTCAGTCAAATTCCATGCGATCGATAGGTGCAAGGTTTGTTTGATGGGAAAAATGACTAAAGTTCCCTTTATCGATCGCGGTGAAAGGGCGGGTGAATTATTGGGGCTGATACACTCGAATGTGTGTAGACCAATAAGTTCACTTGCCAGGAGGGGTTTTAGCTACTTTCTCACATTTACCGATGATTACAGTAAATATGGTTATGTCTATTCGGTGAGACATAAGTCTGGAGCTTTTGATAAATTCAAAGAGTTTAAGACTAAAGTAGAAAACCAGCTCGACAAAGGTATTAAGGCACTTCGATTGGATCGAGGTGGAAAATACTTGACCACAGAGTTATTAGATCATATAAAAGAGAATGAGATCCTTTTGGAATGGACTCCTTCTGGGACACTGTAGTTGAAAGGTGTAGCCAAACGGAGAAATCAGACATTATTAGACATGGTTCGTTCCATTATTAGTTTGACTGATCTCTGGAGACAACCGCGTTCATGGTGAATAGGGCTTCGACGAAGGGTGTGGAAGGGACACCATTTTAGAAATGGTACGGGATGATGCCCGCTTTTTCCTTCCTAAAGATTTGTGGTTGCGAGGCTTATGTGAAACATTTGGTTTCGACAAAGCTCGAACCAAGATCTGAGATATGCATTTTCGTGTGGTATCCCAAAGCAGCAAGGGGATACTACTTCTACAAACCCAGTGAGAACATGGTGTTCGTCGCTTGGGGTGTGGTCTTTATGGAAAAGGAGTTTTGTTTCCAAAGACGTCATTGGGAGGACTGTGCATCTCGAAGAAATTTAGGATGGTACAAATCCGTCTAAACTAATTGACAACCCCATAGAAAGGGAGCCAGAGATGGTCGTAGAGTAAGAACCAGTTCCTGTTACAATTCCGGAAGGTCCAAGATATGGAAAATGGATGTCAAAACCGCTTGCCTAAATGGAAATTTGACTGAGTACGTTTGTATGTCTCAACCCAAAGGTTTTGACGATCCGAAGAATAAGGGAAAGATTTATAAGTTGTTGAAATCCATTTATGGATTGAAACGTACTTCTCGGAGTTGGATCCATCGTTTAGATGAAGCTGTAATTGGATTTGGCTTAATCAAGAACGAGGATGAATCTAGCGTTTATAAGAAGGCTAGTGGGAGCAAGATTACCTTTCTAGTTCTCATTGAAAACAACATCCCAACCTTGCACGAGACTAAAGCTTGGTTGAGGAAGTGTTTTTCAATAAAGGACTTAGGCGATGCTTCTTATATCTTAGGGATTAAGATATGTAGAGATCGCACAAAGAGGGTTTTGGATTTAAGTCAGGGAACCTATGTAAACAAGGCATTGATTAGGTTCTTAACGCTCGATTCAAAGAAAGGACTAATACCCACTAGCCATGACATTCATCTCAGCAAGACTCGGTGTCCTAAGACACCTTATGAGCTGAAAAGGATAATGAGAATCATATGCGCCTGGGGGCAAGATCGATCATATATGCCATGACATGAATGAGATCGGACGTCTCGTAAGCCTTATGTTGTACCAGTAGACATCAGTCTAACCCGGGGGAAAGATGATGTTGAACTAGTCGTCGAAGGATGAGTGGACGCTAGTTTTCCAAGACAAATCCAGATGACTTTAGAAGTCAGTCAGGATATGTGTTTACGCTGAATGGCATAGCTTTAGCTGGGAGAGCATAAACCAAGATACCATTGTCGAATCTACGACAGAGGTCAAGTACATGGATGCTGTAGAGGCAGCTAAGGAGGCTATGTGGATTTGGAAATTCACGGTAGGGTTGGGTGTAATTAAAAACCCATCCAGCCCGGTGAATCCATTTTGCGACAACACAAGGGCCATTGCGCAAGTTAAAAGCCCATATCGCATAACAAATCCAAACATGTACTACGGTGTATCCACCTCATCAGAGAAATACTAAACTGAGGTGAAGTGAAGATAACCTATATTGCAACAGATGATAACATAGCCAACCCTTTGACTAAGGCAGTGTCGCTGCCTAAATATGTTAGACATGTAAAGTCGATGGGGACATATTGGAGTTTAGATTGGAACTAGGGAAGGTGGTAGATTGTTAGTCTTAGTGCCCGTAGTTCAATCCTTAATGTCCAAATGCATATATCATCGTTAGCAATAAAATTAAAGTTGCTTTATATTACTTATGTGTTGGAGTAATATATCGATGTGTGCTCTGATCTATGCCCACCATCAGAATAGAACCATAGATCGAGATATATCACACTCGATGGGTCCCTAGTCAACAAAGCTTCACTAGAAGCGACTAGTATAAAAGATGACTCTTTATGGCTTACATTTTGTTAGTCATTGGAATAAGATTATGTAGTTTAATCATAGATATCATGTGGGACATGATATTGGACGATCCGACATGAATATGTGCCATAGATCAAGTCATGAATATATTCATTGTCGTAGCTTGTCATGTATCCTTAGACAAGGAGTCTTTGTGATCGCTATGCAGTAAACAACTGAGTTTGACCTGAGCCTAACGTTGTCCGTAACAGGGCTTCCATAACGGCCAGGATTGGCTTGGGGATGGACTGGATGAGTGACATGAAATACGGCTAAGGGATTTATCCCTCATACTACGGTATTAGAAAGATATCGGTTCTCGGCCGCTTGATCGAGGGTGACTGAAAGAATAGCATGGTCATGCACATGATACTGGGTATCATATATTAAGTCATCTCACATATCAAGGAACAGTGATTGAGAATAATAAGGATGACGGATTTATGCCTTATCTCAATAAGGATATCGGAGATAAAAGGATAATGACAGGGACGACGGAAAGGTTAGAATCGACAAGGTCGATTCGTTACGCAGTGTCAGGCAATACTAAAGTCTCGTTAGTTGCCACTTAAATAGGATCAAGTAAAATGAGATTTTACGTTGATTTATTGGCATCCATAAACCTAAGGGTCACACCGGAGGATGAAACTCATTGACACATTTATGGAGAATGGCCAAAAGGGAGTTGTCTCGGTACATTACCAAAACTGGGTTTTGGGTCATGTGCCCGTAAGTGAATAAGAGATTACGGATTGAGACAAGGCTTGGAGTCTTGGGATTGATCACGTCGGATAACGTTGGACATTTCCGGTATGAGAGGCTTGGAGGCTATGAGCGCATTACGGGACCTCGTTAGGAATGGCCACGGGCCATGTTCCAAGAGGTCCGTGCAACCAAGGCCTATAGAACTAATTAATCAAGTCTTGATTAATTAGTACTAAGTAAGAAAGACAAGGATTAAGGTGTTGGTGATTCACCACCTAACCCCATCTTGTCTAGCCATACTTTTTCCTATTTACACCTTACCTGACAGCATACTTGTCCCATGCCTTTAGTTGGACAAGCATGGGGTTTGTTATGTTAAGTCATCTTTTTTCAACATAACAAACACAAGACAAGAATAGGAAACACAACTTCTCTTCCCCTTCCCTTGCAATTTCGGGTTTGGCAAGCTCCCACCTCCATTTTTGTGTTCTTGAGTCCTCAAAGAGAAGAACTATGTGTCTTTGATTCCCATGTGGATACGTAGGCGTCTTGGAGACTCAAGCCAATCATTCGTTAACCGGTATTCTTGTTTTGGTAAGAAATAGTGCTGAATTTTTCTATTCTGAATCCATTCTTTGTTAGTTGTTTCATGGTTTTAATCGTCTCTTGGTTTTCATTGATTTTCCGCTGCGAGGTTGTTCATCTCCAATCCTACCTCGAGAACCAACAACACAATCACTGAATCATCTTCTACTTCAGTCAATGTTTGCGTTACTTGAGGACCACAAAAATGAGGAAATCCCCTACGATCACGGAATTGATTACGATCCCAGATTACGGGAAAACCTAAAGATCCACACACCTCAGAATCGAAACAAAAATTTGATAATAAATTCGAATCGCAACAAATCCAGCGAAGAAGATCAGTAAACTTCGCTTGTACCAACTTCGACGAAAAATCTAAAACCGATCTCCGATCATCGTTCACTGGAGAAGTCACTGCCAAACTTATCAATGGATTCACTACCCTTTTATCTTCTGACCCCGCCTTACCCTTCTCCTGTAAACTGAAGCTCACTAATCTCTGTTTTACAGAATCGGTGTTGCTCTGTTTCAGAGTATCGGCTCCCTTAACTGGGAAAGGCTACTGTCCGGAAGAGCCAAGACCACGAACAACTTGAAACCATTGAACATGAAGCCATCAAACACCTCGATGGACTTCTGAGTGGAATTCGGCGATTTGAAATCCACAAAACCAAAATATCGTCCAAAGGTATTACGTATCCTCCAAAGGTATTATGAATCTAATCCTCCAAATCATTTTCTATTCGGACGTTTAAGAACAACGACTGACACCAACTCTCCAAATCCTCCAAAGGTATTACGAATCCAATCATCATTTGCAGTGTAAGACAAATTATAAACCAAATTTTTTGTACCTACAAACCTCTTGGACGAAGATGCCACAACCTTTGCACGAGTTTCGCATCTGGCAGTAGTATCTAATACCAAGTCGAAGTTCGTTTGGATTGAGACGGCCTTAGACGATAAAGCCTCCGATACTTTTACAGAAACAGAAACGGAAACAAGGTCTGGATCTGAACCTACGATTTCTCTGGAACAAACCAAATCCGAAGCAACATGAACTCAACTTTTCAAAGGAGCATCACAAGATGCCGGATCAACAAAAACTCCATCCCTCACAACCAAACGAGATGAGCCATAGACCGCATAGAAACAAGAAATTTTCCTCAAGAAATAAATTCCACACACATCACAAAAACGTGCCTTTTGATTCTTGACCTTACCTCGCTTGAGGGAAACTTTCCTCTTCATTTTTTCTACATTTTTTCCCGTGGTCACCATGTTAGGGACATATTAGCCTTATATGATCATAAATATTGGGTGATCATAAATATGAGTTGTTTAAAACTACGAGTGTTACCTCGACTTTTATAGCTCGAATAATACCATGTATCGTGCCTCCTTGGGTTTCCTTAATCCTTAGAGTCACGATCAGATAAAATCTCGTTGTTTCCTTGCGATGGAGTCTTTCATACATAGAACATATATCTATCGGAGAAGTATCTTCAAACTAGGAAACAAATCTGTAGCACGGATATGCACAAGATATCTGGTAACATGTGGACAAACATCTTTTCTACCTTGAGTAACATCTTGTTTGACACATAAATTTCTGACCTAGATGTAACAAAAAGAACGAAGCAAGGAAAGCGATCTTCAAGGTGAGAATCCTATCCCCAAACCCAAACGGCTCCCAAAGAACAAACCAACACACTCCCAAAAAAATTCCACTACCACCCTAAACAACACCCAAACAACAAAACAACAAAACAAAACAAGGGTCTGAAATAGAAAGAAAGCAACAGGAAAACGAAACAACAGGACAAGAGCCATGACAAGAGCCAAGAAAACAAAGTCCTCACGCCACTGCGCCACCCGCCTGCCTTCGACCCAACATCAAGTTACACCTTGGATCTCTCCGCCAATCATCAAAAGTAACTCATATACGAAAAGACCCGAAACTCCAGCACACTCCAAACACATGGTATTTAATTTTGAACGCCACATCATCCACTGTCTTCATCACCTGATGAAAATAAGCTCCATTTTGAACCAACCAAATATGCCACATAGTAAAATAACTAACACGCAGCCATCCGGACTATCACCTCCCCGTCACCAAACCTTTCCACTACAGGAGGACTCCATCTACATCTTTCGGAAGAGATCCAACAATCCTCGACCATACAAACAACTTACTCAAAACCTCCCACGAGAAAGGGCAATACAATAATAAATGATCAACAGTCTCAAAAATGGAATTACAAAATAAGCACATCATATGATTCTTTTTTATTGTGTATATGTAATATATATTTATTAATAATTTAAAATTGAAAAAAAATCAGACTATTCCATAATTAATCCCCGACTAAGCATATGGGTTATCATTGCCCAACTAGCACCTAGCGCTTTTTACTATCTTGGTTTTTATTTGTTGTTTTCTTTTCTTTTTTGAGTCACGAATGAAATGAATGAGATTTTTTATATTGAATTGCACCATCGAATCGCATCATATGTCAAGTATCTGATGGATTTTGATGATGCTTGAGTTATTTCAGTGAACATCAAAAACATGAAAACGTAGTTATAAAAAATCCAACTGGTTACTTACAACGAGTAAAAGGATGAATTGATACAAGAGTCGGCTCTCCAACCATGAAAGAAACATGAATGTTGAAGAAAAATATAATAGTCATTTGTTTACTTACACCAACAACTTTATTTGGATAAGCGATTTATTATTAAACAGGATTCAAGATGAATGCCTGTAAGCGAAAGCATAATAAAAACAGGAAACCAAAGGAAATAAGATTACAAAACCCCAACATCAAATCTCCTGCGTCTTCTACGCCTAAGGCAAGAAACTGGAGCCAAAGTCCATTGTTCAAAAGAACCCTCAGAAATAAGGTCGCCCGCCATTCTTAACAAACTGAAAGCATGTGGCTGTAAATTGGCAAACACCTCGAACTCTGACAACCCAGTGTTCTGATACACTAAAGCATTACGATGCAACCAGATATGCCAGCACACCAAATAACAGAGTTTTAACCAAACCATGAGGCCCCATTCATCAATACGGCTTTGGATTTTGCGTAATTGATCTTTAGTCCTGAAACTGACTGAAAGAGATCTAAAAGGTACTTCACATTCCTCAACCCCGTCTCTTCACCCTTAATGAACAGGATGGTATCATCAGCGAACTGCAGGTGAGACACAACCAATCCACTCCGCCCTACTTCAACTCCATTAAAATCTCAACCCCTTATTCCATCCAAAATCATTTGATTCAAACCCTCAGCCGCCAGTAAGAACAAGAAAGGTGACAAAGGGCACCCCTGGCTGATACCATTCTCAGTTTTAAAATCAGCACTATGAGCCCCGTTAATTAGAATTGACAAATTAGCTCTGAAGCAGCTTGTCATCCACATTCTCCACTTCTCAGGAAAGCGCATAATAAGCATCACATATAACAAATAGGACCAACTGACTTGTCATACGCTTTTTCGAAATCGAGCTTCAATATCACCGTCTCTTTTTTAGACTTTTTTACTCCATGCAAAACTTCCGAAGCAATCAGGACACCATCCACCAACTGCCGACCCGCTATAAAACCACTCTAAGTATCGCTTATTAAATCAGGTAGGACTTTTTTAATCCTGTTTGCCAGTAACTTTTCAACTATCTTGTAAGGCCCCGAAATCAGACTAATCGGTCTGAAATCATCAAAGGTTTCCGGGCTTGAATTCTTTGGAATAAGAACCATAAAAGCCGAGCTAAGGCCTTTCCCAAACACTCCGAAAGAATGAAAATCCTCAACAAACTGTATCACGTCTGCCTTTATTATTTCCCAACATGATTTAACGAATTGCATAGAGAAGTCGTCCGGCCCGGGCGCTTTTTTATTGCCACACTCCGATAAAGAATTAAAAACCTCCTCTGCCGAGAAACACGCCTCCAAGTCTGCTGCTTGAATAGCCGAAATACAGTTGAACTGTAAGGCATGAATCCGAATCAAAGCTTCTCGCGGTCTAGCAAACCTCTCGCGGAAGTGAATAACAGCTTGGTCTTTAATTTGTGCCGGTTCAGAAAAAATATGTTCTCTGACCCGTATAACTGTCACCCGTTTAAGGGAGGAGTTAAAATTAGCCAAGCGATGATAAAATTTGGAGCACTGTTCCCGTTCTGAAAACCATTTGAATATAGCTTTCTGCGCCCAAATCTTGGCAAGTAACTTATGTTTCGAAATCAGCGAGACCTTAAGGAGCGATTTCCTAGTGCACTCTTCCCCCGTCAGCGGCCGGACTTCAATGATTGTGTCCAATTTGTCGACCTCCAAGTTTAGATCAGTTATTTCTTTATCGAACCTGCCAAAAACTTCAATGTTCCAAACCTGTAGGGCTTTTCTGAGACAACTGAGCTTTTTCCATAAGATATAACTGGGCGCACCTTGGACCAAGAAATTGTCTCATTGAGTTTTAACAAACTCAAAGAAAGTCGGATGAGAGGTCCACACATTTAAAAAGCGCACGTGTTTTGGTCCCCAATTCAACGACCGAGACTCTAGGACAACCGGTTTATGATCCGAGAGTTCCCTGTGCAAAGAATTTTGAACCGAACCCGGAAGGAACGACAAGAAATCAGCGGAGACTAAGAATCTGTCTAAACGGGCAGCCTTGGATGCTGGTCCGTACCACGTGAATCTGCTGCCAATCAAGGGTAAGTCACACACCGCCAAATAAAAAATAAGGTCTCTGAAGGCTTCACTGTCCGCCTCAGAGAATTCACTAAACGCCCGTTCTTCCCGTACACAGACCACATTAAAATCCCCGCCCACCAATAAACAATCATCAAAAGATGGGCCCTCAGCTGACAGTTTCGTCCACAATTCCGAACGAGACCCACTCTCAGTTGGTGCATACACGTTCACCATAGTCAGAGGAAGAGCGTCTGCAATGATCATACCTTTCCAAACCAAAACATTATCAATATTATAGGAGTGCATAACCGAAACAATTACCGTTCTCCAAACCATAAGAACACCTCCAGCCGCGCCTACTTAGGGAATAAAGGCGGAGTCACAACCATTCAGAAAACCACAGCTTCTCAGAATAAAGGGCTGAACCTCTTCTCTTTTAGTTTCCTGAAACAAAACCATATCGTGGTGCTGTTTCGAAAGAGTCACCCTGATGCACCGTCTCTTCTGGACGTCATTCATCCCCCTCACGTTCAGGAGATGAATTTCACCATAGCTTCTGATTAAAAAGGTAAGGAAGTAGGGAGAGAATCCCCCACTTCTTCCCCGTCACTAGAACCAAGGTCGTTAGAGTCTTCCTGAAACTCTGGATCAACAGAGTCTCCTAGCTGAAAATCTAGAGCTTCGATTTGATTTGCCGTTTCTGGATGCCCTGAAAGAAGTTTCTGACTGGCCTTGATTAATTTCCACTTCCTCTCTCGATCAGCATATTCTTTGTCAACTGGGATTCTATGTGCTGCATATGATCGGAAGACGTGTGTGGGTCTGTTCGGCTTGAGAAGATCCCTGGCCGAAGCCCTAGCCCGAGATGAGTGAGGCCCACGCAAAGAATTAACTGGGCTCGAAGTAGAAGACTCTGGGATGTTACTCACCGGCGTCGAGAGATGCAGAGTACCCTTGCCCTTCACTTTAGAAATCTGAAGCGGAGTGTCTGCGGTAGCCAAAACCGCCCTTTTATAATCAATAATTATGTCGACCCCCCGGAGTTCAGTTGATGCGATTCTCAACAAGCACACCTGAAAATTCTTGCCCTCTATCTCCAAAACTCGATTAACAATAATCTCCTGCATAGTCGAATGTAACAGGAGGAAGTTGCAGTCAAGTGACGAAGAAGTTTCATCTCTCAGGGCCAACAAGAATGAACCGCACGAAGTCCCAATGTCACGGAATGTCGACATGCACCAGCCTGAGAGCGGGACACCCATAACCTTCCACCAAGCGAAATAGCCCGCACTATTGAGCCATCCCTTGAGCTCGATCAAACATCAGAAATGCTTCAGAGCACCATCTCCACTTCGAGTTCAAGAAATCTGTCTAAGTTTCTTGGTCCGAGGACAGAAAAAGGAAGATCATGTTGCCCAAATACCGGAATTGCAAGTCGGGTGATTCTTCTGAATTAATTAGCTCACGCAAAGCACTTAAGGACAGTTCTTCCTTGGCAACTCCCATAATACTTGCTGCAATCCATGGTGACAGGTATTAGGACCTGGTGCCCAGAATTTTCTAAGGCTCGGGGGAGTACCTCAAACGCGGTAACGCTCTGGTCTGATCAACGGGTACAATCTCACCTTTTGGTCTCCAGACCTAGTTAGCTTGTGAACCACCCTAACGCCCCAATCTTTTGGTCTTCCGTTCCGGCCAGGCCACATACATGAAGATCTTGAAGCCCTCCCACACAAAACCATTACAGGATTTCGATAGAGTTGAAGCATCTTCTTTGGACTTGACTATTACGAACCAAAAATATCTACCCCCGACATTCTTCCGTTTGCAAACAAAAACTCTGGATACCAGCATCAATTCCTCAAGCCAAACCCGTAGTTTAGTTCTAGTAGTTGCATGCGGAAGGTTACAGACAAAAAGTTTGCACTGATCCATTGAATTAACTTTCCTTTTCACCCCAGAATCCGTTGAACTCGAGACTTCCACCTTGGAACTCGGTGGCTGTCGCGCCTCAGACATCGGCAACGTACCTTTTGAGCTCGCTGGTTGAAGTCCTTTAGACTCCGGCGACTTACCAATCCGGCGACTGATCGAGTGATCAGCTGATACACGAGCAGACTCCTCCTCCAACCTACAAATCATTGAAGCAATTTTTGGAACCCTAACCACTTCCCCCTCCACCAGTTTCTCATAATACTCTGCATCACGACTTCGCGACATGGATTGCTGCACTGATCCCTTTTGCGCTGATTGATGGATCCCCAAAACCGATTCGTTCAACAACATACATGCCTTGGAGTAGGCCGTGAACTTCTTCCGGTCCGCCCGTTGTGGAAACGATCACGGCCAGCCGAAGAGAACGGAACACTAGTCGGTTTTTGTGAAATCGCCAAAATACCATACACGCGCAGCACGTGAAATTAATCTGGGATAGAACCCGACTTTGGATTATGGAGTAGCTGCAAGAGCAGTTATGAGGGGATGTTTCTTCCAAATCTGGTGTCACTGGAAATGGTCACTCAAACAAGCAGGCTACTGAGTCTGGTTTTGACTCGTGGGGTTTTGGGGAACTTCCACCAACAACTTGAATGACTTGAAAGTATTTTTATCCAAAACATAAAGGGCATTTAGAAATTTAAAAATACTCTAAATAGACAAATATAATTATAACAATCATTTATAGAATTAAAACAAGAAAGAGGACTAGTAGCTAGGGGTGTGTCAAAAAATGCCAATCCAAAAATCGGGGTGAATCCAGACCGATCCGGTCCGGATGAAGTTAGAAAAAATTCAGTCTAAAATCCGGATATCCGGATGATCTGGACATGGATCCGGATATCCGGATGATCTGGACATGGATCCGGATTTAGGATACTAGATCAGTCAAATATCGGGTAATATCTGGTCCAATAGTATTTAATATTTATTACTATTCAAATCTAGAATACTAGAAATTTATTAATATTCAAAATGTTTAAATTGAGTATGACTTTTACGATTTGCATTTAGTTTAGAAATTTAATGTAGTTCAGAAATTTTTATGACTGTAAACTTTGTAATATTGTCTTGATGATTATAAAATACATTAGATTATTATTACATGTAGTAGATTTAGGGGGTGTTTAACTTCATGGGTCTTCACCTGAATGATTAAAAGAAATTGTTAGTGTTTTTCTTGTTTTTAATTTTTTAACATAGGAAATGGGTTGAAATAGACATTTTGGGCTTAAAAAATGAGCTCATTAAGGCTTGGGTAAAATTTGAAATCGGTCAAATCCGATCTAATCTAAAAGTCCAAAAATCCAAAATTTTATAGATAATACTGATACAGGAACGTGGTGGTAGAATGGAGAACCTTAGCTGGTCGTACAACACTTTCTAAGGTTCCAATGGATGAAGATGGAGTCGATGATGGAGATTTCTTCAACTGGCCGTACAACACTCTTTGAAGAATCGAAGTAACTAGGAGGATAGATGGTGGATTGAATGACGCCACATAGATTATGGAAATTATGTGATAAGTCGAACAAACAACTTCAAGGCTTCGCACACGAGAAGGTTGAATGTGATAGATTCTTCACAGAAGAAAACTCGAATTTTTATTTCATAATACATGTTGAGAAGGGACTTTATTAAATAGTCCAGCAGCAACTGACCTTCAAGGGTCTAAAATTTATTATATTTGACTCTAATTAATGCTAAATGACTCTTGATAAACTAAATGGTTGGAATCTGCAAAACAGCAAAAGTAACTCATTAATAATCTCAATTTAAATGCATGTCTTGGCTATTTAATGTTCTTGAGTGGTTTGAGAGGCTGAATCTCCATTGGAAATGATGAATAAGTTGGCTTCATTAATTCCTTGAAGTAGAGGAAAAAACAGATTTATTGAAGTCTTGAATTGTTCTTGAATGCCTTCTTGATTTGCCTTGGTGATCACGTCTTCTTGGAGTTCCACATGCTCTATAATTAAACTCTCCACTTTCTTGTTGAATTCTTCATGTAATGTTTTAGTTCCTGATCTTGTCCTTGGTACTGATCGCATAATATGAATGTTGCTGATAGCTTCTTCTTCGGGCTTGGATAAAGTATTGATAGCTTTGACGTCCGGTGCTAGTCGCATAATAGGAATGTTGGTGATAGCTTCGATGTCCTCATCAAATACAGATAGATTTTGGACATGGAGTTTTTGTACTCAACTTTCTTTCATTAACTGGTCACGAACATCTGGTGCTTCGCCTCCCGGGGTCTTCCTGGACACTGCGTTCCGATCTCTGTTTGGTAATTCCTCTCCCACCCTCTCCTTTCATTTGATTCGATTGGCTTCGCTTCTTCTCGACCCGTTGTTTGGTGTTTGATCTCGCCGGTTATAGGTGTTGGTGTTGGCCGTCAGCGAGTGTTTAAGGTTGTTACATGCTCTGAAGCTTTTCGTTTTACTTGTTGGGTTCGGTGTGCCTCGGTGATTGATCACTAATTCTGTTTCTGCCAATAGTGGTCCTAACCACCGGCGTTTTTAGTACGCTCCTCTATAAGGGTGAGTGTTCCTAATTATTCAGGGAGTATTGTTCAACTTTGATTAGGTCTGCAGTGTCTCCAGCATGCCTGTCCGTTTTGATGGTCTTATCTCGGTGTTTCAGACTGGTTCTTCGCTTGTGTTGTTTTCTTTGTGCTTCATGGTTGTGATATTTGGCTGCCTAGACCTACTTTTTTTTAAGTTTGGTGGTTGTCTTTTGTCATCTTTTTTGGTTGTTCTCAGTTGTTTAGTGGGGTGTGGTTTTGTTGATGTATTGGTTTGATTTGTGTAGGATCGGTTGTTGTATTGTTTTGATCCTTGTTGGGTCGGTTGTTTTTTTGGTTTGATCCGTGTAGGATCGGTTGTTATTCAGGTTGGATCCGTGTAGGATCAGTTGTCTTGTTTAATCCGTGTGGAATCTTTGATTTTGGTGGAGGGTAAGAATGTTTAGCTCTTGGTTGTTTCTTGTGGTAACTTGTACGTAAATCTTTGTACTCCTCTTTTCCTTTAAAAATGATTTTAATTTAAATTTATTTAGCCGATAGAAAAACAGGTCACATAAGTCAAACTTAGTGGCCAAACATTTACATGTTCTTGAAAAAGAAATTATAATATTCAAAACATTTGTGTCCAAATTGTGTTCTCCACGTGCTAGGCATAATCTCAAAGTTAGCCATTTGTACTTGATATGTGGTTTGATGAGCAAAGAAACAAGGAACTAAAATGAACGAAAGGCAAAACTAAAAGAGCATGTAATTAGAAAAGATAGGTACTAAAATTAGTAAGATATGGGGCAAGTAAAAGCAGAAACATGTTTCTCCAAATGTGGTCTCCTCCTTCCAAATGGCTGGCGTGTAAGTAGTTATAGGAGACTCCAATCATAGATCCAACTCTCGTTCTAACCCAACCAAAATACAGAGCAAATAATAGCCAAAAAAACAGAAACTTTACCCAGAAAGAAAGAAAGAGAAAGCCACTGATTATTTTTGTTTGTAGAAGAAAACAAATATCGTGTCTTGCTTCTTCTTCTGTTGTCCGTCTGTCTTTGTTTGTTTCTCTTCATTCTTCTTCTTCTTCTTCACTGTTGATGATACATTGGTTGAGAAACAGAGGAGCAAGAAGAAGGAATAGAGCGGAAACAGAGAGCGATGGAATGCGGGAGAGAAGGATTGACATAGAGGGATCGTGTGGTCGGAGTTGGTCGGAGAATGAACAAAGAGCCGACCGGCATTTTCAAGTCAGCCTGGGAGAGCACTGTTCGGAAATCTAAATCGGCGGTGAAGAAGAAGAAGAAGCTCGCCAAGACCCTCTTCGTCCCCATGCCCGTAGCCAATGTCAACGACGACGATGAAGCTCGGGTCCCCGGCAAGCTCTACATCTCCGAGAAGGTCATGCCCAACGGCGACTTCTACACCGGGCAGTGGCTGGACGGCCTCCCCCACTCCAACGGCAAGTACATCTGGACCGACGGCTGCATGTACGTCGGCCAGTGGGCATGCGGCCACATGCTCGGCCCCGGCATCTTCACCTGGCCCTCCGGCGCCACCTTCCAGGGTGACTTCAAGTCCGGCTTCATGGACGGCAACGGCACCTACACCGGCCCCTCCGGCGACTCCTACACCGGCGCCTGGCACATGAACCTCTACCAAGGCCAGGGCACCAAGCTCTACCCCAACGGCGACCACTACGACGGCGCCTGGCGCCGGGGCCTCCAGCACGGCCACGGCCGCTATCAGTGGCAGACGGGCACCCACTACACCGGCCAGTGGAAGTACGGTGCCATCTCCGGCACCGGCACCATGGCGTGGGTCAACGGAAACACCTACGAAGGCGAGTGGGCCGACGGCCTCCCCAAAGGGAACGGGACATTCCGGTGGGCCGACGGCAGCTCCTACGCGGGGTACTGGAGCAAGAACAAGGAGGAGATGAGTGGGACCTACGATGGGACCGGGAACCCGGAGTGGGACCCGCAGGAGGTGTACAAGGTGGAGCTGAAGGGGTTCGAAGTCTGCCCCTGGGAGAAAGTCCCAATCTTCCCGTCGCAGAAGGTGCTGATGATACCCGGAATGGAGTCCCTGCCGAAGAGGGTGTCCGTGGACGGCAGGGGTAGCAACTGCAGCATCGAATCGGACGGCTCCAGCGACATTGCCGGGAGGATGTCTCGAGACAGCGTCGACGCAGGGATCAGTCCTCATCAGATCAGAGTCCACGCCATGAAGAGACAAGGCAAGACCATCTCTAAAGGACACAAGAACTACGAGCTCATGCTCAATCTCCAACTGGGTATCAGGTAAAATCAATCAACCTATAAATATATAACATAAATGGAAATGATGTGCTTATGATTCTAATTTATAGACATTCGGTGGGAAGGCCAGCACCAGCTACGTCTCTGGACTTGAAATCCTCTGCTTTTGATCCGCGAGAGAAAGTTTGGACCAGGTTTCCACCGGAAGGGTCAAAGCAAACACCACCTCACATGTCCACTGACTTCAGATGGAAGGACTACTGTCCGGTGGTTTTCAGGTGTTGCCTTAATCATATTGCTATCAACTCTCTTGTAATGTTGACTCAGACAAGACCACATTTCAGGACTCTTAGGAAACTATTCAAGGTCGATGCTGCAGATTACATGATCTCCTTATGTGGGAACGATGCCCTTCGAGAGCTCTCCTCTCCCGGAAAAAGCGGAAGCTTCTTTTACCTAACCAATGACGACAAGTACATGATCAAGACCATGAAAAAGGCCGAAGCCAAGGTAACTTTATATTCGTTAGACGGGTTAGTCTATAAACAATAGAGAACAGATGAAACTGAGCATCAAATTATCTCCATTTCTCAAACAGGTGCTCATTAGGATGCTTCCAGCTTACTACAATCACGTTCGAGCTTTTGAAAACACCTTAGTCACAAAATTCTTTGGTCTGCACTGCGTTAAGTTAACGGGGCCTGCACAAAAGAAGGTAATGCTTCAAGATTGGATTTTGAATCATCAACTTTGCCCCATTTCACAGTGGTGATTTTAAGTCAGGTACGCTTTGTGATAATGGGGAATCTGTTTGGTTCGGAGCATAACATTCACAGGCGCTTCGACTTGAAGGGTTCTTCCCATGGCCGCACAACTCTTAAGCCCGAGTTAGAGATCGATGCAAACACAACTCTCAAGGACCTTGATCTCAACTATATCTTTCGCTTGCAGAAGATTTGGTACCAAGAGTTCGTCAGGTACGCTGTGATATGTGAATTTGAAGCTACATTCGTGCAAGATTAAGATCATGTGTTCCTTTTGCAGACAGGTGGATAGGGATTGCGACTTTCTTGAACAGGAGAGGATCATGGACTACAGTCTCTTGGTCGGTCTTCAGTTCCAAGAAACCACATCACATCGGTCTTCCTTAACACCACCTCGTACTTCTGGAGTTGGTACTCCTACTTCTGGACTCCAGACTCCTACAGGAAACAGAGGGCTAGAAAGGGGAGCAACACCTCCAAGACTTTCTAGAGTTGACATGGACAAACTTCAGTTTGACTCTTCAAGGTCAAACATGTTCACTAATTTCTTTCAAATAAATCCAAGTTGAACTTGTGCGGATATAACAAGTTTGTTGCAGGTGGGCTTCCATTAGATTAGGTATTAACATGCCAATACGCGTTGAGCGGACGGTGAGACCAAAAGACTGTGAGAATCAACTCATCGGAGAGCCAACTGGGGACTTGTGTGATGTCGTCGTCTTCTTTGGTATAATAGACATCCTACAAGACTACGACATAAGCAAGAAGCTCGAGCATGCCTACAAGTCCATCCAATACGACCCTACTTCAATTTCTGTTGTTGATCCGAAGCAATACTCAAAACGCTTTCGTGATTTCATTTTCAAAGTTTTCGCAGAAGACGCTTCAACTTGAAGGTGTAGTTTTTGATCCACCAACCTTGATCATGTATAGTTTCTTCCTCGTCGTGCAAGGCTGTGAATACACAGGCTGTAAGATATTTGCTAGTGTGATTGTATAGATTATAAGTTATAACCATAGTCACTCGAGTTTGTCACAACTGTAAATGATACAACTACATTTTAACCATAAGACCATTGTTTGTACAGAAAGTGACTCAAATGGAACAATCCTGTTAGTTCAGTTTCAATAATTCTTTATACATCATGTTTGAAACAATGTGTTATTTTCAATTTCATATGTTCTTCCAAGTCCCGACATGGTTTCTCACATCATATCTGTCATGCTGTTAGGTAATGGAAAATGGAAAATTCTTTTTAATGGATGCAACTATACCTGTACATCGTTGAGGAACTTTTTTTTTTGGAATGTTTAAGCCTGAAAATGATAAGCATCTTTCAACTACGTATGGCTTGTATAAGCTTGGATCGAGTTTCAACATGATATTTGAGCTTTTACTTTTCACCTCCCTGTTAGGTCCCAAGGAATCAATCTAGAGGGGAGTGAATAGATTGATTACAAAATATAGCAACTTAAAAATAAATTCGTAATTTTAAACAACAAGCAAAGTTAGCAAGATAGAGAAAGCCAAGACAAGATATACGTGGTTCACAACTTTCCTTAGAGTTGCTACGTCCACACTAAAGAACTCACTTAGAGTTCGGCCTTTTACTAACTTATAGTAAATGTTACAAAGTCTCACAAGAACTAATCTTGCAAGTTACAACACCAAATGGGAAGCAAGAACAAATCTTGCAACCACTACAACACTTTGCAAGAACAAATCTTGCAACCAACTACAACACCTTTTCTAGCCTACAAGGGCAATTACAATAGAAGATATTGAGGTCAACTCACCAAGAGTCAACAATACAATGTGTTTAATCTTATATAGAATAAACACAATGCCTCAATTACAATCAAGATATAAAGATGAAGTACAAGCAAGCTATATATGATTTCAAGATATGTAAGGCTTAGCTCAAGATGATTTTGAGAGAAGGATTTCAAAATAGTTTACAAAGAGAGCATAACATGTTTAAGAAGAGATATAACAATAAGAATATATGTTTTTCAAAGATCAAAAGATATGAAACTATTAGTTCATGACTTTGAAAACAATTTCTTGAACAAAGAAGAATAGAGCTCTCAAGATGACTTTTCTCTCAAAGATGAAGAACTTTGTGCTGAATTTTTGTAGAGAAATAGTAGAAGTGTTGTGTCTTGAAATGAAGAAACAAATGAGGGATTTTATAGACAAAAACTTGGCACTTGATAATTAAAAAAAAAGTTGTTGGAAGAAATACTTGAGTGCAAAGTCAAATGACATATCTTGAGAAGAAATGTCCTCAACACATTTCAAGATTAAAATGATGAATTTTCTCTTTTCAAAATCAATTTGAATGAATAAAAAAGGATTAAATAATCAAGAGAAATCATATATTTGAATAAGGGAAGAGAGATTGAGTGATGAGCTAGCAAACCATATCTTAATGATCATACTTACAAGAATCCTATTGGTAGGACTTGAACCCTTTCAAAATAGACATTTTAAATCTTCCATAGCCTTCCTTGATCATCATTGAAGGTCTGAAAATGTCCTTGGAGATTTAAATTTCGTGCACAACTTGATTGGACACAAGTAGATGATGAGCATGCTTGCTATCACGCCCCAAATCCGGTTTTGACCGGACTCGAGACGTGAATTAATTAACAATCAAATAATAAAGATAAAAATAAAACTTAAACAAATTTAAATCTCCAAATTTAGTTCCAATCAAATAACTTCGATAAAATAAGATCCAAAATCGATGTTATGAGTCAAAGCTCAGACTATAACAAAATAAGACAAGATTCAATACAACGGCAAAAAATACGTCTCTATCATCAACTCCACCCGGACTCTCCCAGAAGCTCCCGAGCCAAACTCTAGAAACTACTCACCGAGTAAGCCTGTACAAACAGTAAACAAACGAAGGGGGTGAGCTTACGCTCAGTAAGGAAAATAATAAGGTAATGGAACCTCCACTTTGATAATAAAAACTGAATTGGCACAATTATCTACATGTTACGATTAGTGCGATTAACCAACAAGATGCTATAAATAGAAGACAATAAGAATTCCGAAGCATAAGTAGAATAGTAACTCAAGAAGATTAGGGAAATGCGGTGTAATATTGAATAAAAACAACTAAAGGGAGAGCATTGAAACCTCACGTCGATAACTTAAATCACAATACTCCGATCCACAATTCGTCCTTGTGTCATGTCGGATACAATACTTCGATCCACAATTAGTCCTTGTGTCATGTCGGATTTCCCCTCGGTCCAGAGGAGACACATACGTCGGGGCTAGCGGAAACATCCCTGAAGGGACACATATCGTCGGGATTCTCGGAAATGTCCCCAAAGGACCATAGATCATCGGGGCGAAACATGATAAACTTCCGGGAATGATCCCGCAGGACGCATACACTCGGGGTGAAGCAACAAGTAACCATCCCCGTAGGGTAAACAATCTCGGGTCGTGCCGGAATTCCCTTCGGCCTAGACGTCTTCCCGGGATTCACATCGGGTTGAACACAATCTCTCGGCTATGGTACTACCCCACACCGACATATCCCCCTCGGTGTAGGTACCATATCGGATCACAAGTCGTCGGCCTAGGTACAACCCCACACCGGCTTACCCCCTCGGTGTAGGTACCATACCGGAATACAACTCCTCTTAACACAACACAAGAGATCAACATACTAAATAGTCATAGTACAACCAAAGCTTAGCAATTCACAATCTTACCACAACATACCACAAAGAACTCACATTAACCGTCACACTTACCGGCATACTTACCAACCATGTCCCATCGGTCTATCACACACCCGATTATACATTTTGGCACAACCAATTTACACTCAAGCATTCATTCAATCAATCAATCAAATGTTCATTCAATCAATCATTCAAACATTCGGATCACAGTCAACACAATTTATCTAGTTTAGTTTGACTCTTATCTTAACCTAAAAACTAAGCAAGCACGGCATGTGAGCAATCACAAGCAGTCCTAAGGCTCGTCATGGCCATTCTACCAGCACGGCAAATTCCCAAGTATTGAAAGCGATTAAACTAGTGAATCACATCCTACATGCATGCTAGATTCGTCCGGTTATTATTGTAATTGAAAAACGATTATTCTAGTGAATCACATCCTATATGCAAACTAGGACCTTTCCGGTATTATTATCCTATAGGCATACTGCAACGTTAAACTAAAAGAAGAGTTTAGTACTTTCCCTACATCGAACTCCAAAGCTAAAAATACTCCTAGCTGCTGACGTCCGGGCTAGCTTCCTCTCCGTCTTCGCACGGGTCCCAAAGTCTTCTTCTTTCCTCAAGCTCGGGTCCACGGTCTTAGATCACAAACAATACTAAAACTAATAACTAGACAAAGATTGTCACGCCCCAAATCCGGTATTGACCGGACCCGAGACTTGACTTAGAGAATTTAAATAAAGTAGTAAAAAGAGATAAGTAATAGCTGAATCAGATGAAATAATATAAAACAACGGAAGTTCAAAACTTTGAGTCACAGCTCAGTCAAATACAATAATCTGAGAATAAAGGTACGTCTCTACGAACACAAAGTAAAGCTAAGCCCGGACCCTCGCTAGCCCCATGCTCCATGATGTCCACTACTCCAAGTCAAAGCTAGCACCTGTAGAAAACACGGTAAGGGGTGAGCTTGACGCTCAGTAGGGTAAACCATAAAACTTCATCATTTCGGGTCTATAATAAAACCTTTCCACAAATTAAATCACATTAAAAGGTTTGATATAACGATGCGACATTTAAGCCCATTCTAAAGACAAGACCCTTTTAAACCGGACGCTTAACGGTCCAACAATACCAACTTTAAATCAAACACTAACCATTAAACCAGGCACACAACGAAGAGAACAAACCAAGTAAGACACCTAAGTACGTTTCCGAACTAACTTTTAACAATTAAAAGGAGGAGGAGACAACGAGTACAAGTAACTCAAATTAAACAACCTTCATTTACTCGACCACAAACTATCCCAAAATCCTCGTTCACAGCCCCTTCACGACCGACTCACGGGTAACCACAAAGACGAAGCTTTAACTTACACGGAAGTCACACACATGAACTCATCATCCAACAATCAAAATCAAATCATTCACAGTCACACACAGTTCATAACAAGGAGAACACCCATAGCCACAACACTGCAATACTCAATCAATTCAAAGCAATCTCAAACACACAACTCGTAACCATCGCACGGTCTCGGGAGCAACCCGCTCGGCCCGGCGCAGCCGCAAGAAACTTCCCCAACACAAAGTTGGGATAGGCGGTCGACCTCATCGCGGAACACATCGTTTTACCGATCGATGGAAGGCAGGGAAAACGCCTCTTCGCGGCCTCATCTCTCGCGGTGCTCAACACATCGTTTTACCGAGTGCTAGTCGGAAGGTAAGGAAACCACATCTTCGCGGGACAAGGCGTTTTAACGACTCACGGTTGGAAGGTAGGGAAACCACCTTTCTCATGTAACCAAAGTACCATAAACGCAACAATTTACCGATTACACGCCGGAAGGACGATACACCTGACGGAAGTACACCTCTCACACTTTACCGGTCACGCATCAAACAAACACAATAAAACTCAACCAGGGTCACAATCACAATCATAACTACAAGTAACCACAGTACCACCACCACAATCATGATCACGTCGGTCTATCACTCACCCGACCATATCACAAACAATGATTCGTATCATAATAATCACGGCACACTCGCCCACGCATGGCAACGACATGTTACACCGAATATAATATGTTTTGACCCTTAATTACACTCACAACTGTTCTGCACTTACCATCACTTACCGACACCACACTCCACGTGGTAACCCCACCGGCTTAACCGGTATTCGTTCCCCAACATCCCCCAAATCAACAGATCAATGAAACGGGAAAATAACCACTCAAGTCATCAACATGTAACACTAGTTCAATTCTACTTGTTTTCATGTTCGTTACTTATTAACCGTTCAAGCATCAAAGAGCACACAAGTAGATATAATCAGCACACAATTCCTACGGGCGCGACATGGCCCGATTCTACCAGCACGGCAATTTCCCAAGACAGAATCGTAAATGTTCACAGTTTATACGTCTACACTAGTTATTCACATCCTATATGCATACTAGTTCTTTAACCGGTTATTAGGTTTCCCTATATGCATTCTAGTTCATCCGAAATAAAGCGGGTTTCGAGGGAATCCCTACCTCTAGAAGAACCAACAGCTGCGTCTCCTAGCTGCTGACGTCCTGGCCAACTCCGGTCTTCTCCATGCTCGGGGTGAAGACCTGTTTTTAACACAAAAGGGACCGTCATCAGTCCCGATCAAACTTGTAACGGTCCTCAAATTAATAATTTCAGTCCAAAAGTCCGTTGTCCAAACGTCCTTTAGAAGTCCGATAAGTTGTCCGAAGTCCAGGTACTTTTCTGATTTTAAGTCCAAATTATTAATTAATTAATTAATCTGGCCTGACCCGGATCCGACCCGAGTCTGAGATCCGGACCCGAATCCGACCCGTCCAATTCATCCGGCCTGGACCTGACCCGGGCCCGGCCTAGACCCGGTCCAGACCTGGGTCCAGACCCAGTACCAGATTTGGACCCAAGCCCGACCCATGTCCAGGCCCAAATTCCAGGGCCCGAGTCCTTGACCGTTCCGGCCCGATGCCCGATCTCGACACTGGCCTAAACCCAAAGCTCGTCAGAGACGAGGCTCGACTTAGGGTTCCGTCCGGCTTCACTCCGGCGACGGCGACGGCGTTAGAGGAGGTTGTCGACGGTTATGATGGCGGCAGGAGGCTCAAGATGGCGTGAGGAGGGTTCTGGTGCGAGTTCCAGGCTCTCCGTCTAGATCTGACGCCGTGGCGAGCTCGCCGACGAGGAGACATCAGATATGATGCGCGTGAACTCCTGCGACCCTCTACACCCAAACCCGACCATCAAGAGCTCGCGAGGGAGAGAATTTCAGGGGCGAAAAGGGTCGGGCATGACGAATCGAGGTCGGGTAACATCTTACCGTCTTAGGTTCGTTTGATTCCAGCGAGGCGAGGTTCAGGTCTACGGTAGCGATGTTCTATTCGAGGGAGAAGATGAGGAAGACGGGGTTCTGGTGGGTTTCTGATAAGGTAACGAGGAGAAGGTGGTCGGTGGTGGAGGAGGATGAAGGACGAGGTGGGAGGACGTGTTTCCGTTCTCCGACGTCGTGCGAGACGAAGAAGACGAGGGAGGACGCGAAGGAGAGAGAGAGAGAGAAATGAGGCTGTCTCGGTTCCTGTGCGAGGTTCTGAGGAGGTGAAGGGGTGCAAGTCTACGGTTAGGATCGTGAGGGATTTGGGCATGACTCGTGGGTGGGCTGCGAGCTTGGCTGGGCCAGGTCTGGCTCTGCCCAAGTCCGGGTCTGGCCTAGCCCAGACCTAACCCCTAACCCCTCTTCCCTCTTTTTTTATTTCTTTTCTTTATTCTTTTTTTTTTTGAAATCAAACAAAAATCAAACTCGTTCTCCAACCTTCAACGCTCCAAGCAATAATTTAAAAACCTAAATTTTCAGGTCTTTACCGTCTACCCCCCTTAAAGGAGTTTCGTCCCCGAAATTTAAAACGAACGCACTCCACTTAAGCCTGCCTCAAGGAACGTCCGATTAAGTCACCCCGTCCATTGTCACTCAAACCCACGGAACCACAACGTACTTAGCTCGGGTGCCAAGACACAAGGAACGGATCAAGGTCCTACTCTTACGCCCTCACGTCTCCTCAGGTGCAAAGAAAGAAGAAGGATGTGACGCCTATGGGTTATGGTCCCACCACGCTTCCGCTGTGCCACTCTAATCTCATCGTCCTTCGGTCATCTCCTCTGGCCGTTCTGGCGGCGTACTGGTAGTTTTCTGCGGTCCTCCGCCGCTCAGGCACTAGTCGCTGATGAACGATCGAAAAACTCTTGTTACCTCAAAATTTGGTTCTATTAACTTTCTCAACACGCTTGAAGAAAGATAGTCATACACGGGAAGGTCATGGAGATAGATAACGGTCCGCAATTCTACTTCCTCACTCACGACCGACGTTAGTCGACACCACCGCACCCTCAATTAACGTGCCAAGGCACAAGGTGAGCACAACATTTCTTATTTCTGTCCCAACATTTCAACAACCAAGAAGAAAAGAACAAGTGGGGTACCCCAAAAATCAAATAAAGCAACACTCAAAATTCAAATGGCAAGACGTACCCTGATCGATCTCATGCTCGGGATGGTGTCCCTCCGAACGAAAATCGGTGATGGCATAAGCTCTGCCCTGGGTAGTCCGTGGTCCCTGCCGTGGAGGTGGTGGAGGAAGGGCCAACTGCTTAGCTGGCCTCTGCAGCTGCCTCGGCGCTACTGATCTCACAGCTGGTCGTGGGGGTCTCGACGGCTACCTCTAGCGCTGCCGGAACAGAGGTGCCTGTCCAAAGCGCGAGTGTTGCGGCTGTTGTGCTGACGTCCCTCTACTTGATAAGGGGCACTGCATAGCCATATGCCCAAACTGTCCACAACTGAAACACCGATGATCTCCGCTACCCATCCTCCGCACTGATCCGGTCTGGCTGTTAGCGGGACGAGCTGCAGAGCTCGCGTCCCACGGACAATCCCTGCTCAGGTGTCCCCGTCGATGGCATCGGTAACACTCTGGTCCCTCCTCGGACGCTGCCGGTCCCACTGATGCAACTGACCCCATCGACATAGACCCTCCAAACTGATGTTGAGGTCGGAAAGATCCGGTAGTCCGCTGTCGCCTCGGGTCTCGCATCTCAGACGGTCTCAAGAGACCACTAGGTCTCGGACGGCTCTCTCTAGCTCGGGTGGTCTAGCTGAGGCACCTCTCCACGGCTAAAGCCTGATCCACCAACTCAGTGTACACCCGAGTCCTGAAGGCGACTAGTCGGTCCCGGATCAGGGTGCTAAGCCCATCCTCAAAGCGCTTGCACCGGTTTGCCTCGGTCGCTACCATCTCTGGAGCGAACCGGGACAGTGCGCTAAACCTGGACTAGTACTCAGACACGGTCCTCGTGCCCTGTCGCAGAACTAGAAACTTCCGGTGTCGATCATCTCGCGCAGACTCTGGAAAGAACTACTCCAGAAACACAGCTCGGAATCGGTCGTAGTCATCACCGACCCGCTCCTCCACACACTGCCACCAGTGGAAAGCGTCGTCCTTCAGCTGATGAGCTGCAAAGGAAACTCTCAGATGCCCATCAGTGATACCCGAGGTGTTCAGGTTCCTGGTGATCTGGTGCAACCACCTCTCGACGATGTCAGGGTTGGGCTCCCCGGTGAAGGTAGGCGTGTCCTGCCTCAGGAAATCCCTCAACGCATGTGCCACATATCTGTCGGCCTGCGTCGATCTCAATTGCGTCGCTGAGACAATTGTAGGTGTTGTCTCCCTCTGGGCAGTAGCTGCCACCAAATCCTGCATGGTACGGGTCAACTCGTCCAGGGCAGTCGCCGTGGTCCTCCTAGCCAATGGCAGAACTCTGGTAGGATGCCCCAAGGATCCGGCATCGCTCCCCTCGGACTCCTCTGAGGTCCAGGGCCGGGCATCCTCTACCTCTACGGGCTCAGCCTGCACTGTGACGGGTGGTGCTCTGGGTGGGAGTCCTGATGGTACAGGATCACTCCTCAAAGGTCTCTCTATGCTCATTTCTTGAGCACTATCTGCTCCTGCCGCCTCAATGGCAGGTGGCTGACCTCGACCTCCAGCTGGTCGGCCACGGGTACCTCGTGGAACGACTTAAGCAGTTCGGAAAAACTTCAGTTTACTCTTAGTAGCAGCAGTAGCAGCAGCAGTAGCAGTAGTAGTAGTAGCAGTAGCAGTAGCAGTAGCAGTAGCAGTAGCAGTAGCAGTAGCAGTAGCAGTAGCAGTAGCAGTAGCAGTAGCAGTAGCAGTAGCAGTAGGAGTAGTAGTAGCAGTAGTAGTAGTAGTAGGAGTAGTAGTAGTAGTAGTAGTAGTAGTAGTAGTAGTAGTAGGAGGAGCAGGAGTAGTAGCAGGAGCAGTAGGAGCAGGAGCAGGAGCAGGAGCAGTAGGAGCAGGAGCAGCAGGAGCAGTAGGAGCAGGAGCAGCAGGAGCAGCAGTAGGAGGAGCAGTAGCAGTAGGAGCAGCAGTAGCAGCAGCAGTAGGAGCAGCAGTAGGAGCAGCAGTAGCAGCAGCAGTAGCAGTAGTAGCAGTAGTAGGAGTAGGAGTAGTAGTAGGAGCAGTAGTAGCAGTAGTAGCAGTAGTAGCAGCAGCAGCAGCAGCAGGAGAAGAGCAGGAGCAGTAGCAGGAGCAGTAGCAGTAGCAGTAGCAGTAGCAGTAGCAGTAGCAGTAGCAGTAGCAGTAGCAGTAGCAGTAGCAGTAGCAGTAGCAGTAGCAGTAGCATTAGCAGTAGCAGTAGCAGTAGCAGTAGTAGTAGCAGTAGTAGTAGTAGTAGTAGTAGTAGTAGTAGTAGCAGCAGCACTAGTACAAACGCCGCACCTAGTGCGTCACACAAACCCTACCACACATCGCACAGAAGAGGCAACGAGTTCCACAGTTCAATCACCCAAACGCTCAAGTACAACAAGCAGCACAACAAGCTTACACGCAGCCAACCGGTTCACAAATCACAAAGCAGCACAAATTCCACACAATCTCAATCCTACTCTGTAACACGGGTGGTCAAGCTTATTCTTGTAGCAAAATATAACATGTGGATATCATCTCGTTACAACTCGGTTCAGGCGTCCCCGAACTACGTTGTAACCAACCGATATCCACACTATCATGATTTGCTGCAGTCAAATCATAATAGGATATACATTCCAATTTTCCATAAAATTTCGGCATGTTCCATTTGAAAACTTGGTCAACCAACCGCGCACGCGAGACAAACAGTTCACAATTTAAACAACACACAGCGAACACTTTAGCAAGCAGTCCATCACAAATTAATCACAACAAAACGGCATACCAAAAGTCAACCAACAACAACTAACACACGACAACACCTAACGACCCGATCGTAAAACAAATTAACCAGCCGCTTAAGTGGGACAACCAATTACCAACTGCATGTAGCACCCAAACACCAATTTAGCACTCAGCAAAATTTCAACTCACACCTCGGGTCTCGGTAACCTCATTGTTACCGCCCGGCTAAATCCAAGCTTGGAAAACAGTTCAACTCAAACAATAACCACAAACCACACAAGTCCACCCAAACATCCACGACACTTGGGTCGAACGTTCCCACCAACCAAGCAACGGCCGACCAAGGCGGCAACCCACATATCAATTTATCAACAAACGCGTCATAACCAGCCCGAGCCTCGCTCGTTAACCAACCTCGATCTCAACCGATCGGCATCATGGATCTGCTAAGGTGTACTATCAACAGAGAAAAAAGATACAAAACAAGTAAGGTAAAACTTTAAACAACGCACTTTAACAAGCGAGGCTCTTGTCGTTTCGACTCTACGCATAGGATATTTCCGACTCGCGTCACTGAGCACTACGACTTAAACCACCTAAATCTACCCACCTAATCGACGTACGGTCTGAGGTTTGAAAAATCATTTCCCCTGCTGAGCGCTGATCGCTGCAAGCACTGCGCGAACCACCTCCTCTAGAGGGGTCGCCTGGGTCGCTTCTGCGATCGGATGAACTCTGGGTGGTAACCCTGACGGTCCATCCTCAAATCTCTAATGCTCTGCAGAAGTGGCACCCTGGGCACTCGCTGCCCCTGCCTGCCCAATAATAGGTGTCTGTCTCTAGCCCCCAGTTGGGCGGCTCCTGGTGCCTCTCGGAACGTAAACGCGAGACATGTCGTATACCCGCTGCATGGATAACGTGTTGGGTCTCGAGGTAGGGTTGGAGATGAACCAACTCGCAGCGGAAAATCAATGAAAACCAAGAGACAATTAGAACCATGAAACAACTAACAAAGAATGGATTAACAAGAGAAAAATTCAGCACTAGTTCTTACCAAAACAAGAACACTGGTTAACGAATGATTGGCTTGAGTCTCCAAGACGCCTACGTATCCACATGGGAATCAAAGCCACGTAGTTCTTCTCTTTGAGGACTCAAGAACACAAAAATGGAGGAGGAAACTAGCCAAACCCGAAATGGCCATGGAAGAGGGAGAGAAAATGTGTTTCCTATTCTTGTCTTGTGTTTGTTATGTTGAAAAAAGATGACTTAAACATAACAAAACCCATACTTGTCCAACTAAAGGCATGGGACAAGTATGGTGTCAAGTAAGGTGTAAATAGGACAAAGTATGGCAAGACAAGATTGGGTTAGGTGGTGAATCACCAACACCTTAATCCTTGTCTTGCTTACTTAGTACTAATTAATCAAGACTTGATTAATTAGTTCCATGGGCCTTGGTTGCATGGGCCTTTCATGGGCCTCTTGGAACATGGCCCGTGACCATTTCCAACGAGGTCCCGTGATTCGCTCATCGCCTCCATGCCTTCCATACCGGAAATGTCCAACATTATCCGACGCGATCAATCCCAAGACTCCAAGCCTTGTCTCGATCCGTAAAGTCCTATTCACTTACGGGCACATGACCCAAAACCCAGTTTTGGTCATGTCCCGAGACAACTCCCTTTTGGCCATTCTCCATAAATGTGTCAATGAGTTTCATCCTCCGGTGTGACCCTTAGGTTTATGCGTGTCAATAGATCAACGTAAAATCCCATTTTACTTGATCCTATTTAAGTGGCAACTAACGAGACTTTAGTATTGCCTGACACTACATAACGAATCGACCCTGTCGATTCTAACCTTTCCGTCGTCCCTGTCATTATCCTTTTATCTCTGATATCCTGATTGAGATAAGGCATAGAGCCGTCATCCTTATTATTCTCAATCACCGTTCCTTGATATGTGAGATGACTGAAGATATGATACCCAGTATCATGTGCATGGCCATGCTATTCTTCCAGTCACTCTCGATCAAGTGGCCGAGAACCAATATCTTTCCCATACCTTAGTATGAGGGATAAATCCCTTATCCGTCTTTCGTGTCACTCATGTAGCCCGTCCCCAAGCCAATCCTGGCCGTTATGGAAGCCCTGTTACGGACAACGTTAGGCTCAGGTCAAACTCAGTTGTTGACTACATAGCGATCACAAAGACTCCTTGGTCTAAGGATACATGACAAGCTACAACACTGAATATGTTCATGACTTAATCTATGGCACATATTCAGGGCGGGTCGTCCAATATCATGTCCCACATGATATCTATGATCAGACTCCGGAATCCCATTCCAATGACTAACAGATGGTAAGCCATAAAGAGCCATCTTTCATACTAGTCGCTTCTAGTGAAGCTTTGTTGACTAGGGACCCATCGAGTGTGATCTATCTCGATCTATGGTTCTATTCGCATGGTGGGCATAGATCAGAGCACACATCGATATATTACTCCAACACATAAGTTGTCACGCCCCAATTTCAGCGAACCGAAACTAGGGACGCGAACGTTCAAAAAGTTACAAGACTGAAACCTGTTTTCGATAAATCACCTAAAAAGTCAGTTTAGTTCCACAAAAGAATAATATTTACAACTCAAAATAAAAGTCCCACACTTGGACAAAACGAGATACACGTCTCTAGACTCAAACACCCAGCAACCCGCTTCAAGCTCTTCAAGCTTCAGAAGCTCACCTAGTCCAGACTACGAACGGTACCTGTAGGAAAAGCAGCTAGGGGTGAGCGTTCGCTCACCACCACAGATAACATACTGACTACGGCATAATTAGTAGACAAAGCCGATGACACTAACAACGACTCAAAGACACACACACGACCAGTCTTGTCCTCAACTGACACAACACTCGGATACGTTATATAGACCCCACACTACGATCGACGACCTCCTCCAAGACACGATTGACCACACAACACCAAACAAGATCACAAAGGATCGCAAACCGACTGCTCAGTAACCAGTCTCTGTCTCTCGCCCTTTACCGATCATAGACGTGGTCAGGCGGTCGACCTGTCGCGCAACTTCCCCCGATCCCAGTCGGGAGGCTAACCCACAACCTCTCCGCTTCACCCGATCCCAGTCGGGTGGTTAGCCACACCCGCGCGTCCTTCCCCCGATCCCAGTCGGGGAGCTAGCCCACAACCCCTCCGCTTCTCCCGATCCCAGTCGGGAGGCTAGCTACACCACACAACCTCCACCAGTAACCAGTAACCAATCACAATCACAAACAAGTTCAAACAGACAGTAACGACACCGGTGACAACTACACAGGCGCTCAAGGCCAACAAAACACCGACACCCAAACACAGGTTCAACAACCCTACGGGCTCTCATGGCCACCCAAGACGCCAACGATAAAGTACGGGTTCACAACCCCACGGGCACTCACGGCCACTCAAAATACCGAAGCGACAACACGGGCTCTCATGGCCACCCAAACTCGACAACAAATAACACGGGCTCTCAAGGCCACCCAAACTCAACAATGAATAAAACGGGCTCTCAAGGCCACCCAAACTCAATCAACAATTAACGCACAACAACCTCCGGGCATGGTCATATGCCTCTAGTAACACAGCGGGTTTTACAATCTACCCCCCTTAAAGGAATTTCGCCCGCGAAATTTAGAACACCGTACCTCGGGAAACGAACAAGGCGGGATACTTCGCGCGAACCTCGTCCTCGCGCTCCCAAGTTGATTCAGCCTCGTGGTGCTTCCACTGCACTCGTACCAAGTGGATAATCTTGCCTCCCCGTAGAATCTGCTCCCGCGTGTCCATAATCCGAACCGTCTGCTCCTCATAGGAGACATCATCAGCCATCTCGATATCTGTCCACTCAATGACGTGGGAGGGGTCTGCATTGTACTGCCGCAACTGAGACACGTGGAAGACGTTATGGACTCTCCCAAGTTGCGGTGGCAACGCCAGACGATAAGCCACTGTTCCCACTCTGCCCAAAATCTGGAACGGGCCAATGTACCTCGGAGCCAACTTGCCCCCGCTTCGCCTGAACCGCACCAGCCCCTTCCTCGGGCTCACCTTCAGGAACACGTGATCCCCGACTGCAAACTCAAGGGGTCGACGTCGCCTGTCGGCATAACTCTTATGTCGGCTCTGTGCTGTCCTCAGCCGATCGCGGATCAGTGCAACTTTCTCCGTCGTCTCTCTGACAAGATCTGGCCCCAGCAGACTCTTGTCCCCCACCTCTGCCCAACACACTGGTGACCGACACGGCCTCCCATACAACGCTTCGAACGGTGCCATCCCGATACTCGCCTGGAAGCTGTTGTTGTAGGCGAACTCGGCCAAAGGCAGGTGGGTTTCCCAAGATCCCCTGAAATCCAGCACACATGCTCGCAGCATGTCCTCCAAGATCTGAATGGTACGCTCAGACTGACCGTCCGTCTGGGGATGATGTGCTGTACTGAGTAGCACCTCGGTCCCCAATGCCTTCTGCAGACTCGGCCAAAACCTGGACGTGAAGCGGGGATCCCTGTCAGACACTATCGACACCGGGACCCCGTGGAGACGCACTATCTCCTGGATATACAGACTGCTCAACTTGTCGACCGGGTCTGTCATCCTCATAGCCAGAAAGTGGGCCGACTTAGTCAACCGGTCGACTACCACCCACACGGCGTCGTTTCCCTTGGGCGATCTCGGTAGTCCACACACGAAGTCCATCGTAATGTGTTCCCACTTCCACTGAGCAATCGGTAGTGGCTGTAACAATCCCGCTGGATGCTGATGCTCGGCCTTCACCTGCTGACAGACAAGGCATCTCGATACAAACTCTGCGACTGCTCTCCTCATGCCGCGCCACCAGTAGTGCCGTCTGAGGTCACGGTACATCTTGGTGCCCCCCGGATGAACTGTGAGACGCGAATGGTGTGCCTCTCGTAACACGGCGTCTCTACAGTTAACCGGTACGAATAGCCCCCCGCGGTATCGTAGTCCCCAATTAGTGCTGTCCTGCCAGCCCACCACCTCGTCACCCCTGACAACTCTCTCGCGTATCTCTGATGCTTCGACGTCCTCTGTCTGCGCCTCCAGCACTTGGGCAAGCAGTGAGGGCTGAGCCACTAGTTAGCACATGGCAACACCGCCAGTAACCTCCTCTAGCTCAAGCCCGAATGTGCTCAGCTCCCCCATCATGCCCCACTCTCGGACAGATATGCTGGCGAGGCTCGGAGCCGACTTCCTACTCAAGGCGTCGGCGACAACGTTCGCCTTGCCTGGGTGGTAGTGTAGCTCGAAGTCGTACTCCTCAAGTAGTTCCATCCACCGTCGCTGACGCATGTTCAGGTCTCGCTGGGAAAATATGTACTTGAGGCTCTTGTGATCCGAGAACACCTGAAACCCCTCGCCGTACAGATAATATCGCCAGCTCTTCAGCGCAAACACGATTGCTGCTAGCTCCAAGTCGTGGGTAGGATAGTTGCGCTCGTGTATCTTCAACTGCCTGGAGCCATAAGCCACAACTCTGCCCGACTGCATCAGCACGCAACCCAGTCCCTCTCCGGACGCATCGCAGTAAACATCATAACCAATCCCTCGCTCGGGCACCACTAACACTGGAGCTGTAGTCAGTCGAGTCTTCAACTCCGCGAACGCACGCTCACAATCATCTGTCCACACGAACCCAACACCCTTGCGCGTCAACAGAGTCATCGGTGCGGCTAGTCGTGCAAAATCCTGGACAAATCGCCTATAGTAGCCTGCCAATCCCAGAAAGCCGCGGATCTCGAAAACACTCGTGGGCCGTGCCCACTTCGAGACCGCGTCGATCTTCGACGGATCGACCAGGATACCGTCCCGGGATACGATGTGGCCGAGGAACCTCACCTCAGAGAGCCAGAACTCGCACTTCTCCCGGTTGGCATATAGCTGATGCTTGCGTAGTAGGGTCAGAACAGCCCTCAGATGTGCCTTATGCGCCGCCTCGTTCTGCGAATATATCAGGATGTCGTCCACAAATACCACCACAAACTGATCTAGGTACGGCCGGAAGATGCTGTTCATCAGGTCCATGAACGCTGCTGGCGCGTTCGTCAGTCCGAATGGCATCACTAGGAACTCGTAGTGCCCATAGCGTGTCCGGAATGCAGTCTTTGCGACGTCCCCCTCACGGACTCGCAACTGATAATAACCGGATCGCAGATCGATCTTCGAGAAGTGAGTCGCCCCTCTCAACTGGTCGAACAAGTCGTCGATCCTCGGCATCGGGTACCGGTTCATCACCGTAACCCGGTTTAGCTTCCGGTAATCTATACACATTCGTAGCTCTCCACTCTTCTTCTTCACGAAGAGTGCTGGTGCTCCCCACGGCGATGCACTCGGACGGATAAACCCCTTCTGGTGAAGCTCCTCCAGCTGACGCTTCAGCTCAGTCAACTCGGCCGGCGCAAACCTGTAAGGCGCCATCGATATCGCCGCCGTTCCCAGCACTAGGTCAATCCCGAACTCCACCTCACGAATCGGTGGCAGCCCGCTCAACTCCTCAGGGAAGACCTCGGGGAACTCGCATACCACTCTCGGTAACTCTCGGCTCTGCACAGCCGGTACTTCCTCCTCTGCGGACAACGCCGACAGGAGGACCCCACTCTTACTTCCCAGCACGCACGTCACCTTCGTACCGCCCACGGTCACTGTCACTCGTCGTCTATAGCAATCGATTTTGGCTCGGTACCTTGACAGCCAATCCATACCCAAAATCACATCAAAGGTAGTCATCCCCAACACGAGAAGATCCCCAGGGCAAGGACAGTCTGCGACTCTAATCTCGCAGGCACGACATACTCTAGTCAACGATGCACCACCCCCAACTGGGGTATCCAGGCATAGAGGTGGGCTCAACGGCTCTAAGCTCAACCCCAACCTCTCGGCACAACCCGACGAAATAAAAGAGTGCGACGCCCCGGTATCAAACAAGAATAAGGCCCATAAGTGATACAATAAACACGTACCCTGGATGGTCTCGCGGTACGTGCTAGGTCCTGGGGCTCTAGAGTCGGTGACTGCATAGACTCTCCCCTGCGAGGCCTGCTGCCTCTGACCCGGCGCGCTGGCCGCTGAATACCCGTGACTCTGCTGCTGTCTCGGAACCGGTGCGCTCGTAGAAGGCTGTGACGGTCTGGACTGCTGACCTTGACGAGGACGTCCCCTGGGCGACTGTACAGTCCGCGACTGCTGCGGTCGCTGCGCTGATGTTGCCCTCGACGGCTCACGGCACCATGCAATGGTGTGCCCAACCTGGCCGCATCGAAAACAGCTGATCTCGTTGGCTCTCGACTCCGTGCCCTGGCTGGTCCGGCTGGTCGCTGGCCGCGCCGTAGGTACTCCTTCCATCGGGCACTCGCGACGGAAGTGGCCTTGCTGCCCGCAAGTAAAGCACGCCGGCGCCCTCTCTGGTGCGACTGGCCCAACTGCTGCCACTGAACCCCGCTGTCTCGATCCACTCTGATGAGGCGCTGGTCGGAAGGATCCCGCGGTCCTTTGCCTCCGCGAGTCTCGTGAGTCTGACGGTCCGGTCCAACTGATCGGCCGAGGTCGGACCTCACAGCCCCTGGCTGCATCCCGGATGCCCTGCTCCACTGTAGCCGCGGTGTCCACTAGATCGGTATACTTCCGTATCCTCAAGGCGAGAACCTGGTTCCGGATGCCCAGCCTCAGTCCGTCCTGGAACCGCAGGCAACGGTTCGTCTCGCTAGACACCATCTCAGGCGCGAATCTGGCCAAGGCTGTGAACCTGGCCTCGTACTGTGCCACTGTCATCTCTCCCTGCTCCAGGTATAAGAACTGCCGATGTCGCTCCAGCCGAGCCGACTCGGGAAAGTACTGTGCCATGAATACCTCCTGGAATACGCTGTAGTCGTATCCGACTGTGTCCTTCACCCGCCCCCACCAGTGGTAGGCGTTGTCTCTCAGGTGATGGGCCGCGAAGGACACTCTTCGACGGCCATCCTCGACACCCAAAGTGTCCAGGTCTCGTGTGACCTGCTCTATCCATCGCTCGGCTAGGTCGGGATTTGGCTCCCCGACAAAAACAGGTATCCCGAGCTTCAGGAAATCGAGTAGCGCTCGGGAGGTAAGATCCTCTGTCTGAGCGGCCCTCATCGGAACTGCGGCTGCCTCTGGTGCTGGCGAAGCCGACTCTCGGCTGGCGATGACCGCCACCAAACTCTGAACGGTCCTGGTAAGCTCATCCAGGGCAGTCATCACTGGAGGGTCCGCGACTGGCGGAACACTGGGGGTACCTGCAGATGGCCCCGCATCACTTCTCCCGTCTTCTCCGACGGGAGTGCCCTGTGCTTCCGCGTAGTCGGCGGGCTCGACGGCTGGCACCCTCCCTGGTGCCCCTGCTGACCGCCCCCGCCGGCCTCGCGTGGGTGCCTGACCCTGCGTTCCTGATGCTCGTCCGCGCCTTCCGCGAGCCATGAACAGTATCCTCTGCACGGATACACGCAAACGTTCAGTTTGCGAACTCAAATAAAGGCGACAAGTTCAAAAAACGCCAACGCTCACACGGTCTAAGTTTACTCTATCGCGTATGTCACTAAAGCGCCACACCGCTCAAGCTAAACACACCTTATATATAGTATTAGTATACGAGACCACACCGACATATACCACACAAGCGACGACAAACCAACCAGAGTCGAACCTTGCCCCCCCCGGGCCAACCAAAATCAAACATACACCCACAGGGCCAATCAGGTTCAAGACATGCCAAAAGGGCCAACAACCTTAAACCTTTTTCCGCTTCATTAAAAATCCTCATTTCTTGGCATCAGGTGGTTACAACCCCGTCCAGGCGTCCCCGAACTACGTTGTGGCCACTTGATACCAACACCGTCACGCTCGACCACAGGAGCGCTCCTGAGTCGAGTCGCGACAGTTTAAAAATGTTTCACGCAACAACACACAAACATTGTGCCAGTAGCCCCGTACTGCACAAGCACAAAACAAAACAGGACTCAAATCCTAACGGGTCTACACCCGAGTTCCGACTTGCGTACCCAACGCAGGACGGGACTCTACCGACTCGACTCTCCCACCTAATTGACGTGTAGTCCGAGGTGTGAAACCTCGCGCTCTGATACCAAGCTGTCACGCCCCAATTTCAGCGAACCGAAACTAGGGACGTGAACGTTCAAAAAGTTACAAGATTGAAACCTGTTTTCGATAAATCACCTAAAAAGTCAGTTTAGTTCCACAAAAGAATAATATATACAACTCAAAATAAAAGTCCCACACTTGGACAAAACGAGATACACGTCTCTAGACTCAAACACCCAGCAACCCGCTTCAAGCTCTTCAAGCTTCAGAAGCTCACCTAGTCCAGACTACGAACGGTACTTGTAGGAAAAGCAGCTAGGGGTGAGCGTTCGCTCACCACCACAGATAACATACTGACTACGGCATAATTAGTAGACAAAGCCGATGACACTAACAACGACTCAAAGACACACACACGACCAGTCTTTTCCTCAACTGACTCAACACTCGGATACGTTATGTAGACCCCACACTACGATCGACGACCTCCTCCAAGACACGATTGACCACACAACACCAAACAAGATCACAAAGGATCGCAAACCGACTGCTCAGTAACCAGTCTCTGTCTCTCGCCCTTTACCGATCATAGACGTGGTCAGGCGGTCGACCTGTCGCGCAACTTCCCCCGATCCCAGTCGGGAGGCTAACCCACAACCTCTCCGCTTCACCCGATCCCAGTCGGTTGGTTAGCCACACCCGCGCGTCCTTCCCCCGATCCCAGTCGGGGAGCTAGCCCACAACCCCTCCGCTTCTCCCGATCCCAGTCGGGAGGCTAGCTACACCACACAACCTCCACCAGTAACCAGTAACCAATCACAATCACAAACAAGTTCAAACAGACAGTAACGACACCGGTGACAACTACACAGGCGCTCAAGGCCAACAAAACACCGACACCCAAACACAGGTTCAACAACCCTACGGGCTCTCATGGCCACCCAAGACGCCAACGATAAAGTACGGGTTCACAACCCCACGGGCACTCACGGCCACTCAAAATACCGAAGCGACAACACGGGCTCTCATGGCCACCCAAACTCGACAACAAATAACACGGGCTCTCAAGGCCACCCAAACTCAACAATGAATAAAACGGGCTCTCAAGGCCACCCAAACTCAATCAACAATTAACGCACAACAACCTCCGGGCATGGTCATATGCCTCCAGTAACACAGTTAACGCTAAGTTTTCTGCTCCTACGACACTACTAAGTGTCACATGCATTTCCAGTATTCGCTACATTCCCGTATCATGCATTTCTAATATTCGATAACCTAAACAACCCACGACACCCCGGTGTCACATGCAATTCTACAGTTAACTTTCCCTAGTCAGGGCCGAGATCCGGCTACTTTTCCCTACCTCGAAAGCAACTCCAGAAACGCTCCACTAAACCCGAGATGAATCGCAGTCACTCGCCGAGCCTCCCTTTGCCTCGGTCCGCAGCACGATCTAAAAGAACACAGATTTAACTCACTTTAAACTAGTGCGAACCGGTCGAAAATAAATAACTCAGAGCCCAAAAATAATAACGGTTCCGCCGTTAAGTTAACGGCTACGATTTGTCCATTTTAAACTTGACAGTTGTCGTTTACACTCGAGCGGGATAAAAGTCGGGTTACGACGGATCGGGTTCGAGCACCCGCGCACCGAACCCAGGTTTGATCTAAACCCAGTTTAAACCCCTTTTTAACTTAAAACCGTCGTTGAACTCCCTTGCTTTAATTAATTCCGTCTTTGATTTTAAAACAAAACGGTTTCCTTCCGTTCGTTTCCAAACTCGATATTTTGGTCCAGAACCCTTATAAAGTCGATTTGATTTCGTTTCCCCCCTTTTTGATTTAACTTAACTGGAGTCTAACTTTAATAAACGACTTTCGTTTTAAAACCCGTTAAACTTAACCCGACCTAGTTTTAACGATAACGATTTTCTTTATGTCCGAACGATAAGGATCTAACACTTATTCTAAAGTCGATTTTCAATTTACAAACAGTTTTAATCCTTCCTTTTTCACCCTTAACAGATCAAAAAAAACGTAAATGACATAATAATAACTTAAAAATTTGATGTTCTTCGTTACAAATCTTTACATTTCAGATTTTACAACAATACTACAAAACTTTTAAACAACCAGATCTACGTTTTCTGTTCTGTTCCCTTCCATTTCGGGAGCTCCGTTCCATCCCGACCGGATCTGAACGAACTCGGGAACGGGAAAGCAAAGACGAAGAAGAACGGATTGGGTTAGGTACGGCCGACCACCGGCGCCGGTCGGCCGAAGTTCCACGGCCGAGAACTAACCGTGAGGATGGCGGCGGTGTACAGTGGCGCACGGCCGCGTAGGGCTCGGGTCCGGACGGCTCGTCCCGTTCCGGATCTGGCGAGCTCACCGGCGACGGCGGGAGCTCGGGGAGAGTTAGGGCTCGGACGGTACCGGTGGTGGACGGTGGTGGCGTGGGGAGCTCGGCGGCGAAACTGGTGGCCGGAGCTGGTGGTGGCCGGTGCTGGTTCGGCGAGGAAGAAGAAGGGGCAGAGTGAGGCAGGGAGCTCGGGGACGGGGTTGCCGGAGCGGTGACGGGGTCGGGATGGAGGAGAAGAGGACGGGACGGTGAAGACGGCGTGTTCTCGGACGGGGACGGAGACGACGGCGTGGGAAGAACCGGTGGCCGGAGCTGGTGAGGAAGACGAAGGAGAAGGGTGAGGCCGGGAGCTCGGGGACGGGATTTCGTGGCTGGCCGGACCGGTGACGGGGTCGGGATGGAGGAGGAAGGGATGAGACGGTGCCGGTGAGGGAGGTGGCGGCCGGAACTGTGGCGGCCGGGGATGGTTCGGCGAAGAAGATGAACGGAGGAGAGAGAGGGAGTCGGGTAGAGAGAGAGAGAGGAGATGGATGGAGGCTGTGGTTGAAGTGCTGAAACCCTAGTTTCAGCTTATAAGGGGTGCGGCTTGGGCCGGCCCTCTTGGGCCTCAGACAGCAAACGGGCTCAAGCCCAAGTGAGGGGAAGGGCCTGCTGGCCGAGCCTGGCCTGCCCAGATCATTTTTTTTTTTTTTTTTTTTGCACTTGTTTCAAAACCTACCCTAAGGTTTTCGTTTGCAAATTAATACCTTAACGAAACGGAGCGGGTTTTACATAAGTAATATAAAGCCGCTTTAATTTTATTGCTAACGATGATATATACATTTGGACATTTAGGATTGAACTACGGGCACTAAGACTAACATAACGCACATGTTCAGTTTCTTAGTCTGGAACAAAGCGGTTCGATTACAACCTAAAGACGTTCAAAAGCGTTTCACAAGGGTCGTACTTGGACCGAAAGCACTTAGTCTTAGTATAGTCATATATAATACTTTATATAGGCAGAGAAGTCCGCACACTTGTGCGTCTCACAACATCAATCAAGCAATTCAACCAACTCCCATAGGAGGCACATTTTCAACCAAATTACACAAACAACATACCGGACCGGCATACATCTCGGTCGGGTATCTTCCCATTGCGTGGGGTCCAAACTCATAACACAACTAATTTTCACAAATTTCAGCGTTAATTCCTTTCCACAAGTTCTCAACACTTTGTCTTTCTATCATAACATTCATGTCGATCTCGCGTCATTACAACCCGATTCAGGAGTCCCCGAATCTCGTTGTAACCAATTGACATCCCCCTATCACGCTCGACTACAATGGCGCCCCTGAGTCAACCCGTGATAGTACAAACACTTCAGTTTTTACAGAAATTTTGGCATGACCCGTTCGTATATTTCACGAACCATCCGCTTAAGCGGGACATTTAATAAACAATTGCACACGACATCCAGCATATAAGTCACACCACAACCATCAAAAGTACACATCACTGTAACGCATCGTAAGTACCACTCAATTTTCTGGAGTTACTCGATTAACACGTAATCAAGTCAACATTTCAAATTCACCAATTAAATAACGGAGAACCAAGGTGGCAACCCACTTAACAAACGATTTACCAAAACAACCAATTCATAACAGCTCGATCAACTCTCATTAAATCAACTTCGATCTCAACCGGTCGGCATCACAGATCAACTGAGGCGTATAGCAAATAAAGCATAAGATACAAGTCAAGTAAAGCAGATAATCATAGAATAAAGAAGTCAATACTTAAACAATCCGCTTTAACAATCGAGAAATTTGTCGTTTCGACTCTACGCATAGGATATTTCCGACTTGCGTCACCGAGTACTGCGACTTAGACCACCTAACTCTACCCACCTAGTCGATGTACGGTCCGAGGTTTTGAAAACAAGTTCAAAATGAAACCAGGCTCTGATACCAAATTGTCACGCCCCAAATCCGATTTTGACCGGACTCGAGACGTGAATTAACTAACAATCAAATAATAAAGATAAAAATAAACTTAAACAAATTTAAATCTCCAATTTTAGTTCCGATCAAATAACTTCGATAAAATAAGATCCAAAACCGATGTTACGAGTCAAAGCTCAGACTATAACAAAATAAGACAAGGTTCAATACAACGGCAGAAAATACGTCTCTATCATCAATTCCACCCGGACTCTCCCAGAAGCTCCCGAGCCTCGAGCCCAACTCTAGAAACTACTCACCGAGTAAGCTTGTACAAAAAGTAAACAAACGAAGGGGGTGAGCTTACGCTCAGTAGGGAAAATAATAGGGCAAAGGAACCTCCACTTTGATAATAAAAACTGAATTGGCACAATTATCTACAAGTTTCGATTAGTGCGATTAACCAACAAGATGCTATAAATAGAAGATAATTAGAATTCCGAAGCTTAAGTAGAACACTAACTCAAGAAGATTAGGGAAAGGTGGTGTAATATTGAATAAAAACAACTAAAGGGAGAGCATTTAAACGTCACGTCGATAACTTAAATCACAATAGTCCGATTCACAATTCGTCCATGTGTCATGTCGGATACAATACTTCGATCCACAATTAGTCCTTGTGTCATGTCGGATTTCCCCTCGGTCCAGAGGAGACACATACGTCGGGGCTACCGGAAACATCCCTGAAGGGACACATATTGTCGGGATTCTCGGAAATTTCCCCAAAGGACCATAGATCATCATGGCGAAACACGATAAAATTCCGGGATTGCTCCCGCAGGACGCATACACCAGGGTAAAGCAACAAGTAAACATCCCCGTAGGGTAAACAATCTCGCGTCGTGCCAGAATTCCCTTCGGCCTGGACGTCTTCCCGGGATTCACATCGGGTTGAACACAATCTCTCGGATATGGTACTACCCCACACCAGCATATCCCCCTCGGTGTGGGTACCATACCGGATCACAAGTCGTCGGCCTAGGTACTACCCCACACCGGCTTACCCCCTCGGTGTAGGTAACATACCGGAATACAACTCCTCTTAACACACACACAAGAGAGCAACATACTAAACAGTCATAGTACAACCAAAGTTTAGTAATTCACAATCTTACCACAACATGCCACAAAGAACTCACATTAACCGTCACACTTACCGGCATACTTACCAACCACGTCCCATCGGACTATCACTCACCCGATCATACACTTTGGCACAACCAATTTACACTCAAGCATTCATTCAATCAATCATTCAAGCATTCATTCGATCAATCATTCAAACATTCATTCAATCAATCATTCAAACATTCGGATCACAATCAACACAAATTTATCTAGTTTAGTTTGACTCTTATCTTAACCTAAAAACTAAGCAAGCACGGCATGTGAGCAATCACAAGCATTCTTAAGGCTCGTCATGGCCATTCTACCAGCACGGCAAATTCCCACGTATTGAAAGCGATTAAACTAGTGAATCACATCCTACATGCATGCTATACTCGTCCGGTTATTATTGTAATTGAAAAACGATTATTCTAGTGAATCACATCCTATATGCAAACTAGGACCTTTCCGGTATTATTATCCTATAGGCATACTACAGCGTTAAACTAAAAGAAGAGTTTAGTACTTTCCCTACATCGAACTCCAAAGCTAAAAATACTCCTAGCTGTTGACGTCTGGGCTAGCTTCCTCTCCGTCTTCGCACAAGTCCCAAAGTCTTCTTCTTTCCCCAAGCTCGGGTCCACGGTCTTGGATCACAAACAATACTAAAATTAATAACTAGACAAAGACGGTCTTTAAATTAATCTACCTAAAAACGTTCTAATTATAACACTAGGGCCAAGGAACGAATTGGGCCTGAACTAGGCCCAATTAGGATGGCCCACAGTTCTGGAGATCATGCCCGGAATGCGACCCGACCCGTACCACAGTCCGGCCCAGAACCAAACCCGGAGCGTGTCAAGGACCGGTCAGGGGCCAGACACGGACCGGGTCACAGACCGGCCAGGAACCTGACACGGACCGCGCAACGCACCGGCCCGGAATCAGACACGGACTGTGCGAGGTGCCGTGCCGGAGTCAGGACCGTCCCGCGCCGCGTACCGTGCCGGTGATGGCCCATTCCGTGCCGCGTGCCGTGCCGGAATGTGGCCCTTCCCGGGTCCCCTTCCGTGCCGAACCAGAACAGCTTTTCCCCTTTCCTCCCCAACTCGAAAACTGCGAAAACCACACTAAAACCTCCATTTTCAACTTCACCAAGCTCCAAAACAGTCATCAAAAAGCCCCAAACCTCAACACCCTCAATGGGTTCCATTAAACTTCAACAAACACAACAAAAACCAACCTATTCTTCACTAATTCTTCTTCAAAACCAACATCTAACAATCAAGGAAGCAAGTTCTAGCCAAAACCCACAAAACCCAAAACTAGAAATTGATTGAAATGAGAAGTTAAGAGTGTACAAACCTTTAAGATGATGAAATGGTGAAGAAAAGATGAATTTGCAGATGTTTTGGTGAAGAAAGGCCTTGAAGATGGCTCCTTTCTCTCCCTTTCTTCTTCCTCAAGCAAGGTTGTTCCTCTCTCTCTCTCTCTCCCGCTAGCACTACTCGGCTGCAACAAGGAGAAATGAGCTGATTTGTGTCATCCAAATGCCTTAAATGACCTAGTGTGTTGAAAAGACCAAAAACCTTTTAAATCTTATCCCTTTAAGGACAACCAATGAGGGTATAAAGGTCATTGAAGGCTCTTTTCTTTTCATCCAAGCCACTAAGGACATGTGTCCTAGTGGGGACCACTCTCCTTCAATTAAGTTCCAGCAGTCCAAATTAAACCGGATTTAGTCGATAAAAAGTTCGGGTTTGACCAAAATTTGACTTTTCCAATATTACAGTCAAACGAAAGGAAATGGACCAACTAAGCTAACTGTGATGACAGCTAAGCTTTTTGGGCCCCGGAAAGGTCCCGAACGACTCCCGGAGTCATCGGTTGACTTTTTCTACTGAAAGTCAAACTTTGCCAAAGTTCACCGGTTCGACCAGGGGCGGTTCTTACACTTGCTGCCAGAAATTTCACCTTTGACCTTTGCTTGTTCAAATGAGCATAACTGTTCTGGCAGATTTGATGTCTACTCACTTTTCTGTCCATTACTCTCTTATGGAGTATGCAAGTAGAGAACCAGTTTGTTCATTATAAAGGAGACTCATAGAGGTTTCTAAAACATCAAAGAAATCGTAATTTGATAAAGAAATGAATTTGATATGATTTTTCAAGGTTACCTCAAATGCAACCAAAGTTGCTATTTTGAAAAATCCGAAAATCACATGTATAAAAAAATACAAAAACTTTTGTAAAATGAGTTTGGTTTGAAACAATAAACATATGGAGGAAGAGTTAATTGATCTTGAATAAATATATGTATACTTGTCATCATCAAAACACATAGATTATTATGTTGACACAAGGTCACAACACTCCCCAACCGAGTTTTTAGTTGGAATGAACTTCACATTATATTAGAGTTTAATCTTTGAACTCTCTGTTCACATGGATAAGATTAGATTGGGATTCACATAACAGGCAGCTCTACACATTTTCCTAAACTCTTTCTCAGCATCCAAACACTAGATCCAGTAACTGTATGATGAAGCAGTGAAACACTTGTTACCTTAACAAATGTAGTTTTTGGGCTTGTGTTCTATACAGAGACCTTTTGTAGAATACATTGAATATTTGTTATATTCAGCTTCCGCGTTAACACTACACTGCAAGCTCAAATATAGTTTCTCAGTTCTATTTTCGTATAGTTAGATTACAGTTAGGCATCACAACCATCACCTGCAGATGAAACTTTGTCAATCAGCTGTGGGAGTGTGCAGCATAAAAGAAATACAAGAAAACCATTTTTCATTCAAAAGACAAGCTATATAAACTTGTTCTATTATCATCATTATAATCATCTATAGCAACAAGATGAGAAAAGAATGCAAAGTACAAAACATATGCAGTAACGCCTTGTAAATGATACACATTGTAGCGCCATTAGAAAAAGGACGAAGCAAGCATGCACGCTGAGGTTAAAAAAAGAGAGGTTGCTCTGCTTCTACAATGTAAATGGAATAAGAATGATAGAGTGCCTTGGCGAAAAGGGAAAGGCGTTTAAAGTAGAGCCATTGCTGAACATCTATTACTACCGGCGTATTAATGCATTTCCAGTTCCTGTAACTGGCTAAAGGTCGTAGAGTAAACCAACATCCAACTCAAAAGATGTTTATAACTAAATCCACATTGTTTCAAAAGATGAAGTAGCATCCCCTTGATAATCATCTAAAGCAAACACTATAGTAGATATAGACCAAACAAACAATGGTTCATGCATATCACAGCAGGAATTTTAGATACTATTCTAGTATAAATTGCATGAACATGTTATGTACTAGTAGCAAAACAAACTGAAAATCGTATTATAATTAAGTTAAGTTTCCATGGAAGGAAAAGAAAATCCAGCTGGTGGGTGTACCTTTGAGCAGTAATTGTGGTGAGACAATGGCATCTGATGAATGAAGATTTGGAAGAACATTTTTGTGATCACAAGCTACACCTTGATCATAGTGGAAAGCCTTAAAGACATGGCCACTGATAGTCACAGTTGCTTGGTACGCAAATTCAGCTGTCCCTTGGTTCATGGTCGTCACTCTAGTGCTCCTGAGCACTGCAGGGGCCATCACTTCACCTGCCAATGTCTCCTTGAACCCTTCATCTAAACATCAGACAAAAACAACTTTGAACCTCAATTCTCAATTGGGATAATCGTCAAAAACTATTCGTCCACAAACGAGTAAATTTTGTCCACGCTTTTGTAGCTGCATTGAAGTTTTGCCCATGTTTTTGTGGGTGCGTTTAAGTTTTGTCCATGCCTCTATTCAATCCGGAAAGCACTGCCTAGACCATCATTTCGAACATCCCTATTACGTCAAAATTAAAAAAGTCGTGGACGAAACTTTGTGCATCAACTCGTTTGTGGACGAGTTTTTGACAATTATCCCTTCCCAATTCAACTGAACCAAGATTGGAAAATAAAAAGAAAGGACCTTGGTTATAAGAGCCAGAGCTGAAGCTCCTTGGAGCGGTAGCTGCAGCAGTGTTATTGCAAGTGGAAGCGTGAGAGGCGCTAGTTGCCGATTCTGCCATTCTGGGCCTCTGATGAGCTGGCGCTCCCTCCGGAACCCAGGTGCTCTTGAAGTGGGTGGAGCAATCGTAGCCACGGCTCTTGCAGCAAGTCCGGCATCTCCCAAACCTACAATCCCTCTGGAGACCTGGGAAGGTGGTGGTGGTGGTGTAGCTTGTTGAAAGTTGATCCAAATTCAAGCTATTTTGTGGCTTGGTTACCAAGCAACTAATTTAGGGAATTGTCTTGGCTTGATTAGCAAGTAATCAATTTAGGGAATTTATGCCCTATTTCCCAAACTGGGTCTTAATTGTGTAGAGATTTTTATTTCCCTATTTTGTATGAAGTATCTCCACACCACTCCTATAAATACCACCTGTAAGCTGCCATGAGGGTGAAGTTGAATCAGTGTAAATCCCCGGCGTTGTGTAAACATTCTCCCTATAGTGAAGTTTTGCTGGTTGGCGCCCGTGGTTTTTTCCTCTCCGTTGTTTGGAGGGGTTTTCCACGTTATATTGTTGTGTTCTCCGTTTTTGGTTTTGATCGCTATTTCGTTTTATTGCCTATCGTTTTATAACAAGTGGTATCAGAGCCTGGTTGTTCAATCTAGGTTTTTCTGACGATATGGCATCATTGAAATTCGATCTACCGTTGCTTGACTACACCACACGATTTTCTCTGTGGCAAGTAAAGATGCGGGCCGTTCTAGCGCATCCTGACCTTGATGATGCGTTGGATGGATTTAACAAGAAGGATCCGAAGACGTGGACCGATGAGGAGAAGCGTAAGGATCGTAAAGCTCTATCTCTGATTCATCTTCATCTATCAAATAATATTTTGCAGGAAGTACTGCTGGCGAAAACTGCAGCAGCGCTTTGGCTCAAACTGGAATCGATCTGCATGTCCAAGGATCTGACCAGTAAGTTGCACGTGAAGATGAAGTTGTTCACGCACAAGCTGCAAGATGGTGGTTCTCTACTCGATCACCTAGCGGTCTTTAAGGAGATCGTTTCTGATTTGCAGTCCATGGAGGTAAAGTATGATGATGAAGATCTAGGTCTACTACTCTTATGTTCATTGCCTAGTTCTTTTGCAAATTTCCGAGATACCATATTATTGAGTCGTGATGAACTAACTCTTGCGGAAGTATATGAGGCCCTTCAATAGAGGGAAAAGATGAAACTTATGGTACAAGTAGAAGGATCATCATCCTCCAAGGGAGAAGCTCTGCAGGTACGTGGGAGGACCGAGCAGAGGAACAACAACTATAAGAGCAAGAACAGGAGAGGTCGTTCTAAGTCCAAAGGAGGCGACAAGTTCTGCAAGTATTGTAAGAAAACAAATCACACCATTGAAGAATGTTATAAGCTTCAGAATAAGGAGAAAAGGAACGGTACGTGCAAACCGAAAAACAATTCTGATGGTGATGGTAAGGCCTCCGTTGTTTCCAACGATAATTCTGATAGTGATTGCCTAGTTGTGTTTGCTGGTTGTGTTTCTGCTTATGATGAATGGATTCTTGATACTGCCTGTTCATTTCATATCTGTTGTAACAAAGACTGGTTCAGTTCTTATAAGTCTTTGCAGAGTGGAGATGTGGTGCGTATGGGAGATGACAACCCATGTGAGATTGTGGGCATAGGCTCCGTTAAGTTCAAGATGCATGACGGCATGATACGCACATTGACAGATGTGAGACACGTACCAACCATGGCGAGAAACCTCATCTCTCTCAGCACTCTTGACGATAAAGGATACAAGTACTCCGGTTCACAGAAAATTCTAAAGGTATCAAAAGGCTCTCTCGTTCACATGATAGGTGATATGAATTCTGCAAGGTTATATGTTCTTAGAGGTAGCACTTTAAATGGTTCTGCTACTGCTGCTGTTATTTCTGATGAACCTAGTAAAACTAATTTGTGGCACAAGCGCCTTGGACATATGAGTGAACATGGCATGGCAGAGTTGATCAAGAGAGATTTACTTGATGGCTGCAACATGAGTAAGTTGGAGTTTTGTGAGCACTGCATTTTTGGTAAGCACAAGAGAGTTAAATTCAATTCTTCCGTTCATACCACTAAAGGGATATTAGATTATGTTCATGCTGATGTTTGGGGTCCTTCCCGAAAAACTTCTCTTGGTGGTGCAAATTACATGCTTAATATTATTGATGATTACTCTAGAAAAGTGTGTCCTTATTTCCTAAAACATAAATCTGATGTGTTTGATGCTTTTAAGAAGTGGAGAGTTATGGTGGGGAAGCAAACCGAGAAGAAGAAGGTAAAAGTGCTTCGTACTGACAATGGCATGGAGTTTTGTTTAAATGATTTTGACAACTATTGTAGCAATGAAGGCATTGTAAGGCACCACACCATCCCGTCCACGCCTCAACAGAATGGTGTGGCTGAGCGCATGAACCTAACCATCATCTCTAAGGCTCGGTGCATGCTTTCTAATGCTCGTATGAGCAGACGTTTTTGGGCTGAAGCAGCCTCCACCGCCTGCTACTTAATAAACAGATCTCCAAGCATTCCACTTGATAAGAAAACTCCCATTGAGGTATGGTCTGGTTCACCTGCTGATTATTCACTATTGAGAGTTTTTGGTTGCACTGCTTATGCACACGTTGATAATGGAAAGTTAGAGCCTAGAGCTGTCAAGTGTGTGTTTCTTGGTTATGGCTCAGGAGTAAAGGCGTATAAGTTATGGAATCCTGAAACTAAAAGAATTTTGCTGAGCCGAAATGTTGTTTTTAATGAGGTTGTCATGTTCAATGATAGTTCCTCTATAGATGCCTCTGATGTTCTTGATGTTACTAATTTTTCTAGATGATGAGCAACAGAGGATAAGCGTGCAGGTGGAGCACCTGGGCGAAAAAGTAAATGAGGTTGATGAAAATAATGAAAATGATGACGTTGACGTTCAGCTTACACCACCTATTTTGCAGCAAACAAATAATTCCATTGCTGCTGATAGACCGAGGAGAAACAAAGGTCCTCGCCCTCGTTTAATTGAACAATGTAACGTTGTTCATTATGCTTTGAGTTGTGCTGAACAGGTGGAGCATGATCGTGAACCTGCTACATATGCTGAAGCGATTGCATCCGTTGACCGTGAGAAGTGGATTTCTGCCATGCACGAGGAGATGAAATCGCTTGACAAAAATGGCACATGGGATGTTGTGCGCTTGCCAAAGCAAAAGAAGGGCGTCCGCTGCAAGTGGATATTCAAAAGAAAGGAAGGTTTGTCTCCTAATGAGCCTCCAAGTTTTAAGGCAAGGTTAGTAGCAAAAGGTTTCAGCCAAATTCCAGGTATTGATTATAATGAAGTATTCTCTCCGGTTGTGAAGCATAGTTCTATTCGTGCACTCTTTGGTATTGTGGCTATGCATGATCTTGAACTTGAGCAGTTAGATGTGAAGACTGCTTTTCTGCATGGAGAATTAGAGGAGGAGATATACATGGACCAACCTGAAGGTTTCCTTGTGCCTGGTAAGGAGGACCTCGTTTGCAAGTTAAAGAGGTCACTTTATGGTCTTAAACAGTCCCCAAGGCAGTGGTATAAGAGGTTTGATTCATTTATGCTTGCGCATGGTTTTAAGAGATCTCAGTATGATAGCTGTGTTTATATTAAATTTGTTAATGGATCACCGATATACCTGTTGTTATATGTTGATGATATGTTGATTGCTGCTAAGAGCAAGAAAGAGATCACTACTTTGAAGGCACGGCTAAGTAGTGAGTTTGAGATGAAGGATCTTGGAGCTGCTAAGAAAATACTAGGTATTGAAATTACAAGGGACAGAAATTCTAAAGTCTTATTCCTTAGTCAGCAGAGTTACATTAAGAAAGTTCTTCATCGTTTTAATATGCATGATGCAAAGCCTGTTAGTACTCCTATTGCTCCTCACTTTAAATTGTCAGCACTGCAATGTCCTAGTTCTGATGAGGATTTTGAGTACATGTCAAAGGTTCCATATTCTAGTGATGTTGGTTCTTTGATGTATGCCATGGTTTGTTCTCGACCTGATTTATCATATGCTATGAGTTTGGTTAGTCGATATATGGCTAATCCTGGTAAAGAACATTGGAAAGCTGTTCAGTGGATTTTCAGGTACTTATGTGGAACATCCAATGCTTGTCTGAAATATGGCAAGATGAACGAGGGACTCGCCGGCTACGTGGATTCAGACTATGCTGCTGATTTGGATAAGAGGCGGTCCCTCACAGGTTATGTATTTACTGTTGGTGGATGTGCTGTGAGTTGGAGGGCAACATTACAACCAGTTGTTGCTCAATCTACTATTGAGGCTGAATACATGGCTATTGCTGAAGCTTGTAAAGAATCAGTTTGGTTGAAAGGTTTGTATGCTGAGCTTTGTGGAGATAATTCTTGCATTAATCTGTTTTGTGACAGTCAAAGTGCGATCTACCTTACTAAGGATCAGATGTTTCATGAGAGAACAAAGCACATTGATGTCAAGTACCATTTTGTTCGAGATATTGTTGCTCAAGGTAAACTAAAGATCTGCAAGATAAGTACTCATGATAATCCTGCAGATATGATGACAAAGCCAGTTCATGTTGCTAAGTTTGAGCTTTGCTCAAGCTTAGTTGGTATAACTGTTTAGCCCTAGTGGCTGTTTGGCGCCGAAAGTTTTTTCTTTGTTCGTTCAGGGAGATGTCTATCGTTTCATGCTACAAGGAGGAATTTGTCTCAAGGTGGAGTTTGTTGAAAGTTGATCCAAATTCAAGCTATTTTGTGGCTTGGTTACCAAGCAACTAATTTAGGGAATTGTCTTGGCTTGATTAGCAAGTAATCAATTTAGGGAATTTATGCCCTGTTTCCCAAACTGGGTCTTAATTGTGTAGAGATTTTTATTTCCCTATTTTGTATGAAGTATCTCTACACCACTCCTATAAATACCACCTGTAAGCTGCCATGAGGGTGAAGTTGAATCAGTGTAAATCCTCGGCGTTGTGTAAACATTCTCCCTATAGTGAAGTTTTGCTGGTTGGCGCCCGTGGTTTTTTCCTCTCCGTTGTTTGGAGGGGTTTTCCACGTTATATTGTTGTGTTCTCCGTTTTTGGTTTTGATCGCTATTTCATTTTATTGCCTATCGTTTTATAACATAGCTGATGGTGGCCGGCGTTGGGAGTGGAAGGCGGTTGTCTAGCCATAGCTGCTGCTTGTCGTCACAAAATAAATGAAAATGGCGGATTGAATCTCCTGATTCTGATTCTACTTTAAATTCTAATTCCAATTAACAAGTGTGCATAGCAAAGTGAAGATATAATTGCATATTTGAGAGAGAGTTTGTTTTGTTATTGCATTTGGTTCGTCTTTTCCACAACCAAATACACTTATTTATCTCTGTTTCCTGTTTTCTGTTTTCTGTTTTCACAAATGAAGAAAGAAGCTCACTCATTCGGGCCCTACAAAACTTTGGCTAAAACCTCTGAATAAGGGTTGACTTCTTAAAAAGCCTTCTCCTAATATGTATTTTAACAAAAGACCTCTTTAATGCTTTATTTTGAAAAAATGAAACTTTGATTTTCTCAATTTGTTTGTTAGTTTTTTTAAGATACACCCTTTTAAGCACAACCTCAAAGTCGAAACCCTCTCGTTCTTTCGCGTCTTACTTCGACTAGCTGAGAAACGAATACCGTCGACTATCACCGTTGTCCACTATGCCTTGCTCCGACCGTGTTGTATTGTTCTTCATCCTCTTCGTGTATGCCAATAAAACAAAGCCCAAGTAAGCAACTCAAGCTTCATTTTGTGATTTTCAGTTGTAGGTTTCAGTTGATTTTCGAATTGTGGATGGGAAAAACGATATATTGTGGTTTAATACTTATAAACTTAGTGAATTAAAAAACGTATTGAGCTTTATTGGTTTAAGGGAAGCTTAGATGCGTTTTTAGAGGTTTTGGGTGGTTTTTCCGTAATACATAACCAGTACGCCGATCTGCAGAATTAAGGCGCGGATCGATAAACAGTGGGTTTTTCATTATTGGGAGAAGATGGTCGTACGACGGTTTGAGTCACCGATCGGCGGGTTATAATAATGCCTGTCTAGCCGATCGGTGGGACAACCCGGCGAATGACATTGATAGACGGTTTCTAGACTAAGGACTAATATGTCATACACCGTGATGTAGGCACAAAATGCATCGGTTTTGGATGTTTTTAGCCCACATTATTGAGCTTTTTAGTCCCGGGGTTGTACAATTTGGTGCACTTTTCTCTCGTTACTCGTACTTTGTCTCTCGTTGTGTTTTGTAGGTGCTTTGATCGAAAAAAGGGCAAAAATAAAGGAAAACCCAGTTTTAGGAGTTTTGGAAGTTGGCTGATCTTGCGAAGGGCATAAATCCCTCATACGAACTCCGAATTGCTTCAAATAATATATCAAATCGAAGAAAATTCAAAGATCTACAACTTTCGTCAAGGGACCGTCACTGTTCTGATACGAGAACAGGCCCTTTCCGCCCTACATTCCGGGCCGGATTCCGGCCCATTCCGGGTCATATTCCGGGCCAGTTTCCAGAACATTCCGGGCCTCATTCCGGCCCGTTTTGGGCCCATTCCGGGCGACACGCATCAGACCTTCTCCCGGCTTCGTTTTTGGCATAAAAATAGGAAATTTCCTCATTCAAAAGCCTAATTTACGTATTCTAACCCCTATTTGGAGTAGGGAAAGAGGTCTTGAAGTCCTATATGTAGAAGAGCATCCATTAAGAAAAAGAGAACTTGTATTGGGCATTATTTTAGAGAGATTGAGAGTTAGGGTTTGAGTTTTGGTGAGAGAGAAGTGCTTAGGAACAAGGATTGAAGCAAAACTATTGAAGTTTCATCATTGAATTGGTATTTTGTATCAAATTTTACCTTTCAATTATGTTTATCTCTTGTTCTTTTTCATCTTTGTGTTCTTCCTTCTTCTCCATGAACTAAATTTCTATTCATCTAGGGCTAGGGGAAGCAATATGAGTAATTGATTCAATGGGTTTGTGGTTATTGTGTGCAATTTGTGTTTAGGATACTGTTTACATAATTTGGAATTAATGCTTCATCAAATTGATCACTTGATAGTTGATTAGGTTTTAGCACTCAATAATCGAAAGCTGAGAGTGATAAAAGGACTAAGGATTATGTAACTCGGGTTTAAATCTAGTCTCTAATAAAGTTAGGTTAACACGAGTGTAACAGCCATAGGCGTATAACCCGAAAGTTAGAGGAGTTCACGAATCGTAATGCTGTATGTCTCACTACACCTAGATTAGAAATAACTAGGTGGTCAGATTATACTAGGGACCTAATTCGATCGAAAGATGTTTAGGACCAGTCAAGAGAACTTCCGTTACCTTTAAGACTTACCTTTTTTGCACATGTAAACACAAACCCCTGCGAGTCAATAGTCATATTGTGACCCCGTTAGAAGTCCTAGATCGCCTTTTCTTCTGAATTTCACAATATCTGATATCTTTGCCCTGTATTTGTTCTCACTTTACTTTAATTGCTTTTTCAACTTGTTATTTACATCTTTAAAACCAAAAACAAATCTTTTCAGAAACAGATTAACTAACGGATTTTAAATCGAGTGACTGTTTTATTGCTCCCTTGGGTACGATAACCGGACTTGAACCGAAATACTACTTGACGACCGGTGCGCTTGCCGCGCCTTTTTTGTGAGTTAATTCTCAGGGCGTCAAGTTAATGGCGCCGTTGCCGGGGAGCAACTAAAGCAACACTTATATTTTTAATTTGTGTTGAGACAATTTCATTTTTTCATATATATATATATTTTCAGTTAATTCATTGCAATATAAATTTTATGGAGAATTGGTATGATAATAATGTGTATTGTGGTTCGTGTGGAGCTAACGGTCATGTTATCTATGATTGTGAGGGTTATGTCCAAGCAATTCCCTATAGTCAATTATGGGAGGACGCTTCCGCTTTTGATCAAGGATATCAAGTTGAACCACAATCGTCTAATAACGAGAAGTCAGAACTTATCCGTGTTGTGCTTAACCCACTTGTGGATAGGGAATATAGGGTGGAGTTGCTGATGGAATTTTTGATGAAATATAGAGCTCTACACGATCAAGCAACTCACATTGAGGATGATCATCCCAAACACTTATGTGACACAACAAAGCAAGAAACTCGTGATTCAATCATGAGTTTAGAGGTAAGTGCGGAATGTGAGGTATCAAATTCTAATCCCTCTCGTATATTATTTATGTCTTCTCCATATATTTTTGATGCATTGAATTCTTTAGATGTAAATAATGATTATATAATTGTAGAAAATAGTTCACAAACTCGTGTTGAACCGAATCCTTCCATAGTATCCATAGAGTTGGCTGATAAATCTATTAGATATCCAAGGGGTACTATGGAAGATGTTCTCAAGAGAGGGGTTATACTTGAATCTCCCATTGATTTTATTTTGGTAGACATCGAACATGATGTCGAAATTCCCTTCGGAGTGGGAGATTCATTTTTGGATTCTAGCAAATCAACTCTACATGTTCAACCCATCCCATTGATTTTCAAATTTAATATTGAGCATAGGGTTTTTGATATAAAGCATAATTTTTGTGATATATTTGTTGGTACTCATTCCCCGTTTGTGAGCTATTATTCTATTTTGGTAGATGCTATTGACCCTTGTTGGCAGGTGCATTTTCCAATTTATGGGATTCATGTCCTACCCAAGTTATGCCAAGATGAGATTGATCATAATTATTCTGTTAAGGCTAGCTTGGTGAAATTGGCCTTGAGTTTGGAGCTCTTACAAAACTGAAGGAAAAGGTTCTTGTGCTACATTGTGTTCCTTCTCCCACCTTCACACCCACACCTGAAGAGGAGGGCGCAATGGAAGTATGAGACGTTCGGGAGGCCTCCTGATTGAGCCTCCTATCCGTCGAGCAAACGACATTAAACAAATGTGCTTGTTGGGAGGCAACCCAATATCCCTACCCCTCTTTGTTTTGTATATGTTATGTCTTGCTCTTATTTTCTGACTATTTGTGCAAGTTGGTGATACATGATGGAAGCGTGAGAATTATAGTTGTATTTGTTGGCGTCGAGTTCTTGTGAACTCACTTGGGCGACATGGCTCTCCATCCATCTATGCACGAGGATTCCCACAATTAATGCAATTCGCATAGCGGTTCTTCGAGGGGCAGTATCTCTTCCCTTCCTATTTTTTTATTATATACCGCTATTGTATTTCCTTTATGCTATCTGGTGGGCGCTGAGCGCTCGAATTGCCGTGCTGATAGAACATGCATATAGGATTTCGTGAATTGTGTATTTGTTGATTATAAGTGTGGGGTTGTTAGTTATGTGGCTAGGAGCATGTGTAGGATTGAATCGCATTGGGGACAATGCTTAGTTTTAAAGTGTGGGGTGGGGTATGTCTTGCATTTTGTGTTTTCTTTTGTGCTCATGCATCATTTCGTGTTATAAATTTTTGAAAAATACAAAAAAAAATGAAAATTTCGAAAAAATCAAAAAAATATTTTCTGGTGATTTGTTGAGTCTATTGTGTTTGATCTTAAGGATTCAATGATTGGACTGTTGCATATGCTTATTTCCTTGCATAAATCAAAGTTATATATGGATATTGAATGAATCAAATGAGTAGTGAAAGCACATGCATTAGGAGTAGCTCTTCCACTTGCATTCTGAGTGTTTGCTAGAGCTAGTGTTGAATTTCTTTGATTTCTATGCGTGGTAAACTGAGTCTAGAACTACATGTATGACCCATTCGAGGCGAAATAAGGATAAGGAACATGGTTATTTGAGAAAATGATTTTAGGCCATCTATGGACCGTTTGAGCCAAAATTGCCTACATTTGCATAATTATATCTCTTAGTCACCCCCATTTGAGCTTTAGCCTGTCGTTTCTAACCCGAACATTATGATCCTATGTGCCTTTCGTTTCTTTTTATATCCTCTTTATTGTTTGAACCCATATCTCTTGGCTTAGGTGCTTCATTGAGAGGGGTTATTATTTGGGATGTTGAGTAAGCGAAAGAAAAAAAAAATGTATTTATATGCCATTTGGTTGTATTGGGAGAAATTATTATAGCATTACCCCTAAAAAGAAAAAAAAATAGAAAAAGAGGGAACAATATCAAATTTTATATCCCTGGTGAAAAAGATAAGTGTGGGGTAATGCGAGATGGGTTGAATAATGGTGATATAAGTGTGGATAGCAAAAAAAAATATGAGCAAATTAGTGCTACATTTAGCTATTCAATAAAAGGAAAATGGTGGTAGAGAATGCAAATGGAGAATGGTGCATAAACGGGGTTTGGGATGTGTGATACATTGTTGGTGTGAGAATGAAGCATTCTTGTCTTGAGATATCTATTTGAGCTTCTTTTCATATTCCTTCCATACCTTTTGCCTAGCCTTACATTACAAGCTTAATTAAAGACCTTTCTGATTCTTAATTAGTTATGATTCCTTACAATTAGTGGAGATGGGTCTAACATGATAGCATATGAACTTCTAAACTCCGTGTATAGAGAAAAGAGAAAACAAATGGTTAGAGTAAATGAGGAAATGCAAGTTTAAATGGAAAAAGTTATTCTTGAATGTGAGTAGCATCATGCATAAACTGTATTCATCGGACTATATGTTTCTTTGATGTGTGTAAGGACTTGTAGCATGTGACGACTCTGAGAAAACTCTTTTGATCATTATTGCACTCGTTCTTGGCAAATCACCTACTTTTGTGCCCTTTTACATGCATCATATAGTGTGTCTTAGGAATGCATTAGATTTAGATTCATGCATTGCACGTGCATCTTTACTTTTCATTGTTTTGAATAAAGGAGGCCCGGACTCCTCCTATCGAGGTGAACCTCGGGGTTTAACCGGGACATATCTTTAAATTGCTTTCTTAGTTTAGTTTTCTCGGGGCGAGAAAAGTTCAAGTGTGGGGTGTTGATGTAGGCACAAAATGCATCGATTTTGGATGTTTTTAGCCCACATTATTGAGCTTTTTAGTCCCGGGGTTGTATAATTTGGTGCACTTTTCTCTCGTTACTCGTACTTTTTCTCTCGTTGTGTTTTGTAGGTGCTTTGATCGAAAAAGGGCAAAAATAAAGGAAAACTCAGTTTTAGGAGTTTTGGAAGTTGGCTGATCTTGAGAAGGGCATAAATCCCTCATACGAACTCCGAATTGCTTCAAATAATATATCAAATCGAAGAAAATTCAAAGATCTACAACTTTCGTCAATGGACCGTCACTGTTCTGATACGGGAACAGGCCCGTTCCGCCCTACATTCCGGGCCGGTTTCCAGAACGTTCCGGCCCGTTTTTGGGCCCATTCCGAGCCACGCTCCGGGCCACACGCATCAGACCTTCTCCCAGCTTCGTTTTTGGCATAAAAATAGGAAATTTCCTCATTCAAAAGCCTAATTTACCTATTCTAATCCCTATTTGGAGTAGGGAAAGAGGTCTTGAAGTCCTATATGTAGAAGAGCATCCATTAAGAAAAAGAGAACTTGTATTGGGCATTATTTTAGAGAGATTGAGAGTTAGGGTTTGAGTTTTGGTGAGAGAGAAGTGCTTAGTAACAAGGATTGAAGCAAAACTATTGAAGTTTCATCATTGAATTGGTATTTTGTATCAAATTTTACCTTTCAATTATGTTTATCTCTTGTTCTTTTTCATCTTTGTGTTCATCCTTCTTCTCCATGAACTAAATTTCTATTCATCTAGGGCTAGGGGAAGCAATATGAGTAATTGATTCAATGGGTTTGTGGTTATTGTGTGCAATTTGTGTTTAGGATACTGTTTACATAATTTGGAATTAATGCTTCATCAAATTGATCACTTGATAGTTGATTAGGTTTTAGCACTCAATAATCGAAAGCTGAGAGTGATAAAAGGACTAAGGATTATGTAACTCGGGTTTAAATCTAGTCTCTAATAAAGTTAGGTTAACACAAGTGTAACAGCCATAGGCGTATAACCCGAAAGTTAGAGGAGTTCACGAATCGTAATGTTGTATGTCTCACTACACCTAGATTAGAAATAACTAGGTGGTCAGATTATACTAGGGACCTAATTCGATCGAAAGATGTTTAGGACCAGTCGAGAGAACTTCCGTTACCTTTAAGACTTACCTTTTTTGCACATGTAAACACAAACCCCTGCGAGTCAATAGTCATATTGTGACCCCGTTAGAAGTCCTAGATCGCCTTTTCTTCTGAATTTCACAACATCTGCTATCTTTGCCCTGTATTTGTTCTCACTTTACTTTAATTGCTTTTTCAACTTGTTATTTACATCTTTAAAACCAAAAACAAATCTTTTCAGAAACAGATTAACTAACGGATTTTAAATCGAGTGACTGTTTTATTGCTCCCTTGGGTACGATAACCGGACTTGAACCGAAATACTACTTGACGACCGGTGCGCTTGCCGCGCCCTTTTTGTGAGTTAATTCTCAGGGCGTCACACCGTACGAAGGGTTTGTCCAACCGAACGACCAGTTGCATATTTCTAGACCAAGGACTGCTTATTTAGTAATATGTCTCTGTGGTTAATTACTTAAGTTTATGAGGCTGTAATTGTTACAGGAATGGGTGAAGTTGTAATGCTTGCTATTTACGGTGAGGGATATAAGCTAGAGGATGGGAAATATAATTGGATATTGACAAAGAATAAATTGTTTAGTGTTTATTTAGAGGATAGTGGCAATGCAACATTGAACACATTGAAGAACTTCTTGTATTCTAAGATTGGAGTGATGGAAAATGATACTGATTTGAAACTTAGTTACATACTTTGTGTGCTAAATTATAAAGGAGTTATCCCGCCATATGAGATTGAATATGATAGAGTTGTACGGGCTTTAATATTTGAAAACAAAAACCTGGGTTCTAGAACCATATTACATGTAGAGCTGATCAACAAAGATAGCACTAGTGCGGAAGCTGAACTTATGGTAGTTGAATAGGTTGTAGCTGGCATTGTTGTAGTGGAACAAGTTATAGCTGATATTGTTGTAGTGGAACAGGTTGTAGTTGATAATGTGGTCATTGATCATGTTGAACATGATCGTATTTGGCATGACTGTTTTCACATGGATATTTGTAGTGGTGTAGAGGTTCATAATTTTGTTCTTCCACGTGAAAGTGTACCAGAGCATTCCGATGTAGTAGGATCATCTCCTATGCCCTACCAGCAAGTTTGGATAATATCGAAGAGAACGGTCAAATGGTGGATTATGTTCCTATAAATCAGGTGTTTCCGTTAGATACGGTGGATGCAGAACAGAATTTGATCGATTTCAGAGATCAGCCATATTTGGTAATTGGTAAAGAGTTTCTGGACAAGGAAGCAGTAATACAGTATCTTAAAGAGGTTGCAGTCAAGGGTATCTTAAAGATGTTATACATTGCAAAATGTGTTGGTACTCATTGTAAATGGAGAGTGCGTGTAGCAAAAATTGGGACTTCGAATAGGTTCTCCGTTAGAACCTATGATCCTTTGCATACTTGTTTACTGAGTGAGTTTCATTCTCAAAAGGGTCAAATTAGTGCAAAAGCGATTGGTACTATGTTGGCTAGAGAATATAGCCAAGAAAAAAAGACGCCAACTCTAAGGAAGATTGGAGACAATTTGTTCGGTAGATCCTATGGCATCATAAAATACTAGAATTGTTGGAAAGCAAAACAACTTGCAAAGAAGAAACTTCTAGGGCGTGAAGACCTAAGTTATGTATTACTCCCTGCTTATTTGCAACAGGTTTAGGAAATGAATCCAGGCGCAGTAACTCATTTGGAGGTAGATTCAAAGAGTATATTTAAATATGTTTTCATAGCATATCGGCCATGCATTGAAGGGTGATTCCATGTCATGAGAAACGTTATTACTTTGTTGAAAACAAAGTATAAAGGGGTAATGAAAATTACAACAGCGCAAGATGGTAATCATCACCAATATCCTATTTCTTGGGCTGTGGTTGACTACGAGAATGATGCTTCATGGACATGGTTTTTCTTGAAGTTGAGGCCGGAGATACTTGACGAGAAGGACTTAGTCATCATTTCTGATAGATGTAGAAGTATCATCAATGTAGTATCGAGGGTCTATCCAAAGGCTTGGCATGGCCGTTGTAGGTGGCATCTCACCCAAAATGTCAAAGGTGCTTTCAATAACAAGAAGGTATCACCATTGTTCAAAGAAGTTGTTGATGCATACACAATTGCCAAGTTCAATAAAAAGTATCAAGATTTTTAAGACCAATTCCCACGGCGGTGGAATATTTGGAGACAATGAACATAGAACTTCATCAATGGGCGCGATCTCACTTCAAAGGTGTTCGGTACAATAACATGACAACGAACGATTCCGACTCTATCAACAAGGTAATACGAAAAGAGAGAGTGTGGCATATATGTGGATTGTTAGACGTCATGCAGCAAACAGTTAATAGGTGGTTCATCAATCGTTTAGACTTGATGGAAAAATTACCGCCATTTGGAACCCCTTTAACTCCAAAGGAAGAAAGTATTTGTTCGGATAGGGAGGTTGGAAGCGACTGATATGTTAGCAACACAGCTGAACACTCCACTTCTTATATTCTTGCCTATCTCTAAATGTTTATCTTAGAGATACTTTTTTTTTGAAATGGGTAACCGGAGAATAGTATTAACACCCAAAGGTAATAAAAAAGGGGAGGGCGTAAACACCCAGGGTTCCAGATATGTGTCCGGACCGACCGTAGCAAGTCAAGCGCTCATGGACCCATAATAATAGCCTACTTTTAATCGTTGATAAACACTCAAGACAACTCCTTACCATCGTCTCAAAACAGTGAGACATAAAATAAAAGTACCTAATCAAAATAAACGATAAATTGTTCCAAAAATAAAGCAGATAATCATAAAGCAGATAAAAAAGATGAGCTATTGGTGCAGGCTGCCCGGGACCGCCCAGCACTGGTTGTCCCGAGTCTGTAGGTATAGTCCGCCATCAGCTCCGCCCACCCCTGCCGGGTCGGGTCATCCCTGCATAGGAGGTGTCCCTGCCTCCGCCTGCTTCACCTGGTCCTCATTTGTGCTATCTGGCTTGCAGATTTCTGGCAGGAGACTCGGGGGGACCGGCGGCCAGGGCTCATAGGGGACGAGGGCTCCGTCCAACACCGGATCCGACTTTTCCTTCAGTGGGGGAAACTCGCTGCCAGCGAGACTCCGGATCTCAGCCGAGGAGTGGGTGGGGCTGGCAGCCGATGAAAACGAGAGATGGACGTCGGGAGGGAAACCCGACGGAAACGGCTGGGCAACGTCGGAACAGATCTGACGGTCGAGATCCATGGCTCAGGAGCAGTAGAGACGCATGCGACAGGAAAGATGGCGAGCAGAGACACTCACGGCGGAGACGAGGGTGATCACCAGAAGCACTGGCAGTGGCGGCGGTGCAGGATTGACGCAAAGCAGAACAAAACGATCCCAGCACCACAAGACCGACGGAAATATGCTGGAAGGGCGTCGGAGATCTTTGTGGTTGAGCAGCGACGACTAGAGGTTAGGGACGACGTTGGAGAAGGTCGGAATTGGGGGCGGAGATGGGAAACCCTAGCAAGGGTAGGAGAAACCTCGAGAAGTAATACAAAGCGCTTTTAAGAATAGTTAGTTAATAATTTATATTAGAGATACTTGATACAAGAGTCATGTCTTCTTAGATCTCTAAGTGTTTAATGTTTAATAATTTGCATATTTGTTTCTCAAAAACCAAAACACTCCACTACTTATATTCTTGTCTATCCCTAAGTGTCATGTCTTTTTTCATTCTTGTTTGTCCCTCTAGAATGTTGAATGTACTTATTGATGATTGTTCATCCTTAGTATTGATGCATGCTCTGTCTTTAGGTTAATATAAGAGTCATACTAAACTAGATGAATTATGATGATTATAATGTGAATGGTTGATCTGTGTTATGATTGATTGAGTGAATGCTTCAATGTGTTGTGATTGTGCCTTGTGGTATGATCGGGTGAGTGATAGACCGATGGAACGTGGTTGGTAAGTCATGCCGGTAAGTATGATTGATGGTGAGTTCTATGTGACGTGTTGTGGTAAGATTGTTGGGTTTGCTAAGTTTTGGTTGAACTATGACTTGTGATGTGTGTTATTCTCTTTTTGTGTGTTCCAAGAGTAGTTGTGTTCCGGTATGGTACCTACACCGAGGGGAATGCCGGTGTATGGTAGTACCTAGACTGACGGTATTGTGTTTACCCCGATGGGAATTCCGGGAAGACCGTTGAGTATTCCGATACTGTGTTACCCCGATGGGAATTCCGGGAAGACCGATGAGCATTGCGGTATTGTGTTTACCACGATGGGAATTCCGGGAAGACCGATGAGCATTCCGGTATTTGTATTGTTTGTTGCCCCGATGTGTGTGTTCCGGGAAGACTTAGGCCGAGGGATATTCCGGCATGTTATATTGTTGTCTCACTCCGATGCTACGTGTTCCGGAGAGACTTGTTTCACCCCGATGATATGTGTCCGTTTGGGGATGTTTCCGGGAGGATGTCTTGTTTCACCCCGATGACCTGTGTCCCTTTGGAGGCATTTTCGGGAGCCCCGATGATATGTGTTCCTTGTGGGAACATTTCCGGGAGTACCGATGATATGTGTCCCATCGCGACCGAGGGGCATTCCGGTACGATGTGTTGGTTGTTGTGTGGATCGGAGTCTAGCTGTTTACATTATCTATATTTCCGTACTCGTGTGTTCTTTAGTTGTTCTACTGGTTACTAAGTTGTCTGCCCGTTGATCCCCTTTGAATCATTATCTTATTAAATGTTGTAATCCTTGTCGATCTTTACTTATGGTATCTTTTGGAGATTTGTGCTAATCGGGTTTTCATTGTCAAAGCAGGGGTTCTTTTTACTTACTACTCTTTCCTACTAAGCGTAAGCTCACACCCTCCTTGTTTACTGTTTTCACAGGTTTCATTGCTGAGTAGACCTTGCTGTTGATTCAGGGCTTGGGAGCTTGAGGATCCGGGTTGTTTTGTAGTAGAGACGTACTGTTTACGTGCACTTTTGTAACAAACCATGTTTTTCTTTTCCGTTTCGGTTTGAGATTTGATTCATACTTATCAAAATTGTTATTTGGAACTCGAAGATTTAGAGTTGATTTTCAATTAAAATTTACTTTATTATTAATTTACTATTATTCCTAGTTCACGTCTCGAATCCAGTCAAAACCGGATTTGGGGCGTGACAACTAGACTACTGATGGTCGATTCCAAGTAATGAAATTGATATTTTCTTACAAAAAATAGTGTATTGGGTTTGAGTTACCATAAAAGATTATTCATTGAGAGAGAATATTTTAGATCAATAACTTGACCATTAGATCAATAACTTTACCATTAGATCAATATTAGAGTTTAAAAATACGGGACTAATTCACAAAACAAAAACCTAGGGGCTGCGCTCTCTTTGTGCAGCATCCTCCCCCTCCCCACCTTTTTCTCCACCATTGAAGCTCCTAACTCAAAGCGCTCCGCTACCCTTAACGGTTACCGCTCGACGGGTTTACCTATGGATGGGTTCAACAGTACCCTTGCTAGGGTTTTCTTTTTTCATCTTTTTTTGCCGTCGTTCCACGGCCTCTTCCTCGTCTTACGCTACCGATCCTGCGTCGCCGGATCGGTCCCGTCCTCGAGCCAGTAGCCACCGTGGCCCTCCTACCGCCGTTCTCCGGGATACGGGCTCCATGCGCCGTCCTCCATCTGCAGCGGCCTCCCGCCCCAGGGCCACCCCTCGCCGGCATTGGTCCGCTCCCTCGATGGATCTGGGATCCGGGAGGAGGGACGATAGGTTGGGACCTATTTCCCCGGCATCCGAAATCGGGACTCTCGATCCCAAACAAACTTTTGCAGCCGGGAGGTCTCGGGGAATCCACACTAAAGGCTAATTCCCTAGTTGGTTTCACTGTTTTAGGTCGAATAATATTTTGGCTAGATTAGTTTAGGACTCTGGTTTATTATCTTTTTGTAACGTTTGATCGATGAACTCTTGAGTTTGGATCTGCGAGTCAAAGCAGACTTTACGTATGGATCCATGAGTGTCTGACGGGCTACGACCGGTTGGGACAGATTTCTTGAATCCGGGACTGTTATGTCCTCCCTTGTAAGTTTGACATGTTACCGTAATACAATACCTTTTTCCCGTTAAAAAAAAGTTTAAAAATACGGCGTAAGGTAATCAGACCTTTTAATTACTATGTTGAAGATATTTATAATAAAACTTGGGCTGATGATCGCAGGGTTAGGTTTTGGAACTTTGGATATTCGATTACAAAGTGCTTCTTCTTTGAAGATTGACAACTTTGAATGAAGATCCACATACGATCCATGATGGAAAGATAAAGATTTCAAAGGTAAGCATTGATGTGAGGTAGAATCTTGGATAGGGATACGATCCATGATATTATTGATGCTTATCATATTATTGAGGAAATGAATAGGATAAATCAATTAATTAGTAGTTGAGAAAGTAATTTTCTCCTCAGAAAAGAAAATAGATTAGCCAATAACCAAATCTGTATCATTAATTGATCAGATAAGCATATTACAATAAGATAAGGAATATTTGGTGGCTGGCTTCTTTTGACTTTTGCTTTCTTGGGCATGAGGCTCTTCTTTATTTTTTATTTAATAACAAATATATTTAATAATCAATGCCTCGTTTTGTAATTTCTCGAACTCCACGTCATTTTCACACTCTTTTAACTGGAGTTATCGTTCTTGTATGTTGCAAAAATAATAGAGATAACTGTAATGGCACGACGAGTAATTATGTCCAAGCCGGTGTACTATTTGTTCGGACAATGAAAACACAAGATGGGGTAGGGCCCACAGTCATCTGAGGAAAAGGCGTAACAATGAATGGTAGGGGTTGGTTGATCCCCGCCACGTCATCGAGACTGTGTCAAAAAGCCAATTACTCCGCCGCCGGTCTTTGGCTAACTTACCTTTTTGTCCCTCCTCTCTCAACATTATTACCTCGCTTACCCTTTTGTCCTTTTTCTTATATATCAAAAATTAAATGCCACTGTTCCTAAAGCAATCCATGCTTCAAATTCAATACATATCTCCTTCCGCAACTACTCTCTGTATAAATCAATCGGATCAAAACCACCGCCATCGCCGCCGCTTGATATGGAGGTGTACGTGGGTCCCACCTTCACCATCGACGTCTCCTCGCCCCAGGCGTACGCCGCTGGTCCGCCGCCCAGCCTCTTCCAGCTCCAGGACAGAGGCTCCGACAAGGGCTTAGTAGCCTTCGGTAGCGCAGCCTCCTTGTCGTCCCAGAGCTCCTCTTCGATCGGAGAGCCCGGCGACAGCGACGATGAAGAGGGAGAGGAGGTTTCGTCCAATCCCTCCGACAAGGGGTTAGGCCCTCTCGGATCTCTGGCCGAGCTAGAAGAGTCTCTGCCTGTCAAGTGAGTTACAGTCAGATTTATCTTCCATTCAATTTCGATTCGAATTTTTCTAACGAAAATTGGTAAATTCACAGGAGGGGACTGTCGAATCATTTCTCCGGAAAATCGAAATCGTTCGTGAATCTGTCGGAAGCGAGCACGGCGACGGCCAAGGATCTGGCGAAGCAGGAGAATCCGCTGAACAAGAAGAGGAGGGTTTTGATCGCGTGCAAGTGGTCCAGAAAATCAAAATCATCGTTCTACGGCTGGCACGATAACCCCAAATCCATGCCTCTGTTTCCTCTGGGGGAGGAAGATGAGCAACGGCAAGAACCGCCGTCATCGCCACCGTCGTCTTCGTCGGAACGAGACGAGGAGCGACCGGCGTCGCGACTGTCAGGTGGAAGAACTCTTCACCGGACTTTGTCGAAACTGCAAGGGAAGAGAAGTTTCAAGTCTGCTAGTTGTTTTGCACTGTCAGATCTACATTGTTACGAAGAAGACGACGATGATAAAATCAATGGTTCAGATTAGTCATCTTTTTCTTTGATCCTTTCCTTTTCATTGGCCAAATGCATTGAAACAATGTTAATTAAATAAATAATTTTTGGAGATATTAGGTGTTATGTGTTGAGTTGTTGGAGGATGAAAATTGACAAGACAATAATTCTGATTATAAAAAATAGAAAATATTATATCAATCTTATCCTAATCCTATGATCCCATCCGTTGGAAGAAGCTGTCTGTTCTGGGGAAGGCTTTACTTGTGGTGCATGTGGCTTCACTCTTGCCTCTCCATCTTTGAGCTTCCTCTCATTTACGTGATTATACGTAGCAATCTTATTGATTTGTGTTGTTGGGTTTATACATGATTTTGTCTTCAAATTTTAGGCTAGTATGAAAAAAATAAGTCTTTTTATTTTTCTTTTTTATTTATTTATTCTCTTTTTGTATTTAAAGGGTGTGTATCATGACTCATAAACACATTACATAAACTTTAGAAAACACTTTAGCCCCTCTTATGGTTTAGTGGTGCTGTTGAAGTATGTGTCTCAAATCGATAGTGTGAGGATTAATTGACCATTTGATATACAATTTGATGCATTCATCCATCAGTTTGAGCTTTTGGGTTTGATTGGGCTTTAACATGGTATCAGAGTTGGTTCGGCCCATGGCCCGTTTGTCACCTCCATTCTGTGGTCTCTGGTCCATATGCAGATGTCCAATCCTGCTATGGCCCACGTGTATATGTCCAGCCTTACACATGAGGGAGAGTGTTGAAGTATGTGTCCCACATCGAAAATATGAGGATTAATTGACCCCTTGATATACATCTTAACGCCTCTACCCATCAGTTCGATCTTTTGGGTTGGATTGGGTTTTAACAGGTGCCTCCCTCTTCTTCAAATATGTCACTAACTATTATTGCAAACAACTCCTCCATATTTGGTACATGTGACCATTCAACAGTTATTGTTATTTGCCACTAAACTAATAGTGATGCCTCTCCGATCGTAGAGCTAGATCACCCGACCCAAGAGAATCCGTAAACATATAAAGTGGAGAACACCTACTCCTCCTCCTCTTCATAGTGTTTCCTCTTTGATTGTGATCCCCCTGATTGCTTCGGACGAAAACATGAAGATTGAGGTCTCGCATGACCTGGTGGACAAGGTTTCTCTAGTTTGTTGTCTCTATGGCATGGTGGGTTGTCTCTTCATTGTTCGTCCGTACAACCAAACAATAATGCTACAAGTTATCACTAAGCTTGGGGTCCATTCTCTGAAGGTCTAGTATCAAAGACCTAGGGTCTAACTTCTACACGTTCTTCTTTGTTTATGAGGAAGCCCAAGATAAGGTCCGCACGATAAACCCTATTTTTTCAATCAGGCACTCCTCATACTCTCTGACTTTTTGGTGTAAGGGGTTGTGATGACACCTCAGTTTGACTGCATCTGAGTCACAATTCCAACCACTGTGTTGCTTACCAAACTCATGCATCACGTCAAGCCAATTCTGAAGATCGATGTTAAGACTTCCCTAGAGAAACTCACCCCGACTCTTAAGACTTCGCCAAGCTTCACATTGACGACGGTTGTATTGGCCAAACTTAGTGTCTTGGATCCAACAAGCCCATTCGTCAAAACAAGCAACAATCTATCTCGAAGGGAACCTATACCAACTGTTTAGATCCAATTTTGATTAGTCCCGGCTTCTGTCTGGCGCATGGAGTCACTGCTCTACAAGACATAAATATACCAACCGCGGTTCATCAATCTCCTTCCCATATCTAATATGTCGAAACCTAGATGGAAAAAAAAAGAATGTGTAACCCAATTTCCATATCCATGAATTCTTATATCATCGTTGAAGTTTACTCGACAAGGAGATTAATACAACCTCATCTTTTTCCAGCCCTCCTTTAGAACTAATGGGTAGTCCTTTTGAAAAATCATACTCTTGCGAGGCTAAAAAATAAAGTTGTTTTTTCAAGAGTTTCATTTAAGAGTTGTATCTTTGATTTTGGATACAAACTCGTTGATTCCTCTGTCTATTTTGCCTAATAATTCTAAGCATGTGAAGAATCTGATTTTCTTGTTTCCTAGTGTTCTCTCGAGATGCTCGTTATCCCTTCAAAGACCTCATATTAGATATCCTGAGCATTTATAGATCGAGTCACGAAACGAACTTTGAGCCACTCAAAAAACTGAGATTCAAAGATATAATCCACTAGATTGCCTCTGGATTAGCCGGATCTCTAGTTATAGGGTTAGCGTATGGTACCTACAGGTCAGGATTTCTATCTCACCTTTTTTATTTTCAGTATTACTTTAGTTTTTACAAGTATGCTTGCGTCTGTATCGTCTTTTTCTGATTAATAAACTATCTATATGCTCAAAAAAGTTAATTCTTTAAAAAAAATTAATATTTTATAATTAATATTTTAAAATTTTAATTAATTCATTAATATATATATATTAAAAAATTTACTAATTGAATTATTTTATACTAGTACAAAAATTGAAGAAGACACTTAAAATCTTCAATGGGATTAATCTAGGGATGATCGCTATCATCGTGATGAAGAACACAATGAATAGATTGAATCAAATTCAACAACATCGGTACTCAAACTCTCCATTTACTTCCTCAAAATGTATTCATCAAAATAACAGAATTTGTATCCATTGACTACATTGATTTTCTTATGCATTATTCAAATAACAGTACTCAAATGTTCAATAATAGTACACAAGTGTGGGTTAACTATCTATATGCTCTTAACATTAATATGTAAATTTTATTGAAGAGCGGCAGAGAGAACCCTAGTTCTCTCTGCGCGCAGCCTCTCCCCACTTTCCTCCATGGCAGTTCCATGCCTCCACTATCGAAGCCCCGGCTTCAATGCTCTCTACTACCTCCAGGTGAGGTCCCGTCTACCCTACTTAGGGTTCGTCGCCGCCGGCATCGTCGTCCATCGCCGCCCACCAGCCGCCCTCTCAGCCTGCGTTCTGCTTCCCGGATGTCACTCAGCCACTGTGGCCCTCCTGCCACTCTCCGGGATACGGGCTCCATGCGCCGTCCTTAACGCCGGAATGGGTTCGTTCCCTCGATGGATCTGGGATCCGGGAGGAATGAAGATAAGTCGGGGTCTGTCTATACGGCACCCGAAGTCGGGACCCTCGATCTCGAACAACCCGCTGCGGGTCGAATCGTTGTTCTCGTCTTCCGCACTATTTCGAAAGAGCCGGGCGAATCAAGACGAAGAATTGACGATACCAGGTTGCTCCAATGGCACGGGGTCTAGAAGAACTGGTAGTTTTGTAGTTTGCTCTTTCGATCGTGTGCTACTTTTTTATTCTGTTTTAGGTCGAATAAATTATTGGTTATTCACTGTGTTAGGTCGAATAAACATTTGGCTCAATAAGTTTAGGACTTTGGTTTGTTATTTCCTTGTAAGGTTGGATAGAGGAACTCTTGAGTTCGGATCTGCGAATCAAAGCAGACTATGTGTATGGAACCATGTGCGCCCGACGGGCTACGACCGGTTGGGACAAAAAGCTGGTATCTGGGACTGTTATGTCCCTCCTTGTAATCATGTTACGAATTCGTAATACAACTACCTCTTTCCCGTTTCAAAAAAAAAACTATATGGTCATATCATCTCAGTTCATTAAATATGTACCCTACACGGTTTGAGTTTTAGGTAAATAACTCTCTCCAATAGTGATCTTTTGATCTCAGACAGTGGAGATTCCATCTCAAGAAGAAGAAGAAGAAGAAGAAGAAGAAGAAGATAATACTAATCTGATTTGAAATTGAAATTCGGATGAAGGGGAGAAAATTCCGTTCTCTTTAATGAAGGATAAAGAGGTAAATTCGAAAATGAGATCCATGCACCAAAAAAAACTAGGTGCATAAGGCCATATTGCAAAATATCCTCTCAAGTATTCTTATTTTCTACATGTTACATTAACGCGGTGGAAAAAAAAAATTCTATGAACTTTTTTTTGGTATAGTCCCATATTAGTCTAGATCACATATTCATGTAATTATTAATTTATGCGATATTGAGCGGAGATTACCTTGATAGAGGCTACTTTTGAATAAATTGGTTCGAGACGGGGACCTTTGTAAGTGTTGCTGTAGGCGCTCACGTGTTCGCCCTCCAACGTTATCCACCACGAGAAAGATTGATCCACAACTAAACGTTCTAGAACTTACTGAACGAAAAACCCACAATCTCTCTAGAGGGGTGGCCGAAACTTGTTGATTTTAATCTCGTGCTCCCCTAATGCTTTATTTATATGTGTTGGTCTTACTTTAAGTTCAACCCTAATATGATTAGAAAACCTTGACCTAGTTCAACTAGTGTTCCTTATTCTAAATTTTCTAGAATTTAGGGTTTCTCATTTTATCCTATTAAATAAACAAGTGTTCAAAATATATCAAAATTTTGGGTTGGCCAAATTCCCTTATAAGCTATAGTTGTTTTCAGCTAAACCCAAATATATTTATGGGATAAATGTCGCTCCTAACCCTGAACTATTCGTCAAAATCATATCCTACGCCCACCTGACCTTTTGTTTCAATTCCCATCCAAGACTTTGGATTTTTTTAAAAAAAATAACAATTACTGTTTATTTTGACGGAACAATTACATTGACACGACGATTCTCCTCCTCTTTATCATACATGGCGTCAAATCCTTCTACCTCCCCAGCGTCGCTCTCACCGACTTCCAAAAGGTCTGCTCTTTCCTATCCTATTCACTTTCGCCGATCTCAAATACGAATGTAAATTTCTTTCAATTTCGTTTTCTTAGTGAAAAGCTTATTGAATAAAGTTGAATGATCTCGTATGTGGAAGAAGCAAGTATACGAACCACTTCTAGAATTTTCTTGATTGATCATGGATCAATCCATGATCGAGAAGTCTCTATCTTGATTGATCATGATGGATCAATTATACAACACCAACACTGTAGCATATTCTAGATCAATCCATACAATTCACAACTTGTAATCGACCTTAGACTTGTATATATAGGACCCATAGGTAGTTCATAGATAGACCCATACACACGTACACATACATATCCATCCCTTTAGAGATCAAGCCTTGATGTATCCATAGAACTATCCAAATCATTCTTATAAGCACGCCATAATAATAACATAGTTTACTTTTCTGTCCAATTATACTCGTGCAATCTTTCTCTCTCTCTTTCTCATGGTCATATGTGAATCGGTCTAGAAAACAAATAAGGAAGAGAGTGGAGCGAGGATTTGGCCAAGAAAAAAAGACACCAAAATTTATTATTTCATAGTGCATAGGTTTGCTGTCACGCCCCAATTTCAGTAAACCGAACTCGGGATGCGAGCGTTTTAAAATAATAAACACTTTTGAAACCATTTTTATAGATCACTTTAAAATACCAATTTAGTTCAACAAAATAATAATTACAACTTAAAACACGTCCCAACAAGTGGACAAAAACGAGGTACACGTCACTAGACTCAAAACACGCAGAAACCCGCTTCAAGCTTCAGAAGCTCACCTAGTCCGTCCCACGAACAGTACCTGTAGGTTAAGCAGCTAGGGGTGAGCGTTCGCTCACCGCCACGGATAACAGACTGACTACGGCATAATTAGCAGACAAAGCAGGTAACACCAACAACAACTCAACACCGGGTAACACCATCCCCAACCCAAGTACTCTAACTGAACATACACCCACTGTTACCTTCCCTGACCAACTCGACACCCTGACACGTAAAGTAGACCCGACACAACCATTGACGACCTCTTCCAAGGACTCAAAAGAAAGTTACGCAACACCAAACAGCATCACAAGGGATCACCCCAAACAAGATCACGAAGGATCGCACACCAAACAAGATCACAAAGGATCGCAAACCAGCTGCCAAGAACGCCCTCCCGGGACTCTAACCCGGTCAGGCCAACCCAAGAATGCTGCAACTTACCGGGACTCTAACCCATAAGCCAGCCGGAAAATGCTGCAACTTACTTGGACTCTAACCCATAAGCCAGCCGGAAAATGCTGCAACTTACTGGGACTCTAACCCATAAGCCAGCCAAGGTATGCTCACAAACCCAAACCACACACGCGCGGCCAGGACGCCTTTATTGGCGGACGGCCCCCCTACCCCGTCTGAACATGCAGACGCGTGTGCTCGTGGACCCCCGTTTCAGGAAGCGGGCCCCCAACCTCCGGTAACCACAATCACAATCACAATCACAAACACAATCACAAGCAAAATCAACGACCAGTAACAACACAGGTTCAACACCCACAGGCACTCATGGCCACCAAGACACTAACCGTAAAACTCGGACTCAATAGCCCCACAGGCACTCACGGCCTCCCAAGACACACCGACAGTAAGACATGGACTCAACAGCCCCACAGGCACTCACGGCCTCCCAAGACACCAACCATAAAACACGCTTGCAACTTACCGAGACTCTAACTCGTAAGCCAGCTAAAGAAAGCTTGCAACCCCCCAAGACTTTAACTCGGTAGGCCAGCCAAAGACACCAACCTTAGTACACGGAATCTCAAGGCCACCCAAAACACCAAAGGTAAAGACACGGGTTCAACAACCCCACGGGCACTCATGGCCACCCAAAACTCAATGCTAAAACACGCTTGCAACTTACCGAGACTCTAACTCGTAAGCCAGCTAAAACACCAACAGTAAAGTACGGGCTCTCATGGCCACCCAAACACGAATAATAACACGGGCTCTCATGGCCACCCAAGACTCAACAATAATAATACACGGGCTCTCAAGGCCACCCAAGACGCCAAAATAAACAATCAACCTCCGGCTTAACCCAAGCCTCCAACAGTCCTAATATCAACAGTTTCACAATCAACCTCCGGGCATGGTCATATGCCTCCAATACTCCTAATATCGATAAATTCACAATCAACCTCCGGGCATGGTCATATGCCTCTAGTAAAACGATTATCGCTAAGTTCTCTACTCCTACAACACTACTAAGTGTCACATGCCTTTCCAATAATTACTAAGTTCCCGTAACATGCTTTTCTGATAAACGCTACAATCTCGTATCATGCTTTTCTAATAATTACCAAGTTCCCGTAGCATGCTTTTCTAATAATTACCAAGTTCCCGTAGCATGCTTTTCTAATATTTAAATAAACCTATTCAACCCACGACACCCCGGTGTCACATGCAATTCTACTGTTAACTTTCCCCAGTCAGGGCCGAGATCCGGCTACTTTTCCCTAACTCGTGCGTGTTCTCCCAAAAGCCAACCACGAGCTCTGATGATGATCTCAGTCACTCACCCAGCTTTCCCTTGCCCCGGTCCGTGGCACGATCTAAAGGAACACAATTTAAAGTCACTAAACAACTCGCAGGAATAAACCGAAAACCATTAAACTCGAAGCCCAAACTTAACCCCGACAATGTCGATCAGTCCCAAACTTCCCAATTACTCGACATTGTCGATAAAGGACCCGCAAAGGCCCGATTCGCCCGACATGGCGAATCTGCCCGGGTTTTGTTAATTGCCTTCCGGGGCTCCAAAAGCCCCCGTTTTCGTTTCTACGGTCTTAGAATATTTCAAGGAACCCAGTGTACTTGCCCGAATCGAATTCCGACTCCCGAGTCAATTAAATGACGTTTAAAGTTTCTAAAACCGATAAATTACAACTTCTCCAATTTAATTCCAATTTTTGATTCGGTTAAGGATAAATGGTCCGGGGAACGTTTTAAACCACCCGAAACACAAACCCCGATCACCCGAGCACGTGGGCCCTACCAACCCACTTGGCCGAGAGCTCCTAGGGCTCAAGGGGGGGTTCAGCCACCATGTTGGTGGCTGGTACCACCTCCGGACAGCCACCCCATGGCCGGCCGGCCACCACCCACGGTGGCCGGAGCTTCTCCCGAGCCTCCGGTCACCGGAAAAACGTGCAATTAAACCTCCAACACCTCTAAAACGTCTCCAACAATTAACCCAACACCAAAACCACCTCACACTAATAGTTTCACCCAAACCCTAACATTTGAAAACTATCAAAAAGACGATCGGTTCGGTGCTTACCCAAGAGGAGAACGAGGGGAAGACAATTGCTCCTTGCTTTGAATCGATCCAAGGGTTGAATAATCTTCAAACCCTAGCCTTCGCTCTCTTCCTTCTTCTTCTTCTTCTTCTTCAACTTCTCTCTCTAAACTCTCTCTTCTTTTCTAATTTAATCAACTAACTAAATTTCTAATTTTTTCTTCTTTTAACCCTTAATTTCGGCCAACACACCTCCTCCACACCTTTCCCCCCCAAAACTAACACCACCATATAAATGACAAGTGTCAAGGTGGGTCCCATACCTTTTGGAAAATATCTAGTTGATATTTTCCAATCAGTTTTGCAAAAAACGGACGTTTCGGGCCCCGAACGGGCACTTTTCCCAAGAAATTACGAAACTTGACGGGCTACAAGGAAACGACTCAACTAAGACCGCTGCGACGACGGCTAAGCTTTTCGGATCCAAAACGGTCCTCGAATGGACCAAAACGTCGCTCGGTTGACTTTTCCAGCGAAAAGTCAACATTTCCCAAATTGATCAGAAAGTTGCCCTGAGTCCCCCGGAACTCACTTTGGTCAATAACGGGGTCAACTTAAGTCCGGTATGACACTCGAGGTCATTTTAGGTTCACTTAACTGTCAGTCTAAATTTTTTTTAAATTTTCCTGTTTTTCGCAGGTTTGACTGGCGTTGACCGGGAGTGGTTATTACAATCTACCCCCTTAAAGGAATTTCGTCCGCGAAATTAGAATAACGCTCATAAAAGGTACAATGAACACGTACCCTGATAGGTCTCGCGGTAGGTAGGGGACCTTGGGACCTGGGAGTCGGCAACTGCGTACCCTCTTCCCTCTGACGCCCGCTGCCTCTGACCCGGCGTACTGCATGTTGGATACCCAGATCCTTGCTGCTGCCTCGGAGCTGGCACGCTCGTTGACGGCTGCGAAAACTTCAATTGTTGACTCTGAAGCGGGCGACCTCTTGGCCACTGCACGGTACGCGATCGCTGCGGCCGCTGCGCTGACGTTGCCATAAGCGGCTCAGGGCACCTTGCAACGGCGTGCCCGACCCGGTGGCACCGGAAACACCTCCTATGGACAGCACTCGGCTCCATGCCCTGGCCTACCTGACTGGCCGCTGGTAACGCCGCGGGTCCCACTCCCACCGGACACTCGCGAAGGATGTGGCCTCGCTGGCCGCAGGCATAGCACTTCGGTGCCCTCCCCGACGTGACTGGCCCAACTAGTGCCCTCTGTCTTGCTCTGTCCTGCTGAGCCTGTGGCCTGAAGAACCCCGTGGTCCTCTGTCTCATCGGGTCTCGGGACTCGGACTCCCCCGCCACACTGATCGGCCACTGTCGAAACTCGCGGGTCCCGTCCACATCCCGGATATCCTGCTCCATTGTCGCGGTAGTGTCTCGCGACCTCGAGGTGAGGACTCAGTCCCGAGTCACCGGCCTCAGTTCCTCCTCGAACCTCAGGCCACGGTTCTGCTCTGCCGCCATTGTCTCTGGCGCGACTCTGGTCAGGGCCGTGAATCTGGCCTCGTATACTGCCACTGACATCTCCTCCTGATGCAGGTCCAGAAATTGCCGATGTCGGTCCAACCGAGCCGACATTCGACTGGCGACGATCGCCGCCAAACTCTGTACTGCCCTGGTCAGCTCGTTCAGGGCGGTCGTGGTGGGAGGGTCTACGACCGGCGGGATGCGAGGCGTGCCCGTAGATGGTCTCGCACCGTTCCTCCTGTCTTCTCCGACAGGAGTACCTTGGGCCTCCGCGTACTCAGCGGGCACAACGGTGGGCACCCGTCCTGGTGTCCCTACTGACCGTCCCCCTCTGCCACGCGCGGGCGCCCGTCCCCATTTCATAGCTGATCCTCTTTGTCTGCCCCGAGCCATGCCTCAGTGTCCTCTGCACGGATACACGCAAATGTTCAATTTGCGAACTCAAATGAAGACACAAGCTCGAACACACTAACGTTCACACGGTCTACGTCTACCCCAACGCACTTGTTACTAAACGTCACACCGTTCACGCTAATCATACTTTAATTATAATAACGCGTAAGCGAAGCCTCAATTTTTAACCACACAAACGTACACCAAGCCCTCATCCAGTCCTTTATGCATTTACTTATAACTTTCCGCAACCAAGCCAGTGTTCGCTACTCGTCCCTTGCGGGAAAAGTAGTAAAGGGGATGAGCGTTATGCTCACCTCCACGGACACCCGCTCGATTATGGCATACTAGTAACACACCAAAGATTTACCACTCTAGTCAGGGCAAAACACCAACACAAAACTGAAGCCAAACAACCCACCGTCCATGCTAACAACACCTCAAGTACTCGCTCGAGTAAGATTAACCTCGACACGGAAAACACGTCCTCAAACAGTAAGACACCGCGGCTCGCGCTATTAAAGCCTAAGTATACTAACACGTAAGCGAAAAACTCAACAACAACCCAACCGTACGCCAGGCCCACGACCTCTACAACCCACAACCGCGAACACAAACCCGTAAAACCAACGCTCAACCACACGAACCTGAACCGAGTCACACAACCACAATCCTAAACGCACAACGAAACCACCCTTTTTCCTTTTTCCTTTCTCTTTTTTTTTGAAAAACCGGCTGGACCGGTCCGGCAGGTGGGCCGGTCCATGTGGGCCTCCGGGCCGGCATGCCGTCCGTGTCGGGCTGGTTGCCGGGACGGCACGCTGTCCGTGCCGGGCTGGTTGCCGGGCCGGCACGCCGTCCGTGCCGGGCTGGTTGCCGGGCCGGCATGCCAGCCGGTCCATGCTGGCTGCCGGACCGGACCAGCGAGCCCTTCCTGGTCTCGTACCAGGTCGGCCCGTGGTCCGTCTCGTAGCCGCGACCGTTTCACCCCTAACTGCCCGTCACATCGATCCTAGGGCACTCGCATCCTACCCTTCTCCTAGCGACCCACACGCTTGTGCGTCGCAGACACTCGACCACTAATCATAAAACCCAAGTACCAAAACAACGACCAAACACGAGTCACCCAACCTCAACCACAAGCCAACCCGGCCAAACAGTCATAACTACAACAACAAGGACAACGACACCCGCCCACCGGGCCAACAACCAAAGTCGAACCTTGCCCACCGGGCCAAACAAAACTCCACAACACGCCCACCGGGCCAACCAACAACAAACACAGTACGCCCACAGGGCCAATCGAAGTCAAACACAGACGCCCACGGCGTCACACAAAATCAAGACACGCCCACCGGGCCTACCAACACCGAACCATGCCCATCGGGCCAAACACAATCAGACACACACGCCCACGGCGTCAAACAAAATCAAAACACTCAAATTTCTTTTAAATTTTTCTCCACTTCATTAAAACCTCAATTCTTGACATCAGGTGGTTACAACCCGGTCCAGGCGTCCCCGAACTACGTTGTACCGACTTGATATCAGCACTGTCACGTTCGACTATAGGAGCGCTCCTGAGTCGTCCCGCGACAACTTAAAAACATTTCACGCAGTAACAACAATCAGCAAGCCAGCAAGAAAACACTGCACGTACACACAAACACAATCAAGACTCACAACACCACGGGTCTACACCCGGTTCCCGACCTGCGTACCCAACGTACGATGGGACTCTACCGACTCGACTCTCCCCACCTAATTGACGTACAGTCCGAGGTGTGAAACCTCGAGCTCTGATACCAAGCTGTCACGCCCCAATTTCAGTAAACCGAACTCGGGACGCGAGCGTTTTAAAATAATAAACACTACCATTTTTATAGATCACTTTAAAATACCAATTTAGTTCAACAAAATAATAATTACAACTTAAAACACGTCCCAACAAGTGGACAAAAACGAGGTACACGTCACTAGACTCAAAACACGCTGAAACCCGCTTCAAGCTCTTCAAGCTTCAGAAGCTCACCTAGTCCGTCCCACGAACAGTACCTATAGGAAAAGCAGCTAGGGGTGAGCGTTCGCTCACCACCACGGATAACAGACTGACTACGGCATAATTAGCAGACAAAGCAGGTAACACCAGCAACAACTCAACACCGGGGAACACCATCCCCAACCCAAGTACTCTAACTGAACATACACCCACTGTTACCTTCCCTGACCAACTCGACACCCTGACACGTAAAGTAGACCCGACACAACCATTGACACCCTGGCCGGAAAATGATGCAACTTACTGGGACTCTAACCCATAAGCCAGCCGGAAAATGCTGCAACTTACTGGGACTCTAACCCATAAGCCAACCAAGGTATGCTCACAAACCCAAACCACACACGCGCGACCAGGACCCCATTATTGGCGGGCGGGCCCCCTACCCCATCTGAACATGCAGACGCGTGTGCTCGTGGACCCCCGTTTCAGGAAGCGGGCCCCCAACCTCCGGTAACCACAATCACAATCACAATCACAATCACAAACACAATCACAAGCAAAATCAACGACCAGTAACAACACAGGTTCAACACCCACAGGCACTAATGGCCACCAAGACACTAACCGTAAAACTCAGACTCAACAGCCCCACAAGCACTCACGGCCTCCGAAGACACACCGACAGTAAGACACGGAGTCAACAGCCCCACAGGCAGTCACGGCCTCCCAAGACACCAACCATAAAACACGCTTGCAACTTACCGAGACTCTAACTCGTAAGCCAGCTAAAGAAAGCTTGCAACCCCCCCGAGACTCTAACTCGGTAGGCCAGCCAAAGACACCAACCTTAGTACACGGGCTCTTAAGGCCATCCAAAACACCAAAGGTAAAGACACGGGTTCAACAACCCCACGGGCACTCATGGCCACCCAAAACTCAATGATAAAACACGCTTGCAACTTACCAAGACTCTAACTCGTAAGCCAGCTAAAACACCAACAGTAAAGTACGGGCTCTCATGGCCACCCAAACACGAATAATAACACGGGCTCTCATGGCCACCCAAGACTCAACAATAATAATACACGGGCTCTCAAGGCCACCCAAGACGCCAAAATAAACAATCAACCTCCGGCTTAACCCAAGCCTCCAACAGTCCTAATATCAACAGTTTCACAATCAACCTCCGGGCATGGTCATATGCCTCCAGTACTCCTAATATCGATAAATTCACAATCAACCTCCGGGCATGGTCATATGCCTCTAGTAAAACGATTATCGCTAAGTTCTCTACTCCTACAACACTACTAAGTGTCACATGCCTTTCCAATAATTACTAAGTTCCCGTAACATGCTTTTCTGATAAACGCTACAATCTCGTATCATGCTTTTCTAATAATTACCAAGTTCCCGTAACATGCTTTTCTAATAATTACCAAGTTCCCGTAGCATGCTTTTCTAATATTTAAATAAACCTATTCAACCCACGACACCCCGGTGTCACATGCAATTCTACTGTTAACTTTCCCCAGTCAGGGCCGAGATCCGGCTACTTTTCCCTAACTCGTGCGTGTTCTCCCAAAAGCCAACCACAAGCTCCGGTGATGATCTCAGTCACTCACCCAACTTTCCCTTGCCCCGGTCCGTGGCACGATCTAAAGGAACACAATTTAAAGTCACTAAACAACTCGCAAGAATAAACCGAAAACCATTAAACTCGAAGCCCAAACTTAACTCCGACAATGTCGATTAGTCCCAAACTTCCCAATTACTCGACATTGTCGATAAAGGACCCGCAAAGGCCCGATTCGCCCGACATGGCGAATCTGCCCGGGTTTTGTTAATTGCCTTCCGGGGCTCCAAAAGCCCCCGTTTTCGTTTCTACGGTCTTAGAATATTTCAAGGAACCCAATATACTTGCCCGAATCAAATTCCGACTCTCGAGTCAATTAAATGACGTTTAAAGTTTCTAAACCCGATAAATTACAACTTCTCCAATTTAATTCCAATTTTCGATTCGGTTAAGGATAAATGGTCCGGGGAACGTTTTAAACCACCCAAAACACAAAACCCGATCACCCGAGCACGTGGGCCCTACCAACCCACTTGGCCGAGAGCTCCTAGGGCTCAATGGGGGGTTCGGCCACCATGGTGGTGGCTGGTACCACCTCCGGCCAGCCACCCCATGGCCGGCCGGCCACCACCCACGGTGGCCGGAGCTTCTCCCGAGCCTCCGGTCACCGAAAAAACGTGCAATTAAACCTCCAACACCTCTAAAACGTCTCCAGCAATTACACCAACACCAAAACCACCTCACACTAATAGTTTCACCCAAACCCTAACATTTGAAAACTATCAAAAAGACGATCGGTTCGGTGCTTATCCAAGAGGAGAACGAGGGGAAGACAATTGCTCCTTGCTTTGAATCGATCCAAGGGTTGAATAATCTTCAAACCCTAGCCTTCGCTCTCTTCCTTCTTCTTCTTCTTCTTCTTCTTCTTCAACTTCTCTCTCTAAACTCTCTCTTCTTTTCTAATTTAATCAACTAACTAAAATTCTAATTTTTTTCTTCTTTTAACCCTTAATTTCGGCCAACACACCTCCTCCACACCTTTTCCCCCAAAAAATAACACCACCATATAAATGACAAGTGTCAAGTGTTGGGTCTCGAGGTAGGGTTGGAGATGAACCAACTCGCAGCGGAAAATCAATGAAAACCAAGAGACGATTAAAACCATGAAACAACTAACAAAGAATGGATTCACAAGAGAAAAATTCAGCACTAGTTCTTACCAAAACAAGAACACCGGTTAACGAATGATTGGCTTGAGTCTCCAAGACGCCTACGTATCCACATGGGAATCAAAGCCACGTAGTTCTTCTCTTTGAGGACTCAAGAACACAAACATGGAGGTGGAAACTAGCCAAACCCGAAATGGCCATGGAAGAGGGAGAGAAAATGTGTTTCCTATTCTTGTCTTGTGTTTGTTATGTTGAAAAAAGATGAATTAAACATAACAAAACCCATACTTGTCCAACTAAAGGCATGGGACAAGTATGGTGTCAAGTAAGGTGTAAATAGGACAAAGTATGGCAAGACAAGATTGGGTTAGGTGGTGAATCACCAACACCTTAATCCTTGTCTTGCTTACTTAGTACTAATTAATCAAGACTTGATTAATTAGTTCTATGGGCCTTGGTTGCATGGGCCTTTCATGGGCCTCTTGGAACATGGCCCGTGGCCATTTCTAACGAGGTCCCGTGATTCGCTCATCGCCTCCAAGCCTTCCATACCGGAAATGTCCAACATTATCCGACGCGATCAATCCCAAGACTCCAAGCCTTGTCTCGATCCGTAAAGTCCTATTCACGTACGGGCACATGACCCAAAACCCAGTTTTGGTCATGTCCCGAGACAACTCCCTTTTGGCCATTCTCCATAAATGTGTCAATGAGTTTCATCCTCCGGTGTGACCCTTAGGTTTATGCATGTCAATAGATCAACGTAAAATCCCATTTTACTTGATCCTATTTAAGTGGCAACTAACGAGACTTTAGTATTGCCTGACACTATATAACGAATCGACCCTGTCGATTCTAACCTTTCCGTCGTCCCTGTCATTATCCTTTTATCTGCGATATCCTGATTGAGATAAGGCATAGAGCCGTCATCCTTATTATTCTCAATCACCGTTCCTTGATATGTGAGATGACTGAAGATATGATACCCAGTATCATGTGCATGGCCATGCTATTCTTCCAGTCACTCTCGATCAAGTGGCCGAGAACCGATATCTTTCCCATACCTTAGTATGAGGGATAAATCCCTTAGCCGTCTTTCGTGTCACTCATGTAGCCCGTCCCCAAGCCAATCCTGGCCGTTATGGAAGCCCTGTTACGGACAACGTTAGGCTCAGGTCAAACTCAGTTGTTGACTACATAGCGATCACAAAGACTCATTGGTCTAAGGATACATGACAAGCTACAACACTGAATATGTTCATGACTTAATCTATGGCACATATTCAGGGCGGGTCGTCCAATATCATGTCCCACATGATATCTATGATCAGACTCCGGAATCCCATTCCAATGACTAACAGAACGTAAGCCATAAAGAGCCATCTTTCATACTAGTCGCTTCTAGTGAAGCTTTGTTGACTAGGGACCCATCGAGTGTGATCTATCTCGATCTATGGTTCTATTCGCATGGTGGGCATAGATCAGAGCACACATCGATATATTACTCCAACACATAAGTAATATAAAGCCGCTTTAATTTTATTGCTAACGATGATATATACATTTGGACATTTAGGATTGAACTACGGGCACTAAGACTAACAATCTCCCACTTGCCCTAGTTCCAATCTAAACTCCAATATGTCCCCATCGACTTTACATGTCTAACATGTTCAGGCAGTGACACTGCCTTAGTCAAAGGGTTGGCTATGTTATCATCTGTTGCAATATCGGTTATCTTCACTTCACCTCAGTTCAGTGTTTATCTGATGAGGTGGATACGCCGCAGTACATGTTTGGATTTGTTATGCGATCTAGGCTTTTAGCTTGCGCAATGGCCCTTGTGTTGTCGCAAAATGGATTCACCGGACTGGATGGGTTTTTAATTACACCCAGCCCTGCCATGAATTTCCAAATCCACATAGCCTCCTTAGCTGCCTCTGCAGCATCCATGTACTTGGCCTCTGTCGTAGATTCGGCAATGGTATCTTGCTTTACGCTTTCCCAGCTAAAGCTCTGCCATTCAGCGTAAACACATATCCTGATTGACTTCTAAAGTCATCTGGATTTGTCTTGGAAAACTAGCGTCTACTCATCCTTCGACGACTAGTTCAGCATCATCTTTCCCCCGGGTTAGAATGATGTCTACTAGTACAACATAAGGCTTACGAGACGTTTGGTCTCATACATGTCATGGCATATATGATCGATCCTGCCCCCAGGCGCATAGGATTCTCATCATCCTTTTCAGCTCATCAGGTGTCTTAGGACACTGAGTCTTGCTGAGATGAATGCCATGACTAGTGGGTAAGAGTCCTTTCTTTGAATCGAGCATTAAGAACCTACTCAATGCCTTGTTCACATAGGTTCCCTGACTTAAATCCAAGACCCTCTTGGTGCGATCTCTACATATCTTAATCCTTTAAGATATGAGAAGCATCGCCTAAGTCCTTTATTGAAAAACACTTCCTCAACCAAGCTTTAGTCTCGTGCAAGGTTGGGATGTCGTTTTCAATGAGAACCAGAAAGGTAATATTGCTCCCACTAGCCTTCTTATAAACGCAAGATTCATCCTCGTTCTTGATTAAGCCAAATCCAATTACAGCTTCATCAAAACGAAGGATCCAACTCCGAGAAGTTCGTTTCAATCCATAAATGGATTTCAACAACTTATAAATCTTTCCTTTATTCTTCGGATCGTCAAAACCTTTGGGCCGAGACATACAAACGTACTCAGTCAAATTTCCATTTAGGAAAGCGGTTTTGACATCCACTTGCCATATCTCGTAATTATGATACGCAGTTATGTCAAGAAGAATTTGGATCAATTTTGACCATAGCCACTAAGGAGAAGGTTTCCTCATAGTCAATCCATTGGATCTGCCTATAACCTTTCGCCACCAGTTGAGCTTTGTAGGTCAGAGGGTTGCCGTCCATGTCCATCTTCACCTTGAAGATCCATTTGCATCCTATGGTCCTCACACCATTGATGGGATCAACCGGTTCCCAGACTCGGTTGTCCGACATGGATTGCATTTCCTCCCTCATGGCTCCCAGCCATAACTCGGAGTTGGGCCCATCCACGACTTCCTGAAAGGTGGCTGGATCATCGTGATCCACCATGACTTCATTGTCACCTCCGGATACCATATCTTGGAGGTGGAAGATTGATCCTTTCAAATCGCCTTGGACCTTCCAGAATTGTAACAGGAATTGGTTCTTACTCTACGACAATCTCTGGCTCCTTTCTAGTGGGTTGCCAATTGGTTTAGACAGATCTGTACCATCCTGAATTTCTTCGAGATGCACAGTCCTCCCAATGACGTCTTTGGAAACAAAACTTCTTTTCCATAAAGACCCCACCCCAAGCGACGAACACCATGTTCTCACTGGGATTGTAGAAATAGTATCCCCTTGTTGCTTTGGGATACCACACGAAGGTGCATATCTCAGATCTTGGTTCGAGCTTAGTCGAAACCAAATGTTTCACATAAGCCTCGCAACCACAAATCTTTAGGAAGGACAAAGCGGGCATCATCCCGTACCATTTTTAAAATGGTGTCCCTTCCACACCATTCGTCGAAGCCTGATTCACTATGAATGCGGTCGTCTCTAGAGCAAAACCCCTAAAAGAGATTGGGAGATCAGTCCAACTAATCATGGAACAGACCATTGTCTAACAATGTCCGATTTCTCCGTTTGGCTACACCTTTCAACTACAGTGACCTAGGAGGAGTCCATTCCAAAAGGATCCCATTCTCTTTTAGATGATCTAATAACTCTGTGGTCAAGTATTTTCCACCTCGATCCAATCGAAGTGCCTTAATACCTTTGTCGAGCTGGTTTTCTACTATAGTCTTAAACTCTTTGAATTTATCAAAAGCTTCAGACTTATGTCTCATCGAATAGACATAACCATATTTACTGTAATCATCAGTAAATGTGATAAAGTAGCTAAAACCCCTCCTGGCAAGTGAACTTATTGGTCTACACACATTCGAGTGTATCAGCCCCAATAATTCACCCGCCCTTTCATCGCGATCGATAAAGGGCACTTTAGTCATTTTGCCCATCAAACAAACCTTGCACCTATCGATCGAATGGAATTCGAATGAACCTGAAAGCCCGCACTTCTGAAGTGCTGATAGGCGCTTCTTGTTTATGCGACCCAAATGACAGTACCATAACAGAGTTAGGTTTAAATCGTTGGATTTAGACCTCTTGGTATTAACGGAATATATATAACTTGAGGCATTGTTACCCATATCTAATATGTACAATCCTCCAACCATGTCAGTACTGGTATAAAACATATCATTGCATAGAACATTGAAAACTCCATTTCCAATATTAACATTATATCCTTCCTTGTCAAACACGGATACAGATATAATATTCCTACTAAAAGTAGGTATGCAATATACATTATACAATACTAAGACAAGGCCTCTTGGCTAAGCAAGACTCATGGATCCTACAGCAGTTGCCACAACTCTGAGGTCCATTTCGTGCTTTCCAAATCTCTCCTACTTTCAGCCACCATATATTAGTGCATGTCTGAGATTCAGTCATGGTATCTAATACCCATGAATCTTTGGAAGTAGAGAGATGTAGCTCTATAGAGTTAATACCGAATGAAGGCACGATCCCACCGCCCTTCCTTAGATCATCCAGGTTTCCTGATGAAGGCGCAGTCCTACTGCCCTTCTTCAGATCATCCAGGCTATTTGATGAAGGCGCAGTCCCACTGCCCTTCTTCAGATCAGCCGTGAACTTCCTGTAATCCCGGTTCCAATGACCAGGCTGTTGGCAGTAGAAGCAGACATTCTCAGGTGTCTCATCTTTCCTGCCAAGTGCGCATGGGCCCAGCCCTTGCCACTTCCAATTCCCTTGTTGACCATTAGAATATCCTTGGATCCCAGATCCCTGAGATATTCTTCTCAGCAGCTGATGACACTTCATGTAACTCTAATATGGTCTTAGAGACAGCCTTGTCAAGGACATATTCTTTGCGTTCAGACTTGAGGACTATCCTCAAAATTCTGTACCAGTCCAAATAGTTTGTCCCATTTAGCTTGACCCTGTCAAGAATGGTTTTTAATGACAAACTATTAATGTTCGCTGAATTTGCCATTTGATCTACAACAGATAAAATTCAATCAGTAAACTGAATAAATTTTATGAAGATCAAGCTTAAACACCAACAATCAATTCTAAACCTTTAGAATCTGAAACCAAGATCCTTGATTCACTCGATTAAGCTGAACTAATGCTCACCACTTAATCGAGCTATGTAGGTAGGACTCCATCCAATCACATCCAATGTGACTCTTGGCTAGGGTATGTACTTATGTACACGGCTTACCCTATCTGTTACCCTAGCTCAACCTCAGGCTGAGAATCGTAGTCGGGTCCACCAATTTTCAACTATGGCCCGTCACTATGTAGGTGCTCCGCTAATGCGCACGACACCCACATATGTCGTCCAAACCTACTACCCCGCTTCCCCATGGATGCTCCGCTAATGCGCACGACACCCATAGGACGGGGAGGTAGTAAGGTGTTGATGATTGGGAGGTATCGGACATGACCCGCTTTTACTTGTCCAGTTGTGTTCAAAACTTTGGCACATCCTAGATGCGATGAGCACATCAACTACATTCCAAATGCAATGATGCCTCAAATTACATCCAATGTAATTCTTCCTTTTAACCCGTCAACTACATCCAATGCAATGACGGTTCTAAGGGTTCACACACAAGGATTAAAATTCCAATTTTATCTTTGCATGTGAGGTGATATGCTCGGTAAATAAAGTTAAGCATGCAATTCTAAAACACATAGAATTAATCATGCATAAACTAAACCAAGCATAAAGAGATAAATGTGCACATAATAGCCCCCTAAACTAACTCCCACTAGCTTCTTGAGCTCCACCGACTCCAAGCCGATGCCAACACCCGAAAAGCCACCAAATGACCTTTTCGCCCTTTCTTCGTCTTGAGTAAAATATTACAATTTAATACACGACTCGCAGGTCGGGAATAAATAAATATTACAAACAAGTGGTTCGACGACCACACCTTGAAAGAATAATTACACGCTAACTCTAACGGCTCGCAGGCCGTGAAAAGCGATAAATAATTAAATTGAGCTCGGGGCTATTATGTACACCATGCCAACATCACATCACACATCGTGTTATCAAACAAGCATGTTATCAAACATCATGTGATTTTCCGGTTTTAATTAATAGCCAAGTTTCGAAATTTTTTGATGCTCGGTTTATTGAAACCGTTCAAAAATGAAACTTTTGAACATTTGATCTTCGAGTTCATCATGACGGTTCCAAACTCGTCATAATTAACAAAACGGTTTAGCCTTGTCATATCAACCATCCAATGGTCATGCTTGGCCTAGCTCCGTCCAACGGAGCCCCGTTCGGTCCCGGTTTCGGCTCCCCGAGAGTCCCGCTCCCGAGACCAGAAAAATCAAAAAAATTTCAAAATTTCCAGATTTGAAATAATTTTCAAAAATTCATTTTACATGTATTAAATCCATAAACAATAATTTAAAACATGTTATCAAACAATTTAGCAAAACAACATGCCAAAATCGAAACTTTCAAGCAAAACCGAAACTTTGAACACCGTCTTGTGAATCCCGAAGGTAGCACGGCTCTGATACCACTGTTGGGTCTCGAGGTAGGGTTGGAGATGAACCAACTCGCAGCGGAAAATCAATGAAAACAAAGAGACGATTAAAACCATGAAACAACTAACAAAGAATGGATTCACAAGAGAAAAATTCAGCACTAGTTCTTACCAAAACAAGAACACCGGTTAACGAATGATTGGCTTGAGTCTCCAAGACGCCTACGTATCCACATGGGAATCAAAGCCACGTAGTTCTTCTCTTTGAGGACTCAAGAACACAAACATGGAGGTGGAAACTAGCCAAACCCGAAATGGCCATGGAAGAGGGAGAGAAAATGTGTTTCCTATTCTTGTCTTGTGTTTGTTATGTTGAAAAAAGATGAATTAAACATAACAAAACCCATACTTGTCCAACTAAAGGCATGGGACAAGTATGGTGTCAAGTAAGGTGTAAATAGGACAAAGTATGGCAAGACAAGATTGGGTTAGGTGGTGAATCACCAACACCTTAATCCTTGTCTTGCTTACTTAGTACTAATTAATCAAGACTTGATTAATTAGTTCTATGGGCCTTGGTTGCATGGGCCTTTCATGGGCCTCTTGGAACATGGCCCGTGGCCATTTCTAACGAGGTCCCGTGATTCGCTCATCGCCTCCAAGCCTTCCATACCGGAAATGTCCAACATTATCCGACGCGATCAATCCCAAGACTCCAAGCCTTGTCTCGATCCGTAAAGTCCTATTCACGTACGGGCACATGACCCAAAACCCAGTTTTGGTCATGTCCCGAGACAACTCCCTTTTGGCCATTCTCCATAAATGTGTCAATGAGTTTCATCCTCCGGTGTGACCCTTAGGTTTATGCATGTCAATAGATCAACGTAAAATCCCATTTTACTTGATCCTATTTAAGTGGCAACTAACGAGACTTTAGTATTGCCTGACACTATATAACGAATCGACCCTGTCGATTCTAACCTTTCCGTCGTCCCTGTCATTATCCTTTTATCTGCGATATCCTGATTGAGATAAGGCATAGAGCCGTCATCCTTATTATTCTCAATCACCGTTCCTTGATATGTGAGATGACTGAAGATATGATACCCAGTATCATGTGCATGGCCATGCTATTCTTCCAGTCACTCTCGATCAAGTGGCCGAGAACCGATATCTTTCCCATACCTTAGTATGAGGGATAAATCCCTTAGCCGTCTTTCGTGTCACTCATGTAGCCCGTCCCCAAGCCAATCCTGGCCGTTATGGAAGCCCTGTTACGGACAACGTTAGGCTCAGGTCAAACTCAGTTGTTGACTACATAGCGATCACAAAGACTCATTGGTCTAAGGATACATGACAAGCTACAACACTGAATATGTTCATGACTTAATCTATGGCACATATTCAGGGCGGGTCGTCCAATATCATGTCCCACATGATATCTATGATCAGACTCCGGAATCCCATTCCAATGACTAACAGAACGTAAGCCATAAAGAGCCATCTTTCATACTAGTCGCTTCTAGTGAAGCTTTGTTGACTAGGGACCCATCGAGTGTGATCTATCTCGATCTATGGTTCTATTCGCATGGTGGGCATAGATCAGAGCACACATCGATATATTACTCCAACACATAAGTAATATAAAGCCGCTTTAATTTTATTGCTAACGATGATATATACATTTGGACATTTAGGATTGAACTACGGGCACTAAGACTAACATCAAGGTGGGTCCCACACCTTTTGGAAAATATCTAGTTGATATTTTCCAATCAGTTTTGCGAAAAACGGACGTTTCGGACCCCGAACGGGCACTTTTCCCAAGAAATTACGAAACTTGACGGGCTACAAGGAAACGGCTCAACTAAGACCGCTGCGATGACGGCTAAGCTTTTCGGATCCAAAACGGTCCTCGAATGGACCAAAACGTCGCTCGGTTGACTTTCCAGCGAAAAGTCAACATTTCCCATGTGAAGACCGCTTCAGTAAAAAGGTTAATTTAATTAATTTTTAATCGTTCGGAACGTCGAGGTTGAAATCTAAATCGGTTCGGGTAAAGGCGAGGCTGAAAGTCGTTTTAAATTCTTTAGTCGTGTAAAAAAAAAAAAAAAAAAAGAAATAGTTTGGGCTGCACAGGGCAGACCCGGCCCAAAATTTGACCCGCCCCAGTTTTGACCCAGGCCCGTGTTATATATACCCCATCTTAGGGTTTGAGCACCAAAAACCTACTCTGCATCTCCTTCTAACGCAGCCTCCCTCCCTCATCTCCCTCATCCTCACGCCGTCGCCGGCGAGGTACCCGGCCAGCTCTCGCCCTCGCCGTCCCGTCACCCCCACGCCGACCTCCCCTTCCCTCTCCGTCCAGCCACCACGCGACCACCAAGCCGCCGCCGCCGGCCGATCTCCCCCGACCCAGATCTCGGCCTCCCTTCCCTCCCACGACCCCATCGCCATCTCTTCCCCCTCCACCACCAGCCACGGCCATGGCCTCCTCCGTCCACCTTCTTCGTCCCAAGCTTCACCGTCCTCTCACCGGTTCCGGCCGCGTCCGACCGCTCCCTCCCCGTCTAGTCCACGCCGCCACTTCCCTTCTTCTCCGACCAGCTCTGGTCCGACAGCCACGGACTCCGACCTCCGCGCCCGAGCGTCCCTGAGTCCCGCCGTCGCCGTGCACGGCCGAGCCGAGACGGACTCGCCGGCGCGGGCACAGATCCGGGACGGAACAACCCGTCTTCGTCCGGATCCGAGGCGGATCCCCGCCGTGCTCCGCCGTGCTCCAACACCCCGTCGCTTCCCTTGGTCCACGGTGAGCTTCTCACCCACGGGGTTTGGTCGCCGGCATCTTCGCCGGTGGCAGGCCGGTCTAAAACCCGAGCTCTCTCTCTCCCTTTTAACGATGTTTCTGTTCCGTGCCTTGTTTGATTCGAGCGTTTCTGGTCCTGGTTTGTTTTGTTGATCGGAAATGGTAAAGACGATTTCGGAACTGAAAATTTAGGGGAACGTTTTTATTAAAAAGAAAACGAAAAGGAAAATGAAATTAAAACGAAAATCAGTTTTAGATAATGAAAAGGATTTAAATTAAAACTGGGTTTGAATCAGATTAATTGCAGACTAATTTTGGATAATTAAGTTAAATTAAAACGGTTTTAACATCAGTTTTAAAACAAAAGCGGATTGTTTTGAAAAGAAAGAGGTATTAAAATGAAAAATGTGTTCAAAGAAAAAGGAAAGGAAAGGGTTTTAATTGGAAAAGAAAAAGGTTTTTAAATTGGAAGGAGTTTGAAATCAGATTCGAAAATAAAATGGAAGTAAAATCAGTCGATTTTTTTAAAAACGAAACTTGAGCATTTGAACGAATCTGGGACCTTGGTTAAAATGGACTGCTAATTGGGTTTAGAAAGGAACAAAAGCGGACCGTTGAATCGGACCTCGGGATTCGTGCATTGGGACCGTGCCTCGAAAACATGCACCGGTTTCGGTGCTCGGGGGTACTCAAACCCGATTCTCCGTGACCCCGCTTTTAGCCCGCTCGAGTTTAAAAGACAAATGTCGGATTTGAACTGGACAAATCGTAATCTTTAACTTAACGGTGGAACCGGGTTTAATTTATGGCTTTCGTGTTATCTTTAGCGTCCGGCTTCGATCGAAGTGAAGCCCGGAGGTGGCGAGCCAGAACGTCAGCAGCTAGGAAGCGTAGCGGGTGCTCTTCGGTTGAGGTAGGGAAAAGTAGCCGGATCTCGGCCCTGACTAGGGAAAGTTAACAATAGAATTGCATGTGACACCGGGGTGTCGTGGGTCGAGTAGGTTTATTTTAAATACTAGAAAAGCATGATGCGGGGTTGTAGCGTTTATCAGGAAAGCATGATACGGGAACGTAGCGAATATTGGAAAAGCATGTGACACTTAGTAGTGTCATAGGAGCAGAGAACTTAGCGATAATTGATTTACTGGAGGCATATGACCATGCCCGGAGGTTAGTTGTGAAACTGTTGATATTAGGAGTACTGGAGGCATATGACCATGCCCGGAGGTTGATTGTGAAACTAGTGATCTTAGGACTGTTGTAGGCACCGATTATGCCGGAGGTTGTTGTGTGTTATTTTTACTGTTGAAGTTTGGGTGGCCTTGAGAGCCCGTGTCATTTACTGTTGAGTTTGGGTGGCCTTGAGAGCCCGTGTTATTTATTGTTGAGTTGGGTGGCCTTGAGAGCCCGTGTTATTTGTTGTTGAGTTGGGTGGCCTTGAGAGTCCGTATTTTTCATTGCTGAGTCTTGGGTGGCCATGAGAGCCTGTGTTGTCGTTTCGGTGTTTTGGGTGGCCGTGAGTGCCCGTGGGGTTGTGAACCCGTACTTTACCGTTGGTGTCTTGGGTGGCCATGAGGGTCCGTAGGGTTGTTGAACCTGTGTCTGGTTGTTGGTGTCTTGTTGGCCTTGAGTGCCTGTGGAGTTGTCACCGGTGTCGTTACTGTCTGTTTGAACTTGTTTGTGATTGTGATTGGTTACTTGATACTGGTGGAGGTTGTGTGGTGTAGCTAGCCTCCCGACTGAGATCGGGAGAAGCGGAGGGGTTGTGGGCTAGCTCCCCGACTGGGATCGGGGGAAGGACGCGCGGGTGTGGCTAACCACCCGACTGGGATCGGGTGAAGCGGAGAGGTTGTGGGTTAGCCTCCCGACTGGGCTCGGGAGAAGTTGCGCGACAGGTCGACCGCCTGACCACGTCTATGATCGGTAAAGGGCGAGAGATACAGAGATTGGTTACTGAGCAGCTGGTTTGCGATCCTTTGTGATCTTGTTTGGTATTGTGTGGTTGTCAGTCGTGTCTTGGAGGAGGTCGTCAATCGTAGTGTGGGGTCTACATCACGTGTCCGAATGTTGAGTCAGTTGAGGAAAGTTTGGGTCGTGTGTGTGTCTTTTGAGTCGTTGTTGGTGTCACCGGCATTGTCTGCTAATTATGCCGTAGTCAGTCTGTTATCCGTGGTGGTGAGCGAACGCTCACCCCTAGCTGCTTTTCCTACAGGTACCGTTCGCAGGCTGGATTAGGTGAGCCTCTGAAGCTTGAAGAGCTTGAAGCGGGTTCTGGGAGTCTTGAGTCTAGTGACGTGTACCTACCCCTTTTTGTCCAAGTGTGGGACTAATTTGTTTGAGATGTAAATGACATTATTTGTTGAACTAAACTGGTATTTTCAAAGTGATTTAAGGAAAACAGGTTTAAAGAACTGTATCTTTTAAATGTTCGCGTCCCGAGTTCGGTTCGCTGAAATTGGGGCGTGACATCCCAAATTGATCAGAAAGTTGCCCTGAGTCCCCCGGAACTCACTTTGGTCAATAACGGGGTCAACTTAAGTCCGGTATGACACTCGAGGTCATTTTAGGTTCACTTAACTGTCAGTCTAAATTTTTTTAAAATTTTCCTGTTTTTCGCATGTTTGACTGGCGTTGACCGGGAGTGGTTATTACGTTTGCAAGGAAGGAGAGGAGGGTAATATTGGTATTAAGTTAGAAAAATGGAGTCACATGTTGTGCACATGGGTAGTGGCGGAGCCAGCTTTTTAAGTGAGGGAGGGCACTAGATTTTTTTATGTTAATACATGACGTTAAGTTATTATAAAATAAGATTAATTTCTAAAAAAATGCATTATATATTGTCCACGTCCAAAATTGTAACGAAAATTTCAAATTTTGTAAGTGAACGAACGTGATTAAATGTAGTTTAAAAGCGTGGACAATACATAATATAGTTTTTCACATGTGGACAGTACATAATGTAGTTTTTAGCCATTAACCTCATAAAATAATATTAAAATATAAATATCATATAAAAACAATAAATACATAATTATTATAAGATGTGATGTCGAGCTTCCATAAAACTATCTGAAAATTAAAATTCATAATATCAAACTCTAAATGATGATTTAAATATGAAAAAGTTTACCTAAACTAATTAGATTAGGTGATTAAAATTATAAGGACAAATTTTTTTTGAGAGGGCATAATTGAGGAAATTAGATTGAACAGGTAAGAAAAGAAAATTTACAAAGTTTGAGGCGAGGGGGGGGGGGGGGGGGGGGGGGCGAGGTCACAAATGAATAATTAAAAAACAGAAATTGTTAGTTTTTTTAAAAAAAATCGAATGTCATGGATGGGAATTGAAAAAAAAGTTCGGGGAGGGGTTAGGATATGATTTTGACGAATACCTTAATCGAGGGAAATATTGACACTTCCTAATGTCAATGCAATTGTTCCGTCAAAATAAACAATAATTGTAAGTTTAAAAAAAATCGAAAGTCTTGGATGGGAATTGAAACAAAAGGTCAGGTTGGGTTAGGATATGATTTTGACGAATAGTTGGGGGTGAGGAGTGACATTCATCCCTATATTTATATATTTGGCTTTCTAGTTTGTTTAATTAATTACTATACTTTATAATACTTAAATACAAACACTAATGTTGCTTATTGAGTATTTGAATTAAATAAAAGTGTTACGTTATATCAAATATAATTGCGTACACCATTTTATCTAATCAAAATCATTTCGTTCATTTTGTTTTGGTCTTTCTCTGTGTGACCCTTTATAATTGCAAGTTTTAAAAAAAAATCGAAAGTCTTGGATGGGAATTGAAACAAAAGGTCAGGTTGGGTTAGGATATGATTTTGACGAATAGTTGGGGGTGAGGAGTGGCATTCATCCCTATATTTATATATTTGGCTTTCTAGTTTGTTTACTTAATTACTATACTTCATAATACTTAAATACAAACACTAATGTTGCTTATTGAGTATTTGAATTATATAAAAGTGTTACATTATATCAAATATAATTGCGTACACCATATTATCTAATCAAAATCATTTTGTTCATTTTGTTTTGGTCTTTCTCTGTGTGACCCTTTATGATTTGCATGATGTTGGTAGTGAAATGAAACAAAATGTTTCATCCACAAGTCATGGGTAACTTCTAACAAGGTCCATGATCATCCAAGTAATAGAATTAATGACCAACACCTTGTCAAATCCCAATACCTTGTGTGGTCTTATCTCTTGTCATTTAGCGACTGTCACAACTGAATAAAGGCATAGAACCACCATCCTTTATAATTCAGTCTTAACATGTTATCTTGATTGTGAGTATGGAATGTAGGTGACAAATCGCACGTATGACCACCCCCCATATGTTTCACATGTGTGTAACCATGTCCGAGCATAACCTTTATAACTATTTATTCAATACTAGTGCTTGGTTAAGTCAAAACATGAATCCACATCATGTAGATCACGTGGAGATGTCATGGTCGTAGGATTAAGGACTACTCATGTAGTTGAGATGTACTTATGTCTTCGTTCTATGAACTACACTCAGGGTAGGTCGTCCAATGTCAAACTCTTTAGCATCTGTGTTTTTGACTCATATCTCTATATGCATGATCAGTAAAACGTGATCCTTTCCTTAAAATTCACACTAAATCTAACTATCGGATTAGTTTAGGGACGAATGAATGTATTAATTCCTTTACTATTAGGTAAATGTTCCCTAATACCTCATATTAAGAAATTCATTCATGGTTTTACTATCATAGTAAAGCTAATGGTAATAAAACATTTGTCGACTTATTTATTAACTCACAAAGACGTTTGTAACATGTCAATGTATATTTTTCCCAGGGCACAAAGAGGAGGAGGAGGTCGGATAGAGGGGGACCTTCGCCGATTCCGGAGAACACACATAAGTATAGATCAGACTGTCGAGACCTGGTCCCTTCATCGTTCATTGAGCTCATGTGATAAACTTTGTCATTCGTAGAGCTTCAGGTTTATGAAGGAGAAGACTCTCAGTCGAGAAGAGCGTGAAGAAATCGGGCAAAGAGAACTTACCATCGCATATCTAACACGTGAAATCCCAGATCTTTCGAAAACGATTTAGGTTACCATCTTCTTCAACCTCTTCTTCTATCTCGATCTATAAGCTTGGCTTCACGAGGAATCGAACAAAGGGTCGAAAGCGAAGGACTGGTGGTACTTCAAGGACGTGTAGTAGAGGCCGCAAAGGAAGAACCAAGGGGGATTGCGGTGACGTGTGGCCTGAGAGGAGTAAAATGAAGGAATAGATATTATGGAGTCGACAGAGGAATGGATGAGGGCGGGGATGAGGAGGAAGGAGAGGACGAGCTCGGTTAGGTCGGAGTTTAGGCTTTCGAAAGTGGTTGGAGTTCCGACGTCGTTAAACAATCATAGATAACTCGAAACAGAGAGTGTGGAGAAGTAGGTTAGAGATGTGGTGTCGGGAGAAGTAGATTAGAAATGAAAGACTAATAAACATGATGATAAGTTAGGTTCTTTTTGTATATTTTAATCATTTTTTTAATTTTAATTTTATTTAATTATTTTATTATTAAATAAGGGTATAAAAGTAAGTTCTCGTGTTATAATTGAATCTAAATTTTTTATTGTCAAATAAGGGCAATATCATAATTTACCATATCAAAACCAATTAAATGAGTAAAGGGAAAATCGTCATTTCATTTTCTACATAGTTGGGACATGGTATCACATGACTAACAAAATAGAATATGGACAATAAATATGGCACCTTATTGAATATTTTGAAACATATGCGACCTTAAGGTACATGACCAAGACAAAAGGGTACCAAAAGGTATTTAATCCTTATAGTGTATAGACCACATGATGATCTAATCGATTTTGGCGGATCTCAACATATCATTATTTTATAGACATCTTGAAAATCGTTACTTATCAGCATAAATTTGTTACCCATTGGGTTTGGCCCAATAGTTAATTAGGATCATTTCCCTTTAAGATTATGAGTTTTACTTTCAATAGTTGTCTAGGGTTGCGGTGTGTATATATTTAGTATATAAATTTTATATTGTAATAATTATGTCTTGGATTACTCTATGGTGCATTTGTTGCATTTTCTTATTAGCATAGACGAACATCACAATGGAGAAGGAGACGATGGCCTGCAACTGTCCGACCACTCACCTCCGAAATTTTTTACTACTCTCTAATAGACAATGGTGTCAAGAGTCAGTGGTCAACACTATAGGAAAGACCCTAAACCACGAAGCCCACCGAAGACATCTGAATCAAAGACTCAAGATAAATCTCCAAACCCCTCTTCTCCAACCGTGCAACAACCACGTACCAACAAAATATCTCCACAATCAGAGAAACCAAAATATAAATGACCGATTAAGAACCTCAATCCCTGGACAAAGCTCCACACTAACAGACTTGAGCTTTAGATATGAGATGAGATGGAGGAGGAAATGTTGACAACATAAAGGGAGGGCGTTGATGAACCTCAGGGTAAGGAGAAGGAAAACCCATCGATGACATCCATGGGCAAATGCCACGATTTTCCTCAATGGTGGTTGGAAAAAAAGAGGAAAGGGTTTTTGCTTTAAGGTTACAAAAGGTCCGGAGAGAGATAAAGAGCTAGGGAATGAGTGTTGTTAGTGTATTGTTATAGTTAGTTGTTTTGATTGTTAAACGGTATACGTGTTGTACTCATTCATATTTTGATCGTATGAATTATTATTCTGATCGAACTTGAAATGTAAAATGTCAATATACTATTCTAAGATCAATATGTATTTAATTTTTTTTATCAAAAAATAAATTGAAGGGTTCAAGCCTTAGAAAATAAGGCAAGAACAAGAATATGATTCCTCAATTACAGAACAAAGCAATTCATTCCAAGAGTGAAGGAATTCTTAAATCAAAGGGGTGAAAATAAGAGAACAAAAAGTACAGCAAAGATCAAAATAAAATTACAGCAACAAACAATTGGGTTTGATCTTCCTGGGAGCAAAGCAAGAGGATGGATCATTGAGCCACTGGTTATAAGGGAGAAACAATATACAAGTAATTACAAGGATTGTATAAGAGTATCTTTGCACCTTAGATAAGATCTCAGCCACCTCTAAGGATAAATCGTTGAACACCATATTGTTTCTTGGAGTCCAAGTATACCAGAAAGATAGGAAGATGGTGATCTGTCATTGTTTGGAAGCCTTTGCAGGTTTGTAGGAGGACCAAGAGGATATCAGAGCATACATATTCAAAGGCATAACCCAAGACACCCCACCAGCTGAAAATCAAAGACCAAAATAACTAGGTTTCATGACAATGAAGCAATAAATGGGGTAAGTCTTCTAGATTATTGTTACATAAAGGGAAAATAATATGAGTAAAGTTTAAGGGGATACATCTACATATTAAGAAGCATTTGGTTGGGATTTCATTGCGACAGCAAAGCCAGAAAAAGAGGAGATCTTTTGGAGGAAGATTTGGTACCCATAAGAGTTTATTTCATGGGGGAGTTGGGTTGCCTTGATCTGCAAGAAACTTATAAGCTTTTGAGACTAAGTAGGATTTTCCTTTTTCTAGCCAAGAAAGAGATTCAATGATCTCTTAATAGTGATTTGGTTGAGAGTAGTGGTTAGGGAATTGAGATCCCCAAATCACCATCCCCTCAAAGATCTTCTGAAACTTAGAAACTAGTAACCATCATACCAGAATTGAGCTACTTTTGCAGATTTCTGGTTGTTCAACAAAAAAAGTCTTCTGAAAGTGAATTTTAGGGTTGTAGGGCCTTGTCAATGATCATGCCAGAAATTGGTTCTCTTTCCATCCCCTAGAGATGAAGAAAGTCTTATGTGACCAAAGAGGGACCTGAAATTTGCATCACCTGAGAGAGAGTGAATATGATTGAAAAGACTGTAGTTGGGAGATAAGTGTAGAGAATTCAGATTCCAGTCTTGAGGATCCATCTAAATTTTGATCAGATCACCTTCTTCCATAATGCGGAGACATCCAGGGAAACCATCCACCACCATTTCCCCAATAAAGCTAGGTTCATTAATTGAAGATTCCTTACGCCTAAACCTCCCTCTTCCTTTGATATGCAGATTTTGTTCCATCTGATCATGTGCATTACTTTCTTGGATATTGTACCATTCCATAGGAACCTCTTCTATTTTTCCAACTCTTTGAACACAACAACATGAACTTTAAATAAGGACATATGATATAAAGGCAGGGAAGAGAGGGTGGATTTAATGATAGTGATCATTCCCCTAAATGAATGATGCCTTAATTGCCAAAGACTTAACTTGCTTTTGAAGGAATTGATTATAGGATTTTGAGAATTTAATTTTCTAGGGCTAGCTCCCAAAAGAAAACCAAGATAATGGAGAGGGAGGGAGGTTGCTTCACAGACAAGAATATATGAGACCAAAGATTCAGATGATGTAGAGGGATTGAGAAAGTCAAATTGGGATTTTTGTAAATTTATCTTGAGACCAGATACTAGTTGAAAAGTATGGAGCGTGAGTTTGAGGTTCCTTATCTGATTCGCTTGTCCTTTAATAATGATCAAGGTGTTATCAGCAAATTGGAGGTAAGAGACTTTAAGCCCAGTGTCTGAGCAGGCAACTCCACTGAACAGTTTAAGGTTAGTACATTGCTCAATAAGCTGATAGAGACCCTTATCCACTAAGGCAAATAATAGAGGAGACAAAGGGAAAAATTGTCTTATCTCCCTTTGAAGTTTAAAATCCGGAGATGGGGATCCATTTATGAGGACTGAAATCCAGGCCTGAAAGCAAAAGAGTAGCCATGCTCTCCATTTTACACCAAAGCCCATAGTTCCTAGTAGTTTCAGTAGATAATCCCAATGAACATGGTCATATGCCTTTTCAAAATATACTTTGAACAAGATCACTTCCTCTTTAGATATTCTAACATAGTCCACAAGTTCTGCATCAATTAGAACCCCTTCTAAGAGCCGTCTTTCAGCAATAAAGTCTGACTTCACATCATGAACAAGATGATCCATAAGAGGTTTGAGTCTGGAGTCCATGATTTTTGTGAGGATTTTGCAGGGACCTCCTTCTAGACTAATAGGCCTATAATCAGAAAAGGATTGAGGATTGTTTGATTTTGGAATCAGAGTTAGGAAGGAAGAGTTCAATCCATTTCCTAATTCAGAGGTTTGGTGGAAATGGTTTAGGAAATTGATGATATCCTTCTTCAATAAAGGCCATCCCTTCTAATAAAACTTGAGTGAATATCCATAAGGTCATGGGTACTTTTCTCCTATAAGTATCCGAGGGAAAGAAGAATTTCCCTTTTAGTAAAAGGAAGTTCAAGATCTTCTGCTTATTGAGATGAAATTTCCTAGAAAGGCGAGGGTGATAGATCTATGGATATTTCCTCAGATTTCTTGTAGATTTTTGAAAAATAAATGGTTGCTTGATTCTGGATCTCCCAAGGCCTAGTGTAATGAATATTATGCACTGTAATTTCAGCAATGTGTGTCCTTGAATTCTTCATGTTAGCCACAATGTGAAAAAAACTGGTCAATGTAATATAATACAATATATATGGCATCCAATACAAACCACATGTATTGTGTAAACTAAGAATAAATTAGAGACGTCAGATTCGCGAGATCAAAAGGCTTAAACGCTTCTAGCACGTAGTGGCAATTTTGTAAATAACGTGAACTTTCTCGTCCTTTGCCCACTACAGTAGCGCATGTTGACCACCCCTCCATCGCACATAAGGTGCCAGCACCCGTGTATGTAAGGTACTAGCACTTGTGTATGCAAAATATCAATACATTACATTTAAAGTACCAACAACTTTGGTTGCATTTGAGTTAACTTTGAAAAATCACATAAAATTCATTTCTTTACCAAATTTATATTTCTTTAATGTTCTGAAAAGCCATAAGAGTCTTCTTTTCAATACAACATATGATTCTCCATTTACAAAAAAGCAAGTAGACATCAAATTTTTCCAACACATACAAAACAAATTTCCAGGATTATCTTTATTGAGTAAACTTGAATTGTCTACCAAGTATTAATTTGAGTCGAATTTCGAACCCAACTAACTTTGTGTGACTTAATTGAAATTAAATTAGACGTTAGATAATACATTGCATATTAAACATTAATTTCATATTACAAATTAAACATTAATTAACAATACACAAAATAAAGACTTAATTAGCTTTTATACGCATTATGTATTGATAACGTACATTTAGTACCCACGTGTGTCAAAATGTTCATGTCACGCCCCAATTTCAGCGAACCGAACTCGGGACGCGAACATTTTAAAAACATAAAAGCACTTGAAACATGTTTTCATGAAACACTTTAAAATACCAATTTAGTTCATCAAAATAATAATTACAGTTTAAAACACGTCCCACCAAGTGGACAAAAGTACAAGGTATCCGTCACTAGACTCAAAAAGACAAAACCCGGACTCCGCTCCTAGCTCCACAAGCTTCGCGAGCTCACCTAGTCCGTCCCACGAACAGTACCTGTAGGAAAAGCAGCTAGGGGTGAGCGTTCGCTCACCACCACGGATAACAGACTGACTACGGCATAATTAGTAGATAAAGCCAGTAACACTAAAACCAAACCCAACACCGGGACTACAGTCCCCAACTCAAGTACTCAACTGACCCACAACCCGTCACCTTCCTCAACAGACTCGACACTCGATAAAAACAGTGTAGACCCGACACAACTATCGACGACCTCCTCAAGGACTCGAACGAAACGACACAACACCAAACAAGATCACAAAGGATCGCACACCAGCTGCTCAGTAACCAATCTCAATCAGGTCAGGGTTCGACCTATCGCAATTCCTCGACACGAAGTCGGATCAGGCTGTCGACCTTTCAAACTCGCAATTCCTCGACACTAAGTCGGATCAGGCTGTCGACCTTTAAAACTCGCAATTCATCGACACTAAGTCGGATCAGGCTGTCGACCTTTAGAACTCGCAATTCATCGACACTAAGTCGGATCAGGCTGTCGACCTTTAAAACTCGCAATTCATCGACACTAAGTCGGATCAGGCTGTCGACCTTTAGAACTCGCAATTCATCGACACTAAGTCGGATCAGGCTGTCGACCTTTAGAACTCGCAATTCATCGACACTAAGTCGGATCAGGCTGTCGACCTTTAGAACTCACCACCCCAGGTAACCACAATCACAATCACAGGCAAGTTCAATCACACAGGCACTCAAGGCCACTCAAGACACCTCAACAGTCAAGACTCGGGTTCAACAACCCCACGGCACTCACGGCCACCCCAAAACATCAACAGTAAGACACGGGCACTCATGGCCACCCAAGACACCAACAATTAAATACGGGCTCTCATGGCCACCCAAACTCAACAATAAATAACGCGGGCTCTCAAGGCCACCCAAACTCAACAATAATAACGCACAACAACCTCCGTCATACTCGATGCCTCCAACAGTCCTAAGATTTCTAGTTTCACAAACAACCTCCGGGCATGGTCATATGCCTCCAGTAAATCAATTATCAACAAGTTCACAGACGACCTCCGGGCATGGTCATATGCCTCCGGTAAATCAATTAACGCTAAGTTCTCTGCCCCTACGACACTACTAAGTGTCACATGCTTTTCTCATAATCGTTATGATCCCGTATCATGCTTTTCTAATATTTGATAACCTAAATAACCCACGACACCCCGGTGTCACATGCAATTCTACAGTTAACTTTCCCTAGTCAGGGCCGAGATCCGGCTACTTTTCCCTACCTCGTATATAGATCCAAAAGCGCTCCAACAAAACCCGAAGTGGACCTAGTCACTCGCCGAGCTTTCCCTTGCCTCGGTCCGTAGCACGATCTAAAAGAACACAAATTCAAAGTACTTTTAAACTAGTACGAATAAACCGAAAATTAATAAACTTAACGCCCAAACGTAACCCCGACAAAGACGATCACTCCCAAACTTCCCAATTATTCGATATTGCCGAAAAAGGACCCGTAAGGGCCAGATTCGCCCGACATGGCGAATCTGCCCGGTTTTGGTTAATTGCCTTCCGGGGCTCCAAAAGTCCCCAATTTCGTTTCTACGGTCTTAGAATAAATCAAGGAACTCAACGCACTTGACGGAATCGAATTCCGACTTATAAATCAATTAATTAACGTTTAAAGTTTCCCAAAACCCGTTAATTACAACTTCTCCAAATTAATTCCAAATTTCGATTCGATTAGGAATAAGTGGTCCGGGGGACGTTTTAAACCACCCGAACATTAAAACCCGAGCAACCGAGCACGTGGGCCCCACCCAAGAGGCTTGGCCGAGACCCTAGGGTTTGAGGGAGGGGCTCGGCCACCAAGTGGTGGCTGCTGCCACCTCCGGCCAGCCACCACATGGCCGGCCGGCCACCACCCACGGTGGCCGGAGCTCCTCCCGAGCCTCCGGTCACCGGAAAACGTGAAATTAAACCCCCAAACACCTCTAAAACGTCTCCAACACCTCCCCACACTCTACACAACCCTAAGACTTAGTTTATAACCAAACCCTAGCTCTTGAAAATAATCAAAACGAGAATCGGTTCGGGTATTACCGTAGAGGAGAACGAGGGGAACGAGATTGCTCTTTGCTTTGACTCGATCCAAGGGCTCGATCACAAACCCTAGCTCAACCTCCCTTCTTCTCTCTTCTTCTCCTTCTCCTTCTCTCTCTAAAACCTCTCTTCTAATTTCTAATTTAATTAAACTAACAACAAAACTAATAAAAAACTAACACTTTCCCTTTTAAAACCCCATACTCGGCCAACCCTCTCCAACCACACCTTTTCCCTCCAAAAATACACCACCATATACTTGACAAGTGTCAAGGTGGGTCCCATACCTTTTGGAAAATATCTAGTTGATATTTTCCAATCAGATTCGCGAAAAACGGACGTTTCGGGCCCCGAACGGGCACTTTTCCCAAAAATATTTTAAACTGGACGGGCTTCAAGGAAACGGCCCAACTAAGACCGCTACGACGATGGCTAAGCTTTTCGGGTCCAACACGGTCCTCGAATGGACCAAAACGTCGCTCGGGTGACTTTTCCAGCGAAAAATCAATCTTTCCCAAAATGACCAGAAAGTTGCCCTGAGTCCCCCGTAACTCATTTTAGTCGATAACGGGGTCAACTTAAGTCCGGCATGACCCTCGGGGTCAATTTAAGTTAAGTTAAGTGTCTGTCTTAAAAATTTTAAATTTTCCTGTTTTTCGCAGGTTTGACTGACGTTGACCAGAAGTGGTTATTACAGTCTACCCCCCTTAAAGGAATTTCGTCCGCGAAATTTAAAACAGACGTACCTCGGGAGTCGAACAGGCCGGGATACTTCGCGCGAACCTCGTCCTCGCGTTCCCACGTCGACTCAGCTCCGTGATGTTTCCACTGCACTCGGACCAAGTGGATAATCTTGCCTCCCCGCAGAATCTGCTGCCGTGTGTCCATGATCCGAACCGGCTGCTCCTCATAGGAGACATCATCAGCCACCTCGATATCAGTCCACTCGATGACGTGGGATGGGTCTGCGTTGTACTGCCGTAACTGGGATACGTGGAAGACGTTATGTACTCTCCCAAGCTGCGGTGGCAACGCCAGACGATAAGCCATGGCTCCCACTCTGTCTAAGATCTGGAACGGGCCTATGTACCTCGGAGCCAACTTTCCCCCGCTGCGCCTGAACCGCACCAGCCCCTTCCTCGGGCTCACCTTCAGGAACACGTGATCCCCGACTGCAAACTCAAGAGGTCGACGTCGCCTGTCTGCATAACTCTTTTGCCGGCTCTGCGCGGTCCTCAACCGATCGCGGATCAATGCGACCTTCTCCGTCGTCTCTCTGACAAGATCTGGCCCCAGCAGACTCTTGTCCCCCACCTCTGCCCAGCATACTGGTGACCGACACGGCCTACCATACAACGCTTCGAACGGTGCCATCCCCATACTGGCCTGGAAGCTGTTGTTGTAGGCGAACTCGGCCAATGGCAGGTGGGTCTCCCAAGATCCCCTGAAATCCAGCACACATGCTTGCAGCATGTCCTCCAAGATCTGAATGGTACGCTCAGACTGACCGTCTGTCTGAGGATGATGTGCTGTGCTGAGTAGGACCTCTGTCCCCAGTGCCTTCTGCAGACTCGGCCAGAACCTGGACGTGAAACGGGGATCCCTGTCAGACACTATCGACACCGGGACCCCGTGGAGGCGCACTATCTCCTGGATATACAGACTGCTCAACTTGTCGACCGGGTCTGTCATCCTCATAGCCAGAAAGTGGGCCGACTTGGTCAACCGGTCGACTACCACCCACACGGCGTCGTTTCCCTTGGGCGATCTCGGTAGTCCACACACGAAATCCATCGTAATGTGCTCCCACTTCCACTGAGCAATCGGTAGTGGCTGTAACAATCCCGCGGGACGCTGATGCTCTGCCTTCACCTGCTGACAGACAAGGCATCTCGACACAAACTCTGCGACTGCTCTCCTCATGTCGCGCCACCAGTAGTGCCTCCTGAGGTCACGGTACATCTCGGTGCCCCCCGGATGCACTGCGAGACGCGAATGGTGTGCCTCTCGTAACACGGCATCTCTATAGTTAACTGGTACGAACAGCCCCCCGCGGTACCGTAGTCCCCAATCAGTACTGTCCTGCCAGCCCACCACCTCGTCACCCCTGACGACTCTCTCGCGGATCTCTGATGCTTCGACGTCCTCCCTCTGCGCCTCCAACACTTGGGCAAGCAGTGAGGGCTGAGCCACTAGGGAGCACATGGCAACACCGCCAGTAACCTCCTCTAGCTCAAGCCCGAATGTGCTTAGCTCCCCCATCATGTCCCACTCTCGGACAGATATGCTGGCGAGGCTCGGAGCCGACTTCCTACTCAAGGCGTCGGCGACAACGTTCGCCTTGCCTGGGTGGTAGTGTAGCTCGAAGTCGTACTCCTCGAGTAGTTCCATCCACCGTCGCTGACGCATGTTCAGGCCTCGCTGGGAAAATATGTACTTGAGGCTCTTGTGATCCGAGAACACCTGAAACCCCTCGCCGTACAGATAATATCGCCAGCTCTTTAGCGCAAACACGACTGCTGCTAGCTCCAAGTCGTGGGTAGGATAGTTGCGCTCGTGTATCTTCAACTGCCTGGAGCCATAAGCCACAACTCTGCCCGACTGCATCAGCACGCAACCCAGTCCCTCTCCGGACGCATCGCAGTAAACATCATAGCCAAACCCTCGTTCGGGCACCACTAACACTGGAGCTGTAGTCAGTCGAGTCTTCAACTCCGCGAACGCATGCTCACAGTCATCTGTCCACACGAACCCAACACCCTTGCGCGTTAACAGAGTAATCGGTGCGGCTAGTCGTGCAAAATCCTGGACAAATCGCCTATAGTAGCCTGCCAATCCCAGAAAGCTGCGGATCTCGAAAACACTCGTGGGCCATTCCCACTTCGAGACCGCATCGATCTTCGACGGATCGACCAGGATACCGTCACGGGATACGATGTGGCCGAGGAATCTCACCTCAGAGAGCCAGAACTCGCACTTCTCCCGGTTGGCATATAGCTGGTGCTCGCGCAGTAGGGTCAGAACAGCCCTCAGATGTGCCTCATGCGCCGCCTCGTTCTGCGAATATATTAGGATGTCGTCCACGAACACCACCACAAACTGATCCAGGTACGGCCGGAAGATGCTGTTCATCAGGTCCATGAACGCTGCTGGCGCGTTCGTCAGTCCGAATGGCATCACCAGGAACTCGTAATGCCCATAGCGTGTCCGGAATGCAGTCTTTGCGACGTCCCCCTCACGGACTCGCAACTGATAATAACCGGATCGCAGATCGATCTTCGAGAAGTGAGTCGCCCCTCTCAACTGGTCAAACAAGTCATCGATCCTCGGCATCGGGTACCGGTTCTTCACCGTAACCCGGTTCAGCTTCCGGTAATCTATACACATCCGTAGCTCTCCACTCTTCTTCTTCACGAAGAGTGCTGGTGCTCCCCACGGCGATGCACTCGGACGGATAAACCCCTTCTGCTGAAGCTCCTCCAGTTGACGCTTCAGCTCAGTCAACTCTGCCGGCGCAAACCTGTAAGGCGCCATCGATATCGCCACCGTTCCCGGCACTAGGTCAATCCCGAACTCCACCTCACGAATCGGTGGCAGCCCGCTCAACTCCTCAGGAAAGACCTCGGGGAACTCGCATACCACTCTCGGTAACTCTCGGCTCTGCACAGCCGATACTTCCTTTACTGCAGACAAGCCGACAGGAGAACTCCGCTCCTACTGCCCAGAATACACGAACCTTTCGTGTTGCCTGTTGACACCGTCACTCGTCGCCTGTAACAGTCGATAATGACTTGGTACTTCGCTCGCCAATCCATTTCCAGGATCACGTCAAGGCGGTCATTTCGTGGGTATCCTTCCCACGGACACAGGTACCAGCTTAGTCGCTGCCGAACTTCATGGAACCTCGCGGTCTCACTAAGACCTCGCTCCTCCACCGTTATCATGCTTACCAACTCCGAACTCGCCCGAATCCTCGGGGTGAGGACTCGATCCAGCATCAGGGCTCTTGGGCCCTCTCTCGAACCTCCTGTACTGGTTCGCTTCTCTAACTCCGCAGGCATGACAGACCCTAGTCAACACTACCCCACCACTAACCGGCGTGTCACGACGCAGGGGTGGACTCAACGGCTCTAAACTCAGCCCCAACCTCTCAGCACAACTCAACGAACAAACGAGTGTGATAACCCGACATCCAAAGAAACTGACGCCCCAAACGGAAACCGAACACCCACTCCATTAGCCACCCTGGTAAGGTCTAGTGTAACCCTCACACGGTTCTCTAGGCATCACTTGTAACTTTCCGCAACCAAACCAGTGTTCGCTACTCGTCCCTTGCGGGAAAAGTAGTAAAGGGTATGAGCGTTATGCTCACCTCCACGGACACCCGTTCGATTATGGCATACTAGTAACGCACTAAAGACTTACCGATCTAGCCAGGGCAAACCACTACCTCAAAATCGGATGCCAAACGTCACACTGTTCACGCTAGCAACAACTTAGTACTCGCTCAAGTAAGATAAACCTCGACACTGGAAACACATCCTCGATTCAGTAATTCACTATTGTTCGCAACCTCAAAACCCCATTTACCCGATCACGTATGGAAACCTTAAGACGGGGACCACGCTCTCAACTACGCAAACACCCTTGCCCACACTATTAAAACTTCAAATGTAACAATACGTAAGCGAAACCTCAATTAAACCGCATAAACGCACACTAAAACGCGCAACGACAAACCTAACCGTACAACGAAACAACCACGAAACAATTGAAATCGGCTTACTGTACCGGGCCTGTACACGACCCCCGCCATGCCACTCTCCGGGCCGGTAACCTGGCCGGGTCGTGCCCCTTACCGGGCCGGCACCCAGGCCGTGCCGTGCCCCGCACCGGGCCGGCGTTCAATACCTGTCGGGCCCCCTTACCGGGCCAACAGCCAAACCGGTCCACTCTACCTATCGGACCAAACTAGTGACCCTGATAATATAGCGGTAATGATTTCACCCTACTTACACCCGCTATGTCTACCCTAGGGCATTCGTAACCTTCCCGGCTGATAGCGACCCGTACACAAGTACGTCGCAGACAACGACTGCCAAACACATGACACAGTTACGGTAAAACAAGACCGACCTCAAACACAAGCCAACACGGCCAAAAACAACACAATCACACGACCGCCGCTCACCGGCCAACCAAGGACGAACCTTGCCCACCGGGCCAACCAAAATCAACCATACGCCCACAGGGCCAACCAAGTTAAACACAAACGCCCACGGCGTCAAACAGAATCAAGACCAGTCCACTGGGCCAACCAAATTTTAAAACTTTCTCCACATTATTTTTAAAGTCTCGTACTTGACATCAGGTAGTTACAACCCGGTCCAGGCGTCCCCGAACTACATTGTACCCACTTGACATCAACACCGTCACGCTCGACTACAGGGGCGCCCCTGAGTCGAGTCGCGACAGTTAAAAACATTTCACGCAGCAACACACAAACATTGTGCCAGTAACCCCGTACTGCACAAGCACATAACAAAACAGGACTCAAGTCCTAACGGGTCTACACACGAGTTCTGACTTGCGTACCCAATGTACGACGGGACTCTACCGACTCGACTCTCCCACCAAATTGACGGACAGTCCGAGGTGTGAAACCTCGAGCTCTGATACCAAGCTGTCACGCCCCAATTTCAGCGAACCGAACTCGGGACGCGAACATTTTAAAAACATAAAAGCACTTGAAACATGTTTTCATGAAACACTTTAAAATACCAATTTAGTTCATCAAAATAATAATTACAGTTTAAAACACGTCCCACCAAGTGGACAAAAGTACAAGGTATCCGTCACTAGACTCAAAAAGACAAAACCCGGACTCCGCTCCTAGCTCCACAAGCTTCGCGAGCTCACCTAGTCCGTCCCACGAACAGTACCTGTAGGAAAAGCAGCTAGGGGTGAGCGTTCGCTCACCACCACGGATAACAGACTGACTACGGCATAATTAGTAGATAAAGCCAGTAACACTAAAACCAAACCCAACACCGGGACTACAGTCCCCAACTCAAGTACTCAACTGACCCACAACCCGTCACCTTCCTCAACAGACTCGACACTCGATAAAAACAGTGTAGACCCGACACAACTATCGACGACCTCCTCAAGGACTCGAACGAAACGACACAACACCAAACAAGATCACAAAGGATCGCACACCAGCTGCTCAGTAACCAATCTCAATCAGGTCAGGGTTCGACCTATCGCAATTCCTCGACACGAAGTCGGATCAGGCTGTCGACCTTTCAAACTCGCAATTCCTCGACACTAAGTCGGATCAGGCTGTCGACCTTTAAAACTCGCAATTCATCGACACTAAGTCGGATCAGGCTGTCGACCTTTAGAACTCGCAATTCATCGACACTAAGTCGGATCAGGCTGTCGACCTTTAAAACTCGCAATTCATCGACACTAAGTCGGATCAGGCTGTCGACCTTTAGAACTCGCAATTCATCGACACTAAGTCGGATCAGGCTGTCGACCTTTAGAACTCGCAATTCATCGACACTAAGTCGGATCAGGCTGTCGACCTTTAGAACTCACCACCCCAGGTAACCACAATCACAATCACAGGCAAGTTCAATCACACAGGCACTCAAGGCCACTCAAGACACCTCAACAGTCAAGACTCGGGTTCAACAACCCCACGGCACTCACGGCCACCCCAAAACATCAACAGTAAGACACGGGCACTCATGGCCACCCAAGACACCAACAATTAAATACGGGCTCTCATGGCCACCCAAACTCAACAATAAATAACGCGGGCTCTCAAGGCCACCCAAACTCAACAATAATAACGCACAACAACCTCCGTCATACTCGATGCCTCCAACAGTCCTAAGATTTCTAGTTTCACAAACAACCTCCGGGCATGGTCATATGCCTCCAGTAAATCAATTATCAACAAGTTCACAGACGACCTCCGGGCATGGTCATATGCCTCCGGTAAATCAATTAACGCTAAGTTCTCTGCCCCTACGACACTACTAAGTGTCACATGCTTTTCTCATAATCGTTATGATCCCGTATCATGCTTTTCTAATATTTGATAACCTAAATAACCCACGACACCCCGGTGTCACATGCAATTCTACAGTTAACTTTCCCTAGTCAGGGCCGAGATCCGGCTACTTTTCCCTACCTCGTATATAGATCCAAAAGCGCTCCAACAAAACCCGAAGTGGACCTAGTCACTCGCCGAGCTTTCCCTTGCCTCGGTCCGTAGCACGATCTAAAAGAACACAAATTCAAAGTACTTTTAAACTAGTACGAATAAACCGAAAATTAATAAACTTAACGCCCAAACGTAACCCCGACAAAGACGATCACTCCCAAACTTCCCAATTATTCGATATTGCCGAAAAAGGACCCGTAAGGGCCAGATTCGCCCGACATGGCGAATCTGCCCGGTTTTGGTTAATTGCCTTCCGGGGCTCCAAAAGTCCCCAATTTCGTTTCTACGGTCTTAGAATAAATCAAGGAACTCAACGCACTTGACGGAATCGAATTCCGACTTATAAATCAATTAATTAACGTTTAAAGTTTCCCAAAACCCGTTAATTACAACTTCTCCAAATTAATTCCAAATTTCGATTCGATTAGGAATAAGTGGTTCGGGGGACGTTTTAAACCACCCGAACATTAAAACCCGAGCAACCGAGCACGTGGGCCCCACCCAAGAGGCTTGGCCGAGACCCTAGGGTTTGAGGGAGGGGCTCGGCCACCAAGTGGTGGCTGCTGCCACCTCCGGCCAGCCACCACATGGCCGGCCGGCCACCACCCACGGTGGCCGGAGCTCCTCCCGAGCCTCCGGTCACCGGAAAACGTGAAATTAAACCCCCAAACACCTCTAAAACGTCTCCAACACCTCCCCACACTCTACACAACCCTAAGACTTAGTTTATAACCAAACCCTAGCTCTTGAAAATAATCAAAACGAGAATCGGTTCGGGTATTACCGTAGAGGAGAACGAGGGGAACGAGATTGCTCTTTGCTTTGACTCGATCCAAGGGCTCGATCACAAACCCTAGCTCAACCTCCCTTCTTCTCTCTTCTTCTCCTTCTCCTTCTCTCTCTAAAACCTCTCTTCTAATTTCTAATTTAATTAAACTAACAACAAAACTAATAAAAAACTAACACTTTCCCTTTTAAAACCCCATACTCGGCCAACCCTCTCCAACCACACCTTTTCCCTCCAAAAATACACCACCATATATTTGACAAGTGTCAAGGTGGGTCCCATACCTTTTGGAAAATATCTAGTTGATATTTTCCAATCAGATTCGCGAAAAACGGACGTTTCGGGCCCCGAACGGGCACTTTTCCCAAAAATATTTTAAACTGGACGGGCTTCAAGGAAACGGCCCAACTAAGACCGCTACGACGATGGCTAAGCTTTTCGGGTCCAACACGGTCCTCGAATGGACCAAAACGTCGCTCGGGTGACTTTTCCAGCGAAAAATCAATCTTTCCCAAAATGACCAGAAAGTTGCCCTGAGTCCCCCGTAACTCATTTTAGTCGATAACGGGGTCAACTTAAGTCCGGCATGACCCTCGGGGTCAATTTAAGTTAAGTTAAGTGTCTGTCTTAAAAATTTTAAATTTTCCTGTTTTTCGCAGGTTTGACTGACGTTGACCAGAAGTGGTTATTACAGTTCAATAAGAGTCTTTATGTTTTGGTAATTGTCGTCTATTGGTAAAAAAGAACGAAATATTACATTCTGCTAGTCATGTAACACCATGTGTCAATTAGTGTCAATATAATTTTTTGATTTTTCCCTTATTCATTTGAACACTATGAATTTGATTGGGAAATTACTATTTTACCCTCATTAACTAATAGATAAAACTAATTATAAAATAAAACTAATTATAAAAAAAGAATAAAATAATGTATCTATACCGAATTTTCCAAAAGGGGTGGGACCCACTTGCCACATGTCACCAATGTGGTGGTGTTAGGTAACATTGAACAAAATAAAGAAATGGAAAGATGACACATGGATGTTAGTTTTGTAAATATGAAAAAGGTGTGTGGTTGGTAATTTTTGAAACAAAACAAAAGCAAGACTAAGTGATAGTGCTCGGCCATATGATCAAAAAAGAGAAAAAAAGGGTGTTTTTAGAGAGAAAAGAAGAGAGAAGAAGGAGAGAAAAAGAGAAGAGGCTTGTGGGATTTGTGACGTTTCTCGATCATCAAGTCGTTGGATCGTCTCAACGATAGAAGATTCACGCTCACACCGTCATTCTCTACGGTGAGCACCTAACCGATTTTCATTTTGTTAATTTTAAAAGTTAGGGTTTGGTTTGAAATGGGTGGAATATGGATGAGTTGAGGTGTGGGGTTCGTTGGAGGTGTTTTGGAGCGAAGAGATGAACATTTTGTTGGGTCTCGAGGTAAGGTTGGAGATAAACCAACTCGCAGCGGAAAATCAATGAAAACCAAGAGACGATTAAAACCATGAAACAACTAACAAAGAATGGATTCACAAGAGAAAATTTCAGCACTAGTTCTTACCAAAACAAGAACACCGGGTAACGAATGATTGGCTTGAGTCTCCAAGACGCCTACGTATCCACATGGGAATCAAAGCCACGTAGTTCTTCTCTTTGAGGACTCAAGAACACAAAAATGGATGAGGAAACTAGCCAAACCCGAAATGGCCATGGAAGAGGGAGAGAAAATGTGTTTCCTATTCTTGTCTAGTGTTTGTTATGTTGAAAAAAGATGACTTAAACATAACAAAACCCATACTTGTCCAACTAAAGGCATGAGACAAGTATGGTGTCAAGTAAGGTGTAAATAGGACAAAGTATGGCAAGACAAGATTGGGTTAGGTGGTGAATCACCAACACCTTAATCCTTGTCTTGCTTGCTTAGTACTAATTAATCAAGACTTGATTAATTAGTTCCATGGGCCTTGGTTGCATGGGCCTTTCATGGGCCTCTTGGAACATGGCCCGTGGCCATTTCCAACGAGGTCCTGTGATTCGCTCATCGCCTCCAAGCCTTCCATACCGGAAATGTCCAACATTATCCGACGCAATCAATCCCAAGACTCCAAGCCTTGTCTCGATCCGTAAAGTCCTATTCACTTACGGGCACATGACCCAAAAACCAGTTTTGGTCATGTCCCGAGACAACTCCCTTTTGGCCATTCTCCATAAATGTGTCAATGAGTTTCATCCTCCGGTGTGACCCTTAGGTTTATGCATGTCAATAGATCAACGTAAAATCACATTTTACTTGATCCTATTTAAGTGGCAACTAACGAGACTTTAGTATTGCCTGACACTACATAACGAATCGACCCTGTCAATTCTAACCTTTCCGTCGTCCCTGTCATTATCCTTTTATCTCCGATATCCTGATTGAGATAAGGCATAGAGCCGTCATCCTTATTATTCTCAATCACCGTTCCTTGATATGTGAGATGACTGAAGATATGATACCCAGTATCATGTGCATGGCCATGCTATTCTTCCAGTCACTCTCGATCAAGCGGCCGAGAACCGATATCTTTCCCATACCTTAGTATGAGGGATAAATCCCTTAGCCGTCTTTCGTGTCACTCATGTAGCCCGTCCCCAAGCCAATCCTGGCCGTTATGGAAGCCCTGTTACGGACAACGTTAGGCTCAGGTCAAACTCAGTTGTTCACTACATAGCGATCACAAAGACTCCTTGGTCTAAGGATACACGACAAGCTACAACACTGAATATGTTCATGACTTAATCTATGGCACATATTCAGGGCGGGTCGTCCAATATCATGTCCCACATGATATCGATGATCAGACTCTGGAATCCCATTCCAATGACTAACAGAACGTAAGCCATAAAGAGCCATCTTTCATACTAGTCGCTTCTAGTGAAGCTTTGTTGACTAGGGACCCATCGAGTGTGATCTATCTCGATCTATGGTTCTATTCGCATGGTGGACATAGATCAGAGCACACGTCGATATATTACTCCAACACATAAGTAATATAAAGTCGCTTTAATTTTATTGCTAACGATGATATGTACATTTGGACATTTAGGATTGAACTACGGGCACTAAGACTAACAATCTCCCACTTTCCCTAGTTCCAATCTAAACTCCAATATGTCCCCATCGACTTTACATGTCTAACATGTTCAGGCAGTGACACTGCCTTAGTCAAAGGGTTGGCTATGTTATCATCTGTTGCAATATCGGTTATCTTCACTTCACCTTAGTTCAGTATTTATCTGATGAGGTGGATACGCCGCAGTACATGTTTGGATTTGTTATACGATCTAGGCTTTTAGCTTGCGCAATGGCCCTTATGTTGTCGCAAGATGGATTCACCGGGCTGGATGGGTTTTTAATTACACCCAGCCCTGCCATGAATTTCCAAATCCACATAGCCTCCTTAGCTGCCTCTGCAGCATCCATGTACTTGGCCTCTGTCGTAGATTCGGCAATGGTATCTTGCTTTACGCTTTCCCAGATAAAGCTCTGCCATTCAGCGTAAACACATATCCTGATTGACTTCTAAAGTCATCTGGATTTGTCTTGGAAAACTAGCGTCTACTCATCCTTCGACGACTAGTTCAACATCATCTTTCCCCCGGGTTAGAATGATGTCTACTGGTACAACATAAGGCTTACGAGACGTCTGGTCTCATACATGTCATGGCATATATGATCGATCCTGCCCCTAGGCGCATAGGATTCTCATCATCCTTTTCAGCTCATCAGGTGTCTTAGGACACTGAGTCTTGCTGAGATGAATGCCATGACTAGTGGGTAAGAGTCCTTTCTTTGAATCGAGCATTAAGAACCTACTCAATGCCTTGTTCACATAGGTTCCCTGACTTAAATCCAAGACCCTCTTGGTGCGATCTCTACATATCTTAATCCTTAAGATATGAGAAGCATCGCCTAAGTCCTTTATTGAAAAACACTTCCTCAACCAAGCTTTAGTCTCGTGCAAGGTTGGGATGTCGTTTTCAATGAGAACCAGAAAGGTAATATTGCTCCCACTAGCCTTCTTATAAACACAAGATTCATCCTCGTTCTTGATTAAGCCAAATCCAATTACAGCTTCATCAAAACGAAGGATCCAACTCCGAGAAGTTCGTTTCAATCCATAAATGGATTTCAACAACTTATAAATCTTTCCTTTATTCTTCGGATCGTCAAAACCTTTGGGCCGAGACATACAAACGTACTCAGTCAAATTTCTATTTAGGAAAGCGGTTTTGACATCCACTTGCCATATCTCGTAATTATGATACGCAGTTATGTCAAGAAGAATTTGGATCGATTTTGACCATAGCCACTAAGGAGAAGGTTTCCTCATAGTCAATCCATTGGATCTGCCTATAACCTTTCGCCACCAGTTGAGCTTTGTAGGTCAGAGGGTTGCCGTCCATGTCCATCTTCACCTTAAAGATCCATTTGCATCCTATGGTCCTCACACCATTGATGGGATCAACCGGTTCCCAGACTCGGTTGTCCGACATGGATTGCATTTCCTCCCTCATGGCTCCCAGCCATAACTCGGAGTTGGGCCCATCCACGACTTCCTGAAAGGTGGCTTGATCATCGTGATCCACCATGACTTCATTGTCACCTCCGGATACCATATCTTGGAGGTGGAAGATTGATCCTTTCAAATCGCCTTGGACCTTCCGGAATTGTAACAGGAATTGGTTCTTACTCTACGACAATCTCTGGCTCCTTTCTACTGGGTTGCCAATTGGTTTAGACAGATCTGTACCATCCTGAATTTCTTCGAGATGCACAGTCCTCCCAATGACGTCTTTGGGAACAAAACTTCTTTTCCATAAAGACCCCACCCCAAGCGACGAACACCATGTTCTCACTGGGATTGTAGAAATAGTATCCCCTTTTTGCTTTGGGATACCACACGAAGGTGCATATCTCAGATCTTGTTTCGAGCTTAGTCGAAACCAAATGTTTCACATAAGCCTCGCAACCACAAATCTTTAGGAAGGACAAAGCGGGCATCATCCCATACCATTTTTAAAATGGTGTCCCTTCCACACCATTCGTCGAAGCCCGATTCACTATGAATGCGGTCGTCTCTAGAGCAAAACCCCTAAAAGAGATTGGGAGATCAGTCCAACTAATCATGGAACAGACCATTGTCTAACAATGTCCGATTTCTCCGTTTGGCTACACCTTTCAACTACAGTGACCTAGGAGGAGTCCATTCCAAAAGGATCCCATTCTCTTTTAGATGATCTAATAACTCTGTGGTCAAGTATTTTCCACCTCGATCCAATCGAAGTGCCTTAATACCTTTGTCGAGCTGGTTTTCTACTATAGTCTTAAACTCTTTGAATTTATCAAAAGCTTCAGACTTATGTCTCACCGAATAGACATAACCATATTTACTGTAATCATCAGTAAATGTGATAAAGTAGCTAAAACACCTCCTGGCAAGTGAACTTATTGGTCTACACACATTCGAGTGTATCAGCCCCAATAATTCACCCGCCCTTTCATCGCGATCGATAAAGGGCACTTTAGTCATTTTGCCTATCAAACAAACCTTACACCTATCGATCGAATGGAATTCGAATGAACCTGAAAGCCCGCACTTCTGAAGTGCTGATAGGCGCTTCTTGTTTATGCGACCCAAATGACAGTATCATAACAGAGTTAGGTTTAAATCGTTGGATTTAAACCTCTTGGTATTAACGGAATATATAGAACTTGAGGCATTGTTACCCATATCTAATATGTACAATCCTCCAACCATGTCAGTACTGGTATAAAACATATCATTGCATAGAACATTGAAAACTCCATTGCCAATATTAACATTATATCCTTCCTTGTCAAACACGGATAAAGATATAATATTCCTACTAAAAGCAGGTATGCAATATACATTATACAATACTAAGACAAGGCCTCTTGGCAAAGCAAGACTCATGGATCCTACAGCAGTTGCCACAACTCTGAGGTCAATTTCGTGCTTTCCAAATCTCTCCTACTTTCAGCCACCATATATTAGTGCATGTGTGAGATTCAGTCATGGTATCTAATACCCATGAATCTTTGGAAGTAGAGAGATGTAGCTCTATAGAGTTAATACCGAATGAAGGCACGATCCCACCGCCCTTCCTTAGATCATCCAGGTTTCTTGATGAAGGCGCAGTCCTACTGCCCTTCTTCAGATCATCCAGGCTATTTGATGAAGGCGCAGTCCCACTGCCCTTCTTCAGATCAGCCGTGAACTTCCTGTAATCCCGGTTCCAATGACCAGGCTGTTGGCAGTAGAAGAAGACATTCTCAGGTGTCTCATCTTTCCTGCCAAGTGCGCATGGGCCCAGCCCTTGCCACTTCCAATTCCCTTGTTGACCATCAGAATATCCTTGGATCCCAGATCCCTGAGATATTCTTCTCAGCAGCTGATGACACTTCATGTAACTCTGATATGGTCTTAGAGACAGCCTTGTCAAGGACATATTCTTTGCGTTCAGACTTGAGGACTATCCTCAAAATTCTGTACCAGTCCAAATAGTTTGTCCCATTTAGCTTGACCCTGTCAAGAATGGTTTTTAATGACAAACTATTAATGTTCGCTGAATTTGCCATTTGATCTACAACAGATAAAATTCAATCAGTAATCTGAATAAATTTTATGAAGATCAAGCTTAAACACCAACAATCAATTCTAAACCTTTAGAATCTGAAACCAAGATCCTTGATTCACTCGATTAAGCTGAACTAATGCTCACCACTTAATCGAGCTATGTAGGTAGGACTCCATCCAATCACATCCAATGTGACTCTTGGCTAGGGTATGTACTTATGTACACGACTTACCCTATCTGTTACCCTAGCTCAACCTCAGGCCGAGAATCGTAGTCGTGTCCACCAATTTTCAACTATGGCTCGTCACTATGTAGGTGCTCCGCTAATGCGCACGACACCCACATATGTCGTCCAAACCTACTACCCCGCTTCCCCATGGATGCTCCGCTAATGCGCACGACAACCATAGGACGGGGAGGTAGTAAGGTGTTGATGATTGGGAGGTATCGGACATGACCCTGGTTGTGTTCAAAACTTTGGCACATCCTAAATGCGATGAGCACATCAACTACATTCCAAATGCAATAATGCCTCAAATTACATCCAATGTAATTCTTCCTTTGAACCCGTCAACTACATCCAATGCAATGACGGTTCTAAGGGTTCACACACAAGGATTAAAATTCCAATTTTATCTTTGCATGTGAGGTGATATGCTCGGTAAATAAAGTTAAGCATGCAATTCTAAAACACATAGAATTAATCATGCATAAACTAAACCAAGCATAAAGCGATAAATGTGCACATAATAGCCCCCTAAACTAAATCCCACTAGCTTCTTGAGCTCCACCGACTCCAAGCCGATGCCAACACCCGAAAAGCCACCAAATGACCTTTTCGCCCTTTCTTCGTCTTGAGTAAAATATTACAATTTAATACACGACTCGCAGGTCGGGAATAAATAAATATTACAAACAAGTGGTCCGACGACCACACCTTGAAAGAATAATTACACGTTAACTCTAACGGCTCGCAGGCCGTGAAAAGCGATAAATAATTAAATTGAGCTCGGGGCTATTATGTACACCATCCCAACATCACATCGCACATCGTGTTATCAAACAAGCATGTTATCAAACATCATGTGATTTTCCGGTTTTAATTAATAGCCAAGTTTCGAAATTTTTTGATGCTCGGTTTATCGAAACCGTTCAAAAATGAAACTTTTGAACATTTGATCTTCGAGTTCGTCATGACGGTTCCAAACTCGTCATAACTAACAAAACGGTTTAGCCTTGGCATATCAACCATCCAATGGTCATGCTTGGCCTAGCTCCGTCCAACGGAGCCCCGTTCGGTCCCGGTTTCGGCTCCCCGAGAGTCCCGATCCCGAGACCCGAAAAATCAATTTTTTTTCAAAATTTCCAGATTTGAAATAATTTTCAAAAATTCATTTTACATGCATTAAATCCATAAACAATAATTTAAAACATGTTATCAAACAATTTAGCAACACAACATGCCAAAAACGAAACTTTCAAGCAAAACCGAAACTTTGAACACCGTCTTGTGAATCCCGAAGGAAGCACGGCTCTGATACCACTGTTGGGTCTCGAGGTAAGGTTGGAGATGAACCAACTCGCAGCGGAAAATCAATGAAAACCAAGAGACGATTAAAACCATGAAACAACTAACAAAGAATGGATTCACAAGAGAAAATTTCAGCACTAGTTCTTACCAAAACAAGACGATCACAAAGACTATTATTCTCAATCACCGTTCCTTGTCATGTATCCTTAGACCAAGGAGTCTTTTGTGATCGCTATGTAGTCAACAACTGAGTTTGACCTGAGCCTAACGTTGTCCGTAACAGGGCTTCCATAACGGCCAGGATTGGCTTGGGGACGGGCTACATGAGTGACACGAAAGACGGCTAAGGGATTTATCCCTCATACTAAGGTATGGGAAAGATATCGGTTCTCGGCCGCTTGATCGAGAGTGATTGGAAGAATAGCATGGCCATGCACATGATACTGGGTATCATATCTTCAGTCATCTCACATATCAAGGAACGGTGATTGAGAATAATAAGGATGACGGCTCTATGCCTTATCTCAATCAGGATATCGGAGATAAAAGGATAATGACAGGGACGACGGAAAGGTTAGAATTGACAGGGTCGATTCGTTATGTAGTGTCAGGCAATACTAAAGTCTCGTTAGTTGCCACTTAAATAGGATCAAGTAAAATGGGATTTTACGTTGATCTATTGACATGCATAAACCTAAGGGTCACACCGGAGGATGAAACTCATTGACACATTTATGGAGAATGGCCAAAAGGGAGTTGTCTCGGGACATGACCAAAACTGGGTTTTGGGTCATGTGCCCGTAAGTGAATAGGACTTTACGGATCGAGACAAGGCTTGGAGTCTTGGGATTGATTGCGTCGGATAATGTTGGACATTTCCGGTATGGAAGGCTTGGAGGCGATGAGCGAATCACGGGACCTCGTTGGAAATGGCCACGGGCCATGTTCCAAGAGGCCCATGAAAGGCCCATGCAACCAAGGCCCATGGAACTAATTAATCAAGTCTTGATTAATTAGTACTAAGCAAGCAAGACAAGGATTAAGGGGTTGGTGATTCACCACCTAACCCAATCTTGTCTTGCCATACTTTGTCCTATTTACACCTTACTTGACACCATACTTGTCCCATGCCTTTAGTTGGACAAGTATGGGTTTTGTTATGTTTAAGTCATCTTTTTTCAACATAACAAACACTAGACAAGAATAGGAAACACATTTTCTCTCCCTCTTCCATGGCCATTTCGGGTTTGGCTAGTTTTCACCTCCATTTTTGTGTTCTTGAGTCCTCAAAGAGAAGAACTACGTGGCTTTGATTCCCATGTGGATACGTAGGCGTCTTGGAGACTCAAGCCAATCATTCGTTAACCAGTGTTCTTGTTTTGGTAAGAACTAGTGCTGAAATTTTCTCTTGTGAATCCATTCTTTGTTAGTTGTTTCATGGTTTTAATCGTCTCTTGGTTTTCATTGATTTTCCGCTGCGAGTTGGTTCATCTCCAACCCTACCTCGAGACCCAACACGCTGTACACCGGTTGAGGCGCAAAGTAGTCACGGATCAACCCTTCGTGTGCATCTTCGCGGTTGCGCTCAATCACTCTCCGCTTGGGTCTCGGCGCCGACATTGAGCTCTCAGCCTCATCATCATCCTCACCCATTGGTAAAGCTGCCATCAGTTAATCCTCTAATGCTTGTTGTGTTGTCTCCAGATACCTATCCATCGCGGCGTCTATTTCTTCTTCTGTCATTTTCTTCATCTCGTCTAGCGTTGGAAGATTCGCCATCGAAAAAAATAGATTTAGGAAAAAACTATAGGATTTGGAGAGGAATAGATGAATAGAAGCTTGAAAGAAGAGAGGAGAAGTGAGATTTCAATTGGGGTAGATCTGAATTTATAGGAAATTGTTGGGTACATTGGGAGTCGGCGTCGCCACGTGTCGGGTCGTGACTGGCCAGCCGACTAGCCATTGGCGCCTGGCACGACCGGCTGCGTCGTTGCCAGATGCAGCCACGACCAGTAGCAACGACACCGCAGACACGACCCGCAGACACGGCCACCCGTGCCTACGCGTCGTGTCAGGGCCGTGCCTATGCCAGACACGACGCGTAGGCACGACCCATTGGAGCTGCTCTAAAGAGCTCTCTGCGTAGAAAAGATTTTTTATAGATAGCTATATAGAAATTGACATTAACTAACATCGTTACATCTTCTTTTAACAAATCTGTTTGTCTTTTCTGAATGTTATTTTAAGCTCACTACTCAAACAAAATACAATTTTACCATTAACATATAATAATAATAATAATAATAATAATAATAATAATAATAGTAATAATTGTCACGCCCCAATTTCAATAAACCGAACTCGGGACGCGAACGTTTAAAATAAGAAAACACTTTGAGACCATTTTCATTAAAACACTTTACAATACCAGTTTAGTTCAACAAAAGATAATTACAACTCAAATAAAACGTCCCACAAGCGGACAAAAGCGAGGTATCCGTCGCTAGACTAAAAAGTAACCCGGACTCCCGCCCCTAGCTCTTCAAGCTTCGGAAGCTCACCTAGTCCAGCCTACGAACGGTACCTGTAGGAAGAGCAGCTAGGGGTGAGCGTTCGCTCACCACCACGGAATAACAGACTGACTACGGCATAATTAGCAGACAATGCCGGTAACACCACAACGACTCAAAAGACACACACACGACCAGTACTTTCCTCAACCGACTCAACACTCGGACACGTTATGTAGACCCACACTACGATCGACGACCTCCTCCAAGACGCGACTGACCACACAATACCAAACAAGATCACAAAGGATCGCAAACCGGCTGCCCAGTAACCAATCTCTGTCTCTCGCCCTTTACCGATCATAGACGTGGTCAGGCGGTCGACCTGTCGCGCAACTTCCCCCGATCCCAGTCGGGAGGCTAACCCACAACCTCTCCGCTTCACCCGATCCTAGTCGGGTGGTTAGCCACACCCGCGCGTCCTTCCCCCGATCCCAGTCGGGGAGCTAGCCCACAACCCCTCCGCTTCTCCCGATCCCAGTCGGGAGGCTAGCTACACCACACAACCTCCACCAGTATCAGGTAACCAAACACAATCACAAACAAGTTCAAACAGACAAAGACGACACCGGTGACAACTCCACGGGCACTCAAGGCCAACAAGACACCAACAACCAACCACAGGTTCAACAACCCTACGGGCCCTCATGGCCACCCAAGACACCAACGGTAAAGTACGGGTTCACAACCCCACGGGCACTCACGGCCACCAAAACACCGAAACGACAACACGGGCTCTCATGGCCACCTAAGACTCAGCAATAAATAACACGGGCTCTCAAGGCCAATCAAGACTCAGCAATAAATAACACGGGCTCTCAAGGCCACCCAAACTCGACAACAAACAACACGGGCTCTCAAGGCCACCCAAACTCGACAATAAACAACACGGGCTCTCAAGGCCACCCAAACTCGACAATAAACAACACACAACAACCTCCGGCATAAACGATGCCTCCAACAGTCCTAAGATCACTAGTTTCACAAACAACCTCCGGCATGGTCATATGCCTCCAGTACTCCTAATATCGATAAGTTCGCAATCAACCTCCGGGCATGGTCATATGCCTCCAGTAAAACAATTATCGCTAAGTTCTCTACTCCTACGACACTACTAAGTGTCACATGCCTTTCCAATAATTACTAAGTTCCCGTAACATGCTTTTCTGATAACCGCTACAATCCTGTATCATGCATTTCTAATATTCAATAACCTAAATAACCCACGACACCCCGGTGTCACATGCAATTCTACAGTTAACTTTCCCTAGTCAGGGCCGAGATCCGGCTACTTTTCCCTACCTCAACCGAAGAGCACCCGCTACACTTCCTAGCTGCTGACGTTCTGGCTCGCTACCTCCGGGCTTCACTTCGATCGAAGCCGGACGCTAAAGATAACACGAAAGCCATAAATTAAACCCGGTTCCACCGTTAAGTTAAAGATTTCGATTTGTCCAGTTTAAATCCGACATTTGTCTTTTAAACTCGAGCGGGCTAAAAGCGGGGTCACGACGAATCGGGTTTGGGTACCCAAGCACCGAAACCGGTGTATGCGAGGCACGGTCCCAATGCACGAATCCCGAGGTCCGATTCAGCGGTCCGCTTTTGTTCCTTTTTAAACCCAAATAGCAGTCCATGTTAACTAGAGTTCCAGATTCGTTCAACTGCTCACATTCCGTTTTAAAACCGTTTAACGTCTAGTTTAAACGTTCAGGTTCCCAACTCAAACTAGTTTGGATCCAATAATCCTAACAAGAAAACCTTTTGCTCGACTCTGCTTTCGTTTTCCTTTTTGATTAAAACCGTTTTACTTTCAAAATTGATTCTCGTTTTTGAACCCAAATTGATTTTAAACCCTTCATTTTAAAACCCTATCTTTTCCATTTAAAACCGTTTTCTTTTCCTTTTATTAAGACTGATTTTTCATTTTAATACCCTTTTCTTTTCAAATTCTTTGATTTTGATTCATTTAAAACCAACCCACAGATCCAACGTTTTCAGTCCAAAACACAAAATTAACTTTTAAAACCAAACTCGTTTAATGTTTAATTTTCTTTTAACAAATTTCTCGGTTCTAGTCCGTTTCGAACAACCCAACAGATACAAGGATTTTTCAACAAAACCCACAATTTACAGAAATCGAAAACGGGAAAAAATAAGGGTTCGGTTTCGAACCGGTCGGCCGCCGGCGAGGGCGGCGTCGGCCGGGGCCTAACCGTAGAGAAAGGGACGGTGGCGTGGCCGGCGAGTGGCTCGGGACGAGGGCGTGGCCGGCGACGGGAAACTGGACGGAGAGGGGGAAGGTGGACGGTCGGCGGCGAGATGGGGTTCGAAGGGCTCGGCTCCGTTCTGAGAGGGAGACGGTGGCGGTGGGCACGGAGGAGGGGTTTACGGCGGAGGCCGTGACCGTGGCTGGTGGTGGCGCCGTGGCTGGAGAAGACGGGGGCGGTGGCCGTCGTGGTTGGACGGAGGAGAGGACGACGTCGAAGGGGAAAGGGAGGTCGGAGATCGGGAACGACGACGGCGGACGTGAACTGGAGAGGAGGGAGGACGATGGTGGCCGGATTCGGGAGCTTTGGCGCCGGCGACCGGAGTTGAGAGAGGGAGATGAGGGAGGAAGGTTGGGTGAGGGCGTGAGGGAAGAGGGAGGTCGGTGAAGCCGGTTTCCAGCGATGTGAGACGGCGAGGGGAGTTGGGTCGGCCGGACTGAGACGAGAAAGGGAGAGGGAGAAGTTGTGAGGAGAGAGAGAGGGGCGTGGGGGTCGGCTGCGCAGGACGAAGGAGAGGACAAAAATGCAGAGAAGAAACCCTAAAATGGGTTTATATAGTTGGGCTTTGGGCTTGGTTTTGGCTGATTTGGGCTTGGACCTGACCGGCCCAGTCAGCTCACTTTTTTTTTTACACAAAACAAACTCGTTCCTAACCTCGACGTTATTATTTAATAATTTAAACGTTAAGTTTTTCTCGGTCTATACGGGACATCACCCGTTATCTCGACATCTGCCCACTCATTGACGTACTCAAAACCTCGAAAGGCCCGATACACCGCGGGGCTAACCCGCCTCCACCGCGGTTGAAACGTATTAGTCCGCCCTTCTGACTCACCTCCAGGGATGCGGGACTACTGATTGTTGACTCGAGAGTTCGGCGCCGTTAGTCAGCATGACTCCTGCTGTCTCTGCGCGGTCTTCAACCGCTCACTCTTTGGCACGACCAACTCAGCTTTCTCTCGGTCCAGTTCCAGACCCAGTAACCTCTTATTTCTTACTTTTGCCCAGCACACGGGCGATCGACACGGCCTACCACACAACGCTTCGAACGGTGCCATCCTGATACTGGCCTGAAAGCTGTTGTTGTAGGCGAACTCGGCTAACCGCTCACGACACCTATCGTGACGTGCCCCCATTTCCACTGTGCAACCTGCAGTGGCTACAATAAGCCAGCGGGACGCTGTTGTTCGGCTCTCACCTGCCGACGAGTGAGGCATCGCGATACCAACTCCGCGACCGCTCTCCGCATCCCGCTCCACTAGACATGCCACCTGAGGTCGCGCTCCTCTTAGTGCTATTCACGTGCATTGTTAGACGCGAAAGTTGCGACTCTCGTAGCTCGTCGCCTCCGCCGTCACGCGGTATGTACAAACCTCCACGATACTGTAACTCCCAATTAGTACAACGATCCCAGCCCTCGGCGTCCGTACCGCCAGCAACTAACTCCCGGATCCTGGTCGTCCACAAAACACCACCACAAACTGATTTAAGGACAGTCGGACTATACTTATTCATCAGGTCCAAGAACGCTGCAGGTGTGTTCGGTAGTTCAGAGTCATCACCCAGAACTCGTAATGTCCATAGCATGTCCGGAATGCAGTCCTTGCGACGTCCCCCTTCTCGGACTCGCAACTGGTAGTATCCGGATCGCAGGTCGATCTTCGAGAAATACGTCGACCCTCTCAACTGGTAGAGCAGGTCATCAATTTTCGGCATCGGGTATCGGTCATCCACCGTAACCCGGTTCAGTTTCCGATAGTCCCTGCACATTCGAAGCTGTCCACTCTTCTTCTCCACGAAGAGTGCTGGCGCTTCCCACGGCGATGTGCTCGGACGAATAAACCCCTTCTACCTAAATTCCTCGAGCTGACTCTTCAGCCCGGTCAACTCGACTGGCGCGAACCTGTAAGGCACCATCGATATCGTTGTCGTTCCCGGCACCAGGTCAATCCTGAACTCCACCTCACGAGCTGGTGGCAACCCGCTCACTTCCTTAGGGAAGACCTCGGGAAACTCGCACGCCACTCGCTGAAATTCTAGGCTCTGCACGGCCGATGCTTCCTTTACTGCAGACTAGCTGACAGGAGAAATCCGCTCCTACTGCCCAGAATACACGAACCTTTCGTGTTGCCTGTTGACACCGTCACTCGTCGCCTGTAAAAGTCAATAATGACTTGGTACTTCGCTCGTCGATCCATTCCCAGGATCACGTCAAGGGGGTCATTTCGTGGGTATCCTTCCCACGGATACACGCACAAGCTCAGTCGCTGCTAAAACTCACGGACTCTCGCAGTCTCACTAAGACCTCGCTCCTCCACCGTTATCGTGCTTACCAACTCCGAACACACCCGAATCCTCGGGGTGAGGACTCGATCCAGCATCAGGGCTCTTGGGCCCTCTCTCGAACCTCCTGTACTGGTTCGCTTCTCTAACTCCGCAGGCATGACAGACCCTAGTCAACACCACCCCACCACCAACCGGCACGTCACGAAGCAGGGGTGGACTCAACGGCTCTAAACTCAGCCCCAACCTCTCAGCACAACTCGACGAACAAACGAGTGTGATAACCCGGCATCCAATGAAACTGACGTCCAAAACGGAAGCCGAACACCCACTCCATTAGTCGCCCTGGTAAGGTCTAGTGTAACCCTCACACGGTCCTCTAGGCATTACTTGTAACTTTCCGCAACCAAACCAGTGTTCGCTACTCGTCACTTGCGGGAAAAGTAGTAAGGGGGATGAGCGTTATGCTCACCTCCACGGACACCCGTTCGATTATGGCATACTAGTAACGCACTAAAGACTTACCGATCTAGCCAGGGCAAACAACTACCTCAAAACCGGATGCCAAACGTCACACCGCTCACGCTATCAACAACTTAGTACTCGCTCCAGTAAGATAAACCTCGACACAGGAATCACGTCCTCGATTCAGTAAATCGCTATTGTTCGCAACCTCAAAACGGGGAACACGCTCTCAACTAAGCAAACATCATTGCCCACACTATTAAAACTTCAATTGTAATAATACATAAGCGAACCCTCAAATAAACCGCACAAACGCACACTAAGCCGCGCAACGACAAACCTAACCGTACAACGAAACAACCATCAAAAGTTGAGAACGGCTCACTGGACCAGGCCGGTACACGACCCCTGCCATGCCACTCTCCGGGCCAGTAACCTGGCCGGGACGTGCCCCCTACCGGGCCGGAACCCAAAACTTGCCGGGCCCCTTACCAGGCCGGCGCCTAATACCTACCGGACCCCTTACCGGGCCGGCAACTAAAACGTCCCAAACCACCTACCGGGCCAAACAGTGACCCCGATAATGTAGCGGTAAAGATTTCGCCCTACTTACACCCGCTATGTCTACCCTAGGGCATTCGTAACTTTCCCGGCTAATAGCGACCCGTACACAAGTACGTCGCAGACAATGACCACCAAACACATAACATAGTTACGGTAAATCAAGATCGACCTCAAACACAAGCCAACTCGGCCAAAAACACATAATCACACGACCGCCGCTCACCGGTCAACCAAAGACGAACCTTGCCCACCGGGCCAACCAAAATCAAACATACGCCCACAGGGCTAATCAAAGTCAAACACAAACGCCCACGGCGTCAAACAGAATCAAGACCCACCCACTGGGCGAACCGGTCGGCCGCCGGCGAGGGCGGCGTCGGCCGGGGCCTAACCGTAGAGAAAGGGACGGTGGCGTGGCCGGCGACGGGAAACTGGACGGAGAGGGGGAAGGTGGACGGTCGGTGGCGAGATGGGGTTCGAAGGGCTCAGCTCCGTTCTGAGAGGGAGACGGTGGCGGTGGGCACGGAGGAGGGGTTTACGGCGGAGGCCGTGACCGTGGCTGGTGGTGGCACCGTGGCTGGAGAAGACGGGGGCGATGGCCGTCGTGGTTGGACGGAGGAGAGGACGGCGTCGAAGGGGAAAGGGAGGTCGGAGATCGGGAACGGCGGCGGCGGACGTGAACTGGAGAGGAGGGAGGACGATGGTGGCCGGATTCGGGAGCTGTGGCGCCGGCGACCGGAGTTGAGAGAGGGAGATGAGGGAGGAAGGTCGGGTGAGGGTGTGAGGGAAGAGGGAGGTTGGTGAAGCCGGTTTCCGGCGAGGTGAGACGGCGATGGGAGTTGGGTCGGCCGGACTGAGACGAGAAAGGGAGAGGGAGAAGTTGTGAGGAGAGAGAGAGGGGCGTGGGGGTTGGCTGCGCAGGACGAAGGAGAGGACAAAAATGCAGAGAAGAAACCCTAAAATGGGTTTATATAGTTGGGCTTTGGGCTTGGTTTTGGCTGATTTGGGCCTGGACTTGACCGGCCCAGTCAGCTCACTTCCTTTTTTTTTACACAAAAAAAACTCGTTCCTAACCTCGACGTTATTATTTAATAATTTAAACGTTAAGTTTTTCTCGGTCTTTACAATAATAATAATAATAATAATAATAATAATAATAATAATAATAATATAATTTTCTATTTTTATTTTTATCATTTTATAAATGGAAATAATTATTTAATTTTATTTTTTTAACTAATATTTTTACTTAATTTTCAATAGTTATTTTAGTATTTAATATTTTATTTTAACTAGTTCTATTTTTCATTTTAATTAATCACTTTTATTAGACATTTTAGTTTTCATTATATTTTATTTTTAAATTAAGAAAATAAATGAAAAATAAGAAAAAATGGAAGATTGAAAACTGAAAACCCTAGAAATAGAACGACCAAAACTGGAAATCCTATCGACGACGTCAATCTTCTGGCCTTTCTAAGCTCGAGCCTCTCCAGAAGTGGAGAACTCACCGCTGAAGAATCAAACCCCCAAATCTAGAGGGGAAAGAAAAAATAAGATACGAGATTGAAAATAGGTGACTAGAGGACTGAGATTTCCATATTTCACTCCTAGATTTCACTAAAGCTCCAGTAGTCTTGTTTATGGCTAGAGGAGATCAGGTGAGCTTTCCAGATTCGGGACTGGGTAGAGGAAGAAAACTTCGCGTGGTGACCTGGATCAGAAGCACCTGAGGTGGAGGTGTGGGTGTGCGTATGGCGAGGTGGAGGTATGGGTTTTTTGGGGAAAGAGAGTAGGTAAAGTGTCAGGGCCGTAAACGATGATGGGTTTGAAGGATCTGTTGAAGGCTTTACTTACCTTGGCCCAAGTGAAGAAGCAACCAGCCCAAGCCCAGTCGTAGAGAGGAAGAGGCCAAGCTACGCTGACGTTGTGCTTTTGGGTCCACGACCACGACGTTGCAATGGAGAAGACAAGGAACTGTAGCAGAGCAGGGTTGAATCGCAGAAGAGGATCACGTCAGGTTAACGTTGTTGATGTATTTGTAATGCTAAGGTAGTTTCATTTTCAGTATTGAGAATTGTGTAGAGAACCTTGAAGCAAGGTAAAGCTCTAAGCTTGAAGCAAGCTTAGAGTGGACTCTGCATTTTCTCTTCTAGTTTCAATTCCAAGTGATTCTTATTTCATTGTTGTTCCAAATATTTGCTTCCTCATAAAGAGATGGAGAAGATGAGGAAGAGTAGAATGGTGTTCACAGAGGACAAATGAGGTCTTACTCCGACGAAAATGGCGTGATTTAAAATGATAGATATATCTTTTTAAAATACAATGATTGTTTTGTAAATTTGAAAATGAATCTGGATGACATTTTCGTAAAATTTTGAAATCTAGATGAGATATTAGGATTTTAAATGGGAATACATTTTCATCACTTAAAAAAACTAACAATTTTTTTAACAAATGATGTAACGATGTTAACTGATGTCAAGTTCTGTGTAACCTTCTGTAATTTCCAAATATATGCACAACCATTTATAAATAGTGTATGGCATTATGTAGGTTTTCGTAATCATCCCTAAGAATTATTTAAAAAAATTGAAAATGATTTTTTAAAATAATTAAATGGAAATTATTAAAAAATCAAAGTTAAAGATTTTACTAACTATTTAAGAAATTAATAATATTACTAAGAATTTATTACAATATTAATAAATTAATGATGAAGGGGTAAAATAGTATTTCAACTCATAAGGATAACTAAATTTCAAATGCAAAAGGGTAAAACAACCATTTCACATCCTTTGGTTTTTTTTCCTAACAAACGACGATTACCAAAACATATAGACCATCATTGAACATTTTGAAACGCAATGGTACTAAAGGTGTGTTACCAATACATAATGGGTATAAAAGTTAATTAAGCATAAAATATATGAGGATAAATCGGCTAGAAACCCATTTTATCCTAAAAACTGTGAGAACACATCTTAGCCAAACACACTTAAAATCCAACATTCACTATGATCCACATCATCACCCCAATCCCACTCAAATTCACGCCACTTTCATCTTCACTCACACAAGTAAGGGAATAATTATAATAGCATAGTGACATGTGGACAAGTGTCCCTTTTTTCTTAAACAATTCGTTAATTTAATCATTCTCGCTTCGTTTCAACTTCGATTAGCTTCAACTTGCGCCAACATTTTTATTTTTCCAATGACTTTCAATCAAGATCAATGATGAATATATTTTGAAGCACGAAAAAAAATTATATCGCGTGATAAAACTATTGTTGAGTATTGATAAATCTTCACTAATAAATGTTTCATATCGGAGTGATAAAACTAGTGTTCGATGTTCATAAGACTAGTGTTTAGTGTTGATAAAAGTTATATGTTGGGGTTGATAAAACATGTGTGTTGAAGTGATAAAAACCAAGTGATAAGGTGATAAAACACATGTAATGTGGTGATGAACCTAGTGTTTAATGTTGATAAAAGTAGTATTCAATGTTGATAAAAACACATGTGATGAGGTGATATAAAAACAAGTGATGAGGTGATAAAAATCATGTTTAGTTTTGAAAAAATGAGGTGATAAAACTAGAGTTTTGTGTTGATAAAACTAGTGTTTAGTATTGACAAAAATCACCCAGATATAATTTTTTTAAATCAGTCTCGAAATAATTTTTTTTTCGTCCTTCAAAATATATTCATGATTGATCTTGATAGAAAGCCCTTTAAAAAATAAAATATTGGCCCAAGTTTGAAGCCAATCGGAGTTCAAAAAAGTGGGAAAAATTAAATTTGTGAATAGGTAAAAAAATATGGTAGTTTTACTAAAAAGCCCTTACAACTTACAAAAAATTGTTGTGTTTTTGCAGTCAACAACTCAATTACATCTCATCCATCCATTTATGAAACGGATGGCTTGGATGGGTTCTCACGGTTTTTAGGTTAAGTTTGGTTGCTATTTGATTTTTTCTCTAAAATATAGACCATTACATTTGGAAAATTATGGTCTTGTTGAAATTTTTGAAACTAAATGTTATCTTCATTAGAATCATCGTCTTCACCAACATGTTTGTTGTCTACATCATAGTCCTTCTATTTTTCTCCACTCAAATAAATGGTTCAAACTCTCGGGGATCCGACATTTCTTCGTCAAGCAACACATAAGACGAAGAACAATGGGGAGACGGTAGAAGAGGGGGAGACATTTGTACCACCGCTCCATTCTTTCAATACATACCAGGGTAAGGACAACGATGGGTCTGAATAAGGAGGTAGAGATTCATCAATGGGGAGAACTTCTTCTTCATAAAGGGGTTCTTCTTCTTCAGCAAAAAAAAAATGAATGCGTTCTTCAGGGTGATCGTAAGGAGACCATGGATACCAACTACCATAGGAGCGTGAAGAAATAGAAGTAGGTGAAGACATTTGTACCAACTACCGCTTCACCCTTCCGATGAATACCAAGGTAGGGACAATGGTGGGTGTGAATAGGGAGATATAGATTTATCAACGGGAAGCACATCTTCTTCAATGTAGGTGCTCTTCTTCTTCAGTAGAAAGAAAAACATTTTTTTTCTTTCGAGTGCCCGTGAGAAAGAGGAAGAGGTACGATAGGAGAAAACCATGGATACCAATTATCGCAGGAAGTTGAAAATGAGTATCATAATGACTCTCATTCACTAAAACTGAATGAACACTCGTCAGAATATATTTTCGTAATATGTTGAAAAATAAAAGTAGATAGAGAAGTATAATTTCACAGAGGTACTGAGTGTTTTGAGACATGGAGTTGATGATTCATAACATCTATAAGAAAGTCGTGATGAGGATTATTGAGACATGAATGAGTGTTTTGAGACATGGATTTGATGATTCATGCGACCGATTGCATTGTTTCAGACAATAAGAGTACTTGTGGACGATGAGTATTGATGAGGACTTTCAGATGTTGTTTATGCTTTGTAGCTGCCACACGTTGGCCATTCCAGACTAGGATTCCCATAGGCTGACCCGCTAGTGGGGATGGAGGAACTCCCATAGATCAGGAAGGGGGCAGCGATGGAGATTGTGGGAGATCCCCAGGGGACGACGACGACGGCGACGCCGGGAGGGGGGTGATGAGTGGGGATGCCTTAGGGTCGAATCCTTCTTTTAACGTGCATCGGGACATGGTCATCAAGAAATATATAAACGGTTAAGTACTGATCGAACTCACAGGGAGTAGAGGTATCACTAGTATTTTGCTAAAACCTGGGGACGTGGGTTGTCACTTCCACATCCCCGAAAAGGAAAGTAAAGGGCAAAAAGGTAAAAGGTTTGTTCCCGCTCCATTAGACCTCCGATCGGCCTCGTTCTTGCGCCAATAATTTTCTTTTTTCGTGGCCTACAAAACAAGATCAATCATGAATATTTTTAGAACAGTTGAAAATATCGACTAAAAACGAGGTTTTGCGCGGTTATTATTAAACGCTAAAAATATAAAAACGAGCACAAACAAAGTAAAAATATAGGGGGAAATGGTTTAATTAACTAGGATAAATTTACGCTCATCAAGTTCCCCCACACTTAAACCTTGCTCGCCCTCGAGAAAAATAAAATAATACTAGATAAGTATCAAGGTAAACCCGGCGATATAAAATTCCCTAGGCAGATCTTGGCAGCTCCGGATTATTGAAAGAAATAAAAGATGCATATGCTGACTCAATTAATCGGACTAAAAGATCTCATGCTAATGCACAAGCAAATAAAAGACAAAAAATCTACAAATATTGGCCTAGATTTCGTTAATGGAGTTAAATTTTCCTCATCATTTCTATCCACTTTCCGCTAACCATTATTTACTTTTTGTAGATTAAGAGTGTATATGTGTGGTGGTATACAAAATGAAATGAAATGAAATGACTAGAAAATTTTCAAGCCTCCCTATTAGGGGTGAGCAAATAACTCTTAGGTCCGAGCCCGCCCGCAAATCCGCCCGGCCCGAGACCTGATTCTAATATACCCGCGGATGTATGGATTGGATATAGATAGAAAAATATGAAAACCGCATTTTATTGGGCGGATTTCGGGTCGGAAGCGAATAATCCACGGATTATCCGATCCGCCCGATTATGTATCACTTAATATGAATCTATAATCTTAACCGTTCATTTCCTATGATATTTTGAAATATTGGCCATGATTCTTACATGTGGCTTAACACACACCACCCATTACTACCTACCACACATACATTAAATCTCTCACACACACCACTAATTCTCACGGTCAACACCACTCCCACTCACAACATCAGATCTTCTCATTCACTCTCAGTGCATCACTCATCCTCTCACAAGTCACAACATCATCACGCTCATAAATCACAATATTATCTCACCCACAACCCTCAAAACATCATCTTACCCGAACAGATCTTCGAGCCTCTTCCTCTTCCTTTCAGAATGAACAAACCCCACATCCCTTCACATGAACACCTCTCTAGCGGCTTCCTATTCCTTTTGGCGGTGGCCACAATCGTCTGTTTCTCACCCGAACAAAACTCTGGAGGCCTTCTCTTCTTCTCGAATCTCGACAGTGACCATCAACGAAGATCTTAGGGGAAGAGATCATAGATCTGCTCTTAGGTCGTGCCCACTCAACGCCACCATGAACACACTGATATTTTTGATCTTCCTTTGGCTTTATTTCCCTGTTTCTCTAGCCCGTTCTCAACGTCGACTTCCTCCCCAAGACCCCATCTTCGTTTTCCTCTATCTTCATCTCTGATTTCATTTGGCTAGGGTTCTCTACTTGAGTTGTGTGTCAGAGTGGTTAGGAAGGAACAATTTTAATATTTGATATATGTATTTACGGGTTTTCGGTTTTAGACCTGATCCGCTCGATATTCGATCGGTCGGATCCGTTCATGATATATAGATCCGATGGGCGGATTTGAAGTTAGACTTAACCGATCCGCGAATTTGCGGGCGGATTCAAGTACGTGCGGGTCGGGCCGGATACCCGCCCATGCACGCCCCTACTCCCTATCATCATTTAGCCCTTTTCGCTCTTGGCCCTAACATATTAGTATTACGAATCAAGAGCATGCATAGACTCATTCCCAACTCACACGATCGGGTGTTGTCATAGAATTACATTGCCTTGGGACTATGTGGATTATAAACCCATCTAGTTCCTTTATGAGTCAAGTGGTAGATCAAAGTTTTGTTTGGTTTTTTCGATTACGAGTAGAAAAATTTAGATCACTAAGATAGGTTGGGGGTTCATCTTTTATTACTCTTTGAGAGGTTCTGGGTGTGAGGCTCAATCTTCATGCGAACCACCACACCTCACACCTTTTCCCAAACAAACCTTTTATTAGATCCTCTTTCCCCGGTACTTATACTTAATTTCCCGTGCATAGTGTGTGTGATTTTGAAAATTTGGTACCACAAACGCACAATGGGACTAACCACTTGAACTTGACTAGATTCATAACTTACTAAAACACAAATTTTGATCCCTCAACACTTTCTCAATGTAACAAGTGAAGTAAGTCTACTGACTCTTAATTAAACCCGTTATATGCAAAAACCAAGATAGAATAAGGCTGGTGATGATAAAGAGAATTGAAAAGTTCGACATAATCTAGCATCTCATATTCATTTCGTACCCGAATAAAAAAATAAAACATGAACACAATATACGGTTTCTTTTTTTTAATAGGCCAAGAAATTTTATAAAACCTCCATTTCAAAGCATGAAATAGGAGGGAAGCAACAACCAACACTTACAAAAGATGAACTAATACAAGATGAAGTACCAAAAATCTAAATAATTACAAGATAGCGAACAAAAACATAACTCAACAGGGGATATGACTGAATTGATGAGGGATTGAGGTGATGAGATGAATCCGGAGTTGAATATGCAACAAAACCAACCTTCAGGAGCTTTAACCAAGTACTGGGGGATCAAATGAGCTTGTGATCCATGTTGTGCCAATGTTGTAAATCTGAAAAGGTAGGTGAATGTCTAAATAATTTTGAACAAGAGAGTCAAGTCCCAGAGAAGTAAGATTGAAGGAGAGAAATGATGCAGATCCTCCCTTGAGACAATGCAAAAAGAGCTGCAACTGAATTATGAGCTTGAAATGAGGAACCAGAAACAAAAGAGCCCTACAAGATAAGAAGCAAAGCAGGTCTAAGCAGGACTGAAAGAAGAAGACCAGTCTCAAAAAAGCCCTACAAGGTAAAAGAACAAGGGCAAGGGCAAATCAAACACTCAAACCTAGGAAAAAAACTACCCTCACAAGAAAGACAGCAAGAAGGACCCACACACCAAGGCTTGAGAGGCCAACCTATAGTTAAAACCCAAGGAACCTCACCAGACCTCACCACCACTCCCCAAAACCACCCAACCCCCCCCCCCCCCCCCCCCCCCGCCCAAGTAAAGAAACAACAGCAGAACAGTAACATGAGAAGGCTTGAATCAGGAGGAGAGGAAGCTTGGGGTCCAAGCAAGTTGTCTTAAACACAACTTTTGGATCTGTAATCCAGGATTGGAGAGTGAAATCATACACAGAGTTGAAGGAAATATACGATTTCTTAACATTACCAACAGTATATCCTCCATTCATTCATGAAACCGCAAATGATGACAAGAAATCTACTCCAGGCTTACACATGTTGGCTAAAATTACTTACCCAAGGTTTATACACAAAATAAGACTCATAACAAAAATATACTTTTTAACTCTAAATGCAAGACAAACAACTTAAATACCCTTTATGCTTATAATCAATCCCCTCCCCCACACTTAGTTGTTGGATAAGGTGACACGCATTCTCACGAGTCCACAGATAAATGATGCACGGAAATGCTCAAACAAGATCCTAAATCTCTACAGCATGGCAAATCCCAACATGCATCATTTAATTTAGAGTAGTGATCTTAAACTTTTAAACTCTGAGGGATTAGAAATAATGCCCCTATTAATGTAGACGCTGCAATTGGACTTCTATTGAGAAGCACGAGGATTATCCTAATTGCAAGTCAAGTGAATCAAGAGGTTGCCTTCTTGAATTCTCTAGGTGATAATTCTGCTCCATATATCAACGAATCAACTCCTCCAATCACCTACAAAAGAGGCAAAAAAACATGAGATATCAAAAGGGTAATTAAGCTAGCTAAAAAGGTGCCAAAATACTAATGACGCTTGTTACTCCCCGACAACGGCGCCATCTTGATGAGTAGGGATGACTATGCGTCTAAACCCCCTTTTTACGTGCATTAGGGTCATCAAGCAATATATTTGACGGTTAAGTACCGGTCGATCCCACATGGTGTAGAGGTATCACTAGTATTTTGCTAAAACCTAGGGATGTGGGCTGTAACTTCCACATCCCCAAAATGGAAAATAAATGGCAAAACGGATAAAAGTTGGATTGAATTTAGAAAAAAATAAAATATATACACGCTACTACCTAAGACACATAAATTTAATTCACACAAAGAGTCGGTCACGGGTACAAGTAAACACAATTTTCAATTAACGCATGGTTTGGTTAACGAAGGTGAAATCGAATAATGCTTTCCTTATGGTCTGAGAACACTTAAGATCTTATGTATGCGATATTATAAAATAAACCACATACTAGTCATGGGGAGAGGGAACTAGACCATTTCCCGGACTGATATGCGAACCACCAATCATCGGAAAGCAATAAAATAGGGTGTAGTACTATGATCTTGTGCGAAGCTCGATCAATCATCGAACGAGAGGTAACGACAAAGAATGCATTTCATTCTCGCTACCAAGTACCACAAGTAGAGATAGCTACACCACTCGGCGAATCGACTCAGATACGCCTAGTTCACTTCCTAATCATCGAATGCCATCAACCAGACGAACACCGAAAATCAAGTAGAGCTAAATAGAGTATCGAATCACGATACTCTAATACTACACAAGCATGAGAGGACTCTAAATAAATTGTCGAATCTACTTAGCTACGCATAGTTCAATCAACCTAAAGACCAGATAAACCGATTCTTAATGAGCACTAAATAGAGCAATGAATCACGAAGCTCTGGTAATACACATGCGTAAGTAAACTCTAAATCAATAAACAAATCTAATTAGCTACGCCTAGTTCACTTCTTAAGAACTAAACACTGCCAATCACGCCCCAATTTCAATAAACCGAACTCAGGACGTGAACTTTTTTTAAAACAATAAAATAGTTTGAAACCTTTTACATTAAATCACTTTAAGATCACCGTTTGTTCAACAAAATAATATTTACAACTTAAAACGCGTCCCAACAAATGGACAAAAGTATGGTATCCGTCGCTAGACTCAAATAAAACCCAGAATCCCGCTCCTAGCTCTTCAAGCTTCAGAAGCTCACCTAGTCCAACCTGCGACCGGTACCTGTAGGAAAAGCAGCTAGGGGTGAGCGTTCGCTCACCACCACAGATAACAGACTGACTATGGCATAATTAGCAGCCAATGCCGGTAACACCAACAACCAACTCAACCCCGGGGATCACTATCCCCAAACTCAAGTAACCCGACCGACACCCACACACTGATACTTTCCTCAGCCGAATCAACACTCGGACACGTAAGGTAGACCCGACACAACGATCGACGACCTCCTCCAAAGACACGACAGACTACCACGCAACACCCAAGATCACAAAGGATCGCACTCTTGTCAGCTGCTCAGTGCCGGTTGCTAACCGGCTGGGCTCGAGCCTGCCCCACCCGCTTTGCCGATCCCTGTCAGGCTCCAGGCGGTCGACCTGTTGGCGATATATACAGCGCTGCTTTTCCGATAGCTAGTCGGAAGGGGAGCTGCCCTCTCATCGCCTAAAAACGCTCACAACCTCCCGAGACTCGAACTCGGTCAGGTTAGCCAAAGAACGCTCGCAACTTCCCGAGACTCGAACTCGGTCAAGTCAGCCAAAGAACGCTCGCAACCTCCCGAGACTCGAACTCGGTCAGGCCAGCCAAAGAACGCTCGCAACTTACCGATCCCTATCAGGTAAGCCAGCCAAATTCCACACCACTTCCCGACACGAAGTCGGGTCACTAACCTCGGGCAAACACAATCACAATCACTAGCAAAATTCAACAAACAGCAACAAGACCGGTTCAACACTCCAAAGGCACTCATGGCCACCCAAGACACCAACGGTAAAACACGGACTCAACAACCCCACGGGCACTCACGGCCTCCCAAGACACACCAACCATAACTCACGGGCTCAACAACCCCACGGGCACTCACTACCTCCCCAGACACACCAACCATAACTCACGGGCTCAACAACCCCACATGCACTCACGGCCTCCCAAGACACACCAACCATAACTCACGGGCTCAACAACCCCACAGGCACTCATGGCCACCCAAGATACATCGACAGTAACGACACAGATTCAACAACCCCACGGGCACTCATGGCCTCCCAAGACACACCAACAATAAAGACACGGGTTCGACAACCCCATGGGCACTCATGGCCACCCAAGACACAACAGTAAAGTACGGGCTCTCATGGCCACCCAAAACACAACAGTAAAGTACGGGCTCTCATGGCCACCCAAGACACAACAGTAAAGTACGGGCTCTCATGGCCACCCAAGACACAACAGTGAAGTACGGGCTCTCATGGCCACCCAAGACACAACATACACAAACAACCTCCGGCACAACCAATGCCTCCAACAGTCCTAATATCAACAGTTTCACAAACAACCTCCGGGCATGGTCATATGCCTCCAGTACTCCTAATCTCGATAAGTTCGCAATCAATCTCCGGGCATGGTCATATGCCTCCAGTAATTCTAATAACGCTAAGTTCTCTGCTCCTACGACACTACTAAGTGTCACATGCATTTCCAATCTTCGATAACCTACTTAACCCACGACACCCCAAGTGTCACATGCATTTCTAATATTTGATAACCTACTTAACCCACGACACCCCAAGTGTCACATGCAATTCTACTGTTAACTTTCCCTAGTCAGGGCCGAGATCCGGCTACTTTTCCCTACCTCGTATAATTCTCCAAAGTGCTCAACTAAACCCGAGCACCCGAGCACCCGAGCACGTGGGCCCCACCCGGCTCCCCTTGACCGTGGGCCCTAGGGTTCATTGGGGCCCGACCCACCATGGTGGTGGCCGGCCCTAGCTCCGGCCAGCCACCCCCTATGGTGGCCGGCCACCCCCCATGGTGGTCGGAGCTCCTCCCGAGCTCCTGGTCGCCGGAAAACGTCCTCCTTCACCTCCAAACGTCTCCAACACTCCCCCAACATCAAAACAACCTTAAACTAATAGTTTTACTCAAACCCTAGCTTTCAAAATTAATCAAATCGATGATCAGTTTAGTGATTACCGTAGAGGAGGACGAGGGGAGTTCGAATCTCTTAACTTTGAGACGATCCAAGGGTGGAGATGACGTGAATAGTGCTCCAAACCCTAGCTTCCTTCTCTTCTTCTCTCCCTTTCTTCTCTCTTCTTTCTCTTTCTAAAACTAACACATTTTCTCTTTTTTTTTTCTTTTTGAAACAAGTTGGCCGAACCTACCCCCTTAACCCTCATCTTTATTTTCCCCCCAAAACATAACACCACCACTTGTTTGACAAGTGGCAAGGTGGGTCCCACACCTTTTTGGGAAAATATCTACTAGATAAAAATAACAAGTGTCAAGGTGGGTCCCACACCTTTTGGAAAATATCTAGTTGATATTTTCCAATCAGTTTTGCGAAAAACGGACGTTTCGGGCCCCGAACGGGCACTTTTCCCAATAAATTACGATACTTGATGGGCTACAAGGAAACGGCTCAACTAAGACCGCTGCGACGACGGTTAAGCTTTTTGGATCCAAAACGGTCCTCAAGTGGACCAAAACGTCACTCGGTTGACTTTTCCAGCGAAAAGTCAACATTTCCCAAATTGATCAGAAAGTTGCCCTGAGTACCCCGGAACTCACTTTGGTCGGTAACGGGGTTAAATTAAGTCCGGTATGACCCTCGGGGTCATTTTAGGTTCAATTAAGTGTCAGTCTTAAAAAATTTAAATTTTCTTGTTTTTCGCAGGTTTGACTGGCGTTGACCGGGAGTGGTTATTACAATCTACCCCCCTTAAGGGAATTTCGTCCGCGAAATTTAGAACAACGCTCATAAAAGATACAATAAATACGTACCCTGAAAGGTCTCGCGGTAGGTAGAGGATCCTGGGGTCCGGGAGTCGGTAACCACGTACACTCTTCCCTCCGACTCCTGTTGCCTCTGACCCGGCGCACTGACTGCTGGATACCCGTAGCTCTGCTGCTGTCTCAGAGCCGGCGCGCTCGTCGACGGCTGAGAACACCTCGACTGCTGAATCTGGCGAGGGCGGCCTCTGGGCGACTGCGTGGTATACGACTGCTGCGGTCGCCGCGCTGATGTCGCTCCCAACGGCTCTCGGCACCATGCCACTGTGTGTCCCACCCGGCCGCACCAGAAACAGCTGACCTCGTCGGCTCTCGTCACCGAGCCCTGGCCCGTCCGGCTGGTCGCTGGTGGCGCCGCGGGCCCTCCTCTCCTCGGACAATCCCGTTGAAAGTGGCCTGGCTGCCCGCATAGATAGCATGGCGGCCCTCTCTTTGATGTGACTGGTCCCACTGATGCTACCGACCCCTGCTGTCTTGATCCACCCTGATGAGTCGGTGGTCGGAAGAACCCCGTGGTCCTCTGTCTCTGCGGGTCTCGTGACTCGGGCGGCCTTTAAAGCTGGTTGGCCGCTGTCGGACCTCACGGGTCCTGGCCGCATCCCGGATACCCTGCTCCACCTTCGCTGCGGTGTCCACGAGATCTGTATACTTCCGCAACCTCAAGGCGAGGACCTTATCCCGAATCACCGGTCTCAGTCCCCCCTCGAACCGCAGGCAGCGGTTATGCTCGGTCATCACCATCTCCGGCGCGAATCTGGTCAAGGCCGTGAATCTGGCCTCGTATTCTGCCACTGTCATCCCCTCCTGCTCTAGATCCAGAAACTGCCGATGTCGCTCCAACCGAGCCGACTCGGGAAAATACTGTGCCAGAAACACCTCCCGGAAGATGTCGTAGTCGTGCCCGACAATGTCCTTCACACGCCCCCACCAGTGGTAGGCACTGTCCTCAACTAGTGAGCTGCGAAGGACACTCTGCGGCGGCCATCTTCGATACCTGATGTATCCAGGTCCCGCGTGACCTGCTCTAGCCACCTCTCGGCTAGGTCGGGGTTCGGCTCCCCGACGAAGATGGGTATCCCTAGCTTCAGGAAGTCTAGTAGGGTCCGGGCTGTGTGGTCCTCTGCCTGACCGGGCCTCACTGGGACCGCTGCTGCCTCCGGAGCTGGTGAAGCCGACTCTCGACTGGCGATGACCGCCACCAAACTCTGGAATGTCCTGGTCAGCTCGTCTAGGGCAGTCATAACGGGAGAGTCCACGACCGGCGGAACACTGGGTGTGCCTGTAGACGGTCCCGCGTCGCTTCTCCTGTCTTCTCCGACAGGAGTGCCCTGCGCCTCCGCGTACTCGGCGGGCTCAACGGTTGGCACCCGTCCTGGTGTCCCCGCAGACCGTCCCCGCGTGGGGGCCCGTCCCCGTGTTACCGCCGCTCGCCCTCGTCTTCCGCGAGCCATACATCAGTATCCTCTGCACGGATACACGCAAACGTTCAGTTTGCGAACTCATAAAAAGACACAGGCTCAAATACACTAACGTTCACACGGTCTACGTCTACCCTAAAGTACTTGTTACTAAGCGTCACACTGCGCACACTATTTACATTTTAACTATAACAACACGTAAGAGAAACCTCAAATTTAACCACACAAACGTACACCAAGCCCTCACCCGGTCCTTTATGCACTTACTTATAACTTTCCGCAACCAAACCAGTGTTCGCTACTCGTCCCTTGCGGGAAAAGTAGTAAAGGGGATGAGCGTTATGCTCACCTCCACGGACACCCGTTCGATTATGGCATACTAGTAAAGCACCAAAGACTTACCACTCTAGTCAGGGCAAACCACCATCCCAAACCTACTACCAACACGTCACACTGCTCAAGTCATTAACACCTCAATTACTCTCTTATGTAAGGGAAACCTCGAAATGGGGATTATGTTCTCAATTCAGCAACTACTATGGCTTACAACCTCAATACCCCAACACAACCGTGAACACTACCACGCAAGGCCAACACTCAAATTGCACAATCAAGACGGCGAGAAGGACAGGGGTCACAGAGCCGTGACGAAGATCTAAAATTATCCAGAACTCTCTGGTCCGTCACGGATCTGTGACAAGATCCGTGACACTCGCGCAAACCTGTTTTCTAAACTCGGTTCTAACTCGGACCTTAACCCGTTTTAACCCTAAAATTAGCCTCAAACGACACACACGCTTGACCACCAGTTTAGCAAACAAACGCGCCACGACTCACAGAAAAAACCAGTCATTCAATCCTCAACCAAAACACAAGCCGACACGGCCAACCCACAACACAACAACCGGGCTACCCAAATCAAAACCCGTCCACAGGGCCAATCAAAATCAAACACGCCCGCAGGGCCAAACAAAAATTTTAAAACGCGTCCACAGGGTCAACCAATTTTAAAACTTTCTCCACTTCATTGAAAACCTCATTTCTTGACATCAGGTAGTTACAACTCGGTCCAAGCGTCCCCGAACTACATTGTACTCACTTGACGTCAACACCGTCACGCTCGACTACAGGGGCGCGACAGTTTAAAAATATTTCACGCAGCAACGCACAAACAGTATGCCAGTAACCCCGTACTGCACATACACACAAACACAAACAGGACTCACAGCACAACGGGTCTACACACGGTTCCGACTTGCGTACCCAACGCACGACGGGACGTTACTGACTCGACTCTTCCCCACCTAATTGACGAACAGTCCGAGGTGTGAAACCTTGAGCTCTGATACCAAGTTGTCACGCCCCAATTTCAGTAAACCGAACTCAGGACGTGAACTTTTAAAACAATAAAATATTTTGAAACCTTTTACATTAAATCACTTTAAGATCACCGTTTGTTCAACAAAATAATATTTACAACTTAAAACACGTCCCAACAAATGGACAAAAGTATGGTATCCGTCGCTAGACTCAAATAAAACCCAGAATCCCGCTCCTAGCTCTTCAAGCTTCAGAAGCTCACCTAGTCCAACCTGCGACCGGTACCTATAGGAAAAGCAGCTAGGGGTGAGCGTTCGCTCACCACCACAGATAACAGACTGACTATGGCATAATTAGCAGACAATGCCGGTAACACCAACAACCAACTCAACCCCGGGGATCACTATCCCCAAACTCAAGTAACCCGACCGACACCCACACACTGATACTTTCCTCAGCCGAATCAACACTCGGACACGTAAGGTAGACCCGACACAACGATCAACGACCTCCTCCAAAGACACGACAGACCACCACGCAACACCCAAGATCACAAAGGATCGCACTCCTGTCAGCTGCTCAGTGCCGGTTGCTAACCGGCTGGGCTCGAGCCTGCACCACGCGCTTTGCCGATCCCTGTCAGGCTCCAAGCGGTCGACCTGTTGGCGATATATACAGCGCTGCTTTTCCGATAGCTAGTCGGAAGGAGAGCTGCCCTCTTATCGCCTAAAACCGCTCACAACATCCCGAGACTCGAACTCGGTCAGGCCAGCCAAAGAACGCTCGCAACTTACCGATCCCTGTCAGGTAAGCCAGCCAAATTCCACACCACTTCCCGACACGAGGTCGGGTCACTAACCTCGGGAAAACACAATCACAATCACAAGCAAAATTCAACAAACAGCAACAAGACCGGTTCAACAATCCACATGCACTCATGGCCACCCAAGACACCAACGGTAAAACACGGACTCAACAACCCCACGGGCACTCACGGCCTCCCAAGACACACCAACCATAACTCACGGGCTCAACAACCCCACGGGCACTCACTGCCTCCCCAGACACACCAACCATAACTCACGGGCTCAACAACCCCACGGCCACTCACGGCCTCCCAAGACACACCAACCATAACTCACGGGCTCAACAACCCCACATGCACTTATGGCCACCCAAGATACATCGACAGTAACGACACAGATTCAACAACCCCACGGGCACTCATGGCCTCCCAAGACACACCAACAATAAAGACACGGGTTCGACAACCCCACGGGCACTCATGGCCACCCAAGACACAACAGTAAAGTACGGGCTCTCATGGCCACCCAAAGCACAACAGTAAAGTACGGGCTCTCATGGCCACCCAAGACACAACATACACAAACAACCTCCGGCATAACCAATGCCTCCAACAGTCCTAATATCAACAGTTTCACAAACAACCTCCGGGCATGGTCATATGCCTCCAGTACTCCTAATCTCGATAAGTTCGCAATCAATCTCCGGGCATGGTCATATGCCTCCAGTAATTCTAATAACGCTAAGTTCTCTGCTCCTACGACACTACTAAGTGTCATGCATTTCCAACCTTCGATAACCTACTTAACCCACGACACCCCAAGTTTCACATGCATTTCTGATATTCGATAACCTACTTAACCCACGGCACCCCAAGTGTCACATGCAATTCTACTGTTAACTTTCCCTAGTCAGGGCCGAGATCCGGCTACTTTTTCCTACCTCGTATAATTCTCCAAAGTGCTCAACTAAGCCCCGGCGTGATCTCAGTCACTCGCCTAGCTTCCTTTTGCCTCGGTCCGCAGCACGATCTAAAAGAACATAATTTTTAAAGCACTTTAAACTCGCAGGAATAAACTGAAATTTAATAAACTTAACGCCCAAACGTAACCCCAACGATGTCGATCACTCCCAAACTTCCCAATTACTCGACATTGTCGATAAAGGACTCGGAAATTCCCGATTCGCCCGACATGGCGAATCTGCCCGGGTTTTGTAAATGCCCTTCCGGGGCTCCAAAAATTCCCGTTTTCGTTTCTACGGTCTTAGAATAATTCAAGGGTTCTTATGCACTTGACGGAATCGAATTCCGACTCCCGAGTCAATTAGTTAACGTTTCAAGTTTCTAAAACCCGTTAATTACACCTTTTCCAATTTAATTCCAATTTTCGATTCGGTTAAGGATAAACGGTCCGGGGAACGTTTTAAAACCCCCCGAACACTAAACTCGAGCACCCGAGCACGTGGGCCCCACCCGGATCCCCTTGGCCGAGGGCCCTAGGGTTCATTGGGGCCCGGCCCACCATGGTGGTGGCCGGCCCTAGCTCTGGCCAGCCACCCCCTATGGTGGCCGGCCACCCCCCATGGTGGTCGGAGCTCCTCCCGAGCTCCCGGTCGCCGGAAAACATCCTCCTTCACCTCCAAACGTCCCCAAAACGTCTCCACCATTCCCCCAACATCAAAACAACCTTAAACTAATAGTTTTACTCAAACCCTAGCTTTCAGTATTAATCAAATCGACGATCAGTTTAGTGATTACCGTAGAGGAGGACGAGGGGAGTTCGAATCTCTTAACTTTGAGACGATCCAAGGGTGGAGATGACGTGAATAGTGCTTCAAACCCTAGCTTCCTTCTCTTCTTTCTCTTTCTAAAACTAACACATTTTCTCTTTTTTTTTCTTTTTGAAACAAGTTGGCCGAACCTACCCCATTAACCCTCGTCTTTATTTCCCCCCCAAAACCTAACACCACCACTTGTTTGACAAGTGGAAAGGTGGGTCCCACACCTTTTTGGAAAAATATCTACTAGATATTTTCCAATCAGATTCGCGAAAATCAGACGTTTCGGGCCCCGAACGGGCACTTTTCCCAAGAAATTACAAAACTTGACGGGCTACAAGGAAATGGCTCAACTAAGACCGCTGCGACGACGGCTAAGCTTTTTGGATCCAAAACGGTCCTCGAATGGACCAAAACGTCGCTCGGTTGACTTTTCCAGCGAAAAGTCAACATTTCCCAAATTGATCAGAAAGTTGCCCTGAGTCCCCCGGAACTCACTTTGGTCGGTAACGGGGTCAACTTAAGTCCGGTATGACCCTCGGGGTCATTTTAGGTTCAATTAAGTGTCAGTCTTAAAATTTTTAAATTTTCCTGTTTTTCGCAGGTTTGACTGGCGTTGACCGGGAGTGGTTATTACAAAACTGGTTTCAGTAATCAAGTCGAACTACATAGAACATCGAATCAACGATATTCTGGTAATACACAAGCATAAGAAAATTCTATAAACGTGAAATCTCGTCTCACACTAGATCGAATCATAGATCGCTCTAAACACCGATCTACATAACGCACACAACAATTAGGAAAAATCTCCCACATCGTTCGGTCGACTTGGAACACACAAGAGCATCGTGAAAACACAACCTAGCATATTCCTATCTTCTCAATAGGAAATCGAGACATAAACATGTCGGAAACCCTAGATAAGTTCACTAAATGGCTAAAGTTTGTATTTTTACGAACTCTAGCGTAGAACTTGACATACACCGGAGATATGAAATAGCTAGCACATGAGATTGGGTTCAAAAACATGAAAAATCAAATACAAAGCACGAAAATCATGCATAAACATCGAGTAGCTTAAATATATATGCGTACACATACAAGCAATTGGATGCTAATTAAGCTCAAAAACCCCAAATCATACCAAAAACATCACCAAACTCAAATTAACCACAAACTCATTCATCAAGTTAAAGGAAATCAACATTTACACAACACACATGACCAAAGATTGGAATCCAATGTCATGAAATCCAAATCCTACTCAAGCATACCAAAAAAACTGAGTTTTGCAACAAAATAGAGAAGAGTAGAGATTAGAACTAGGATTGGGTTGAGAAATCCAATCAAAAACTTCTCTAGCTGTCAAACCCACCATCTCCAACTCTCCAAAACTTCAACTCGTGAAAATGGAGAATTAGAGATGGTGGGAGGCTCATGAATGCTTGAAATCTCCTTGGATCGTCTTAATTATAGCTTTTGGTGGTAGAAATTGCTCATAAGATGAAGAACACTCAAGAAAAAAATGAAGACCACTACAGAGAAGAAGGAAAAAAAGTAAAGCTTGAAATTGATTCTCAGAATAAAAAAATCTTATATAAAAAACAATACACGACATACATATATATATATATATATATATACGAGTTAGAAAAAATGAGTCTCTTGCTTCAATTCCACGCGAAATCAGAGCTAGTGTGCACTGGCCAACGGATGGGATCGGTACGGGCGCGAGCAGGTAGAAACGGTGCACTCGGGGTGTGATACTCGTGATCATGCGGTCAACAGATCATCGGTTGGGAACGAGTGTCAACCCTCACACTTTGGACGGCTGGATCAGATCAACGAAAAAGACATCTGATCTTGAGGATTCTGGAGCGCGGCGCATGGTAAGTAATAGAGCTGGGCCTCACCGATCAGCTGATAGCTTTTCCACTTTTTAATTAATCGCTTCAAACGCTCGTTCCTGCTTCGTTAGACCTCTTATTAGTCTCGTTGTTGCGCCAATAATTTTCTCTTTTTCGCGGACTATAAAACAAGACCAATCATGAATATTTTTAGAACACTTGAAAATATCGACTAAGAACGAGGTTTTGCGCATTTATAATTAAACGCTAAAAATATAAAAACGAGCACAAAAAAAGTAAAAATACAGGGGGAAATGGTCTAATTAACTAGGACAAATTTACGTTCATCAACCTCCTAAGACACATAACATTTGAATAACACAAAGAGTCGGTCACGAGTATAAGTAAACAAGAATTCCAATTAATGCATGGAAATGGTTAGCGATTGTTAAAGTCGATAAATGTCTTCCTTATGGTATTAGAACACTTAAGTTCCTATATATGGAGTAACATTAAATCAACCACATACTAGTCATGGGAGAGGGCACAAGACCATTGCCCGGACCGATATGTGAACCACCAATCATTGGATAAAGAAATAATAATAAAAATAGGGCATAGTTATATGATCTTGAGAAAAGCTCGATCAATCCTCGAATGAGAGATAACGACAACGAATGCATATCACCCTCGCTACCAACGACCACAAGTAGAGATACCTACACCACTTGGCAAATCTACTCAGCTACGCCTAGCTCACTTCCTAATTACTGAATGCCATCAATAACAATGAACACCGAAAATCAAGTAAAACTACATAGAGTATCGAATCACGATACTCTGGTAATACACAAGCATGAGTGGACTCTAAATAAATTGGCGAATCTACTTAGTTACGCCTAGTTCAATCAACCCAACGACCGAATGCATCGATAATCAAGGAGAACTAAATAGAGCAACGAATCATGAAGCTATGGTAATACACAAGCATAAGTAAAATCTAAATCATGGACAAATCTACTAAGCTACGCCTAGTTCACTTCTTAAAAACCAAACACCACCGATCAAGATGCTTGAAACCTCCTTGGCTCGTCAAATCTATGAAGAACAAGCAAGTGTAGAGAGAAAATGAAAAACAAGAAATTAATATGACTGAAGTTAATTTTTACTCTCTGAAAATCTGTTCTAAAATTTCTTATCTATATAAGCAACCTACAAACAATATTTTATTTATATTGTGCTGACGCAAGCTAGAGGAAGGAGGAACTGTGCAGCTGGCGGGGCGAGATCAGATGCGGGCGGGACTAGCGAGGTATGGTGCATCCGGGTTGGAGAAACATCCGATCAAGTTAGTATATTAAGTACATCCACCCTACGGCTAAAAACAGTCGGTCAACGGATAGCTCACGCTTCGTCAAAGCATCTAGTGACTTGGAAGCGCGGGGGCACAGTGATACTGTGCGCTGCGCCACGCCTGAACTGCTCAGCTGACAGCTTTTCCATTTTTATTTTAATGCTTAAATCACTCCTACCTGCTCTGTCTGTTCTTCGATTGACCTCATCCTTGCGCCATTATTTTTATTTTTTGTGGCCTAAAAAACAAGAACAATCATGAATATATTTGGAACATTTTACAAATACCTTCAAAGAACGAGGTTTTGCACAATTATTAAATATAACTAAAAATATAAAAACGAGGCACAAACAAGATAAAAAATATAAGGAAAAATAATCAAATTAAGTGAAACACATTTACGTTCATTAAGGGGAGTGTGTCGATTGCGGTAAATCACCTGAATATGATGTGGACGCCAAAGATGAGAGTGTCGGATTGAATGAGGTCCCCATCCGAGCTTCATCCTCCACCATTGGTATATTGGTCATAGTCATCAATAGAGGAAATCTCGGGAAATGGGGATGTCCCCCCCTTGTAGGACCGACGACTAGAGTAGGAAGGTGAGGGGGTACACCGGGGTGTGATTCTTCGGGCGTGGGATAACAAAACCTTCCTCAACACGAAAGACCGTCGGAGATTCAATCGGGATATTAGAGGGGGTAATGGGGAGTACCTCGGGATGTGTCGCGCCCTTCTGAAGGGGGATGCAGGTGAACGGGAGCGGCTGCGATGGAGTCGGCAATGCTGGGGGTTGCGGTGTAGGCGATGGCATTGGTATCGATGATATTGGGGATGCCATCGGGGAGGGAACACACATACATAGAGAGAAACCCTACTGAGCGGGGAGACGGGAATAAACCCGACTGAGAAGCGGTGACGGTACCGACGAGGCCGGGGGCTAGCGATGGTTAGTTGTAGAACAGAGGCAGGATTGGCTTGTGCGTTAATTAGGACCGACGGGAGCCTCTGCAGAGAGCATCAATTTTAAATAACATTCACTTCATTTTTAAGAAATATATTTTAGGGTAGTTTTGACGTGGGATGAGTTAGAAAAGAAGAATGATTACAAGAGAGAATGTAATGTGTTACGTATTGGTAGAATAAAATTAGTTAATATAACATATGACCACCAACCTTTAAACATCAGCTAAACATCATTTTAAAGTGTAGATATGCAAAGAAAATGACTCCTAAAAAGAGACTAATCTTAAGCTCAGCAAAATTGAGATGTTAAGAAACTCAAAAGGGCAGAAATCTTTCATGATATAAATTTTTAGTCATGTAATATAAAACTATTACCACAAATGATTTCAACATAAATATTGCATTTATACAAAATTATGTCTGATTCCGAAAAAATTCAAGGTAAATTAAAGTGATTAGGGTTGTCGAAAGTTAATCCCCACGCAGAAATTTCTCCGCCCCTCTCATGCTCTACAAATAAAATAAATAAAAACTAGCCGCCACTTTTTCCCTCTCATTCGACCTCTCGCCTCTGTCATTGACGACCATGGCTTAGCCTCGGTGGTTGTTGGTGGAGGCCAACCCCTTCCCTTTCCCTACCTAATCTCGGAGGTTCTATTTCGTTCGCTATGGTTGCTCGGTTATCGTTCGTTCGTCACAAACCCTTTTGCTCCTCTACCAGTTTTGGATCCTTCAATTTCTTCGTTTCGTCGTCTATTTTCGCGGTGTTAACCAATAGAGTCCGTTGAAGCAACGTTGGGTTTATACTCCGATTGTGGAAGGGGTTATGTGGTGAGGGGAGTTGGAGCGCTATGTGTAGGACTTAGTTTTCTCGGATAGTGTTCTTCGGATACCGGTGATCAAAGTCAGATGGAGGAGTGTCGAGATGGTTGGTGTGATTGGATACCAAGGAGGCATGGTCACGTTTCAAGCTTCTTTTTTGTTCTTTATTGTTAGGTTTGGGTTTGGTTGTGGCCTCTTCGGGCCAATGATTTCATTTGTTGCAACGTTGGAGTGCATTAGTTGCACTTTGTGTGCACTAGTTGCACTTTTGGTGTGCACTTGTTACACTTTTGGTGTGCATGTTTATGTTGCACTTTTTTCGTGCACTATTGTTGCACGTTCTGGGCAAACTCTGTTGCGCTGTTTTTTATATCAGGATTCGGTAATATTAGGGTCTAACACGTATAGAGTCCGTATTATTTATCGTTTTGCTTGTGCGCTTTCATCAGATTGCATGCATATCTTCTTTGCTTGATATATAAAATTATAACATTATTCCCTTAAAAAATACCTGACTATGGTGATCCAAGGCAATACATCAAACACAGTTAGGAAAAACAGAAAAGAAAATGTAAGAAAGGACCATGTAATAGTATAAGCTAAGGATAAGACAATACACCCAAACGATGAGCTTTATGATCAATTCAAGAAAATATCAGTTTATAGGAGAATGGAAAATTATGACTAATCACTAATCAACAAAATAACATACAAAAAAACTTTAGGGAGATGCAAGTAATACTCACAACATATCAGTATTGTACGATCATGATTTATAAGAAGAGAATCATTTCCATGAATTGTACGAATCACATAAATGAAAGATTATACAGAACTAAACACTGAACAAATATAAATAAGATGCAAAAAAAAAACATGTTTGGAGGTTACAAACATAGATCGATCATCAGGTAAGATAGAGAGACACTTACGATTTCAAAGGATTGCCTGCATAAACCACCACGCTTGCTATTGCTTCTGCTTTTTCCCCAAACCAGAGTACCTCTATAGACTGTCGGAATTCCTAAATTGGTGAGGCAGGACATTATTTCCACTGGGTAACTTCTCTCCTACTTCGTCGACACCTACGAGTACCAATCGTACTTTCCCGGATTACCATACGAAATCACATCGAAGAAGAAACACCTACACCTATCGTACACTCATTCTTAAACAGGGAAGGGCACATCGTGCTCGTGGAGATTATGTACCAATTGTTGCCACGCCACCGGGGAACTTCTCTCCTACTTCGTCAACACCTACGATTAGCAATTGTACTCTCCCTGGTTACATTCGAATTCACATCGAAGAAGAAACACCTACACCAATCGTGCACCCATTATTTAACAGGGAAGGGCACATCGTGCTCGTGGAGATGATGTACCAATTGTTTCCATGCCACTAATCATTATAAATAGAGATGAATGGGTACAAAATCCAATTTAAAGAGAGACAACCATAAAATTCGATTACAACTCAAACCCAAGTCAATCCACACGTCCATAACAAAATGTATAAACAGTCAAGTGACACAATGAATTAGTATGAATCAGAAGAAAGAACTCAACCCACAAAACCAAAAACTGCTCATACACACCAGATAACAAAATTGTATTTTGCAAAATCAGTAGAGGAGTCAAGTTTATTTTGTCTTTACATATATATATAGGGTAGCTATCCATTAAAAACTACTGTTATTGTGCAAACTACGAACCCACTGTAGCCGCGCGATTTGCATGTCATGATGTCAGCACGGAGAGCGAGATTGCGCCACACGTCCAAAGAATGTGCGCCAGCTCATTTGAACGGAACGCGTAATCGCGCGAGTATTAAGGCTGACTATATCGTTTGGCGATATTTTAAAATTCGTGCCATTGAAAATAGGTGATTTAGTATTCTTTCCTTTTTCAACCTTCTCTCTTCGCGATTCCTGAGACAAATTTGTATTTCTTCCTTCTTCAACCTCCAGTGTTTGCGATTCAAGAGACAACTCTGCGTCAATTCAACACAAAGTTGTCGTTCGAGATCAATACAAGACGAAGCTCGACCAAACAAGTTCGTCTACAATACATGTAAGTTCTCAGATGTGTAAATTTATCTTTTTTGTCTAATTTTCATGAAAATTCTAAGATTCCAAACAAGTAATTCGTTGACAATCTGTTGTATTGTTACTTTCTAAACTAATAGATCGATTTTGTTTGAATTTATGGAGAAGTGCGTGTTTTAAAGAAATAGGGTTTGATTTCATATACATGAACTGAATATACAACTGAGATTGCTGAATTAAAAATAAGAAATTTATTCTGAAAACCCTAATTGTTGCACAAATACTGGGAATTGTTTTAAGATAGTGCTTGTAGCATCCACAAAGGGAAGCTAAGTATCCCTTTGGGATGGTTGTAGGATCCCGAAGGGATGTTACAAGCATCCCTTTGGGATGGTTGTAGAATCCCAAAGGGATATTACAAGCATCCCGAAGGGATGCTTGTAGCATCCCATTAATAAAGGATATTAGCACTGGTAGATTGAGAGTCCAATCACTAATAGAGTGTGTTGTTTCTGTCCATCCATAAAGAATATTTGCACTAGTAGATTGAGTGTTCAAACCACTGATGCAGTGTGTTGGTTTGGTCACTAGTATACACACTTGTTCTTGTTCGCATATTCACATTGGAACATGCACATCACTGATAGTTTGAGTGGCCAACTGCTGGTGTTTTGTGTTTTGAAATACTAATCTGATGTACGTGTAAGTGCTAATAGGGTGGTTTGTGTGTCCAATTACTTATACACTGGTTGTTACTTGGTTCTACAGTGAGGGAAAAAATATGACTAGACCAAATAGTAATACCACACCGACAACACCTGTAACACGCCAAACAACTCAAAAACCACCATGAAGGACACACTCTACAAGGTACAGAAGTATATGATGCTAACTAACAATCTCATACTCTACAACATGAAGGACAAGAAGACTAGAGAAGGTGTAATAACCACTCCCGGTCAACGCCAGTCAAATATGCGAAAAACAGGAAAATTTAAATTTTTTAAGACAGACACTTAATTGAACCTAAAATTGACCCCGAGGGTCATACTGGACTTAAGTTGACAGCGGTCTTAGTTGAGCCGTTTCCTTGTACCCCGTGAAGTTTCGTAATTTCCTGGAAAAAGTGTCCGTTCGGGGCCCGACACGGCCGAATTTCGCGAATCTGATTGAAAATTATCTAGAAGATATTTTTCAAAAGGTGTGGGACCCATTTTCCACATGTCACACAAGTGGTGGTGTTAGGTTTTTGGGACAAAACAAAAGAAGACTACATGAGGGGTAGTTTGTAATTAAGTTTTAGTTTTGGTTTTTAAAACAAAACAAAAGGGAAGTAAGACTTGAAGTCTCGGCCACACTTAGAAAAAGGGAGTTTTAGTGAGAGAAAGTAGATAGAAGGAAGAGAGAAGAAGGAGAGAAAAGAGAAGGGAGTGTTTGGAGTTTGGTGATTTCCCGTCGATCAAACCGGTGGATCGTCTCAACGATAAAAGAATCGAGCTCACATCGACATTCTCTACGGTGAGCACCTAACCGATTTTCATTTTGTTAAGTTTAAAAGTTAGGGTTTGGGTTAAAACTAGTAGTTTTTGGATGTTTCGAGGTGTGGGGTTCGTTAGGAACGTTTTGGGGCGAAAAGGAACATTTTTCGTTGTGGCCGTGTGGGGTCCACATGCTCGGGTATCGGGTTTTCGTGTTCGGGTGGTTTAGTACGATCCCCAAGTCATTAATTCACACCCGGAACAAATTTCGTAATTAAATTGTGAAGTTGGAATTTACGGGTTTAGAAACTTTAAACGCGAATTAAATTACTCGGAAGTCGGAAAGCGATTCCGTCGAGTGCTTAGGAACCCCTGAATTATTCTAAGACCGTAGAAACGAAAACGGGAATTTTCGGAGCCCCGGAAGGACGTTTTCCAATCCGGGGCAGATTCGCCAGGTCGGGCGAAACGCGCCTTTCCGGGTCCATTATTGGCAATGTCGAGTAATTGGGAAGTTTGGGAGTGATCGACATTTTCGGGGTTGAGTTTGGGCGTCAAATTCATTAAAATTCAGCTTTGTCTGCAAACTTAAAAAGTGTGTTAATTGTGATCTTGTTAGATCGTGCCGAGGACCGCGGAAAGGGAAAGCTAGGCGAGTGATCGCGCGCACGCCGGAGCTTGGTTGTGAACTTGTGGGAACGCATTACGAAGTAGGGAAAAGTAGCCGGATCTCGGCCCTGATTAGGGAAAGTTAACAGTAGAAATGCATGTGACACCGGGGTGTCGTGGGTTAAGTAAGTTTATCGAATATTAGAAAGGCAGGCAACACCGGGTAGTGTCGTATGATACGGGAACGTATCGAACATTAGAATTGCATGTGACACTTAGTAGTGTCGTAGGAGCAGTGAGCTTTCGTTGTTGGAACTACTGGAGGCATTTGGTTATGCCCGGAGGTTGATTGTGAGCCTATTGATATTAGAATTACTGGAGGCATATGACCATGCCCGTAGGTTGATTGTTTAGTTTGTGTCTTGGGTGGCCTTGAGAGCCCGTACTTTACCGTTGTGTCTTGGGTGGCCATGAGAGCCCGTGTTTTACTGTTGGTGTGTTGGGTGGCCATGAGAGCCCGTATTTTACTGTTGGTGTCTTGGGTGGCCATGAGTTCTAGTGGGGTTGTGGAGCCCGTGAGTGCCCGTGGGGTTGTTGAGCCCGTGAGTTGTTGTCGGTGTGTCTTAGGAGGCCATGAGTGCCCGTGGGGTTGTTGAGCCCGTGAGTTACTGTTGGTGTGTCTTGGGAGGCCATGAGTGCCCGTGAGGTTGTTGAGCCTGTGAGTTTTGTCGGTGTGTCTTGGGAGGCCGTGAGTGCCCGTGGGGTTGTTGAGCCCGTGAGTTATTGTCGGTGTGTCTTGGGTGGCCATGAGTGCCTGTGGAGTGTTGAACCTGTGTTGTTGCTGTTTGTTGAACTTTGCTTGTGATTGTGATTGTGGTTGCCTGAGGTTGGAAACCCGACTTTGTGTCGGGGAACTTGCGCGGTGTGCCTAGCCTCCCGACAGAGGTCGGGGGTAGGGGAGAGGTTGTGGGATAGCCTCCTGACAGGGATCAGGAGAAGGATTGCGAGGTTGGTGGTGTGGCTAGCCTCCCGACAGAGGTCGGGGGTAGGGGAGAGGTTGTGGGCTAGCCTCCCGGCTGTGTGTCGGGAGAAGTTTCGTGGGTTGCGCGGGTGTGGCTAGCCTCCCGACAGAGGTCGGGGGTAGGGGAGAGGTTGTGGGCTAGCCTCCCGACTGAGATCGGGAGAAGTTGTGCGACAGGTCGACCGCCTGACCTAACAGGGATCGGTAAAGGGCGAGAGAGAGGGGGGTTACTGAGCAGCTGGAGTGCGATCCTTTGTGATCTTGTTTGGTGTGCGATCCTTTGTGATCTTGGGTGTTGCGTGGTTGTCTGTCATGTCTTTGGAGGAGGTCATCAATCGTTGTGTCAGGTCTACATTACGTGTCCGAGTGTTGAGTCGGTTGAGGAAAGTAACAGCGTGGGTGTGTCGGTCGGGTCACTTGAGTTGGGGATGGTGATCCCCGGTGTTTGGGTTGTTGTTGGTGTTACCGGAATTGTCGGTTAAGTATGCCGTAGTCAGCCTGTTATCTATGGTGGACTATGTACTAGTCGTAGGTTGGACTATGTGAGCTTCCGAAGCTTGAAGAGCTAGGAGCGGGAGTCCGGGTTTACTTTTGAGTTTAGCGACGTATACCTTGCATTTTGTCCACTTGTTGGGACGTACTTTTGAGTTGTAAATAATTATTTTGATGAACAAATGGTGATTTTAAAGTGAGTTATTTAAAGGGTTTCAAAATGTTTTGTTGTTTTAAACGTTCGCGTTCCGAGTTCGGTTTTACTGAAATTGGGGCGTGACAGAAGGAATGACAAAGTTATACTTCATTAGTGACGATAGCAATATCAAATTCATTGTGGCGAGGACGATGGACACGAATCACTTTGACTGTTCATGCAAGAGATTCCAGGCAAGAGGTTTGCTGTGCATCCACATATTCCTAGTGATGAGAAATGCAAGGATGAAGCTAATCCCGGATAGCATGGTGAATCTGAGATGGTGTAGGGAGACAGCCAGAGAAGACCAAGCAGCAAGGGCAAACATGGATCCCGAAGATACGAAAAAACTGATAGAGGACATCAAGAAAGGGTTTGATGAACTCATTGAAGTGCCGGATCCTTCCTTTTCTAATCTGCAAAGCCTATTTGACACCCTGAAGAATACAGCCATACACAGCAACAACGAAGACTGCAGGTCAACAAAAATGAAAAAGGAGAAGAAGATGGAGAAAATGATAGGGATAAAAAGGCCCATAGAGCTGAAGGTCTAGAATCCACCGCACTCAAACAACAAAGGGTCTCGGAAGAGCAGAAGAATACAATCAGATTTCGAAATAGCAGTAGAAGCAGCGAGCAAGCCACCAAGACTGTCACGCCCCAATTTCAGTAAAGCGAACTCGGGACACGAACATTTAAAACATAAAAACACAAGAAACCTGTTTTGAATAAAAACTCAGGAATTTCCATTTAGTTATCAAAAATAATAATATTTACAATACAAACGTCCCAACTAATGGACAAGGTACAGTATCCGTCACTAGACTCAACAAAAATAAAGACCAGACTCCGCTCCTAGCTCCACGACCTTCAAGAGCTAACCTAGTCCGTCCGACGATCAGTACCTGTAGGAAAAGAAGCTAGGGGTGAGCGTTCGCTCACCACCACAGATAACAGACTGACTATGGCATAATTAGTAGATAAAGCCAGTAACACCAAAACCAAACCCAACACCGGTACTACAGTCCCCAACTCAAGTACTCAACTGACCCACAACCCGTTACTTTCCTCAACAGACTCAACACTTGATAAAGTAATGTAGACCCGACACAACTGTCGACGACCTCCTCCAAGGACACGACATAAAGACTACACAACGCCAAACAAGATCACAAAGGATCGCACTCCAGCTGCTCAGTAACCAATCTCAATCAGGTCAAGGATCGACCTATTGCAATTCCTCGACACGAAGTCGGATCAGGCTGTCGACCTATCGCAATTCATCGACACCAAGTCGGATCAGGCTGTCGACCTATCGCAATTCATCGACACTAAGTCGGATCAGGCTGTCGACCTTTTGCAATTCATCGACACCAAGTCGGATCAGGATGTCGACCTTTCGAACTCACAACTTCAGGTAACCACAATCACAATCACAGGCAAGTTCAAACACATAGACAATCAAGCCCACTCAAGACACCTCAACAGTCAAGACTCGGGTTCAACAACCCCACGGGCACGCACGGCACTCAAGACACACCAACGGTCAAGACTCGGGCTCAACAACCCCACGGGCACTCACGGCCACTCAAGACACACCACGGTCAAACACGGGCACTCAGGGCCACCCAGGACACCAATTTAAATAACACGGGCTCTCATGGCCACCCAAGACACCAACAATCAAAATACGGGCTCTCATGGCCACCCAAGACATAAAATTAAACAGTCAACCTCCGGGCATGGTCATATGCCTCCAGTAATTCTAATATCGCTAAGTTCTCTGTTCCTACGAAACTACTAAGTGTCACATGCTTTTCTCATAAACGCTACATTCCCGTAACATGCTTTTCTAGTATTTAAAAAAAATAAACCTACTCAACCCACGACACCCCGGTGTCACATGCAATTCTACTGTTAACTTTCCCTAATCAGGGCCGAGATCCGGATACTTTTCCCTACCTCGTATAAAACTCCAAAAGTGCTCCACTAAGTCTCGATGTGATCCCAGTCACTCGCCGAGCTTCCCTTTGCCTCGGTCCGCAGCAAAATCTAAAATAACACAAATTTAAGGCACTTTTAAACTAGTACGAATAAACCGAAATTCAATAAACTTTACGCCCAAACGTAACCCCGACAATGTCGATCACTCCCAAACATCCCAATTACTCGACTTTGTCGATAAAGGACCCGTAAAGGCCCGATTCGCCCGACATGGCGAATCTGCCCGGGTTTTGTAAATGGCCTTCCGAGGCTCCAAAAGCCCCCGTTTTCGTTTCTACGGTCTTAGAATAGTTCAAGGAACCCAATGCACTTGACGGAATCGAATTACGACTTCCGAGTCAATTAACTAACGTTTAAAGTTTCTAAAACCCGTTAATTACAACTTCTCCAATTTAATTCCAAATTTCGATTCAGTTAAGGATAATTGGTCCGGGGAACGTTTTAAACCTCCCGAACACTAAACCCGATCACCCGAGCACGTGGGCCCCACCCGGCCCACTTGGCCGTGGGCCCTAGGGTTCCAATGGGGCTCGGCCACCATGGTGGTGGCCGGCCCTAGGTCCGGCCAGCCACCTCCTATGGTGGCCGGCCACCCCTCAAGGTGGCCGGAGCTCCTCCCGAGCTCCCGGTCGCCGGAAAACGTTCAATCAAACCTCCAAACACCTCTAAAACGTCTCCCATAAACCCCCAACCTTCCTACAACCCTAACTCATCAATTAAACTCAAACCCTAACATTTGAAAATTAACAAAACGGGAATCGGTTCGGTGCCTTGAGACGATCCAAAGGTTGGATATGACGTGAATAGTGCCTAAACCCTAGCTTTCTCTCTTCCTTCTTCTCCTTCTCACTCTAAACACTCTCTTCCTTTTTCTAATTCAACAACTAACACAATTTCTATTTTTTTTTCTCTTTTAACATGTGTGGCTGGCCACACCTCCCTCACCACTCATTTTCCCCCCAAAACTAACACCAACAATTGTTGGACAAGTGGCAAGGTGGGCCCCACACCTTTTGGAAAATATCTACTTGATATTTTCCAATCAGATTCGCGAAAATCGGACGCTTCGGGCCTCGAACGGGCGCTTTTCCCAAGAAATTACGAAACTTGACGGGCTACAAGGAAACGGCTCAAATAAGACCGCTGCAACGACGGCTAAGCTTTTTGGATCCAAAACGGTCATTGAATGGACCAAAACGTCGCTCGGTTGACTTTTCCAGCGAAAAGTCAACTTTTCCAAAATTGATCAGAAAGTTGCCCTGAGTCCCCTGGGACTCATTTTGGTCAATAACGGGGTCAACTTAAGTCCGGTATGACCCTCGGGGTCAATTTAGGTTAATTTAAGTGTTTGTCTCAATTTTTTTAAATTTTCATGTTTTTCGCAGGTTTGACTGGCGTTGACCAGAAGTGGTTATTACAAAGACTCTACAGGACGTGTTTTAAGATGGTAAAGGACCATGACAGTAGGAACTGTCTAGAAAAATAAGGAGAAAGCTTGAACAACTATTAGTATATGTTTATGATTTTGGGTTAAACTTGTCTTACTTTTGAACACTTGGGAAATATTAGTATGGTATGGAACTTTGAATGACTTGTTGGTTAAAATAGTTGTGTTTTTAGTTATATATGGTTTTTAAGTTTCAAGGTGTTAAAGAATCATAATGCAATATTGCTGATGGACTGGTGCAGGAGTACTAATAGATTGGTGGGGATGTGGTTGAAGCATCCCGAAAGGATGCTTGTAGCATCCATTCCGAAGGGATGCTAGCCATCATATATTTTTAACTGTTGAGTAAAAAACAGAGTTGCATGTAGTAAAATATTATCAACAGTGCATAACAATATTTAACTCACAAATATATAAACTAGACTTGTAGCTTACATGTATCTGATAGTTTGCCATACACACTACTGATCTGTTAATATGCACACTACTGACAGATTATGAAATCCCTTATATAATGAAACAGAAACAGAAAAATAGTTCACAGATATTAAACATAAACAAATATATATAAAAGCAGGTGTTCAACACAAAAGCATATTTAAAACATTTAGTTCAACAAGTCCAACAAAAACAACAAATTTAAAGAAAGCATAAGTAGAAAGGAAACTATGTAACAGGCTCTAAACGGCCTTATCTGCTCTGGAGAACTGCTCCAGTACATGACGAATTGCACTCAACTGACGAATGAGCGCTACATGTCTCCGAACTTCTTCCGGCGACCATTCCTTGGTGTCGACGTGAGTGAGGGTCACCAGTTGCTCGTTGACATCAGCCTGGACGCTGAAAATTTTCTCTTCAACCTGCTTATACGCCATCAGCCTGGCGTAATGCTCCATTTTTGGTATCCCTGCAACGGCCTGATCTGAACTAGAAGGAGCATCCATGGATGATAGACTCGCGGTTAGGATTCCTGCAAAAAAACTGAGTAGAAGTAAAATGTGAAAGAGTAGAGCACGGTTGTTCCTCTATATAGGAAATGAAAAGGAACCACCAACTTAAATCTAGGGAGAAAATCAACCATCACAAGCGTTGATGTGTGTGTAAATATTTATTAAAGACTATTTAACGACGGTTTAATTGGACTGTTGATAAGACAGATTGATTTTTGAAAATATAAGAAGAATACAAGCGGTTTCTTAACTACCCCATCAGTTAAGGAAGATATGGAAAGTATTAAAACTGCCCACTAATTACATCACGAGCTATAGTTCCCTATAAATACACACATCTGTAATCCCCAAAACTAACACACTTCAAGAAAAGAGTTTTATCTATCTAGTTAAAACAAATGGAGTCAGGAAAATACATCCAAAGTCCAGTGTGTAAGGAGATCAAGCGTCAGAGGCGCCTCATTAAGCATGACAGGGCAGTGCTAAACTACACGGGGCTGAGGCTGAAGCTGTTGGAGACCCATCTTGAAGTGACTTTAATGGTCAATGATGCATGGAATGTGGATGCAAAGGATATGACATCGGATGAGAAGGATGCAAACCAGACCTATATTAAGAAGATTGAGGAGCTTAATGTCATGCCTGAGGAAATTATTAAGAAAATGAATTAGGTAATTCCAATCTTGGCTGTTATTTGGATTCCTCCAAAAAAATCATGAACATGTTCATGATATTATGTTTTTAATTTAATGAAAACAGTAATTTCCTTCAGTTTAATATAAAATATGTTCTTCTTTTACTTCTCTACATTTCTATATTCATGATCTTTTGGCAGAAAATAAAATTAAGGATAGATTATTAAAAAATATAGGAAATATTGAAAGTACTAAGAACCACTAAAAGGTTAATGTACACACCGCTAATATATTAGAATACATGCTGCTGATAGTTCAGACATATAAGCTTATTTAATATTCATATCTGTATTATAAAATCAATTTGTGACATGTAAAAAATTGTACATGGTTGCCATGTTTGGATCAAAAGTTTGAAGAATTCAAGATAATGAACCTAAATTTAATAAACATATAAAATAAAGACCTTTTAAGATCATGCGAATTGCTAACAGTTTCTCTGCAACTAGACTTTTTAGCTTACATATTACTGACAGTTTAGCATGCACACCACTAATTTTTTAACATGCACAGTGCTGACAGATAGTAATTTGCTTCTCTAGTGAAACACAAACAAAAAACTAGATCACATATATTAAGCATCAAAAAAAATTACATAAACCAGTTGTCCAACTAAACAAAACATCTTCAACTATTCAGGGGGACAAGTTCAACAAATACAACCAGATTAAGAGAAAGCATAACTAGTTGACGTTATAAGCAAGCTTCGTTGCCTCAATGTCAATTAAACAATCAATACACGCATATCTAAGTTCTCCAGCATCTGCGATAGCTTCGATTCTACGCCTCCAATGGCCAGCATCGAGAGGAGTTTCGCAAATCCTTGATGTCCTCAAATCTGACCATCTGCCAAATTGTAGCATGGCACTAAACTCACGACGACAGTAATGCAACATTGCCCTGTCTGGATCAGTTATCTGAAAAAAGATATCGTAGAAGATGTCTGCAACACGTTCCTTGTCACGCCCCAATTTCAGCGAACCGAAACTAGGGACGCGAACGTTTAAAAAGTTACAAAACTGAAACCTGTTTTTGTTAAATCACCTTAAAGGCAGTTTAGTTCCACAAAAGAATAATAATTACATATCAAAATAAAAGTCCCACACTTAGACAAAACGAGATACACGTCTCTAGACTTAAAACGCCCAGCAACCCGCTTCAAGCTCTTCAAGCTTCAGAAGCTCACCTAGTCCAGATTACGAACGGTACTTGTAGGAAAAGCAGCTAGGGGTGAGCGTTCGCTCACCTCCACGGATAACAGACTGACTATGGCATAATTAGTAGATAAAGCCAGTAACACTAAAACCAAACCCAACTCCGGGACCACAGTCCCCAACTCAAGTACTCAACTGACCCACAACCCATTACTTTCCTCAACAGACTCAACACTCGATAAAAACAGTGTAGACCCGACACAACTATCGACGACCTCCTCAAGGACTCGAACGAAACGACACAACAACAAACAAGATCACAAAGGATCGCACACCAGCTGCTCAGTAACCAATCTCAATCAGGTCAGGGATCGACCTATCGCAATTCCTCGACACGAAGTCGGATCAGGCTGTCGACCTTTGCAGTTCATCGACACTAAGTCGGATCAGGCTGTCGACCTATCGCAATTCACAACTTCGGGTAACCACAATCACAATCACAGGCAAGTTCAATCACACAGGCACTCAAGGCCACTCAAGACTCCTCAACAGTCAAGACTCGGGCTCAACAACCCCACGGGCACTCACTGCCCCTCAAGACACACTAACGGTCAAGACTCGGGTTCAACAACCCCACGGGCACTCACCGCCCCTCAAGACACACCAACGGTCAAGACTCGGGTTCAACAACCCCACGGGCACTCACCGCCCCTCAAGACACACCAACGGTCAAGACTCGGGTTCAACAACCCCACGGCACTCACTGCCACTCAAGACACCAAATTAAATACACGGGCTCTCAAGGCCACCTAACTCAACAATAAATAACACGGGCTCTCAAGGCCACCCAAACTCAACAATAAAGAACACACAACAAACTCCGGCATACTCGATGCCTCCAACAGTCCTAAAATCACTAGTTTCACAAACAACCTCCGGGCATGGTCATATGCCTACAGTAATTCAATTAACGCTAAGTTCTCTGCTCCTACGACACTACTAAGTGTCACATGCTTTTCTCAATAATTACTAAGTTCCCGTAACATGCTTTTCTAATATTCAATAATCTACTCAACCCACGACACCCCGGTGTCACATGCAATTTCTACTGTTAACTTTCCCTAGTCAGGGCCGAGATCCGGCTACTTTTCCCTACCTCGTATATAAACCCAAAAGCGCTCCAACAACACCCGAAGCACGCTCAGTCACTCGCCGAGCTTCCCTTTTCCTCGGTCCGTAGCACGATCTAAAAGAACACAAATTTAACTCACTTTTAAGCTAGTACGAACAGGTCGAAATTAAATAACTCAAAGCCCAAGTTAATAACGGTTCCGCCGTTAAGTTAACGGCTACGATTTGTCCATTTTAAATTTGACAGTTGTCGTTTACACTCGAGCGGGATAAAAGTCGGGTTACGACGGGTCGGGTTACGACGGGTCGGGTTCGAGCACCCGCGCACCGAACCCAGGTTTGATCTAAACCCAGTTTAAACCCCTTTTTAACTTAAAACCGTCGTTGAACTCCCTTGCTTTAATTAATTCCGTCTTTGATTTTAAAGCAAAACGGTTTCCTTTTGCTCGTTTCCAAACTCGAGATTTTTGGTCCCAAACCCTTATAAAGTCGATTTGATTTCGTTTTCCCCCTTTTCGATTTAACTTAACTCGAGTCTAACCTTAATAAATGACTTTTGTTTTTAAAACCCGTTTAACCTAAGCCGATCTAGTTTTATCGATAATTAATTCACGTCCAAACGATAAGGATTTAATCTTTATCTTACAACTGATTTTCATTTCACAAACAGTTTGAACCCAACCCATTCATACTCAAATCGATTCAAAACATAAGAACAATTTCATCGATAACTTATATTTTGTCGATCTTTACAAAATCAGATTACAACGTTTACAAAACTCCTTTAAACAAGCCTGAATCACGTTTCTTGTCGTTCTGTTCCTTCCCGTTTCGGGAGCTCCGTTCCATCCCGTCCGGATCTGAACGAACTCGGGAACGGGAAAGCAAAGACGAAGAAGAACGGTTCTGCTTGGTCCGGCCGACCACCGGCGCCGGTCGGCCGAGTTTCCACAGGCCGAGAACTAACCGTGAGGAAACGGTGGCAGCGGTGGACGGCGGTGCACGGCGGCGTAGGGCTCGGGTCCGGACGGCTCATCCCGTTCCGGATCTGGCGAGCTCGCCGACGACGGCGGGCGCTCGGGGCGAGTTAGGTCTCGGGACGGAGAGATCGGATACGGGAAGAGGGCAGCGGCGCATTAGGGCTCGGACGGGACGGTGGTGGACGGCCTGTTCTTGGACGGGGACGGGGACGATGGCGTGGGGAGCTCGGTGGCCGGAGCTGGTGAGGAAGACGAAGGAGAAGGGTGAGGCAGGGAGCTCGGGGACGGGGTTTCGTGGCTGGCCGGAGTGGTGACGGCGTCGGGATGGAAGAGAAGAAGGTGGGACGAGGCTGGTGAAGGAGGTGGCGGCCGGAACTGTGGTGGACGGCCGGAGCTGGTGGTCGGCGAGGAAGACAAGAGAGAGAGAGAGGGTGAGGATCGGCTAGAGAGAGAGAGAGGAGAGGTGAGGGCTGCGTTGGTATAACGCTGAAACCATTAGGGTTTCAGCTTATATACCACGCGAGTTGGGCCGGCCTAACGGGCCTCAGACCAGCAAACGGGCTCAAGCCCAAACCGGGTCTGGTCTGGCCTGCCCAGCTTCCATTCCCTTTTTTTTTTGCCACTTGTTTCAAGAACCTACCCTAAGGTTTTAGGATTTGCGAATTAATACCCTAATGAAACGAAGCAGGTTTTACATTCCTCTTTCCCACCTAGTTTGATTAGTGTTATTGCAAGGACATATCGTCTTAACATTGAAGAAGTGTTGTCACACTCCTCAAGTAATTCAAGGCCGCGTCTAGGTCTATTCTGATTAAAAGTATAGTACAAACCAAGAAGGTACCTAGCATTCAAATTACCGGCTTCATTAGTCTTCTCAAGTACTAATTTGGTGCGGAATGACACTTTCCTCACTACTTGTGGTCGGAATTCACAATTTAGGGCCAACAGAACATCATCATCCTCTTTCATAAAGTCATAAAAATCCTTGCAACTGAATGTAGCACACAAAGACAAATAGTGTGTGAAAATCAAAGAGTACATAAGAAAATAAGAATTTTGAATGCGGAGCATAAAGTTTCAGAACCAGTTACCACATCAAGAGGTGGACAAAAGAAACATCATTACCGACCAGAGTCCTTTTAAATATTTGAGACTTCAACGCATCAGGAAAAGCACTAAGGTAATCGAAACCAGGGGCAACTATAGGATCCATTACAAAACCTAGGTGTTGATGATAACATATTTTCTTAGAACTTAAATATTTTAGTATATTTCAGAAAACTAAAGAACAAAAAAAGAAGAATCGTAACAACACCAAACACAAAATCATACTGCTGCAAATAAAATTTTAAAGTGCACACCTTAATGGAGTCGAAAGATTGTTGGTCTTCAGGCTTTCTTCGAGTAATTGAGAGGAATGGAGGAGGAGCTTAAAAATCAATCATAGAGATAGAAAGAAATATGTTCGAACCAGACTTGCCTATATATAATAGAAGTAAAACGATGGGGGTATTGAAAAAGGAAACGGTTTATTAAATTATTAACTGCCCTTCCATCTTCCTTATTTAATATCATGCAGACACGTGTAGTCAATTGAAGTCAAATCAGTTTGTCAACCTCTCAACCGCCCTTTCAGCTTTCTGATTATACTAATGAATACGAAAATCTTAATATATGTGAAACATCATTTAATTAAAATACGTCTACAACCTGTTTAATTAAATCGGGTCAATCTGTTTACATACTGCTGATCTTTTACCACACATAGTACTAATAATTTAATATTCATACTACTGAAAGTTTCTCATTAAATTATTAACCGCCCTTCCATCTTCCATATTTAATATGATGGAGACACGTGTAGTCAAACCAAGTCAATCAGTTTGTCAAACTCTTAAACACCCTTTCACTTTCCTTATTATATTAATTAATACAAAAATCATAATATATGTGTCCAGCCTCGTTGAATTAAATCAGGTCAATTTGTTTACATACTGCTGAAATTTTACCACACACAATACTAATAATTTAATTTGCATACTGTTGAAAGTTTCCCATTCATACCACAAAATAGTTTATATTTTTCGATATCAATTAAACAGTCTATACGAGGAGAAATCCGGTGAGAACCATGTTTTAACGTAGGAACCGCGAGAACCAATCTAAGCCATGCATTTTAAGAATGGATGAATGAGATGCAATTGAGTAGTTGACTTATTGACTGCAAAAAAACAGCATTTTTTAATAAGTGGTAAGAGTTTTATAGTAAAACTATCATATTACTTTTTTTAATCAATTTACTAATTTAATTTTTCCCGCTTCGTTTGAACTCCGATTGACTTCAAACTTGCGCCATTAGTTTTGTTTTTTAAGGGATTTCTATCAAGATCAGTCATGAATATATTTTGAAGCACGAAAAAAAAATTATTCCGGGGTTGATTTTTTTTTTTTATAAAAAAATCTGGGTAATTTTTATCAACACTTTGCTCTGGATTTATCAACACTTTTACACTGGTTTTATCAACATTTTACACTGGTTTTATCACCTCATTTTTCCAAAACTGATCATGATCTTATCACCTCAACGCGTGCTTTTTATGAACACTAGTTTTATCAACACTAAACACTAGGTTTATCATTCAATTACGTGTGTTTTATCACCCCCATCACATGTTTTTTTGAAGCACGAAAAAAAAATTATTTCGGGGCTGGTTTTTAAAGAAATTATATCTGGGTAATTTTTATCAACACTTTGTTCTGGGTTTATCAACACTTTACACTAGTTTTATCAATACTTTACACTAGTTTTATCACCCCATTCTCCAAAACTGATCATGATCTTTATCATCTCATCACGTGCTTTTTATGAACACCAGTTTTATCAACACTAAACATTAGGTTTATCATTGAATTGCGTGTGTTTTATCACCTCATCACAAGTTTTTTTATCAACCTTAAACTTCTAGTGTATCACACTTATTATCAAAATTGAACATGTTTTTCATCCCCTCATTATTTGTTTCTTATCACCTCATTATGTCACGCCCCAAATTCAGTAGAACCGAACCCGGAACGCGAACGTTTAAAACAATAAAACACTTTCAAACCTTTTAAATAAATCACTTTAAAACCACCATTTACTTAACCAAAATAATTATTTACAACTCAAAAGTACGTCCCAACAAGCGGACAAAATACAAGGCGTACATCGCTAGACTCAAAAGTAAACCCGAACTCCCGCTCCTAGCTCTTCAAGCTTCGGAAGCTCACCTAGTCCGTCCCGCGACCAGTACCTGTAGGAAAAGGAGCTAGGGGTGAGCGTTCGCTCACCACCACGGATAACAGACTGACTACGGCATACTTAGCAGACAATGCCGGTAACACCAACAACAAACCCAACACCGGGGACTACTATCCCCAAACTCAAGTAACCCGACTAACACACAAACTGTTACCTTCCTCAACCAACTCAACACTCGGACACGTAATGTAGACCCGACACAACAAATACGACCTCCACCAAAGACACAAAAGACAACCACGCAACACCCAGGATCACAAAGGATCACACACCAAACAAGATCACAAAGGATCGCACTCCAGCTACTCAGGACCGGTTGCCAACCGGCTGGGCTTGAGCCTGCCCCACGCAACTTCCCCCGGTCTCTGTCGGGCCAGGCGGTCGACCTGTTAGCGATATATACAGAGCTACTTTTCTGATAGCTAGTCGGAAGGGGAGCAACCCTCCATCGCCGATGAATGCACCCCTTTTCCGGTGGTTAACCTGGAAGGCGGGCCAAGCCCCACGACACGTGGCCCCAGGACCCCTTTCTTGTCAGGTGGGCCCCCAACCTCGTATGAACAATGCACACGCGCGCGAACCACGGGACCCCTTTCTTGTCAAGCGGGACCCCAACCTCGGGCCGAGACTGTCCACAACCAAAGTCAACAACAGCAACAACACAGGTTCAACAACCCCACGGGCACTCATGGCCACCCAAGACTCCAACAGTAAAACACGGGTTCAACCACCCCACGGGCATTCATGGCCACCCAAGACACCAACAATAAAATAACACGGGTTCAACAACCCCACGGGCACTCATGCCCACCCAAGACACCAACAATAAAATAACACGGGTTCAACAACCCCACGGGCACTCATGGCCACCCAAGACACCAACAATAAAACACGGGCTCTCATGGCCACCCAAGACATAAACTAAACAATCAACCTCCGGGCATAACCCAATGCCTTCAGTAATTCTAATATCGAAAGTTCACTGCTCCTACGACACTACTAAATGTCACATGCATTTCTAATGTTCGATACGTTTCCGTATCATACGACACCACCCGGTGTCACCTGCCTTTCTATTGTTCGATAAACTTACTTAACCCACGACACCCAAGTATCACATGCATTTCTACTGTTAACTTTCCTTAGTCAGGGTCGAGATCCGGCTACTTTTCCCTACCTCGTATGCTTTCCCCAAAAGCTCAAAATCAAGCTCCGGCGTGATCACGATCACTCGCCTAGCTTTCCCTTTCCTCTGTCGGCGGCACGATCTAATAAGAACACAATTTTAAATACTTTTAAGCTTGCAGGCATAAACTGAATTTTAATAAACTTGACGCCCAAAAGTAACCCCGACAATGTCGATCACTCCCAAACTTCCCAATTACTCGCCATTGTCGATAATGGACTCGGAAAAGCCCGATTCGCCCGACTCGGCGAATCTGCCCGGGATCAAAAAACGCCCTTCTGGGGCTCCGAAATTTCCCTTTTCGTTTCTATCAATCATAATTAAATTCACGTGTCCCAACGCACTTGGCGGAATCATTTTCCGATGTCTGGGCGTTCTAATTCCGTCATTAAAGTTTCTAATCACCAGGAAAACTCAGTGACACCCTAAAATACACTAATTACCTTGAACCAAAATGATTTATGGCATTCAGCTCTGTGTATAGCACGAAAAGGATGAATACTTTAATAAGAACCAAAATGATTCCTTTCAGTGTAAGGAAACTACATAATCTAATTTAAAGCTGTAGCAACAAAATGTAGACGCTGCCCCACAGAGTAAGTGATTTACTAGTGCCATTTCTCTTAGACAAGTTAAGTCGCTCGAGCAAGGTTACAATTACATCCTCAAATTATTTTCCAGAAACTACCCATTTCACACCAAACAAGGCTTAACGGATGGCTTAACCCAGGAAGTTCTATTTCGAATTCTTCCCTACAACGACAAACAGAACTCTAAGTTTTCCCCAATTTCACAGTAATAGTGAGCAGCGACGATAATGGAGAAAAATGTTAACCGGAGCAGATCCAGTCGCCGACGCGAGGGAGCCATTTGGAGTCGGGTCGGGTTTGGATGTCGACAAGAAGACGGGGCTGCTTACACCTGTTGCAGAAGGATCTGAAGGCGTAGTTGCGGTTCTGGCAGCCGCTGCACTCCCAATCGCCTTCTCTTCCCTCCCCCATTTCAGCTCCGTTTCAGGTGTTCGAGATCAAAATAAGCTACACCTGACTTCAAGTTTAATTCACGAAGAGCACTGCTAAGGCCTGTACAAGACTCGTAGCGTCTTCAAGGTTCAGATAGAGAAAGAGGAGAGAGGGCCACAGTTTGCGAAGAAGACATCACTGTGTCTTGATATTTATGCTCAACCCAATTTAATTAAATTGATAAAAACCCTAATTTAACCCCGTTTGACCCGGATTTGACTTTTTCATAAAAGTATTCATTTAAAAGGAAATGACCTAACTAAGCCAATCGTAACGACGGATAAGCTTTTTGGATCCAGAACGAACCTCGAATGAACCAAAACATCGCTCGGTTGACTTTTCCAGCAAAAAGTCAATCTTTCCCAAATTGGTCAGAAAGTTGCCATGAGTCCCCCAGAACTCACTTTGGTCGATATCGGGGTCAACTTAAGTCCGGTATGACCCTCGGGGTCAAGTTTAGGTACATTTAGGTGTTTGTCCTAAAATTTTAAATTTTCCTGTTTTTCACCGATTTGACTGGCGTTGACCGGGAGCGGTTCTTACAATCTACCCCCCTTAAAGGGATTTCGTCCACGAAATTTAAAACAGACGTACCTCAGGAGTCGAACAGATCGGGGTACTTCGCGCGAACCTCATCCTCGCGTCCCAAAGTCGACTCAACCCCGTGGTGCCACCACTGCACCCGTTCTAAGCGGATAACCTTTCCGCGCATGACCTGCTCCCGTGGATCCACTTCCCAAGCCAGTTTCTCCTTATACAAGACATCATCCTTTTCCTCGACATCCGCCCACTCAATGACGTGCGAGAAATCCACCTATACTTCCGCAACTTGGAAACGTGGATATTCCCAAGCTGCGGTGGCAGTGCAAGTCGGCATGCAACTGCTCCCACTCTGCTCAAGACCTCGAAAGGCCCGATACACCGCAGGGCTAACCTGCCTCCGCCGCGGTTGAAACGCACCAGTCCACCTTTCGAACTCACCTCCAAGTATATATGGTCACCGACTGCTGACTCGAGAGGTCGGCGCCGTCTGTCAGCATAGCTACTGCCGACTCTGCACGGTCTTCAACCGCTCACGCTTCGGCACGACCGATTCAGCTGTCTCTCGGTCCAGTTCTAGTCCCAGTAAACCCTCATCTCTCACTTCCGCCCCGCACACGGGCGACCGACACGGCCTACCATACAACGCTCTGAACGGTGCCATCCTGATACTGGCCTAAAAGCTGTTGTTATAGGCGAACTCGGCTAACCGCTCACGAAAGCCATCGTGACGTGCCCCCATCTCCACGGTGCAACCCGCAGTGGTTGCAATAATGCAGCGGGACGCTGTTGTTCCGCTCTCACCTGCTGACAAGTAAGGCACCGCGATACTAACTCCGCGAAGATTGTCGACGATCCGGCTGTTGGATCGTGTTTTTCTTTGCATAATCGTCATCCCCTAATCGTTACCTACGGTAAGAACCCGACTTTTCCTCGTTTCGACGTGTTTGATTTCTAAGCGTTCGTGTAGAATTGATTAAATGGTGAACGGTTGAGGTTTAGAGGTCGTTAGGAACGTTTTGGGGCGAAAATGAGCGTTTTCCGGTGTGGCCGGGTGGGGCCCACGTGCTCGGTTGTCGGGTTTTTCGAGTTCGGGTTGTCTTGGACGATCCCCGAGTCGATAATTTAAACCCGTATAAAATTATGGAATTAAATTGGGAAAATCGGAATTATCGGGTTTAGAAACATTAAACGCGAATTAAATCGCTCGGACGTCGGAATTTGATTCCGTCGATTGCGTTGGAACACTTGAATTATTTAAGGACCGTAGAAACGAAAATGGGAATTTTCGGAGCCCCGAAAGGCATTTTTCTGATCGCGGGCAGATTCGCCGAGCCGGGCGAATCGGGCCTTTCCGGGCCCATTGTTGACAATGTCAAGTAATTGGGAGGTTTGGGAGCGATCGGCACTGTCGGGGTTGCGTTTGGGCGTCAATTTCATTAAATTCGGTTTTTCCTGCATATTAAAAAGTGCCTTATTTTTTATCATGTTAGATTGTGCCGCCGACCGCGGAAAGAGGAGGCTAAGCGGGTGATTGCGAGCGCGCCAGAGCATGAGCGTGGACGTTTGGGAAGCGTTAAGAGGTAGGGAAAAGTAGCCGGATATCTGCCTTGACTAGGGAAAGTTATTAGTAGCAATGCATGTGACACTTGGTGGTGTCGTAGGATAAGTGAATTTATCGAACAATAGAAATGCATGTGGGCACTTAGTTGTGCTCGTAGGTTAAGTAACTTGTTGTGTTTATGATTGTGTCTATGTGTGCCTTTGGGGTGTTGAGTCTGTATGTTACTGATTGTGTTTCGTGGGTGGCCATGTGTGCCTGTGGGGTGTTAAACTTGTACTGTTGCTGACTGTCTTGCGGAGGGGTAGTTAGTCGTTATATTATTGTCGCTATTTGTTGAACCTTGTGTGATGACTGTGATTGCATGGAGGTTGGGCCCGCCTGACGACAAAGGGTGCTACGGGGTCGCGCGCGTAGGGGTTGGCAAGCCTTCCGACTAACCATCGGTAAAGTGTGCATTATTCTGCGATGAAGGGCGGCTCCCCTTCCGACTAGCTATCAGAAAAGTATTGTGTTATATGTCGTAAAGAGGTCGACCGCCTGGCCCGACTGCGTGTCGGGGAAAGTTGCGCAGGGCAGGCTCAAGCCCAGCCGGTTAGCAACCCATAAACTGAGTATCTTGTGTGCGATCCTTTGTGATCTTGGTTGTTGTGTGCGGTCCTTTGTGATCTTGGGTGTTGTGTGATTTGGTTAGCTTTTTGTGACCCTGCGTGGTTTATTATTAATATTGCATATTGTATTGAGGTCGTGACTGCTGGGTCGGGTCTACATTACGTGTCCGGGTTTTGAGATGGTTGGGAAAGTTTAACAGTTGTATTGCGTGATCGTCAGTCTAAATTGTGTTTTGGGGTAGTAGTCCCCGGGGTTGTCGTTGTTGCCGGTGTTCCCGGCATTTCTACTGATATGCCGTGGTCAACCCGGTATCCGTGGTGGGGAGCGAAACGCTCACCCCTTGCTGCTTTTCTTGCAGGTACGGGCCGCGAGGCGGACTAGGAGAACTCTCGAAGCTTGAAGAGCTGGGAGCAGGAGTCCGGGTCCTTGGTAGTTTAGCGGCGTACTTTTTGGCTTTTGTTCACTTGTTTTGAACGTATTTTCAGTTGTAAAAACATTGTTTTTGACTAATAAGTGGCGTTTCACAGCGGTTTATTAAAATGTTTGAAAATCATTTTACTTGTTTCACCATTCGCGTTCCGGGTTCGGTCATACCGAATTCGGTGCGTGACATCTTGGTATCAGAGCTCGAGGTTTCACACCTCGGACTGTACGTCAATTAGGTGGGGAGAGTTGAGTCATTAAAGTTTCCCGTCGTGCGTTGGTCACGCAAGTCGAAAACCGTGTGTAGACTCGTAGTGACCTGAGTCTTGGTTACGATTGTGTGTATGTGCAGTATTTTTGATACTGGCATAATGACTGTGTGCTGTTGCGTGAAACGTTTTTAGGCTGTCACGACTCGACTCAGGGGCGCCCCTGTGGTCGAACGTGACGGTGCCGATATCAAGTGGGTACAACGTAGTTCGGGGACGCCTGGACCGGGTTGTAACTATGTGATGTCAAAAACGATATTTTACGATGAAAAGGAGAAGGTTTTAAAATTAATTGGCCTTGTGGGCGTCGTTTTAAAAATTATTTGGCCCTGTGGGCGTATGTGTCAAGATTGGTTAGCCCTGTGGGCGTACGTTTTGAAATTGGTTGGCCTTGTGGGCTTGTGATTGAGGTTGGTTGACTTGATTTTGTCTGTGAATTGTTGTGCGTGTGTTTGATAAATTGGTGATCGAACGTGTGTGACGCACAAGTGTGCGGTAGTTGTGAGAAGAGTAAGATACGAGTGCGCTAGAGTAGACGTAGCGGGTGTGACGAGTGCGAAACCATCACAGCTACGGGACGGGCCATAGACCGGCCCGGATGGAAGCACGGTCCGGGCCACTCACCGGCCCGGAATGCAGTACGGCCCGGGCCGCTTACCGGCCTGGATCAGCCAATTACTTTCAAGAAAAACGGTTTTGATGTGTGAGTTTCACCTCGATGTTACGTGTCCGGGAAGACATCAAGACCGATGTGAGTTTCGGTACGATGTGGTTGAGCTGTGCCGTGGGATTCCGATGCGCGACCGGTAAAGTGCGAGGGCGATGTTCCCCGTGAGGTGTGTCGTACCTTCCGGCGAGCGATCGGTAAAGTGGGAGGCTTGAGGTACACTGCCTTCCCGATCAACGGTCAGGTAAAATGTCGGGCTACGCTGGGCCCAACGTCCTGCGGACGTAAAACCGTGATGTGGGTGTGTTATTGCGCGACTTTTTTCACGATTGTGTTTGTTTGTAGAGGTCGTAGGTTCTATGTTGAGGGGTGAGGTCTTGGGTTCGAGATGTTGGGTCTCGAGGTAGGGTTGGAGATGAACCAACTCGCAGCGGAAAATCAATGAAAACCAAGAGACAATTAAAACCATGAAACAACTAACAAAGAATGGATTAACAAGAGAAAAATTCAGCACTAGTTCTTACCAAAACAAGAACACCGGTTAACGAATGATTGGCTTGAGTCTCCAAGACGCCTACGAATCCACATGGGAATCAAAGCCACGTAGTTCTTCTCTTTGAGGACTCAAGAACACAAACATGGAGGTGGAAACTAGCCAAACCCGAAATGGCCATGGAAGAGGGAGAGAAAATGTGTTTCCTATTCTTGTCTTGTCTTTGTTATGTTGAAAAAAGATGACTTAAACATAACAAAACCCATACTTGTCCAACTAAAGGCATGGGACAAGTATGGTGTCAAGTAAGGTGTAAATAGGACAAAGTATGGCAAGACAAGATTGGGTTAGGTGGTGAATCACAAACACCTTAATCCTTGTCTTGCTTACTTAGTACTAATTAATCAAGACTTGATTAATTAGTTCCATGGGCCTTGGTTGCATGGGCCTTTCATGGGCCTCTTGGAACATGGCCCGTGGCCATTTCCAACGAGGTCACGTGATTCGCTCATCGCCTCCATGCCTTCCATACCGGAAATGTCCAACATTATCCGACGCGATCAATCCCAAGACTCCAAGCCTTTTGGCCATTCTCCATAAATGTGTCAATGAGTTTCATCCTCCGGTGTGACCCTTAGGTTTATGCATGTCAATAGATCAACGTAAAATCCCATTTTACTTGATCCTATTTAAGTGACAACTAACAAGACTTTAGTATTGCCTGACACTACATAACGAATCGACCCTGTCAATTCTAACCTTTCCGTCGTCCCTGTCATTATCCTTTTATCTCCGATATCCTGATTGAGATAAGGCATAGAGCCGTCATCCTTATTATTCTCAATCACCGTTCCTTGATATGTGAGATGACTGAAGATATGATACCCAGTATCATGTGCATGGCCATGCTATTCATTCAGTCACTCTCGATCAAGCGGCCGAGAACCGATATGTTTCCCATACCTCAGTATGAGGGATAAATCCCTTAGCCGCCTTTCGTGTCACTCATGTAGCCCGTCCCCAAGCCAATCCTGGCCGTTATGGAAGCCCTGTTACGGACAACGTTAGGCTCAGGTCAAACTCAGTTGTTGACTACATAGCGATCACAAAGACTCCTTGGTCTAAGGATACATGACAAGCTACAACACTGAATATGTTCATGACTTAATCTATGGCACATATTCAGGGCGGGTCGTCCAATATCATGTCCCACATGATATCTATGATCAGACTCCGGAATCCCATTCCAATGACTAACAGAACGTAAGCCATAAAGAGCCATCTTTCATACTAGTCGCTTCTAGTGAAGCTTTGTTGACTAGGGACCCATCGAGTGTGATCTATCTCGATCTATGGTTCTATTCGCATGGTGGGCATAGATCAGAGCACACATCGATATATTACTCCAACACATAAGTAATATAAAGCCGCTTTAATTTTATTGCTAACGATGATATATACATTTGGACATTTATGATTGAGCTACGAGCACTAAGACTAACAATCTCCCACTTGCCCTAGTTCCAATCTAAACTCCAATATGTCCCCATCGACTTTACATGTCTAACATGTTCAGGCAGTGACACTGTCTTAGTCAAAGGGTTGGCTATGTTATCATCTGTTGCAATATCGGTTATCTTCACTTCACCTCAGTTCAGTATTTATCTGATGAGGTGGATACGCCGCAGTACATGTTTGGATTTGTTATACGATCTAGGTTTTTAGCTTGCGCAATGGCCCTTGTGTTGTCGCAAGATGGATTCACCGGGCTGGATGGGTTTTTAATTACACCCAGCCTTGCCATGAATTTCCAAATCCACATAGCCTCCTTAGCTGCCTTTGCAGCATCCATGTACTTGGCCTCTGTCGTAGATTCGGCAATGATATCTTGCTTTACGCTCTCCCAGCTAAAGCTCTGCCATTCAGCTTAAACACATATCCTGATTGACTTCTAAAGTCATCTGGATTTGTCTTGGAAAACTAGCGTCTACTCATCCTTCGACGACTAGTTCAACATCATCTTTCCCCCGGGTTAGAATGATGTCTACTGGTACAACATAAGGCTTACGAGACGTCTGGTCTCATACATGTCATGGCATATATGATCGATCCTGCCCCCAGGCGCATAGGATTCTCATCATCCTTTTCAGCTCATCAGGTGTCTTAGGACACTGAGTCTTGCTGAGATGAATGCCATGACTAGTGGGTAAGAGTCCTTTCTTTGAATCGAGCATTAAGAACCTACTCAATGCCTTGTTCACATAGGTTCCCTGACTTAAATCCAAGACCCTCTTGGTGCGATCTCTACATATCTTAATCCTTAAGATATGAGAAGCATCCCCTAAGTCCTTTATTGAAAAACACTTCCTCAACCAAGCTTTAGTCTCGTGCAAGGTTGGGATGTCGTTTTCAATGAGAACTAGAAAGGTAATATTGCTCCCAATAGCCTTCTTATAAACGCAAGATTCATCCTCGTTCTTGATTAAGCCAAATCCAATTACAGCTTCATCAAAACGAAGGATCCAACTCCGAGAAGTTCGTTTCAATCCAAAAATGGATTTCAACAACTTATAAATCTTTCCTTTATTCTTCGGATCGTCAAAACCTTTGGGCCGAGACATACAAACGTACTCAGTCAAATTTCCATTTAGGAAAGCGGTTTTGACATCCACTTGCCATATCTCGTAATTATGATACGCAGTTATGTCAAGAAGAATTTGGATCGATTTTGACCATAGCCACTAAGGAGAAGGTTTCCTCATAGTCAATCCATTGGATCTGCCTATAACCTTTCGCCACCAGTTGAGCTTTGTAGGTCAGAGGGTTGCCGTCCATGTCCATCTTCACCTTGAAGATCCATTTGCATCCTATGGTCCTCACACCATTGATGGGATCAACCGGTTCCCAGACTCGGTTGTCCGACATGGATTGCATTTCCTCCCTCATGGCTCCCAGCCATAACTCGGAGTTGGGCCCATCCACGACTTCCTGAAAGGTGGCTGGATCATCGTGATCCACCATGACTTCATTGTCACCTCCGGATACCATATCTTGGAGGTGGAAGATTGATCCTTTCAAATCGCCTTGGACCTTCCAGAATTGTAACAGGAATTGGTTCTTACTCTACGACAATCTCTGGCTCCTTTCTACTGGGTTGCCAATTGGTTTAGACAGATCTGTACCATCCTGAATTTCTTCGAGATGCACAGTCCTCCCAATGACGTCTTTGGAAACAAAACTTCTTTTCCATAAAGACCCCACCCCAAGAGACGAACACCATGTTCTCACTGGGATTGTAGAAATAGTATCCCCTTGTTGCTTTGGGATACCACACGAAGGTGCATATCGCAGATCTTGGTTCGAGCTTAGTCGAAACCAAATGTTTCACATAAGCCTCGCAACCACAAATCTTTAGGAAGGACAAAGCGGGCATCATCCCGTACCATTTTTAAAATGGTGTCCCTTCCACACCATTCGTCGAAGCCCGATTCACTATGAATGCGGTCGTCTCTAGAGCAAAACCCCTAAAAGAGATTGGGAGATCAGTCCAACTAATCATGGAACAGACCATTGTCTAACAATGTCCGATTTCTCCGTTTGGCTACACCTTTCAACTACAGTGACCTAGGAGGAGTCCATTCCAAAAGGATCCCATTCTCTTTTAGATGATCTAATAACTCTGTGGTCAAGTATTTTCCACCTCGATCCAATCGAAGTGCCTTAATACCTTTGTCGAGCTGGTTTTCTACTATAGTCTTAAACTCTTTGAATTTATCAAAAGCTTCAGACTTATGTCTCACCGAATAGACATAACCATATTTACTGTAATCATCAGTAAATGTGATAAAGTAGCTAAAACCCCTCCTGGCAAGTGAACTTATTGGTCTACACACATTCGAGTGTATCAGCCCCAATAATTCACCCGCCCTTTCATCGCGATCGATAAAGGGCACTTTAGTCATTTTGCCCATCAAACAAACCTTGCACCTATCGATCGAATGGAATTCGAATGAACCTGAAAGCCCGCACTTCTGAAGTGCTGATAGGCGCTTCTTGTTTATGCGACCCAAATGACAGTACCATAACAGAGTTAGGTTTAAATCGTTGGATTTAGACCTCTTGGTATTAACGGAATATATAGAACTTGAGGCATTGTTACCCATATCTAATATGTACAATCCTCCAACCATGTCAGTACTGGTATAAAACATATCATTGCATAGAACATTGAAAACTCCATTTCCAATATTAACATTATATCCTTCCTTGTCAAACACGGATACAGATATAATATTCCTACTAAAAGTAGGTATGCAATATACATTATACAATACTAAGACAAGGCCTCTTGGCAAAGCAAGACTCATGGATCCTACAGCAGTTGCCACAACTCTGAGGTCCATTTCGTGCTTTCCAAATCTCTCCTACTTTCAGCCACCATATATTAGTGCATGTGTGAGATTCAGTCATGGTATCTAATACCCATGAATCTTTGGAAGTAGAGAGATGTAGCTCTATAGAGTTAATACCGAATGAAGGCACGATCCCACCGCCCTTCCTTAGATCATCCAGGTTTCTTGATGAAGGCGCAGTCCTACTGCCCTTCTTCAGATCATCCAGGCTATTTGATGAAGGCGCAGTCCCACTGCCCTTCTTCAGATCAGCCGTGAACTTCCTGTAATCCCGGTTCCAATGACCAGGCTGTTGGCAGTAGAAGCAGACATTCTCAGGTGTCTCATCTTTCCTGCCAAGTGCGCATGGGCCCAGCCCTTGCCACTTCCAATTCCCTTGTTGACCATCAGAATATCCTTGGATCCCAGATCCCTGAGATATTCTTCTCAACAGCTGATGACACTTCATGTAACTCTGATATGGTCTTAGAGACAGCCTTGTCAAGGACATATTCTTTGCGTTCAGACTTGAGGACTATCCTCAAAATTCTGTACCAGTCCAAATAGTTTGTCCCATTTAGCTTGACCCTGTCAAGAATGGTTTTTAATGACAAACTATTAATGTTCGCTGAATTTGCCATTTGATCTACAACAGATAAAATTCAATCAGTAAACTGAATAAATTTTATGAAGATCAAGCTTAAACACCAACAATCAATTCTAAACCTTTAGAATCTGAAACCAAGATCCTTGATTCACTCGATTAAGCTGAACTAATGCTCACCACTTAATCGAGCTATGTAGGTAGGACTCCATCCAATCACATCCAATGTGACTCTTGGCTAGGGTATGTACTTATGTACACGACTTACCCTATCTGTTACCCTAGCTCAACCTCAGGCCGAGAATCGTAGTCGGGTCCACCAATTTTCAACTATGGCTCGTCACTATGTAGGTGCTCCGCTAATGCGCACGACACCCACATATGTCGTCCAAACCTACTACCCCGCTTCCCCATGGATGCTCCGCTAATGCGCACGAAAACCATAGGACGAGGAGGTAGTAAGGTGTTGATGATTGGGAGGTATCGGACATGACCCGCTTTTACTTGTCCAGTTGTGTTCAAAACTTTGGCACATCCTAGATGCGATGAGCACATCAACTACATTCCAAATGCAATGATGCCTCAAATTACATCCAATGTAATTCTTCCTTTGAACCCGTCAACTACATCCAATGCAATGACGGTTCTAAGGGTTCACACACAAGGATTAAAAGTCCAATTTTATCTTTGCATGTGAGGTGATATGCTCGGTAAATAAAGTTAAGCATGCAATTCTAAAACACATAGAATTAATCATGCATAAACTAAACCAAGCATAAAGCGATAAATGTGCACGTAATAGCCCCCTAAACTAACTCCCACTAGCTTCTTGAGCTCCACCGACTCCAAGCCGATGCCAACACCCGAAAAGCCACCAAATGACCTTTTCGCCCTTTCTTCGTCTTGAGTAAAATATTACAATTTAATACACGACTCGCAGGTCGGGAATAAATAAATATTACAAACAAGTGGTTCGACGACCACACCTTGAAAGAATAATTACACGTTAACTCTAACGGCTCGCAGGCCGTGAAAAGCGATAAATAATTAAATTGAGCTCGGGGCTATTATGTACACCATGCCAACATCACATCACACATCGTGTTATCAAACAAGCATGTTATCAAACATCATGTGATTTTCCGGTTTTAATTAATAGCCAAGTTTCGAAATTTTTTGATGCTCGGTTTATCGAAACCGTTCAAAAATGAAACTTTTGAACATTTGATCTTCGAGTTCATCATGACGGTTCCAAACTCGTCATAACTAACAAAACGGTTTAGCCTTGGCATATCAACCATCCAATGGTCATGCTTGGCCTAGCTCCGTCCAACGGAGCCCCGTTCGGTCCCGGTTTCGGCTCCCCGAGAGTCCCGCTCCCGAGACCCGAAAAATCAAATTTTTTTCAAAATTTCCAGATTTGAAATAATTTTCAAAAATTCATTTTACATGCATTAAATCCATAAACAATAATTTAAAACATGTTATCAAACAATTTAGCAAAACAACATGCCAAAAACGAAACTTTCAAGCAAAACTGAAACTTTGAACACCGCCTTGTGAATCCCGAAGGTAGCACGGCTCTGATACCACTGTTGGGTCTCGAGGTAGGGTTGGAGATGAACCAACTCGCAGCGGAAAATCAATGAAAACCAAGAGACAATTAAAACCATGAAACAACTAACAAAGAATGGATTAACAAGAGAAAAATTCAGCACTAGTTCTTACCAAAACAAGAACACCGGTTAACGAATGATTGGCTTGAGTCTCCAAGACGCCTACGAATCCACATGGGAATCAAAGCCACGTAGTTCTTCTCTTTGAGGACTCAAGAACACAAACATGGAGGTGGAAACTAGCCAAACCCGAAATGGCCATGGAAGAGGGAGAGAAAATGTGTTTCCTATTCTTGTCTTGTCTTTGTTATGTTGAAAAAAGATGACTTAAACATAACAAAACCCATACTTGTCCAACTAAAGGCATGGGACAAGTATGGTGTCAAGTAAGGTGTAAATAGGACAAAGTATGGCAAGACAAGATTGGGTTAGGTGGTGAATCACCAACACCTTAATCCTTGTCTTGCTTACTTAGTACTAATTAATCAAGACTTGATTAATTAGTTCCATGGGCCTTGGTTACATGGGCCTTTCATGGGCCTCTTGGAACATGGCCCGTGGCCATTTCCAACGAGGTCCCGTGATTCGCTCATCGCCTCCATGCCTTCCATACCGGAAATGTCCAACATTATCCGACGCGATCAATCCCAAGACTCCAAGCCTTGTCTCGATACGTAAAGTCCTATTCACTTACGGGCACATGACCCAAAACCCAGTTTTGGTCCTGTCCCGAGACAACTCCCTTTTGGCCATTCTCCATAAATGTGTAAATGAGTTTCATCCTCCGGTGTGACCCTTAGGTTTATGCATGTCAATAGATCAACGTAAAATCCCATTTTACTTGATCCTATTTAAGTGGCAACTAACGAGACTTTAGTATTGCCTGACACTACATAACGAATCGACCCTATCGATTCTAACCTTTCCGTCGTCCCTGTCATTATCCTTTTATCTCCGATATCCTGATTGAGATAAGGCATAGAGCCGTCATCCTTATTATTCTCAATCACCGTTCCTTGATATGTGAGATGACTGAAGATATGATACCCAGTATCATGTGCATGGCCATGCTATTCTTTCAGTCACTCTCGATCAAGCGGCCGAGAACCGATATCTTTCCCATACCTTAGTATGAGGGATAAATCCCTTATCCGTCTTTCGTGTCACTCATGTAGCCCGTCCCCAAGCCAATCCTGGCCGTTATGGAAGCCCTGTTACGGACAACGTTAGGCTCAGGTCAAACTCAGTTGTTGACTACATAGCGATCACAAAGACTCCTTGGTCTAAGGATGCATGACAAGCTACAACACTGAATATGTTCATGACTTAATCTATGGCACATATTCAGGGCGGGTCGTCCAATATCATGTCCCACATGATATCTATGATCAGACTCCGGAATCCCATTCCAATGACTAACAGAACGTAAGCCATAAAGAGCCATCTTTCATACTAGTCGCTTCTAGTGAAGCTTTGTTGACTAGGGACCCATCGAGTGTGATCTATCTCGATCTATGGTTCTATTCGCATGGTGGGCATAGATCATAGCACACATCGATATATTACTCCAACACATAAGTAATATAAAGCCGCTTTAATTTTATTGCTAACGATGATATATACATTTGGACATTTATGATTGAGCTACGAGCACTAAGACTAACACGAGACTCATCAATAACCTACGGTGGTGATACATCGCCTCCGTGTGAGGGTCTCACCACGGAGAGGGGTTAAGGTTGATGCGCTGCGGCGCCATACGAGCTAGGTTTCCCCTACGTGAACGGGTGTTCGAGGTTTCCCTCACGTGAACAAGTGGTTTGAGGTTTCCCTCACGTGACCGGGTTGTTTGAGGTTTCCCTCACGTGAACGGGTGGTTTGAGGTTTCCCTTAAGTGAGTGGGTTGTTTGAGGTTTCCCTCCCGTGAGCGGGTTGTTTGAGGTTTCCCTCACGTGAACGGGTGGTTTGAGGTTTCCCTCACGTGAGTGGGTTGTTTGAGATTTCCCTTGTGTGATCGGGTAATTGTGGTATTGAGGTTGTGAGCAATAGTGGTTTGCTGAGTTGAGAACATGATCCCCGTTTTGAGGGTTCCCCTACGTGATCGGGTAATTGAGGTATTGATATCGTGAGAAGTTGTGACGAGCGCGATTATGAGAACCGTGTGGGTTAACCGGTTGAGTATAGGCTGGAACGTCTAGGCTGGGTGAACGCTAGGGTAATGAGTGTGTCGCCGTTGTGAGAGTTCGCGAGTTAAGCGTGTGCGTGGGTTGTGGACCCACCACACGATGGCCGGAGTACGAGGCCAAGTTTACACCACTGTCCCGCTCTGCACCAGTGATAGTGGTGGTAGAAGCGAACCGATACAGGAGGATCGAGAGGGTGCTCAGAGCCCTGATTCTGGGTAGAGTCCTCACCCTGAGGATTCGGGTATATTCGGAGTTGGTGGACACGACGACGGTAGTAGAGCGAGGTCTTAGAGAGACTGCGAGGGTCCGTGAGGATCGGCAGCGACTGAGCTTGTGCGTGTATCCGTGGGGAGGATACTTACGAAATGACAACCTTTGACGTAATCTTGGGAATGGATTGGCTGGCGAAGTACCGAGCCAATATCGACTGTTATAGGCGACGAGTGACGGTGTCAGCAGGTAACACGAAAGTTTCATGTATTCTGGGCAGTAAGAGCGGGGTTCTCCTGTCGGCATTGTCCGAAGTAGAGGAAGTATCGGTCGTGCAGAGCCGAGAGTTACCGCGAGTGGTGTGCGATTTCCCCGAGGTCTTTCTTGATGAGTTGAGCGGGTTGCCACCAATTCGTGAGGTGGAGTTCGGGATTGACCTGATGCCGGGAACGGCAGCGATATCGATGGCGCCTTATAGGTTCACGCCAGCAGAGTTGACCGAGCTGAAGCGTCAGCTTGAGGAGCTTCGGGAGAAGGGGTTTATCCATCCGAGTACATCGGCGTGGGGAGCGCCAGCACTCTTCGTAAAGAAGAAGAGTGGAGAGCTTCGAATGTGTATAGACTACCGGAAGGTGAACCGGGTTACGGTGAAGAACTGATACCCGATGCCGAGAATTGACGACTTGTTCGACCAGTTGAGAGGGTCGACATGCTTCTCAAAGATCGATCTGCGATCCGGATATTACCAGTTGCGAGTCCGAGAGGAGGACGTTGCAAAGACTACATTCCGGACACGCTATGGGCATTACGAGTTCTTGGTGATGCCATTTGGATTGACGAACGCACTTGCAGCGTTCATGGATCTGATGAACAGTATATTCCGACCGTTCTTAGATCAATTTTTGGTGGTGTTTGTAGACGACATCTTGATCTACTCGCAGAACGAGGCGACACATGAGGAGCATCTGAGGGTTGTTTTGACCCTGCTGCGCACACATCAGCTATACGCCAACCTGGAGAAGTGCGAGTTTTGGCTCGCTGAGGTGAAATTTTGAAGAGAGAAAGTGTTAAAATTTTGAAGATTGTCGACGATCCGGCCGTTGGATCGTGTTTTTCTTTACATAATCGTCATCCCCTAATCGTTACCTACGGTAAGAACCCGACTTTTCCTCGTTTTGACGTGTTTTATTTCTAAGCGTTCGTGTAGAATTGATTAAATGATGAACGGTTGAGGTTTAGAGGTCGTTAGGAACGTTTTGGGGCGAAAATGAGCGTTTTCCGGTGTGGCCGGATGGGGCCCACGTGCTCGGTTGTCGGGTTTAGAAACTTTAAACGCGAATTAAATCGCTTGGACGTCGGAATTTGATTCCGTCGATTGCGTTGGAACACTTGAATTATTTAAGGACCGTAGAAACGAAAATGGGAATTTTCGGAGCCCCGGAAGGCGTTTTTCTGATCGCGGGCAGATTCACCGAGCCGGGCGAATCGGGCCTTTTCGGGCCCATTGTTGACAATGTCGAGTAATTGGGAGGTTTGGGAGCGATCGGCACTGTCGGGGTTGCGTTTGGGCGTCAATTTCATTAAATTCGGTTTTTCCTGCATATTAAAAAGTGCCTTATTTTTTATCATGTTAGATCGCGCCGCCGACCGCGGAAAGAGGAGGCTAAGCGGGTGATTGCGAGCGCGCCGGAGCATGAGCGTGGACGTTTGGGAAGCGTTACGAGGTAGGGAAAAGTAGCCGGATATCGGCCTTGACTAGGGAAAGTTATTAGTAGCAATGCATGTGACACTTGGTGGTGTCGTAGGATAAGTGAATTTATCGAACAATAGAAATGCATGTGGGCACTTAGTTGTGCCCGTAGGTTAAGTAACTTGTTGTGTTTATGATTCTGGCTATGTATGCCTTTGGGGTGTTGAACCCGTATGTTACTGATTGTGTTTCGTGGGTGGCCATGTGTGCCTGTATGTTACTGATTGTGTTTCGTGTGTTTCGTGGGGTTGGCAAGCCTTCCGACTAACCATCGGTAAAGTGTGCATTATTCTGCGATGAAGGGCGGCTCCCCTTCCGACTAGCTATCAGAAAAGTATTGTGTTATATGCCGTAAAGAGGTCGACCGCCTGGCCCGACTGCGTGTCGGGGAAAGTTGCGTGGGGCAGGCTCAAGCCCAGCCGTAAGCAACCCATAAACTGAGTAGCTTGTGTGCGATCCTTTGTGATCTTGGTTGTTGTGTGCGGTCCTTTGTGATCTTGGGTGTTGTGTGATTTGGTTAACTTTTTGTGACCCTGCGTGGTTTATTATTATTATTGCATATTGTATTGAGGTCGTGACTGCTGGGTCGGGTCTACATTACGTGTCCGGGTTTTGAGATGGTTGGGAAAGTTTAACAGTTGTATTGCGTGATCGTCAGTCTAAATTGTGTTTTGGGGTAGTAGTCCCCGGGGTTGTCGTTGTTGCCGGTGTTCCCAGCATTTCTACTGATATGCCGTGGTCAACCCGGTATCCGTGGTGGGGAGCGAAACGCTCACACCTTGCTTCTTTTCTTGCAGGTAGGGCCGCGAGGCGGACTAGGAGAACTCTCGAAGCTTGAAGAGCTGGGAGCAGGAGTCCGGGTCCTTGGTAGTTTAGCAGCGTACTTTTTGGCTTTTGTTCACTTGTTTTGAACGTATTGTCAGTTGTAAAAACATTTTTTTTGACTAATAAGTGGCGTTTCACAGCGGTTTATTAAAATGTTTGAAAATATTTTTACTTGTTTCACCGTTCGCGTTCCGGGTTCGGTCATACCGAATTCGGGGGGTGACATGACTCCAGTTCCTGTCCTGCAGCATTTGACGGAAGTCATTGTTGGAATTCTAGGGAGCAAAGCACAACGGAAAATAAAAAATTTCCCTAGAATAGCCTCAGGATCCATGTAATTCCGACTAAACCGACAAACAAAAATTAAAGGAGAGATTACCTCTTCAAAATTTTCAGCTTGGTTTGAGACAAGGACCAACTTGCAGATCGTATAACTCAGCAACGAACCGTTGGAATGAAAATCCCTCTGATCAGATTGAAGGCCAATATGTGTAGAACGTTACCCCAAAAATCAGCAAGATCGGACCTCCGATGAACCTCCGATCGAGCACTTTACAGTGGCTGGTCGGACAGAATCTGGGCAGATTTTTCTCTTCTTTTTTTTTTTTGATCGACAAAGCAAATGTAAATTAAAAACCTCTTTTGAGGTAAAAGAGGAGGTACATCAGAGTCTTACATCAACACTAAACCACCTAAACCAAGTAAAACCCCCAAAACGCTACCAAGAACAAGGAAATACGCGAAACAAAGGGTAGTGAAATGAACAAAAGAGCAAACAAGTGTGAAACTCATCAACGACCCAACTGAAGCTAAGAGTTTCAAGGCCACCAGACCTTCAGTTTTGTTTTTGGACTTCACTGGCCACTCAATATGCAGAAAGCACTCCAAGGATACTATGAACTCAGATCAGAACTGCCAACTTGAAGAAACATAGGGCATTATAATGAACAAACGATCAAGAAACTCATATAAGACCAGACTGAGCCTGAGAACTTCATAGCCACCAGAACACCATTTGAACCTCAGCATTGGAACTTTACTACCAACCAAAGGTCTAACTTTTGATTTTGAACTTCCCTGCCATCCAATTGTGCAGGATACACTCCAAGCTTGCACTGTTGTTGAAAAAACTGCCATCCAAACTACAGTTTGCACTCCAAGATTATAGTCACATGAGACTTCAGAAGACAGCAACAAAGGACTGCACTTGACCAACTGCAGCCACCAAAACAGAAGGCAAAGATAAAAGCCAAGCCAAGAGGAATGCAACCTCAAAGAAAGAGGCAAGAGAGCAAGCCCCAAGAGGACAGAGGCCAAAGAAACACTCAAAAAGCCTAGGAACAACAAATACCCCCACTCAAGAAGAACTAAACACTAAAGAAACCAAAAACCCACACACAAAGGACAAAAAGAGAGGACAAGAAGGAGCAGGAACCTTACCAAACTCACACAGTACCCAAATCCAAACCCCAACCCTCCCAACCCCCAAAACCCCAGCCAAATAAAGCCAACAGCAAAAGACTTGCCTTCCAAAAATAATCAGAGGGAGGAAATTCAAATCCAAGTTGAAGATAGCTAGTCACAACCTGTTAGACCAATAACAGAAGACCAAAACAATCAAAACAGCAATGCCTTGGACCTCAAGGTACCACAGGAAACCATCTGAAAACCCTAAGCAAGCTGATTTTAATCACAAAATAACTTGCCAACCAAAGGAACTCATAGCTCCACAAAAAAGGCCATAACAACATAAACAGAGAAGCCTTGGACCTCAAGTTAGCCAAGGAACCCTCTGCAAACCCCTGCCTTGCCTTGGACCTTAAGCAACTAAAGAGGCCCCTCTTTTATCTAGGCAGCAAGATCTGGGGGAGGACATCCATGCAGAAAAGGAGAAGAATAGACCTCCACTTTTATATTTGGCCCATTCCCAACTGAAAAATTGATTTTGAATTTTTTTGTAAATAACTTCAGCTGAAACCAAATTGTTCTCAAAGGCCACATCATTTCTAGCCAACCAGATTTGCCAACTCCCTATGTGAGCTAAATTCCTCTATTGGAGTCTGCATTTTTGAGGGACTAGCATAGCCCAAGAAGAGAAGAGATCTTTGGGGGATTGGGGAAGAGCAGATTTGATTCCCCGCCAGTTAAAAATGTAGGACCATACTGACCAGGCTCTCTGGCAATGCATTAGAGTATGAGCAGCATCTTCAATATCCAAATTGCAAATAGAGCAGGTGATCCCATGCAAGGAGAGATGCATCCCTCTAGAGTCTAAAAAGCTTTTGGTGGGAATGGCTTCAAGACAAGATAACCAAGAAAAGGCAAAAAAATTTGGAGGAATACCAGGACTCCACAAAGCTTTTGTCCAAGGAGCATTTAGGGAAGGAGCTGAGGTATTAGTATCAATTAGGGTATAAAGTTTCTTGACAGTAAAACCCTTTGGATCAGCACTCCAAACCAGAAGATCCTCTGCCTCAGTAAGTGCAATTAAGCTTAGAATTTGCTGAAGAATGTTCCAATCAGATTCTATCCTGCCTCTGGGAGTAGCTCTAAAGTTTAGGGCCCAAGAAGAGTGAGAGCCTGCTTCAGAGACCATCATTTTCTTTGTGGTGGATAGAGCAAACAATCTGGGAAAAAGGATCTTGAAAGCCACCTCTCCCCACCATACATCAGACCAAAAATGAATCCTCTCCCCATTACCAACCTTCCAAGCTAGGCCTTTAATTCCAAATAAGTCTACAAAGACTGGATCAGCATTTAGAGCTAAAATGTGACTCATAAAACTACTGGAACTGATTTCAGGGAATAAAGATATGTCCCATTCATCCATAGACCAACCAAACTTGCTGCATATTACTCTCTTCCAAAGTGAGTCTTTTTCAAGAGCAAATCTCCACCACCATTTGGATAAAAGAGCAACATTCATCTTAGCTAGATTCTTAATACCCAGCCCACCCTCCTTTTTACATTTAGTCACTTTACCCCATCTTACTTTGCAGAAAGCTCTAGCTGTAGAACAACCATGCCACAAGAATCTCCTTTGCCAAGAAACCATTGCTTTTAACACTCCCTTTGGGGCTTTAATAATTGAGAAGTAATACAATGGAAGTGCACTGAGAGTTGACTTGATCAATGTGATCCTCCCACCCAAAGATAGAAGTTTGGCTTGCCAAAGTCCGAGAGCAGACTTGAATCTATTAAGAATTGGCTCCCAAGTAGATAACCTTCTTGGATTTGCACCTAATGGAAATCCCAAGTAATTTATTGGCAAAGACCCAGCAGGACATTCAAGAATCTCTAAAAAGCCTCTTTCTTCATAATCTTCCACATTCAAACAAATTGCTACTGATTTGTTATAGTTGACAGATAGACCAGATGAGATATTAAACAGATAAAGAGCCAACTTTAGACATAAAGCACTAGTCTCAAATGCTTCTATGAAGAATAGAGAATCATCTGTAAATTGGAGATGAGAAATCAAGGGCCCTGAATGATTGAATTTTATGCCTTTCATAAGATTTTGCTGTATAGATGCTTTGATTATTTGGTTTAGCCCTTCTGCCACAATAACAAACAATAGAGGAGATAGAGCACACCGTTGTCTGAGGCCCCTAGTCATTTGAAAATCCACTGAGGGTGAGCCATTAATCAACACTGAAACATTAGCCCTTAAACAGGAGATGATCCACAACTTCCAAAGCCTTCCAAAACCCATTTTGGTAAGAATCTGTAGTAGATACTTCCAGCTCACTTTATCAAATGCTTTTTCAAAGTCAGCCTTGAAGATGATTGCTTTAGTTTTTGAAGTTTTTATAAAATCCACTGTCTCAGCAGCTATTAATATACCATCAATTATTTGCCTTCCAGGTAAGAAGCCTGAATGTTCCTCCCCCACTAAAAGATTGATCACTTGTTTGAGTCTTAAAGAGAGCAATTTGGAGAGTATCTTATAAGGTCCTCCCATTAAGCTAATAGGTCTGTAGTCTCCAAATGTTAAAGGCTCAGCAGACTTTGGAATGAGAGTGATAAAAGAAGAATTGATACCTTTCCCCAATTGACCAGTAGCATAAAAACACTGAAGAAATTGCATGAAATCAACCTTTATAATTGGCCAACAATGTTGAAAGAATTTAAGGGTATAACCATCTGGGACAGTAGCCTTTTCAGGATTGCAAGCCATTACAGCTTGATAAACTTCATCTTCTGTAAAAGGTCTTTCCAACCAAAGGGCTTGTTCAGTAGATAAAGAGGAGAAAGGGAGATCATCCAAGGAAGTGTCTGCAGCAGCAATGTCTGAGGTGTATCTAGCTGCAAAATAAGAGGAGGCAGCCTTTTTGATCTCAGCAGGGCTTGTTAACAAAGTTCCATTCCACCAGATTTGGGAGATTTTTTTGGAGACTCCATTAAAGTTAGCTATTCTGTGGAAGTATTTAGATCCCTTATCCCCATCATATAACCACTTCTTCCTAGCCTTTTGACTCCATAATTTGGAAAGAAGCTTGTATTTCCAGATCAGGGCGGCTTTCAGTTCACTTCTAGTAGCACATTCAGTAGGGGAAAGGGGTCTTGTGTCTATCAAGCTATCCATATCATCAATGGCAGTTATGAGGGAGGCTATTTGAGTCTCCAGATGTCCAAAGACAGAGTTATTCCACTTCTTTAAATCTTCCTTCAGCAATTTGAGCTTCATCCATAGAACAAAATAGGGCTGCCCATATATTTGATAAGAGCACCAAAACTTTGTACAGCTAGATAAAACCTTGGATCATCTATCCACATATTCAAGAACTTGAAAGGTCTGGGCCCCCAATCAACAACATTATCATATAGCAAGATGGGTCTGTGGTTTGAAATAGATCTTGGAAGGCATTCTTGTGGTAGAGAGTTGAAAGCAGATAGAAGCTCTTGAGACACTAGGAATCCATAAATCCTGGAAGCTCTAGAAAGGTGGCCAAACCAGGTATATTTACCCCCTTTTAGAGGAAGATCAATCAAACCAGATTGTTGAATAAAGTCTTGAAAACAAGCAATATCTGACCCTCTAGCCCTTTGAGAAGATCTTTCAAGCACTGAGGTAGTTACATTAAAGTCTCCTCCAATCAGTATCAGACAACCAACAGGAATACATTGCAAATGCTGTGAAATTTGAAACCATAAATCCTTCCTCCCAGCAGCTGAAGAAGGTGCATAGACATTAATGATGCAAATCATACAATTAAGAACCAACATATTTCCAAACCAAATGAGAGCACCATCTATAGGAAAGGAGTTGATCATAACAAAGTCCCGAGTCTTCCAACAACTGATTAAACCACCACAAGTCTCCAAAGCATCAGAGTAACAAAAATCCCACCCCCAAGAGAAACTGCAAGACCTTAGAAATTTAGCTGGCATTTTATCTAGCTTTGATTCCTGTAACAAAATGAAATTAGGAGATTTCTTGGACACCAAGCAACTCAAACTTCTCCTCTTTTGCTGAGAGGAGATTCCTCTCACATTCCAGGAGAGGAATTTCATTGAGATCAGTAAGGAGGGAGATGGTTGGATGTAATATCCAACAATGATTCAGCTTCAGAGTCCTTGGCCAGGTCTACAACATCATCCTCAGAATCACCAGCTAAATCAACCTTGTGCTTCTTCAAATCTTCCAAGTCTTGTAGCTGATTGATTATGATCTGATCAGGAACTCTTCCTTTTAAGCCTATTGCTTTACCAAACCCCCAAGCTTTTCTTGCCAACGAGGGTTCATCAAGGAAAGCCGGTCTTGAGATAGGGGGGACAGCAATGGGAGGCACATTATCTTCTTTCAACTTTGATCTTGTAGCATAAGCATGGGAGGCAGATTTCTTTGAGGAACTCCTTTTCTTTAGACAAGTATTCACTTTCTTCTTAGGACTTGTCTTAGATAGACCAAGAAAATCAGCTGCCTCTATAATTAAATTTTGTTCCACCTGCAACTGTTGAGGAGAGTTGAGAGGCTCAAAACTATTGCAGACACTATTTAACCTTTCACAACCACTGTTGATATTCTCCAACCCTTGAGTATCCCATGAGAGTGACACATTGGGACCAATATCCCTTCCTAGGTCAGAGATAATTAAAGGCCCAGCTGTATTAAGAGGAGCTAAATCTTGAGCCTCACCCTCCAATAATTCATGTGTTCCAACGCAATCGACGGAATCAAATTCCGACGTCCGAGCGATTTAATTCGCGTTTAAAGTTTCTAAACCCGATAATTCCAATTTTCCCAATTTAATTCCATAATTTTATACGGGTTTAAATTATCGACTCGGGGATCGTCCAAGACCACCCGAACTCGAAAAACCCAACAACCGAGCACGTGGGCCACACCGGAAAACACTCATTTTCGCCCCAAAACGTTCCTAACGACCTCTAAACCTCAACCATTCATCATTTAATCAATAAACCTTATCAGTCAACCATATCTCTCACATAGACACTTATGCACCCAATCACAGCCTTTATAATTGCCCGGTTAAAGACAATGTTTAACTGTGTCAAAGCACACAGTCACCTATGTAGAAATCATGATGACTATAAGGTCAGAGGACTTAAGTCATATTACGGTACTGAGAAATGCTCATGACAGTTCCTATGTAGTATTCTCATAGTGGGTCATCCAATGCCATTTCCCTAAATGACATTTATGATTTGACTTCATATCCAATATGTATGATCAGTAAAACGTGATCATCAGCCAACATCATACTAGTCTTAGTATATCAGTAAGACCAGAGATCAAGTGAATAATACTCTATTTCTTCTAAGAGTTTTACTGTCAGGTCCTCAACCCGATGATCTTAAGAAAGATTATCATTCACACTATTAACATTTCACAAATGATAATAGTAGTGCTGGTGTATTAATGAAATGATAATGCCGTCCATAATCACGATTGGCCTAGGGCACAAAAACCAACAGTCATGACGACAGCTAAATACTTCGCGCCTGTCATCAGGATCAATCCCCGCAAAAAAACCATATAGACCAAGAACTGCTTCAAGTTCATCAGGATCATGTACTTTCAATTTGGCCATCCCATAGACATACCTCCTCATCCAAGTTGACTCGTTGTCGCACCTCTCGAGAAACTGAAGTCCTCGCTCAGGAGTATCATAATTGAAAATGAGGTACAGAGCAAGAAGATATCTTGCTCTAGGGTTCCCAAAATCAGCGGCCCTTTCAAGAATTTTGGAGCTGTCATGGTCGACAGCTTTCACCGTCCTCGGGTGGAAAGTACAAGGTAGCTCCATCAGAATATCCTTGTTGGTTGACATAATTCTATAAAATAACTTGCAACTGAATTAAAAAAAAGTAAAAAAAAAATAATTATTAATAATGAAGGACAAAATTTTAAGGCACAATTACCAGGATGAGAGTATAACCAAATTGCAGTCTAAATCATCTAAACTCCTCTTCAGAATATTAACCAATACATCATCTGGCAACGAGGTGATATAATCAACACTAGGAACCCCTCTCTGATCCATTATAATACCTGAAAATGGATAGTTTACTCTACAAACCGCTATTATGTTAGCATTTATGCCCGTAGCCCAATCGTAAATGTCCAAATGTAAATATCATCATTGGCAATATAACAAAGCAGCTTTTGATATTACTTAAGTGTTGGAGTAATATGTCGTGTGTGTTTCCGATCTATGCCCACTATGAGAATAGAACCATAGATCAGGATGGATCACACTCGACGGGGTCCCTAGTCAATAGTCTTCGCTAGAAGCGACTAGTATGAAAGATGACTCTTGATGGCTTACGTTCTATTGGTCATTGGAAAGGTTTCCGGAGTCTGATCATAGACATCATGTGTGGGACATGATGTTGGACGACCCGACCTGAATATGTTCCATAGATTGAGTCATGAACATGTTCAGAGTCGTTGCTTGTCAGGTATCCTTAGACCGAGGAGTCTATATGATTTCTATGCAGTAAACAACTAAGTTTGACCTGAAAGCCCAACGTTGCACCGTGACTGGGCTTCCATAACGGCCAGGATTGGCTTGGGGAATGACTGCATGAGTGACATGATAGGCGGCTAAGGGATTTATCCCTCATACTGCGGTATGGGAAATATATCTAGTTCACGACCGCTTATCGAGAGTGACTGACGGGAAAAGCATGGCCATGCGCATGATATGGGATATCATAAGGGTCAGTCATCTCACATATCAACGAACAGTGATTGACGATAAGAAGGATGACGGCTCTATGCCTTATCTCAATCAGGATATCAGTGATAAGGGATAATGACAAGGACGGCTGAAAGGTCAAAATCGACAGGGGGGATTCGTTATGCAGGGTCGGGCGATACTGAGTCTCGTCAGTCGCCACATTAGTAAGATCAAGTAAAATGGGATTTTACGTTGATCTCACCGACATGCATAGACCTAAGGGTCACACCATAAGTTTGTAACTCGATAAGAACGCAAGTGGATTGGCTTGGAGGGAGCCGTGTCGGGAATTGCCATAGTGGACGGGCTAGCATGGTGGGCTCGGTATGGGGTCTCTTGGAGAGGCCCATGACCGGCCCACATGGGCTAGGCCCAACAAGAACCAAAGGTCAAAGGTTGACTAAGTGGTCTTGTTAAACTAAGTGGGTTGGACCCACTTTCCACTAGTTAATAAACTAGCTTAGTTTATTAAGTCTACCATGCAAACTAGCATGGACACTTGGCAACTTGATGTAGATTAAGTGAGGTGACCTCTTCCACTTAAGTCTACATGCAAGGGGTGTTGGCAAGACACAATATGCAAATAAGAGAAGAAAATTTCAGCACAACTTCTGATCTCTCTTATCTTTGCAAACTCCTCCAAGAAGCTCCAAGTTCCATTGTTGCATGTTCTTGAGTTTACAAACTCAAGAACTACGTTGGCTTTGATTCCGTTAAGGATACGTAGGCGTCCAAGGGGCTCAAGCCATTCAAAGTTTGGTGTTATTGAACCAATTTCGGACAAGTAGAGGGTGCTGATTTTCAGCACAGTTTTGTCCGAACAGTCACTTTCAAGAGCTCGATCGGAGGTTCATCTGATGTCCGATGAAGCTGATTTTTGGAGTGAGTGTTCTCCACATATGGATCTTCAATCTGACCAAAGGGATTTGAATTTCAACGGTTCGTTTTCGAGATACACGGGCTGAAAGATGAGGCACTTGCAAAGGTGATGTACACAAACCTTTGCTGAATTTTCAGACTTGTTTTTCATATTTGGTAGATTCATCTCAATTGATTCGTGGTTAATCTTCCGCTGTGTTTTGTGTTTAACATGTCCACGACATCGAGACCCAACAGTGGTATCAGAGCTTGGCTACCAACGGGAAAAACAAGAGCTGAAATTTTCAGTTTTGGTGCTGAAAATTTTGAGGTGCTTGCTGGTTTTTTATTTAAAGTGCTTAAAAATGCATGTTAGCTTCTTAATTTCATGCTTTTGCATATATGGGTGTATGCTTGATTGATAACATGATTTAATTTCTTGCATGTGGGTTTTATGCATGAAATTGGTGATTTTCGAAATAAAATCAAATCTGATTTTTTTGGACAAAGTTTAATTTTCGGGGTCACGAGACCGGGACTCTCGGGGAGCCGATCTTGTGCCCGGATGGGGCTCCGTTGGACGGAGCTAGGCCGAGTCGTGGCTATTGGATAGTCAGAACGCCGGGGCTAAACCATTTGGGGAGTTGCGATGAGTTTGGAACCGTCATGATGAACCACAAAATTAAACGTTCGGAAAATTCATTTTTGAAACCGGTTTCGATAAACCGTGTAATAATTTTCGAAACTTGGAAGCTAATTAAAATCAGTCATATCTCGTTGTTTGATAACACGCTGTTTGATAACATGTTGTATGATGTGATGATTATGCATGGTGCACGTTATTAAGCCCCGGGTAGTTTTATCGCTTTTCTCGGACTGCGTGCCGATAGTGTTAGCGTGTAACTATTCTTTTAAAGGTGTGGTCGTCGTACCACTTGTCTGTAATAATTATTATTTCCCGACATGCGAGTCGTGTATTTTATTGTAACCGTTATCGCCTGCTTGGAGACGAAGAAGCTCAAGAGGCGAGTGGGAGACCGCAGGAAACGGCTTGGAGTATATGGACGTCAAGAGGCGAGTGGGAGGCCCACGTTGTCGGCTTGAAGTCAAGATTGCTCAAGACCGGGTTGGGAATAGTTTAGGGAGCTTTGACGTGCACGTCTTTATGCTTGATGTTTGGTTTAAATTGTGCATGATTGTATGGTTAGATTGCATGCTTAGATTTAAACTTTCAAGCAAATCACCTCACATGCAAAGATAAAATTGGTTTTAACCGTTTGTTTGCGAGCCCTTGAACCGTCTTTGCATTGGATGTAGTAGACGGGTTCGAAGGAAGAATTACATTGGATGTAATTCGAGAAGTCATTACATTTGGAATGTAGTTGACGTTCTCATCGCATCGATGATGTGCCAGATAGTTCAAACACGACAAGACAAGTAAAAACTGGTCATGTCAGATACCTCACAATTTATCGACAACTTCCTACTTCACTGACCTATGGGTGTCGTGCGCATTAGCGGAGCATCCATAGGAAGGCGTTGTAGTAAGTTTGGTCAGCATATGTGGGTGTCGTGCGCATTAGCGGAGCACCTACATAGTGACAGGCCATCGTTGAAAATTGGTGGACCCGACTACGATTCTCAACCTGAGGTTGAGCTAGGGTATCAGATAGGGTAAGCCGTATACTCAAGTACATACCCTAGCCAAGAGTCACATTGGATGTGATCGGATGGAGTTCGGCCTACATAGCTCGATTGAGTGGTGAGCATTAGTTCAGCTCAATCGAGTGAATCAAGGTTCTTGGTTCAAGATTCTATAGGTTTAGAATCGCCTGTTGGTGTTTTGAACTCGATCTTCATGATTTATTCAGTTTACTGATTAAATTCGCTTTGTCGTGTGGATCAAAATGGCTAACACATCAGCGTACAACGATTGTTTGTCATTGAAAACCATACTTGACGGGGTCACCTAGTCCAACTTGATGTAGATTAAGTGAGGTGACCTCTTCCACTTAAGTCTACATGCAAGGGGTGTTGGAAAGACACAATATGCAAATAAGAGAAGAAAATTTCAGCACAACTTCTGATCTCTCCTATCTTTGCAAACTCCTCCAAGAAGCTCCAAGTTCCATTGTTGCATGTTCTTGAGTTTAGAAACTCAAGAACTACGTTGGCTTTGATTCCGTTAAGGATACGTATGCGTCCAAGGGGCTCAAGTCATTCAAAGTTTGGTGTTATTGAACCAATTTCGGACAAGTAGAGTGTGCTGATTTTCAGCACAGTTTTGTCCGAACAGTCACTTTCAAGAGCTCGATCGGAGGTTCATCCGATGTCCGATGAAGCTGATTTTTGGAGTGAGTGTTCTCCACCTATGGGTCTTCAATCTGACCAAAGGGATTTGAATTTCAACGGTTCGTTTGCGAGATACACGGGCTTCAAGATGAGGCACTTGCAAAGGTGATGTACACAAACCTTTGCTGAATTTTCAGACTTGTTTTTCATATTTGTTAGATTCATCTCGATTGATTCGTGGTTAATCTTCCGCTGCGTTTTGTGTTTAACATGTCCACGATATCGAGACCCAACATATTATATAACAGTATATGCTACTCATACCTGAGACCTAGAAGCTGCGAATATTAATAAACCCACTACAGTTGCTTATAACATTGATTAAATAATGGCATTTAAGTTAAGTTCCTCTAACAAAAAAACAGTACCCAGTGCAAATACAGTCCACTTAGTTCTCAAAATTTACTTTATTATTCAGAATCCTCATCATTACAGTCATGCTCCACATTGATGACACATTTTGGTTGGTAGAAATGAAGTAATTACAAACAGAACCACCATGATTTGTTCCTGAAAAGAAATTAATGACACAATCTCTACAAATACAGAGATATACACCCAAGAGGGATATTTTGCAATTAAACCAAACATATATTGATTAGAAAAGTGACCAAATTTGGAAAAGAGTCAATAATTTTATATGAACGAGGGAGATTGAGGCAGGATTCAGTGGTTGAGAATTTAATGCAAAGCACTAATAATATACACAGAGGGGTGCTAACAGATAACAAAAATAATCCAACTAAGAAACATATATGACATAAAAAAACACATTTCTCGTCTACCTACACAGCTACAGAGGGGATGCATACAAAAATGGAGAAAAAATTCGATCTGGTATAATAAATAAACTTACGATTAAACTAAAAAAAACATAGACAACAATCGCAAGGTTAAGATAACTAATGACAATAAAAAATTAAGAAGCCACACCTTGATGAAAAATCTGACCCTGTAGGGAGCACAGAGTAGATTTGACGAGGAAGATGAGTAATGGCTACAAACCTATCCGCATATATGAATAGTCAAATCGATACACTAGGCATTTATACTTCTGTCGTTTAGGCCATCATGGCTACTTGGACTCTAAAAACCCTAATGGGCCTGAGATCCATCTAGAGATTCGAAAAAAATAAAATCCTGGTAGCTATTATACAAGACGCGTGTAGAGATACGGAAAAATATAATGATTAAAGGAAACCACCGATTAGTTCTCCTATATTTTGTAGTAATTGCCAAAAATAATAATTATTTTAGTCATTTTTTTAAGTTTTCGTTTCATATAAGGTATGTGCCCCTTCGTTTCCTAAACCGTCATCAACAGAACCTATATATAATACTCTACTCTGTCTAACTTGTTCATAATTTCCTTCTCCTTTACAAACAAACCACAACTGAAAAAATGTCAGGCGATCCAGTTCCAGAAGATTTGATACCTGATTCTCCTCCAACCACGTGCGATAGTACTCAAATAAGTTCAAGCCGAGATACGTACTACCCAGGGCTGTCATGTGATGAGGGCGAAGTTTCTTCTAAACTTTCGGAAGTTCAAAACAAGGAAGGAGAGAAACCAAAGGCAGAAGATAATGGTCTGAAGAATGAAAAGGAAGAAGAATAGAAGAAGGAGGTAAACCTGAAGAATGAAAAGAAGAGGAAAAGGGATGATGATCCAGATGAAAGTCATAACATAGGAAAAATCGCGTCCTCCCAGAAGGCTCAATATGGAACAATAAAATATCTATATATGTTTCTATTTTTGTTTAATGCTTTGTTTTGAATCATAGTGTGTTTTCTCTTTTTTTTTATGGATATTATTACTCTTTTGTTTGTTCGTGGTGTTGAAAGCTTGAACAAATTGATAATAATTGTTCTCTATCTTCGTCAGAGTTCAATATTTCAATTTATTTGATATGTTATCCTGCATGTTAGTGGTTTGTAAAATAAACAATTATCACATTGTAATCTAATATTTTAGTACCAAAAACCATACTTATATTATATAATTAAACTTGAACCGATTACAAAATACATAAACTTAGTTACCTAAAAAAATTTGTAACGTAGCTTATATGTCTCTATATCTACGATACAATAAACACAACTAACGTTTAAATCCCCACCATGGTCGGTAGTATCGAAATGTCACGCCCCAATTTCAGTAAAACCGAACTCGGAACGTGAACGTTTAAAACAATAAAACATTTTGAAACCTTTTAAATAAACCACTTTAAAACCACCAATTAGTTCATCAAAAGAATAATTTACAACTCAAAAGTACGTCCCAACAAGTGGACAAAATGCAAGGTATACGTCGCTAGACTCAAAAGTAAATCCATAATCCCGCTCCTAGCTCTTCAAGCTTTGGAAGCTCACATAGTCCAACCTACGACCGGTACCTGTAGGAAAAGCAGCTAGGGGTGAGCGTTCGCTCACCACCACGGATAACAGACTGACTACAGCATACTTAGCAGACAATGCCGGTAACACCAACAACAACTCAACACCGGGGACTACTATCCCTAAACTCAAGTGACCCGACCGACACACACACACTGTTACTTTCCTCAACCGACTCAACACTCGGACACGTAATGTAGACCCGACACAACGATTGACGACCTCCTCCAAAGACACGACAGACAGCCACGCAACACCCAAGATCACAAAGGATCGCACACCAAACAAGATCACAAAGGATCGCACGCCAGCTGCTCAGTAACCCCTCTCTCTCTCGCCCTTTACCGATCCCTGTCAGATCAGGCGGTCGACCTGTCGCGCAACTTCTCCCGATCTCAGTCGGGAGGCTAGCCCACAACCTCTCCCCTACCCCCGATCTCTGTCGGGAGGCTAGTCAGACCCACGCGCACCTTCTCCCGATCCCAGTCGAGAGGCTAGCCCACAACATCTCCCCTACCCCCGATCTCAGTCGGGTGGCTAGCCACACCTCACGCAACTTCCCCGACACAAAGTCGGGTCTCCAACCTCAGGTAACCACAATCACAATCACAAGAAAAGTTCAACAAACAGCAACAACACAGGTTCAACACTCCACAGGCACTCATGGCCACCCAAGACACCAACAGTAACACGGACTCAACAACCTCACGGGCACTCACGGCCACCCAAGACACACCGACAATAACTCACGGGCTCAACAACCCCACGGGCACTCACGGCCTCCCAAGACACTCAACAACCCCACGGGCACTCACGACCTCCCAAGACACACCAACAGTAACTCACGGGCTCAACAACCCCACGGGAACTCATGGCCACCCAAGACACCAACAGTAACACGGACTCTCATGGCCACCCAAGACACAAATAATAAAGTACGGGCTCTCATGGCCACCCAAGACACAACAGTAAAGTACGGGCCCTCATGGCCACCCAAGACACAAATAGTAAAGTACGGGCTCTCATGGCCACCCAAGACACAACTACACCAATCAACCTCCGGGCATAACCAATGCCTCCAGCAGTTCTAATATCAACAGACTCACAATCAACCTCCGGGCATAACCAAATGCCTCCAGTAGTTCTCATATCGAAAGTTCACTGCTCCTACGACACTACTAATTGTCACATGCATTTATATTATTCGATACGTTCCCGTATCATACGACACCACCCGGTGTCGCCTGCCTTTCTAATATTCGATAAACTTACTTAACCCACGACACCCCAGTGTCACATGCATTTCTACTGTTAACTTTCCCTAGTCAGGGCCAAGATCCGGCTACTTTTCCCTACCTCTTGAAGCGTGTCAAACCCGATACTCTTACTCCGGCAAAGCTCCATAATTCCCGCTTAGCCTCCTATTTCCACGGTAGGCGACAAGGTCTACAATCATTACAATTAACACACTTTTTAAGTAAGCATGCGAAACCCGAATTTAAAGAATTAAACGCCCAAAAGTAACCCCGAAAATGTCGATCACTCCAAAACTTCCCAATTACTCGACATTGTCGATAATGGGCCCGGAAAGGTCCGATTCGCCCGGCTCGGCGAATCTGCCCGGGTTTTGGAAACGCCCTTCCGGGGCTCCGAAAATTCCCGTTTTCGTTTCTACGGTCTTAGAATAATTCAAGGGTTCCTATGCACTCGACGGAATCAATTTCCGACTTCCGAGTAATTTAATTTGCGTTTAAAGTTTCTAAACCCGTTAATTACAACTTTCACAATTTAATTCCAAATTTCGATCCGGGTGTGGATTAACGACTTGGAGAACGTCCTAAACCACCCGAACACGAAAACCCGATACCCGGGCATGTGGGCCCCACACGGCCACAATGGCAAAATTCCCTTTTTGCCCCAAAACGTTCCTAACGAACCCCAAACCTCAACCATTCATCATTAAACCAATTCTAACCAAAACCCAACCATATTTGAATCGTTTAAACTCAAACCCTAAAATTCGAACTTAACAAAAAGAAAATCGGTTAGGTGCTCACCGTAGAGAATGACGGTGTGAACTCGATTCTTCTATCGTTGAGACGATCCAACGGTCAGATGATCGAGAAATGGCAAAACCCCCAAACTTTCTTCTCTTTTTCTCCCTTTTCTCCTTCTCTTTCCTCTCTCCACTTTCTCTCTCTAAAACTCTCATTTTCTCTAACTTTTCCGAGAACACCATTTCATTTCCCTTTTAATTTGTTTTAAAAAAACAAACCAAACTCTCTTATTTACAAACTACCACTCATGTCTCATCTTTGTTTTGTCCAATAAACCTAACAACACCACATTGGTGACATGTGGCAAGTGGGTCTCATCCCTTTTGCAAAATATCTTCTAGATATTTTTTAGTCAGATTCGCGAAATTCGGACGTTTCGGGCCCGAACGGGCACTTTTTCCAAGAAATTACGAAACTTCACGGGCTACAGGAAACGGCTCAACTAAGACCGCTGCGACGACGGCTAAGCTTTTTGGATCCAAAACGGACTTCGAATGGACCAAAACGTCTCTCGGTTGACTTTTCCAGCGAAAAGTCAACATTTCCCAAATTGGTCAGAAAGTTGCCCTGAGTTCCCCGGAACTCACTTTGGTCGATATCGGGGTCAACTTAAGTCCGGTATGACCCTCGGGGTCAAATTTAGGTTCATTTAAGTGTCTGCTTAAAAATTTTAAATTTTCCTGTTTTTCGCAGATTTGACTGGCGTTGACCGGGAGTGGTTATTACACGAAAACCTTAGGATGCCAATGCCCGATGTCTTCTTCAAGGCAGCACTCAGTGACAACCAAAGTTCGGCGCCTATTCCTTCTAAGCATCATTTGGAAATTTGTTCGGCAGGTTCGAAGTCCACGCTTTTCCTCATCCATGTCCGTCACCTCCATGATTAGCCCGACCAGAATCTGAACACCATAATGAAACATGCCTGCATTGATTTGGGCCATTCCCATGATGTAACGGCGCATCCAGGTTGTGGTGCAATCAAACTCGGACAGGAGCCTCAGTCCATAGTATTTGAACCTGCTTTTGAATGTGTAGTACAAGGCCAGCAAAAACCTTGTCCAGTAAGACCTCGCATGACATCAGGCCTAAATTGGCAGCGGAGATGGGAAAGAACTCTCTCATCACGATGGAGAATTTCGTAAAACCTCCTGCAACTAATTAAAACACGAACTACAGAAGTAATAAACAAAAAACGGGATTTGTGTAATAAATATTGACTAAAATTAACAATAAATATAAACAGATACTGATTTGGAATTGATTTACTAGAAGGAAAAGGGAAAGAAAAGAGCATCACTTACCAGACAGAAAGAGGAAAGAAGGGACCATCACTATCCTCCAGAAGCCTGTCGAAAATTTGCAGGAGCTGATCGTTGGGGAGATGAGTGATGATATCCTCGTTTTCCATGATGCAACAAGAAAATTGCTTCCAAAAAGATATCCCTCTGATCTCTCTATTCAAACGAGTTTGTGGTGACTGAGAAGGACTCTGCGTCAAGGCCACTATATATAACAAACCAAGGGACGCGTTTTAGGAAATCAAAGGGCGCCGAGTTTATTTTTATTAAAAAAATTAATTAGTTAAATCACTGTGAATGTAGGACGTGGCGTGTTAATTGACGCACGTCGCGTCCATTAATGAAGGCACGCGAGGAGTGTCTTTTCATATTGAATTGGGCTCAGCCCACTACACTTACTGATAAATGTTCATTGACTAGTCATATATCAGGTCCACTAAGAATAAAATAATAATAATAATAATAATAATATAATAATAATCATAATAATAATAATAATAATGTTACAGAAAAACCATATTCCATAATTTTTATGTTATAATAAATCATATAATACATAGTATTTATTGTTTTATTATCAGATACAAAACAACCACGGGCAAAGTCTATGCACTAAAAAATTATGTTGCACATCACTAATACTTTAAAAGGCACACCAGTGATAGAGTACTCTACACACTCAATTTATGATCGTGCTCCACATTTATGACTGTTTTGGGTATGATGAAGTGATTAGAAAGACAACCACCCTGACCCTGATGCAATCTCTGAAAATAGATAGGTTTAAAAAAACGAGGGAGATTTAGCTATTAAAAGAGAGATGCACTGATCAGAAGTTGATCAATTTTGGAAATGAGCCAGTGATTTTTATGGTTGAGGGCTATTGAGTCAGTGATTTAGTGGTTGAGAATTTAATGCATAAGAGTAGAGATGGTGTTGAAAAGAAACTACCCACTTAGTCCATAACTTAGTTTCAGATTACCAATAATGCCCTTGGACCAGGGCTATAAATACCCCTCACTTAGCAATCACTTGAACACATCTTTCAATCCTCATCTGCACAGAAATATCTTCAGTCCCACAAAGCAAAAAAAATGGCCTCCAACGGCGGAAGTGATACTACTAGTTGGATTCGCATGAACATCGAAGATGAGGAAAGACGTATATATTCCATTCACAACCTTTGGAAGTTGAAGTTCACAGTGTTCCAGTATCACATGTTGATGCTGGATGCAAAGGTTGTCAAGTTGTTGGTTGACATGGAACGAGATAACGTCCATACCTGGAACGTAGAACAAAGAGCTGCCAAAGAACGCATGTTGCAGACACTAAGGGAATATCAACAATTCCTCGGAAATATAAATGTAGATCCCTAAGCCATATCCAGATGAAGGATTGGTAGTACCTTCTTTTTCATGCATGTCGTCTTTTGTCTGTTTTGTTTGGTGTTTCACACACCATGTTATCCCTATGAATGTATGAAATATTAAAGTTTGCTAAGTATGAGTAAACAGTAGCATATGGTTCATAGCAGTAATAAATTATGCCTTATTATCTACTAGTTTTGAACAGATACAAAATATAATCATGCACAAGTCTATGTACTGATAATCTATGTTGCACAGCACTATCAAATTATGTTGTACACCACAAATCGCTTATTGTGCACGCCGCTAATATATTATATTACATTCTACTAACACTTGAGACAAATAAGCTGTAAAATACTAATATTCATATCTGTATTATAATAACCACGTTTGTTTTATACAGAAAAAAAAATCCATAGTTAAGATCTCAGAATAAAAAACAATATCCATATTGTTCCACACAATCAAGAACCTATTTTTGGCAACTTGGTACATGTAAATGGAAACTTTGTTTTGCGAAAATTGAATGGGTTTCCTGTTACTGAATAGTAGCGCTTCACTTCTTCATGCACATCTTTCCATTTACCATTCAGCTCGAACGTCAACAATTTTGCCATGAACCTCATCCTGAGCTTCCTTGTTTGTGTCCTTTGATACTGCATTGCAAAAGTTTAAATATGTGAATACTTTAAGAGCTGCAGCAGAAAAAATATGTGAATTTTACCACTACATGAGGATAATTTAATTATGTTATTCTCACTGCTTGTAGCATATTGCACGGGTACTACCACAGTATGCTGCAGAGCACTGAACACTACTAAAAGTTTAGAGTGCAGACCACTAAAAGGCTATGCTGCACACTACTAGAAGTTCAGAGTGCAGACCACTAGAAGGTTATGCTGCAGAGCACTACACACCACTAGAAGTTCAGAGTGTAGACCACTAGAAGGTTACATTGCAGACCACTAAAAGCTTGTAGTGCAGAGCAGAAAATAACTTATCCAGTGATGTGAATGCAATCAGATACAAAGCAAAAGATATATCTTAATTTTAGAAGACTGTCATGAAAACGTACGCATAGAAAAGTTAAGAGAAGAAAAACATACAGAAATCCGATTTGAGATTTTGGTTTTAAGGGCCCATCGTCCTCGACCGAGATAGTTTTCTGCATGATACATGGCAAAAACACCACAATCCTTGCAGTTCGAAGCATTTTGCCAATGAAGACGACGACGTCTGATTGGTAGACGCCCGATTTTTAACCCAATCTTCTTATTGCTAGTCATAACATGTGCTGAAATGCCATCTCTCTGTAATATATACAAATTTTGACACATTATTTACAAGTAAATATGTTCGGATAAAATAAAATATACAAATATATAAGACTCAAGAAGAAGAAGAAGAAAATATTAATCTCACCAAGTCATAAAAAGAATTTGATAACGATCCTTATCGTCACTATCAGGTTGATAATTGTCAAGAATCTCGATGATATTATTCGTTATATCAATTACCATGAGCATGTAATGGGCCTTCTTGAATACAAACATCACAATATGCAACAAAAAAGGTTTCCCAAAAAAACAATAAATTAACCAAATTAATTTCACTTAAAAACAAAAAAAAATTATAATGAGGAAACACAAAATTATCATGTCATAATAGTGCAAACTCTTGTTAAACTTTCGAAGTTCATCCTGTACAACTGTTCCCAGCGCAGCAGTGTTTCCTGACTGCTCGTAGGCAATCTATTTAACCAATACATATACATATATGTAAATACAAGAAGATTATTATTCAAACAGACAAAGTAAAATGATTCACAAAAATAACAATTGAACGACTTAAAAAAGGATATCAAAACTTCAACTTGCAGATATATTGGTTGGTAAAAACACTCGTGATGGACCCAGATGATTCATCTTGTTGAATTCCAAGTAGTTGAGATAATCAGCCCAAGCATCAATCACAGAACTGTAAAGTTCCATGTCATCTCTGAAACTCAAAATGTCGTCTCTTCGCAATCCATTGTATGCATTTTCATAGACATGATCCATGTCACATCATAAGAATGCAATTTGATAAACGAATAAAAATTTCACTGCAGACCGGTAAACCTTATATGCAGACCACTCAAAGTTTCTGCTGCAGAACACTAAAACCTTATATGCAGACCATAAAAAGCTTATAATGCAGATCAGAAAATAATTTATGCATGGTTGTGAAGACAATCAGAGATACAACAAAACATATATCTGAATTTTAGATAAACTGAATAGTAATAACAACAACTTACTTCAAAACATCTTCAGTGGGGTTCAAAGCCCAATCTTTCAACAGAGTCTCCCAAATGGTCTGCTGCTTATTACTCTTGAATTATGTATGCCTGTTTCCATAAGATACTATGTCCGAATCAAACAAATAAAGATCGGGACCAGTAGTGCATTCTGGCGATGGGATGGCTTGAAGTGGAGTAATATTCAATGCGCCTTTTCTTCTCCCTTTGCGTTTAGAAGGAGGTGAAACAACATCTGTTGCATCAGGAGGAGTTTCTGGTTCATTCTTCGGTTGGTAATCGTTGAAAAGATCATCTGTATCACTAGAATGATGTGATGGTTCTGCATCAACGCTTTCCTTGCCTTCTGGTTTGTCCTCATTGTTCATGTGTGAACCTGGACAAGAATGATGTGATGGATCATCTGTCCCAGAAAATTTCTGTGGGGGAACATAAAGGACCATCTCCATGCACGGTTCAGATTTCTCCTCAAGTTCATCACATGTGTCCTTCCCTATTGATGCCACAGAACAGAAGAGAGCTTCTGGATCATCAAAATCATCTACATCAGAGTCGGTAAGCAGTATGTGTGGAAGTTTCGGGATGTTTGGAACTGTGTGTGAAGAACTAGCTTTATGATAATCAACCTCTATCTTTTATTTTTCTTATTCACTGTTACCGGACAACAATCCACCTATCTCTTTGCAAATATTTGCATTCAAAATATGCAGAGATGTGTCAGTACAGGTCCCACCATCTTCTTTAGATTGCATTAGGGATAAAAGACCATGTTCAGGGACTAAATCTAGAGAAGAATGATCTGCTTCAGTGGTTTCCTCCTCAGCAATGACTGTATTCTTTTTCTCACTGGTTTCCTCCTCAGCACAAATAACTGATGATGATATTGCATCGACCATCATTGCGTCAATTAGACAATGAAGACCGTTTTTCTCTACGGTTTTCTGACTGTCAACGCTTTTATCCACATCAGTTTTTGGCATGCTATGTTCGCCGGCAAAAATAATGTATGTTTCTTCTTTATGCTCTACATCAGCAACAGCTTCTTTCTCTTCAAATGCACTCTGTTCAACTGGTACATCAGGACTTTGTTTCAAAGATTCCTGTGTCTCGGAATCGAGTACAATAACATGAAATCCAGCCTTCAAATTACAAATAGCTTTTATCCACATCAGTTTTTGGCATACTATATTCGTCGGCAAAAATAATGTCTGATTCTTCTTTATGCCCCACATCAGCAACAGCTTCTTTCTCTTCAAATGAACTCTGTTCAACTGGTACATCAGGACTTTGTTTCAAAGATTCCTGTGTCTCGGAATCGAGTAGAATAACATGAAATCCATCCTTCAAATTACAATTGTTTCCAGCATCAAGTGTTGAATCTGAATCAACAAGAATAGGATGAATGTCAGGGTACATATACAATTCGTCAGTCTGTTCACCTCCTTCCCCAATACCAGACACATCTCCATGTTCTTTAGATTCAACAAGATCAACAATTCCTTTGTCTTGACCTATATCATCTTCAACTACTCCACCAATAACAGAAGCATCAACCCCTAGTTTGTCTTCATCTAAATTGTCCTCAACATGATCAGCGACTTCATTCGATTCGATTGCATCTTTTTCACCTAACTGATCAGCATTGGTCTCATTGACGTTGGAACAGGTGTTAATCATTTCACCTTGTTCTTCATTACCCTTAACATTATCACCAGTTGCCACATATACTTCAGGTACATCTGCTTCAGGTGTAACAAATTCAGCTCCAACGTCTATTTCAGCTGCAAACTCTGAATCAGGTGCTACAAATTCAACTCCAATTTCTACTTCAGCTGCTACCTCTGAATCTGGTGCATCTACTTCTGTTTCTTCTTCGTCATCACTTACATAAGCACAATTGTCAAAATCACAATAGCTTCCACCTGAATGTTCTCTTTCACTTGCGTTTGAACTTTCCATCTGATCCTTATCAGTTTCGTCTGAACCTTGCATCTGATCCTTATCAGTTTCGTCTTCGCTAATATTTTTCTTGGTCTGATTTTCTTCAATGCCAGACAGAAGATTGAAACTAGGTAGAGGACCTACGTCAGGAGATCTTGTCCTTAGTGTATGAAAATATTGACTGGACTTCTTTTTCAGTTGAGCTTCTTCAATCTTTGCTATAGCTTTCAAAACATCGTCATGCTCCCAAAAGTCACCATCCACAAGTTGTTCAACACGCATAGGTGGTACTGCTGCCACAGGACTTGGAACTCCAACAATATCCTGAAATCCTTGAGACAGACGCCGAACTTGTTGGACATCGGGTAGAGGATGTTGACTGTTTTCATAACAGTCAACCAAAAATTCAAAACTTTCGGCAAAAACTTTTGCAGCTGTGACAAAGTTGTGGTATGAAGCCTGAAAATTTATGAAAAAACAAAATTTAGGAATCATAACTGAAACAAAAAAAATATAAGTCAGAAAACAAACACGATAGCTGCTGCCTGAACCAACAGTATAACCAGAAGGTCCTGGACGGGACTTAGGATCATGGGTTTTCTGGTGAGCACCAGATTGTTCAACGAGCTTACGAGGCGATACAATAGGTGATTGAGGAGGCAACTGAGGATCAGGTTTGTCAACGTAACACATTCCAAACTTCTCACTTAACAATAGCTCTTTATCCTCCCTCTCCTGAACATCTTTGTTAGTCCAACCAATTAACGAAGGTTTAAATTTCGGTTTCTTTAGATTGGCTATGGTAGTACGATCCAAATAGAACAGCTGCAAATAAACCAATAGTCAAGTAACGAATTGATTGTAACATAGTAATACCACATTATGAGAAACATTGAACTGGCTACAGACCACTAAAAAATTATGCTGCCGACCACTAAAAAATAAAGTGGCAGACCACTAAAATACAATGTTGCAGACCACTAAAAAATAAAGCTGCAGACCACTTACATATTACAGTACATCTTTCTGTCCAAATTCTTAAAGGCAAATAAACAAAATAGTAAAATACTATGCATTAAAAAACAAAAATAGCCAAATATACATACTTACCACCAAAAAGGTCATTGGACCTATGTAGAATTTTTTCCGGTCCCAGTTTTTAGAGGTCTCCACCAACCTGTCCACAAGAAGCTGACACCAATTGTAATCTTTGATTTTTTTTCCAAATTGTGAACGACATCCAAAATGTACTGGTTCACAAGCCTAGTTGAACTACCGAAATCAATAATAAGTGTGGTGAAGAGGACCATGAAAGATCGCTTGAAATGATCCCCTTCATCCTTCAATGACAATAGATAATGGTACAGATCCTCATGAGATATATCATACTCAGACGTTGTCTCTTTCTTCTTTCCCTTCAAATCTTTCAGCTTTGTTAACTCCCTCCATTCCAAACGACCTTCTGAATACGATTTACTTTTATACAAGTAAACTTTCTTCCTGCCTCGAGGAATACCAAGAACTTGTTGTACAACTGAATCATCAATGTGTAACCGATCCCCAAACCCAAGAACAAGAGACATAATCCCAGGCTTGAAGCTCTCAGCGAGGTACAGACACAGCCGGGCAGGTAGAAATTGAACTCTCAACTTTAAAATTGATCCAAATCCTATATCTTCAACATCCTTTCTCTGAGATGGACTTAACTAAATGATGAGATCAAATAACCTTGAGGGTGAAGTTCTCAACAAAATCTTCGGTAGGCGGGCTTTCCTTTTCCTGATCAACTGCCCATCCTCCCTCTGTTGTGAAGTTCTATAAACTCTCCTCTTAACTTCACCACCAATCTTTACTTTCTTGGCCTCCTGATCTGAAGACACTAGATCTATCTCTTTCCGCTCACCACCAATCTTTACTTTCTTGGCCTCATGATCTGAAGACACTAGATCTATCTCTTTCCGCTTACCAAGGACATCACCCCTTTGTTTTTGCTTTCGAAGCCTCTCATAAACCTGAAGATTCATAGACTTTTTCCTTAGAATGCCAATAGGCATATTATCTTCATCACTTTACCCTTCTAAATGAGGCAGCGAACTAGTTGCAGAATCGGGTACAACACTCTCCACAGCTAGAGATGCTGCAGCAGGTTCTTCTACAAAAAGACAAAATGATTGTCTTGAAAAACATAAAGCACTAAAAAACTCATACTAACACACACAACATACTAAAAGTTTACCAAACATATTACTAAAAGTTTAGAATTAATACTACTAATAGTTACCTCATTCATAATAACAAACATATTACTGAGCATTCTAAACACAAAAGCTGAATAGGATTAACATGATACAGTGACAAAATGTATAAAAAATACAAAATTAACAGAAAACACATACACAGGTCAATTTATAAAGTACTATTATTTTAAAATTAATGGAACTGATATTTTGAAACAGTGTGCCAAACAAATACAACCCAAACAATCTCACAAAACATGTCAGTGACAAACAACTAGCTCTTTTATTGGATTTTAAGCAAAACGTAGGAGTCTCAACAAGTAAACAAGTCACCAATTTCTGGAAATATAGAATCAATAACGAATTAATCTTGTATATGAAAAATCCAACTTTGAAACCACAGACAAAGCGAATTGAAGGTTTAAAAGCACAGGAAAACAACACACAGACACCCTAAACTTCACGAGACAAAATACTCAACTACAACATTCAGATTACAGAGATATGAAAAGGAAACTAATAGGGCAAAATGATTGAGTACATGCCTGATTTACCGTGTTCCAGAAAGCTTCTGTCGAAATCCATAAACATACTTGAAGTCATTTTGCAGAAGAAAATGTAACATTAAGTCCTTCTTCAACTTCGTCTTCGTCTTCTTCGTCTTGGTCTGGGTCTCCTTCTTCTTACTCCAGTTCGAGAAACGAATTGAGAATGTGAAATAACAAATCGAAAACACGTTGATTATGAGGGAAAATAAAAAATAAAAATCAGAAACACGTCGATTGAATGGGAAAAATTGAATCGTTTCGTTTAATTTCTCGCGTGTTTTAGTCTGAATCTTTAGATTAGTTTGGTTTAATTTATCGCGACAAATATACAAGTGCCAGAAATTACAATAATGCCACCACGTTTTTCAGCGCGATCTGAGCCATCAATCCGAACGCATCCAGTGGCTCTAATGAGTTCGTAGTTTGTACAATAAGGGGGGGTTTGTACCTGATACCAACCCTATATATATATATATAAGGTAGCTATCCAGTAAAAACCATCCTTATCGTGCAAACTACAAACCAATTTAAGCCGCAGGATGCAGCCAAGATGACGTCATCAGAGCGCGCGCGATGCTGACACGTGGCCACTTTGCGCGTGCCTCTGCCCGCACAGTAACACGTGTTGACCACGCGCGCAGCGCGAGTGCTGATAGTTTACATAGCACGGTGCTGATAGTTTAGTACAAATGTAAACTATCAGCACAATATGTACTAAACTATCAGCACCGTGCTATCCAAACTATCAGTATTGTGCGCGCGTGCACCAGCAGCGCGCGCGCACGTGTCAGCATCTGGTGAGTTCGTAGTTTGCACAATAAGGTGTGGTGTTTTATATATTTAATTGCCCACGTGTCAGCATCTGGTGTGCTTTGCTGACATCACTTTGGGGGATCATATGGCTCAGATTGGTTCGTAGTTTGCACAATAAGGGGTGGTTTGTACCTGATACCAGTCCTATATATATATAAGTACAATCAGGTGCATGTTGGGTCTCAAGGTAGGGTAGGAGATGAACCTACCCGCAACGGAATAACAATTGAAATCAAGAGACTATGTGAACCCTGAAACAACTACCAAAGATTAGAAACACAAGATAAAAAATCAGTACAATTTATTATCAAAACAAGAACACCGAGTAAAGAATGATCTGGCTTGAGTATCCAAGACATCTACGTATCCTCCAAGGAATCAAAACCACGTAGTTCCAAGCTTAGAGGACTTAAGAACACAAAATGGAGGTTGGGAGAAGCCTTGGTCAAAATTGTTGGGAGGCAGAGAGTGTTGGTGTTTTTCTCTTAATTTCTTATGTCTATTTTTTTTTAAAAAAAGATGAATCTTAAGTCATCTTCACCCATCAAAATAATATAATAATAGTAAATGATAAGGCATAGAGCCGTCATCTTATTATTTTTCGTAATCACTATTCCATGATATGTGAGATAGTTGAATATATGATACCCAGTATCATGTTCATGGCAATGATATTCTTTCAGTCACTCTCGATTAAGCGGCCGAGAACCGATGTCTTTCCCGTATGTCACGCCCCAATTTCAGTAGACCGAACTCGGGACGCGAACGTTTAGAATAAGAAAGCACTTTGAAAACATTTCCATTAAAACATTTCACAATACCAGTTTAGTTCAACAAAAGGACAATTACAACTCAAAATAAACGTCCCACAAGCGGACAAAAAAGCGAGGTATCCGTCGCTAGACTAAAAGTAAAAACCTGGACTCCGCTCCTAGCTCCACAAGCTTCGAGAGCTCACCTAGTCCGTCCCACGAACAGTACCTGTAGGAAAAGCAGCTAGGGGTGAGCGTTCGCTCACCACCACGGATAACAGACTGACTACGGCATAATTAGCAGACAGTGCCGGTAACACCAACAACAAGCTCAACCCCCGGGGGATCACTGTCCCCAACCCAAGTACTCTGACTGACAACACCCACGGTGACCTTCCTCGAACGACTCAACACTCAACACGTAAGTAGACCCGACACAACGATCGACGACCTCCTCCAAAGACACGACACCACGATCACGACCTCTTCCAAGGACTCAAAGGAACTACGCACTACCGAACAAGATCACAAGGGATCGCACACCAAACAAGATCACAAAGGATCGCAAAAAGCTGCTCAGTAACCTCTCCCACTCACACGAACACGGATCAGGCTAGCCAAAGAATGCTTACAACCTGTGATACTCAAACTCGGACCAGGCCAGCCAAAGAATGCTTGCAACCTGTGTTACTCAAACTGTGTCAGGCCAGCCAAAGAATGCTTGCAACCCGTTGATACTCAAACTTGGTCAGGCCAGCCAAAGAGTGCTTGCAACCTACCGGGATTCGCAATCACAATTACAAGCAAATTCAAACACACAGGCACTCAAGGCCACTCAAGACACCTCAACAGTCAAGACTCGGGTTCAACAACCCCACGGGCATTCACTGCCACTCAAGACACACCAACGGTCAAGACTCGGGTTCAACAACCCCACAGACACTCACTGCCACTCAAGACACACCAACGGTCAAGACTCGGGTTCAACAACCCCACGGCACTCACGGCCACCCAAAACACCGACAGTAAGACACGGGCACTCATGGCCACCCAAGACACCAATTTAAACACACGGGCTCTCAAGGCCACCCAAACTCAATAACAAATAACACGGGCTCTCAAGGCCACCCAAACTCAACAACAATTAACACGCAACAACCTCCGGCATAAACGATGCCTCCAACAGTCCTAAGATCGCTAGTTTCACAAACAACCTCCGGGCATGGTCATATGCCTCCAGTACTCCTAATGTCGATAAGTTCGCAATCAACCTCCGGGCATGGTCATATGCCTCCAGTAAAACAATTAACGCTAAGTTCTCTGTTCCTACGACACTACTAGGTGTCACATGCTTTTCTCTTAAACGCTACAATCCCGTATCACCTTTCTAATAATTCCTAAGTTCCCGTAACATGCATTTCTAATAAACGCTACAATCCCGTATCATGCTTTTCTAGTATTTAAATTAAACCTACTCAACCCACGACACCCCGGTGTCACATGCAAATCTACTGTTAACTTTCCCTAGTCAGGGCCGAGATCCGGCTACTTTTCCCTACCTCAACTGAAGACCAACCGCTACGCTTCCTAGCTGCTGACGTTCTGTCTCGCTACCCCCGAGCTTCACTTCGATCGAAGCCGGACTCTAAAGAGAACACGAAAGCCATAGATTAATAACGGTTCCACCGTTAAACTAAAGGTTACGATTAGTCTAGTTTAGAACCGACAGTTGTCCCTTAAACTCGAGCGGGATAAAAACGGGGTCACATCGAATCGGGTTTGAGTACACGAGCACCGAAACCGGTGCATGCGAGGCACGGTCCCAACGCACGAATCCCGAGGTCCGATTCAACGGTCCGCTCTTGTTCCTTTTTAAACCGAAAAGCAGTCCATTTTACCCAGAGTTCCAGAGTCGTTCCCAAAACCGATTAATAACCCTTTTTCACAACAGAACGGTTTTTATTTTAAAATGAATTCCCTTTTTATTTCAAATCTGAATCTATTCCGATCTTTGAGCCCAAAATGAATTAGGTTCTGTTTTTGAACAACCGTCCCTAAATCCCGTTTACGACTTAGATTCACAACTCCTCGATTTAAACCGTTTTTAAAACCGAAACGCTTTTAAATTCCTTTTCATTTTAAAACCTTCTTCCTTAAGTTTGATTTTCCGTTTTACAACCTTTTCTTTCCAAAACTGTGATTTCGATTTCAACCGAAGCAGATCCAAAATCCATCTTTTACTCCAATCTGATTTAATTGTTTCCCTTTTCGATTCAAAAACCGTTCCAAATATTAATCAATTCCATAAGCAGGTTTAATCAAATATTAATCGATTTCATTAACGATTTAACCAAATATTAAACGATTTCATTAACAATTTTAACCCTAAACAGATCCAAACTAAATCGAAAAAGGTTTTATTTCATTTTCTTTGTTTGTTACAACAAAACCCGATTTACAGTAGTTCGAAGACGGGAAATAATAGAGGTTCGGTTTCGAACCGGTCGGCCGCCGGCGAGGGCGGCGTCGGCCGGGGCCTAACCGTAGAGAAGGGACGGCAAGGGCGGCGGCTCGGTGGTGGCGCGGTGAGGACGGCGTGGAGTCGAGAGGGACGGTGGTGGCCGAGCTCGGTGGGTTCGGCTGAGACGGGAAGGAGAGAGGCAAGGGAGGTGGAGGGACTCGGTGAGGGAGTGGCCGGAGGTGGAGGGAGGTCGGGACGACGGCGTGGTCGTGGGGAGGGGGTTTCGAACCAGAGGAGGGAGAGGGTCGGGAACGGGAGAGGAGAAGACGAAGCAGAAGGAGTGGGGGAGGGCGAGAGGGGAGTGGCCGGAGGTGATGGAGGTCGCCGGAGCTGGTGAGATGTCGCCGGAGATCGAGAGAGAGGATCGGGAGAGGAGAGTGGCGAGGGAGATAGGAGGACGAGGGGGATTAGGGTTTGAGACCCCTTTGCTTCGGTTTTATACCGAAGCCCTATGTGGGCTTGGCTCACATGAGCCTCAGGCGGGCCTGAGCACGGGTCAGGCCTGGTCTGGCCGGGTCTGCAGCTTGGGCCGGGTCTGGTCCGACCCGGTCCGACCCAAATTTTTTTTTTTTTTTTTTGAAGCGGGTTTTACACCGTACCTTAGTATGAGGGATAAATCCCTTAATCGTATTTCGTGTCACTCATGCAGTCCGTCCCCAAGCCAATCATGATCGTTATGGAAACCCTGTCACAAGCAACGTTGTGCTCAAGTCAAACTCAGTTGTTTATTGCATATTAATCACAAAGACTCTTTGGTCTAAGGATACATGACAAGCTACGACAATGAATATGTTCATGATTTGATCTATGTCACATTCATGTCGGGTCATCCGATATCATGTCCCATATGATATCTATGATTATACTCCGGAATCTCATTCCAATGACTATAGAATGTAAGCCATAAAGAGTCATCTTTCATACTAATCGCTTCTAGCGAAGCTTTGTCGACTAGGGACCCATCGAGTATGATCTATCTCGATCTATGGTTCTATTCGCATGGTGGGCATAGATCAGAACACACATCGATATACTATCCCAGCACATGAGTAATACATAAAGCCGCTTTACTTTTATTGCTAACGCTGATATATACATTTGGATGTTTGTAATTGAACTATAGGCACTAAGACTAACAGTGAAAACGCTCAATTACAATGTGAACCTGCGAACTCAACCACAACACGCCAAGTGTCGCGCTCAGAAAATGTCCCCTTTTTAAATTAAGTTTACTAATTTAATGATTCCCGTTTCATTTCAACTCCGATTTATCTTTTTTTCTTGCGCCAATATTCTTCTTTTTTTCAAGGGTTTTCTAACAAGTAGTGTATTGAATATGTTTTATTGTGTTTTTGGATACGGGTGTGTATGTGTGGATATGAGTGTGAAAAGTTGTGGTGTGATTTCCAAATATAGGTGATGTGGATTGAGAATATGGTGATGTGAGTTGAGTATATGAGGGATATGGTTTGAGAATATGAGGGATATGAGTTCGAGAATATGAGAGATGTAGGTTTGAGAATATGGTGATGTGAGTTGAGATTTGAGGATATATTTTGAGAATATGAGGGATGTGGGTTTGAGAGTTTGAAGAATATAGGTTTGAGAATATAGGTGTTGTGGGTTGAGAATATAAATGAAGTGGGTTGAGAATATGAGAGATGTGAGTTTGAGAATATGACGGCTATGGTTTGAGAGTGTAAGTGCGGTGAGTTTAAAATATGATGGATGTGGTTTACAAATATTTATGGGCAATGTGTGTTGTGCATGTGTGGAACACAGTTTACAAATATGACTGAAATGGTTTGAGTTAATAGTGATATGGTTTGAGTTAACAGTGATATGGTTTACAAACAGTTTACATGTCTTTTCTTGCTTCAACACATATTTAATAGGAAAATTTTCACTTTAATACCCTGCCAAACATTTAATTTCACTTTGATACCCTGGCATAAATTTTTTGCACTTTCATACCTAAACCAAACATTTAATTTCACTTTAGTACCCAACCATTAACTTTATGTTAGTTTGGATGGAAAAAGTTAAAAAGACCATAATACCCCTAACTATTACTCAAATTTTCAAACTCATGTCATTGGTTTAGAACTTGAAAATAAGTGAAATGACAATAATCACCTTCATCGTTAAGGTATTAAAATGAAAATTTTCTTCCAAAAATTTCAAATTTTACAAAATCACTTTTTATTTTTATTAATTCAGTTTTTATTTTTGAAAATTATTTTTTATTTTTAAAATTTCAGTTTTTATTTAAAAATTAATATAAAAATACATTTTTTAAATACACTTATAAATCATTTTTTATTTTCTATTTTTTATAATATTGTTTTTTTTTTACTTTTTTCTGTTTAATTCATACTTTATTTATTTTTATTTGAAAATTAATTTTTTATTATAACACCTCGTCCTATCTAACCTAAATACCTAACCACTTCTACACAACCTTATCTTTTCATACATCCACAGATTCATCATCTCCTCATACATGCACAGATTTAACAAGTTCATGCATAATCAATCTTAGTTCCTTCAGATCTGAAATTTTTTCAAACCCTCCACCCTCTCCCTCACTGATCCCCACTCCACCCCCTCCCGGTCCGTCTCCATCTCCGCCCTCAGCTCCTCCACCTTCGTCCTCAACCGCCGGAACTCGTGCAGCAGAATCCCGTGTCGGTCGTCGATCTCGCGATCCGAAGAAAACCCAGATGTCTGAAAGGTCCAATCAGAGACGAGATGGAGCTCGGAGCAGATCTGGTAAATTTCCAGATATGTGAACGAAGGTCGAGCGCGATCAGCCTCATACCCTTCCATTTCCTCATCTTCGTTTTCACTTGAATGGACATGGCGGCACTAGAGGGGAAGGTAGAGATGAAGCTTCGAGATTTGGGTTGTGTATTATGGAGAAGAAGATGAAATAGGTGCAGGTGTGGATGGGGAAAGGAGAAGTTGGGCAGTGATGTGTTGTATTTGGTCGGTCGGAGCTGGGCGGTTATGTGCTGGATTTGGTCGGCTGATGAAGTCCTCGTCCATATGCTAGAACTTGATTGTTGGGTTTTGTGACGATGAAGAACTTGAACATGAAGATGAACAGATAGTGAATTTTAAAATAAAATTTGATTCAAAAAAAATAATAAATGATTTTATTTAAATATAAAACTGAATTACAAAAAATAAAACTGAATTACAAAAAAAAAATTAATAAAAATAATTTTTTTTAAATAAAAAAAATTAAATAATTTTTTAAATAGAAACTGAATTACAAAAAAAACTGAATTAATAAAAATAAATTTTGATTTTTAAATATTAAAAATAAATAAGTTTTTAAATAGAAACTGAATTTAAAAAAAACTGAACTTTTTTGTATTTTTAAAAATAAAATCTGATTTTTTATATATTTTTTAAATTAAAATATGAATTTAAAATTAAAAATAATTTTCATAAATAAAAAATGATTTTATTTTAAAAATAGTGAAATTTTCATTTTAATACCCTAACAATGGAGAGTATTATTGTCATTTCACTTATTTTCAAATTCTGAACCAATGGGATGAGTTTGAAAATTTGAATAATAGTTAGGGGTATTACTATCTTTTTAACTTTTTTCATCCAAACTAACAAAAAGTTAACAGTTTGGTACTAAAGTGAAATTAAATGTTTGGTTTAGGTATGAAAGTGCAAAAAATTTATGTCAGACTATCAAAGTGAAATTAAATGTTCGGTAGGGTATTAAAGTGAAATTTTTCCTATTTAATATGTTACTTGATAGATAGATCATAGAAAAAGAAAAATATTAGCACAAGAAAAAATTAAAAAAAGATTGAAACGAAGCGGAAAAAATCAACTTAACAAACTTAGTAGGAAAAAAAAGCATTTTCTGAACACAACACGTCCTATTATAGTTGAATACGCAGTCCGTGATTGTCCTCTTATATATATATATATATAATGAGTACTGACAATTGCTGGAAGCAAATGTCGGTTTTTTGAATTTGCTTACCATGTGTCAAACAGCCAATGTTAAAAGCTAAAGGTTAAAAGCTCAATGTTATTTGATATCAGAACAAACAATCCAATTTGACTGTTTCATCCCTCTTACAGTAAATACAAAGCTCCAAATCTGGATGTGTTGCTCCCCAACAAATCCAATTCAAAATCCGGGAAGCGAGAAAACAAAAACAGTAGAGAATCAAGTAACAAAAATTACATATAAAACGCCCATGATGGAAAATAAGGAGGCACATCTGAAGCTACAACTTGCGCCCCAACAATTCGACACAACTAATCAATCTTCTGAATCAACTGCTTCCCTTTTGTTTGAGAGTGATTTTATCGCCGAGGCTGAGTGCAATCCCTTGAGTCTTGCTCCTTATCCTGATGTATCCACTCAACTTCCCGTCTGGTTGTTTCTCAATGCTTACATTCACCAAGGCATCCTCCCCAAACACACTCTTGGCGTACAAGTTGGCTGACAAGAATCCACATTCCCCATCTAGTGCAGACCTGCAACTCAACAAAGCCAAAAAAGAAGCATGCATGATTGAGTGAAACCAGCACAGTATATAACCACATAATGTTATAAGCTACTCATGTGCATCATCCTGCAACTCAACTGTCCAACTCAACAGTTCTCAAGAAATGAATAGAAGTGAGATCCGAATTACTTATTCAAGTAATCTATCTATTTATTAATTATACAAATACACGCACCTATCTAAGTGATGTATGGAATTTTGACTAAAGTTTTTCAACTTTAGCGTTAGCACACTAACCAAAGAATGTAGCTCAGGCACCATTAATAATTAAAAAAACTTTGGGCAAAACAAGCAGAAAATAGTGGGCATACGGTGCAGTGAGGCATTTCATGTTGGTTGATTTGATGATGTGATCAAGAAATTCCTTCTCCTCTTGAATTACAGTGTTGACAGCAACCTGTAAGGCAAAGTATAGATAAATAAATAATAAATATAACAATATCATCCAAGTAGCATGAAACAAAAACGGACTACTCAAATAATATACGTTTGAAAAAGGAAGAACTTATTGGTAGTTAACGATGTTGTGAAGTTAAAATGACTTCTGAAATCTTCTTTTACAACACAGTTTGAAACTAGAGTTTACAACTGAGCTAAACTCAGGCTGTACATCAGGCATGCTAGCATAATAAATATTACCATTTTCAATATTATACCTCTTTACAGTTAGTAAGTGGACTAACTAGCACTGTATGCAACCAAGGGTTGTGGGATGAATACGTGAAACCCGGTTTGACAAGTACCAAGTCACTAGTTCTTATCCATTTACCAGTGTTCTTGCTTATATGTAAAAAAACACCATATGCAAAATTAACTTCGTTATCTGTGAATAATACATGTCAGGGTGAGTTAAATACAACTAAATATATATATTCATTAGTTCTAGATAACAACAACAATGATAGACTCCATAAGTACAGCATCAAGTTATTGATGACACTACATACTAGAAGTAGTCAACTAGTATAGTCTGATATGCAGCCAACTAGTAATCCCTAGGTATTCGAATTTAATGATATCCATCTCAATACCCACACTTATAAACAATTACAAAAGCAGTTGTGAGGAAAGTCTTGTGATCCTCAAATTCTTAGCTGTTACTGAAAAAACATCTCAGATCTTAACGACAACAAAATTTTCTATGATAGTCGTGACAGAATTACAAAAAAAAGGATGCATGAGATACCTTGTTTTCCCATTCAAACTCTGCCCACATAGCTCTGAAGGCAACATCTGTACATACAGCAGGAGAGATGTAGTCCATGATGTCAATGTGGATGTCATTAAGGACAACAACTGTTCGCTCATGCACATTAGAGGTCTCATAAACAATGTTCCCAAAAATCACTCCAGTCTCAGTGGAGGAGACTTTAATATTGGCCTTTATTTGCTTGCTAGACTCAGGAGCAAGAGTATAATTTTGTGGACGCTCAACAAGTTTAAGATCACCCATAGTTGCCAACTCCAAGCACAAATTTTGAAGGGTTTCCTTTGTTCGATTGATGACTGTAACATCAAGGACAATATCATAATGATGAACTTTAACATATGCTTCAGCATAGACTGGATCACTGAACCCAGTAAGCTGAAGAATGCGATTAAGCTTATTTACATCATCCCCATCCTTCAGAAATTCTCCCGTTGCGCGTTTTAAGTCATCTTGCACTTCATCTTCCAACTCCAGCTGACTCATACCCTGAAATAAATAAATGATATCAAATGAAACACAAAAAAAAAAAATCAAGTAGTTGAGGAAAGGCATCTACTTGAAGCAATAAATGACAAAGAAACCTAAGGTAGGCAAAGGAGAATCAAGTACAAGTTTATATAGGGCAAAAAAATACTAAAAGTCCCAATTGCAGTTAAGGCATTTGCAAAGCTCATAATCTATATATGCAAATTTTTGTCTCTTTCCTGAATATTAATCAAAAGGAATCGTCATGTACACTTGTTCCACAAGGATAGAACATACAGAAAATTCAACATGTGAAACTCTAAATCTAAGTTTAAACCAAACATCAGTTCCCAATTTCCCTCTTTATAGATTGAACACATGATGAGACTAAAAGGTTAGTTTTTATTGTTCTATACTTTCACAATAATATGATTTCGTTATAATGTTAAGAAGCATAGCCTATCTTATGAGTAATAATGAGAAACAACCAAGGGAAATGAAGATATTTCCCAGTTTAAGATCAGGAAACAATAAATGAAATTGACAGAGCAAACAAAAGATAAGTATCTGCCTGACACCAAATTTATTCTTGTTGCTGCCTAAGAGGTATGCTGAATGCAAAAGCAAAGTTTTGAGCATAATAAGACAGATGGCAAAGGACTGTTTCAATTCAAGACCAGTAAAGACTGAGCATTCTCCTTTCCCTTAACCTCTTTTAGTTTCCTTCGTTCTTTTTTATATTATACACCAAATAAAGATTCATCTGTGATTAATTTTATTTCCTAAAGATTACTCAAATCAATCTCACCAGTTGAATAGCACCTTAATCACAATCACTGAGATCAGCTACAAATTGGAATTTACCTACTCAAAGTAGCATGATTGTTGCTCTTCAATCTTTTCCATATAGTACCAATGAATACATAAATAATAAAAGAAAAGACCTTCTAATATAAGATAGCAAGGTCTTCATATAAGAGACCTTAACTACAAGGAATATGTTGACATATAAACAGCGGTAAAAGACCCATCCAAGTTTCTGCCCATTTGACCTCTTCATCACATCTGATTCAGGAAGGTGGTGCAAGAGTGTAATGAAGATGCGGAAAATAACAAAACTATCACAGCAGAACTAAGCAAAATATCATATGATATGAGATCATGGGTAAAATAGCTATTACTCGCCCTTTTATCCCAAAATAGAGGTCCCACTTCACAATTTATAAAATGAAGGAGCATTTCACTAGTACTTGGCTTTTCCCCACATGGCATTGTTATGGAAATCAAATAATAAAATTAATGCAGCAAAGTCCACTAAAATTATCATCTTATATCAGACCATGGGTAAAATAGGTACACCGCCCACTCCATCCAATATTAATTGTTGTACTTCATCTTTTAGAAAAGTAAAGATTATTTTTCTAGCACTTGACTTTCCCCCAGAGCCCTTGTTAGAACTACCTAATCTAAAGGACACTACTGGAAATATAATCACAATTCCCTTATAAAAGAGAAGTCAAAGTTCAAACAGGACAGCCATATTCGACATGATGGATAACTGAAGTGAGGTAGAGAGAACAGTTATAAATAAGGGAAGAGTGTGTGATACGTTTATTCCTTGTAAGTCACACATGATGATGGACACAAAAATATTATGGTTACTTACCTTTCTGCTCTTTAGATGGTAAAAGTCAATAAGGTCATCTGGTTGTGCCCGAGAAATATGAGCCTTAGCCTTTATCTCCTCAGTTTCTTGTAACTGCTTCTCCGAAAGCATTTTCACAAAACTCTGGCGGCAAGACTGCAACCATATCTTCCTGATATCATCACCAGTATTGCATAACAATCTTATGCATAGGACAATTCTATCATAAGAATCATTGTCAATTGCATGCGTGAGGACAGATGATTGTCCTAACTGCAGCATAGAAACAATGATTAATAATGCTTGTGTAGATGCTTTATTCACATCAACTTTAGATGGCTGGACCTCTTCCAATCTCAAAACAAGCTTTGTCAATGTGCAAGCAACAACTGCCCCAAGGAAAAAGTCACCAGTGAGAAGCAAGGATCTTAAGTTCCCAGAGGCCAAGGATCCTTGTACAACAGTAGGAGGAGAGAAAGCAGTCTCAGAGGCAGCACTCTGTGTGGCATAAGTCCCATCAGCAAGGACAGCTGGCCTTCTAGAAGAACTAGTAATGGGGTTTGACGGCTGAACCTTCTTTGAAGAATCATTAGTTTCCGATTCTTCTGAAACAGCAAAGAATGGTAACTGTCCAAGACACTGAGTAATGTTTGCAATGCCACTCTCAACTTCAGAGAGTGACAGACAATACTCTCCAATGATCCAAAGAGCACATGAACAAACCCGAGCAGAACGGATCTGGTAGAAAGTGTCCAATAGCCTTGTTATTATAGAAACCCTTAGTTTAGGGTTGGTCTCAATTATCTCTCGGACAAAAATAATTACATCCATAGCGGAAGCAACATTGCTATCTCCCAAGAAATCCATCAACAGATGAACCACTGTGCTTGCCACTTCTGGGAATTTGATTGCACAAGAATGAATGGCTTGAATGAGCATCTGGCGATATTCACCGTTCTTCTCAAGCTCTCCACTCTGAGTCTTGACAACTTCCTTCTTCAATGTAAGGACAACCTCATTGACATTACGAGGTGTGATTAAATCAAGAACAATATCAAGCGTCTTTCTCCTAATGTCAAGATTTGGGCTAGATAGCGCTCTAAGCACATCCATGATCAAATCAACTAGGGTATCTCTGTGTGAAACCTTGATTTCATTCAGCCGACCAAGCACGATAAGCTTCACATTGTTGTCACTCTGAGAAAGAAGAAGCTGGCAATAGGTCTGAGCAGCAGCTTTAATAGCTGTTGGAGCAGAAGAAAGAGAAACAAGAGTCCCAGCACATTCGAAAATAACAGCAGTTGAGGGTGCATTCAGCAAAGATATTATGATCTTCATGTACTTCCCCTTCTGTCCTTTATTTGTTCTACAAACCTTTCGGATCAAGTCCAACACAACTAGCTGAAGCAATTCTCCCCAGTCCAAAATTCTATCAACATGGGTCAGAAGGTAGTTGACGGCACGATCCTGGGCACAAGTGAAGAGCATGAGGAAAGCATTACGTTTGGCTGACTGGTCCTGCTCTGTTGAAAGGACCTTCTCGATCATTTCAGGTGCATCCACCAGGAGCTGCTCACCTTGTGGAAGCTTATAAATTGACATCACAGCAAGAATTGCATTCCTTCTGATGTAAGGGTGTCGATGCTCCAAATTTTGCAAAATTGAAGGAATCAATGGCTCAAAAATCTCAGTCTCGGTCAACCGACAAAGAAATCTTAACGTTACGCCACGGATATACTCATTAGGGTGTTGGAGATTGTTTCTAAGATTTTGGCAAATCAAAATCATTTCAGGCAGTACCCTCCCTTTTGCATCTGTTTTATCAATTATCTCCAAGTAAAGAAGCAAAAGCTTTTGGACAGTATGATCCTCAGAGGGTAAAACATATCTAACAATTGTGATAAAAAGTTGTGGTAAGGTTTCCCCATTCAAGAGAAGCATGATAGCATTCTTCATGGCCTCAATCTTAGCATCCACATCACTGCCTTCAAGAGCTTCCTTGATCTCGTTGGCAATTGCTGGTGATCCCTTGTCAAAGTGGATGAGCAGACTACAAGATTTCTCCATTGCTTCTGGAAATAAAAGGGGTCATTGATCCAAGTAAGTCAACGTTAAAACACATAAACTAATAACTTTGAGAAGTTAAAAGCTGAAGGTTCCTGAAGGAAAAAATCTCAACAGATATTACATATTTGCTGAGAAAACCAAACAGTTTATCTCTGCCGTTAGTTCAGATCAGAACCCAGATCCAATCACCAAATGCTACTAATTCAGGATGAAAATTAACACAAAAGTAAAGGAAAAACACATTCAACATAAATACAGTAAAAGAAATACAAAATTTGATTTCCCAGAGTCCAGAACCTAAATCCAAACACTTACAAAGCTCATTCGGCCCACAGCTGGGAAGTAAGAAAAAAATGACTAATCAATCAAATCCCTATTTGTTTCTAGGACCATCAGAACCAGACACACCCTCGATCCATCCAAGTCAAAGTTAAAGACACATGATTCGGATCCATGCATTCAATTCCACAATCACCAAATCGCACATCCATGTTTGATCGCAGATAAAAAAGCAATAGCAAATAAATTTTTTTATTTTTGAACATACGAAAGTATTAACAATGAACAAGTAGCAGATTCAAACTATGTCTAATCTGAACCAATGAACAACCCCAATTGTGCTCATTTCTTCAACTTTCTCGGCATCCAAAAGGAATTAACAGCGCAAATACCAGATCCAATAAATAGAAAATTGAAGAACAAAACAGTTGAAGGAATCGAGAGAAGCAAAGGAACGAACCTTGCGGGATCTGAATCAGAGGAGAGGAGAAGCAGAGGATGGGGCTAGTGTGAAATTAGATCTGTGCTTCTTCCGCATATACGAGAAACGGAGAAAGAGAAGTGTGCGAGATCTAGTTCTGTGGGTGGGGTCCTCTTGTTATTATAGTGAGAAAAAAATACAGTGTAAATTTATAACTTTATGATTTAACCAAGATGAAAATTGTTCCTTAAAATGTAATTAATTATAATTCTTTCAAATATTATCAATTTATATTATATACTTTCAATTATATAAATTCATCTCTCAAAACGTCTAACTAAAAAAAGAGAAGAGAAAGGGCCACGACCATTAATATTCTCTTTCAGCTTTGAGATCCTCTCTAGCTCTAACTCGTGTCCGTCGTTATGGTGTTTTTTGCTCCTTCTTTCGTTGTTGTTGCGTTTGCTACCGCCACGATGCTTGCTCCAGATTCCGCTGCTCCTACCAGTGGTCCTCTCCTCCCTCTCCCTTCCCCTCGCCCTGCTGTTGTGGTGGGGGAGAAGGCACGTCGTCGTCGTAAACCCAAGGCTACCGTGACTTCACCACCCCTTCACCACCCTACGACCCCTCTACCCCTGGGTCTGATCCCGACATGAGGCTTCTCCTTTGTTTCGGCACCTCTGGTATCGTCTCTTAAGCCGAAGAGGGGTCGGCCCTTGCGACAACCTAGGGTACCTTCTTCTCCAAGTAATGGCCTTTTGGCCTTACCACCCCCAAACCCTACTCCCTCTGCCCCTCAACCCCTCTCTGTTGGTTCCCCAATCGGCCATGACCTTGCTCTGGTTCCGATCCATCGAGACGAGAACCCTAGGGTTCCGCTGGCCAATTGTGTGTAAATAGGGAATTCTAGTGATGGGGTACGTATCGATACTATTATTTGGGACGCTAGGGTTCCGCCTATCATCGGGGTTACCCCAATCTTACCTAGGGTTTCACCCCTTCCGAAACCTGACCTGGTTCGGACTCCGACTCCCAAAATTACGTGGGCATAGGTGGTCATTCCTACATCTGATGAAGTGGGGATTCAACCAAAGGAACCTTCCGCCATGCAGAGAGATATAGTGAAAGGAAAAACCCCTATGGAGGAGCTCCATAGAACGGCGTCTCTGGCTTTGGGACTAGGGCGGTGTCTTCCCAACTCGGCCAACCGCCCGATCATACCGGCGGCCCTGACTACTCCACCAGGGATGACCCGGGACCGAGCGACACACCTTCTTACAAAGAAATTCCCTTCGCCTAGGACCTCCAAGGAGGGTGAGCTTCAGGCGTCCCTAGAAGGTCTGCAGGACGGGCTTTCGTCTTGTTCTTTTGACGAGGAGGAGAAGATTGAGGTGGTGGTCCCAGCGTCCCGGGCAACAATGACAGCGGCACTATCTCGCCAGCAGTGGGGGCTGCTAGGTCGCCTGTGGTCACCAAAGCCCCCTCGAAAGGGCATGCTCCTCCGGGTCATTACCAATGCATGGGGTAAGGCTGCGGAAGGGCTAATGGTCAAGGACATAGGGTCGGGACTGTTCGGTTTCTATTTTCGGTCGTCGGAATCTAGGGTGTGGGTCCGACGTAACGAGTCATGGTGCTTCGATGGTCGGGTCCTACTGTTGGGGGATCTGGATCCTTGCGCTCGGGAGTTGCCCGCCTTGGATCGAGTGCAATTGTGGGTCCATGCTAGGGGACTACCGCCCCTGGTTCGGACAAGGGATATGGGTATCTCTATCGGGGATGCCATGGGAATGTGTGTAAAGGTCTCATGTGACCAGTGGGGTATATGCTGGGGAGGGACTGTCAAGGTTCGATTCTGGCATCTTATGGAACGGCCCCTAAGGAAAGGGTTGGTGCTCTGATTCCCAGAGTTTCTAGACCCCTTCAGTGTGGAACTCACGTACTCAAAGCTTCCGAACTTCTGTTATAATTGTGGCCGGATAGGTCATATCCTGAAGGACTGTACATGAGCGGTTCAGGTTCCACAACGACTTGGATCTTTCATGCTGGAATACGACAAGGAGAAGCAGGTCAACCGGTATGCCATAAACTGGGGGGAAACGGCCAGCTTCCCTACACCCCCCCCCCCCGGGTTTTGTCCTGCCATGGTATCTGCAGCTGTCCAAAGCTCAGAGTTTGAGGGTTCGGCTAGTAGGGCTCCACCTCAGCCTCTGGTCTCTCGCTTAGTGATTATGTCACGACACTCCACCTAGGTTGTAGGAGCTCGTGTGGATGAGGGAGAAACGGGGGAAGTATTAGCTGGAGCGGCTGGCATGGGATTGGCCAGTGTGCTCTCAAAAGGCCAGCGATCGGGGATCCCCGGGATGATCAGGCTAGGGCGGGCAAGCAGCCCCGCTAGAAGGAATGAGTACTGGCACATGCATCTGGGACTACATCTGGGAGGGGTCCCTGTATGATGTGTTGCCTCCCCCATCACTTTTACTGTTGAGGTCCATCGAGATCTCTGGTCTTCTTGTCTCTCCGTTTATCTTCTTTCATTGCCCGTGTGGCATCAAAACACCGTCAGTGACGGTTATAGGACTAAAAGGATCAGAGAACCTATGTTCATTCTATATGACCCTGTCTCAGTGGTCGAGGAGCATGTTCCTCGATGCACTTTTATGTAGCTTGGATTATTAAATGGAACTGTTTATTTCGCTCAAAAAAAAAAAGAACTCATGTTATAGATTGGAATAGAAATTATTGAACAAAAAGACACATCTCTCGCCTCTCTCTCTCTCTCTCTAAACCTTATAGAAGCTTGTCTACCGTAGCACCTAAAAGTCATGGTTATCGCCATGGTTTTTACCATGACCTATACCATGGTTATGCTTCTCTCCCCTACACATCCTCTCCATTGCACCATCACTAAGGATCCTACGAAGGTTTTTTTTTGCTAGTGTTTCATTCGAGCCGCCTCTAGCCCTTGCAACGTTGATATTCTTTCACCACCAAGCAGCGTCTCCCGACCTGTTTCGTTCCCTCCTCTACAACTCCGGGGGTTTCCTCCTCTGAGGCCGTCGTCCCTCATGTTTCCACCGTCGTCTTTGAAGCCGTCGTCGTCCCTAGGTTCGTCGCCGCCTTTAATTTCGTTGCCATCTATGATGTCGTCGTCATCTCTAGAGTCATCTTTGAAGTCGCAGTCGCAGCCAACACGCCCTTCTCCCTGGCCTCCATCGCCGCAACCATCTAGACCCCATTCATGGTTATGGATCAGCCTGATTGAGCGGGTCCTTTTTACTTAATTTGAGCTTGTCTTTGCAGGTTCAATGCGTAGTGAATAGAGAATCAGGGATTTTTCCAGGGAGGGAACCCCGATTCATGTATTGCCTCCCACTATTATTGTTGAGTTCCTTGGCCAATTTTCGGAGCAAGAATTCCAGTATCACCTTTTTAACCTCCGTCTTCCTTCCTTGCCTATACGACATCCCAGCTCCGTGTTAGCTGGCACATCCAATACCATTAGGGACGGTTATAGTATGAAAAGAACTGCAACACCACTATGTCTTTTTTCTGTTCTTCGTGGTTAGGAATTTATTTCTGATTCACTCATATGTATTTGAATTTAATATAAATGAATTGCACCTTTCGCTCAAAAAAAGAAAGAAGAGAAAAAATAGTCACAAAAGACAGAGAGAGAAGAAAAACCCTAGAAAGCTCTACCGCCGTACGCAAAGTTATGGCTATGGCTATGGAAATTTTCATGGCTTATGTCATGGTTCTTCTTCTCTTCTCGATCCACCCTCTCCTCTGCACATCCCCTATGGGTCCTACGAGAGTTTTTTCTGGTAGGGTTCCTCTCAGGCCGCCACTAGCCACTGCGCCGTTGATTCTCCTCCACCACCAACGAAGCGTCTCCCGATCATGTTCGGTCCCTATCTGCAATTCCGATGGTTGTCGTCTAGCTCACCTCGGCGTCAATAAACCTTCAAGCCGCCTGAGGCTGCCGACGCCTCTACTGCCAACGCCGCCACTGAAGAACCTCTAAAGTCGACGCCGCCATCTCTGATACCGCCACTGGCGCGTCCTCCTCCCTGGCCTCCACCACTGCACCCTCCTCGACCCCTCTCTCGATTCTGGCTAACCGAGTGGGCCTTTTTTTCTTCATATTTTTTCTTTGCAGGGTCAATGACTATTGCGCAGAGAATAATGCTGAACCGGTTGAGCATCAGGGACTTGGCCTAGTAGGGGTCCCTAGACGATGTGTTGCCTCCCACACTACTGCTGAAATCTTTGGCCATTACTATTGCGACATTTTTCGGAGCAGAATTTCCAGTACCTCTTTCGCATTCCCCGTTTTCTTTTTTGGCCCTTATGGTATATGATGTGAACGTAAAATACATCTATTTGAGATGTTTTTAGCCCACATTCTTGAGCTTTTCATTCCCGGGATGGTGATCTTTGATGAGTATTTCTCTTGGTTTGTGCAGTTGATCAATCTCCAGAGGAATCGGGACATTCGGGACGGAATTGGAGCGAATTGGAGCAAAAATGCCAAAAGTCAGAATGATAAAGCCTCGCTCACCAAACGGCGGCCCAGTCCACGGCGGACTGGTCCACCAGACCGCGAGCCAAGCCGCAGCGGTCTCGCCCACCACACCGTGAGCCAGTCCCTCTTGATGCTCTGACCTGCTAAAGCCTCGCCGACCAGACCGAGGCCCAGGCCGCGACACTGCAACTGGGCCTTTTCCCAATTCTTTTCAGACTCGTTTTTTTCAACCCTATTCAAATCAAAAGTTAGGTTTAGAAGGGGGATCACGAAATTAAGAGGAGAACACGTTTTTAGGAGAGAAAAGAGCACACTTGGAGAAGGATTTTAGAGAAGATCAAAGGAGAGACATGATAACTACATCGAAGGTTCTTTGTAGTTTGGATTACGATTGAATATTTGTATTGCTTTTAATGTTAATATGATTATCATTGTTTCAATCCATATTTTGTGTTCTCATTCCATTGATATGAACTAAAAACCTATTGATATAGGGCTAGGGGAACAATGTGTTGAATTGATTTAGCTTGGTTCGGTTATACGTTCGTTAAACTAGTATTAGGATTTTGACTAGCTAATTATGTTCGTATTTCTTTGTCGCCTTGATCATGTGATAATGGATTAAATCTTATTAACCAACAATTGAGAAATGAGGTTAGTAGGAGGAAAAAGAATTAGATAGCTCGGGTTTTAATCTAAGCCAGAATATGGTTAGCCTGACACGAGTGCAATAACTATAGGAGTAAAACCCAAAAGTTAGAGGAATTCATAGAATATAATGCTATATACCGCTCTACACCTAGATTAGAGATAATTAGGTGGACCGAGTATGTTACGTTCCTAATACGATCGAGAGATGGTTAGGACTATACTTAGAGAATTCTCGTTGCCCTTAGAATAATATTAGTTGCAAATGTATACAGAATCTCGTTAAGTAATTCATCACATTCGAACCCCGTTAATGTCCTAGATCGTCTTTTATATCTGTTATACAAATTACTTGTGGCTTTGTGCTCATTTTCGGATCATTCACACTGCTTCTCACTACTTGTATGAAATTACCGTTCGCAAATCAAAATCAATCATTGTTATAGGAATAGCTTGAGTAACGAATTAATTAACTAAAGTGCTTGCTTAATTGCTCCCTTGGGTACGATATCTCGGACTAAACCCCGAATACTACTTGACAACCGATACACTTGTCGTGCCATTCTGAGAATTAATTCTCAGAGTGTCAAGTTAATGGCGCCGTTGCCGGGGAGCAACTAAGGCAACTCTGATACGTTTGTAATTCGTGTTAAGACTATTCCATTTTGTGTGTGTGTGTGTATTTGTTTAATTGATTCATTGCATTATAACTTTTATGGAGAATTGGTATTGTGATATTGTGTATGATGATTGTTGTGGAGCTTATGACCATTCTAACCATAATTGTGAGTACTTAAATTCAAATGCATATTGTCGATATTGGGAGGGCCCTTTCACTTTTGATCAAGGTTATCAAGTGGAACCACAAGAGTCTTCCTCCAAACTGGAGCAGATGATGCTAACCATGATGGCACAGATGAAGGAGGATAAAAAGGAGGTGATTGAGCTGTATAAAGCATATGTGCAAGACCAGAAGACAATGAACCGGAACATTGATTCCCAGTTCCAAAAGTTGGAAATTCAACTAGGTCAAATAGCCAATGCAATGAATCAAATAAATCATATTATACAAGTGGTGAATGAGAGAACTATACACGATCAAGCAATTCACATTGAGGAAGACCAGTCCGAGCACTTAGGTGATACAGCTGAACAAGAAACTCATTATCCAACCATGAGTTTAGAGGTAAGTGTGAAATGTGAGGTATCAAGTTCTTACTCATCTTGTACAATACCTATTCCATCTCCATGTAGTTTTGATGTTTTGAATTCTGTAGATGTAAATAATAATTGTATAATTGTAGAAAATAGTTCACAAACTCTTTTTGAGCCGAATCCTTCCATAGTATCCATAGAGTCGGCTGAAAAATCTATAAGATATCCAAGGGATACTATGGAAGATGTTATCAAGAGAGGGGTTGTATTTGAATCTTCCATTGATTTTATTTTGGTAGACATCGAGCATGATGTCGATATTCCCTTTAGTACGGGAGATTCATTTTTGGATTCTAGTAAATCAACTCTATATGTTCAACACGTCCAATTGATTTTTAAATTAAATGTTGAGCATAGAGTTGTTAATATTAAGCATGTATTTGCTGATACATTTGTTAGTCCCTATCACCCGTTTGTGAATTGTTACTCAATTGTGGTAAATGCTCTTGACCCTTGTGGTCGTGAGACTTTTCCACCTCATGGGATTCATATCCCTATCGAGTTTTGCCAGGATGAGTCAAATCATAATTATTCTGTTCAGGCGAGCTTGATGAGATTAGCCTTGAGTTTGGAACTTGTGCAAAACTCAAGAAAATGGATTTTGTACTACACTGTGTGTCTTCTCCTAGTTTTTCACTCACATTTAAAGAGAATGGCGCAATGGAAGTATGAGATTTGTGGGAGTCCCCCTGATTGAGCCTTCTACTCGTTGAGCTAACGACGTTAAACAAATGCGCTTGTTGGGAGGCACCCCAACTATGGATTGGAGAGCATATGGACACTGATCACACGCGAGGCGCCAGGCTCCTACGAGCATGATCGGGCGAGGAGTTCTCCATCCATATATGCACCACAGGATCCCCCAGTCAGTGGCGTACCACACAACGGTTCTTCGAGGGGCAGTTTTCTTACCCTCTTTCTTATTATTGTTTTTTTTCGCTATTTTACTCCTATATGTCATCTACTGGGTGCAGAGCACCCGAATTTCTATGCCGATAGTATAAACATATAGGATTGTATGGTGGTTGAATCTATGCTAACTGACAAGTGTGGGGTAACATGTTATGAATATTTGTTGTGGGATACATGTGGTCATTTGTGTTAGAGTCGCAATGGGGACAGTGTTGTGGTTTAAAGTGTGGGGTGGGGTGCTTGCATTTCATTTCACACTTTTGGTCTGCATATTGTGCTGCATTGAAAAAAAAATCAAAAAAATCAAAAAAAATATTTTCTGGTGATATGATTGAGTAAGAGAGTGCTGGATCTTAAGACTTCGATGATTGAACTGTTACACATGCCAATTTCTTACTCTGTTCAAATAATACGTGGATTAGCATGAATCAATTGAGTAGAGTAACCACATGCATTAAGATCGCTCTTTTGCTTGCACTTTGACTGTTTACTTGATTAGTCGTTGCTTCTTTTGATTCCTATACATTGTAAGCTGAGTCTAGAACTACTTGTGTATCTCATTTGAGGCGAAATAGAGTGAGGAACATGGTTAAATTGAGCAAATGATTTTAGGCCATCCTTGGAACGTTTGAGCCAAATCTCGAACCTTACATTATTTTCTTAGTCACCCATTTTGAGCCTATGGCCTTTCGTTTCTAACCATTACATTACAAACCTATGTGCCCATCATTTTTTGTATATCCTCATGTTATTTTTGAACCCATATTTCGTGTCTTATGTGCTTCATGAGAAGGGGAGTTGATATTTATTTGTGAGTTGAATGATTACAAGGAAAATGATGTCTAGATGGTAATGTGCCATTTGGTTTGTGGAAAAAAAAAGAGAAAAGAAAAAGAAAATAAGATAGAAATCTCTCTTGTACCCAAGAAATTTAATGGGTAAGAAAAAGAAAAAAAAAATCAAGAGAAGAGAAACGAAAAGGTGAAGTAAAAGGGGCAAAAGAAAGAAAAAAAATTAGCCCAACACATAGACTTAAAAAGAGTGTCTAAGAAATGGTTTGGTAGAGACTTAAGGTGAAAGTAAGCGGGATGTGTGAAAAATGGTTAGGGGTGTGAGATGAAGCATGTTTGACACGTTTTATTTTATGAGATTCGTGTTTTAAATCCTTGTCATGCCCTTTTCCTAGCCATATATTACAAGCCGAATATAAGCCCTTTTTGATTCTTGATTGTCATGATTCCTCACGATTAGTGGAGATGGGATTAACTAGTAGCATATGAATCTCTAAGATCCGTGTAGTGGGGAAAATAGGAAGCACGCTGGTAAAGTGAACGAGGGTGTGCTAGTTAGGAGGGTCGATCTTTAATGTGAGTAGCAGCTTGCTTATCTGCATTCATCGGTTTATGTGTTTTCTTGAACTTTGTTCGATTTTGTAGTATGTTAATTCTGAGAAAGCTCTTATGATCAACAAGCACACTTCAACTCAGTCATCACCAATTTTTCGTAACCTTTTTGCATGCTGCATCTTTATTTTTCCATGCTTGAATAAAGGAGGCCCGGATTCCTCCTATCGAGGTGAACCTCGGGGTTTAACCGGGTCATATCTTACTGTTTTAAGTAGTTTTGTTTTCTCGGGGCGAGAAAAGATTAAGTGTGGGGTGTTGATGTGAACGTAAAATACATCTATTTGAGATGTTTTTAGCCCACATTCTTGAGCTTTTCAATCCCGGGATGGTGATCTTTGATGAGTATTACTCTTGGTTTGTGCAGTTGATCAATCTCCAGAGGAATCGGGACATTCGGGACGGAATTGGAGCGAATTGGAGCAAAAATGCCAAAAGTCAGAATGATAAAGCCTCGCTCACCAAACGGCGGCCCAGTCCACGGCGGACTGGTCCACCAGACCGCGAGCCAAGCCGCAGCGGTCTCGCCCACCACACCGTGAGCCAGTCCCTCTTGATGCTCTGACCTGCTAAAGCCTCGCCGACCAGACCGAGGCCCAGGCCGCGACACTGCAACTGGGCCTTTTCCCAATTCTTTTCAGACTCGTTTTTTTCAACCCTATTCAAATCAAAAGTTAGGTTTAGAAGGGGGATCACGAAATTAAGAGGAGAACACGTTTTTAGGAGAGAAAAGAGCACACTTGGAGAAGGATTTTAGAGAAGATCAAAGGAGAGACATGATAACTACATCGAAGGTTCTTTGTAGTTTGGATTACGATTGAATATTTGTATTGCTTTTAATGTTAATATGATTATCATTGTTTCAATCCATATTTTGTGTTCTCATTCCATTGATATGAACTAAAAACCTATTGATATAGGGCTAGGGGAACAATGTGTTGAATTGATTTAGCTTGGTTCGGTTATACGTTCGTTAAACTAGTATTAGGATTTTGACTAGCTAATTATGTTCGTATTTCTTTGTCGCCTTGATCATGTGATAATGGATTAAATCTTATTAACCAACAATTGAGAAATGAGGTTAGTAGGAGGAAAAAGAATTAGATAGCTCGGGTTTTAATCTAAGCCAGAATATGGTTAGCCTGACACGAGTGCAATAACTATAGGAGTAAAACCCAAAAGTTAGAGGAATTCATAGAATATAATGCTATATACCGCTCTACACCTAGATTAGAGATAATTAGGTGGACCGAGTATGTTACGTTCCTAATACGATCGAGAGATGGTTAGGACTATACTTAGAGAATTCTCGTTGCCCTTAGAATAATATTAGTTGCAAATGTATACAGAATCTCGTTAAGTAATTCATCACATTCGAACCCCGTTAATGTCCTAGATCGTCTTTTATATCTGTTATACAAATTACTTGTGGCTTTGTGCTCATTTTCGGATCATTCACACTGCTTCTCACTACTTGTATGAAATTACCGTTCGCAAATCAAAATCAATCATTGTTATAGGAATAGCTTGAGTAACGAATTAATTAACTAAAGTGCTTGCTTAATTGCTCCCTTGGGTACGATATCTCGGACTAAACCCCGAATACTACTTGACAACCGATACACTTGTCGTGCCATTCTGAGAATTAATTCTCAGAGTGTCAAGTTAATGGCGCCGTTGCCGGGGAGCAACTAAGGCAACTCTGATACGTTTGTAATTCGTGTTAAGACTATTCCATTTTGTGTGTGTGTGTGTATTTGTTTAATTGATTCATTGCATTATAACTTTTATGGAGAATTGGTATTGTGATATTGTGTATGATGATTGTTGTGGAGCTTATGACCATTCTAACCATAATTGTGAGTACTTAAATTCAAATGCATATTGTCGATATTGGGAGGGCCCTTTCACTTTTGATCAAGGTTATCAAGTGGAACCACAAGAGTCTTCCTCCAAACTGGAGCAGATGATGCTAACCATGATGGCACAGATGAAGGAGGATAAAAAGGAGGTGATTGAGCTGTATAAAGCATATGTGCAAGACCAGAAGACAATGAACCGGAACATTGATTCCCAGTTCCAAAAGTTGGAAATTCAACTAGGTCAAATAGCCAATGCAATGAATCAAATAAATCATATTATACAAGTGGTGAATGAGAGAACTATACACGATCAAGCAATTCACATTGAGGAAGACCAGTCCGAGCACTTAGGTGATACAGCTGAACAAGAAACTCATTATCCAACCATGAGTTTAGAGGTAAGTGTGAAATGTGAGGTATCAAGTTCTTACTCATCTTGTACAATACCTATTCCATCTCCATGTAGTTTTGATGTTTTGAATTCTGTAGATGTAAATAATAATTGTATAATTGTAGAAAATAGTTCACAAACTCTTTTTGAGCCGAATCCTTCCATAGTATCCATAGAGTCGGCTGAAAAATCTATAAGATATCCAAGGGATACTATGGAAGATGTTATCAAGAGAGGGGTTGTATTTGAATCTTCCATTGATTTTATTTTGGTAGACATCGAGCATGATGTCGATATTCCCTTTAGTACGGGAGATTCATTTTTGGATTCTAGTAAATCAACTCTATATGTTCAACACGTCCAATTGATTTTTAAATTAAATGTTGAGCATAGAGTTGTTAATATTAAGCATGTATTTGCTGATACATTTGTTAGTCCCTATCACCCGTTTGTGAATTGTTACTCAATTGTGGTAAATGCTCTTGACCCTTGTGGTCGTGAGACTTTTCCACCTCATGGGATTCATATCCCTATCGAGTTTTGCCAGGATGAGTCAAATCATAATTATTCTGTTCAGGCGAGCTTGATGAGATTAGCCTTGAGTTTGGAACTTGTGCAAAACTCAAGAAAATGGATTTTGTACTACACTGTGTGTCTTCTCCTAGTTTTTCACTCACATTTAAAGAGAATGGCGCAATGGAAGTATGAGATTTGTGGGAGTCCCCCTGATTGAGCCTTCTACTCGTTGAGCTAACGACGTTAAACAAATGCGCTTGTTGGGAGGCACCCCAACTATGGATTGGAGAGCATATGGACACTGATCACACGCGAGGCGTCAGGCTCCTACGAGCATGATCGGGCGAGGAGTTCTCCATCCATATATGCACCACAGGATCCCCCAGTCAGTGGCGTACCACACAACGGTTCTTCGAGGGGCAGTTTTCTTACCCTCTTTCTTATTATTGTTTTTTTTCGCTATTTTACTCCTATATGTCATCTGCTGGGTGCAGAGCACCCGAATTTCTATGCCGATAGTATAAACATATAGGATTGTATGGTGGTTGAATCTATGCTAACTGACAAGTGTGGGGTAACATGTTATGAATATTTGTAGTGGGATACATGTGGTCATTTGTGTTAGAGTCGCAATGGGGACAGTGTTGTGGTTTAAAGTGTGGGGTGGGGTGCTTGCATTTCATTTCACACTTTTGGTCTGCATATTGTGCTGCATTGAAAAAAAAATCAAAAAAATCAAAAAAAATATTTTCTGGTGATATGATTGAGTAAGAGAGTGCTGGATCTTAAGACTTCGATGATTGAACTGTTACACATGCCAATTTCTTACTCTGTTCAAATAATACGTGGATTAGCATGAATCAATTGAGTAGAGTAACCACATGCATTAAGATCGCTCTTTTGCTTGCACTTTGACTGTTTACTTGATTAGTCGTTGCTTCTTTTGATTCCTATACATTGTAAGCTGAGTCTAGAACTACTTGTGTATCTCATTTGAGGCGAAATAGAGTGAGGAACATGGTTAAATTGAGCAAATGATTTTAGGCCATCCTTGGAACGTTTGAGCCAAATCTCGAACCTTACATTATTTTCTTAGTCACCCATTTTGAGCCTATGGCCTTTCGTTTCTAACCATTACATTACAAACCTATGTGCCCATCATTTTTTGTATATCCTCATGTTATTTTTGAACCCATATTTCGTGTCTTATGTGCTTCATGAGAAGGGGAGTTGATATTTATTTGTGAGTTGAATGATTACAAGGAAAATGATGTCTAGATGGTAATGTGCCATTTGGTTTGTGGAAAAAAAAAGAGAAAAGAAAAAGAAAATAAGATAGAAATCTCTCTTGTACCCAAGAAATTTAATGGGTAAGAAAAAGAAAAAAAAAAATCAAGAGAAGAGAAACGAAAAGGTGAAGTAAAAGGGGCAAAAGAAAGAAAAAAAATTAGCCCAACACATAGACTTAAAAAGAGTGTCTAAGAAATGGTTTGGTAGAGACTTAAGGTGAAAGTAAGCGGGATGTGTGAAAAATGGTTAGGGGTGTGAGATGAAGCATGTTTGACACGTTTTATTTTATGAGATTCGTGTTTTAAATCCTTGTCATGCCCTTTTCCTAGCCATATATTACAAGCCGAATATAAGCCCTTTTTGATTCTTGATTGTCATGATTCCTCACGATTAGTGGAGATGGGATTAACTAGTAGCATATGAATCTCTAAGATCCGTGTAGTGGGGAAAATAGGAAGCACGCTGGTAAAGTGAACGAGGGTGTGCTAGTTAGGAGGGTCGATCTTTAATGTGAGTAGCAGCTTGCTTATCTGCATTCATCGGTTTATGTGTTTTCTTGAACTTTGTTCGATTTTGTAGTATGTTAATTCTGAGAAAGCTCTTATGATCAACAAGCACACTTCAACTCAGTCATCACCAATTTTTCGTAACCTTTTTGCATGCTGCATCTTTATTTTTCCATGCTTGAATAAAGGAGGCCCGGATTCCTCCTATCGAGGTGAACCTCGGGGTTTAACCGGGTCATATCTTACTGTTTTAAGTAGTTTTGTTTTCTCGGGGCGAGAAAAGATTAAGTGTGGGGTGTTGATGTGAACGTAAAATACATCTATTTGAGATGTTTTTAGCCCACATTCTTGAGCTTTTCAATCCCGGGATGGTGATCTTTGATGAGTATTACTCTTGGTTTGTGCAGTTGATCAATCTCTAGAGGAATCGGGACATTCAGGACGGAATTGGAGCAAAAATGCCAAAAGTCAGAATGATAAAACCTCGCTCACCAGACGGCGGCCCAGTCCACGGCAGACTGGCCCACCAGACCGCGAGCCAGGCCCTCCTGATACTCTGACCTGCTAAAGCCTCGCCGACCAGACCGCGACCCATGTCGCGACACTGCGACTGAGCCTTTTCCCACTTCTTTTCAGACTCGTTTTTTTCAACCCTATTTAAATCAAAAGTTAGGTTTAGAAGGGGGATCACGAAATTAAGAGGAGAACACGTTTTTGGGAGAGAAAAGAGCACACTTGGAGACTTGGAGAAGGATTTTAGAGAAGATCAAAGGAGAGACACGATAACTACATCGAAGGTTCTTTGTAGTTTGGATTAAGATTGAATATTTGTATTGATTTTAAAGTTAATATGATTATCGTTTTTCAATCCATATTTTGTGTTCTCATTCCATTGATAGGAACTAAAAACCTATTGATCTAGGGCTAGGGGAACAATGTGTTGAATTGATTTAGCTTGGTTCGGTTATACGTTCGTTAAACTAGTATTAGGATTTTGACTAGCTAATTCTGTTCGTATTGCTTTGTCGCCTTGATCACGTGATAATTGATTAAATATTGTTAACCAACAATTGAGAAATGAGGTTAGTAGGAGGAAAAAGAATTTGATAGCTCGGGTTTTAATCTAAGCTAGAATATGGTTAGACTGACATGAGTGCAATAACTATAGGAGTAAAACCCGAAAGTTAGAGGAATTCATAGAATATAATGCTATATACCGCTCTACACCTAGATTAGAGATAATTAGGTGGACCGAGTATGTTAGGGTCCTAATACAATCGAGAGATGGTCAGGACTATACTTAGAGAATTCTCATTGCCCTTAGAATAATATTAGTTGCAAATGTATACCGAATCTCGTTAAGTAATTCATCACATTCGAACCCCGTTAATGTCCTAGATCACCTTTATCTCTGTTATACAAATTATTGTGACTTTGTGCTCATTTTCGGATCATTCACACTGCTTCTCACTACTTGTATGAAATTACCATTCACAAATCAAAACCAATCATTTATATAGGAATAGCTTGAGTAACGAATTAATTAACTAAAGTGATTGCTTAATTGCTCCCCTGGGTACGATATCTCGGGCTAAACCCCAAATACTACTTGACGACCGGTACGCTTGCCGTGCCATTTTAAGAGTTAATTCTCAGAGTGTCAGCATCCAAACACCATTAGTGGCGTAACTAGTAGCAAAAGGATTGGTGAACTTTGGTTCCGTACTGTCCTTCTTTAGTGGTCAGGAAGCTTGTTCCCTGACGCACATTGATGTAATGGTTTTTGAAGTTTGAAATCTACAATTTTCGCTAAAAATATATATATAAATTCATCTCAATCAAATTTATGTCTATTTAATTTTATAATAATTTGAGCACCAAGGATGTGCTCCCGTAATAGGCATGAGGTCTTGTATTATTGGGTCGCTGCTTCTTTTCCAAGCTCCGGAGACACATACATTGATGGCACCAAATGGTTCCTTTGAGTTCTTCAGTTCACCTTGTTGGATCACCGTGGATGGCTTCCTTCAGGGTGCCCTACGCCCTCCCGGTCCTGTGCGTTCCTAGGTCATAACAGGCTTGTTTCCCCACGTCTCATCATGTGGGATGGTCTCATAGATGGTCATTTGGAAGGGGCATGGATCGTGCTAGTAGTAGACTGTGTACGAGGGACAAGCCGAGAGCCTCACCGAGGGATTCATCGATAGCATTCCAATGGCTAATAAAGATGCACAATTACTACCTCCTTTTCAGGGAAGGTAACTCAGTCCATGTGTCTCAACAGAGAATGGGAGCAGGCGGATTCGTAGTAAGCTAGGGGTGTGATGGCCGCGACGTCTTGGGGGGGGGGGGGGGGTCCTATCGGGATCAGATATCTTGGTTGTTTTCAAGGGATGTACGGTAAACGTGGTTCTGGTGTAGGTCAGTGGGAGCCAATATGTTTCGTTCAGTCATTCCTCGATGGATTGAGGCAGGCCTGATCAGTAGAATGAAACCCTATTGAGGGAAGATGGTAGTGATGTGGAGGTGGGAAAGGGTGGAGCCTCGTTGTGGTCCGTTGGTATCCTAGGTTTGGTTAGTATAACATCCATTATCCACTTAAACAAACTATGCAGAGGCATGTTGGTAGTCCTATGGCATCTCTCGCATGATACGTTGAGTTCAATCACCGTAGAGAGTGGGTGGGGGAAGAGGTTGATCGGTCATGGCGGTTACCTGGCCCGGATGTAGAGAGAGTAGAGAGGGACGATGTCATCGTTTCTTCCCTCGTTTCTCCCCTCTTTTATTTCTACTAAAGTAGATACTCGATATATTAATACTCGATTATTTAATAAACTCTTTAAGATAATATTTTTATCCGGTCCCGACTTGGGGATAGGGTGCTAAATTAATAATTCGCTAAAATTATAATATAATACACCTTCGACAATTTCTATAGGTTCCGTATAAAATATAAATTAATAATTCCTTATATAGTATATATTACATGAATTATTTATGAAGGTTTCTTGAAAATGACTCATTTGTGTTCTTTTTTTCTTGAAATCAATTTCACCTTCAATCTCATCTTTAATTTACCTTAGCATTGAAGCAAATTCTGGAGTTTTTTCATAACTCGGCAATAAATTATTCATTCTGGTTGTCGCTTTGATAGTCTTGTTATGCAAAGGAGGCTCCATAGAGAACTTTCATCATCATATTTATCAATTCGAATAAAACTCTCAATAATTTCTTCATCAAATCAACAATAGTGCAACTACATTTTTTTCTGGGTGATTCAGAACATCTTCGATGTCCATTACATTGCGATAACTCAACTCTTTGATTGAATTTCAAAGTTCTTGAGGGATTTCACCACCTACTTGTTCATTGGAGTTCCCAAAATCCATGTTATCTGTTGATCGAAATTTACAATGGCTAAAGCTGTTCGCAATTATAATTGCACGAACATCCAATACCCATACATGTTGAAACTACAAGATTCATTGCATCTAGCACATTTATTTTTGTTGTATTTTGAACTCCTAATTCCACCATACAAAAGGCTCCTATAAAAGCAAGGGTTATTATCATCCGAGTACCCTAAAAATACTTGGTTTTCATCCGAGTATCCTAAAAATACTTTGTGACAGATAAGTACCCAAACGAAACATTGTGTTTCAAATCAGTACCCGCCGTTAGTTTCTGTCTCATTTCCATCCATTTTTCCATCCAAAATATTAAAAAGTCCGAAATACCCCTCCCCAACTCTCAAATTTTCAAACCCATGCCCTTGAATTTCAAATTTTCTTTTTACTTATTTATTTATTTTATAAAAAAGAATTATTTTCTGAAAATTAATTTTATTTTTATAAAATTTATTTTTTAAAAAAAAAATCAGTTTTTATTTTTTTTTCAAAAATCAATTTTATTTTCAAAACAATCAGTTTTTATTTTTAAAAAATCAGTTTTTATTTCTAAAAATAATTTTTATTTCAAAAAATCAGATTTAAAAAAAAGATTTTGATTTGTTTTCTATTTTTTAATTGTTCTTTTTAACTTTAAAATCAGTTTTTTTTTAATAAAAATCAGTTTTTATTTTTACAAAATCAGTTTTTATTTTTTTTTATTTATTTCTTAATTTTTATTTTTAATTTTATTTTTAAAATTTAAAATTTAATTCAAAAATCAGTTATATCTTTAAAAAATCAGTTTTAATATTAAACATTCGCATTCCAGATTGAACACACTGAAATATTTAGGATCTTCCAGGAAAATCAATTATCAAACAAATTTACAGAGGAAATAAAAACCCATGTCACATTGCCAAGTAATTGATTCAGTGGGCATTGTGAACATCAGTACTCAATACATTGAAGACGGAATCAGTAGAGGCGGACCCGAACACAGGGCCAGGGCCAAGATCCAAGTTCAGTAGATAAACAGATTTGACAGCGGCGAGTTTCTTCCGGCGGAGTCAGAGAGGGCCGGCATAGAACTGAGGGATCTGGTCCCGATCAGCGACGAGGAGCGGGGTAGCGGAAGCCAAGTGAGGCAGTGCAGAGGCGAGTCTGTGAGATCTGGCGATGATTTTGGAGTTTCTGATTTCAGCGAGAGCGCCTGATTTGAGGAATTTGTAGAAGCCATTGCTTCTTCTTCTGGTTGAAGTTGGGGACGGACTGGAGATGCTCTTCTTATGGTGTTGCTATCAAAGTGTGTGGTGAAAGGGATGGAGGAGTAGATAGGGTTTTCAGAAGAGAATATAAGAAAAAGCGAAAAAGAATTAGGGTTTCAAGAGATAAGGGGGTAATATGGTCATTTAAAAAAATTGTGGTCATGTGTCAGGCACATGACCATTTTCCATCCAAAATGGATGGAAAACTAACGGTGGGTACTGATTTGAAACACAATATTTCGTTTGGGTACTTATTTGTCACAAAGTATTTTTAGGGTACTCGGATGAAAACCAAGTATTTTTAGGGTACTCGGATGATAATAACCCTAAAAGAAATGACGATAATGCATCTTAAAAGCTCATATAATCCCCACATCACAAGGTTGAATTTTTTATGTTGTGTTTGGTGCCAAAAAAAAAAATCAACATTTTGCAATCCTTCAATATTTTTTTTCAAAGGGTAGGGAAATTATCCACAATCAAGATAATATTTCTTCCAAGCATTTTTTTTATCAAGTTGACGAACATATTTTTTATTTATCAGCGAATGCAAATTTAAATTAAACATCTTCAGAGGTAGAAAAGAAGTACATTAATTGGTCTAGCTACAGACTAGTGAGTGAATCAAGTGTTGGCATGTCACCGTAGCCTCATGACGGTCCCAACAAGGGGAGTAACATGATACATGAAAGAACGTTCCTATACAAGGAACCTTGGAATCCTAACATGGGAGCAAACCAAACAATGAAGGTCTTAAAAACCCAATTTTACAACCATGAAGCGCAAGACAAGTAAAAGTAAAAGGTCCTAATGTTGGGTCTCGAGGTAGGGTTGGAGATGAACCAACTCGCAGCGGAAAATCAATGAAAACCAAGAGACGATTAAAACCATGAAACAACTAACAAAGAATGGATTCATAAGAGAAAAATTCAGCACTATCTCTTACCAAAACAAGAACACCGGTTAACGAATGATTGGCTTGAGTCTCCAAGACGCCTACGTATCCACATGGGAATCAAAGCCACGTAGTTCTTCTCTTTGAGGACTCAAGAACACAAACATGGAGGTGGAAACTAGCCAAACCCGAAATGGCCATGGAAGAGGGAGAGAAAATGTGTTTCCTATTCTTGTCTTGTGTTTGTTATGTTGAAAAAAGATGAATTAAACATAACAAAACCCATACTTGTCCAACTAAAGGCATGGGACAAGTATGGTGTCAAGTAAGGTGTAAATAGGACAAAGTATGGCAAGACAAGATTGGGTTAGGTGGTGAATCACCAACACCTTAATCCTTGTCTTGCTTACTTAGTACTAATTAATCAAGACTTGATTAATTAGTTCTATGGGCCTTGGTTGCATGGGCCTTTCATGGGCCTCTTGGAACATGGCCCGTGGCCATTTCTAACGAGGTCCCGTGATTCGCTCATCGCCTCTAAGCCTTCCATACCGGAAATGTCCAACATTATCCGACGCGATCAATCCCAAGACTCCAAGCCTTGTCTCGATCTGTAAAGTCCTATTCACGTACGGGCACATGACCCAAAGCCCAGTTTTGGTCATCTCCCGAGACAACTCCCTTTTGGCCATTCTCCATAAATGTGTCAATGAGTTTCATCCTCCGGTGTGACCCTTAGGTTTATGCATGTCAATAGATCAACGTAAAATCCCATTTTACTTGATCCTATTTAAGTGGCAACTAACGAGACTTTAGTATTGCCTGACACTACATAACGAATCGACCCTGTCGATTCTAACCTTTCCGTCGTCCCTGTCATTATCCTTTATCTCCGATATCCTGATTGAGATAAGGCATAGAGCCGTCATCCTTATTATTCTCAATCACCGTTCCTTGATATGTGAGATGACTAAAGATATGATACCCAGTATCATGTGCATGGCCATGCTATTCTTCCAGTCACTCTCGATCAAGCGGCCGAGAACCGATATCTTTCCCATACCTTAGTATGAGGGATAAATCCCTTAGCCGTCTTTCGTGTCACTCATGTAGCCCGTCCCCAAGCCAATCCTGGCCGTTATGGAAGCCCTGTTACGGACAACGTTAGGCTCAGGTCAAACTAGGTTGTTGACTACATAGCGATCACAAAGACTCCTTGGTCTAAGGATACATGACAAGCTACAACACTGAATATGTTCATGACTTAATCTATGGCACATATTCAGGGCGGGTCGTCCAATATCATGTCCCACATGATATCTATGATCAGACTCCGGAATCCCATTCCAATGACTAACAGAACGTAAGCCATAAAGAGCCATCTTTCATACTAGTCGCTTCTAGTGAAGCTTTGTTGACTAGGGACCCATCGAGTGTGATCTATCTCGATCTATGGTTCTATTCGCATGGTGGGCATAGATCAGAGCACACATCGATATATTACTCCAACACATAAGTAATATAAAGCCGCTTTAATTTTATTGCTAACGATGATATATACATTTGGACATTTAGGGTTGAACTACGGGCACTAAGACTAACACCTAATACCCAGATTTTACAACCCTGAAGCGCACAAAAAGAAAAAAAAGTCTTCAACCCTGCTTTTTCAACCATTAAGCACAAGCGATACTGAAAAAATACCACCAACAACCTAAGCAAGTAGAGCACCTTGTCTCATTTGGACCATCAACATATCACACAGACTGAAAGACGAGCACTAACACATCGGCGGCCAACACCGCAAGCGACAAAGACAGGTCCGGAGAGTAGAACTCACCCAGACACACTAAATCCAAATAAAGAATATGAAAGTAAACACCTAAATGGCACAGAGTCCAAATACTCGTCGGCGGCCAACACCTAAAACCGGCAAGTCCATACCACGAAAGTGGAAGGAAGTTGACGAACATAGTTAAGTTACGGTGTTTGTAAATGGAGTGTTTTATTATAAATTAATACAATATTAATTCATATATAAATTATTAATTATTAATTTATCGATTAATTAACAACTCTTTTAGTTAATAAATTTTAATGGTCATGTGACTTATTAATTTATAGAGTTTCTACTGTAATTGTTTTCAGAATGTCACTGAACGACTATCTATGTATATCTGTTTCTACTATTATATTGATTCATGAAAAGGACACTAAAATTTAATTAACCATAGAGATATGTTTTTTAAAGATATTTTTTATTCTTTTACTCATACTGTACACTTTTATGTTCAATGGTTTCTTTATCCGAAACATGGAAGATCTTTTATTAATATTAGGGTAAATTTCATCTTACTATCTTAACTATGGTGTTTTTTATCTCACTACCCTAACTTTTTTGGCATCTCACTACCTTAGAATTGAATTTTTGTCACTTTCATACCCGTCGTTAATTTTTCATCCATTTTTGGACGGAAAATGGTCATGTGTTTGGCACATGATCCCTTTTTTTTTAAATGACAACACTACGCTTTTATTTCTATTCTAACCTATTTTTAACCCTTACCTTTTCATTCTCTCTCTATCTACACTCATCTGCTACTCCTTTTTCCTCCCTACTCTCTCCATCTACACACCCCTTCCACTCTCTAACCTTCGTCTCCGCCTAAATCTCTGCCAAACCTCAAAGCTTCATCCAGATCCGGCTTCACCATCGTCATCATCGTGGTGGGGCGGCGACAGTGAGCTCATGGTGGGATGACGACGGTACAGGTTTGCCGTGTAAATCCACCATGGTTTTGGGATCCTCTCCAATTTCCTTCCTCTGATAAATGGATTTTAGGTTGAGAGTTTTTGTAATAACCACTTCTGGTCAACGCCAGTCACACTTGCGAAAAACAGGAAAATTTAAAAATTTTAAGACAGACACTTAATTGAACCTAAAATGACACCGAGGGTCATACCGGACTTAAGTTGACCCTGATATCGACCAAAGTGAGTTCCGGGGGACTCAGGGCAACTTTCTGATCAATTTGCGAAATGTTGACTTTTCGCTGGAAAAGTCAACCGAGCGACGTTTTGTCCATTCGTGGACCGTTTTGGATCCAAAAAGCTTAGCCGTCGTCGCAACGGTCTTAGTTGAGCCGTTTCCTTATAGCCCGTCAAGTTTCGTAATTTCTTGGAAAAAGTGCCCGTTCGGGGCCCGAAACGTCCGATTTTCACAAATCTGATTGGAAAATATCTAGTAGATATATTCCAAAAGGTGTGGGACCCACCTTGCCACTTGTGCAACAAGTGGTGGTGTTAGTTTTGGGCGGAAAAGGGAAGATGAGCGCTTATAGGGTTCGGCCACACCAAAAAGAAAAGGAAAAAAATAGAAAAAAGGAAGAGAGTGGTTTAGAGAGAGAAGGAGAAGGAGAAGAAGAGAGAAGGGAGAGAAAGCTAGGGTTTGGGTGTCACTATTCACGTCTTCCACCCTTGGATCGTCTCAAAGCTTGGAGAATCGAATTCCCCTCATCTTCCTCTACGGTAATCACCAAACCGATCTTCGTTTTAGTTAATCTCAAATGTTAGGGTTTGGTTAAAATGAGTAGTTTAGGGTTGTATTGAGGTTGGGGGATCGTTGGAGACGTTTTGGAGGCGTTTGGGGGTGAAGGGGACGTTTTCCGGCGACCGGGAGCTCGGGAGGAGCTCCGGCCACCATAGGGGGTGGCCGGCCACCATGAGGGGTGGCTGGCCGGAGCTAGGGCCGGCCACCACCATGGTGGGCCGGGCCCAAGACAACCCTAGCCATCCACGGCCAGGGTGACCGGGTGGGGCCCACGTGCTCGGGTGATCGGGTTAGTGTTCGGGTGGTTTAGAACGTTCCCCGAGCCATTTATCCACAACCGAATCGAAATTTGGAATTAAAATGCGAAAGTTGTAATTATCGGGTTTAGAAACTTTAAACGTTAATTAATTGACTCGGAATTTGATTCCATCGAGTGCATAGGAACCCTTGAATTATTCTAAGACCGTAGAAACGAAAACGGGAATTTTTGGAGCCCCGGAAGGGCATTTCCAAAACCCGGGCAGATTCGCCATGTCGGGCGAATCGAGCCTTTACAGGTCCTTTATCGACAATGTCGAGTAATTGGGAAGTTTGGGAGTGATCGACATTGTCGGGGTTACGTTTGGGCGTTAAGTTCATTGAATTTCAGTTTATTCCTGCGAGTTTAAAAGTGCCTTAAAATTGTGTTCTTTTAGATCGTGCTGCAGACCGAGGCAAAGGAAAGCTAGGCGAGTGACTGAGATCACGCCGGGGCTTATTTGGGCACTTTTGGAGAACTTATACGAGGTAGGGAAAAGTAGCCGGATCTCGGCCCTGACTAGGGAAAGTTAACAGTAGAATTGCATGTGACACCGGGGTGTCGTGGGTTAAGTAGGTTTATCGAATATTAGAAAGGCATGATACGGGAACGTAGCGAACCTTAGAAATGCATGTGATACTTAGTAGTGTCGTAGGAGCAGAGAACTTAGCGATATTAGAATTACTGGAGGCATATGACCATGCCCGGAGGTTGATTGTTTCATTTATGTCTTGGGTGGCCATGAGAGCCCGTATTTTACTGTTGGTGTGTCTTGGGAGGCCATGAGGGCCCGTGGGGTTGTTGAACCCGTGTTTTTACCGTTGGAGTTTTGAGTGGCCATGAGTGCCTGTGGAGTGTTGAACTTTTCTTGTGATTGTGATTGTGTTTGCCCGAGGTTACTGACCCGATTATGTGTCGGGAAGTGGTGTGGAATTTGGCTGTCTTACCCGAGTTCGAGTCTCGGTAAGTTGCGAGCGTTCTTTGTCTGGCCTGATCCGTGTTCGAGTCTCGGCAGGTTGCGAGCGTTCTTTGGCTAGCCTGATCCGTGTTCGAGTCTCGGCAGGTTGTGAGCGTTTTTAGGCGATGGAAAGGGAAGCTCCCCTTCCGACTAGCTATCGGAAAAGTAGCTCGGTTTATCGCCAACAGGTCGACCGCCTGGAGCCTGACAGTGATAGGTAAAGCGCGTGGGGCAGGCTCGAGCCTAGCCGGTTAGCAACCGGCACTGAGCAGCTGACAAGAATGCGATCCTTTGTGATCTTGTTTGGTGTTGCGTAGTAATCTGTCGTGTCTTTGGAGGAGGTCGTCGATAGTTGTGTCGGGTTTACATTACGAGTCCGAGTGTTGAGTCTGTTGAGGAAGGTAATGGGTTGTGTGTCAGTTGAGTACTTGAGTTTGGGATTGTGGTCCCGGTGTTGGGTTTGGTTTTGGTGTACCGGCATTGTCTGCTAAGTATGCCGTAGTCAGTCTGTTATTCGTGGTGGTGAGCGAACGCTCACCCCTAGCTGCTTTTCCTACAGGTACTGATCACAGGACGGACTAGTTGAGCTCTCGAAGCTTGTGGAGCTAGGAGCAAAGTCCGGGTTTTATCTTTTGAGTCTAGTGACGGATACCATGTACTTGTCCAATTGTTGGGACGTTTTTGAGTTGTAAATATTATTTTGATAACTAATTGGAAATTTTAAAGTGTTTATTCAAAACAGGTTTCAAATGTTTTATGATTTTAAATGTTCGCGTCCCGAGTTCGGTTTACTGAATTTGGGGCGTGACAACTTGGTATCAGAGCTCGAGGTTTCACACCTCGGACTGTACGTCAATTAGGTGGGGAGAGTCGAGTCAGTGGAGTCCCGTCGTGCGTTGGGTGCGTAGGTCGGAAACTGTGTGTAGACCCGTGATGTCCTGAGTCTTGCTTTGTTTGTGTGTGTGTTGTAGCATTTTGTTGATGGCATACTGATTGTGTGTGGTTGCGTGAACTATTTTTAAACTGTCGCGACTCGACTCAAGGGCGCCCCTGTAGTCGAGGGTGACGGTGTTGATATCAAGTGGGTACAATGTAGTTCGGGGACGCCTGGACCGGATTGTAACTACCTGATGTCAAGAAATAAGGTTTTAAAATGAAAGGGAAGGGTCTTAAAATGAGTCACGCCAGTGCATGTCGCACGCACGCCGTGCACTGGGCGTGCACCATGCACGCAGGCCACACGGAGTGCGTCGACCGAAGGTGGCCAGTTGAGGTACTCTTTGTCCAATCTGCCCGCCGTGCGCCCAGCGTGCGCTTTGCATGCGCCGTGCACGCTGCGTGCATGTCGTGCGCCTGGCGTGCATGGTGCATGTTGGGTGTACTCCGTGCGCTCAGCGTGCGCCTCAGAAATTCAGGGCTCTTTTTGCTTCTTTTCGCTCCGTTTCCGACCAAGAATGAGGGCGTGTTTTTAAAATTGATTGGTCTTGCGAGCGTGTTTTGACTTTGATTGGCCCGGTGGGCGTGTGTTGTTGTTGTTTGGCCGTGTTGGCTTGTGGTTGACGTTGAGTGACTTGATTTTGTCTGTGAGTCGTTATGCGGTCGTTTGAGCTTTTCCTTTACGTATTACTATAATTAAAGTATTACTAGCGTGAGCGGGGTGACGTTTAGTGACAAGTACGTTAGGGTAGACGTAGACCGTGTGAACGTTAGTGTTTTTGAGCGTGTTGTCTTCATATAAATTCGCAAACTGAACGTTTGCGTGTATCCGTGCAGAGGATACTAAGACATGGCTCGCGGCAGACGAGGACGAGCAGCGGTAACACGGGGACGGGCGCCCACGCGAGGCAGGCGGGGACGGTCAGCGGGGACACCAGGACGGGTTCCAACCGTTGAGCCCGCCGAGTACGCGGAGGCGCAGGGCACTCCTGTCGGAGAATACATGAGAAGCGACGCGGGACCATCTATAGGCACACCCAGCGTCCCGCCGGTCGCGGACCCTCCCGTTATGACTGCCCTGGACGAGCTGACCGGGACAGTCCAGAGTTTGGTGGCGATCATCGCCAGTCGAGAGTCGGCTTCGCCAGCTCCAGAGGCAATAGCGGTCCCAGTGAGGCCCAATCAGGCAGAGGACCATACGGCCCGGACCTTGCTGGACTTCTTGAAGCTAGGGATATCTACATTTGTCGGGGAGCCGAACCCTGACCTAGCCGAGAGGTGGCTAGAGCAGGTCACGCGGGACCTGGATACATCAGGTATCGAGGATGGCCGCCGCAGAGTGTCCTTCGCAGCTCACCAGCTGAGGGACAGCGCCTACCACTGGTGGGGGCGTGTGAAGGACAGTGTCGAGCACGATTACGACGTCTTCCAAACGGCTTTTCTTGCACAGTACTTCCCCGAGTCGGCTCGGTTGGAGCGACATCGGCAGTTTTTGGACCTAGAGCAGGAGGGGATGACAGTGGCAGAATACGAGGCCAGATTCACGGCCTTGACCAAATTCGCGCCGGAGATGGTGATGATCGAGCAGAACTGTTGCCTGCGGTTTGAGGGGGGACTGAGACCGGTGATTCGGGATAAGGTCCTCGCCTTGAGGTTGCGGAAGTATACAGAGCTCGTGGACAACGCAGCGACGGTGGAGCAGGGTATCAGGGATGCGGCCAGGAACCGTGAAGTTCGACAGCGGCCGACCAGCTTTGCAGGGCCGTCCGAGTCACGAGACCCGAGGAGACAGAGAACCACGAGGTTCTTCCGACCACCGACTCATCCGGGCGGAGCGAGACAGCTGGGGTCAGTAGCATCAGTAGGGTCAGTCGCCTCAGAGAGGAGGCCGATATGCTATCTCTGCGGGCAGCCAGGCCACTTGCAGCGAGATTGTCCGACGAGAGGAGGGCCCGCGGCACTACCAGCGACCAGCCGGACATGCCAGGGCTCGGGGTCGAGAGCCGACAAGATCAGCTGTTTCCGGTGCGGCCGGGTTGGACACACTATGGCATGGTGCCGTGAGCCGTTGGGAGCGACATCAGCGCAGCGACCGCAACAGTCGCGGACAGTACAGTCACCCAGGGGTCGCCCTCGTCAGAGTCAGCAGTCGAGGTTCTCACAGTCGTCTACTAGCGCGCCGGTTCCGAGGCAGCAGCAGAGACATGGGTATTCAGCGGCTAGTGCGCCGGGTCAGAGGCAGCAGGCCTCGCCGGGGAGAGTGTACGCAGTCACCGACTCCAGGGCCCCAGGATCTACCACGTACCGCGAGACCATTCAGGGTACGTGGTTATTGTATCATTTATGGGAATTGTTCTTATTTGATACTGGGGCGTCGCATTCGTTTATTTCATTGAGTTGTGCTGAGGGGTTGGGACTGAGTTTAGAGCCGTTGAGTCCACCCCTATGCCTGGACACCCCAGTTGGGGGTGGAGTATCGTTGACTAGAGTCTGTCGTGCCTGCGAGATTAGAGTCGCAGACTGTCCTTGCCCTGGTGATCTTCTCGTACTGGGAATGACGACCTTTGATGTGATCTTGGGAATGGATTGGCTGGCGAGGTACCGAGCCAATATCGGTTGCTACAGGCGACGAGTGACAGTGTCAGCAGGCAACACAACGGTGAAGTGTGTGCTGGGTAGTAAGAGCGGGGTTCTCCTGTCGGCGTTGTCCGCAGTGGAGGAAGTATCGGCTGTGCAGAGCCGAGAGTTACTGAGAGTGGTATGCGAGTTCCCCGAGGTCTTTCCTGAGGAGTTGAGCGGGTTGCCACCGGTTCGTGAGGTGGAGTTCGGGATTGACCTACTGCTGGGAACGGCGGCGATATTGATGGCGCCTTACAGGTTTGCGCCGGCAGAGTTGACTGAGCTGAAGCGTCAGCTAGAGGAGCTTCAGCAGAAGGGGTTTATCCGTCCGAGTGTATCGTCGTGGGGAGCACCAGCACTCTTCGTGAAGAAGAAGAGTGGAGAGCTACTAATGTGTATAGATTACCGGAAGCTGAACCGGGTTACGGTGAAGAACCGATACCCGATGCCGAGGATCGATGACTTGTTCGACTAGTTGAGAGGGTCGACCTGCTTCTCGAAGATCGATCTACGATCCGGTTATTATCAGTTGCGAGTCCGTAAGGGGGACGTCGCAAAGACTGCATTCCGGACATGCTACGGGCACTACGAGTTCCTGGTGATGCCATTCGGACTGACGAACGCACCTGCAACGTTCATGGACCTGATGAACAGTATATTCCGGCCGTACTTAGATCAGTTTTTGGTGGTGTTCGTAGACGACACACTGATCTATTCGAAGAGCGAGGCGGCACATGAGGTACATCTGAGGACTGTTCTGAAACTACTGCGCGAGCATCAGCTATATGCCAACCTGGAGAAGTGCGAGTTCTGGCTCGCTGAGGTGAAATTCCTCGGTCACATCGTGTCCCGTGACGGTATACTGGTCGATCCGTCGAAGATCGACGCGGTCTCGAAGTGGGCACGGCCCACGAGTGTCTTCGAGATCCGCAGCTTTCTGGGGTTGGCAGGCTATTATCGGCGATTTGTCCAGGACTTTGCACGACTAGCCGCGTCGTTGACTCTGTTGACGCGCAAGGGAGTCGGGTTTGTGTGGACGGAGGACTGTGAACGGGCGTTCACGGAGTTGAAGACTCGGCTGACTACCGCTCCAGTATTGGTGGTGCCCGAGCGAGGGATTGGGTATGATGTCTACTGTGATGCGTCCGGAGAGGGACTGGGCTGCGTATTGATGCAGTTGGGCAGGGTTGTGCCTTATGGCTCCAGGCAGTTGAAGACGCACGAGCGCAACTATCCTACCCACGACTTGGAGCTAGCAGCAGTCGTGTTCGCGCTAAAAGGCTGGCGATATTATCTTTATGGCGAGGGGTTCCAGGTGTTCTCGGATCACAAGAGCCTCAAGTACATATTTTCCCAGCGAGACTTGAACATGCGCCAGCGGCGGTGGATGGAGCTACTCGAGGAGTACGACTTCGAGCTACACTACCATCCGGGTAAGGCGAATGTGGTCGCCGCCGCCTTGAGTAGGAAGTCGGTTCCGAGCCTCGCCAATATATCAGTCCGAGAGTGGGACATGATGGGGGAGCTGAGCACGTTCGGTCTTGAGCTAGAGGAGGTTACTGGTGACATGGCCATGTGCTCATTAGTGGCTCAGCCCTCACTGCTTGCCCGAGTGTTGGAGGCACAACCAGAGGACGTCGAGACGCTAGAGATCCGAGAGAGGGTCGTCCGAGGTAACGAAGTGGCAGGCTGTGATGTTAGTGCTGATTGGAGGTTACGGTATCGAGGAGGGTTGTTCGTGCCGGGCAACTGTAGAGACGATGTGTTGCGAGAGTCGCATCATTCGCGTCTTACAGTGCACCCGGGGGGAACCAAGATGTACCGTGACATCAGGCGGCACTTCTGGAGGCGCGGGATGCGGAGAGCAGTCGCAGAGTTTGTGTCGAGATATCTCGTCTATCAGCAGGTGAAGGCCGAGCATCAGCGTCCCACAGGATTGTTGCAGCCACTACCGATTGCCTAGTGGAAGTGGGAGCATATCACTATGGACTTCGTGTGTGGACTACCGAGATCGCCGAAGGGAAACGACGCCGTATGGGTAGTAGTCGACCGGTTGACCAAGTCGGCCCATTTCCTAGCTATGAGGATGACGGATCCGGTCGACAAGTTGAGCAGCCTGTACATTCAGGAGATAGTGCGTCTCCATGGGGTGCCGGTGTCGATAGTGTCTGACAGGGATCCCCGTTTCACGTCCAGGTTTTGGCCGAGTCTGCAGACCGCGTTGGGGACCGAGGTTCTACTCAGTACAGCTCACCATCCTCACACAGACGGTCAGTCCGAGTGCACTATTCAGATCTTGGAATACATGCTGCGGGCATGTGTGCTGGATTTCAGGGGATCGTGGGAGACCCACCTGCCGTTGGCCGAGTTCGCCTACGACAACAGCTACCAGGCCAGTATTGGGATGGCACCGTTCGAAGCGTTGTATAGGAGGCCGTGTCGATCGCCAGTGTGTTGGGCAGAGGTGGGGGACAAGAGTCTGCTGGGGCCGGATCTTGTCAGAGAGACGACAGAGAAGGTCGCGCTGATACGCGATCGGTTGAGGACCGCGTAGAGTCGGCAGAAGAGTTATGCCGACAGACGACGTCGACCTCTTGAGTTCGCAGTCGGGGATCACGTGTTCCTGAAGGTGAGCCCGAGGAAGGGGCTGGTACGGTTCAGACGCAGCGGGGGCAAGTTGGCTCCGCGGTACATTGGCCCGTTCGAGATCTTGAGCAGAGTGAGAGCAGTGGCTTATCGTCTGGCGTTGCCACCGCAACTTGGGAGAGTTCATAACGTCTTCCACGTGTCCCAGTTGCGGTAGTACAATGCGGACCCCTCCCACGTCATTGAGTGGACAGATATCGAGGTGGCTGACGATGTCTCCTATGAGGAGCAGCCGGCTCGGATCCTGGACAAACGGGAGCAGACCCTGCGGGGAGGCAAGATTATCCGCCTGGTACGAGTGCAGTGGAAGCATCACGGGGCTGAGTCGACTTGGGAACACGAGTACGAGGTTCGCGCGAAGTACCCCGACCTATTCGACTCCCGAGGTACGTTTGTTTTAAATTTCGCGGACGAAATTTCTTTAAGGGGGGTAGACTGTAATAACCACTCCTGGTCAACGCCAGTCAAACCTGCGAAAAATAGGAAAATTTATTTTTTTTAAGACAGACACTTAATTGAACCTAAAATGACCCCGAGGGTCATACCGGACTTAAGTTGACCTCGATATCGACCAAAGTGAGTTCCGGGGGACTCAGGGCAACTTTCTGATCAATTTGGGAAATGTTGACTTTTCGGTGGAAAAGTCAACCGAGCGACGTTTTGGTCCATTCGAGGACCGTTTTGGATCCAAAAAGCTTAGCCGTCGTCGCAGCGGTCTTAGTTGAGCCGTTTCCTTGCAGCCCGTCAAGTTTCGTAATTTCTTGGAAAAAGTGCCCGTTCGGGGCCCGAAACGTCCGATTTTCGCGAATCTGATTGGAAAATATCTAGTCGATATTTTCCAAAAGGTGTGGGACCCACCTTGCCACTTGTCCAACAAGTGGTGGTGTTAGTTTTGGGGGGAAAAGGGAAGATGAGCCCTTATAGGGTTCGGCCACACCAAAAAGAAAAGGAAAAAAATATAGAAAAAAGGAAGAGAGTGGTTTAGAGAGAGAAGGAGAAGAAGAAGAAGAGAGAAGGGAGAGAAAGCTAGGGTTTGGGTGTCACTATTCACGTCTTCCACCCTTGGATCGTCTCAAAGCTTGAAGAATCGAATTCCCCTCGTCTTCCTCTACGGTAATCACCAAACCGATCTTCATTTTAGTTAATCTCAAATGTTAGGGTTTGGTTAAAATGAGTAGTTTAGGGTTGTATTGAGGTTGGGGGATCGTTGGAGACGTTTTGGAGGCGTTTGGGGGTGAAGGGGACGTTTTCCGGCGACCGGGAGCTCGGGAGGAGCTCCGGCCACCATAGGGGGTGGCCGGCCACCATGAGGGGTGGCTGGCCGGAGCTAGGGCCGGCCACCACCATGGTGGGCTGGGCCCAAGCCAACCCTAGCCACCCACGGCCAAGGGTGGCCGGGTGGGGCCCACGTGCTCGGGTGATCGGGTTAGTGTTCGGGTGGTTTAGAACGTTCCCCGGACCATTTATCCACAACCGAATCGAAATTTGGAATTAAAATGCAAAAGTTGTAATTATCGGGTTTAGAAACTTTAAACGTTAATTAATTGACTCGAAATTCGATTCCGTCGAGTGCCTAGGAACCCTTGAATAATTTTAAGACCGTAGAAACGAAAACGGGAATTTTTGGAGCCCCGGAAGGGCATTTCCAAAACCCGGGCAGATTCGCCATGTCGGGCGAATCGGGCCTTTACGGGTCCTTTATCGACAATGTCGAGTAATTGGGAAGTTTGGGAGTGATCGACATTTTCGGGGTTACGTTTGGGCGTTAAGTTCATTGAATTTCAGTTTATTCCTGCGAGTTTAAAAGTGCCTTAAAATTGTGTTCTTTTAGATCGTGCTGCAGACCGAGGCAAAGGAAAGCTAGGCGAGTGACTGAGATCACGCCGGGGCTTATTTGGGCACTTTGGAGAACTTATACGAGGTAGGGAAAAGTAGCCGGATCTCGGCCCTGACTAGGGAAAGTTAACAGTAGAATTGCATGTGACACCGGGGTGTCGTGGGTTAAGTAGGTTTATCGAATATTAGAAAGGCATGATACGGGAACGTAGCGAACCTTAGAAATGCATGTGATACTTAGTAGTGTCGTAGGAGCAGAGAACTTAGCGATATTAGAATTACTGGAGGCATATGACCATGCCCGGAGGTTGATTGTTTCATTTATGTCTTGGGTGGCCATGAGAGCCCGTATTTTACTGTTGGTGTGTCTTAGGAGGCCATGAGGTCCCGTGGGGTTGTTGAACCCGTGTTTTTACCGTTGGAGTCTTGAGTGGCCATGAGTGCCTGTGGAGTGTTGAACTGGTCTTGTTGCTGTTTGTTGGACTTTGCTTGTGATTGTGATTGTGTTTGCCCGAGGTTAGTGACCCGATTGTGTGTCGGGAAGTGGTGTGGAATTTGGTTGGCTTACCCGAGTTCGAGTCTCGGTAAGTTGCGAGCGTTCTTTGGTTGTCCTGATCCGTGTTCGACTCTCGACAGGTTGCGAGTGTTCTTTGGCTAGCCTGATCCGTGTTCGAGTCTCGGCAGGTTGTGAGCGTTTTTAGGCGATGGAAATGGCAGCTCCCCTTCCGACTAGCTATCGGAAAAGTAGCTCGGTTTATTGCCAACAGGTTGACCGCCTGGAGCCTGACAGTGATAGGTAAAGCGCGTGGGGCACGCTCGAGCCCAGCCGGTTAGCAACCGGCACTGAGTAGCTGACAGGAATGCGATCCTTTGTGATCTTGTTTGGTGTGCGATCCTTTGTGATCTTGTTTGGTGTTTCGTAGTATTCTGTCGTGTCTTTGGAGGAGGCCGTCGATAGTTGTGTTGGGTTTATATTACGAGTCCGAGTGTTGAGTCTGTTGAGGAAGGTAACGGGTTGTGTGTCAGTTGAGTACTTGAGTTTGGGATTGTGGTCCTGGTGTTGGGTTTGGTTTTGGTGTTACCGGCATTGTCTGCTAAGTATGCCGTAGTCAGTCTGTTATTCGTGGTGGTGAGCGAACGCTCACCCCTAGCTGCTTTTCCTACAGCTACTGATCACAGGACGAACTAGTTTAGCTCTCGAAGCTTGTGGAGCTAGGAGCGGAGTCCAGGTTTTATCTTTTGAGTCTAGTGACGGATACCATGTACTTGTCCAATTGTTGGGACGTTTTTGAGTTGTAAATATTATTTTGATAACTAATTGGAAATTTCAAAGTGTTTATTCAAAACAAGTTTCAAATGTTTTATGATTTTAAATGTTCGCGTCCCGAGTTCGGTTTACTGAATTTGGGGCATGACAGTTTTGATTTAGAAAGATTGGTAATCTTCGATTAGGTGATGAGCTTAAAGGGTTTTGAAGAGAAGTGAAGTTTGGTCTGCTGAAAAGGGACCATTTGAGGCTTGAAGGGAAAAGAGGATTGGGAAATATGTAGAGCTTGTGGTTTGTTCTTCACGATCCTTCTCAGACGCCCTATTTCTAGTCCTCTGAAGATCCCCAATTCTAGAACTGTAAAATCTGATTCTTGTATTAAACTAAAAAAATCTAAACCTGCAAAATCTGATTTTTGTATTAAACAATAAAGGAAAATAAAGAATTTTTGAAAATAAAAACTTACATTCAAAAAATCTTATTTTTATATAATATTTAAAATAATGAAAATTAAAGAGAGAAAATATATTAATTTATGAATATTAATTAAATGAAAATATAATTTAACATGATTTCAAAAAATAAAAATTGAAAAAAAAGAATTCTGATTTCTCTATACTTTAAAAAAAGAAATTTTATTTTTATATATTTATAAAAAATAAAATATAATTTTTTAAAATAAAAAACAGATTCTATAAAATAAATAAATAATTTTTTTGAAAACAAATAACATGCTTTTGAAAATTTGACTGTTAGTGAGAAGTATTTTGGACTTTTTAATTGTTTTGGATGAAAAAGTGATAAAAATTTACCGACGGGTATGAAAGTGACAAGATCACAATTTTAGAATAACGAGATATCAAAAAATAAAACTAAGATAGTGAGATGAAAAAACACAGTGATCAAAACAATGAAATGAAATTTAGCGCCTTAATAATAAATCGTCTTAATTTACTAAAAAAAAATGAACAAAACATGAACTGCCCTGTTTATTTTATTGTTCTGTTTCACGTCAGAGACCCAATAATACTCCAAAATGTAACCGGAGAGATTCAACCATTTTTTATTACGTCCCATTAACATTGAGGCACCTCACTTTGATTACACAGACGTCCACTAAATTGATGCAATGATGGTCCATCCTTAATAGAATTTACTACAATGAGGGCATAGATCAGAAAGGCATCACTCGTACTCTTTTTCTTTTTAAAATATAAAATGTAAAGCGTGTTGTAGAAGAAATACAAACAATTCCCATATCAGTTCATGCATAAAGCACTTGACAAGAGCAAGGATAAAAATCTTGAAACCGTTGAGGTGATTCCATAACCCGCCACGTAACCCTCCATCTCTTACAGTGTTCCTCGTACACCTTCCCCACCGCCACGCGCAGCCCAGTGGACACAACATATATGATCCCCTCCGCCGCATTAGCCGCCACGGGTCTCCCAATCGCGTGATACGGATACCTCTCTCCTCCCACCTCCATCCACGTGTCCTCCTCCGCCACGTAGACTTTGACCGTACCGTCGTCATCTATCACGAACAGCCTGTCTCCGACCACGACGCTCAGCCCAGTCCACCCTTCCCTGACGGCGCCACTCATCTCCAGCCACCTCTCCCCGTCGTACACCCCCCCTCTCGGTGCAAACGTGAACGGCCACGTCACCATCATCCTGCCCCCCACCACGGCCGTCTTGTACTTTGCCAGAACCACGCGCATCTTACTTCCCTCTTCCCACGCTCCCTTCTCCGGGTCGTAACAGTCCACCGCCCCCACCGCCCTGCTCCCCCCGACGGCGACGATCTTCCCGCCGACGAATTCCGCGGCGAAAAACAGCCGTGGTCTGGGCATGGGCGTGAGGAACGACCACCGGTTCGTGGAGGCGGAGAACACGAGCGCGGTGTCCAAGGGAGCCCCGGTGGCCGCCAGCATCCCGCCGAGGACGAATAACATGCCCGCGCGTGGGATCGACGTGCAGGCGAAGGCGGGTGGGCAGGCGTCCTGGGGACACGGCATGGGAGGGAGGGAGAACCAACGGCCGGATCGGGGGTCCAGGGTGAGCCACTCAATCTTAGACGTTGGTTTGTGGACGGCCAGGATGAAGAGGTAAGGAAGGGAGAGAGAGCTCCTGGAGATGGCCTTGTTCCATGAAGATGAAACGGTGCGTGCCGTCATTCGGTAAGGGTAGGGCACGTGGAGGAGACACACCTCGGCTACCTCGTCCGGCAGTCCTGGGATCAACGCCATTTCCCTTATTTCTTTGCACTTTGAATAAATTTGAGCTCCCGTCGTCGTGATTATATACAATTTTTTGACAATATAGTTAAACAACCGTATACGATTGATTGGTACCACTAATTAATATTAACTATTAAGTCAATTTATATTTCTAGCAAACTCTTTTTTGATAGATATTTCGACCCAACTCTTTATTTCTTGCTAAGCTCAAAAAATATGTCATTAAACTAAAGTTGAAGTTTGTGGTCTGTAGTTTTCCAATAAATATCATCGCCATTTGTATATTGGTAAACGATCCCTAATTGTATGGGCGTCATCATCACAATAATAATTTTATTATGATTCTTTCTCTTTGATTGACTTTATGCTTCCTTTTATTATCTGTGGCCATTTGGTAGATCCGTCTAAATATGACTTTAGTACCACTTACGCCGCAAACAATTTGCGGGTTTTTTTTTTCTCTTTTGGAATGAGTAATCCAAGAAGTGTATTAATGCAAAGCATAAACTATTCTATAAAGTAGGGCTTAAAAGTTATTTATGTTTCAATCAACTGTCAACATTCTTCGATACTATTTTTTCTGTTGGCATCAATGCTTTACTGTTCCCGTCTATCCTAGCCACCAGGGTTTCTCTCTATCCTAGCCACCAGGGTCAGCCACTATCGTTGCTCGTTCGCCGCCGTCTCCTCCGGCTTCCGCCTCGCCTTCCTCGGTGCTACCCGTGCTTGCCAGTACCGTCGTGGTATCACACCAGCCGACACCGAGTTCTGCAACTTATCGCGCCGCCAGCCTGCATCGCGTAGCCTCGCTGCTCCGTCGTCCCCATCGCCATCTACAACCGCTCTCAATCCATTTCCGGCCGTCCAGCCCCAGATCTATCTCTCCACGCCCGTTTCGCGTCAGAAATGGAACTCTCCGGCCAGATCCAAGCCCCGCCCGACATGCAACAGATGCACGGGCCCCCGCCTGCCGTGCTCGAAGCCAACCCCGGCGAACCTCCAGCGTTGATGGCGCTGCAACCGTCTCCTCTGCCGGATCCCGAGCAATAGACGACCCCGTTAGCCCTGAAGGACAAACCAGAGTCGAGTCACGTTACGGTTGAAGGTGTTGGGTCTTCGGCAGTCGGTTTGGCCCAAGAAGACCGTCAGTTGGTGGTGTCGGCCCCGTACCGGGACTGTCTCACTCTGTCTCGCCCTCCAAATCTGACGGAGGTGGGTAGCCCTAACCTCGGTCTGAACCAGGGAGTATGGCCGATGGTGGGGTCAGACGTACCTCGGGACCGACTCTCTCTCCCTCAACCTGCAGTTCCGACGGAGGGAGGCAGACCCAACCATCTGACGGAGAAGGGCATCTCCAGTTATATGCCGGTCCGACCATCAGACATCCACACTCGACGTCCAGATGGGCGAGGGCCAACTGGTAGGCCGATGGAGGACATCACAGATCGCATAGTCCCGGACTGGGAGGACGATGATGATGAGATAGTGGTCTCCGAGGAGGGCGTTCCTTTATTCACAAAGGGAACCTACCAATTTTCTCTCGCAGCTAGGGTTGCTAGTGACCGGATCTACAACCAACACACAGTCTGCGCGATGATGCTCCAGAAATGGAAGGTGACGGGCATCCAGGTGGAATTTATGTCACCAGAAGTCACGGGCTATCACTTCCCGTCTGAGGAATCGATGGAGAATGTCTGCCACCGGGGCCCATGGAGCTTCAAGGGATACCCCCTCCTGCTAGAGCCCCTCACGCAGTTTGCCCGGGCCAAGGATATCTAGTTTCACCATGTGGAAATTGGGGTCCGGGCGCTCAACATACCGGGAAAGGCCAGGAATGACTACGTCCATGGCCTCATTGCTGCCAGCATTGGTACCCAGGTCCCGTCGGCCCCCATCCCGTTTGATCGCCGGGAGGACATGTTCTTGTGGCTCAGGGTTCGGATGGAACTACAACGACCTCTTCGGCGGAGGGTTCGCCTTCGGTTCCCAAGTACCACAACTTCTGAGGTTATTGACTTACAGTATGAAAGGATAGTCGATTTTTGTCGCAGGTGTGGTATGATAACTCACAAGATTTCGGGATGTACGACCCTGTTGCCGGGGATCGGTCGAGAGGAGGTTCGGTATGACCGATCTATCCTGGTCCCAAATCAGATGAATGTGGACAGGTTGCTGGAGACGGTCTGGAATACACCTCCCCCGGTGACCCACCCGTCTATCACATATCTTCTGAGTGACTTGTCTCTGAATCCGATGATCCGATCCAGGGAGATTACTATGGGTAAACAAGTACCCAGCTCAGACCAGTCGAAGTCTGATTATCTGGCTAAGGTTATCCCAGGAGGGGTAACCACATTATTGCAAGAGGGAGCGCACCGCGTCTCTGGGCCGCCACCAGGCTTTACAAAGCCCGATAATCTGGCTAATGTCCATCCTGCTGATGAGACGTTGGCCCGAGCTGGATACGCTGATCCTGAAATGACCCGAGAGGGGAAGCAGAAGGACCCACAGGGGCAACAGAAAGATCACCAACCTGGACTGAGATATCAGAAAGATCCCCAGGCTGGACTGGGGAAAGGAGGGCCCAGTCGCGGTAAGGGTAAGATGCCCACCAGGAAAACAAGGGGAGAATCCCTCTATGATCATCCACCGGAAGTGAGGAAGCAGCAGGAAGACTCGCCTCCCCAGCATCACACACCATCCCAGACCTACCTGAAGACGAAGGGGGCAAACCAACCGGAGGCACAGGTGTCTCCAATGCAGGAATGAACCGACCCAGCAGGGGTGGGTGGAGTCGCCTTCGGACTATACCTAAAGACCCGGGGCAGCCGATGCTGGGAGGTCCCGGCAGCCTGCACAATCAGCAAAATTTATTTTTATGCACTCTGATTATCTGCTTTATGTTTGGAACTTTTTGTCCTCTGTTTGTTTTAGGACTATCTCTTTTATGTCTCGTTATATTGGGACGGTTGTAAGGAGTTGGCTTAGTTTTGTGCCCACGATGCAAAGTGGGCTATTATTATGGGTCCATGAGCGCCGGGCTTGCTACGGTCGGCCCGGACATAAATCCGGAACCTGAGGCGGTCACGCCTCACCCTACTTAATTACCATTTAGTATTAATGAAAGTCTCTGGTTACCCGTTTCAAAAAAAAAGTAGGGCGTAAAAGCTCTGTTCTCCAGAATATTGTTCGGGTTGACCGTCGCTAACCCAACTCTCATGGACCCGTAAAAACAAACTACTTTGGATCGTTGACACTACCTCAAGGCATCCCCTTACCAGCATTTCAAAAGGACAAAACAGGAAATAAAAAGTCCATCCGCCGTAAAGAAAAACACAACCCAAACTAAAACAATAGTAATGATCTACTTCCTTGCTCCTCTTGGGACAACCAAACAACGTCGGTCCCGAGCCAAGATGGGTAGGTCCCGAATCCCAATTCCACTGATTGCATCGCTCTAAAACATTCTCCAAGCGGCTCGTATAGGTGTTCGGTGGGTAACAATTTACCAAAACCAAGCATCGACAAAACAAAGCCATAAACTGTGGAGGCCTGTTCGTGAATAACCCTGAAGGTTCATTATAGTCTTATCGACTCTATGTTACCTCGATCGACGAGGATAAGGAGAGTAACCACCAGCGGCTTGCCTGGTTGAAGCGTAGATACGACAATGTTGGAGGGACATGATAAGGACGGCGGCGACTGTGCTCGGGCGTTGCAGGAAAAGATTGTTGGTTTAAAATATGCAGAATTGATATAGTTGCAGAATAGAACTGAAAAAAAAAACAAGAAATAAGAATTAATTGGAACAACCAACTGGTGTGACGTGCATAACGAGAAAGTAGTTGTGGTGTGGCACGGAGGTCCACTGACTTGAAAGAAAATTTCCTGGAGTGACCGTGGTGGCGATCAACGGGGGTTCCTCCCCAAGGATCTCACAACTCTAACCAGTAGCGCGCCCACTCGCTCTACTTGATGTGGAAGCAGCAGGACAAGAACCAGAATGTAGGTGTAATGGAATAAAACGTTTGGGAGAAGAACTATCACTGTATAATATGGCTCCGGAATTCAGTAAAAAATGTGAAGAAACAGTGAAGCCCATAGACTGTATTTATAGTGGACAAACGTAAGGCTAAAAGCGTAAAACTCCTTTGATTTTCAAAAGCTAGATATGTTGAAACGTGGGTCAACCCCCATTAAAATTCGGAACCAATTGATCCCCTCAACGCACGACTTGTTCAACGAATTTGAAAGTATTTGAAAGAGTCCTCAACAAGGTTCTTAAAATCCCTAGGCGCTAGTCGAGCGGCTAGGGCCTTTGAGAAATTAATCGGGAATTAGTCAGGTCGGACAACAAGGAAATGGGGCATAGGCAGGCCTAGTCGGGATTTCTAGAACACTAATCCTCAATAGTAAATTGAAAAAGTGATTGTCTGCGCCCGGCCCGGACAACAGCAGCGGTGCATGCGAGGCCAAGTTAGGCCCAACCAGCATAGGCCCAATTGGCTTGTTGAACAACAGGGAGAGAGGAGCTATTATAAACACACCAACCATCTCCAATTCTACCGATTTGGGACTTAGTGAAACAAACCAAAGTTTTTAACAACCATTTTTTCCAACAAAGATGACTACTTAATGCGAAAAAAGGAGGAAGAGAGAGCTCTATCGACAGTCTCTATAGCCAAAGCTATAAAAGCCGTCGACGACGGTTAAGGTTTTGGGGGGTGTGAGATCTCGCAGAACTTTTGGAGAGTTTTAATTGTTAGTTTATTTTACGGGCTTATTGAATCCATACAATCTCCCTAAAAATATTCCAGCGTCAATCTGAAATGAATTAGAACGAAAATGATGTACAAAGGATTATGTGTTTGAAATGTTTTTTTGAGAATAAACGATGTAATATTATAAACGAAAGACGCTTACAAGAATGAAATACTGAAAAGCACATAAAAGGAAATAACAATAGAAATGAAAGTAAAGTCTCTCTATAGAGATCAAAGGCCGTCTGGAGGAGGATACTGCGGTAGCGTCACATGCGATACTGAGAAAGCGTCTGGTGATCACCGATACAGCGACTCAAACTGAGGGGCAAGGGCCGAGCAGACCTATTGTTGAGATTTCCGATTGGGCATAATGTGCTCCAGCAAACTACTGAAGCCCTAGATGGACGCCTCGGGCAGCCTTGTAATCAGGAACTGAAATGGCTCAGTTGGATTATGCATCCTCCCGAGGAACCACCAGGTGATAATGAGGGCCCTTAAAAATGTTAAATTGCTGATTCCCGATCTGATTGGAGAATGCTGCGCCGGTACTTGGTGGAATCCATGCCACCTGTAAAACCCGCTTCGCTTTAAAAAGGGTATTAAATTACAATCCGAAAACCTTAGGGTAGGTTTTTGAAACAAGTGGCAAAAAAAAAATGGAAGCTGGGCAGGCCAGGCCAGACTCGCTAGCCAGTTTGGGCTTGAGCCCGTTTTCTTGTCTGAGGCCCGAGAGGCCGGCCCAAGTCGCGTCCATATAAGCTGAAACTCTTAGGGTTTCAACGTCAGAAACGCGCAGCCACACCTCCCTCTCCTCTCGATTCTCTCGACCCGTTCCCTCTCTCCTTCGTCTTCCTCACCGAACTCTGACCGTCCACCACCAGCTCCGGCCACCGTCGTCCTGAGCTCCTCACGCCGTCACCGTCACCGTCTCCGACCTCCCTACCTCTCTCTTATCCTTCATCTCACGACCCACTTTCTCCATCTCCGTCCAGACCATCTCCCGAGCCTCGCCATCGTCCCGAGCTCGATCCCGACCGCCACAACCCACCCCGACCGCGGCTGTTCAGATCCGGCGCGAGGTTCGCCGTGCACCTCCGCTTCCACCGCCGCTCCCACCGCCGCTCTCCACCGTCTCCCCTGCCACCGTTTCGGTACAGTGAGTTCTCGGCCCGTGGAACCTCGGCCGATAACGGCGTCGCCGGTGGTCGGCCGGACCCAAATCTGATATCGTCCTTCTTCTTTTATTTTCCTTTCCCGAGTTCGTTCGGATCTGGTTGGTGATAGAACAGAACTCCTGAAAGGGGAAAGAACAGAACAAGCGTGATTTCGGTCTTAGTTAAAGGAATATTGGGTTTTGGTGTAAATCTGAAATGTAAAGAGGAACAAGAGATTAAGGGTGTTGTTAATATGTTCAAACAAATTCAGATCTGATTAACTGTGAAAAAAAAATGTTTAAGTTGAGTGTTAAATCGAAAATCAGATTTGAAATAAAAGTTTCGATCTTGGTATTTCGGACGTAAAATCGTTATTGTTAAAACTAGATCGGGTTAAGTTAAATGGGTTTTAAAACAAAAGTCTGTCGTTAAAATGAAACCTGAGTTACGTTAAATCAAAAAGGGAAAACGAAATCAGATCGGCTTTAGAAGGGTTTAGGACCAAAATCTCGAGTTTGGAAAAGGGCTGAAGGGAATCATTTTGTTTTAAAATCAAAGTCGAAATTAAATAAAGCAAAGGAGTTTCAAAGATGGTTTTGAGTTAAAAATGGTTTTAACTGGGTTTTGGATCAAATCTGAGTTCGGTGCGCGGGTGCTCGAACCCGATCCGTCGTAACCCTACTTTTATCCCGCTCGAGTTTAAAGGACAACTGTCGGTTTTAAATTGGACAAATCGTAACCTTTAACTTAACGGCGTAACCATTATAAATTCGTGGTTTCGTGTTAAATTTAGAGTCCGGCTTCGATCGAAGGGGAGCCTCGGAAAGAAATTTACGTAACCCGGGCAGATTCGCCATGTCGGGCGAATCGGGCCTTTACGGGTCCTTTATCGACAATGTCGAGTATTTCGGAAGTTTGGGAGTGATCGACATTGTCGGGGTTATGTTTGGGCGTTAAGTTTATTAATTTCCGGTTTATTCCTACTGGTTTAAAAGTGCTTTGAAATTTGTGTTCTTTTAGATCGTGCTGCGGACCGAGGCAAAGGGAAGCTCAGCGAGTGACTGGGATCATCTCGGGTTTTAGTGGAGCGCTTTTGGAGTTGTTTACGAGGTAGGGAAAAGTAGCCGGATCTCGGCCCTGACTAAGGAAAGTTAACTGTAGAATTGCATGTGGCACCGGGGTGTCGTGGGTTATCTAGGTTATCGAATATTAGAAAAGCTTGTTACGGGAACTTAGTAATTATTGGAAAGGCATGTGACACTTAGTAGTGTCGTAGGAGCAGAGAACTTAGCGATAATTGATTTACTGGCGGCATATGACCATGCCCGGAGGTTGTTTGTGAAACTAGTGATCTTAGGACTGTTGGAGGCATCGATTATGCCGGAGGTTGTTGTGCGTTATTTTGTTGTTGAGTTTGGGTGGCCTTGAGAGCCCGTGTTATTTTATTGTTGAGTTGGGTGGCCTTGAGAGCCCGTGTTATTTATTGTCGAGTTTGGGTGGCCTTGAGAGCCCGTGTTATTTGTTGCCGAGTCTTGGGTGGCCATGAGAGCCCGTGTTGTCGTTTCGGTGTTTTGGGTGGCCGTGAGTGCCCGTGGGGTTATGAACCCGTACTTTACCGTTGTTGTCTTGGGTGGCCATGAGGGCCCGTAGGGTTGTTGAACCTGTGTTTGGTTGTTGGTGTCTTGTTGGCCTTGAGTGCCGTGGAGTTGTCACCGGTGTCCTTACTGTCTGTTTGAACTTGTTTGTGATTGTGATTGGTTACTTGTTACTGGTGGAGGTTGTGTGGTGTAGCTAGCCTCCCGACTGGGATCGGGAGAAGCGGAGAGGTTGTGGGCTAGCTCCCCGACTGGGATCAGGGGAAGGACGCGCGGGTGTGGCTAACCACCCGACTGGGATCGGGTGAAGCGGAGAGGTTGTGGGTTAGCCTCCCGACTGGGATCGGGAGAAGTTGCGCGACAGGTCGACCGCCTGTACCGACTAGGATCGGAAAGGGCGAGATACAGAGATTGGTTACTGAGCAGCTGGTTTGCGATCCTTTGTGATCTTGTTTGGTATTGTGTGGTTGTCAGTCGTGTCTTGGAGGAGGTCGTCAATCGTAGTGTGGGGTCTACATAACGTGTCCGAGTGTTGAGTCGGTTGAGGAAAGTACTTTGGTCGGGTGTGTGTGTCTTTGAGTCTTTGTTGGTGTCACCGGCTTATTCTGCTAAGTATGCCGTAGTCAGTCTGTTATCTGTGGTGGTGAGCGAACGCTCACCTCTAGCTGCTTTTCCTACAGGTACCGTTCGCAGTCTGGACTAGGTGAGCTTCTGAAGCTTGAAGAGCTTGAAGCGGGTTGCTGGGTGTTTGAGTCTAGTGACGTGTACCTCGTTTTGTCCAAGTGTGGGACTAATATTTTTTTTTGAGATGTAAATAATATTCTTTTGTTGAACTAAACTGGCTTTTTAAAGTGATTTAATGAAAACAGGTTTCAAGTATCGTATCTTTTTAAATGTTCGCGTCCCGAGTTCGGTTCGCTGAAATTGGGGCGTGACAGCTTGGTATCAGAGCTCGAGGTTTCACACCTCGGACTGCACGTCAATTAGGTGGGAGAGTCGAGTCAGTAAAGTCCCGTCGTGCGTTGGGTACGCAAGTCGGAACTCGTGTGTAGACCCGTTAGGATTTGAGTCCTGTTTTGTTTTGTGCTTGTGCAGTACGGGGTTACTGGCACAGTGTTTGTGTGTTGCTGCGTGAAACGTTTTTAAACTGTCACGACTCGACTCAGGAGCGCTCCTGTGGTCGATGTTAGTCTTAGTGCCCGTAGTTCAATCCTAAATGTCCAAATGTATATATCATCGTTAGCAATAAAATTAAAGCGGCTTTATATTACTTATGTGTTGGAGTAATATATCGATATGTGCTCTGATCTATGCCCACCATGCGAATAGAACAATAGATCGAGATAGATCACACTCGATGGGTCCCTAGTCAACAAAGCTTCACTAGAAGCGACTAGTATGAAAGATGGCTCTTTATGGCTTACGTTCTGTTAGTCATTGGAATGGGATTCCGGAGTCTGATCATAGATATCATGTGGGACATGATATTGGACGACCCGCCCTGAATATGTGCCATAGATTAAGTCATGAACATATTCAGTGTTGTAGCTTGTCATGTATCCTTAGACCAAGGAGTCTTTGTGATCGCTATGTAGTCAACAACTGAGTTTGACCTGAGCCTAACGTTGTCCGTAACAGGGCTTCCATAATGGCCAGGATTGGCTTGGGGACGGGCTACATGAGTGACACGAAAGACGGCTAAGGGATTTATCCCTCATACTAAGGTATGGGAAAGATATCGGTTCTCGGCCACTTGATCGAGAGTGACTGGAAGAATAGCATGGCCATGCACATGATACTGGGTATCATATCTTCAGTCATCTCACATATCAAGGAACGGTGATTGAGAATAATAAGGATGACGGCTCTATGCCTTATCTCAATCAGGATATCGGAGATAAAAGGATAATGACAGGGACGACGGAAAGGTTAGAATCGACAGGGTCGATTCGTTATGTAGTGTCAGGCAATACTAAAGTCTCGTTAGTTGCCACTTAAATAGGATCAAGTAAAATGGGATTTTACGTTGATCTATTGACATGCATAAACCTAAGGGTCACACCGGAGGATGAAACTCATTGACACATTTATGGAGAATGGCCAAAAGGGAGTTGTCTCGGGACATGACCAAAACTGGGTTTTGGGTCATGTGCCCGTAAGTGAATAGGACTTTACGGATCGAGACAAGGCTTGGAGTCTTGGGATTGATCGCGTCGGATAATGTTGGACATTTCCGGTATGGAAGGCATGGAGGCGATGAGCGAATCACGGGACCTCGTTGGAAATGGTCACGGGCCATGTTCCAAGAGGCCCATGAAAGGCCCATGCAACCAAGGCCCATGGAACTAATTAATCAAGTCTTGATTAATTAGTACTAAGTAAGCAAGACAAGGATTAAGGTGTTGGTGATTCACCACCTAACCCAATCTTGTCTTGCCATACTTTGTCCTATTTACACCTTACTTGACACCATACTTGTCCCATGCCTTTAGTTGGACAAGTATGGGTTTTGTTATGTTTAAGTCATCTTTTTTCAACATAACAAACACAAGACAAGAATAGGAAACACATTTTCTCTCCTTCTTCCATGGCCATTTCGGGTTTGGCTAGTTTCCTCCTCCATTTTTGTGTTCTTGAGTCATCAAAGAGAAGAACTACGTGGCTTTGATTCCCGTGTGGATACGTAGGCGTCTTGGAGACTCAAGCCAATCATTCGTTAACCGGTGTTCTTGTTTTGGTAAGAACTAGTGCTGAATTTTTCTCTTGTTAATCCATTCTTTGTTAGTTGTTTCATGGTTCTAATGGTCTCTTGGTTTTCATTGATTTTCCGCTGCGAGTTGGTTCATCTCCAACCCTACCTCGAGACCCAACAGTGGTATCAGAGCCGTGCTACCTTCGGGATTCACAAGACGGTGTTCAAAGTTTCGGTTTTGCTTGAAAGTTTCGTTTTTGGCATGTTGTTTTGCTAAATTGTTTGATAACATGTTTTAAATTATTGTTTATGGATTTAATACATGTAAAATGATTTTTTGAAAATTATTTCAAATCTGGAAATTTTGAAAAAAATTTGATTTTTCGGGTCTCGGGAGCGGGACTCTCGGGGAGCCGAAACCGGGACCGAACGGGGCTCCGTTGGACGGAGCTAGGCTAAGCATGACCATTGGATGGTTGATATGCCAAGGCTAAACCGTTTTGTTAGTTATGACGAGTTTGGAACCGTCATGATGAACTCGAAGATCAAATGTTCAAAAGTTTCATTTTTGAACGGTTTCGATAAACCGAGCATCAAAAAATTTCGAAACTTGGCTATTAATTAAAACCGGAAAATCACATGATGTTTGATAACATGCTTGTTTGATAACACGATGTGTGATGTGATGTTGGCATGGTGTACATAATAGCCCCGAGCTCGATTTAATTATTTATCGCTTTTCACGGCCTACGAGCCGTTAGTGTTAGCGTGTAATTATTCTTTCAAGGTGTGGTCGTCGAACCACTTGTTTGTAATATTTATTTATTCCCGACCTGCGAGTCGTGTATTAAATTGTAATATTTTACTCAAGACGAAGAAAGGGCGAAAAGGTCATTTGGTGGCTTTTCGGGTGTTGGCATCGGCTTGGAGTCGGTGGAGCTCAAGAAGCTAGTGGGAGTTAGTTTAGGGGGCTATTATGTGCACATTTATCGCTTTATGCTTGGTTTAGTTTATGCATGATTAATTCTATGTGTTTTAGAATTGCATGCTTAACTTTATTTACCGAGCATATCACCTCACATGCAAAGATAAAATAGGAATTTTAATCCTTGTGTGTGAACCCTTAGAACCGTCATTGCATTGGATGTAGTTGACGGGTTCAAAGGAAGAATTAAATTGGATGTAATTTGAGGCATCATTGCATTTAGAATGTAGTTGATGTGCTCATCGCATCTAGGATGTGCCAAAGTTTTGAACACAACTGGACAAGTAAAAGCGGGTCATGTCCGATACCTCCCAATCATCAACACCTTACTACCTCCCCGTCCTATGGTTGTCGTGCGCATTAGCGGAGCATCCATGGGGAAGCGGGGTAGTAGGTTTGGACGACATATGTGGGTGTCGTGCGCATTAGCGGAGCACCTACATAGTGACGAGCCATAGTTGAAAGTTGGTGGACCCGACTACGATTCTCGGCCTGAGGTTGAGCTAGGGTAACAGATAGGGTAAGTCGTGTACATAAGTACATACCCTAGCCAGGAGTCACATTGGATGTGATTGGATGGAGTCCTACCTACATAGCTCGATTAAGTGGTGAGCATTAGTTCAGCTTAATCGAGTGAATCAAGGATCTTGGTTTCAGATTCTAAAGGTTTAGAATTGATTGTTGGTGTTTAAGCTTGATCTTCATAAAATTTATTCAGTTTACTGATTGAATTTTATCTGTTGTAGATCAAATGGCAAATTCAGCGAACATTAATAGTTTGTCATTAAAAACCATTCTTGACAGGGTCAAGCTAAATGGGACAAACTATTTGGACTGGTACAGAATTTTGAGGATAGTCCTCAAGTCTGAACGCAAAGAATATGTCCTTGACAAGGCTGTCTCTAAGACCATATCAGAGTTACATGAAGTGTCATTAACTGCTGAGAAGAATATCTCAGGGATCTGGGATCCAAGGATATTCTGATGGTCAACAAGGGAATTGGAAGTGGCAAGGGCTGGGCCCATGCGCACTTGGTAGGAAAGATGAGACACCTGAGAATGTCTTCTTCTACTGCCAACAGCCTGGTCATTGGAACCGGGATTACAGGAAGTTCACGGCTGATCTGAAGAAGGGCAGTGGGACCGCGCCTTCATCAAATAGCCTGGATGATCTGAAGAAGGGCAGTAGGACTGCGCCTTCATCAGGAAACCTGGATGATCTAAGGAAGGGCGGTGGGACCGTGCCTTCATTCGGTATTAACTATATAGAGCTACATCTCTCTACTTCCAAAGATTCATGGGTATTAGATACCATGACTGAATCTCACACATGCAGTAATATATGGTGGCTGAAAGTAGGAGAGATTTGGAAAGCACGAAATGGACCTCAGAGTTGTGGCAACTGCTGTAGGATCCATGAGTCTTGCTTTGCCAAGAGGCCTTGTCTTAGTATTGTATAATGTATATTGCATACCTACTCTTAGTAGGAATATTATATCTGTATCCGTGTTTGACATGGAAGGATATAATGTTAATATTGGAAATGGAGTTTTCAATGTTCTATGCAATGATATGTTTTATACCAGTACTGACATGGTTGGAGGATTGTACATATTAGATATGGGTAACAATGCCTCAAGTTCTATATATTCCGTTAATACCAAGAGGTCTAAATCCAACGATTTAAACCTAACTCTGTTATGGTACTGTCATTTGGGTCGCATAAACAAGAAGCGCCTATCAGCACTTCAGAAGTGCGGGCTTTCAGGTTCATTCGAATTCCATTCGATCGATAGGTGCAAGGTTTGTTTGATGGGCAAAATGACTAAAGTGCCCTTTATCGATCGCGATGAAAGGGCGGGTGAATTATTGGGGCTGATACACTCGAATGTGTGTAGACCAATAAGTTCACTTGCCAGGAGGGGTTTTAACTACTTTATCACATTTACTGATGATTACAGTAAATATGGTTATGTCTCTTCGGTGAGACATAAGTCTGAAGCTTTTGATAAATTCAAAGAGTTTAAGACTATAGTAGAAAACCAGCTCGACAAAGGTATTAAGGCACTTCGATTGGATCGAGGTGGAAATTACTTGACCACAGAGTTATTAGATCATCTAAAAGAGAATGGGATCCTTTTGGAATGGACTCCTCCTAGGTCACTGTAGTTGAAAGGTGTAGCCAAACGGAGAAATCGGACATTGTTAGACAATGGTCTGTTCCATGATTAGTTGGACTGATCTCCCAATCTCTTTTAGGGGTTTTGCTCTAGAGACGACCGCATTCATAGTGAATCGGGCTTCGACGAATGGTGTGGAAGGGACACCATTTTAAAAATGGTACGGGATGATGCCCGCTTTGTCCTTCCTAAAGATTTGTGGTTGCGAGGCTTATGTGAAACATTTGGTTTCGACTAAGCTCGAACCAAGATCTGAGATATGCACCTTCGTGTGGTATCCCAAAGCAACAAGGGGATACTATTTCTACAATCCCAGTGAGAACATGGTGTTCGTCGCTTGGGGTGGGGTCTTTATGGAAAAGAAGTTTTGTTTCCAAAGACGTCATTGAGAGGACTGTGCATCTCGAAGAAATTCAGGATGGTACAGATCTGTCTAAACCAATTGGCAACCCAGTAGAAAGGAGCCAGAGATTGTCGTAGAGTAAGAACCAATTCCTGTTACAATTCCGGAAGGTCCAAGGCGATTTGAAAGGATCAATCTTCCACCTCCAAGATATGGTATCCGGAGGTGACAATGAAGTCATGGTGGATCACGATGATCCAGCCACCTTTCAGGAAGTCGTGGATGGGCCCAACTCCGAGTTATGGCTGGGGGCCATGAAGGAGGAAATGCAATCCATGTCGGACAACCGAGTCTGGGAACCGGTTGATCCCATCAATGGTGTAAGGACCATAGGATGCAAATGGATCTTCAAGGTGAAGATGGACATGGACGGCAACCCTCTGACCTATAAAGCTCAACTGGTGGCGAAAGGTTATAGGCAGATCCAATGGATTGACTATGAGGAAACCTTCTCCTTAGTGGCTATGGTCAAAATCGATCCAAATTCTTCTTGACATAACTGCGTATCATAATTACGAGATATGGCAAGTGGATGTCAAAACCGTTTTCCTAAATGGAAATTTGACTGAGTACGTTTGTATGTCTCGGCCCAAAGGTTTTGACGATCCGAAGAATAAAGGAAAGATTTATAAGTTGTTGAAATCCATTTATGGATTGAAACGAACTTCTCGGAGTTGGATCCTTCGTTTTGATGAAGCTGTAATTGGATTTGGCTTAATCAAGAACGAGGATGAATCTTGCGTTTATAAGAAGGCTAGTGGGAGCAATATTACCTTTCTGGTTCTCATTGAAAACGACATCCCAACCTTGCACGAGACTAAAGCTTGGTTGAGGAAGTGTTTTTCAATAAAGGACTTAGGCGATGCTTCTCATATCTTAAGGATTAAGATATGTAGAGATCGCACCAAGAGGGTCTTGGATTTAAGTCAGGGAACCTATGTGAACAAGGCATTGAGTAGGTTCTTAATGCTCGATTCAAAGAAAGGACTCTTACCCACTAGTCATGGCATTCATCTCAGCAAGACTTAGTGTCCTAAGACACCTGATGAGATGAAAAGGATGATGAGAATCCTATGCGCCTGGGGGCAGGATCGATCATATATGCCATGACATGTATGAGACCAGACGTCTCGTAAGCCTTATGTTGTACCAGTAGACATCATTCTAACCTGGGGGAAAGATGATGCTGAACTAGTCGTCGAAGGATGAGTAGACGCTAGTTTTCCAAGACAAATCCAGATGACTTTAGAAGTCAATCAGGATATGTGTTTACGCTGAATGGCAGAGCTTTAGCTGGGAAAGCGTAAAGCAAGATACCATTGCCGAATCTACGACAGAGGCCAAGTACATGGATGCTGCAGAGGCAGCTAAGGAGGCTATGTGGATTTGGAAATTCATGGCAGGGCTGGGTGTAATTAAAAACCCATCCAGTCCGGTGAATCCATTTTGCGACAACACAAGGGCCATTGCGCAAGCTAAAAGCCTAGATCGCATAACAAATCCAAACATGTACTGCGGCGTATCCACCTCATCAGATAAATACTGAACTGAGGTGAAGTGAAGATAACCGATATTGCAATAGATGATAACATAGCCAACCCTTTGACTAAGGCAGTGTCACTGCCTGAACATGTTAGACATGTAAAGTCGATGGGGACATATTGGAGTTTAGATTGGAACTAGGGCAAGTGGGAGATTGTTAGTCTTAGTGCCCGTAGTTCAATCCTAAATGTCCAAATGTATATATCATCGTTAGCAATAAAATTAAAGCGGCTTTATATTACTTATGTGTTGGAGTAATATATCGATATGTGCTCTGATCTATGCCCACCATGCGAATAGAACCATAGATCGAGATAGATCACACTCGATGGGTCCCTAGTCAACAAAGCTTCACTAGAAGCGACTAGTATGAAAGATGGCTCTTTATGGCTTACATTCTGTTAGTCATTGGAATGGGATTCCGGAGTCTGATCATAGATATCATGTGGGACATGATATTGGACGACCCGCCCTGAATATGTGCCATAGATTAAGTCATGAACATATTCAGTGTTGTAGCTTGTCATGTATCCTTAGACCAAGGAGTCTTTGTGATCGCTATGTAGTCAACAACTGAGTTTGACCTGAGCCTAACGTTGTCCGTAACAGGGCTTCCATAATGGCCAGGATTGGCTTGGGGACGGGCTACATGAGTGACACGAAAGACGGCTAAGGGATTTATCCCTCATACTAAGGTATGGGAAAGATATCGGTTCTCGGCCACTTGATCGAGAGTGACTGGAAGAATAGCATGGCCATGCACATGATACTGGGTATCATATCTTCAGTCATCTCACATATCAAGGAACGGTGATTGAGAATAATAAGGATGACGGCTCTATGCCTTATCTCAATCAGGATATCGGAGATAAAAGGATAATGACAGGGACGACGGAAAGGTTAGAATCGACAGGGTCGATTCGTTATGTAGTGTCAGGCAATACTAAAGTCTCGTTAGTTGCCACTTAAGTAGGATCAAGTAAAATGGGATTTTACGTTGATCTATTGACATGCATAAACCTAAGGGTCACACCGGAGGATGAAACTCATTGACACATTTATGGAGAATGGCCAAAAGGGAGTTGTCTCGGGACATGACCAAAACTGGGTTTTGGGTCATGTGCCCGTAAGTGAATAGGACTTTACGGATCGAGACAAGGCTTGGAGTCTTGGGATTGATCGCGTCGGATAATGTTGGACATTTCCGGTATGGAAGGCATGGAGGCGATGAGCGAATCACGGGACCTCGTTGGAAATGGTCACGGGCCATGTTCCAAGAGGCCCATGAAAGGCCCATGCAACCAAGGCCCATGGAACTAATTAATCAAGTCTTGATTAATTAGTACTAAGTAAGCAAGACAAGGATTAAGGTGTTGGTGATTCACCACCTAACCCAATCTTGTCTTGCCATACTTTGTCCTATTTACACCTTACTTGACACCATACTTGTCCCATGCCTTTAGTTGGACAAGTATGGGTTTTGTTATGTTTAAGTCATCTTTTTTCAACATAACAAACACAAGACAAGAATAGGAAACACATTTTCTCTCCTTCTTCCATGGCCATTTCGGGTTTGGCTAGTTTCCTCCTCCATTTTTGTGTTCTTGAGTCATCAAAGAGAAGAACTACGTGGCTTTGATTCCCGTGTGGATACGTAGGCGTCTTGGAGACTCAAGCCAATCATTCGTTAACCGGTGTTCTTGTTTTGGTAAGAACTAGTGCTGAATTTTTCTCTTGTTAATCCATTCTTTGTTAGTTGTTTCATGGTTCTAATGGTCTCTTGGTTTTCATTGATTTTCCGCTGCGAGTTGGTTCATCTCCAACCCTAACTTGAGTCCTGTTTTGTTTTGTGCTTGTGCAGTACGGGGTTACTGGCACAGTGTTTGTGTGTTGCTGCGTGAAACGTTTTTAAACTGTCACGACTCGACTCAGGAGCGCTCCTGTGGTCGAGCGTGACGGTGTTGATATCAAGTGGCTACAACGTAGTTCGGGGAAGCCTGGACGGGGTTGTAACTACCTGATGTCAAGAAATGAGGTTTTTAATGGAGTGGAAAGGGTTTTAAAATTGGTTGGCCCTGTGGGCGTGTTTTGGGTTTGGTTGGCCCGGTGGGCGTGTGTGACTTTGGTTGGCCCAGTGGGCGTGTATTGTTGTTACTCGGCCGTGTTGGCTTATGTTTGAGGTCGGTCTTGAGTTGTCGTTTTGGTTGTGGTTGTTGTTTCACTGTGTGGTTGGTTGGTCATTGCGTGTTTTGGTGCACGTTGGTGCGGTCTCTTTGAGGTTTCGTTTACTAATGCAAATATTTAAAGTACTAATAGCGTGAGCGGCGTGACGTATTAGTGATATACGCACTAGAGTAAGCTTAGACCGTGTGAACGTTAACGTCCTTGAACTTGTTGTGTTTATCTGAGTTCGCAAACTGAACGTTTGCGTGTATCCGTGCAGAGGATACTAACTATGGCTCACGGTAGACGCGGACGAGCATCGGGAGCACGGGGTCAAGCGCCCACGCGGTGCCGGCGGGGACGGTCAGCGGGGACACCGGGAAGGGTGCCAACCGTTGAGCCCGCCGAGTACGCGGAAGCGCAAGGCACTCCTGTCGGAGAGGACAGGAGAAGCGACGCGGGGCCGTCTGCAGGCACACCCGGCGTTCCACCCGTCGCAGACCCTCCCGTCATGGCTGCCTTGGATGAGCTGACCAGGACAGTCCAGAGTTTGGTGGCGGTCATCGCTAACAGAGAGTCGGCTTCACCAGCACCTGAGGTAGCCGCGGTCCCAGTGAGGCCCGACCAGAAAGAGGATCATACATCCCGAGCACTACTAGACTTCTTGAAGCTCGGGACACCTAATTTTGTCGTGGAGCCGAACCCCGACCTAGCCGAGAGGTGGCTAGATCAGGTCACGCGAGACCTGGATACATCGGGTGTCGAGGACGGCCGTCGTAGAGTGTACTTCGCGGCCCATCAGCTGAGGGACAGCGCCTACCACTGGTGGGGGCGTGTGAAGGACACGGTCGGTTATGACTACAACGTCTTTCAGACAGCTTTTCTGGAGCAGTACTTTCCTGAGTCGGCTCGGCTGGAGCGACATCGACTGTTCCTAGACCTGGAGCATGAGGGGATGACGGTAGCAGAGTACGAGGCCAGATTCACAGCCTTGGCCAGATTCGCACCGGAGATGGTGATGAGCGAGAAGAACCGTTGCCTGCGGTTCCAGGGAGGACTGAGGTTGGGAATTCGGAACTAGATTCTCGCTTTGAGGCTGTGGAAGTACACCGATCTCGTAGACACCGCGGCTACAGTGGAGCAGGGCATCCGGGATGCAGCCATGGCCCGTGAGGTCCGACAGCGGCCGATCAATTTCGCAGGGCCGTCCGACTCACGAGACTCGCGGAGACAAAGGACCACATGGTCCTTCCGACCACCGACTCATCAGGGTGGAGCGAGACAGCGGGGGTTAGTGGCAGCAGTTGGGCCAGTCGCGTCGGAGAGGGCGCCGACGTGCTTTACCTGCGGGCAGCGAGGCCACTTCCGTCGCGAGTGCCCGATGGAAGGAGGGCCTACGGCGCTGCCAGCGACCAGCCGGACCAGCCAGGGCACAGAGTCGAGAGCCAACGAGATCAGATGTTTTCGATGCGGCCGGGTTGGGCACACCATTGCATGGTGCATGAGCCGTCGAGGGCAACGCCAGCGCAGCGACCGCAGCAGTCGCGGACAGTGCAGTCGCCCAGGGGACGTCCTCGTCAGGGTCAGCAGTCCAGACCTTCACAGCCTTCTACGAGCGCACCGATTCCGAGACAGTAGCAGAGTCACGGGTATTCAGCGGCCAGTGCGCCGGGTCAGAGGCAGCAGGCCTCACAGGGGAGAGTGTATGCCGTCACCGACTCCAGAGCCCCAGGACCTAGCACGTACCGCGAGACCATCCAGGGTACGTGTTTATTGTATCATTTATGGGCTTTATTCTTGTTTGATACCGGGGCGTCGCACTCTTTTATTTCGTCGGGTTGTGCCGAGAGGTTGGGGTTGAGCTTAAAGCCGTTGAGTCCACCCCTATGCCTGGACACCCCAGTTGGGGGTGGTGCATCGTTGACTAGAGTATGTCGTGCCTGCGAGATTAGGGTCGCAGACTGTCCTTGCCCCGGTGATCTTCTCGTGTTGGGGATGACTACCTTTGATGTGATCTTGGGAATGGATTGGCTGTCGAGGTACCGAGCCAATATCGATTGCTACAGGCGACGAGTGACAGTGACAGTGGGTGGTACGAAGGTGACATGTGTTCTGGGTAGTAAGAGCGGGGTCCTCCTATCGGCGTTGTCCGCAGAGGAGGAAGTATCGGCTATGCAGAGCTAAGAGTTGCCGCGAGTGGTATGCGAGTTCTCCGATGTCTTTCTTGAGGAGTTGAGCGGGTTGCCACGGGTTCGTGAGGTGGAGTTCGGGATTGACCTGGTGCCGGGGACAACGGCGATATCGATGGCACCGTACAGGTTTGCGCCGACAGAGTTGATTGAGCTGAAGCGTCAGCTAGAGGAGCTTCAGCATAAGGGGTTTATCCATCCAAGTGCATCGCCGTGGGGAGCACCAACACTCTTCGTGAAGAAGAAGAGTGGAGAGCTACGGATGTGTATAGATTACCGGAAGCTGAACCGGGTTACGGTGAAGAACCGATACCCGAAGGCGAGGATCGATGTTTTGTTCGACCAGTTGAGGGGGGCGACCTACTTCTCGAAGATCGATCTGCGGTCCGGTTATTATCAGTTGCGAGTCCGTGAGGGGGACGTCGCAAAGACTGCATTCCGGACACGCTATGCGCACTACGAGTTCCTGGTAATGCCATTCGGACTGACGAACGCACCTGCAGCGTTCATGGACCTGATGAACAACATCTTCCGGCCGTACCTAGATCAGTTTGTGGTGGTGTTTGTGGACGACATCCTGATATATTCGCAGAACGAGACGGCGCATCAGTCACATTTGAGGGTTGTTCTGACACTACTGCGCGAGCATCAGCTGTATGCCAACCGGGAGAAGTGCGAGTTCTGGCTCTCTGAGGTGAGATTCCTCGGCCACATCGTGTCCCGTGACGGTATTCTGGTCGATCCGTCGAAGATCGACGCAGTCTCGAAGTGGGCACGGCCCACGAGTGTCTTCGAGATTCGCAGCTTTCTAGGGTTGACAGGCTACTATCGGTGATTTGTACAGGACTTTGCACGACTAGCCACACCGATGACTCTATTGACGCGCAAGGGAGTTGGGTTTGTGTGGACAGAGGACTATGAGTGTGCATTCGCGGAGTTGAAGACTCGGCTGACTACAACTCCAGTGTTAGTGGTGCCCGAGCGAGGTATCGGTTATGATGTCTACTGTGATGCGTCCGGAGAGGGGCTGGGCTGCATACTGATGCAGTTGGGCAGAGTTGTGGCTTATGGCTCCAGGCAGTTGAATACGCATGAGCGCAACTATCCTACCCACGACTTGGAGCTAGCAGCAATCGTGTTTGCGCTAAAGAGCTGGCGATATTATCTGTATGGCGAGGGGTTTCAGGTGTTCTCGGATCACAAGAGCCTCAAGTACATATTTTCCCAGCGAGACCTGAACATGCGTCAGCGACGGTGGATGGAGTTACTCGAGGAGTACGACTTCGAGCTACACTACCATCCGGGCAAGGCGAACGTGGTCGCCGACGCCTTGAGTAGGAAGTCGGTTCCGAGCCTCGCCATCATATCAGTCCGAGAGTGGGACATGATGGGGGAGCTGAGCACGTTCGAGCTTGAGCTAGAGGAGGTTACGGGTGACATGGCCATGTGCTCCTTAGTGGCTCAGCCCTCACTGCTTTCCCAAGTGTTGGAGGCGCAGACGGAGGACGTTGAGACGGCACAGATCCGAGAGAGGGTCGTCAACGGCGACGAGGTAGTAGGTTGGGAGATCAGTACATATTGGGGACTACAGTACCGAGGAGGGTTGTTCGTGCCGGTTAACTGTAGAAACGACGTGTTGCGAGAGGCACATCACTCGCGTCTTACGGTGCACCCAGGGAGCACCAAGATGTACCGTGACCTCAGACGACATTTCTGGTGGCGCGGGATGCGGAGAAAAGTAGCAGAGTTTGTGTCGAGATGCCTCGTCTGTCAGCAGGTGAAGGCCGAGCACCATCGTCCAGCGGGATTGTTACAGCCACTACCGATTGCTCAGTGGAAGTGGGAACACATTACGATGGACTTCGTGTGTGGACTACCGAGATCGCCGAAGGGGAACATCGCAGTGTTTGTGGTAGTCGACCGATTGACCAAGTCGGCCACTTCCTGGCTATGAGGATGACCGACCCAGTCGACAAGTTGAGCAGCTTGTATGTTCAGGAGATAGTGCGTCTCCACGGGGTCCCGGTGTCGATAATGTCTGACAGGGATCCCCGCTTCACGTCCAGGTTTTGGCCGAGTCTGCAGAAAGCATTGGGGACCGAGGTTCTACTCAGCACAACACTGTTAGTCTTAGTGCCCATAGTTCAATCCTAAATGTCCAAATGTATATATCATCGTTAGCAATAAAATCAAAGCGGCTTTATATTACTTATGTGTTGGAGTAATATATCGATGTGTGCTCTGATCTATGCCCACCATGCGAATAGAACCATAGATTTAGATAGATCACACTCGATGGGTCCCTAGTCAACAAAGCTTCATTAGAAGCGACTAGTATGAAAGATGGCTCTTTATGGCTTACGTTCTGTTAGTCATTGGAATGGGATTCCAGAGTCTGATCATAGATATCATGTGGGACATGATATTGGACGACCCGCCCTGAATATGTGCCATAGATTAAGTCATGAACATATTCAGTGTCGTAGCTTGTCATGTATCCTTAGACCAATGAGTTTTGTGATCGCTATGTAGTCAACAATTGAGTTTGACTTGAGCCTAACGTTGTCCGTAACAGGGCTTCCATAACGGCAAGGATTGGCTTGGGGATGGGCTACATGAGTGACACGAAAGGCGGCAAAGGGATTTATCCCTCATACTGAGGTATGGGAAAGATATCAGTTCTCGGCCGCTTGATCGAGAGTGACTGAAAGAATAGCATAGCCATGCACATGATACTAGGTATCATATCTTCAATCATCTCACATATCAAGGAACGGTGATTGAGAATAATAAGGATGACGGCTCTATGCCTTATCTCAATCAGGATATCAGAGATAACAGGATAATGACAGGGATGACGGAAAGGTTAGAATCGACAGGGTCGATTCGTTATGCAGTGTCAGGCAATACTAAAGTCTCGTTAGTTGCCACTTAAATAGGATCAAGTAAAATGGGATTTTACGTTGATCTATTGACATGCATAAACCTAAGGGTCACACCGGAGGATGAAACTCATTGACACATTTATGGAGAATGACCAAAAGGGAGTTGTCTCGGGATATGATCAAAACTGGGTTTTGGGTCATGTGCCTGTAAGTGAATAGGACTTTACGGATCGAGACAAGGCTTGGAGTCTTGGGATTGATCGCGTTGGATAATGTTGGACATTTCCGGTATGAAAGGCTTGGAGGCGATGAGCGAATCACGGGACCTCGTTGGAAATGGCCACGGGCCATGTTCCAAGAGGCCCATGAAAGGCCCATGCAACCAAGGCCCATGGAACTAATTAATCAAGTCTTGATTAATTAGTACTAAGTAAGCAAGACAAGGATTAAGGTGTTGGTGATTCACCACCTAACTCAATCTTGTCTTGCCATACTTTGTCCTATTTACACCTTACTTGTCACCATGCTTGTCCCATGCCTTTAGTTGGACAAGTATGGGTTTTGTTATGTTTAAGTCATCTTTTTTCAACATAACAAACACAAGACAAGAATAGGAAACACAACTTCTCTCCCCCTTCCCTTGCAATTTCGGGTTTGGCAAGTTCCCACCTCCATTTTTGTGTTCTTGAGTCCTCAAAGAGAAGAACTACGTGGCTTTGATTCCCATGTGGATACGTAGGCGTCTTGGAGACTCAAGCCAATCATTCGTTACCCGGTGTTCTTGTTTTGGTAAGATATAGTGCTGAATTTTTCTCTTGTGAATCCATTCTTTGTTAGTTGTTTAATGGTTTTAATCGTCTCTTGGTTTTCATTGATTTTCCGCTGCGAGTTGGTTCATCTCCAACCCTACCTCGAGACCCAACTGTGGTATCATAGCCGTGCTACCTTCGGGATTCACAAGACGGTGTTCAAAGTTTCGGTTTTGCTTGAAAGTTTCGTTTTTGGCATGTTGTTTTGCTAAATTGTTTGATAACATGTTTTAAATACTTGTTTATGGATTTAATGCATGTAAAATGAATTTTTGAAAATTATTTCAAATCTGGAAATTTTGAAATTTTTTTTGATTTTTCGGGTCTCGGGAGCGGGACTCTCGGGGAGCCGAAATCGGGACCGAACGGGGCTCCGTTGGACGAAGCTAGGCCAAGCATGACCATTGGATGGTTGATATGCTAAGGCTAAACCGTTTTGTTAGTTATGACGAGTTTGGAACCGTCATGACGAACTCGAAGATCAAATGTTCAAAAGTTTCATTTTTGAACGGTTTCGATAAACCGAGCATCAAAAAATTTCGAAACTTGGCTATTAATTAAAACCGGAAAATCACATGATGTTTGATAACATGCTTTTTTGATAACACGATGAGTGATGTGATGTTGGCATGGTGTACATAATAGCGCCGAGCTCAATTTAATTATTTATCGCTTTTCACGGCATGCGAGCCGTTAGTGTTAGCGTGTAATTATTCTTTCAAGGTGTGGTCGTCGAACCACTTGTTTGTAATATTTATTTATTCCCGACCTGCGAGTCGTGTATTAAATTGTAATATTTTACTCAAGATGAAGAAAGGGCGAAAAGGTCATTTGGTGGCTTTTCGGGTGTTGGCATCGGCTTGGAGTCGGTGGAGCTCAAGAAGCTAGTGGGAGTTAGTTTAGGGGGCTGTTATGTGCACATTTATCGCTTTATGCTTGGTTTAGTTTATGCATGATTAATTCTATGTGTTTTAGAATTGCATGCTTAACTCTATTTACCGAGCATATCACCTCACATGCAAAGATAAAATTGGAATTTTAATCCTTGTGTGTGAGACCTTAGAATCGTCATTACATTGGATGTAGTTGACGGGTTCGAAGGAAGAATTACATTGGATGTAATTTGAGGCATCATTGCATTTGGAATGTAGTTGATGTGCTCATCGCATCTAGGATGTGTCAAAGTTTTAAACACAACCGGACAAGTAAAAACGGGTCATGTCCGATACCTCCCAATTATCAACACCTTACTACCTCCCCGTCCTATGGGTGTCGTGCGCATTAGCGGAGCATCCATGGGAAAGCGGGGTAGTAGGTTTGGACGACATATGTGGGTGTCGTGCGCATTAGCGGAGCACCTACATAGTGACGGGCCATAGTTGAAAATTGGTGCACCCGACTACGATTCTCAGCCTGAGGTTGAGCTAGGGTAACGGATAGGGTAAGCCGTGTACATAAGTGCATACCCTAGCCAAGAGTCACATTGGATGTGATTGGATGGAGTCCTACCTACATAGCTCGATTAAGTGGTGAGCAGTAGTTCAGCTTAATCGAGTGAATCAAGGATCTTGGTTTCAGATTCTAAAGGTTTAGAATTGATTGTTGGTGTTTAAGCTTGATCTTCATAAAATTTATTCAGTTTACTGATTGAATTTTATCTGTTGTAGATCAAATGGAAAATTCAGCGAACATTAATAGTTTGTCATTTAAAACCATTCTTGACAGGGTGAAGCTAAATGGGACAAAATATTTGGACTGGTACAAAATTTTGAGGATAGTCCTCAAGTCTGAACGCAAAGAATATGTCCTTGACAAGGCTGTCTCTAAGACCATATCAGAGTTACATGAAGTGTCATTAACTACTGAGAAGAATATCTCAGGGATCTGGGATCCAAGGATATTCTGATGGTCAACAAGGGAATTGGAAGTGGCAAGGGCTGGGCCCATGCACACTTAGCAGGAAAGATGAGACACTTGAGAATGTCTGCTTCTACTGCCAACAGCCTGGTCATTGGAACCGGGATTACAGGAAGTTCACGGCTGATCTAAAGAAGGGCAGTGGGACTGCGCCTTCATCAAATAGCCTGGATGATCTGAAGAAGGGCAGTAGGACTGCGCCTTCATCGGGAAACCTGGATGATCTAAGGAAGGGCGGTGGGACCGTGCCTTCATTCGGTATTAACTCTATAGAGCTACATCTCTCTACTTCCAAAGATTCATGGGTATTAGATACCATGACTGAATCTCACACATGCACTAATATATGGTGGCTGAAAGTAGGAGAGGTTTGGAAAGCACGAAATGGACCTCAGAGTTGTGGCAACTGCTGTAGGATCCATGAGTCTTGCTTTTCCAAGAGGTCTTGTCTTAGTATTGTATAATGTATATTGTATACCTACTTTTAGTAGGAATATTATATCTGTATCCGTGTTTGACAAGGAAGGATATAATGTTAATATTGGAAATGGAGTTTTCAATGTTCTATGCAATGATATGTTTTATACCAGTACTGACATGGTTGGAGGATTGTACATATTAGATATGGGTAACAATGCCTCAAGTTCTATATATTCCGTTAATACCAAGAGGTCTAAATCCAACGATTTAAACCTAACTCTGTTATGGCACTGTCATTTGGGCCGCATAAACAAGAAGCGCCTATCAGCACTTCAGAAGTGCGGGCTTTCAGGTTCATTCGAATTCCATTCGATCGATAGGTGCAAGGTTTGTTTGATGGGCAAAATGACTAAAGTGCCCTTTATCGATCGCGATGAAAGGGCGGGTGAATTATTGGGGCTGATACACTCGAATGTGTTTAGACCAATAAGTTCACTTGCCATGAGGGGTTTTAGCTAGTTTATCACATTTACTGATGATTACAGTAAATATGGTTATGTCTATTCGGTGAGACATAAGTCTGAAGCTTTTGATAAATTCAAAGAGTTTAAGACTAAAGTAGAAAACCAGCTCGACAAAGGTATTAAGGCACTTCGATTGGATCGAGGTGGAAAATACTTGACCACAGAGTTATTAGATCATCTAAAAGAGAATGAGATCCTTTTGGAATGGACTCCTCCTGGGACACTGTAGATGAAAGGTGTAGCCAAACGGAGAAATCGGACATTGTTAGACAATGGTCTGTTCCATGATTAGTTGGACTGATCTCCCAATCTCTTTTAGGGGTTTTGCTCTAGAGACGACCGCATTCATAGTGAATCGGGCTTCGACGAAGGGTGTGGAAGGGACACCATTTTAAAAATGGTACGGGATAATGTCTGCTTTGTCCTTCCTAAAGATTTGTGGTTGCGAGGCTTATGTGAAACATTTGGTTTCGACTAAGCTCGAACCAAGATCTGAGATATGCACCTTCATGTGGTATCCCAAAGCAACAAGGGGATACTACTTCTACAATCCTGGTGAGAACATGGTGTTCGTCGCTTGGGGTGGGGTCTTTATGGAAAAGGAGTTTTGTTTCCAAAGACGTCAGTGGGAGGACTGTGCATCTCGAAGAAATTCAAGATGGTACAGATCTGTCTAAACCAATTGACAACCCAGTAGAAAGGAGCCAGAGATTGTCGTAGAGTAAGAACCAATTCCTGTTACAATTCTGGAAGGTCCAAGGCAATTTGAAAGGATCAATCTTCCACCTCCAAGATATGGTATCCGGAGGTGACAATGAATTCATGGTGGATCACGATGATCCAGCCACCTTTCAGGAAGTCGTGGATGGGCCCGACTCCGAGTTATGGCTGGGAGCCATGAGGGAGGAAATGCAATCCATGTCGGACAACCGAGTCTGGGAACCGGTTGATCCCATCAATGGTGTGAGGACCATTGGATGCAAATGGATCTTCAAGGTGAAGATGGACATGGACGGCAACCCTCTGACCTACAAAGCTCAACTGGTGGCGAAAGGTTATAGGCAAATCCAATGGATTGACTATGGGGAAACCTTCTCCCTAGTGGCTATGGTCAAAATCGATCCAAATTCTTCTTGACATAACTGCGTATCATAATTACGAGATATGACAAGTGGATGTCAAAACCGCTTTCCTAAATAGAAATTTGACTGAGTAAGTTTGTATGTCTCGGCCCAAAGGTTTTGACGATCCGAAGAATAAAGGAAAGATTTATAAGTTGTTGAAATCCATTTATGGATTGAAACGAACTTCTCGGAGTTGGATCCTTCGTTTTGATGAAGCTGTAATTGGATTTGGCTTAATCAAGAACGAGGATGAATCTTGCGTTTATAAGAAGGCTAGTGGGAGCAAGATTACCTTTCTGGTTCTCATTGAAAACGACATCCCAACCTTGCACGAGACTAAAGCTTGGTTGAGGAAGTGTTTTTCAATAAAGGACTTAGGCGATGCTTCTTATATCTTAAGGATTCAGATATGTAGAGATCGCACCAAGAGGGTCTTGGATTTAAGTCAGGGAACCTATGTGAACAAGGCATTGAGTAGGTTCTTAATGCTCGATTCAAAGAAAGGACTCTTGCCCACTAGTCATGGCATTCATCTCAGCAAGACTCAGTGTCCTAAGACACCTGATGAGCTGAAAAGGATGATGAGAATCCTATGCGCCTGGGGGCAGGATCGATCATATATGCCATGACATGTATGAGACCGGCTGTCTCGTAAGCCTTATGTTGTACCAGTAGACATCAGTCTAACCCGGGGAAAGATGATGTTGAACTAGTCGTCGAAGGATGAGTAGACGCTAGTTTTCCAAGACAAATCCAGATGACTTTAGAAGTCAGTAGGGATATGTGTATATGCTGAATGACAGAGCTTTAGTTGGGAGAGCGTAAAGCAAGATACCATTGCCGAATCTACAACAGAGGCCAAGTACATGGATGCTGCAGAGGCAGCTAAGGAGGCTATGTGGATTTGGAAATTCACGGCAGGGTTGGATGTAATTAAAAACCCATCCAGCCCGGTGAATCCATTTTGCGACAACACAAGGGCCATTGCGCAAGCTAAAAGCCCAGATCGCATAACAAATCCAAACATGTACTACGGGCACTAAGACTAACATTAGTGCCCATAGTTCAATCCTAAATGTCCAAATGTATATATCATCGTTAGCAATAAAATCAAAGCGGCTTTATATTACTTATGTGTTGGAGTAATATATCGATGTGTGCTCTGATCTATGCCCACCATGCGAATAGAACCATAGATTTAGATAGATCACACTCGATGGGTCCCTAGTCAACAAAGCTTCATTAGAAGCGACTAGTATGAAAGATGGCTCTTTATGGCTTACGTTTTGTTAGTCATTGGAATGGGATTCCGGAGTCTGATCATAGATATCATGTGGGACATGATATTGGACGACCCGCCCTGAATATGTGCCATAGATTAAGTCATGAACATATTCAGTGTCGTAGCTTGTCATGTATCCTTAGACCAAGGAGTCTTTGTGATCGTTATGTAGTCAACAACTGAGTTTGACTTGAGCCTAACGTTGTCCGTAACAAGGCTTCCATAACGGCCAGGATTGGCTTGGGGACGGGCTACATGAGTGACACGAAAGGCGGCTAAGGGATTTATCCTTCATACTGAGGTATGGGAAAGATATCAGTTCTCGGCCGCTTGATCGAGAGTGACTGAAAGAATAGCATAGCCATGCATATGATACTAGGTATCATATCTTCAGTCATCTCACATATCAAGGAACGGTGATTGAGAATAATAAGGATGACGGCTCTATGCCTTATCTCAATCAGGATATCAGAGATAAAAGGATAATGACATGGATGACGGAAAGGTTAGAATCGACATGGTCGATTCGTTATGCAGTGTCAGGCAATACTAAAGTCTCGTTAGTTGCCACTTAAATAGGATCAAGTAAAATGGGATTTTACGTTGATCTATTGACATGCATAAACCTAAGGGTCACACCGGAGGATGAAACTCATTGACACATTTATGGAGAATGACCAAAAGGGAGTTGTCTCGGGACATGATCAAAACTGGGTTTTGGGTCATGTGCCTGTAAGTGAATAGGACTTTACGGATCGAGACAAGGCTTGGAGTCTTGGGATTGATCGCGTTGGATAATGTTGGACATTTCCGGTATGAAAGGCTTGGAGGCGATGAGCGAATCACGGGACCTCATTGGAAATGGCCACGGGCCATGTTCCAAGAGGCCCATGAAAGGCCCATGCAACCAAGGCCCATGGAACTAATTAATCAAGTCTTGATTAATTAGTACTAAGTAAGCAAGACAAGGATTAAGGTGTTGGTGATTCACCACCTAACCCAATCTTGTCTTGCCATACTGTCCTATTTACACCTTACTTGTCACCATGCTTGTCCCATGCCTTTAGTTGGACAAGTATGGGTTTTGTTATGTTTAAGTCATCTTTTTTCAACATAACAAACACAAGACAAGAATAGGAAACACAACTTCTCTCCCCCTTCCCTTGCAATTTCGGGTTTGGCAAGTTCCCACCTCCATTTTTGTGTTCTTGAGTCCTCAAATAGAAGAACTACGTGGCTTTGATTCCCATGTGGATACGTAGGCGTCTTGGAGACTCAAGCCAATCATTCGTTACCCGGTGTTCTTATTTTGGTAAGATATAGTGCTGAATTTTTCTCTTGTGAATCCATTCTTTGTTAGTTGTTTCATGGTTTTAATCGTCTCTTGGTTTTCATTGATTTTCCGCTGCGAGTTGGTTCATCTCCAACCCTACCTCGAGACCCAACAAGCACATATCCCCAGACAGACGGTCAGTCCGAGCGCACTATCCAGATCTTGGAGGACATGCTACGAGCATGTGTGCTGGATTTCAGGGGATCTTGGGAGACCCACCTGCCGTTGGCCGAGTTCGCCTACAACAACAGCTTCCAGGCCAGTATCAGGATGGCACCTTTCGAAGCGTTGTATGGGAGGCCGTGTCGGTCACCAGTATGTTGGGCAGAGGTGGGGGACAAGAGTCTGCTGGGGCCAGATCTTGTCAGAGAGACGACGGAGAAAGTCGCACTGATCCGCGATCGGTTGATGACCGCGCAGAACCAACAAAAGAGTTATGCCGACAGGCGACGTCGACCCCTTGAGTTTTCAGTCGGGGATCACGTGTTCCTGAAGGTGAGCCCGAGGAAAGGGCTGGTGCGGTTCAAGCGCAGCGGGGGCAAGTTGGCTCCAAGGTACATTGGGCCGTTCGAGATCTTGGGCAGAGTGGGAGCAGTGGCTTATCGTCTGGCATTACCACCGCAACTTGGGAGAGTCCATAACGTCTTCCACGTGTCCCAGTTGCGTCAGTACAACGCAGACCCCTCTCACGTCATCGAGTGGACAGATATCGAGGTGGCTGACGATGTCTCCTACGAGGAGCAGCCGGTTCGTATCATGGACACACGGGAGCAGATCCTGCGGGGAGGCAAGATTATCCGCCTGGTACGAGTGCAGTGGAAGCACCACGGGGCTGAATCAACTTGGGAGCGCGAGGACGAGGTTCGCGCAAAGTATCCCGCCTTGTTTGTTTCTCGAGGTACGCATGTTTTAAATTTCGTGGGCGAAAATTCCTTTAAGGGGGGTAGATTGTAAAACCCGCTTCGCTTTAAAAAGGGTATTAAATTACAATCCGAAAACCTTAGGGGTAGGTTTTTGAAACAAGTGGCAAATAAAATGGAAGCTGGGCAGGCCAGGCCAGACTCGCCAGCCAGTTTGGGCTTGAGCCCGTTTTCTTGTCTGAGGCCCGAGAGGCCGGCCCAAGTCGCGTCCATATAAGCTGAAACCCTTAGGGTTTCAGCGTCAGAAACGCGCAGCCACTCCTCCCTCTCCTCTCGATTCTCTCGACCCATTCCCTCTCTCCTTCGTCTTCCTCACCGAACTCTAACCGTCCACCACCAGCTCCGGCCACCGTCGTCCCGAGCTCCTCACGCCATCACCGTCTCCGACCTCCCTACCTCTCTCTTATCCTTCATCTCACGACCCGCTTTCTCCATCTCCGTCCAGACCATCTCCCGATCCTCCCCATCGTCCCGAGCTCGATCCCGACCGCCACAACCCACCCCGACCGCGGCTGTTCAGATCCGGCTCGAGGTTCGCTGTGCACCGCCGCTTCCACCGCCGCTCCCACCGCCGCTCTCCACCGTCTCCCCTGCCACCATTTCGGTACGGTGAGTTCTCGGCCTGTGGAACCTCGGCCGATAACGGCGTCGCTAGTGGTCGGCCAGACCCAAATCCGATATCGTCCTTCTTCTTTTATTTTCCTTTCCCGAGTTCGTTCGGATCTGGTTGGTGATAGAACAGAACTCCTAAAAGGGGAAAGAACAGAACAAGCGTGATTTCCCAAAACAGTTCTGTTTTGGGAAAGAACAGAACTGTTAGTTTCATGTCTTGAAGTCACAGTTCAAGCTTGGACAATACATTTTGTGGGCAACTTTTGGTCATACACTGCAGCATTCAGCTTCTTGTAGCTGCAAAACCACACTTTGGGTAATCATCCACTCGGCCTTCACCTTTGCTGGAATCTGATCAAAGTTCGGTTCTAACGATGCTACAAGGACTCGATTTATCCTCAGTCCCTCACTGCAAGTTAATCATCCACTCAACCTTCATCCTTTGCTGGAATCTGATCAATGTCATGTTCTAACGATGCTACAAGGACTCGAACTACAAGGGGGACTCTTACTCTCATCCTCAGTCCCTCACTGCAAGTTACTTTCAATCCATTTCATCTTTTGGCTCTGTTGTTTGATCTTTAGTTGTTACTGGTAGTACTTAGGCCAATTCAGTTGGTCTCTTTGGTTGTTATTTTGGGGTTTTGGGGATAGCTTTCCCCCTAACTGTCGAGTTCTATTTTCGGTTTTGCTCGCAATCTGTAGGGAGGTTTCTTTTTTGTATTGTTTCCTTTTCTACCTCAGAAGAAGCTAATTTAAATATGCTTTAGCCGATAAAAAGAAAGACTAGTATGTTATTTTGAAGTTTAATAAAATATGCTCTATATTATAGCATGTATTTATGTGATAGTATAATCTCTACCTAGAAAACTATATGTTTAAAATTTCTTAAGACAGAAATAACCTCCTTTTAATTTATACAAAATTCTAAATCTCATCTATTTTATTTCTGATCTTCTTCACGTATCTTTAAAAAATAAATTCATGTTCAATTAATTTATTCAAATATATTTTTGAAATATATATAAAGATTTGATATAAATAAGCATTTTATTCAGTTTTATTGAATATTAAAATCAGATTATATATTTTTTTCTTCAAAAAATCAAGTTAGTTTGATAAATATTTTTAAAGAAAAAAATATATTTTTTAATAATTTACAAAATTAAATCAATTATTTTATACCTAAATTTAAACTAATTATTAAAAAATCAACAAAGATGTTATTTTTATCTTAAAAAATTTGAAAAACATAATTTTTTCAATTTTGGATTATACTAGCATAGAAATAAAATACATGCTATTATGAAGCATATTTTATCAAGTTTTTCGTTATTTATTTATTATGGTAAATTTTATCAATAAAATAGATGATGGTAGTGTAAGAAATTAAATGATTAGCGATAGCCACACAAAAGATTTATATTTGGGAGACGATATATTTGAATCATCTTCCAAAAGTTTACTTGCACGACAAAATACGTAATTGTCGACAAAGTTTTCGTGCTACTTGACGATCTTTAAAATTCTCGTGTAAGTTCCTATCATAGTCGATGTTTATGAAGATCGTTATTTAAACGAGCGTGTTTTGGTCGAATACTTTAATTATTGGTGGGCAAGTGCTTAATTCACTGGTTGAAACTAAAATGGTTGGGTAAGTCAGATTATGGGCTAAGAGCATCTCCGACGCGTCGTGGCAGGTGATCGTGGCAGGTGCAGACACGGTGCTAACACGACTCGCTGGCACGGCTCGTCGTGTCACACGGTGGGTCGTGGCTGGTTCCAGCAACGACGCGATGCGTTGTGCCAGGCGCCAACGGCTAGTCGGTTGCACACTCACGACCCGACACGTGTCGGCGACGACTCCCAAAAAACCCTATAATTTTCTACAAATTCAGATTCACCCCCGAGCCAAAATTCACCCTCTCCTCACTTGTTTCAAGCTACCATTCCTCAATTCCTCTTCAAATTCTCTCATTTTTTTCCTACATTCGCAATGGACCCTAATCAAGCCCTCCAATTTGTATCCAAGTCATTGAACGACGAAGACGCCGATTCTCAACACACCAAAGAGGACGTCATGGCCACTTACACGTCATGGAACCAACTCTTCCAATCGGGCCACTCAACGCCACTTCCTCCATACACCCGCCCACCTAATGGAAAGAGTCGCAAGTGCCGAATGTGCAACCTTCTCAACCTTCCCAATTCGTTCTGGCCACTCAACCTTCTCAATCCGCTCCGACGCAATCTAGGAGGAAGGGGAAGAAGACTGCATCTACATCGGGCACGAGAGCACCTCCGTGGCCGAAGTGGACCATTGTGGAGGAGAAACGATTGGCCAGTGCGTGGCTCAACAATTCGCTGGACCCCATCAACGGGAAGAACCAGAAGAATGACATGTACTAGAAATAAGTACATGCCGAGTTCGACGCGATGAGAACGGCAGGCGACCCACCTCGGGCGTGGATGGCTTGCATGAACCATTGGCATAAGGTTAAAGAAAGAATCAACAAGTTCGAGGAGAAGTACACCAACATTGGGAATGAGCTCACAAGCGGGAGGAACGAGGTTGACGTCCTGACAGGCATACAAGGAGGAGGAAGGGCACGAGTTCAACCTCAAGCATATGTGGCAGATCGTGAGAGACCAACCGAAGTTTTCGACCAAGAAGGTTCCAGAATGTGACATCCCCGGCCTCGACCTCAACCTCGACGCCGAAAGTGAAGCAAGCAAGTGGACAAGGATGGACGAGTCTCGCACCGAGGCTTCGGGAGACGGGTTCGACCACGAGTTGAACTCGTTTGCAACTGAGGAGTGTCCGATCGGGCAGAAGAGAGTCAAGGCCAAGGCTAGAGGCAAAGGCAAACAAACGGACCCCCCACCCCAGCCGGCGGGAGCAGTACCTCGCGAGTAAATGGATTTCATCCACTCCATTGCTGATAAGAAATAGAATCTCGCCGATACTAGAATGAAGATGTAGGGGTAGGTCATGGACATGTTGGCCGAAGTTGTTCGCCAAGACACCACCAACATGACCGCAGAGGAAAAGGCGGCTCGTGCCTCTCTCATTCAAAGCCTCGGGAGGCGTTTGGAGTTCTTGGGTTAGGCAAGACTTCAATTTAGTTTTAGTTTTTAATCTATGTAATAAAAATATTAATCTAGTTGTTGTTATGTAGTTTGGGTTTTATTCTAATTAATAAAAAAAATTTACAAATTTTTTTTTATCGGATTCTCGGAGTCTCGATGGGCGTGCACGGTTATCATTTCGAAATAGTAACCCTATGGGTCGTGGCAGCCGCGCCTCCCCCTCCCCCTCCCATCCTATAAATACCCCTCAACCCCCCTCAATTTCTCACACCTCTTTCTCTATCAAATTCTCTCAATTCGATGTGGCGGGATCATCTTCTAATTGGGAAACCGAGCCTCTTTGGTCTCCGGAGGAGGAGATGCATTTGGTGGTGAATTGGCTCACCTTTTACGAGAACGGGGGAAAGTATTGGCATCAACTCTACGGAGAAGCAAATGAAGGATCACTTCCAAAAAATGAGCAAGAAGTGCAAGTGGTTTGATGCTATATACCGGAAGAAAATGAACGAGCCTAGGAAAGGCGCAACCGATGACGAAATCTATTCCGCGACCGTGGATGATTATCAAGGCCAACACGAGCAGTGGACAAAACGTCCTGTGTGGGAGATGCTCAAAGACGATGCGAAGTGGCGTTTACACATTCGCACCATTAGGAATTAGGTTAAGTATCTTATTTTAAATTATTGTGTTTTAAATTATCGAATATGCACTAGGTTTTAAATATTATGTAATGTGTTTGTGGGTTTAAATAAAAGTAATAATTAAATTTGTGGTGCTTTTTTAATTAGTGAAACTGTATTGACATGGCTCCCGACATTAGTAGTGTCAGACCATTGGAGGAGCAGTGTCAGGAAGCCAAAAAGCACTCCCTGACACTGCTCCTTGACACTATCTAGTGTCTAACCATTGGAGATGCTCTAACGGTACTGGAAATAAACTAGCAAGTCTGACCTCAATAAAACAAAAACATGCGTATTTTATGACCTAAAATCAGCCCAACCCTTCTTCTCTCCCAAAACCCGCAATTTCTACACAAGTTTCTTCCCCCTAACTGCTACTCTAGAAAAATGTTCTCTCAAAACTTTAAGCCAAAAACCTCCCCCTCCCCTTCCTTCTGCCTTCGCCAGTGTAGTCGTGGCCCTCGGCCATGGATGTTTCTGGTGGTTCCCTTTTGGTTCTCGTCCTTGTTTCCTTGCTCTACCTCGCTAGCCCCACACATCTTCCTCCTTCCCGACCTCAGTTTCATTTTAGGATCTGGATTTTTTACTTCAGATTTGTTCCTGTGCCGTGGGTTATTGTGTTTCGTGTTCTTCTCACCCCAAAATCAGGTACCCTAATCTCTTTTTCCTCTCATACTCTGATTTTTTATGGAGTCAATTGGTTCTCGGCGACAATTTTCCAATATTGGCCGACGGTGATTTTCTGCCTCTAGTCCATGGAGAAGATGTGTCTGGTACTTGATTTTGCTATCCGATTTTGGGATCGTCGGCTCTTGAGGTGTTGGCATCCGACGATTGGGCATGCCTTTCTATCCTTGCGATCTGCTCTGTCCTTCCTTTTGTGTTGCTGCAGGAGATGGGATGGCTGGTCTTATTGGATTTAAAGGTGTTGTGTGGTGTTGTTTCTCTAGTGGTATGCGGCGAGGGTGGGAGGTGCGCGTGTGGCCGATTTCGGTTCATCGGGTTCGACGTCATTATTTGGTCCCGAGGAATGTAGTCCTGAAGCCTAACCTTTGGCTTGCTTTGGGTGATCTGGTTTGATTGGGCCTTATGTGGCCCAATCTCGTATTTGTTATACCCATCTATTTTGGGTCATATTTCACTTACAACATATCTAGTTTATGGTGTAATCTAAGTTCTAAGCATTGTATTTTGACTTCATTTTGCATCTATCCTTATCTCTCTTATTTGGAATTTGTGGAGTTATAAAAAACCTCGCCGATCAAATAGAAAATACAATTTTTTCTCAAAATACTAATTTATCTCAAAATTTTCTATTGACAACACTACTTTCGAAATTGGCATGGCTGATCACGATGTGGTCATCGTCGGTAAGGTTTCACACCCTAACCGACGGATAGGCCAACTGTTTGTGAAATTCGTCTATTCACCAAAGGTTGAAAATACGACCGAACAAGCATATCTATCCTTTGATAAGGTTTCGTACATCCACGGAGGATACACATCAGTTGGTGAAAATTAGACAGTACACCGATAAAAAAATATTCGCTGGTCAAGTCATAACTATCTGTCGTTGAACTCAGTTATTTCCCCAACATATATATTTTATATGTTGGGGAATCACAAAGGTTCATCGAAGAATAATGTATCCATAGGTCAAGTGGTTAGTTCATATAGAGCAGGAAAACCATATTTCTCAAACACCCGTGCGTATTCAAACTATAAAACAATAATTTAGCTAAACCGCACTTTCATAAACAATGCCATTTTTTTTGAGGAAATATGAGATTTTATGTCACTCCCCAAATCCGGTATTGACCGGACCCGAGACGTGACTTATTGAAATTCAAATAAAAGCAGTTTAAATCAAATAATAACTAGAAAAGATAAGTAAGTAGTTCAACAGAAATTCAAGTGTTGAGTCTCACGCTCAGTCAATACAAAATCCGAAATAAACGGTACGTCTCTACGAAAACATAAAGTAAATCTAAGCCCGGACCCTCGCTAGCCCCATGCTCCGCGATGTCCTCTACTCCAAATCAAGGCCACAACCTATAGAAAACACGTTAAAGGGGTGAGCTTGACGCTCAGTAGGGAAAACCATAAAAGCCTTCTTATCACGGATTTAACAAAACGCAATTCCATAATTTAGAAATATTATAAAGGGTTTGAAACACGATACGACACTTAAGCCAAAAATAAAGTCAACAACCCTCGTTAAACTCTAACACTCAAAGTCCCACTATACCAACGTCAACTCCGCCAACTACTATACTCAGGCACACACCGAAAGGAACAATCCAAGTAAGACACCCAAAGTTACGGAAACACATATGATTTAAGCCACAAGACTCCGAACCACACGCAGACCAATACTTCGTACCGAAATACCCCTCGGTCGCGATGGGACACACATCATCGGGACTCCCGGAAACGTTCCCACAAGGAACACATATCATTGGGATTCCCGGAAATGTCTCCAAAGGGACCCAGATCATCGGGGTGAAACAAGATATCCTCCCGGAAACATCCCCGAAGGGACACATATCATCGGGGTGAAACAAGTCTCTCCGGACCACGTAGCATCGGATTAAGACGAAAAATAACACGGAAAACACTCAAGGTCACAGACACAACATTACTCAGTCAAATTCAAAGCAATCACAAACACACAACTCGTAACCATCGCACGGTCTCGGGAGCAACCCGCTCGGCCCGGCGCAGCCGCACGCAACTTCCCCAACACAATGTCGGGATAGGCGGTCGACCTCATCGCGGAACACAACGTTTTACCAATCGTCGGAAGGCAGGGAAATCGCCTCTACGCGGCCTCATCTCTCGCGGTGCTCAACACATCGTTTTACCTAGTGCTAGTCGGAAGGTAGGGAAACCACCTCTTCGCGGGACACAACGTTTTACCGACTCACGGTCGAAAGATAGGGAAACCACCTTTCTCATGTAACCAAAGTACCATAAACGCAACACTTTACCGATTACGCGCCGGAAGGTACGATACACCTGACGGTAATACATCTCTCACACTTTACCGGCCGCGCATCAAACAAACACAATCACACTCACAACCAGGGTCACAATCACATTCACAATCTTAATCACAACTACAGGTAACCATAGTACCACCACCACAATCATGATCACGTCGGTCTATCACTCACCCGACCATATCACAACCAATGATTTACATCATAACAATCACGACACACTTGCCCACACATAGCAACGACATGTTACACCGAATATAATATGCTTTGACCCTTAATTACACTCACAACTGTTCCGCACTTACCATCACTTACCAACACCACACTCCACGTGGTAACCCCTACCGGCTTAACCGGTATTCAAACCCCAACATCCCCAGTTCAACAAATCAGAGAAACAGGAAGGTGACTCAATCACTAATATGCATCACCAAGTTCAACTCTACTCATTTTCATGTTCGTTATTTATTAACCGTTCAAGCAGCACAGAGCACACAATCAGATACACTCAGCACACAGTCCTACAAGCGCGACATGGCCCGATTCTACCAGCACAGCAATTTCCCAAGACAATAATCGTAAAAGTTCACAGTTCAATCGTCTACGCTAGTTGTTCTCATCCTACATGCATACTAGTTCTTTATCCGATTATTAGGTTTCCCTATATGCCTTCTAGAACAACCGTAAATAAGCGGGTTTCGAGGTAATCCCTACCTCAAGAAGAACCACAGCTGCGTCTCCTAGCTGCCGACGTCTTGGCCAACTCCGGTCTTCTCCGTGCTCGGGGTAAAGGCCTGGTTTTAACACAAAAGGGACCGTCATCAGTCCGAGTCCAACTTGTAACGGTCCTCAAATTAATAAATTAAGTCTAATAGTTCGTTGTCCAAAAGTCCTTTAGAATTCCGATAAGTCCTTGGTATTTATCTAATTTTAAGTCCAAAAATATTAATTAATTAATATGGTATGACCCGGATCCGACCCGTCCAAGTCATCAGACCCGGACCTGACCTGGGCCCGACCCAGACCCGGTCAAGACCCGTTACAAGATCCGGACCCAAGCCCGGTCCAGTCCAGGCCGAGGCCCAGATTACTCCAGGCCCGTCTGAACTTGTCTCTGGCCCAGGTCCGTCTAAGCTTCAGTCTGGCCGGAGACTCGTACGACGGCGAGCGGTTTAGGGTTCCGGTGAGGGCGGCAGAGGCGTACCCAGGCTTTCACGGCGAAGGTAGAGGCGTCAGGAGAAGAAGGAGAGGTGAGGGGAGGTCGCTGGCGTGGTTCTCCATCCAGATCTGACGGTGAGGGTCTTCGCCGGCGTTGGGAAGCTTGGATCTGGAGCGAAGAACTCCGACGAGTACCTCCGGCCAAACTCGGCCCCAAACGAGCTTGCTCTTGCTCGATTTCCAGAAAAGAAGGGAAGGGGAAGACGGATCTGGTCGGGACGAGATCTCAATGACGCTGGTTTCGCCTGTTACAGGCGCGGCGGAGCTCTGGGGTACGGCGGCGCTGTTCGAGACAAAGGAGAAGAAGGGCTACGGGTTTCTGGGTTTGCTGGCTCGGGTGTGACGATGGAGGGTCGGAGATGGAGAAGGATGCTCGAGCGGTGACGAGGGAGCTCCGGCGACGCTGGTTTGAGAGGGAGGTGACGAAGTCGAGGCGGAGAAGATGAGGGACTTGGGTGAGAGAGAGAGTGACCTCGGTTCGCATGCACTGAAACGAGGAAGAGGAGGCGCCACTTAGGGTTAGCGAGGGCTTAGGCCTGACTCGTGGAGTGGGCTTGGCGCGCGCGAAAAGGGATTGGTCTAGCTCGGCCCAAAGGGTTGGGTCTGACCTGGCCCAACTCTAACCTTTTTTTTAACTCGATTCCAAAAATGAACCCGTTCACCAACTCGCGACGTTCCAACGAAGAATTTAAAGTGATAAATTCCTCGGTCTTTACATTTTATTTAAATATAAGCAATGATGATATTTTGAAGAGGCCCGGGGATATGACCCCCTTACCAATTCCAGACAGGGGTAGAACAAGCCGCCCTAGCAAGCCAATGAGCTGCTTTGTTCGTTGTCCGTTTTAGAAAATCGACCTACACGCACTCGAGTGTAGATAAAAGGGAATTGCAATCTGTGATGATTGTTCCCAGAGGAGAAAGCAACCGCCCTCCTCGTCTGATCATATCCACTATGACCTTGCAGTCGTTCCGCACCACTGCCCTCTGTCGTGGATATTGTAGTAGCCACGTGAATGCCTCCCGAATCGCGTAGGCCTCCACTAGGCCCGGATTCCGAGCACCATGGAACGATGTAAATCGGGCTCCCCTTGACCCCTATCATCTCTACATATCCATCCAGTTCCTACCTTATTTGTCGCCGCAAACAGAGCTCCGTCTGTATTTATGGACCATGTACCCTGAGAGGGACGTTCCCAAGCATCCGCTACTTGTACCTTCGACTGACGGGGAACTGACTGTGCCTGTAGTTTCATCCTCCTGGCTTCCATCCACCCTGTCTGTAGATGGAAGGCCGTTTGGAAAATAGTGGCAGATGGTTGTGTAGTATTCTCCCAGACTACTTTGTTCCTGGCCTTCCGCACCTCCCACAAAATACATCCTATCAGGCCTCAACTTGCGGGAGGGTTGATGTCAAGCGTACCCTGCACCCATTCAATGATAGTCTGAGCCTCTTGGGGAATGTTCAGTCCCGACTTGGCCCAACACTTTGTCGCCACCGGGCACTGAACCAGAAGATGCAGTGCGGATTCCTCCGCCCTAGAGCAGACCAGACAAGTTGCCACCACATCCACATGACGTCTCCTCAAATTAACTGCCACCTGCAGGCAATCGGAGCATGTTCGCCATAGAAAAGAGCGTACTTTTGGCATCACTTCCATCGACCAAATAGCGGACCAGATTTCTGATTGGGCTTGGAATGCCGCCTGGTCCTGCTGACCCAGGCTGTACGCCGACTTCACCGTGTACTGTCCCAGATAGTCACCCGCTCAATACCAAGTATCCATCGTGGCCGTCCTACTAATCGGGACCACCAGTATCGCCCTCTGATCCTCCAGGCTGAATAGCGTACCGATTGCCTTTGTGTCCCATCTCCTCTCGTTAGGTCTCATCAGATCCGACACTGAATTGCCATCAATGCCTGGACCCGACGACTGCACCCTCGCCACCACCCCTGTTAACCATGGATGGTCGAGTATATATGTATTCGTCCCTGGCCCAATTGACCTGCGTGCCCCGTTCTTGACCATCTCCTGTGCAGACAAGGTACTTTGCCAGACATAGCTTTGGTTCAGTTTCTGAACTGCCTCTAGTAACGAGGAACCCAGATATTACCGAGCCTTCAGTACTCTTGCTACTAACCTGTCTTCCTCTGTTACAAGTTTCCACAACTGTTTTCCTAGAAGAGTTGTATTGAAGTCGTATAGGTTCTTGAATCCCAGGCCCCCTCCTCCTTCGGGCGCGACATAGCCGTCCACGATTGCCAAATAACACCTTTCCCCTCCGTCCCTGGTGATTTCCACCAGAACCGAGCTAACGCAATATTCATCTTGTCCAGGATTCCCCTTGGGATCCTAATAATGCTCATCGTATAGGTAGGAATTGCTTGTAGCACAGATTTGACTAAAACCTCCTTACCCGCCCCGTTAAGCAATTTCCCATCCCACCTTTGGATCCTCCAAAGGACCCTATCCAGCACATACTGTAAGCCCTGCTTCCTACTTCGACCCATCATATTCGGGATCCCCAAATAGGGGGACGGGTTGGCCAATTCCGGTATCCCCAGGATCTGCACTCCCTCCACCCTCCTAGTCGTCGAAGTATTATGACTAAAAAACATAGACGACTTTTGTTGGTTCACCACCTGACCCAAGGCTTCCTGAAACATATGGAGAAGATTTCTCAGGCGTGTCATCTCCTCCGGTGTCGCCTTGCAATACACATAGCAGTCATCTGCAAAGAATAGATGTGTAAGCGGTGGCGCTCTGAAGGTCACTCTCACCCCATGGAGGTCTTCTCCACTTTCAGCCTCTTGGAGTAGTCGTGAGAAGCCTTCCATACAAAAAAAGGAACAAGTATGGGGATAACGGATCCCCCTACCTGATTCCCCTTTCCGGTTGTACAAACCCCGCCTACTGACCCCCCCCCCCCCCCCCGCTACAATATTATACGTCACCGAGTACGTACACCGGCGAACGCGTGCTATCCACTCCTCACCAAACCCAAATCCCCGCATCATATCCCATAAAACCCCCACTCCACCCTATCGTAGGCCTTGCTCATATCCAGCTTCAGAGCCACCCACCCCTCCTTCCCCTGTCTCTTTTTCTTCGGGTAATGTAAGGTTTCGTATGAGAGGATGATGTTATCCTGGATCGATCGACCAGGCACAAACGCCCCTTGGGGTTCTGAAATTATACCATCCAATAGTCCCTTTAATCTGTTCGTAGCCACCTTCGATACCACTTTAAACACCACATTACATAGCGCTATAGGTCGAAGGTCTTTCAACGACGTCGGGCACTCTACCTTCGAAATCAGGACCAACGTTGTCTTGTTCATCTCCCTCGGTATATCTTCCCCCGCAAATATCCGTCGCACCCACCGAGTCACATCTTCCCCTACCGTTCCCCATCACTTCTGGTAGAAGAATGGGTTAAGTCCATCCGGTCCCGGTTGTTAGTCTTAGTGCCCGTAGTTCAATCCTAAATGTCCAAATGTATATATCATCGTTAGCAATAAAATTAAAGCGGCTTTATATTACTTATGTGTTGGAGTAATATATCGATGTGTGCTCTGATCTATGCCCACCATGCGAATAGAACCATAGATCGAGATAGATCACACTCGATGGGTCCCTAGTCAACAAAGCTTCACTAGAAGCGACTAGTATGAAAGATGGCTCTTTATGGCTTACGTTCTGTTAGTCATTGGAATGGGATTCCGGAGTCTGATCTTAGATATCATGTGGGACATGATATTGACGACCCGCCCTGAATATGTGCCATAGATTAAGTCATGAACATATTCAGTGTTGTACCTTGTCATGTATCCTTAGACCAAGGAGTCTTTGTGATCGCTATGTAGTCAACAACTGAGTTTGACCTGAGCCTAACGTTGTCCGTAACAGGGCTTCCATAACGGCCAGGATTGGCTTGGGGACGGGCTACATGAGTGACACGAAAGACGGCTAAGGGATTTATCCCTCATACTAAGGTATGGGAAAGATATCGGTTCTCGGCCACTTGATCGAGAGTGACTGGAAGAATAGCATGGCCATGCACATGATACTGGGTATCATATCTTCAGTCATCTCACATATCAAGGAACGGTGATTGAGAATAATAAGGATGACGGCTCTATGCCTTATCTCAATCAGGATATCGGAGATAAAAGGATAATGACAGGGACGACGGAAAGGTTAGAATCGACAGGGTCGATTCGTTATGTAGTGTCAGGCAATACTAAAGTCTCGTTAGTTGCCACTTAAATAGGATCAAGTAAAATGGGATTTTACGTTGATCTATTGAGATGCATAAACCTAAGGGTCACACCGGAGGATGAAACTCATTGACACATTTATGGAGAATGGCCAAAAGGGAGTTGTCTCGGGACATGACCAAAACTGGGTTTTGGGTCATGTGCCCGTAAGTGAATAGGACTTCACAGATCGAGACAAGGCTTGGAGTCTTAGGATTGATCGCGTCGGATAATGTTGGACATTTCCGGTATGGAAGGCATGGAGGCGATGAGCGAATCACGGGACCTCGTTGGAAATGGCCACGGGCCATGTTCCAAGAGGCCCATGAAAGGCCCATGCAACCAAGGCCCATGGAACTAATTAATCAAGTCTTGATTAATTAGTACTAAGTAAGCAAGACAAGGATTAAGGTGTTGGTGATTCACCACCTAACCCAATCTTGTCTTGCCATACTTTGTCCTATTTACACCTTACTTGACACCATACTTGTCCCATGCCTTTAGTTGGACAAGTATGGGTTTTGTTATGTTTAAGTCATCTTTTTTCAACATAACAAACACAAGACAAGAATAGGAAACACATTTTCTCTCCCTCTTCCATGGCCATTTCGGGTTTGGCTAGTTTCCACCTCCATGTTTGTGTTCTTGAGTCCTCAAAGAGAAGAACTACGTGGCTTTGATTCCCATGTGGATACGTAGGCGTCTTGGAGACTCAAGCCAATCATTCGTTAACCGGTGTTCTTGTTTTGGTAAGAACTAGTGCTGAATTTTTCTCTTGTTAATCCATTCTTTGTTAGTTGTTTCATGGTTTTAATTGTCTCTTGGTTTTCATTGATTTTCCGCTGCGAGTTGGTTCATCTCCAACCCTACCTCGAGACCCAACAGTGGTATCAGAGCCGTGCTACCTTCGGGATTCACAAGACGGTGTTCAAAGTTTCGGTTTTGCTTGAAAGTTTCGTTTTTGGCTTATTGTTTTGCTAAATTGTTTGATAACATGTTTTAAATTATTTTTTATGGATTTAATGCATGTAAAATGAATTTTTGAAAATTATTTCAAATCTGGAAATTTTGAAATTTTTTTGATTTTTTGGGTCTCGGAAGCTGGACTCTCGGGGAGCCGAAACTGGGACCGAACGGGGCTCCGTTGGACGGAGCTAGGCCAAGCATGACCATTGGATGGTTGATATGCCAAGGCTAAACCTTTTTGTTAGTTATGACGAGTTTGGAACCGTCATGATGAACTCGAAGATCAAATGTTCAAAAGTTTCATTTTTGAACGGTTTCGATAAACCGAGCATCAAAAAATTTCGAAACTTGGCTATTAATTAAAACCGGAAAATCACATGATGTTTGATAACATGCTTGTTTGATAACACGATGTGTGATGTGATGTTGGCATGGTGTACATAATAGCCCCGAGCTCAATTTAATTATTTATCGCTTTTCACGGCCTGCGAGCCGTTAGAGTTAACGTGTAATTATTCTTTCAAGGTGTGGTCGTCGAACCACTTGTTTGTAATATTTATTTAATCCCGACCTGCGAGTCGTGTATTAAATTGTAATATTTTACTCAAGACGAAGAAAGGGCGAAAAGGTCATTTGGTGGCTTTTCGGGTGTTGGCATCGGCTTGGAGTCGGTGGAGCTCAAGAAGCTAGTGGGAGTTAGTTTAGGGGGCTATTATGTGCACATTTATCGCTTTATGCTTGGTTTAGTTTATGCATGATTAATTCTATGTGTTTTAGAATTGCATGCTTAACTTTATTTACCGAGCATATCACCTCACATGCAAAGATAAAATTGGACTTTTAATCCTTGTGTGTGAACCCTTAGAACCGTCATTGCATTGGATGTAGTTGACGGGTTCAAAGGAAGAATTACATTGGATGTAATTTGAGGCATCATTGCATTTGGAATGTAGTTGATGTGCTCATCGCATCTGGGATGTGCCAAAGTTTTGAACACAACTGGACAAGTAAAAGCGGGTCATGTCCGATACCTCCCAATCATCAACACCTTACTACCTCCCCGTCCTATGGTTGTCGTGCGCATTAGCGGAGCATCCATGGGGAAGCGGGGTAGTAGGTTTGGACGACATATGTGGGTGTCGTGCGCATTAGCGGAGCACCTACATAGTGACGAGCCATAGTTGAAAATTGGTGGACCCGACTACGATTCTCGGCCTGAGGTTGAGCTAGGGTAACAGATAGGGTAAGTCGTGTACATAAGTACATACCCTAGCCAAGAGTCACATTGGATGTGATTGGATGGAGTCCTACCTACATAGCTCGATTAAGTGGTGAGCATTAGTTCAGCTTAATCGAGTGAATCAAGGATCTTGGTTTCAGATTCTAAAGGTTTAGAATTGATTGTTGGTGTTTAAGCTTGATCTTCATAAAATTTATTCAGTTTACTGATTGAATTTTATCTGTTGTAGATCAAATGGCAAATTCAGCGAACATTAATAGTTTGTCATTAAAAACCATTCTTGACAGGGTCAAGCTAAATGGGACAAACTATTTGGACTGGTACAGAATTTTGAGGATAGTCCTCAAGTCTGAACGCAAAGAATATGTCCTTGACAAGGCTGTCTCTAAGACCATATCAGAGTTACATGAAGTGTCATCAGCTGCTGAGAAGAATATCTCAGGGATCTGGGATCCAAGGATATTCTGATGGTCAACAAGGGAATTGGAAGTGGCAAGGGCTGGGCCCATGCGCACTTGGCAGGAAAGATGAGACACCTGAGAATGTCTGCTTCTACTGCCAACAGCCTGGTCATTGGAACCGGGATTACAGGAATTTCACGGCTGATCTGAAGAAGGGCAGTGGGACTGCGCCTTCATCAAATAGCCTGGATGATCTGAAGAAGGGCAGTAGGACTGCGCCTTCATCAGGAAACCTGGATGATCTAAGGAAGGGCGGTGGGATCGTGCCTTCATTCGGTATTAACTCTATAGAGCTACATCTCTCTACTTCCAAAGATTCATGGGTATTAGATACCATGACTGAATCTCACACATGCATTAATATATGGTGGCTGAAAGTAGGAGAGATTTGGAAAGCACGAAATGGACCTCAGAGTTGTGGCAACTGCTGTAGGATCCATGAGTCTTGCTTTGCCAAGAGGCCTTGTCTTAGTATTGTATAATGTATATTGCATACCTACTTTTAGTAGGAATATTATATCTGTATCCGTGTTTGACAAGGAAGGATATAATGTTAATATTGGAAATGGAGTTTTCAATGTTCTATGCAATGATATGTTTTATACCAGTACTGACATGGTTGGAGGATTGTACATATTAGATATGGGTAACAATGCCTCAAGTTCTATATATTCCGTTAATACCAAGAGGTCTAAATCCAACGATTTAAACCTAACTCTGTTATGGTACTGTCATTTGGGTCGCATAAACAAGAAGCGCCTATCAGCACTTCAGAAGTGCGGGCTTTCAGGTTCATTCGAATTCCATTCGATCGATAGGTGCAAGGTTTGTTTGATGGGCAAAATGACTAAAGTGCCCTTTATCGATCGCGATGAAAGGGCGGGTGAATTATTGGGGCTGATACACTCGAATGTGTGTAGACCAATAAGTTCACTTGCCAGGAGGGGTTTTAGCTACTTTATCACATTTACTGATGATTACAGTAAATATGGTTATGTCTATTCGGTGAGACATAAGTCTGAAGATTTTGATAAATTCAAAGAGTTTAAGACTATAGTAGAAAACCAGCTCGACAAAGGTATTAAGGCACTTCGATTGGATCGAGGTGGAAAATACTTGACCACAGAGTTATTAGATCATCTAAAAGAGAATGGGATCCTTTTGGAATGGACTCCTCCTAGGTCACTGTAGTTGAAAGGTGTAGCCAAACGGAGAAATCGGACATTGTTAGACAATGGTCTGTTCCATGATTAGTTGGACTGATCTCCCAATCTCTTTTAGGGGTTTTGCTCTAGAGGCGACCGCATTCATAGTGAATCGGGCTTCGACGAATGGTGTGGAAGGGACACCATTTTAAAAATGGTACGGGATGATGCCCGCTTTGTCCTTCCTAAAGATTTGTGGTTGCGAGGCTTATGTGAAACATTTGGTTTCGACTAAGCTCGAACCAAGATCTGAGATATGCACCTTCGTGTGGTATCCCAAAGAAACAAGGGGATACTATTTCTACAATCCCAGTGAGAACATGGTGTTCGTCGCTTGGGGTGGGGTCTTTATGGAAAAGAAGTTTTGTTTCCAAAGACGTCATTGGGAGGACTGTGCATCTCGAAGAAATTCAGGATGGTACAGATCTGTCTAAACCAATTGGCAACCCAGTAGAAAGGAGCCAGAGATTGTTGTAGAGTAAGAACCAATTCCTGTTACAATTCTGGAAGGTCCAAGGCGATTTGAAAGGATCAATCTTCCACCTCCAAGATATGGTATCCGGAGGTGACAATGAAGTCATGGTAGATCACGATGATCCAGCCACCTTTCAGGAAGTCGTGGATGGGCCCAACTCCGCGTTATGGCTGGGAGCCATGAGGGAGGAAATGCAATCCATGTCGGACAACCGAGTCTGGGAACCGGTTGATCCCATCAATGGTGTGAGGACCATAGGATGAAAATGGATCTTCAAGGTGAAGATGGACATGGACGGCAACCCTCTGACCTACAAAGCTCAACTGGTGGCGAAAGGTTATAGGCAGATCCAATGGATTGACTATGAGGAAACCTTCTCCTTAGTGGCTATGGTCAAAATCGATCCAAATTCTTCTTGACATAACTGCGTATCATAATTACGAGATATGGCAAGTGGATGTCAAAACCGCTTTCCTAAATGGAAATTTGACTGAGTACGTTTGTATGTCTCGGCCCAAAGGTTTTGACGATCCGAAGAATAAAGGAAAGATTTATAAGTTGTTGAAATCCATTTCTGGATTGAAACGAACTTCTCGGAGTTGGATCCTTTGTTTTGATGAAGCTGTAATTGGATTTGGCTTAATCAAGAACGAGGATGAATCTTGCGTTTATAAGAAGGCTAGTGGGAGCAATATTACCTTTCTGGTTCTCATTGAAAACGACATCCCAACCTTGCACGAGATTAAAGCTTGGTTGAGGAAGTGTTTTTAAATAAAGGACTTAGGTGATGCTTCTCATATCTTAAGGATTAAGATATGTAGAGATCGCACCAAGAGGGTCTTGGATTTAAGTCAGGGAACCTATGTGAACAAGGCATTGAGTAGGTTCTTAATGCTCGATTCAAAGAAAGGACTCTTACCCACTAGTCATGGCATTCATCTCAGCAAGACTCAGTGTCCTAAGACACCTGATGAGCTGAAAAGGATGATGAGAATCCTATGCGCCTGGGGGCAGGATCGATCATATATGCCATGACATGTATGAGACCAGACGTCTCGTAAGCCTTATGTTGTACCAGTAGACATCATTCTAACCCTGGGGAAAGATGATGTGAACTAGTCGTCGAAGGATGAGTAGACGCTAGTTTTCCAAGACAAATCCAGATGACTTTAGAAGTCAATCATGATATGTGTTTACGCTGAATGGCAGAGCTTTAGCTGGGAAAGCGTAAAGCAAGATACCATTACCGAATCTACGACAGAGGCCAAGTACATGGATGCTGCAGAGGCAGCTAAGGAGACTATGTGGATTTGGAAATTCATGGCAGGGCTGGGTGTAATTAAAAACCCATCCAGTCCGGTGAATCCATTTTGCGACAACACAAGGGCCATTGCGCAAGCTAAAAGCCTAGATCGCATAACAAATCCAAACATGTACTGTGGCGTATCCACCTCATCAGATAAATACTGAACTGAGGTGAAGTGAAGATAACCGATATTGCAACAGATGATAACATAGCCAACCCTTTGACTAAGGCAGTGTCACTGCCTGAACATGTTAGACATGTAAAGTCGATGGGGACATATTGGAGTTTAGATTGGAACTAGGGCAAGTGGGAGATTGTTAGTCTTAGTGCCCGTAGTTCAATCCTAAATGTCCAAATGTATATATCATCGTTAGCAATAAAATTAAAGCGGCTTTATATTACTTATGTGTTGGAGTAATATATCGATGTGTGCTCTGATCTATGCCCACCATGCGAATAGAACCATAGATCGAGATAGATCACACTCGATGGGTCCCTAGTCAACAAAGCTTCACTAGAAGCGACTAGTATGAAAGATGGCTCTTTATGGCTTACGTTCTGTTAGTCATTGGAATGGGATTCCGGAGTCTGATCTTAGATATCATGTGGGACATGATATTGGACGACCCGCCCTGAATATGTGCCATAGATTAAGTCATGAACATATTCAGTGTTGTAGCTTGTCATGTATCCTTAGACCAAGGAGTCTTTGTGATCGCTATGTAGTCAACAACTGAGTTTGACCTGAGCCTAACGTTGTCCGTAACAGGGCTTCCATAACGGCCAGGATTGGCTTGGGGACGGGCTACATGAGTGACACGAAAGGCGGCTAAGGGATTTATCCCTCATACTAAGGTATGGGAAACATATCGGTTCTCGGCCGCTTGATCGAGAGTGACTGAATGAATAGCATGGCCATGCACATGATACTGGGTATCATATCTTCAGTCATCTCACATATCAAGGAACGGTGATTGAGAATAATAAGGATGACGGCTCTATGCCTTATCTCAATCAGGATATCGGAGATAAAAGGATAATGACAGGGACGACGGAAAGGTTAGAATTGACAGGGTCGATTCGTTATGTAGTGTCAGGCAATACTAAAGTCTTGTTAGTTGTCACTTAAATAGGATCAAGTAAAATGGGATTTTACGTTGATCTATTGACTTGCATAAACCTAAGGGTCACACCGGAGGATGAAACTCATTGACACATTTATGGAGAATGGCCAAAAGGGAGTTGTCTCGGGACAGGACCAAAACTGGGTTTTGGATCATGTGCCCGTAAGTGAATAGGACTTTACGGATCGAGACAAGGCTTGGAGTCTTGGGATTGATCGCGTCGGATAATGTTGGACATTTCCGGTATGGAAGGCATGGAGGCGATGAGCGAATCACGTGACCTCGTTGGAAATGGCCACGGGCCATGTTCCAAGAGGCCCATGAAAGGCCCATGCAACCAAGGCCCATGGAACTAATTAATCAAGTCTTGATTAATTAGTACTAAGTAAGCAAGACAAGGATTAAGGTGTTTGTGATTCACCACCTAACCCAATCTTGTCTTGCCATACTTTGTCCTATTTACACCTTACTTGACACCATACTTGTCCCATGCCTTTAGTTGGACAAGTATGGGTTTTGTTATGTTTAAGTCATCTTTTTTCAACATAACAAAGACAAGACAAGAATAGGAAACACATTTTCTCTCCCTCTTCCATGGCCATTTCGGGTTTGGCTAGTTTCCACCTCCATGTTTGTGTTCTTGAGTCCTCAAAGAGAAGAACTACGTGGCTTTGATTCCCATGTGGATACGTAGGCGTCTTGGAGACTCAACCCAATCATTCGTTAACCGGTGTTCTTGTTTTGGTAAGAACTAGTGCTGAATTTTTCTCTTGTTAATCCATTCTTTGTTAGTTGTTTCATGGTTTTAATTGTCTCTTGGTTTTCATTGATTTTCCGCTGCGAGTTGGTTCATCTCCAACCCTACCTCGAGACCCAACACCGGTGACTTGTTAGGACCCATTGAGAAAGTCGCTTCCCGCACCTCATCTGATGTCACCTCCCCCATTAGTATTCTATTTTGTTCCACCGTCAATTGTTGTCGAAATCTCGGAAAATTTGCCCCATCCCCCCTTGACCTCCGAGATAACGTTCTGTAGAATTCCAGGATATGGTCACCCAATCCCGACTCTCAAGTGAGAATGTTTCCAGCACCATCCTGTAACTCGGACACCTTGTTGATATTTTTTCTCTGCGACGCTTATGCCTGGAAGAACTTTGTGTTCTGGTCACTATCCGTGAGCCAGTGTTGTTTAGCCCGCTATCTCCAAAACTCTCCTTTCTGCTCCAATGCCTTTACATACAGCTTCTGCAGAGCCCTGCGTCTCCGAATACTCGTTCTATCCTCTCTGCCATTCAACCACAACATGTCCTTCTCATATCTGGAAATCTTCCTAGCTCAGGCGTTGTAAACCTCTTTTCCCCAAGCCTCCAGCTCAGTGCCCGTCTCCCTTATCTTTGTACCAATATCCCTGTCCTCCGGAGCACCCCACCTGGCTTGAATCCAATGCCCACATTCTGGGTCCTTCGCCCAGATATTCTCGAACCGAAATTGTCGTGATCCAACTAGATCAACACGCCTGTCAGAGTCAAGAAGGATTGGCAAATGATCGGACGTTGATATGCCCAGGTTGGCCAAATGCGCATCTGGCCACATTGTCCTGAGTGCTGGGGACATCAATGCCCTGTCCAGTTGCACCGCCATCCTCGTCTCCGGTTCACTTCCGCTGTGCCAGGTGAAGCCATATCCTTGAAGCGGGACATCCTACACACCCACATCCCTCATTGCTCCTCGAAACCCATCGATCAGTCGACCTGGGTAACGGTGACCGCCCCGCTTCTCCTTGTTACGCAGAATACCGTTAAAGTCGCCCATTAGGAGCCATTGCTGTGACGCCCCCACCCTCCCTCCTAAGGATCTAATCATCTCCCATGTTTGCCATCTTAGCTCCCAATTCGCCTCCCCATACACCCCAGTGAATCGAAACCCATCGCCAACCGGCCCTTTGATTTCCACATCTATGTACCTCTCCCCGCTCGGGTATGGTGTGACCGACAGGTCCGCTGTCCACAGAAGGATCATACCCCCCTTGTGCCCCAACGCTGGAACCTCGCACCCTCCTGGAAATCCCGTCTTCAGCTTCAGGACATCCACTTCCCCTTTCTTAGCCAAGGTCTCACTAAGAAAAATAACCTGCGGTTTCCGACGGTGCCGTCACCAATTTCCCCAGATCTCTACAATTCCACGACAGAAATTTCATGGCGACCTGGCTAGTAGGTACCCGACACCGGAATCTCGACCAACTCCGACCACCTCTCACACTTTACCGCACTGTTCCGCCCTTCTATAGGCCCGGTTCTGTCCAACCCCGTCCCTGAGGTTCGGCACAGCTCTCGCCCTCGCGACACACAAACACCGATAAACCTCTACAGCTCCCCTCTGGCACCGCTAGACGTGACGTAACCACCACAGACACGACGCAACCCCCGGCCGCGACCCAACCAACCACGGCAATCACCGATTGACCCGTGGGGCAACACTGCCTTGGTCCGTGACGATCTCACCGATCAAATCTCTTTCCCAAACTCGATAAAACCAACAACAACCCAAAACAGAACAGCGAGAGAGTATATAGACTTACCCTGACCTCGCTGCCATCCACAAGCACACCACCGCCTTGCTCAGCCCGTCATCTGCGCCAGATCAGAACTACCCAAGAGATCGCCTTTGCTAGGGCCGGCTCATTCAACAACAGATATAAACAATGCCATAATATTCAAACACATCACGTCATAATAAATATTAAAATACTTAAGAAAAGTCATAATGTTTATTAAAACATTTTTTTGTAATTTGACTGTTTCTTTCTAGTTCTTTGGAATTTTCTTTAAGTCTCTCTCACCACGATATAGGCTAAGGCTTGGATTTTCTAGATGTTAGCTTCAGGAAGACATTTTCGCTACCTATGTTTCTTATCCACTAAACAAGTATGAAGTTGAAAGAATAAATAAATGTGACTACTTTCTAATCCTAAACAAAAATGGACATATCTAAGACATTTATCTAAATTAAAATCATATACAATTTCAACTACTCAAGTTTTTAAACAAAAAAACTCAAGTATAATATTTAAACATAAACCTTTAATTTTAAACTCAAATTGTCAATATAAAGTTCTACTCAGTGATTTAACTAAAATTATATTAAACTAATTACATGAGAACGAAAAGAGCCCAATTTGTACCATTGATTGACAGTTTACGAAGATTCCGTTGAAACTTGGTGAATGTTTGACCAAAGATATGAATTAATGAAAATCGCCATTTAAAAAAAAAGAACCCAATTTGTAACCCCTAATTCACTAAACAATCTATGCCTAATTTGTAACTCTTATTTTTCTCTACACCCTAAATTCTTTAAACAATCTAATATCTCCAATTTATTACCCTAATTCACCGCCCCAGACTTAGTATACCTGGGGAAAGAGATGTAGAGACGCATGCGAGGCGATTTATTCTGTAAAATAGGTGATGCCAAGATATTATAGACGCGACGGGAGTTTAAAAGCATAATATCAGAAACCGAGTGGGAGTTGCATGGGATAAGAGCATGTACAATGGAAAGGGTTGGTTGTGAGGCTTGTGCAGGAAATTTTTCTGTGTGAAGTTGTGAATCTTCCCATTCGATATTTGGGTTTTCAGTTGGGGGCAGACCATAAAAGGGTTAAGACATGGGAGCCGATAATAAAGATGTTTAAGAAGTCCTTGGCTATTTGGAAAACTAAGCTGTTGAATACAGCAGGGCGCCTAGCACTTATAAATTCGACGCTGGCTGCTTTGCCCGTGTTTTACATGTCGCTTTTTAAGGCTCCCAAAGGAGTAATTCTTGAGTTGGAAGCTTGGCAAAGGCGTTTTCTTTGGTCGGGAAGTATGGATGGGAGGGTTTTAAATAAAGTAGCTTGGGGGAAGGTTTGCAGGCCTCGGGCTCAAGGAGGTTCGGGCATAAGAAGACTTAAACAAGTTAATAATAGTCTTCTGGCAAAATTGTTTTGGCGATTTGCCACAGAAAAGGATTCATTCTGGAAAAGGTTTATTTGCGAGAGATTTGGGTGGAGCTAGGATTCTTGGGAGTTGACTGCAATAGATAAACCTTCGTCTTCTTCTATTTTCACTCATATTGTGAAATTGGCCTCCATTGATGGCTTCTCTCAGTTATTTGGTACGCAGAGTTTGCATTGGAAAATTGGGAGAGGAAATCGGGTTCATTTTTGGGAGGACATATGGCTTGGTAGCTCTCCTTTATGTGTTCCATTCCCACAGTTGTACTCGATTTCTACCTCTAAAAATCAGAAGATCAGTGAGATTTGTGCAACCGGTTTTTGGACCTTGATGTTTCGCAGAGACTGATTTATCTGGGAGGAGAGGGAAGTTCAGTTTTTACTGAAACCATTGAGTCTTTTCCCGATTCGTTTTATGGATGAGGACTCGTTGGTTTGGTCTAAGGCTCCTTATTTTAGCTCCAGGACTGTTTTTGGTTTGTTGGAAACTCTGAATCCTGCTCCTCCTCCTTGGTCTGGTTTTCTGTGGATTAAAAATGGCCTCCAAAATATGCAATGTTGGTTTGGTTAATTCTGAATCAGGCCATTCCTTCAATGGTGTATTCGGAGAGTAGAGGGTGTCGGGTATCTCTTAATGGCATGTTATGTAAGTCCTGTAAGGTTTTTTTTGAGGACGCAGATCACATCTTCCTGCATTGTCCCTTTGTTTGGGGTTTGTGGTCTTGTTTGTACCGCTGGTGGGGTATCCTTTGTGTTCATGATCGCTCTTCATCTTCTGTGTTAATGGGTTGGATTGGTCTGTGGCAGAGAGGTCGGAAACTGAATTGGTTGAGGATGGTTTATGTGACTTTTTGGATCTTGTGGCTGCGTCGAAACAGCCTGGTATTTAACTAGGTAGAGGAGTCGATAGAGGCGTCGTTCTTGAAGTTACAAACTCTCAGTTTCTCCCTTTTTTGGGCGGGTGGTTTGGTTAAACCATATACCTCTTTTGTGGCCTGGCAGTCGTGCCCTTTAGCTTGTTTTGTTTAATTCTGCAGGTCTTTGCTTTTGTATGAATTTCTAGTTTTGCTTGGTTGAGTTTTCAAGCAAGTTTGTGGTTGGTTTTTATTATTTGGTTTTTGCAGTAAAGACCTTCTTGGTCTGATTTACTGCATTTCATTGTACTTCTTTTTTAAGTATAATGAAATTTCTCCTCGATTATCAAAAAAAGAAGATCATTTTGTAGTTGCTTGTGGGTCTGATGATTTGTGACACTATGGTGAGCATCCACTCGTTGTTGGTATTGCAATGACCCTCCTCGATGCCATCGTTCCAATGGTGTTCAATTCGGCATTTCTGGAGGTTGCTCGTACAACAACTACTCATCTCCATATTTGTACCGGTTGCATGCATCCTCTACAATCATGTTGTGTAGAATGATGCAAGTGTGCATGATATCAGCCAAAGTGTGTTTGCTCCAAACACGAGCGGGACGGGAAATGATGTGCCACCTTTCTTGAAGGACTCCAAAAGCCCTTTTAATATCTTTCCGATCACCTTCTTGGAATTTAGCAAACAACTTCTCTTTGGACGTGTAGGGATGTTGAATACTCTTCACGAACCGTCCCCACGATGGGTAAATGCCGTCCACCAAGTAATAAAGTTGGTCGTATCGATGCCCGTTGATATGGTACTCCATCGCAAGCTCACAGACGTAAAAAGCGTCTTGGAATAAGTGGCTGTTGTTGAGGACGTTGAGGCCGTTGTTCGAGCCATCCATCCCGAAAAAAGCATGCCAAATCCATAAATCACGGGACGCTATAGCTTCAAGCATAACGGTACTTACCCCATGGTGATCTCCCCGTCCATTGGCTCCCTGCGATGCGGTTAGGCAATTCTTCCACTCCTAATGCATGAAGTCAAGACTCCCAGCCATTCTGGGGAACCCTCGGTTGTACCCTTCTCGGAGTAAGCGCTCCATGTCAGCCGATGTGGGTGTACGCTCGTACTCGGGTCCGAATACCTCAATGACGGCCTTGTAAAAATAACGTAAACATTCAAGTATGATGCTTACCCCAAGGTTTAGAGTTTCGTCCAAGGCTTATCTGTTCCGTTGATAAGCCCAAGCGTCCAGCCGCGTCATACTTCTGAACAAAGTAATTTTCGTGGTCCTTGATCTTGTCCATAATACGTTGAAAAAGTGGTTTGCACATACGAAACCGACGCCTAACATATGTGGGTTGATCGACAAAATAATACCTCATTAACTGGTGGTGGGCTTCAACACGAACTTTGTGAATCTCGTCACATTGGTTCCCCACGGGCGAGGCTCTCCCTCAGAGCATTGATATCTGTATGCCCTCTCAATCCTTCGCCGGACTCGTTCCTCAACTATCCGCATTTGTGCTGCCAACTCCTCATATGTCGGACCCTCAGCGTCGGACATTTTGTATCGAAATATAGAAATGAAATTTGTAGAGAAGTTATAGTATGGTTTGAGAAAAGAGTTGGAGGGGGGGTTATTATAGAGTTAAAATGTAGGAATTTTAAATTAAAAAAAAATAGAGCCGTTAGCCAACGGTCGGGGACACGTGGCAGAAGGTGATTGAGCGGCAAACACACACGGGACGAGAGCCAAGGGACTCGGCCCGTCCCATGGTTCAGGGACGTGGGACGCGGGCCTCGGCCCGGCCCACGTTTTTGTAGGACGCGGGACGCGTAAAAGCCGTCCCACAACGAGACGGCCCGCGTCCTGCGGCCTTCAAAAACACGAATCGGGCCGAAGGGCCGATCCACAGGTCATGCTCTAAGAGGGTCAAACCAATATCCATGATGTGACATATTTTTTTGTTCTGTTAAGCCATTATGGGCATTAAAATGAGTACAAGAGATATAATGCTGAATACCATGTCTACGAAAGTAGGTGATGAGTTAACGGAACTTCCCACCCCAATGTCTGACTAAAATGTTTAGATATTAGTATAGAATTAGTGTTTGACCATATGTTCAAAATTATGATAAATAAATAGGACATCACTTTTAATGATACAAAACAATTAAGAGTGTGGGATTATAAAATAATTTTCTAACAAAAAATTCTCTCTGGCCTTGAGAGCCTACTCTAGTCTTAGCTGGATCTCGCCGCTATGAAGTTTTTTCCTGCCGCCGCCGCTGTTGTGTCGCCTGGGGCTGTCGCTTTTCCCTCCCCGTGTTTGACTGTCCCATCCCGTTGACCTCCTCGTAGACCACTCAAGGTGCATAGTTCAAATACATATGGAAGTGGCTGGCTATTCCATAACCCTCGGTGTCACGCCCCAAATCCGGTTTTGACCGGACTCGAGACGTGAACTTAAATAAATAAATAAAAAAAGACAATTTGAAAGAAATAAGATCCAACAATAACATTAAAACTATAACAATGAGTCAACAACTCATAAAAACCAGTCATAAGGTGTTTAGTTCAAAATAAACAGTACGTCTCTAGACAACTAGACAAGACCCTCGCTGGCTCCCAAGCGCCGAGAATCCCGCTAGCACAGATCCCGCTCAAGACCTGAGAAAACAACAAGATAAAGGGGTGAGCTTTCGCTCAGTAGGAAATGTAGTTAAGGTTATGAACATCCATTCATCACCACGAGTAACCGTTCAATTAGGGCATACTAGCAAAGCATAACTACTAACAACGCCCACGGGAAGTTACCAACCACTAATCACTCTCCCAAGACCATAATCACACTTAAAACATCACACACAGTCCAACAACAGGCATACCACACAGAGCAAAAGCAACACATGTCTAGTACAGCAGTCCCCAACATCACCGGCTATCACAGCCCGTCCCACTTATATTGTACCGGAACACACAGCATCGGTCCTGACATCTTCCCGTCACGTAGACTCGGGGCACATCCCTGACCGGAAATACATTCAGTCGGATGTCTTCCCGTCACGTAGACTCGGGGCCTCATGCATACCGGAACGACACATACCTCGGTCGTACGCCTTCCCAGACCACACAACATCGGGGTAATGGGCACACCGTCCTCGTCCTCGATACCCTACACCGGCATACTCTCTCAGTGTAGGTATCATACCGGACACACCTCCTCTTGGAACACACATCAAGAGAATAACATGCATCACAATACCACAATTCGACCACGGTATACCAACCGAGCCAACTCACCATAACACAACACATCGGTCTATCACTCACCCGATAATATCACAACCAATGGTTCACATCACATCACGCACGACACACTTGCCCAAACATAGCAACAACATGCTACACCGAGTATATCATAACATGCTTCTCAATCTAATCAACAACTAAATCACATATCATGGATCTCAATCATAGATCACGGCATCACAAATCAACACGCAACCCTAAGGGCTCGACATGGCCCCCATGCATTTCTACAGCACGACAATTCCCAAACTTACGGCTCGACATGGCACGTAAGCTATCCCTCATTTCACTCGTTTCTCACATCCTAATCATACAAATATAACAATTAAATCATGTGATTGCAACCTATATGCATACTAGTAACTTTCCGCAATTAAACCGGTATTCGCTACTTTCCCTACCTCAAAAGCACTCCAATCCTAGCTGCGGACGACCTGGCTAGCTTCCTCCTCCACTTCACGGGATCCAATGGTCTGCTCCTCCGTCAAGCTCAGGTCCGAAGTCTTGGATCACAAAACAATTCACGAATCAAGAGTAATTCACAAAGGTTTAAAGAGTAAAACATTCCCAATTTACCACAAAAGGACTCGGTTACAGATAATCGTCCCAAATACTCGAAAATCAACAAAATAGGCCCAAAAGGCCTAACTCTGGTCTGTCACGGTTCTGGTCATGGACCCGTGGTCTGAACCGTCCCGGTTCTCCTCACGGATCCGTGTCTGACGTCGTCACGGTCTCCCTCACGGAGCCGTGACTAACGCCGTCAGGGTCTCCCTCACGGAGCCGTGATGCATTCCGCCACGGTGCCCGTCACGGATCTGTGACGGGTCTGGCACTGTTCATCCTATTCTTCCTCCAGGTTCGGTTTTACACGAAAACAACTCAAAAACTCCATTTTTGACCTTCCCAAACCTCCAAAACAGTTCCAAATTCGCCAATAATCCTATACCCATCATGGGTCTTGATCATTACTCCACAAATCAGATTAAAAACATCATCTAATACTCCTTTTCTCTCCAAAAAACAACATCCAACACCCAAATCAAAAACCCAACCAAGTTCTTCATTTTTTCCTCAAAACCCATTAACCAAACTCAATAAAAACGAAAAAGGTTTGGGGATTTACCTTGAGAATGGAGAACAGATGAAGAAACAAGAGAAAATGGAAGGATTTTGGTAGAAAATGGGTTCAAGACCCTCTTTTTCTCCTTTCTTCTTCTTCAAGCTTCCAAAATTCCTTTTCTTTTTCATCTCTCTCTCAATTTCGGCCAACAATAGAATAATGGATGAAATGCCTCAAAGGTGAGTCATATACCCTAAAGGGGAAGTTCCTAAAATACCCCCATGTCCAAATGTCTCTCATGCCCATTTTTTAAGGGTAAAAAGGGTCATTCCAACCCTCTTTCTTCTCCCCAAAGCCAACATGGACAAGTGTCCATGTGGGGACCACTTAAATCCAAATTATATCTAAACACACTTAATTAATCAGTTTTAGTCCTTAAAACACCGATGTTTGACCCGAAATTGACTGATAGTTGACTTTTTCACAATTATAGCCATTTGAAAGGAAACGGCCTAACTAAGCTAACCGTAACGACGACTAAGCTTTTTGGGCTGCGGAAAGTTCCCAAATGACTCCCGGAGTCATCGGTTGACTTTTCCGGCAAGAAGTCAACTTTTGCCAAAAACCTCCGGTTTGATCGGGATCGATCGGGGGCGGTTCTTACAATGTACCCCCTTAAAAGAATTTCGTCCTCGAAATTTAAAACGGAAGTACCTCAAGGATCGAACAGGCTGGTGTACTTCGCACGGACTTCTTCCTCGCGCTCCGAGTTGACTCTGCTCCGTGGTGCTTCCACTGCACCCATACCAATGGGATAGTCCTGCCATGCAAGGCCTGTTCTCGCCTATCCAGAATCCTGACTGGATGCTCCTCATACGAGACATCCTTAGCTACCTCGATGTCCGTCCACTCAATCACGTGAGAGGGGTCCGCAGTGTACTTCCACAGCTGGGACACGTGGAAGACGTTATGAACGTTCCCGAGCTGCTGTGGCAATGCAAGGCGGTAAGCAACAGCTCCAACTCTGCCCAAAACCTCAAAAGGTCCGATAAACCGCGGGGTCAACTTGCCTCCGCCGCGGTTGAACCGCAATAGGCCCTTCTTCGGGCTCACCCTCAAAAAAACATGATCACCAACTACAAACTCAAGAGGCCGGCGCCGTCTATCTGCATAACTCTTCTGACGACTCTGCGCGGTCCTCAACCGATCTCGAATCAGTGCGACCTTCTCGGTCCTCTCCTAGACAAGTTCCGGACCAAGTAGACTCCGGTCTCCCACCTCTGGCCAACACACGGGCGATCTGCACGGCCTACATACAACGCATCAAACGGTGCCATCCCAATACTGGCCTGGAAGCTGTTGTTGTAGGCAAACTCCGCTAATGGCAAGTGCTCCTCCCATGATCCTCGGAAGTCCAGCACACATGCTCGCAACATATCCTCTAGTACCTGAATAGTGCGCTCTGACTGACTGTTGGTCTGTGGGTGATACGCTGTACTAAGCAAGATCTCGGTCCCCAATGCTCTCTGCAAGCTCTCCCAAAATTTGGAGGTGAATCGCGGACCTCTGTCGGACACAACCGACACCGGAACACAGTGAAGACGGATGATCTCCCGAACATACAAACGCCTCAAAGTGTCAACCGTATCCGTCATCCTCATGGATAAGAAATGTGCCGACTTGGTCAGTCGGTCGACCACCACCCAAACTGCGTCATGCACTCTAGGCGACCTCGGCAAGCCACTCACGAAGTCCATCGTGACGTGCTCCCACTTCCACTCTGCGATCGGTAGCGGTTGTAGCAAGCCAGCGGGACGCTGATGCTCGGCCTTCACTTGCTGACAAGTGAGGCATCTCGAAACGAACTCCGCAACTGATCTACGCATCCCGCTCCACCAGAACTGTCGTCTGATGTCTCGATACATCTTGGTGCCACTTGGGTGCACAACAAGACGGGAGTGATGAGACTCTCTCAACACATCATCTCTACAACCACGCAGCACAAACAACCCTCCTCGGTATCGTAGACCCAGATCAGTACCTTGCTCCCAGCCCTCGGTGTCAACACCATTGATAAAACTCTCCCGGATCTCTGCCGTCTCGGCATCCCCGTCCTGTGCCTCCAGCACACGGGCAACTAGTGTGGGCTGCGCCACCAACGAACACATGGACACACCGGTGATCTCATCGAGCTCGAGCCAGAACGTGCTCAACTCCTCTATCATGTCCCACTCTCGGACAGATATCCCGACAAAGTAGTGAGTCTACTTCCTACTCAGGGCATCGACGACGACGTTCACCTTGCCCGGGTGGTAGAGTAGCTCGAAGTCGTACTCCTCCATTAGCTCCATCCATCTCCTCTGGCGCATGTTCAAGTCGCGCTGGGAGAAGATGTACTTGAGACTCTTGTGGTCCGAAAATACCCGGAATCGCTCTCCACACAAATAGTGTCGCCAGCTCTTCAGCGCAAAGACAACTCCTGCCAACTTGAGATCGTGGGTCGGGTAGTTGCGCTCATGTGTCTTCAACTGTCTCGAGCCATATGCAACTACCTTCCCGGACTACATCAACACACACCCCAGTCCCTCACCGGACGCGTCACAATACACATCATAACCGATCCCGCGCTCCGGCACTATCAACACGGGCGCGGTGGTCAAACGAGCCTTCAGCTCGGCAAAGGAGTGCTCACATTCATCAGTCCACACAAAATCCGCTCCCTTGCGTGTCAAGGCAGTCATCGGCGTGGCCAGACATGAGAAGTCTTTGACGAACCGTCGATAGTACCCTGCCAAGCCTAGGAAGCTGTGGATCTCGAAGGCACTCTTGGGCCATGCCTACTTCGAGACCGCATCGATCTTCGCCGGATCGACAAGTATACCCTCTCGAGACACAACATGCCCGAGGAATTTCACCTCGGCGAGCCAGAACTCACACTTCTTCAGGTTGCCGTACAGCTGGTGAGTGCGCAAAAATGTAAAAACTGTCCTCAGATGTTCCTCATGCGCCTCCTCACTCGGCGAGTAAATCAGAATATCATCCACGAACACCACGACGAACTGATCCAAGTAGGGTTGGAAGATACCGTTAATCAATTCCATGAACGCTGCAGGTGCGTTCGTCAACCGAACGTCATCACCAAGAACTCGTAGTGCCCATACCGAGTCTGAAATGCGGTCTTCTCCACATCCTCCTCCCGAACCCTCAACTGATAGTACCCTGATCGAAGATCAATCTTCGAGAAGCACTTCGCTCCTCTCAATTGATCAAACAGGTCATCGATCCTCGGCATCGGATAACGGCTCTTCACCGTAACCCGGTTCAACTTCCGGTAATCGATGCACATTCTCAACGCTCCACCCTTCTTCTTCACGAAGAGGGCGGGTGCTCCTCACGGTGAGGCACTCGGTCGGATAAAACCCTTCTCCCGAAGCTCCTCGAGTTGTCGCTTCAGCTCGACCAACTCAGCTGGTGCAAACCGATATGGGGCCATAGATATCGGTGCCGTACCCGGGATCAAGTCGATCCTAAACTCCACCTTGCGCGCCGGCGGTAGTCCTGACAGCTCCTCCGGAAAGACCTCCGGGAACTCGCATACCACTCTCGGCAGCTCTCTACTCTGCATGGTCTCTGTCTCATCTCCCACAGTCAACGCAAACAGGAGTACTCCGCTCCTACTGCCCAAAACGCAAGTGACGATCGTGTCGCCTGATACTACGGTCACGTACCGACGATAACAGTCGATCGACGCCCGATACCTTGTCATCCAGTCCATCCCCAAGATCACGTCAAATGCCGTCATGTCCAACACAAGCAAATCAGCATAACAAGGGCAATCGGCCACTCGAATCTCACATGCACGACAAACGGTGCTCAAAACTACCTCTCCCGTAACAGGGGTGTCAAGACATAAAGGTTGACTCAACGAATCTACCCTCAACCCCAACATACCAGCGAAAGAAGAAGAGATGAAAGAATGAGATGCTCCAGTATCAAATTAGAAAGACGCCCACAAATTATAAACCAAGCACGTACCCTGTGTAGCCTCAAGGCTGGAGTGACGTCTCTCAGCTCGAGAGTCAATGACAGCATACACCCGGCCCTAATGTGCCTGGGGTCTGCCTCTCGGAGGTGGTGGAAGTGCCACCTGCTGCACAACTCTCTGCCTCGGGGCAGGCGCAAGCTGCCTGCTGCGGAGCTCTTTGCGCCTGAGCCTGACGCTGCTGGAACTATGGTGACTACCCAGTCTGCGACTGCTGTGGTCGCGGGGCCGACACCTCCAAAAACTGATCGGGGCACCTGGAAGCGAAGTGTCCTGGCCGACCACACCGGTGACACAGCGGTGGCCCAACACTCGGCCTCTCCTCAAGTCTACTCGCCGGACGGTCTACTGGTCCGCTGCTCCTCGGACAGTCTCGATCCATGTGGCCCGGCTGCCCACATTCGTAGCACGTGCGCCCTGATAAGGCAGATCCAACAGATGCCACTGACCCGACCTGTCGCGGCCCTCTCAACTGTGGCTGGGACTGGAACGATCCCGAGATCCTCTACCTCCTCGGATCACGAGACTCGGATGGCCTCAGGGAGCCTCTCGGTCTCGGCCTGACTTCCCAAACTCTGGCCGTCTCACGGAAGCGTCGCTCCACAACCAAGGCATGATCCACCAAGTCAGAGTATACCTGGGTCCTCAAAACAGCGACCCGATCTGCGATCACAGGGCGAAGCCCTCCCTCAAAACGCCGGCAGCGGTGTGCCTCAGTCTGTGCCATCTCTTGACCAAATCGAGACAAGGAGGTAAATCTTGCCTCGTACTCGGACACTGTCAGTCCCTCCTGATGCAGCTCTAGGAACTGCTGATGACTGTCATCCAGTACCGACTGTGGAAAGTACTGCTCCAGAAATCGCTGTCCGAATAGCGCAAAGTCATCTCCTACTCGCACCTACTCGCGCTGCCACCAATGGTTGGCCTCTCCCTCCAGATGGAATGCTATGAACGATACTCTCAGGCTACCACTCAGTATCCCTGACGTGTCCAGGTTGCGGGTGATCCGCTCCAGCCACCTCTCGGCTTCCTCGGGGTCTGGCTCCACGGAAAACACAGGCGTGCCCAGCCTGCGGAAGTCTGGCAGCGCCTGAGCTGTAAAGCTATCGACCTGACTCGGTTCCTCGGTGGCGGCTGCAGTGGCAGCAGGCACAGCCTCCGGTGTCGGAGCTGTAGCCTCTCTCCGGGAAAAGGTTGCTGCCAAGCCCTGAACAGTGCGAGTCAGCTCCTCCAGAGCTGTCGCCTAGGTAGTCTCAACTCTTTCGTTCCCCTCAGCGGGTGCACCTTGGTCACTAGTCACCCCTGCCGACTCAACGGTCGATGGCTGTCCTTGGCCTCTAGTGGGACGTCTCATGGTGCCTCGTGGAACGTAAGTCGGTGCCATGTCGTATATCCGCTGCATGGATAACGCACATGTTCAGTTTCTTAACTCGAATAGTACGACGCGCTTACAATAACTAACGTCACACACAGTTCAACCAGTAGTACTCGCACTAATATTATACTCAGTATAGTATAGTTACACAAATTCACACAACCAGTGCATAGATCCCACAGTCAAACAGCGAGGTTACACACAGTCAACCACTCCACAATGCACCCACCACACAAAAATTACACATTAGACAACATCCACTTAGATTCAATTTCTCAACACGTCCTCTTTCTAACATAACATTCATGTTGACATCGCGTCGTTACAACTCGGTTTAGGCGTCCCCGAATTACGCTGTAACCATTTGACATCCCCCCATTCAAGTCCGGCTACAGCGGCCCCTATAGCCGAATCGTGATGGTACATACACTTCAGTTTCTATAGAAAATTGGGCATGACCCGTTCGTAAATTGTACTAACCATCCGCTTATGCGGGAACAACCAATCACAACCTGCACACAACACTCAATACAATCACAACACACAGCCAGTTACAGCAACTATACACCTCGAGTATCGGTAATTACACCACTACCACCCGACCACGTCAACACTCGGAGAACGGTTAACTCAAGCCATGACACCAATCACACAGGTTCACCAAGGGCGCACGGTACTTAAACCGGACATTCCACAAACCCGAGACTCTCTCCGTCTTGTTTCTACGCGTAAGGCATTTCCGACTTGCGTAACCGACACACGGCAACCTAACGACCCAACTCTACCCACCTAATTGACGTACGGTCCGAGGTTTAAAAAAACAATTTCAATGAAAACCAGGCTTTGATACCAAATTGTCACGCCCCAAATCCGGTTTTGACCGGACTCGAGACGTGAACTTAAATAAATAAATAAATAAATAAAGACAATTTGAAAGAAATAAGTTCCAACAATAACATTATACCGATAACAGTGAGTCAACAGCTCATAAAAACCAGTAATAAGGTGTTTAGTTCAAAATAAAAAGTACGTCTCTAGACAACTAGACAAGACCCTCGCTGGCTCCCAAGCGTCGAGAATCCCGCTAGCACAGATCCCGCTCAAGACCTGAAGAAAACAACAAGGTAAAGGGGTGAGCTTTCGCTCAGTAGGAAAAGTAGTTAAGGTTATGAACATCCATTATCAACACGAGTAACCGTCCAATTAGGGCATACTAGCAAATCATAATTACTAATAACACCCACGAGAAGTTACCAACCACTAATCACTCTCACAAGACCATAATCACACTTAAAACATCGCACACAGTCCAACAACAGGCATACAACACACAACAAAACCAACACATGTCTAGTACAGCAGTCCCCAACATCACCGGCTATCACAGGCTATCCCACTTATATCGTACCGGAACACACAACATTGGTCCCGACATCTTCCCGTCACGTAGACTCGGGGCACATCCCTAACCGGCAATACATTCAGTCGGATGTCTTCCCGTCACGTAGACTTGGGGCCTCATGCATACCGGACTGGCACATATCTCCGTCGTACGCCTTCCCGGACCACACAACATCGGGGTAATGGGCACATCGTCCTCGTCCTCGATACCCTACACCGGCATACTCTCTCAGTGTAGGTATCATGTCGGACACACCTCCTCTTGGAACACACATCAAGAGAATAACACGCATCACAATACCATAGTTCGACCACGGTATACCAACCGAGCCAAATCACCATAACACAGCACATCGGTCTATCACTCACTCGATCATATCACAACCAATGGTTCACATCACAGCACGCACGTCACACTTTCCCAAACACAGCAACAACATGCTACACCGAGTATATCATAACATGCTTCTCAATCTAATCAACGGCTAAATCACATATCATGCATCTCAATCATAGATCATGACATCACAAATAAACACGCAACCCTAAGGGCTCGACATGGCCCACATGCATTTCTACAGCATGACAATTCCCAAACTTACGGCTCGACATGGCACGTAAGCTATCCTTCATTTCACTCATTCCTCACATCCTAACCATACAATTCTAACGATTAAATCATGTGATTGCAACCTATATGCATACTAGTAACTTTCCGCAATTAAACCGGTATTCACTAATTTCCCTACCTCAAAAGCACTCCAATCCTAGCTGCGGACGACCTGGCTAGCTTCCTCCTCCACTTCACGGGATCCAATGGTCTCCTCCGTCAAGCTCGGGTCCGAAGTCTTGGATCACAAAAAAATTCGCGAATCAAGAGTAATTCACAAAGGTTTAAAGAGTAAAACATTCCCAAATTATCCCAAAAGGACTCGGTTATAGATAAATGTCCCAAATAATCGAAAATCAACAAAATGGGCCCAAAAGACACAACTCTGGTCTGTCACGGTTCCGGTCAGGGACCCGTGGTCTGAACCGTCACGGTTCTCCTCACGGAGCCGTGACTGACGCCGTCCCGGTCTCCCTCACGGAGCCGTAACTGACGCCGTCAGGGTCTCCCTCACAGATCCGTGACGCGTTCCGCCACGGTGCCCGTCACGGATCCATGACAGGTTTGGCACTGTTCATCCTATTCTTCCTCCAGGTTCGGTTTTACACGAAAACAACTCAAAAACTCCATTTTTGACCTTCCAAAACCTCCAAAACAGTTCCAAATTCGCCAATAATCCAATACCCATCATGGGTCTTCATCAAAACTCCACAAATCAAATTAAAAACATCATCTAATACTCCTTTTCTCTCCAAAAAAACAACATCCAACACCCAAATAAAAAACCCAACCAAGTTCTTCATTTTTTTCCTCAAAACCCATGAACCAAACTCAATAAAAACGAAAAAGGTTTGGGGATTTACCTTGAGAATGGAGAATAGATGAAGAAACAAGAGAAAATGGAAGGATTTGGGTAGAAAATGGGTTCAAGACCCCTTTTTTTCTCCTTTCTTCTTCTTCAAGCTTCCAAAACTCCTTTTTCTTCTTCCTCTCTCTCGATTTTGGCCAACAATAGAATAATGGCTGAAATGCCTCAAAGGTGAGTCATATACCCTAAAGGGGAAGTTCCCAAAATACCCCCATGTCCAAATGTCTCTCATGCCCATTTTTTAAGGGTAAAAGGGTCATTCCTACCCTCTTTCTTCTCCCCCAAGCCAACTGAAAAAGTGTCCATGTAGGGACCACTTAAATCCAAATTAAATCTCAGCACACTTAATTAATCAGTTTTAGTCCTTAAAACACCGATGTTTGACCCGAAATTGACCGACAATTGACTTTTTTACAATTACAGCCATTTGAAAGGAAACGGCCTAACTAAGCTAACCGTAACGACGGATTCTTTGGGATCGACGTGGTCCTATGTTCCGCAAGGATTTCCCCCACTCCCCCTGTTGCGGCTATTTGTTGGTAGCATTTAGAGAGTCGGCGTTGGGGGCGGCGACTCTCGGAGGCTTTTGCTTCAAGCTAAAGTCCTCTCCACGTGGACCGAACCCTAACCCAGCTCTCAGGGCTCACCACCATCAACACCACGACCATCATCAACACGACCTTGCTCTGGTGCCTAGGGGGACTGACGTTGGTCCTAGGGTTCCGGCCTATGCCCTAGGCCATGGGCTCCCTTCTCGGCTGAACCGGGGTCCATCGGTCAGGGCCCACCACGACCTTGCTCTGGTGTCTGAACTGCCTACCAACCGTTCTAGGGTTCAGCCAACGTCGGTGCCGCTGACGTCCCTGCCTCCTCGTCTTCCGGTGGGCATGGTGAGGGACGTGACAGAGTACTCGGCGTTTGTCACGGTCATGACGGTGAAGGACCGGTCTTGGGAATGGACTCGTGACAAATATGAGGTGCGCTGGAGTGTGGTGGAGACCTCGTCGCAATGGACCACCCGACACTGGATGTGGAGACGGACGAGAGAATGGGTTCCCTCTGGCGGGACCACATCTGGCGCTGCTCATCGACTCGGCGGTTCTCTGCCCTAAGCTGCGAGGGAGGTGGCTTTGATACCAGTGGTGGATATGGTTCGAAGGCCGGGTAGGTCGGTTCCCTTGAGACGATACCTGCAATGTCATCTCCCAGCGTACCTGAAGGGCCTGCTATGGTTTGTCCCCCCTAGGGGGGGACCTCGGCCTCGCAAGTGTAGACATCTACTGGAGGCCCAAGATGGAGCAGACATTGATCGGGCCGGAGAACTGGTAGACATCACATCGCGATCGCGGAATTTGGACCCGGTACCTAATGCTAGGTTATCTCACCATAGGGAAGTCGGCATAACAATGGACCGATACGTAATCTGGGTCCCCGACTGCCCGGTTGGGATACTAGCCCATTGCTCGCACAAGGCCGTCCTCTCCCGTGTTATTTTGTACACTGGAAGATCAGGGGGTCGAGATTTGGTCGGCCTGCTGACTGGATTGCTGACCCCTTACCCTTCCACCATGGTGGGTTTGGAGGTGGGGGACGCGCCCAGCCAGACGCGCGAATTGTTGAAGGTCCAGCTCCCGTGGTCCGTGGGGGAACAACTGCGGGAAATCTGAAGAAGGCTGCATCTAACGCTGTGTGGGACGACTCGTCACTTGCGGGAAAGAAGCCCCACCGGGAGGATTGAGGCATATTCGGAGCATCGGGGACTGGCCGTGGGAGGGGTCCCTAGATGATGCTTTGCCTCCCACCATCACCGTTACCGTCGATGTCCCTCAAGATCTCCGATACCCCGTTCCCTGTCACCGTCTTCTCTCATTGTTCGCTCATACTGACCTTCTGGTGATCGGGGAGTTTGTTCCCCGAGACACGATTATGTAATTGATTTAAATTAATGATATTGCACCTCTCACTAAAAAAACAACAACCAAGAGTAACGAGTAAAATCACCAACTAAAATACAAAAAATGAAGCCGTGTATTGAGGGTATCAGAGCCACACCCAAAATATCAAAATGTACAAATTGAAATGGTTTAGAACTTGAATGGGAAACATTAAATATAGGTACCTAGATAATTTACCTAGTTGACAAAATTAACTTGTTCTTTATGACGATGCAAGATGTGGTGTGAGAGGAAGAATGATCCAAACAAGCATGTGCTTACCCTATTTTTGCCATCAAGGATATGAAAATCCACGAGAAACAACTGGACATATTACTGAACAAGTTCTTTCTATTGGTAGCTGTTCTTATTTTACCCGAGGGGTTCGAATTACACCCCCAGATCGTATTTCGGCCGAAATGAAAGAAAGGATATGTAATCTACTTTTTCGGCCCCCAGTGAAAAAAATATTCTTGTCAGCGCCCTTACACGGACAAGCCCGTTTACGGGGTTGGAGGTGAATTATTTAGATGGGGAGATAAGTCCATTGAGAAGAATTATAAGGGCGGGCCCATTTTAGACAAATTTGATAAATAGAGAAGAAATATCGATTTCAAAATGTGGGAAACATGCAACATATTTCGAGAGCAAAGTTCAGGAGTAGTAAGTGAAATGCGGATAGAGGATTTACCTTTGTGAAGTATGGGTAGTGGCTAACAATTTCTTACAGTAACATGTTCATGACTTGAATATGGCACGAGGTGCAAGACTTACAATGGATCAACAGTTATGTGGTACCACAAAGTATATATTAGTGGAAACGACATGTGTTGTTACGAAATAAACCACCATGGCCCATATGTGAACGAGGTGCTGCTAGAGAGTATTGGTAGCGACACAAATCTGATACGGACCCAAGGGCCTCCGACCACGCCCCTGGTTCTGCAAGTACCAGTTGTGACCACCATGCAATTGAGAGTTAGGCGTCGGGTCGAGGTGGAGCTTGCGGTGGAGTTCATGAAACGGATGGGCTTCGTACGTTAGTTAATGATAAATATGAGGCCATGGCATTCAGGTCCGATGTTGCGGTAAATGATGGAATTTAATTCAACATCCGAAATTTAACCTAAAGGCTTTAGCCTACTACAGGTAACCTGTAGCCGACAATAAATACATCATAGGGCTGCAACTTAATATAGAGATGAAGTTGTCTATTCTAAAAAGAGAACAATCGTCGGAGGGCACCCGCTCTATACCTAAGACGAGACCATTATATAAATGAAAATTTAGCATTGATTGGAACCGAGTCTTTCGAGTAACGTAGTTGTGTGTAGAGAGGAGCTTCATTAGTAAGTTGTGGGAAACAGTAGGATGTGCAGCTGCTGTACTAGTCGTTGGAACAAATGCAATGGGAGCTGATAACCTGCAGCAGAAGAGCAAATGAACATAAGAGAGAAAGCAACTATAACAACGAAAAAAAATAAAGGTGTAAATCTATGACTCCGATACCATGCAAGTGATGAGTCCCTAAGGACAATTAGTGTAAGAAAAACTCTTATACATGTTCTGATGTACCCTAATCCTCTAGAGATCTCTCTACCCCTAGCCACCCACTAATGTCGACTATTACTGTCCTTCTCGTGTATGCGTCTACACTACTGCCCACTCCATCAATGGTGATCACTATGCCTCTCCCTATACCAATGGTGGTCACCACCCCACATGGCCTCATCATGCCCTCCTCTGAAGTTGTCCGACGTTTAGAACAAAGAAGAAGAGGAACCCAAAACCGACTCTCTCTATGTTACCTTTGACGCTTATCAACTCGGTTGAGCCACCCCTTTTGGAAGAATCTTCTGTGGTGGTTTTCTCCCCTGGTTGTACCTTATTGAAGACCTGGAACTTAGTGTCTATGTCTTCCATTTTGAATCCCAAGAGGCTAGGTTTTGGGTTCATAAAAATAAACCTTGGTGTTTCGACGATTACCCATTTTTTCTAGGATACATTGTGGATCCATTGGCAAGGGATCTCCCCAAAATGGATCGCCTTCAACTTTGGGAGCACGCCACAAGTCTTCCGCTATTGGTTTGGACAAAATCTACAAGGGATGTCAGTGGAGAAACTTTGGGGGAATGCGTGGACATCCTGTGTGACCATATGGATTCTTGTTGTGGAAGGACGGTGAGGTTCGATTCTATATGGAGCTCTACTGCCCCCCTATGCCGGACAATGCTCCTCCAATTTCGGAAATTCCCAAAGCCGATTAGGGTTACACTGATCTATGACAAACTGTTCGTGTTTTGCTACAACTGCGGCCGAATCAGCCATGGGGCGCATGACTATGATCAATAGATACCAGGGATACCCAGGTTTGATAAACCCCCTGGAATTAAAACTGGACAAGCTAGGGAAACACTATTCCGCTAACTAGGGTCGGAGGCAATGAAGCCGCTGAGTCCTCTAGGTTTTTCCTCGTCGTATAAAGTAAGGGGTCCAATTGTAACCCCGAACACTCTACCTAACATTCGGGTAAGGCAGGAGGGGATCAGGGAGCACGGGGTTTCTTCCTTAAAGGAGGGACACAACTGGATGGATGGGTCAACTAGTCCTTCAAGGATTGTCCCATTTGGAATGATAGGGAAGAAGAGAGGGTCTGTATGGGAACCCTGTGAAGATAAGGCGAGGGCTGGTAAGCAGTCTCGCCAAAGGGAGTGTTAGACTCTCGGGGCTTCATGGACTTTTTTAAGGATGGGTCTCGGGTGCAAGCCCATTCGCCTATTACTACTATTGAGTTCGGGTTCAATCGCTCTCCTCACGACGAAAAGAGCCCCCCGTGAGATCAAGCAGCCTTTAGGCACCATTTTAAGTGGTTCTCTCCAGTTTGTCTGTAATAACCACTCCCGGTCAACGCCAGTCAAACCTGCGGAAAACAGGAAAATATAAATTTTTTGGTCAAGCACTTAATTAAACCTAAAATTGATTCTGAGGGTCATACCGGACGTAAGTTGGCGAAAAGTCAACCGAGCGACGTTATGCCGGAGGTTGATTGTGTATTATGTGTCTTGGGTGGCCATGAGAGCCCGTGTTTTACTGTTGTGTCTTGGGTGGCCATGAGAGCCCGTGTTTTACTGTTGGTGTCTTGGGTGGCCATGAGTGCCCGTGGGGTTGTTGAACCCGTGCCTTTACTGTTGGTGTGTGTTGGGTGGCCATGAGTGCCCGTGGGGTTGTTGAACCCGTGTCTTCGTGATTGTGCGTTTGTGCAGTGTTTGATTGCTGGTGTGCTGATTGTTTGTTGCTGCGTGAAACGTCTTTTTAGCTGTCGCGACTCGACGCGGGAGCTCCTGTAGTCGAACATGACGGTGCTGATATCAAGTCGGTACAACGTAGTTCGGGGACGCCTGGACCAGGTTGTAACTACGTGATGTCAAGTCTGAGGTTTTAAAATGAAAAAGGAGAAAGTTTTAAAATTGATTGGCCCGGTGGGCGTGTATGATTTTGATTGGCCCGGTGGGCGTGTTTGATTTTGTTTGGCCCTGTGGGCGTGTGTGGTTTTGGTTTGCCCGGTGGGCGTGTGTGGTTTTGGTTGGCCCGGTGGGCGTGGTTTGATTTTGGTTGGCCCGGTGGGCGTGGTTCGGTGTTGGTTGGCCTGGTGGGCGAGTGTGTTGTGTTGTTGTTCGGCCGTGTCGGCTTATGATTAAGGTTGGGGAGGTTTGTGTCGGTCTTGAATTGTTGTACGTGTGTTGGTAAATTGTGGGTCGAGCGGGTGTGTCGTCCAAGGTTTCTCTGTGAGGGTAAAAAGGAGTAAGGGTCGAGTTTAAGACGTTTTTGGAAAACTGGCCTACGCGAGAGTCACGGATCCTGTCACGGGTCCGTGACGGATCAGAGGGTTTTGGCCATTTTAGGCCCTTTGTCACGACACCGTGACCCCAACCGTGACGGGGTCTGTCACGGGTCCGTGACCCCTGTCTTTTTCACCGTCTTGTTTACGCAGTTGTCGCGTTGTGGTTGCGTGACTTGGTGCACGTTTGTGCGGTCTATTTGAGGTCTCTTTACGTATTATTATAATTAAAGTATTAGTGGCGCGATGGTGTTCACGGTTGTGTTGGGAGTAGAGGTCGTAAGTTCGGTGTTAAGGGGTGAGGTCTTGGGTTCGAGACTCATCAATAACCTGCGATAGTGATACAACGCCTCGGTGTGAGAGTCTCACCACGGAGAGGAGTTAGGGTTGGTGCGCTGCAGCGCCAAACGAACTAGGTTTCCCTGTGTGAACGGGTGTTCGAGGTTTCCCTCGCGTGAACGGGTGGGTTGAGGTTTCCTTCACGTGAGTGGGTTATTTGAGGTTTCCTTATGTGATCGGGTTATTGGGGTTTTGATAGTGTGAGCAATAGTGATTTACTGAATTGAGGACGTGTTTCCCGTGTTGAGGTTTATCTAACATGAGCTAGTACTTGAGGTGTTGTTAGCATGAGCAGTGTGACGTTTGGCATCAGGTTTTGAGGTAGTGGTCTGCCCTGGTTAGATCGGTAAGTCTTTAGTGCTTTACTAGTATGCCATAATCGAACGGGTGTCCGTGGAGGTGACCATAACGCTCATCCCCTTTACTACTTTTCCCGCAAGGGACGAGTAGCAAACACTGGTTTGGTTGCGGAAAGTTATAAGTAAATGCCTAGAGGATCGTGTGAGGGTTGCACTAGACCTTACCGGAGTGACTAATGGAGTGGGTGTTCGGTCTCCGATTTGGTCGTCAGCTTTATTGGATACCGGGATGCCACACTCGTTTGTTCATCGAGTTGTGCTGAGAGGTTGGGGATGAGTTTAGAGCCGTTGAGTCCACCCCTGCGTTTGGACACGCCGGTTGGTGGTGGGGTGGGGTTGACTAGGGCATGTCGTGCCTGCGGAAATGGAGAAGCGAACCGATACAGGAGGTTCGAGAGAGGGCTCAAGATCCCTGATGCTGGATCGAGTCCTCACCCCGAGGATCGGGTATGTTCGGAGTTGGTAGGCACGACGACGGTAGTGGAGTGAGGTCTTAGAGAGACTGCGAGGATCCGTGAGGATCGGCAGCGACTGAGCTTGTGCGTGTATCCACGGGAAGGATACATATGAAATGACAACCTTTAAACGTAATCTTGGGAATGGATTGGCTGGCGAAGGGCCGAGCCAATACCGAATGTTACTGGCGACGAGCTGCGAGAGTCGCAGCTTTCGCGTCGGACAGTGCACGTGGGTAGCACTAAGAGGAGCGCGACATCAGGTGGCATGTCTAGTGGAGCGAGATGTGGAGAGCGGTCGCGGAGTTAGTATCGCGATGCCTCACTCGTCGGCAGGTGAGAACCGAACAACAACGTCCTGTTGGATTATTGCAGCCACTGCGGGTTGCACAGTGGAAATGGGGGCACGTCACGATGGGTTTCGTGAACGGTTAGCCGAGTTCGCCTACAACAACAGCTTTCAGGCCAGTATCAAGATGGCACCGTTCGAAGCGTTGTGTAGTAGGCCTTGTCGATCGCCCGTGTGCTGGGCAGAAGTGAGAAATGAGGGTTACTGGGTCTAGAACTGGATCGAGAGACAGCAGAGTCGGTAAGAGCTATGCTGACTGACGGCGCCGACCTCTCGAGTCTGCAGTCGGTGACTAGGTATTCCTGGAGGTGAGTCCGAAAGGTGGACTAATGCGTTTCAACCGCGGCGGAGGCGGGTTAGCCCCGCGGTGTATCGGGCCTTTCGAGGTCTTGAGTACATCTTTGAGTGGGCAGATGCCGAGGTAACGGGTGATGTCTCGTATGAGAAGAAACCAATTTGGGGAATGGATCCACGAGAGCAGGTCCTGTGCGGAAAGGTCATCCGCTTAGAACGGATGCAGTGGTGGCACCACGAGAATGAGTCGACTTGGGAACGCGAGGACGAGGTTCGCGCAAAGTCCCCCGATCTGTTCGACTCCTGGGGTGCGTTGTTTTAAATTTCGCGGACGAAATTCCTTTAAGGGGGGTAGATTGTAATAACCACTCCCGGTCAACGCCAGTCAAACCTGCGAAAAACAGGAAAATTTAAAATTTTTGGTCAAACACTTAATTAAACCTAAAATTGACTCCGAGGGTCATACTGGAAGTAAGTTGACCCCGATATCGACCAAAGTGAGTTCCGGGGGACTCAGGGCAACTTTCTGACCAATTTGGGAAATGTTGACTTTTCGCTGGAAAAGTCAACCGAGCGACGTTTTGGTCCATTCAAGGACCGTTTTGGATCCAAAAAGCTTAGCCGTCGTCGCAGTGGTCTTAGTTGAGCCGTTTCCTTTTATCCTGTGAAGTTTCGTAATTTCTTGGAAAAAGTGCCCGTTCGGGGCCCGAAACGTCCGAATTTCGCGAATCTGATTGGAAAATATCTAGAAGATATTTTCCCTAAAAGGTGTGGGACCCACTTGACACTTGTCAAATAAGTGGTGGTGTTAGGTTTATTGGACAAAACAAGACAAGACTATTGATGGTTAGTTTTGCAATTTGATTATTATATTTGATTTTTTTAAAACAAAACAAAAGGATGCCAAATGAGATGTCTCGGCAAAGTTAGAAGAAAATGAGAGTTTTAGAGAGAGAAAGTGGAGAGAGGAAAGAGAAGGAGAAAAGGGAGAAAAAGAGAAGAAAGTTTGGGGGTTTTGCCATTTCTCGATCATCTGACCGGTGGATCGTCTCAACGATAGAAGAATCGAGTTCACACCGTCATTCTCTACGGTGAGCACCTAACCGATTTTCGTTTTGTTAAGTTCGAATTTTAGGGTTTGAGTTTAAACGATTCAAATATGGTTGGGTTTTGGTTAGAATTGTTTTAAATATGAATGGTTGAGGTTTGTGGTTCGTTAGGAACGTTTTGGGGCAAAAAGGGAATTTTGCCATTGTGGCCGTGTGGGGCCCACATGCCCGGGTATCGGGTTTTCGTGTTCAGGTGGTTTAGGACGTTCTCCAAGTCGTTAATCCACACCCGGATCGAAATTTGGAATTAAATTGTGAAAGTTGGAATTTCGGGTTTAGAAACTTTAAACGTTAATTAAATGACTCGGAAGTCGGAATTCGATTTCGTCGAGTGCCTAGGAACCCTTGAATTATTCTAAGACCGTAGAAACGAAAACGGGAATTTTCGGAGCCCCGGAAGGGCGTTTCCAAAACCCGGGCAGATTCGCCAAGTCGGGCGAATCGGGCTTTTCTGAGTCCTTTATCGACAATGTCGAGTAATCGGGAAGTTTGGGAGTGATCGACATTGTCGGGTTTACGTTTGGGCATTAAGTTTGTCGAATTTCAGTTTATTCCTGCGAGTTTAAAAGTGCCTTAAATTTGTGTTCTTTTAGATCGTGCTGCGGACCGAGGAAAAGGAAAGCTAGGCGAGTGACTGAGATCATGCCGGGGCTTATTTGGGAACTTTTGGAGAACTTATACGAGGTAGGGAAAAGTAGCCGGACCTCGGCCCTGACTAGGGAAAGTTAACAGTAGAATTGCATGTGACACCGGGGTGTCGTGGGTTAAGTAGGTTTATTGAATATTAGAAAGGCATGATACGGGAACGTAGCGAATATTAGAAAAGCATGTGACACTTAGTAGTGTCGTAGGAGCAGAGAACTTATCGATGTTAGAATTACTGGAGGCATATGACCATGCCCGGAGGTTGATTGTGAACTTATCGATATTAGGAGTACTGGAGGCATATGACCATGCCCGGAGGTTGATTGTGAAACTGTTGATATTAGGACTGTTGGAGGCATTGGTTATGCCGGAGGTTGATTGTGTATTTTGTATCTTGGGTGGCCATGAGAGACCGTGTTTTACTGTTGTGTCTTGGGTGGCCATGAGAGCCCGTGTTTTACTGTTGTGTCTTGGGTGGCCATGAGAGCCCGTGTTTTACTGTTGGTGTCTTGGGTGACCATGAGTGCCCGTGGGGTTGTTGAACCCGTGCCTTTGCTGTTGGTGTGTCTTGGGTGGCCATGAGTGCCCGTGGGGTTGTTGAACCCGTGTCTTTGTTGTCGGTGTGTCTTTGTAGGCCGTGAGTGCCCGTGGTGTTGTTGAACCCGTGTCTCTACTGTTGGTGTGTCTTGGGAGGCCGTGAGTGCCCGTGGGGTTGTTGAGCCCGTGTTTTACTGTTGGTGGTTTTGAGAGGCCGTGAGTGCCCGTGGTGTTGTTGAGCCCGTGAGTTACTGTTGGTGGTTTTGAGTGGCCGTGACTGCCCGTGGGGTTGTTGAGCCCGTGAGTTACTGTTGGTGTATCTTGGGAGGCCGTGAGTGCCTGTGGGGTTGTTGAGTCTGTGTTTTACTGTTGGTGTCTTGTGTGGCCATGAGTGCCTGTGGAGTGTTGAACCATTGTTTGTTGCTGTTTGTTGAACTTGCTTGTGATTGTGATTGTGGTTACCTGAGTGAGAGAGGTTACTGAGACAGGTCGACCGCCTGGCCCGACTTTGTGTCTGGGAAGCGCGTGAGTGAGAGAGGTTACTGAGACAGGTCGACCGCTTGGCCTGAGTGGTTCAGCAAAGCGCGTGAGTGAGAGAGGTTACTGAGACAGGTCGACTGCCTGGCCTGAGTGGTTTGGCAAAGCGCGTGAGTGAGAGAGGTTACTGAGACATGTCGACCGCCTGGCCTGAGTGGTTCGGCAAAGCGCGTGAGTGAGGGAGGTTACTGAGCAGCTGGCGTGCGATCCTTTGTGATCTTGCTTGGTGTGCGATCCTTCGTGATCTTGGGTGTTGCGTGGTTGTCTGTCGTGTCTTTGGAGGAGGTCGTCAATCGTTGTGTTAGGTCTACTTTAAGTGTCAGAGTGTTGAGTCGGTCGAGGAAGGTAACAGTGGGTGTGTGCCAGTCGGAGTACTTGGGTTGGGGATAGTGTTCCCCGGTGTTGAGTTTGTTGTTGGTGTTATCGGCATTGTCTACTAATTATGCCGTAGTCAGTCTGTAATCTGTGGTGGTGAGCGAACGCTCACCCCTAGCTGCTTTTCCTACAGGTACTGATCACAGGACGGACTAGGTGAGCTCTCGAAGCTTGTGGAGCTAGGAGCGGAGTCCGGGTTTTATCTTTTGAGTCTAGTGACGGATACCTTGTACTTTGTCCATTTGTGGGACGTTTTTGAGTTGTAAATATTATTTTGATTAACTAAATGGTGATTTTAAAGTGTTTATTCAAAACAGGTTTCAATTGTTTTATTATTTTAAACGTTCGCGTCCCGAGTTCGGTTTTACTGAAATTGGGGCGTGACATTGTCAGTTCTTTTAATTTTACATGTCTGTTCCTTAAAAACCGTCTGTGACTACGGTCAATTATTTCAAAGTTCATTGAGCAAGGACCTTCTAGGGTCCTGTTTTTTGTAATGACTCGTTTTTTCTATTAATAAAACATTGAATCTTTTATTATAAAAGACAATTAGTGTATATCATAAGTTGTACAAGAGGTTCAAACAATGAAAGAGGCCAAGTAACAGTGTATCTCTAACACACCTAAGCTAAACCTTACGAGAAAATTGTGCAGATGACCTTGTGTAATAAATTTATTTGCAAGGTAGCCTCAGTCTTTTTGCTTTTCTTTTATTTGTTTAAATTTAAATCAGAATCAATGATATTACGTTTTTACCCTTCAAACTTTACTGTTCTTTCCCTCGGTCTCTTCATCTTCCTCGGGCTTCTTCTATACACTTCACTCTCACCCACGTTCAAATTTTCTCCCTTCCTTGTCTCTATCTCCACCCGTCGCAACGAGCAACGCAACGCCACACACGAAATCGTCGTCGTCTCTCTCTCCTTCGTAACGTGCTTCAAAGCACAACACCTCGTTCCATCTCCAATCAGGTACGAAATAAAACCCGGGGTTTATAACATTTAGTTTTTTTTTGTTTTTTAACTCGATACTCGCCACTAGTGACTGGGTTATGGTGTTGACGATATAGAAACCGCCATTGGTGGTGAGGTCCTGTTTCATTAGTGACCAAACGCATCGATTGACTTTAATCGACGGTGCATGGGCAACCAAATGACGAGGTTCGGCCTTGTTGGATAAGGGACCAAACGTCGTAGATTGGGTAGCTAATCCACGACCGATTGGCAGATAAATGACGAGGTTTGGTCCGTTGTCCAACAGGGCCAAACCCCGTAGATTGGGCTGCCAATCGACGATGTTTGGCCCTATTGGACAATGTACCAAACACTGTAGATTGGGCAGCCAATACACAGTCGGTTGGCAACCAAACGACGGGGTTTGACCCTATTGTTGACGTTATTGAAGCCGTATGTCACCCTTCTACTTAAGATGATCCGCTTTGAAAAATTATGAGACGAGATTTTGTCTAAGTGTCAATCTCCCGCCGATCGACGGTTTGTCCTTGCTGATTGGGAATTCCAGAGATACTCATGTCAATCTCCCGCCGATCAACGGTTTGTCCTCACCACTTTGAAAAAACCGTCGAGATACTAATGTCAATCTCCCGCTGATCGACCAGAGTAAAATCGGTCATTAGTTAGGGTTTGTCACATAATTGATGTTGATGAGTTAGAAAAAGCTAACCTAATAGTTGTGTTACACATAGTTACCCTATTAGATGGGTTACACATCATAGAAGGCCTATGAGATGAATTAAAATAAGTAACCCTAACAGATGAGTTACACATACAACATATACTAATGAGTTATATATAGAGTTCCAAGACTGATAGTACATCGACGGATGAGTCAACCACAACCCAAGAAATAGAACATTACCCCTTTATACTTTGTTTTCAACCAAGTACCATCGACTGCAATAAACTTTCTCATGGCATGGATAAATCCATCAATGCATGGCTGATATGAAATGAAAACATATTTCAACTTACTCTCTGAATCCTCCTCCAAATGAGTTACTACGCCTCAATTCATTTTCTGAACCTGCTGCAAATAAGCAGAAAGTAATCCATAACTTAGGTCTTCATCCCCTAGAAGTTTAGTCCTTGAAAAAGCTTTTTCTTTCCAATATTTCCAGTATTTTATGGTGCCATAGGATCTACCATAAAAATTGTCTCCAATTTTCCCTCGACTATATTTTGCATCCAATATAGTAGCAATCTCTTTCACACTAATTTGGCCCTCTTGGGAGTTGCACTCACTCAAGAAACAAGTATACAAAGCCTCATAGGTTCTAATGGAGAACCTGTTCAAAGTCCAAATTTTTGCTACACATACTCTCTATTTACAATTAGCACCCTGGCGTATTTCAATGTATAAACTCTTATTTTATTTGTCTCGCTTTATACTAAACTTGCCCTTAAATGCAACCAGTTTCAGATACTTTATCACTACTTCTTTGTTTTGAAACTCTTTTCCAACTACCAAATCTGCCTGATCTCTGAAACCGATCATATTCTGTTATGCATCCACCTTATCTAACGGAAACTCCTGATTTACAGGTACCTACTCCACCATTTGACCGTTATCTTCCATATCATCCAAACTTGCCGGTGCTCCGGTAGGAGATGATGATAATGCATCCAAATGCTCTAATATACTTTCACGTGGAAGAACGAAATTATGAACCTCTACACCACTACAAATATCCACGTAAAAGTAAGTATCATGCCCAACACGATCATGTTCAACATGATCAACAACCACAATATCAATTACAACCTGCTCAACTCTAATATGTTCAACTACCATCGGTTCAACTATCATAAGTTTAGCTTCCACACTAGTGGTATCTCTGTTGATCAGCTCTACATGTAATATGGTTCTAGAACCTAGGTTACACTTTTCCAATCATAAAGCCTTCACATCTCTAACACCTACAATCTCATATGGCGGGATAACGGTTAGTCTTAATGCCTGTAGTTCAATCATAAATGTCCAAATGTATATATCATCGTTAGCAATAAAATTGAAGTGGCTTTTATATTACTTATGTGTTGGAGTAATATATCGATGTGTTCTCTGATCTAGGCCTACAATGCGAATAGAACCATAGACCGAGATGATCACACTCGATGAGTCCCTAGTCAACAAAGGTTCACTAGAAGCGACTAGTATGAAAGATGGATGTTTATGGCTTATGTTCTGTTAGTCATTGGAATGGGATCATAGATATCATGTGGGACATGATATTGGATGACCCGCCATGAATATGTGCCATAGATTGAGTCATGAACATATTCAGTGTCGTAGCTTGTCATGTATCCTTAAACCAAGGAGTCTTTGTGATCGCTATGCAGTCAACAACTGAGTTTGACCTGAGCCTAACATTGTTCGTAATAGGGTTTCCATAACGACCATGATTGGATTGGGGAAGGGCTGCATGAGTGATACGAAAGACGACTAAGGGATATATCCCTCATACTGAGGTATGAGAAAGATATCGGTTCTCGGCCGCTTGATCGAGAGTGACTGAAAGAATAGCATGACAATGCACATAATACTGGTATCATAAATTCAATCATCTCACATATTAAGGAAAAATGATTGAGAATAATAAGGATGACAACTCTATGCCTTATCTCAATCAGGATATCGGTGATAAAAGGATAATGACAGGGATGATAGAAAGGTTAGAATCGACAGGGTCGATTCGTTATGCAGTGTCATCCAAAAGTAAAGTCTTGTTAGTTGCCACTTATGTAGGATCAAGTAAAATGAGATTTTGCGTTGATCTACCGACATGCATAAATCTAAGGGTTACACCGGAGGATGAAACTCATTAACACATTTATGGAGAATGACCCAAAAGGGAGTTGTCTTGGGACATGACCAAAACTGGGTTTTGATTCATGTGCCTGTAAGTATTTAGGACATAACGGTTCGAGACAAGGCTTGAAGTCTTGGGATTGATGGTGTCAAATAATGTTAGACATATCCGGTATGCAAGGCGTGGAGGCGATAAGCGCACCACTGGACCTCGTTAGGAATGGCCACGAGCCATCTCCCGCGAGGCCCATGCCACCAAAGGCCCATGAAACTAATTAATTAAGCTTTGATTAATTAGTTCTAATTGAGCAAGACAAGATCAAGGTGTTGGTGATTCAACACCAACTACCATCCAATCTTGCACCATACTTGTCCTATTTACACCATGCTTGCACCATGCTCCTCTTATATTGTTGTTTATTATATTGAGATGATTTACTTTTTTAAGTCATCCTTGTCAAACATAACAAAACACAAGACATGAATAGGAACAAGAAGCTATCTTTTTCTCTCCTTGATAGTTTAGGCCATAGTGATGTTTTTGCTCCATTTTCTTGTACTCTTGAGCCCTCTAAGCTAAGAACTACGTGACTTTGATTCCTATATGGATACGTAAGCGTCTTGGAGACTCAAGCCGATCATTCCATAACCCGATGTTCTTTAATTGGGAGGAACAAGAAGAAAAATCTGTGCAGAATTTTTTGCACAGATTTTCTCCGACCAGCCACCTTCAAGAGGACTATCGGGGTTTCATCCAAGTTCCGATGAAGCTGATTTTTGGAGTGAATGTTCTCCACATATATTTCTTTAAAGTGGACGGTGGGATTTGGATTTCGACGGTTCGTTATTTAGATACACGAGCTGCAAGTAGAGGCACTTCAACCATTGGTAAGGAAATTGTGATTTCAGTTTTGTTGTGTTTCTAACTTTAACAGTGTTTCATGACTTGCATGGTCTCGAGTTTTGCTTCCGCTAAAAGTATATGTTCATACCCTGCATCGAGACCCAACAATAACTCCTTTATAATTGGGCTCACAAGCTATGTAACTAAGTTTCAAATCAATATCATTTTCCTTCACTCCGATCTTAGAATACAAGAAGTCCTTCAATATGTTCAATGTTGCATTGACATTATCATAAAAAACAACACTAAACAATTTATTGTTTGTTGATATCCAAGTATTATAACATCACCCATTCATGTAACATTTACAACCTTATAAACTTACGCAATTAACCATAAAGATATATTACTAAATAAGCAGAAACTTGTAGGCAATGTTGTAAAAGACGGGTTAGGCGCCAAAATGGACCAAAACGCCGGGACTTAGACGGGTCGGGCGGACTCAGGCGTCAAGAACGCCTAAACAGGCTGGGCAGTGCTTAGTCGGGCTGGGCGCCGCCTAGTCGGACCGAACAGCGCCTAGATGAATGTTTTTTGCCGGCGTTTTCACCGGTGAAGGCTGACTTTTACCGAGAAATTGACTGGATTGTGTTTGTTTTTATTCTTGTTTTGCCCTCTCAAGCGAAGTCTGTTATCACTTGTCAACGATGAAGTATATATTAAGTGAATATCAGAAAAATGAAGAAGGAAACAAGAAGCAAGGGAGAAAACATAGAAGTGAAAGAAATGAGTAAGAGAGAGAACGCAACATAACGAAAAAGAGAAAGAAAGGATCTGAACATAGACTAGAAAGAGAGAATTTTTGTATGAAGAATAGGAAAAGTAAAACTAAATTTATTTAATAAAATAATAATATTTATTTATTATCTGATACAATAAATTAAAGTAGTTGTCTTTGAAAACTGAAACTGTGTATGAGAAATATAAAAACCATGTTATATGTTTTAATTAAATAATATAATATTTTATCTTCAGTTCTTTAGAATTCGAAGAGTTGCACGAGTATTTCGAAAAAGTAGAAGAGGCACACACGAATATTTTTGATTATGTTAATTATTATTTAGAGAAGAAATCAAATAGAAACCACCTCTTAACGTAAAAACCGTGTGAACCAATTTAAACCATCCAATTTAAGAATGGATGGATGAGATGCAATTGAGTTGTTGACTGAAAAAAAGAAACACTTTTTTTTGGTAAGTTGTAATGGCTTTTTGGTAAAACTATCATATTAATTTTTTTTACTAATTCACAAATTTAATTTTTCTCGCTTCGTTTGAAATCCGATTGGCTTCAAACTTGCTTCAATATCTTTTTTATTTCAAGGGCTTTCTATCAAGATCAGTGGTGAATATGTTTTAAAGCAAGAAAAAATAAATTATTTCGGGATGATTTAGAAAGAAATAATATATGAGTAATTTTTATCAACACTTTACACTACTTTTATCAACACTTTACCCTGATTTTATCAACATTGAATACTATTTTTATCACCTCATTTTCCAAAACCGAACATGATCTTTATCACCTCATCACATGTTTTTTTATGAACACTAAGCACTAGTTTTATCAACACTAAACACTATGTTTATCACTAAATTATTTGTGTTTAATCACCTCATCACATGTTTTTTTTATCAACACTAAACTCTAGTTTATCACACTTATTATCAAATCTGTACACGTTTTTTATCACCTCATTGATTTTTTTTATCACCTCAATACATGTTTTTTTATCAACATTTAGCACTAGTTAGATACCCCGATATAAAACATTTATTAGTGAAAATTTATCAACATTGAACATTATTTTTATCACCCAGATATAACTTTTTATTTTCGTACTTCAAAATATATTCATGACTGATCTTGATTTAAAACCCTTGGAAAAAGAAAAATATTGGTGCAAATTTGAATCTAATCGGAGGTGAAACGAAGCGGTAATGATTAAATTAATGAATTGTTGAACTAAAAAATGGACACTTGTCCACATGGCACCATGCTATTACAATTATGCCATGAGGTGAAATCGGCTACAAACCACTCTTAACCTAAAAACTAGAGAATCAATACTAGCCACAAACACCTAAGATCCAACCTTCACCATGATAACACATCATCACCCCAATTTCACCCAAATTCACGCCACTTTCATCCTTTCTCGCACAAGCAAGGACATAATTGTAAAAGCATGGTGCCATGTGGACAAGTGTCCATTTTTTTCTTCACCAATTCACTAATTTAATATTTCCCGATTCGTTTGAACTCCGATTAGCTTCAAACTTGCGCGAATATTTTTATTTTTTCAAGGGCTTTAAATCAAGATCAATCATGAATACATTTTGAAGCACGAAAATAAAAATGTACATTGGGGTGATAAAAATAATGTTGAGTGTTGATAAATCTTCACTAATAAATGTTTTATATCGGAGGTATCAAACTAGTGCTAAATGTTGATAAAAACATGTACTGAGGTGATAAAAATCATGTTCAATTTTGATAATAAGTGTGCTAAACTAGAGTTTAGCGTTGATAAAAAAACATGTGATGGAGTGATAAAAACATATGTAATTTAATGGTAAACATAGTGTTTAGTGTTGATAAAACTAGTGTTCATAAAAACACGTGATGAGGTGATAAAAATCATGTTCGGTTTTGGAAAATGAGGTGATAAAACTAGTGTCCAGTGTTGATAAAACCAGTGTAAAGTGTTGATAAAACCAATGTAAAGTGCTGATAATAATTACCCAGATATAATTTTTTTAAAATCAGCCCCGAAATAATTCTTTTTTTCGTGCTTAAAAAAACATGTGATGGAGGTGATAAAACACACGTAATTTAATGATAAACCTAGTGTTTGGTGTTGATAAAACTAATGTTCATAAAAAGCACGCGATGATGTGATAAAATCATGATCAGTTTTGGAAATGAGGTGATAAACCCAGTGCAAAGTGTTGATAAAACCAGTGTAACAGTGTTGATAAAACCAGAGCAAAGTGTTGATAAAAATTACCCATGTATAATTTTTTTTAAAATTAGCACCGAAATAATTTTTTTTCCTGCTTCAAAATATATTCATGAGTAATCTTGATAGAAAGGCCATGAAAAAACAAAACTAATGGCGCAAGTTTGAAGTCGATCGGATTTCAAACGAAGTGGGAAAAATTAAATTAGTGAATTGGTAAAAAAAAATGATAGTTTTACTAAAAAGCCCTTCCCACTTACTAAAAACTGTTGTTTTTTTGCAGTCAACAACTCAATTGTATCTCATCCCTCCATTCTTAAAATAAATGACTTAGATTGGTTCTCTAGTTTTTAGGTTAAGACATGATTTGTATTTGATTTCTCCTCATTATGCCATTGCTTGTGTAAGAAAGGAAGAAAGTGGCGTGAGTTTTGGTGGAATTGGGGTAATGATGTGACATTATGGTGAATGTTGAATCTAAAGGGTGTGTGGATAGGATTGGTTCACACGGTTTTTAGGATAAGAGGGGTTTTTATTAGATTTCTCCTCTTATTATTTAATATTAAAAAGGAAAAAAATTCAGGTAAGAGATAAAAAAAACTCTTACGGAAGTGGAAAAGTTAGCATGGATAATTATGAAAGTTAGTCTATTAATATATGGTAATTATGATTTTCAATTTTTTTAACATATACTAATTTCTCTAGTCTTGTGAAATTAACTGTCTAGTGTCATTATACACGATTGTGATTAAGAGAGAGAAAAATAATTCTTAAAAAATTGATAGTAATTTATTTAGACATATTTAGTAACCATTTGTCTCCTAAAATGTGATTTAGCTATTGTCATATTGTAGTGCTTACTTAATCCTTTGGTCATCATTGTTGTCATTATTTTTTTTCTATATTATGAAAATGTTTTTTTTTTAATTTTTTGAATATATATGTCTAATATATATTCATTAATAATTAAAAATAATAAAATCCGCCTGGGCCCCGACTAGTCCCCGCCTGGCAACTAGGGGTCCTCGCCGCCCGACTAACGCCTTTTACAACCATGCCTGTAGGAATATGCAAACGGCTGATCGGCTGGACAAACCCGTCGAATGACGGATGACATATTAGTCTATGGTGCAGATGCCGTCGATCACTGTCATTCGACAAGTTTGTCCAGTTGATCGGCCATATGGGCATTAATGCCTTATATGTAAACCTTCGATCGGCTATGCGTACCAGCCGATTAGCAATCTTCTTCCAATGATGTAAAACTTTGTTTTTTCATCTATGACTTAATTCCATCGATCGACAGTACAGAAAAAACATCCAAAACCTCAATAAAACGCATCTAAGCATCCCTTAAACAACCTTATTTCAATCCTTTGTTTAATTCACTAAGTATATGCATATTAAACCACAGTATATCGTTTTTCCCATCCACAATCCGAAAATCAATTCAAACCTAGAACTGAAAATCACAAATTAAAGCTTGGGTTGCTTACTTAGGCTTTGCTTTACTGAAAAACGCGACGAGGATGAAGAACAATACAGCACGGTCGGATCAGAGTGCGGTGGAAAGCGCTCGGGACTATGGTGGACGACGGTGCTCGGTTCCCAACTATAGAGGTCGAGGTCGGGGTTTGTAAATGAGTGGGTTTTATTAAACATGAGGGGTTGAGTTTTAAAGGAGGTATTTTGAATAAATACAAAAGGGTAAAAGAGAGAATATCAAAGTTTCATTAACTAGGAGGTCTTTTTTCAAAATAAAACATGAAGAAGACCTTTTTGCAAAATAGAGCATCACATAAGACTATTTTCAAAATTCACCTATTACTTATTCATGTAAGTAACTTATTTTACTAACACATAAAGTGTGTGCATGACTAAACACAATGAAGTTGGACATGTCGCAGTTTATAGAGTTGTCCAAAAGAAATAAATGAGAAAATTTAACGATTGCTTCATGTCTGCTGTGTTGTAGTCTGGTAGAATATTACTTCCTCTCTTCCGGAATAGGTGTCTCAGTTTTGTATTTGTGAAAGTTAACATTCATAACATAAACGATCAAAATAGTTATCCCCTTTTACCGCAAAATAAACGATCAAATATTTTGTTATAGTTTTCTCTTTTGTGAAAAAAGAAATTGAGGTGGTAATACTAATAGGAAAAAGAGAATTGGATGGAAAAGGTCCAAGACAAACAACTCTTCAAGCACATCCTAGACCGCCATATTAAAATACCTGCTAAAGACTGTTGGAAAAATGGCTCCTCTTGTGAGTTTTGTGTTTTACCCAAAGTCCCACATCGAAAGTGTGATTCTATTTTGGAGAGATTATAATAACTTCCTTCTCCTTCATTATTCAAGACATGTTGGTGGGCTCTATGGAGTTGGGCCGGACCGGGCCTCGCGCATCGTCGCTGTCGTTCGTCTGGGTCGGGATGGGCCGGACTCGGGCTCGGGTGGAGCCCTTACAGGGCGGGCTAAACCAGGACAAAATATTTCTTTTTGGACATTTATTTTTATGATTCTCTTTAAAGACTTTTTAAAACCGTTTTGAACAAGTCGTGACGTTAAGGTCAAGTGGGTTCCGTTTTTCCTGATTCGTTGAAACGGAAAATATGATAACTTAATTATGGTTTTAAGTGGGTTTCGTTTCTTCTGATTCCTTGAAACGGAAAATCTGATAATTTAAATATGGTTTTACGTTTATACCCCTACGCTTGTCAGCCTGTAAATACTTGGTTCTGGAACTTTTGTTTTCCACGATTTCCATACATTCCAGAGCCAAACTTATACTCTTATTTTTTCTTCACTTTACTACGTTCGATTTTTGGTTACTGTTCCGCTGAATCCACATCTAGTGGAGCGAGTTGGAGTGCTGCTGGGTAGAGTTGTGTCAACCTTGGGAAGAAACCGCTGCTGATCGCCACCACGGTCATGCTGGAATTTTGCTTTCAAGTCAGTTGTCTTTACTGCCACGTCACAACTTTAGTTTTCGTTTCTACACGTCAACCTTGTTGGTCATTTCCATTTTATGCTTTGTTTGTTTCATTCTATTCTGCAAATCGTTTCAGTTTTGTATATATTAGTCCAACAATTTGAAAGCAAAAATTATTAGTATACCGTGAACTGCAATGACGAACATGAACATAAATATGAACATGCATGCAAACTTGAATTTTATGCCTGCTCTTGCTACTCGTACTATGCATGGTTTTTCCCGTGTTTAACCTCTCGACAGTACTAATTACCGTCACTGGTCTAAAAAATTGATGATGTTTTTCGAATAAATGGGCATTGATTACGTGTTGTTGAGTGACCCCCCCCCCCCCCCCCCATATCTATTTCTACTAACACTAGTGCCACTCCCTTAATTGCCTCTATTATTAGGGACAATGAGGCCAAACTCAATAAATTTACTAAGGACAACAAAACTGCATGGTGCCAGATTCTGAGTTCTGTCACCAACACCCTGTTCAACTTGCTTTATGTTCACAAGTCTGCCAAATTTATTTGGGAGACTTTGGAGAAGAAGTATGGGGCTGACGATACTAGGAAGAAGAAGTACGTCCTGGGAAAGTGGCTAGCCTTCTAGATGGTTGTCAACAAATCGATCATGGATTAGGTCCACGTTTACAAGGACCCATCCGCCGTTGTTGTCAATGCGGGGATGGAGGTAAGCAAGGTGTTCCTCTCCCATGTGCTGTAGGAGAAGTTTCCACCGTTGTGGAAGTACTACCGCAACTACCTCAAACACAGAGAGAAGGATCTAACGCTTCAAGAGCTTTTTAGTCATATGAAGATCGAGGAAGCGAACCGTTTGAAGGACGTCCAAAGTTCCTTCCCAGAACCTTTTTTGCCACCAACAGAAAAGGACAACATCGAGGAGTCCGGAGGGCCGTCTCTTTAGGACAATTTCAAACCGAAGCCTAAGACCAATGAAGCTCCCAAGCGAGGACCTCCCAACAACCGCAACAAGTTCGTGGATTCCTCCACTGTTAGTCGAAAACTGAAGTAGAATTTGTTGTGCTATGTTTGCGGACAAGCTGGACACAAGGCTTACCAGTTTGTTCAACGTCAAGACTTTAAGAAGAATGGTGCAAAGGCTTACATTGCTAAAGATGATGGCATCATAGCTGCTGTAGTAGTATAGGCCATGCTGGTTCACAACTAAGAAACATGTCTAGTATACCCGCATTATCTACCTCTGAACTCTCGAAGTGTGAAGTTTGCGTAGAGGTTAGGTTTTCTAAGAAACCTTGTAAACCCGTAATCATAAGACACACGAACCTTCTTGAATTAATCCACACCGATCTTGCAGATTTCAAGAACACTTGGAGCAAGGGAGGCAAACATTATTATGTTACCTTCATCACGAGAGTTTATCTTCTCAAGTAAAAGGATGAAGCTGAAGAGATGTTCATAAAGTATAAGAATGAGGTAGAAAACCAACTCGAGAGAAAGATCAAGAGAGTTAGATACGATAGAGGAGGGGAGTATGGCTCAAACTTCTTGAAAGATGTTTGTGAATCGAATGATATCATTCATGAAACCAGTGCACCATACATGCCTAAAAAAATGGAGTATTTGAACGTAGGAACCGGACGCTGAAGAACATGAGATGCTTCAAAGTTCGGCCTTCTTGATGAGATGTGGGGGGAAGATGTCTTATCTTCTTGCCACATACTTAACCGTGTGCCACACAAAATGCTTGATAAGATTCACTACGAGTTATGGAATGTTTACGCTCCTAACCTTATGTTTTTCAGAGTGTGGGGGTGTTTGGAGAAATTAGGCCTAACTGACCCTAAGAGAACCAATATCAGATCCAAGACTTATGATTGCATATTCATAGGCTCTAAACAACACGACGTATCATTTTATGTCTCCTGATGACCGCTCAATTTCTGAGGCTAGAGATGTTGAGTTCTTTGAACACATCTTTCCAATGAAGAGGAACATCATTTTTGATCCAGTTGAACCCACTATCCCTTTTCCTTCGCTTTGTGATAGGTGGATTGCCGAAATCTCTACTTCGCGTGGTTATGCTGAAGAACCAATGAGAAGTAAGAGATCCAAGACTAAGAAGAACTTTGGAGAAAACTTCATTACCTCTTTTTTCTCTGAAGTTGATCTTGAGGATGTTGTTTCAGACGAGCTAGTTTCAATCTTCCTGTTAGAAGAAAATCCGAAGACATATGGTGAGGCTTTGAGGTCTGTTTATGCTAACCTTTGGAAAGAAGCTATCAAGGCTGAACTTGATTCTATTGTATGGAAACAGACTTGGGATTTCGTAAACTTACCTAAGGGTTCCAAAACCATTAGTAGTAAGTGGGTCTTTAAGAAAAAGATGAGACCCGATGGTACAATAGAGAGGTTCAAGGAGAGACTCGTGGTTAGATGTTATATACAAAGAAATGACTTCGATTACTTCGACACGTAGTCTCTTGTGACCAAGATTGCAACAATGAGGTCTCTTGTCGCTTTTGCTACCATTTACGGCTTGATAATTCATCATATGGATGTCAAGACCGCCTTACTGATTGGTGATCTGAAGGAAGAGATCTATATGTCGCAACCCAGGGGGTTTTGATCGATGGTCAAGAGAAAAAGGTGTAAGAACCGCCCCCGGTCGATCCCGGTTGAACCGGAGGTTTTTGGCGAAAGTTGACTATTACCGGAAAAGTCAACCGATGACTCTGAGAGTCATTCGGGACCTTTCCGGGACCCAAAAGCTTAGTCGTCGTTACGGTTAGCTTAGTTGGGTCATTTCCTTTCAAATGACAACTTTTGTGAAAAAGTCAAAACCGGGTCAAACTTAGTCAATTTTGGATTATTAACGAATAAAATAATAGGAGCTGAGATATTTTGGGATATGAGTCGTCCCCACATGGAAACATGTCCATGTTAGCTTGGAGGGGAAGAAAGGTGGGTTAAAAGACCAAATGGTCCCCACATAAGGACAAAAGAGAGAGAGATGGGCTAAAGGACGAAAGGGACATTTCCACCTTGAGGATACGACCACATGGGGCAAAAAATTCAGCATTTGTACTCAACATGGCCGAAATTCCTAGCTAGAGAGAGAGAGTGTGCAAAAACTCCATTGAAGCTCCTTGAAGCTTGAAGAAGAAGCAAGAGAAAGGAAGCTCCTTTTTGGCCATTTCTATACCAAGTCTCCTCAAATTTACTTCATCTTCTTCATCTCTCCATTTCCAAGAGGTTGGTATGCTTTATTTCCTCATTTGATGAAATTAATGTTGTGGGTTTGAGTAGAGATGACTTGAACTAGTGGGTTTTTGGTGTTGGATGACTTAAATGTTGATTTGTGAAGAAGAGGTGGAGTTAGATGATGGAGATAACTTGGTTTGAGTAGTTTTTGATGAAACCCACTTGGTTCTTGAAACTCTGTATGATTTGAGGTGAAATTTGAAGTTCTAAAGCTTACAAATGGTGATTTGGAGAACCTAGAACTAGTTAGGAGCTTGTTGGAGAAATTAGATATTTTTCCTGCGACCGGAGGCTCGCCAGAGCTTCGGCCAGTCGCCGGAATCCGGCCACTGGAGAGGGAAAGGACCGGCCATGGCTTCGTCATCCTTGGAAAGGACCGGCCATGGTCCGACCACCTTGAACCGTGACCGGCCGGCCCGTTTTGGTCATACACGGCCATGTGTGGCCGTGGGGCCCACATGGCCGGTTTTTGGTGATTTCGTAAATTGGACGATCGTGGGTGAACCACGGGACGATGTTTTCACGCCGGAACGAATTATGGTTGTAATTCATGAAAGTTCGGAAAAAGCGATTAGAAGCTTTAATTGCGAAATTGGGAAGGCTCGGACCCCGGAATTGAATTATGTTAAGCGCTTTGGAAAAAATAAAGTAATGTTGGATAGATACGAATAGGGAAACTTTCGGAGTCCCGAGGGACGTTTTCCCGATTTCGGGCAAAATGGGCTTTCCGGGCCCATTTCGCCAAGTTGAGCAATTGGGATTAGTTTGGGTAATTCCCTCTTTAATCCACACTTGAATTAGCATTAATTCGTGTATTGCTTGTAATCTTATACTTTGGACCCGAGCGCGGTGGAGGAGGAGGCCTTTGGACCGCGTGAGAGTACGAGGAGGAAGCTAGCCAGGTCGTCAGCTACTAGGATTGGATTGCTTTCAAGGTAGGGAAGAGTAGTAAACTCCACCTTTAATTTAAAGAATGCTAATAGTACTCCTATAGGATAATAATAACTGGAAAGGTCCTAGTTTGCATATAGGATGTGATTCACTAGAATAACCGCTTTTAATTACGATAAGAACCAGAAGAGTCTTTGCATGGATATAGGATGTGATTCACTAGTTTAACCGCTTTCAATTATTGGGAATTGTCGTGCTGGTAGAATGGTCATGTTGAGCCTTAGGATTGATTGTTGATTGTGCTTGATTGTAGTCTTTAGTCCTTAAACGTTGATGCATGTTATCTTCTTTGATTACTTTAAGAGTCATACCATGCCTTATGAATTATGATGAATGTGATATGAATGGTTGTTCGTGATATGATTGCTTGGATGAATGTGATGAATATGATGACTGTAATATTGAATGTTGACTTGTGTTATGATCGGGTGAGTGATAGACCGATGTGGTGTGTTCGGTAAGTATGTCGGTAAGCTATGACGATGCGACATGATTGGTGTGGTATGTTGAATTGATATGGTTGGTAATGCACGATGTGGTGTATTGTTGCTTTCCCCGATGATTAGTGTTCCGGGAAGACATCTAGACCGAGGAGTATTTGTTGGGTCTCGAGGTAGGGTTGGAGATGAACCAACTCGCAGCGGAAAATCAATGAAAACCAAGAGACGATTAAACCATGAAACAACTAACAAAGAATGGATTCACAAGAGAAAAATTCAGCACTATTTCTTACCAAAACAAGAACACCGGTTAACGAATGATTGGCTTGAGTCTCCAAGACGCCTACGTATCCACATGGGAATCAAAGCCACGTAGTTCTTCTCTTTGAGGACTCAAGAACACAAAAATGGAGGTGGAAACTAGCCAAACCCGAAATGGCCATGGAAGAGGGAGAGAAAATGTGTTTCCTATTCTTGTCTTGTCTTTGTTATGTTGAAAAAAGATGACTTAAACATAACAAAACCCATACTTGTCCAACTAAAGGCATGGGACAAGTATGGTGTCAAGTAAGGTGTAAATAGGACAAAGTATGGCAAGACAAGATTGGGTTAGGTGGTGAATCACCAACACCTTAATCCTTGTCTTGCTTACTTAGTACTAATTAATCAAGACTTGATTAATTAGTTCCATGGGCCTTGGTTGCATGGGCCTTTCATGGGCCTCTTGGAACATGGCCCGTGGCCATTTCCAACGAGGTCCCGTGATTCGCTCATCGCCTCCATGCCTTCCATACCGGAAATGTCCAACATTATCCGACGCGATCAATCCCAAGACTCCAAGCCTTGTCTCGATCTGTGAAGTCCTATTCACTTACGGGCGCATGACCCAAAACCCAGTTTTGGTCATGTCCCGAGACAACTCCCTTTTGCCCATTCTCCATAAATGTGTCAATGAGTTTCATCCTCCGGTGTGACCCTTAGGTTTATGCATGTCAATAGATCAACGTAAAATCCCATTTTACTTGATCCTATTTAAGTGGCAACTAACGAGACTTTAGTATTGCCTGACACTACATAACGAATCGACCCTGTCGATTCTAACCTTTCCATCGTCCCTGTCATTATCCTTTTATCTCCGATATCCTGATTGAGATAAGGCATAGAGCCGTCATCCTTATTATTCTCAATCACCGTTCCTTGATATGTGAGATGACTGAAGATATGATACCCAGTATCATGTGCATGGCCATGCTATTCTTTCAGTCACTCTCGATCAAGCGGCCGAGAACCGATATCTTTCCCATACCTCAGTATGAGGGATAAATCCCTTAGCCGCCTTTCGTGTCACTCATGTAGCCCGTCCCCAAGCCAATCCTGGCCGTTATGGAAGCCCTGTTACGGACAACGTTAGGCTCAGGTCAAACTCAGTTGTTGACTACATAGCGATCACAAAGACTCTTTGGTCTAAGGATACATGACAAGCTACAACATTGAATATGTTCATGACTTAATCTATGGCACATATTCAGGGCGGGTCGTCCAATATCATGTCCCACATGATATCTATGATCAGACTCCGGAATCCTATTCCAATGACTAACAGAACGTAAGCCATAAAGAGCCATCTTTCATACTAGTCGCTTCTAGTGAAGCTTTGTTGACTAGGGACCCATCGAGTGTGATCTATCTCGATCTATGGTTCTATTCGCATGGTGGGCATAGATTAGAGCACACATCGATATATTACTCCAACACATAAGTAATATAAAGCCGCTTTAATTTTATTGCTAACGATGATATATACATTTGGACATTTAGGATTGAACTACGGGCACTAAGACTAACAATCTCCCACTTGCCTTAGTTCCAATCTAAACTCCAATATGTCCCCATCGACTTTACATGTCTAACATGTTCAGGCAGTGACACTGCCTTAGTCAAAGGGTTGGCTATGTTATCATCTGTTGCAATATCGGTTATCTTCACTTCACCTCAGTTCAGTATTTATCTGATGAGGTGGATACGCCGCAGTACATGTTTGGATTTGTTATGCGATCTAGGCTTTTAGCTTGCGCAATGGCCCTTGTGTTGTCGCAAAATGGATTCACCGGACTGGATAGGTTTTTAATTACACCCAGCCCTGCCATGAATTTCCAAATCCACATAGCCTCCTTAGCTGCCTCTACAGCATCCATGTACTTGGCCTCTGTCGTAGATTCGGCAATGGTATCTTGCTTTACGCTTTCCCAGCTAAAGCTCTGCCATTCAGCGTAAACACATATCCTGATTGACTTCTAAAGTCATCTGGATTTGTCTTGGAAAACTAGCGTCTACTCATCCTTCGACGACTAGTTCAGCATCATCTTTCCCCCGGGTTAGAATGATGTCTACTGGTACAACATAAGGCTTACGAGACGTCTGGTCTCATACATGTCATGGCATATATGATCGATCCTGCCCCCAGGCGCATAGGATTCTCATCATCCTTTTCAGCTCATCAGGTGTCTTAGGACACCGAGTCTTGCTGAGATGAATGCCATGACTAGTGGGTAAGAGTCCTTTCTTTGAATCAAGCATTAAGAACCTACTCAATGCCTTGTTCACATAGGTTCCCTGACTTAAATCCAAGACCCTCTTGGTGCGATCTCTACATATCTTAATCCTTAAGATATGAGAAGCATCACCTAAGTCCTTTATTGAAAAACACTTCCTCAACCAAGCTTTAATCTCGTGCAAGGTTGGGATGTCGTTTTCAATGAGAACCAGAAAGGTAATATTGCTCCCACTAGCCTTCTTATAAACGCAAGATTCATCCTCGTTCTTGATTAAGCCAAATCCAATTACAGCTTCATCAAAACGAAGGATCCAACTCCGAGAAGTTCGTTTCAATCCAGAAATGGATTTCAACAACTTATAAATCTTTCCTTTATTCTTCGGATCGTCAAAACCTTTGGGCCGAGACATACAAACGTACTCAGTCAAATTTCCATTTAGGAAAGCGGTTTTGACATCCACTTGCCATATCTCGTAATTATGATACGCAGTTATGTCAAGAAGAATTTGGATCGATTTTGACCATAGCCACTAAGGAGAAGGTTTCCTCATAGTCAATCCATTGGATCTGCCTATAACCTTTCGCCACCAGTTGAGCTTTGTAGGTCAGAGGGTTGCCGTCCATGTCCATCTTCACCTTGAAGATCCATTTGCATCCTATGGTCCTCACACCATTGATGGGATCAACCGGTTCCCAGACTCGGTTGTCCGACATGGATTGCATTTCCTCCCTCATGGCTCCCAGCCATAACTCGGAGTTGGGCCCATACACGACTTCCTGAAAGGTGGCTGGATCATCGTGATCCACCATGACTTCATTGTCACCTCCGGATACCATATCTTGGAGGTGGAAGATTGATCCTTTCAAATCGCCTTGGACCTTCCAGAATTGTAACAGGAATTGGTTCTTACTCTATGACAATCTCTGGCTCCTTTCTACTGGGTTGCCAATTGGTTTAGACAGATCTGTACCATCCTGAATTTCTTCGAGTTGCACAGTCCTCCCAATGACGTCTTTGGAAACAAAACTTCTTTTCCATAAAGACCCCACCCCAAGCGACGAACACCATGTTCTCACTGGGATTGTAGAAATAGTATCCCCTTGTTTCTTTGGGATACCACACGAAGGTGCATATCTCAGATCTTGGTTCGAGCTTAGTCGAAACCAAATGTTTCACATAAGCCTCGCAACCACAAATCTTTAGGAAGGACAAAGCGGGCATCATCCCGTACCATTTTTAAAATGGTGTCCCTTCCACACCATTCGTCGAAGCCCGATTCACTATGAATGCGGTCGTCTCTAGAGCAAAACCCCTAAAAGAGATTGGGAGATCAGTCCAACTAATCATGGAACAGACCATTGTCTAACAATGTCCGATTTCTCCGTTTGGCTACACCTTTCAACTACAGTGACCTAGGAGGAGTCCATTCCAAAAGGATCCCATTCTCTTTTGATGATCTAATAACTCTGTGGTCAAGTATTTTCCACCTCGATCCAATCGAAGTGCCTTAATACCTTTGTCGAGCTGGTTTTCTACTATAGTCTTAAACTCTTTGAATTTATCAAAAGCTTCAGACTTATGTCTCACCGAATAGACATAACCATATTTACTGTAATCATCAATAAATGTGATAAAGTAGCTAAAACCCCTCCTGGCAAGTGAACTTATTGGTCTACACACATTCGAGTGTATCAGCCCCAATAATTCACCCGCCCTTTCATCGCGATCGATAAAGGGCACTTTAGTCATTTTGCCCATCAAACAAACCTTGCACCTATCGATCGAATGGAATTCGAATGAACCTGAAAGCCCGCACTTCTGAAGTGCTGATAGGCGCTTCTTGTTTATGCGACCCAAATGACAGTACCATAACAGAGTTAGGTTTAAATCGTTGGATTTAGACCTCTTGGTATTAACGGAATATATAGAACTTGAGGCATTGTTACCCATATCTAATATGTACAATCCTCCAACCATGTCAGTACTGGTATAAAACATATCATTGCATAGAACATTGAAAACTCCATTTCCAATATTAACATTATATCCTTCCTTGTCAAACACGGATACAGATATAATATTCCTACTAAAAGTAGGTATGCAATATACATTATACAATACTAAGACAAGGCCTCTTGGCAAAGCAAGACTCATGGATCCTACAGCAGTTGCCACAACTCTGAGGTCCATTTCGTGCTTTCCAAATCTCTCCTACTTTCAGCCACCATATATTAGTGCATGTGTGAGATTCAGTCATGGTATCTAATACCCATGAATCTTTGGAAGTAGAGAGATGTAGCTCTATAGAGTTAATACCGAATGAAGGCACGATCCCACCGCCCTTCCTTAGATCATCCAGGTTTCCTGATGAAGGCGCAGTCCTACTGCCCTTCTTCAGATCATCCAGGCTATTTGATGAAGGCGCAGTCCCACTGCCCTTCTTCAGATCAGCCATGAACTTCCTGTAATCCCGGTTCCAATGACCAGGCTGTTGGCAGTAGAAGCAGACATTCTCAGGTGTCTCATCTTTCCTGCCAAGTGCGCATGGGCCCAGCCCTTGCCACTTCCAATTCCCTTGTTGACCATCAGAATATCCTTGGATCCCAGATCCCTGAGATATTCTTCTCAGCAGCTGATGACACTTCATGTAACTCTGATATGGTCTTAGAGACAGCCTTGTCAAGGACATATTCTTTGCGTTCAGACTTGAGGACTATTCTCAAAATTCTGTACCAGTCCAAATAGTTTGTCCCATTTAGCTTGACCCTGTCAAGAATGGTTTTTAATGACAAACTATTAATGTTCGCTGAATTTGCCATTTGATCTACAACAGATAAAATTCAATCAGTAAACTGAATAAATTTTATGAAGATCAAGCTTAAACACCAACAATCAATTCTAAACCTTTAGAATCTGAAACCAAGATCCTTGATTCACTCGATTAAGCTGAACTAATGCTCACCACTTAATCGAGCTATGTAGGTAGGACTCCATCCAATCACATCCAATGTGACTCTTGGCTAGGGTATGTACTTATGTACACGACTTACCCTATCTGTTACCCTAGCTCAACCTCAGGCTGAGAATCGTAGTCGGGTCCACCAATTTTCAACTATGGCTCGTCACTATGTAGGTGCTCCGCTAATGCGCACGACACCCACATATGTCGTCCAAACCTACTACCCCGCTTTCCCATGGATGCTCCGCTAATGCGCACGACACCCATAGGACGGGGAGGTAGTAAGGTGTTGATAATTGGGAGGTATCGGACATGACCCGTTTTTACTTGTCCGGTTGTGTTTAAAACTTTGACACATCCTAGATGCGATGAGCACATCAACTACATTCCAAATGCAATGATGCCTCAAATTACATCCAATGTAATTCTTCCTTCGAACCCGTCAACTACATCCAATGTAATGACGATTCTAAGGGCTCACACACAAGGATTAAAATTCCAATTTTATCTTTGCATGTGAGGTGATATGCTCGGTAAATAAAGTTAAGCATGCAATTCTAAAACACAGAATTAATCATGCACAAACTAAACCAAGCATAAAGCGATAAATATGCACATAATAGCCCCCTAAACTAACTCCCACTAGCTTCTTGAGCTCCACCGACTCCAAGCCGATGCCAACACCCGAAAAGCCACCAAATGACCTTTTCGCCCTTTCTTCATCTTGAGTAAAATATTACAATTTAATACACGACTCGCAGGTCGGGAATAAATAAATATTACAAACAAGTGGTTCGACGACCACACCTTGAAAGAATAATTACACGCTAACACTAACGGCTCGCAGGCCGTGAAAAGCGATAAATAATTAAATTGAGCTCGGGGCTATTATGTACACCATGCCAACATCACATCACACATCATGTGATTTTCCGGTTTTAATTAATAGCCAAGTTTCGAAATTTTTTGATGCTCGGTTTATCGAAACCGTTCAAAAATGAAACTTTTGAACATTTGATCTTCGAGTTCGTCATGACGGTTCCAAACTCGTCATAACTAACAAAACGGTTTAGCCTTGGCATATCAACCATCCAATGGTCATGCTTGGCCTAGCTCCGTCCAACGGAGCCCCGTTCGGTCCCGGTTTCGGCTCCCCGAGAGTCCCGCTCCCGAGACCCGAAAAATCAAATTTTTTTCAAAATTTCCAGATTTGAAATAATTTTCAAAAATTCATTTTACATGCATTAAATCCATGAACAAGAATTTAAAACATGTTATCAAACAATTTAGCAAAACAACATGCCAAAAAACGAAACTTTCAAGCAAAACCGAAACTTTGAACACCGTCTTGTGAATCCCGAAGGTAGCACGGCTCTGATACCACTGTTGGGTCTCGAGGTAGGGTTGGAGATGAACCAACTCGCAGCGGAAAATCAATGAAAACCAAGAGACGATTAAACCATGAAACAACTAACAAAGAATGGATTCACAAGAGAAAAATTCAGCACTATTTCTTACCAAAACAAGAACACCGGTTAACGAATGATTGGCTTGAGTCTCCAAGACGCCTACGTATCCACATGGGAATCAAAGCCACGTAGTTCTTCTCTTTGAGGACTCAAGAACACAAAAATGGAGGTGGAAACTAGCCAAACCCGAAATGGCCATGGAAGAGGGAGAGAAAATGTGTTTCCTATTCTTGTCTTGTCTTTGTTATGTTGAAAAAAGATGACTTAAACATAACAAAACCCATACTTGTCCAACTAAAGGCATGGGACAAGTATGGTGTCAAGTAAGGTGTAAATAGGACAAAGTATGGCAAGACAAGATTGGGTTAGGTGGTGAATCACCAACACCTTAATCCTTGTCTTGCTTACTTAGTACTAATTAATCAAGACTTGATTAATTAGTTCCATGGGCCTTGGTTGCATGGGCCTTTCATGGGCCTCTTGGAACATGGCCCGTGGCCATTTCCAACGAGGTCCCGTGATTCGCTCATCGCCTCCATGCCTTCCATACCGGAAATGTCCAACATTATCCGACGCGATCAATCCCAAGACTCCAAGCCTTGTCTCGATCTGTGAAGTCCTATTCACTTACGGGCGCATGACCCAAAACCCAGTTTTGGTCATGTCCCGAGACAACTCCCTTTTGCCCATTCTCCATAAATGTGTCAATGAGTTTCATCCTCCGGTGTGACCCTTAGGTTTATGCATGTCAATAGATCAACGTAAAATCCCATTTTACTTGATCCTATTTAAGTGGCAACTAACGAGACTTTAGTATTGTCTGACACTACATAACGAATCGACCCTGTCGATTCTAACCTTTCCATCGTCCCTGTCATTATCCTTTTATCTCCGATATCCTGATTGAGATAAGGCATAGAGCCGTCATCCTTATTATTCTCAATCACCGTTCCTTGATATGTGAGATGACTGAAGATATGATACCCAGTATCATGTGCATGGCCATGCTATTCTTTCAGTCACTCTCGATCAAGCGGCCGAGAACCGATATCTTTCCCATACCTCAGTATGAGGGATAAATCCCTTAGCCGCCTTTCGTGTCACTCATGTAGCCCGTCCCCAAGCCAATCCTGGCCGTTATGGAAGCCCTGTTACGGACAACGTTAGGCTCAGGTCAAACTCAGTTGTTGACTACATAGCGATCACAAAGACTCTTTGGTCTAAGGATACATGACAAGCTACAACACTGAATATGTTCATGACTTAATCTATGGCACATATTCAGGGCGGGTCGTCCAATATCATGTCCCACATGATATCTATGATCAGACTCCGGAATCCTATTCCAATGACTAACAGAACGTAAGCCATAAAGAGCCATCTTTCATACTAGTCGCTTCTAGTGAAGCTTTGTTGACTAGGGACCCATCGAGTGTGATCTATCTCGATCTATGGTTCTATTCGCATGGTGGGCATAGATCAGAGCACACATCGATATATTACTCCAACACATAAGTAATATAAAGCCGCTTTAATTTTATTGCTAACGATGATATATACATTTGGACTTTTAGGATTGAACTACGGGCACTAAGACTAACAGTATTCCGGTACGATGTATGTGGTTTCACCCTGATGCTTAATGTTCCGGGAAGATACCCGACCGAGGTGTATGCCGGTCAGGTATGTCTATTATGTGGCTTTACCCCGATGCTCTGTATTCCGGGAAGACATCTAGACCAAGGGACATTCCGGTATGATGTATATTGTTTCACCCCGATGCTCTGTGTTCCGGGAAGACATCTAGACCGAGGGACATTCCGGTATGATGTATATTGTTTCACCCCCGATGCTCTGTGTTCCGGGAAGACATCTAGACCGAGGGATATTCCGGTATGATCTATATGTTTAGCTTGTGTGTGGATTGGTTCTTTTGGTATGATTATCTTACATTTCAGTTGTCATGGGTACCTGTCTTGAGTTGTTTGGTATCGGATCCGAGTAAATTTCATAGTGGTCTTAGTAGTTGATTGTACCGTTGTTCTTGTGTTTCTTTAGTTGGTTGCCCTTATCGGTATTATTGCGTTCCGGTTAGTTTCTATTTACTTTATCAGTTTTAGTAAGTTTTACTAATCGAGGAATTTTGGTAACGTAACGGAAGTCCTTTTTCCCTTTACTACTTTTTCCTACTGAGCGTAAGCTCACCCCCTCTGTTTTTACTGTTTTACAGGATTCGCTGATCAGTAGACTTAGAGGACGTCTCAGGGCTCGGGAGCTCATCGAAGGTCCGGGTCGATTTATTTATTAGAGACGTACTTCCAGTTTCGGATTAAATATTGTCCTTACTTTATTTGGTTATTAAATCTTGAACTCGGATTTTCAAACTTTTATTCAGAGATTCTTGTTAATTAGCTGTGGTTTTATTATTGTTTATTATCTTCTTAGTTCACGTCTCGAGTCCGGTCAAAACAGGATTTGGGGCGTGACACAAGGTGTGTAAAACTGAAGAAGTCTCTGTATGGTTTGAAACAAGCACTGAAAGAATGGTATGAGAAGTTAAATTGAACATTGGTGATAGACAGGTACAAGGTAAACAATTCTGATTCTTGTGTGTACTCTAAGATGATCGAATTTGGTTGTGTGATTATCTATTTGTATGTCGACGACATGCAAATTCTTGGTGATAATATAAATGTTGTGAAACATACCATGAGTTTTTGTCGTCACATTTTGAGATGAAGGACTTAGGAGAAGCTGACGTCATTTAAGGTGTTAAGGTTATTAGGAACACCAATGGCATCTTCTTGAGTACGCCTCATTACGTTGAGAAAGTGTTGAAGAAATTCAATCACTTTGACGTTATACCCGCGAAAACTCCCTATGATCGTAGCGTACTTCTAACGAAGAACTTGGGTGACAATGTTTCACAAGCTGGGTAAGCTAAGATTATAGGAAGTGTGATGTTCCTCATGAACTGTACTCGACCATACATTTCTTACTCAGTAAGCAAGTTGAGTTGGTATTCACATAACCCGAGTAACGAGCATTGAACTGCCTTACATTGTCTGCTGAAGTATCTGAAAGGAACCATGAGTTAGTCCCTGCATTACATCACTTTCCTACCGCTTTGGAAGAGAATTGTGATGCAAACTAGGTTTCAGGTAATGATGAATCAAGCAGACTTGTATAACCCACTCTACCATGAGTCTGAGTTCATTACCCCTGAGTTGGCTGGACAAGAAGCAGAGTGGTTGAGGAACTTATTAGTAGACGTGCTTGTGTGGGAAAGGCAAGTTGTGTCTGTTTCTTTACACCGTGATTCACAAGCGGGTATTTGTGTTTCGAAGAATAATGTGTATAATGGTAAGAAGAGACACAATCGTATCAGGCATGGTGTCGTTAGACAACTCTTGAAAAATGGAGTGATTTCTTTGGAATATATGAGATTCGAAAGAAATCTTGCTGATCCTTTCACTCAGGGTCAACCAAGGAGAGTGCTCCTTGATATTTCGAGAGGGATGGGGCCCAAGCCCACAAGTCAAGAAAATATGTATGACATGTGTTAGTGGTCATATGCAATCATACTAGTCTTGATGCCTTACATCTCCCATTCCTATGACTTTAGTAGTGCTTGATGATCTATAACCAGTTTTGGTGGTGCTTTGAGACACACCTGATAGATCTTGATAATAATCTATAACAAGTATTGGTGGTGCTTGTGAGAAACACTTGATAGATTGTAATCCATAACCAGTTTTGGTGGTGCTATAAAGACGCACTTAATGGATTCTGCTGACAGGATGGACTTTATGTTCTTAATAGCTCAAGACCCAATTGGGACAGTGCTAGTAAGAAGCACTTGATGAAGGTACCTTTGTGTGTGTGATGGTGAGCTGCCATCTATGAAAGACTTGGGGCAAAAGTATTTCTAGAGCACTCATTAGAGCCAAGGTATAAAAGTTCCGCGGATTTAGTGGGATCTTAAGTATGGTATGTATTGTGTGACGTATCAACCGAAGCTAAGTTCAAGATTCTATTGACTTACTTTAAGTAAGTTCAAGATTCTATTCACTTACTTTAAGTAGATTGTTATCACATCTCACTATGCATCAATTCAAATCGAAAGATATTGATGTTTAACTATCGCATCTTCACGTATCCAGAACATTTGTGGTGTTTCCTTTTTATCTAAATTTTTTTCATGTGTTTTCACCGTTTGTCGCCATTTGGGAGGGATTGTTGGAAAAATGGCTCCTCTTGTGAGTTTTATGTTTTAGCCAAAGTCCCACATCAGAAGTGTGAGACAATTTTGGAGAGCTTATAATAGCTTCCTTCTCCTTCATTATTCAAGACATATTGGTGGGCTCTATGGAGTGGGGCTAGAACGAGCCTCGAGCACCGTCGTCGTGGTCCGTACAGGTTGGGCCGGGCCGAACTCGGGTTTGGGTGGAACCCCTATTGGGCGGGCTAAAACAGGACAACATATTTCTTTTTGGACATTTATTCAACTGATTCTCTTTAAAGACTTATTCAAACTTTTTCAAACCGTTTTGAACAAGTCATGACGTTGAGGTCAAGTGGATTCCGTTTTTCCTGATTCGTTGAAACAAAAAACCTGATAACTTAATTGTGGTTTTAAGTGGGTTCCGTTTCTTCTGATTCGTTGAGATGGAAAATATGATAATTTAATTATGGTTTTACTTTTATACCCCTCCGCTTGTCAATTTATAAATACTTGGCTCTGAAACTTTTGTTTTCCACGGTTTTCATATATTCTAGAGCCAAACTTATACTCTTATTTCGTTCTTCACTTTACTATACCCGAATTCTGATTTTTGATCCGTTGAATCCACATCCAGTAGAGAGAGTTGGTGCGTTGCTGGGTAGAGCTATGTCAACCTTAGGAAGCAACCGCTGCTGATCGTCATCACGGTCACACCGAAATTTTGCTTTCAAGTCAGTGGTCTTTACTGCCACGCCACAACTTCAATTTTTGTTTCTGCACGTTAACCTGGTTGGTCATTTCCAGTTTATACTTTTTTTCGTTTCATTCTGTCTTGTTCTGCAAATCGTTTCAATTGTGTATATATTTGTCCAACAAAGACCCCTTACCATAAGATAGGCACATAGGCCAAGGCCTGTTCTAGAGAGAAATGAAAGGTTATTTATGTGTTTGTAAGATCAAAAGGGTCTTTATTGATCATAGAAGAGACTGTTTACATTATCATCTGGCAACGTATGTATAAATTTTGAACTCGCATCTAACCATCAATCTTGTAAGGATATGACAGTCTCAAATGCTCCAACCAATGCTCGGACCTTGTTCTTCCTCTTCTCCAAAAGCTTACTTGCCATCTCCTCTATCACATCATTGTACACAGGCGAATCCTTCTTCCCATTATCTTTATTTCCCTGCCGTTGCTGCTTTCTCGCCGCCGGCTTTACTAACACTGGTGCCGGTCTCTCAGCTTCCATCCCTCGTCGTTTTTCCTCCTCCATCTCCTTCCCACCTTCAAACCCTCGAGTGTTTTCTTCTGCAGGAGCATCAGAGTTGTTGCTCTGGTGATCAGGTGCCCCGATGCTAGGATCCTCCCTGTGTTGGGTCAATGCTTCGACCTGTTCTTGCATCTTATGATCTCTTGTTTCTTCGCTCGGGGTGATCACAATAATCATTGGGTCGGACTTGACAACATCAACACTAACAATAGTATAAGGATTAATCTCGGGCAATTCCATCTCATCGAAAGGAACCAAATCCTCGTCACTCCCAATATTCGCTATCTCCTCAATCTCATCAGGCAATGTATATCTATCCCCGAAATCAGCTTCCACGAAAGTCATCAATGTTGGCTCCGCGTTAATGCTGCTTCTTTTACCTGCTTTCTTTGGAGGAGAAGCCGGAGCCTTCCTAGGAGCTGTCACGCTCCTCCTCGCCGTCCTGACGGGAGCGTTACTCTTGGTTTGAGCCTTGGTAGGCTGTTTCCTGGTAACAACGGGGTGAGGCTTGTCGGAGGATCTTCTTGTGTTGACAGAAGAGTCGTGCTGCTTCTTGACTAGCTTGGAAGGAGGGGACGAGGTTAAGGATGGCTTGATGTGTTTTCGAGCTTTATTAGTACAAGAGGAAGAGGAAGAGGTCGTTTCTTTTGGAGCACTTTTGGTGAGTCTAGGAATCATAGATGGAGCGGTGCTGATACGAGCAAGTGGTCTGGTGGGCTTCTTTTCCTTCCCGGAACCCACAGGACTTTCTCTTTGTGTTGTTGCCATAATGTAAATCTCTAACCGACCCTGCATCATTATATAAGTATTGTCAACACCAACAACATTCATATTACATTTTAATAATGACCCACATTGATCGACTACGTAGGAACATCAACACTTGAGCAATTTAATTTCCATTAGAACTCATTACTGAACATGGAAATAGTGTTTTGATAAGGGAGAGCACCTTTGATCAAAGCAAACTAATGAAATGAGGGCAAAGACAAAGGGTAGGAAACAAAGTGGCGACAAATGGGACATAAAAAGGGTTTAGAAATGAAAATCAGAGGAGGTGCTTTAACTGCGCACAACCCATTGTTGATTTAGGGTTTCTTCAAATTGGGCAATGGGTAATAGTGGTGGTGGCCATGACATGTCATTATGCTTTAGCCTTTTGTTTCCACATTTTCAATACCGAACCCATAGGAATTATCTTTGCTTCCATCAACCCTCGCTAATAATCCTCCTCGGAATTTACGACATCACATCGACATAATTCTCCTTTTTTATGGTGGCATTCTCTAAATCAAACCCCACATTCCATATACATATTAAAGAATAAAGATATAGTACATATGAATTTTCAGAAATATGGCTCTAAGGTTTATGTAGAGTAGAAGAAAAATAATATAATTATGAGAAATACTTTTTTAATTAGTAAAATGACATTCAATTAATAAGAGAACTCAAAAAACCGTTTCGTAGGGTTCTTTTGTCTCTCCGTTGTCGATGCTCGCTCCTCTCGTCGTCTTCGAAGCTCATTGTCGCCTCTGTCGCCGTCAACCTTGCCGAACCCCAAACGTCCCGCATGGAGTCCATCCCAGCCCAACCCACCGCTCTAATGGTGTTGAACACCGATAAGGTACGTCCTCTCCCGTCCAACCTCGTCGTTGTTCAGACACCGACCGCGTTGGCGAACCCGATTACATGCCATCGGCCCCGAGTAACGAGCATTTTAAGCCTCTTCGATACCAAAAAAGACCAAACGGTGGACTCCAAAATCTCTCTGAGCCTTATCTCCAATGGTTATGAGCCCACTGACCGCTTTAGCAACGAACCAAATACAGGATCTCCGATCGGCAACGACCCCCATTGTCGTACTAAGGACGATCACGACCAGATCTCCACGATTAGTGCCTTCAAACATCTCGGTTCCCATGACCACCACATGTTTGGGAGCGTTTCCGCACACACTACTTCCCAGTACCCCTCACACTCGAAGCCTGGGATGTGGTCCCCATACGCGTCCCTGCTACCGGCTTCCCTGGATGTACTACATGATGTCTCACTGGATCCACCCACGGCTGACCCGTGGTTGCACCCAAATGGAATAGGTCCTCGGGTTGGGGGAAGTAGCCCAAATGGAGGGAATCACTCAAGTGAACCATCTACCAAACCCTCAATCGATAGTACCATGATCCACCCAGATCTAGGCCAATCACCTATGGAAACAATTATGCCTCTTCAATAGAGTTATGGTAGACTTCAGATGGAGAAGGATGAGGATGAGGATATCATCCTCCCCAAAGATCCCAAGAATGCTCGACTCCGGGCCCAGACAAAATTTGGCTTGGTTGGTAGACTATTCACACTACAAGAGTATGATCAGAAAATAATTGAAGGAGTTGTGAACAAGGTCTGGAATCATGAGCGTTTGGTGACTAGGGACTTAAGATGGGGAATCTCAAGATTCTACTTCACATCCCAAGTGGAAAAAGATCGCATTCGACGGTCAGAACCTTGGTCTATCAAAAATATACCAAATATTCTTGAAGACCTCATCCTAGTGGTGAAGTCGGCAATATTCCTGTTCTTCAGAATCAAACTGTGGGCGGTGTTATCAAACCTCCCATATGATAGCCTAACTAGGGCAACAAGATAGAGGATAAGTGAGGCACTCGGGGGTTGTGTGGATGTCCGAGAATACACCGCAGGCATGAGTAGTGGAGGTGTACTCTGATTACGATTTTGGAAGGACATAACTACACCACTTTGGCACACAATCAGGGTTACTATGTATGAGAATACGACACCAATTAGGGTCCGTCTTCAATACGTCCGCTTTCCAATCTACTGTTTCCACTATGGATACATCAGACACCATGTGAGCGACTGCAAACGGAGGGATCTACTTCAGCCGGTAGGACCACCAAATTACGACCTTTCTCTTATGGCTCTAGAAACCCCTCACTATAAGGTGGGCATTTAAAGGACTTGGACGAAACGCATTCCTATCAAACGTACCGCCAACAGGGAGAAAAATATGCAAACCACACACATCCCTAGGGTGATCAAGGCACCGAGACCCATTGTCCCCCCGGGCTTCGCCCCCTGGCTCTTTTGGATCTGACACCGATGTAGGATCTCCTGCCTAAACAAGTAGCCCATACTTGGACCCAGGTAAATGGACCCTGTACCCCCAACCCACCCATGCCACCTTCTCGGGGCATAGATAGACCTATGCATGGGAGGGTGAACCTGATAGTTCATAAAATGGAGAAGATCCAAAAAGATAAGGGAGACCCGTCCGACCAGATCACCTTATATGAGGCCCTGATTACCCAACAAACTAGGAAGGGGACAACTAAATTTAGCCCTAAGAATGAACAGATGATTATAGTGATATAAGCCCCCAAGAAAAGGAATCTGGATCAACCAACCCGAGATACGAGGCACTTTGCAATAGAGAATGACGAGGCAAGGTCTGCCAAGCAGCTTCGCCAAGGCCAATGATCGCCCCACTGCATCGGAGTATTCATGAGGACGCATACGCCGCCCTGCCCTGCTCGGTGGAATCCCGAGACACTGATCCCCCTTTCCTATGGTGTTCTCCTAGACAACCTGGGCTATTTGCAATTCAAAATCCATGCCCAAGGATGTTAGGTCGAGTAAGGAGAAGTGATGCCTATCTACCTCTTCCCCAATTACCGACTGCAATGCCCCCACCTTTTTTTCCATTGTACTATTGGGTCTGCTACTATAAGGTCAAGAGTCTCATGCCTATGGGCTATGACATTTTCTCCCCCTCTTTTATTTCCATTACTATTTTTCAAGATGTTGTTGTAAGACTATTTCTGTATTTTTGGTTCTATTATTAATAACAAGTAGGATGGGACTATTTCTATAAAAAAGTGGAACAAGTAGAATGGGAGAGAGCGATAGTAGGAGCGCTATTTTGTCGAAGCTTCCAAGTTCCGAGGCTTTGATCGGATTAAAGGAAGCTTTGATCGCAGGTGGATCCTCTGATCATGGTGGAGGATCTTCGAATCCCTATTGCGGTGAGTGAAGTTCAGATCCCTATAAGGTCTTCGTCAGCAATTTGCCCTACGATACGACTGACGAGTGGTTCGTCTCTTACTTTGGGAGCTGCGATAAGATTTCCAAATCGATCTTCATCCACAGACCCAATCTAAAAGGAGGTTTTTCGGTTTCCTGCATGCGACATCTTTGGATGAAGCAAGGAAGATTGTTAGTCAGGAAAAGAGGAAGAAGGTAAAGGGTCATATCTTGTTCGTGGCGTTGGCGTGGAAGAAGGATGAGAAGAAGGAGAATGCACTACAAGGGTCATATAGGGTATAGTGGAAGAGGGTTTCCCGACTCCAACTCAGGAGTTAGCTAAGGATGTTAGGGTGGACGAGAATCATTTGAATTTGATTAAATCTAACGTCCTCGCAATCAATCACACCCAATTGTCGAGGGCTCAGCTCTTATCGGCTTTCTCTTCGAACAAGGCGATTGGGATGGAGCTCATGCACGTTGGGGGTGGGGTTTTCTTAGTCGATTGTTCAGATGATTTATTCGCAGCTATGTTGCGAGAAACAAGGTGAAAATGGATCGAGAACTGGTTTTGGATTGTGAGTCTCAACGATGATCTGGCTCTAATGGGTGGGAGCTGATTTGGGTTTCCATCGAACGGGTTCCATGGCATGGGCAATTTGAGGAATCTCTGAAGGCTATGTTAGGAGAAGATGTAACCCTGATTTGGATGGCACCCGAGTTGGATGATGGGGAGCTGTACTCCTCCGTTACAGCTCTAATTCGGATGCATTGTCATCTTGGAGACGTTGTGGAGTTCAAACTTGGAGCAAGAAAATTCCAGCTCAGATTCAGGCCGGCGAAGAGACTAGTCGAAGAATCAAAGTCCGATCTCTCCCCCTTCTTTCGTGGAGAATTATGCTAATTCTTCGGGTTCGAATTCAAATTCAAATGGATATTCAAATTCAGTTGAGGAAGGAAAAATCCAGAATACGAATTCAAACTTCTGAGATGATGGGGATATCTTGGCAAAGTCGACTCATAAGGATGAGCCAAGTACTGCTGACCCAATGATCTGGTGATCGTGAACCTTGTTTTACAGATTGCTGATACTTATAAAGTAACAATTCGCGATCCAAATGCGTCTCTTGTCAGGTCTTTCTATCAGACAAGGTCACACACTCGTTCACCTGAAAATGAGAATAAAGACCGCCTCGCTTAAAAGAATTAAAATATTAAAATTCTCGATTGAAACGTCATGGTTGGAAAGCGGGTTAAATTTTGGAACGAATGCAAAAGAAAAAAAAGTGAAAGGGGAGAGAAGCAGTTGGACCAGGCTGACTCAGGCCCAACCCAGCGCGCACGGGCCCAAGCCCGCACCACGCATGCCGAGCCCAAGCCACGCGAGGCCCAACCCTAACCCTACGACTGTTCATCTTATTCTTTAGAAACACGCACGCATCTCAAGACACCACCGCTCTCTCTCGTTTTCTCTCGATCCTTCGCTCCATCTCTCCCCCTCTCGCAACCACCACCGCCTTCGCCATCGTTGTCCCTTTCTCTCCCGGCCTCGAATCGAACCGCGCCGGCACGAGACTGACCCTGAGACGCCTTCGCCACGGTCGTGTCAGAGACGGAACCACGCCGCCGGAAGTTCTCGGCCTGGTTCTGCTCTCCCGAGCACCAATCGCACCGGCGATGGAGAAATCGCACGGTTCGTGCCTCCCTCGCCCGGTTCTTCTTCTTCCCCGACCTCGCCTCACCTGAAAACCCTTCGGAACGAGCTCGATTTGGGCGAGTCCAGCCGGAACAACGTCGGAGAACCTACACCCTCGCTAGATATGGGACGGAGAGCGTTGGGTCGCTCTCCAGCCACCGACGCCACGGCCACGAGCTTGCCGAAGCCTTGGCGTCTCTTCCAGCCTTAGTCGTCCCTCCTCCGAGCTCGCCTGACACCGTCCACCGCCACGAGGAGACCGGAGACCTTGCCGGAGCAACCCTCGAGCCAGAACGAAACCCCGACCAGGCTGAAGCTCGGGCCTTGGGCCAGAACAAGCCTTAGGCCAGGAAAGTCTTGGGCCAGGATAGGCCTTGGGCCAAGAGACATGCCTTGGGCCAGACCTGGTCCGGTTGGGTCTCAAGACCGGCCTTGGGCCAGGCCCAGGTTGTTGGGTCTCGAGGTAGGGTTGGAGATGAACCAACTCGCAGCGGAAAATCAAGGAAAACCAAGAGACGATTAAAACCATGAAACAACTAACAAAGAATGGATTCACAAGAGAAAAATTCAGCACTAGTTCTTACCAAAACAAGAACACCGGGTAACGAATGATTGGCTTGAGTCTCCAAGACGCCTACGTATCCACATGGGAATCAAAGCCACGTAGTTCTTCTCTTTGAGGACTCAAGAACACAAAAATGGAGGTGGAAACTAGCCAAACCCGAAATGGCCATGGAAGAGGGAGAGAAAATGTGTTTCCTATTCTTGTCTTGTCTTTGTTATGTTGAAAAAAGATGACTTAAACATAACAAAACCCATACTTGTCCAACTAAAGGCATGGGACAAGTATGGTGTCAAGTAAGGTGTAAATAGGACAAAGTATGGCAAGACAAGATTGGGTTAGGTGGTGAATCACCAACACCTTAATCCTTGTCTTGCTTACTTAGTACTAATTAATCAAGACTTGATTAATTAGTTCCATGGGCCTTGGTTGCATGGGCCTTTCATGGGCCTCTTGGAACATGGCCCGTGGCCATTTCCAACGAGGTCCCGTGATTCGCTCATCGCCTCCATGCCTTCCATACCGGAAATGTCCAACATTATCCGACGCGATCAATCCCAAGACTCCAAGCCTTGTCTCGATCTGTGAAGTCCTATTCACTTACGGGCGCATGACCCAAAACCCAGTTTTGGTCATGTCCCGAGACAACTCCCTTTTGCCCATTCTCCATAAATGTGTCAATGAGTTTCATCCTCCGGTGTGACCCTTAGGTTTATGCATGTCAATAGATCAACGTAAAATCCCATTTTACTTGATCCTATTTAAGTGGCAACTAACGAGACTTTAGTATTGCCTGACACTACATAACGAATCGACCCTGTTGATTCTAACCTTTCCGTCGTCCCTGTCATTATCCTTTTATCTCCGATATCCTGATTGAGATAAGGCATAGAGCCGTCATCCTTATTATTCTCAATCACCGTTCCTTGATATGTGAGATGACTGAAGATATGATACCCAGTATCATGTGCATGGCCATGCTATTCTTCCAGTCACTCTCGATCAAGTGGCCGAGAACCGATATCTTTCCCCTACCTTAGTATGAGGGATAAATCCCTTAGCCGTCTTTCGTGTCACTCATGTAGCCCGTCCCCAAGCCAATCCTGGCCGTTATGGAAGCCCTGTTACGGACAACGTTAGGCTCAGGTCAAACTCAGTTGTTGACTACATAGCGATCACAAAGACTCCTTGGTCTAAGGATACATGACAAGCTACAACACTGAATATGTTCATGACTTAATCTATGGCACATATTCAGGGCGGGTCGTCCAATATCATGTCCCACATGATATCTATGATCAGACTCCGGAATCCCATTCCAATGACTAACAGAACGTAAGCCATAAAGAGCCATCTTTCATACTAGTCGCTTCTAGTGAAGCTTTGTTGACTAGGGACCCATCGAGTGTGATCTATCTCGATCTATGGTTCTATTCGCATGGTGGGCATAGATCAGAGCACACATCGATATATTACTCCAACACATAAGTAATATAAAGCCGCTTTAATTTTATTGCTAACGATGATATATACATTTGGACATTTAGGATTGAACTACGGGCACTAAGACTAACAATCTCCCACTTGCCCTAGTTCCAATCTAAACTCCAATATGTCCCCATCGACTTTACATGTCTAACATGTTCAGGCAGTGACACTGCCTTAGTCAAAGAGTTGGCTATGTTATCATCTGTTGCAATATCGGTTATCTTCACTTCACCTCAGTTCAGTATTTATCTGATGAGGTGGATACGCCGCAGTACATGTTTGGATTTGCTATGCGATCTAGGCTTTTAGCTTTCGCAATGGCCCTTGTGTTGTCGCAAAATGGATTCACCAGACTGGATGGGTTTTTAATTACACCCAGCCCTGCCATGAATTTCCAAATCCACATAGCCTCCTTAGCTGCCTCTGCAGCATCCATGTACTTGGCCTCTGTCGTAGATTCGGCAATGGTATCTTGCTTTACGCTTTCCCAGCTAAAGCTCTGCCACTCAGCGTAAACACATATCCTGATTGACTTCTAAAGTCATCTGGATTTGTCTTGGAAAACTAGCGTCTACTCATCCTTCGACGACTAGTTCAGCATCATCTTTCCCCCAGGTTAGAATGATGTCTACTGGTACAACATAAGGCTTACGAGACGTCTGGTCTCATACATGTCATGGCATATATGATCGATCCTGCCCCCAGGCGCATAGGATTCTCATCATCCTTTTCAGCTCATCAGGTGTCTTAGGACACTGAGTCTTGCTGAGATGAATGCCATGACTAGTGGGTAAGAGTCCTTTCTTTGAATCGAGCATTAAGAACCTACTCAATGCCTTGTTCACATAGGTTCCCTGACTTAAATCCAAGACCCTCTTGGTGCGATCTCTACATATCTTAATCCTTAAGATATGAGAAGCATCACCTAAGTCCTTTATTGAAAAACACTTCCTCAACCAAGCTTTAGTCTCGTGCAAGGTTGGGATGTCATTTTCAATGAGAACCAGAAAGGTAATATTGCTCCCACTAGCCTTCTTATAAACGCAAGATTCATCCTCGTTCTTGATTAAGCCAAATCCAATTACAGCTTCATCAAAACGAAGGATCCAACTCCGAGAAGTTCGTTTCAATCCAGAAATGGATTTCAACAACTTATAAATCTTTCCTTTATTCTTCGGATCGTCAAAACCTTTGGGCCGAGACATACAAACGTACTCAGTCAAATTTCCATTTAGGAAAGCGGTTTTGACATCCACTTGCCATATCTCGTAATTATGATACGCAGTTATGTCAAGAAGAATTTGGATCGATTTTGACCATAGCCACTAAGGAGAAGGTTTCCTCATAGTCAATCCATTGGATCTGCCTATAACCTTTCGCCACCAGTTGAGCTTTGTAGGTCAGAGGGTTGCCGTCCATGTCCATCTTCACCTTGAAGATCCATTTGCATCCTATGGTCCTCACACCATTGATGGGATCAACCGGTTCCCAGACTCGGTTGTCCGACATGGATTGCATTTCCTCCCTCATGGCTCCCAGCCATAACTCGGAGTTGGGCCCATCCACGACTTCCTGAAAGGTGGCTGGATCATCGTGATCCACCATGACTTCATTGTCACCTCCGGATACCATATCTTGGAGGTGGAAGATTGATCCTTTCAAATCGCCTTGGACCTTCCGGAATTGTAACAGGAATTGGTTCTTACTCTACGACAATCTCTGGCTCCTTTCTACTGGGTTGCCAATTGGTTTAGACAGATCTGTACCATCCTGAATTTCTTCGAGATGCACAGTCCTCCCAATGACGTCTTTGGAAACAAAACTTCTTTTCCATAAAGACCCCACCCCAAGCGACGAACACCATGTTCTCACTGGGATTGTAGAAATAGTATCCCCTTTTTGCTTTGGGATACCACACGAAGGTGCATATCTCAGATCTTGTTTCGAGCTTAGTCGAAACCAAATGTTTCACATAAGCCTCGCAACCACAAATCTTTAGGAAGGACAAAGCGGGCATCATCCCGTACCATTTTTAAAATGGTGTCCCTTCCACACCATTCGTCGAAGCCCGATTCACTATGAATGCGGTCGTCTCTAGAGAAAAACCCCTAAAAGAGATTGGGAGATCAGTCCAACTAATCATGGAACGGACCATTGTCTAACAATGTCCGATTTCTCCGTTTGGCTACACCTTTCAACTACAGTGACCTAGGAGGAGTCCATTCCAAAAGGATCCCATTCTCTTTTAGATGATCTAATAACTCTGTGGTCAAGTATTTTCCACCTCGATCCAATCGAAGTGCCTTAATACCTTTGTCGAGCTGGTTTTCTACTATAGTCTTAAACTCTTTGAATTTATCAAAAGCTTCAGACTTATGTCTCACCGAATAGACATAACCATATTTACTGTAATCATCAGTAAATGTGATAAAGTAGCTAAAACCCCTCCTGGCAAGTGAACTTATTAGTCTACACACATTCGAGTGTATCAGCCCCAATAATTCACCCGCCCTTTCATCGCGATCGATAAAGGGCACTTTAGTCATTTTGCCCATCAAACAAACCTTGCACCTATCGATCGAATGGAATTCGAATGAACCTGAAAGCCCGCACTTCTGAAGTGCTGATAGGCGCTTCTTGTTTATGCGACCCAAATGACAGTACCATAACAGAGTTAGGTTTAAATCGTTGGATTTAGACCTCTTGGTATTAACGGAATATATAGAACTTGAGGCATTGTTACCCATATCTAATATGTACAATCCTCCAACCATGTCAGTACTGGTATAAAACATATCATTGCATAGAACATTGAAAACTCCATTTCCAATATTAACATTATATCCTTCCTTGTCAAACACGGATACAGATATAATATTCCTACTAAAAGTAGGTATGCAATATACATTATACAATACTAAGACAAGGCCTCTTGGCAAAGCAAGACTCATGGATCCTACAGCAGTTGCCACAACTCTGAGGTCCATTTCGTGCTTTCCAAATCTCTCCTACTTTCAGCCACCATATATTAGTGCATGTGTGAGATTCAGTCATAGTATCTAATACCCATGAATCTTTGGAAGTAGAGAGATGTAGCTCTATAGAGTTAATACCGAATGAAGGCACGATCCCACCGCCCTTCCTTAGATCATCCAGGTTTCCTGATGAATGCGCAGTCCTACTGCCCTTCTTCAGATCATCCAGGCTATTTGATGAAGGCGCAGTCCCACTGCCCTTCTTCAGATCAGCCGTGAACTTCCTGTAATCCCGGTTCCAATGACCAGGCTGTTGGCAGTAGAAGCAGACATTCTCAGGTGTCTCATCTTTCCTGCCAAGTGCGCATGGGCCCAGCCCTTGCCACTTCCAATTCCCTTGTTGACCATCAGAATATCCTTGGATCCCAGATCCCTGAGATATTCTTCTCAGCAGCTGATGACACTTCATGTAACTCTGATATGGTCTTAGAGACAGCCTTGTCAAGGACATATTCTTTGCGTTCAGACTTGAGGACTATCCTCAAAATTCTGTACCAGTCCAAATAGTTTGTCCCATTTAGCTTGACCCTATCAAGAATGGTTTTTAATGACAAACTATTAATGTTCGCTGAATTTTCCATTTGATCTACAACAGATAAAATTCAATCAGTAAACTGAATAAATTTTATGAAGATCAAGCTTAAACACCAACAATCAATTCTAAACCGTTAGAATCTGAAACCAAGATCCTTGATTCACTCGATTAAGCTGAACTAATGCTCACCACTTAATCGAGCTATGTAGGTAGGACTCCATCCAATCACATCCAATGTGACTCTTGGCTATGGTATGTACTTATGTACACGACTTACCCTATCTGTTACCCTAGCTCAACCTCAGGCCGAGAATCGTAGTCGGGTCCACCAATTTTCAACTATGGCTCGTCACTATGTAGGTGCTCCGCTAATGCGCACGACACCCACATATGTCGTCCAAACCTACTACCCCGCTTCCCCATGGATGCTCCGCTAATGCGCACGACAACCATAGGACGGGGAGGTAGTAAGGTGTTGATGATTGGGAGGTATCGGACATGACCCGCTTTTACTTGTCCAGTTGTGTTCAAAACTTTAGCACATCCTAGATGCGATGAGCACATCAACTACATTCCAAATGCAATGATGCCTCAAATTACATCCAATGTAATTCTTCCTTTGAACCCGTCAACTACATCCAATGCAATGACGGTTCTAAGGGTTCACACACAAGGATTAAAAGTCCAATTTTATCTTTGCATGTGAGGTGATATGCTCGGTAAATAAAGTTAAGCATGCAATTCTAAAACACATAGAATTAATCATGCATAAACTAAACCAAGCATAAAGCGATAAATGTGCACATAATAGCCCCCTAAACTAACTCCCACTAGCTTCTTGAGCTCCACCGACTCCAAGCCGATGCCAACACCCGAAAAGCCACCAAATGACCTTTTCGCCCTTTCTTCGTCTTGAGTAAAATATTACAATTTAATACACGACTCGCAGGTCGGGAATAAATAAATATTACAAACAAGTGGTTCGACGACCACACCTTGAAAGAATAATTACACGTTAACTCTAACGGCTCGCAGGCCGTGAAAAGCGATAAATAATTAAATTGAGCTCGGGGCTATTATGTACACCATGCCAACATCACATCACACATCGTGTTATCAAACAAGCATGTTATCAAACATCATGTGATTTTCCGGTTTTAATTAATAGCCAAGTTTCGAAATTTTTTTGATGCTCGGTTTATCGAAACCGTTCAAAAATGAAACTTTTGAACATTTGATCTTCGAGTTCATCATGACGGTTCCAAACTCGTCATAACTAACAAAACGGTTTAGCCTTGGCATATCAACCATCCAATGGTCATGTTTGGCCTAGCTCCGTCCAACGGAGCCCCGTTCGGTCCCGGTTTCGGCTCCCCGAGAGTCCCGCTCCCGAGACCCGAAAAATCAAATTTTTTTCAAAATTTCCAGATTTGAAATAATTTTCAAAAATTCATTTTACATGCATTAAATCCATAAACAATAATTTAAAACATGTTATCAAACAATTTAGCAAAACAACATGCCAAAAACGAAACTTTCAAGCAAAACCGAAACATTGAACACCGTCTTGTGAATCCCGAAGGTAGCACGGCTCTGATACCACTGTTGGGTCTCGAGGTAGGGTTGGAGATGAACCAACTCGCAGCGGAAAATCAAGGAAAACCAAGAGACGATTAAAACCATGAAACAACTAACAAAGAATGGATTCACAAGAGAAAAATTCAGCATTAGTTCTTACCAAAACAAGAACACCGGGTAACGAATGATTGGCTTGAGTCTCCAAGACGCCTACGTATCCACATGGGAATCAAAGCCACGTAGTTCTTCTCTTTGAGGACTCAAGAACACAAAAATGGAGGTGGGAGCTTGCCAAACCCGAAATTGCAAGGGAAGGGAGAGAGAAGTTGTATTTCCTATTCTTGTCTTGTGTTTGTTATGTTGAAAAAAGATGACTTAAACATAACAAAACCCATACTTGTCCAACTAAAGGCATGGGACAAGTATGGTGTCAAGTAAGGTGTAAATAGGACAAAGTATGGCAAGACAAGATTGGGTTAGGTGGTGAATCACCAACACCTTAATCCTTGTCTTGCTTACTTAGTACTAATTAATCAAGACTTGATTAATTAGTTCCATGGGCCTTGGTTGCATGGGCCTTTCATGGGCCTCTTGGAACATGGCCCGTGGCCATTTCCAACGAGGTCCCGTGATTCGCTCATCGCCTCCATGCCTTCCATACCGGAAATGTCCAACATTATCCGACGCGATCAATCCCAAAACTCCAAGCCTTGTCTCGATCTGTGAAGTCCTATTCACTTACGGGCACATGACCCAAAACCCAGTTTTGGTCATGTCCCGAGACAACTCCCTTTTGGCCATTCTCCATAAATGTGTCAATGAGTTTCATCCTCCGGTGTGACCCTTAGGTTTATGCATGTCAATAGATCAACGTAAAATCCCATTTTACTTGATCCTATTTAAGTGGCAACTAACGAGACTTTAGTATTGTCTGACACTACATAACGAATCGACCCTGTCGATTCTAACCTTTCCGTCGTCCCTGTCATTATCCTTTTATCTCCGATATCCTGATTGAGATAAGGCATAGAGCCGTCATCCTTATTATTCTCAATCACCGTTCCTTGATATGTGAGATGACTGAAGATATGATACCCAGTATCATGTGCATGGCCATGCTATTCTTCCAGTCACTCTCGATCAAGTGGCCCAGAACCGATATCTTTCCCATACCTTAGTATGAGGGATAAATCCCTTAGCCGTCTTTCGTGTCACTCATGTAGCCCGTCCCCAAGCCAATCCTGGCCGTTATGGGAGCCTTGTTACGGACAACGTTAGGCTCAGGTCAAACTTAGTTGTTGACTACATAGCGATCACAAAGACTCCTTGGTCTAAGGATACATGACAAGCTACAACACTGAATATGTTCATGACTTAATCTATGGCACATATTCAGGGCGGGTCGTCCAATATCATGTCCCACATGATATCTATGATCAGACTCCGGAATCCCATTCCAATGACTAACAGAACGTAAGCCATAAAGAGCCATCTTTCATACTAGTCGCTTCTAGTGAAGCTTTGTTGACTAGGGACCCATCGAGTGTGATCTATCTCGATCTATGGTTCTATTCGCATGGTGGGCATAGATCAGAGCACACATCGATATATTACTCCAACACATAAGTAATATAAAGCCGCTTTAATTTTATTTCTAACGATGATATATACATTTGGACATTTAGGATTGAACTACGGGCACTAAGACTAACACAGGCTTCTGGACCGGGCCTGAGACGGGTCTGGAGCCGGATCTGGGTCGGGTTTAGTGCCGGGTCTGGGTCGGTTCTGGGTCCGGTCGGGTCTGGGTTCTAGACCGGGTCGGATTCGGGTACGGTTCTTAGACTCGTGTTGGAACCGGGTCAGCAGTTTAATTAATTAATTTAAATAATGTAAAATGGAGAACTTAAAGGACTAAATTGACAAATTATAGGACTTTTGGACTATGCCGGGACTGATTATCAACTTTACCTGTCAAACTCAGACTTTCACTTCGCCCGAGAAGACCGGAGGTAGGCCCGGACGTCAGCAGCTAGGAGACATAGCTGTTTGTTCTTCTTGAGGTAGGGAAAGTAGCGAATACCGATTTAATTACGGAAAGTTACTAGCATGCATGATTAGGGAATAATAATAACCAGAAAGGTACTAGTTGGCATATAGGATATGATTCACTAGAATAACCGCTTTCAATTATTAAATAACCAGACGAGTCTTAGTAACATGTAGGATGTGATTCACTAGTTTCATCGCTTTCAATGCTTGGGAATTGTCGTGCTGGTAGAATGGCCATGTCGAGCCTTAGGACTGTGTGTTGATTGAGTTGCATGATGCGTGTTATAACCGCTGATTGAGAGTCATAATAAGATTGATTCGGTGTAGCATGTTGTGACTGTGTGTGGCAAGTGTGCCGTGTTTGATGTAATGTGAACCCTTGATTGTGACATGATCGGGTGAGTGATAGACCGATTTGTGTGTTATGGTGAGTTGGCCCGGTTGGGACACTGAGATCGTGTATCGTACTATTGTTGTGTGTTTCGAGAGGAGGCGTACTCCGGGTGATGCCTACACCGAGGGATAGTTCCGGTGCATGCTATTGATGCCAAGGATGGCGTGATAGATACCTCGATGACTAGAGGTCCGGGACGATGTTCGACCGAGGTGTGTGCCGGTTCAATACGTATGTTGAGTAAGGCCCAGGTCTGTGTGCTCGGAAGACATCGGACTGAGGGATTCCCGGTCGAGGATGTTACCCCCAGTCTCAGTGAGGGGAAGATATCGGGACTGATGTTGTGTGGTCCAGTACGATATAAGTGGTTGTGTGCATTCGGTGATGTGGAAACTGTTGTACGATAATTGTATGTATCTCGCTGTGTGCTTTATTCTCACTGGTTGGCTTCGTGCGTTTTTCTAAGTATGTTTATGATCTTGTGAAAGTGGTCGGTGACTGGGGATTGCCCATTTTTTTCCATTTTTTTTCAGGAGCTGAATCTCTACCTTGCACTTTTCAACTACCTCTACTTTCATAAATAAAGACAACAAATTTTTTTTTTATCAGCAAGTTTTTTTTAGGGGAAACCCTATATCCTAACCCCATTTGAGCTTTGTTTTCCAATTCCTAACCCAGGTTTACCTTTGGTGACATTTCCCAACTGTCACCTTTCAATTTTTTGCAGAAAATATCGTTTACCCTTTATTTTGACGATTCCGTTAGTTTTTTTTGCCACGTGTCACTTCACCGTGCCGACACGTGGCCGACACGTAGGCAAAAAACTAACGGAATCGTCAGTTTTGACGATTTTTGATACTTTCTGCAAAAAATTGAAAGGTGGCTGTTGGGAAATGTCACCAAAGGTAAACCTAGGTTAGGAATTAAAAAACAAAGCTCAAATGGAGTTAGGATACAGGGTTACCCTTTTTTATTTATATAAAAAGACAATGTTTTCAAACTAAAAACATGTCCAAGGGTAAACCCTCAAGTACAGTGCAAAGCATGCCAAAAATGGCACCTAAAACAAGAACAAACCCAATGTATGGGTAGAAAACAACAAACACAACCTAAAAGCTTGGAAAATGAATTCAGCACAACAACCAGCCAACAAAGGCTAACCAAACTAAAACCAACCCACACCGTGGGGGAGAACCGGGACTTAAACCACAGAAAACACAACAAAATGCAAACTAACGCCAAACAAACCTATGTCCAACAAGGGACAACTAAGCCAAGTCCTACAAAAGACAAAAACACAGAGTCTGGAAACTCAAGTTTATCAACCATGAAGAGTAGTAAAGGAAAAGCCTCAGACCCCAACCCCAGCACGATCAAACACCAAGCTCGACCCAAGCACCACACCTCTAGAGCACAACAGGAGAAACCCCCAACCTCAGCCAACAACCACTACCAAAAGGTACCTAAACAGAACCTCCCAACCGGCCAACACCGGTTGCAACCCAAAAGGAGGGAGCAGGACGAATACACTCCAAATTGTAGATCAACCCCTTAATCCCCACACAACCCAACCTAGAAATTCCTCAACCAAAGCCCAAGACTTAAAACCCCCCACGATGGCTTCATTGGTTCTGAGGAAGACCAGATCCGACGCCGATGACGACGACAGAACCAGGTTAGGGTTAGGAAGAGTAAAGGTAGAGAGAGGGGAGAGGTTTTAGAGAGAAGGTTTATTACGCTGTAATAAAGACAACAACTATCATGTAACAAGCATATCATTATGAGTAAAATTATACTTAGCTTATTGCTATATGGGTTAAATATCAAAACTTACTCTTAAATATTGGTCATGAACACTACACTATCCAACATTTCAAAATGACAAATGCACTACCTTAAGTATTGGTCACACGATTTTCTTAGTAAATATGGACGGCATATTCCATTCCGTTAGTCATATGACTTCAAGACGGCTAAGTGATTTATCCATCATATTAAGGTATGAGAAATATATCGGTTCTCGTTCGCTTGATTGAGAGTGACTGAAAGAATAATATGGCCATGCACATGATACTGAGTATCATATATTTAGTCATCTCATATATCAAGGAATAATGTTTGAGAATAATAAGGATGACGGCTCTATGCCTTATCTCAATCAGGATATTGGAGATAAAAGGATAGTGACATAGACGACATAAAGGTTAGAATCGACAGGGTTGATTCGTTTTGCAGTGGCAGATAATACTAAAGTCTTGTTAGTTGCCACTTATATAGGATCAAGTAAAATAGGATTTTACGTTTATATATCGACAAGCATAAACCTAAGGGTGACACTGGATGATGAAACTCATTATCACATTTATGGAGAATGGCCAAAAGGGAAGTTGTCTCTGGACATGACCAAAACTGGGTTTTCGTTCATGTGCCCGTAAGTATTTAGAGCATTACGGATCGATACAAGGCTTGGAGTCTTGGGATTGATCGCGTCGGATAATATTGGGCATATTCAGGATGGGAGGCGTGGAGGTGATGAGCGCGTCATGTGATCTCGTTGGGAATGGTCATGGGCTATTACCCGCGAGGCCCATGTGTGGCCCGTGCCACCAAATTCCAATGGAACTAATTAATTAAATTTTGATTAATTAGTACTAAGTAAGCAAGACTAAATTAAGGTGTTGATGATTCAGCACCAACTCTATCTAATCTACACCATGCATACCACCATGCTTGTCCTTTTTACACCATGCTTATCACCATCCTTTTCATATTTACTATTTTTCTATTATGTTGATGGGAGAAGATGACTTAGAAGTCATCCTTTCAACAAAATAATCACATAAAAGAGAGAAAACACGAACACTTCCTCTCTTCGCTTGCAATTTCGGTTTTGTCAAGTTCTCTCCATATTGTTGTGTTATTGAGTCCTCAAACTCAAGAACTACGTGGCTTTAATTCTTTTGAGAATACGTAGGCATCTTGGAGACTCAATCATGATTCTTTGCCCGGTGCTCTTGTTTGGGTAAGAAATTATGCTGAATTTTTGTCTTGTGATTCTAATATTTGATAGTTGTTTCATGGCTTGCATGGTAACTTGGTTTCAATTGTTATTCCGCTGCGACTTGGTTCACCTCGTACCCTACCTCGAGACCCAATAGTGGTATTAGAGCCTGGTTACCTATGAGATTCACAAAAGTTTACTTGTAGTTTCAGTTGTATACATTGTTTGATAACATGATTTAAATTATTGCTTATGGGTTTGTTTCTGTGAAAATTTTAATTTTTAAAGTTTATTCAAGTCTTTAATTTTTTAATAATAAACTTGATTTTTTGGGTCTCTGGAGCGGTACTCTCGGGGAGGCGAACTCGGGACCGAACGAGGCTCCGCGGGACGGAGCAAGGCCTAGCATGACCATTGGATGGTCGAAATGACGGGCCAAACCAGTTAGTTAGTCATGAAGAGTTTTGAACCTTCTTGTTGAACTAAAATCAGGAGCAATAACTTCAAGAGTAGAATTTTGCAGTCTAGAATCAACCATAAATGCTTCAGCTACCACTGATCTTTCCACTGTAATGAATTCATCAATATAATCCAACCTAGAAACAACAACCAAAGTAGCATTAAATATCTCTGTTGAAATAGGATCTTCATCTTCAGTATTATTATTAATTGTCTCTGCTGGAATATGTTCTTCAGAGTTGAGATTTCGGTGGTCTTTAGAAGGACTATCTTTTTCAGAGGTGTTATCCTTAAAGTTCTCGCTAGTAGTATCAGAATCAGAATTTGGAGATACAAAAGGATCTGAGTAGCTTGTATTTCCAAATAAAGTAATGAAGGGAGAGTTGATGATATTATGGTGAATTGAGGGGATTTACTTTGAGTTTATGGTGGATATCCAGACTTTGAAGACTCCTTTACCTAGAGAAATTTCAATCTCTTCTGAAACTGACTTGAGTTGCTGAGTATGAACTAGCACATAAGCTATGTCAATATATATTTGTTTCTTAGAATGAGGATGTCTAAAGATAACTTTTTTTTTTTGGCTAATACATCTTGAAATGTCCCTTTAGACCATCCTTAAATAGCAAACCATGCCAATTTTCCACCCTTCTTAATTAATTCATCCTTCCCTGGAAATAAAGGTAAGCCATTGTTGTAGCCAGGTACCATCATCTCTCATAATTTCTTTATCAAAATGAACATCTGGACAGTAAATCAACATTATTTTGTTTCCCAGATCTTTGAGTTGGATCTCACAAACTCCTTTCAAAGCTATTTCTTTCATAATTGCTTCCACATATAGATTTAAGTGTGCTAAAGCCAATTGTGCTTGTTGCATTATTTGCACTTGTGTTGTACAATAGATCCTTGATGAAGAAAATCCTCATAAGTTTTTGCTTGCCAAGCAGACTCATCTGCAGAGTGTTCTTGCAATTTGTTGAAGTTCGTCCTTAGAGAGCTTTTGTCCCAGACTTCAGTTACAAATAATGTGTTGTTGTTCATCCTCAATCCATTGAATTTCCGAATAGCTTCTTGAAGATTTTCCTGTGTGGAGAAGTAAACAAAGTTGTACCACTTTCCTTTAATATTTGGTTTATATCCCACCAAAGATTTGTGGTATTCTTGCAAGTTTCCAAAGGTATTTCCCAACCATGCAGATGATGCATAAGGAGGAATATTGTGAGTGAATGTTGGGTGGTGTTGGACTGCGTTTCTTGGTATCTGATCAAGTTTTTTCCTTTTTTGAAAAGGCTGAATATTCTCAAAGCCCGATGGTGGATAACCTATGAAGTAAGACTCTTCTATAACATCTTTTTGGTGTGTCGATTTTTTTGCAGCAACAACCAAGGATCTTAATTGAATCGAATCTCCCCTCTTCGGCTGTTTTGGTAGAAGTTGTTCTCTGTCAAAGAGCCTCTGCTCTTTGTAGTTTTGTCTGAAATCTTCCCTGAATTGTGGATTTGATCATGAAGAGGACAGAGTAGTGTCTTGAGTACGAGCAACTTCTTTACCATACCTCTGAGGTTTTCTATCATCTTTAATGACTCCAAGTGTAATAACCACTCCCGGTCAACGCCAGTCAAATCTGCGAAAAACAGGATAATTTAAAAATTTTGGTCAGTCACTTAATTGAACCTAAATTTGACCACGAGGGTCATACCGGACTTAAGTTGACCCCGATATCGACCAAAGTGAGTTCCGGGGGACTCGGGGCAACTTTTTGATCAATTTGGGAAAAGTTGACTTTTCGTTGGAAAAGTCAACCGAGCGACGTTTTAGTCCATTCGAGGACCGTTCTGGATCCAAAAAGCTTAGTCGTCATCGCAGCGCTCTTAGTTGAGCCGTTTCCTTATACCCCGTGAAGTTTCGTAATTTCTTGGAAAAAGTGCCCGTTCGGGGCCCGAAACAGCCGAATTTCGCGAATCTGACTGAAAAATATCTAGAAGATATTTTCCAAAAAGGTGTGGGACCCACATGACACATGTCATGAATGTGGTGGAAGGAAAAGGGGAGGACAACTTTACCCTTGACTTTAAAGAAAAGACAAAAGGAAAAGGAATGGCATTTTGGTCTTTTTGCTATGTGTTAGTGTTTGAATCAATTTAAAAGGGAAATGTGGAGGTGGTACACGGAAATTCAGCAGCAAAATAGGAAATGGAGAGAGAAAGAAGAGAGAGAAAGGGAAGGAGAGAAAAGGAAAGAAAAGGGGAGATTTTGGTGATTTCCCGACGATCCGACCGACCGATCGACTCAACGATTGAAGATTCGTCATCCCGTCGTCATTCCCTACGGTGAGCACCTAACCGATTTTCGTTTTGATACGTTTAAATTTTAGGGTTTGAGTTTAAACGGTTTGATTATGGTTGGGTTTTGGTTAGAATTGGTTTAAAGATGAATGGTTGAGGTTTGGGGTTCGTTAGGAACGTATTGGGGCAAAAAGGGAATTTTGCCATTGTGGCCGTGTGGGGCCCACATGCTCGGGTGCTCGGGTGGTTTAAAACGTTCCCCGGACCATTTATCCTTAACCGAATCGAAATTTGGAATTAAATTGGAAAAGTTATAATTATCGGGTTTAGAAACTTGAAACGATAATTAATTGACTCGGAAGTCGGAATTCGATTCTGTCAAGTACATTGGGACCCTTGAATTATTCTAAGACCGTAGAAACGAAAACAGAAATATTTGGAGCCCCCGAAGGGCATTTACAAAACTCGGGCAGATTCGCCATGTCGGGCGAATCGGGCCTTTACGGGTCCCTTATCGACAATGTCGAGTAATTGGGGAGTTTGGGAGTGATCGACATTGTCGGGGTTAAGTTTGGGCATCGAGTTTAATGATTTTCAGTTTATTCCTGCGGGTTGTTAAGTGCCTTAAATTTGTGTTCTTTTAGATCGAGCCACGGACCGAGGCAAGGGAAAGCTGGGTGAGTGACTGATATCATCATCAGAGCTCGTTGTTTGGCTTTTGGGAGAACACGCACGAGGTAGGGAAAAGTAGCCGGATCTCGGCCCTGACTAGGGAAAAGTAACAGTAGAATTGCAAGTGACACTGGGGTGTCGTGGGTTGAGTAGGTTATTGAATATTAGAAATGCATGATACGGGATTGTAGCAATTATTGGAAAAGCATGTGACACTTAGTAGTGTCGTAGGAGCAGAGAACTTAGCGTTATTAGAATTACTAGAGGCATATGACCATGCCTGGAGGTTGTTTGTGAACTTATCGATATTAGGAGTACTGGAGGCATATGACCATGCCCGGAGGTTGATGAGAGCCCGTGTTTGACTGTTGAGTCTTGGGTGGCCATGAGGGCCCGTGTTTGACTGTTGGTGTCTGGGGAGGCCGTTTGTGCCCGTGGGGTTGTTGAACCCGTGTCCTTACTTTTGGTGTGTCTTGGGAGGCCGTGAGTGCCTGTGGGGTTGTTGAACCCGTGTCTTTATCGTTGGCATGTCTTGGGAGGCCGTCAGTGCCTGTGGGGCTATTGAGTCCGTGTTTTGTGGTTGGTGTCTTGGGTGGCCATGAGTGCCTGTGGAGTGCTGAACCTGTGTTGTTGCTGTTTGTTGAACTTGCTTGTGATTGTGATTGTGATTGTGGTTACCTGAGTGAGAGAGGTTACTGAGACAGGTCGACTGCCTAGACCGACTGGGATCGGAAAGAGCGAGGGACAGAGAAGTTGTAAGACAGGTCGACTGCCTGGACCGAATTTGTGTTGGAAAGAGGGAGGGACAGAGAAGTTGTAAGACACTGCATGGACCGACTTTGTGTTGGAAAGAGAGAGGGACAGAGAAGTTGTAAGACAGGTCGACTGCCTGGACCGACTTTGTGTTGGAAAGAGCGAGGGACAGAGAAGTTGTAAGACAGGTCGACTGCCTGGACCGACTTTGTGTTGGAAAGAGCGAGGGACAGAGAAGTTGTAAGACAGGTCGACCGCCTGGACCGAGTGGGATCGGAAAGGGCGAGAAACAGAATTGGTTACTGAGCAACTGGTTTGCGATCCTTTGTGATCTTGTTTGGTGTGCGATCCTTTGTGATCTTGTTTGGTGTTGCATAGTTTCTTTTGTGTCCTTGGAAGAGGTCGTAATCGTTGTGTCGGTCTACTTACAAGTTTGAGTGTTGAGTCGTTCGAGGAAGGTCACCGTGGGTGTTTGTCAGTCAGAGTACTTGAGTTGGGGACAGTGATCCCCGGAGTTGAGTTTGTTGTTGGGGTTACCGGCATTGTCTGCTAATTATGCCGTAGTCAGTCTGTTATCTGTGGTGGTGAGCGAACGCTCACCCCTAGCTGCTTTTCCTACATGTACTGATCACAGGACGGACTAGGGGAGCTCTCGAAGCTTGTGGAGCTAGGAGCGGAGTCCGGGTTCAGTCTTTTGAGTCTAGTGACGGATACCTTGTACTTTTGTCCACGTGTTGGGACGTGTTTTTAAGTTGTAAATATTATTTTGATTAATTAATTGGAGATTTTAAAGTGTTTATCCAAAACAGGTTTCATTGTTTTATGGTTTTTAAAACGTTCGTGTCCCGAGTTCGGTTTACTGAAATTGGGGTGTGACAGCTTGGTATCAGAGCTCGAGGTTTCACACCTCGGACTATCCGTCAATTAGGTGGGGAGGGTCGATTCAGTGTAGACCCGTAGTGTTATGAGTCCTGGTTGGATTGTGTGTATGTGCAGTGTGTTATTGCTGGCTTGTTGATTGTTGATTCTGCTTGAAACGTTTTTAAACTGTCGCGGGTCGACTCAGGAGCGCTCCTGTAGTCGAACGTGACGGTGCTGATGTCAAGTCGGTACAACGTAGTTCGGGGACGCCTGGACCGGGTTGTGACTGCGGGATGTCAAGTCTGAGGTGTTAAAAAAAATGAAATGGAGAAAGTTTTAAAATTGGTTGGCCCGGCAGGCGTATTTGATTTTGATTGACCCTGTGGGCGTGTGTGTAAGTTGGTTGGCCCGGTGGGCGTGTTTTGATTTTGTTTGACGCCGTGGGCGTGTGTGTTTGATTGTGTTTGGCCCTGTGGGCGTGTGTGTAAGTTGGTTGGCCCGGTGGGCGTGTTTTGATTTTGGTTGACGCCTTGGGAGTGTGTGTTTGATTGTGTTTGGCCCGGTGGGCGTAGTTCGGTGTTGGTTGGCCCGGTGGGCGTGTATTGTTGTCACTCGCCCGTGTTGGTTTTAATTTGAGGTCGGTCTGGAGTTGCCGTAACAGTGTTATGTGTTTGGTGGTCATTGTCTGTGACGTACTAGTGTACGGGTCGCTGTTAGCCGGGAAGGTTACGAGTACCCTAGGGTAGACATAGTGGGTATAAGTAGTGCAAATTTATCACCGCTAGGGAATCGGGGTCACTGGTTTGGCCCGGAAGGTGAGGCGGAACGGTTTGGATGCTGGCCCGGTAAGGGGCCCGGCACGGTTGGGTTGCCGGCCCGGTAAGGGGCACGACACGGGTTAGGTGCCAGCCCGGTAGGGGACACGACAGGGCCTTGGTGCTGGCCCGGTATGGGGCACGGCCTGGCTTGGTCACCGGCCCGGAAGGTTGCACGGCCCGGGTCGTGTGCCGGACCGGTCCAGCAGGTAATCTTCAAAAAAAAAAATTTGTTTCGTTGTGCTTTTAGGTTTGTGGTTGTGTGACTCGGTTCACGTTCGTGCGATTTGAGCGTTGGTTTTACGTGGTTGTGTTCGCGGTTGTGGGTTGTAGAGGCCGTAGGCTCGGTGTTAAGGGATGAGGTCTTGGGTTCGAGATTCATCGATAACGTACAGTAGTAGTACAGTGCCTCGGTGTGAGAGTCTCACCACAGAGAGAGGTTAGGGTTGGTGCGCTGCGGCGCCATACGAACTAGGTTTTCCCTATGTAAACGGGTGTTCGAGTTTTCCCTCGCGTGAACGGGTGATTGAGGTTTCCTTCACGTGAGTGGGTTAATTGAGGTTCCCTACACGATCGAGTAACTGGGGTATAGATATTGTGAGCAACAGTGTTGGCTTAGTTGAGAACATGATCCCCATTTGAGGTTTCCCTACGTGATCGGGTCTTTGGGGTATTGAGGTTGTGAACAATAGTGATTACTGAATTGAGGAAGTGTTCCCCGTGTCGAGGTTTATCTTACGTAAGCGAGTACTTGAGGGTTGATGGTGTGAGCAGTGTGACGTTCGGCATCCGATTTTGAGGTAGTGCTTTGCCCTGGCTAGATCGGTAAGTCTTTAGTGTGTTACTTGTATGCCATAATCGAACGGGTGTCCGTGGAGGTGAGCATAACGCTCATCCCCTTTACTACTTTTCCCGCAAGGGACGAGTAGCGAACACTGGTTTGGTTGCGGAAAGTTACAAGTAAATGCCTAGAGGACCGTGTGAGGGTTAAACTAGACCTTACCAGGGTGACTAATGGAGTGGGTGTTCGTCTTCCGATTTTGGGCGTCAGTTTCATTGGATGCCGGGATATCACACTCGTTTGTTCGTCGAGTTGTACTGAGAGGTTGGAGCTGAGTTTAGACCCGTTGAGTCCACCCCTGCGTCGGGACACGCCGGTTGGTGGTGGGGTGGTGTAAACTAGGGCTGTCGCGCCTGCAAAGTTAGAGAATCGAGCTGATACTGGAGGTTCGAGAGAGGGCTCAAGAGCCCTGATGCTGGATCGAGTCCTCACCCCGCGGATTCGGGTACGTTCATAGTTGATAAACACGATAACTGTGGACGAGCGAGGTCTTAGAGAAACCGCAAGGTTCCGTGAAGTTCGACAGCGAGTAAGCTGGTACGTGTATCCGTGGGAAGGATACTTACGAAATGACAATCTTTAACATAGTCTTGGGAATGGATTGGCTGGCGAAGTGCCGAGCCAATACCGACTGTTATTGGCGACGAGCTGCGAGAGTCGCAGTATTCACGCCTGACAATGCATGTGGTAGTACTAAGAGGAGCGCGACATCAGGTGGCATGTCTAGTGGAGCGGGATGCGGAGAGCGGTTGCGGAGTTAGTATCGCGATGCCTCACTCGTCGGCAGGTGAGAGCCGAACAACAGCGTCCCGCTGGATTATTGCAGCCACTGCAGGTTGCACAGTGGAAATGGGGGCACGTCACGATGGGTTTCGTGAGCGATTGGCCGAGTTCGCCTACAGCAACAGCTTTCAGGCCAGTATCATGATGGCACCGTTCGAAGCGTTGTGTGATAGGCCGTGTCGATCGCCCGTGTGCTGGGTAGTAGTGAGAAATAAGAGGTTACTGGGTCTAGAACCGGACCGAGAGACAGTTGAGTTGGTCGTGCCAAGGCGTGAGCGGTTGAAGACCGCGCAGAGTCAGCAGGAGTTATGCTGACTGACGGCACCGACCTCTCGAGTCAGCAATCAATGGTCATGTATCCCTGGAGGTGAGTCCGGAAGATGGACTAATGCGTTTCAACCGCGGCGGAGGCGGGTTAGCCCCGCGGTGTATCGGGCCTTTCAAAGTTTTGAGTACGTCTTTGAGTGGGCAGATGTCGAGGTAACGGGTGATGTCCCGTGTAAGGAGAAACTGATGTGGGAAAGGGATCCACGAGAGCAGGTTCTGCGCGGAAAGGTTATCCGCTTAGAGATGGTGTTGTGGCGACACCACGAGGCCGAGTCGACTTGGGAACGCGAGGACGAGGTTCGCGCGAAGTACCCCGACTGGTTCGACTCCTGAAGTACGTTGGTTTAAATTTCGCGGACGAAATTCCTTTAAGGGGGGTAGATTGTAATAACCACTCCCGGTCAACGCCAGTCAAATCTGCGAAAAACAGGAAAATTTAAAATTTTTGGTCAATTACTTAATTGAACCTAAATTTGACCCCAATGGTCATACCGGACTTAAGTTGACCCCGATATCGACCAAAGTGAGTTCTGGGGGACTCGGGGCAACTTTCTGATCAATTTGGGAAAGTTGACTTTTCGCTGGAAAAGTCAACCGAGCGACGTTTTGGTCCATTTGAGGACCGTTTTGGATCCAAAAAGCTTAGCCGTCGTCGCAGCGGTCTTAGTTGAGCCGTTTCTTTGTAGCCCGTGAAGTTTCGTAATTTCTTGGAAAAAGTGCCCGTTCGGGGCCCGAAACAGCCGAATTTCGCGAATCTGACTGAAAAATATTTAGAAGATATTTTGCAAAAAGGTGTGGGACCCACATGACACATGGCATGAATGTGGTGGAAGGAAAAGGGGAGGACAACTTTACCCTTGACTTTAAAGAAAAGACAAAAGGAAAAGGAAGGGCATTTTGGTCTTTTTGCTATGTGTTAGTGTTTGAATCAATTTAAAAGGGAAATGTGGAGGTGATACACGGAAATTCAGCAGCAAAATAAGAAATGGAGAGAGAAAGAAGAGAGAGAAAGGGAAGGAGAGAAAAGGAAAGAAAATGGGAGATTTTGGTGATTTCCCGACGATCCGACCGACCGATCGACTCAACGATTGAAGATTCGTCATCCCGTCGTCATTCCCTACGGTGAGCACCTAACCGATTTTCGTTTTGATACGTTTAAATTTTAGGGTTTGAGTTTAAACGGTTTGATTATGGTTGGGTTTTGGTTAGAATTGGTTTAAAGATGAATGGTTGAGGTTTGGGGTTCGTTAGGAACGTTTTGGGGCAAAAAGGGAATTTTGCCATTGTGGCCGTGTGGGGCCCACGTGCTCGGGTGCTCGGGTTGTAGTGCTTGGGTGGTTTAAAACGTTCCCCGGACCATTTATCCTTAACCGAATCGAAATTTGGAATTAAATTGGAAAAGTTATAATTATCCGGTTTAGAAACTTGAAACGGTAATTAATTGACTCGGAAGTCGGAATTCGATTCTGTCAAGTACATTGGGACCCTTGAATTATTCTAAGACCGTAGAAACGAAGACGTGAATTTTTGGAGCCCCGGAAGGGCATTAACAAAACCCGGGCAGATTCGCCATGTCGGGCGAATCGGGCCTTTACGGGTCCCTTATCGACAATGTCGAGTAATTGGGAAGTTTGGGAGTGATCGACATTTTCGGGGTTAAGTTTGGGCATCGAGTTTAATGATTTTCAGTTTATTCCTGCGGGTTTTTAAGTGCCTTAAATTTGCGTTCTTTTAGATCGGGCCACGGACCGAGGCAAGGGAAAGCTGGGTGAGTGACTGATATCATCACCGGAGCTCGTTGTTTGGCTTTTGGGAGAACACGCACGAGGTAGGGAAAAGTAGCCGGATCTCGGCCCTGACTAGGGAAAGTTAACAGTAGAATTGCATGTGACACCGGGGTGTCGTGGGTTGAGTAGGTTATTGAATATTAGAAATGCATGATACGGGATCGTAGCAATTATTGGAAAAGCATGTGACACTTAGTAGTGTCATAGGAGCAGAGAACTTAGCGTTATTAGAATTATTGGAGGCATATGACCATGCCCGGAGGTTGTTTGTGAACTTATCGATATTAGGAGTACTGGAGGTATATGACCATGCCCGGAAGTTGATTGGGAAAATGTTGATATTAGGACTGTTGGAGGCTTTGGTTAAGCCGGAGGTTGATTGTTTATTTGTGTTTGGGTGGCCATGAGAGCCCGTGTTATTATTTGTGTTTGGGTGGCCTTGAGAGCCCGTGCTATTATTGTTTAGTCTTGGGTGGCCATGACACCCCGTGTTATTATTTGTGTTTGGGTGGCCATGAGAGCCCGTGTTTGACTGTTGAGTCTTGGGTGGCCATGAGGGCCCGTGTTTGACTATTGGTGTCTGGGGAGGCCGTGTGTGCCCGTGGGGTTGTTGAACCCGTGTCCTTACTGTTGGTGTGTCTTGGGAGGTCGTGAGTGCCTGTGGGGTTGTTGAACCCGTGTCTTTATCGTTGGCGTGTCTTGGGAGGCTGTGAGTGCCTGTGGGGCTGTTGAGTCCGTGTTTTGTGGTTGGTGTCTTGGGTGGCCATGAGTGCCTGTGGAGTGCTGAACCTGTGTTGTTGCTGTTTGTTGAACTCGCTTGTGATTGTGATTGTGGTTACCTGAGTAAGAGAGGTTCCTGAGATAGGTCGACTGCCTGGACCGATTGGGATCGGAAAGAGCGAGGGACAGAGAAGTTGTAAGACAGGTCGACTGCCTGGACCGACTTTGTGTTGGAAAGAGCGAGGGACAGAGAAGTTGTAAGACAGGTCGACTGCCTGGACCGACTTTGTGTTGGAAAGAGCGAGGGATAGAGAAGTTGTAAGACAGGTCGACTGCCTGGACCGACTTTGTGTTGGAAAGAGCGAGGGACAGAGAAGTTGTAAGACAGGTCGACTGCTTGGACCGACTTTGTGTTGGAAAGAGCGAAGGACAGAGAAGTTGTAAGACAGGTCGACCACCTGGACCGACTGGGATCGGAAAGGGCGAGAAACAGAATTGGTTACTGAGCAGCTGGTTTGCGATCCTTTGTGATCTTGTTTGGTGTGCGATCCTTTGTGATCTTGTTTGGTGTTGCGTAGTTTCTTTTGAGTCCTTGGAAGAGGTCGTAATCGTTGTGTCGGTCTACTTACAGGTTTGAGTGTTGAGTCGTTCGAGGAAGGTCACCGTGGGTGTTTGTCAGTCAGAGTACTTGAGTTGGGGACAGTGATCCCCAGAGTTGAGTTTGTTGTTGGTGTTACCGGCATTGTCTGCTAATTATGCCGTAGTCAGTCTGTTATCTGTGGTGGTGAGCGAACGCTCACCCCTAGCTGCTTTTCCTACAGGTACTGATCACAGGACGGACTAGGGGAGCTCTCGAAGCTTGTGGAGCTAGGAGCGGAGTCCGGGTTCAGTCTTTTGAGTCTAGTGAGGATACCTTGTACTTTTGTCCACGTGTTGGGACGTGTTTTTAAGTTTTAAATATTATTTTGATTAATTAATTGGAGATTTTAAAGTGTTTATCCAAAACAGGTTTCATTGTTTTATGGTTTTTAAAACGTTAGCGTCCCGAGTTCGGTTTACTGAAATTGGGGCGTGACACCAAGCTTCCTCTGTCTGTCATCTTCTTTGTTTAATAGTTGCCGAGGTACAACCTTGCACTGATAGATTGGACCCCAATCCTTTTTATCGTTGATAAACCTGGTAGTACCATTTGATGACAACGTTTTTTTTGGGAAAGTTAGCAATAGATTAAAATCAAAGGGTTTAATGGAAGTAAACCGAATGAAAGAGGAAAAGATCCCCTCATACAACAAAGAAACCATGGCACATCAAAGCCAAGACCAACACACCACTCCTAGATACAAATTCTAAAACCCCAACAATGAGCCAAACCTAGCAATATAGTGCGATTTCTACCCAAAATACCTAACTTGCAACTATGTAGTACTACAAATAACTCAACTATCCGAACCCCCAAAGAAAATTTCCTTCAATTACTTGGAGCCCAAGCCAAACCCCCATCAAACCCAACAGTATAAGTGTCTTGTCCCTCACGTAAGAGACAACAAACGTTTAAAAATGTGTAGCTGAAGCCGCCCCCCCACAACGCAATAGAGGAACTGATGATCCGAAGCTTAAGTTCTTCTTAGAACTTCAACAGTAGTTTAGTGCCAACAAAACCAGTACCCCTCTTGAATGATTTTTGTAACCAGCATACCTGCAAGAAGTGCAAAACTACGTGGCTATTTCGGGCTATTTCATGGCTATTTCATGGCTAGTTTCCCTCTTCCATGGCTATTTCGGGTTTGGCTAGTTTCCACCTCCATTTTTGTGTTCTTGAGTCCTCAAAGAGAAGAACTACGTGGCTTTGATTCCCATGTGGATACGTAGGCGTCTTGGAGACTCAAGCCAATCATTCGTTAACCGGTGTTCTTGTTTTGGTAAGAAATAGTGCTGAATTTTTCTCTTGTGAATCCATTCTTTGTTAGTTGTTTCATGGTTTAATCGTCTCTTGGTTTTCATTGATTTTCCGCTGCGAGTTGGTTCATCTCCAACCCTACCTCGAGACCCAACAGTGGTATCAGAGCCGTGCTACCTTCGGGATTCACAAGACGGTGTTCAAAGTTTCGGTTTTGCTTGAAAGTTTCGTTTTTGGCATGTTGTTTTGCTAAATTGTTTGATAACATGTTTTAAATTATTGTTTATGGATTTAATGCATGTAAAATGAATTTTTGAAAATAATTTCAAATCTGGAAATTTTGAAAAAAGCTTGATTTTTCGGGTCTCGGGAACGGGACTCTCGGGGAGCCAAAACCGGGACCGAATGGGGCTCCGTTGGACGAAGCTAGGCCAAGCATGACCATTGGATGGTTGATATGCCAAGGCTAAACCGTTTTGTTGGTTATGACGAGTTTGGAACCATCATGACGAACTCGAAGATCAAATGTTCAAAAGTTTCATTTTTGACCGGTTTCGATAAACCGAGCATCAAAAATTTTCGAAACTTGGCTATTAATTAAAACCGGAAAATCACATGATGTTTGATAACATGCTTGTTTGATAACACGATGTGCGATGTGATGTTGGCATGGTGTACATAATAGCCCCGAGCTCGATTTAATTATGTATCGCTTTTCACGGCCTGCGAGCCGTTAGAGTTAGCGTGTAATTATTATTTCAAGGTGTGGTCGTCGAACCACTTGTTTGTAATATTTATTTATTCTTGACCTGCGAGTCGTGTATTAAATTGTAATATTTTACTCAAGACGAAGAAAGGGCGAAAAGGTCATTTGGTGGCTTTTCGGGTGTTGGCATCGGCTTGGAGTCGGTGGAGCTCAAGAAGCTAGTGGGAGTTAGTTTAGGGGGCTATTATGTGCACATTTATCGCTTTATGCTTGGTTTAGTTTATGCATGACTAATTCTATGTGTTTTAGAATTGCATGCTTAACTGTATTTACCGAGCATATCTCCTCACATGCAAAGATAAAATTGGAATTTTAATCCTTGTGTGTGAACCCTTAGAACCGTCATTGCATTGGATGTAGTTGACGGGTTCAAAGGAAGAATTACATTGGATGTAATTTGAGGCATCATTGCATTTGGAATGTAGTTGATGTGCTCATCGCATCTAGGATGTGCCAAAGTTTTAAACACAACCGGACAAGTAAAAACGGGTCATGTCCGATACCTCCCAATTATCAACACCTTACTACCTCCCCGTCCTATGGGTGTCGTGCGCCTTAGCGGAGCATCCATGGGAAAGCAGGGTAGTAGGTTTGGACGACATATGTGGGTGTCGCGCGCCTTAGCGGAGCACCTACATAGTGGCGGGTCATAGTTGAAAATTGGTGGACCCGACTACGATTCTCAGCTAGGGTTGAGCTAGGGTATCAGATAGGGTAAGCCGTGTACTTAAGTACATACCCTAGCCAAGAGTCACATTGGATGTGATTGGACGGGGTCCTACCTACATAGCTCGGTTGAGTGGTGAGCCTTCGTTCAGCTTGATCGAGTGAATCAAGGATCTTGGTTTTAGATTCTAAAGGTATAGAATCGATTGTTGGTGTTTAAGCTTGATGTTCATAAAATTTATTCAGTTTACTAATTGAATTTTATTTGTTATAGATCAAATGGCAAATTCAGCGAACATAAATAGTTTGTCATTGAAAACCATTCTTGACAGGGTCAAACTAAATGGGACAAACTATTTGGACTGGTACAGAATTTTGAGGATAGTCCTCAAGTCTGAACGCAAAGAATATGTCCTTGACAAGGCTGTCTCTAAGACCATATCAAAGTTACATGAAGTGTCATTAACTGCTGAGAAGAATATCTCAGGGATCTGGGATCCAAGGATATTCTGATGGTCAACAAGGGAATTGGAAGTGGCAAGGGCTGGGCCCATGCGCACTTGGTAGGAAAGATGAGACACTTGAGAATGTCTGCTTCTACTGCCAACAGCCTGGTCATTGGAACCGGGATTACAGGAAGTTCACGGCTGATCCGAAGAAGGGCAGTGAGACTGCGCCTTCATCAAATAACGTGGATGATCTGAAGAAGGGCAGTAGGACTGCGCCTTCATCAGGAAACCTGGATGATCTAAGGATGGGCGGTGGGACCGTGCCTTCATCCGGTATTAACTCTATAGAGCTACATCTCTCTACTTCCAAAGATTCATGGGTATTAGATACCAGGACTGAATCTCACACATGCACTTATATATGGTGGCTGAAAGTAGTAGAGGTTTGGAAAGCACGAAGTGGACCTCAGAGTTGTGGCAACTGCTGTAGGATCCATGAGTCTTGCTTTGCCAGGAGGCCTTGTCTTAGTATTGTATAATGTATATTGCATACCTACTTTTAGTAGGAATATTATATCTGTATGCGTGTTTGACAAGGAAGGATATAATGTTAATATTAGAAATGGAGTTTTCAATGTTCTATGCAATGATATGTTTTATACCAATACTGACTTGGTTGGAGGATTGTACATATTAGATATGGGTAACAATGCCTCAAGTTTTATATATTCCGTTAATACCAAGAGGTCTAAATCCAACGATTTAAACCTAACTCTGTTATGGCACTGTCATTTATGTTGCATAAACAAGAAGCACCTATCAGCACTAAAGGATATGGGTAACAAGAAGTGCGGACTTTCAGGTTCATTCGAATTCCATTCGATCGATAGGTGCAAGGTTTGTTTGATGGGAAAAATGACTAAAGTTCCCTTTTATCGATCGCGATGAAAGGGCGGGTGAATTATTGGGGCTGATACTCTCGAATGTGTGTAGACCAATAACTTCACTTGCCAGGAGGGGTTTTAGCTACTTTATCACATTTACTGATGATTACAGTAAATGTGGTTATGTCTATTCGCTGAGACATAAGTCTGAAGCTTTTGATAAATTCAAAGAGTTTAAGACTAAAGTAGAAAACCAGCTCGACAAAGGTATTAAGGCACTTCGATTGGATCGAGGTGGAAAATACTTGACCACAGAGTTATTAGATCATCTAAAAGAGAATGGGATCCTTTTGGAATGGACTCCTCTTGGGACACTGTAGATGAAAGGTGTAGCCAAACGGAGAAATCGGACATTGTTAGACAATGGTCCGTTCCATTATTAGTTGGACTGATCTCCCAATCTCTTTCTGGGATTATGCTCTAGAGACGACCGCATTCATAGTGAATCGGGCTTCGACGAAGGGTGTGGAAGGGACACCATTTTAAAATGATATGGGATGATGCCCGCTTTGTCCTTCCTAAAGATTTGTGGTTGCGAGGCTTATGTGAAACATTTGGTTTCGACTAAGCTCGAACCAAGATCTGAGATATGCACCTTCGTGTGGTATCCCAAAGCAACAAGGGGATACTACTTCTACAATCCCAGTGAGAACATGGTGTTCGTCGCATGGGGTGAGGTCTTTATGGAAAAGGAGTTTTGTTTCCAAAGACGTCATTGGGAGGACTGTGCATCTCGAAGAAATTCAGGATGGTACAGATCTGTCTAAACCAATTGGCAACCCAGTAGAAAGGAGCCAGAGATTGTCGTAGAGTAAGAACCAATTCCTATTACAATTCCGGAAGGTCCAAGGCGATTTGAAAGGATCAATCTTCCACCTCCAAGATATGGTATCCGGAGGTGACAATGAAGTCATGGTGGATCACGATGATCCAGCCACCTTTCAGGAAGTCGTGGATGGGCCCAACTCCGAGTTATGGCTGGGAGACATGAGGGAGGAAATGCAATCCATGTCGGACAATCGAGTCTGGGAACCGGTTGATCCCATCAATGGTGTGAGGACCATCGGATGCAAATGGATCTTCAAGGTGAAGATGGACATGGACGACAACCCTCTGACCTACAAAGCTCAACTGGTGGCGAAAGGTTATAGGCAGATCCAATGGATTAACTATGAGGAAACCTTCTCCTTAGTGGCTATGGTCAAAATCGATCCAAATTCTTCTTGACATAACTGCGTATCATAATTACGAGATATGGCAAGTGGATGTCAAAACCGCTTTCCTAAATGGAAATTTGACTGAGTACGTTTGTATGTCTCGACCCAAAGGTTTTGACGATCCGAAGAATAAAGGAAAGATTTATAAGTTGTTGAAATCCATTTATGGATTCAAACGAACTTCTCGGAGTTTGATCCTTCGTTTTGATGAAGCTGTAATTGGATTTGGCTTAATCAAGAACGAGGATGAATCTTGCGTTTATAAGAAGGCTAGTGGGAGCAAGATTACCTTTCTAGTTCTCATTGAAAACGACATCCCAACCTTGCACGAGACTAAAGCTTGGTTGAGGAAGTGTTTTTCAGTAAAGGACTTAGGCGATGCTTCTCATATCTTAAGGATTAAGATATGTAGAGATCGCACCAAGAGGGTCTTGGATTTAAGTCAGGGAACCTATGTGAACAAGACATTGAGTAGGTTCTTAATGCTCGATTCAAAGAAAGAACTCTTACCCACTAGTCGTGGCATTCATCTCAGCAAGACCTAGTGTCCTAAGACACCTGATGAGCTGAAAAGGATGATGAAAATCCTATGCGCCTGGGGGCAGGATCGATCATATATGCCATGACATGTATGAGACCAGACGTCTCGTAAGCCTTATGTTGTACCAGTAGACATCATTCTAACCCGGGGGAAAGATGATGCTGAACTAGTCGCCGAAGGATAAGTAGACGCTAGTTTTCAAAGACAAATCCAGATGACTTTAGAAGTCAATCAGGATATGTGTTTACGCTGAATGGCAGAGCTTTAGCTGGTAGAGCGTAAAGCAAGATATCATTGCCGAATCTACGACAGAGGCCAAGTACATGGATGCTGCAGAGGCAGCTAAGGAGGCTATGTGGATTCGGAAATTCATGGCAGGGCTGGGTGTAATTAAAAACCCATCCAGCCCGGTGAATCCATCTTGCGACAACACAAGGGCCATTGTGCAAGTTAAAAGCCTAGATCGTATAAAAAATCCAAACATGTACTACGGCGTATCCACCTCATCAGATAAATACTGAACTGAGGTGAAGGGAAGATAACCTATATTGCAATAGATGATACCATAGCCAACCCTTTGACTAAGGCAGTGTCGCTGCCTGAATATGTTAGACATGTAAAGTCGATGGGGACATATTGGAGTTTAGATTGGAACTAGGGCAAGTGGGAGATTGTTAGTCTTAGTGCCTGTAGTTCAATCCTAAATGTCCAAATGTATATATCATCATTAGCAATAAAATTAAAGCGGCTTTATATTACTTATGTGTTGGAGTAATATATCGATGTGTGCTCTGATCTATGCCCACCATGCGAATAGAACCATAGATCGAGATAGATCACACTCGATGGGTCCCTAGTCAACAAAGCTTCACTAGAAGCGACTAGTATGAAAGATGGCTCTTTATGGCTTACGTTCTGTTAGTCATTGGAATGGGATTCCGGAGTCTGATCATAGATATCATGTGGGACATGATATTGGACGACCCGCCCTGAATATGTGCCATAGATTAAGTCATGAACATATTCAGTGTTGTAGCTTGTCATGTATCCTTAGACCAAGGAGTCTTTGTGATCGCTATGTAGTCAACAACTGAGTTTGACCTGAGCCTAACGTTGTCCGTAACAGGGCTTCCATAACGGCCAGGATTGGCTTGGGGACGGGCTACATGAGTGACACGAAAGGCGGCTAAGGGATTTATCCCTCATACTGAGGTATGGGAAACATATCGGTTCTCGGCCGCTTGATCGAGAGTGATTGAATGAATAGCATGTCCATGCACATGATACTGGGTATCATATCTTCAGTCATCTCACATATCAAGGAACGGTGATTGAGAATAATAAGGATGACGGCTCTATGCCTTATCTCAATCAGGATATCGGAGATAAAAGGATAATGACAGGGACGACGGGAAGGTTAGAATCGACAGGGTCGATTCGCTATGCAGTGTCAGGCAATACTAAAGTCTCGTTAGTTTCCACTTAAATAGGATCAAGTAAAATGGGATTTTACGTTGATCTATTGACATGCATAAACCTAAGGGTCACACCGGAGGATGAAACTCATTGACACATTTATGGAGAATGGCCAAAAGGGAGTTGTCTCGGGACATGACCAAAACTGGGTTTTGGGTCATGTGCCCGTAAGTGAATAGGACTTTACGGATCGAGACAAGACTTGGAGTCTTGGGATTGATCGCGTCGGATAATGTTGGACATTTCCGGTATGGAAGGCTTGGAGGCGATGAGCGAATCACGGGACCTCGTTGGAAATGGCCACGGGCCATGTTCCAAGAGGCCCATGAAAGGCCCATGGAACTAATTAATCAAGTCTTGATTAATTAGTACTAAGTAAGCAAGACAAGGATTAAGGTGTTGGTGATTCACCACCTAACCCAATCTTGTCTTGCCATACTGTGTCCTATTTTACACCTTACTTGACACCATACTTGTCCCATGTCTTTAGTTGGACAAGTATGGGTTTTGTTATGTTTAAGTCATCTTTTTTCAACATAACAAAGACAAGACAAGAATAGGAAACACATTTTCTCTCCCTCTTCCATGGCCATTTCGGGTTTGGCTAGTTTCCACCTCCATTTTTGTGTTCTTGAGTCCTCAAAGAGAAGAACTACGTGGCTTTGATTCCCATGTGGATACGTAGGCGTCTTGGAGACTCAAGTCAATCATTCGTTAACCGGTGTTTTTGTTTTGGTAAGAAATAGTGCTGAATTTTTCTCTTGTGAATCCATTCTTTGTTAGTTGTTTCATTGTTTAATCGTCTCTTGGTTTTCATTGATTTTCCGCTGCGAGTTGGTTCATCTTCAACCCTACCTCGAGACCCAACAAGGATAGGGAGCCAAAGGAATTGACTCCAATTGCAAGAATTAGTTGTTGCTCTCAGATAAGAGTACATTGTATTGACCTCGAAACGTTTGTCCTCCACTTTCCAATGAATATTATCTCTCAAGTCATCATTCAGAGTCCCCCCCCCCCCCACAGTTCATTGAGCATATCCAACTCCCAAGTACACAACCTCCTTCCGAAAGCAAATTTACAGTCACCTTGCCTCCAAAAATCACATGCTCTACCATTCTTTTAAGTATTGAGATGATAAAGCCTCTGATACTACAACTTCAGAGGGATGTCAGATAGCCATATATCATCCCAAAATTTAACCCTTGCCCCATTCCCTAAATTCCAAACCGGAACAGTGTATCCAAAAGCATTGCTGAAGGAGGGATCGGCCAAGAGAGAAGAGAAATGATCAGTAAAACTCACTCCTTTGTTGATAAATGCAGTAGATAAGTCCCAGTCCCTAATGTCCCAATTGTATTTTATGACAACGTTTCTTTGATTGGAGAAGAACCCAGTGTCCGGAGCTCCTCTTCTGTATAGTTTCCTATGGATTTGAGCTGCAACTAAAAAGCTTTGGAGAAGAGCACACTGTGGCAAGAAGTTTTTTTTGATCAACGAGAGCATAATATAAATAACCCTCTTCTGAGGAAGAAAACGGTTTACAAAAAACCCAATTTGACTACAAATTGGTAAGTTAAGGAATTGAAGAACAGCAATGTACATTAGTAATGCAAAATGAAGTTCTAGAAGAAATAGAGTGAACGATGTAATGAGCATTATGAGTTCCATCTTTCAACTATGTGTGGTTTGAAGCTGTTGTACTGTTGATGTGAAATTGGGGTGTGCAAATAAGTGATCTGAGTTGTGTTGGTTGTGAGATTTGTGGTGTTGGAATGCTTAAACTGAGGGTTGCTTGGGAGAAAAGTCCGGAGTAGAGCAGCTGTGGGTGTAGCTTGAGCTTGAAGGAATGAAACTTGCAGCACAAGTTAACCTTCCCAGGGTTGAAATCTGTGTGATTTGAGAAGAGTCTGGGGGATTTTTATTGTTGATCCTTCTTCAAGGTGCTGATGAGTGAAGGATCATCATTGTTGAAGAGTCTGAGAGATTTTTGAATTGTTAATCCATCTTCAAGGTGCTGAGGAGTGGAGGATCATCATTGTTGACCTGAGTATTGTTCTGCAGCAACTTAGAGTGAAGGGCATCCAAGCAAAATGAAAGATCAAACCTGGAGAAGGAGAGAGCAGAGAACAAGAAGAGGAGGGGAACTGTCAAAACTTAAGCAAAAATCTACCCTCTCACATAAAATAAAAAGAAGCCCCCACACCAGAAGAAGAACTCCCAAAGTTACTCCTAACCTCACAAAGCCTAAAAGCTCACCCCAACCACCCAAACCCCATCCCAACCCAACCCTAGTAGGAAAAGAAATTCTGAATCAGAGCTGAGACATTCTTAAGAAAACTTCATACCAGTTGAGCAGAAGCATAAGGAGCAGCATATTAGTTTCTACTTACACATATTTTTGGAGAGGCAATCCAATCTTGAATAGTGAAGTGATAATTTGTATTGAAAGAGGCCCATTCCCATCCATAAACCTTGTTCAAGACTTTGTTAAAGATTGTATCAGGGGATTCATCAACACCAGTAAAATGTAGTGAGTTCCTTGCAAGCCAGAGTTGCCATAATGTGACCTGTAAAATACTTCCCCAACATTTTTTGAGCTTTGAGGGAACAAGAGTGAACCAACTGCAGAATTGCTGCTTAACACAAGCAGGACTAATCCACAAGACCCCCCACCATTGGCAGATTAATGTCCATGTTTTCCAGGCCTTTGTACAATGCAAAAGAATGTGTGCTCCATCCTCAAAGTCCCATGAGCAGTGTGAGCAGATCATTTGTTGTCATGACAATTCCATACCCCTACCCTTAAGGAAGCATTTTGAGGGTATTGCTTCAAGACATGCAAGCCAAGAGAAGGCCCATAGTTTAGGTGGTATCCTAGAGCTCCAAACCTTTGAGGTCCATTCCACAACAGTATTGTTTTGTTGAGCAAGCAAGGTATATATTTTGTTGACTGAGAAACCTTTTTCATCAAGCTTCCAGCATAATTTGTCTTCAGATGTGCTTAGGATGGTAGAGCCAAGAATGGATGATAAAGAACCCCACTCAAGTAATTCCCTGCCCATTGGATCTCTTCTGAAATTAAGATCCCAATCCCCATTAGTTCTGATCTCAGCAATGGTCTTGCTTTTGGAGTTTGATAGGATGTACAGTCTAGGAAAGCAAGTTTTGAAAGGGACTTCTCCCCACCAGTGATCATGCCAGAATTGAATCCTATTTCCTTTGCCTAGAGTCCAAGTGAGGCCTTTATCCCCAAAACAATCAGCAAATCTCTCATCTTTGAGGAGTATTAGGAAATGTGAAATAAGCTTGGCCTTCCAATTTTAGTGAATTTTGACAAGTCCCATTCATTGTAATTCCAGCCCATTTTAGCACAAATTGTGAGCTTCCAAAGAGAATTTTCTTCTAGAGAAAATCTCCACCACCATTTTGCTAATAGTGAGATATTCATCAAATGTAGGTTTTTTATTCCTAACCCTCCCAATTCTTTGGATTTGCAAATTTGATTCCAACCAACCTTGCAGAAAACTTTAGCAGGAGCATCACCATGCCAAAGAAACCTTCCTTGCCAACTCTCCATTTCTTTCAAGACTGTTTTTGGAGCTTTAAGGAGGGAGAAGTAATATAATGGGAGAGCACTGAGTGTTGTTTTGATCAATGTGATCCTGCCTCCAAAAGAAAGCATTTTTGCTTGCCACAGTCCAAGGCTCTTCTTAAACTTCTGAATAATAGGTTGCCAGGTTATAAGCCTTTTAGAGCTGGCACCCAATGAAAAGCCAAGATATGGAAAAGGGAGGCTCTCACAGTTGCAGGACAAAATTGATGAATAAGTCTGAGCTTCCTCTAGAGATACATTGAGTGGGATGAGGGAGGATTTGCTGTAGTTGACATTGAGTCCTGTTGTGAGCTTGAATATAGAGAGTGTATTTTTCAAATTTTGGGCTTCTTCTGCATTGGCCTTGATGAAGAATACTGAGTCATCTGCAAATTGTAGGTGTGATATGGTTGGTCCATTTACTCCCAAAGGAATACCTTGGAACTGATCATGTTGCAATCCAGCTTGCATAATTTGATTTAAAGCTTCATCAGCAAGAGCAAAGAGGAGTGGGGACATGGCACATCCCTGTCTTAGCCCTCTAGATAATTTGAAATCAGAAGTTGGGGATCCATTGATAAGTATAGAGACATGTGCTCTGAAGCAAGAAATCATCCAGAATCTCCATTGATAGCCAAAACCCATTTTCTGCAGCAGCTTCATTATATATAACCAATTGACTTTATCAAAAGCCTTCTCAAAATCAGCTTTAAAGATCAATGCTGGAATCTTGGAGTATTTGATCTTATGTACTACTTCATTAGCCACTAGAACTCCATCAAGGATCTGTCTCCCACCTATGAATCCTGTCTGTTCATAACCCACCAAGGAACTGACCACTACTTTCAATCTTGTAGATAGTAGTTTTGTGAGAATTTTGTAAGGTCGAGTCATTAGACTTATAGGTCTGTAATCATCAAATGTGAGGGGTGCATCACATTTAGGAATTAGAGTAAGGAAAGATGAATTCAACCCTTTACCCAGGTGGCCTAATCTATGAAAGTACTGGATAAAGTTGATCAGGTCCTCCTTGATGATTGGCCAACATACTTGGTAGAATCTTAAAGAGTATCCATCAGGTCCAGGAGCTTTGTCTCCAGCAGAGGACATTAGGGCCAATAAGATCTCCTCTTCAGAAAAGGGTCTTTCAAGATCAGCAGCCTGATCTGAAGAGATGGACTTGAAATTCATGGAGTCTAGATTGATATGATTTGTAGCTTGTTGAGTAAACCTTGCACAATAGTGAGTGGATGTTGCAGCTTTGATTTGATCAGGGTCCTCTAATAAAACATCATTAACCAAGACTTGACTGATTTTTTTCCTACATCCTTGGAAATTGGCAATCCTATAATAATACTTGGAAGGCTTATCCCCTTCATGATGCCATTTTCTTCTTGCCTTTTGACTCCATAATTTAGCTTGCAATTTGAGTTTTAGGGTAAGGGTAGCTCTCTTGTAACCTCTGTCAATGCATTCTAAGGGAGTAAGTTCTCTGTCTTCCACAATTGAATCTAGGCTATTCAGTTCTGAATGAAGTAGTTTGATATGAGTGTCTAAGCAGCCAAATACTTGCAGGTTCCATTCCTTCAGACTTTCCTTTAGTAACTTGAGTTTTTTCCATAAGATCAGATGAGGTTGTCCTGTAATATGGTAAGATGTCCAGAATTGTTGAATGGTACTGAAGAATCTTGCATCCTCAAGCCATATATTCAGAAATTTGAATGGTCTTGGTCCCCAGTCAGTTTGTTCATCTACTAGCATTAGAGCTCTGTGATCTGAGATACCTCTAGAGAGGCATGTTTGTGTGAGGTTATTAAATCTGGCAAGGAAGTCTGAACTCACTAGGAACCTATCTATCCTTGAAGCATGTGTACCAGCATCAAACCAAGTGTATTTTCCTCCATTAAGAGGGAGATCTATCAAGGCTAGATCATCAATTAGTCTTTGAAGAGAGGCCATATCTGATTGTGAAGCTCTTGCAGTTGATCTTTCATTTCTAGTGAGAACTGCATTGAAGTCACCAGCCAGGACTAATAGAGGAGTAGGAGGAGAGGCATTTAATTCTGCAACCAGTTCAAGCCAAAGCTTTCTTCTACCTCTGCTATCACAAGGGGCATAAACATTAACTATACAACAAGGTTCTCCTGAGCCTTTGAGCAAGCCAAACCATAATAGAGCACCATTAATCTTTTTTGCCATAGATAATTGGAAGTAAGATGATTTCCAACACAGTATTAAACCACCAGAAAGTCCAAAGGAGGGGATAAAATCCAATTCCCACCCCCAATTCATACCACAAGATCTGAGAAAGCCTGCACCTGGAGCCAATATTTTTGTTTCTTGAATGAGAACCATGGAAGGTTGTTGCTTGCGGATCACGTCACCCAGAGACTTCCTCTTTTGTGAGGAAGAGAGTCCTCTCAAATTCCAAGAGAGGATCTTCATGTTTGTTCTTAAATGAGAGGAAATGGAGTGGGTATCTCACCCACAACCATTGTTGAAATTGACCCTATACAGTCCTGCTCATCCAAAGCATCATCTTGAATGGAAGTCTGCAATCTTTCATCATCTAGAGAAGCCAGCTCTTGTATAATTATTTCTTCACTGCAGTTAGCTGTTAAGCCTATCATCTTTCCAAACGACAAAGCTTTTTTTGCTTCATTAAGTTGCCCTTTTGAAATATAAGTCTTTGCTGAACCTGAGTTGTCTTTGAACTTGGATCTTGTTGGATAAATGTGAGGTGTATGTGTATTTTTGTTTTTCTTTCCTTTGCCTTTGGTTTTGGAGAGTGTGGGGAATGTTGAATCATCAATTTCCAATATATATGAATAGTCTTGTGTCAGCCGGAGTGGGGTAGCTTTGAGGGTTTTGCTGTCACTTCCAAGCAAGTTCAGCCCTTGTGTTTCTCTTTGCAGCTGTTGATTGTGAAATGGAGTTGATGGTTTGGCTGAATATCCTTCTTTTGGGTCAGAGACAATTAATGTTGTTGGTTCCTAAGACTTTCCTTCCCTGGTATTGATAGGTTTCACATTTTGGGCCTCCCCCAGCAAAACATCATGCTGTGGCATTATACTTGCAAGATTGGATTGGGGTTGTGCTAGTTGGCATGTAACTGAGAGTGGTGTTTGCTGAGTGGACTGTGTTGACTAAATACTTGGTGTGATTGAATAGTGATTTTGAGTGTTTGGGACTTCAAGATCTTGTTCAGAGTCAAAGGTATCTTTGATCACTTGGTTGAGCAGAATTTGTTGATGACTGGAATCAGTTGTAGGAATTTGAGGGGAATGGTTTGGATTGTCCTCTTGAGTATCATCAATGATCAAGGTTTGGCTGGTATTAAGTGCTTCCTTCCCAGGTGTATCAAAGTGAGGGGTCTCAGAAGAATTAATGGGTGATCTGGTGGTTGGTGATTTAAGATCCGAGGTTGTTGGCACTAAATCACCCAGCTGAGAGGATAATAATTCCTCAGAGAATGAATTGTGTAGTGAGATATCAGAGTCTTCTGCATCACTTCCTTGAGGACTATCCTGCATGGTTAACAGAGCAATTTCTTGTACAGAAGAGGACTGAACCCAAATAGAGAAGGTTTGTGTACCTAGTAAAAGACTTGCTTCAGAGGAGATTTGAGTGAAGGTAGTGCTGTGTATAAGAACATAAGCTTCCCCCAGCTCTGTGCCATCATTTGTCATTGGATGAGTATAAATAAAAGTTCCAAAGCTGGATGTTGCAGCAGCAAATGATTCATCACACCATTCCTGATAAGGAATGCCTCTGATTTTCACCCAAGAGAAATGGCCACCATACTTACATAGGAGATCCTTACCAGGTATGAAAGAGAGCCAGTTTTGTAGCCAGGCTCCATTATCTTTCAAAAATTCCTTTTCCAGCTCTGAGTTAGCACATTGGATAAGTAGTGTGTTACTACCCAAGTCCTTAACTTGTAATTCACAAACACCTTCCATAATTAGGTCTCTTGTGATGGAGGCAGCATTGTGATTGTTGTGGGCTATGGCTAGATGAGCTTTCTGAAGAAAGTGAAGATTGGCTGTAATGACTGAACCTTGATTGGTAGGGGGTTTGAAGGCATTTGCAAGGGGTCTTTTGTGATTGTTAAGATTGTTTCTTGCCTCAGTGACAAAGAGCTTGAAGTCATTGATGGTGTAGCCATTGAAGATGGATATAGCCTCTTGTAGTTGTTTCTGTAGTTGAAAATAGCAGAAGCCATATTTTTTACCCAGCCTGCTTGGATTGAAAGCTATATGGACTTTGTTGATGCCTCCTATCTCAGCAAAGAGGTTTGCAAGCCACTCATGAGTTGCTTTGAGAGGTAAATTATGGACATAAGCCACAAAAGAATCTCCAGGGTTATGTGAGGAGTGAAATGGCTTCCAGGTTTGTTTATGAGGGGAGTTGTGAGGTTGAGTGATCTCCAATGAGTAGGATGGAGGGGTGTCTGGTCCTGATAGTACTGGTTTGAAGAATTTGTCATAGAACATCTTCTGACCATCTATTAATTTTGTACATCCTCCTGGTGAATACTCCTGGGTTTTATCAGATGAAGCAGATGAGTGGTTTTGAATAAACCTCTTTCTTATTGTTTTGAGGAGCTTGTTTGGTTGGTTTTCAAAACCAGGTGGAGGTCCAATGGAGGAAGATGAGGTCGTCTTCTGACAGGTGGAGTCTTGGGCTTTGGTTGTGCCGGCTGGTTGTGTGAATGGTTGTTGCACCCCCATAAGCTCTTCTATGGATAGCATGAATGATTGTTGTAGTAGAGATCACCCAAAATCAGAGCAGAGAGATGGAGTTCTGTTTTGTCAGATGAGCTGCAGTTGATGAATCAAGTAAACGGTGGAGGTGGAAGAAGTAGAGAAGAGGAAGGGAGGTGATCCGATGCTCAAGCACCCTGGATACTACACCTCAAACGATCAAGATCATTCAGCAGAATCATGAAGAACAAAGAAGAACAATGATGAACGGAGTATGAGACTACTGTGTGTGACACTGTAGCTCGAGAGAGAATATTCCATTAATTGTCTATCTACTTTTTCATTGCCACTGATCCAATTGATTAATTAGTTGTAGCAAGAAGTTATTGTAGCGTACTGTAGCTCTTCATCTGTTTGGGGTGTTTTTTTCCTTGTATATCCAATCTATTATGCAGATCAAAGTTCTGACACCGATACATTTTTGTCTCGTCTCCTTAGCCCATTTTGATAACACAAATGTGCTTGTTGTATCGTCTAAATAGTCAGACTACAAAACTTCAACAACGTCGTTAGGACGATACAACTTGGTCTTCCTACAACAAGGTACTGCAATCAACTATCAAACTACGTTGTCTCGGTGGAGTTCCCCAATAATGTATTAGTGAATATTTGTTGTAATAATTGATAAACTTAATAATGATTACTTGTATAAATGAAAGGCATTGCGGGGATGAGAGGTCATGATCGGGTGAAAGCCATATCATATTCATATATACGCAGACGTACGCAGTGGCTAAAGCCAACCTGTTCTTATCATTAATGTTTCTAATTATTCTATTTTATTCTTATCACCACCATACAACTTTATGATGTGCACGTTTCTAGTTTATTTAATTAATTCATCAACGCACCGTGGTCCATTTCGTGGCACGTCATAGTTAGTCGTTCAAACTTGAAGAATAAAATTATCAATAAAATCAAGTATTTCTCTTCGATTGATGCTGCTACCCAATAAGAAGAGGAAAACAAAACAATACATAATAATAAAGGTCACATCACAATTGGCAACAATGTAGTAGGATTACAAGAGTCCTCCCCTACATATGTTACATCTAGCATGCATACAAAAAGTCTTAATTAACTAGTTATGGATAGAGATAAGTGACCGTATAAGCACCAAAAGATCAAACTGAAAATTTAATTGAAACAATAGGATCATATTAAAATAAATAATTCCGTAGTCAAAGTAAAAATAAGGAAGCAATCATAACTCTCTTTTTGCAGGGCAAAAGATAATTCCCTAGTTGAACGCGTTTGTAATCCTGTTCAACTTTATCCAATCCGTCCTTGCTCATCGTCGATTCGATGGCATCGGTGGTGATTGCTCGGGTATGGAACATTCGCCACTCCGTATAGCCCCATCTTCTCGGCGCAGTAGTGCTCGACTCCCGTCTAGGCGTTCAGGTTCGAAGGTCCCTCAAACCAGCATCAATCTCATCGCCGGGGTGCTGCTATCCTAGGAGAGACTTCTACCGATCGACGGCTTCTTCTCTGGTTGGTCAAAGAAGCCATGTTTGTTGTCGGTTGTGTGTTGATTCAGTGGACCTCTTTTGTTCCCTGATCAATAAGAAGCCCCTTTTTGACCGGTTCTCAAGATGCTCTCGTTTCCCCTCTTTTGCTCTACTCTGATTTCTTTATATGGTGAGTATGCTACTATTGTTGCTACCATTAAGGACTCTTCACAAGATCCGACTAAGAAGGGACTCAAGAAGTGGCCTAGACATTCGACCAAGGGTAGTGTTCCGATCAAGCTTGTCCTAGAGAAGGATGGGATTGGAGCTGGTTCGCCTGGTATTGGGGACTCTTCAGAGGCTAAGAAGGGACTCAAGAAGAAGCACATACGCTCGGTCAAGGTGAGGGCTGTAACAACCACTTCTGGTCAACGTCAGTCAAACCTGCGAAAAACAGGAAAATTTAAAAATTTTAAGACAGACACTTAACTTAACTTAAATTGACCCCGAGGGTCATGCCGGACTTAAGTTGACCCCGTTATCGACTAAAATGAGTTACGGGGGACTCAGGGCAACTTCCTGGTCAATTTGGGAAAGATTGATTTTTCGCTGGAAAAGTCACCCGAGCGACGTTTTGGTCCATTCGAGGACCGTTTCGGACCCGAAAAGCTTAGCCGTCGTCGTAGCGGTCTTAGTTGGGCCGTTTCCTTGAAGCCCGTCCAGTTTAAATTTTTTTTGGGAAAAGTGCCCGTTCGGGGCCCGAAACGTCCGTTTTTCGCGAATCTGATTGGAAAATATCAACTAGATATTTTCCAAAAGGTTTGGGACCCACCTTGACACTTGTCAATTATATGGTGGTGTATTTTTTGGAGGGAAAAGGTGTGGTTGGGAATAGTTGGCCGAGTGAGGTTTTAAAGGAGGAAAATTAGTTTTGTTGTTAGTTTAATTAAATTAGAAATTAGAAGAGAGGTTTTAGAGAGAGAAGGAGAAGGAGAAGAAGAGAGAAGAAGGGAGGTTGAGCTAGGGTTTGTGATCGAGCCCTTGGATCGAGTCAAAGCAAAGAGCAATCCCGTTCCCCTCGTTCTCCTCTACGGTAATACCCGAACCGATTCTCGTTTTGATTATTTTCAAGAGCTAGGGTTTGGTTATAAACTAAGGCTTAGGGTTGTGTAGAGTGTGGGGAGGTGTTGGAGACGTTTTAGAGGTGTTTGGGGGTTTAATTTCACGTTTTCCGGTGACCGGAGGCTCGGGAGGAGCTCCAGCCACCGTGGGTGGTGGCCGGCCGGCCATGTGGTGGCTGGCCGGAGGTGGCAGCAGCCACCACTTGGTGGCCGAGCCCCTCCCTCAAACCCTAGGGCACGGCCAAGCCCTTTGGGTGGGGCCCACGTGCTCGGTGGTTCGTGTTTTAATTACTCGGGTAGTTTAAAACGTTCCCCGGACCACTTTTTCCTAATCGAATCGAAATTTGGAATTAATTTGGAGAAGTTGTAATTAACGGGTTTCGGGAAACTTTAAACGTTAATTAATTGACTTAGAAGTCGGAATTCAATTCCGTCAAGTGCGTTGGGTTCCTTGAAATATTCTATGACCGTAGAAACGAAAACGGGGGCTTTTGGAGCCCCGGAAGGCAATTAACCAAAACCGGGCAGATTCGCCATGTCGGGCGAATCTGGCCCTTACGGGTCCTTTATCGGCAATATCGAGTAATTGGGAAGTTTGGGAGTGATCGGCATTGTCGGGGTTACGTTTGGGCGTTAAGTTTGTTAATTTTTGGTCTATTCGTACTAGTTTAAAAGTACTTTAAATTTGTGTTCTTTTAGATCGTGCTACGGACCGTGGCAAGGGGAAGCTCGGCGAGTGACTGAGTGTGCTTCGGGTGTTGTTGGAGCGCTTTTGGGATTGTATACGAGGTAGGGAAAAGTAGCCGGATCTCGGCCCTGATTAGGGAAAGTTAATAGTAGAATTGCATGTGACACCGGGGTGTCGTGGGTTGAGTAGATTTATTTAATTATTAGAAAAGCATGATACGGGATTGTAGCGTTCAAGAGAAAAGCATGTGACACTTAGTAGTGTCGTAGGAACAGAGAACTTAGCGATAATTGAATTACTGGAGGCATATGACCATGCCCGGAGGTTGTTTGTGAAACTAGTGATCTTAGAATGGTTGGAGGCATCGAGTATGCCGGAGGTTGTTGCGTGTTATTTATTATTGAGTTTGGGTGGCCTTGAGAGCCCGTATTTAGTTGTGGAGTTTGGGTGGCCTTGAGAGCCCGTGTATTTAATTTGGTGTCTTGAGTGGCAGCGAGTGTCGTGGGGTTGTTGAACCCGAGTCTTGACCGTTGGTGTGTCTTGAGTGGCAGTGAGTGCCCGTGGGGTTGCTGAACCCGAGTCTTGACTGTTGAGGTGTCTTGAGTGGCCTTCAGTGCCTGTGTGATTGAACTTGCCTGTGATTGTGATTGTGGTTACCTGGGGTGGTGAGTTCTAAAGGTCGACAGCCTGATCCGACTTAGTGTCGATGAATTGCGAGTTCTAAAGGTCGACAGCCTGATCCGACTTAGTGTCGATGAATTGCGAGTTCTAAAGGTCGACAGCCTGATCCGACTTAGTGTCGATGAATTGCGAGTTTTAAAGGTCGACAGCCTGATCCGACTTAGTGTCGAGGAATTGCGAGTTTGAAAGGTCGACAGCCTGATCCGACTTCGTGTTGAGGAATTGCGATAGGTCGAACCCTGACCTGATTGAGATTGGTTACTGAGCAGCTGGTGTGCGATCCTTTGTGATCTTGTTTGGCGTTGTGTAGTCTTTCTGTCGTGTCCTTGAGGAGGTCGTTGATAGTTGTGTCGGGTTTACACTGTTTTTATCGAGTGTCGAGTCTGTTGAGGAAGGTGACGGGTTGTGGGTCAGTTGGGTACTTGAGTTGGGGACTGTAGTCCCGGTGTTGGGTTTGGTTTTAGTATTACTGGCTTTATCTACTAATTATGCCATAGTCAGTCTGTTATCCGTGGAGGTGAGCGAACGCTCACCCCTAGCTGCTTTTCCTACAGGTACTGATCACCGGACGGACTAGGTTAGCTCTTGAAGTTCATGGAGCTTGGAGCGGAGTCTGGTCTTTACTTTTGTTGAGTCTAGTGACGGATGTTGTACCTTGTCCATTTGTTGGGGACGTTTTTGTATTGTAAATACTATTTTATTTTGAGAAGTAAATGGAAATGTCAGAGCTTTTATTCAAACAGGTTCAAGTGTTTATGTTTTAAAATGTTCGCGTCCCGAGTTCGGTTCTCTGAAATTGGGGCGTGACAGCTTGGTATCAGAGCCAGGTTTCAAACCTCGGACTGTCCGTCACTTAGGGGGGGAGAGTCGAGTCAGTGTAGACCCGTCATGTCTTGAGTCTTGTTTGTGTTTGTGCGTATGTTACAGTATTTTGTTGCTGGCATACTGATTGTGTGTGATTGCACGAACTGTTTTTAACTGTCGCGGGTCGACTCAGGAGCGCTCCTGTAGTCGAACGTGACGGTGTTGATGTCAAGTCGGTACAACGTGGTTCGGGGACGCCTGAACCGGGTTGTAACTACGTGATGTCAAGGAACGAAGTTTTAAAATGAAAGGGTGAAGGTTTTAAAATTGTTGGCCCTGTTGGCATGTCTTGAACTTGATTGGCCCTATGGGCGTATGTTCGATTTTGATTGGCCCGGTGAACGGGGGTCGTCGTGTTGTGTGGGTTGGTTTGCCGTCGCTTGTTTGGTGCGCGTCGGTGCGGTCTCGTTGAGGTCTCGTTTACTAATGCTAGTATATAAAGTACGTTTAGCTTGAGCGGTGTAGCGCTTTAGTGATAAGCACGTTAGTGTAGGCTTAAGCGGGTGAACGTTAGTGCTTTTGAACTGTCGTTTTTACTTAAGTTCGCAAACTGAACGTTTGCGTGTATCCGTGCAGAGGATACTGTTTATGGCTCGCGGTAAGCGGGGACGACCATCAGGAACACGGGGCCAGGCGCCCACGCGAGGCCGGCGGGGACGGTCAGCAGGGGCACCGGGGAGGGTGCCGACCGTCGAGCCCGTCGACTATGCGGAGGCACAGGGTACTCCTGTTGGAGAAGACAGGAGGAGTGATGCGGGGCCGTCTGTAGGCACCCCCAGTGTTCCGCCAGTCGCGGACCCTCCAGTGATGACTGCCCTGGATGAGCTCACCAGGACCGTTCAGAGTTTGGTGGCGGTCATCGCCATCCGAGAGTCGGCTTCGCCAGCACCAGAGGCAGCCGCAGTCCCGGTGAGGGCCGCTCAGACAGAGGATCTTACCTCCCGAGCGCTACTAGATTTCCTGAAGCTCGGGATACCTGTTTTTGTCGGGGAGCCGAATCCCGACCTGGCCGAGCGATGGATAGAGCAGGTCACTCGAGACTTGGACACATCGGGTGTTGAGGATGGCCGTCGGAGAGTGTCCTTCGTGGCCCATCAGCTGAGAGACAGCGCCTACCACTGGTGGGGGCGGGTGAAGGACACGGTCGGATACGACTACAGCGTATTCCAGGAAGTATTCATGGCACAGTACTTCCCCGAGTCGGCTCGGCTGGAGCGACATCGGCAGTTCTTAGACCTGGAGCAAGGGGGGATGACGGTAGGAGAGTACGAGGCCAGGTTCACAGCCTTGGCCAGATTCGCGCCTGAGATGGTGACGAGCGAGGCGAACCATTGCCTGCGGTTCCAGGACGGACTGAGGCTGGGCATCCGGAACCAGGTTCTCGCCTTGAGGATACGGAAGTATACCGACCTCGTGGACACCGCAGCTACAGTAGAGCAGGGCGCCAGGGATGCAGTCAGGGGCCGTGAGGTCCGACCTCGGCCGATCAGTTGGGCAGGGCCGTCAGACTCACGAGACTCGCGGAGGCAGAGGACCGCGGGATCCTTCCGACCACCGCCTCATCATAGTGGATCGAGACAGCAGGGGTCAGTGGCATCAGTGGGGCCAGTCGCCTCAGAGAGGAGGCCGTCATGCTTTCACTGCGGGCAGCCAGGCCACTTACAGCGAGACTGTCCGACGAGGGGAGGAACCGCGGCAGTACCAGCTACTAGCCGGACAGGCCAGGGCTCAGGGTCAAGGGTTGACGAGATCAGCTGTTACCGATGCGGCCGGGCCGGTCACACTATGGCATGGTGCCGAGAGCAGTTGGGGGAGACATCAGTGCAGCGACCGCAGCAGTCGCAGACAGTACAGTCGCCCAGAGGTCGCCCTCGACAGGGTCAGCAGCCGAGATCATCACGGCCGTCTACGAGCGCACCGATTCCGAGACAGCAGCAGAGTCACGGGTATTCAGCGGCCGGTGCGCCGAGTCAGAGGCAGCAGGCCTCGCAGGGGAGAGTATATGCAGTCACCGACTCCAGAGCCCCAGGACCTAGCACGTACCGTGAGACCATCCAGGGTACGTGTTTATTGTATCATCTATGGGCTTTATTCTTGTTTGATACCGGGGCATCGCACTCTTTTATTTCGTCGGGTTGTGCTGAGAGGTTGGGGTTGAGCTTAGAGCCGTTGAGTCCACCCCTATGCCTAGACACCCCAGTTGGGGGTGGTGCATCGTTGACTAGAGTATGTCGTGCCTGCGAGATTAGAGTCGCAGACTGTCCTTGCCCTGGTGATCTTCTCGTGTTGGGGATGACTACCTTTGATGTGATCTTGGGTATGGATTGGCTGTCGAGGTACCGAGCCAACATCGATTGCTACAGACGACGAGTGACAGTGACAGTGGGTGGCACGAAGGTGACGTGTGTGCTGGGGAGTAAGAGTGGGGTCCTCCTGTCGGCGTTGTCCGCAGAGGAGGAAGTACCGGCTGTGCAGAGCAGAGAGTTACCGAGAGTGGTATGCGAGTTCCCCGAGGTCTTTCCTGAGGAGTTGAGCGGGCTGCCACCGATTCGTGAGGTGGAGTTTGGGATTGACCTAGTGCCGGGAACGGCGGCGATATCGATGGCGCCTTATCGGTTTGCGCCGGCAGAGTTGACTGAGCTGAAGCGTCAGCTGGAGGAGCTTCAGCAGAAGGGGTTTATCCGTCCGAGTGCATCACCGTGGGGAGCACCAGCACTCTTCGTGAAGAAGAAGAGTGGAGAGCTGCGGATGTGTATAGATTACCGGAAGCTGAACCGGGTTACGGTGAAGAACCGGTACCCGATGCCGAGGATCGATGACTTATTCGACCAGTTGAGAGGGGCGACTCACTTCTCGAAGATCGATCTGCGATCCGGTTATTATCAGTTGCGAGTCCGTGAGGGGGACGTCGCAAAGACTGCATTCCGGACACGCTATGGGCATTACGAGTTCCTGGTGATGCCATTCGGACTGACGAACGCGCCTGCAGCATTCATGGACCTGATGAACAGCATCTTCCGGCCGTACCTAGATCAGTTTGTGGTGGTGTTCGTGGATGACATCCTGATATATTCGCAGAACGAGGCGGCGCATAAGGCACATCTGAGGGCTGTTCTGACCCTACTACGCGAGCACCAGCTATATGCCAACCGGGAGAAGTGCGAGTTCTGGCTCTCTGAGGTGAGATTCCTCGGCCACATCGTATCCCGTGACGGTATCCTGGTCGATCCGTCGAAGATCGACGCGGTCTCGAAGTGGGCACGGCCCACGAGTGTTTTCGAGATCCGCAGCTTTCTGGGATTGGCAGGCTACTATAGGCGATTTGTCCAGGATTTTGCACGACTAGCCGCACCGATGACTCTGTTAACGCGCAAGGGTGTTGGGTTCGTGTGGACAGATGACTGTGAGCGTGTGTTCGCGGAATTGAAGACTCGACTGACTACAGCTCCAGTGTTAGTGGTGCCCGAGCGAGGGATTGGCTATGATGTTTACTGTGATGCGTCCGGAGAGGGATTGGGTTGCGTGCTGATGCAGTCGGGCAAAGTTGTGGCCTATGGCTCCAGGCAGTTGAAGATACACGAGCGCAACTATCCTACCCACGACTTGGAGCTAGCAGCAGTCGTGTTTGCGCTAAAGAGCTGGCGATATTATCTGTACGGCGAGGGGTTTCAGGTGTTCTCGGATCACAAGAGCCTCAAGTACATATTTTCCCAGCGAGACCTGAACATGCGTCAGCGACGGTGGATGGAACTACTCGAGGAGTACGACTTCGAGCTACACTACCACCCAGGAAAGGCGAACGTTGTCGCCGACGCCTTGAGTAGGAAGTCGGCTCCGAGCCTCGCCAGCATATCTGTCCGAGAGTGGGACATGATGGGGGAGCTGAGCACATTCGGGCTTGAGCTAGAGGAGGTTACTGGCGGTGTTGCCATGTGCTCCCTAGTGGCTCAACCCTCACTGCTTACCCAAGTGTTGGAGGCGCAGAGGGAGGACGTCGAAGAATCAGAGATCCGCGAGAGAGTCGTCAGGGGTGACGAGGTGGTGGGATGGCAGGACAGTACTGATTGGGGACTACGGTACCGCGGGGGGCTGTTCGTACCAGTTAACTGTAGAGACGCCGTATTACGAGAGGCACACCATTCGCGTCTCACAGTGCATCCGGGGGGCACCAAGATGTACCGTGACCTCAGGAGGCACTACTGGTGGCGCGGCATGAGGAGAGCAGTCGCAGAGTTTGTGTCGAGATGCCTCGTCTGTCAGCAGGTGAAGGCCGAGCATCAGCGTCCAGCGGGATTGTTACAGCCACTACCGATTGCTCAGTGGAAGTGGGAGCACATTACGATGGACTTCGTATGCGGGCTACCGAGATCGCCAAAGGGAAACGACGCCGTGTGGGTGGTGGTTGACCGGTTGACCAAGTCGGCCCACTTCCTGGCTATGAGGATGACAGACCCGGTCGACAAGTTGAGCAGCTTGTATATTCAGGAGATAGTGCGTCTCCACGGGGTCCCGGTAGTGTCTGACAGGGATCCCCGCTTCACGTCCAGGTTCTGGCCGAGTCTGCAGAAGGCACTGGGGACAGAGGTCCTACTCAGCACAGCACATCATCCTCAGACAGACGGTCAGTCTGAGCGTACCATTCAGATCTTGGAGGACATGCTGCGAGCATGTGTGCTGGATTTCAGGGGATCTTGGGAGACCCACCTGCCATTGGCCGAGTTCGCCTACAACAACAGCTTCCAGGCCAGTATCGGGATGGCACCGTTCGAAGCGTTGTATGGTAGGCCGTGTCGGTCACCAGTATGCTGGGCAGAGGTGGGGGACAAGAGTCTGCTGGGGCCAGATCTTGTCAGAGAGACGACGGAGAAGGTCGCATTGATCCGCGATCGGTTGAGGACCGCGCAGAGCCGGCAGAAGAGTTATGCAGACAGGCGACGTCGACCTCTTGAGTTTGCAGTCGGGGATCACGTGTTCCTGAAGGTGAGCCCGAGGAAGGGGCTGGTGCGGTTCAGGCGCAGCGGGGGAAAGTTGGCTCCGAGGTACATAGGCCCGTTCCAGATCTTAGACAGAGTGGGAGCCGTGGCTTATCGTCTGGTGTTGCCACCACAGCTTGGGAGAGTACATAACGTCTTCCACGTATCCCAGTTGCGGCAGTACAACGCAGACCCCTCCCACGTCATCGAATGGACTGATATCGAGGTGGCTGATGATGTCTCCTATGAGGAGCAGCCGGTTCGGATCACGGACACTCGGCAGCAGATTCTGCGGGGAGGCATGATTATCCGCTTGGTCCGAGTGCAGTGGAAGCATCACGGAGCTGAGTCGACGTGGGAACGCAAGGACGAGGTTCGCGCGAAGTATCCCGGCCTGTTCGACTCCCGAGGTACGTCTGTTTTAAATTTCGCGGACGAAATTCCTTTAAGGGGGGTAGATTGTAACAACCACTTCTGGTCAACGTCAGTCAAACCTGCGAAAAACAGGAAAATTTAAAAATTTTAAGACAGACACTTAACTTAACTTAAATTGACCCCGAGGGTCATGCCGGACTTAAGTTGACCCCGTTATCGACTAAAATGAGTTACGGGGGACTCAGGGCAACTTCCTGGTCAATTTGGGAAAGATTGATTTTTCGTTGGAAAAGTCACCCGAGCGACGTTTTGGTCCATTCGAGGACCGTTTCGGACCCGAAAAGCTTAGCCGTCGTCGTAGCGGTCTTAGTTGGGCCGTTTCCTTGAAGCCCGTCCAGTTTAAATTTTTTTTGGGAAAAGTGCCCATTCGGGGCCCGAAACGTCCGTTTTTTGCGAATCTGATTGGAAAATATCAACTAGATATTTTCTAAAAGGTTTGGGACCCACCTTGACACTTGTCAATTACATGGTGGTGTATTTTTTGGAGGGAAAAGGTGTGGTTGGGAATAGTTGGCCGAGTATGAGGTTTTAAAGGAGGAAAATTAGTTTTGTTGTTAGTTTAATTAAATTAGAAATTAGAAGAGAGGTTTTAGAGAGAGAAGGAGAAGGAGAAGAAGAGAGAAGAAGGGAGGTTGAGCTAGGGTTTGTGATCGAGCCCTTGGATCGAGTCAAAGCAAAGAGCAATCCCGTTCCCCTCGTTCTCCTCTACGGTAATACCCGAACCGATTCTCGTTTTGATTATTTTCAAGAGCTAGGGTTTGGTTATAAACTAAGGCTTAGGGTTGTGTAGAGTGTGGGGAGGTGTTGGAGACGTTTTAGAGGTGTTTGGGGGTTTAATTTCACGTTTTCCGGTGACCGGAGGCTCGGGAGGAGCTCCGGCCACCGTGGGTGGTGGCCGGCCGGCCATGTGGTGGCTGGCCGGAGGTGGCAGCAGCCACCACTTGGTGGTCGAGCCCCTCCCTCAAACCCTAGGGCACGGCCAAGCCCTTTGGGTGGGGCCCACGTGCTCGGTGGTTCGTGTTTTAATTACTCGGGTAGTTTAAAACGTTCCCCGGACCACTTTTTCCTAATCGAATCGAAATTTGGAATTAATTTGGAGAAGTTGTAATTAACGGGTTTCGGGAAACTTTAAACGTTAATTAATTGACTTAGAAGTCGGAATTCAATTCCGTCAAGTGCGTTGGGTTCCTTGAAATATTCTATGACCGTAGAAACGAAAACGGGGGCTTTTGGAGCCCCGGAAGGCAATTAACCAAAACCGGGCAGATTCGCCATGTCGGGCGAATCTGGCCCTTACGGGTCCTTTATCGGCAATATCGAGTAATTGGGAAGTTTGGGAGTGATCGGCATTGTCGGGGTTACGTTTGGGCGTTAAGTTTGTTAATTTTTGGTCTATTCGTACTAGTTTAAAAGTACTTTAAATTTGTGTTCTTTTAGATCGTGCTACGGACCGTGGCAAGGGGAAGCTCGGCGAGTGACTGAGTGTGCTTCGGGTGTTGTTGGAGCGCTTTTGGGATTGTATACGAGGTAGGGAAAAGTAGCCGGATCTCGGCCCTGATTAGGGAAAGTTAATAGTAGAATTGCATGTGACACCGGGGTGTCGTGGGTTGAGTAGATTTATTTAATTATTAGAAAAGCATGATACGGGATTGTAGCGTTCAAGAGAAAAGCATGTGACACTTAGTAGTGGCGTAGGAACAGAGAACTTAGCGATAATTGAATTACTGGAGGCATATGACCATGCCCGGAGGTTGTTTGTGAAACTAGTGATCTTAGAATGGTTGGAGGCATCGAGTATGCCGGAGGTTGTTGCGTGTTATTTATTATTGAGTTTGGGTGGCCTTGAGAGCCCGTATTTAGTTGTGGAGTTTGGGTGGCCTTGAGAGCCCGTGTATTTAATTTGGTGTCTTGAGTGGCAGCGAGTGTCGTGGGGTTGTTGAACCCGAGTCTTGACCGTTGGTGTGTCTTGAGTGGCAGTGAGTGCCCGTGGGGTTGCTGAACCCGAGTCTTGACTGTTGAGGTGTCTTGAGTGGCCTTCAGTGCCTGTGTGATTGAACTTGCCTGTGATTGTGATTGTGGTTACCTGGGGTGGTGAGTTCTAAAGGTCGACAGCCTGATCCGACTTAGTGTCGATGAATTGCGAGTTCTAAAGGTCGACAGCCTGATCCGACTTAGTGTCGATGAATTGCGAGTTCTAAAGGTCGACAGCCTGATCCGACTTAGTGTCGATGAATTGCGAGTTTTAAAGGTCGACAGCCTGATCCGACTTAGTGTCGAGGAATTGCGAGTTTGAAAGGTCGACAGCCTGATCCGACTTCGTGTTGAGGAATTGCGATAGGTCGAACCCTGACCTGATTGAGATTGGTTACTGAGCAGCTGGTGTGCGATCCTTTGTGATCTTGTTTGGCGTTGTGTAGTCTTTCTGTCGTGTCCTTGAGGAGGTCGTCGATAGTTGTGTCGGGTTTACACTGTTTTTATCGAGTGTCGAGTCTGTTGAGGAAGGTGACGGGTTGTGGGTCAGTTGGGTACTTGAGTTGGGGACTGTAGTCCCGGTGTTGGGTTTGGTTTTAGTATTACTGGCTTTATCTACTAATTATGCCATAGTCAGTCTGTTATCCGTGGAGGTGAGCGAACGCTCACCCCTAGCTGCTTTTCATACAGTTACTGATCACCGGACGGACTAGGTTAGCTCTTGAAGTTCATGGAGCTTGGAGCGGAGTCTGGTCTTTACTTTTGTTGAGTCTAGTGACGGATGTTGTACCTTGTCCATTTGTTGGGGACGTTTTTGTATTGTAAATACTATTTTATTTTGAGAAGTAAATGGAAATGTCAGAGCTTTTATTCAAACAGGTTCAAGTGTTTATGTTTTAAAATGTTCGCGTCCCGAGTTCGGTTCTCTGAAATTGGGGCGTGACAGCTTGGTATCAGAGCCAGGTTTCAAACCTCGGACTGTCCGTCACTTAGGGGGGGAGAGTCGAGTCAGTGTAGACCCGTCATGTCTTGAGTCTTGTTTGTGTTTGTGCGTATGTTACAATATTTTGTTGCTGGCATACTGATTGTGTGTGATTGCGCGAACTGTTTTTAACTGTCGCGGGTCGACTCAGGAGCGCTCCTGCAGTCGAACGTGACGGTGTTGATGTCAAGTCGGTACAACGTGGTTCAAGTGTTTATGTTTTAAAATGTTCGCGTCCCGAGTTTGGTTCTCTGAAATTGGGGCGTGACAAGGGCTTTCAAAACAGTTGCCTTTACTTCTTGTAAGGCCGCTGAGAATTTTGTTAAGAATTCATCATCTGTTTTCGATGTTGTGGACAACTCCCAATCGGGCTCGGTGATTATTGTCAACAAGGCAACCGTCAACATCAAAAATAATTCCAAAGTCTCAGATTGTATAACCTAGGGGTTGGTTCTGCGAAGGTGGCGTCGGAACACACTCTAGGTTCAAAAATATTTGTATATAATGTGCCTTTTGGTACATCTAATGAATGGATGTGCTCTACGTTTGGAGTTTTTGGTTCCATCGTATCTACTATCGCTTTGAAAGACCCAATAGCATCGGTCGTTGTTTCATGTTTGTGGATTTTCAGTCATCTGTTTCAGCTCAGAAGGCTATCGAATTGTATAACGGGTTTAAATACAATGGTTTGAAGCTTTTCGTGGCTTATGCTCGGTCTGAAAAGGAGCCATTCCCGACCAAAGGTGTTGTTGTGCTAAAACAAAGCATCTTGAGTTTTGATTATGGAGTATCAACTCACTTGGGACCTATGGTGTTGCAGGAGGAGAGTTTGAAGCTGACAGATGGTATGGTCGCGAGGCTTTTACAGAACGTCGATCAGAGTTCGGTGGTGGAATGGTTGTTAAAGTTGTTTCGGGCGGATGCTGATTCTCGCTATCTTTTTCGTGATTCTCAGCTTTCAAAATTCGGAATTGTTCCAGCTACGTCTGTTTTGAGTGTCTTGACTGAGCTTGTGGGCTTTTTTGAAGCTCGTTCATGTAGGGATTATGCTGAAGTTTTGTTGAGTGACGAGCAAGAAACACTTTCACCGAGTTCCCATGTCAACGCAGTTCTAGAGATGTGTGATATTTAGCTCGGTATGATTGAAGCCCAAAGTGAATTGGTTTGTGATATGTCCGACCCATTAACCAGTTCTGTGAATGGTGTGTTAGTCTCAGTAGGTTCGGTATCTTCGGATTCAGTTATCAAAGGGTTGGAGGGTACGGTGGAAGCAGAGGAGAAGGAGAATAATCCATGGAAGGACGCCCTCCTTCAACCTCGTCAGGGCCGGCTTTCTACTTATACTGTTGCTACTCGTTCTTTGACTCGGGAACGTGCCATCAAGGCAACGCCCCCTATTTCGACTTTGTAGAGTTCGTCTCATAAGGATCGACAGAAATCAGATCCTTAATTTTGTTTAGTTTTTTCTGTTTTTTGGGATAAGGTTTGTCCTTATAGTTCCCACATAGCAGAACTCTTCTTTAACCGTGTTATTGGTCTTTTGACCTATTTTACCCTGTTTCTTCTTGAATTAGGGCATTCCGATTTTTGGAATTGGTCTTATTAATAAAATTTTCGAGCTTATAAAAAACATATTAAAATAAACGGAAAACGACAAATGCATGTCCTTAAGTTGTCACGTTTCTCTGATACTTATCATCATGTTTTCTGTATCCAATATCTATCTGATGTTTCTTTCTATGACAAATAGCCTCTACCGTCAAAAAATTTATCCATTTTATGTTAATCTTTTCTAAAATACCCAACATGCCCTTAGAACCAATAAATCATTTTTACTTTAGAACAAATAATTTTTCTTCTACAAAAAAAAATGTTTTTAATGTAAAAAAATAGTTTATTTTTTAAAATCATTTTCATTTTTAAAATTTCATTTTTTTTATTTTTAAAATTCAATATTCATTTTTAAAATTCAGTTTTTATTTGCAAAAAAAATTTTAATAAAAAAATTATAAAATCAAAATTTATTAAAAATATAAATGAATTTTTTAAAAACAAAAACTGATTTTTTTAAGAAATAAAAACTGATTTTCTAAAAAAATATTTTTAAAATATATAAACTGTATTTTAAAAATAAAAACTTAATTTTTAAAACTAAAATAGATTTTTTTAACATAAAATTTTGGTTTTAAAAAGTAGAATTTATTTTTTATAAATAAAAAATAAATTTATAAATAATTTGTTTTTTATAATTATGGATTTCAAAATTTTATTATACTAAAATAAAAATTATTTTTTAAAAATAAAAACAATTTTTTTCTAGAACAATTTTTTTTTTTAAGAATTAAAAAACTGATCATGAATTTTTAATAATTTTAACAAATATATAAAATAAAATAAAAGAGATGTTCAAAATTTCGAAACAAGTTAAAATGGAATTTTCGTTAATAACTAATGGTATTAACATGAGCGTAATTATTTGAAAGATAGGGTTGTAATATTGAAATATGGTTGAGGCTATTTTTGTCATTAAACAAAAATAAGGCTGACAGAGTTGGACGGAAGGGGCTATTTGTCATAAAAGGAAACATCGGGGGAGGTTTTGGATATAAAAAACATGAGATTAGGTATGAGAGAAACGTAACAACTTAAGAGTATGTATTTGTCGTTTTCCTAAAATAAACAACAACAAAATACATATACATAAAGAGCATTTCCAATAGATAATTTGTCACGCCCCAAATTCAGCAGAACCGAATCCGGAACGCGAACATTTAAGACAATAAAATAATTTCAAACCTTTAATCAAAACACTTTAAAACCACCAATTTAGTTAAACAAAATAATCATTTACAACTCAAAAGTACGTCCCACAAGCGGACAAAAAATACAAAGCATACGTCGCTAGACTCAAAAGTAAACCCGGACTCCCGCTCCTAGCTCTTCAAGCTTCGGAAGCCCACCTAGTCCGTCCCGCGACCAGTACCTGTAGGAAAAGTAGCTAGGGGTGAGCGTTCGCTCACCACCACGGATAACAGACTGACTACGGCATACTTAGCAGACAATGTCGGTAACACCAACAACATTCCAAACACCGGGACTACTATCCCCAAACACAAGTAACCCGACTGACACACGACTCTTACTTTCCTCAACCGACTCAACGCTCGGACCCGTAATGTAGACCCGACACAACGATTGACGACTTCCACCAAAGACACGAAAGACAACCACGCAACACCCAAGATCACAAAGGATCGCACACCAAACAAGATCATAAAGGATCGCACACCAAACAAGATCATAAAGGATCACACTCCAGCTGCTCAGTAACCCCCCTCACGCCCTTTACTGATCCCTGTCAAGTTAGGCGGTCGACTTGTCGTGCAACTTCTCCCGATCTCTGTCGGGAGGCTAGCCCACAACCTCGCCACTTCCCCCGATCTCTGTCGAGAGGCTAGCCACACCCGCGCACCTTCTCCCGATCTCTGTCGGGAGGCTAGCCCACAACCTCGCCACTTTCCCCGATCTCTTTCGGGAGGCTAGCCACACCCACGCAACGCCCTCGACACAAAGTCGGGTCACCAACCTCAGGTAACCACAATCACAATCACAAGCAAAGTTCAACAAACAACAACAATACCGGTTTAACACTTCACAGGCTCTCATGGCCACCCAAGACACACCAACAGTAACTCACGGACTCCACAACCCCACGGGCACTCATGGCCACCCAAGACACACCGACAATAACTCACGGGCTCAACAACCCCACGGGCACTCACGGTCTCCCAAGACACACCAACAGTAACTCACGGGCTCAACAACCCCACGGGCACTCACGGCCTCCCAAGACACCAACAGTAAAACACGGGCCCTCATAGCCACCCAAGACACAGCAGTAAAGCACGAGCTCTGATGGCCAGCCAAGACACAAACAGTAAAGTACGGGCTCTCATGGCCACCCAAGACACAAGCAGTAAAGTACGGGCTCTCATGGCCACCCAAGACACAAACAGTAAAGTACGGGCTCTCATGGCCACCCAAGACACAAACAGTAAAGTACGGGCTCTCATGACCACCCAAGACACAACTACACAATCAGCCTCCGGGCATAACCAATGCCTCCCGCAGTTCTAATACCAACAGGCTCACAATCAACCTCCGGGAAAAACCAAATGCCTCCAGTAGTTCTAATAACGAAAGTTCACTGCTCCTACGACACTACTAAGTGTCACATGGATTTCTATGGTTCGATACGTTCCTGTATCATACGACACCACCCGGTGTCGCCTGCCTTTCTAAAATTCGATAAACTTACTTAACCCACGACACCCCAGTGTCACATGCATTTCTACTGTTAACTTTCCCTAGTCAGGGCCGAGATCCGGCTACTTTTCCCTACCTCGTAAGCTTTCTCCAAAAGCTCACAAACAAGCTCCGGCGTGATCTCGATCACTCGCCTAGCTTTCCCTTTCCTCTGTCGGTGGCACGATCTAATAAGAACACAATTAAACACTTTTTAAGTTTGCAGTCAAAGCTGAATTTTAATGAATTTGACGCCCAAACTCAACCCCGACAATGTCGATCACTCCCAAACTTCCCAATTTCTCGGCATTGTCAATAATGGGCTCGGAAAAGCCTGATTCGCCCGACATGGCGAATCTGCCCGGGTTTTGAAAACGTCCTTCCGGGGCTCCGAAAATTCCCGTTTTCGTTTCTACGGTCTTATAATAATTTAAAGGTTCCAACGCAATCGACATAATCGATTTTCGACTTCCGAGCAATTTAATTTGCGTTTAAAGTTTCTAAACCCGTCATTTACAACTTTCACAATTTAATTCCAAATTTCGATCCGGGTGTGGATTAACGACTTGGGGAACGTCCTAAACCACCCCAACACGAAACCCGAATACCCGAGCATGTGGACCCCACCCGGCCATAATGGGAAAATGTCGTTTTCGCCCCAAAACGTTCCTAACGAACCCCAAACCTCAACCGTTCCTCTTTAAACCAATTCTAACCAAAACCCAACCATATTTGACTCGTTTAAAGTCAAACCCTAAAATTCAAACGTACCAAAACGAAAATCGAATAGGTTCTCACCGTAGGGAATGATGACGGGAGCTCGATTCTTCAACCGTTGAGACGATCCGCCGGTTGGATCGTCGGGAAATCACCAAAACGTCACACTTTCTCTTCTCTTTTTCCCTTTCTCCTTCTCTTTCTTCTCTCCACTTTCTCTCTCTACTTATTCTCTTTTTTTTGAACTATGGCCGTGTAACACTCTTCCTTTCCTTATATTTTGTTTTTTTTAAACCAAACCTAACACTTAATTACGAAACTAACACTTCCAAGGATACATGGTCACCGACTGCTGACTCGAGAGGTCGGCGCCGTCTGTCAGCATAGCTACTACCGACTCTGTGCGGTCTTCAACCGCTCACGCTTCGGCACGACCAACTCAGTTGTCTCTCGGTCCAGTTCTAGACCCAGGAAACCCTCAATTCTCACTTCCGCCCCGCACACGGGCGACCGACACGGCCTACCATACAACGCTCCGAACGGTGCCATCCTGATACTGGCCTGAAAGCTGTTGTTGTAGGCGAACTCGGCTAACCGCTCACGAAAACCCTCGTGACGTGCCCCCATTTCCACTGTGCAACCGGCAGTGGCTGCAATAACCCAGCGGGATGCTGTTGTTCGGCTCCCACCTTCTGACAAGTGAGGCACCGCGAGACTAACTCTGCAACCGCTCTCCTCATCCCACTCCACTAGATATGCCTCTTGATGTCGCGCTCCTCTTAGTGCTACCCACGTGCACTGTCAGACGTGAATAGTGCGACTCTCGCAGCTTGTCGCCTCCACCGTTACGTGGTATGAACAAACCTCCGCGATACCGTAACTCCCAATTAGTACGATGATCCCAGCCCTCGGCGTCAACACCGCCGACAACTCTCTCCCGGATCTATGTCGTCTCAACATCCACCGACTGTGCCTCTATCCCCCGGCCAAGCCGGGTGGGCTGAGCCATCAAGACGCACATGGCCACGCCGCCGGTAACCTCTTCTAGCTCCAACTCGAACGTGCCCAGTCCCCCCATCATGTCCCACTCTCGGACTGATATGCTAGCAAGACTCGGGACCGACTTCCTACTCAGGGCGTCGGCAACCACGTTCGCCTTACCCGGATGGTAGTGTAGCTTAAAGTCGTACTCCTCAAGTAGTTCCATCCATCGCCGCTGGCGCATGTTCAGGTCTCGTTAGGAAAGGATGTACTTAAGGCTCCTGTGACCCGAGAACAGCTGAAATCTCTCGCCATACAGATAATACCTCCGGCCTTTCAGCGCGAACACTGTTGCTACTAATTCCGGGTCATGGTTAGGATAGTTGCGCTCGTGTGTCTTCAACTGCCTTGAGCCACAAGCAACGACTCTACCTAACCGTATCAGCACGCAGCCCAGTCCTTCCCCGGACGTGTCACAATAGATCTCATACTCGACCCCGCGCTCTGGCACTATCAACATTAGAGCGGTAGTCAGACGAGCCTTCATCTCCGTGAACGCATGTTCACAATCCCTGTCTACATAAACTCGACTCCCTTGCGCGTCAAAAGAGTCATAGGCGCGGTTAGACGCGCAAAGTCCTGGACCAACCGCCGATAATATCCTGCCAGCCCCAAGAAGCTGCGGATCTTGAAAACGCTAGTGGACCGCGCCCACTTCAAAACCGCGTCGATCTCCACCGGATCGACCAATATATTGTCACGGGACACAACGTGATCGAGGACTCTCACCTCAGCGAGCCAAAACTCGCACTTCTCCAGGTTGGCGTATAGCTGATATGTGCGCAACAGGATCTAAACACCCCTCAGATGTTCCTCATGCGCCGCCTCGTTCTGCGAGTAGATCACGATGTCGTCCACAAACACCACCCCAAATTGATTTAAGAACGGCCGGAATATAATGTTCATCAAATCCATGAACGCTGCAGGTGCGTTCGTCAGTTCAAAAGGCATCACCAAGGACTCGTAATGCCCATACCGTTGCCGGAATGCGGTCTTTGCAACGTCCTCCTCCCGGACTCGCAACTGGTAATATCCAGATCGTAGATCAATCGTCGAGAAGCATGTCGACCATCTCAATTGGTCGAACAAGTCGGCAATTCTCGGCATCGGGTATCGGTTCTCCACCGTAACCCGGTTCAGCTTCCGGTAGTCGATGCACAGCCGAAGCTCTCCACTCTTCTTCTTCACGAAGAGTGATGGCGCTCCCCACGACGATGTGCTCGGCCGGATAAACCCCTTCTCCCGAAGTTCCTCGAGCTGACTCTTCAGCTCGGTCAACTCGGCTGGCGCGAACTCGTAAGGCGCCATCGATATCGCTGCCGTTCCCGGCACCAGGTCAATCCTGAACTCCAACTCACAAACTGGCGGCAACCCGCTCAATTCCTCAGGGAAGACCTCGGGGAACTCGCACACCACTCGTGGTAACTCTCGGCTCTGCACATCCGATACTCCCTCCACTGCGGACAACGCCGACAGGAGAACCCCGCTCTTACTACCCAGCACACACGATACCTTCGTGTTGCCTGCTGACACCGTCACTCGTCGCCTGTAACAGTCGATATTGACTTGGTACTTCGCCCTCCAATCCATTCCCAGGATCACGTCAAGGCAGTCATTTCGTAGGTATCCTTCCCATGGATACACGCACAAGCTTAGTCGCTGCCAAAACTCATGGAACCTCGCGGTCTCTCTAAGACCTCGCTCCTCTACCGTCGTCGTGCCTACCAACTCCGAACATACCCGAATCCTCGGGGTGAGGACTCGATCCAGCATCAGGGCTCTTGAGCCCTCTCTCGAACCTCCTGTATCGGTTCGCTTCTCTAACTCCGCAGGCACGACAGACCCTAGTCAACACCACATCACCCCCAACCGGCGTATTCAGACGCAGGGGTGGACTCAACGGCTCTAAACTAAGCCCCAACATCTCAGCACCACTCGACGAAGCAAATGAGTGTGACACCCCGGTATCCAATAAGAACGACGCCCAAGTCAGAGACCGAACAACCACTCCGTTAGTCACACCGCTAAGGTCTAGCACAACCCTCACACGGTTCTCTATGCATTTACTTATAACCTTCCGCAACCCAACCAGTATTCGCTACTCGTCCCCAATATAACCAGGGCTAACCACCACCTCAAAACCTGATACCAAAACGCCACACTGCTCAAGCTATTAATACCTCAATACTCTCTCACGTAAGGGAAACCTCGAAACGGGGATTATGTTCTCAATTCGGCAAATCACTATTGCTCAATACCCCAATTACCCGATCACGTAGGGAAACCTCAAATGGGGATCACATTCTCAATTCAGCGAATCACCATTGCTCACAACCCCAATACCCCAATTACCCGATCACGTAGGGAAACCTCAATGGGGATCCTATTCTCAATTCCGCAAGCCACTATTGCTCACAACCTCGATACCCTAGTTACTCGATTATGTAGGGAACCTCAAATAACCCACTCACGTGAAGGAAACCTCAAACCACCCGTTCACGCGAGGGAAACCTCGAATAACCCATTCACGTGAAGGAAACCTCAAACCACCCGTTCACGCGAGGGAAACCTCGAACACCCGTTCACATAGGGGAAACCTAGTTCGTATGGTGCCGCAGCGCATCAACCCTAACCCCTCTCCGTATGGTGAGACTCTCACACTGATGCGCTGTATCACTACCGTATGTTATTGATGAGTCTCGAACCCGAGACCTCACCTTCTAAACCCGAACTTACGACCTCCATAACCCACACAACCGTGAACACAACCACGCAAACCAACACTCAGACTGCTAAATCAAGACGGTGGAACAAGACAGGAATCACGGACCCTAATTCGTTTCAGACTCGATTTTTACCCCTTTTTAACCCCAAAAAAAGTCTTAAGCGTCACACACGCTCGATCACCAATTTAACAACTCACGCACAATGACTCACAGACAATTTAAGTCACCCAACCTCAAACGCAAGCCGACAAGGCCAACCAAAATCAAAACATGGTCACCAAGCCAACCAATTCCAAAACACGCCCACCGGGCCAACAAATTTAAAAACTCGCCCACCGGGCCAACAAATTTAAAAACACGCCCACATGGCCGACCAATTTCAAAACACACCCACCGGGCCAACAAATTTAAAAACACGCCCACCAGGCCAACAAATTTAAAAACACGCCCACAGGGCCAACTAATTTCAAAACACACGCCCACCGGGCCAATCAATTTCAAAACTTTCCCTTTTCATTATAAAACCTCATTTCTTGACATCAGGTAGTTACAACTCGATCCAGGCGTCCCCGAACTACATTGTACCCACTTGATATCAGTACTGTCACGCTCGACTACAGGGGCGCCCCTGAGTCGAGTCGTGACAGCTTAAAAATGTTTCACGCAGCAACTCAAAAACAGTATGCCAGTAATAATCGTACTGCACATACACACAAACACAAACAGGACTCAAAACACTACGGGTCTACACACGGTTTCCGACTTGCGTACCCAACGCACGACGGGACTTTACTGACTCGACTCTCCCGACCTAATTGACGTACAGTCCGAGGTGTGAAACCTCGAGCTCTGATACCAAGCTGTCACGCCCCAAATTCAGCAGAACCGAATCCGGAATGCGAACATTTAAGACAATAAAATAATTTCAAACCTTTAATTAAAACACTTTAAAACCACCAATTTAGTTAAACAAAATAATCATTTACAACTCAAAAGTACATCCCACAAGCGGACAAAAATACAAAGCGTACGTCGCTAGACTCAAAAGTAAACCCGGACTCCCGCTCCTAGCTCTTCAAGCTTCGGAAGCCCACCTAGTCCGTCCCGCGACCAGTACCTGTAGGAAAAGCAGCTAGGGGTGAGCGTTCGCTCACCACCACGGATAACAGACTGACTACGGCATACTTAGCGGATAATGTCGATAACACCAACAACATTCCAAACACCGGGACTACTATCCCCAAACACAAGTAACCCGACTGACACACGACTGTTACTTTCCTCAACCGACTCAATGCTCGGACCCGTAATGTAGACCCGACACAACGATTGACGACTTCCACCAAAGACACGAAAGACAACCACGCAACACCCAAGATCACAAAGGATCGCACACCAAACAAGATCACAAAGGATCGCACTCCAGCTGCTCAGTAACCCCCCTCACGCCCTTTACCGATCCCTGTCAGGCCAGACGGTCGACCTGTCGCGCAACTTCTCTCGATCTCTATCGAGAGGCTAGCCCACAACCTCGCCACTTCCCCCGATCTCTGTCGGGAGGCTAGCCACACCCACGCAACGTCCCCGACACAAAGTCGGGTCACCAACCTCAGGTAACCACAATCACAAGCAAAGTTCAACAAACAACAACAATACCGGTTTAACACTTCACATGCTCTCATGGCCACCCAAGACACACCAACAGTACCTCACGGACTCCACAACCCCACGGGCACTCATGGCCACCCAAGACACACCGACAATAACTCACGGGCTCAACAACCCCACGGTCACTCACGGCCTCACAAGACACACTCAACAACCCTACAGGCACTCACGGCCTCCCAAGACACCAACAGTAAAACACGGGCCCTCATGGCCACCCAAGACACAGCAGTAAAGCACGGGCTCTCATGGCCACCCAAGACACAAGCAGTAAAGTACGGGCTCTCATGGCCACCCAAGACACAAACAGTAAAGTACGGGCTCTCATGGCCACCCAAGACACAAACAGTAAAGTATGGGCTCTCATGGCCACCCAAGACACAACTACACAATCAACCTCCGGGCATAACCAAATGCCTCCAGTAGTTCTAATAACGAAAGTTCACTGCTCCTACGAGACTACTAAGTGTCACATGCATTTCTATGGTTTGATACATTCCCGTATGATACGACACCACCCGGTGTTCCCTGCCTTTCTAAAATTCGATAAACTTACTTAACCCACGACACCCCAGTGTCACATGCATTTCTACTGTTAACTTTCCCTAGTCAGGGCCGAGATCCGGCTACTTTTCCCTACCTCGTAAGCTTTCACCAAAAGCTCACAAACAAGCTCCGGCGTGATCTCGATCACTCGCCTAGCTTTCCCTTTCCTCTGTCGGTGGCACGATCTAATAAGAACACAATTAAACACTTTTTAAGTTTGCAGACAAAGATGAATTTTAATGAATTTGACGAGCAAACTCAACCCCGACAATGTCGATCACTCTCAAACTTCCCAATTTCTCGACATTTTCAATAATGGGCTCGGAAAAGCCCGATTCGCCCGACATGGCGAATCTGCCCGGGTTTTTAAAACGTCCTTCCGGGGCTCCGAAAATTCCCGTTTTCGTTTCTACGGTCTTAGAATAATTCAAGGGTTCCAACGCAATCGACAGAATCGATTTCCGACTTCCGAGAAATTTAATTTGCGTTTAAAGTTTCTAAACCCGTCATTTACAACTTTCACAATTTAATTCCAAATTTCGATCCGGGTGTGGATTAACGACTTGTGGAGCGTCCTAAACCACCCGAACACGAAACCCGAATGTCTGAGCATGTGGGCCCCACCCGGCCATAATGGGAAAATGTCCTTTTCGCCCCAAAACGTTCCTAACGAACCCCAAACCTCAACCGTTCATCTTTAAACCAATTCTAACCAAAACCCAACCATATTTGACTCGTTTAAACTCAAACCCTAAAATTCAAATGTACCATAACGAAAATCGAATAGGTTCTCACCGTAGGGAATGATGACGGGAGCTCGATTCTTCAACCGTTGAGACGATCCGCCGGTTGGATCGTCGGAAAATCACCAAAACGTCACACTTTCTCTTCTCTCTTTCCATTTTCTCCTTCTCTTTCTTCTCTCCACTTTCTCTCTCTACTTCTTCTCTTTTTTGTGAACTATGGCCGTATAACAGTCTTCCTTTCCTTATATTTTGTTTTTTTTTAAAACCAAACCTAACACTTAATTACCAAACTAACACTCAATTCTCATCTTTTTTTTTGTTCAAAAAACCAAACACCACCACATAATTGACATGCGGCAAGTGGGTCCCACACCTTCACGAAATTCAGACGTTTCGGGCCCCGAACGGGCACTTTTTCCAAGAAATTACGAAACTTCACGGGCTACAAGGAAACGGCTCAACTAAGACCGTTGCGACGATGGATAAGCTTTTTGGATCCAAAATGGTACTCAAATGGACCAAAACGTCGCTCGGTTGACTTTTCCAACGAAAAGTCAACATTTCCCAAATTGGTCAGAAAGTTTCCCTGAGTCCCCCGGAACTCACTTTGGTCGTTATCGGGGTCAACTTAAGTCCGGTATGACCCTCGGGGTCAAACTTAGGTTCAATTAAGTGTCGGTCTTAAAAATTTTAAATTTTCCTGTTTTTCGCAGATTTGACTGTCGTTGACCGGGAGTGGTTCTTACATAATTGATTTGGAAAGTCTATTTGACTAAAAAAAATTGACTTTATTTTGCTAATCTTCACACTGGATGTCGAATCAACAGTCATATACAGCGAAAATTTTGTAAAAAAGAGAAGTCCAGGTTATACAAGGTCATTAAATATGTTCATTTTCGATGTCGACACTTTCATACACGCAACAAAAGAGAAAAAAAATACTTTTTCTCATAAATTCTCTCTTTTTAACCGATTAGATCAAAGGAAAAGACTCCACTACATGTACTCTAAGCGACACCAAATATGTTTCATTGTCATCTTTAATCATTGATTACTTAACTTTGTATAGGATTTTTTGATATGTAGTGGTATGCCTTTTTCTTTCTGACGCCCCACGACAAGCGTATCGATCGTCAATAGTATTTGAAATTTAAGTTTCGGTTTTATCGTACCCAAGGGAGCACGAGTTAAAAAATTCCTATTTGGAGTTGTTATTAATCTATTTCGTTCAGTAAATGGTTTTGGTTTTCAAACATTCAAATGTAAATAACTATTTAAATGCAAGAAAGTACTCAAGAAAATTAGAGAGATGTACGAATTAGAGGAAAAGACAATCTAAGGTTTGTGTTCATAGATACCATTCCAATGCATTGAATACCGATACACATTGTGAAGTTGTCTAATTTGATGGGCAACGAACTGTCACTAAGCTAGTCCAAATTTCTCTCGAATGATTCGGACCCTAATGAAAGCTAACCACCTAGTTCTTCCGAATCTAGACGTAGGAAGTCCAAAGGACTAAGTTCGATGACAATTTGTAGTTTTCAGTATAAAATCTATAGTTATTGCGATTGTGTTTACCTAACTCTTAATAGTCTAGATTTAAACCCAATTTATATTTGATTTTAGACCAAGTCAACCCTCAACTCCCGATTGTTGGATTGCAATTCCTATCATCTATCAAGTTTATACGGAAGATAGAGCATTAAGTTTCAAATTAAACACAAACCCTAAATTAGATTCAATCTTACAATGTTCATGGCATTCAACATAATGAAACTTAATCTCTAATCCCCCGTAACTCTAAATTATGAGGTTTGGTTGTTCATGACAAAGGAAGAAGAAATCATAGAGAAGAAAGCAAAAGTATTCATTAGATTGACAAATGTAAACTTACAAATACCAAATCAGAAATTAGTTATGTTCTTCAAGCTTCAATCCTCTAAAATCCAAGCTCTCCCCTCTGCTAACCTCTTCGATGCTCCAAACTCCCCTATTTTTCTTTGAAAACTATAATTTCCTTAAAAATATGACATAATCTTATATTTAAAGGCCCCAAAACGAGTGGGAAAGTCTACCTAGTTGCGCGTCACGGACTGGGGATCAGACAGCCCCCGAGCCCACTACGGCATAGGACGTGGTCCGTTTGCGAGGGTGTATCAGAACAACGAGATTCAAAGCATTTAGGTCCGCTGCGGCCCTAAGGCCGAACCGCCTGGTTTTTCACTGCGGTTTGAAGGCCAGACCGGCTCTAGGTCCGCTCTAAGCTAACTATTGGCATTTTCGCTTAATTTCGCTTTGAATTCTCAGTTTCTCCTAGAGAGGGACTAACTGCACATAAAGGATGAAAATTGCATCAAATAATATCAAACTGAACTTAAAAGATCAAGATGTGGGCTTAAAAACATCGAAAACCGATGCATTTTGTGTCCACATCAACACCCCGCACTTAAACTTTTCTAGCCCCGAGAAAACTAAACAAGAAGACATCAATAACTAAGATAAATCCAGTTAAATCCCGAGGTTCACCTCGATAGGACAAGTTCGATACTCCTTTATTAAAGACATTAAATGTAAAGATTCACGTGCAATGCATGGATCGTAAATCTAATGAATTCCTTAAACACACTATATAATGCATGCAAAAAGGCACACAAATAGGTGACAGTCGAGTATTTGTGCATAGAGGGTCAAAAGGAATTTCTCAGAGTCGTTACATGCCCAAAACCCTTACATATATCAAATAAGCATATAGACAGATGAAAACATTTAAGCATGCCGCTACTCATATTAAAGATTAACTCTTTTATTTTAAATTTGCATTTCCTCATTCACTCTTACCGTGTCTTTCCTCTTTTCCCCATACACAGAATTTAGAGATTCATATATTGTCATGCTAGGCCCATCTCCACTAATATTAAGGAATCATGGTCACGTAAGAATCAGAAAAGTCTTTAATTAAACTTGTGATATAAGGCTAGGGCAAAGAGCATGAAAGAAATATGAAAAGAAACTCAAATAAATACCTCGTGACTAAAGCACTTCAAATCACACCCACAAACATTTCTCACATCTACAATGCATTCTCTACCATCATTTTCATTTTATTGAATAGCTAAGTGTAGCACTAATTTTTCCTATATTATATCTTATTTTTTTCCTTTGATTTTATTCTCTTAGCAATCAAAACTTTCACCACCATTATCCACCCCATCATGTCTTACCCCAGACTTATCATTTTCAGTAGGGGTATAAAATTGCTACTTTTTTCAAAATTTTCAATTTTTTCAATTTTTTTCAAAATTTTATATCACGAAATGATGCATAAGCACACAAAAGAAAACAAAATGCAATGCAGGGCATAACTCACCCCACAATTTAAAACTAAACATTGTTCACAATGCGATTCTTAACAGATATTTACACATGCACCAGATATTTAGTCAATAGGTATGCAATTCACACAACCCTATATGCATATTCTATTTGCACGACGGTTCGGGCGCTCAACGTCCACCAGATAACATATGGGCAAGTAAATAGCGGAAAACATGATAAAGTAGGAAGGGTAGAGATACTTCCTCTCGAAGAACCGCTATGTGAACTACACTCACTATGGAATCCTTTTGCATGGACGGATGGAGGGCACATCGCCCGAGTGAACCTCCAGGAGGTTCGGCGCCATAGTGTGCTCCACTGAACTGATCTCGCTCTCCGTGTCATGTGTTGGGTTGCCTCCTAACTAGCGCATTTGTTTAACGTAGATAGTTCGACGAAAGGAGTGGCCACATAACCAACCCAAACACCGCTCTAGAAGCTACTGATCGGTAGAGATGATCCTAGACATAGACTCAAACACAAAAACATCAATTGCACATGAAATAAAAACACAAATTACGTTCCCCCAAATCTAATAAACCCCAACAATACTAACAAAAGATATAGTTAGATAACCATACCTTAAAAAACTGGGAAAGCATAATACATAAATATATGCAATAATGCATAGGGCCCGCCCACCGCGACGAGTCATGATGGTGGCCACTAGACTCACTAGGAGGGCCAGAGAACCAGTTAGAACTCAAGCGGTCCTGAATCCACTTGAGGGTTATCGGGACCTAGTCTAATGGCTCAAGCCTAGTGGCTACCCTATAAAGGCGAGTAACCACCCCATCAAAGTGGGTATTCATCGTTTGAAAACCCGCACGCACTTCCTCTTGAAGTGTTGTGATCTGGGCCGTTAGGGCATCGTACCTATCATCCCCTTTCTCTTGAGGCCTTGGCCCTTCTAGTATTCCTTCCAAAAGTTTTGTCGTTCTAAAGACCGTCCCATCCACATAGTCAATATTTTTGATGAGATGGTGTTCTTGCGGGTTGCTCCACATTCCAAAATATTGAGCATTTGAGTATAAAAGGGCCTAGAACCAATTTTCCCATCTCTTATCCTTGTCACACGAACAAGGTAATCTAACACCATGGGCTCCAATGAGTCTCGAATCCCCTGGTCAAAACAATATACTAACTTGATCTCCCTGCGGTTGAGAGCATGCAAACCATCCCCTCTCTCACATATGGAGTATGCGAGCACCTAATGGAAGTACCTAAGGAGGGAATCTTAACCTAGATTGCAGTTGTTATCTTTCCCATCCCTTTCTCTGGATCCATACAAATTTCGGCCCACATGTCTCCCCTATTTAGGGTTCAGGTTGAGCGTCCCTTTCAGATGGGTAAAGCCATATGCTAGACCAAATTCTCGCTCAGTGACGCGAAAATTCCTCCCACAAATGCGAAAGCAGATGTGCCAAGATTCCATGCTGAAGGAAGAGATCAATTCCAACATTAGGTTCCTGTAGGTAAACGGGTGCCACTACGCCAGGTCTGGAAAACTAACGACTTCAAGCCCTACAAAGAATTTGTCCCGATATTATAGAGTTTCGTCCACAAAATAGTTAAGCAAAATCTTTTTGTCCGAAAATTCGTACAATCACTCATCATGATCAATGTTAGTAAAAACTAAACAAGGTTTGTTTGAGGTACCTATAGCGGGATCGAGCTCCCGCTCTTTTCGTCGAGGAGGGGCATTTCCCGAGTTCTCTTGAGAATTGTGTCAAACAAGGGACCTTGACCCACTTGTGTCTAGAGCTGAGGTGCTCGGGCCGGCCTAGTCATGCGAGCACTTGGGTTTTTTCGAAATGTAAATGTTCTTGAGCATCATTGTAAAGCTTGCTAACTTGGGGCAGACTGGGAGGCGGACCGTCTACGGAGCCGCTGCAGAGTGAAGTAGTCTCCGGTCTTGGGTCCATTGCGGGCTGGCAAGAGGATAATATCTAGAAGTACAACGACGCTGAGAGCGAACTATAGCAGGGACCACGACGAATTGGTTGACGGAGAGCCTTAAGAAACGCAACAAGCTGGAACACGGAAAGCAACTTAAAGCACGACGGCTCGACTAGACGACATGTGTTGGAGGTTCGGTGGTTTGGCTCGTGGAGTTTGCACGGAGGTGCGACGGATTGGAAAACGCCTGGATGGCGAGACGTGGTAGAGTGATGAGGCTGGGGTTGGATACTGCTACCTGCAATTCTGTTGGTTATTGGAGGCTTAATGGATGGTTGTTTGTTAGAGAAGATGGAGGTGGAGTTGGAGAGCGTTTGTGGTGTGAGTTATGGTGAAAGTGGTTGTTATGGAAGAAGAAGGATGTAGGAAGCGTGGGTTAGGAAGAAAGGAGATAGGGTTTGATTTGGGAAAGTTTGTTCAGATAAGGGGCTATTTTAGTGGCTGGTGGATCGAGGCGAACATGAAGCTGGTCTAGGTCCAGAACAGTTGCGGGGTAGATAGCGGTCCGCTTCCTAGGCCTCTGAAACTGCTCTAATGCTAATGAATTGATACCCCTAGGGCCGTTGTCTGATGATGAGTCTGCAACACTTTGGCTTACGGTCCGCTGGTGTGTACACAACACTTTGGCTGCGATCTGCCTTCCAGGCCCTCTGGATCTGCTCTGGACCTACTGATATGATACCCCTTAACTCGTAGTTCGCTGGTGAGTCCCTATGATGGTCTGCTCCATTTTTTTATTCCCGAGCTACCTGCACCAAAACATACTAGACTAAAAAAGAAATGTAAACAGATCCATAAATGTACAAATCTTAGGTTGCCTCCAGAGAAGCGCTTTTGTTTAACGTCATTGGCTCGACATAAAGGGAGATATTACCGCCTAACTCCTAGTATTCTGGCTCATCCAGATACATGCACTCCTTTAGACCCAACGATCCGCCATAGTAGTGCTTCACTCAATGTCTATTCAGTAAAAATGAGGGCTTCTTTCCATTGTAGATCTCGACTGCCCCCTTCAATAGGACTCGAGTCACTTTATAGGGATCGCTCCATTTTGAAACGAGCTTACCTACGAAGATGTTCAATCGTGAGTTGTGAAGAAGGACCCTATATCCTTTCTTAAACTCTCTATGCAAAATTATTATATCATGAGCAATTTTGGTGCACTCCTTGTACAACTCAGTGCTAAAATAAGAAAGGGACCTGAACTCGTCTAACTCATTAATCTACATCAATCTTTTCTCACCATGAAGGTTAGCATCAAAGTTTAATAATTTAAGTGCCCAATATGTCTTATGTTATAACTCTAAAGGTAAGTGACATGATTTCGCATACACTAATTTGTATGCGCACATTCCAATAGGATTTTTGTAGATTGTTCTATATGCACATAGTGCGTCATCAAACTTTTTTAACCAATTTTTCCTAAATACATAAACAGTCTTTTCTAAAATAATTTTCAATTGCCTATTGGTAACTTCAACTTTCCCAATAGCTTGGGGATGATAGGGTGTAGATAATCGATGGCGAACCCCATAATGATTTAAAAGTTTCTAAAACTGTTTATTATTAAAATGTTTTCCCCCATCGCTTACTATTTTCTTATGTGAAGGCCGTTTTAAAAAAAATAAAATAAAAAAATAAAAATAAATTATTGGGTCGGACCGGACCCGACCAGCAACCCAGACCCGACCAGCCATTGACCCGGCCAGACCCGGCCCAAGCAGGCCGGCCCATCTTCCTCCCCTCGCGAACACCACCGCCGCTCAGGTCACCAGCACCGACCCCGTCTCCGAACTTCCCCTTCACCGTCACGCGCGTCAGATCTGAGACGGAACCCCGACGCGCCGTCCAGATCCGTCTCGAGGAGCCCCGCCGTGCTCCTCCATGCCACCTCCGCCGCACCGAGCCTCTCTTCCTCTCCCTCGATCATCCACGCCGGTGCTGCCCCGCCACCAGAAAGACCTGCAGAACCGGGAGCGTCGTAGCTCCGTCGAGACCCCACCGTGCGGTCCAGTTCTGAGACGGGAGGGTCGCCGTCATCCGCCGCGCCCTCAACCGCAACCTCAGCACCGCCCAGCCGCCCTTCCCTCCACGTGAGGTTCGTACCTGGGGGTTTAGTCGCCGGCGACGTCTTCGCCGACGTCCGGTTTATTTTCCGTGTCGTTCTTTTGGTTTCTGTGTTTTGTTCCCGAGCGGTGGATCTGGGTTTTTTTTTGAAAATGACAAGTTGTAATGTAATTTCAGTGAAGGAAATAAAACGAGATTTGAAATAAAAATTCGATGTTTGTATTTCGGACGAAAAAATGGTTATCGATCTGGACTGATTTGAAACAGAAAATCTTTGGATCGGATTTTGGTTGGATCAAAATCAAGGGTTTTAAATTCAAAAGAAATTGGTTTAGAAGCGAACCAAAACGAAGGTTTTTAATCTATTCAGTTCAAAGGAAAATGGGTTTAAAAACGAGAATCAACTTTGGTAATAAAACGGTTTTAATCAAAAATGAAAACGAAACCAGAGTCGAGCAAAAGGTTTTCTTGTTAAGATTATTGGATCGAAACTGGATTGAGATTGGGAACCTGAACGTTTAAACTAGACGTTAAACGGATTTAAAACGGAATTTGAGCAGTTGAACGAATCTGGAACTCTAGTTAAAATGGACTGCTAATTTGGGTTTAGAAAGGAACAAAAGCGGACCGCTGAATCGGACCTCGTGCATTGGGACCGTGCCTCGCATGCACCGGTTTCGGTGCTCGGGTACTCAAACCCGATTCGCCGTGACCCCGCTTTTAGCCCGCTCCAGTTTAAAAGACAAATGTCGGATTTAAACTGGACAAATCGAAATCTTTAACTTAACGGTGGAACCGTTATTAATTATGGCTTTCGTGTTATCTTTAGCGTCCGGCTTCGATCGAAGTGAAGCCCGAAGGTAGCGAGCCAGAACGTCAGCAGCTAGGAAGCGTAGCGGGTGCTCTTCGGTTGAGGTAGGGAAAAGTAGCCGGATCTCGGCCCTGACTAGGGAAAGTTAACAGTAGAATTGCATGTGACACTGGAGTGTCGTGGGTTGAGTAGGTTATCGAATATTAGAAATGCATGATACGGGATTGTAGCGTTTATTAGAAAAGCATGTGACACTTAGTAGTGTCGTAGGATCAGAGAACTTAGCGATAATTGAATTACTGGAGGCATATGACCATGCCCGGAGGTTGTTTGTGAAAGTAGTGATCTTAGGACTGTCGGAGACATCGATTATGTCGGAGGTTGTTGTGCGTTATTTATTGTCGAGTTTGGGTGGCCTTGAGAGCCCGTGTTATTTATTGTCGAGTTTGGGTGGCCTTGAGAGCCCGTGTTTTTTTTGTTGAGTTTGGGTGGCCATGAGTGCCCGTGGGGTCGTTGGACCCGTGTCTTTACCTTTGGTGTCTTGGGAGGCCGTGAGTGCCTGTGGAGCTGTTGAGTCCGTGTTTTACTGTCAGTGTGTCTTTGGAGGCCGTGAGTGCCTGTGGGGCTGTTGAGTCCGAGTTTTACTATTGGTGTCTTGTGTGGCCATGAGTGCCTGTGGAGTGTTGAACCTGTGTTGTTGTTGTCTGTTGAACTTGCTTGTGATTGTGATTGTGGTTACCTGAGTGAGAGAGGTTAGTGAGACAGGTCGACCGCCTGGCCTGTGTGGTTCGGCAAAGCGCGTGAGTGAGACAGGTCGACCGCCTGGCCTGAGTGGTTCGGCAAAGCGCGTGAGTAAGAGAGGTGAGTGAGACAGGTCGACCGCCTGGCCTGAGTGGTTCGGCAAAGCGTGTGAGTGAGAGAGGTTACTGAGACAGGTCGACCGCCTAGCCTGAGTGGTTCGGCAAAGCGCGTGAGTGAGGGAGGTTACTGAGCAGCTGGTTTGCGATCCTTTGTGATCTTGTTTGGTGTGCGATCCTTTGTGATCTTGTTTGGGGTTGCGTCGGTTCTTTCGAGTCCTTGGGAGAGGTCGTGATCGTTGTGTCGGGTCTACTTTACGTGTCAAAGTGTTGAGTTGGTCAAGGAAGGTAACAGTGGGTGTATGTTCAGTCAGAGTCCTTGGGTTGGGGACAGTGTCCCCCGGTGTTGATTTATTTATTGGTGTTACCGGCATTGTCTGCTAATTATGCCGTAGTCAGTCTGTTATCCGTGGTGGTGAGCGAACGCTCACCCCTAGCTGCTTTTCCTACAGGTACTTGTCGCAGGTCGGACTAGGTGAGCTTCCGAAGCTTGAAGAGCTAGGGGCGGGAGTCCGGGTTACTTTTTAGTCTAGCGACGGATACCTCGCTTTTTGTCCGCTTATGGGACGTTTTATTTTGAGTTGTAATTATCTTTTTGTTGAACCAAACTGGTATTGTAAAGTGTTTTAATGGAAAGAGTTTCACAGTGTTTTCTTATTTTAAACGTTCGCGTCCCGAGTTCGGTTTACTGAAATTGGGGCGTGACACCTTAGGTGTGCCAAACCAGGTAAAAATGTATTTCCTTAAGAAAGCACATACCGGCTCGTCACCATTGGTAGGAAAGGCTATCCCCTCTACCAATTTCGTCACATAATCTAAAGCCACTAACATATATTCCATATCGTTGGATCGTAGGAATGGACACATGAAATCAATATTCCAGACGTCAAAAAGTTCTACCTCTATGGAAATGTTCATATGCATCTCATGCTTCCTCGATATATTGCCAGTTCTTTGGCACATGTAACATTGCTCAACAAACTGAACAGCTTGATGAAATAAATTAGGCCAATAGAAACCTGATTGGAGTACCTTTTACGCAGTCTGTTGTGGTCCGAAATGACCTCCTACCTCTCCCTCATGGAAATGATGCAAAATATCTTCAGTTCCATTCTTAGGAATACACCATCTCACCATCTGATTTGCACATAGTTTAAACAGAAAAGGGTCATCCCATAAATAAATTTTCACTTCATGTAAGAATTTCTACGTCTGGTAGTGGAAGGATATCACTTTCCAAGTAGTTTAAAAGGTATGCAAACCATGGGGCCTCGATATGCTCATCTTGAAACAGCTGCTTGTCTAGGAACTCTTCATTTATTGGATTACTCAGCTCTTCATATAGATTTTCAATCCTAGATAGGTGGTCTGCAATCACATTCTCTACTTTATTCTTGTCTCGTATTTCCAAATCAAACTCGTGGAGTAGAAGAATCCACCTCAAAAGTCTAGGCTTCACATCCCTTTTTCTAAATAGGTCCTTGAGAGCTACATGGGCAGTGAATATAATAACCTTGGACAAGACAAGATATGGGTGAAATTTATCACATGTGAATACAACAGCAAGTAGTTCTTTTTTAGTAATAGCATAATTCATTTGGGCATCATTATGAACTCTACTCGCATAGTATATAGTATGGAATATATTGTCTTTCCTTTGTCCAAATACTACTCCTACTACTATATCACTAGCATCACACATTAATTCAAAGGGTACGGATCAGACTGGACTTATCATTACTAGTGCATTTACCAATTTATCTTTCAAGGTTAAGAAGTTTTTTAACTATCAAATTACATAATGGTTTAGAGATTCCAAAAAATCCCTTTATAAACCTTCTATAAAATCTTGAATGTCCTAAGAAACTTCTTATCACTTTTATATGAATAGGTACAGGTAATTCACCTATTACATCTATTTTGGCCTTATCAACCTCAATACATTTATAGGATATTTTATGGCCTAACACGATTCCATATTATACCATAAGATGACATTTTTCCCAATTCAAAACAAGGTTTGTTTCTTCACATCTAGTCAAAACTTTATGCAGATTATTCAAGCAGCTATCAAATGAAGAACCAAACATAGAAAAATCATCCATAAATACTTCCAAGTAATCACCAATCATATCATTAAAAATAGTTGTCATGCATCTTTGAAATGTAGTAGGTGCATTACATAAACCAAAATGCATTTTCTATATGGTAATGTTCCATATGGGCAAGTTAAGGTTGTTTTCTCTTGATCCTCGGGAGTTATGGCTATTTGTTTATACCCACTATATCCATCTAAAAAGCAATAATATTCATGGCTAATTAATATTTCTAACATTTGATCAATAAAAGGTAAGGGAAAATGATCTTTTCGGGTGGCATCATTCAACTTTCTATAGTTTATGGATACTCTCCACCATGTAACATTTATAGTGGGAATTAAATCATTCTTATCATTTGTTACTACCATCATCCCCCCTTTGTTGGGTACATATTGAATAGGACTAACCCAAGCACTATCAGAAATGGGGTAGATAATACCTGCATCCACTAGCTTTATAATTTCCTTTTTACTACCTCTTCATTAATGGGTTTAGCCTCCTTTGTGGTTGCACAGTTGCCTTGTAATTTTTCTCCATTAAAATTTTCCGCATACACGTCGAAGGGTTAATCCGTATAATGTTAGCTAATGTCCATCCAAAGACCCTTTGGTGTTCCTTGAGCACCCTCGTCATCTTTTCCTCCTGTAGCGAAGACAATTCAGAAGAAATTATAACACGCAAAGTATTGTCTTCATTTAAAAACATGTATTTTAAATTATTTGGTAGGGGTTTTAATTCTAGCTCCAAGGCTTGCTCAACAAAGGGTTTAGCATATTCCCCTGCCTCTCTACCAAGGTGAGGTGAGTGTGGGGTCTATCCCACTTTATTGGAGGGCATGCCTGTAAGAACCGCTCCCGGTCAACGCCAGTCAAATAAGCGAAAAACAGGAAAATTTAAAAAATTTGGACAGACACCTAAGTGAACCTAAATTTGACCCCGAGAGTCAAATTGGACTTAATTTAACCCCGATATCGATCAAAGTGATTTCTGGGGGACTCGGGGCAACTTTCTGACCAATTTGGGAAAGGTTGACTTTTTGCTGGAAAAGTCAACCGAGCGACGTTTTGGTCCGTTCGAGGTCTGTTTTGGATCCAAAAAGCTTAGCCGTCGTTACAGCGGTCTTAGTTGAGCCGTTTCCTTGTAGCCCGTGAAGTTTCGTAATTTCTTGGAAAATGGGCCCGTTCGGGCTCGAGACGGCCGAATTTCACGAATCTGACAGAAAAATATCTACAAAAATATTTGTTAAAAGGGTGGCAGCCACTTGCCACTTGTCACACAAGTGGTGGTGTTAGGTAACTTTGAACAAAACAAAAAAGAAGAATGAGGGGTAGTTTGTAATTAAGAGGTTTGGTTTCTTTTTAAAACAAAATAAAAGAAAGAGAGGTTGAATGTCTCGGCCAAAAACAGAATAAGGAGATGGAGAAGAGATAGAAAGAAGAGAGAGAAAGGGAAGAAGAGAAAGAAGAGAGGAGTTGGGTTTTGTCGATTTTCCCGAACATCCGACCGACGGATCGTCTCAACGGTTGAAGAATCGAGCTCCCATCGTCATTCCCTACGGTGCGAACCTATTCGATTCTTGTTTTGGTACGTTTGAATTTTAGGGTTTGAGTTTAAATGGTTTGATTAAGGTTGGGTTTTGTTTAAGATTGGTTTAAAGATAAATGGTTGAGGTTTGGGGTTCGTTAGGAACGTTTTGGGGCGAAAAGTGAATTTTCCCATTATGGCCGTGTGGGGCCCACTTGCCCGGGCCTCGGGTTTTTCGTGTTCGAGTGGTTTAGGACGATCCCCAAGTCGTTAATTCACACCCGGAACGAATTTTGGAATTAAATTGTGAAAGTTGGAATTTCGGGTTTAGAAACTTTAAACGCGAATTAAATTGCTCGGAAGTCGGAAATTGTATCTGTCGATTGCATTGGAACCCTTGAATTATTCTAAGATCGTAGAAACGAAAACGGGAATTTTCGGAGCCCCGGAAGGGCATTTTCCAATCCCGGGCAGATTCGCCGAGCCGGGCGAATCGGGCATTTTCGGGCCCGTTGTTGACAATGTCGAGTAATTGGGAAGTTTGGGAGTGATCGACAGTGTCGGGGTTGATTTGGGCGTCAAATTCATTAAAATTCAGCTTTGTCTGCAAACTTAAAAAGTGTTTTAATTGTGATCTTGTTAGATCGTGCCGAGGACCGCAGTAAGGGAAAGCTAGGCGAGTGATCGCGAGCACGCCAGAGCTTGGTTGTGGACTTTTGGGAAAGCGTTACGAGGTAGGGAAAAGTAGCCGGATCTCGGAATGTGACACTTGGGTGTCGTGGGTTAAGTAAGTTTGTCGAATAATAGAAAGGCAGGCGACACCGGGTGGTGTCGTATGATACGGGAACGTATCGAACAATAGAAATGCATGTGACACTTAGTAGTGTCGTAGGAGCAGTGAACTTATCGATATTAGAATTACTGGAGGCATTTGGTTATGCCCGGAGGTTGATTGTTTAGTTTGTGTCTTGGGTGGCCATAAGAGCCCGTACTTTACTGTTTGTGTCTTGGGTGGCCATGAGAGCCCGTACTTTACTGTTTGTGTCTTGGGTGGCCATGAGAGCCCGTGTTTCACTGTTGGTGTGTCTTGGGTGGCCATGAGTGCCCGTGAGGTTGTTGAGCCCGTGTTTTACCATCGGTGTCTTGGGTGGCCATGAGTGCCCGTGGGGTTGTTGAGCCCGTGTTTTACCGTCGGTGTCTTGGGTGGCCATGAGTGCCCGTGGGGTTGTTGAGCCCATGTTTTACCGTTGGTGTCTTGGGTGGCCATGAGTGCCCGTGGGGTTGTTGAGCCCGTGTTTTACCGTCGGTGTCTTGGGTGGCCATGAGTGCCCGTGGCGTTGTTGAGCCCGTGTTTTACCATTGGTGTCTTGGGTGGCCATGAGTTCCCGTGGGGTTGTTGAGCCCGTGTTTTACCGTTGGTGTCTTGGGTGTCCATGAGTGCCTGTGGAGTGTTAAACCGGTGTTGTTGCTGTTGTTGAACTTTGCTTGTGATTGTGATTGTGGTTACCTGGGGTTGGTGAGTGACAGGTCGACAGCCCGATCCAACTTTGTGTCGGGAAAAGTGCGACAGGTCGACCGCCTGATCCAACCGTCGCGTTGGGAAAAGTGTAACAGGTCGACAACCTATCCGATTGGGGTCAGGAAAAGTGCGACAGGTCGACAGCCTGATCCAACCGTCGCGTTGGGAAAAGGGCAGGGGGGTTACTGAGCAGCTGGAGTACGATCCTTTGCGATCTTGTTTGGTGTGCGATCCTTTGTGATCTTGGGGGTTGCGTGGTTATCTTTCGTGTCCTTGGAGGAAGTTGTAATCGTTTTGTCGGGTCTACATTACGTGTCCGAGTGTTGGGTCGGTTGAGGAAAGTAACAGTGTGTGTGTCAGTCGGGTCACTTGAGTTGGGGATAGTAGTCCCCGGTGTTGGGTTGTTGTTGGTGTTACCGGCATTGTCTGCTAGTATGCCGTAGTCAGTCTGTTATCCGTGGTGGTGAGCGAACGCTCACCCCTAGCTGCTTTTCCTACAGGTACTGGTCGCGGGACGGACTAGGTGAGCTCTCGAAGCTTGAAGAGCTAGGAGCGGGAGTCCGGGTTTCCTTTTGAGTCTAGCGACGTACGCCTTGTATTTTGTCCGCTTGTTGGGACGTACTTTTGAGTTGTAAATTATTATTTTGATGAACAAAATGGTGGTTTTAAAGTGACTTATGTAAAAGGTTTAAAACTGTTTTATTGTCTTAAACGTTCGCGTTCCGGGTTCAGTTCTACTGAATTTGGGGCGTGACAATGCCTCCAAGAGATTGAACATCTCTATACCACCATCCTGCGTTGGATCACAAGTGATCCCAACATCATTAATTAAACATGCTAGTAAAGGATCATCAGGAATAAAATTATTCATTACTACAGAATCAATCATATCCACTTTCATTTATAACAGGTGTAATTCTACAACAAGTATTATCAATTATAGCATTTTTAAGGGATCTGAAAACATCAAAAAGCACTTGGTCCTCGCCATATTGTATGGTCAATTTCCCTTACTCTACATCAATGAGAGGTCGGGTTGTGGCCAAGAATGGCCTTCATATGATTAAGAGAATATCATAATCCTCCTGCATATCCAAAATAACAAAGTCAGTAGAGAAAATAAGTCTATCCACTTTCACCTACACATCTTCCACAATCCCTCTAGAGTACTTAATGTATCTATCACCTAGATGTAGAGACATAGAAGTTGGTTTCAACTCCTCTTTTAATCCTAATTGCTTAACAATATTCAGGGGTATTAAATTTATACTAGCCCCTAAATCACAAAAAGCTTTTTCAAATGAAAGGGTCCCTATCTCACGGGGTATAGTAAAGCTACTTGGGTCTTTCAATTTAGGGCACACTCCTCACTCAAATTCACCCTTTCATTTACATTCAACTTCCTGTTGTTAGATGTAACATCCTTTCAAAATTTGGCATAACCAAGCATACTCTTAATTTCATATAGAAAAGGGATATTAATCTCAAGTTTTTAAAACACATTCAATAATTTAGCATATTGATCATCATGTTTAGATTTCTTGGCAACATAAGGGAAAGAGAGAGGTGGAGTCCGGGTTTTGTATCTACCACGGGCTCCCTTACCTTCTTATTTGTGACGTGCCCTTTTCTTACTACCTTTGTTAAGCTTTCATGCCCTTCCTCCTGAATTTTTTCTATAGAGAGTTCTTGTGGTAGCTCTTTCTCGGTTTCGTTATCATCTAGTTCCACCACCTTACTACTTCTTGTAGTAATTGTTGGACAGTTTCTCTAAGATTCTTCTCATTGTCAACCTGTCCCGGTTGTGTTTGCATTGATCTCATAGTGGCCTCGTTATCAGCTTATTTCTTGATCAGTTGCATTATCTTCTTGTCTTTCGTCTTCTGATGTTGCATCATTCTTAAAATTAAATCCATTGGTGAAGGAGTACCTTGGTAACCTTGATTTTGCTGAGGTTCAGAATTTCTCTATTGGTTGCCCTGATTCTGAGATCTCTAATCAAACCCAGGAGATGGTGGATTTTGGCTTCATTGATTCTGGTCTCCTCCCTATTTGAACTCAATGCAATATTTCCAAACCTCATTATAAGTGTTGGAGTAAGGGTCATACTTCCTCCCTTGGTTGTTGTTGTGATTCACCCAATTAGCCTCCTCAGCATGGGATCCTTGCATCCTCTTTATGCACTCTAGTGGATCAGATTGTGGTGGTTGTCCATTCATGCCTTCAATCATCATCCTCATTTCCTTTAATTTCTCTATGACTTGATTCATCTCTCCTGATGAGTTGACTGAGTTGATTGTGGAACTTCCAAGTCCTCTTTTAGAATGCCAAGCATTATTGGCCATGACATTTTCTAAAATCTCCTGGCATTCTTCAAGAGTGTTCTTGGTGAATGTGCCACCAGATGTGACTTTCAGTTCTGCATGGCTTGCCCTATTCAACACTAAGAATAATGTATGCGACTAAAACCATAACTCTTGTCCATGATGAGGACACTTCCTCATTAGTCCTTGAAATCACTCCCAATCTTCGGGTAGTGATTTGAAGTTTGATTGGGTAAAATTCTGGATCTTTGCTCTGAATTCCTTAGTCTTCCTCAACGAGAAAAAACTAGCTAAAAACCTTTGTGCTAGATCGTCCCATGTTGTAATAGTGTGGTGAGGTAGGTTTGTGATCCAGTCTAAGGCATCATCCCTTAAGGTAAAGGGGAACAACCTTAGCCTAATTTAATCATCTATGGCTCCATTGTACCTAAAAGTAGAACAAATGGAAAGAAATTTAGTTAGATGCAAGCATGATCGGGATCCGTAGAGGCATTCCCGCTAAATGTAGACTCTTGAAGCAAATTAATGAGAGAAGTCTTGATCTCGAAGTGGTGACCTATCATTGCAGGTGCTTGAATGCTCTGATGTAGATTGTTAGTCTGAGGTGTGCCATAATCACAAAGATATCTTGGTGGCCTCAAGACAGCTATGAGATCCCCTAGTGAGTCTACTTGAACCACCTGGTTATTCCTGTTATGTGGGTTTGGTGGATTGGGAAGATTGTGATGTCCTCCTCGTGCATTTGTCCTAGCGGCTTCAGCTTCCTGATTTACCATTGTATCTGAGTTGCTACTTCCCTCACCGACTTTCTTCTTCAAGGCTCATATCTTTAACTTTCCTGCTTCTCGTAAATTTGTATCACTAAGCAAATCACTTGGAGGGTATTTAGATCTTCTAAGCATAAAATAACCTTAGCAATGAGTAAAAGACGAGAACAGAGTGTGAAACAAAAAAAATTAAAGGACAGGTGAAAAATGAAATACTCGTAACATAACTTTATACAAAAGGCTAACTCAATTGCTCCTCGGAAATGGCACCATTAACTTGATGCCTTGCGATTTTAGCACGGAAAAGGACATAGCAAGAGTACCAATCGTCAAGTAGTATTTGGAATTTAAGTTCCGGTTTAATCGTACCCAAGGGAGCACGAGTCAAACAATTTCTATGTGAAGATGTTATTCAGCTATTTCGTCCAGTAAATGGTTTTTGTTTTCAAACATTCAAATGTAAATTACAAATTAAATGCAAGCAAGTACTCAAGAAAATTAAAGAGATGACCAAATTAGTGGAAAAGACAATCTAAGGGTTGATTTCATATAGACCATTCCAATGCATTGAACATTGATACACTTTGTAAAGTTATCTAATTTAAGCGGCAACGAACTGTCACTATGCTAGTCTAACTTTATCTCGAATGATTCAGACCCTAATAAAAGCTAGCCACCTAGTTCTCCCAGATCTAGATGTAGGAAGTCCAAAAGCACTAAGTTCAATGATTATTTCTAGCTTTCAGTATAAAATCTATAACTATTGTGATTGTGTTAACCTAGCTATCACTAGTCTAGATTTAAACCAAATTTATATTTGATTTTACACCAACTGCAATCCTAAGCTCCCGAGTTTTGGATTTCAATTCCTATTGTCGATCAAACCTACACGGGAGATAGAACATTAAATTCAAATCAAACATAAACCTTAAACTAAATTCAATGTTACAATGTTCACGGCATTCAACACAATGAAACTTAATCTCTAATCCCCAATAACTCTAGATTATGTGGTTTAGTTGTTCCTGATAAAGGAAGAAGAGAACATAGAGAAGAAAGATAAATTATTTATTAGATTGACAAATGTAAACTTACAAATACCAAATCATAAATCTAGTGATGTTCTTCAAGTTTCAATACTCCAAAATCCAAGCTCTCTCCTCTCTTAACCTCTTAGATGCTCCCAAATCCCCTTTTTTTCTTTGAAAACTCTAATTCCATTAAAAATATGACCTAATGTAAAGACCGGAAAAAAATTAATATTTGGATTATTAAATTTAACGTCGAAGTGTGGGAACGAGTTAATTTTGAATCGAAAAAAAAAAGAAAAAAAAGAGGGGGAAAAGAGTTTTGGGCCGAACCAACCCTCTCAGTTTTGGGCCGCGCAGCCCAAGGCCTGCTAGAGGCCCATCTGTTCAGGCCCGTACTATTTAAAGACCACTTAAGGGTCTGAAACCCTAATCCCTCACTTCACGCTCGCCTCCCTTTCCTCTGTACCGACTCCCTCTCAAACCCTCCCTCTCCTCCTCCGTTTCTCCTCGTCCAGCCACGCCGCTACCAGCTCTCCTCCACTCAATGCCGCCCACCTCCCTCACCGAGCCAGTCGCCGACCACCCAAGCTCCCTATCGTCACAGACCGTCCCCCTTTTCCCTCCTCTCACGCCAAACTCCTTCTCCCCCCATCTCCTTCGATCAGGCCGTCGCCGCCCTTCTGGTCCCTACGGTGAGCGTTACACCGTGAAGCCCCGGCCGCTTTGGTCACCGCCGGTGGTTGGATTCTGACCGATTACCTCTTCTTCCCATTTCATTTTCCGTTACATTTTGGATCTGGGCAGTTTTGAAACGAAGACCTTGGATCTGGTGGTTTTGAAGTTGATTTTGAAACAGAGAACTAAAGAACTGATTTTGTTAAAAAGGTTTTAAACAAAAAAGGAATAAAATCATATTTGATTTAATTCGGACTTGTGGACTGTTTGAACGAACTGGAATCGAGCTTGGAAACCTAACGATTAAACTGGACATTTAATCGGTTTTAGAACGGGACTGTCATGATGGGCTATATGGGCTCTATGGGTACGTTGGATACACTTAGGTTGGCTTCGGAACGTCGTCGTTCGGGATGAGTAAATGTTTGATTGAGCTAAAGGATACGATATCGTTTCAGCTAGGGATTGTGCCTCTTCTTCCACAGCCACTCATACATAAAAGGAATGCTCAGTTGCAGAAAGGACCAACGAAGAATTGATTTGGCTTTTATCCTTTGTTTATCATAGCTTTCAATTTCCTATTGTTTTTCCATTTTCGTAGTGTAGAAAAGGGCCATTTGGCTGTCTCTTTCTTGTATTTGAGTTCATCAAGTAATTGAATCCTTCTTCTTCCTAATTTAGTATTGAAAGTCAGCTCAAAATACAACTCAGTTGTAACAAGTGGTATCAGAGCCCTTGCTCCCGCAACCTGTGGAGACAATAGAGTCATGATGTGGGCGCCTATTGCTATGGATGGAAGTGCAGCAATGAGTTTTTCTTATGGCCAATCGACAGTACGGGACATCCGGAGTGAGATGTATCAGTGGGCTTCAGCTCCAGCAAATCCGATTGTTCCTTCCCAGTGCTTCGGTTATTATGGCAATCCATTCAGCGACCCATTTGATCGAGGTAAATCTCTTGCCTCATCGTTGCCTGTTACTGCGTATGAAGCAAATTTTCCCCAAAAATTTTTCCCATAACCCCAACCTTCTCTCCATATTTTCCTGTTATGAGCTATGGAACAATATTTTCCCCTATATACCAACAACAGCAACAATATTATACACAGACAAACGTACACCCACCTCCACCCCTACCTACGATAGAACCCACACATGGGTCATACCAAGTTTTTCCAAACCCACACGTTAAAGCCAGTGATTCCGAGTTATCCGAGTTATTGAAGCATCGGAAAAAATTCGGGTTGCAGAACGGATTCATGAGAGACTTATAGCTGAACAAAACCAGTGGGTAGCTCATCAACTTGTCATTGAGGAGTACATATTGGAGCAATGGGCTGAAATTGAGAAACAGGAGGAAGAAAATTGTGTAGTCAAAGATAAGAGTTTGGGTGAAAAAGTTTCGAGTGATTACCTCGAATTGGGAAATTATGTAGATGATACTGATGAAAAACATGTTTTGGATGTTGAGAGGAAGCAGGGTTCACATGTTGCTGAGGATAGTGTCCTTGTAGGTGGGAGTGTGGATCTATACAAAGAGCTTATAAGTGATATTGTTGGGAGGCTGATGGCATTTTATGGTACACACACTAAATTCGAGGTAAATTCTATCCTATTTAATTGCTGCAAAACTTGTCTTGCTATTCTCTACAACAACACTGTTGAGTTTCCTACTGGTATTGGCACCTTACTGCTTATTACTAGGAGCTTGAGATGTTTATTTATGGGGTTGAAATTTGGTTCACTGAGGATTGAGTCTTATGGTGGTGGAATAAATATGGTAAATGGGTTTGAAGTTGAGGCAAACCTAGGGGTAATTCTAGTGCATAGTGTACTGGGGGCATTTAAGAATGAGGATGGGGTTGATGACCCAACTATGGTGTTGGAAGTGAGGGGGATTACAGAACCATGGAGTTTTCTTGTATATGTGTTTAGAGGGAGGAATGGTTCATTTGTTCACGATACATTTACTAGTTTGGAAATGGTTGAAAAGGGAGCCATGACTCGGAGTACCTTATTCTCATGTTACGAGAAAAATATGAGTGGGGGAATGGAAGATGATTTTGACAATACTGTACTTAAATTCTTATTGAGTGAGTTCAACAGGGCTATGATATGTATTCCTCTGGTAGTGATGACCATTAGTGAGGTGCAATTTATTCAAAACCTGGAAAAAATTCCAGCTGGAGATTTTATTTATAAGGGCCAAGCAATTGGAAATTTTTTGAAGTCATGCTCTCCTATAACTTGTTTCTATCAGATCAAACTTCTTGGGAACATGGTAAATGTTTCTAATTCTATGAGGGGAGGGGACAATCATTTGGGGGTCCCTGATGTTCACATGGTCAGGATTATTATTGGTCATGGAAATTCTGGTGCCCATGGTTGGGTTACGGTATTGCTATGTCGGAATTTACTCAGTAACATGCAGGAAAACTCACCACCCTTTGTTTTAAGTACGTACCATCCTACTAAACGTGCTCCTGGAAAAATTATATGGACGGAGAGTATTGGAATTTTTTTATGCCTTTATGAATTGTTTGGGGGTAACTATGGGAATAACTTGGATATGCATATGATTTTCACTGAATTACTTACTGTTTTGGAATTTGGACAAGGAATACATGCGTATACAGAGAGTATTGTATGTACTGAAAAGGTTTCGGTGGGGAATTGGTCACTTGAAGATGGCTTTTTAATTTTCCATCCCATGGCCGATACATATTCATTGCTTCTACAAGATTTTACATATGTGCATATGTGGATTAGGAATCCTAAGGAAGTACAGGGTGTAATTGAGGCCCCAAATATGGTGTTTGGAGTGACAAGGATTACGGAACCATTCAAGTCAATGGGGTATGTGTTTAGAGAGTGTAGTGTCTCATTTACTCTTCAATTTGAATATGGGTATAGCAACTTAATTGATCGCGAAGACCATCCTTTCTCTGGTTACGAATCCTACAACTCTATTGATACATATCAAGCTCTTCGTACTAGTTTCAAGAATAGTAACAGTGACTCCCTGGAGAGTGATGAGTTGGATACAACAGACTATTACAGCAAGCTGCAAAGTCAAACTTGTCTATGGAAGCCCATTTTTCCTCCAAATTCTGAGTTTTATGCTGCTGCAAATAGGAAAGTAAAATTCTATATGGATCATGAAGTTGTTTTAAAGGAGCAAGCTCTGTCATCTCTAATAGCCAAATCATTTTTGAAGTTCATAATTAGCTGCAAGGTACTATTCAAACTACTGAATCTATACTGTTCTCATTTAGCTAGACAAGCTTATGGAATGATCATATGGTCTACTGGTTTTGGATCTCTACTGAGTCGCTATAAGAGCTTGAACTGTTCATCTATTACGGTTTGGAGTTTCTTGTTACCATGTTATGGGCAAAATAGGAGAGCTGAGAGGAGTTTAAGTTGGGTAGACTTTTATCACAAAATGTGTTCTATGCATATTATGAAGTCATTTGGAAGAGTTATGTGTGCAAATTTGGGAAGAGGTGATTATGAGTTCTGCTGTTCTTGGAAGATCTTGTTCTGGTCTTTTAGTTTGTCAATGGATGTCACGCCCCAATTTCAGAGAACCGAACTCGGGACGCGAACTTTTTAAAACATAAAAACACTTGAACCTGTTTTGAATAAAAGCTCTGACATTTCCATTTACTTCTCAAAAGAATAATAGTATTTACAATACAAAAAGCGCCCCAACAATTGGACAAGGTACAACATCCGTCACTAGACTCAACAAAAGTAAAGACCAGACTCCGCTCCAAGCTCCATGAACTTCAAGAGCTAACCTAGTCCGTCCGGTGATCAGTACCTGTAGGAAAAGCAGCTAGGGGTGAGCGTTCGCTCACCTCCACGGATAACAGACTGACTATGGCATAATTAGCAGAAAAAGCCAGTAGCACTAAAACCAAACCCAACACCGGGACTACAGTCCCCAACTCAAGTACTCAACTGACTCACAACCCGTCACCTTCCTCAACAGACTCGACACTCAATAAAAACAGTGTAAACCCGACACAACTATCGACGACTTCCTCAAGGACACGACAGAAAGACTACACAACACCAAACAAGATCACAAAGGATCGCACACCAGCTGCTCAGTAACCAATCTCAATCAGGTCAGGGTTTGACCTATCGCAATTCCTCGACACGAAGTCGGATCAGGCTGTCGACCTTTCAAACTCGCAATTCATCGACACTAAGTCGGATCAGGCTGTCGACCTTTTGAACTCGCAATTCATCGACACTAAGTCGGATCAGGCTGTCGACCTTTAGAACTCGCAATTCATCGACACTAAGTCGGATCAGGCTGTCGACCTTTAGAACTCACCACCCCAGGTAACCACAATCACAATCACAGGCAAGTTCAATCACACAGGCACTGAAGGCCACTCAAGACACCTCAACGGTCAAGACTCGGGTTCAACAACCCCACGGGCACTCACTGCCACTCAAGACACCTTAACAGTCAAGACTCGGGTTCAACAACCCCACGGGCACTCACTGCCACTCAAGACACACCAACAGTCAAGACTCGGGTTCAACAACCCCACGGCACTCACTGCCACTCAAGACACCTTAACAGTCAAGACTCGGGTTCAACAACCCCACGGGCACTCACTGCCACTCAAGACACACCAACAGTCAAGACTCGGGTTCAACAACCCCACGGCACTCACGGCCACCCCAAAACATCAACAGTCAGACACGGGCACTCATGGCCACCCAAGACACCAACAATTAAATACACGGGCTCTCAAGGCCACCCAAACTCAACAATTAAACACGGGCTCTCAAGGCCACCCAAACTCAACAATTAAATACGGGCTCTCAAGGCCACCCAACTCAACAATTAAATACGCACAACAACCTCCGGCATACTCGATGCCTCCAACAGTTCTAAGATCACTAGTTTCACAAACAACCTCCGGGCATGGTCATATGCCTCCAGTAAATCAATCATCGCTAAGTTCTCTGTTCCTACGACACTACTAAGTGTCACATGCTTTTCTCTTAAACGCTACAATCCCGTATCATGCTTTTCTAATAATTAAATGAATCTACTCAACCCACGACGCCCCGGTGTCACATGCAATTCTACTATTAACTTTCCCTAATCAGGGCCGAGATCCGGCTACTTTTCCCTACCTCGTATATAAAACCAAAAGCGCTCCAACAACACCCGAAGTACACCCAGTCACTCGCCGAGCTTCCCTTTGCCTCGGTCCGTAGCACGATCTAAAAGAACACAAATTCAAAGTACTTTTAAACTAGTACGAATAAACCGAAAATTAATAAACTTAACGCCCAAACGTAACCCCGACAATGCCGATCACTCCCAAACTTCCCCATTACTCGATATTGCCGATAAAGGACCCGTAAAGGCCAGATTCGTCCGACATGGCGAATCTGCCCGGTTTTGGTTAATTGCCTTCCGGGGCTCCAAAAGTCCCCGTTTTCGTTTCTACGGTCTTAGAATATTTCAAGGAACCCAACGCACTTGACGGAGTCGAATTCCGACTTCTAAATCAATTTATTAACGTTTAAAGTTTCTAAACCCGTTAATTTCAACTTCTCCAATTTAATTCCAATTTTCGATTCGATTTAGGGTAAATGGTCCAAGGAACGTTTTAAACCACCCGAACATCAAAACCCGAGCAACCGAGCACGTGGGCCCCACCCAAAACACTTGGCCGAGACCCTAGGGTTTGAGGGGGGGCTCGGCCACCATGTGGTGGCTGCTGCCAGCTCCGGCCAGCCACCTCATGGCCGGCCGGCCACCACCCACGGTGGCCGGAGCTCCTCCCGAGCCTCCGATCACCGGAAAACGTGCCCTTACACCCCCAAACACCTATAAAACGTCACCAAAACCTCCCAAACTCTACACAAACCTAAGTCTTAGTTTATACTCAAACCCAAGCTTTCAAGAAAATAAACGAAACGAGAATCGGGTTAGTGCTTACTCGAGAGGAAGACGAGGGGAAGAGATTTGCTTCTTGCTTTGAATCGATCCAATGGTTGAAAAACAAACCCTAACTCCAATTCCTTTCTTCTCTCTTCTTCTCCTTCTTCTTCTCTCTCTAAACCTCTCTTCTTCTTTCTAATTTTTAAAACAACTAACACTAACTCCAAAACATCCCCCCCTTTACCCTATGTTCGGCCAAGCCTCACAACCACCCATTTTTCCCCCCAAAACTAACGACACCAAGTAGTTGACATGTGTCAAGGTGGGTCCCACACCTTTTGGAAAATATCTAGTTGATATTTTCCAATCAGTTTTGCGAAAAACGGACGTTTCGGGCCCCGAACGGGCACTTTTTCCAAGAAATTACGAAACTTGACGGGCTACAAGGAAACGGCTCAACTAAGACCGCTGCGACGACGGTTAAGCTTTTTGGATCTCAAACGGTCCTCGAATGGACCAAAACGTCGCTCGGTTGACTTTTCCAGTGAAAAGTCAACATTTCCCAAATTGATCAGAAAGTTGCCCTGAGTCCCCTGGAACTCATTTTGGTCGATAACGGGGTCAACTTATGTCCGGTATGACCCTCGGGGTCAATTTAGGTTAAGTTAAGTGTCTGTCTTAAAAATTTTAAATTTTTCATGTTTTTCGCAGGTTTGACTGACGTTGACCAGAAGTGGTTATTACAATGGAAGTGCAAGATGATATTGACCATGCCATTGTGTGGAACCGGGTAGCTTGTTTGATCTTAGATCAAGCATCTATACTTGTCTTGGGGTTTTTGCATGTTTATGAGTATAGTTACAGGTGTTCTTTTGATGGAGTTTCAAGTCAACAACTAAGCTTGAGGACAAGCTTTTCCAAAGAAGGATGCATTTGTCATGATGGGCTATATGGGCTCTATGGGTACGTTGGATACACTTGGGTTGGCTTCGGAACGTCGTCGTTCGGGATGAGTAAATGTTTGATTGAGCTAAAGGATACGACATCGTTTCAGCTAGGGATTGTGCCTCTTCTTCCACAGCCACTCATACATAAAAGGAATGCTCAGTTGCAGAAAGGACCAACGAAGAATTGATTTGGCTTTTATCCTTTGTTTATCATAGCTTTCAATCTCCTATTGTTTTTCCATTTTCGTAGTGTAGAAAAGGGCCATTTGGCTGTCTCTTTCTTGTATTTGAGTTCATCAAGTAATTGAATCCTTCTTCTTCCTCATTTAGTATTGAAAGTCAGCTCAAAATACAACTCAGTTGTAACAGGGACAGAAGCGGGAACGCTGAATCAGACCTCGGGAATCATGCCTCGAAAACCGTGCCTTGGAATCCGTGTATCAGGTTCTGTGCTCGGGGCTTGGGTGCTCGAACCCGATTCGTCGGGTGATTCCTCTTCCGACCCGTTCAAATTTAAATGGCAACTGGTTTCAATTTTGGACTTTACCGGGACTGACTGGGTATTTTATCTGTTAAACCCAGCACGTCTAGATTTCGCCCGAGAAGACGAAGATCACGCCGGAACCCGTGTGAAGAACGGAGTGGTGACCTCTCGAGCGTTTCTTCAGAGTTTTATTAGAGGAAGACCAAAAGGTAGGGAAAGTCTTAATTTCTTAATTAACACTTAGTATGCATGATTAGGATAATAAAATCGGAAAGGCCCTAGAATTGCCTATAGGATGCGAATAACTAGAATAATTGTCTTTCAATTATTAATAACCGGAATGTCTAGAATGCATGCTTAGGATGAAGATGACTAGTGAAGCTTGCTTTCAATACTTGGGAATTGATTTACTGATAGAGAGGCTGTGAAGAGCTCTCGGATTAGTTGTGTGCTAGGTTCACATGTTTGGTTGATAGATATTAGGGTAACCAAGAGTCTAATGGAACTAGTTTACTTTACTGTTGATTTGTTGAATGTTTACTTGATTAGTTGAATGATTGTGTTGATATAAGTGTTGGTTGAACGGATGATCGAGTATGACTGGTTGTGCCAAAGGGGTACAATCAGGTAATCGGTGTACCGCTGGTTCGTGACAGGTAAGTATGACGGTAAGGGTAATTGTGGGTATGAATCTCGTGTGGTATGTATTGATGAACGTGTGTACTTCTAAGTTTGAGGATTAAGTGAACATCTTTGTGTGTTGTGGTGAAAGTGTGTTTCGATGAGTGTTGATTGATGGATGAATGTTTATGCTTGTTCCCTTTATTCTTATTCTTAAAATGTATGTTTGCTTGTATGTTTGAATGTTTGTTTGGTTCGGTACTACACCGGGGGGGGGGGGGGTAATCCGGTGCCGTTGTGGTGGTTGGAGTTGGACAGATACAGTGAGTGATGTGAGGAGCCTATGGCTCGGCAGATCCTGCGGGATATATTGAGTGATGTGAGGAGCCTATGGCTCGGCAGATCCTGCGGGATATATTGAGTGATGTGAGGGGCCTATGGCTCGGCAGATCCTGCGGGATATATTGAGTGATGTGAGGGGCCTAAGGGCTCGGCAGATCCTACGGGATATTGAGTGATGTGAGGGGCCTAAGGGCTCGGAAGATCCTACGGGATATCGAGTGGGATTACTTCATGAGAGATGGTTTCTGAGGTTTCACCCAAGAGTGTGTGTGTCCTACGGGAACACTATCTTGGTTCCCTATGACTATGGCCCTTTGGAGACATTTTCGAGAATACCGAAGATGAGCATCCCCATGGGATGGTTTCCGGTACTCCGACGTATGTGTCTCCTCCGGACCGAGGGAAAATCTGATATGATATGAATACTCTAGTGGATCGGTATATGGGAACCGAGGTGACACTAGAATTTATTCATAGATCGGAGGCTTGAGAAAGCAAGTGGTTGGTGTGATATCAATTGATCCTTTTTAATCGTTATGATACTTTAAATTGATTATTTTATGGAACCTTTCCAGTTAACGTTATCTTGTTTATATATTATTTCTTCGCACTTATTTTATTCTATTTTTGTTACTCATTATCCCATTGTTAATCGTATTATATTATTATTTGAGTTATCTGCTTATCCAGTACAATATTGACCTAAGGGTTGAGTTGTTAAGGTTTTTCCTACTGAGCGTAAGCTCATCCCCCTTTGGTTTTCTTACTGTTTTACAGGCGTAGCTGATGTCTAGTGAGTTCGAGGCTCGGGGCTTTTGGACATCTTGGGATTAATCTTAGAGTTATGTTGGTCTTGTGCTTTAAACATTATTTAATTGACTCTTTATGTTGAGTTGTGACTCATTGGAAGTTTTGGAACTATTTTACATTGTTGATCTCAGAGAGTTTATCTTGATATTACAAAGGTTTTGTTAATTAATTATCGCTTTTCTACTTTTACTTCCGGTCACGTCTCGAGTCCGGTCAATACCGGATTTGGGGCGTGACACCTAATCTACTATTTAAAGGCCCGAAAACGAGTGAGGAAGCCTTCCCAGTTGCGCGTCATGGACTAGAGAGCGGACCGCGCACGAGCCCGTTGCGGCCTGGGTCGTGGTCTATTGTCGAGGGTGTATCTCAACAACGAGATCTAGGGCGTTGGCTTGCGGTCCGTTGGCGAGCCCGTTGTGGCCCTAAGGTCGGAATGTATGGCTTTCCGTTGTGGTCTGAAGGCCTGACAAGCTCTAGGTTTCTCCTGGAGATTGACTAACTGCACATAATGGAAGAAAATTTCATCAAATAATATCAACACGGGACTAAAAAGATCAAGATGTGGGATTAAAAACATCGAAAATCGATGCATTTTATGTTCGCATCTCTCTCCTACAAGAAAGTCCTTATAGTTTTTTAGGTTTTTCATATAGAAACGATGGTTGTGAATGATTCTTCCTCCTTGATGACCCTTATTGCTCTACAGGCGTTCGCTTCCACGGTTGTCCCATATCCCCACCCTTACCCTCATTTCACTCATGCTTCAGTACAAACAGAAGACCTCTTGACGTTGTTGGAAGTCATCTTCTTCCATGAGGAGTCAGAGATTCTAACAATTTCGAGAGGGACAGAAGGGTAATTGTACTTGTGGGTATCTTCTGCCCCGCCTTAACAGGGCAGTTGCTAAGAAATTCGGTGATGGGGACACTAAGTTTTTCTTTGCATCACCGTGGGGAAGGAATCGAATCCAGAGTATGGATCTATGGACCTTCCATCGTGTATCATTACTCATTTTTGACCTCTAGCCACACGTGAACCCTGGCACCATAGAGTATCACCACACACAAATATGGAGCTGGTTATTACACCTTCTCGTCGGTTATCGGTCTAAATTGTACAGTGATTAATTAGGAAAAAGGTGGGGAGTGAGTAAGGGTGGAGATAGAGTCTCTGAGACATAGTTGGGGTCTACACCTTCGGATATGCGTTTGGTTGGTTGTCTGCCACTCCTTACAACGCTCACTCTATATTCGTTGTCTAGGGTTGGAGTATCCTATGACAGTGGTAATCTATTATGCGCACATATCAGACTTCTTCAAATAGTGTGGATGGGTTAGTTATGCGACAAAGAGGATGGGCATCTCGGGGTCTATCCGGGGGAGATTCGATTCTTTCATGCCCTTCAGGTTGGGCAGTCGCACCTCGAATAGATACCCCCTTGGATGGTGGGGCGGTCTTAGGTGTAGTCGGTCATCCTAGGTACCTCTATTAAAGTTTACGACCCCAAGTTAGAGACACACAAAGGGAGGAAGGCCTTGGTCAAAGAGAAAAGTTCCTTTTATTTGCAGTGAAGGAGCTCGGGAAGTGGGTACTTGAAGTAAGGTACCAGGAGTGTCTACAACGCTCATTATGTACAAGGAGGACCCGACCTCCGTACTAGATTAGGCGAGGGTTACAAAGTAGCCTTGCCATGACTTATGAGACCCTACGTTTTGATCGGGTAAGAGTGGCCCTATCGTATCGACTTGGATTAAACCCCCTTCCCTTATCGTCCAGTCAACATAGAGAGCTTCTTGAAGCCTAGGATCCAGACACTAGCATTCTTCACTTGTATGGGAAACAAGTCTTTTTTTGAGACCATATCACCATTTGTAGGGCATAATAGTAGTCTTGCTCTCCTTTTTTTTACTGTATATGGGTAGTTGGTTGGTTTTTCAAGCGTTGCATCACGGTTATTATTGGAGAAAACGACAAATGCACACCCTTAACTTGTCACGTTTTACTGATACCTATCCTCATGTTTTTTTTTGTATCTAATACCTACCCCGATGTTTCCTTTTATGACAAATAGCCCCTGCCGTTAAATTTTCCATCCATTTTTTATTCACTTTTTCTAAAATACCCAAAATTCCCTTAGATCAAATAAATCATTTTTATTTACAAAAATCATTTTTACTTTAGAAAAAATAATTTTTATTTTACAAAAAAAAATTGTTTTGGTTTTTATAAAAATAGTTTTATTTTTTCAAAAAAATCACTTTTTCTACAATAAAAAACATTTTTATTTATAAAAAAACCTTTTATTTATAAAAATAATTTTTTAATAACAAATAATCTTTCAATTCCCACCCTAAAATCCTAATCCACTCGTGTTATTTTTTTCATAACAAACAACTATAAAAATAAAATTTTATTTTAAAATAAAATTATATTTTTTAAATTAAAAATGATTTTTTTTAAATAAAAACTTATTTTCTAAAAAATGGATTTTTTTTAAGTATAAACTGTATTTTTTTTATTTAAAAAAATTATTTTTTATAAATAAAAATAGAATTTTCAAAATAATTGTATTTATAATTATGATTTTTAAAAAATTTACTAAAATAAAATCAAATTTGTTCTAAAATAAAGATTATTTTCAAGAATTAAAAAACTTATCAATTATTTTTAATTATTTTAACAAATGTATATATAAAAAAAGAGAAATAAGAAATTTTGAATTTATTCAAAATGGCATTTTGATGAAAAACTAATGGTATTTTCGTACTTATTTAAAAGATAGGGTTGTAACATTGAAAGATAGTTTAGGGTATTTTCGCCATTTAAAAAAACAAGACTAACGGAGTTGGACGACAGGGGCTATTTGTATTAAAAGGAAATATCAAGGTAGGTAATGGATACAAAAAAGCATGAGGGTAGGTATTAGAGAAACGTGACAACTTAAGGGTATGCATTTGTAGTTTTCCCTTATTATTGTTATTGGGATCATGTTTACTCAGGGATTCTAAGCATGAGCATTAAGTATAATCAATACTATTTTCAGACCTCGGCTCCCCGAGGTCGTCCGTCTCCCCCATAGGATATTGGTATACATTTCCTCGTTGTGGATCAAGTTTTCTCCATACTATATTTGATTTAGTAAAATATTTTCTTTTTGATAAAAAAAAATAAAAAAAATTACCGCTTCTCTTCTAGTGTTTTAGAGTTTCTGTAACAGTCGTTTCTGCCTAGGAAGAGGAAGAACACATTGGCGTTTCATTAGTTCCATAGTGCTTATGTTCAGGTTTATGCCTAGGAGAATATACGGTCTTGCAGGTTTTGTTTCGACGTAGTGGGGTGGTTGTATGTCGTCATTTTGTGGTTTTGTTTGTGGTGTGGGAAAAAGCTCTTGTTGTGTTCTCAATCCAAGATCTAGAAGCATGTCTACACGAAATGGGTGGGGTCCCGGAAGTCTAATTTTGCTCTTCACGGATTGAGTTTTCTACCAACAAACTTGCGATATGTAGATTTCCACAAATATTGAGATTAAATAAGCTTAATAAAGTAGGAATCCGAAAATCTACTTCCTCGTACAACAAGACTCTACCCATTTTTAAGGAAACTTAAAGTATTGTTGTGTAGTTTTAAGACTTCTATTCAAAATAAAAGATGCTACATCGCTTAGTTTAGTTATTGGGAAAATTACACATAATCTCCCTTAGTTATTTAAGTGTTCGTCAACTTAGGTGACAAATTCTTGATTGTATTTTTATTTATCAGCGAATTTAAGTTAACCTTTGTTGAGGTAAAACAAGGTTACATATATAAGTGTTGGCTTACAAAGATCAGCTTCCAAAAAACAACTTGTATCTTATTTTTAGATGAAAGTTACAATAAAGTGAAACAAAAATACAGAGGTATAAATTGTACAGACTAGACCAGTTAGTAATATGCCGCAAGGACTTAACAAGTTTTTTTTATCAGCAGATTTTTTATAAGGAACCAGGTTTTTAAACTGAAAACGAAGTTAACGGAACACCCTCATCTTACAACAAAGAGCATGCCATATAGACACCTCAAACCAGTAAACCACCAGAACATTAGCCCATACACTAGGAAGAACACAAGTTTATACACCCAGATTTTACAAACTTGAAGAGAACAGATAACCAGGCCACACATGGCAACAAATAACCAAATCTCAAAACAATGAACGTTACTAGGGGTTGAACCTACTGACAAACCAAAACAAGTCTAACAACCTTAAATTTACCAAACATGAAGCCCAAAACAGTAAAACCCAAGACCAGATACCTAAACGGAAAAAAAAACAGAAAGTACCAACAATACTAGTAAAGCCTCAGACCCAGCAATACCGAGAACCAATAACTACCTTGGGCCTAGCAAGGAGCAGACGCGTCAGAAATGAACCCCGAGCACCGCACCAGTTGTCACGAGCCGCACACTCGTTGAACCAGCACTAGATGCCTCGAGCCGCACACCAGCCAGAAGACGAAGAATCCTAACACGAGTCTTCCACCAAATGAAAGAGTGACGGCTACCCAGGTCTTCGCAGCAAAGTCCAACGAATGAACGGAAACCAAACCCCATACCTTCGACCACACCCACGCCGACCACACAGAATGAGAGCTCCACCAAACAGTTAGAACAACAATTTGCTCGGCCCTCCGTTACCAGTGAGGTAAGCCTCCTCCAGCCAACAAAAAGAGGAGTTCCAAAAGAGAAGGACTGGTATCATAAAGATACCGAGCAAAAGGTAGCACCCCGCATCGCTAGAAAAGAGCAACCTAATTCCATAACAATAAGATATGCCCCCCAAAAGAACCTCCACAGGCACCAATCGTCGCAACCTTTCTTGAGATCCTTAAACAAGATCTAGAAGATGAGGACCACGCAAGAAAGGTGAAAAAGTGTGTAGCTAAAATGAACCCATTCCCAGCAAAACTGATGTAAGATTTTTGAGAAGATTGAAGAAGATGTTTTTAGAAACATTATGAAAGATATAAGAGTTCTTGGCCAACTAAAACTACCAACAGATCATATTCATAATATTTTCCCAAATTCTTTGAAGTTTTGAATGCATTTAATGGATACATGAGTGCATCAAGCTTAACACTTTACCAGACATCACTCATAGGAAACCCTACTAATTAGTGATTAAGTTCCAAACCTCCCATGATCTTACACAATGTAAGAGTATGTGTGCACCATCTTCAAAATCATAGGCACATATAGGAGAGACTAAAAGAATTGTAATCCTCTATTTTCAAGGAAACATTTAGAGGGAATTGCATCAGACATGCTAGCCAACAGAAGGCATCAGTCTTTGGAGGAGTACCAGAACTCTAAAGATTATGAGCCCAATCTGGATTGTTGGTACCTTTCCTTGCATGCAAAGTATATATCTTTTTGACAACAAAACTTTTTTCATCTAGTTTCCAACGTAGGACATCCTCCTCACCACTAAGATGAATACCTGCAAGTATGTAGCACAATATTCTCCATTATAGCACCTCACACCCTCTCGTATCCCTACTTAGCTTAAGATTCCTAACAGATCCATTCCAATTGTCTGCTACCGATTTAGTTATTACTTTGGAAAGAAGAAAAACTCTTGGGAATAAAACTCTGAATAGAAGATTTCCCCACCAAATATCTTCTAAGAAAAGTATCCTGGAACCACAACCAATGTTCCATTGCAAGCTTTTTACACCAAAGCAATCAATAAATCTAAGCTCATTTACAAGACCAGGAATGTGACTGAAAAAACTTTGATTCCCAACTTCAGAAAAGTTTGTGTGATCTTAAACTTTTGAGTCTCATCCAAATTTAACACAAATCACAAGAAACGTTGTAGAGAGATAGTGCTCTTAATGTTGATCTGATCAATGCTATCGTTCCTCTAATAGAGTGGAGTTTAGCCTGCAAAAGGACTAGATATTTTTTAAAACCTCTTTTACAAGGTTTCCAAGTTGTTAGTTTCTTTGGATTTGCACCAAGAGAGAAGTCTTCACTCCAAGATATAAAACTTGAGTTTATTAAGCGTTCAATGAACAAAGTCTTTCAATGATTATCTAAGGAGACTTATTTTTTATCTATCTGTTCGGGTCAGGGGTGGTGTTCCTTGATGCACTCCCTTGTGTTTTGATTTCCGATATATAGTCTCCCGAGGAAACCGTGTGTCTCCCGAGGAAACTGTATCCCTATCTATAATGATTCTTATCCATGTCACCGCCACCGACAACGTAGAGCTAGCGTTCGGCCCTGTCCCATCACTTTCCCCTACCATGCTATTCTCTGCATCGTTGATTACCCCACCCCCATGTCCTTCATCTGACGTCTTGAGCCCCTTAAAGGCACGGCATAGTAGGAACCCGAAGCCAACCTCTATCGTACTACCTCCATCGCCACCATCGTCCATGGAGATTGTGTCTTTCTCTCCATGGCTCACCACACCTTCGTCGTCAACACTATTGAAGTCTCGGAGGTGACGTCCGGTGAAAACCCTAATCGGGCCTTTGGCTTCACGACAAGCTTGACTAGCCGATCCTCTTATCACTAGAGACGGTCCTGAGTCTCTACCTCCACTACGGGGGAACCTATTTGAGGTAAGGCGCCCGTCGACGATAGCCATGAAAAGTAGATGGAGGGGCCTCCACATGCTGCCCTCTCCTTCCCCAATGTTGATTGGAAATCGGTGATCCCGTACTTACTCATTGTTCGTGTAGGTTTGGTTCAACGAGGAGGAACGACAGTTCCAGTGGACGAAACCTTAGCACCAGAAGTCCCGGTGCCACCGGGCTTTCTTGCGTCCACCACGACAAGTCTTTAGGATTGTCTCTCCTCATGCTCTCTCGAGGAGGAAGAGGAAACAAAGGTGTTGGTTCCCTACTCACTGGTTAATCCATCTTTGTTGGCACACCAACAATTTGGCATGGTAGGTAAGCTCTAGGCACCGATGTCTCCTAGAAAGAATTCCCGCTACGCATCACCACCAATACATGCGGACCATCGGCGGTGGGTTTGGTTATCAAGGACATATGCAAGGGGGTCTTTGGGTGCTACTTTGAATTACTACAGGATAAATATTTGCCGCGACTTTGGGTACCTGTGTGGTTGTCTCGTGCGATCAATGGGGTCAGTGTTGGGGAGGGTGGTAAAGGTTTCGTTCTGGCACCCCGTGGAATGTCCTCTTTGTCGACATTTGGTTCTACGTTTTAGGGAGTTCTCGAACTCTCTTCTGGTTTCGCTCACCTACACAAAGCTCCCCACATTCTTCTTCAACTGTGGGAGGATCGTTCATGAGGCTCAGGAGTGTGATCGGGAGATGCGTGGTACCCCACACTCTGATGACTTGATGCTAGAGTTTGAGAATGATCAGAAGGTCAAGCAGTACGCGACCGATTGCAAGTTCAAGGTATCTCCGAACATCTTACTAGGTTTCGGACCCATGTCCCCGACCAATGTACTAATGGCACCTCACATCGAGGCAGAGGCCGGATAGTATCTCCGAATATTCTACCTAATGTAACAGAAAGCAGGTAGGTATCCCAACCGGACTAGGTGATCTCATTTGGAAAAACTCGGTGGTCGGCCAACTCTCTAGGGGAAAAGAAACCGAAGTTTTAGTTTCCTTCCCGACTGGAGCTTGAGGAGTGAAGAGAGGGTCAGTTGGAGAACTCCGTGAAGATCAGGAGATGGCTGGGAAACATCCTCACTAGGAGGAATGTTAGGACACCATGGTTCAGGGACTTGTATTGGGAGGGGTCCCTGGTGAAAGCCATTAGTCCTACTACTGAGGAGTTGAGGTTCGGTCGCATCGCACAGACTTTTATGCAGCATTTAGAAAATATCTTGATTAGTACTCTCAATTTCGCTTTCCACCCCAACCCCCTTCATGCATGCCTATGTAGCGATTTTAATATCGTGTATAACAAATATATTATCCTAGAGTTATGTATTATGAGTCCTTCAAACCTTCTTCACGTGTACTGGTGCTTCTATTATTAATAAAATATGTATAAGTCAAGAAGATAATTAAATGTTTGATATATTTTTTTTTTCTCGAGTTCATTGTATGTATTGAGTGGGGTTCATTTTCAGTAAACAGGGTCTCTGGCCAATGTTAATTAGAAATTAGAAAAATAGTTATAAAGTGAAAAGAAAATAAGATTGTTATGAACTAAAAAGTGGCAACTTAGGTAGACAGAGAAGTCCACTCGGAAATTGTTTAATGGCAGATCAAGAGAGTAAGAATGAGTATGTCATGTCTCAACCAAGTTTGAATTTGAGTATAAAAACATGATTTTTGTAGGGCCTAGACTTTCCGTAGCCAGCCTCATCGACCCCATTTTCAACTCGTAGTGAGCAAATACGTCACAACACAAGCATAGGACATCATGATGTCCTTTCATATGTGATGATTTGTTTGTAATATATATGAAATTATGTGAATTGGGGACAGTCTAGATTAATAAGGCTCATGAATACATTGATCTAAGTATTAACATTACGGTTACTAATTCAGACCTAGTCATAGTTTATGCGGCCGACCTTCTCTACCGTTACGTGTATTTTCTAGAAAAGTCAAACCCTAGTCTTAAGTCTTAGTCTTTTTTGTCGGTGGTGATCATTACAGTCTCAACCACCACACTGTCGATTTCTCATCAATGGAACTTGTTGCGCCTGATATACCTATCACCTCGACGCCCTTGATAATGCCCCCACACCCCCTATCTGGTTTCATCTGTCCGGAGAGAAGAAGAAGCGAAAGCCGAAGGTCTCCTCCACTGTCTGTCCTTTACCGATCACTTCACCGATAACTCTATCGTCGTTTCCTACTTCCCCAAAGTTTGTAGCCATACCTCGGCCCTGGTGGTTTTCTCCCCGGGAACGAGCTAGGTAACCTTTGGCCCAACCAAACTGAAGTGTGACCATCCTCTGAATGTAACCCCGCTTCCCTACATCGTGTTATTGTACCAATGATCTCAGAAGGATCTGTTTCCGAGGGCTCGACGTTGCTTAGGGCTACCAACTGTAATTTTGGCGTCCTGATTCACCCACTGCGTCACCGACATCGGAAGGTCCTTGTTCAACAAATTCGGTGAAGCCGTCACTAACTTTAGAAGGTCCTTATTCTGTGAGTCTGATGATGCATAGGGTTGGTGACTCTCCTAGAGAGTCGGGACCATCTATGGTCACCGTCCAGGTCAGCTTCTGGGCTTGCTCCATAGTTGTGGAGGAGGCAATTGAGATTGTGGTGCCTTACACTCTGGCGGACCACGTCATTATTGCTCGCCAGCAATACAGCATGGTTGGCATTCTGCTATACCCAAAGCCACCCCATACGGACTTCAAGCTAAAGGTTTTCATGTGTGCATAGGGACGGTCGACATTAGGGTTAGTGGTGAAGGACTTGGAGCCCGGTATGTACGGGTTCTACTTCGAAAACAAATAAGCTCGGGCATGCGTTCGAAACAAAAAACCTTGGTGCTTCAATGGGTACCCGCTCCTGTTAGGGGAAATTCTGAACCTGAAGGCTTAGGATCTTTCCAAATTGGACCAGGTCCAATTATGGGTCTAAGAGAAGGGCCTCCCGCCGTCAGTCCGAATGAAGGCAACAAGAGATGTCATCAGAGCGACCTTTAGGGGTTGTGTGAACGTGCCCTGCGATCAATGGGCCCTATGCTAGGGTGGGACCGTCAAGGTTAGATTCTAGATGGAGTTTCACCGGCCTCTTCGCTGGTCCATGATCATAAGGTTCCGAGAATTTATGGAGCCAATTCAAGTCACATTGACCTAAGATCGGTTTATCATATTTTGTTTTAATTGTGGTCGGTCGGTCACCCGGTTCGTGAATGTGATTGAGAGATGCCGTGAGTTCCGTAGTTTGATTATACCCGCCTAAAGTTTAGACCTGGTCGAGAAGGTGCTAAAAGTCATATGCTACGGACTAGGAGAAAGCACCACGCCACACCCTTGTTTCAAGCCATTGACCTTGGATACTCTACCTAATCCCCCTTCATCTCGAGGAAGGGGGCCAATTGTAACCCCAGATACCCTACCTAATCCTCATGTAAGGGTGGAACAACGGGGGATGCCTAGGGCGACGTTCATGTTAGGATCTGCTGGGCCTGACTCACTTGGGAATGGTCTTGTCCCATCTGGGAAGTTGCCTACCCCATTTGGGACACTGCCTTTCCCATCCAGGACGCTGCACGCCCCATTTGGGATGTTGGGATTGAAGAGGGACACTAAGGGAAAGCCTCGTAAAGACCGGGCAAGAGGTGAGAAACAGCCCCGCTAGAATAAATTATAAAAACATGTAGCTTCTGGGACTTACCTAGGGAAGGGTCTCGGGCTAAAGTCGATCCTCCCCATGTACTAATGAGTAGAAGATCGGTCACACTTCACACGGAAAACAAAATTCCTCTCCATGGAATCAAACAACGTTCAGGCACCACCTAAGCAGTCCAACAGTTTCATAGTTTAAGTTACGTTAGCCTATACAGAACTTTACAAACCGTCTTAAACGGTCATCCTATCTCATTTTTTTTTCTTAAGGGGCCTTTTGGGGCCCAAACAATGTAATGACTCTTTTCTATTACTATTATTAATACAAATGCACATTTTAGTATAAAAAACATTATGATATCTATACATGAGCAAGAACAAGAAAAACTTAATAGTCGTATTTAGGTATGGAAAGGGGGGTGATTGGGATGTATTTTCCACCCTGTCCGAACTTAATTTCCACGCCCAACTCTAAAAAAATAGATTTTTATTTTTATCAAATACTAGTTTCATTAATCAGCAAAAGATGGCCAGACGCAAGCATAATTGTAAAACCAAAAGTAAAAGGTGACAAATAAGTCCTGACCCATAGGTATCAGATGCTAGCCCTATGACCAGATACCCGACTAATCTAGGGACAATCTATTTGTGGATAGCATGCATACGGATGACTACTTAATTGTAGCTCATAGTGATCATTATCTAACTGGATCTAAATACCCGTGATGATTAATCTGGGGTGCTTGAGGGGATAACGGGCATTCAGGGAGAGCATTAGGTAATGAGGGAAAGAGGGTGTCAGACTTATTGTAGGGCAAGGCGTGCATCCCCATGCCTGCCCCGATGCTCGATCTCACACTCATTGTCCGGTGCGAGGTTTCCCTATAGTCCTTGCATTTGAAGTCCCCTAGTAATATGATGCCATACTTAGAGGGCATTTCCCTTGAGGCGTACAAGTTCTTAGAACCCACAATAAGATTCTCTTGACTAGGTAGGAGATCTTGTGTTGTCCCAGCTTCGCTTAGTCCTGTTGTTTCCCGAGTTCGAGATGGTTGTACCGAGTAGTGGTGTACGTGCTTCCAGCACTACAGACATGTTGTTGTGGTAGGTGGGAAATCTTGAGATGAGAACGTTATTCTCCGTCCCAATGGAGTGGGGAACCACGAGTTTGTTTTATGATGGAATAGTCTAGAGTTCCTCTTCTCTCCTTTCCTTTCGTTTTGTAGGCAGCAGGCTCTAGTAGGGGTGTCCTACATTGGTTGATCTTGGCTCAAAAGAGGAGGCGAAAGTCTCCCATACCATTGCGTCCCCCCACCCCCCGTTGAAGAGGGTAGGCCGTGCCGTGGTTGGCCTTACCGGTGATAGGGATTCTGGTCGAGGCCAGTGATTGAGGGAGGAATTTGAGCACGAAATCCATTATAGGAGGTTGGGAGGGATCAATGTACCTCTTAACACCGGGCATAATCACTTCGAGTGGAGGAAGCATAGGCGCCGTGGGTTCAAGCTCAAGCGTTCCCAACTGTGTTACGTAGGGGAAATCCAAGGACGACAACAATAGTGAGCAAGGAGGGGGATAATCATGGATGACACCGGCGGTAAGTAAGGAGAGGGGAGAGGCGGATGGTGCCTCCTCTTCTTTGCCCAAGCCGATTTTATAAACTCATTTGGTGGGGTCGGTAGCATGATACGGGGAGTCTCCGATGGTGATATGGCGTGGATTGGAGCATCATGGGTGAAAGAGGACAACATGTGGTTTAAAAGTGGCACAATAGTGACAATGATAGTTGGAGCGGCGTTGGGACTCAGCATGTTAGTCTTTGGGGGGAAGCACAAGGGTTGTGCGGATCAGAGCAGAGTAGAGGAACCCTATTAGGCCATTTTAAAAAAAATAGCTTAATTATGTGTTGATGTGAATCAATATAAATATAACAGACTCTAGAAAAAAAATTAATTTATTAATTAATGTTGAATCGCTCGGGTCCTATCATTATCGAGGATATCAAACTCATTTTTATAAAGAAAACAACGAATAGGGCTTTCCAATGACTACCAGGAAAGCTCGTTATGTGCTTGTTCTCTCGTGATCTGGTGACATGTTGTCGGGTGCACTTGCTTATATTCTTGTCTTAAGACATAATACACTCCTTTTCGCTTAAAAAGTGTATGTTTCGCATGCTCCGTTCATCCGAAAAATCAACTTTAGATGGTGTCTTCATTGTAAATTAGTGAAGAGTTAATGCAAAAACTTTATGTCATAAATATGGAATATTACCATAAGTTTTATATAACAATCAATAAGTAAAAACAAACTTGATAATAAGTCATGAAGAAGACCATCTTTCTTTTAGGGTTTGAGTAGTCAGGTTGTCCGGGGTGGCAAATATTTCATGCTATGACCATCGTCTGTGTATTTATGGAGAGCTGGTTTGTACGGATCTTGATTGGCAAGTGGCTGGACAAGGATGGTCAAAGATGAAGATTCTATTGGACGCTGAAGCCTTCAAGCTTGTTGGACCAGCTGGAAATCTACATTTGTTAGGTCTCGAGGTAGGATAAGAGATGAACCAACTCACAGCGGAATAACAATTTAAACCAAGAGACCATCTAAGCCATGAAACAACTAAATAAGATTAGAATTACAAGACAACAATTCAGCACAATTTCTTACCCTAAACAAGAACATAATGTAAAGAATGATTTGGCTTAAGTCTCCAAGACACCTATGTATTCTCAAAGGAATCAAAGTCCCGTAGTTCTAAGCTTAAATAAAGGACTTAAGAACACAACATGGAGGAGGGGAGTAAGCTTGGCCGAAATTTAGGAGAGAGGGATGAGAAGTTGTTCTTCCTTTTTTGTGTGTTATGTCTCTTATTGTGAAAGGATGACCCTTATGTCATTTTAATCCCATCAACATAATAAACTAACAGTAAATAGGACAAGGATGGTGTAAATTAGATAGAAGTAGGTGGTAAGTTGATGGATTCAATCACCAACTACCTAATCTAACTAGTTTAGTTAGAGCCATTTAGTTACCACTTAACTAGTTGGTTTAATGGGCCTTTAATGGCATGGGCCGCCCATTGGCCTCACAGGTGATGGCACATGGTCATTCCCGACGAGGTCCTGTGAAGCGCTCATCGCCTCCACGCCTTCCATCCCATATATGTCCAACATTATCCGACGTGATCAATCTCAAGACTCCACCAAGTCTTGTCTCGATATATAAAGTCATATTAATTACGGGCACATGACCTAAAACACAGTTTTGGGCATGTCCCGTGTCAACTTCCCTCTAGTCCAATCTCCATAAGTGTGTTAATGACTTTCATCCTCCGGTGTGACCCTTAGGTTTATGCATGTCGGTAGATCAACGAAAATCCCATTTTACTTGATCATACATAAGTGGCAAGTAACGAGACTTTAGTATTGCTTGACACTGCATAACGAATCGACCATGTCGATTCTAACCTTTCTGTCTTCTATGACACTATCCTTTTATCTCTAGATATCCTAATTGAGATAAGGTATAGAACCGCCATCCTTATTATTCTCAATCACTGTTCCTTGATATGTTAGATGACTAAATCTTTGATACACAGTATCATGTGCATGGCCATACTATTATTTCAGTCACTCTCGATCAATCGGCCGAGAACCGATATTTTTCCCATGCCATAGTATGAGGGATAAATCCATTAGTCGTCTTTTGTGTCACTCATGCAGTCCGTCCCCGAGCCAATCCAGGCCGTTATTGAAACCCAGCCATAGGCAATGTTGGGCTCAGGTAAAACTCAGTTGTTTACTGCATAGTAATCATAAAGACTCATTGGTCTAAGAATACATGACAAGCTACGATAATGAATACGTTCACGACTTGATCTACGACACATATTCATGTCGAGTCGTCCAATATCATGTCCCATATGATATCTATGATCAGACTCCGGAATCTCATTCAAATGACTAACAGAACGTAAGCCATGAAGAGCCATATTTCATACTAGTCCCTTCTAGTGAAGCTTTGTCGACTAGGGACCCATCGAGTGTGATCTATCTAGAACTATGATTCTGTTCGCATGGTGTGCATAGATCAAAACATACATCGATATATTACTCCAACACATAAGTAATATATAGATGCTATAATTTTATTGCTAATGATGATATGTACAGTTAGATGTTTACGATTGCACTACGGGAACTAAGACTAACAATCTCCCACTTGCCCTAGTTATAATATAAACTCCAATTTATTCCCATTGGCCTCACATTCCTCTCATGTTTAGGCAACGACGGTGCCTTAGTCAATGGGTGGGATATGTTATCATCTGATGCAAATAGGTGATCTTTACATCGCCTTGGTTCAGTATCTCTCTGATGAGGTGGTATCGTCGTAGTACATGTTTGGATTTGTTATGCGATCTTGGCTCTTTAGTTGACGAAATGGCCCATGTGTTGTCGCAAAATAGATTCACCGTGCTTGACGGGTTTTTAATTACAACCATCTCTGTCGTGAATTTCTAAATCCACAGAGCCTATTTAGCTCCTCTGTAGCAACCATGTACTCGGTATTAGTGACGATGTCTTTCTTTACGCTCCCAGCTAAAGCTCCGCCATTCAGCGTAAACACATATCCTGACTGACTTCTAAAGTCATTTGGATTCAACCGATCATCTTTCCCCCAAGGTTAGACTGATCTTTATAGGTACAACTTAAGGCATACGAGACGTCCGGTCTCGTGCATATCATGGAAAACATGATCGATCCTACCGCCTCCCAAGCGTATGAGATTCGCATCATCCTTTTCAGCTCATCAGGTGTCTTGGGACACTAAGTCTTGTTGAGGTGAATGTCATGGCGAGCAGGTAAGAGTCCTTTCTTTAAATCGAGCATTGAGAACCTACTCAATGCTTTGTTCACATAGGTGCTCTAACTTAAACCCAAGACCCTCTTGGTGCGATATCTATATATCTTAATCCTTAAGATATCGGTAGCATCATCTAAGTCCTTTATTGATAAACACTTCCACAACCAAGCTTTAGTCGTTTCCAATGAGCACCAAAAAGGTAATCTTGCTCCTACTAGCCTTCTTATAAACACAAGGTTCATCATCTTTCTCGATAAAGCCATATCCAATCATAGCTTCATCAAAAAGAAGGTTCCAACTCTGAGAAGCTTGTTTCAATCCATAAATGGATTTCAAAAACTTATAAAGCTTTCCTTTATTCTTTGGATCGACAAAACCTTCCGGCTGAGACATACAAATGTTCTTCATTAAACTTCTATTTAAGAAGGTGGTTTTGACATCCATTTTCCATATCTCGTAATCGTGATATGCAGTTATGAGAAGAAGAGTCTGGATCGATTTGACCATAGCCACTGGGAAGAAGGTTTCCTCATAGTCAATTCCACGGATTTTCCCTATAACCTTTCGCTACTAGTCGAGCTTTGTAGGTCTAAGGGTTGTTGTCCATGTCCATATTCACCTTGAAGATCCATTTTCATATGATGTTCCTCACACCATCGATGGGATCAACAAGTTCTCATACTTGGTAGTTCGACATAGACTACATTTCCTCCCTCATAGCTCTAAGCCATAATTCGGACTCGGGTCCATCCGCAGCTTCTTGAAAGGTGGTTGGATCATCATGATCCACCATATGTTCACTGTCACCTCCAAACACAAAGAAACCATATATTTGAGGTAGAAAATTGACCCTTCCATATCGTCTTGGATCTTTCGAAATCGTTACAAGAATCTATTCCAACTCCACGACCACTTTTGGCTCCTCCCTTTCTATTGGGTTGTCAAGTAGTTTAGATTGATTGGTACCATCTTGAATTTCTTCTAGATGTACAGTCCTCCCACTAACGTCATTAGAAACAAATTTCTTTTCCATAAAGACCCACCCCGAGCGACGAACACCATGTTCTCACTGGTTTTGTAGAAGTGGTATCTCTTGTTTCTTTAGGATACACCACGAAGGTGTAGGAAGGGGAAAACATGATTCTTCCCATACCATTTCTCCAATCGCGTCCCTTCTATAGTCTTCGCTGGAGCCCGATTCACTATTAATGCGGCCGTCTCTAAAGCATAACCTCAAAAAAGATAGTGGGAGATCAGTCCAACTAATCATGGATCAGACCATATCTAAGAATGCATTATTTCTCCATTCGGCTACACCGTTCAACTACGATGTCCCGGGAAGAGTCAATTCCGAAAGGATCCCATTCTCTACTAGATGATCTAAGAACTCTATGGTCAAGTATTTTCCACCTCAATCCGATCAAAGGGCCTTAATACTTTTCCCGATCTGGTTTTCAACTTCAGTCTTAAACGCTTTCAATTTATCAAAAGCTTTATACTTATGCCTCATCGAATAGACATAACCATATTTACTATAATCATTAGTAAATGCGATAAAGTAGCTAAAACCTCTCCTGACAAGCGAACTTATTGATCCACACATATTTGAGTGTATCAGCCCCTTTCACCACGACCGATTAAGGGCGCTTCAGTCATTTTTCCCATCAAACAATCCTTTCATCTATTAATCAAATGAAATTCGAATGGACTTAAAAGTCCGCAATTTTGAATTGTTGATATGCATTTCTTATTTATGTGGCTCTAACGACAGTGCCATATAAGAGTTGCAATTAAAATCGTCGGATTTAGACCTCTTGGTATTAACGTTATTAATCGATCTTGAGGCATTATTACCTATATCGAATGTGTAAAATAATCCAACCATGTTTGCACAAGCATAAAACATATCATTGCATAGAATATTGAAAATCCAATTTCCAACATCAAAAGTATAACCTTCGGTGTCTAACACGGATACAGATATATAATGTTCCTACTAGAGTTAGGTATGCAATATATATTGCTTAGTACAAAACAAGGTCGTGTGGCATATGAAGATTTATGGATCCTACACTAGTCGCCATAACCCTTATATTGTTACCCACTCTGAGGTCCACTTCGTTCTTGTGCCAGCTTCTCCTACCTTCCATCCACTACACATTAGTGCATATGTGGGATTCAACCCCGATATCCAATACCAATGAATATTTAGAAGTAAAGAGATGTAGCTCTATAAAGTTAGTACTTGATGAAGGCGCAGTCCTACTGCCCTTATCAGATAATCTAGGGATTTCTTGCAATCCTGTTTTCAGTTACTAGGCTACTGGAAATAGATGCAGACATACTTATCCTCCTTAGCCTTACTTGAGGGCCTCTAGTCCTAGGAGCGTTAGGAGCGATCAAGTGTCTCATCTTTCTTGTCAAGTGCATAAGGGCCTTGCACTTGCCACTACAGTTTCCTTTCTTACAACTGGATCCCTTTGTGACAATCAAAATATCCTTGGATTCCAAATCCCTGATATTCTTCTCAGCGGTTACAAATACGAAATGTGACTCTGATATGGTGTTGTCCATATCGTGCATGTGATAGTTCATGGTGAACTCAACATACACACGAGGAAAGGGGCGTAGAACCCTATCTCCTGCCATCTCTGATTCTATCTTAAGACCCATTCCATTAAGATGTTGGAGATTCCCCTTCTTTTCAGGACATAAGGGACATCCTTGTCAATGACATATTCTTTATGTTTATATTTACAAACTATCCTCATATTTCTGTTCCAATCCAGATAGTTTGTCCCATTAAGCTTGACCTCGCCAAAAATGGTTTTTAATGACAAACTATTGTTTATTTTTACCATTTTATGTACACGATAGACAAAATTTAATCGGTAAACGGAATAAATTTTCTAAGGATCAAGTCTAAACACCAACCAATCGATTTTAAACCTTTAGAATCTAGAACCAAGATCTTTGATTCACCTGATTAAGCTGAAACGAAGGCTCACCACTCAATCGAGCTACGTAGGTAGAACCCCGTCCAATCACATCCAATGTGACTATTGGTTAGGTTATGTACTTAAGTACATGTCTTACCCTATCTGATATCCTAGCTCAACTCTGGCTGAGAATCGTAGTCGGATCCACCTATTTTCAACTATGGCCCGATACTATGAGGGTACTCCGCTAAGGTGCGCGACTCCCATATATGTTGTCCAAACCTACTACCTTGCTTTCCCGTGGATGCTTAGCTAAGGCGCAGGACTACCATATATGTTGTCCAAACCTACTACCTCGCTTTCCCATGGATGCTCCGCCAAGGTGTATGACACCCACAGGACGAGGAGGTAGTAAGGTATTGATAATTGGGAGGTATCGAACATGACCCGTTTTTACTTGCCCGATTCTGTTTAAAACTTTAGGCACATCCTAGATGTGATCATCATATCAATTACATTCCAAATGTAATGATGGCTCCTATAACATCCAATGTGATTCTTCCTTCGAACTCGTCAGCTACATCCAATGGAATGATGGATTTAAGGGCTCACATAACAATGGTCAAAATTCCAATTTTCTCTTTGCTTGTGAGGTTATATGCTCAGTAAATAAAGTTGAGCTTCATCGACTCCAAGCCGATGCCAAAACCCGTAAAGCCATAAATTGATCTTTATCGCCCTTTCTTCGTCTTGAGCAAAATATTACAATTGAACACATTACTCGTAGGTTGGAAATAATAAATATTACAATTAAGTGGCTCTAATGAATTGCAGGTCATGAAAAGCGATAAATAATTACTCACGCAAGATGTTATCATTCAAGCATGTTATCACACGTGTGATTTTCTGGTTTTATTTTATTTCCAAGTTTCAAAACAAAGTTAATACTCGGTTTATCGAAATCGTTCAAAATTGGAACTTTTGAACATTTGATTTTAGAGTTCGTTAAGACGGTTCCAAAATCGTCATGACTAACTCAACGGTTTGGCCCGAAATTTCGACCATCTAATGGTTATGCTCATCCTAGCTCCGTCCAACGGATCCCCATTCGGTCTCGGGTTCGGCTCCTTGAAAGTCCCGCTCCCGAGACCCGAAAAATCAATTTTTTTTTCCAAATTTTTCGGATTTATATTAATTTTAAAAATCCAATTTTTCATGAAATAAACCCATAGGAAACAATCTATAACATGTTACCAAACAATTTTGCAAAATAACATGCCCAAACCGAAACTGCAAGCACAAAACCGAAATTTCTACTTCGTCTTGTGAATCCCGAAGGTAACACGGCTCTAATACCACTGTTTTGTCTCGAGGCAGGGTAGGAGATGACCAACTCGCAGTGGAATAACAATTGAAACCAAGAGACCATGTAAGCCATGAAACAACTACCAAAGACTAGAATCACAAGACAAAATTTCATCACAATTTCTTACTAAAACAAGAACACCGGGTAAAGCAGGATTTAGCTTGAGTATCCAAAAATCCTATGTATCCTCTAGGGAATAAAAGCCACGTAGTTCTAAGCTTAGAGTACTCAAGAACACAAAATGGTGGAGGGGAGCAAGCTTGGCCGAAATTTGGAGAGAGGGAGGAGAAGTTGTTCTTCCTTTTTTTTGTGTTATGTCTCTTATTATGAAAGGATGACCCTTATGTCATTTTCATCCCATCAAAATAATAAACTAATAGTAAATAGTAGGGTTGAGCAAATACCCGTCTGTCACCATAAACCGACCGTAACCGGCCGTCCCCATCACCGGAATCATCGTGATTGGTGTCACCGACGACAGTTACGGCTACAAAACTACCAAACCGATGGCTTTCGGGTTGGGTATGGTTTTTTATCTTCCAAACCGAGAAAAAACCACCAAACCGGTTGTTTATTTCATAGGGCCTGTTTTTTTTAATTCCTATGGGATGGCCCTTGTTTTATTAGTTTTATTGAAACCATTTGTTTAGTAACCCACTTGTTTTTAGCAGTTTAGTCATACTGAATTTATTGTTCTTGAATTGTTTGTGTTTTAAACTTCAAAAAAGGTTCCTGAAACCTGTATTGTAAGACGGTGATTATGTAAGGTATTAGTTCTAGGAATTTTTGTGTTTGAATTGTTTAAAATAGCATGTTTGTGAAGTTCAATTGTAGGTTTGTAAAAATGTGTTTGAAAAATGTTGTATTTTGGTTTATATTGTGAATGCCCAACATAAAGCCCATTGGGCCTTGTGGGCCGGTTATAACAGTCACCGCCCAGAAGGTAGCCTGGCCGGTTATCAGCTTCCCCACCAATAACCGGTGATGGTGATAGTGATGGTTATGGGTTTTAGGTATCGGGGAATCAGGGTTTGGTTAATGGGTATTGGCTTTGGGGGCGGGTATCGGTCGATGCCCAGCCTTAGTAAATAGGACAATGAGGTGTAAACTAGATACAAGTTTGTGGTAAGTTGGTGGATTGAATCACCAACCACCTAATCTAGCTAGTTTAGTTAAAACCATTTAGTTAAGACTTAACTAGTTGGTTCCATGGGCCTTTGGTGGCATGGGCCTCGTGGATATGACCCATGGCCATTCCCGACGAGTTCTTGTGACGCGCTCATCGGATCCATGCATTCTATCCTGGATATGTCCAACATTATCCGACGAGATCAATCCCAAGACTCCAAGTCTTATCTTAATCCGTAAAGTCCTAATTACTTACGGGCACATAACCCAAAACCCAGTTTTGGTCATGTCCCGTGTCAGCTTCCCTTTAGACCAATCTCCATAAGTGTGTTAATGAGTTTCATCCTCCAGTGTGACCCTTAGGTTTATGCATGTTGGTAGATCAACGTAAAATCCCATTTTAGTTGATCCTAAATAAGTGGCAACTAACGAGACTTTAGTATTGCCTAATAGTGCATAACGAATCGACCCTATCGATTCTAACATTTATGTTGTCTATGTCACTATCCTTTTATCACTGATATCCTGATTGAGATAAGGCATAGAGCTGTCATCCTTATTATTTTTAATCATTCATCCTTGATATGTGAGATGATTGAATATATGATACCCAGTGTCACGCCCCAATTTCAGTAAACCGAACTCGGGACGCGAACGTTTTAAAAATAAAAACACTTGAAACCTGTTTTCATTAAATCACTTTAAAATACCAGTTTAGTTCAACAAAATAATATTTACAACTTAAAGTACGTCCCAACACGTGGACAAAAGTACAAGGTACCCGTCACTAGACTCAAAAGACAAAACCCGGACTCCGCTCCTAGCTCCACAAGCTTCGAGGGCTCACCTAGTCCGTCCCACGAACAGTACATGTAGGAAAAGCAGCTAAGGGTGAGCGTTCGCTCAGCACCACGGATAACAGACTGACTACGGCATAATTAGTGGACAATGCCAGTAACACCAACAACCAACTCAACATCGGGGATCACTATCCCCAAACTCAAGTAACTTAACTGACACACAACCCGTTACTTCCTCAACAGACTCAACACCCTGACACGTAATGTAGACCCATCACAACGATCACGACCTCTTCCTAGGACTCAACAGACCACCACACAACACCCAAAATCACCAAGGATCGCACACCAAACAAGATCACAAAGGATCGCATACCAGCTGCTCAGTAACCTCCCTCAATCACGCGCTTTGCCGAACCACTCAGGCCAGGCGGTCGACCTGTCTCAGTAACCTCTCTCACTCACGCGCTTTGCCGAACCACTCAGGCCAGGCGGTCGACCTGTCTCACTCACGCGCTTTGTCGAACTACTCAGGCCAGGCGGTCGACCTGTCTCACTCACGCGCTTTGCCGAACCACTCAGGCCAGGCGGTCGACCTGTCTCACTCACGCGCTTTTCCGAACCACTCAGGCCAGGCGGTCGACCTGTCTCACTAACCTCTCTCACTCACGCGCTTCCCCGACACAAAGTCGGGCCAGGCGGTCGACCTGTCTCAGTAACCTCTCTCACTCAGGTAACCACAATCACAATCACAAGCGAGTTCAACAAACAGCAACAACACAGGTTCAACACTCCATAGGCACTCATGGCCACACAAGACACCAACAGTAAAACACGGACTCAACAGCCCCACAGGCACTCACGGCCTCCCAAGACACACCAACAGTAGAACACGGACTCAACAGCCCCACAGGCACTCGCGGCCTCCCAAGACACCAAAGGTAAAGACACGGGTCCAACGACCCCACGGGCACTCATGCCCACCCAAACTCAACAATAAACCATGCTTGCAACTTACCGAGACTCTAACTCGTAAGCCAGCTAAAGAATGCTTGCAACCCCCCAAGACTCTAACTCGGTCAAGCCAGCCAAAGACACCAACCTTAGTACACAGGCTCTCAAGGCCACCCAAACTCGACAATAAATAACACGGGCTCTCAAGGCCACCCAAACTCAACAATAAATAGCACGGGCTCTCAAGGCCACCCAAACTCGACAATAAATAACACGGGCTCTCAAGGCCACCCAAACTCGACAATAAATAACGCACAACAACCTCCGACATAATCGATGCCTCCAACAGTCCTAAGATCACTAGTTTCACAAACAACCTCCGGGCATGGTCATATGCCTCCAGTAATTCAATTATTGCTAAGTTCTCTGCTCCTACGACACTACTAAGTGTCACATGCCTTTCCAATAATTACTAAGTTCCCGTAACATGCTTTTCTAATATTCGATAACCTAAATAACCCACGACACCCCGGTGTCACATGCAATTCTACAGTTAACTTTCCCTAGTCAAGGCCGAGATCCGGCTACTTTTCCCTACCTCAACCTAAGAACACCCGCTACGCTTCCTAGCTGCTGACGTTCTGGCTCGCTACCTCCGGGCTTCACTTCGATCGAAGCCGGACGCTAAAGATAACACGAAAGCCATAAATTAGAGGCGGTTCCCAGGTTAATTTAAAGGTCACGATTAGTCCAGTTTAAAACCGACAGTTGTCCTTCAAACTCGAGCGGGATAAAAGCGGGGTCACGGCGAATCGGGTTTGAGTACCCGTGCACCGAAACCGGTGCATGTTTCTGAGGCACGGTCCCAATGCACGAATCCCGAGGTCCGATTCAGCGGTCCGCTTTTGTTCCTTTCTAAGCCCAATTAGCCGTCCATTTTAACCAGATTCGTTTAACTGCTCAAATTCCGTTTTAAATCGAACTGATTTTACTTCTCGTTTATTTTCAAATCTGATTTTATTTTAAAACTCTTTTCAAATTAGAACCGTTTCTGTTTCAAATAAATTCCTTTTTACAGTTCAACGATTCGAGTCCTGATCCAAAATATTGTTCCAAATATGACCAGATCCAAACCAGGTTCGTAAAAAGGAAAGACGACGGGAAAAAATGTTCGGGTTTCGAACCGACCGGCCGCCGGCGAGGGCGGCGTCGGCCGGGGCCTCACCGTAGAGAAAAAAGACGGTGGGAGGCGTCGGGTTTGCAGCCGTGGAGGTGGGGAGCACGGCGGGGACCTTCCTCGCCTCAGATCCGGACGGCCCCGGTGGCTCTGTCCCGGATCTGTCGAACGCGCCGGCGACCTGGCTCCGGTCGTTCACGGCGACGACGAAGGGAGGAGAAGACGAAGGAGAGGGTGGCGAGACCGAGGGGCTCGGTGGCTGTTTCCCCGCCGGCGAGTTCGAAGCGAGCTCGGGACGAGGGAGATCGGGTCGGAGACGGAGAAGACGGCGGCTCGGTGGTGGCGCGGTGGCTGGACGGAGAGGGAAGGGGAAGCGAGGGTCAGAGCTGGAGAGGTGTGGCCGGTGGCTTGTGACGCCGGTAGCTCGGGAGGGAGAGACGGGGAGGGATAAGGATGGCCGGCGATGGCGGCCGGAACAGCGAACCAGAGAGGGGACGGGATCGGGAGAGAGAAGAGGGAGGGTCGGCTGCGTTGCTGAGGGAGAGGAGTGAGGGTTCTCAAACCCTAAAGCCTATTTATATGCAGGCCGGGCCTAACAGTCGATAATGACTTGGTACTTCGCTCGCCAATCCATTCCCAGGATCACGTCAAGGCGGTCATTTCGTGGGTATCCTTCCCACGGATACACGACAAGCTCAGTCGCTCCTAAAACTCACGGACCCTCGCGGTCTCTCTAAGACCTCGCTCCACTACTGTCGTCGTGTCTACCAACTCCGAACATACCCGAATCCTCGGGGTGAGGACTCGATCCAGCATCAAGGCTCTTGAGCCCTCTCTCGAACTTCCTAGATCGGTTCGCTTCTCTAACTCCGCAGGCACGACCGACCCTAGTCAACACCACACCACCACCAACCGGCGTGTCCAGACGCAGGGGTGGACTCAACGGCTCTAAACTCAGCCCCAACCTCTCAGCACCACTCGATGACACAAACGAGTGTGACGTCCCGGCATCCAACAGAAATGACGCTCAAATCAGAGACCGAAAACCACTCCATTAGTTACTCTGGTAAAGTCTAGCACAAACCCTCACCTGGTCCTCTATGCATTTACTTATAACTTTCCGCAACCAAACCAGTGTTCGCTACTCGTCCCTTGCGGGAAAAGTAGTAAAGGGGATGAGCGTTATGCTCACCACCATGGACACCCGTTCGATTATGGCATACTAGTAACGCACCAAGGACTTACCAATCTAACCAGGGCAAACCACTACCTCAAAACCTGATGCCAAAAGTCACACTGCTCACGCTATCAATACCTCAAGGACTCGCTTACGTAAGATAAACCTCGACACGGGAAACACTTCCTCAATCCAGTAATCACTATTGATCACAACCTCACTCACCCAAATACCCGATCACGTAGGGAAACCTCAAGACGGGGATCACGCTCTCAACTAAGCATACACCAATGCTTATCCTATTAATACTTCAATTAAAAAAAATACGTAAGGAGACCTCAAATAGATCGCAAAAACGCGCACCAAGTCACGCAACGACAAGCCTAACCGCACAACGAAACAAAAGATAAAGCCTCGGATTTCTCTGATCTGCTAAACCCTCGGCCACCAGGCCGCCCTCCAGGCCGCGGAGGCCTCGACCACCAGGCCGCCCCCCAGGCCGCGGAGGCCTCGGCCACCAGGCCGCCCCCCAGGCCCTCCTGACCCTCTGTTTTGCTAAAGCCCTAGCCACCAGACCGCGGCCCAGGCCCTCGCGACGCTACTGGGCCTTTTTCCCCTTGTTTCAGACCCGAACCTTACCCCGTTTTAACCCAAAAAAACGCCTTAAACTACACACACGCTCGACCCACAATTTACCAACACACGTACACCCAAACAAGACCAAACACAAGTCTCCCCAACCTCAACCAAAACACAAACCGACAATGCCAACAACAACACAACAACGACGACACCCGCCCACCGGGCCAACCAAGGTCAAACACAACGCTCACGGCGTCAAACAACATCAAAACAATTAAATTTTAAAAGCTTTCTCCACTTCATTTTTAAAAACCTCAAACTTGACATCACGCAGTCACAACCCGGTCCAGGCGTCCCCAAACTACGTTGTACCGACTTGATGTCAGCATCGTCACGTTCGACTACAGGAGCGCTCCTGAGTCGACCCGCGACAGCTTAAAACGTTTCAAGCAGAATCAATCAATCAACAAGCCAGCAATAACACACTGCACACACACACAAACACAAGCAGGACTCACAACACCACTGGTCTACACCCGGTTCCCGACCTGCGTACCGAACGTACGACGGGACTCTACCGACTTGACTCTCCCCACCTAATTGACAGACAGTCCGAGGTGTGAAACCTCAAGCTCTGATACCAAGCTGTCACGCCCCAATTTCCGTAAACCGAACTCGGGACGCGAACGTTTTAAAAACATACAAACACTTGAAACATGTTTTCATTAAACACTTTAAAAGTACCAATTGTTCAACAAAATAATAATTACAGTTTAAAACACGTCCCAACAAGTGGACAAAAGTACAAGGTATCCGTCACTAGACTCAAAAGACAAAACCCAGACTCCGCTTCTAGCTCCACAAGCTTCGAGAGCTCACCTAGTCCGTCCCACGAACAGTACCTGTAGGAAAAGCAGCTAGGGGTGAGCGTTCGCTCACCACCACGGATAACAGACTGACTACGGCATAATTAGCAGACAAAGCAAGTAACACCACCAACAACTCAACACCGGGGAACACCATCCCCAACCCAAGTACTCTAACTGAACAAACACCCACTGTTGCCTCCCTTGACCAATCTCAACACCCTGACACGTAAAGTAGACCCGACACAACCATTGATGACCTCTTCCAAGGACTCAAAAGAAAGTTACGCAACACCAAACAGCATCACAAGGGATCACACCCCAAATAAGATCACGAAGGATCGCACACCAAACAAGATCACAAAGGATCGCAAACCAGCTGCCAAGAACGCCCTCCCGGGACTCTAACCCGGTCAGGCCAACCCAAGAATGCTGCAACTTATCGGGACTCTAACCCGTAAGCCAGCCGGAAAATGCTTGCACTTACCGGGACTCTAACCCGTAAGCCAGTTAAAGTATGCGTGCAACTTACCGGGACTCTAACCCGTAAGCCAGCCAAAGTATGCTCACAAACCCAAACCACACACGCGCGGCCAGGACCCCTTTATTAGCGGGCGGGCCCCCTACCCCGTTTGAACATGCAGACGCGTGTGCTCGTGGACCCCCGTTTCAGGAAGCGGGCCCCCAACCTCCGGTAACCACAAACACAATCACAATCACAATCACAATCACAAGCAAGTTAAACAACCAGTAACAACATAGGTTCAACACTCACAGGCACTCATGGCCACCAAGACACTAACAGTAAAACTCGGACTCAACAGCCCCACAGGCACTCACGGCCTCCCAAGACACACTGACAGTAAGACACGGACTCAACAGCCCCACAGGCAATCACGGCCTCCCAAGACACCAACCATAAAACACGCTTGCAACTTACCGAGACTCTAACTCGTAAGCCAGCTAAAGAAAGCTTGCAACTCCCCCGAGACTCTAACTCGGTAGGCCAGCCAAAGACACCAACCTTAGTACACGGGCTCTCAAGGCCACCCAAAACTCCAAAGGTAAAGACACGGGTTCAACAACCCCACGGGCACTCATGGCCACCCAAAACTCAACAATATAACACGCTTGCAACTTACCGAGACTCTAACTCGTAAGCCAGCTAAAACACCAACAGTAAAGTACGGGCTCTCATGGCCACCCAAACACGAATAATAACACGGGCTCTCATGGCCACCCAAGACTCAACAATAATAATACACGGGCTCTCAAGGCCACCCAAGACGCCAAAATCAACAATCAACCTCCGGCTTAACCCAAGCCTCCAACAGTCCTAATATCAACAGTTTCACAAACAACCTCCGGGCATGGTCATATGCCTCCAGTACTCCTAATATCGATAAGTTCACAATCAACCTCCGGGCATGGTCATATGCCTCCAGTAAAACAATTATCACTAAGTTCTCTGCTCCTACGACACTACTAAGTGTCACATGCCTTTCCAATAATTACTAAGTTCCCGTAACATGCTTTTCTAATAAACGCTACAATCCCGTATCATGCTTGTCTAATACTTAAATAAATCTACTCAACCCACGACACCCCGGTGTCACATGCAATTCTACTGTTAACTTTCCCCAGTCAGGGCCGAGATCCGGCTACTTTTCCCTACCTCGTGCGTGTTCTCCCAAAAGCCAAACCACGAGCTCCGGTCACGATCTCAGTCACTCACCCAGCTTTCCCTTGCCTCGGTCCGTGGCACGATCTAAAGGAACACAATTTAACGTCACTTAACTACTCGCAGGAATAAACCGAAAACCATTAAACTCGATGCCCAAACTTAACCCCGACACTGTCGATCACTCCCAAACTTCCCAATTACTCGACATTGTCGATAAAGAACCCGTAAAGGCCCGATTCGCCCGACATGGCGAATCTGCCCGGGTTTAGTAAGTGCCCTTCCGGGGCTCCAAAAGTTCCCATTTTCGTTTCTACGGTCTTAGAATAATTCAAGGGTCCCAATGTACTTGACCGAATTTAATTCCGACTTCCGAGTCAATTAAAAGACGTTTAAAGTTTCTAAACCCGATAAATTACAACTTCTCCAATTTAATTCCAAATTTCGATTCGGTTTAGGATAAACGGTCCGGGGAACGTTTTAAACCACCCGAACGATAAAACCCGATCATCCGAGCACGTGGGCCCCACCCAACCTTCTTGGCCGAGAGCCCCTAGGGTTCAAGGGGGCTCGGCCACCATGGTGGTGGCTGGTACCACCTCCGGCCAGCCACCCCATGGCCGGCCGGCCACTACCCACGGTGGCCGGAGCTCCTCCCGAGCCTCCGGTCACCGGAAAATGTCATCTATTCCCTCCAAACACCTCCAAAACGTCTCCAACAATTCCCCCAACACCAAAACCACCTTAAACTAATAGTTTCACCCAAACCCTAACAAAACCCTAGCTTTCCAAAATAATCAAAACGAGAATCGGTTTGGGTATTACCGTAGAGGAGGATGAGGGGAACGGGATTGCTCTTTGCTTCAAGACGATCCAAGGGCTTGATTCTCCTCCAAACCCTAACCCTTTCACCTTCTCTCTTCTTCTCCTTCTCCTTCTCTCTCTAACTCTCTTCTTCCTTTTTCTATTTTCTTAAACTAACACAAAACCTATTTTTCTATCCTTTAAAACCCCATATTCGGCCAGCACACCTCCTCCACACCTTTTCCCCCCAAAACTAACACCACCATATAATTGACAAGTGTCAAGGTGGGTCCCACACCTTTTGGAAAATATCTAGTTGATATTTTCCAATCAGTTTTGCGAAAAACGGACGTTTCGGGCCCCGAACGGGCACTTTTCCCAAGAAATTACGAAACTTGGCGGGCTACAAGGAAACGGCTCAACTAAGACCGCTGCGACGACGGATAAGCTTTTTGGATCCCAAACGGTCCTCGAATGGACCAAAACGTCGCTCGGTTGACTTTTCCAACGAAAAGTCAACATTTCCCAAATTGATCAGAAAGTCGCCCTGAGTCCCCCGGGACTCACTTTGGTCAATAACGGGGTCAACTTAAGTCCGGTATGACCCTCGGGGGTCCAATTCCTGTTCAATTCAGTGTCTGCTGAAATTTTTTAAATTTTCCTGTTTTTCGCAGGTTTGACTGGCGTTGACCGGGAGTGGTTATTACAGATACTACCCCCACATTTAAAGGATTCACGTCATTCTTTTTATCTTATCAAGTGTCGTAGGAAACTGAGTCTTACTAACTTTGATGCCATGACGAGCGAGCAAGATTCCTTTCTTTGAATCGAGCATTGAGAACCTACTCAATGCATTGTCCACATAGTTGCTCAGACTTAAACCCAAGACCTTGTTGGTGTGATCTCTATATATCTTAATCCCTAAGATATAAGCAGCATCGCCTAAGTCCTTTATTGAGAAACACTTCCTCAACCAAGCTTTAATCTCGTGCAAGGTTGGGATGTCGTTTCCAATGAGCACCAGAAAGGTAATATTCCTCCCACTAGCCTTCTTACAAATGCAAGCTACATCCTCGTTCTTTGATAAAGCCAAATCCAATTACAGCTTCATCACAATGAAGGTTCAAACTCCGAGAAGCTTGTTTCAATCCATAAATTCTTGAAAGGTGGCTGGATCTTCGTGATCCACCACAAACTCACTGTCACCTCCATATACCATATTTAGGAGGTGGACGACTGCTCCTTTCAAATCGCTTTGGACACTCTTGAATTGTTACAAGAATTGCTTTTTGATCTACGGCCACCTCTGGCTTCTTTTCTACTGGGTTGTCTAGTGGTTCAAACGGATCTATACCATCATGAATTTCTTCGAGATGCACAGTCCTCCTACTAACGTATTTGGAAATAAAACTCCCTTTCCATAAAGACCCCACCTCGAGTGACGAACACCATGTTCTCATTGGGTTTGTATAAGTAGTATCACTTTGTTGCTTTAGGATACCCCACGAAGGTGCATATCTGAGATATTGGTTCGAGCTTAGTCGAAACTAAACGTTTCACATAAGCCTCGCAACCATAAATCTTTAGGAAGGACAAAATGGTCTTTTCCCATGCCATTTTTAAACTTGTGTCCCTTCCACAACCTTCGTCGGATCCCGATTCACTATGAATGCGGTCGTCTCTTGAGCATAAAAACATAAAGAGATTGGGAGATCAGTCAAACTGATTATGGATCGGGCCATGTCTAACAATGTCCGATTTCTTTGTTCGGCTACATCGTTCAACTACGGTGTCCCGGTAGGAGTCCATTATGAAAAGATCTCATTCTCTACTATATTTACTATAATCCTCAATAAATGTGATAAAGTAGCTAAAACCCCTCCTAAAAAGCGAACTTATTGGTTCTTGAAACTGGTTCCCTTGTTGAACCTCAGAATATCCTTGAATTCCCGATCCTTTATATTCTTCTCAGTATTTACTAACATTTCACGTAACTCTGATATGGTTTAGGGACATCATTGTAAATGACATATTCTGTGCGTTCAGACTTAAGGACTATCCTCAAAATTCTGTACCTATCCAAATAGTTTGTCCCAATCCCTTGACCCTGTCAAAAATGGTTTTCAACGACAAACTATTAGTATTCACTGAATTTTCCATTTGATCTACAAAAGATAAAATTTAATCAGTAAACTGAATAAATTTTCTGAAGATCAAGTCTAAACACCAACCAATCGATTCTAAACTTTTAGAATCTAGAACAAAGATCCTTGATTCACTCGATCAAGCTAAACGAAGGCTCACCACTTAATCGAGCTATGTAGGTAGGACCCCATCCAATCACATACAATGTGACTCTTGGCTAGGATATGTACATTCGTACACAACTTACCCTATCTGATACCCAAGCTCAACCCTAGCTGTGAATCGTAGCCGGGTCCACCAATTTTCAACTATGGCCCGACACTATGTAGGTACACCGCTAAGGCGCACGACACCCACATATGTCGTCCAAACCTACTACCCTCTTTCCTATGGATGCACCGCTAAGCCACACGACGCCCATTGGACAGGGAGGTAGTAAGGTGTTGATAATTAGGAAGTATCGGACATGACCCATTTTTACTTGTCTGATTGTGTTTACAACTTTAGGCCCATCCTAGATGCGATGAGCACATCAACTACATTCCAAATATAATGATGCCTCCAATTACATCCAATGTAATTCTTGTTAGTCTTAGTGCCCGTAGTTCAATCCTAAATGTTCAAATGTATATATCATCGTTAGCAATAAAATTAAAGCGGCTTTATATTACTTATTTGTTGGAGTAATATATCAATGTGTGTTCTGATCTATGCCCACCATGCGAATAGAACCATAGATCAAGATGAATCACACTCGATGGGTCCCTAGTCAACAAAGCTTCACTAGAAGTGACTATTATGAAAGATGGCTCTTTATGGCTTACGTTCTGTTAGTCATTGGAATGGGATTCCGGAGTCTGACCATAGATATCATGTGGGACATGATGTTGGACGACCCGACATGAATATGTGTCATACATTAAGGCATGAACATAGTCATTGCGTGGCTTGTCATGTATCCATAGACCAAGGAATCTTTCTGATCACTATGCAGTAAACAACTGAGTTTGAGCTGAGCCTAACGTTGTCCATAACATGGCTTCCATAACGGCCAGGATTGGCTTGGGGACGGACTGCATGAGTGACACGAAAGACGGCTAAGGGATTTATCACTCATACTGCGGTATGGGAAAGATATCGGTTGCCGGCCACTTGATCGAGAGTGACTGAAAGAATAACATGGCCATGCACATGATACTGGGTATCATATATTCATTCATCTCACATATCAAGGAACAGTGATTGAGAATAATAAGGATGACGGCTCTATGCCTTATCTCAATCAGGATATCGGAGATAAAAGGATAATGACAGGGACGACGGAAAGGTTATAATCGACAAGGTCGATTTGTTATGCAGTTTTAGGCAATACTAAAGTCTCGTTAGTTTCCACTTAAATAGGATCAAGTAAAATGGGATTTTACGTTGATCTATTGACATGCATAAACCTAAGGGTCACACTAGAGGATGAAACTCATTAACACATTTATGGAGAATGGCCAAAAGGGAGTTGTCTCGGGACATGACCGAAACTGGGTTTTGGGTCACGTGCCCGTAAGTGAATAGGACTTTACCCAAAACCCAGTTTTGGTCATGTCCCGAGACAACTCCCTTTTGGCCATTCTCCATAAATGTGTCAATGAGTTTCATCCTCTGGTGTGACCCTTAGGTTTATGCATGTCAATAGATCAACGTAAAATCTCATTTTACTTGATCCTATTTAAGTGGCAACTAACGAGACTTTAGTATTGTCTAACACTGCATAAAGAATCGACCCTGTCGATTCTAACCTTTCCGTCGTCCATGTCATTATCCTTTTATCTCCGATGTCCTGATTGAGATAAGGCATAGATCCGTCATCCTTATTATTCTCAATCACTGTTCCTTGATATGTGAGATGACTGAATATATGATACCCAGTATCATGTGCATGACCATGCTATTCTTTCAGACACTCTCGATCAAGCGGCCGAGAACCGATATCTTTCTCATATGGTAGTATGAATGATAAATCCCTTAGCCGTCTTTCGTGTCACTCATGTAGTACGTCCCCAAGCCAATCCTGGCCGTTATGGAAACTCTATCACATGCAACGTTGGGCTCAGGTCAAACTCGGTTGTTTACTGCATAGTAATCACAAAGACTCCTTGGTCTAAGGATACATGACAAGCTACGACAATGACTATGTTCATGAATTGATCTATGGAACATATTCATGTCGGATCGTCCAATATCATGTCCCACATGATATCTATGATCAGACTCCGGAATCCCATTCCAATGATTAAAAGAACGTAAGCCATAAAGAGCCATCTTTCATACTAGTCGCTTCTTGTGAAGCTTTGATGACTAGGGACCCATCGAGTGTGATCCATCTTGATCTATGGTTCTATTCGCATGGTAGGCATAGATCAGTATACACATCGATATATTACTCCAACACATAAGTAATATAAAGCTGCTTTAATTTCATTGCTAATGTTATATATATATATATATATATATATATATATAATTTAACTACGGGCACTAAGACTAACAGGCAGTGGTACCATCTAGAACCGATTCAAGGTTCCCCTACCAGCTCAGGGGTCAGCAATCCCGCGCTTTGGAGCTCAGCCTCTATCAATCAAGGGAGGACGGCGCACGCTGACAACCTGGGGATACTCAGTCCACCACTATGAGAAGCTACAATGGGCCTGTTCGGCCGTTGAAACCACGTTTGGAGCCGCTGCATCGGTGATCTTTGAACGTTGTCGCAGAACTACCCTCCAAACACCAACTGATTTTACAAGAGCACTTTTATTTTATATTCAGTTTTATGTTCTGTTAGTACTTTCAATTTTCGTACTGATATGTTTGATAGATGTAAACATTTCACTGTTCTAATATTCCTCGTATTTACTCAAAAAAAATGGTGCTACTGACGAAATGTTTAATTTTTTTTTCAGATAAAATTGTTATGATTGACTCTTAATGTGTATTAGAAGCATTATTTATATCCGAGTATACTTCTATGTACATATTGTATGGATATTTTGTTAAAATATAAAAATACTAATACACATGTTTTTTTTTTTTTGAGAGGAATGACAATATTATTAATATAAAAGCTTTTTGATGCCTACAGAAACCCGAGGCATCGTACAAGAGAACCAAACTAACATAGCGGTAACAATAAAAGCAGGAAAGTAAATTTTGCTCTTTGACATCGGGGCGGTCGGAGGGGTGGGACTGCGGTAGCATCCGAGGACACCGATACAGTATACTACAACCATAAGATACTGACCGAGCAGGTCAGAGGATAGATAACCAGTGGTGGACCGATTACTCCCCCGGTAAGTCAGCGTGCGTCGTCCTCCCTTGACTGATAATGGTAGGGCTCCTGAACGCGGGATTGCTGACTCCGAAGTGGTAGGGAAGTAATTTACCGACTGTTGGTGGTACCCTTGCCACCTATACACCAGGGAGGAGGTACGGTCGATCAACCTCTCCCTGGCCATCCCAGCACTCATTCCTGGAGGCGAGGGTGCTTAAAGCCCCCCGCCGTTGCTGAAGACGCCCCGGTTGACGTCGCTGATTCTTCCTCCCCTGCGGAATCCTCATCTCTCCCCGCCCTTTTATTCCCTGATAAGGTCGGCGTTGATTCCCGCGGCAGCCACCCCACAGGCTCATCTGCCTCATGTGCCTCTTGTTGACCCCAGCGCCCCATATGCTCCTGCCTAGGGGGAGTTCGAGGAGCTCCCCTAGATCGGTCCCCCATCCCTGATCCACTCAAGTAAGTCCAGTTAGTCCCCGGGATGGGTTTCCCATGTTTGGCCTTTTCTAGCGCCGACCTTGGATCCCCTAGTGCCTTCAGCGAGACTCCCCGAAGGCCGCCCACAACAGGACAGACCGGGAACAGGTGTCACGCACAGCAACAGCCAAAGCAGTGCTCAGGTAAATGTTCATACGAAATGTAAAGTCGAGTTCGTACCTGAGCAACCGATAAACGGAACCAGAGCTGACTTTGTAGTGGAACCCGAATATCAGCCCTGATTCTGACCTTCATAAAGTCTCCCCAGCAGAGACCTTTCTTGTCCACATCCACTCCTTGACACACACCCAGCGTGTTGCCAATCCGGAACCCGACCTCCCTAGTCCACGCCCCCACAGGCAGGTTCGATACCCGTGCCCACACTGAAAAGTGGTGAAAATTCAGGTCCGATACATGCATGTGGGCCCGCAGATCAGTGAACAAAACCAAGGAGTCCCAGAAGGACCACGGTTCGCCCACCAATACACGCTCCCTTTCCTTCGCTGATCTGAAGAAAAAAGCCACAATGCCTCCCTCCAGGGGTTTTGCCTCGACTTTCAAACCCCAGAGGTCCTCCATGCGTGCCACTACCGATTGCCAGTAGATCTTCTTGGTAGTCAGGACTTTTGCTGCTAGAGCAAAGCGATACATATTTCCCCGCCCTGTTATCTCTTGGACCGGCACCACCACCTCCTTGATCCTCACAGCCCCCATCTGAGAATCCAATTGACCCATGGTTCCTCTCTCCGGCTCGGCCGGATATGGCGTTCGCCCTTGGATCGGGCGGGTGGTACCACCATAGGGGTGCTCCGCTCCAGCTCCCACCCCCACATTGTCATCCACCGACGGTCGACCCGTCCCATACCTCGCAGCCCAACGAGCCACATCCCCTCCCTCTCCCTGGGCCCATACTAACTTACGTCCAGCGTGGGCGCCCATCGAGCATCGCCCATGAAACCACGCCCCGCCACCGCCGTGCGTTCCTCTCTACACGGCTCCTCTGAGACCACCCCCTTCCCTTTCTTGCGACGCCAAGCAGCCGCGGACGGAGACTCCTCCACCTCAACCGCCGGAGTCGTGGCCGACCCCGACGAAACCGGGATCGGTGTGAGCTTTTCCCCCATCGCCACCACCACCGGAGCCCTAGCTACCACGACACCCCTCGGCCGTGGACGGGGTCCCCTCGCCGGCGTGCGCCGGAGACAGGCAGGTCCTGATCGGACTCTGCCGCCCGGTACCCATCCCGGGTCTTCCCCCGCCGAGAACACCACCGGTTCTCCACCTGACATCGGCGTCCATTGCCCCTCCGAGACCACCGGCTCCCCCGTGGAGAGCGACCCCCTCTGCAAGTCATCGTCCACCACCAGCGGCGTCGGCACAGCACGCGGCTGCATCTCCTTCCTCGGTTCCGTGAACGAGTCCTCACCGGCGTCGGTTTCACCAGTCACGTCCCCCTCCTCCGGCAACACGGGTCCCCAGTGAACCAACCCGTCGCCGACATACTCCTAAGCACCCTCCATACTCGCGATCGGCATGAGAATTGATGCAGAAAAAATGCAAAACCCTCCTTTTAGAACCCTAGTTCCTAAACCCTAGCAGAGAAGGAATAGGAATAGGAATAGGAATAGGTGTTAGTCTTAGTGCCCGTAGTTCAATCCTAAATGTCCAAATGTATATATCATCGTTAGCAATAAAATTAAAGCGGCTTTATATTACTTATGTGTTGGAGTAATATATCGATGTGTGCTCTGATCTATGCCCACCATGCGAATAGAACCATAGATCGAGATAGATCACACTCGATGGGTCCCTAGTCAACAAAGCTTCACTAGAAGCGACTAGTATGAAAGATGGCTCTTTATGGCTTACGTTCTGTTAGTCATTGGAATGAGATTCCGGAGTCTGATCATAGATATCATGTGGGACATGATATTGGACAACCCGCCCTGAATATGTGCCATAGATTAAGTCATGAACATATTCAGTGTTGTAGCTTGTCATGTATCCTCAGACCAAGGAGTCTTTGTGATCGCTATGTAGTCAACAACTGAGTTTGACCTGAGCCTAACGTTGTCCGTAACAGGGCTTCCATAACGGCCAGGATTGGCTTGGGGACGGGCTACATGAGTGACACGAAAGACGGCTAAGGGATTTATCCCTCATACTAAGGTATGGGAAAGATATCGGTTCTCGGCCACTTGATCGAGAGTGACTGGAAGAATAGCATGGCCATGCACATGATACTGGGTATCATATCTTCAGTCATCTCACATATCAAGGAACGGTGATTGAGAATAATAAGGATGACGGCTCTATGCCTTATCTCAATCAGGATATCGGAGATAAAAGGATAATGACAGGGATGACGGAAAGGTTAGAATCGACAGGGTCGATTCGTTATGCAGTGTCAGGCAATACTAAAGTCTCGTTAGTTGCCACTTAAATAGGATCAAGTAAAATGGGATTTTACGTTGATCTATTGACATGCATAAACCTAAGGGTCACACCGGAGGATGAAACCCATTGACACATTTATGGAGAATGGCCAAAAGGGAGTTGTCTCGGGACATGACCAAAACTGGGTTTTGGGTCATGTGCCCGTAAGTGAATAGGACTTCACAGATCGAGACAAGGCTTGGAGTCTTGGGATTGATCGCGTCGGATAATGTTGGACATTTCCGGTATGGAAGGCATGGAGGCGATGAGCGAATCACGGGACCTCGTTAGAAATGGCCACGGGCCATGTTCCAAGAGGCCCATGAAAGGCCCATGCAACCAAGGCCCATGGAACTAATTAATCAAGTCTTGATTAATTAGTACTAAGTAAGCAAGACAAGGATTAAGGTGTTGGTGATTCACCACCTAACCCAATCTTGTCTTGCCATACTTTGTCCTATTTACACCTTACTTGACACCATACTTGTCCCATGCCTTTAGTTGGACAAGTATGGGTTTTGTTATGTTTAAGTCATCTTTTTTCAACATAACAAACACAAGACAAGAATAGGAAACACATTTTCTCTCCCTCTTCCATGGCCATTTCGGGTTTGGCTAGTTTCCTCCTCCATTTTTGTGTTCTTGAGTCCTCAAAGAGAAGAACTACGTGGCTTTGATTCCCATGTGGATACGTAGGCGTCTTGGAGACTCAAGCCAATCATTCGTTAACCGGTGTTCTTGTTTTGGTAAGAACTAGTGCTGAATTTTTCTCTTGTGAATCCATTCTTTGTTAGTTGTTTCATGGTTTTAATCGTCTCTTGGTTTTCATTGATTTTCCGCTGCGAGTTGGTTCATCTCCAACCCTACCTCGAGACCCAACAGTGGTATCAGAGCCGTGCTACCTCCGGGATTCACAAGACGGTGTTCAAAGTTTCGGTTTTGCTTGAAAGTTTCGTTTTTGGCATGTTGTTTTGCTAAATTGATTGATAACATGTTTTAAATTATTGTTTATGGATTTAATGCATGTAAAATGAATTTTTGAAAATTATTTCAAATCTGGAAATTTTGAAAAAAATTTGATTTTTCGGGTCTCGGGAGCGGGACTCTCGGGGAGCCGAAACCGGGACCGAACGGGGCTCCGTTGGACGGAGCTAGGCCAAGCATGACCATTGGATGGTTGATATGCCAAGGCTAAACCGTTTTGTTAGTTATGACGAGTTTGGAACCGTCATGACGAACTCGAAGATCAAATGTTCAAAAGTTTCATTTTTGAACGGTTTCGATAAACCGAGCATCAAAAATTTTCGAAACTTGGCTATTAATTAAAACCGGAAAATCACATGATGTTTGATAACATTCTTGTTTGATAACACGATGTGTGATGTGATGTTGGCATGGTGTACATAATAGCCCCGAGCTCGATTTAATTATTTATCGCTTTTCACGGCCTGCGAGCCGTTAGTGTTAGCGTGTAATTATTCTTTCAAGGTGTGGTCGTCGAACCACTTGTTTGTAATATTTATTTATTCCCGACCTGCGAGTCGTGTATTAAATTGTAATATTTTACTCAAGACGAAGAAAGGGCGAAAAGGTCATTTGGTGGCTTTTCGGGTGTTGGCATCGGCTTGGAGTCGGTGGAGCTCAAGAAGCTAGTGGGAGTTAGTTTAGGGGGCTATTATGTGCACATTTATCGCTTTATGCTTGGTTTAGTTTATGCATGATTAATTCTATGTGTTTTAGAATTGCATGCTTAACTTTATTTACCGAGCATATCACCTCACATGCAAAGATAAAATTGGAATTTTAATCCTTGTGTGTGAACCCTTAGAACCGTCATTGCATTGGATGTAGTTGACGGGTTCAAAGGAAGAATTACATTGGATGTAATTTGAGGCATCATTGCATTTGGAATGTAGTTGATGTGCTCATCGCATCTAGGATGTGCCAAAGTTTTGAACACAACTGGACAAGTAAAAGCGGGTCATGTCCGATACCTCCCAATCATCAACACCTTACTACCTCCCCGTCCTATGGTTGTCGTGCGCATTAGCGGAGCATCCATGGGGAAGCGGGGTAGTAGGTTTGGACGACATATGTGGGTGTCGTGCGCATTAGCGGAGCACCTACATAGTGACGAGCCATAGTTGAAAATTGGTGGACCCGACTACGATTCTCGGCCTGAGGTTGAGCTAGGGTAACAGATAGGGTAAGTCGTGTACATAAGTACATACCCTAGCCAAGAGTCACATTGGATGTGATTGGATGGAGTCCTACCTACATAGCTCGATTAAGTGGTGAGCATTAGTTCAGCTTAATCGAGTGAATCAAGGATCTTGGTTTCAGATTCTAAAGGTTTAGAATTGATTGTTGGTGTTTAAGCTTGATCTTCATAAAATTTATTCAGTTTACTGATTGAATTTTATCTGTTGTAGATCAAATGGCAAATTCAGCGAACATTAATAGTTTGTCATTAAAAACCATCCTTGACAGGGTCAAGCTAAATGGGACAAACTATTTGGACTGGTACAGAATTTTGAGGATAGTCCTCAAGTCTGAACGCAAAGAATATGTCCTTGACAAGGCTGTCTCTAAGACCATATCAGAGTTACATGAAGTGTCATTAACTGCTGAGAAGAATATCTCAGGGATCTGGGATCCAAGGATATTCTGATGGTCAACAAGGGAATTGGAAGTGGCAAGGGCTGGGCCCATGCGCACTTGGGAGGAAAGATGAGACACCTGAGAATGTCTGCTTCTACTGCCAACAGCCTGGTCATTGGAACCGGGATTACAGGAAGTTCACGGCTGATCTGAAGAAGGGCAGTGGGACTGCGTCTTCATCAAATAGCCTGGATGATCTGAAGAAGGGCAGTAGGACTGCGCCTTCATCAGGAAACCTGGATGATCTAAGGAAGGGCGGTGGGACCGTGCCTTCATTCGGTATTAACTCTATAGAGCTACATCTCTCTACTTCCAAAGATTCATGGGTATTAGATACCATGACTGAATCTCACACATGCACTAATATATGGTGGCTGAAAGTAGGAGAGATTTGGAAAGCACGAAATGGACCTCAGAGTTGTGGCAACTGCTGTAGGATCCATGAGTCTTGCTTTGCCAAGAGGCCTTGTCTTAGTATTGTATAATGTATATTGCATACCTACTTTTAGTAGGAATATTATATCTATATCCGTGTTTGACAAGGAAGGATATAATGTTAATATTGGAAATGGAGTTTTCAATGTTCTATGCAATGATATGTTTTATACCAGTACTGACATGGTTGGAGGATTGTACATATTAGATATGGGTAACAATGCCTCAAGTTCTATATATTCCGTTAATACCAAGAGGTCTAAATCCAATGATTTAAACCTAACTCTGTTATGGTACTGTCATTTGGGTCGCATAAACAAGAAGCGCCTATCAGCACTTCAGAAGTGCGGGCTTTCAGGTTCATTCGAATTCCATTCGATCGATAGGTGCAAGGTTTGTTTGATGGGCAAAATGACTAAAGTGCCCTTTATCGATCACGATGAAAGGGCGGGTGGATTATTGGGGCTGATACACTCGAATGTGTGTAGACCAATACGTTCACTTGCCAGGAGGGGTTTTAGCTACTTTATCACATTTACTGATGATTACAGTAAATATGGTTATGTCTATTCGGTGAGACATAAGTCTGAAGCTTTTGATAAATTCAAAGAGTTTAAGACTATAGTATAAAACCCGCTCGACAAAGGTATTGAGGCACTTCGATTGGATCGAGGTGGAAAATACTTGACCACAGAGTTATTAGATCATCTAAAAGAGAATGGAATCCTTTTGGAATGGACTCCTCCTAGGTCACTGTAGTTGAAAGGTGTAGCCAAACGGAGAAATCGGACATTGTTAGACAATGGTCTGTTCCATGATTAGTTGGACTGATCTCCCAATCTCTTTTAGGGGTTTTGCTCTAGAGACGACCGCATTCATAGTGAATCGGGCTTCGACGAATGGTGTGGAAGGGACACCATTTTAAAAATGGTACGGGATGATGCCCGCTTTTTCCTTCCTAAAGATTTGTGGTTGCGAGGCTTATGTGAAACATTTGGTTTCGACTAAGCTCGAACCAAGATCTGAGATATGCACCTTCGTGTGGTATCCCAAAGCAACAAGGGGATACTATTTCTACAATCCAGTGAGAACATGGTGTTCGTCGCTTGGGGTGGGGTCTTTATGGAAAAGAAGTTTTGTTTCCAAAGACGTCATTGGGAGGACTGTGCATCTCGAAGAAATTCAGGATGGTACAGATCTGTCTAAACCAATTGGCAACCCAGTAGAAAGGAGCCAGAGATTGTCGTAGAGTAAGAACCAATTGCTGTTACAATTCCGGAAGGTCCAAGGCGATTTGAAAGGATCAATCTTCCACCTCCAAGATATGGTATCCGGAGGTGACAATGAAGTCATGGTGGATCACGATGATCCAGCCACCTTTCAGGAAGTCGTGGATGGGCCCAACTCCGAGTTATGGCTGGGAGCCATGAGGGAGGAAATGCAATCCATGTCGGACAACCGAGTCTGGGAACCGGTTGATCCCATCAATGGTGTGAGGACCATAGGATGCAAATGGATCTTCAAGGTGAAGATGGACATGGACGGCAACCCTCTGACCTACAAAGCTCAACTGGTGGCGAAAGGTTATAGGCAGATCCAATGGATTGACTATGAGGAAACCTTCTCCTTAGTGGCTATGGTCAAAATCGATCCAAATTCTTCTTGACATAACTGCGTATCATAATTACGAGATATGGCAAGTGGATGTCAAAACCGCTTTCCTAAATGGAAATTTGACTGAGTACGTTTGTATGTCTCGGCCCAAAGGTTTTGACGATCCGAAGAATAAAGGAAAGATTTATAAGTTGTTGAAATCCATTTATGGATTGAAACGAACTTCTCGGAGTTGGATCCTTCGTTTTGATGAAGCTGTAATTGGATTTGGCTTAATCAAGAACGAGGATGAATCTTGCGTTTATAAGAAGGCTAGTGGGAGCAATATTACCTTTCTGGTTCTCATTGAAAACGACATCCCAACCTTGCACGAGACTAAAGCTTGGTTGAGGAAGTGTTTTTCAATAAAGGACTTAGGTGATGCTTCTCATATCTTAAGGATTAAGATATGTAGAGATCGCACCAAGAGGGTCTTGGATTTAAGTCAGGGAACCTATGTGAACAAGGCATTGAGTAGGTTCTTAATGCTCGATTCAAAGAAAGGACTCTTACCCACTAGTCATGGCATTCATCTCAGCAAGACTCAGTGTCCTAAGACACCTGATGAGCTGAAAAGGATGATGAGAATCCTATGCGCCTGGGGGCAGGATCGATCATATATGCCATGACATGTATGAGACCAGACGTCTCGTAAGCCTTATGTTGTACCAGTAGACATCATTCTAACCCGGGGGAAAGATGATGCTGAACTAGTCGTCGAAGGATGAGTAGACGCTAGTTTTCCAAGACAAATCCAGATGACTTTAGAAGTCAATCAGGATATGTGTTTACGCTGAAGGGCAGAGCTTTAGCTGGGAAAGCGTAAAGCAAGATACCATTGCCGAATCTACGACAGAGGCCAAGTACATGGATGCTGCAGAGGCAGCTAAGGAGGCTATGTGGATTTGGAAATTCATGGCAGGGCTGGGTGTAATTAAAAACCCATCCAGTCCGGTGAATCCATTTTGCGACAACACAAGGGCCATTGCGCAAGCTAAAAGCCTAGATCGCTTAACAAATCCAAACATGTACTGCGGCGTATCCACCTCATCAGATAAATACTGAACTGAGTTGAAGTGAAGATAACCGATATTGCAACAGATGATAACATAGCCAACCCTTTGACTAAGGCAGTGTCACTGCCTGAACACGTTAGACATGTAAAGTCGATGGGGACATATTGGAGTTTAGATTGGAACTAGGGCAAGTGGGAGATTGTTAGTCTTAGTGCCCGTAGTTCAATCCTAAATGTCCAAATGTATATATCATCGTTAGCAATAAAATTAAAGCGGCTTTATATTACTTATGTGTTGGAGTAATATATCGATGTGTGCTCTGATCTATGCCCACCATGCGAATAGAACCATAGATCGAGATAGATCACACTCGATGGGTCCCTAGTCAACAAAGCTTCACTAGAAGCGACTAGTATGAAAGATGGCTCTTTATGGCTTACGTTCTGTTAGTCATTGGAATGAGATTCCGGAGTCTGATCATAGATATCATGTGGGACATGATATTGGACGACCCGCCCTGAATATGTGCCATAGATTAAGTCATGAACATATTCAGTGTTGTAGCTTGTCATGTATCCTCAGACCAAGGAGTCTTTGTGATCGCTATGTAGTCAACAACTGAGTTTGACCTGAGCCTAACGTTGTCCGTAACAGGGCTTCCATAACGGCCAGGATTGGCTTGGGGACGGGCTACATGAGTGACACGAAAGACGGCTAAGGGATTTATCCCTCATACTAAGGTATGGGAAAGATATCGGTTCTCGGCCACTTGATCGAGAGTGACTGGAAGAATAGCATGGCCATGCACATGATACTGGGTATCATATCTTCAGTCATCTCACATATCAAGGAACGGTGATTGAGAATAATAAGGATGACGGCTCTATGCCTTATCTCAATCAGGATATCGGAGATAAAAGGATAATGACAGGGATGACGGAAAGGTTAGAATCGACAGGGTCGATTCGTTATGCAGTGTCAGGAAATACTAAAGTCTCGTTAGTTGCCACTTAAATAGGATCAAGTAAAATGGGATTTTACGTTGATCTATTGACATGCATAAACCTAAGGGTCACACCGGAGGATGAAACCCATTGACACATTTATGGAGAATGGCCAAAAGGGAGTTGTCTCGGGACATGACCAAAACTGGGTTTTGGGTCATGTGCCCGTAAGTGAATAGGACTTCACAGATCGAGACAAGGCTTGGAGTCTTGGGATTGATCGCGTCGGATAATGTTGGACATTTCCGGTATGGAAGGCATGGAGGCGATGAGCGAATCACGGGACCTCGTTAGAAATGGCCACGGGCCATGTTCCAAGAGGCCCATGAAAGGCCCATGCAACCAAGGCCCATGGAACTAATTAATCAAGTCTTGATTAATTAGTACTAAGTAAGCAAGACAAGGATTAAGGTGTTGGTGATTCACCACCTAACCCAATCTTGTCTTGCCATACTTTGTCCTATTTACACCTTACTTGACACCATACTTGTCTCATGCCTTTAGTTGGACAAGTATGGGTTTTGTTATGTTTAAGTCATCTTTTTTCAACATAACAAACACAAGACAAGAATAGGAAACACATTTTCTCTCCCTCTTCCATGGCCATTTCGGGTTTGGCTAGTTTCCTCCTCCATTTTTGTGTTCTTGAGTCCTCAAAGAGAAGAACTACGTGGCTTTGATTCCCATGTGGATACGTAGGCGTCTTGGAGACTCAAGCCAATCATTCGTTAACCGGTGTTCTTGTTTTGGTAAGAACTAGTGCTGAATTTTTCTCTTGTGAATCCATTCTTTGTTAGTTGTTTCATGGTTTTAATCGTCTCTTGGTTTTCATTGATTTTCCGCTGCGAGTTGGTTCATCTCCAACCCTACCTCGAGACCCAACAATAGGAAGGCTGCGACGCTCAGCCCTAATAAACATGTTATAATAATAATAATAACAATTATTATTATTAGTAGTATTATTATTATTATTTTGATAAGTATTTATTCACTTAAGATATCATGACAAAAAAATTGTTTTTTTGTGAAGTTTAATGGATAAGACTGATATTACATTATTATTTTAGATAGCTGATTAATAAAATGAAATTACCATCAATTAATAAGATTGTTATTTTGTGCTCTAACGTCTTGTTTTGGGTTTTTAACGACGTCGTCGGCATGCTCATCTTGTCTCTCTCTACGTCCATTCTCTATCATCCCCTTCTCGCTGACTACCAACCCAAATGGAAATCATATTTTGGATTTTTACTAGGTTAGGAAGTAAAACGAATTGGTAATAGTCAAAGGACCTCATTCAAGGGTGCAAACCTTCGGCTATGTTCCTAACTGACACTTATCATTCTGAATCCAAAAACTCAGTATCCAAACATGAAGTTCTACGGCGGAACTTAAGCTTTCGTGATGATACATGTATAGAAGAAGACGGTCGTCAAGGGGGAATAACGCTATTGTAGGAGGGGGGGACTCTCAGTCATGGTGGAGTCCAAGACCTAGAGTCATATTGACGTCCATATAACTTTATCGACCATGCCAATGACCCGAAGCACGGGTGTTCTAGGGAACCAAACCGGTCACTGGGCCATCGCGCATGGGACATTCTCGTACACTAACGGCCAATCACATAATGGAAGCTTAGGTCCTAGTGGTTGATTTCAATATTGTCCTACATTCGTCGGAAAAGAAAGTATGTCATATGTACCCGCATCATTTGATCTTTTATTTTCATAACATCATCACATATAGGATGGTTTATCATGCCCCTTTGGAGACTTACCCGTTCACATTGGTCTGTGGGGCAAATCTAGAGGCGAGAATGGAGATCTGTCTCGATCGTTGTCTGATCTCTAATGGTTTCATTCGTATGTTTCCCCAAACCTGACTTCAAAACATAGGGTACACCACTCTGATCATCTTCCCGTCCCCTAGAGTACAGATGAGGTCGGCCACCTCATTTACCGCGGAAGTTCCGATTTAAAATCATATGGGTTGAGGACCCTCAATGTGGCCAATTGGTGAATAAGAAGTGGGGTATAGACGGGGGAACCATATGAAGCACAAACTGCGATAGGTGGGATCAATGCTGCTACAATGAGGGCAGACAATTTACTAGATAAACCTAAATAAAGTCAGATGGTCTTAAAGACAACTGGTTTTATTAAATGGAAGACAAGACCGAGAAGGGTTGAACGTTCGACCATACAAAAACAGTATGTCTCCGCTCTGAACACCTATGAAACTTTGTGAAAGCAAAGATAAAAACAACATTGGTTAAAGGATGAGGGTCGAAATCCGAAATTTTTTTCATTATAAGGCGTTGAGACGACGATAGATAAACTATTTTGGAAACAAACCAAGAATGAGGAGGTGGCCTGAGATATGGGTATCAAGGACTTACGGATTTAGTATATTGGATACATAGTTAGCACATCCATTTCATCATCCTTCCTATGTTGATCCTTGAGTTGGTAGCCATCCCCTAAAATCATGGTCTCACGACGGAGTGGATGATGACGAAGTATGAACATTGGTGCTTCAGATGTGACCAAATAAATCCTTATGAGCAGATGGACTGAAGCCATTTTTCTACTAGACGTACTGGTCGGTGCTCCATAAGGAGTTTATGTAGTTCATCCCGATGCCCGTGGCACAATGTGTGTTTGACTTGGAGCTTAATGCGACAACCCCGGTTTATATCCCAAAGAAAGTAAAGTGGAGGAAGGTATCTGACCTCCAGCCTATTGCCTTTTACAATGTCATTTTCCATCTTTAACTAAGGCCCTAGCTAATAGATTGAAACCACTGTTAGACCCTTTAATTGCGGTCAACCAAGGAACATTTGTGCTATCCTCGTGAGATTTTTCACTCCCTACGACACTAGACCCAAGGGAATGAGTGATTAGTGGATCTGAAACTAGATATGAGGCCTACGACCGGGTTGAATGGTCATTCCTTTTATATACGATGGGACCATTTGGTTTTGGGTCGTAGTGGTGGTCTCTCATCCAAGCTTACCTCCAATTGGTTCAGTAGTCTACCAACTCATGCGGGAAGGAAACTCGAGCTTAAACTGGGAAGGAGTATTAGATAGGGGGATCCCTTCTCCCCATTCCTTTTCCTTTTTACATGTAAGTCCTATCCTAGATGTTGGGCTTAGTAGAAGCCGAGGGACGGGTCAATTGATGTTCAGTTTCCAGGGGAGCCCCGTTGGTTACCCCTATCTTTTTTGCAGACAACTACTACATTTTCCATAAGTTTGAAAACTAGGAACTAAGCAACTGCAAGGGATTCTTTGCACTTTCGACACCATCTCGGGCCAAGTACTCAACAAACCCAAGTCCTCCATATTCTTTATCACTTACAGTTCCATGAAAATAGACACGTTTTTGTGCTACGGTGGGAGTCCCCAATCTGATGGAGAGACTACAGGGGGAGAGCCTCCAAATCATTTATGATCGGGTCCTCACCCACATCTCTTCATGGGATGGTCAGATGCTCTTACCAAGCTTCTCGTAGTTTGTAAACATTATAACTTCTTATAAAAACATGATAAAATCATAAGTACCTCCAAATCATTATATCAACATATAAGATTGATGGAAATAAATATTTTATGAATTTACAAAAGGTTTTAGATGTAATTCAAAGACAATCAAAGTACTAGATCTAGTTTATTGTTTTATTCAAAACTTTGACTTCCGACATCCAAATTTCAAACTTTTTGATTCTAGAAGCAAGTAAGAAAATATATTACTCATTAATAAATGTTATAACAAAAAAAATTTAGGCCCTCGTTGTGGAAGTTTATGTTTAGGTTAGAAAGAAAAAAATCGGTTTTGTTTACTTAATTTCAACCACAAACAATCATCATGCAATTCAAAATAGACAATCAATGATACATGTAGGTTATGATACCATTGTAAGATTATGTGTTACGTTAACAAGGTGGAAAATAAAATTTTCTAAAACTCTTGTCTGTAGAATCCTAGTTAGCCTAGATCAACATACATCAACTAAAGCTAATCTATGCATAATATAAACGGAGTTTACCTCGATATAGGAGACTTTTGATCAATGGGTTCGCGATGGGACCTTTGGAAGTGTAGGCGTAGACGCTCACGTGTTCTCCATCTAATGGTATACACGCGAGAAAGCTAGATCCCCAACTTGACATGCTAGTAGTCCTTGAACGAAAAACTCACAATCTCACTCTATGGGGTGGCCAAAAATTTCAGCTGTGAAACTTTATATTTTCGGTCAACCCTGACCCTTTATTTATATGTTATGGTCTTACTTTAAACCAAAGCCAGATAGAATTAGGAAACTTTGACCAAGCTCAACTAGTTTTCCTCATTCTACACCTTATAGAATTAGGGTTTCTCCTTTAATCCTATTTCAATAAATTAAGTGTTGAAACTATATCAAATATATTGGGTTGGCCAAAACCCAACCCTCATTGGGCTATACGGGTGTTCAACCAAGCCCTATATCATTTATATATTTTCCTTTTATTTTTTATTTAATTACTTTACTTTACAATAATTAAATGAAAATGTTATTATTGCTTCATGAGTATTTGAATTAAATAAAAAGTGATACATTATATCAAATATAATTTCACATCGCTTTATTTGATCGAAACCATTTCGTTCACTTCGTTGTGGTCTTTCTCTATGTGTGTGACCCTTTAGGATTCGTATGACGTTTGTAGTGAAATGAAACAAAATGTTTCATCCACAAGTCATGGGTCACTCCTAGCAAGGCCCATGACCACCCAAGTCATAGAATTAATGACTAATTCTTTGTCAAGTCCTATTACCTTAAATAGTCATATCCTCTTATTGTTTGGCGATGTCATGATTGAAAAAAGGCATAGAATAAGCTCTCTTGATCATGAGTGGGGAATGTAGGTGACAAATCACACGCATAACCATGCTTTTATTAAAAACATCTTACTCATCAAGAGCGGTCTTTAAAGGACATATAATTTGTATAAATACAACTGACAAGTCATCATGACCATCACCCATATATCTCACATGTGTATATCTATATATGAGATAACTGTTATAACCATATATTCAAGAATAGTGTTTAGTTATGTCAAGGAAGAAATCTGCATCATCTAGATCACATGATGATGTCATGGTTGTAGGACTAAGAACTATTCGGGTAGTTGAGATATACGCATGTCTCTATTCTATGGAATATTCTTAAGGTGGGCTATCCAATGTCAAACTCTTTGGCATCTGTGATTTTTAGTCATATCTCTATATGCATGATCTGTAAAAAAAAATGATCCTCTCGTCAAAACCACACTAGCTCTAACTATCAGTTTAGGCTAGAGACGAATGAATATACTCACTCCTTTGTATCTAAGAGTTATAATATCGGGAAGGGGTACCCCGATACCTTAGAAAGAGGAGTATATTCAATATTTCACTAACATTACAACTTAATGATAATAAAACGTTTGCCAATTATTATTAACTCAAATGACATAGTACATGGAGTGGCTTTTCATAAGGCGTTGAACCCAACAAAAAAATCACATGACATTAGATCCATTTTGGTATGTCATGCCCCAAATTCAGTAGAACCGAACCCGGAACGCGAACGTTTAAAACAATAAAACATTTTCAAACCTTTTAAGAAAATCACTTTAAAATAACCATTTACTTAAACAAAATAATTAATTACAACTCAAAAGTATGTCCCAACAAGCGGACAAAATACAAGGCGTATGTCGCTAGACTAAAAATTAAACCCGGACTACCGCTCCTATCCCCAAACTCAAGTAACCCGGCATACTAGCAGACAATGTCGGTAACACCAACAACACTCCGAACACCGGGGACTACTATCCCCAAACTCAAGTAACCCGACTGACACACGACTAATACTTTCCTCAACCGACTCAACACTCGGACACGTAATGTAGACCCGACACAACGATTACGACCTCTTCCAAGGACACAAAAGATAACCACGCAACACCCAAGATCACAAAGGATCGCACACCAAACAAGATCGCGAAGGATCGCATATCAGCTGCTCAGTAACCCCCTGCCCTTTTCCCAACGCGACGGTTGGATCAGGCGGCCGACCTGTCGCACTTTTCCCAACGCGACGGTTGGATCAGGCTGTCGACCTGTCGCACTTTTCCCGACCCCAATTGGATAGGCTGTCGACCTATTGCCCTTTTCCCAACGCGACGGTTGGATTAGGCGGTCGACCTGTCGCACTTTTCCCGACACAAAGTCGGATCAGGCTGTCGACCTGTCACTCACCAACCCCAGGTAACCACAATCACAATCACAAGCAAATTTCAACAAACAGCAACAACACCAGTTTGACACTCCACAGGCACTCATGGTCATCCAAGACACCAACGGTAAAACACGGGTTCAACAACCCCACGGGCACTCAAGGCCACCCAAAACACCAACGGTAAAACACGGGTTCAACAACCCCACGGGCACTCATGGCCACCCAAGACACCAACGGTAAAGCACGGGTTCAACAACCCCACGACACTCAAGGCCACCCAAGACACACCAATAGTAAAGCACGGGTTCAACAACCCCACGACACTCAAGGCCACCCAAGACACACCAACAGTAAAGTACGGGCTCTCATGGCCACCCAAGACACAAACAGTAAAGTACGGGCTCTCATGGCCACCCAAGACAAAAACAGTAAAGTACGGGCTCTCATGGCCACCCAAGACACAAACAGTAAAGTACGGGCTCTCATGGCCACCCAAGACACGAACTAAACAATCAACCTCCGGGCATAACCAAATGCCTCCAGTAATTCTAATATTGAAAGTTCACTGCTCCTACGACACTACTAAGTGTCACATGCATTTCTATTGTTCGATACGTTCCCGTATCATACGACACCACCAGGTGTCGCCTGGCTTTCTAATATTCGATAAACTTACTAAACCCACGACACCCAAGTGTCACATGCATTTCTACTGTTAACTTTCCCTAGTCAGGGCCGAGATCCGGCTACTTTTCCCTACCTCGTATGCTTTCTCCAAAAGCTCACAATCAAGCTCCGGCGTGATCTCGATCACTCTCCTAGCTTTCCCTTTCCTCTGTCGGTGGCACGATCGTAGGGAATGATGACAGGAACTCGATTCTTCGATCGTTGAGGCGATCCGTCGGTTGGATCGTCGGGAAATGTCAAAACCCTAAACTTTCTTCTCCTTTTTCTGTCCACCTTCTATCCTATTTCTAGCTCCTTTCTCTCTCTTCAAACTCTCCCTTTTTCTTTTTTTTTTTGAAAGTGACTCAAACCTCTCTGTCAAGTCCATTTTGTTTGTTCAAAACTAACACCAACTTTTCTTTATTTACAAAACTAACATTAAAGTCTCATCATTTGTTTTGTTCAAAAAAACCTAACACCACCACATAATTGACATGTGGCAAGTGGGTCCCACACCTTTTTGGAATACATCTTCTAGATATTTTTCAATCAGATTCGCGAAATTCTGTTGTTTCGGGCCACGAACGGGCACTTTTTCCAAGAAATTACGAACCTTCACGGGCTACAAGGAAACGGGTCAACTAAGACCGCTGCGACGATGGATAAGCTTTTTGGATCCAAAACGGGCCTCGAACGGACCAAAACGTCGCTCGGTTGACTTTTCCAGCGAAAAGTCAACATTTCCCAAATTGGTCAGAAAGTTGCCCTGAGTCCCCCGGAACTCACTTTGGTCGATATCGGGGTCAACTTAAGTCCGGTATGACCCTCGGGGTCAAAATTAGGTTCATTTAAGTGTCTGTCTAAAAATTTTAAATTTTCCTGTTTTTCGCAGATTTGACTGGCGTTGACCGGGAGTGGTTCTTACAATCTACCCCCTTAAAGGAATTTCGTCCACAAAATTTAAAACAGATGTACCTCGGGAGTCGAATAAATTGGGGTACTTCGCGCGAACCTCGTCCTCGCGTTTCCAAGTCGACTCAGCCCCGTGATGCCTCCACTGCACCCGTACTAGGCGGATAACCTTGCCACGCAGGACCTGCTCCCGTGTGTCCATGATTCGAACCGGCTGCTCCTCATAGGAGACATCATCAGCCACCTCGATATCTGCCCACTCAATGACGTGGGAGGGGTCCGCATTGTACTGCCGCAACTGGGACACGTGGAAGACGTTATGAACTCTCCCAAGGTTCGGTGGTAACGCCAGACGATAGGCCACTACTCCCACTCTGCTCAAGATCTCGAAAGGGCCAATGTACCGCGGGGCTAACTTGCCCCCGCTGCGTCTGAACCGTACCAGTCCCTTCCTCGGGCTCACCTTCAGGAACACGTGATCCCCGACTGCGAACTCAAGAGGTCGACGTCGTTTGTCGGCATAGCTCTTCTGCCGACTCTGTGCGGTCTTCAACCGCTCGCGTATCATCGCGACCTTCTTTGTCGTCTCTCTGACAAGATCTGGCCCCAGCAGACTCTTGTCCCCCACCTTTGCCCAACACACTGGCGATCGACACGACCTCCCATACAATGCTTCGAACGGTGCCATCCCAATACTGGCCTGGAAGCTGTTGTTGTAGGCGAACTCGACCAACGGCAGGTGGGTCTCCCATGATCCCCTGAAGTCCAGCACACATGACCGTAGCATGTCTTCCAAGATCTGAATAGTGCGCTCGGACTGACCGTCTGTTTGGGAATGGTGTGCTGTACTGAGTAGAACCTCGGTCCCCAAAGCGGTCTGTAGACTCGGCCAAAATCTGGACGTGAAACGAGGATCCCTGTCAGACACTATCGACACAGGGACCCCATGGAGACGTACTATCTCCTGAATGTACAGGCTGCTCAACTTGTCGACCGGATCAGTCATCCTCATAGCCAGGAAGTGGGCCGACTTGGTCAACCGATCGACTACTACCCATACGACGTCGTGTCCCTTCGGCGATCTCAGCAGTCCACACACGAAGTCCATCGTGATATGCTCCCACTTTCACTGGGCAATCGGCAGTGGCTGCAACAACCCGGCGGGACGCTGATGTTCGGCCTTCACCTGCTGACAGACGAGGCACCTCGATACAAATTCTGCGACCGCTCTCCGCATCCCGCGCCACCAGAAGTGCCGCCTGATGTCACAGTACATCTTGGTGCCACTCGGGTGCACTGTAAGACGCGAATGATGTGACTCTTGCAACACGTCGTCTCTACAGTTTCCCGGCACGAATAACCCTCCTCGATACCGTAACCCCCAATCTGCACTGATCTCCCAGCCTACCACCTCGTCACCGCTGACGACCCTCTCTCGGATCTCTGACGTCTCGACGTCCTCCGAATGCGCCTCCAACACTCGGGAAAGTAGTGAGTGCTGGGCCACCAATGAGCACATGGCTACGCCACCCGTAATCTCCTCCAGGTCAAGCCCGAACGTGCTCAGTTCCCCCATCATGTCCCACTCTCGGACAGATATGCTAGCAACACTCGGAATCGACTTCCTACTCAGGGCGTCGGCGACCACGTTCGCCTTACCCGGATGGTAGTGTAGCTCAAAGTCGTACTCCTCAAGTAGCTCCATCCATCGCCGCTGGCACATGTTCAGGTCTCGTTGGGAAAAGATGTACTTGAGGCTCTTGTGATCCGAGAACACCTGAAATCCCTCGCCATACAGATAATACTGCCAGCCGTTTAGCGCGAACACGACTGCTGCTAGCTCCAAGTCATGGGTAGGATAGTTGCGCTCGTATGTCTTCAACTGCTTGGAGCCATAAGCGACAACTCTACCCAACTGCATCAGTACACAGCCCAGTCCTTCCCCGGACGCATCATAGTAGACCTCATACCCGATCCCTCGCTCTGGCACTACCAATACTGGAGCGGTAGTCAGACGAGTCTTCAACTCCGTGAACGCACGTTCACAATCCTCTGTCCACACAAACCCGACTCTCTTGCGCGTCAACAGAGTCATCGACACAGCTAGTCGCGTAAAGTCCTGGACAAATCGTCGATAGTAGCCTGCCAACCCAGAAAGCTGCGGATCTCGAAGACACTCGTGGGTCGTGCCCACTTCGAAACCGGGTCGATCTTCGATGGATCGACCAGTATACCGTCACGGGATACAATGTGACCGAGGAATTTCACCTCAGCGAGCCAAAACTCGCACGTCTCCAGGTTGGCATATAGCTGATGCGTGCGTAGCAGGGTCAGAACAGTTCTCAGATGTACCTCATGTGCCGCCTCGCTCTGCGAATAGATCTGGATGTCGTCTACGAACACCACCACAAACTGATCTAAGTACGGCCGGAATATAATGTTCATCAGATCCATGAACGTTGCAGGTGCGTTCGTCAGTCCAAACGACATCACCAAGAACTCGTAATGCCCATAGCGTGTCCGAAATGCAGTCTTTGCGACGTCCCCCCTCTCGGACTCGCAACTGGTAATATCCGGATCACAGATCGATCTTCGAGAAACAGGTCGACCATCTCAACTGGTCGAACAAGTCGTCAATCCTCGGCATCGGGTATCGGTTCTTCACCGTAACCCGGTTCAGCTTCCGGTAATCTATACACATCCGAAGCTCTCCACTCTTCTTCTTCACGAAGAGTGCTGGTGCTCCCCACGACGATACGCTCGGACGGATAAATCCTTTCTCCTGAAGCTCCTCGAGTTGACACTTCAGCTCGGTCAACTCTGCCGGCGCAAACCTGTAAGGCGCCATCGATATCGCTGCCGTTCCCGGCACCAGGTCAATCTCGAACTCCACCTCACGTTCAGGTGGCAACCCGCTCAACTCCTCAGGAAAGACCTCGGGGAACTCGCATACTACTCGCGGTAACTCTCGGCTCTGCACAGCCGATACTTCCTCCACTGCGGACAACGCCGATAGGAGAACCCCGCTCTTACTACCCAACACACACGACACCTTCGTGTTGCCTGCTGACACTGTCACTCGTCACCTGTAGCACTCCTCGGGCCCGGGAGTCGGTAACTGCGTACACTCTTCCCTGCGACGCTTGATGCCTCTAACCCGGCGCACTAACTGCTGGATACCCAGATCTCTGCTGCTATCTCGGAACTGGCGCGCTCGTGGACGGCTGTGAGAACCTCGACTACTGACCCTGACGCGGGCGACCTCTAGGTGACTGCACTATATGCGACTGCTGCGGTCGCTGCGCTGACGTTGCCCCAATCGGCGCACGGCACCTGGTACTAGAGTGCCCCAACCGGTCGCACCGGAAACACCTGAGCTCGTCGGTCCTCGGCCCCGAGCCCTGTCCTGTTCGGCTTATCACTGGTAGTGCCGCGGGCCCTCCTCCCATCGGACACTCCCGCTGCATATGGCCTGGCTGCCCACAGGTGAAGCATATCGGCCCCCTCTCTGAGGCGACTGGCCCCACTGACGCCACAAACCCCATCTGTCTCGCTCCGCCCTGCTGAGCCTGCAGTCTGAAGAACCCCGTGGTCCTCTGTCTCCTCGGGTCTCGGAACTCGGACGGCCCCGCACCACTGGTCGGCCGCTGTCGAACCTCACGGGTCCTGGCTGCATCTCGGAGACCCTGCTCCACTGTCGCTGCCGTGTCTACGAGCTCTAAGTACTCCCGCAACCTCAGGGCGAGAACTCGATCCCGAATCACCGACCTCAGCCCCCCCTCGAACCGCAGGCAACGGTTCAGCTCTGTCGCCACCATTTCTGGCGCGAATCGGGTCAAGGCCGTGAATCTGGCCTCATATTCTACCACTGACATCCCATCCTGTTGTAGTTCCAGGAACTGCCGATGTCGGTCCAACCGAGCCGACTCGGGGAAATACTGTGCCAGAAAGACCGTCTGGAAGATACCGTAGTCGTGCCCGACTCTGTCCCTCACACGCCCCCACCAATGGTAGGCGCTCTCCCTTAGCTGATGAGCTGCGAAGGATACTATACTGCGACCATCCTCGATGCCTGAAGTGTCCAGGTCCCGCGTGACCTGCTCCAGCAACCTCTCGGCTAGGTCGGGGTTCGGCTCCCCGACAAATGTGGGTATGCCCTGCTTTAGGAAGTCTAGCAGTGTCCGGGCCGTATGGCCTTCGGCCTGAACGGGCCTCGCTGGAACAGCTGCTGTCTCCGGAGCTGGCGATGCCGACTCTCTACTGGCGATGATCGCCACCAAACTCTGCACCGTCCTGGTCAGCTCGTCCAGGGCAGTCGTAGTGGGAGGGTCTGCAACCGGCGGGACGCTGGGCGTGCCCGTAAATGGTCCCGCGTCACTCCTCATGTTCTCTCCGACAGGAGTACCCTGGGCCTCCGCGTACTCAGCGGGCTCAACGGTAGGCATCCGTCCTGGTGTCCCTGCCGACCATCCCCTCCTACCGCGCGCGGGCGCCCGTCCCCGTGTCACGGCTGATCGTCCTCGTCTGCCACGAGCCATGTGTCGGTATCCTCTGCACGGATACACGCAAATGTTTAGTTTGCGAACTTATATAGCGATGACATGCTCAAAATACTAGCGTTCACACGGTCTACGTCTATCTCTAGCGTACTCGTTACTAAAACGTCACACCGCTCACGCTATTAATACTTCAATTATAATAATACGTAAAGGAAAGCTCAAACGACCGCACAACGACTCACCGACCGAAACAAGTCACTCAACCTCAACCACAAGCCGACAAGGCCAACAACACAACACACGCCCACCGGGACAACCAAAGTCAAACCACGCCCACCGGGCCAACCAAAATCAAAACACGCCCACAGGGCCAATAAATTTCAAAACTTTTCCCCTTTCATTATAAAACCTCATTTCTTGACATCACGTAGTTACAACCCGGTCCAGGCGTCCCCGAACTACATTGTACCCACTTGATATCAGCACCGTCACGCTCGACTACAGGGGCGCCCCTGAGTCGAGTCGCGACAGCTTAAAAATGTTTCACGTAGCACACACAAACAGTATGCTAGTAATGACCGTATTGCACATACACACAACAACAACCAAGACTCAAGACACTACAGGTCTACACACGGTTTCTGACTTGCGTACCCAACGCACGACGGGACTTTAACTGACTCGACTCTCCCACCTAATTGACGTACAGTCCGAGGTGTGAAACCTCGAGCTCTGATACCAAGCTGTCACGCCCCAAATTCAGTAGAACCAAACCCGGAACGCGAACATTTAAAACAATAAAACATTTTCAAACCTTTTAAATAAATCACTTTAAAACCACCATTTACGTAAACAAAATAATTAATTACAACTCAAAAGTACGTCCCAACAAGCGGACAAAATACAAGGCGTACGTCGCTAGACTCAAAAGTAAACCCGGACTCCCGCTCCTAGCTCTTCAAGCTTCGGAAGCTCACCTAGTTCGTCCCGCGACCGGTACCTGTAGGAAAAGCAGCTAGCGATGAGTGTTCACTCACCACCACGTATAACAGACTGACTACGGCATACTAGCAGACAATGCCGGTAACACCAACAACAATCCAAACACCGGGGACTACTATCCCCAAACTCAAGTAACCCGACTGACACACGACTAATACTTTCCTCAACCGACTCAACACTCGGACACGTAATGTAGACCCGACACAACGATTACGACCTCTTCCAAGGACACAAAAGATAACCACGCAACACCTAAGATCACAAAGGATCGCACACCAAACAAGATCGCGGAGGATCGCATTCCAGCTGCTCAGTAACCCCCTGCCCTTTTCCCAATGTGACGGTTGGATCAGGCGGCCGACCTGTCGCACTTTTCCCAACGCGACGATTGGATCAGGCTGTCGACCTGTCGCACTTTTCCCAACCTCAATCGGATAGGCGGTCGACCTATTGCCTTTTTCCCAACGCGACGGTTGGATCAGGCGGTCGACCTGTCGCACTTTTCCCGACACAAATTCGGATCAGGCTGTCGACCTGTCACTCACCAACCCCAGGTAACCAAAATCACAATCACAAGCAAAGTTCAACAAACAGCAACAACACCGGTTTGACAACGGTAAAACACGGGTTCAACAACCCCACGGGCATGTTAGTCTTAGTGCCCGTAGTTCAATCCTAAATGTCCAAATGTATATATCATCGTTAGCAATAAAATTAAAGCGGCTTTATATTACTTATGTGTTGGAGTAATATATCGATGTGTGCTCTGATCTATGCCCACCATGCGAATAGAACCATAGATCGAGATAGATCACACTCGATGGGTCCCTAGTCAACAAAGCTTCACTAGAAGCGACTAGTATGAAAGATGGCTCTTTATGGCTTACGTTCTGTTAGTCATTGGAATGGGATTCCGGAGTCTGATCATAGATATCATGTGGGACATGATATTGGACGACCCGCCCTGAATATGTGCCATAAATTAAGTCATGAACATATTCAGTGTTGTAGCTTGTCATGTATCCTTAGACCAAGGAGTCTTTGTGATCGCTATGTAGTCAACAACTGAGTTTGACCTGAGCCTAACGTTGTCCGTAACAGGGCTTCCATAACGGCCAGGATTGGCTTGGGGACGGGCTACATGAGTGACACGAAAGACGGCTAAGGGATTTATCCCTCATACTAAGGTATGGGAAAGATATCGGTTCTCGGCCACTTGATCGAGAGTGACTGGAAGAATAGCATGGCCATGCACATGATACTGGGTATCATATCTTCAGTCATCTCACATATCAAGGAACGGTGATTGAGAATAATAAGGATGACGGCTCTATGCCTTATCTCAATCAGGATATCGGAGATAAAAGGATAATGACAGGGACGACGGAAAGGTTAGAATCGACAGGGTCGATTCGTTATGTAGTGTCAGGCAATACTAAAGTCTCGTTAGTTTCCACTTAAATAGGATCAAGTAAAATGGGATTTTACGTTGATCTATTGACATGCATAAACCTAAGGGTCACACCGGAGGATGAAACTCATTGACACATTTATGGAGAATGGCCAAAAGGGAGTTGTCTCGGGACATGACCAAAACTGGGTTTTGGGTCATGTGCCCGTAAGTGAATAGGACTTTACGGATCGAGACAAGGCTTGGAGTCTTGGGATTGATCGCGTCGGATAATGTTGGACATTTCCGGTATGGAAGGCATGGAGGCGATGAGCGAATCACGGGACCTCGTTGGAAATGGTCACGGGCCATGTTCCAAGAGGCCCATGCAACCAAGGCCCATGGAACTAATTAATCAAGTCTTGATTAATTAGTACTAAGTAAGCAAGACAAGGATTAAGGTGTTGGTGATTCACCACCTAACCCAATCTTGTCTTGCCATACTTTGTCCTATTTACACCTTACTTGACACCATACTTGTCCCATGCCTTTAGTTGGACAAGAATGGGTTTTGTTATGTTTAAGTCATCTTTTTTCAACATAACAAACACAAGACAAGAATAGGAAACACATTTTCTCTCCCTCTTCCATGGCCATTTCGGGTTTGGCTAGTTTCCTCCTCCATTTTTGTGTTCTTGAGTCCTCAAAGAGAAGAACTACGTGGCTTTGATTCCCATGTGGATACGTAGGCGTCTTGGAGACTCAAGCCAATCATTCTTTACCCGGTGTTCTTGTTTTGGTAAGAACTAGTGCTGAATTTTTCTCTTGTGAATCCATTCTTTGTTAGTTGTTTCATGGTTTTAATCGTCTCTTGGTTTTCCTTGATTTTCCGCTGCGAGTTGGTTTATCTCCAACCCTACCTCGAGACCCAACAGCAAGCTCCCACCTCCATTTTTGTGTTCTTGAGTCCTCAAAGAGAAGAACTACGTGGCTTTGATTCCCATGTGGATACGTAGGCGTCTTGGAGACTCAAGCCAATCATTCTTTACCCGGTGTTCTTGTTTTGGTAAGAACTAGTGCTGAATTTTTCTCTTGTGAATCCATTCTTTGTTAGTTGTTTCATGGTTTTAATCGTCTCTTGGTTTTCCTTGATTTTCCGCTGCGAGTTGGTTCATCTCCAACCCTACCTCGAGACCCAACAGGGCACTCAAGGCCACCCAAAACACCAACGGTAAAACACGGGTTCAACAACCCCACGGGCACTCATGGCCACCCAAGACACCAACGGTAAAGCACGGGTTCAACAACCCCACGATACTCAAGGCCACCCAAGACACACCAACAATAAAGCACGGGTTCAACAACCCCACGGCACTCAAGGCCACCCAAGACACACCAACAGTAAAGTACGGGCTCTCATGGCCACCCAAGAAACAAACAGTAAAGTACAGGCTCTCATGGCCACCCAAGACACAAACAATAAAGTACGGGCTCTCATGGCCACCCAAGACACAAACAATAAAGTACGGGCTCTCATGGCCACCCAAGACACAAACATTAAAGTACGGGCTCTCATGGCCACCCAAGACACGAACTAAACAATCAACCTCCGGGCATAACCATATGCCTCCAGTAATTCTAATATCGAAAGTTCACTGCTCCTACGACACTACTAAGTGTCACATGCATTTCTATTGTTCGATACGTTCCCGTATCATACGACACCACCCGGTGTCGCCTGCCTTTCTAATATTCGATAAACTTACTAAACCCACGACACCCAAGTGTCACATGCATTTCTACTGTTAACTTTCCCTAGTCAGGGCCGAGATCCGGCTACTTTTCCCTACCTCGTATGCTTTCTCCAAAAGCTCACAATCAAGCTCCGGCGTGATCTCGATCACTCGCCTAGCTTTCCCTTTCCTCTGTCGGTGGCACGATCGTAGGGAATGATGACGGGAACTCGATTCTTCGATCGTTGAGACGATCCGTCGGTTGGATCGTCGGGAAATGTCAAAACCCTAAACTTTCTTCTCCTTTTTCTCTCCACCTTCTCTCCTATTTCTAGCTCCTTTCTCTCTCTTCAAACTCTCCCTTTTCTATTTTTTTGAAAGTGACTGAAACCTCTCTGCCAAGTCCATTTTGTTTGTTTAAAACTAACACCAACTTTTCTTTATTTACAAAACTAACACTAAAGTCTCATCATTTGTTTTGTTCAAAAAACCCAACACCACCACATAATTGACATGTGGCAAGTGGGTCCCACACTTTTTTGGAAAATATCTTCTAGACATTTTCCAATCAGATTCGCGAAATTCAGCTGTTTCGGGCCCCGAACGGGCACTTTTTCCAAGAAAATACGAACCTTCACGGGCTACAAGGAAACGGCTCAACTAAGACTGCTGCGACGACGGCTAAGCTTTTTGGATCCAAAACGGGCCTCGAACGGACCAAAACGTCGCTCGGTTGACTTTTCCAACGAAAAGTCAACATTTCCCAAATTGGTCAGAAAGTTGCCCTGAGTCCCCCGGAACTCACTTTGGTCGATATCGGGGTCAACTTAAGTCCGGTATGACCCTCGGGGTCAAATTTAGGTTCATTTAAGTGTCTGTCTAAAAATTTTAAATTTTCCTGTTTTTCGCAGATTTGACTGGCGTTGACCGGGAGTGATTCTTACATGGTAGGTAGGGACGTCACAAGCATCCAAACCTATTATTTGGTCGGATTAGGCTCCCTTATGTAGGCTCAAATAGGTTGGGGATTGATGTTTTGGAACCTATATGATATGAAACTATCCCCATGGGTAAAATGGGGGTGGAAACTTCTCACTAAATCGAAGATATAATTCCTAAAAGGGGACTTCTTGTCGCCGCGAGAGGTAATAACCCAAGCTATTTTGTGGTCCAGTGTTCAGGCTACTCTGGCTCTCCCCCGTCAGGTCAATAGAAGGGTGATAGAAAGGGGAAATGAAACGCCCATCTTGGGGACACCATGGCTCCTAGGAGAGGATCAATGAATCGAGTATGTATCGCCGGATCTAGAGAGCTGGATGGAAAGATCTTTAATACATCCAAATGGTAAGTGATGGAAAACTCCAAGGGTTTGCCAACTCTTCAATGAATAAGACCAGGGTAAATCCTCCCTTTAGCCACCTCCAACCGTGTTGATCAGTGGTATTGGTAATGATATGTAAAGGGAACCTACACCTCCAAATGGGGATATTAGCACATATGTAGGATACAAGGTAATTGGTTAAATCCTGAGGAGAAGAATGTTTGGAAATTACTTGGTCCCTCAAAGTTATAGCACATGTACATGTATTTCTCTATTATATAGCATTGAAGTGGCTACTAACCTAAGGACAAAAAAATTCTCGATCCCTAAGACATGTCCCATCTATGACTCGGCCATAGATTCAGCTTCACACTTCTTTCTCCCTTGCCCCTTTACTACGGATTGTTGGGACATGACAAGAATTAGCTGCAATATCCCCCTAGCTTACACTTTCCTAAGCTGGTGGGAGGAGATCATGGTACATCTGGATGAAAAACATCGAGCATATATTTCCATTAGGTTTAAGAGATATGAAAGGCGTGTAAGGCCCTAGTCTAGAAAAGACATGCCTCTGTCTAAACGCCAAAAAAACCATAAAGAGATGCCAATTAAGGAGATAGAAAGAGGCGAACACTCGGCCCTATGATATATAGAATCCTCTAGTCTCTCCAATTTTAGCTCATTGGGCCACCCCCCCCCCCCTCTCCCACCACTAGGATGGCCAGCCGTGAACATGGATGGAGCAATACTCCTAAACACCCATCAGACAGTTTGGGGATTCATATGCTGAAATGACTAGTGCAAGGTACTAGACGGAAAGAATGGGCTCCTTACAAACCTCACACAATCACTTTGCATAGGCCTTGGCCATCAGGGCAGCCCTACACTATATTAGAGAATCGGGTTGTTCTAGGGTGACTATCCGTAGTAACGTACAGCTACCGGTCAACTTGATTAATGGAAACTATCATTTCCTTTCTCCATTGGGACACATCTTCTGAGAATACATGTTCCTTCATAAGTCCCTGGAGGATGTCAAACTCAAGTATGTTAAAATGTCAGCGAATGTGGCCTCCCGCTAGCTAGCCAAAGAGGCTCGTCCTATGTTTTTCCAGTCGTGGTTATGCTTTATTATAATTGAAGCACTTTTATGTATTTTGCAATCCAATAAATAAAACCTTTGGGGCCTTTATCTTTCGAATAATAAATAAAAGGAAACTACCTTACGTGAATACAAGATAGTAGTAAAAAGGGAACATTATACTTTACCATACCTAACTTGACGTGTTTTTCACATTTCCCTGCCTAACTAAAAAACGTTCATTTACGCTGAGATGTTTTTTTACTATACCCACCTATATAAAAAAAATTCTTTTACGATGTCCTGAGATTTTTTTACTTTACCTTACATATGATCAATTTATAACTTGCCATACTATACAACTGTGGAATGGGTTTAAAATTCTCTTAGTGTGTATGGTGAGATTACATCTACAACGCTCCTTAAACGACCCAATCGTAAGGGTTGTTACTTTGGTTTTGTAGATTTCTAATCACATGACACAGCTTTGAAAGTGATTGAGGCCTTTAATGGATTTCGGTATAATGGTTTTGATCTGAAGGTTGTGTTTGCTCGTCCTAACAAAGCTATGAATCCTAACAAATATGTGAATTCTGTTACGCCAAAGTCTATTGAAAAACAGAGCATTTGTTCCTTTGTGTTGCAGAAATTTGTTAGGAAGACGAAGGCGGTTGTTGAGAGAAAGTCGTGTCCTCCTGTACAAAATGAACGGAATCATGTGATCACCGTAAAATTCGTGTTTCAGAGCGATCAAAGTTGTGCTCCGGTGATAAAGTGTTCACCAAAGTTCTTGGCTGAAGAGGCTTCTGTCCTTGTCCGAGAGGATTTTGTTGGACTGTGTACAACAACCTTGGATTGGGATCGAAAGTTACGTTATCATGTTTTTCAAGTTTTGAATTCTTTGGTTGATTCTACCATCGTATTTTCACGTTTAGACTTAAGTGAGGAGCTTTCCGTTCAAGGACCTCAATCTCAAACGTGATTGATGGTGTGTTTATCGGTATCCAGTCAGAATCTCTAGACAATTTGGCCGTAGCTGCTATGGTTGGAGATCCAAGTTCAGTGAGTTTGGAGCCTTGTACATCTATTGACTCTGTTTCTCAAGTTGGGTCTGCGTTGGAGAAATGTACTCCTCAACAGATGGGAGCGGAGGTTTCTTTTAAGGAGGTTTTGGTGGACTCGACTTTTCTTGACGAAGGTTCGGGAAATTCTTGGAAGGCTGCCTTGCTTAAACCTTTGACTCGTGTGGGTCGAATTACTAAGAAATCGTCTTCGACAGGCTCTACTATTGTTTACTCTTTTAGGCCGACAACCCGTTCATTAGTCGTGAACGTGCTGTCAAAGCACACCATCTGCTACGGAGGTATGGAAATAGTCGATGCTTAAGGCACAAAAAGCTATCACGCACGTCAATGAGAAAGTCTTTGGCGATCCCAACTTGACTTCGGAAAAAGAAGAATGGATCAAGGACGGTGGTTGATTTTGCTTCTCTTTGGTTTATTTTTCGTGGACATTTTTTTTCCTTTGCTTTAAAGGCTATGCCTTTCAGCTCCATTGTTGGGAGCTTCTTTGTAATCGTGTCCTGGTCTATTGACCCTTAGACACTTCCCTATAAGAAAGCTTGTATTTTTTAATAAAAAAACAGAGCTTATCCAAAGCACCATTACGGTAAAAGATAATGGAAAATAGTAAAGTCAACAAAAAACACGTCTCAAGATTTCATGAACGAAAGTTTTAGGAAGGTTAAGTTTAATATTCGTCGACTAAAATGACAATTATTATTATTAGTTGAAATTTTTTAGCAGAATATGATTCTTTTATTAAGTTATATAGGCAAAAACTTGGACTAAAAGAAAAGGAGCAGGCGTAGTCTCAGACAGACTAGAGACGTTCATCCTATCAATATTATACCCGATTATTCTAGGCTTATTAGTAGGGGGTATATCCCTATTAATATAGGAAGGCTTAGAAATCACCTCCCACAACTCGACATTGCCTAATATGCAACTTGGCCCTTCGAAGAGGACCTATTAAAAATGTAGAGGACTATGTCATGTGTTCATGGATTTTCCCTTAGGATGGAGAATGAGTAAAATTAGCCTGAGTAAGTCGGGAAGGGAGTGGGACATAGAAGAAGAACTATTGCTAACGACGTTGACTGCTAGGAATTTGAAATTTTGTTCTCTGAATAAAAAAGGATCTAGATCACCTTACAGACTAAAATATAAATTATACCAAAATCAATCAAAGGATTCAAATATTATTTTTTTTGCAGATAGGAGGTTTTATTGATTTTGGAGCAGAAGCATACAAAGAAAGTAACTAGGAAATGAAAGAGTAAGACAAAGGTCTAGTTCGTAGGCATCGACCGCTAACTCTATTACAAAATATATGGTTATACCAGAGTGATTAAAGGGGAGGACAATGCCTCAAGGGATTGGGTAAACGATAGGACGTCGACCGTATGCACTCCCTATCTCGACCAGAAGATGCTTGGGACTATGGATCCGGGGAGCTTGATGGGACAACAAACATCTAGGGAGTAACCCAGGGGTGGGGGGAACAAGAGTTTGGTTATGATCTGAACGTTGTAGGGCGAGTTATGTTTCCCCGGACACACCCCGTTGCTAAGAGGGTCACTCATAGACTTTGACTAGATAGCTGAGAGGGTCTCGCCTTGGTCATACTTTGGATCCCCGGGGTTGCGCTCCCCTATCCCGGCATGTCCAGCCTTATAGCTCTAGCGGAGACTTGGAAGCTTCCAAGAATCTTGTAGCGCCCGAAAGTATTCCCAGGTTAAGTAAAAGGTCTTGTGTCGCCTTTTCCTCTTCGGGTCTCAGAGCTCAACCCCCCTCAAGAGGTCGGATGGGTGGATTGGACACAACGTGGTCCAACCCCCTTGGTGATGGTGTCTTAGGAAAGAGGTCTCAGATCGGGGTTAGTCATAGGTGGGTTGGTTACTCTGTTCCTAAGGAGGGAGAGTGAGACGACATTGGATTGCCTGCAGGATGTGTTTCCTGCGTACCCGTGCATGTGGGAGAGTTTTCCATGGCCTGGTTTCCATCCCTTGATTCAGTACCAGATCGTGCATCGATTATGGCGACATGCCAGTATTTCGGGCGCAACATGCAAGGCCTCTCGGGAGGGGCCATTGTTTCAGCTTGCCAAACAACGCTTGAAGCATGGCATTTCTGTCTTGGTGGTTGGTTTATTTCCGAGAGTAGATCAGGACTTGGGCCTCCGGGACCGAAAAGGGATTGGGTTCTCCGGGTTGGACAGGGATCCGAAAGTGTTGATCCGGGCGGGGACGAGATCTCTTTTACATACCCAGATGAGCCAACCACATGTTCCTCGACAATCGAAGCAGGCCTTCCCAACCCGGAAAACTGGTGGGGTAAAGGATTTCTCCTTGTAAGACAGAGACAATCGGAGGAGATAGTGATTCACCTTCCTTCTCTCTTGTCGAGGGGAGGCTGGGTAACTCTAGGGAGACGCGTCGGGATTCGTCCTTGTTGTGGATTCGGGATTGGAAGGAGTGTGGGATCCTCAAGGACCATTGTGGGTCGAGGATGAGAGCGAGGGACGGAGGAGAGATGGGCGAGACGGTTAATTCCCCTGATGCGCTCTGGTTTTATGAACTTCCTAGTTGGTACCGGAGGCATAAAGGGATGCGATGTGACAAGGCGTAGGTCTATCTCGAGCCCACCATTTTTCGCCTTGGGACTCGGCGTAGGTGCAAGTCCCTCGGGTGAAGGAAGTTTCACGAGGGACGTTAGAGTTTTGAAATCAATTGAAAGACACAGAAATCGTCATAAGGAAAACATGATGGTTATGGTCGACGACGACAACACGTAGAAGAGGAAATGTTGAGAGAGAACCTCAGTAGAACATTTTTGTAATTAATAGACGGTGGTTAAAAATATTACTAGGTGATTTTTTTTGAGGTAGGAACGATGATATTATAAATTTAAAAGCATTCTGGTGCCTACAAATGCAGGAATCACCATACATAATAACCAATCTATCAGAATTTGAAAGACAAATGCAGAAAAGTAAATTTTGCTCTTAGGCATAATGGCGGTCGAAGGGGTGGGACTGCGGTAGCATCCAGGGACACCGATACAGTATACTTCAACCATAAGAAACTGATCAAGCAGATCAGATGATAAACGTGCAGTGGTGGACCGATTACTCCCCCAGTAAGTCAGTGTGCGTCGTCCTCCCTTGACTGATAATGGTAGGGCTTCTAAACGCGGGATTGCTGACTCCGAAGTGGTAGAGAAGTAACTCATCAACTGTTGGTGGTACCAATGCCACTTATACGCCAGGGAGAAGGTACAGTCGACCAAACCCTCCCTTGCCCCTTCCGTACTCATTCCTGGAGGCGAGGGTGCTTGAACCCCCCCCCCCCCCCCCGCCGCTGCAAATGACGCCCCATTCGATGCCGCTGATTCTTCTTCCTCCGCAGGATCCTCCTCCCTCACCGCCCTCTTATTTCCAGATAATGACGGCGTCGAGTCACGTGGTAACCAACCCACCGGCACCTCCTCCTCCCCTACTTCCTGATGTCCCCACCACCCTTTTCCTTCCTGCCTTGGAGGTGTCCTTGGTGCCCCCTTATTACAGCCTCCCTTCCCCGGTCCACCTATGTAAGTCCAATTTGTCCCTTGAACGGTCTTCCCATGTTTCGCTTTCTCTAGCGCCGATCTCGGATCCCCTGGTGCCTTCAATGAGGACCTCCTAACTCCCCCAATAACCGGACAGACCGGAAAAAGGTGTCCCGCATAGCAACACCCAAAACAATGCTCAGGTAGATGTTCATACGAGATATTTAGATGCGTTCTTACATGGGAGACAGATAGACGGAACCAGAGTTGACTCTGGAAAGGTACTCGGATATCCGCCCTGATTCTGATCTTCATAAAGTCCCCCCAGCAGAGACCTTCTTTGTCCACATCCACACCTTGGCAGACCCCCAATGTGTTTCCTACCCTGAATCCCACATCTCTCGTCCAAGCACCCACCGGAAAATTCGACACTCGCGCCCAGACCGAGAAATGGTGGAACTGCAGGTCCTTAATCTGCATGTGGGCCCTCAGGTCCGTAAAAAGAACCAGGGAGTCCCAAAAGGACCATGGTTCCCCCAACAGAACCTTTTCCCTCTCTTTAGCCGATCGGAAGAAGAAAGCGACCAGACCTCCCTCTAGAGGTTTAGCCTCGACATTCATTCCCCATACATCCTCCATCCGCGCCACCACTGACTTCCAGAAAATCTTCCTGGTGGTCAGGACCTTAGCTGCCAGCGCGAATCTATATAAAGTCCCTCGGCCAGTAACCTCTTGGACCGGCACAACTACCTCCTTGATCCTCATCGCGCCCATCTGGGAATCCAAAACTTCAACCTGATCCCCCGAGGAACGCCCCTTTCCATGAAAAGGATCAACCGCGTTGACCCTAGAAATCGGGTTCCCCCGACCCACCAGGTCCGAGCGCCCATACGGATTCGGGTTCGACCTGCGCCCCTGTTCCGTACCCGGTCCAGCGCCGCCCCGCTCACCCGGTCCGATCCGTAGCCCACCCGGCCCATCAACATCGACCCGGCCCGCTCCAAATCTCGCTGCCCAACGGGCTACATCACCTCCTCCGCCCTGGGCCCAAACCGATTTCTGCCCCAACCCAGCAGCCCACCGAGCGTCGCCCATAAACCCACGGCCCAAGCCCATTCCCACTCCAGCCCGATCCTGCGCAACCCTAATCTCTTCTGGCGCCACCACCCCTTTCCCCTTCCTTCTTCGCCAAGCAATCGCCTCCGGCGTCTCCTCCTACGTGATTTCTGAATCCGATGAGACCGGGATTGGGGTGTTCCCCTCCCTTATGGCCGTTGGCAGTAGAGGGACAAAACCCTCACCACCACCGACCGACCTGCTCCCGCCTCCATCGAACTCCTCCCAGCCCCACTGCCCAGCCTTCTCGGTCGAGGGCCTTTCGTCGGCGTACGGCGGAGACAACTCGGTCCCAACCAAACTCGACCACCAGGAACCCAGCCATCCTCCTCTCCCGATCGGGCCGAGAAGTGCATCACCATATGCCCCTCTTCCCGGTCCGTCATCTCACCCACGGAGACCACCAGGTCCTCCTCCCTCGCCGTCTCTTCCTCTGGCATCGGATCTTCCCCTCCCACCGTCTCCTCCGTCGTCTCCTCCTCCGGCGCCTCCGATCCTGACCCATAAACTGAGCCCTGAACGTCCAACTCCGACAACCGTGGTCCCCAGTGTACCCCCTCGTCGCCGCCCTTCTCTCCGCCCTCCATACCGCTCGAAAACGCCACGCAGAAGTTCACAAAACACGCCCTAAACCCTAGCAGAGGAAATAGAGAGAGCTGCGCTTGTACCAACAATAGTTAATCACTAGTTGATGTTAAAAAGGGAATAAACCAATAAGAATTATCGTATTTCAAAAAAAGCAAAAAATTATTATTAATCCTGCTTAAATGAAATAGTTCCCTTTGAGCCGGCCCCGAAGAAGAAAAAAAAATGAGGTCACAAGCGTGTAGGAGCCGTCCATCTTGGCGTGTAGCATCGGACGGCAGAGATCTTACCAAACCAAAATCCTGTTGGACGGCACCACATATTGTTATGGTTGGGTGGGCTGCTCTGTTTCCGATGATGGATCGTTTTCGTTTTCACTTTGCTTCACCCTCGTCTCTTTCCTTCTCTCTCTACAATCTCTTCCCTTTCTCCCTCTAAAATCTCCCTCAAAGTTTTCTTCCCAAAGTCCAAACCGAATTCAAGAGACAGTGACCAAAAGGTAGGAATAAGGATTCAATCTCTCGTTCTTCGATCGGTTTGCGAGTAAAATTTGCGGAGAATTTGATTCCAGAAGGGGTTTATCTTATTACTGTTTGAATTTGCGTTGGTAACCTTTTTTTTCTGGTTTTTGGTAGGTGGGTTCGTTTTTATCTTATTCATATTGTTTTGGTTTGGAGATGATATCGAGTTTTTATTTATTTATAAAAGTCATCGAATTTGGGGAAATTTTGGAATTTTCGTTGTTGTGTTGAGCTTTTCCGAGTCCTTAAGTCACGGAGAAAGGGGCTTTCGGGAGGAGGAAGAAATGGAAAAGACCGTGGAGAATAATTCAATATAGCTTAGTCCTTAAAAAACGAAAGACACCACTTTTTTTGGATGAGATAGGGAAGGACCCATGTGGCAATCTGGGTCGTCCGTTTGTTGCTTATAATGTTTTGTGTTGAGCAAAATCTGGGTTTCCTTGCCTGGGTCTGTGATTGATCATTGCATCATTTATGGAGGTGTTTATGCTTATCCCCTTTGTTTCTCTGTTTTCGGGCGGTCGATTTCTTTTCCTTCTGAAATTAAAGGTTTGAGCTTTGATCATGTCACCTCTATTCGTTTACGGATACATGCCTTGTTAAGTTGTTTTGTTAATTTTAATATGATTTTCTGCCTTGAGGAAGGAATCTTCTTTGTTCTTGTTGTGTTCTATATTGGATGATGCTTGCAGATAGAGGTGTTTCCCAAGTTTGCTTGGGTTTTCTTTTCTATGCAACTGGTAATAGGCCCACATACTTCCATCCCAAATAAGGGGGTGGAAAGAAAAATAGTTTTTCGATATGAATTTGTGTAATTGTTGCCCTTTTTGATATGATTGGTGTTTGAGGGTTGGGGGTCTTCTGGTGCTGAGGAAGCTTAATTCGCTTCCATTTGGATAATGATTTTGTAACTTATTGATGAAAGCTTCTTGTGGTCCTGGTTTTCTTGGCATCTAAACTTTGTCTTGTTTGGTTACACTTGGAAAATTGAGATGTCATACGTATGGAATTTGTAAAATTGATACTTGTGCTTTAGTGATCTTTGGAATTCATTATGATGAAAGGAAAGGGTGCAGAAGATAGTATTGAGTTTTCTATAGAAACTGAAGGTGTTGTAAGAGATGTTTGAACAAGCAAAGCATTAAGGTGTGAAATGAAGCTGTCCACCATAATATGTTTATGAGCCTCATTTTCTCCCCCAACTTCCTGATGTGACTTAGGTCCTATGTGCAATAATTTCATATTTGTTTTTATCATCTGAACGCAACTGAAATACAAGATTTGGTATGATATTTGTGGGGAGTCCCCATCTAGAAGGATCTTAGTTTATTATGCAAACAAATATTAAGACTAAATTTCATTGTATTTGTATTTGCAGATCTAAGGATATATACATGGATGAATATTCAGGTAAAAGAGCCATCGAGGGGATTGTTGTTTCAAGAAAGGGGCCTGGTCATGTTTTGAAAGATGCTGGAATGAACCGGGGTCAAAATGCCCAATTTTGCAATCGCGTGGGATGCAATGGCAGGCTGAATTCCATGAAAATCAATCAAGTGGGCTGTTCTGAAAAAGCGAAACCTTTGAGGCCTTCACTTCGTTCTGCATCTAGTGGCAAGGAAATAGCAGGGAGCTCCTCTAGAACTTCTGCTTCTGTCAGCAAGCCAAGAAAACCCTTCACAGAATCTCGAAGAAAAGTGCTATCTCGTGTAGAAACAGATTCATCTGAAAATAGTAGCGTTCAGGATGAACCACAAGTTCCAAAGCTGGTTCACTCGTCAAGAAAGGTTCAAGGAGGGTCTTTTCGTGAATCTAGAGATGTGGAAACCAGCAAAGAGGCCATGATGGAAGTGGGTAACTCTAGTGTAGTTTCACATACAAGATCTAGGAGTACAAATATAAAATCTGGGTCCAGTGCCCGAGAGATTTCAACTAGTTCTTCTGCCTCTTTGGCTACTAAAAGCTCTGTCCAGGCAACACAAGCAAATACCAGCAGGTATGGTCTAAGAAATCTTAGATGCAACTCGATATCGGATGTGGTCCCTTCTATACCTGATTCAAACATGAGCAGAAGGAAGGATGTACCAAAAAAGAGAAATATTGAGGGAGAAAACAGATCTTCCTTGGTTAGGGGCAAAAAACTAAGTGGGCGAACATCAGAGGGACGGAGTTGTAATTCTAGTCACGGCGTCTCTATTTCTGATTCAAGACGGAGTGGAAATGGTCAACCTCCCAGGGATAATGTTGCCGGGTCAGTTAGAACACGGAGATCGGTTTCTGGTTACAGCAGGGCAAGGCTCCCTGACCAGGAAACTGGAAACAGTTCATCACCTACTGAATCTCTTATTGTTTCACCGCATAGTCCTCAGCCAGAATTACCCGTCGACTTGACTGCTCATATATCATTGCATCAATTCTCTGGGGAAGCCCTGTTCAATCGCCCGAGTTCCCGCGGTAGTAGCAGTGGAAGCTTGCGCAGTATTATGCCAAGCAGTCCCAGAGGAGTTGGTATTACCCGCTCTTTCATGAATAGGAACATGGATGGGATTGCTGAGGTATTTTGTATGTACTTTTATTAAAATTCTGGAGCTGTAATACTGATTTTGCTCTGTAAAATTTATCTGTTTGTCATATTGGCAGGTATTACTGGCACTTGAGAGGATTGAACAAGATGAAGAGCTGACATATGAGGTAATTCTTGAGTTTCAGTTTTTCTCTATCTATTTAAGTGTTGACTCTCATTTTTCTTTCTTGACATTCTTGTGTTGCAGCAACTACTTGTTTTGGAGACTAATCTGTTCATTGGTGGCCTGAACTTCTATGATCAGCATAGAGAGATGAGACTGGATATTGATAACATGTCATACGAGGTATCATATTTTCTCAGTGGCATACAATTATTTGATTTGATTGGTAAAAGATTGGGGTTGAGTTTGTCCTGATTAGTTATCGGTGTAACTTGACAGGAATTATTAGCTCTAGAAGAGAGGATGGGCTCTGTGAGTACAGCATTGACGGAAGAAGCATTGTCGAAATGCCTTACGACGAGCATCTATCAGTCTATAGCGGATGATGAAATTGTGGATAAGGATGATGATATCAAATGCAGCATCTGCCAGGTTTTACCTTTGAATTTTCCGCTATATGCTGCTATACTTATTCCATCTTGAGATTAATCTGAAAGCATAACTAGTATCAACCTCACTGGATCCGGATATGTTTTGCATTGCTGTAAACAACTCTATCTGTAGAAGTGTCATGTTGTGTTGGCCTTAAAACGCTGTTGAGTAATTATACCAGCTCTCCTATTTTGAATATGATCATGATTAAATTCTGAACCATATACAAGTCACTTGCGCTCTCAACATGACGTTCAATTCACACCAAAAGGATGGTTTTATCTGATTGCAGGAAGAGTATGCGATGGGAGACGAATTGGGGAGATTAGAATGTGAGCACAAGTATCATATGGGTTGCATACATCAGTGGCTGCGACTCAAGAATTGGTGCCCAATATGCAAGACTGCAGCTGGACCTTCCTCTTAAGATGCTTCATTTTATTTCAAATTGTACAAATTAAGAACGTTTCTGTTTCACAAATTTTTTTGTACATACTAAAGTTTTCTTGCATATCCCATTCATCAATAAAGCTCCAGACATTATTTCATCTACTGTTTTCGATGTTATCTCTGACTTGTTTCTCAGTTAAATTTCATTATTTGCCTGTTCAACAACAGTAATGGCTACTTCACCTGTAGCTTCTTTCACTCTCAAATCAAACATTGAACAAGCTTGCCTTGTATCTGAAGCTTGTAAGCTCACAAAAAGATTGAATTCAGAATTGTGTGCTATAATGTAACCTCAAATCAAGTGTTTGAAGTGCAACTCTGTAGTCAGTATTTGTATTAATGCATTGAATTTCTTTTTCTTTTCTAGAATCCGTCGGTTACTTGCATTCAATCGAAATAAAAATGTTCACCATCTTTGCATGGATTTCTAGACTCAACAATAAACTAGTAAATGCCATTTCTTTTACTTACTTGAGATGCGGCTGACTTCTAAGGAGAATCACTGATATGACTGTCATGTGACTCTCATCTTTTGAACGGATGCTCTGTTTAGCCTGCCATCCTGCTAATAAAAAAGCTCTACACACTTGAATTAGTAATGCAACACATTGAACTTACAGCCAATGCCACTTTAGGTTCCAAAGCTGTATGTTGCTCCCTGAAATTCCTATTTTGTATGTGTTTCTGGTTGTTTTGCCTATGCATTAATTCACAGCCTGTCTTTCATGACTAAACAAAAGATTTGAGACCATTATTATGTGATTTTTACCGTTCCGTCTTTCAGGGGAAATCACACACACACCCAAAGTGGCCTACTTTAGGGAATAAAAATATCTAACCAAGTTCTGGAAATGGGCACATGTGAATTATGGGGTTTTGATCAACCACAAACAGACAAACCTTTCTTCTGGCATGGCCTACAAAAACAAGTTAAGGACAACAGTCAAAATGGGATTTGGTCTAACAGCTAACACTATTTGTTATATACAATGGTTTTACAAAAAAAAAAAGCAACCAAAGTGGCACTGGAAACCATCGGATACCAATCGATTCTATCATTGAAAGTTCTATTCCTCTAAGATGCCAAGCATTCTCGCACCATTACTTCACTTCTTTGTCCTGTTCAATAATTTTTTTTTTCAGATTATCCTGTCCAATATTCAGAGCACAATAGGACAACAGATGACTAACCTTGGTTAGATACCAACTGACATAATAGAATGACTACCAGAAGTTGCATTATTATATAACCCCCCCTAGTCAATGTATAGAATTCATATAAATGCATTGATGAAGTAAAGCATGTAACAAAAAATATCAGATATGCAAAACAAAGTTCTTGTTTCCACAAAACTGATTCTCAATTTCATGTTTCCACTGTTATTGGAATTTCTCAATTTCACATAATGCTTATTATTTTAACAAGGCAGTATGAGACAATACACTACTAACCTCTCTTACAAACTGCTGGAAGAAATTGAATGCAATTTCCTTAGCACATAGACCTTCAACATAAACAAACCGTTGAATTTATTGTGGATAGATAGAGCGTAACTGATTGAAATATTGCAAAGTCCAACATTCTACAAAAGGATTCCAGTGCAATATAAACACTAATTAGAAGTGGTTATTGAAATGTACAACTGAACATCTCACCATAGAACTTTCACTAGGCTGATCTTCCAGCTTCAAATAAGCCTACCAAATGTCTTCTGAATGAGCCTTCAATTGAGAAAAGATGATGCTTCCAATAGGAATATATGGTAAGGTTGATATAATGGGTAAAACTAAATAAAGGGGGGAAGACTAAATAAAATGGCTACTATAGTGTTGCATATTCATTATACAGAGTTTCATAAATCTAAATTAACCCGAGCATCTAAATTAATGTCTTTTGCTTTAATTTTTTGATCTAACAGAGGTATATCACACTCCAGTAGATTGTAAAGTGTGTTTGGGATTTAATTTTTTCTCAGAAACGTTAAAACAATAAAGAAGATAGAAGACAGGAAAGATTGTGGGACGCTATCTTCTTCCATGAAGTGAGAGTTTTCAGAAAAGGACTTTTGCTTATACAGTTAAGACTTCTCAATTACAAGCGTAGGTTGATGCTAAGTACAAACTAATATTGGACCATCATAATAAAAGGTATTTTGTGCAGCTTAACTCTAAAATTTTCAAAATTCACTTTCATCTCATAAAAGCACTAGACTGAACCAGTGGCAATTATCGAATTATTTAAAGAGGACCATAAAAATTTATGAGAAGAAACTAATTGATTTTTTTTCCAACTAAATATAACGTACTTTTCCCCAGGTTATTTAAATTGTTTTCCCCAATTTACATTAAGTAAGAAGTTGTCCTCACATTCCTTTACTTGTCAACAAATATGAAACTTTATTTTCCCTGCAATAAACTTCATATATGTACCGGCTGCCATTAGAACTTAACATGTGAGTTGTGCCATGATCAGTTGCTTCAAGCAGGTATGGAATACAAAAGTAGTGGCATATACTTCAGCAGATTGATTATTCTGATGTCACGTGATTGAAACCAAACCAACAAGGACAATTGAACAGATATGGATGTGTTATTAATATTGAAACTCAAAACAATTCTCAGGTTCTAGAAGTACATACAGAGCTATACTGCAGCTTTTACACAAGGTGATTTACCTTTCAATCAAGCAACAGAACAGTAGCTCTGCAAAACTTAGGTTTCCTTCTCATTGCCTGTATATTACATGACAAGCTTGATCTCTGTAGCAATGATAGATGATGGCCAACATCAATATAGATGTACAACAAAGCAACCGACCTCACACATTCTATTTGATAATACCCCCCTTCACTTGGTTGCTGTCAAATAATTTCTAATCTGTCAGAGCCCTGTGGCAGACTACAGACATTTTGATGCTTGAAGCATCAATGTCAATTTGGAAGATCCAGAGCATTACATCTGGTCCATCCTTGTCATTAGAAGGGAACTGGATGCATCAATTAATTTTGAAGAACAGTAGTCAGTCAGCCCCCTTGAACCAGAATAGTCTGACCCAGTACAACTTCTGAATAAACGGAATTTTATAGTAATGTTTTAATCCTCGAATGCATGCATACCTATTTTCTCAAGCAGCAATGGCCAATCTTCTCCAAGCTGCTGAGGATTCAGCTCCATGGCAACTTTGAAATCGAGCACTGATATTGGATGCTGCATAGCCTCCATGGTCCCACTGCCACTCAGCTTATGGAAGTGATTACTTGGCCGCATGCCATTAATAACCTTGTTTTGAATTTGCTGCTTCTGAAGATGCTCAGGGGTAGACCTTGCTCCAACCAACTCCGCACAAGATCTGATCAACCGCTTCAAGTAGACATCCAACATACTATTCAACACATTAGCACTTTCCATAGAAACCGCCCCAATCCCATGAGATGCCGCAATCAGCTCCATACGCTTCCTCAGTGTGTCTGTGTTAGACAATCCACCATCGTCATAGAAAGAAACATATTCTCCGGAGCTTGCTACCGGCAAAGCTTTGCAGGCCCCACCTGTACTAGCTGAACAAAATGGAATCCCGAGAGGTGCAAGTAGAGGATCTTTCAAGAAATGGAAGTTATTTTCCTGTTCCACCTCCTCTCCATCTTTGACAACGGGTAGTTCATTCTGATTTCTGCTGCGTATCCGTGGCTTTTCCATTGGCCGCTGAACTCTATCAATCTCTGGTTGCTCAGCAACTGCTCGAAGATCTTCAACTGGTCTCTGGTAGTCACATGGGGCCAATTCCCCATTTTCCATTCTATCTGACTGATGCGAGACACACTCAACTTTCCCATTTGGTCCAAGCGGGCTCGGTCTATCCCTGAGCTTCCGATCACGTATGCCAGACCTACCCTTCCGTGGGGACACTGGCAAAACCCCATTTGACCATATAGGCACACTGTGATTTTGGTTTGGAGCAGCAGACATGCTAGGCTCATCTCTACTTGGAGGGCTTTTCGCTGCTTGTACAGCAGATTTTGCGGGACCCACTTCTTGAACTGACGGTGGAGCCTTTGCCTGACAAGCATTCTTCAAGATAGATCGAATAAACTGATTGTGAAGCGGAATATTCTCTCTCCCAAACACTCGGTAACAAAATCTGTCAAAATCACTCTTACTCAGCTTCTTAACGAGATACTTATTCAAGTAAAAGAGGTACCTTTTCGATCTCTCATCCCCAATGGTCTTCACAATCTGTGCTTTCAAGTCGCCCAAATCAATTCTTGAGCACTGCTGAGGTTGCATTTCTCAATGAACAATTTCATACACAATATACAGAATCCTGGAAACACCAATTACAGCTGCACTTGCGGCCAGACAACCCCAAATTCAACTAAGCTTCCAAGCTCTGGAATTCGCAGCTAATACTCTCATAGAGACAGTCACCAAAACTCCAGAAACAAGTAAACCCCCCAATGAGAATATAGCTCAGACGTGTTATCCTGCTTCCAAGCAACTCCTAAATCACCCTCCTACAGTCCATACAATGCAAACCCAAATCTCATCAACTCAAAACCAAAACCCTAGAGATCAGCTCCACTTGAAAGTTAGCTCAATCCCGCCCAAACCAAAACCCAAATCGAGCTGAAATTATTCCAAATCATAGTAAATAAAAAACCCTAATATAAATAACAAATGTTTCTGCAAAACAGTTCCTACTGCACGAACAAACCATTGATCACACCCACTTGCACCCTCAAGGAATGAAAAAAAAAACTATTTTTTTCCGGGCAACTCAAAAGCTCTAAACTTCTAAAATTCGCAGAAACGAAGGGCAGCGAAAGAGATCAGCGAGTTCGACGAATTGGGATTTCATAGAACAGAGCCCGAATTGCAGAGAAGCAAAGCACAATGAAGAGCAGAAACAGCGCTCCAGAGTGAGCGAAAAGGGTAGGGAGGTTGATTGAAGCTCTGACCTTAACGGAGAGAGAGAGAGCTTGAACTGAATTGGGCAGAGGAAAAATCAGTGACTGGGTTGGGTTCCGAATCTTGGCAGCCTCGATTGTGCGCTCAAATAGCTGGCTCTTCTTCTTCTTCTACTCCTTCCTCTGCTACTTTCTAAATTAGTTCCATAAATTTGTGTTCTTCATCTTTTCTGGGTTGGGTTTTTGTTGATTCTGTATTCACACTCAGCTTCGAGCAGCAGATTGAGCACCTCCTTCGATCGCTCTGCTTCTCTCTATAGTCGAGGTCACCTCGTGTTTTTTTTCTTTCCTTTTTTCAATTATAAATTTTCTTTTGTTACTTTCCTTTCCTATCATGTCTTAATTAGATTTATATTTTTAAAATTAATATATGACATAAAAAATAAAACTCGAATTGTAAGAAATAGATTTTATTTTTTTAAAATTAGAGTCTGATATAAAATAATTAAAATTTGATTTAAAGAAGAATATATATTTAAAAAGGGACGGCATTCAGTACAAACCATTTTTATCGTGCAAACTAAAAATCATTATGGGTCGTCATATCTGAATAATAGACGGCTGAGATCAAAAGACGAACTGTAACTTTTTCACATTATTGTAGCGCATGTTGTTCGTTATTGTACGCACTCATGCACGAAATGTGTTGGTACCTTACATACTCAAATGTTGGTACCTTATATATAAAGTACTGATACGTACATGCAAAAAGCTGATACCTTACATACAGAAAAGTGTTGATACCTTGCGCATACAAGTGTTGGTACCTCTTATATATGGGTGCTTGTACCTTTATGCGATGTAGGCATGGTCAACAAGCACTATAGTGCGGTCAAATGGCGGTAAAGTTTGCGTTATTTACAAAATTGTCATCTAGAGCTAACAACATTTGGGTCTTTAGATCTCGCGAATGTGATGTGACGAATCTTATCGGTTCTTAGTATTCATAGTAAGGTGTGGTTTGTATTTAACACCAATCCTATATATATAGGCATAATTCGATCTCACTATCCTACAATCATGGGATTCCAAAATTACTACCCTAAGTCTTTTTTTTTTCTCGCTACCTTGAAGTTTTCAAATTTTCAAGTTATTTTTAAAATGTCCAAAAGGCACTTAGAGGTTCAAACCCAAATACCCAACTGATTTGGGTATGCGACCAGTGATCTCGTGTCGTCCATTTTCAGTAACACTCACATTTTTTGTTCTTCGCATTCGGAACGAACCCTTCACTCTCCTCACTATTTCACTATTCCCTCAAATCCCTATAAAATTCTCCAAATGTGTCGATCCACACAGTCGTAGACTCAGCAACTAGCTTGTTTTCTCACTAGGGTTTGGATTCAAATCTCTTGGAAAACACATAATAGGGTTTCTGACTCTTCAATTCATTGTACTTATTCATTTTTTGTGCTCACGATTGTATTTGTTTCCATAATCGAGGGTAACTTTTTTTAGATAAGTGATGGAATTTTATTGCAAAGAACACATCTTCAGGGAGAAAATTGTAAAGGGGTGAACCCAAAAACATTTACAAAAAAACTCTAGAAATAGGGTAAAGTGGAGATGTAACAAAAAGAGGAGAACCAAAAACCACAAAAACAATCAATTTGCACCAAGAAAAACAGACCACCAAAATCAAGCACAAAGAAGAAGATAGCGACGTTTTTTTTCGACGAAACCAACCTAAAGGGTCATGTTGCCAATCCACAAAGGTCCTATCTTTGTTGATGGAGTTGGATTGCCATAAAATATTGAAGGCGCGATTCTGAATTTTCCCAAAGAACTCTCCATAATTTGGTTAAAGACGAGGGAGTTGCGAAGAAACCAGAGATGCTAGAAGACAATATGCCCACACGAATCCAATGTCTCCACCACCATGAAGGGCCAAGACCTTTCCAAGCTAAAATGATCGAGGAAACTAAACATAGGTAAACCAAGCGACTCTCCACCAATCATAAATCATACCCCATAAGAACAAAACCAGAGGACAATGCAACATAATATGATTTGAATCATGCATCCCTAATTTCCACATTTGACAGTACATATCGTTTAGAGATAAATTCAACCTTCGAGCCTCCAAGAAAATAGATGTGGGAAGAGTTGAACGTGCAGCTAACCAAACCAGAATAACATGTTTTTGAGGAATTCCTTTTATCTGAAGTATAGAGGCCCACAAAATTGTAGGAGTGACATAGTTGCCTGAGAGCAACCTATACGCTTGCGATACAATGAAGATATTATCACATTTCTTCCATAAAATTTGATCCACCAAATTTGACAAAAAATGAACCTGAATCAAAAGAAAAGAGAGCATTTTTCTCAGCCTACTCCTAATCCCACATCCTCTATCTCACGTCAATCACCCATACACCATTAGCCCAACATTCTACAACTGAAGTACATTTGTTCGCCATGGTAGAGTAAAACAAGGGAAAGCGAACTCAGAACAATACTTCTCCAAACCAAAGGTCTTCCAAAATTGAGCTCGAGTACCGTCTCCAACACTCATCAACAATCCCTGATTCCTAAATAAACCTCTTAACAGAGGATCACAGGCAATATTCAAGATACGGTGAAAACGAAATGAACTACCTCACCTATCAACAGTAGTTAATGTCACGCCCCAAATCCGGTATTGACCGGTATTGACCGGACCCGAGACGTGATCTGGTGAAATTAAAATAAAAAACGGTTTAAAAGTAATTAATATTTGGTAAAAGGAAATCATGTGAACCAACAAAAGATTCAAACCCTAAGTCCCAAGCTCAGTTATATACAATAGTCGAAAATAACAGTACGTCTCTAAGAAACATAAAATAAACTCGGGCTTCCGCTACGCTCCCAAGCTCTGCGTAACCCTCTAATCCAAAACATAACTAATACCTGTAGGAAAAAAAAGGTAAGGGGTGAGCTTGACGCTTAGTAGGATACACAACACTCGCCCCAATAAAGTAGTATTAGTACGTTTCCAAACTAACTTTTAACAATTAAAAGGAGAAGGCGACAACGAGAACATGTAACCCAAATTAAACAACCTTCACTTTACTCGACCACAAACTATCCCGAAAATCCCCGTCCAGAACCCCTTCACGACCGACTCACGGATAAACCCAAAGACGGCGCTTTAAGTTACACGAAAACCACACACATGAAACTCATCGTCAAACAATCAAAATCAAGTCATTCGCGGTCACACACAACTCGTAACAAGGAAACACCCATAATCACAAACACAACAACACTCAATTACATCCAAGGTAATCTCAACACAAGCAATCCATACACTTGCACGGTCTCGGGAGCAACCCGCTCGGCCCGGCGCAGCCACACGCAACTTTCCCCAACACAAATTCGGGAGAGGCGGTCGACCTCATCGCGGAACACAGCGTTTTACCGATACACGGAAGGCAGGGAAATCGCCTCTTCGCGGCCTGGTCCCTCGCGGAACACAACACAGCGTTTTACCGAGTGCTAGTCGGAAGGTAGGGAATCCACCTCTTCGCGGGACACAGTGTTTTACCGACTTAAGGTCGGAAGGTAGGGAAACCACCTTTCTCATGTAACCAAAGTACACACAAGCCTCACACTTTACCGATTACGCGCCGGAAGGTACGACACACCTGGCGGAAGTACATCTCTCACACTTTACCGGCCGCGCACCGGAAGGTACGACACACCTCTCGGGCACAACTCATCCAAGTATCATCAGAACAATCACAATCACACTCACAGTCAGGATCACATTCTCAACATACTTACACACCCTTACGCACTTACCATCACTTACCGACACCACACTCAACGTGGTAACCCCACCGGCTTAACCGGTATCCATTCCCCCAACACCCCTATTTCAACAAGTCAAATAAACAGGGAATAACCACTCAAGTCACTCATATGCATCACTAGTTCAACTCTACTCGTTTTCATGTTTGTTATTTAATAACCATTCAAACAGCACAGCACACAAGCAGATACACTCAGCAAACAACCCTACAGGCACGACATGGCCCGATTCTACCAGCACGGCAATTCCCAAGACTATAATCATAAATGTTCACAGTTTATACGTCTACGCTAGTTAATCACATCCTATAGGCGAGCTAGTTATTTATCTGGTTATTAGGTTTCCCTATATGCATCCTAATACAACCGTAAAAGAGTATGTATCGAGGTATTTCCCTACCTCTCAGTCTCTATCTGGATCGCCTAGCTGCTGACGTCCGGCCTACTCCAGTCTTCTCCTCACTCGGGGTAAAAGCCTGGTTTTAACAAAAAAGGACGGTAATCAGTCCCGGTCCAGTCCGTAACGGTCCTTTAATTATCAATTAAGTCCTTTAACTTGTCCGTTAAGTCCTCGAATTTATCTGATTTAAATCCAATTAATTAATTAATCAATTTGATTAAATTGTCCTGACCCGGATCCGACCCGGATCCGAAACCCAGACCCGAATTCGACCTGGATCCGACCCGGTCCAGATCTCAGACCCGGACCTGACCCGAGCCCGACCCAGACCCGGACCCAAACCCGAGTCCGGACCCGAACCCAGATCCAGTCCAGGCCCGAGGCCCAAACCAAGTCCAGGCCCGAGCCCGTCCGTAACTCGGTTCTGGCCCAGACCCGTCCGTGTCTCAGTTCTGGCCTAGAACTCAGCCCTGGCCTGAGACGTGAACGGAGGCGACGACGGCTAGGGTTCTGGTGAAGCGACGACGAGGGAGAGGCAGAGTCAGGAGGTGTTTCTCGACGACGGCGACGGCATCAGGGGCTCGGAGAGACGAGGGAAGGGTTGTTGGTGTGCGCTCAGAGCTCCTCCGTCCAGATCTGACGGCGAGGAAGCTTCGCCGGCGTTGGAAAGTTCAGATCTGGAGCTCGAGAGCTCCGGCGAACCTCTCCAACCAATCTCGACCACCTCGAGCTCGCGTGGGTGCGAAAATCAGGGAAGGGATGGACGAGGAAGAAGAATCAGGCCGGGAGAAGGGCTCACTGTCGCTGATTTCCTCTGTTACAGGCATGGCGAGGTTGAGATGAGGTCGACGGCGCTAGTTCTCTTCGAGTCGAGGAGGAAGAAGAGAGAGAAGGAGAGGGGTTTGGTGGTTTTAGGCACGGGGGCGTGGTGCTGGTGTTCCGGCATCGTTCTGGTGTCTCGGTGATTCGATTTGAGACCGGAAGGACGTCGTCGGCGCGACTGGTTCGAGAGAGAGAGAAGAGAAGGTGAGAGGAAGGAGACGGACTTCGGGAAGCGTGCGCGAAATGAGGGAGGCGGAGGGTCGAGCTAGGGTTAGGGAAAGGCTAGGCTGGGCCTCACTTGTTGGGCCTGGTCCTCCTCTGAACGGGCCTGGCAGCATGGGCCTGGCTCAGCTGACTTGGCTGGTCCTGCTCGGCCCAAAGTCCCCCTTCTCTCCTCTATTTTTTTTTTTGAATTCAATCTGTTTCCCCAACTAGCGACGTTTTAAGTTAAATATATTAAAACTTAATTCTTTTAATTTGGACGGTCTTTACAGTTAAATTTCAGTCAGAAACAGACCAACCCATCTTAGCGCATATTATGTGTTTCCTAAGAGAGTTTGAGTTTGTGGCAAATCGCCAAAACCATTTAGCTAAAAGACCATCGGTCAAGTCCTTTTATACGATGAAAACCCAACTCCCCCCCCCCCCTCCCCAATAGATTTTTGCCTACACACTTGATCTTATTGTACCTTAAGTAGAACTCTGCCAGTTCCATATGATTTATAAAGAAAGCTCCTCTGAGTCGCCTCTAAAGTTTGGATTAAAGCCTTTATAGCTTTAAGGAGAAACATATTAAAAAGGGGAAGACTAGAGAGAGTGCTTTGGATTAACACAACTCCCAACCACAAACAGGTATTTAGTGTGCCACACAGCTAGAGAGTTTATGTATTTTCATATGATCAGGTCCCAAGTCATTATATGTATGTGGGAGGCTTCGAAACTGAAACCGAGATAAGGCATTGGTAAAATTTTAGATGTGCAACCCAAGAAATCCTCAATTTGGGTGATGGATAGAGAGTTCTCGTTGAGAAATATTTCTTTCGATTTGAGGATATTTATATTCAACTCTAATATCCTTTGGAAGCTTAATAAGGTGTTTTTCAAATTGGCTAACTTAAACAGATTCCTTCTAACAAATAATAACGTGTTGTCCGCAAATTGCAGGTGCGAAAGTGAGACACCATTAGAGCCCATATTAATACCAAAATACAGACCCTCTAATTTAGCATATTCAAGCAATTTGTGTAAACCATCAGCTGCAATTATGAACAAGAAAGGGGAGAGGGGATACCCTTGTCTAATGTCATTTAACATATGAAATTCACGATTGGAAACCCCATTGACCAAAACCGAAAAATGAATTCGAAACAATCCCTACATCCAACGCATCCACCGATAACTAAAATTCATTTGAGCAAGAATGTCATCAAGATAATTCTAATTCAGTTTATCATAAGCTTTTACGAAATCCAATTTGAGTAAAACTGGCTCAATTTTGGACCTCTTAATTAAATGGATGACTTCAGAGGCTATCAAAACTCCATCTACGAGCTATCTACTCGCCACGAACCCACTTTAGGTATTGCTAATACGATCCCCAATAAAAAATTTCTTATAATTTGCCAAAACTTTCGCTAAGATTTTGTAAGGACCTGAGATTAGGCTTATTGGCTTGAAATCGTTTACACACTCGACTTGATCGTGCTTTGGGATCAAACCTAGTGACTTCTTACCGCCACAAGCGTCAATTGCTAATTTAATCTCCTCTAAAGTGAAAATAGACTCTAGATCTTGTGTTTGGCTATAAGTCAGGGTGGAGAAAGGCAGAAGAAGTAAATTCAAACGTTACTCCACTTGACAAGTAATACAGGCCTCAAAATGGCAAGTTGCAACTTCTTTCATCTCTTTTGGGATTCAAATAACTCCATGAGCTGTGCGAATTTGAGAGATACGATTATGATGAGCTCGGAGATGGAAATACCAGGAGCAACGGTTTCCTCCCTTAAACCAAGACGCTATTTCCTTTTGTCTCCAAATCCGAGCCAATAATTTGCATCTTAAGGTCAACAAGGCCTGATACCAAGTGCAGTAGGCCTTTTCTATATTAGATAAATCACATATTTATTGCAATATGTCTATCTCATCAATGTCATTCCTCAACTTAGCGATATCACACTCCATATAACCAAATACCTCCATGTTCCATACTTGTGGGTCATGTCTCAAAGACTTGAATTTGGACTGATGCAGTCGCATTTTAACACTAAAAGTGCCACATTTAGGGGATCTTATGAGTAATATTAGCCTCGTTTAAATCTCACTCCCCTATATTTTGTGTGTTTTCAGTTTGTCTCATAGTTATCAAGTCATGGAGCGGAATAGGACCAAAAATCCACAAAAAAATGACGAAATCTAAAGCTCTTCTTTGATGTGGACCAGGACCCGGAGCCTATGCACAGACCCTCATGCGGAGCCGGTATGGGAACCGCGACCAAGTATTGAAAATCGAGACAAGACTCTCTACTCGCATACGGGCAACGACCCGGAGCCATGACGGAGCCCGTCACGGACCCGCATGCGGAGCCAACTGTTAGCCTCAGTGCCCGTAGTCCAGTCATAAATGTCCAATTGTAAATATCATCATTGGCAATACAATAAAGCGACTTTTAATATTACTTAAGTGTTGGAGTAATATGTCGTGTGTATTTCCGATCTATGCCCACCATGCGAATAGAACCATAGATCAGGATGGATTACACTTGATGAGGTCCCTAGTCAATAGTCTTCGCTGGAAGAGACTAGTATGAAATATGACTCTTGATGGCTTACGTTATATTGGCCATAGGAAAGGGTTCCTTAGTCTGATCATAAACATCATGTGGGAAATGATGTTGGACGACCTGACTTGAATATGTTCCATAGATTAAGTCATGAACATATTCAGAGTCGTTGCTTGTCAGGTATCCTTAGACCAAAGAGTCTATATGATTGCTATGCAGTAAACAACCAAGTTTGACCTGAAAGCTCAACGTTGCACCGTGACTAGGCTTCCATAACGGCCATGATTGGCTTGGGGAATGACTGCATGAGTGACATGATAGATGGCTAAGGGATTTATCCCTCATACTACGGTATGGGAAAGATATCTGGTTCACGGCCGCTTGATCGAGAGTGACTGACAGGAAAGCATGGTCATGCACATGATACTAGGTATCATAAGGTCAGTCATCTCATATATCAAGGAACATTGATTGAGAATAATAAGGATGACGTCTCTATGCCTTATCTCAATCATGATGTCGGAGATAAGGGATAATGACAAGGACGACGGAAAGGTCAGAATCAACAGGGGGCGATTCGTTATGCAGGGTCCTGCAATACTGAGTCTCGTTAGTCGCTATATTAGTAAGATCAAGTAAAATTTGATTTTACGTTGATCTTACCGGCATGCATAGACCTAAGGGTCACACCGACAGTTTGATACTCGTTAAGAACATGACGAACCTAAGTTGGAGGGAATAGTGGCGGGGATCGCCATAGTGGACCGGCTAGCACATTGGGCTCGGCATGGGCTCTCTTGGAGAGGCCCATGGCCGGCCCACGTAGGCTATGCCCAACAAGGACTTAAGTAATTAGATGACCAATTAGTCTGGTTGACCAAAATTTGGTGGGACCCAATTTCCACTAAACTAATAAACAAGGTAGTTTATTAGCTCCACCTTGCATCTAGACTTGAACACTTGTCTAATGTTGGGAGTTAAGTGAGTCCACTTAACTAAGCATGCAAGAGAGGTTGGAGAACTCAACATGCAAGTGTAGAGAAATAGAGAGAGAGAGAGACTTCTTCTTCTTCTACCTTGGCTGAACCCCCCTCCAAGCTTCAAGGTTGTTTTGTTCATGTTCTTGAGTCATCAAACTCAAGAACTACGTTGGCTTTAATTCCATCTTGGATACGTAGGCGTCAAAGGGACTCAAGCCGAACCATAGTTGGTGTTATTCTTCCATTTTCTCCACCAAAACTACAAGGTGATGTTCTTGAAACCTTGCTGAATTTTCAGCTTTGTTCTTCATATTTGGTAGTGTTAAATTTACTTGATTCGTGGTTAATTTCCGCTGCAAATTCTTGTTTCTCTTGTCCACGACTTCAAGTCCCAACACCGACACGTTGCCCACGACGCGCAGATGCCCAAAATTATCCTCTCGTTTCAGTTTCGTTTGAAACTCGTTTTTGGCCCTATATAACTGAAAAATTAGGTTTTAGAATGGGGTGATCTTGTACTTGAGCTAAACTGGGAGGAGGGATAGTTGGGAGTTAGGAGAAAAGGAGATCAAAGGCATTGAAGAACATCATTGTAATTAGATTTGGGTATTGTAATTCTCTATACTTTTTTTATCATGAAGCTTACTTGTTTGTGTTAATCAATGGCTTCTTCTTCTTCCTCTTAGAAGAGTAACTAAACCCCAATAATCTAGCGTTATGGGGGATTAGGGATTTGTTCTCCAATATATTGAATTCCATATGAATGTGAATGTTGGATCTAATTTAAGGTTTATATTTGATTTGTTCGTAATGCTCTATCTCCCGTATAGGCTTGATAGTTGATGTGAATTGGAATCCAACACTCGGGAGATGAGGGTTTCAATTGGTCTAAAATAAATATAACTTGGGTTTAAATCTAGACTAAGAATAGTTAGGTTAACACAATTGCAATAGCCATAAATTATTATCGAAAGCTAGAAATTATCAAGGAACTTAGTGCTTTGGGTCTTTCTACACCTTTGATTCGGGAGAACTAGGTGGTTAGATTTCATTAGGATCCGAAACAACGGGAGAAGTTAGGACTAGTTTAGAAATAGTTCGTTGCCCCTTAAAATTAGACAACTTCACATCACTACCGGTATTCAGTATATTGGAACGGTCTCTAAGAACCCGTACCTTAGAATACTACTTTCTCTAATTTGAACTCATTCATGTTCCGCTCGTGTACTTGCTCGCATTTAATTTACTGTTCACATTTTACATGCTTTAAAACCAAAAACATATTTTAAACGGAATAACTTAATAACAACATTAAATAGGATTTGTTTGGCTTGTGCTCATTTGGGTTCGATAGCTCGTAACTTAAAATCCTAAAATACCACTTAATGAATGGTACGCTTGCCGTGCCACTTTTTGCGCTAAAACTGCAGGGCGTCAAGTTAATGGCGTCGTTGCCAGAGAGCAATTGGGCCAACCCTTTCTATAAAGTTATGTTACGACTATTTCACTTATTTACCTATCTTTTTAATTTTTGTTTACATTTCGTTCTCATCTTGGGCTTGTTGCTAAGATTAATTTATGCTTACAAGATCTAAATACACTCCAAAGGGATTTGCTTAGTAATGCAGATTTAAGAGAAGCAGGAGAGTTAAAGATACGAGCCTTGAAGAAGAAAGTCGGTGAGAGAAGTAGCAACTCAGATACAATGAAAAATCAGGGAGCTAAAGCCACTGGGCAGAATGCACGAGTGGGGTAGCCGAATAACTAGGTGATGTAGGGAGAGCCCTCACCGGAACCTGTAGCAGCTGAGGGGCCACCAAGATACCTTTGTGATTATGGAACACCTCATACCAACAACCTACATCAGAGCATTCAAGCACCAGCAGTGACAGCTCTTCGAGATTAAAACTTCTCTCATTAATTTACTTCAGCAAACCCAATTTAGCGGGAATCCAGCTACGAATCCCGATCCTGCCGCGCATATAAAGAAATTTCTCTCTCTTTGTTCTACTTTTAAGTATAATGGAGTGATTGATGATGTAGTTAGACTAAGGCTCCTCGAGTTTACCTTAAAAGATAACGTCGTAGAATGGATCACAAACCTGCCTCACCATACTATTACAACATGGGACGATCTAGCACAAAGATTTCTAGCTATATTTTTCTTGCCAAGGAAGACTAAGGAATTTAGAGATAAGATCCAGAATTTTGCTCAATCAAATTTCGAGTCATTTGCAGAAGCTTAAGAGAGATATTAAGGACTGATAAGGAAGTGTCCTCGTTATGGACAAGAGTTGTGGTTGCAGATGTAGACATTCTACCAAGGATTGAACAGGGAAAGTCAAGCAGAGCTGAACGCCGCATCTGGTGGCTCGTTCATCAAGCACACTCGTCAGGAATGCCAAGAGATTCTAGAGAATATCACGGCCAATGTGCTTGGCATTCTGAAAGAGAACTTGAAGGTTCTATAGTCAATTCAGTCAGCTTATCATGAGAGATAAATCAAGTCATGGAGCAATTAAAGGAAATGAGGCTGATGATCACAGGCATGTAGGGACAAGCACCACAACCTGATCCATTGAACTGTATAATAAGGATGCAAGGACCCTACTCTGAGGAGGCTAACTAGGTGACCCACAAAAACAACCAAGGGAGGAAGTATGACCCTTACTCCAACACTTATAATGAGGGTTGGAAAGATCACATTGAGTTCAAATAGGGAGGAGACCAAAATCAGCGAAACCAAAATACAACACCTCCCGGTTTCAATCAAAGACCTCAAAATCAGGGACCCCAGCAAAGAAATCCTCAACAGAATCAAGGTAATCAAAGACATGACCCAACTGATTTAATGTTAAGAATGATGTAACAACAAGAGGAGAAGGAGAAGAGAATGATGCAGCAACATGAAGAGAATGACAAGAAAGTAATGCAAATGCTAGAGGAAAAGGATAAGCAGATAATGCAGTTACTTAGGAAACAAGCTGAGCCATGTAACAATTGGAGAGCAATGCAGACTCAGCTGGGACAGGTCACCACAACAGTAAACATCAGACCTCCAGTATCTCTACCTAGTGACACTGAGAAGAATCCTAGAGAAAGTGACCATGCAATTACTACGAGAAGTGGCAAGGTGGTAGAAACAGAAGATAAGGAAATTGAGAAAGAACTACCACAAGAAGTCTCTACAGAGCAAATTCAAGAGGAAGAGAAAGAAGGCTTAATAGAGGTAGTAAGAAGAGAACGTTCCATAGGTAAGAAGGTAAGGGAGCCCGTGGTTGACTTAGAAACCCGGACTCCACATCTCTCTTTCCCCTTTATTGCCAAGAAATCTAAACAATACGATCAATATGCTAAATTCTTGAATGTGTTTAAAAAACTTAAGATTAATATTCATTTTTCTAGATGCAAATAATAGTATGCATATTTATGCCAAAATTTTGAAGGATATTATATCTAATAAGAGGAAGTGGGATGTGAACGAAAGGATGAATTTAAGTGAGGAGTGTTCTGCTATCTTACCAAATAAATTTCCCCTTAAATTAAAAGACCCGGGTAGCTTTATTATACCATGTGCAATGGGGACCCTTTTATTTGCAAAAGCTTTGTGTGTTTTAGGGGTTGGTATAAATTTGATGCCCTTGAATATTTTCAAGTAATTAGGATTAAAAGAAGAACTGAAACCAACTTATATGTCTCTACAACTAGTTGATAGATCTATTAGGTATCCCAGAGGATCGTGGAAGATGTGTTGGTGAAAGTTGATAAATTTATTTTCCCTACTAACTTTGTTATTTTGGACATGCATGAGGATTATGAGATTCCCCTAATCCTAGGAAGGCTTGGTCACAGCCTGAGCTCTTATTGATGTAGAGAAAGGGAAATTAACCATCCGATATGGCGAGGACCAAGTGGTTTTTGATGTTTTCAGATCCCTTAAACATATTATAGTTGATAATACTTGTTAAAGGATTGATATGATTGATTCGGTAGTGTAGGATAGTTTTGTTCCTAATGATCATGTACTAGCATGTTTAAATAATGATGATGGGAACACTTGTGATCTGACGCAGGATAATGAATTAGAGATGGGCAATCTCTTGGAGGCATGCCCTCCAAGAAAGATGGATAGCCCCACACTTACCTCACCTTGGAGGCGAGGCAAGGGCCTATGCTAAAACCCTATGTTGAGCAAGCCCCATAGCTTGAATTAAAACCCCTCCCGGATAATTTAAACTACATGTTTTTAAACGAAGACAATACTTTTCCTGTAATAATTTCTTCTTAATTTTCTTCTCTACAGTAGGAAAAGCTGAGGAGGGTGCTCAAGGAACATAAAAGGGCCTTTGGATGGACAATAGCTGACATTAGAGGAATTAGTCTGTCAACATGTATGCACAAGATTTTAATGGAGGATGAATATAAACCAACTGTCCAACCAGAAAGGAGGCTAAACCCGTTAATGCAAGAGGTAGTAAAAAGGGAAATAATAAAGCTATTGGATGTAGATATTATCTATCCCATTTCTGATAGTGCTTGGGTTAGTCCTATTCAATGTGTACCTAAGAAAGGGGGGATGACAGTAGTAACAAATGATAAAAATGAATTGGTTCCTACTAGAATTGTAACAGGGTGGAGAGTATGCATATATTATAGGAAGTTGAATGATGCCACCCGAAAAGACCATTTACCCTTACCTTTTATTGATCAAATGTTAGAAAAATTATTTGTCATGAATATTACTACTTTGTAGATGGATATAGTGGGTATAACCAAATAGCCATAGCTCCCGAGGATTAAGAAAAAATAACTTTAACTTGCCCATATGGAACATTTTCATATATGAGAATGTCTTTTGGTTTATGTTATGCACCTGCTACATTTCAAAGATGCATGACAACTATTTTTCATGACATGATTGGTGATTACTTGGAAGTATTTATGGACTATTTTTCTATGTTTGTTTCTTCGTTTGATAATTGTTTGAATAATATGGATAAACTATTGACTAGATGTGAAGAAACAAACCTTGTTTTGAATTGGGAAAATTGTCATCTTGTGGTACAACAAGGAGTCGTGCTAGACCACAAGATCTCCTCTAAAGAGATCGAGGTAGATAAGGCCAAGGTGGATGTAATAGGTAAATTACCTCGACATATTAATATAAAAGGGATTAGAAGTTTCTTAGGACATGTAGGATTTTATAAGCGATTTATAAAGGGATTTTCTGAAATCTCTAAACCATTATGTAATTTTCTAGTAAAAGATGTTCCTTTTAATTTTGATGATGCATGTTTACAAAGCTTCTTATCCTTAAAAGAAAAATTGGTGAATGCACCAGTAATGGTTAGTCCTGATTGGTCTCTACCTTTTGAGTTGATGTGCGATGTTATTGATATAGCGGTAGGGGCAGTTTTAGGGCAAAGGAAATATAAGATTTTTCATAATATATACTATGCTAGTAGAGTTCTTAATGAGGCTCAAATAAACTATGCTAGTACTGAGAAAGAACTACTTGTTGTTGTATTTGCATGTGATAAATTGGTCACCTAGGCATATATGACAGCATACAAAACCCTTGTTGGAATGTCACCATATAAGATGATATATGGGAAGTCATGTCACTTACCGTTAGAGTTACAACATAAGGCATATTGGGTGCTTAAATTATTAAATTTTGATCTTAACCTTTGTGCTGAGAAACGATTGATGCAGATTAATGAGTTGGATAAGTTCAGGTCCCTGTCTTATTTTAGCACCGAGTTATACAAGGAGCGTACTAAAAAGGCTCATGATAAAAGATTGTGCAAAGAGAGTTTAAGGAAGGAGATATGATCATTCTTTATAACTCTCGGTTGAAGATCTTCGCTGGTAAGCTCGTTTCGAAATGGAGCGGTCCCTATAAAGTGACTCGAGTCCTATCAAAGGGGGCGGTAGAGATTTGCGATGGAAAGAAGGCCCCATTTTTGGTGAATGGGCATCGAGTAAAACATTACTTTGGTGGACCGTTGGACCCAAAGGAGTGCCTATATTTGGGGAGCCATACTATGTTGCCTCTGAGAATAGTTCAAACCTCTCAACTCCTCGAAAAATATTTGATGATCCTAAACTTAGCTCGGATGGAGGTGAATGGTGTTAGATTAATTCTCAAATGATATCATAAGGTTTTGTGATCAATGTATATTGGTCCAATGGCCAAAATATGTGATGTTTCAGATATAGTTTTTCTCTTCTCACACCTATTGATGGATAGTTGTGATGGTTGAAAAAATTTCTATGTAAGTCTTATGTTGGTCCCCAAGTCCATACACAATCTGATTTTACTCACACACCATCTAGAGAGACAAATAAAGAGTGGGAGGACTTGGAAGATCAAGACTTTGGATCTTCAAAGCTTCTTCTCCAAGGAAAGCAATGGCTAGAGGTTGGTGATTTTATTTCCGCGTTATTAATGCTTGAAACATGTTTGTTTGACAACATGATTAAGTGCTTACAGTTGGTATAAGAGCATGTGTTAATCCTCTGCCTTGTTTGCATTTTCAAGTTTATCCATTTTTTGGGTTTTGTTAAATATGCATTGTTATTGTATTTTTTTTATGGGAATCATCTAGAAATTAGATTTTCTTACGTTCTGGGCTTAAAAACGAATTTTTTGATGCCTTATTGAGGGAAAATTGATCGGATCGGGTTTGGGTATGAAACTAGATCGTTTTTTACCCGACTAGAGGTTGAAGATGAAGTTCACCCGTATTCGGGTCATTGAACGGATCGTGGGTCGGGTTTGGGTCGGGTTATGGGTCTGAGTTGGGTAACGGTCTGGTTCTGGGTATTTAAAAAAATACCCCTGGGGATTCGAACCCAAGAGCGTCCAGGTTTAACTAACGCCTTATCCACTAGGCCGAGTTCATTTATTGATCTATATGTTAAAGAACCAGATTGAATTTTTGTTTTTTTTTTATCAGTAAAGCATATATAAATTAAACCTCTTTTGGGGTAAAAGATGAGTTACAAAAAATTCTTACAATTCCAACCAAATTACCCAAAGGAAACTACTCAACTTGGTGCATAAGGTCATATGCGTACAAAGCTCGTATTCCAAGCAACATCATGTACAACAAATTCAAGCTTATGACCCAAAGGACTCTACCCAAACCTACATAGCTTGCACTCCAAGCAACAACAATCAACAAAAGGAAGTCTGGGAATTATAACTATAACTCCCCCAAAGGAAACTACCAAATAAGAGGACAACTCAAAACCTCCAAGATGCTTCTTTACCCGAGTCCAAAACATCAAAGTAGGAGGAAAACAGTATTGGCAATTGAATCTTGAGAAGGATTAAATGATAGGTGTTATGGAGAACCATCTTCATACTTGAAAGATATGCCAATTTATTTCCATCAACTCAATTAGTATTAGTTGTTCCAGCTTCGATTGAGATTACACAGCAGCAAAATTCAGAGGTTATCCAAATACCTTAGAATCGGCTCCAATTGACAAAGATCACACATCAGGAAAGAGCAACAAAAATACAATTGCAAGAGAAGAACACACTCAACCTAATAACATCTACCCTCACACTTGAACTGGGAGAAGAAACACCCACACACCAAACAAGAGTAACCAGCAAAGAAAATATCAAGCCTTAACAAACTCACAACAGTACCCATCCCACCCCAAACCCTTCCCAAACCTCAACCCAAAGAGCTACAAACTAAAACCACTTCCAAAAACAAATATTGGCCACTGACTGTTGAAAATAGCCCCTTAAATTAGCAACAGCAAACCAATCCAACCGACTTGTTACCCTTCCATCCAAGAGAATGATTGACTTGTGCCCCAAGTAATATAATTTCCACAACCACTGATCCAGAGTTAAGAAAATACTGACAGCCCCCAAGATTTTACAACCAAAACAGTCTCAGCCAATAATCTCCCTATATACAAATTAAGAGGAGCTCCTCATATGATAGTGGGTCTTAGGAGAGCATAGTCAGGTATTATAAGAAAAGTAATAACCATTAGTTTTGAATTTTTCCCATTCCCAATTGTATGCATGGCTTTGTATTTTATGGAGAATGTCTTCTGCTGTAGGAAATGTACTTTCAAATATAGCTTCATTTCTTGCAAGCCAGATCTACCAACATGTTATTTGAATGATGTTTCTCCAAACAGGTTTGCATTTTGAAGGGACCAATGTTGCCCAGGAAGAGAATAATAGCTTAATAGATTTTGGAATGCTCCAAAAGACTCCCCACCAATGCAGATTCAGGCTCCAAACTCTTTAGGCTCTATCACAATGTAATATTGTATGAGAGGCATCTTCCAAGTCATTATCACATACTGGACATAATATTTCTAGTAGAGACAATTCAAGCCCTCTTGCTTCAAGAAAACATCTAGTGGGGATGGCTTCCAAACAGGCTAGCCAACAATATGTAGTGATTTTAGGAGGAATATCAGTAATCCAAAGAGCTTTAGTCCAAGAGTCATTAACTGATGGAGCAGAATTTTGATCATCCAATAGATTGTATAACCTCTTGACTAAGAACCATTTTGGATCTCCTATCCAGATAAATAAATCCATCTCTTGTGTTTGGGTGATGCCTGATAGTATTTGTTGAAGAGTGATCCAATCTGATTCAGCTCTACCTTAGGTGTTCTTCTAAAATTTAGCTCCAAATCCCCTTCTAACCAAGCTTCAGCTACAAGTACCTTTTTGCTTCTGATGAGATTGTATAATCTGGGGAATATGTATTTGAAAGGCAGTTCTCCCCACTAGATATCAGACAACAAATGCATTATAGTACCATCACCCATCTTCCAAGACATACCTCTAATTCCAAAAAGATTCTGAAAAGAAGGGTCAGCATTAATAGCTAAAATGTTGCTCATAAAGCTGGTGTTTCCAATTTCTGAGAATGTAGAGAGATCACATTCAGAAGTAGACCAGCCATATTTACTACGGATCTGTTAGTCTTAGTGCCCGTAGTTCAATCATAAATGTCCAAATGTATATATCATCATTAGCAATAAAATTAAAGCGGTTTTTATATTACTTATGTGTTGGAGTAATATATCGATGTGTGCTCTGATCTATGCCCACAATGCGAATAGAACCATAGATCGAGATAGATCACACTCGATGAGTCCCTAGTCAACAAAGCTTCACTAGAAGCGACTAGTATGAAAGATGACTCTTTATGGCTTACATTCTGTTAGTCATTGGAATGGGATTCCGGAATCTGATCATATGTGGGACATGATATTGGACGACACGCCGTGAATATGTGTCATAGATTGAGTCATGAACATATTCAGTGTCCTTAGACCAAGGAGTCTTTGTGATCGTTATGCAGTCAACAATTGAGTTTGACCTGAGCATAACATTATCCATAACAGGGCTTTCATAACGGCCAGGATTGGTTTGGGAATGGGCTACATGAGTGACACGAAAGACGGCTAAGGGATTTATCCCTCATACTGAGGTGTGGGTAAGATATCGGTTCTCGACCGCTTGATCGAGAATGACTGAAAGAATAGCATGGTCATGCACATGATATTGGGTATCGTATATCAGTCATCTCACATATCAAGGAACAGTGGTTGAGAATAATAAGGATGACGACTCTATGCCTTATCTAAATCAGGATATCGGTGATAAAAGGATAATGACAGGGACGATAGAAAGGTTAGAATCGACAGGGTCGATTCGTTATGTCACGCCCCAATTTCAGTAAACCGAACTCGGGACGCGAACATTTAAAATAATAAAACATTTTGAAGCCTTTTTACATCAATCACTTTAAAAACACCAATTGTTCAACAAAATAATAATTACAACATAAAACACGTCCCAACAAGTGGACAAAAGTATGGTATCCATCTCTAGACTCAATTTAACCCAGAATCCCGCTTCTAGCTCTTCAAGCTTCAGAAGCTCACATAGTCCAGCCTGCGAACGGTACCTGTAGGAAAAGCAGCTAGGGGTGAGCGTTCGCTCACCACCACAGATAACAGACTGACTACGGCATAATTAGCAGACAATGCCGGTAACACCAATAACGAAGTCAACACCGGGGAACACTGTCCCCAACCCAAGTACTCTGACTGAACATACACCCACTATTACCTTCCTTGACCAACTCAACACTCTGACACGTAAAGTAGACCCGACACAACGATCACGAACTCTTCCAAGGACTCAAAGAAAGCGACGCAACACCAAACAAGATCACAAAGGATCGCACTCCAAACAAGATCACAAAGGATCGCAAACCAGCTGCCAAGAACGCTCACACCCTCCTGAGACTCTAACTCGGTCAGGCTAACCCAAGAATGCTTGCAACTTACCGAGACTCTAACTCGTAAGCCAGCCGGAAAATGCTTGCAACTTACCGAGACTCTAACTCGTAAGCCAGCCAAAGAATGATTGCAACTTACCGAGACTCTAACTCGTAAGTCAGCCAAAGTATATTCACAAACCCAAACCACACACGCGTGGCCAGGACCCCTTTATTGGCGGGCGGGCCCCCTACCCCGTCTGAACATGCAGACGCGTGTGCTCGTGGACCCCCGTTTCATGAAGCGGGCCCCTACCTCAGGTAACCACAATCACAATCACAATCACAATCACAAACACAATCACAAGCAAGTTCAACAACCAGTAACAGCACAGGTTCAACAATCGCAGGCACTCATGGCCACCAAGACACCAACAGTAAAACTCGGACTCAACAGCCCCACAGGCACTCACGGCCTCCCAAGACACACCAACAGTAAAACACGGACTCAACAGCCCCACAGACACTCTCGGCCTCCCAAGACACACCAACAGTAAAACACGGACTCAACAGCTCCACAGGCACTCACGGCCTCCCAAGACACACCAACAGTAACTCACGGGCTCAACAACCCCACGGGCACTCATGGCCACCCAAAACACCAAAGGAAAATACACGGGTTCAACGACCCCACGGGCACTCATGGCCACCCAAACTCAACAATAATACACGCTTGCAACTTACTGAGACTCTAACTCGTAAGCCAGCTAAAGAATGCTTGCAACCCCCCCCCCCCCCCGAGACTCTAACTCGGTCAGGCCAGCCAAAGACACCAACCTTAGTACACGGGCTCTCAAGGCCACCCAAGACACAACAGCAAAACACGGGCTCTCATGGCCACCCAAACTCAACAATAAAACACGAGCTCTCAAGGTCACCCAAGACTCAACAATAATAATACGGGCTCTCAAGGCCACCCAAAACTCGATAATAATACACGGGCTCTCAAGGCCACCCAAGACACTAAAAGATCAATCAACCTCCGGCTTAACCCAAGCCTCCAACAGTCCTAATATCAACAGTTTCTCAATCAACCTCCGGGCATGGTCATATGCCTCCAGTACTCCTAATATCGATAAGTTCACAAACAACCTCCGGGCATGGTCATATGCCTCCAGTAATTCTAATCACGCTAAGTTCTCTGCTCCTACGACACTACTAAGTGTCACATGCATTTCCAATAAACGCTACAATCCCGTATCATGCTTTTCTAATATTTAAATAAACCTATTCAACCCACGACACCCCGGTGTCACATGCAATTCTACTGTTAACTTTCCCCAGTCAGGGCCGAGATCCGGGTACTTTTTCCTACCTCATGCGTGTTCTCCCAAAAGCCAACCAACGAGCTCCGGTGATGATCTTAGTCACTCACCCAGCTTTCCTTTGCCTCGGTCCGTGGCACGATCTAAAAGAACACAATTTAAAGGCACTTAACAACTCGCAGGAATAAACTGAAACTCATTAAACTCGATGCCCAAACTTAACCCCGACAATGTCGATCACTCCCAAACTTCCCAATTACTCGACATTGTCGATATTGGACCCGTAAAGGCCCGATTCGCCCGACATGTCGAATCTGCCCGGGTTTTGGAAATGCCCTTCCGAGGCTCCAAAAATTCCCGTTTTTGTTTCTATGGTCTTAGAATAATTCAAGGGTCCCAATGCACTTGACGAAATCGAATTCCGACTTCCGAGTCAATTAATTGACGTTTAAAGTTTCTAAACCCGATAATTACAACTTTCGCAACTTAATTCCAAATTTCGATCCGGGTGTGGATTAACGACTTGGAGAACGTCCTAAACCACCCGAACACGAAATCCCGATACCCGGGCATGTGGGCCCCACACGGCCACAATGGCAAAATTCCCTTTTTGCCCCAAAACGTTCCTAACGAACCCCAAACCTCAAACATTCATCTTTAAACCAATCTTAAACAAAACCCAACCTTAATCAAACCGTTTAAACTCAAACCCTAAAATTCAAACGTTCCAAAATGAAAATCGGTTAGGTTATCACCGTAGGGAATGTCGATGTGAGCTCGATTCTTTTATCGTTGAGACGATCCACCGGTTTGATCGACGAGAAACGTCACAAATTCCCCCAACCTCTTCTCTTTTTCTCTCTTCCTTCTCTCTTCTTTCTAACACCACTTTCTCTCTCCAAGTCTTCTCTTTTTATTGAAATGAACGTGTACAACAACTACCCTTTCCTTTTATTTTGTTTTAAAAATCAAAACTAATACTTAAATACAAACTACCCATCACATGTCTCATCTTTTGTTTTGTTCAATAAACCTAACACCACCACATATTTGACAAGTGTCAAGTGGGTCCCACACCTTTTTGGGGAAAATATCTTCTAGATATTTTCCAATCAGATTCGCGAAATTCGGCCGTTTCGGGCCCCGAACGGGCACTTTTTCCCAAAAATTACGAAACTTCACGGGCTACAAGGAAACGGCTCAACTAAGACCGCTGCGACGACGGTTAAGCTTTTTGGATCCAAAACGGTCCTCGAATGGACCAAAACGTCGCTCGGTTGACTTTTCCAGCGAAAAGTCAACATTTTCCAAATTGATCAGAAAGTTGCCCTGAGTCCCCCGGAACTCACTTTGGTCGATATCGGGGTCAACTCAAGTCCGGTATGACCCTCGGGGTCCAATTCCGGTTCAATTCAGTGTCTGCTCAATTTTTTTAAATTTTCCTGCTTTTTCGCAGGTTTGACTGGCGTTGTCCGGGAGTGGTTATTACACGTTATGTAGTGTCAGCAATACTAAAGTCTCGTTAGTTACCACTTATGTATGATCAAGTAAAATGGGAGGACGACCAAAAAGGGAGTTGTCTCGGGACATGACCAAAATGTTAGTCTTAGTGCCCGTAGTTCAATCCTAAATGTCCAAATGTATATATCATCGTTAGCAATAAAATTAAAGCGACTTTATATTACTTATGTGTTGGAGTAATATATCAATGTGTGCTCTGATCTATGCCCACAATGCGAATAGAACCATAGATCGAGATAGATCACACTCGATGGGTCCCTAGTCAACAAAGCTTCACTAAAAACGACTAGTATGAAAGATGGCTCTTTATGGCTTACGTTCTGTTAGTCATTGGAATGAGATTCTGGAGTTTGATCATAGATATCATGTGGGACATGATATTGGACGACCCGCCTTGAATATGTGCCATACATTAAGTCATGAACATATTCAGTGTCGTAGCTTGTCATGTATCCTTAGACCAAGGAGTCTTTGTGATGGCTATGTAGTCAACAACTGAGTTTGACCTGAGCCTAACGTTGTCCGTAACAGGGCTTCCATAACGACCATGATTGGCTTGGGGACGGGCTACATGAGTGACACGAAAGGCGGCTAAGGGATTTGTCCCTCATACTGAGGTATGGGAAAGATGTCGGTTCTCGGCCGCTTGATCGAGAGTGACTGGAAGAATAGCATGGCCATGCACATGATACTGGGTATCATATATTCAGTCATCTCACATATCAAGGAACGGTGATTGAGAATAATAAGGATGACGGCTCTATGCCTTATCTCAATCAGGATATCGGAGATAAAAGGATAATGGCAGGGACGAAGGAAAGGTTAGAATGGACAGGGTCGATTCGTTATGCAGTGTCAGGCAATACTAAAGTCTCGTTAGTTGCCACTTAAATACGATCAAGTAAAATGGGATTTTACGTTGATCTATTGACATGCATAAACCTAAGGGTCACACTGGAGGATGAAACTCATTGACACATTTATGGAGAATGGCCAAAAGGGAGTTGTCTCGAGACATGACCAAAACTGGGTTTTGGGTCATGTGCCCGTAAGTGAATAGGACTTTACGGATCGAGACAAGGCTTGGAGTCTTGGGATTGATCGCGTCAGATAATGTTGGACATTTCCAGTATGGAAGGCTTGGAGGCGATGAGCGAATCACGGGACCTCATTGGAAATGGCAACGGGCCATGTTCCAAGAGGCCCATGAAAGGCCCATGCAACCAAGGCCCATGGAACTAATTAATCAAGTCTTGATTAATTAGTACTGAGTAAGCAAGACAAGGATTAAGGTGTTGGTGATTCACCACCTAACCCAATCTTGTCTTGCCATACTTTGTCCTATTTACACCTTACTTGACACCATACTTGTCCCATGATTTTAGTTGGACAATGGGTTTTGTTATGTTTAAGTCATCTTTTTTCAACATAACAAATACAAGACAAGAATAGGAAACACAACTTCTTTCCCCTTCCCTTGCAATTTCGGGTTTGGCAAGCTCCCACCTCCATTTTTGTGTTCTTGAGTCCTCAAAGAGAAGAACTACGTGGCTTTGATTCCCATGTGGATACGTAGGCGTCTTGGAAACTCAAGCCAATCATTCGTTACCCGGTGTTCTTGTTTTGGTAAGAACTAGTGCTGAATTTTTCTCTTGTGAATCCATTCTTTGTTAGTTGTTTCATGGTTTTAATCGTCTCTTGGTTTTCATTGATTTTCCGCTGCGAGTTGGTTCATCTCCAACCATACCTCGAGACCCAACACAAAACTGGATTTTGGGCGATGTGCCCATAAGTATTTAGGACATAACGAATCGAGACAAGGCTTGGAGTCTTGGGATTGATCGCGTCGGATAATGGACATATCTGGTATGGAAGGCGTGGAGGCGATGAGCGCATCACGGGACCTCATTGAGAATGGCCACAAGTCATCTCCCACGAGGCCCATAGGAGGCCCATGCCAATAAAGGCCCATGGAACTAATTAATTAACCTTTGATTAATTAGGTTTAATTAAGCAAGACAAGATTAAGGTGTTGGTGATTCAACATCAACTATCATCCAATCTTGCACCATACTTGTCCTATTTACACCATGCTTGCACCATGCTTCTCTTATATTGTTGTTTATTATGTTGAGAGGATTTACTTGTTTAAGTCATCCTTGTCAAACATAAAAAACACAAGACACAAATAGGAACAAGAAGCTCTATTTTTCTCTCCTTGGCCATGGTGATGTTTTTGCTTCATTTTCTTGTGTTCTTGAGTCCTCTAAGCTAAGTACTACGTGGCTTTAATTCCCATATGGATACGTAGGGGTCTTGGAGACTCAAGCCGATCATTCCTTAACCCGGTGTTCTTTAATTGGGAGGAACAAGAAGAAAAATTTGTGCAGAATTTTCTGCATTGATTTTCTGCGACCAGCCACCTATAAGAGGCCGATCGGGGGTTCATCCAAGGTCCGATGAAACTGATTTTTGTGGTGAATGTTTTCCACATATATTTATTAAAATTGGACGGTGGAATTTGGATTTAGATGGTTCGTTATTTAGATACACGAGCTGCAAGTAGGGCCACTTCAACCATTGGTAAGGAAATTGTGATTTCGGTTTTGTTTTGTGTTTCTAACTTTGGTAGTGTTTCATGGCTTGCATGGTCTCGAGTTTTGCTTCCACTGAAAGTATGTGTTCATACCCTCTATCAAGTCCCAACAAGATCACTCTCTTCCATAGTGAATTTGTATCCAGAGCAAACCTCCTCTACCACTTGGCAAGGAGAGGTATGTTCATCTTGGCCAGAGTTTTTATACTAAGCCCACCCTCAATCTTTGATTTGCACACATTATTCCATTTCACTTTGCAGAAAGATCTAGTTGTAGAGGATCCATGCCACAAGAACATCCTCTGCCAGGATTCTATTTATCTCAACACTCCTTTGGGGGATTTAATTATAGAGAAGAAATATAGAGGCAAAACACTTAGTGTTGACTTGATGAGAGTAACTCTTCCTCCTAGTGACAATAATTTTTCTTGCCAAAAGCCTAATGCAGCCTTGAATTTCTCCACAATAGTTTCCCAAGTTTCGATCATTTTGGGATTTGCTCCTTTTGGGAAGCCTAGATAGTTACTAGGCAGATTTCTTGATGAACAATCCAGTATCTCCAAAATTGGCAGCTCCTCATCCACATCCAAATTAAAAAAAAGATAGCTAAGGACTTCATAGTTTACTAATAATCCAGCAGTTAAGTTGAACATTGTTAAAGCAAACTTGAGACACAAGGCACTTGATTCTGAAGCTTGGATGAAGAATATAGTATCAACTGCAAATTGCATATGTGAGATAATTGAACCAGTGTTTCGAAATTGTATGCCTTTAAAAAGCCCTTACCTTAGACCAGTTTTCATTATTTGATTTAATCCTTCAGCCACTATGACAAATAATAGAGGAGATAATGCACATCCTTGCCTTAGCCCTCTTGACATTTGAAAGTCAGGGCTTGGGTAGCCATTTATCAACACTGAAACCTGAGCCTTGAGACGTGATATTATCCAGAGCTTCCAAAGAAACCCAAAGCCCATTCTTGTCGGAAGTTTGAGAATATATGTCCAGCTGACTTTGTCAAATGTTTTCTCAAAGTTAGCTTTGAAGAGGATAGCTTTCTACTTGCTCACCTTGATGTAATCAACAACTTCAGAAGTAACTAGAATCCCATCAATAATCTGTATGTCTTGTATGAAGCCAGATTGCTCCTCCCCCACAATAAAACTTATAACCTGTTTGAGTCTAGAGGATAACAACTTTGATAATATTTTGGAAGTACCTCCCATCAGACTGATGGGTCTATAGTCATCATATGATAGTGGAGCATTATTTTTGGCGATCAATGTCAGAAATGATGAATTGAGGCCCTTTCCAAGCTTATCAGTGTGATAGAAGCAATGCAGAAATTTCATTAAATCCTCTTTGATTATGCCAGTAGACTTGGAAGAATTTGAGTGTAAAACCATCTGGCCATGTTGCCTTTTCTGCACTACATGCCATTATTGCTTGTACGGATTCATCTTTAGAGAAAGGTCGCTCTAACCACTGTGATTGTTGGGAGGATAGAGTGGGAAATGGTAGATTATCTAGAGAGACATTAGATGCAATATCTTTTGTAAATCTTTGTACAAAGTGTTCAGCTGCAGCCTTTTTAATATCTGATGGGGAGGACAGAAGATGATCCTTAAACCAGATTTGAGTTATCTTTTTTGTACCTCCTTTGAAATTTGCAAGCCTATGAAAATACTTAGAGCCTTTGTCACTATCTTCAAACCACTTCTTCCTAGCCTTTTGACTCCAGAGTTTTGATAGCAATTTGTATTTCAAGATTGGAGTAGCTTTAAGTTCTCCTCTCTTAGCACATTCAGTATGTCACGCCCAAATCCAGTTTCGACCGGACTCGAGACATGAACTAAAATAATAAATAATAAAAGCAACTTTAATACCAAAATGAGTAATTTTGGCCCTCTCTCTCCATGACTCCGGTAGACCGGAAACCAATTTCCGGTAAGTTCGATGAGGAGTTCTTATCTCTGTCTTCTTTTGGTTCATTTTTTTTATCTCTCTACAGAGATTACCGTTCCATTTTCACAACCAAACCAAAGCAAGTGGATCAAGAGAAGATACCACATCCGGCCAAGTTCCAATCAAAGGGCAAGGTACGTCCGGCCAAAGTTCAGGCAAGGAACAAGGCTAAGGCTCACACAGCCCACTCTAAGCCAGAAGCAGCCTCGCTCTTGAGAACGGAGGAGCAGGCCGGCACTGTTTCAGGGACGGAAAAGGTCGGCAAAGACGATGTGGACAAGGGGAAGCTTTTCATATACAACTTGCCTTATGGATCATCTGAAGACTGGGCACGCAATGCACTTGGCTCCTTCGGTGAAATCGTCAACGTCTCGTTACCAAAAAGAGCAAACCGTCATGGCTTTTACTTTGGTTTCATCACTTTCAGGAGCAGGAATCGGCACAGCAAGTCATCGAGACGTTTAATGGATTCACAATGAACGGATACAAGCTATTCATCGGTTTTGCTCGCCCCCGTAAACACGGTTCCTCTCCGGCGACATCCCCTGTTCTACAGGCACAAAAACAGAGCACAAGTGTGGAGAGATTGCTGGTGAATATGGGGGTCGAGGCTGACGACAAACGCTCGACCCCGATGTGTGTGGTCTCCGGTAAGCAAGTTCACGACGCCGGCACGGCTTCTCCGAACGGTGAGCAAGTTCAAGACGCAGACATGATTGATCGGAGGATATCTCGGCAGGTTTTGATTGCAGCTGATTCGCCGGATCAGTTCGAGATCAATCCCGGGATTTCGGCGATTCCCTTTCCTGTTTTGCGATCAAAGTGTCGTGATGAGAGCCGTGATTTGCGTCCAAACACTGAAAGTCGCGAGGAAGAAGGAGGTATTAAGCGCGTCCATATGGGTACTGGGCCTGCCTCTCTCGTCATAGGCCCAGTTTCTTCTGATCCAATTGGTGGATCAGGTACAACCACGGGGCATTTTGGTTCTGGCCCAGTTAAGCCACAAAATCCAGATCCAAAAGAGGCCGGGTTTGGTGTGCCGAGTGGTGACTCAGGTCCAGGCGCCAAGAAGTCGGTCAGTAATCCAAGTTTGTTTGACATTTTTAAACGTATTGGTACTGATTTGGGACCAACAGATAAGGGTTCGGTCCAGACTCTCAGGTCATTACGTCTCGGGATGGAGAACCTATCTTGGAAAGCGGGTTGGAAGGTAGTCCGTGGAAGGACATCCTTATGAGTAAAAAAAGTAGTCCCGTAGAGGTTCCAAAGAAACGTGGTCGTCCAAAAAAAGGACAGCCAAAGAAGACAGCTCCTCCAACTGTCTTTTACCAGACCAGAGCCAAAACATCGGCTGATAAAAGGAGTTCGGCGGGAATTCTCACTATTGATATTGCTAAACAAAATAAAGAAGGGACGTGGAGTTTTAGCAAGCGATTTGTGAAAAAGGTTGTTGCAAATCCCCCAGGTTTTGAATTTCCACAGCAGATTGAGGTTGAGGAGGAAGTCGAGGATGGCGAGATTGAGGTTTTTTCGGAAGTGAGTCCTGTTTCGGTATTTAACCGATTTCTCTGCTTGAATCCGGATAGGAAGTAGACGAGATGGGCGGTGCTCTGTTTAGTTTACTCCCTGTTTTGTATTTGTTTTTTGTTGGCTTTATGCTTGTTTCGGTTTTGGAAACATGTCCTTTTAAGGATCGTTTCTCTTGCTTCGTTTTACTATCTTGTAGAACGTTTGCCTAATAAATTTTCTTCGCTTATCAAAAAAATACCAAAATGAGTCTCCAATAACAGTTTAAAAGATCCAAAAGACATCACGAGTCAACAGGTCGGTAAAATAAAATAATAAATAAGTTTAGTAATCAATAAAACAGTACGTCTCTAGACCACACTAGACAAAGACTCTCGCTAGCTCCCAAGCTCCGAGAATCCCGCTAGCACAAATCCCACTCAAGACCTTTAGACCAATAAAGTAAAGGGGTGAGCTTTCGCTTAGTAGGAAAAGTAGTTAAGGTGATGAGTATCCGCTCACCACCACGAGTAACCGTCCAATTAGGGCATACTAGTAAGGCACAACACTAATGACAGCCACAGAGAAAATATAATCACAAACACACTTTCATGACCACTATCACACCGTACTCAGATCACTTATCCAATCCTCAAACATACAACACATAGTAAAGCAATCACACGTCCCGTACAGCAGTCCCCGAACTCCGCCGGCTGTACACAGCCCGACTCAACCATATCGTATCAGACCACACAGCATCGGCCTAGATATCTTTCCAGAACCACATCGGGGCACAAATCACGATACATCATACCGGACCAGACAACATCGGCCTATATGTCTTCCCGGAAATGCATCGGGGTACAATCACAATACTGATCACGTAACCGTCGGCCTAGATAACCTACACCGACATACCCCCTCGATGTAGGTATCGTACCGGAACCACTACTCGGGGGACCGCGCACATGGGACCACACCGTCGGCCTAGATACCACCCTACACCGGCATACCCCCTCGGTGTAGGTATCATACCGAAACACACCTCATCTCGGAACATACATCAAGAGAGTCTCACGCATCGCAATGCCATAATTCAACCACGGTATACCAACCGAGCCAATTTATCACAACACATCACATCGGTCTATCAATCACCCGACCATATCACAAACATTGGTTCACGTCATATCAAGCATGGCACACTTGTCCAAATATAGCAACATACTACACCGAGTATACCATATCATGATCCTCAATCTAACAACGGATAAACCACACATCAAGCATCACAATCATAGATCATGTCATCACAATCAACACACAAACCTAAGGGCTCGACATGGCCCCCATGCCTTTCTACAGCACGACAATTACCAAACTTACGGCTCGACATGGCTCATAAGCTATCCCTCATTCCACTCGTTCCTCACATCCTACATGCATACTATCATTATATCAAGTATTTGCAACCTATAGGCATACTAGTAACTTTCCGTAATTAAACCGGTATTCACTACTTTCCCTACCTCGATCGCTTTCCAAACGCTTAGTCACTTCACGAGGTCCAAAAGTCTCCTCCGTCGTGCTCGGGTCCAATGTCTAGTATCACAAATTAATCCGAGAATTAAAGCTAATTTAAATTCGGTTTAACGGAAAACACTAAATTAAGCCCGAAAGTCAAAACATGGGCTGAAGGGAAACTAGGCCGGAACGAGGCCCAATCCGGGTGGCCCACAGGCCCGGTACCCGACCCGGCCCGTGCAACGCACCGGCCTGGAACCAGGCACGGTCCGTGCAGCACTCCGTGCCCGACCCTAGCACGGTCCGTGCGGCGTTCTATGCCGGAACCTGGCCCAGTCCGTGCGGCGTTCCGTGTCGGTCTGGACAGAGGCATTTCTTCTTCCTCCCTCAACTCCGTTTCTACGAAAAACAACCTCAAAACCTCCATTGATGACCTCCCCAAACTCCAAAACAGACCCCAAATCCTTCAAGACTTCAATACCCACCATGGGTTTCATCAAAGACAACACAATCCAAGTGATTTCTATCATCACACTCCAATTCATCTTCAAAAATCAACATCTAAACCATTAAACACCCAAAACCCACTAGTTCATGTAATCTCTACTCAAACCCACAACATCAATTTCATCCATGAATGTTTTAATGGGTACTAACCTCTAGGGAATGATGAGATGAAGAAGATGAAGTAGAAATGGAGATGTTTGGAGGTGAAAATCCACTAAATGAGCTTCCTTTTCTCCTTGCTTCTTCTTCAAGCTTCAAGGCTTTCCAATTCTCTCTCTCCCTTGGTGATTTTCGGCCAACACTATGCAATTGTGCTGAATTGCTCTCCTTGTGGGGGCTTTAACCTAATAGTGATCTCCCTAAAATGCCCATCTTGCTCCCTCTCCCTCCTTTGGCTCACATGAGGGTAGTTTGGTCAAAACTCACCTATTCCTTCCCTTCCAAGCCAACATGGACAAATGTCCATGTGGGGACCACCTCTAACCCAAATAAATCCAGCTCAAATGATTTAATTAGTTTTAGTCCTTAATTAGGCTTAGTTGACCCGAGTTTGACTTTTTCGTAAAATTTTCCATTTGAAAGGAAACGGCCCAATTAAGCTAACCGTAACGATGACTAAGCTTTTTGGACCCCGGAAAGGTCCCGAATGACTCCCGGAGTCATCGGTTGACTTTTTCGGCAAAAAGTCAACTTTCGTCAGAATTCACGGTTCGACCGAGATCGACCGGGGGCGGTTCTTACACAGCAGGTTTTAGGGGTCTAATTTCCACAATTGAATCAAGATCACCTATTGCTTTAGTAAGTTGAGAAGTGTGAGTTTCTAGGTGACCATATACTTGGACATTCTATTTCTTGAGATCAGCTTTCAAGAGTTTGAGTTTCATCCATAAAACATAATAAGGTTGGCCATAAATTTTATAGGAAGCCCAAAAATTTTCCACTGCTGCATAAAATCTAGGATCCTCTATCCTTATATTTAGAAATTTGAAAGGTCTAGGCCCCCAATCTACCACATTATAAAAAAGAATAAAGGGTCTATGATATGATATTGTTCTAGGAAGACACACCTGAGTTAAGGATCTGAATTTTTCCATGAACTCTTGGGATATGAGAAATCTATCAATTCTAGAAGCTTTTGATTGTTGACCAAACCAAGTAAACTTGCCACAACTTAGAGGGAGATTGAGAAGGCCTAGGTTGAGAATGAACTCTTGGAAATTATACATATTAGTACCACCAGCCCTTTGAGAGGATCTCTCTTGCACATAATTGACTACATTGAAGTCTCCTCCCAATAATAGAAGTGTATCAGAAGGGACAGCCTTTATCCTTTCCTCCAGCTTTAGCCAAAGCTCTTTTCTCCCAGAAGCTGATGATGCGGCATATATGTTTATGATGCAGCACATACTTTGGCAAAAAAGAAGATTGCCAAACCATAATAGAGCACCCTCTTCTTCAATATAATGAGAGATAACAAAGTCTCTTAGCTTCCACATTGTGATCAATCCTCCTGAAGTATCCACAACATCTGAATGACAAGCATCCCATCCCCAGGATAGGCCACAACTTCTTAGAAAGTTAACAGGAAGGGAATCCAATTTGGACTCCTGGATCAATATAAAATTGGGGGCTTGCTTATTCACCAAGCCACTGAAACATCTCCTCTTTTTTTGAGAGGAGATTCTTCTCACATTCAATGAGAGGAATTTCATGAGAAATCAGATGAAATCACTACAGGTGGATCCTTTATCCACCTGCAACTCAGGGTCTGAATCTTTGTCTAAACCAACAAACTCATCTTCAGAACTTCCTTCAAAGTCCACTGAATGATTTTTAAAATTATGTAGATCCTTTATCTGATTCAAGATGACCTGATCAGAAACCCCAGCCTTTACACCAATGACCTTGCCAAAACCCCACACTTTTTTGGCTAGAGACCTTTCATCCAAGAAAGTCTTCTTCTTGTTCAGAGTAGTTGTTGAGGTATCAACCAGAGAACCAGGTACTTTGAGCTTTGATCTTGTAATGTAGGCATGTGGAGAGGATCCTCTGGTTATTTTGTTCTTTTTGGAATTGCTCTTGGATTTTTCTTTTGTGGTTGCTTTGTTGATCCCCAAGAAGTCTGCAACTTCATTAACATGTATTTGCTCTAGATGTTCTTGTAATGAAGAAAGCCTTTCAGAAATAATATTACCACTGTTCAGGCAGTCCAGCCCTAGAAAATCATTTGATTGTGATTGTAAGAGGCAAATATCCTCTTGCTTGTCAAAGGTTATTAATGCCTGAGATAAAGGAATGCATATGGAGCTTATAACTGCTTCTTGAGCCTCACCCCTTATTAATTGATCATCTACCACTATCCTTTCTTGCAATATAATAGAAGGGGTTTGATGGGTAGGGACCGGAATAATAACTTTACCCACATGACTTAGGGATTTTGTAGAGTTAGTTTCCTCAATAGTTGTAGTAGCCAAGGGATTGATAGGACTTGTGAGCTAGCTTATGGGGGTTTTGTGTGTCAGCTCTTGAATTTGAATTGAGCTCTCTGAGTACTCAACATGTACTGTGGAGATTAGATATTTAGAAGCATCCATAGGAGATGGAGAAATTTTTCCTCAGAAATAATAACTGGGACAATAGAGATTGGAGCAGTCCTTGCCATATCTTGAGTTTGTTGAGCATATAGATTTTCAGATTCAAATGTATCTTGCACCACTTGATTCTCCAGGGCCTTCTCCAAAGATGAATTAATGATGGGACTTTTCCCAAAGAGCTGGGGAGTGGCCTCTTTAATAGCATGAATTTGATCACATTCAGGAGCATCAGCAATTAAAGTCTGTAAAGGATTGTTTGTTGGTGTAGATAATAAAGGTTGTGGAAATTGAGAATCTGCCCTAACTCTTAGAGAGCCACTTCCAAAATTATGAGAGCCATATTCAGATTCTTTGGATTTTTCTACACTAGTATTCTCCTCAGTTAATGTGACTCCAAACTCAGAAGACATTTGATCATCAGAGTTTTGAGCTGTTGAATCCTTAGAACCAGAGCTAACACCTGTTGCATCTTTTACAGACAAAGAAGGGACCAAGTGATCATCAATAGTATTTATCAGTACATTGTAAGGAACTTTTCCTAGGAAGATCTCAAAGCAAAGGCAGCTAGATTGAGTGTATGAATAAACACATAACCTATATCAACATATGTTCCAGCCTTTGAAATGGGATGAGTATAAACAATAGTACCAAAGTAAGCAACTACAGCTTGGAATGACTCTTCACACCAACCTATGAAAGGCATCCCATGGATTGCCACCTAGATAAATTTCCTACCATTGTTGCACAGATTTTCAAAGCCAGGTAGAAATGTTAACCGTGTATTCAACCATCTTCCTTCAGCTCTTTCCTCTTTCAGAATTTCATCATCAAATTTCTCATCTGGACAAAAGACTAGGACAACTTTGTTCCCCAGGGCTTTTAGTTGAATTTCAAACACTCCTTGCAAAGTCATCTCTCTCATTATCCCTTCCACTATCAGATTGACATGAGCCACTGCTACATGTGCTCTCTTCATGATCCTTGAATGATCAGACACTATTGAGCCTCTATGAACATAGTCATCATAAGTGAGATACTTCTTGTTTTCAGAGTAGTGGTTATATCTGCTTAAAGTTTTCCCCCAATTATCTTTGCTTCTATCCCAGGCTTTAGCTACAAACATCATAAAATCATTGATAAGAAGACCATTGTAGGTTTGGATTGCTTCCTCCAAAGATTGAAGACAATTGAAATAGACAAAGCCATACGATTTCCCCCTCTTATTTGGTTTTGCAGCCTTCGGAGCTTTACAAAACCCAAGCACTAAACCAAATATGTTAGACAACCAAGAAGCATTTGCACATGGAGGAAGATTACAAATAAAGGTTGTGAAGAAACTTTTCCTAGTATCATCTTTTGAGAAGGAACTTTGCCCTTGGATAGGTTGGTATAACTTTCTTTTTTTCTGAGTTTTAGAAGGTTGTACATTCTCAAAGCTAGGAATTGGATATCCCATTGATGAAGAATCTTGAGGCCCTTGTATTTGTCCAACAGCTTTCAATGTACTCTTTTCCTTCCAGGTTAACTGACCATTGTTCATGACCTCCTTTCTGAATCTTCTAGGTTGATCCAATGTTCCCAAAATCTCTCTATTGCTTAGAGATGGGGTGTAGTCAGTGTCCGAAGTAACTGGTTGGAAGAATTTGTCATAGAACATCTTCTGTCCATCAAGCAACTTAGTGTGACCTCCTCAAAAGTATTCTTGAGTTTTATCAGAAGATGAGGAAGATTGAACAGATCCCCTCCTTGCAAACCTTTTCTTGATTAATTTTTTGCTTCTACCATTTTGAGTATTGTCATCCTTGCTAGGTATTATTATAGATCTGAGAGTATTCCGAGCCTCTGTAAATAGCTCCACTTGCAAGTCATTTGCTTGTTCTCCACTGAGTTTTTCAACCGTGAGTACCATCTTATGTTGCTACTAGAGAGTTATTGAGAATGCTACTACCAAAATCCGAAGAAATGAAGATGAAGCTGCTACTAGAATCCAGTATCTGATGAACTGAGGGAGCTAGATCTTAATATGGAACAAAAGCTTACCTGAACTTACCCGATCTTTAGAAAAGATGAACAACTACTGTAGCTCCAAGAACAACCACTAAGCTAGAGCTAATTTCTGTTAACTTAGCTTAGTAGAATTTATTTGTTCTAGGATCAGCTTAGTTTAACCTTTTAGCCCAAAATTATCATTTCTTTAGTGAAAGTTCTCCCATTAATACCGATTCATGTATGAATTATTATTTATTTAAAGAGTAGCCACAACATCTTTAGATTTATAATAAATTCATATGAATGGAATCATTAATGTTATTATTAATTATATCGGATTTATAAAATCGAACCCACATGATATTTTATTAAACTTTATATAATTGATCAGAATAAAATATCAAAATTATATTTCCTAATCTACCCACAGGAATTAGGAAAAGGAACATGATTTTGATAGTTTTATTGAATGATTTGTGTGAATGTTCTATTCGAGTATGACTTTAGCCCACATGCAAGTTGTACGCCGATAAATACATTTTGTATGCTTTTGTTTGTAAAACATGATAGATTAATCTTATTTATGTTTTCTTTATAACTATGCATGTAATGTTTGCAACATCGAATTCTTTGAATATCAATGATCTCAAAGTTGAGGTTCCTATATTGAATGGTGATAATAACTATTCCGTTTGGAGAGAGAGGTTACTCCTTGCTATAAGGGTGGCTGACATGGACTATGTTATCCGTAAGAATGAGCCACCAACCTTAGATAATACCAATCAAGAAAGTGAGCTTCATGAAAAGTGGGAGAAGTCTAACCGACTCTCTGTTATGTTCATCAAGACTCACATATGTGCTGGCATAAGAGGCTCAGTTGAGAAGCATGGAAATACTCGTTCGCTTCTGGCAGTGATTGATGATCAATTCCAGACTTCTGATAAGTCACTTGCTAGTACCCTTATAGGAAGATTCTCGTATCTGAAGCTTATTGGTCTTGGTGGTGCGCGTGAGCACATCATGAAAATGAGGGATATTGCGGCAAAGCTGAAAACATTGGAGGTTGAGATGTCTGACACCTTCTTGGTGTAGTACATACTGAATACTCTTCCTTATCAATTTGGGCCTTTTAAAATATCTTACAACACACATAAGGATAAATGGCCAATGAATGAACTAATGGCCATGTGTGTTCAAGAGGAAAGCCGATTGATGATGGAGCATGGAGAGACTGCTATGTTGGCAACGCACAAGAAGGGGAAATGACATTCCAAGGACAAAGGAAAGGGGAAAATACGTATTCAAGGCGGAATTAAGAAGGAATCTAGGTGCTACTTCTGTAAAAAGAAGGGGCACATGAAGAAGAATTGCCCGAAATTCTTCATATGGCAGAAGAATAAAGGTAACCATGTTTCCCTTGTTTGTTATGAATCCAATGTGGTTGATGTTCATGTTAACACATGGTGGATTGACTCTGGTTCTTCAATCCATGTTTCAACATCGATACAGGAAATGACACACCTACAAAAACCAGCGGGAAATGAGCGATACATTTATTCCGGCAACAAAATGCGCTCAGCTGTTAAATATGTTGGAACGTGCAATATAACATTATCTAGTGGTTATATAGTAACTTTTCATGATACATTCTATGTACATGGTTTTTCTAAGAATCTAATATACATATCTAGACTATTGCTTTTTGGCTATGCCTTTGAATTCCATAATACATCAATAAATTTATTTAATAAATTTGATGTTGTTGGAAATGGCATTTTGTGCAATGGTTTATTTATGATGAATGTGCAAAGTAACACCACTAACTCGGTTATGCATATTGAAACTGGCACAAAAAGATGCGTTGAAAATGAGAAATCTTCTATGTTGTGGCATCGGAGATTGGGACATATCTTAGAGGATAAAATCAACAGATTAGTAAAAGATGGAGTACTTGGTACTCTAGACTTTGCTGATTTCGAGGTTTATGTGGATTGCATAAAAGGAAAGCAAACCAAGATATCCAAAAAAAGGTGCACACAGAAGTTCCGAGTTACTTGAAATCATCCATACAGATATTTGTTGTCCCGACATGGATATGCAAAGTGGTCCGAAATACTTCATCTCCTTTATTGATGATTTCTCACGGTACATGTATATTTATATGCTTCACCACAAAGTGAAGCATTAGACGTATTTAAGATTTTCAAAGCAGAAGTTGAAAATCAATGTGAGTAGAAAATCAAGATTGTTAGGAGTGTTAGAGGAGGAGAGCACTACGGTAGATACACTGAAGGTGGTCAAGCAACGGGTCCATTCGGTAAGTTTCTTTAGGAGCATGGAAGAGCTACTCAATACACCAATCCAGGATCTCCTAGTGAGAATTGTGTAGCTGAAAGAAGAGACCGGACCTTGATGGAGATGGTGAGGGGTATGCGTAGTAATCCGAATCTCCCATTATTCTTGTGGACTGATGCACTTAAAATGGTTGTGTACATAGTAAACTGTGTTCCAACCAAGTCTGTTTCAAGGACACCTTTTGAATTCTTCAAAGGTTGGAAACCCAGTTTGCACCATGTACGCGTATGGGGATGCCCGTCTGAAGTGAGAATTTACAACCCACAAGAAAAGAAATTGGATCCTAGAACCCTTAGCGGCTATTTTATTGGATATACAGAACGAAGGGATACAAATTTTATTGCCCATCTCATAGTACCATGATTGTGGAATCAAGAAATGCAAAGTTTCTTGAGAATGATTTGATCAGTGGGAGGAATCGGTTGTAAAGCTCAAATTTTGAAACTATTATTGAGCAATCTCCTTCATCAATCAATCAAATCGTTGTCGTTAGAAATCAACCTCAAATTGAGATTGAACAACTTCCACATGTTGATAATGATCTAGAAGATAAAGTTGTTCAGGACGAACCTTTGGTCAATGAACAACCAGTTGGTCAACCTGATCCTCAGGAAAATGTTGATCCAACATTAAGAAGATCCACTAGAATGAAGAAATCAGCCATCCTTGGGGATTATTATGTATATCTGCAAGAATCGGACTTCAATGTTGGAGCCGAAAATGACCCTGAGACCTTCTCACAAGCTATGAGTTGTAATTAGTCAAATTGATAGTATGATGCTATGAATGATTAAATGAATTCAATGGAATCATATAAAGTTTGGGATCTTGTTAAGTTACTTGAAGGGGCGAAAGCCATTAGGTGTAAATGGGTCTTTAAGACCAAGAGAGACTCGTCAGGTAACATCGAAAGATATAAGACCCGACTTGTTGCCAAAGTGTTCAACCAAAAGGAAGGAATCAATTACAAGAAAATTTGTTCCCCTGTATCAAAGAAAGATTCGCTTCGCGTCATCATAATATTAGTTTCACATTTTGACTTGGAATTACAACAGATGGGCGTAAGAACAACATTTCTAAACGGAGAACTAGAGGAAGAGGTGTTCATGAAACAACCTAAAGGATTCCCTTCTAGTAGTGGTGATCACTTGGTTTACAAGCTTAAAAGATCGAGCACTGGAAAGCTGCAAAGAAGGTATTGCGATACCTAAAGGGGACTCGAGATTACATGATGGTATACAGGCGAACGTAAAATTTGGAAGTAATCGGCTATTGCGATTCAGACTTCGCTGGTTGTGTTGATTCACGGAAATCAACTTCTGGTTACATCTTTATGTTGGTCCGTGGAGCTGTGTCATGGAGAAGTGTCAAATAGTCCTTGACTGCAACTTCTACCATGAAAGCTGAGTTTGTGTCCTGCTTTGAGGTTACTTCTCATGGTGTATGGCTTAAGAGTTTCATTTCAGAGCTAATGATCATGGATTCTATTAGCAGACCCTGAAGTTGTATTGTGACAATTCAGCTGTTGTCTTCATGGCTAAGAACAACAAAAGTGGAAGTCGAAATAAACATATCAACATAAAGTACTTGGCCGTAAGAGAGCGTGTAAAAGACAAAGTGGGTATCATTGAGCATATCAGTACATACTCAATGATAGCAGATCCTCTAACTAAAGGCATGCCACCAAGAAAAATTGAGGATCATGTTAAGAGTATGAGAGTTGGTTTTCATATGTAAACTTTTCGTTATTAGAACGATGTTTGTCTTTTGAAACTCTTGTTACAGTGATGATTTATTATTTATAAATGTGTACACATTCAGTATATGATTACATTGGTTAATCATGAAATCATCAATTAAGTTTGGACCAAGAATAAACATCGGGTTTATTCATTAAGTTTAAGGAACGAATGTATTGTAATACATGAGAGGTATTACTTGTTTTTATTAAAGGACATACCGCCATGATTCATGCATTTGGTTTCTCATTGTTTGGCATTAAGACATTAACATTGATCAAGTGGGAGAATGTTAGATTAATTCTCAAATGATATCATAAGGTTTTCTGATCAATGTATATTGGTCCAATGGCCAAAATATGTGATGTTTCAGATATAGCTTTCCTCTTCTCACACCTATTGATGGATAGTTGTGATGGTTGAAAGAATTGTTATTTAAGTCTTATGTTGGTCCTCAAGTTCACACACAATCTGATTTTACTCATACACCATCTAGAGAGACAGATAAAGAGTGGGAGGACTTGGAAGATCAAGACTTTGGATCTTCAAAGCTTCTTCTCCAAGGAAAGCAATGGCTGGAGGTTAGTGATTTTATTTCCGCGTTATTAATGCTTGAAACATGTTTGTTTGACAACATGATTAAGTACTTTCAGAACCAATTCCCTCATACTATGTTGCCTCTTAGAATAGTTCAAACCTCTCAACTCCTCGAAAATTATTTGATGATCCTAAGCTTAGCTCGGAAGGAGGTGAATGAGTCGATGGCAATGAAGTTCTAGGCACCACAGAGGGTTGAATCCTCACATACCACATCCTTAAAAGACTGACTAAGGGAGCTAGAACGGATGAAATCCTCCAGCACCATGCTCACCGTCTTCTCCGGTACCGAGCTCTCTCTCTTTCCCTCGCTCAAAAGTTGCCATGTCACGTGTTAGGCTTCTAACTTAATTATTTATTCTAAAAAAATAGAAGGTAACTTTGATGGATTTGTTTTTATAGAATAGTCAATTTAGGTTACTGTTCATTCTCTATTTAGTGTTGCACATGGGGAGTTGGCGTCCAGAATATCCTTGACTGACGAAGCAGCCTGGCCGGAGAACATTTCTCAATGGTCGGTTGTCAATAAGGATTCGAGTTTGAATGGTTGTGAGTAGAATTAGGAACTAGTGACTCAGTACCAATGTGTTCTCTCCGAGCTCATATTCAATTCGAAACCCATAATTATGAATATGTCCATCATTGTTGGAGAGAATGTGGAATAAGCCAAGGTAGTTACAGAGACCATATGCTCCAACATCATTGAGGATGAAATTCTGATCGCGTGATGTATTAAGAAAGATGCCATTTAAAATGTTACTTCTTGTAATCAAACATCTATTTTTTAATCAGTGGATTAGAGGTTGTACTAACATGAATGCTTAATTGTATGATGATGATGATGAGATGTCAAACTTGATGTTCTTACTTGTCTATTGACATCTCATTATTTGAAGTATGAACAGTACAATAAGTATAAACAAATCAATCAGACAGAGACAAAAAATGTGTTAACCCAGTTCGATACTTCATACCTACATCTGGGGGCACTTTGCCAATGGAAAGGTTTTCACTATGTTGTAATCAATACGTATACAAGTTCTCAGATCAACCAGATCAACCCTATTCTATCATTACACGAATGACAAACCTAATGCAGAGACTCTCCCTGAACCTGAGATCCCATCTCAACTCCACTTTTTGAGCACCAACAAGCTCGGATACCTTTTAATCTTCTGTGTTCGACGGGGCTCTTCAATGTCCACCATGTAACTCTGTTACTTGATAAATCATGATTCAAGTACGAGCATATAACATTCTCCTTCAATTTACTTCATCTTGAGTTCCTACAATCCATCAATTGAGGATCATGAACTGTCGTTCATGGACTTGCACCTGCGAATGTCACTTACGATATGGACGTTGATTTCTACGAGAGATTGGAACCGCGCTTGAATGAATAGCCTTGTATTTATAGCTCTTCTAACCCTTGCTTCGTGGCTTCTAGGGTTTTGGTGACTTCAGAGTCACGCTGTAACTGAATGTCTTTGGTTTCCTTGTTCAGCATCTCTGCAACACTGAATCTTATCATTTCTTGTTCAACAAGTCTCTCCAATCTTTATCCACGCAAATTTGTGTGTGTATCTTCTGATCTTGGAAAGTAAATCTAGTTGTTTCCTAACGGAAGTGGATCTCTCTAACAAAGTGTATCTATATGAATAGGAAATGTATATTTTACCGGATGAATTTGGACGCATTCTGGGTATATTCAAATTATCTCGCGCGTATACTGTCAATACTGTGATGTCACTAACATTCTATGTTGACATCTTTAGAGGCGATTTTCTGGATATCAGGCAAGGTTTACTGTCTGGTATGTGGGGGTTCCATTGGGGGACTGAGATGACACATCGTATGCGACCAGAGAACGTGGTCAGAGAAGGGGGACTGATCTCGCTGGGCTTGGAGGAGCAACACCACACCCTGCCGATTAGAGATAAGTCCACACCGGACTTCGATGAGGAAACATCTTGGACAAGGCGGCCGGGGAAGGAGGTGGCTAGGGCATCGTTGGAGAGGGAGAGCCCTCGTGGGGTGATGGTTGGGCCTGAGGCCCATGGTGGGGAAGGCCAAGGCCTACTGGCGGATGCGCGGCGATCGGGCCAGCGCATGGGTCAAGTGGGCTTGTCCTACCATCCTCGAGCTGACAGGAGCCCAGCCCAGGTCCATGGGCCGGCTCTAGGAGCTGGAGTTGGGCGGGCTGATTTGACAAAGACAGTTGGAGGTCGAGTCGGGTTGCACCGCGGGTCGGTTCCACTTGGGGGCTGGATCGGGTCGACTCTAACTGGGGGCTGGATCGGGTCGACTCCAACTGGGGGCTGGGTTGGGTCAGTGGGTCGGGCAGATCCACGACCGAGAGATCACCCAGAACCGTTTCTGTCTTAGGAAAATCCAAACTTATGGGTTCTTAAAGATCAGATGCGATCGGTGCAGATTAAAGAAATAATAGTGTCTCCATCGGAAGTAGGGGTATGTGGGCCAAATTTCAAGTTCGCTTTGGCAGCCAAGGTTCTCATCAATCGAACCTTCTATTGACATACTATGGCCAATCGAATGGAGGATTTGTGGGGTATACGAAATGTGGAGGCCAAACCGTTACAAGATGGGGTCGTTGCATTAGGTCGGCCAAAGAACGATCAAGAGTACTGGCGGGGGAACCGGGGGCTTTCTGGGATTCGTTAGTAATCCTAACTGACCTGTGGACTCATATGCGACCGCGGGACATGAGTTTCACCCACTTCTCAGTATATGCAAGAGTATCAAATCTACCAATTGGAGCCTGAAATAGGGAAGTCTCGTTCCGAATAGGCAATGGTCTAGGAACTTTTCAGGCAGTGGATACTAATGTTGAGGAGAGATGCTGGGGGATTTTATGCGGATTTGAATCCGAATAGACATTCGAGTGCCATTGGAGCGGGATATGTGGTTCTGTTTATCGGAATCCCAGGTACGCACACTACTTCATATCTCATATGAGCACCTGCCAGATCACTATTTTGGTTGTAGTTGTGCGGATCATCTATTCCCGGCTTTCCCGGTGAGTGAGGGAAAGAAAGGGCCCTTGTTGAGAGCTCCAACGGATCAATGCTCGTCCCTGACAAAGGTTGAGCACAGAAAGGCGATCTCAGCTACAAACTGGGCCTACCAGGGGGGAGCGCTTGGAGCACCTTCCCAGCATTTTTCCCCCAAGGGCTCCTGGCAAGGAGACAAAGACCAAGAAGATGACCTTGAGGTAAAGGAAGCACGCCCTCGTGTAGTCCATTCTTTTCATAGCCACCAAGCGCATCCGGAAGATCAAGAGGGATGGTAGAAATGCCCCACACCACTCTCGATTTGGGGAAAGAGGTTGGTGAGAGACGACAGGGGGGGGGGGGATTCTGAAGATTATACCCGATCGGACGGAGCATCGGTTGTAGCGGCAGGGGGCAATAAGCACCCCCGCCTCGCAGAATGAGGACAAGGTGGTCCAGAGGGGGGATGACCGGTTATACCTCCCCTCTGGATGTAAGGTGGTAGTGGTACCACCAAGAACCAGGAAGCTACTTCCCTACCAGCTCGGAGGTCAGCAATCCCGCGTTTTGGAGCCCTACTAGTATCAGACAAGGGAGGACGACGCACGCTGACAACCTGGGGGAGTTTGTAGTCCACCAAGATCTCTATCCGGTAACGGGTCCGCTCGATCCTAGCTTTCGTCAGTTTAGTCTCGCTGTATCGGTGTCGTTAGACGCTACTGCAACACCACCCTCTAGGCGTCTTCAAAAAGTAGTCGGAAACAATGATTCTTTTATTTTCTACCAAGTATCCTCCAGAGTGGGAACTCGAACTATGTTGGCTATTTAGATTACATTGTCTAGTATTTTAGTACTTTTGGACCCTATAAACACTGTTTATTTATAATATATCCGCTCGTCTATCTTAAAAAAGAAAAAAATTAAAGACAGTCGCGAAAGATGTCACTATATTATTATGCTCGAGCCAATTTACCTGGATTCGAGCAATAGGGTTTTATTCTTTGTCTTCAACCTCCGACCGCTTTTCCAAAATTTCAACTTTCCGCTCCTCCTGATAACCGTCCCGTCATTCCTTGCAAATAAGAGGCTTTGCATCGAGGTGAGCTGATTGCATCATTTTCTCTCCAGCTAGGTTTTTTGTTTTACTAAAACAAAGCATGGAATCGTTGTTTTGCGGCGATTTTGTTTCCTATGTGCATTTATGTTCAGGTTCTTAATGATCATCACATTGCTCAAAGAGCCAGTATCAGTGCACGCATCAATCTTAACAGAGAGGCTCTTGACATTGAACTAATTCATAATTTTTGTTAGTAATAGTAATTAACTGGTTCCTAATACTGTTCCTTACCATAGATTGATGATTCATTTGTGTGAAATCTTGCAGCAACCTGATCAGGAGTTTGGGCTTTGTCCATATCCAATGATGGGAGAAGTGGTACTGCAGTTACTTTCTTCTGCTTATTTGCTGACCAGATCGGACAGCTTAATCATACATCATCTCACTGATTTGCTAGTTTGTGAAGCTACAAACAATGGCAAAATTTAAAATTAATTGATTTTAGTATGGGAGCCCAAGCCCTTAATTGTAGCGTAATAGGAAAATAAAATTTAACATATATCACTGCATGCATTTCCTTCTCCATCTGCATGCATTTTTGTTCATTATATAATCTTGGCTTATTGGCGTGCTATGTCACAGAGTTTTCCACAAGAGGATGACATTCGACTGGATAGAACACGAGCTAGAAGTATATTTTTTTCCTGAGTACTTTTATATCCAACTATAAAATTATCTGTTTATTTGTGTTCTTGCCCCTTCAAGAATTAAACCTACCTTGTTTTGCGGCAGTATCTAATGTTCTCAAAAGGCATGTAGAACTAACAGACCGCCTTTCGAGGTAAATCCTTATTTGGAAATTCTTCTCCCATTTATATTGTATTGCAGTCTTTGGTCTACATCAATGTTTGGGTACTTGTAAGTGATGTAATAAATATACTTTCTATATAGTAGACTAGCGTGGCACAGATTTAGGACTCAGGGTTATAGTTAGATGAGGAAATATGTTTCAGAATAGCACAAGAATACGTTGTGGTTTGTGAATTTAATTCAAATTAAATATGACAAAATACGTGGTTCTCAGGGTGTGTACACACTACGAAAACAGTAAACTTAGTAAATTTAAGAGTAATTTAAGGCTCAAAATTTCAAGAGTAACTGCAAAATGTGATAAGGGAAGAACTTTAAGAGTAACAACATTTGAATTCTAAACATGAGAATGGCTCTTAAATCAAGAAGCAAATGTGATACTGATTTTAGGATGAACATGCGAAGATTTGACTTATAAAATCATGTATGGTCCACCTTCATTTTATGTTGGATGCAAGTGTGATATTATAATAACTAATTCACAGAGTTAATAAATGCTGAATAAAATCATAGAGACTTGTTTCTCCATGGACGCATCATTATATTACTAGCTTTGTTTCAATTGTATGTGAATTGGTTTTTAGTCATGCATGATTAAAATCTTCAGAGGGTTCTAAAGGTTTCATATTGGTGATTGCAATTGTATAACAGGGATTCTGACAAGGGGATTTTTGACCAACTTCAAAAAGAATTTGAAGCTGCGCGAGCTTCTCAAACTCAAGGTAGGTTTGCGATATTATTCTGCAGATTTTGTTGCAGTACTTTATTTTATTTTGTAATATTTATAGCTTCTGTTCAAATATGATCTGTCTTTAATATGGTTGTCAGAGTAAGAAGATACTCTAATGCTTTCTATAATTTCTTTCCACTTTTTCTTTTTATGTTGATAAATTTCTACATGAATTGTATAGAAATTGCCAGTTCCTGAATATGATTTTTGCTTCAATATAGCCTTCACCTCTTACTTTGCTCAATTAGAGGGTAATGAAACTAAAGGACCAGTTGAAATTAAAATAATATTCCCTCCGTGTCCAAAGAAGGGTCTCAATTGACTACATGCAAAAGTTAAGCATTCAAGTTTTTGTGCCTGACACTCCACCATTGACCCTTGTTAGGACCCTAACTTCGGGATCGCGTTACAGGACCGAAATATGCGTTAGGGTTGAAGTTCCGGCTCTGCGAAGGCGAGCCCATGTTCTTCCCTCTCCCAATCGTGAATGACACGAGCTCGTTTAGTGAGAGCTCTAACCTCAATGATACGAGCTCGTTTAGAGAGAGCTCTATCCTCAATGAGAGAACTAAATCTGATTTAATTCTCAACGTGTTTATTTTGTTCTTCTCTCTTGGTATATATAGCCAAGGAGGTTACCTAAAACTCAAAGACCTAATACAACCATAATTGGTAATCTACCAACTTCCCTAATCCTAATACAATTTGTCAACAAAAGGACATTTATTAAAAAGGAAATAAGCTACTTAAGTTCCCAAAATTCCATCCCTTAGCCGACTTCCCTTACTCAGGCTATTGTAGATGGCTTTCCCTTTCTTTGGTCGCCACTTTGTACCGGCCCGTAACAACCCATGCATAATTAACTAATTAGAACAAAAAGTGGACACTTATTCTAGCCGTCCATTTTAGGATGGAGGGAGTATTTGGATATGCTAAGTTGGGCATATTAGCTCCTATTTATTTTTTAAGTGACTTCTCAGTTATGGTCTATATCTTCAAAACTCTCCCTTTACTATCTTCCCTCGCCCTTGTCTAAAACCACGTACTTCAATGCAAAGTTAACAAGTCTCTGCTTGGATTTAGAATGCGAGGATGCTCCAGTTCTTTGATAGTAATTCAATTGACCATCAGCGACTAGCAAATTATTACAGAGTTCTGATGATTGAAACCGCCCCATATTTTTTAATGATAACTATTGGAGGCTCAAGCATTCTAATGCTGGAAATACTGTCCTTAGAAGAACAAGTTAAGGGAAATAGAAGAGCGGCTAACATGATACCTCTTAGCAAGAGGATGCTCTTGATCTTTGTATTGACCCGGACTGCGTCTTTCCAGTTCTTGATAGTCGTTATGAAAGATGCACATCATGCACTCAATCTCAGAAAATTACTCTTTAGTTTAAGTATTGGTATTGCTCATAGGTGATTCTTGGAATCCTTTTGCTTAATTCCGTCGATATGTTAATTATCTGTCTATTGGTGCGTATTGCTTAATTCTTATTATTGTTTGACAATCTGGATGGTCTTGACTAAGTCACTTTTATTTTGGTGGTGGTTGCAGAGATATCTTTAGATGGTGAACAATGGAATGATGGGCTATTAGCTACAATAAGAGAGTGGGTATGGTGCTTTATACTGAAGCAATTTTATTGGTTAGGATGTATTTCTCTTTAGGGTAAATTACGTCTAACTACCCCGAACTATACGACTTTAACGATATACTACCTCAATGTTTATTCGTAACATTCACCTACCCCGAACTAACCAATAATTACGACGTTACCCCCTTCCCATCCATTACTGTTAATTTTTTTGTAAAAAGACGAAAATGCCCTCAATTGTTATCCAAATTTACACCCTTATACCATTCACTTTAAAAATAAATAAATATCATTCAAATATGTTTTGTATTTTTATTAAATCAACAATAAGTGAATTATAATTCAAATATTTTTTTTATTAATTTTAAAATCTGATTTAAATTTTTTTTATGAAGTATTTATTTTGAAATAATAATTTATTAAATATTTAAAAATAATTAATTTTTATAAAATCAGAGTTTTTTTATATTATGTTTTCTGATTTTTTTTGTTTATTTCTTTTCTAATAAATTTAATATTGATCTTTTCATAATAATTTCTTAATTCTAAAAATTAGTTATTAAATAACTAATTAATATATAAATTTTCTGTAAATATATATTATTAATAATATATAATATGAATATTAATTAAAAAAACTTCTTCATCTTCTTCATCCGGAGAGTGCGACTTCTCGATCTGGGCATGTCCAGATCTCGTCGGAGCGGTACGGGCTCGTCCACGACGGCTGGGGCGCTCGGAGCAAGGTTCGAAGCTCAAGACCGTGGTAGGACACGGCTGAGAGAGAGAACACGGGGGAGTATGCTGTTGAAGCTTGACGGTGTCTTCATCTTCCGGTCCCCGAGCTCCCACCGACGAGTTAAAGATTGGGAGTGAACAGATCTGCCCTGCCGCGAACTAGATCTACCTTGCCGCGAACCAAATCTACCTCCCCGTCCCCTTACCGGTCAACTCTTACGGTCGTGGCGGGACGGCGCCGACGAGTTCATCCTCTCGAGCCCACAACCTTCTTCTCAAGCCAGCGACGGCGAGAAGCTTCATCGCCGGCGTCCTTCAGATCTGGAATGGCTCTTTCCTTCCATGGCTCGATTCAGGTCGAGATTCGTTCCAAATTGAGTAGATCTGCGTTTTAGGTTTGAAGCTTCATCGTCTTCTCCATCTATAGTTGTTTAGATCTAAATAATTTCCTGTGACTCGTTCCTGTGCATTTTGTTGAATTTGTATTGTTCATGTTCAAACATTTTGTTGAATTTAAGTGAGTATTGTGTATTGTGTTTACAGATATGAAGTATTGAGTATTGTGTATTGTGTTAGAATCTGAGTATCGTTGTAGGGTTGATTTTGATTTTGTTGTGTGTATGAATTTTGCAGATATGAAGTTGTGTATTGATGATGAAAAAAATTAATGAAAAAAGTAATTAATTAATAATACAGAAATAAAGTATAAAAAAGAAATTAAAGTATAAAAAAGAAATTTCGAAATTTTAGTTATATATATATATATAATAAAAGAATTGATGTTTTCAAAATGAAAGAATATTTTTCTGTTTTTTATTTAAAATATAAACATTAGTTCAAATAATTATGTTTTTTTGAAAATAAAGAGATTTTTAAGTAAAAAAATACAAAAAATAAGGGTGGATTTAGGGTTGGAGAAATAAATAGGGTTGGGATTAGGGTTGGAGTTGTTTTAGGGTTGGAATAGTAAGGGTAGTTTAGGAATTTCTGAAAAAATTAACAGAAAATGGATGGAAAAGTGGATGGAGGGGGTAACGTCGTAATTATTGGTTAGTTCGGGGTAGGTAAATGTTACGAATAAACATTGGGGTAGTATATCGTTAAACTCGTATAGTTCGGGGTAGTCGGATGTAATTTACCCTTCTCTTTATTATTTACTGTTCCAAACAATGGATGAAGCAACTGATAGTTGATGCTCAGTGGATTCTTCTTCATTTGGTAGACCTCAGTACGCTGAATGGAAATATATCTTCCTCTTCCTTGTCATTGGTTAATTGGCATTGATATTGCGTATGCCATAAGTATCTGTTTGTAGGAATAGATGGCGAATATGATTGTTTCAAGGTTTACAACAGGTTCATATGGAGGTTGACAGGAAGGCCATGCCGGGGGATGCATTGCCAGGTCCTGATTTCCAGGAAAAAATTACATATAAAGTTGGATCAAAGGTAATATTACTTTCAGCCACAGTATATATCATATGCTGCTCTGAGGAATTGTTATGGGCAACAGTTGAGAATTGAGGTTTCTTTCTGCAGACTAATACTAAAATTAGAAGTTTATAAATATTTTGATGTTGAAAATATCTCGATGACACAATGGACATATCATTTTAGAAATAAAGATAGCAGATAAAAGATGTGCCTAAAAGCATGGATGTAATTATAGCATAGATGTCTAAATCTGAACAAGATCAGCTGGGCCGAGTGGCTTGCCAGTTCAACCATGGAACATAGACCCTGCTTCAGTTATAGATCAGCTAGCCACCTACCAGATCATCCTTGCATATGGAGACGAGGTATGAGTTTAGGCCTCTCCATTTTTGTAGATGGTGATGCCACTGAAACAAATGCTCGTTTTCCGTTTGAACCCTATGATGTGGTCATCATATAATTGTCTCAAGCAAAAGGGTTTGAAAAAATTTCATGCCATGGAGAAGTTCTGGACTTCTTTAGCGAGGTGAGAAGCCCTTAACTAAATACTTAAGACATTTAAGGCCAGACATTATGCATATTAAAAAGTGAGAAAACTAGTAGCGACATCTTTAATAAATAAACAGATTATAACTAATGATTAATAAATAATATGAGATCATCATTCAACTAGTCAACCCTGAAGTTGGACCTGTGACCAATTTCCTAATTGTTTTTATCAATTGATAAAGGATCATCAAACACTGTAGTAGTTTCTTTAAATATTAATCAGTATTTTCAATGTTGTCATATTTCCTTCACATAAATACAAGCTTTACCTTACTTCTCATCATAATATCATTTTATGACTAACTCTTGGCATATTATTAATTGTGGGTTACAACTTACATTATATATTTCCCTGTTAAGCCACTTAAGTTAAGATTTCATTAGATCTGTCTTATTGTGTTATTTCATGAACACTAACTATTTGTGCTGATAGGTGATATGTTGTTTGGAAGGGGCCAGAATTGGTATACAATATGAGACATCATATGCAGGTTCATTTAAGCAACTTCAAGTTATTTATTATCTGTTTCCCTTGTCCTCTTTTGGCATTTTCTTACCATGTGTTGACATAGTTAGTGAACAACTAGAGTTGTATATAAGTTATGGATACACAAAGATAAACCATTCTATTGACTTTCAAATTTTACTTCTACTTCACATTACTTATTGAGCAAACTTCCGCATCAAGTTATCCGATACTCCCTGGTTGTGCATCAGGTACCGTACATAGAACATAGAATAATAGAGGTATGCTATTCGAGAAGCCAGCACTTCTCCATCCTAGCCATCACATATTCAATTATCTTCATAGGCTACCCTATACCCTTACTTACATTCTCTTTAACGATGCTAGAAAAGGAAACATGGTTATAGCCAAATTAAGGAGTAATTATGGCCGAATCAACCCCCCTCCAAAATATCCCCATTGATATGGCAAGATAATCACCACATTAATGGCCCAAATCATCCATCCCAATCAGCTCCCAACTTTCCTTCCTAGCTATTCTTGAGTCAACATTCCTCGTTTGGCATTGTCTGGTATATCATTAGAGCATCTCCAATGGGGGGTTAAAGCTTGGCTTAAAGAGCTAAACTATTTAGTTAAGTAAAGCAAATCACCGAGTGCTCGGCGATTAAGTCAGCTTAAAAAGCTCGATGATTTGAGCTCGGTGGTTAAGTCTTAGCCAAGCTATTAAGCCAAGTGCTTGGCTCAAACAAGGATTTGAGGAGAGAGAAACATCAAATAAGGTTTCAAGTTTCTGCATTAGCCAAGCAGTGTCTAATGCATTGGAGACCACTGTCTAATAGCTTGGCTCATTGAGGGGAGCGAATGTGAAGATTTGCAATGAGCCAAGCTCAATTAACCAGGCAAAGGCTTATGCGTTGAAGTTGCTCTTATCATGCTGCCCTAGTTCGTTATCACCAAAATTGCACTTATTATGCTTGGGTCTACACTTGCAGAAATCGTCTGTCCGACTCCACAAATGGATTGGTGAATAACCTAAAGGAAAGCATGTAAATTTATGTAAGGAGTGGTGATCTTGCATAGGAGTTGTCTGCACATATGGACAGACTATACCAAACCAAGAAACAGTTCCCCTAGTGTGCACCAAGATTCTCCCTAAACTGGCTTTGATGCCATGTTGAGATAAAAGAGAACATTTAAATCATTGATAGTTCTCGATTAAGTACAATGGAAAACCACTTTATATAGGTGATTGCCTTACACTAGATAGGAAGCAAACTAGTATTAGAAAACAAATTGTCAATAGGAAATAAGCTAGGAATAGGAACAATTCTAATTACATTGAAGGATTGTGAACATGCTGATCCATTTGCCAGTAGCTTGGGCTAGATTGGTTCTGCAGCAACATGAGGTTGTATGCCACGTTAAGTAGCCAGAGTGTTCTGTGCTTCACGTGCAATTTTGTTATGCATGACTTGGTGGCTGGTTTGGTAGGTTGATCATTGATGAACATGCTGTAACTATTCAAGGCAACTAAAATAATTGAGCCTGGCAAATTTGAAAACTCGTTCTAGCCCTGTGTGATGTAGAAGCTGACACGTGCTTGATACTGCTTAATCAAAACCCTTTTAGGTTTAAGTTTCTTGGTTAAAGAACTATCTATTATTATTTTAATTGAGGGAAAGGAAAAACTTGGATCCATAGCTTGACCAAGCCAAGTTTGAACTTGAAATGCGTGGCCTGCTTTATGGTGGCAGACTCAGCAGCTAGAAACTTGTCTTCAAGATCTATCTCTGGAATCCTGTATGTTGTTTTTGGTTATTCAGTTTCTTCAAATGGTTTGCTTCATTCGCCTTTATGTAGTCATTAAATTTCCATAATTAATTGTAACTTTATCATACGATAAGATTATGATTTATTTGACAACTATTTTTTATTAGTTCACTTTAGTTGAGATTTAAGTTTAGATCCTTGTAGTGGAGCTAGGATTTAGCTCAAGTAGTGTGAAGCTGACCCCTAATTTCCGTGATTGAACAGGAGAACCATGTCAGCTGTACCTCTGTGTTCTCGAGAGTAAATCATTTCTTGAAAAGATGACTGTCAGTGAACACACAATTCCTTTCTTCCTCCCAATTCGAGAAGCAGAAACTGATCTTCTTTCTTCGAATTCTACGGTAAGGTTAGTTGCGTGTAATCCATAACTTGGTCCAGCTGTTCTTCTAATCCTATTCTCGGTGTTAACCTTCACAATTTGCTCAGAAATTTATAGATCATGTTGGAGAACTTTTGCAGGCATATGTTGATAGACGTGAACAGGTATGTTGTTGGTATACATAACTTTGTGAATGATATTTCTCGAATTTTCCCATAAATAAATGTTCCCGCATCCTCTGAGGGAGTCACACTATGCAATGACGAGTGGCTAAAAACCTGTGCACTGTAACCCTGGGTCTTGAAAATTCGAGTATAAAAATATTGAATTTGCCTTCCCTTTGTTAGATGAAGATATAGTTTCCTTTTATTTGACTGAGGCTAAACAAATGACTTTTAAGTTATGGAAATATTTCCTATGTGCTGACTAATTCTATAGTTATGTTTTCATCAACTTGTTGCACGAAGGGTATGGTACTTGATATTGATGCACAAAAATACATTGGTAACTGATAAATTATAGATTTATTTTTAATGTATGCTTCCCTCTGAATGTTAAATTCAATTGTTTGAAAAATATGATTGTATGGTAGATCTTTTTTTGGAAGGTCGATAATTTATGTTTACTTATACATAAGGCAATGTTTTTATTGTGCATCATTTATAGTTTACCACTTTCACAAACTTGGCTGGATGTCAATAACAAGCTTTTCCCGATTTCATGCAGGTTCACCTTGTCAAGGAGTTGTATGGGAATCAAATTGGAGAACTATACCATAGCCTTCCATATCACCTAATTGAATTTGTTCTTGATGATTTTGACTGGTAGGTCTTGTTCCTTCATGTATTCTATGGAATGTTATGTATATGATCTTTGTTCTAATGCTTATCTGGTCTCTTATCTGTATTCTCATATGCAAGTCTCCAATTTATTTTTTGTTACTTCGATCTTTGTTTATAAACTTTTAGACAGTTCTGAAGATTCTTCACTTTATCCTAGGCATATTATTTTGGGATATACAAGATTTTGTAGAGTTGGGTGTACTTGTCTGGAAAATAAGGACCACCCTGATTGATACCATTTTTTTTATGATATGAGAGGTTATGTGATTATATAACTGGTAGGAGTTATGTTAATACTGCTATGACTCCTCCTATCAGGATCAATGTTACAGCTTTGCCCATAGCATCCTTTAGTTGTACTGTTAACACTCGGGCTAGGTGATATGACCTTAAGGATGGATAAGGTGATGTAATATTTTGCACCGAGTCTTCAGCAAGGAATCTTGTTTAAAATTCATTTTTGATGCAATGACTGATTGGTATCCCGTTTGCTTGAAAATGTCCATCATAAGCAACTTAATGGCACGTCTGGAGGTAATGTATGTCAATCACCAGCTTAAGAGATGCAATAGTAGATTTGCATGTAGATTGGGAATTACATGTATATTTCTCATTTCATGTTCTTTTTAGGGAACGTATCATTTCAGTACTCTTAACTAGGCGCGATTTTCACTCAAGGTACCTTAACTATTATATTAGCTTGAGAGCTACCTTAACCATCAAAAAAATTCACCTTAGTGTTTTCTGTTCATTTATGAACAGATAATTGTGATGCACATGACTCATTTTTTTAAATGGCAAAATTGCCCTTACCCCTATTCAGACTTTGAATCCACTCTCACCAAACCCTAAATCTATCCCTCTCACTACTACTTCTCTCTCACTTGCCTTTCTCTCTCAAAACCCTACCCTTTCTTTGCTTCTCTCTCTCCCGTGTCTCTCTTCCCGACCCTCACCTTCCCTCATCTTTAGTCGCCGCAGCCAGATCCGCCGCCACCGTCGCTCTCTACAACTTCTGCTTTGAGCTCCGCCGCCTTGCAGATCTAGTGCTCCTCGGCCATGGGTTTCAACGACAACAGCTCCTTGAGGCCTCGGAGAAACCCACATCTCCATCTTAACTTCCCCTTTTGAACTCCGACAGAAGCTAACAATTTTTTCCATGGAGGATGGGGTGCCTAGACCAGTGAGTGCATGTAGAAGCTACAAGTTTGATTTGTGTTCTGAGACATTTCATCTCCATTTGTTCAAGGTTTTCGTTCAATTTCGTCATATGGTGGAGTGTTGTTTTGTGTTTTAGGGTGGGTTTGATGCTGTTTCTGGGACAGATTTTGTTGTGTTTTGGGATGGGTTTGATGCTGTTTCTGAGACAGATAATTTCTTCTTTTGTGTTCTGGTTAACTCCATTTGGTTGAGATAGTTTTGGTTTGCTGGTAATGGTTTGGTTGAGATAGTAATGTTAGCACGTAATGGTTTACATTCAATCCAAAAAAAAAAAATCAAAGCTGATGTGATTTGGTTTTCTGGTTATAGACATACTGCTCGGAGTAGATTGAACTACAACAGGGCCAGAACTCAACCAGAAACAAAAGGCATCAAGAAGGACATGATTTTTTATTTATTTATAATTAAGGGATAACTCTGGTTCCTAACCTTTTTGAACGTTTCGTTTTGATGTCTTAACTCAGACCAACGTTTCGTTACAGTTCCATACACGAAAGGTTGGAACTTTTACAAAACCTGATATGAACCGTTCAAATTAACGATTTTGTTAACATAAGAAGTGAAAAGTCGAAACTACAATTCCATTCACGTTAACCTTTCAGCTCCTCTTTCCCAAAATAATGCATTATTTTGAAATTCAGTGTTGAAAAATTGTTGGATATGTATACTAAGTGTTCTAATTGCATGTTTAACGGGCATGGGGAGCTGAAAGGTTAACGTGAATGGAGTTGTAGTTTCGACTTTTCACTTCCTATGTTAACGAAATTGTTAATTTGAACGGTTCATATCAGGTTTTGTAAAAGTTTCAACCTTTCGTGTATGGAACTGTAACGAAACGTTGGTCTGGGTTAGGACGTCAAAACGAAACGTTCAAGAAGGTTAGGACCCAGAGTTTTCCCTATAATTAATTAAGAAGAAGAACATGGATTAAGTAATGTATTAAAAAATAATGAATAAATAAATAATAAAACAGAAGAAGATGAATTAATGAATAGAAAAATAAATAAAAAACTTTATTTTATAAATAAATTATAAAATAAAATCTGATATAGTTTTTTAAATTAGGGTTAATTGTCAAAAACTACCCTAAAGTATTGTCCACAAATGAAAAAGTACCTAAAGTTTTGTCCAGCGACTTATGTTAGGGTACTCTCAAGTGAATTTGATAGTCAAAGTACCTTGAGTGAATCGCACCTAGTCAATGGTACTAAAATGATATTTTCCCTTCTTTTTATCTGTATATATTCCTTTCTCCATGTAACCTTGAACTCCGCTATTGTTTGAGCTCTCTCATATAGATGTTCATTTTCATGAGGATTTCCTGTAAATTGGTAATACAATTTCCTAACGCTGTTTGATGTATATATAATTTGTAACCTTTAGAACTAAGCAAGTCTCTTAATGGGAAAATGAACTTGGTGTTTCTATTCTGATATTTTTCCCTAAATCAGAGTGACCTATCATCCTATGTTTACAATCTGCTGATTTTTGTTATACCAGCCTTCTTTCCTACTTGTGTGGAGGTTAAATTCTGGGCTGTGCCCAGATCACGACCCTATGAAGTTCTTTTATTTGTTGTTGTGACTTGTGAGACAACTAGAACTGTCATTTTGCAGATTTATTTTTAATTTTATATTTTTCCACATGGTTGCCCGTCATCGTATTTACCACTATATATGAAATTGCAATTTTTCCAATGGTTCTTTTCTGCTCTGTGACAAATTTGATATTCAACCAATTTTAACTAACTTTATTTTTGCAGCAAGATAACAGTTAGTCAGAAATACCAGGATCTTCTCTCTGTTCTTCCAGCTGAAGTCAAAGTCCTAGCATGGCCACTGCATCATTCTAAGAAACTCTGTATGAGCAGACAAGGAGACTTAACCTCAGGAGGTGTGCCTGTTCCATCCCGTCTCTCTTATGCAGAGGATGCCTTGCTCACTATGAGTTTACCTGAAGGTACAGTACAACCTTATTATGCTCCATAGCCGTCTCAGTAGTTTTGCCAATGAAGCCAGATCTTTCGTACAGTACATGATATTTTCACCATCATAATATTGCTCGCATGTTACTCTTACCATATCTCCTCTCATATTTCGTTTTTTTTACTCCAGCATTTGCAGAGATTGTGTTGAATCTGCCTCGGGCCCTGGAGCAAATTTTTCCATAGCGTGGTTCTGGTGAAAGTGTCACAAAAGGCTACAACAGAGTGAAGGTGGTAGATGTATGGTGAGCAGAATATATATACTTATGAACCCCTCGAGGGTTTTGTTATTTACATGATGATACATAAAATCATATGCGTCAGATGCCTTTGCCGGATATGTTATCTGGTAATCAGCTACCGGGGAGACTTGTACTGTAACATTTCAGATGTCTATGAAATGACTGGTATCATTGTAGTTTCTGATGTGGTGATTAGCACCTAACTGGTTAGAGTCGTTATGGTGGATAAAAGAGGAGTGATAACAGTATTACTATTCGGCAATTCCTGAACCGTGTAATGCTGTTGGATGGTATCAATGTCTAGTCCTTTGAGCTTCACCACCGATTCCACATGACCCTTGAGTGTATGCAGATCCCTAAACCTGCGGTATCATTGTTGTTTATAATGTAGGATGTAGAAAGGTTTAGGTAGGTAGGTATGAGGTTTATACAGTATGAACTGATTGGTTAGCTTGCAACCTCGGCTCGTCTCGTAGCTTGCTCGGCAATCTCGAACAGCTCCCTGTAACTATTCTTGTCATTGAAAATGCGTTGGTCTCAGGAGGTTGGAAGCCATGAAGAGTCCATTCCAAGCCTCCGCCTTGTTTCCTTTGCCATCGCAAGCTGCACTCACCTGGTTCCCTCTGCCTTGCTACAGTGTCATCATGGTGTTTGCTGCTACAGTAGAGAGGTCAGCTCAGGTACGGCTATGGAGGGGATGGCGATCAACAAGGCCTCGTCTTTTGTCCCCGCCACTTCTTTATATACACATACCGACCTTTGACCTTCCTCCCTCCTTTTTTCCTTTTCGAAATTCATAAAATGGGCACAAATCCGACACTAGACTAATGTTATTTTGTATATCATAGTTTTAGATGAATTTTGTTTTGAAATCATGACAGCCGAGTATTGGAAACTACCAAAATCCGGTCAACTTTGTTTTTAGTTAACTGACTATGCAAAATGTCAAGTTTGTTTTTAGTGGTAACTCCAAAACATAATGGCATTGCTTTAAACATACGTGCCTATCTTTTATGGCCCTTACCCTTTGACCTTCCAGTTCTTCACGCTTTTATTCCCGACGCATCTTGTTAAAATTCATTTTCTCATTTCAAATGATAAGAATATCGTCTCGCAATTACCTAAGAAAAATTTAAGAAAATATACTCTATAACAACATAAATAGTCTTCTATGCTGATATACTTTGGTATTGAAAAATGGGTAAATTACATTTACATGCCTCGAACTATACGCGTTTAACGGTTTACTACCCCAATGTTCATTCGTAACAATCACCTACCCCGAACTAACCATTAATTACGTCGTTACCCCCTACCATCCACTTTTCCATCCATTCACTGTTCATTTTTTCTAAAATTCCGAAAATACTTTTAATGCTTTAACCCTAAAACTGACTCCAACCCTCATTCCAACCCTAAATCTCTCTCTCTCTCCTAACCTAAATCCAACCCTAATTCATTTTTATTTCTAAAAAATACAATTTAAAATTTTTCTTACTTCTAAACTTTTATAAACACTTTCTAATTTTTCTTATTTTCATAAATACTTTATTTTTAATCTTTAAAAATTCAGTAATTATTCTTAATATTCAATAATTATATTTATAATATTAATATTTATTATTATTATTATTTATTATTAATTCCTTTGTGATAAAAAAAATTAAACCTTTTCATTTTTATTTTTATTTAGATTTTTTAAATTAGTTTTTTTGATTAAAAAATCATTTAATCGTAATATCCAGGACACATTCACGGGCATAAGCCAAAACTACAACCAATGTTTTGCCAAATGAAAAAAACTGATTCAAGAAAAAAAAACTAAAATCAATGGCTTTCATGCTAAATATGTGAAAATCCAGAAGCTTTCGTGGCCCACCCGAGTTCTACTTGACTTGGGTCGTCGTGACCCAACAACGCCGGCGATGTCACGGACTTGAATCGCAGTGATGGAATTGGTATCAACCAGATCTGGTTACGATGGCTGATGGCGATGCGAGACCGGAGTAACAGTAGATCTGGCCAGGTGTGGAGAAGCGGCGGCGGAGTGATAGAGGCGGTTCTGTGTAGATTAGGGTTTTAGAATTGTAGAGAAGAAGAGGAAGGATGTAGAAGGAATTGGAGAGAAGGGTTTGAGAAGAGAGAAATGATGGAGAGAGAGAGGTGCTATTTTGGACTGTCTGGAGTCATGCTCCGTGCATTTTCTCCTCTGGCTTAAGTAGCCGAAATTGGGGAAGACAGATAAACAGTAGTAGGTCGTGGGCTTGGACTGAAACAAAGGCCCACTTACATATTTTACGAATTGAACAGACCACGTAGGGCCCAATTAATTAAGACACCTATCACTACCCTTTCCTTTGAAAACGTTCGTGTCCTCAGGAACTCAGACTGAACTCCGAGAATTTGGACGGGATGTCAGAGCTGAATTCCCATGTTGCGTCTTCCGGGAAGGAGTTACTCCATTGAATGAGCAGTTTGGTCGCAACTCCATTCCCTCTTTTGACTAGACGACGATCCAGGACCGCAATCAGAGTCTTGAGAAGGTTCCCGTCCTCTGTTACTTCCGGCAGGGTAGATTGTGGTACCTGTGATCCAATATGTTTCTTCAACTGAGACACATGGAAGGTAGAGTGTATTTTCGAAGACGGTGGAAGATCCAAGCGATAGGCTACCGACCCAATTCGAGCAAGCACTGCAAATGGACCGTAGAATTTTGGGCTCAGTTTGTGGTTTGCTCTCTTGGCCAGGGAGGATTGTCTGTAAGGATGAAGTTTAACATACACGAGATCTCCCACGGCAAACGTCCTGTCAGAACGGTGGCGATTTTCTTGAGATCTCATTCTGTCCTGTGCCTGAGACAAGTGGAATCGGAGGAGTTTCAGAGCTTCTTCCCGGGCAGATAAATTGCGATCAACCGTAGCAACTTGGGAGGCACCCAAAGCATAAGGCACCATGGCTGGAGGGGATTGGCCATATAGAGCTTCATAGGGAGAAGTTTGAATCGAGGAGTGGAAGGAAGTGTTATACCACCACTCGGCCAAGGGAAGCCATTTCATCCTCTTTCTGGGATTCTCCACACATACACCTGAGATACGTTTCCAATCCTCTGTTAACGACTTCAGTTTGTCCATCCGTTTGAGGGTGGTATGCGGATGACATATTCTGCTTGACATGTTGCAATCGACACAATTCCCTCCAAAATGTAGTGATAAACACCCTGTCTCTGTCACTGACGATTGATTGAGGTATACCATGCAATTTGAAAACGTTGTCCATGAATGTCTGTGCCACAGAAATCGCCGTGTAAGGATGCTTCAATGGAAGGAAGTGGGCCGACTTTGTTAAGCGATCCACCACAACGAAGATAACTTCATAACCATGGGAGCGAGGCAACCCGTCAATGAAATCCATGGAAATGTCAGTCCATGCTTTGGAAGGAATAGGAAGTGGCTGAAGTAGACCCGGAGAAGCACTCAGATCGGGTTTGTTACGTTGGCAAATGGAACAAGTAGCTACCCAGTTCCTAACATCATGTTTCAGCTTCTTCCAATAGAGGTGTGTGCAATGCGTTTGTAAGTGTTGTGGGCACCTGAATGACCCCCTGTAGCCGACCCATGAAAGAATGCCAGTATATCAGTTCGCAACTGAGGGTCAATTCCGACCACTAGTTTGCCTTTGCGTAGTAATTGCTCATTAACAAACGCGTAATGACCATGCGTGTGTGTTGGGTGGGCTTTGAGATTCTCAATCAGTGAGGTGGGTTTAAGATCATTCACCCAAGAAGAAGCAATGCGAGAAGCAAAATCAGAAGATGGTATAAACAGAGCAGAGAAAGATGGCACATGTTGAGATTGTCTGGACAATGAATCAGCCACAATGTTAGTGTTTCCTTTACGATACTGAACCTCGAAGTCGTACCCCATCATTTTGATGACCCAGTTCATCTGTGCCGGAGTTGTAGATCGTTGATCCAAGAGGAATTTTAGACTCTGGTGGTCGGTTTTTATAACAAAGTGGCGACCCAAGAGATACGAATGCCGCTTTTTTACCGCCAGCAATATGGCCATCATCTCCTTTTCATATACTGATAGAGTCTGGTGTCGAGGGCCAAGGGCTTTACTGAAGAACGCCACCGGTCGTCCAATCTGAGACAGAACAGCTCCCACTCCTACACTGGAAGCATCAGTTTCAACAGTAAATGGAATCTCAAAATTGGGGAGTGCCAAAACAGGTGCAGTAGAGATAGCCTCTTTCAACAAGTTAAAGGTTGTGGATGCAGTAGGAGACCAAAGGAATGAATCCTTTTTTAGAAGGTCAGTCAGAGGTCTGGTGATGATTCCATAGTGTTTAATAAATTTTCTGTAGTACCCTGTGAGACCCAAGTATCCTTTGAGTTGCTTGATTGTAGTTGGAATAGGCCATTGCATCACACTTTCGACTTTGCCGGCATCTATGGCCACTCCATTGCAAGATATAATGTGGCCGAGGTATTCAACTTCTCTCGTTGCAAAGCTGCACTTTGATCGCTTCAAAAACAATTTCTCAGATGCCATAATTTCGAAAACCAACCTCAAGTGGGCATTGTGATCCTCAAGTGATCTGGAATAAACCAACACATCATCAAAGAACACCAGGACGAACACACGAAGTAGAGGCTTGAAGATGGTGTTCATAAGAGACTGAAATGTAGAGGGTGCGTTGGTGAGGCCAAAAGGGCATTACCAAGAACTCGTAATGCCCTGAATGTGTGCAAAACGCAGTCTTGGCAATGTCGTCCTCATGCATACGAATTTGATAATATCCTGACCTTAGATCCAGTTTGGAGAAGTATGAAGCTCCTTGAAGTTCATCGAGCAATTCATCAACAAGAGGGATTGGAAACTTGTCACGGATAGTCATTGCATTTAGCTTACGATAATCAACACATAGCCTCCAAGAATTGTCCTTTTTTTCGAACAAGGATGACTGGGAAAGCAAATGAATTGGTGCTATCACGAATAATTCCAGCCAAAAGCATCTCCTCAATCATTTTCTCAATTTTAGACTTTTGCATTGCAGGGTAACGATATGGTCTCACTTTAAAAGGTTTAGCATAAGGTAACAGAGTAATGGTGTGATCGTCTGATCTAGGAGGGGGTAGCTGGCTAGGGGTCTCAAACAGACAACCAAATTCATCCAATAACACATAAATTGCAGGAGGAATAAAGTGGACCTGACTTGGTGCTGTAAGCAATTTTGGAGTGCCCATAACCATGACAGAAGCTGCATAAGAAGATGTGGTGCATGAATTCACAGATAACCAGTGACATTGTTTTTCTGAAGCCCAAGAGAAGCCACCAGCACCCAATCCTCGCAAGGATATCGATCGTGCAGCTAGTGTGAAATCCATGGTCAAGGCTTTGAAGTCCCATAGTATCGGACCCAATGTGCAGAGCCACTGAATGCCAAGGACCATGTCACACCCATGGATAAGAAGAACCAAGAATTCCGAAACAAAGTCATAATCATGGACAGACCAAGGCAGCGCAGTGAATTTTGAGACTGACGTGAGATGATCCCCATTAGCTACACAAACCTTAATACCCGAGGTTCGAACAAGTTTATAACTCAGATGCTTCGATAACGTCGAGTGGACGAAGTTGTGTGTGCTGCCCGAGTCAATGAGTATGACTATCTAATGGGAGCCAACGTTGCCACGAACCTTCATGGTTTGAAAACCAGACGTGCCAAGCAAGGCATGAAGGGATATTACTGGATCACCAGAAGTTACAAATTGATCTTCTTCAGAAAACGGTTCCAGTGTCGCTAGACAGTCTACAAATTCGTCACCTGAAGATTGAGAAGTTGCATCGTCAGAGACCAAGAGGTGAAACAGTTGAGATTTGGTGCAACAATGGTCACGGGAGTATTTCTCGCCGCACCAAACACAGAGGCCCTTCCTAAAACGATCGTCACGTAATTGTCGTTGAGCCTGGGATGGACCTCGATGGGGTTGGGATGGTGCAGGTTTTGTTTGGGAATATGATGGTTTGGATTGAGTAGGAGAGAAAGGTGGTTTAGGTGGAGGAGTATATCTGGAAAATGGGGCAAATGACGAGGAAGGAGGGACAAAAGATCTTGTTTTTACACCGCTGGAGAGTTTCTTTCGACCCGTTTTGCCATCAACAATGCGTGAGTGATGTCCTTGGGAAAGTGCATCCTCACGGCATCCTCCTCAATCTCGGGCTGGAGGTTGCTCAAAAACATCACCAATGAGTCCTTCTCCGACAAACTGAGCTGGGTCACGATACCCTGAAATTGCTGGAAATAAGCATCAACCGTACCGTCTTGCCTCAAGTGAGCCAACTCATGCATATAGTCTGTGTACTCATCGTCGGTGAAGCGGCGACGAAGACCCTCGAGGTATTCCGGCCACTGAACCTCCGCTATGCCCTGTTTCTTGAGATGTTGAGTGAAGTGCAGGTGATGGCGTAGTGCAGCTTCCTCGAAGCCAAGCATAGCCTCTCGAACCTTATCCTCCTCCAGGATTTCCTCAGCAAGGCAATATTGCTCAAATTTCAGTTCCCAACCCACAAAATCAGACTCGTCGAAGCGTGGCTTCCTCGAACGATGGTCTCGTCTCGGTTGTGTGTCCGGTGTGGTGTCCGGTGGTGGCCCTAAGATGCTCGACCGTGGGTCTTGGTGGGTCACCGAAGACGAAGACGGTTGAATCGTCGCGTACGGTCTCGGTGTCACGTCTGGAAGCTTGTCGACCAAGGCTCCGACCAAAACAGCAAGGTTGGTGAGCTTGGCGTCCATACCCGTGATAGTGGCTCTAACCTGAGCAACTTCATCGTTCGTCGCAGCCAGATCCTCCGGCGTGGCGAATCGTGGCTGAGAGGTGGTCGTCATGGCTCTGGAAAGGTCTCTGATACCAGTGATAGAGGCGGTTCTGTGTAGATTAGGGTTTTAGAATTGTAGAGAAGAAGAGGAAGGATGTAGAAGGAATTGGAGATAAGGGTTTGAGAAGAGAGAAATGATGGAGAGAGAGAGGTGCTATTTTGGACTGTCTGGAGTCATGCTCCGTGCATTTTCTCCTCTGGCTTAAGTAGCCGAAATTGGGGAAGACAGATAAACAGTAGTAGGTCGTGGGCTTGGCCTGAAACAAAGGCCCACTTACATATTTTACGAATTGAACAGACCACGCATGGCCCAATTAATTAAGACACCTATCACGGAGACCCACGGCGGCGTCGCTTCACAAAGGCGTGACGTTGTGAACTCGTTTTGGACATGACGCCTCCTTGTCGTGGAGCGACTAATGAGGGTGGCTCTGCGCCGAGCTTCGCTTCGTGCCGGCGAGGTCTTAATCAACGCCGGAGAAGACGGAGGTCTGGCCGGATTGTCGCTGGTCCAGAGGTTGAAGACACTTCATATCTGATTTTTTTATTTAAAATAAATGAAAAAGAAGAACAATAAATAAATAAAGAAAAAAGAAAGAAATAAAAAAACAGATTGATTTAAAAAAAACAGATTTGTAAAATTATATATATAGGATCACTATGAGGTACAAACTTTATATATTCGTCAGAACGTAGAACTATCAATTTGGGCTCTTAGATCGTAGAATTAAAGGCCCAGCTTTAATGCATATCGTTTTAATTAATGCATATCTTGTAATTGATTTTGTAATCAATCACCCCCACCCCCCCTGAATTTCGGTGGCCATCCGATTTGAGTAATCAATGACCCAGATTGGTTCTACGTTCTGACCCGAAACAAGGTTTGTACTCGATAGTCCTCCTATATATATATATATAGGGTAGCTATCCAGTAAAAACCACCCTTATTGTGCAAACTACGAACTCACCAGGTGCTGACACGTGACACGTTTAGTGCTGATAGTTTGCGCAGCACGGTGCTAATAGTTTGGGACTATTAGCACTGTGCGCCCAAACTATTAGCACTCTGCGCGCCACGTGTCAGCGCCTGGTGAGTTCGTAGTTTGCACAATAAGGTGCGGTGTTTTATATATATATTGTCCACGTGTCAACATCTGGTGCGCTCTGCTGACATCACTTTAGGGGGATCCTGTGGCTCTCATGGGTTCGTAGTTTGCACAATAAGGGGGGTTTGTACCTAATACCAATCCTATATATATATATATATATATATATATATATATATATATAGCAGAGCAATCTGGTGCGAACCATGAGTTATGGTGTGAACATGCGAACTCAACCAGATTGCGCCATGTGTCGCGCTCAGAAAATGCCCCCCCTTTTTTTATAATCAAGTTTATTAATTCGATTTTTCCCGTTTCGTTTCAACTCCGATTTCATTTTTTCTTGCGCCAATATTCTGATTTTTTCAAGAGCTTTCTAACAAGTAGTGGATTGCATATATTTTGATGTGTTTTTGAATAAGTGTGTGGATGTGTGAATATGAGTGCGAAAAGTGTGATGTGTTTTGCAAATTTAGTGTATATGGTTTGCGGATTTAGTGCATATGGTTTGCGGATTTAGTGTGTTTTGCAAATTTAGTGTATATGGGTTGCGGATTTAGTGTATATGGTTTGCGGATTTAGTGTATATGGTTTGCGAATTTTGTGTATATGGTTTGCGAATTTAGTGTATTGCATACTTATGTACATATGATATATATGGTTCAACTCCATGTTTGAATATAAGCTTACAAATATTAATGCCATTTAAACTTTCCTACCATATACAGTAAGTTGCTTATTCAAGATTTATCATTTAAACTTTCCTACCATATACAGTAAGTTGCATACTAAATAATATATATGGTTCAACTCCATGTTTGAATATAAGCTTACAAATATTAATATCATTTAAACTTTCCTAACATATACAGTAAGTTGCTTATTCAAGAATTATCATCCACAAATTAGATAATCTTCTAATAAACCAATAAGATTAACTCCAATTCCAGGTTTTAAAATTATATGCAAGTTATGACTCCAACATTTATCATAAAGTTATTTAAAGTCTTAGTAGTATACATATACTTCCTCCATCCTACAATATTCTACAATGAGTGTCTCATTTATTTGACAAAGATTTAGTTTTAGTAAAGTGTGAAAATTACACTAAATTCGCAAACCATATACACTAAATCCGAAAACCATATACACTAAATCCGCAAACCATATACACTAAATTTGCAAAACACACTAAATTCGCAAACCATATACACTAAATCCGCAAACCATATACACTAAATCTGCAAACCATATACACTAAATCCGCAAACCATATACACTAAATTTGCAAAACACATCACACTTTTTCGCACTCATATTCACACATCCACACACGTATTCAAAAACACATCAAAATATATGCAATCCACTACATGTTAGAAAGCTCTTGAAAAAATAAGAATACTGGCGCAAAAAAAAATTAAATCGGAGTTGAAACGAAGCGGGAAAAATTAAATTAATAAACTTGGTGGGGAAAAAAAGATGAGCATTTCTAAGCGCGACACGTGTCATGTTGTTGTTGAGTTCACAAGTTCGCATTTTAAGAGGGGTTCGCACGTGATTGCTTCCCTATATATATATATATATATATATATATATATATATATATATATATATATATATATATATATTTAGGATCACTATCAGGTACAAACTTTATATATTCGTCAGAACGTAGAACTTTCAATCTGGGCCTTTGGATCATAGAATTAAAGGCCCAGATTTAATGCATATATTTTTAATTAATGCATATCTTGTAATTGATTTCGTAATCAATCACCCCCCACCCCCCCTGAATTTCGGTGGCCGTTCGATTTGCATAATCAATGGCCCAGATTGGTTCTACGTTCTGACCCGAAACAAGGTTTGTACTCGATAGTCCCCCTATATATTTATATATGTATAAATTTCAAATTTTAAAACTGATTTTTTTAATTAAAACACAATTTTTTTTATCAAGTTATAAATATTTTAATTTTTAAAATATTACATTAAAGAATGTGAATAAATATTAAAAATATTTAATTCATAATGGTATGATAGTGTAAATCTGAATAACAATGGAGGGTATTTTCGTCATTTTACAAAAAAAATAACAACCATGGATGGAAAAGGGGTAACAGCGTAATTAATGGTTAGTTCGGGGTAGGTGATTGTTACGAATGAACATTGGGGTAGTAAACCGTTAAACGCGTATAGTTCGGGGTATGTCAATGTAATTTACCCTTGAAAAATATATGTTTTTTTAGACATTTTGGGAAGAAAGGTACTGATGAGCGTAAATTTGTCCTAGTTAGTTAGACTATTTTTTTTCCATATTTATACCTTCTTTGTACTCGTTTTTATATTTTTAGCGTTTACTAATAATTGCGCAAAACCTCGTTTTTGGTCGATATTTTTTAAGTGTTCAAAATATATTCATGATTGGTCTTGTTTTCTAGGCCGTGAAAAAAGAAAATTATTGACCAAGAACGAGGCTGATCGGAGGTGAAACGGAGCGGGCATGAGTGATGGAAGCTAAAGTAAAAAAAAAATGGAAAAGCTGACCTGCGCCTCAATCTGGTGTGGCGCGAAACACTTCTTACCGTGCACCCGTGTGTGTATCTGCCTTTGATCTGCTGAGTTTCCCGTTTTGACCTGATCGTGTGGCTCACAACTCGGTCTCACGCTTCCTTCGCTGCACACGCTCACACTGAATCCTCCGCGCCAGCCCGTGAATCCGAAGCAATTAACTTTTTTTGTTGTCGTGGATTTATATTTGATAGTAGAGAACACTTTTTGGATCAGATTTTTTTTACCATAGAATCAAATTGAAGCTCTTTTTCTTTTTTCTCCATTTCTCTCTCTTGTTCTTTATTGTTCTTGAGCATTCTTGAGAGTTCTTCATCTTAAGAGCATTTTTACCACCAAAGGCCATAACTAAGACGATCCAAGGAGGTTTCAAGCATCCATGAGCCTCCCACCATCTCCAATTTGTCCATTTTCATGTGTTGAAGTTTTGGAGAGTTGGAGTTGGAGATGGTGGGTTTGCAAGCTAGAGGAGTTTTCGATTGAGTTTCTCAGCCCAATCGTGGTACTAATCTCTACTCTTCTCTATTTTGTTGTAAAGCTCGTTTTTTTTGGTATGCTTGAGTAGGATTTGAATTCCATGACCATGGATTCCAATCCTTGGTCATGGGTGTTGTGTAAATGTTGATTTCTTTGAAGTTAATGCATGGATTTATGGTTAATTTGGTGTTTGTGATGTTTGTGACATGATTTGGGGTTTTTGAGCTTAAATAGCATCCACTTGCTTGTATGGGTATTTAATCTATATTTAAGCTAATTGATGTTCAAGCATGATGTCCTTACTTTGTATTCGATTTTTCATGATTCTAAATCTGATTTCATGTGCTGGTTATTTCACCTCTTAGGTGTATATCAAGTTCTAGGTTAAGGTTAGTAAAAATCCAAACTTTAGCCATTTAGTGAACTTATTTAGGATTTACAACATTCACATGTCTTGATTTTCTAATGACGATATAGAAATATGGTAGGATGTGTTTTCTCGATTCTCTTGTGTGTTTCAAGTCGACCGAACGATTTGAGGATTTTCCCATGATTGTTGTGTGCGCTATGTAGATTGATGTTTAGAGCGATCCATAATTTGATCTTGTGTGAGATGAGATTTCACTCGTATAGAATTTGCTTACGCTTGAGTATTACTAGAACGAGGTTCTATTTAGTTCTACTCGATTGCCGAACTCGTCTTGATCGGTGGTGTTTGGTTTTTGAGAAGTGAACTAGGCGTAGCTAAGTAGATTCTTTTATTGATTTAGAGTTTACTCATGCTTGTGTATTACTAGAGCTTCGTGATTCGTTGCTCTATTTAGTTCTCCTTGATGATCGATTTATTCGGTCGTCGAGTTGGTTGAACTATGCGTAGCTAAATAGATTCGACAACTTATTTAAAGTCCTCTCATGCTTGTGTAGTACCAGAGTATCGTGATTCGATATTGTATTTAGTTTTACCTGATTTTCGGTGTTCGTCTTATTGATAGCATTCGGGAATTAGGAAGTGAACTAGGTGTAACTGAGTAGATTCGCAAGTGGTGTATCTATCTCTACTTATGGTAGTTGGTAGCGAGAGTGACGTGCATTCGTTGTCGTTATCTCTCGTTCGAGGATTGATCGAGCTCCGCACAAGATCATAGAACTGCATCGTATTTTATTGCTTTCCGATGATTGGTGGTTCGCATATCGGTCCGGGCAATGGTCTTGTGCCCTCTCTCCGTGACTAGTATGTGGTTGATTTCATGATAGCTCATACATATGAACTTAAGTGTTCTAAGATTATAAGGAAAACATTATTTGATTTCACCCTCGTTAACCAAACCATGCGCTGATTGGAAGCCATGTTTACTTGTACCCGTGACCGACTCCTTGTGTGAATTGATAGTTATGTGTCTTAGGTGGTAGCGTGTACATATTTACCTTTATGCATAGACTTTAAAACAGCGCTTCTACATTTCAGCTCTTTATTTTGCCTTTCAGGGATGTGGAAGTGACAACCCACGTCCCCAGGTTTTAGCAAAATACTAATGATACCTCTACTCCCTATGGGATCGACCGAAATTTTACCGTCACATATATTACTTAATGATCGTGTACTGGTGCACGTAAAAAGAGGGTTTTGACGAATAGTCGTCCCCATTCATCGGGTGCTTATTTTAACTTAATCTTAGAACTTTTCATTCTCATCCTACTTAATTTAACAATCTAGTTTTATTTTCGAAATAAATATTCAGGTTTCATATAGAAATATTCAATTTTATTAATTATTAAAATCATATATTTTAATTTACTAATTTTATAAAAAACCATATATTAATTTATTTTTATAAAAAAACGGTTTTATAATTTTTTTTAAAATCATATTTAATTTATTTATTTTATAAAATAAAATACCAGATTATTTCAAAAAAAAATATTTTTAAAATGATAATTCAAATTATAATAGTAATTTCAAAAATAATATGAATTGAAAAAAAAAGTATTCAATTTTATTAGTTATTAAATTGAATAAAACATTTGTTATAAAATCTATTTTTTTAGAAAAAAAAAATTTAATTGGAACTAACTTTTAAAAATATTTACCAAAATAACCTGTTTATTTTAAAATTAATAAAATATTAGAAAACCTATCGCCGTCGCGTGGAGAAGATGGCCTTAGTCAAAGCCATTGTCATGACTTATGTCATGGTTCTTCTTTCCTCTCTCGCAACGACAACTCTTTTTGTGGTGTTTAAAAAAACATAGAATTGATTGACAATGCTCTTTTAGACCCTTAGGAGTAGCGAGTATATCATGGACGGCGGCGACAATCTTATCCAATAGTGACGAGACCAGAACTCTTTGGCTCGTTAGGTGAGTATCCTCTCTTTGTCTTTCGGAGGTAGGTCTAGTCAGGACTTCAATGGCGACAAAGGTGGAACTCGTGTTTTCCACGTAGACGACGTTAGGTACCTTCCCGGCGATAGCAACGGAGGGAGGAAGGGGAACCCATAATGGATCTTCACGGGACAAATGAAAGGTGATCGGGTTGTGGTAGAGCCTTATAGCCAGAGTCGGGAAGACGGGGTAAAGGGTCGCGACATGTGAAGTTGGCGGCGGTAGGAGCCGGTGTTGGTTCCTAGGATTCCAATTACGTCGCTGGGACCTCGAGTCGGACGTGGACATGGAGATAGGGGTCTACCAGCTCGTGGGCCGGGTCTGGTAGGACCACCTACTTTTGGATCGGGCTTGGTAGACCCACCTACTTTATGGTTTGGGTCTGGTAGACTCACCCACTTGTGGGTCGGGCAGTCATGGAGGCCCATTGGGATCTACATGTCACTTAGGAGCAAATCGTATAGCAACAGGGGGCATCAAGCACCCTCGCATCGGTTAATAAGGAATTTGTGGTCCAGTGGGGGGTCGACCAGCGACACCGTCCCACTAGACCGTCTAGACGTAAGGTGGAATTAGTTCCACCAAGTCTTTGTGCGATACTCCCCTTTCTTCTCGGAGGCCAGTAATCTCGCGTTTTGGAGCCCTACTCTATCATTTCAGTGAGTACGACACACGCTGGCAACCTAGGGGAGTACATAGTCCGCCTCAAAGCTAACACGGAAATGGGCCGACTCTGTCCTAGCTCCGAGTTTTGATTCGTTGTATCGTTTTCTTCGGATGCTACCTAGTATCCCCTTCCGAACATTTTAGTAGAGCAATTCGACAATTTGAGCATTTTATATTCTATTTGGGTCTCATGATGTTTGGACCGTTTTATCATTACTTTTTAGCAGTGTTCTAAATCGCGTGCTATCTCGGCGAAATAGCGGCGATATCTCGCCAGAAAAGGGTAGACGCGAACACGAAGAGGTAGCGGCTGGAAAAATCGGTCAACTGGGTCAACACACCGAAAACAATAAATCTGAAAAGAAAAAAAAACAAATTTTAACTTTAACCTACTTAAAACTCACCTTAATCTCACACGTTCACAACTTATTTTCTTCTTCACTTTTCTCTATCAAAAGTTTGCTAGGGTTTGTGCTTCCTTTCTTCTTCTCTCATTTTTTTATAAGCTATCAGATACCTTTCTTGTACTTCTTTTTCTTTGTTGTAAGTTGGATGGAGTATTTCAGTAAATGAAAACAAAAGAAAGAGAAAGAGTTTGGAATGTTTTGAAACCGAAAAAAAGAGAGAAGATGATTTGAAATTAGAAGACACGACTGGGAAGAGAACTTTTGGATTGTGTTGTGTGTGTAAGAAAGAGTAAGGGTTGCGGTATTAAAGCTGAAATTGGAAGAGAACCTTTTTGAAAGTTAAAATGGTTTTTTGTCTTCTTTCAAGTTTAATTTTACCTTTTACTTTCTTGTGTTGTGTGTTGGCTTTCATGTGGATGAAAAAGAAGTGTGTTGTGTTTTTATGGCTTTACTTTTTTTATAAGCGAAAGATTTATTCGACATTCGTTCTATAAGCACATAGAAACGAAGCAAAAAAAAACGACCCTAAAAGCAAGGGCTTTTTCTCTAAACCAAACGGCTACTAAGAGCAAAGAAGTCCAACAAGGGACAACAAGCCAACACGGGCAACAGAGCTAACAAATGGAAACAAACCAAACAAACAGGTCTAAAACCTAGATCTCTCAACCATGAAGCACAAAAAACAGCACACCTCCGCAGCACCGAGAACTTCCGACTACCACAAAATCCGATCAAATATGATACACTCCAAACTCATCCGATCCTCCAACTCAAAGAGCCGGGAGGCTCAGACACGCCGACGGCCTACACCGTAAAAGACGGAGAAGGACCAGTGACGATAATCACCGGAACTCAGATCCCACGCTTCATAACCAAATCGACTTCAACAAAGGTCAACATACCCATAACAACCCGTTGGAGGCCAACACCAAAACCGACGAGGCCCCTACTAACCAAGAGTAGAGGCAAACTAGAAGTACGACGAGAAACTAAAACTCGGGGCCAAGTAGTGTAAATACTAACGAATAATGTGATAATAAGACAAACCAACCGGGTGAAGCCCTGAACCGCTGTAGCACCGTAGAGAACCTCCGACGAGCTGGGGCCAGCACCTCGACAGCCAACGACATGTTTCGCTCAGACAGGACCCCAACGATCTTCTTGTTAGGTCTCGATGGAGGGTATGAACACATACTTGCAGCGGAAATAACTCGAGACCATGCCATAGAACACTACCAAATATTAGATAAACAAGAGAATAAACAATATGGATGTCTCCTTACCAATTCGTTCAAGAACACCAAAGAAACGATGATCGGCTTGAGTCTCCAAGACGCCTACGTATCCAATTGGAATCAAAGCCACGTAGTTCTTCTTTAGATGACTCAAGAACACAACAAGAGGGAGGAAAAGTGCCAAACTCGAAATTGTAGTGTGAGAGGGAGAGAAGTTGTGTTTCTATTCTTGTCTTGTGATTTGTTGTAGGAAAAAGATGACTTAAACCATCAACAACCATCAAGGACAAGTAAGGTGTGAAGCATGGTGTGAAGTAAGACAAGTATGGTGCTAAGTATGGCAAGACAAGATGGGTTAGGTGGTGAATCACCAACACCTTAATCCTTGTCTTGCTTACTTAGTACTAATTAATCAAGACTTGATTAATTAGTTCCACGGGCCTTGGTTGCATGGGCCTTTCATGGGCCTCTTGGAACATGGCCCATGGCCATTCCCAACGAGGTCCCGTGACGTGCTCATCGCCTCCAAGCCTTCCATACCGGAAATGTCCAACATTATCCAACGCGATCAATCCCAAGACTCCAAGCCTTGTCTTGATCCGTAATATCCTATTCACTTACGGGCACATGACCCAAAACCCAGTTTTGGTCATGTCCCGAGACAACTCTCTTTTGGCCATTCTCCATAAATGTGTCAATGAGTTTCACCCTTCGGTGTGACCCTTAGGTTTATGCATGTCGATAGATCAACGTAAAATCCCATTTTACTTGATCCTATATAAGTGGCAACTAACGAGACTTTAGTATTGCCTGACACTACATAGTGAATCGAACCAATCAATTCTAACATTTCCGTCGTCCCTGTCATTATCCTTTTATCTCCGATATCCTGATTGAGATAAGGCATAGAGCCGTCATCCTTATTATTCTCAATCACTGTTCCTTGATATGTGAGATGACTGAATATATGATACCTAGTATCATGTGCATGACCATGCTATTCTTTCAGTCACTCTCGATCAAGCGGCCGAGAACCGATATCTTTCCCATACCTCAGTATGAGGGATAAATCCCTTAGCCGTCTTTCGTGGCACTCATGCAACCCGTCCCCAAGCCAATCCTGGCCGTTATGGAAGCCCTGTTACGAACAACGTTAGGCTCAGGTCAAACTTAGTTGTTGACTGCATAGTGATCACAAAGACTCCGTGGTCTAAGGATACATGACAAGCTACGACACTGAATATGTTCATGACTCAATATATGCGGGTCGTCCAATATCATGTCCCACATGATATCTATGATCAGACTCCGGAATCCCATTCCAATGACTAACAGAACGTAAGCCATGAAGAGCCATCTTTCATACTAGTCGCTTCTAGTGAAGCTTTATTGACTAGGGACCCATCGAGTGTTATCCATCTCGATCTATGGTTCTATTCGCATGGTGGGCATATATCAGAAATCACATCGATATATTACTCCAACACATAAGTAATATAAAGCCGCTTTAATCTTATTGCTAATGATGATATATACATTTGGACATTTATGATTGAACTACGGGCACTAAGGCTAACAATCTCCCACTTGCCCTAGTTCCAATCCAAACTCCAATCTATTCCCATTGACCTTACATGCTTCTCATGTTTTGGCAACGTTAGTGCCTTAGTCAATGGGTCGGCTATGTTATCATCAGTTGCAATATAAGTGATCTTCACATCCCCTCGGTTCAGTATTTCTCTGATGAGGTGATAACGTCGCAGTACATGTTTGGATCTGTTATGCGATCTGGGCTCTTTAGCTTGCGCAATGGCCCCTGTGTTGTCGCAAAATAAGTTCACCGGGCTGGATGGGTTTTTAATTACACCCAACCCTGTCGTGAACTTCCTGATCCATACAGCCTCCTTGGCTGCCTCTGCAGCTACTATGTACTCGGCCTCTGTCGTGGAGTCAGCGACGGTGTCTTGCTTCACGCTCTTCCAGCTGAAAGCTCCGCCATTCAGCATAAACACATATCCTGACTGACTTCTAAAGTCATCTGGATCTGTCTGGAAACTAGCGTCTACATATCCATTAACGACTAGTTCAGAATCATCTTTTCCCCCGTACACTCGAAACACGTCCTTGGTTCTTCTCAAATATTTGAGAATCGCCTTGACCGCTATCCAGTGTTCCTCACCAGGGTTAGACTGATGTCTGCTGGTACAGCTCAAGGCATATGAGACATCCGGTCTCGTGCATATCATGGCATACATGATTGATCCTACCGCCGATGCGTATTGGATTCGCATCATCCTTTTCAGCTCATCAGGTGTCGTACGACACTGAGTATTGCTGAGATGTACGCCATGACGTGCAGGTAAGAGTCCTTTCTTGGAATCAAGCATTGAGAACCTACTCAATACCTTGTTCACATAGGTGCTTTGACTCAAACCCAAGACCCTCTTGGTACGATCTCTATATATCTTAATCCCTAAGATATAAGCAGCATCGCCTAAGTCCTTCATTGAGAAACACTTCCCTAACCAAGCTTTCGTCTCGCGCAAGGTTGGGATGTCGTTTCCAATGAGTAGTATGTCATCGACATACAACACCAGAAAGGTAATCTTACTCCCGTTTGCCTTCTTGTAAACGCAAGGTTCATCCTCGTTCTTGATAAAGCCAAATCCAATTACAGCTTCATCAAAACGAAGGTTCCAACTCCGAGAAGCTTGTTTCAATCCATAAATGGATTTCAACAACTTACAAATCTTTCCCTTATTCTTCGGATCGACAAAACCTTAGGGTTGAGACATATAAACGTCCTCCGACAAATTTCCGTTTAGGAAAGCGGTTTTGACATCCATTTGCCATATCTCGTAATCATGATATGCAGCTATGGCAAGAAGAATTCGGATAGATTTGACCATAGCCACTGGGGAAAAGGTTTCCTCATAGTCAATCCCTTGGATCTGCCTATAACCTTTCGCCACCAGTCGGGCTTTGTAGGTCTGAGGGTAGCCTTCCATGTCCATCTTCACCTTGAAGATCCACTTGCATCCGATGGTTCTTACACCACCGATGGGATCAACTAGTTCCCAGACTTGGTTGTCCGACATGGATTGCATTTCCTCCCTCATGGCTCATAGCCATAACTCGGAGTCGGGTCCGTCCACAGCTTCCTGAAATGTAGCTGGATCATCGTGATCCACCACAAGCTCACCGTCACCTCCAGACACAAAGTAACCATATCTCGGAGGTGGACGACTAACCCTTTCAGATCGCCTTGGACCTTCTGGAATTATTGCAGGAACTGGTCCTTGCTCTACGACCATCTCAGGCTCTTCTACAGGGTTGTCCAGTGGATCAGTTGGATCTGTACCATCCTGAATTTCTTCTAGATGTACAGTCCTACCACTCACATCTTTGGAAATAAACTCCCTTTCCAAAAAGACCTCACCTCGAGCGACGAACACCGTGTTCTCGCTAGGTTTGTAGAAGTAGTATCCCCTTGTTTCTTTGGGATACCCAACGAAGGTGCATTTATCAGATCTTGGTTCGAGCTTAGTCGGAACTAAACGTTTCACATAAGCCTTGCAACCCCAAATCTTTAGGAAGGACAAAACGGGCTTCTTCCCGTGCCATTTCTCAAATGGTGTCCCTTCCACAGCCTTCGTTGGAGCCCGATTCACTATGAATGCGGCCGTCTCTAGAGCATGACCCCAGAAAGAGATTGGGAGATCAGTCCCACTGATCAAATGGTGTCCCTTCCACAGCCTTCGTTTGGATACACCTTTCATCTACAGTGTCCTAGGAGGAGTCCATTCCAAAAGGATCCCATTCTCTTTTAGATGATCTAATAACTCTGTGGTCAAGTATTTTCCACCTCGATCCAATCGAAGTGCCTTAATACCTTTGTCGAGCTGGTTTTCTACTATAGTCTTAAACTCTTTGAATTTATCAAAAGCTTCAGACTTATGTCTCAGCGAATAGACATAACCATATTTACTGTAATCATCAGTAAATGTGATAAAGTAGTTAAAACCCCTCCTGGCAAGTGAAATTATTGGTCTACACACATTCGAGTGTATCAGCCCCAATAATTCACCAGCCCTTTCATCGCGATCGATAAAAGGGCACTTTAGTCATTTTGCCCATCAAACAAACCTTGCACCTATCGATCGAATGGAATTCGAATAAACCTGAAAGTCCGCACTTCTGAAGTGCTGATAGGTGCTTCTTGTTTATGCGACCTAAATGACAGTGCCTTAACAGAGTTAGGTTTAAATCGTTGGATTTAGACCTCTTGGTATTAACGGAATATATAGAACTTGAGGCATTGTTACCCATATCTAATATGTACAATCCTCCAACCAAGTCAGTACTGGTATAAAACATATCATTGCATAGAACATTGAAAACTCCATTTCCAATATTAAAATTATATCCTTCCTTGTCAAACACGGATACAGATATAATTTTCCTACTAAAAGTAGGTATGCAATATACATTATACAGTACTAAGACAAGGCATCTTGGCAAAGCAAGACTCATGGATCCTACAGCAGTTGCCACAACTCTGAGGTCCACTTCGTGCTTTCCAAACCTCTCCTACTTTCAGCCACCATATATAAGTGCATGTGTGAGATTCAGTCCTGGTATCTAATACCCATGAATCTTTGGAAGTAGAGAGATGTAGCTCTATAGAGTTAATACCGGATGAAGGCACGGTCCCACCGCCCTTCCTTAGATCATCCAGGTTTCCCGATGAAGGCGCAGTCCTACTGCCCTTCTTCAGATCATCCACGCTATTTGATGAAGGCGCAGTCCCACTGCCCTTCTTCAAATCAGCCGTGAACTTCCTGTAATCCCGGTTCCAATGACCAGGCTATTGGCAGTAGAAGCAGACATTCTCATGTGTCTCATCTTTCCTGCCAAGTGCGCATGGGCCCCGCCCTTGCCACTTCCAATTCCCTTGTTGACCATCATAATATCCTTGGATCCCAGATCCCTGATATATTCTTCTCAGCAATTAATGACACTTCATGTAACTCTGATATGGTCTTAGAGACAGCCTTGTCAAGGACATATTCTTTGCGTTCAGACTTGAGGACTATCCTCAAAATTCTGTACTAGTCCAAATAGTTTGTCCCATTTAGCTTGACCCTGTCAAGAATGGTTTTTAATGACAAACTATTAATGTTCGCTGAATTTGCCATTTGATCTACAACATATAAAATTCAATCAGTAAACTGAATAAATTTTATGAAGATCAAGCTTAAACACCAACAATCGATTCTAAACCTTTAGAATATGAAACCAAGATCCTTGATTCACTCGATTAAGCTGAACTAATGCTCACCACTTAATCGAGCTATGTATGTAGGACTCCATCCAATCACATCCAATGTGACTCTTGGCTAGGGTATGTACTTATGTACACGACTTACCCTATCTGTTACCCTAGCTCAACCTCAGGCTGAGAATCGTAGTCGGGTCCACCAATTTTCAACTATGGCTCGTCACTATGTAGGTGCTCCGCTAATGCGCACGACACCCACATATGTCGTCCAAACCTACTACCCCGCTTCCCCATGGATGCTCCGCTAATGCGCACGACACCCATAGGACGGGGAGGTAGTAAGGTGTTGATGATTGGGAGGTATCGGACATGACCCGCTTTTACTTGTCCAGTTGTGTTCAAAACTTTGGCACATCCTAGATGCGATGAGCACATCAACTACATTCTAAATGCAATGATGCCTCAAATTACATCCAATGTAATTCTTCCTTTGAACCCGTCAACTACATCCAATGCAATGACGGTTCTAAGGGTTCACACACAAGGATTAAAATTCCAATTTTATCTTTGCATGTGAGGTGATATGCTCGGTAAATAAAGTTAAGCATGCAATTCTAAAACACATAGAATTAATCATGCATAAACTAAACCAAGCATAAAGCGGTAAATGCACATAATAGCCCCCTAAACTAACTCCCACTAGCTTCTTGAGCTCCACCGACTCCAAGCCGATGCCAACACCCGAAAAGCCACCAAATGACCTTTTCGCCCTTTCTTCGTCTTGAGTAAAATATTAAAATTTAATACACGACTCGCAGGTCGGGAATAAATAAATATTACAAACAAGTGGTTTGACGACCACACATTGAAAGAATAATTACACGCTAACTCTAACGGCTCGCAGGCCGTGAAAAGCGATAAATAATTAAATCGAGCTCGGGGCTATTATGTACACCATGCCAACATCACATCACACATCGTGTTATCAAACAAGCATGTTATCAAACATCATGTGATTTTCCGGTTTTAATTAATAGCCAAGTTTCGAAATTTTTTGATGCTCGGTTTATCGAAACCGTTCAAAAATGAAACTTTTGAACATTTGATCTTCGAGTTCGTCATGACGGTTCCAAACTCGTCATAACTAACAAAACGGTTTAGCCTTGGCATATCAACCATCCAATGGTCATGATTGGCCTAGCTCCGTCCAACGGAGCCCCGTTCGGTCCCGGTTTCGGCTCCCCGAGAGTCCCGCTCCCGAGACCCGAAAAATCAAATTTTTTTTCAAAATTTCCAGATTTGAAATAATTTTCAAAAATTCATTTTACATGCATTAAATCCATGAACAAGAATTTAAAACATGTTATCAAACAATTTAGCAAAACAACATGCCAAAAACGAAACTTTCAAGTAAAACCGAAACTTTGAACACCGTCTTGTGAATCCCGAAGGTAGCACGGCTCTGATACCACTGTTGGGTCTCGAGGTAGGGTTGGAGATGAACCAACTCGCAGCGGAAAATCAATAAAAACCAAGAGACGATTAAAACCATGAAACAACTAACAAAGAATGGATTCACAAGAGAAAAATTCAGCACTATCTATTACCAAAACAAGAACACCGGTTAACGAATGATTGGATTGAGTCTCCAAGACGCCTACGTATCCACATGGGAATCAAAGCCACGTAGTTCTTCTCTTTGAGGACTCAAGAACACAAAAATGGAGGTGGAAACTAGCCAAACCCGAAATGGCCATGGAAGAGGGAGAGAAAATGTGTTTCCTATTCTTGTCTTGTGTTTGTTATGTTGAAAAAAGATGACTTAAACATAACAAAACCCATACTTGTCCAACTAAAGGCATGGGACAAGTATGGTGTCAAGTAAGGTGTAAATAGGACAAAGTATGGCAAGACAAGATTGGGTTAGGTGGTGAATCACCAACATCTTAATCCTTGTCTTGCTTACTTAGTACTAATTAATCAAGACTTGATTAATTAGTTCCATGGGCCTTGGTTGCATGGGCCTTTCATGGGCCTCTTGGAACATGGCCTGTGGCCATTTCCAACAAGGTCCCGTGATTCGCTCATCGCCTCCAAGCCTTCCATACCGGAAATGTCCAACATTATCCGACGCGATCAATCCCAAGACTCCAAGCCTTGTCTCGGTCCGTAAAGTCCTATTCACTTACGGGCACATGACCCAAAACCCAGTTTTGGTCATGTCCCGAGACAACTCCCTTTTGGCCATTCTCCATAAATGTGTCAATGAGTTTCATACTCCGGTGTGACCCTTAGGTTTATGCATGTCAATAGATCAACGTAAAATCCCATTTTACTTGATCCTATTTAAGTGGCAACTAACGAGACTTTAGTATTGCCCGACACTACATAACGAATTGACCATGTCGATTCTAACCTTTCCGTCGTCCCTGTCATTATCCTTTTATCTCCGATATCATGATTGAGATAAGGCATAGAGTCGTCATCCTTATTATTCTCAATCACCGTTCCTTGATATGTGAGATGACTGAAGATATGATACCCAGTATCATGTGCATGGCCATGCTATTCTTCCAGTCACTCTCGATCAAGCGGCCGAGAACCGATATCTTTCCCATACCTTAGTATGAGGGATAAATCCCTTAGCCGTCTTTCGTGTCACTCATGTAGCCCGTCCCCAAGCCAATCCTGGCCGTTATGGAAGCCCTATTACGGACAACGTTAGGCTCAGGTCAAACTCAGTTGTTGACTACATAGAGATCACAAAGACTCCTTGGTCTAAGGATACATGACAAGCTACAACACTGAATATGTTCATGACTTAATCTATGGCACATATTCAGGGCGGGTCGTCCAATATCATGTCCCACATGATATCTATGATCAGACTCCGGAATCCCATTCCAATGACTAACAGAACGTAAGCCATAAAGAGCCATCTTTCATACTAGTCGCTTCTAGTGAAGCTTTGTTGACTAGGGACCCATCGAGTATGATATATCTCGATCTATGGTTCTATTCGCATGGTGGGCATAGATCAGAGCACACATCGATATATTACTCCAACACATAAGTAATATAAAGCCGCTTTAATTTTATTGCTAACGATGATATATTCATTTGGACATTTAGGATTGAACTACGGGCACTAAGACTAACAATCTCCCACTTGCCCTAGTTCCAATCTAAACTCCAATATGTCCCCATCGACTTTACATGTCTAACATGTTCAGGCAGTGACACTGCCTTAGTCAAAGGGTTGGCTATGTTATCATCTGTTGCAATATCGGTTATCTTTACTTCACCTCAGTTCAGTATTTATCTGATGAGGTGGATACGCCGCAGTACATGTTTGGATTTGTTAAACGATCTAGGCTTTTAGCTTGCGCAATGGCCTTTGTGTTGTCGCAAGATGGATTCACCGGGCTGGATGGGTTTTTAATTACACCCAGCCCTGCCATGAATTTCCAAATCCACATAGCCTCCTTAGCTGCCTCTGCAGCATCCATGTACTTGGCCTTTGTCGTAGATTCGGCAATGATATCTTGCTTTACGCTCTCCCAGCTAAAGCTCTGCCATTCAGCGTAAACACATATCCTGATTGACTTCTAAAGTAATCTGGATTTGTCTTGGAAAACTAGCGTCTACTCATCCTTCGACGACTAGTTCAACATCATCTTTCCCCGGGTTAGAATGATGTCTACTGGTACAACATAAGGCTTACGAGACGTCTGGTCTCATACATGTCATGGCATATATGATCGATCTTGCCCCCAGGCGCATAGGATTCTCATCATCCTTTTCAGCTCATCAGGTGTCTTAGGACACTGAGTCTTGCTGAGATGAATGCCATGACTAGTGGGTAAGAGTCCTTTCTTTGAATCGAGCATTAAGAACCTACTCAATGCCTTGTTCACATAGGTTCCCTGACTTAAATCCAAGACCCTCTTGGTGCGATCTCTACATATCTTAATCCTTAAGATATAAGAAGCATCGCCTAAGTCCTTTATTGAAAAACACTTCCTCAACCAAGCTTTAGTCTCGTGCAAGGTTGGGATGTCGTTTTCAATGAGAACCAGAAAGGTAATCTTGCTCCCACTAGCCTTCTTATAAACGCAAGATTCATCCTCGTTCTTGATTAAGCCAAATCCAATTACAGCTTCATCAAAATGAAGGATCCAACTCCGAGAAGTTCGTTTCAATCCATAAATGGATTTCAACAACTTATAAATCTTTCCTTTATTCTTCGGATCATCAAAACCTTTGGGCCGAGACATACAAACGTACTCAGTCAAATTTCCATTTAGGAAAGCGGTTTTGACATCCACTTGCCATATCTCGTAATTATGATACGCAGTTATGTCAAGAAGAATTTGGATCGATTTTGACCATGGCCACTAAGGAGAAGGTTTCCTCATGGTCAATCCATGCCTATAACCTTTCGCCACCAGTTGAGCTTTGTAGGTCAGAGGATTGCCATTCATGTCCATCTTCACCTTAAAGATCCATTTGCATCCGATGGTCCTCACACCATTGATGGGATCAACCGGTTCCCAGACTCGGTTGTCCGACATGGATTGCATTTCCTCCCTCATGGCTCCCAGCCATAACTCGGAGTTGGGCCCATCCACGACTTCCTGAAAGGTGGCTGGATCATCGTGATCCACCATGACTTCATTGTCACCTCCGGATACCATATCTTGGAGGTGGAAGATTGATCCTTTCAAATCGCCTTGGACCTTTCGGAATTGTAACAGGAATTGGTTCTTACTCTACGACAATCTCTGGCTCCTTTCTACTGGGTTGCCAATTGGTTTAGACAGATCTGTACCATCCTGAATTTCTTCGAGATGCACAGTCCTCCCAATGACGTCTTTGGAAACAAAACTCCTTTTCCATAAAGACCCCACCCCATGCGACGAACACCATGTTCTCACTGGGATTGTAGAAGTAGTATCCCCTTGTTGCTTTGGGATACCACACGAAGGTGCATATCTCAGATCTTGGTTCGAGCTTAGTCGAAACAAAATGTTTCACATAAGCCTCGCAACCACAAATCTTTAGGAAGCACAAAGCGGGCATCATCCCATATCATTTTGAAATGGTGTCCCTTCCACACCCTTCGTCGAAGCCCAATTCACTATGAATGCGGTCGTCTCTAGAGCATAATCCCTGAAAGAGATTAGGAGATCAGTCCAACTAATAATGGAACGGACCATTGTCTAACAATGTCCGATTTCTCCGTTTGGATACACCTTTCATCTACAGTGTCCTAGGAGGAGTCCATTCCAAAAGGATCCCATTCTCTTTTAGATGATCTAATAACTCTGTGGTCAAGTATTTTCCACCTCGATCCAATCGAAGTGCCTTAATACCTTTGTCGAGCTGGTTTTCTACTATAGTCTTAAACTCTTTGAATTTATCAAAAGCTTCAAACTTATGTCTCAGCGAATAGACATAACCATATTTACTGTAATCATCAGTAAATGTGATAAAGTAGTTAAAACCCCTCCTGGCAAGTGAAATTATTGGTCTACACACATTCGAGTGTATCAGCCCCAATAATTCACCAGCCCTTTCATCGCGATCGATAAAAGGGCACTTTAGTCATTTTGCCCATCAAACAAACCTTGCACCTATCGATCGAATGGAATTCGAATAAACCTGAAAGTCTGCACTTCTGAAGTGCTGATAGGTGCTTCTTGTTTATGCGACCTAAATGACAGTGCCTTAACAGAGTTAGGTTTAAATCGTTGGATTTAAACCTAACTTTGAAAAATGGTAGGAAGTACATTTTGCAGCCAATTCGACTGGCTTTATTCATATATGTACTGTAATGCTAGGCATTAATTAATAATTATATTAAAATATCAAAGAAAATGTAAAGGTATCCTGGGGAGTACTAATAGACAGTAGCAACGTGTCATTAATGGTTTATAAATAATATTATATATATTAATGAAATACTAAAACAAAAAATAACAGTATTGTGTGGATAGAAAAAAAGGTGAATGATAAAAATATCAGTAATTATATAGGTTTAGCTTGTGTCATGATATAAATATGAAAGTTTGAACTTATAAAATGTAAAATAAGTTGTATTAATGTTAAATAATATATTAATATATAATATTTATGTTTATAAATAATAAAAAATAATAAAATAATAAAATCCGTCTAGGCCCTGACTAGTCCCCGCCTAACGCGTAGGGCCCCTTGCCGCCCGACTAGCGCCTAGCGCTTTTTACAACCATGAAGCCACCAAATGACCTTTTCGCCCTTTCTTCGTCTTGAGTAAAATATTACAATTTAATAGACGAATCGCAGGTCGGGAATTAATAAATATTACAAATAAGTGGTACGACGACCACACCTCGAAAAAATAATTACACGCTAACTCTAACGGCTCGCAGGCCGTGAAAAGCGATAAATAATTAAATCAAACTCGGGGCTATTATGTACACCATGCCAACATCACATCACACATCGTGTTATCAAACAAGCATGTTATCAAACATCATGTGATTTTCCGGTTTTAATTAATTGCCAAGTTTCAAAATTTTTTGATACTCGGTTTATCGAAACCGTTCAAAATTGAAACTTTTGAACATTTGATTTTTGAGTTCATCAAGACGGTTCCAAACTCGTCATGACTAACAAAACGGTTTAGCTCGGCATATTGACCATCCAATGGTCATGCTTGGCCTAGCTCCGTCCAACGGAGCCCCGTTCGGTCCCAGTTTCGGCTCCCCGAGAGTCCCGCTCCCGAGACCCGGAAAATCAAATTTTTTTCAAAAATTCCAGATTTGATAAACTTTTCAAAAATTCATTTTTCATGCATTAAACCCATAAACATGAATTTAAAATATGTTATCAAACAATTTAACAAATTAACATGCAAAACCGAAACTAGCAAGCAAAACCGAAAGTTCTCTTGTGAATCCCGAAGGTAGCACGGCTCTGATACCACTGTTAGGTCTCGATGGAGGGTATGAACACATACTTGCAGCGGAAATAACTCGAGACCATGCCATAGAACACTACCAAATATTAGATAAACAAGAGAATAAACAATATGGATGTCTCCTTACCAATTCGTTCAAGAACACCAAAGAAACGATGATCGGCTTGAGTCTCCAAGACGCCTACGTATCCAATTGGAATCAAAGCCACATAGTTCTTCTTTAGATGACTCAAGAACACAACAAGAGGGAGGAAAAGTGCCAAACTCGAAATTGTAGTGTGAGAGGGAGAGAAGTTGTGTTTCTATTCTTGTCTTGTGATTTGTTGTAGGAAAAAGATGACTTAAACCATCAACAACCATCAAGGACAAGTAAGGTGTGAAGCATGGTGTGAAGTAAGACAAGTATGGTGCTAAGTATGGCAAGACAAGATGGGTTAGGTGGTGAATCACCAACACCTTAATCCTTGTCTTGCTTACTTAGTACTAATTAATCAAGACTTGATTAATTAGTTCCTAACTATGGTTTTAATAGTTAATAAAATTGAATAAAATATTTTTATATAAAATATAAATATTTATTTTGAAAATCGATTTTTATGAATAAATTTAAAATGCATTTGTTTTCGAGATATTTTCATCTCACTACCCTAACTATGTGGTTTTTTTCATCTCAGTACCATAACTATTTTTTGTGGTACCTCACTACCCTAGAATGCCTTTTCTTTTTCACTTTTATACCCTAACTATTTTTTGTGGTACCTCACTACCCTAGAATGCAATTTTGTGACATTAAAAACTGATTTTTTTAAAGAAATTTAGAAAACCAATGATATGTTTTTTTAAATTTTGGTTGTTAGTGAGGGGTATTATAGACATTTTAAGTGTTTTCATCCAAAAATGGATGACAAATTAACGGCCGGTATGAATACCCACCTCTGTTTGCCCGTTTTTAAAAAAAACGCTTTGATGGCAACATTAACGGCCGGTATGAATACCCACGTGATCTGGGCTAGTTGGTTTGGGGCCCAGAGATCAAATCAGGCTTTTACGAGGCCCGTAAATAATTTGGGTTAAATGGGCCGACGGGACATTGACATCGCGAGTCGACCCTAGCGATCGACGAAACCATATTTGCTTCTTCATTTTGTTCCTCAGTAGCCGTCGCTTCCTTTCTCCATCGTCTTGCTGTTGCTGCGGAGAGATGTCAGGGCTGTCCTGCAACTCCTGCAACAAAGAATTCGTAGACGACGAGGATCAGAAGCTCCACTACAAGTCCGAATGGCACCGCTACAATCTCAAGCGCAAGGTTTCCTTTACTTGCCCCCATCTCTTCTATTTATTTGCCTTTCTAGACATCCTTGAGTATCTATTTGTTCTTCTTAAGCGTCCGATTTTGTTTGAGATTTTAATCGGAAGTATCTGAGATAGCGATTCCATTTTTTGCCTTTTGAAAATTAACGAATGGATTCTCCAGGCATGGTTTTCTGGATGAATCTGAGTTCATGCTTACAGGTTTGATTTGTTGTATCTGAGATAGCGATTCCATTTTTTGCCTTTTGAAAATTATCCAATGGATTCTCTAGGCATGGTTTTCTGGATGAATATGAGTTCATGCTTACAGGTTTGATTTGTTTTTGTTACCAGTAGAGTGATACTCTGAGTGTTGAAGAGCTCTTCAAATTAGTTGTAGGAATGGGAGTTTAGAGTAAATGGCTCATACTATATAGTTTACATGTCTTGTTACTTGAACAACTTGGAGTAAGCAAATTAGGAAATTTATTTGCATTTCAGTATCATTAGTGGTTTCAAGCAATTAGATATTTCTAGGCTTTTTGTGATTGGAAAAATAATTGTTGCCAAGCTATGTGAAATACCGTAGGTTCTTTACTTTGTGAATTAAGTTGATTACAGAATGGAGTGGCCGCAAAAGTGATCAACAACAAATGGTGACTGGAAACCATGTATCACCCTCAACTACATGCATTCTTGCCCATAAATGGGCCATCAATTGCAAACTAAGTTATGAGATTAAGTTATCGCTTAGTATTTGTGACAATCGGTGTTGTATAGAAGATAAATAAATCAATGACATGATGCAACAATTTCTTTAGTCAGCAGTTACCGCTAATATGTCGTTGTAATTGCCTTTTTTAAGAGATCACCTTTGTTTTGACACATTATGTAGGGAGTTAATTTAATTGAGATTATAGTTACTATGGCGTCTATACTTATGATATTGTCTAGTCAAATAGATGTGTACTCGTGATCAGTATGGAATGATATAATTCATAATTTGTACTGTATTATGTAATGTGAATCAGATAGCCGGCGTTCCAGGAGTCACAGAAGCACTTTTTTTGGCCAGACAATCTGCACTTGCTCAGGAGAAAAATAAGTCTAATGAGACCCCTATGCTCTATAGTTGTGGTCTGTGTGGCAAAGGGTATAGAAGTTCCAAGTCTCATGCTCAGCATCTTAATTCACGTGCCCACATCATGAAGGCTTCTCAAGGAGCCAATCCTCAAGAAGATGCAACAGCAATTGTTAGGTCGCTTCCGCCTCGACGCACTCAACAGAATAAGCCTCCCCCAGAAACAGAGTCGGATGAAGAGAGTGAAGAAAGTGAGTGGGAGGAGGCTGATCAGGAGGAAGACTTGGTTGGTGATGCTGATGAAGATATGGACGATGGTGATGATGATGACTTTGAATTGGACCCCTCTTGTTGCTTTATGTGTGATAAACAACATAAAACAATAGATAAATGCATGGTTCACATGCACAAGGATCATGGATTTTTTATTCCAGATGTTGAGTATTTGAAGGATCCAAAAGGTCTTCTTACATATCTTGGCCTTAAGGTATTGAACATTCTGCTCTGGTTTTTTATTTGAATGATATGTTTTATTATTTATAACGGAGATCATATCCACTTTCTGTCTTTTACCGTTTTCAGGTCAAGAGGGACAACCTGTGTTTGTACTGCAATTATAGGTGCCATTCTTTTAGCAGCTTAGAAGCAGTTAGGAAGCACATGGAAGCAAAAAGTCATTGCAAAGTGCATTATGGTGATGGTGACGACGAGGAGGAAGCAGATTTGGAAGAGTTCTACGATTACAGCAGCAGGTTTCTACCTTCGTCAATAACATGCCTCTTTTACTGTTTTTTCAAAATCCATTAGTACAGCTTGTATTTTTATTGAGTTCGTTATATGTCCCACAACTGATGCTACAATGTTGTTTCCTCCTTGTTACAGTTATGTGAATGAGGACGGGAAACAGTTGGTTGCATCAGGTGATATTGGCAACAGAGTAGAATTCGGGAGCGGTGGATCAGAACTTATCATAACCAGAACATCCAAGGATAAAACATCAACTAGAACACTTGGTTCTCGGGAATATTTGCGTTATTACCGTCAAAAACCACGTCCATCACCTGCAAATAGCCTGGCCATCTCTGCTGTATTGGCCTCAAGGTTTGTTTCTTATTCTTTCATCCAAAAGCATCATATGCAAATGGTTGATTATTGTGTAGGTATGGAATATGATGAGATTATAAGTTAATGTGAGGTTATATATGAATGTCAGGTACCGTAGCATGGGGATAGCAACTGTGCAGTCGAGAGAGCAGATTGTGAGGCTGAAGGTTCTGAAGCAGATAAATAGATCGGGGGTTGAGTTCATGCGCTCTAAAATGGGTATGAAGAGTAACGTGATACGCAATCTTCCCAAGGACTGCCCCTATTAGGGACAGTTGAGCCATTGAAGCTACTTAAGGGAATATCATTATGATATGAATTGTGGAAGGACCCAATCGTTCTTTAGTTTCATCACAATATCAACTCTGGTTGGTTTAGACATCCTCGAGATCAAAGTACAAGTTTTGTATTCGGTCTTGTTTGTATTTGACTCCATATCACCATACTGTTGTTTACTTGATCTAATGTGGAAACCTAAAATCAGTTTTGAGCTTATAATACTTGTGACTTGTGAGTATGACATTGGATACGCTGGAATACTAAGTCACATAGCCCATTCCACCTTATCTCATTAATGTACTAGAAGTTAGGATAATGTTTTTGGTTAATAATTAATTTCCCTTTAATTTAAAGTTGGCGTGAACTATAAGTATTGTAATAAATGTTACAGGCTGGAATGGGACTGAAAATCATAAGTGGTCGGCGCCACCTTCCTAGCCCATATTGCAAGCATCTAGGTCTTTATGTCATTATTTTCTTAAGTTGTTGTCTTATTTTCTGTTGAGACCAAACTATAATCCAATCTCTTACCTCCGAGAGAAACGATGTATAACCATCTCGGTTTTGTTCTTCTCTTAAGTTTCATCGGCTCCAATTCGACCACACTTGCACTTGCAGGTGATTCGATCACACATCCAAAACTCTGTTTCACTTTTCAATGTTAATTTTGATGTTGTAGGTGTGTTATGTTTGGTTTGTTTAGGTACAGCTTGTGATGTGGCGAGCTGTGGACAAGGAACTTGCAAGGCCTCGAGCTCCATTTTGGGGTTCGAATGCGAGTGTCGAGCTGGCTGGAAGAAACCCCATATTGGTTTCTTGACCTTCCCTACATGCACAGTCCCCAACTGTTAGTTTTTTTTGACTCTTTCTATGTTTTTTTTATCTGCGAAACGAATTTAGATTAAACCTCTATATTATTATGTATTCATTTGTGAGAACAAATTGCAGGCTCGGTTAGTTATCAGTGTGGGACGAGTCATACACCTTCCCCATCGCCTCCTCCTCCTCCTCCTCCAGCATTCGACTTATTTGATCGTAATCTTCCCTCTCCAGTTATTTTTAATTATCTCGAGAGATTTATTTATTAACTTAGGATTTTAGGTGGATCAAGATTTAACAAATATATATAATCCGTTGTAAATGAAGCTTATGTTGTAAAATGTAAATAGATTGTAATCATTGGATTAGATTAGATGGAAGATGAGATTAAAATAGTAATTAATGGTATAAATGTAAATGTATGAAACTTTAAATCTATTAAGGACATTTTATATGGAATGAGTAAATTTGATTTTATTATAGTAATTGGTAATCAATATTACAAATAATTTATTATAATAATTTGTAGTCAATATTACAATACTTTGTAATATTACAGTAATTTATAGTTAATATTACAGTAATTTGTAAATAATGTTACAAAACTTTATAATCAATATTATAGTAATTTGTGAGTAATATTATATATATTTTTTTGATCAGAGAGAATTATAAGGAAATCCTATTTTAGCCTAATCTAACCCACCACCCAATGCCTACACTTACTTCCAAGTAAGTGTACCCACCGGGTTTCGAACCTGTAACCTTAAGCAGAGGTAAGATGTGAAGAGGTATTAGGACCTTATAGAAGAATCTACACAAATAAAAATTAGTATAACTCAATGTTACAACTCCATATAGGCATATGATAAAAGGATTACAACATACTTATAACCTTGTTACAATATATATTGGATATTGTTACAGTCATAATCACATAATGTTATAGTATGACATGACGACATACTACAACATAAATACATACAACAATACGATTATAACATAATTTTAATCTTACTAAAGTATATCATAGTGAATATTACAGTCATACCAATTAGTATAACTCAACATTACATCCTCATATAGTCATGTGGTAAAAGGATTACATCATAGTTATAACCTTGTTACAATATATACTGAATACTGTTACAGTCATAATCACATAATGTTATAGTATGACAAGATACGAAACTGCTACATAGTCATATAGTAATACGATTGCAGCATAATTCTAAACTTATTACAGTATACCATGGTGAGTATTATAGTCATACCAATGAATTTGAAACCAGTGTTAAGAACATAAAAAAAACCAGTGTTATGCTCATGCTTAACTCCATTGTCAATTCAACACTTATATAAAAACTCAAAACCTCCCCATAAAACATAAAACCCAGATACACAAAACTCATAAAACATCAATCAAAATCAAGATATCACTATAGCTTAGCTCATCAATTCAAATTATCTAATCAAGTGGGAGGCCATCGTGCTGTGCTGCTTGATAAAGCATACACAAACTCGGCGTACGACTTGACCGAAAACTCAGAGCCTCGCAAAGTTCGATTCCTTCCCCTTCTGTGGATCTTGGCGAGCGGCGACAACAACCCATCGAACTCGAACTGCGCAAGAACTCAAGAAGGTGCTGCAATTTCATTTGTTGCGTTGAAAGGGGGAAAGGGAGGCGCAGAAGGGGAGGTGGGAATGACAGCCACGACATGTGTGATGATGAGAGATTAGGGTAGGTAAATATTTTGGAGAAATTACGAATATGACCTTAAGTTAGTATAAAATGTCTATAATAAATTAATAGTGGATGTATATTACGAAATTACCATTAATTATGCTGAACAAATCTGGATCTTAGAATTTTATCAATCTTATGGTTATAAATGATTTACATTTTACAACTTAAACATCCATTTACAATGGATTATATATATATATATATATATATATATATAGGGGGGCTATCAAGTACAAACTCATTTTCGGGTCAGAACGTAGAACCAATCTGGACCATTGATTACCCAAATCGGATGACCACCGAAATTCAGGGGGGGTGGGGGTGATTGATTACGAAATCAATTACAAGATATGCATTAATTAAAAAGATATTAAAAAGATATGCATTAAATCTGGGCCTTTAATTCTATGATCTAAGGGCCCAGATTAAAAGTTCTACGTTCTAACGAAGTTATAAGGTTTGCACCTGATAGCTATCCTATATATATATATATATATATAGGGTAGCTATCCAGTAAAAACCATCCTTATTGTGCAAACTACGAACCAATCTAAGCCATATGATGCGGTCAAAGTGATGTCAGCAGAGCGCGCGCGATGCTGACACGTGGCAGATTCGCGCGCGCCTCTGCCCGCGCGCGTGAGCGTGTTGACCACGCGCACGCACGGTGCTAATAGTTTGGCGCGCACAATGCTAATAGTTTAGCACAGTGCCAAACTATTAGCACTGTGCGCCCAAACTATTAGCACCGTGCGCGCCACGTGTCAGCACTGTGCGCGCGCGCCCACGTGTCAACACCTGGTGAGTTCGTAGTTTGCACAATAAGGGGTGGTTTGTATTTGATACCAACCCTATATATATATATATATATGGATCCTTATGTTGTAAAATGTAAAAAAACAACATCAAGAATAAAAAGATGTAACATAAGGATCAAAAAACCGTAACAAAGGATTATAGTTCAAATATTAGGTTAAGATGTGTTATAGTATTTTATAATTGATATTACAGAATACTTAAACCATAAATTCAATGTTACAGTTTCTTAATCATTGTGTTACCGTTTTTTGTTCATGTTATTACTTTGATTTACATTTTACAACATAAGGATCATTTACAACAGATAGTGCCAATTGATAAACATATTGGTGTATTGGTATAGCTTGTAGCCTGGCTTGGTGCGGGCAAGGAAGGTGCATCAGAGATGGGAGTGATTTTTCCTGCAAATGCGACCCGGGCTACGTTAACTTCTCCAACTCAACCACCTCCACATGTCTTCAACAATGTAATTACTAATTATCATCCTTAAACTCAACACCCCAATGATGCTGAGACGTATCTCCTCTCCTCAGGTTATTTGGGGACGGATTGCGCTGAACTTGGGATTGCTATTGATATTTCTCCTCCAACCAGCCCTCCTCAATCCGATTCTGACTCTAGAAATGGTACATGTATATATCTACATTTTTTTGGCCAAATTATTCATGGAAATTGATTAAAGCTCTTGTGTAGGATCAAGTGGAATGCTGAGGTGTTCGTGGATTCTGAAGCTGCTGTCTGTTTTACTTACAACGACTATGTTGTCTGGATGCCTCTACTGAGATTCTACATATTTTTATTTTCATCGACTACATGTGTGAGGAAACATGGAACATCATATAGGAAATAACTAAATTGCAATGTTTTTTTTTTCTTCTGCTTTTGTGTTTATAAATTGATGGGATAATTGCAAAAGTGTAGTTTTTTTTTTATCACCGAAAGCAAATGGAATTATCTTATGAGATAAAAGATACAAAGCCTAAGAACCCAAGCCAGTTACAGATTGGGAACAGAGGCAGGAAGAAAAAAGAGAAAAGAATAAATAAAAGAAATACAAAAGTCCGAATAGAACAAAAGATCTCCTTGTGAGTGATGTGCGAATGTAAGGACGCATCAGTTGAGATTTTCGGGTTTGTGATGTTAGGCTGCTTGTGCAATTGCATTGAGTTGCTTGTGGAAATTATGCAGACTTGAGTGGGGTGTAGTTGCATAAACTCGAACTGCAAGGGAGACTGTCAGTGTGAATGTTCTTCTGGGATGATTAACGGCTTTAAGCTTGTGATTGGAGAGCAATGTGATTATAGATGATTCAACACCAAAGAACTGAGATATTGAAGTCCATCGAGCAGTTGAATTATAATGTTTTCGGACTGGAATGGAGATTGTCAGTGTGTTTGCTCTTGTGGGATGAATGAAGGCTTTAGGATTGAGGCTGGAGAGCAAGGTGAATGTAGATGATTCAGCACCAATGTACTGAGAGTTGCTTTTCTCAGATAAAATAAGTCCATTGTGCAGTTAAAAAGGATGCTTCTGCAAAATGATGAGAAATTGGAGTTTCCTTAGACCGCAAGGCAGGAGTGAAAATGAGCCAAGGAGTGATGAGTGGTAACTTGACCTGCAAGAAAAATTCAGAAAAGAGAATAGGGCACTCAAAAACCTAAGGGGAGCTACCCACAAACAAGAAAGAAGGGGGGGGAGAGATCTAAAACTACCCACATTCCCAGATAAAGGCCAAGGGAGGCCACAACAAACCCACACTCCTACCTCACCCAAGACTTAAGCCTTACACCCAGGACACCACCCAAAACCCTCCCAGACCCACAAGACAAGCAGAATGCATCATCAACAACAAAGTCAATAGTCTGCAACTCCAAAACCAGTTGAAGAGAGAGGAGTTGTAGGCAAAAGGTCATTTTTTTTTACAAAAAGCCAAGGATTTGAGGTCCAGTCTTGGAATGTGAAGTGGTAGTTGATGGAGAATTGTGACTTGTAGTATTATACCCCAACATCTTCTGAATTTTGTAGGAAGTAGATTGTGCCAAGAGTTGAAAAGTTTCTTGATATTTGAGGGGCAGACCTAGGATAAGCCCCACCAGTTGAGGATGAGGTTCCAAGTTTTCCAGGCTTTTGTGCAAAGCAGAAGGATGTGAGCTCCATCCTCAAAATCCCAGGAGCAGTGGAGACATATGAGGTCTTGTAGAGGAAATGGCATACCTCTAGCTTCCAAGAAGCACCTTGAGGGTATTGCTTCTAGGGAAGCAAGCCAAGAGAAGGCTGAGATCTTTGGGGGAATCCCATGTGTCCAAAGCTTTGAAGTCCAGTATGCATTTGTGGTGCCTTGTTGTGCAAGTAATCCATAGAATCTATTTACAGTGAAGCCTCTGTTGTCTGCTTTCCAGTAGAGCTTATCTTCCAATTGTGAAGGTTGTGTGGAGCTTAGAATTACAGATAAAGCTCCCCATTGTTGAGCCTTTCTCCCTTTAAGGGTTCTTCTGAAGTTCAGATCCCATTCAGCTCCATCCCAGAGATCTACAATGATCATGTGTTTGGAGTTTACAAGTGAAGGATTCTAGGGTGCCAAAAACGCAGCAGAAATTATAAAATCCCTAGAAATCCCTTAGGATCCATGTAATTCAGAATAAACCGACAAACGAAAATTAAATAGAGATTACCTCTTGTAGTTTCGAGCCTGGTTCGAGACAGGGACCAAGTGCACTCTGATGGTTTGACGAAGTTGAGACGTCTTCAAAAGAATCCGTCCTCTTCAGGTATCCACACCAACAATCTCTTCCCAAAACCTCTCTTGTGCTAGCGCCAAAAATCAGAACTTTTCTCTCAGTTTCTTCCTTTTTTCCTCTGTTTTTTCTCTCTCGTTTTTCATACCCCCACTATCAGAAACGTAACCCCTATATCTGATTTCGTAAATCAAAAGTGGGTTACGAAATCAGATACGTGGAGATATTTTAGGATGAGTGGAATTCAAAAAAATAACTTATTTGAATTTCTAAAATTCAAATAATTATTAATTGAATTATAAAACAAATTAAAATAAACATAATGTATATAGGTTTTATTCCAAAGTTTAATCTGAAATAAATACTTATATATATATATATAAATTTATTTCATTTGTCTTCCTAATATAATCTAATTATATTAGTAATTAGAAAACGAGAAATGAATGAAATTATAATATATCAAATATAATATAATTATATTCTATAGTTCAACACGATTTTGGGGTTGTTGTTGTGTGTGACCCTGTAGGCTCATACAACGTTGGCAGTGAGCCCGAAATCCCTGTTTGGTCCACATGTCATAGTTGGCCTCTAGCAAGGCATTATGACTTCCCAAAGTTGTATGAAGATCGTCAATCCGATTTAACCTTTTACCGTTAATATCTTAATCCCTTTGTCATCGATATCTCGATCGAATATAAGGCATAGGACCGTCATCCTTATTTTATTCGATCGTTAGTTTCTTGATCTTAAGTAGACTGCAAGTGATAACTCATTATCGATTCGCATGACCATGCATTTATGCAGTCTCACTTATCAAGGGGCCCAAACGATATCTCTCATATTTACATGAGTGACAAATCCCTTATCAGTCGCTCACATTCCTCACACAGACAATTATGTATACAACAACAATCTTTATTGTTGTCCGGTCAAAGACAATGTTAAACTGCGTCAAGATACATAACCACCTATGTAGAAATCCATGACGACTATAAAGTCATAGGACTTAAGTCATATTACGGTATTGAGAAATACTCATGACAGTTCCTATGTAGTATTCTCACAATGGGTCATCCAATACGATTTCCCTAAATGACATCTATGATTTGACTCCATATCCAATATGAATGATCAGTAAAACATGATCATCAGTCAACATCATACTAGTCTTAGTATATCGGTAAGACCAGAGATCATTAGAATAATACTTTCTTTTTCTTCTAAGAGTTTTACTATCAAGTCACGCAATTGATGACCTTAGAAATAGTCGATTATTCATGCAATTAACATTTAACAAAATGATAATGAAAGTGACAATGTATTAATAAATGATAATGTCATACAAGAAAAGATTGACCTAGAGCATAAAACTAACAACAAGGGAATATAATCTGGGGAAGATTGAACTGAAGGAGCCATCTCCCCACCATATATCTTCCCAGAAATGAATTTTGTTGCCCCTACCAAGTCCCAAGTAAACTGATGCAGAGTGCGGAGCGGAGAGGACGAATTCTTTACCGAATTCGTTGATTCAAAGTGAATACCGAATAAGATAGAAATTGAGTAGAACTCGTTTTTGTTTTATTTCATCAAATCTGAATTACAATGGAAAATAACAAGTGCTTAAATAGAGAAACTAGTACCCAAAGTCCTAATACAATAAGGAAATTATTACCCAAACCCTAATTCGAAAATAAAGGAAACATGAAAAACAGGAAATAATGAACCGAACCCTAAAATATCAGTTTCGCCCCTCTAAACGATCTCGGATGGCCGAAAAACGTCTTAGCACATGGCAAAGCAATGACTTTTGCTCAGGGGCTCGTTTCGACCCGAAAAATGCTAAGGTTTCGCTAATTTCGGAAACTGTTGCATTTTCGGGTTCTCTAGCCGATTTGCCAAGATATCTTCAATATGCACTGCATCATAAACCCTCTAGCCCCTAGTAAGTCTTCAAATCATTGGTCACTTAAAAGAGCAATGATATGGGAAGTGAAGCTTGGCATCCCAATTTCAGAGAAGTTAGATAGATCCCATTCATTATAGTTCCAACCCAATTTAGCACAAATTGTGAGTTTCCAGAGAGAATTTTCTTCTAAAGAAAACCTCCACCACCATTTTGCTAGGAGAGAAAGATTCGTAAGCTTCAGACTTTTAATACCCAGGCCCCCATCTTCTTTGGTTTTACAGACCTGTTTCCAAGCAACTTTGCTTAACACTTTTGAATCCATGCTAGAGAAATCTTCTTTGGTACCTTTCCATAATGAGTATGACTGTCTTTGGTGCTTTCAGGAGTGAAAGATGATAAAGTGGTAGAGCACTGAGTGTTGACTTGATCAGTGTAATTCTCCCTCCAAATGATAGCATTTTGGCTTGCCAAAGTCCCAGACTCTTGCTGAATTTTTGTATGATTGGTTGCCAAGTGACTATCCTTTTGTAGTTTGCTCCAAGTGAGAAACCCAGGTATGAGATTGGTAATTTGTCTAGGGAGCAATCCAGTATTTCTGAGAAGTATTGGCTATCTTCTTTTGATAGATTGAAGGCAATCATGCTTGATTTATTGTAGTTAACCTTGAGGCCAGTGCTACGTCTGAAAATTTGAGAGCATTTTTCAGGTTTGTAATTCCTTCTGCAGTTCCTTTGAGGAAGAAGATTGTGTCATCTGCAAATTGTAGGTGTGAAATAACTAGGCCATTATGAGTGAGACCTGCCTTTATTATTTGATTCAATGCTTCTGCAACTAGAGCAAATAGGAGTGGAGAGAGAGCACATCCTTGTTTGAGACCTTTGAAAATTATGAAATCAGAGGAGGGGGCTTCATTGATGAGGACAGACACATTTGCTTTGAAACAAGAGATCATCCAGAGTCTCCAAAGGCTCCCCAAACCCATTTTTGCTAGCAATTTCATAAGAAACATCCAATTCACCTTATCAAAGGCCTTCTCAAAATTTTCTTTGAATAGAACAACTTGTAGTTTATCCTTTTTGATTTTGTGTAGTGCTTCATTTGCTACAAGAGAACTCCATCTAGGATCTGTCTTCTTGAGATAAAACCAGTCTGCTCATAGCCAACAAGAGAACTAGTGACTATTTTGAGCCTAGTGGAGAGCAATTTAGAAATGATCTTATAAGGTCCTCCCATGAGGCTGATAGGCATATAGTCATCAAAAGTGAGTGGGGATTCACATTTAGGAATGAGGGTTATGAAGGAGGAGTTGATACCCTTTCCCAGATGGCCAGACATGTGAAAGTAATGTATGAAGCTGAGGAGGTCTTGCTTGATGATTGGCCAACATACTCGAAAGAACTTTAAGGTATAGCCGTCAGGTCCAGTGGCTTTGTCACCAGCACAAGCCATTATTGCTTTGCAGACTTCTTCTTCAATGAAAGGATCTTCCAAAGTTGTGGCTTGCTCTTGTGTGAGGGTATTAAATTGCAGATGATCAATGTTCACTTGGTTTAGGAGAGGTTCTGAGAATCTATTGCTAAAGTGGGTTGCTGCAGCAGCTTTGATCAAAGAGGGGTCTTCTAGGGAGCTACCATTTACTAAGACCTGCACAATTTTCTTCCATTCCCCTTGTTAGTTGGCTACTCTATGAAAATACTTTGATCCCTTGTCTCTATCATGGAACCATTTCTTCCTTGCTTTTTAGCTCCATATTTTTGACAAGAGTTTTGTTTTTTGTATCAGTTATGCCCTCAAGGATCCCCTTGTATTGCATTCAGCAAGAGTGAGTGCTCTCTCCTCAACAATGCTATCCAACTGATCCAGGTTTTTCCTTAGTAAGGCTATTTGTGTATCCAGATGAACAAATTCTTGGAGATTCCATTCCTTCAGTTTTTCTTTCAGTAATTTGAGTTTTTTCCAGAGCTTGATACGGGGTTGGCCATTAACTTGAAAGGAGGCCCAAAATTGTTCCACAACTTTATAGAACCTCCCATCTTCTAACCAGATGTTGAGGAATTTAAAGGGTCTTGCACCCCAATCCAATTGATCATCAAATAAGATTGGAGCTCTGTGATCTGATATACATCTTGGAAGGCATTTTTGGGTTAGATGATTAAAGGTACCTAGAAAATCAGAGGATACCAGAAATCTATCTATCCTCGAAGCAATGAAGCCAGAGCAAAACTAGGTGATCTGTTGGAGGATTAAATTCTCACTACAATCAGCAGAAAGGCCTATGATTTTGCCAAAATTCCAAACACCTTTGGCTTCATCCAGTTTAGCTTTGGAAACATAGGTTTTTTATTTGAGCCCTCCATCTCTAACTCTTTATCTCGTTGGGTAATGATGTGGTGACCCTGAAAATTTTGAGTTTTTACCCTTCTTTGATTTGCTTTTACAGAGGGGGGAATATTTGAAATATCATCCTCCAAGACATTCTCAACAAGCTGTATTTGACAAGAAGGGATGGTATTGTTGTTTTTGCAAATTTGATCTAGACCCTGTGTCTGAGTTGAGATTGACCTTAGAGCTAAAGTGTCTTGTTTAGAAGCCCAAGCATTTAATGCTTCCTTTCCCAAAGAGTGTTGAGCGTTTGTGAGAGGAGAGAGACTATTTTGGGTCTCCCACAACAATAAATTCTGATGGGAGTTTGTCCTTGTTTCCTTAGCTGGCAACTGTTGTGTAACTAAATCAGTTCCTTATGACTGGAAGTGGCTGAGATGCTCTTCCTGGTTGGGAGTAGTAAATTGCTTGTCTGGTTCAGTGCAAGAACAATTTTATTTTGCAGGCTGAGTAATTCATCAGTGAGGATGATGGGGGTTGTTGCAACAGGTGTAGCTTCAAAAACATTCCCTTTAAGACCAAGATCTTGTTAGTAAATGCATCAACATGAACAGTGTGCTCAAACATTAATTCAATCCCAACAACCCCAGGTTGTAGAGGAAGGGTTGTGGGTGAATCCTTTGTTCTCTCTTGAGTTGAAACCTCTTATCCTAATTGTGATGAAGCTAGATTCTCCTCAGTATCATGAGAGCTTAGAGAGTCTGTATTAGTGGAGCTGGAGTCTTGATCAAATGGGAAGCATATAGAGGGCACCTCAGAGAAACTGATAGTATTCGCCAGAATTGTCAAACTTTTGGAGCCTAGAAACACATTCACGTCAGAGAGAAAAGGCTTAAAAGAATTAATGTGAACAAGAACATAAGCCATATCAATTGACAGTCCATAAGAGGTGATTGGATGAGCATGAACAAAAATACCAAAATCACTTACTACAGCTGCAAAGGATTCATCACACCAGCCATGGTATGGTATACCTTGTATTGTTACCCATCAGAATCTTCCTCCAAGTTTGTAGAGATGTTTTTGATCATGAATGAAGGAGAGCCAGTTACTCATCCAGGCTCCATTATGCTTCATTATTTCTTTATCAAGATCTTGATCATATAGCAATAAAAGAGTAGAGTCCCATTTCCCAAAGATTTGATTTCTAGATCACAAACTCCTTCCATTGAGAGATCTCTTTTGATATCAAGAGCAGAGAGATTTCTGTGGGATAATGCTAGGTGGCAATTGTCAAGGAGCAGAGAATACTTTGATGAGACGACTGAGCCTTTGAGTCTCAAAGGTTGAAGCTTCTTCTCTTGTTCTTGCATAACCAAGGATTGTTGTAGAGGAGTTTGCTGGAGGGTGTTTTTTTTTGTAGTAAAAGGCTTCTTCAAGCTTCAGTCACATAAATGTTTTCCTGGTAATTTATATACTGAGTTGGATCCATTTGACTGAGTTCTCATGTAGGATTTAGTGTTTGTTTTTGGGGGTTTTAATTAGAAAGGAAAAAGTTGCAGAAATCTCATCTAGTGTTGTGTTAAACTATGCTTCTTGCTTTTGTCTGAACTGATAACTTACATATTGTCATGCTTCCTAATAACAGACATATATCAAGATCAAAATAATGAAGGAGCTCCTGCAATTGGTAAGTCTCTCTCTCATACACACAAAGGGTATCTTTAGAGTGATTGTTGTATACTTTCGTTCATCCTTTATTTGATTTTGTGAGTTGAAGGGGTGTTTTTTGTGTGTGTGTTTTTGCAACTCTCAATCCGAACAAATGGGTTGAATTAAGCTCCAGGACACTACAAGAGGTAGCCACAATTCTCATTTATTCAGGTGTATTCTCAGTCATTTTAATTTCAATGGCTTAAGAGATTTGAAAAAGATATTTGACATTGGGCCTGCATTTCGGCCCATTAAACACTTACCAAATCAGACCCGGTACATATCCATTGACCCGCCCGACCCAAAAACCGGAACCACCAGCATAAGAACGGATCCAGGTCTGGTAGGCTTTAACTTATTCAGACTTGAACTGGGCAAGTCCAGGTATTGGGCCACCGGGCTGGATACCCGCCCGTTGAGCACCCCTATCTGCAGTCATCGCATCATATTAGTATAGTAACTAAACATGTATAATATTGATAACTCTCTGCAGTAACTCCAACAACAAAAAGAAACAGATCCCAGGCTACATGGAAAATTGGTAGCTAACTTAATGTTAGGTCCCGTAAATATATCAAGTACACACTAGGTAGGGTATGTTATGCGGACTATTCCTGATCCTCAATTATCCGGGTAATGATTCCTACAGCCACTGTCCTGCCTAAAGCTCTAAGGAACACTCTCCCGAGGGACTTGCTGTTAGAGAACTCTTCCACACATACTGGCCCGTGCAGTGCCACCTGAACGCACACATTAACAAACAAATCAATCCAACTGCATTCCACAAATCACAAAACGAGCCCAATCAACTGCAAATCACCTCAACAACTGCACTCTGCTTTGCTGTTAGGCAGCGTGGTGACTTCTTTATCACCTTCCCTGTCTTCGGGTCCAGCAATGAAACAATTTTAGCTACTCTAGCAGCCTCCTTTGCGTGGTGCACATGAAATTCCACCTGCCCAATACCAACCACAAGATTAAGAGGATTGTGTAAATCAAACAAACACATCACACGGATAACTACGACTCCTCACCTGAGAGCCGAATAGAATTGGGATTGAAACATCCAGCACAAGCACCTTCAACTCCAAACGTTTTGCTACAGCAACTGGAAATTCTGGGTGACACAGCACACCTCCAGCCATTATCTGGCTTTCATCTATTCCTTGCAGACATACAGCCACGTTGTCTCCAGCTCTTGCAATGGAGCAGCCCTCTGAGTCCCGCTCTATCGAACGGACTGTTCCTACATCTCCCCCAGGCATGACTACAACCTACAATATACACATTTCTCATATACAGTAACAGGTAACAACTAAACTGAACTGAAAACCATAACAATTACATTGAAAACTTGCAACGGCACGTCATCTATAGTAGCATAGATTACACATGATGGAAGAAATAGCACATCGGGTAAGGTGAACTAACCAGACCCCACACAAAGGTAAAATGGTAAACAACACTACTTTGCTGAACCCACTAGATGTTGACATTCAATTATTCATAATATTGCAAAACAAATTTACCCTTTATGACTTAAATAGGAAAGTAAAGATGGTGATTTCAAACTGATTTGGTGAAATGGTTTCTCTTTGTATGGAAATGAATACGACTAACTAATTGCTTATTACCTTTGACCCACTTCTCAGAGCACCAGCTTCCACTTTACCACATGCAGAGACCTGTCCTAGTGAAGGCAATTTAATGACATCACAAATTGGCATAAGCAGTGGTTTTGAGAAATCCCTTGTGGGAGGTTGGAAGGAATCAATAGCGTCCAAAAGATAGGGTCCCTTATACCTGCATTGCAATCACCTAGTTCAAAACTTTTGCAATATAAACATGCAATAAGTTATGACTCTTGGTATAAACTATTAACCTGACATGATAAAATAGTATTGTACTATCCAAAGAGTGGCCAACCGAAACATTTACCCGACATTACATGTGCAACCTGATACGATACTTCCTTTAACATAATAGAAGATGACAAATATGTTTTTGCCTTTTTACTTAATCTCTCCAGGCAGGTGGATGAGATAAGGTATAGAATGCATTAGATATTCACACATAAAAATAAGTGGTCAAGAAGCAAAGGATTTCCGAGGCTTTCCCTTCGCCTAGTTAATATTAGGCCTCATCAGTATTTTTCTGGCAGTATAAGCTTTTTTTCATTTTATAGTCTCGGTGGTCCTCTTTCTAACACAGAATAAAGGTGAACATTTTCAATAGTAACATAACTATTTAGCCTAAAACTGTGTTAGTGTTTTTTCTTCTTTCCCTGACACATTACAAGCAGATATTTCCCAGGATTCGTCAAATTAACCTCATGCGCTGGATATGATGATAATCACTGACTAGTAAACATTGCATAAGCACATTTTCCCTATTTAGATAGTTGTGCCAGGCACATGGCTTAATTAGAACACATGTCCAAAGATACAAATGTTGGCCAAGATACTTGTTTTCCTCTTCAACTATTTTTCATTATACAGAGCAGATTTTCAGTTTGACATCCTTACTCACCCTGTTAAAATCAAATCAAGGTGCTGAATACACTGTCACAAAAACTACGGAAGTTCCAAGTCATCTAAGTAACTTGGCTTCATCTGAGAGCCAAAATTAGCCAAGGGATCTTAGTAGACCTAGTCTCACCCCTAACTTACATCTTGTTTCCTATAACCTTAATGATTTGTGTTCCATCTCTTACATCTTGTTTTCCTATAATCTTAATGATTTGTGATCCATACCTAAATAAAAAAATTTCTGCCTTCAAGGGATAAAATAAAAAAGAGAGATTCAATGATATGTAAGAAATGCAATGAATTGCAAACTCACCATGATAGCAGTCTACCGTCAGATGGAGCTGCCACCAAATTTTGATTTTCCATGGCACTCAATGGAACCCATAATATAGACGAATCCTTAAAACCACAAGGACGAAGGAAAGCTCCAAGTTGCTGCTTAATAAAATCAAATCGATCCTTCGAGTACTGCACTATATCCATTTTGTTTACAGCAACTATTATTTGATCAACACCAAAACTTCTAATCAATTGTGCATGCTCCTTTGTTTGCCCCTTATTACTGTCCAAACCAGCTTCAAATGCACCAACTGAAGCATCTATAACAAGAATAGCAGCATCAGCTTGTGTTGCCCCAGATATCATGTTTGGAACGAAATCCTTGTGGCCTGGGGAATCAAGAATGACGACATGATACTTTTTAGAATCAAAATAGGCAACAGCCACCGTCATAGTTATCCCTCTTTCCCTTTCTTCAGCACTTTCGTCTAATGCCCACGCATAAGCAAAGGACCCCTTGCCCTGCTCAAGAAAAGGTTGACGCCATATAAATCTAACAGAATCAATAATAATTCAACGGTATTTCACACTACCACATATTAATTCATGAAGACATACCTGTATTTTAGCCTCTTTTTCAAATTTGTGCATTTGCTTTTGTGATATTCGTCCCAAAAGGTGTAGCAGTCTACCAGAGAGCGTTGATTTCCCAGAATCAACATGGCCAACCTAAAACAAAAAAAATACATGGAATCACTAACATGTTATAACAAAGTAAGAACCATATAAAGGTTTAGGGTCCCGAGACTGAAATTATCTGGTTATCTTACAATAGCAAGATTCAATTGAACAAGTGTATCTTCAGTTTGGTCTGGGAGCATCCACTTTTCAGGTTTGAACTGTCCATGTGTAACTGCTCCCCTTGCATTAGGCTTATTAGAATATCCAGACTTCAAAGACACATTATTCATGCTACTGGTAAGGTTTTGTGACTTGTGCTCAGTTGATGAACTATTGCCCTCATGAACACTACCAAGTCTGCCTTTTGGCATCAATGTAGATGAGCTATCTGACCCTCTACCACTCTTTGAGCTGCTTCCCTCAACTGCACTTTCATGTCGGCCTTTAGTAGTTGATGCATACGAATTATGTGAACTTTGAGTACTTGATTGTATATCAACAACCCCATACTTTGAGTGGTTGCCCTTATCCTCACTATCTTGTCTGCTTTTCAATCCAGTAGAGATCATAGGCATTCTAGAATCAATTGCATTGGTATTCACAGGGACACTGGAGGTAACTTTTGTAGATTTAGATTCACCAGAGTTGGCTGCGAGTAATAGTAAGGAAATGGGGAGGGAAATGTTACTTTTGAAATCAGGTAATGGTAACACAAATGCTCAGAAAAATAAAATAGTTATCTTTAGAACCTCAAAGAAATTCAATTATCATGCAAACCAAAATATTCATTGCAATCTTCATGATGCAACTAAGTTCACTCAATTAAAGACTTAAAGTTACTTTTTCCTTTTTCTTTTTTCCCTTCAATCGCAATGATACCTTTGGAGCCTACTTTGGAGGATTGGATGACACTAGAAACCTTATCGTCTGGAGATGGAACATCAAAATTGAAAGGAGCTGTACCATGAAATGCATCAAGTCAGAATAAATATTAGTGCCATGTCCAAGAAGTTGACTGGCAAACTGTGTTTCAGAGACAGCTGTTCACAAAAGAAATGGAAACTTTTAAATGTAAAGCATTATTCATCTTGGACACACACAAACATATACACATGGAGTTGACATTTTATCTCTATGGCCCCCAACTCCTGTTTCAGAACATGTGCAGACCTATATCAATGTGGGAATGGCTATGAGACCTATAAGCCCTATGCAATTCACAGAAATGTCCAGGGGTACTCCCAAGCTTGTAGAATTTGTTGGCTTCTTCCGTCACAAAATCATTCTGCTTTTGAAATAATACAGACTGTTTGGGTGTCCGATGCGGCGATGATGCAAAAAGAGACTTGGCCATTTGGGATGCTGCAGAATCTTTAAACATGCCATCATCTGCATGAAAGAGATCTATTCTATGAAAGACCAACTTTAAGGAAACCTATTCAAAAGGAGACTAACATTGATGCCGAAGACCGATATGGATGGAGTTGTACACAGATTGGTCTCGTAATGAAACAGAGCTAAGGGAGAGAAACAAGGTCAGACACGGTACCATATCCTAAAACCAGGCCCAACATATGCATCTTAGAATACCAAGGATACAAACACAATAAAAGAGAGAAGGATTTTTGCCCCGATAATAAAAATACGTGAACCAGTATCCACACTGTAATTCACTTCTCCAAATTTAAAGCGCTATAATTTTTAGATAATTGAACAGACTATAGAAAATAGCACTAGCATACCTGCTCTCTTATCACTATTAGTGTAGTTATTGGCCAAAGGTCTCCGGAGAACCCCACAAATATCGCAGGCAGTCATACTCTCTTCATTGTCATAGGTGCAGATAGAGCAACGCCAAAGCTTAGGCCTATTAATTACTTGCTTTGACTCGGGTGCAGGTGCTTGAGGTGCACCTGTTACTACAAAACATATATATGTCAAGCATCGGTATATTAATGACATACAGTCAGCACCACAACCACAAACAACAAATGCGTTTTGTGGCTTGAGTGATGAGTATATTTTTGAACAAGAAATAGGAAGAAAGTGCTGCACCCCACACCTTTAGGTTTTAGGACACATAAACCTATTCCAATCAATCACAACTACGAGCTCCAAAGTGTAAACTAAGTGTCTAGGTTTTCTTAGTCCCTCTTAGGTACTTAAGATCTACACTAGTTGAGTTATCTTCTATGGAGTTTTCAGCATGAAACTACCTTTTTTTTAACTAGAATTGTGAGTGACAACTATAAGAACTTAGGCACATATTGATATACTATAAATGGTTCCAACTCAGATGGTATATTTTTCCATACTAATTTGAATGTAGAAAAGTAGAAATCAAAGACCAAACACGAAAATTGTGATTTATGACTTACTACTTTCTTCCTCATCATCATCATCATACTCGTAATCTTCGTAATCATAGTCATAGTCTTCATCATTATAATCAACTCCATAATTCACCTTACGAGGCATGGTGCTCTTTCTCCTGCAACACAGTCAAGTAAAAAAAAATGCTGCTCAAATGAGAATATATATTCCTCTAACCTATCCAATCTGTAAACAAAAACAAAGTTGCAAATACCTCTACACAATGAACAGTGTAAGCGAAAGCTTTCAGTAAAGCAGCTTCCCCGACGAACTAAAATCACTTGGGCATTGCGAAGCGGCACGAAGATAAAGGTCGGTCCCGTTTGGCTCCCGAGAAAATTCCGCAGGAAAGAGAAAAAGGAGGCTATAAAAATCCGATTCAGATGGAGCTATTAGGGTTTGAGGCGCATCGGCGGTGGTGGCAAGCACGGATGAGTGTGAATCTCAGGTGGAAAGTGGATGGGAGAGAAACTCGTTTGGGTCTGTTTTCGTAACTTTCTCAAACAACTTGATTGAATGAATCCGTTCCCCAAACGCTTTTGCAAATAAACGCGCGTCTCAGCAGAGTACTGTATTGTGTCATAACTTATGACACAATACATAATTACTGAAAGCTTTCGCTTACACTGTTTTAACCCATATGCCTTTAGATCTCGGTTTTTTTGATGTTCAGATCTCCTTTTCTTATCTCCAATTCTCCATAATTAAAAATACAATATATTGATAATCATATATCATCCAACATTTATGATATTATCATTTATATAATATAATACAATTGAATATATCCAGAATCTCACATTCATAAACAGATATAATGACTAGTATACATAAATTTTATGGATCTCAGCTTTGTGGGTACATCACTTATCCAAAACATAAGATATAAATCAATACACAAGTGGAGATAAGAACAATTGAAAACAAATTTAAAATCCAAAAACTGAGATATACGAAAACAGATCTGAGCAAAATCAAGTACTAAAAAAATATAAAGTACATATTAATATGCATGGATCAAGTTAAGGAACTAATACGGATCTAAAAAGTTTTATCTACAAAACAAGATCGGGAAAAGCAATTGCAAAGTAAACGAAGATATAAGAATAATCAACAATACTTACATCCCCTATAGAAAAACGAAGAAATAAAGAAACCAAAATCAAATACCAACTGAGACTTTTGTTGGAGATCAACACTAAAACTTGAAAAGGGAAGAGAATAGAAAAAGAGAGAATGACAAAGGGAGAGAGAGGAGAGAATTGAGATGGTGTGCTGCCGAGATTGTAAAATGAGAGAGAGGTTATATAGCGTCCAATGGTCAATTAGGGTTGGATGAGCAAGGACTGAAACATGTGATGAGTTGTATTTAATGGTACAATGGGCTGTTTAATAATGGGCTTAAAACTGTTTTTGGGTGAAAACTGTTAAGTTTGTTTAGCCTATCCATGACCATGTTACTAAACCATGTTTACTACATAAGGTAAAATAATTTATTTTTCAAATTTATTATTTTTTATATATTAAAAAATAATTTATTTTGAATATTTCATTATATATGTTTAATATATTATTTATTAATAATTTAAAATAATAAAATAATCAAATCCGCCTAGGCCCCGCCTAGTCCCCGCCTACCGCCTAGGGGTCCTCGCCGCCCGACTAGCGCCTAGCGCCATTTACAACCATGGTCATAAGAGCATTACAACCGTGGCATTGCCTTAGCACCAAGGTTGTAAAAAAGGTTAGGCGTTACACGGACGGAGACGGGAATTAATCGGATTATTATTTTAGTATATATTATCAAAATTTATATTATACTATATAAAAAATATTAATAACATCGAACATTAAATATAATAAAAACATAAATATTCTACTAAACTGAAAGTATCATACAATTCTTAAAAGGGATTACTCCATGTCCTAACGCCCAACTTTCAGAAATTGTTAAATCCAAACCCTGTACAATTGAAATTGCCATGTAGTAACGATCAATTAATTGAAATTGCCAATTGTTTCTAATTTTAAACGGACGTTAACTTGGACAAGTGAAAAGTCGAGTTTACCCTCAAATATGTTCTTCCTACGGATGTTAACTTGGCCTAACTTCATCTCTTTGTGACCTAATCTCTTAATCTCAGCTCTTCGAACTTCATCTCTTTGTGTCCAAGCTTCGAATTTCATCTCTTCGTGACCTCAGCTCGTGCAAGCTCCATTATAAAATGAGTCACATGGGCAGCACGTGATTCACTGTTCACGGAAAAATTCAATTCAAACAGTACTTTTTTATTTTTAATAATTCAGTTTTGAAATTCGTTACTATTTGACAATTTTCCAAAGCTTGGGTACGGATTTGACAATTAAGTGTAGTACGAGGTTAGGACATGGAGTAAACCCTTCTTAAAAAATATCAATAAGTATGAGTATGAGTATCAACTAGCATAATTTTATGGTTTCACTTGGTTTGTAGAAGGTTAGGAACTGTTTTTTTAACTACAAATTTGATCAGACGCCTGACCGACCCACTCAATGAATCGGGCAGGCGGGGATTTTTACAACATGGCTTAGCACTATCAATTTATATTTTAGGAAAAAAATCAATTGACAGTAGAAAAGAGAAAACACTTATTAGTAATACTTAATTTTTTGTCTACAATAAGACAATATTAAGGTAAAGCTAATTTTTTAATTTTATTAAATTACTTTATTTATTTTTATTTTTAAAATAAAATATAATGTAAAGAAACATATACTTTATTTCACAAATATTGATTGTACATAAAATTGAGATACAAAAAAAATATATTTTTGTAATTCTAGAATTTAAAAAATGTGTCAAAAATATATATTTTGTAAAATATAAAATTTAAAAACATATTAGATTAATTTTTTACTTGAAACAAAAAATAAATACTCTTGAAACTAAAAACATAATAATTTGATTTTGCAAACCTAAAAAAATCAGATTCAATAACTGATATCTTAAAAATGAAAGTTGTTAAACTAATATAATATATACTCTATAATATAAAATATAAAATCATACTTAAATATAATATATAATATAGAATCATGTTTTTTTAAAATAAACATAAAATCCTTTCAAAAATATATAATATTTTGTAAGCATGAAGGTAAAAAAAATGAAAATTTTCGATTCTAATACTAAAAAAATAGCACACACAGCAACTGGCAACCCACAAAATAAAACATATTTCTCTTTTACTATTTTTTTTTTAAATAATATTATTTATATATAAAAGTAACAGTTGGCAGACTCAAGCGTTACCGGCCCATGAGGCGGTAGCGGGCTCAGGCCGTAAGCCTATCACTGCCCCTCACAGCCCATGCGTTGGTTAATCATGTCTTAGGCGTTAATCAAGCAGTGATGCGCTGCAGATGCTCTAACGTGCGTCACAGAAGACTATTGTGCTCTATATGGACAAAAACGTGTTTGAAAGGGTTCATTATGCTTGGGATCTTCTATTTTTTGTAGGGTTAATTGTTAAAAACTGTATTGAAGTTTTGTCCATAACAAAAATATGCATAAATTTTTGTCCATGTATACTAAAGTTTTTGTTATAAAACGATAGGAAATAAAAGGAAATAGATCAAAAAACCAAAACGCGGAGAACACAACGATATAACGTGGAAAACCCCTCCAAACAACGGAGAGGAAAAAACCACGGGCGCCAACCAACAAAACTTCACTATATGGAGAGTGTTTACACAACGCCGGGGATTTACACTGATTCAACTTATCCCTCATGGCAACTTACAGGTGGTATTTATAGGGGTGGTGTACAGATACTCCATACAAAATAGGGAAACAAAAAATATCTACAATTAAGACCCAATTTCCTAATATTTGTTACTTTGACAACAAGACATATGATTTCCTATATTGGTTACTTTCTAAATTAGTTACTTGGTAACCAAGCCACAAAATAGCTTGAATTTGGATCAACTTTCAACAGTTTTGTTTACCAATTTTTTCAGAAAAAAACGTAACAGCGATGTTCAGAATGAATGGTCTATGCAGTTTTCCCGGATTCAAGAGATTTGTGGACAATACATAATCCATTCTAAAGTTGTGTGGGCAATTCATAATGCATTCTATAGTTGTGTGGGCAACATTTTAGGATAGTTTTCGACAACTTGTTAAGTTTGTTTTTAAATAATCGGTGGACAAAACTTCAGTGCATCCACAAAGCATTGATATGGCTCTCTCTCTCTCTCTCTCTCAATAGACACTGTGGCAACAACATCATCATTAAAGATTGCTCAGAGACATGAAGAAGGTTCTACAAGAGATGAACTCATGGAGGATGAAGAACAAGGCCTTGGACATTCAAGGACTTCTTCACAACTCAAGAAGGATATACAAGAAGTTTATGGAGATGAAACAACCTTCAACCTAGATCAACTATTTTTCTGGAAGCACAATAGGGTTTGGAGGAAGGTCAGACAGCTCAAATAAATGGTTATTAGCTCTAAGGACGTGCAGTAGCAAAAGGAGCATAATCAAGCTTCTTCTTCAATGGGATGTCCATCTCCTGGCTTTAAAAATGTCAGGTCTCGGTTCAAAAAGAAAAGATTTGTTGAAAGGCTGAATCAAACATCTAGATCTCCTGTTATTCCCAAGTTCTTCACTGCTTTTGTCCACAATATACCACCACATTCATCTCCTTCCTAGCTGCAAAATGTGTTTAGGAAGATACCTGACTTTAGAAAAGCTCTGGTAGCTCAGAGACTAAATCCTAAAAATAAGTGGTATGGGTTTGTTTACTTTCGTAGCTCCAAAAGTCTAGAGTAAGCAATTGGAAGGTTCAATGGAGTCTATATATGGGAACACAAATTATTTGTCACCAAAGCTTGGATTAGGAGTACGAGTGGTTCAACAACTCACATTAACACTTCTAAGCCTTTCACTAACTCTAGATTGCCAAGCTTGCCTTCAAAAACTTACGAAGACTATTTGCATAGTGGTTTTATAGTCACATCTCAATCATCTGTTCTCAAACATTCTCATCTTGTAGTCATACATCTAAATATGCCAATAAAGGCAGTTATGAGAGAAATATCATTACAAGTAGTCTATGAGGTCCAATTGACGTCTCTAGGTAACAGAACTGTTTTGGTACACTATCTAGATGAACATTTTGATGAAGAATTATTGAGAGACAATGGCTCCTAGCTCCAACAATGGCTAACAGTCCTCCTTGGGTTTGAAATTTTAGGTGCTAAGAATGAAAATTTTATTTTGTTTTCCATATAAGGAATACCATATCATGGATAGTATGAGGAGGACTTCCAAGCCTCCATTGCTAATCATGGAACAATTATTTACACACACCCTGTCTCCAAAACAGGAATTCTGGTGGATGTGGCTTATGTTCTAGTACATACTTTTAAAGTTTGAATGAATGCCACGGAATCCTCACAAGTGTCCCAATATCTCCTCCAACAAGTCCTTTCACTACCAACACTTAGTCTACTTCTCCCTCAAATTCCTTTTCATTTGAATTGGGAGATCATCTTACTACTACACAAGAGCAAAGCCTTGTCATTCACTCTACTTCCTCATCTGAGACATCATTTCCTGACCAAGTGGAAGCCCCTGATACAAATGCCCCATTTAATTCTCTAGCTGAAGAAAATATACAACCACCTGAGGTTGCAATTAGTATTGAGAATCTTCTGCTGCAGTTAATGTTGAGAACATTCACTCTTCTTCCCATTAGGATTCTCTTCAGAATATGATGATCAGTAATATATTTGCAGAGATTGATGGTTCAAAGCATAACTTGTTGGATCATCCTACATCCCAAGTCAATAATTTGGACCAAGCAATGATATCCAATCTATGCATGATAAATTTGTCACTAATCACCCAAATGAAGATTAGATCTCTATAATACCAGTATTAAGGACACCTTCTCTCATTCAGTCAAATACGCATATACTCACCTATACTGTTACTAAAGCCCATTCCAATGTTACAGCTACCAATTTAGTTACAATGGAAGGTAACCTTTCTTGTCTAATTACTTTACAATCACCTTTGAATATTTTATTTCAGGAAAGTACAAGGCAGATAAGCATTTATTCTTGGATTGGCCCAAGAGATTTCTACCTTGGAAAGGAATACTATCAATTATACTGACAAGCAAAAGGATATTTGCCTCTCAACATCTCAATCACTAAGACCACTAAGCCTAGAAAATATTTCAAGTGGGAAGATATTTGAAGCAGATTTCCCCCCTTCCTCTCTAGTACCTCCCTCTCTACTACAAAAAGAAGTTTTAGAGGTTGCTGATTTTTTGGGCCTCTCATCTGAAAAATATAAGGGTGTAGTGGCTCCAAAATACAGTTCAACGAAGAAAAAAAGCCTCCAAGCAAGAACTTCTCATTCGTATGTTACCAAATCAAAACAAAAAGAACCAGCTCCTCATATTCAGCCACATCCAAAACCCATATTTTTAGAAGAAAAATATGCAGCAAAAAGAGTATGGGGCTTTGGTAAGGCAATTGGTCTGAAGGCTAGAATTTCTGAAGAAACTATTTTATATCAGTTGAATTCTTTGGAAGACTTTGACAATCATAAGGTGGATTTTGATGGAGGCTCTAAAGATGAGTTTGTGGATTTAGAAAAGGATTCAGATACAGATTTTTTGGTGAGCAATAAGCTCATCAATCTTTCCTTACAAAAATCTATATGAAATTACTCTCATGGAATGTGAGAGAGATCTCATCCAAGCAAAAATGGGATCTTTGGTAACTTGGTCCACAAGGAATGTCCAAACTTTATTCTTCTGCAAGAAACTATATTGGAAACTCTTCCATCCTCTTTCCTCAGATATTGTGATCTTGATTGAGGTTGGGAATTGACATCTATTGAAGCTGTTGGAAACTCAAGGGGAATTATTTCTATCTGAAAATCAAAAGACTATATTTTCAGACTTAAAAAGACTAGATGGAGCCCTTATTTGGTTTGGGAAGTATGTTATTCTAAATAAGCCTTACTGCATTGTCAATATTTATGCTTCAAACTCTAGAAGGGGCAAAAAATTACTTTGGTGGAAAATTGAAGATAACTTGAAAGATCTAACTCTCCTGATGTGCCCATTTTAGTGGGTGGGGATTTCAATATTGTTTTGGATGTGGATGAGAGATCCAATAAAAGGGGTTCAGGTTCTGATATGGCATTCTTTCAAGCATTCATCAATAATCTAAGCCTTATAAACTTACCTATGGTTGGTTGAAAGCTCATTTGGTTTAGACTAGGATCTCAGGCTTCAAGGATTGATAGGACAAAATTTGGATCTGAATCTAGATCCAAATTTTGTAGATCTCTTTGGGATTAAAAGTTTAACTTGGAATCTTGGATCTGGTGTTAGGATACTATTTTAGGAGGACATCTGGTGGGGTGAAATTCCATTCAAATTCTATTCCTCATATCACAATCCAAAAAGATAGTTGTTGTAGACGCTTGGACAGGTTCAACTTGGCATATGAATTTTAGAGCATCTCCTAGGGGTAGGGGTGAGGATGAATGATAGGCTCTTACAATTGTTCTTAATGGGGTTCACCTCTCTACTCATCCAGACACTTTATGTTGGGTATGGGATAGTAAAGGGTTTTCAGTAAAAAAAAACTCTACACATTACTTTAGCAGTAAGGCACCCCTGCCTCAGATTCATATCTTGGACAAAACATCTTTGGTCAACATCAATCCCCAACAAAATCACAACCGTTTGTTGGCTGGCTTGTCTCGAATCTATTCCTTATAAGAGATTCCTGGAAAGTATATATATGACATTGTCACTAAATGATGTCACTTGTCATGTTTGAAATTGAGATTTTGTGGATGGATCTCATGCACTGCCCCAAAGCTTGGCTTGTCTGGGGTTGTATTATGTCTTGGTGGGGAATTGTTTAGGTAATCCCTGAATCTGTCAAGGAGCTCCTAATCATTTGATCCTCAATTATTCAACCAAAGTTCAAAAAGACATGGAAGAGAATAGCTCAAATCTGTTGGTGGTGGTGTAGAGTTGTGGCCTGTCGGAGAAGGTGTGGGCGTGAGTCTTGAAAAAGTCACTGGCCACGTCAACAGAAGACACCATCAAGGTGGGTATGGAACCTAGCTTCTATAGTCGTAGTGGAAGAGTAGAATGAAAGGGGTGGTTCTTTTGTGGGAGGCGGCCCTCCATGGAGAACGAAGTAGATACATAGGGATAATTTTGTCCTTACAATTTATTAAATGGACTTCGTTTGAATATTTAACAAAAACTTATAGTTTGTGGGATATTGACCTTTTATAAGGTATGTACATGATAACAAAGTTTAGGGTGAGTATGTTTTTGGGAAAAAAGGTCACTAACGGGTATATTTCTGTACTTTTTCCTTTATTTAATTTCTCCGAGAATTGTAAAAGTTGATGTTTGCTCTATAGGTGTTGTTTAATCTCTAAATGTAATTTGTGATTTGTACACTTCCTCACTCCATGTAACTCTTATTTATCCTCAAAAAAAGTTTAATCTAAGTTTGTTTTGCTGATAAAAAAAACAAAGCATAGACAAAAGTTTATGCATGTTTTCGTTTGTAGACAAAACTTCAATATACTTTTTGACAATTCATCATTTTTTAATCGAGGAGAATGAAATGTATCCCCATAAAAGGACACATGATAATGAGAATCACAAATCATCAAAATAAGGTTCCAACATTACTACCAAAAAACAAAGCGATATAATAGAATGCCACCCCAACAGCCCAAGAGTAAAAAATCCACTAGGTCAGACTAGTAAACAATATTACAAAAGGCCGTCAAGATTAATCCTCCACCCTCAAAGAGGACGAGTAACCCATGTCTCTCCACCAACCAATAGGAAGGTTGATCGGTCCCAACAACGACTATTTTACCAGAGCCATGCCGAGAAGAAAAATAAACCCAAGAAGAACAGTGAGAGAAGGGAACAAAAAAACAAAACAAAACATGAGAAAACTGAGGATAAACTTTAGAATTGATGAAAGAGAGTAGTCACAAGAGACTATAGCCACAAAATGATGTTGATCTGCTACCCGATCGCATCGAGCTAGAAAATGCCTCGTGTTGGATTCTACTAAGAAGAACCCCCAAATCAATTGCTTTATCGCTAGTAAACACCCTCCCTACTATGCTCTAACCAAAGTTGTTGTAAACTCAATAACGCAATTCACAACCAATCATTTTGTAGTCGTCGAGAACCCAATAGAGAAGAGTAGAAGAAGATAAAGAGGGTCAAGGAGGAGGGGAGGGCACTAAGTTATCACCAAGGGCCAAAACTGTCAAAACCAATGGCATATAATGAGCAGGTGGGAGACAATCTCCCTTGACAACCTATAAAGATATCACGTCTATATCTCAATGGAAATAGGGATTCCTCTATCCTCAATAATTAAGGAGATGGGAAGCATCTCATGAGAAAAAAGGAAAATAAAGATTTGTATCTTGGGAATGGCTAACCAAACAATAGATAACCAGGACATAGTATAGCTTGAATCCTAACAAAAAATAACCTCAAAAGCCCTAGATGAAGGCTTCACGGATCTAAGAACCAAACCAAAATGGAAGACTTCTTAGGTTCTGACCGGACTCCATAGAGGAGTCCTCGTATATCCTTAAAAGCTGCCAACTCTCGATCCCGAAGAGTCCTTATACTGGTGTAACGATAAACACAATCGAACCAAATGACCACTATGGGGCTAGGCTAGTCTAGATTCAGCTTATAAAGCTGAGGAAATATTTTTAGTCAAGGTAGTATCAAGAATCCATGCATTCTCCTATAAAGGGATCATAAAGATAAAAACCATGAACCAATAGAAAGTGGTGGGACCATAAACGACCTGGTTGGATCCTAAGAAAATGATAAAATATGGTGTAGAAACAGGGAATAGGAACACGCATATAGAGAAAAGGAAACCAAGTATCACTCTAATTCGCTCCTGTAAAGACCGGAAAAATTAAAATGGGGTAATCTTTTGCAAAACGAAACATTGGAGTAAGTTTTTGCAAACAAGGTGTTTAAAGAGAGAAATCAAAAAAAAGGAAGAAGGTGGACTGACCTGGGAGTTGGGCCAGGCTTGGGCCCAACCAGGAGTGCGCCCCAGGCCCGCACACCAAAGTGGCCCAGAGACGTACGCGGCCCGGTTCATCGCGAGAGAACCCTAGCCTTTTAAGCCAAAACGCGTCGTTCAGCGTCTTTGGTATGCACGCGGACCGAGACGAGAGGTCGTCTCCTCTCTCGCGAACCAGGACGAACCTTCGCCGTCGCGCTGTCCTTCCTCTCCGTTCTTCTCCACCTCCACCTCCACCAAGCTCCTCTTCAACTCATACTCCTTCTTCTTTATCTGATGCTTCAACTCGCTGCGAAACCCCAAACCCAGAAGAGCCCTCGCTTCCTCCCTCTTCGTTTCGCCGCCAGAACCAGCACGAGTTCGCCGGAGACCCATTCCCTCAAGTTCATCCTCCCCACGCGTGAATCGAGCCCCAGCCTGCACTCCTTCTTCTTCCCCGACCTTGTATTATCGGGATTCCAGCTTCCCGAGCTCGATTCGAGCTGTGTGGCTCGGAACCCTAGCCGGTGAAACCCACCTCCGTCAGATCTGAGACTTGGGTCGCGTTTCCAGCAACCACATCGCTGTCACGGGGTCACCAGAGTCTCAACGACCGTCTCCGCCTGTTCTCCCCTCTCCCAAGCGCTCCTTGACACCTTAGACGGCGGCCGGAAACCTCGCGGTCTCGCCGGAGTCAGGCCGAGCTCGAGCTCGTGGCCGAGCAGACTCTGGGTCAGATAGGTCGTGGGCTGAGAAGGCATGGGCCTGGTCACAGGCCATTGGGCCAGATTTGGCATCGGGCCAGACGAAAGAGAAGACGGGCCTTGGGCTCAAACCAAGACTTTGGGTTCGGACACGGGCCGGGTCTGGACTCGGGTCTGGACCGGGCTTGGGTCTGGACCGGGTCGGATCCAGGTCAATCCAGTTTCAAAGAAAAATGTTTTAAAATCAGATTTAATTAACTGATTTAATTAATTCAAGGTGAGAAATTAAAAGAAAATTTTGGTTAAATCAGAGGACCTTTGGACAATTACCGGTTTTGATTGGACTTTCTATTTGTCAAACCTAGACGGGACTTCGCCCGAGAACTTGGGCTTGGAACCGAGTAAAGACGGAGAGGAAGCTAGCTCGGACTTCGACATCTACGAGAAGATTATTAGAGGAAGACCAAAAGGTAGGGGAAATTCTAACTACTCGAGTATTTCATTACTAGAACGCATGTTAGGTTAATAAAATTGGAAAGGTCCTAGATTTGCATATAGGATGCGAATAACTAGAATAATTGTCTTTCAATTACTAATAATCGGATGTGTCTAGAATAGAATACATGCTTAGGATGAGAATAACTAGTGTAACTTGCTTTCAATACTTGGGAATTGATTTACTGGTAGAGAGGCCGTGATGAGCCCCCGGATTAGTTGTTGTGTTAGGTTCACATGCTTGGTTGCTAGTTATTAGGATAATCAAGAGTCTAATGAAACTAGTTTAATTTTATGTTTGATTGATTAAATGTTTACTTGATTGGTTGAGTGATTGCGTGTTGAAATAGTTGGTCGATTGAACGGATGATCGAGTATGACTGGTTGTGCCAAATGGTACAATCAGGTGATCGATGTACCGACGGTTCGTGACAGGTAAGTATACGGTAATTGTGGAGTACTAATGAGTGTATTTGCTGTGATGAAAGTGTGATTCGACAAGTGTTGATTGATGGATAAATTATAGTGTGTTTCCCTTATTCTTATTCTTGAAATGTTTGGTTGTTCGATTTGGTACTACACCGGGGGGGGGGGGGGGGGGGGTAATCCGGTGGTGTTATGGTCATTGGTGGTTGGAAGATCCTATGGGATTGGAGCCTGAGGGCATCGGTTATTGGATACTACTGGGATTGATTATTGGAGCCTTAGGGCATTGGTTATTGGATGAAGGTGTGGTGCGTAGATGGGCCTTGTGATGGTCGGAGGATACATCATGGCTTGTTGAGAGTGATGAAGAAGGAGAATCACAGTGGAGATTGAAGCAGCAAGGACGAGCTTCGAAGCTTCTGATTTCGTTTAAGCCGAACGGTTGAGATGGTTATATTGCTTGATTGGTACCCTTACCCTAATGACTGTAAGATACAGTGATCGGTGAAGCCGAACGGTTGAGATCGGTATTGGGTTAACAGGCAGTTATCGAGCCGTTAAAAATTGGTGGTTGAGTAAATCATTTGTTAAGAAAGATTGTTAATTTGAGTTTTTTTGTGTGGTTTTGTGGCAATAGTGTGAGTTTCTAAGCTAAGAGTGTACTACGAATGTCTTGATATGTTCCTCTTTTATGGGTGATTTTGTTAAGGTGTACCCACCTTCCGACTAGAAGTCGGTAAAGCGTGCTACGATTCTGAGATTTTGGGGCACGAGAACCCCATGGTATTTGGGAGCACGAGCACTCCGCATACCGATGGTATTGATAATTTTGGGGCACGAGCACCCCGTGGTACTTTGGGAGCACGAGCACTCCGCATACCGAGTGTGTTGAGAAATTTGGGGAGCACGAGAACTCTATACACTGAGAACTTCGAGGAACATGAGAACTTCGTTTATTGATTGTGTTGTGTACTTTGAAGAGCATGAGAACTCTGTGTATTGATTGTGTTGTGCACTTTGCGGAGCATAAGTATTGAATGCATTGTGAAAATAAATTGGTAATTGTCGATTTATTTAAGTACCCACAGTTCTTTAAGAATTAAAGTTGAAATTGATATTGAGTCGAAATCGATAGTGAGTTTGAATTTGACATTGGGTTTGAAGTTGCGGCTTAACGTAAATTGGAAATTGAGTTTGGAATGGAAAGTAAGTCGAGACAGCGTTTGAGATTGAGTGTTAAGATCGGGTTTAGATCGGATGAACGAGCGATGCTCGGGGTGGTCATGACACGTTGGTTAAATAATTGTTAAGGAAATTTCCGCTTAGGACGGCGGTTAATTGATAAGTAAAACCTGAAGGGTTAAATTGACCGGGTGATAATGAGATACTTGCTAAGACCCGCGTGGGTTATTTATGGTGTTCAAGAGGTTGTGTATTTGAGATGTTTTGTGTGCACCTTATGGGTAGGACTCTGTGTACAGGTTATTATATAAATGTCCCGCTTAGGCGGATGGTTAGTGGAAAATACGAATAGGTCATGTCGAATTTTCTGTGAAGCTGAAGTGTTTGTATTATCACGGGCTGACTCAGGGGCGCCACTGTAGTCGAGCGTGATAGGGGATGTCAAGTGGTTGCAACGAGATTCGGGGACGCCTGAATTGGGTTGCAACGACGTGAGATCAACCTGAATGTTATAAGAGAAAAGTAAGGGATTGAAATTATGGAAAAAAGTTGAGGACATAAATTGTGAAATTTATCGTGTTACGATTCTAGACCCTAGTGTTGGGAAGATACCCAATCGCGGGGTATGCATGTTGCTTTGCGATTTGTGTGAATTGATTGAGATTGTTCCTCCTGTGGGAGTTGATTGCTTTGATTGAACCGATGATTGCTGTTGTGAGACGCACTAAGATACGGCCTTGTCTGCCTATATATAAAGTATTATATATATCTACTGAGCCTAAGTGCGGTTAGTCATTTTATGATCTTTGTGAGACGCGCGTGAACGTCCTTGTGTTTTGATCGAACCGGTTGTTCTAAACGAGACTTCGTACTACTGATCCAAGTAGAATCCCATTAAGACGCATGAGAACGTCCCTTTATGATGAATTGAACCACCTGAGTTAATTTGAAATATGAACTTACGTTTTAAGTGCAACGAGTGTCACGCCCCAATTTCAGCGAACCGAAACTAGGGACGCGAACGTTTAAAAAGTTACAAAACTGAAACCTGTTTTCGTTAAATCACTTTAAAAGTCAGTTTAGTTCCACAAGAGAATATTATTTACATCTCAAAATAAAAGTCCCACACTTGGACAAAACGAGATACACGTCTCTAGACTCAAAACACCCAGCAACCCGCTTCAAGCTCTTCAAGCTTCAGAAGCTCACCTAGTCCAGACTACGAACGGTACCTGTAGGAAAATCAGCTAGGGGTGAGCGTTCTCTCACCACCACAGATAACATACTGACTAAGGCATAATTAGTAGACAAAGTCGATGACACCAACAACGACTCAAAGACACACACACGACCAGTCTTTTCCTCAACTGACTCGACACACGGATACGTTATGTAGACCCCACACTACGATCGACGACCTCCTCCAAGACACGACTGACCACACAATACCAAACAAGATCACAAAGGATCGCAAACCGGCTGCTCAGTAACCAATCTCTGTCTCTCGCCCTTTCCGATCCCAGTCGGTACAGGCGGTCGACCTGTCGCGCAACTTCTCCCGATCCCAGTCGGGAGGCTAACCCACAACCTCTCCGCTTCACCCGATCCCAGTCGGGTGGTTAGCCACACCCGCGCGTCCTTCCCCCGATCCCAGTCGGGGAGCTAGCCCACAACCCCTCCGCTTCTCCCGATCCCAGTCGGGAGGCTAGCTACACCACACAACCTCCACCAGTATCAAGTAACCAATCACAATCACAAACAAGTTCAAACAGACAGTAACGACATCGGTGACAACTCCACATGCACTCAAGGCCAACAAGACACCAACAACCAAACACAGGTTCAACAACCCTACGGGCCCTCATGGCCGCCCAAGACACCAACAGTAAAGTACGAGTTCACAACCCCACGGGCACTCACGGCCACCCAAAACACCGAAACGACAACACGGGCTCTCACGGCCACCCAAGACTCAGCAATAAATAACACGGGCTCTCAAGGCCACCAAAACTCGACAATAAATAAAACGGGCTCTGAAGGCCACCCAACTCAACAACAAATAACACGGGCTCTCAAGGCCACCCAAACTTAACAACAAATGACACGGGCTCTCAAGGCCACCCAAACTCAATCAACAAACAACGCACAACAACCTCCGGGCATGGTCATATGCCTCCAGTAAATCAGTTAACGCTAAGTTCTCTGCTCCTACGACACTACTAAGTGTCACATGCATTTCCAGTATTCGCTACGTTCCCGTATCATGCATTTCTAATATTCGATAACCTAAATAACCCACGACACCCCGGTGTCACATGCAATTCTACAGTTAACTTTCCCTAGTCAGGGCCGAGATCCGGCTACTTTTCCCTACCTCGTAAGCAACTCCAAAAGTGCTCCACTAAACCCGAGATGATCGCAGTCACTCGCCGAGCCTCCCTTTGCCTCGGTCCGCAGCACGATCTAAAAGAACACAGATTTAACTCACTTTTAAACTAGTAGGAATAAGCCGAAAATTAAATAAACTCAACGCCCAAACGTAACCCCGACAATGTCGATAAAGGACCCTTTAAGGCCCGATTCGCCCGACATGGTGAATCTGCCCGGGTTTTGTAAATTGCTTTCCGAGGCTCCCCTTCGATCGGAGCCGGACTCTAAATTTAACACGAAGCCCCAAATTAATAACGGTTCCGCCGTTAAGTTAACGGCTACGATTTGTCCATTTTAAATTCGACAATTGTCGTTTACACCCGAGCGGGATAAAAGTCGGGTTACGACGGATCGGGTTCGAGCACCCGCGCACCGAACCCAGGTTTGATCTAAACCCAGTTTAAACCCCCTTTTAACTTAAAACCGTCGTAGAACTCCCTTGCTTTAATTAATTCCGTCTTTGATTTTAAAACAAAACGGTTTCCTTCCGTTCGTTTCCAAACTCGATATTTTGGTCCAAAACCCTTATAAAGTCGATTTGATTTCGTTTCCCTTTTTCGATTTAACTTAACTCGAGTTTAAACTTAACAGCCGACTTTCGCTTTAAAACCCGTTTAACCTACCCGATCTAGTTTTAACGATAACCATTAAACAGTTCAGTTTAGACTCCTCCATTTCACACTTGAACAGATTCAAAACAAATGTAAAGAACATAAAAACGATATCTTATATTTTGTCGTTCTTTACAATTTCAGATTACAACGTTTACAATAATCTTTTAGACAAAACTGGATTCATGTTTTTTGTGTTCTGTTCCTTTCCATTTCGGGAGCTCCGTTCCATCCCGACCGGATCTGAACGAACTCGGGAACGGGAAAACAAAAGACGAAGAACGGGATCGGTTAGGTGCGACCGACCACCGGCGCTGGTCGGTCGAGGTTCCACGGCCGAGAACTAACCGTGAGGAACGGTGGCGGCGATGGAGAGCGGCGGTGTACGGCGGTGGACGGCGGTGTACGGCGAGGTTCGCCTTGGGTCCGGACGGCTCGGTCCTGTTCCGGATCTGACGAGCTCGCCGGCGACGGTGGGAGCTCGGCTCACGTTAGGGCTCGGGATGGGGAGGTCGGAGACGGTGGTGGCGTGGGGAGCTCGGGACGAAACCGGTGGTGGACGGCCGGTTTGTGGACGGAGACGGGGACGATGCTGGTCGGAGATGAAGGAGAAGAGAGAGGCAGGGAGGTCGGGACGGTGAAGGCGTGGCTGGCCGGAGCGGTAACGGCGTCGGGATGGGGGAGAAGAAGACGGGACGAGGGTGGTGAAGACCGGGACGGTGACGGCGTGAAGAGCTCGGCCGGAAAAGGTGGTGGACGGAGCTGGTTCGGCGAGGGAGGTGAGGAAGAGAGAGAGTCGGATCGGGAGGGAGAGAGAGGATTCTCTGTACTAATGGATCAGGCGCCAGCCGTTGAGAAGCATCTTTAGGAGACCGCCAGAGCGTGGAAGAACAGGCCGAGGCCGAGTGTCTTCCTAAGGCCGTCAAAGAGTCGTAATACTAAGAGGCAGAGGACCTCAGGATTGTTTCAACCACGGACCCATTCCGATGGGACACGACAGGTTGGGGCAGCAGCGTTAGTTGGACCTTCCCCGGTGGCACAGTTTTGTCCTTCGTGCAAACAGTTTGGACATCTAGGCCGGAACTGCCCATGGAATGTTGTATTCACAAACCGTCCTGCAGGTCGGCCTACGAGAGCCGATAAGATAACATGCTCTCACAGCAGCAGATTCTTCCACCACCACCGCGAGAAGGACTTCTGATTCAGCAGGGCCGAGCATACGCGATTGCCGGGCCCCGAGCTGAGGGACTTGATACCGATCTTGAGATCGCTTAGAGTGCTCGGTTACGATTTACATTGTGGATTGTGTTTTCTAACACTTGAGCTTTACACTTGGCCGTATTGTTAGCGTGGTTATTTTCTGTTGGAACGAAATTAAAACTGGTAAACCCTACCCGTATCTTAACACACCGACTAGAGGTGCGGTCGTACCGATTAGTGTCAGTTTGAGTTTGAAAGAGGAGTAACAGACCTTGTCGTACTGAAAGTTATTTTCTCTCGTCGAGAGTACTAATCGAGTTTTAAGAACCGATGGGTGAAACAACAGACGTTCATCGAATGTCATCAGCAGCGAATGCTGAGCAGTGGAAGGCTGCAACCTTGACCAGTAAACGGTCCGACCGGTCACCGGAGATGACCGAGCAACGATAAGATCAGAGTAGCGCAGCGGAAGCGTGGTGGGCCCATACCCACAAGAGTCGTAATCGACAGCTCCTTCTACCCCTGCTAAAGGATTTAAGTTATGAGATTCGAACCGTCGAACCGTTTTTGTTTCAAATTCCGTTTAACGAGCGAAAAGTTGCACAAGTGTGTGCCGTACGTAAGAAATTAGATTAGAATGCGCTCCCTACGTTCGTCCCGGAGGGACCAAACGGTTTGCCGTCAGTTCACGCGGAACAGGCGAATAACACCGAGAGTTGACCAGACAACTTTCCTAGCGGAGAAGAATACGGAAAACGAGAACCGGGTACCAAGGTGTACCTTTGTCAGCAAGAGAAGAAAGATCGCCAAACTTCCCACGAGGAATAAGCATAACCATAAGGCTACGCCATAGAATTGAGAGCACCTCTCGTTGGAATCCGGCAACGGATAGCCGAAGGCGACTACCACAAGCTTCCAGGCCAGTAACAAGATGGCACCGAATGAAGCGTTGTGTGGTAGGTCGGATTTTTGTGCCATGCATGAGCACAAGGAAAGATAAGAGTTAATCGTTGTTGGTTTTGAGTTGTTCGAGGAACGATGGAAGGAACCGCGCTAGTTTCTGTACTGTTCAAATTATTGAGATCTCAGTGCATGATGATTACTCCTTATGGGGTGAATGGGGTGGACTTGACTATAAGTCGTTTTAATCAATAGCTCATGAACGAGTGTCAGCGATATAAGGATTACCACCAGTTGGAAAAATCCTTGTCAATCGATCTTGGATTATGTTTCGCTGTAGAGTGTGATTATCATACGGTTAGTTTTTATGTTTTGAAGGACACCTACTTTCGACCAAATGCCAGTAAGAGGTTTTATCGGTCCTTGTTGTTATACGTCGTTCGTCCGACTAGATGTCGGTAGTATTCATGGTAGTACTGAACCATGCACCGGTTCTGAGAACCGTTGTCTCGTTGATATGATGATTTGGGTGAGACGAATTGTGATGTGTTTTGGTCAGGTGTTGAGAACTGGTACCGATGTCAAGAGAATTATCGCGAGTTGGATAACCTTCCCGATTGATCACAGTTAGGTGTTGATGTCTTACCGCGAGTTAGGTTTGTGATGCTTGATGTGTGACTGACCCGTATCAGGTTGAGAATCGTGATAAGGTTTAACCGTTGTGACATGCTGCACACGTGTGCCATGCTTAGTATGACATAAGGTTTTTGATTAAGTTACGTTTTGAGGCATGCCGCATTTCGACTATATGCTGGTACATTGTACCATTTACTTGATTGAGGTACGTCTAACTTTCCACGAGATGTGATGAAACGAGCGTTTGTTCCAAACCCCGCAGTGGTTATGAGAACCTTTGATTGGATGATTGCATTTGTGCGTTACTTGCTCGTCTTGTGTGTGTTAGGTCGTGACAAGACCGTATTGGCGTTCCAGTGTGAACTATTCGGGAGACGGTTACTAAAGAGAAATTGAGGAGTTACATTCTGCGGATGACTCCGTCCTTGTCCGATTTTCGGAGTATTCCGGTAAGACACCCATACCGAAGGTAAATTCCGGTATGGCATGTCTGAACCGAGGTCGTTCTATCCGGTGCAATACCGGTGCCATTGAGGATTCTGATGAGAAGTATCTACATCGAGGTTGTTGGTGACGGTCCGCCGTCTACACTAACGTTGGATATTGTTATCGGTTGCCAAGATCGTTATCTGGCATTCCTCAATATCTGAGGTGGGTGCGATTATCCCTATTGAGTTGCACCTGTTGGTCCACCGGATGTGGTAAACCGGATGGTTGTTCCGAACCGTGCAATGATCATGAGATCCATTATCATGAGGAGCACGTTTGTTTTAAATTTCGAGGACGAAATTCTTTTAAGGGGGGAAGACTGTAAAGACCGGAAAAATTAAAATGGGGTAATCTTTTGCAAAACGAAACATTGGAGTAAGTTTTTGCAAACAAGGTGTTTAAAGAGAGAAATAAAAAAAAGGAAGAAGGTGGACTAATCTGGGAGTTGGGCCAGGCCTGGGCCCAACTAGGAGCGCGCCCAAGGGCTGCACGCCAAACCGGCCCAGAGACGTACGCGGCCCGGTTCATCGCGAGAGAACCCTAGCCTTTTAAGCCAAAATGCGTCGTTCATCGTCTTTGGCATGCACGCGGACCGAGACGAGAGGTCCCCTCCTCTCTCGCGAACCAGGACGAACCCTCGCCGTCGCGCCGTCCTTCCTCTCCGTTCTTCTCCACCTCCACCAAGCTCCTCTTCACCTCAATTTCAGTAAACCGAACTCGGGACGCGAACGTTTTAAAAACATAAAAACACTTGAAACCCGTTTTCATTAAATCACTTTAAAATACCAGTGTAGTTCAACAAAATAATAATTACAACTTAAAACACGTCCCAACAAGTGGACAAAAACGAGGTACACGTCACTAGACTCAAAACACCCAGAATCCCGCTTCAAGCTCTTCAAGCTTCAGAAGCTCACCTAGTCCAGCCTACGAACGGTACCTGTAGGAAAAGCAGCTAGGGGTGAGAGTTCGCTCACCACCACGAATAACAGACTGACTACGGCATAATTAGCAGGCAATGCCGATAACACCAAACAAGGTCAACACCGGGGAACACTGTCCCCAACCCAAGTACTCTGACTGAACATACACCCACTGTTTCCTTCCTTGACCAACTCAACACTCTGACATGCAAGTAGCCCCGACACAACGATCACGACCTCTTCCAAGGACTCAAAAGAAACTACGCAACACCAAACAAGATCACCAAGGATCGCACACCAGACAAGATCACAAAGGATCGCAAACCAGCTGCCAAGAACGCTCACACCCTCCCGAGACTCTAACTCGATCAGGCCAACCCAAGAATGCTTGCAACTTACCGAGACTCTAACTCGTAAGCCAGCCGGAATATGCTTGCAACTTACCGAGACTCTAACTCGTAAGCCAGCCAAAGAATGCTTGCAACTTACTGAGACTCTAACTCGTAAGCCAGCCAAAGTATGCTCACAAACCCAAACCACACACGCACGGCCAGGACCCCTTTATTGGCGGGCGGGCCCCCTACCCCGTCTGAACATGCAGACGCGTGTGCTCGTGGACCCCCGTTTCATGAAGCGGGCCCCCAACCTCAGGTAACCAGAATCACAATCACAATCACAAACACAATCACAAGCAAGTTCAACAACCAGTAACAACACAGGCTCAACACTCATAGGCACTCATTGCCACCAAGACACCAACAGTAAAACTCGGACTCAACGGCCCCACAGGCACTCACGGCCTCCCAAGACACACCAACAGTAAAATACGGGCTCAACAGCCCCACAGGCACTCACGGCCTCCCAAGACACCAAAGGTAAAGACACGGGTTCAACGACCCCACGGGCACTCATGGCCACCCAAAACTCAACAATAAAACACGCTCGCAACTTACCGAGACTCTAACTCGTAAGCCAGCTAAAACGCCAAAGATAAAGACACGGGTTCAACAACCCCACGGGCACTCATGGCCACCCAAAACTCAACAATAAAACACGCTCGCAACTTACCGAGACTCTAACTCGTAAGCCAGCTGAAACACCAACAGTAAAGTACGGGCTCTCATGGCCACCCAAACACGAATAATAACACAGGCTCTCATGGCCACCCAAGACTCAACAATAATAATACAGGCTCTCAAGGCAACCCAAAACACCAAAAGATCAATCAACCTCTGGCTTAACCAAAGCCTCCAACAGTCCTAATATTAACAGTTTCTCAATCAACCTCCGGGCATGGTCATATGCCTCCAGTACTCCTAATATCGATAAGTTCACAAACAACCTCCGGGCATGGTCATATGCCTCCAGTAATTCTAATAACGCTAAGTTCTCTGCTCCTACGACACTACTAAGTGTCACATGCTTTTCTCATATTCGCTACGTTCCCGTATCATGCTTTTCTAATATTTAAATAAATCTACTCAACCCACGACACCCCGGTGTCACATGCAATTCTAATATTAACTTTCCCTAATCAGGGCCGAGATCCGGCTACTTTTCCCTAACTCGTGCGTGTTCTCCCAAAAGCCAACCACGAGCTCCGGTGATGATCTCAATCACTCACCCAGCTTTCCCTTGCCTCGGTCCGTGGCACGATCTAAAAGAACACAAATTAAAGGCACTTAACCACTCGCAGGAATAAACTGAAAACCATTAAACTCGATGCCCAAACTTAACCCCGACAATGTCGATCACTCCCAAACTTCCCAATTACTCGACATTGTCGATAAAGGACCCGTAAAGGCCCGATTCGCCCAACATGGCGAATCTGCCCGGGTTTTGTAAAAGGCCTTCCGGGGCTCCAAAAGCCCCCGTTTTCGTTTCTACGGTCTTAATATAGTTCAAGGGACCCAATGTACTTGACGGAATCGAATTCCGACTCCCGAGTCAATTAATTAACGTTTAAAGTTTCCAAAACCCGTTAATTACAACTTCTCCAATTTAAATCCAATTTTCGATTCGGTTAAGGATAAATGGTCCGGGGAACGTTTTAAACCTCCCGAACACTAAACCCGAGCACCCGAGCACGTGGGCCCCACCCGGCCCAATCTAGTCGTGGGCCCTAGGGCTTAAATGAGGCTCGGCCACCATGGTGGTGGCCGGCCCTAGCTCCGGCCAGCCACCTCCTATGGTGGCCGGCCACCCCCCATGGTGGTCGGGGCTTCTCCCGAGCCCTCGGTCGCCGGAAAACGTTCAATCAAGCCTCCAACACCTCTAAAACGTCTCCAACAATTACCCCAACACCAAAACCACCTTAAACTAATAGTTTTACCCAAACCCTAACAATTGAAAATCAACAAAACGGGAATCGGTTCGGTGCTTACTCGAGAGGAGAACGAGGGGAACGATGTTGCTCCTTGCCTATCTTCTCTCTTCTTCTTCTTCTCCTTCTCTCTCTAAACACTCTCTTCCTTTTTCTAACTCAAACAACTAACACATTTTCTATTTTTTTTCTTTTTAAACCCATGTGGCTGGCCATGCTTCCCATCCATTCATTTCCCCCCCAAAACTAACACCGCCACTAATTGGACAAGTGGAAAGGTGGGTCCCACACCTTTTGGAAAATAGATTCGCGAAAAACGGACGTTTCGGGCCTCGAACGGGCACTTTTCCCAAGAAATTACGAAACTTGACGGGCTACAAGGAAATGGCTCAACTAAGACCGCTGCGACGACGGCTAAGCTTTTTGGATCCAAAACGGTCCTCGAATGGACCAAAACGTCACTCGGTTGACTTTTCCAACGCAAAGTCAACATTTCCCAAATTGGTCAGAAAGTTGCCCTGAGTCCCCTGGAACTCACTTTGGTCAATAACGGGGTCAACTTAAGTCCGGTATGACACTCGGGGTCATTTTAGGTTCACTTAACTGTCAGTCTTAAAATTTTTAAATTTTCCTGTTTTTCGCAGGTTTGACTGGCGTTGACCGGGAGTGGTTATTATAGCCCCAGCCTGCACTCCTTCTTCTTCCTCGACCTCATATTACCGGGATTCCAGCTTCCCGAGCTCGATTCGAGCTGTGTGGCTCGGAACCCTAGCCGGTGAAACCCACCTCCGTCAGATCTGAGACGGGAGGCCTTGGGTCGTGTTTCCAGGCAACCACAGCGCTGTCACGGGGTCGCCAGAGTCTCAACGACCGTCTCCGCCCATTCTCCCTTCTCCCGATCGCTCCTTGACACCTTAGACGGCGGACGGAAACCTCGCGGTCTCGCTGGAGTCAGGCCGAGCTCGAGCTCGTGGCCGAGCAGACTCTGGGCCAGAAAGGTCGTGGGCTGAGAAGGCATGGGCCTGGTCACAGGCCATTGGGCCAGATTTGGCATCGGGCCGGACGAAAGAGAAGACGGGCCTTGGGCTCAGACCAAGACTTTGGGTTCGGACACGGGCTGGGTCTGGACTCGGGTCTGGACCGGGTCGGATCCGAGTAAACCCAGTTTCAAAGAAAAATGTTTTAAAATCAGTTTTAATTAACTGATTTAATTAATTCAAGGTGAGAAATTAAAAGACAATTTTTGGTTAAATCAGAGGACCTTTGGACAATTACCGGTTTTGATTGGACTTTTTATTTGTCAAACCTAGAGGGGACTTCGCCCGAGAACTTGGGCTTGGAACCGAGTAAAGACGGAGAGGAAGCTAGCTCGGACTTCGACATCTACGAGAAGATTATTAGAGCAAGACCACAAAGTAGGGGAAATCCTAACTACTCGAGTATTTCATTACTAGAACGCGTGTTAGGTTAATAAAATTGGAAAGGTCCTAGATTTGCATATAGGATGCGAATAACTAGAATAATTGTCTTTCAATTACTAATAATCGGATGTGTCTAGAATAGAATGCATGCTTAGGATGAGAATAACTAGTGTAACTCGCTTTCAATACTTGGGAATTGATTTACTGGTAGAGAGGCCGTGATGAGCCCTCGGATTAGTTGTTGTGTTAGGTTCACATGCTTGGTTGCTAGTTATTAGGATATTCAAGAGTCTAATGAAACTAGTTTAATTTTATGTTTGATTGATTAAATGTTTACTTGATTGGTTGAGTGATTGCGTGTTGAAATAGTTGGTCGATTGAACGGATGATCGAGTATGACTGGTTGTGCCAAATGGTACAATCAGGTGATCGATGTACCGACGGTTCGTGACAGGTAAGTATACGGTAAGTGTGGAGTACTAATGGGTGTCTTTGCTGTGATGAAAGTGTGATTCGACAAGTGTTGATTGATGGATAAATTATAGTGTGTTTCCCTTATTCTTATTTTTGAAATGTTTGGTTGTTCGATTTGGTACTACACCGGGGGGGGGGGGGGGGGGGGGGGGGTAATCCGGTGGTGTTATGGTCATTGGTGGTTGGCAGATCCTATGGGATATTGGTTGTGTTGGGTCTCGAGGTAGGGTTGGAGATGAACCAACTCGCAACGGGAAAATCAATGTAAACCAAGAGACGATTAAAACCATGAAACAACTAACAAAGAATGGATTCACAAGAGAAAATTTCAGCACTAGTTCTTACCAAAACAAGAACACCGGTTAACGAATGATTGGCTTGAGTCTCCAAGACGCCTACGTATCCACATGGGAATCAAAGCCACGTAGTTCTTCTCTTTGAGGACTCAAGAACACAAACATGGAGGTGGAAACTAGCCAAACCCGAAATGGTCATGGAAGAGGGAGAGAAAATGTGTTTCCTATTCTTGTCTTGTGTTTGTTATGTTGAAAAAAGATGAATTAAACATAACAAAACTCATATTTGTCCAACTAAAGGCATGAGACAAGTATGGTGTCAAGTAAGGTGTAAATAGGACAAAGTATGGCAAGACAAGATTGGGTTAGGTGGTGAATCACCAACACCTTAATCCTTGTCTTGCTTACTTAGTACTAATTAATCAAGACTTGATTAATTAGTTCTATGGGCCTTGGTTGCATGGGCCTTTCATGGGCCTCTTGGAACATGGCCCGTGGCCATTTCTAACGAGGTCCCGTGATTCGCTCATCGCCTCCAAGCCTTCCATACCGGAAATGTCCAACATTATCCGACGCGATCAATCCCAAGACTCCAAGCCTTGTCTCGATCCGTAAAGTCCTATTCACGTACGGGCACATGACCCAAAACCCAGTTTTGGTCATGTCCCGAGACAACTCCCTTTTGGCCATTCTCCATAAATGTGTCAATGAGTTTCATCCTCCGGTGTGACCCTTAGGTTTATGCATGTCAATAGATCAACGTAAAATCCCATTTTACTTGATCCTATTTAAGTGGCAACTAACGAGACTTTAGTATTGCCTGACACTACATAACGAATCGACCCTGTCGATTCTCACCTTTCCGTCGTCCCTGTCATTATCCTTTTATCTCTGATATCATGATTGAGATAAGGCATAGAGCCGTCATCCTTATTATTCTCAATCACCGTTCCTTGATATGTGAGATGACTGAAGATATGATACCCAGTATCATGTGCATGGCCATGCTATTCTTCCAGTCACTCTCGATCAAGTGGCCGAGAACCGATATCTTTCCCATACCTTAGTATGAGGGATAAATCCCTTAGCCGTCTTTCGTGTCACTCATGTAGCCCGTCCCCAAGCCAATCCTGGCCGTTATGGAAGCCCTGTTACGGACAACGTTAGGCTCAGGTCAAACTCAGTTGTTGACTACATAGCGATCACAAAGACTCCTTGGTCTAAGGATACATGACAAGCTACAACACTGTATATGTTCATGACTTAATCTATGGCACATATTCAAGGCGGGTCGTCCAATATCATGTCCCACATGATATCTATGATCAGACTCCGGAATCTCATTCCAATGACTAACAGAACGTAATCCATAAAGAGCCATCTTTCATACTAGTCGCTTCTAGTGAAGCTTTGTTGACTAGGGACCCATCGAGTGTGATCTATCTCGATCTATGGTTCTATTCGCATGGTGGGCATAGATCAGAGCACACATCGATATATTACTCCAACACATAAGTAATATAAAGTCGCTTTAATTTTATTTCTAACGATGATATATACATTTGGACATTTAGGATTGAACTACGGGCACTAAGACTAACAGGTTGATTATTGTAGCCTGAGGGCATCGGTTATTGGATACTATGGGGATTGATTATTGGAGCCTTAGGGCATCGGTTATTGGATACTACGGGGATTGATTATTGGAGCCTTAGGGCATTGGTTATTGGACCCTACGAGGCAGTTGGATGGGTTACTCTGTGAGAAATGGTTACTGTGGTTTCACCCAAGTGTATGCGTCCTACGGGAGCACTACCTTGGTTCCCTATGACCTATGGTCCTTTGAGGGCATTTCCGGGAATCCCGACGATGAGCGTCCCTCGGGGATGGTTTCCGGTGCCCCGATGTATGTGCCCCCTCTAGGCCGAGGGAAAATCTGATATGATACGGGTACTCTGGTGGATCGGTAATATGGGAACCGATGTGACACCAGAATCCATCTGTGGATCGGAGGCTTGAGAAAGCAAGTGGTTGGTGTATCATTGTGTACTCCCATTTTAGTAGCTACGATTTCGTTTATAGTATTTTCATGGAATCTTTTAAGTTACTGTTATCTTTGAAAAAGCGATACTATTTTATTTACACTGATTCCATAGCATTTCATTGATTAATAGTATTTACTCGTTCCCAGTTGTCATGGTATTCTATCTGACTATAATGTTCTCTATTTATTCTCTGGGAAGTTATCGTTATCCTTGAGAATGCGCTATTGTCATCGTTGCTTTTTATTTGTTTATTATATCTTTTGGTCTAAGGGTTTTAAGCACTTTTGTGACATCGAACTAAAGCAGTTTTATTATTAAGCTTGGAGGCTAAAGTTGTTTACGACTTTCCCTACTGAGCGTAAGCTCACCCCTATTTGTTTATTTATTGTGTGTACAGGTGTACTTGAGATCTGGGGAATTCGAGGCTCGGGAGCTTCCGGATGTCTTGAGGGTTGTATTAGAGATGTGTTGGTCCACATTGTTGAACTTTATTTACCTTATGTTATTTGTCAAGTTTTGACACTATATTTGAAATTTTGGATTGAATTATTGAGAAATATTTTGGACTCGCTTTCAGCTTTAAAAGAGTTTATTACAGTTTTACTACTTTTATCTCGATTGTTTCAGGTCACGTCTCGAGTCCGGCCAAAACCGGATTTGGGGCGTGACAGCTATACCAGATGCATAGTATATGTCTCCAAGAGATAGTTCCCTCTATAAAAAATCTCCACCATCATTTTAGAATAAGAGTCATATGGATAGTCAAATTACATACCCCAAGCCCCCTAAGGCATTAGACCCGCATACCACTCCATGGAACCTTAAATAGTCCACGACAATCTATCTCGGAAGTCCACAAAAACCTCTTCAGATAGTTGTTCAACAGCTCAATCACCTTATTCGAAGGCATGAACATGGACATATAGAAAGTCGGTGGGGTTTCCTAGGTGGCTCAAATACGGGTATGGAAGCTCCCATAGAGATGAAGCACATTTTCTAGATAGCGAGGCAAGACCAGAACCTACCTGTCCAGAACCAAAACTGATTTTATAAACCAAAACTGATTTTTTAAGGGTTATTTACGATAAGGTACCCTTATGTTTCATCCACGAACGATAGGGTACCCTTATAAATTTTTTGCACGATAAGGTACCCAAATGTTTCGTCCACGAACGATTTGGTTTAATGCTGTTAAAAAACTAACAGACCTACGTGAAAAGACCATTTTACCCTTTATCATTTTAGTTGACTTTTGACTTAAGTGTAAAAAGACTTATTTACCCTTTCAATAGATTTAATTTCATTAATATTTTAATTAATTATTAATAAAATCATCAATTTCTTTATTAATTCTTATTTATTTTACTTTTTAAAATTTTAATAAATTTAATTATTTAACATATATATATAGGGTAGCTATCCAGTAAAAACCACCCTTATTGTGCAAACTACGAACTCACCAGGTGCTGACACGTGGCACGTTTAGTGCTGATAGTTTGCGCAGCACGGTGCTAATAGTTGGGACTATTAGCACTGTGCGCCCAAACTATTAGTACTATGCGCGCCACGTGTCAGCGCCTGGTGAGTTCGTAGTTTGCACAATAAGGTGCGGTGTTTTATATATATATTGTCCACGTGTCAACATCTGGTGCGCTCTGCTGACATCACTTTGGGGGGATCCTGTGGCTCTCATGGGTTCGTAGTTTGCACAATAAGGGGGGGTTTGTACCTGATACCAATCCTATATATATATATATAATTATCTTTAATAAATATATATTTTTAAATTTCATATTAATCCTAATAATTCTTATATAACATTTTTTTAATTTCATTTTGAATTAATAAAAACTAATGTTTTCTTAATTCCATTTTTTTACAAAATTTTAATTGAATTTTTTTTTACTCGTCTTCTTCGTCAGTGTTCTTCGTGAGTTCAGATTCAAGAACAACAACCCAAAATCTCCAACCTCTGTCTCGATTAATCACTCCGTTCATTGACTTGAACCAGTTCAGCTTCAATAAAAAAAAAATCAAACGAACAGCAACCAAAATCCCCAATTTGCAGAAATCAAACGTCCTTGCTGGAAAATTTCCAACGAGGGTTGAAATTGAAACCCATTTCCGACGAGGGTTGAAGCAGGGACGACGATGGACTGAGGATGACAAGAGGCTGATGACGACGAGCTCTAGCTCCAGATCTGAAGTGGCGGACGCGGCCCTGTGGCAGCAGACGAGGGTCCGATCGTTCTCGCCGCCGACAAGTATTCGTCTCCGCCGCCCTTAAGCTTCTTCTATGTTCATCTCATAGTTAACCTAAATTCCAAACCTTCGTCGTAGTTCTCGCAGTCATGGATGAAGGTGTGGTGCGTAGATGGGCCTTGTGATGGCCGGAGGAGACATCATAGCTTGTTGAGAGGGATGAAGAAGGAGAATCGCAGTGGAGATTGAAGCGACAAGGACGAGCTTCGAAGCTTCATATTTCAAGCGGCGGCGATGGGACTTTGATGGCGCGACGGGAGATTCAGAAGCGGAAGAAGCAGACGAGGAGTAGTCCGACTGTCTTCTCCGGCGTGGTATCGACGAGGTGTAGTCCGGTTGTCTTCTCCGGCGTGGTATCGACAAGGTCCAGTGATGAAGGAGACGAAGTTCAGATCTAGAATAGAGATGAATAGAGATCTAGAATAGAGATGGATGTGATGAAGGAGACGGCGTGGAATATGTTTTATAATTATTTATTATATTAATTATTTTTATTTTATAATTATTTCTTAAATTTATTATTATTAAACGAGTGTAAAATGGTAATTTCATATGTACAATTTATAAGGATATAATAAGGAAGGGTAAAATCGTCATTTCACACTCCACTTAACTACACATGTCTGATTTGGAGGAATATTCCGTTAGTTTTCTAACGGAATATGCCAATTCCGTCCGTGGACAAATCATTTGGGTACCTTATCGTTCATTTGAAACATATGGGTACCTTAACATTCGTGGACGAAACATAATGGTACCTTATCATAAATAACCATTTTTTTAAATAAAAATTGATTTTTTTAGAATAAAATTGATTTCTTAAGATAAAACATTGATTTTTTTAAAAAAAAATAAAATCTGATTTTTGTAAAATAAATAAATAAAAATAAATTTTAAAAATCAATAGGATGAGTTTGAAAATTTGACTATTAGTAAGGGGTATTATTATCAGACTTTTTTTAAGTGTTTGGATGAAAAAATAGATGGAAAATAAACAGAAACTAACGATAGGTACTAAAGTGGGAAAAAAAATGCATTCTAAAGTAGTGAGGTGTCACAAAAAATAGTTATGATAGTGAGATGAAAATACAAAAAATTTAGAATAGTGAAATAAAATTAACCCTTTTTAAAATTAACCATGATATCTATGTTAAATGGACCGTAATGGTCTGTACTTTTTCCTACTCATTGCAAAATGCCTTTTGCTTTCTATACAGATGGTAGTGTCTGTTACAAGTGCATCATATTTACAGTAGGCAAGATGGTGCGAATGGATTAAATGAATCATGTATCGCTATTCTACTTCAGAACTCCAATCATTGATCGGATAAGACTGACTCGCTCCAACCAAGCATGAGATCCCGGACAATAGTTGGAAAGTCTGCAACACCGATACCATCATTAAAAGTTTTTCACTTCCCGGAATCTTACAATAGACAATCTGAATGATACTTTACCTCGTACAACTTCCACCGCTACTGATGGTACGTCTATTTGATCTTCCACCAGTCTATACACATCAACAAGCTACACAAAACAGGTAGACTCTATTCAGTATATCAAGTGTTTTTTAGCCATACACTATTCAATTTTACCTCTTGAACATGTAGCTTTGAGTCCTCGGTAAAAGCAAGAAGAAGTTGTCTACGGATCCCTACATCGGAAACAAAAAGACGAGCACCATCTTTAATGGTGTCCGTCAGGTCCAGTTTACTTGAGACTTGCCAGTCTCTTGAGCTTTTTCTGTAAATACCGATACCGTTATATTCTTAAAACTACAACAGACCATAGGAATAGACAAGATACATACATGCTCTGCAGTTGCAGTGCTGGATTGCTACTCATCTTTGCCACATTTTCCTTTGCAAGAGTAATAAGGTTTTCAAGCCGTTTCCACTGGAACATACCATCTTTAAAAAGAACCTAAGGGCCCATCACAAGAAGCAAAAGAACACATCAAACTGGAGACTTATTGATGGCCATGAGCAAATCAATCCTTACTTAATTACGAGAAAAATAAATACCATATAAGTAACTATGTAAAAACACCAAGGAAAATTATATATGACTGCAGAATTTACAAGGAAAAAAATGTGCAACTATATGCACAACCAGATTTTTCTATGAACAGTGTTACACAACACCTAATAAAATTGAATCAGTACAGTACAGGTCCTTTTACCAACAAGTCAGTATATCTAGACTTAAGCAAGTTATACAACCAATTCTCCATTACCTAGACTAGACAATATATATGCCGAAAATTGTTACATACAACATTCTGAAATGATTGTCATCATGGGTAGTAGTTCCGCATTTGAAACCCAAATTTATAAAATCATGAAATAAACTTTAACTCAAGAATACGATAAAGCATTAGAACCCCAAAAGTAAGGTGCATGAAAACAAACAACATGGTAATGGACATCCTAGGAAAGTTTTAACATGCTTATATGACAATTGTTTTGAACCAACCTGTACAAGTCGTTCGCGTAGAGCTGGATTTGGATCTGTTAAGAGGCGCTTTGCCACATATGGATATGCAACCTGGTTTTACATATAAACGTCAATTCATTTCAGAAAAATGCGGCATAATGATACAAATATAATCATCATGTAATAAAATTAATTTATGAGTAATAGATCCGCAGGTAATCAATTACTTAATTTAATTCCTAGTAAGAATCTAAAAAATATAATATACATGAATCCTATTAATCCATTGACAACATAAATTAAAATGCGTTTGTGATATTTTTCCTTATCAGCAATAAGGCCACCTACCAGGTTTGAACCCTAGCCATAGGGCCAAAGACCCAAACAATTAACCACGTGGCCAAGTAGGCAGTGGTGTATGTGCTATAATTACTTCCGACAACAACAACAATAAGTAACTCGATAGCATTTGACTCTCTATAAATCAAGATACTCTCAAGTCAGCAACAAGAATCGATAAAGATACTCTCAAGTCCTCCCTTTCTGCCCTCAGTTTAGATCTTTGGAAAATTGAGGGAAATGTGAAAAAATGGCAAAAGTTGTTAAGAAAAACTAATTGCAGAAAAGTCTTCTTTATTCCAGTGTTTGTTTCCTTCAACTTTTACAAGATTCAAACTAAGTGCTGGTGCGTTACTAACTTGCCATAAATAAGAAAAAGGTACTGTACACTATAGAAGGCAAAAAGGTCTGCTTAACCTCAAGAAATTTGAAGTCTGGCTTCAGTGTAAAACAGATGCCTTCTTGAGTCAACAATGACCGGATGACGAGAGAAAACCTCTCTGGAATACGAATCGGATATTGGTAAACCAGTTGGTTAAATTTACCTGAGACATACATAGATTAAATATTAGTATGGTCATTTGGTCAAAATTAAACACAACAAAAGCATCATATACCAGAAACAAGAACAACTATTGCAAGCAAAGATATGAGGCACAAGTAAAGAATAGCACATCAATTTACCGGTAACACTGCGGAAATTAAAATCAGAGAGTCCTTTGGCAGAAGAGTTCTGCCAAATTGCTTCTAGAGCAGGAATTATGGGAGAAACATCAGTTCCACTGGCCAAGAAACCGAGCCTGGTGAAATCATTTGCCATCTCAACATAGTCCTCATTTACAGCGTGGACAACAGCATCAATTAAAATCTGCTTGTTTTGCTGAAAGATTGAGGAGAAATTAGTATGCAAGACCGAGGAAGAGTATAGTCCATAAAACTAAAGTAAAACAACAACTTGGCAGGAACAGTAGAGTTTTTAGTTTTCCTAATCTAACTGTATATTCTCAGGTCCTATTATTTTGGCGATGGGAACAAGGGATCTGTTTATAAATGTCAGTACGTTTACTATAAACACTAAATTATCACACGGGAGTTTTCTGGAATGGGCAGAATATGTTAAAAGCACTAATTCAAATGATTTGTTGGACGAATAAAGACATAACGTTCTATAGTTATCTTTTGTCGGAACTATACTACAACTTTTCACATGGATTCATTGTTTTAAAAAACGGTCAAGGCGGACAATTTTAGTCCTGAGGCTGCACCTCATGGGGTATATTTCAGGTACGTGCCTCGGATGGGACTGAGGCAAGATGGCGTCTCACATATTTGCTGGTTTTGGGTTGGGATTCTTCATGTGTTTGGGTTTCTGATTTGGAACATGTGTGGGGATTGTTAAAGTTTTAAAGTTTGGGCCCAAAATTAATTCTAAAAATCAGAAAATAAAAAGTCAAACAAGCCCTAATCTTAATGTTTAATTGTGATCTCTCCGCTTCCCTCACGATTTGTCCCGCCTTCTCTGGCAAACTCACCTCACGTCCCTCACCATCGCCTTTGTCCTTCCCGTGAAGGAGTAGTTCTCTCATTCATTATTGAATTCTTCAAGCAGTATCTGATTGATAACAGCCTTGATGATTACATCTCCATACCCAAATGGGGTAAATGTCAATCCTATGGCTGCTAAGGTTTAGGCCCGATTTCTTAATCTAATTTCCTAATCTATATACCTTGTGTGTGTGTGTATAAATATACATAGGGGCGGACGGTAACCAGTACAAACCGTAATTAACGTACACAAGTCTATTCGTCGTGTCTCGCAACACCCAGTCTCTCGATGGAGGGTACGAATATACAATCGCAGCGGAAGCAAATAACTCGAGACCATACATAAATAACTGCCACTGTTAGATTCACAAAACAAAATCGAAATCACCATTTCTTACCAAATCAAGAACACCGGGAAATGAATGATCGGGTTTGAGTCTCCAAGACGCCTACGTATCCTCTTAAAAATCAAAGTCACGTAATTCTAAGCTTAGAGGACTCAAGAACACTAAAATGGAGGAAGGAGGTGACTTGGACGAAACTTTGGGGGAGAGAGGAAAGTGTTGTTCTTCCGTTTTGTGTGTTATGTCTCTTATGTTGAAAGGATGACTCTTATGTCATCTAACCCCATCAACATAATAGAATAATAATGAATAGGACAAGCAAGGTGTAAAGTCTTAATAGTCCGTAGAGAGTTGGTGGATTGAGTATCCAATCCTATCACCAACTACCTAATCTAACTAATTAGTTAGAACCATTTAGTTAAGACTTAACTAGTTGGTTCCATGGACCTTTGGTGACATGGGTTTCGCGGGTGATGGCCCGTGGCCATTTCGACAAGGTCCCGTGACGCGATCATCACTTCCCACGCCTTCCATCCCGGATATGTCCAACATTATCCGATGAGATCGTTCCCAAGACCCCAAGTCTTGTCTCGATCAGCTGTTTACTGCACAACAATCACAAAAACTCCTTGGTCTAAGGATACAAGACAAGCTACGACATTGAATATGTTCATGACTTGATCTGTGACACATATTCATGTCGGGTCGTCCAATATCATGTCTCACATGATATCTATGAACAAACTCCAGAATCTCATTCCAATGACTAAATAGAACGTAAGAGTCATCTTTCATACTACTCGCTTCTTGCGAAGCTTTGTCGACTAGGGACTCATCGAGTGTGATCTATCTCGATCTATGATTCTATTCGTATGGTGGGCATAGATCGGAACACACATCGATATATTACTTCCAACACATAAGTAATACAAAACCGCTTTACTTTTATTACTAACGATGATTTATACATTTGGATGTTTACGATTGAACTACGGGCACTAAGACTAACACCCAACAATTGGAATGATGACTTACAACTATTTATTTCCTAAATACGTATATGTATATTAAGGTGTAGTGGACTGACAAGTTTCTAAAACTAGGTAACAGTCAAACTTGACGAGCTGTCGATCACGAATTTTTAACTTATTGGGGAGATATGAGCAGAACGCGTTTCATGTTACAAATGTGGGTGTGTATATACATATATAAAGACAATAAGTAGCAATAGTTTAGTAAAATAAGATAGTTACATACATATTTTAATTCATATTTTGTGCAATTGAATTGCATTTGAACAACAAATTGAACTTGTTATTGATAATCTCTTTTTTGTGTTCGTACTATGCACAAGTATTCGAGTACAATTGTATATGAAAACTAGTTGACCGAGTTTTGATTTGATCTAATTTTGACTGGTTTTAACTTATCTTGGAAATTGGTCAAAATTGGTCAAAACTCGGGTTGAAGAACAAAGACAAAATGACATGTCAGGTCCCCCATATGTTTACACACAAGTACGAGGCGTTATTTAATTTTAGCACTATCTTGGCACCTGATATTTTCTATCTTACCTGACTAAGCACCGCAACATTCCCAAAGTCCACATATGCAATACGTCCATCACGCATTGCAAAAATATTTCCAGGATGAGGATCACCATGGAACAATCCAAACTCCAGCAATTGCCGCAGAGCAGCACTTACTCCAACTGTCAAAAAACCATTTACATCAATGCCAGCTTCCTTTATTGCCTGCATTACAAGGTGGTAAAATGTCAATATTAACAGAAGACCTTAGTGTATCTTATAGTTTCCTATCGAAGACAATAATACATTAAACTACTACCATAAACCATGATGTCCTACCTGTGGGTCAGTGCACCGAATTCCATCTATCCATTCCATTACCAAAACACGAGAGCCACTAAGTTGTTTGTAAACCTGAGGAATCTTCACAGTAGGATCATCTTTGAAGTTTTCTAGAAAATCTTCAATATTCCGGGCTTCCTGAATTCAAAATAGAAAACGATATACATCAAACCCAGAAAATGTATACACTTCAGTAATTTATATGATAGCCACTGCTATATGCATTATTGTGCAAATATGCTTTAATTTTGAAGTTCACGTATTATTCTGTGGCCTGCATTCTCATGTTATTTACAACCAAAGAACATAATAGTACTGCTAATTGAAATAGAAAACAGTTGCAAAGTACCAGTGTGTAATCAAGCTCTTCAAGGAGCTTCTCACCAAATTCATCAACTATCAGCTCAGCATTACACCCCAGTTTCTGTAGGCTGATGCCATTTAAGAATGAAGCAAGAGTACGGAAAAGAAAAAGATCCCGATAAATTATTGGCTCTATCTGAGGCCTTTGTACCTGTAAGCATGTCAAATTAACACTATTACAGTGAGCTCAAGTTCCCGTTTGTATTTGTACAGAACTAGACAAAGTAACACACAGAAATACAAGTAGATTACAAATTTTCATTTTTATAGGGGTTAATTACCTTTGGTACCCCTTTTGAATTGGTAACATACCTTTAGTACCCCAAAGTTTTATAACATTCAATAACAGTCCTTATGTTTTGGTAACACACATTTAGTACCCTTTATGAATAGACACAGATCATTTAATACCCCTTATAACAAGACATTTAATACCCCTTATGAATTGATCACAGATCATCAAAATGGCGTAAACTTGACCAAAATTTTGTGCAGAGCGTTACCAATACATCAAGGTACTAAAGAAGTGTTACCAATACATCAGGGGTACTTAAGGTAATTAACCCTTTTTTATTAACCATGAGATATTATGGAGTAGAAAAATAATGAAAAGGTAAACAATTCAAGCAATTGCATGCAGATAAATAACAGCTTTATCCATGAAATAATCACTTCCCCTTCTGTTCTTTCGTATTCCTTTTTCTAAGAAGATAAGAGTGTGCTACAACCTCTGCGAAAAATACTAATTTCCAAAGTATTAATGCAAATCGGAAAGGCCTAAAGATAACTTCATGCAACCTTAATAGCAACGTCCTCCCCTGTGTCACGTAGAGTAGCTCTATAAACCTGACCCAAACTCGCAGCAGCAATTGTCTGTGATGATATCTTACTGAACATAGTTTCCAGGGGTTGGCCCAATTCCTCTTCTATAATCTTGAACGCAACCTAGGAAACCATTCACTAGTTAAGTGAATGTATTGAACTCCAGATGAACACAAGAATGCCACCTACTGCAAACAATAATGTCATGCTCTTTCACCTCATTGGGGAAAGGAGGAACATCGTCTTGAAGAATGCAAAGTTCATTCATATAATCTTCTCTGATGATATCAGGTCTGTTGGCAAGGACCTGTCACGACATAGGAAACATTCAATCAACATGGAATGTAAGAGTAAAGAGCATTTGCAAAAGTAACCAACCACAATGAATTAGACCTTCTGTGGACAAATTTAAATCCAGAGAGCCCAATCCTCCTTTCAATCTTCAGCCATGTTAGCTTAATGCTTAAATCTCCTTTCTTTTAGAAATCGGACATACAATAACAAACCTTTTCGTTTAATTTATGTCAGGATATAAGATTTTCCAAACAAAAGGAGGTTGAGTCGGGTAATTCTAAATTTTTTATGGATGTTTTCTTATTGTCACCCATGGGTACAGTCTAAACGAAAACAAATCAGAATCCATCAGGAGAGTTCACAGAACAAGGCATGACAAACCTGCCCAGCTTTGATGAAGGAGGGTCCCAAATCACACAGAAGATTTCTAAGCTGCCGAGCACGATATGGAACCACTTCTTCATCCCTCCCAACAAGGAAATCATATCCCAAATTTGCCCAGTAAAACCCCAAGCTCCATACTATCTTCACACCTCGCGACATAAGTGACAGAATAGCTCCATTTGATTCCAATACCTTACTCCTCACCTGATAATCAGCAGTTATGGGTTCATCACACACCATAGCAAACTACTATACAATAAGTAAATATATAAAACCGACTAAATGTCAAGAGTACAAAATAAGTAATTGGGCCTTCTGCTATCAACTTAAGCTTTGAGTTGAGTTCATAGTATAACTGTATTTTTTGGTAAATATCAGAGTTCTAGAGCAAGTTGCATCTGGAATTTGTGTGCAAGTATAGTGGTTAATATGTATATAATAGTCATTGCAAGGGATTCATAGATAAATTTCACAACATTTTAACAACTTGATTAACTGGGGACCAACAAAAATCCAATAATGCACATGCCATAAATCTGACTGAATATTGTTTTTTTGATCAGAGCAGTTTTATATAGGTCTCTTTCAAGATGAGAGAAAGAGGCAGCCCGCAAGAAACAGGCTAAAAACGGACTACAAGATGCCCAACATAGGCACCCTAACAAAACTAGAAAACGAAACATCAACAGTACCAAAACAGAGCCGAAACAATACACAAACACAACCCCCACCCAACAGTCAAAAACAAATAAAATACAGAAAATCTGACTGAATATATCAAGCAGAAAGTATAGTGATCAGAAATGCAATAGTAAAGCAAAGCTACACTAGTCCTGTATTGAGGAACAAACTTAGAATGATTGGGTGCGTGGCTGGAAAATTTGGACAAAAATTCAAACTTTGTTATCAGTACAACCAGTAGAAACTGCTACAGTAGGGAAAAAGGTGCCCCTAAGCATAAGAATCAGCAACAAGCACATAAAGTTCATTCCAAACCAACCACTTGAGCATCTCAATCAACTTTTAAGTGCTAAATTCGTACTGTCTCGGGAGAGTACTTGCGGAACGGCAGGCAAACGCCTCGCTCGAAGTCGAGCTGCTCCAGGGCGGAGCTGGACTTGCCACTTTGCAGTGCCCTGCTCACTCTCTCACCGGTCAAGCTTGTCGTCGCCGAGCCGGTATCGCCGCTAGGTATCGCCGCAAAGCTCGTAAGTCGCCCCTTTCCGTATCGGCTCAGCGGCACAGACCTGGGGCGCAGATGTACATGGCTTCGGAGCTTGTGCCGATTACGTGATGAAGAAGAGGAAGAAGAAAGTGGCCAAGTTGTGTGATGCGGAAGATAGTTGGTGGATGACGCGAATTGCATGGCTGGTTGATCAATTCTAGGGCTGTACAATTGGGAAATTGATCGCCCAAACAGAGAATTTGCTGGTGGAGACTTCGGAGACGTATCTGCAGAAAATGAATCAATTTAATTTTTTTTTATTTGAATAAAGCTATTTATACTTAAAAGTAGGGGTGAACATCGGTCGGGACCCGACAATATTTTCATTATCCGTAACTTAAATCGGGAGGACCGGTTACTTGAAATCCAAAACTGTCACCGCACCGAGTTCCAACAGGAAACCTAAAAACCGGCCGTCATGAAGTCAGTCGGTTACGGTTTTTAACCGACCTGTTAAAGCCCTATCCAACCCAAAAGCTCGAACTAATGGGTGGAGACATCAAGATGTATATCAAGGGGTCAATTTATCCACACGTTTTCGATGTGGGACTCACACTTCAACACTCCCCCTCACGTGTAGGACTGGACATCTACACGTGGGCCATAGCAGGACTGGACATCTGCATATGGGCCGGAGACCACAGGGTGGAGGCGACAAACAGGTCGTGGGCTGAACCAGCTCTGATACCATGTTAAAGCCCTATCCAACCCAAAAGCTCGAACTAATGGGTGGAGGCATCAAGATGTATATCAAGGGGTCAATTTATCCACACGTTTTCGATGTGGGACTCACACTTCAACACGACCAATTGAGCTTTTTTTGGGCCTTCAATTAAAGCCCAAAATAGAAAGAAAAAAAACATCAATTTCTAAAACAACTAGAATAATAAAACCAATTTACAACAAAAACACAATCAGTTATTACTAGTAATTTACTATTAAGCTATTACATCAAGAAAAACGTTTTTAAAAAAGTCTAATGGTCTCTAAAAACAAAAACCTTCAAGTTAAATATATGACACAAACAATAATAAAAGATTAAAATATATATTTATTCAAGTATAAGATTTAAATTAAAGTAAAAGCTCCACGCCCTCGTCGAGACCTCCCCCCTCGCGTCTGTCGAGTCAAACCCTAGTCTGCACCTATTTTGCCTCTGTACTTGCCGCCGAAAATCTGTCGGCACCGCTTTCTTTCTGTCCCATCCATCCCTGTACCCATGCATACCCCCTCGAAGACTGAGCCGGAAGCGTGGCGTTATATTCATCCACCGGGCATGACATCCTTTACTATCTCGTTTCCCATGCGGCACAACAGAGATGATAGTCTGGTGGAACTCCGATGCCGGGGACATCGGGGCTCTCCTCACCCGTGTCGGGGCTTTGCGAAGGAGCATCCCGGGCCCTTCTCGTGGGGTCGAGGCGTCCTCCGGGGATCTGTAGGGCCACGTCAGGTGGTTGGGTCGTTGACCCATGACCTCGCTCTGGGTTCGGGGCTGTGTGGAGAGGGCGAGCGTCGAGCTCGCTTCCCTGCGTTACCCTTCTCATCTTCTCGATTTCCATGGGTGCAGGGACGGAAGGAACGGCTCACCTATGACCTTGCTCTGGGTCCGGTGAAGAGGGGTGCACGTGGGTGCCAGTCATGGACCCCCCCGACGTATTTCCTGTCCAGGGCGGATCCCCGGGACGCAGGGGTGTTCCGACCTAGGGTTCCACTTTGGTGGTCTCAAGAGCTGGGATGGGCGGCATGGGGGCTTTTTTTGCTTTCCGCGGAGTACCAGAGCACTCAGGTTTGCCCTGCTTCATGCACGGCGGGTCGACCATCTCCCTCCCATTTTTCGATTGAGGCTGGTTTGTTATCCCGTCGAGGCTTGTCTCGGAGGATTGCGGCGCCGGAGTATAGTCTTCACTTTGTGGGAGCACGGTACCTAGGGTTGTCTAGGGCGGCCCGTGCGCAAGGCTGGGACCCGTTGTCCTTGGATCCATTACCTAACATAGGTGGGTATCGGGGGTGGAGGGCCAGAGTGTCCTTGGACCCATTACCTAACCCGGGCCCGGTATTGGATGGGGACTAAGTCCTCTAGGGAGGTTCTCTACGGGTTCGTTCGCTGCGAGCTAGGGGATTGCTCGGGGAGGGTCCGGTGGAAGAGGCATGGGTTTCCTCGGCTCTCGCCCTATTGGAATGTCATCATCCTCGCTCAGGGGTGGAAGGAGGGGTGAATTTCTGGTACCGGTGCTAGCACCAGAGAAGAAGAGTGGCCAGCGAGTCACAGTTCGGGCGAGGGCTGGGTTTCAGCCCCACCGGGCCACATGAGTACGCTGGCAGGGCTCAAGGACAAGAAGGAGTCCCTGAGGATACCCTGGTCTCCCTTCCCAGCTGATGGTCATAAGTTCGGTTTTATAGCGCAAGAAGAGTATCGTCCTCGGGCGATCCAGTAGCATTTTGGCCCTACCTTGAGCAGTGTTCCGTCGATCGTTTTTAATTTTCAGTCTGTTTTTAGGAGGTGGCTGTTAGGTCACTTTTGTCCAAGTTTGGTCAGTTTTGGTTATTTTGTTTCTGTCTTAAGTCATTTAGTCGGTTATCAGCCTTAGGTCGCCTTCATGGCAATTCAACAAAACGTTTAGGCGTTTTCTCGGTAGATAGGGTTATTGTGTTTACCCCGTCAAGGTCGTCAGACATGTACTAACTCTTTTCAAGGAATATATTGCACGAATATTCAAAAAAAAAGATTTAAATTAAAGTTCATTACAATCAAATAAACTTTAAATTTTAAAATCAAATAAATTCATTAATGCTAGTGTCAAAATTTAATTTATTTACCTTGAACAACCAACTTACTATATAATTATTTATAAGAAAATTTATGATTAAAAGTAAACTAATCTCCTACATTTTACCTTTAATCTAATACTAGTGTCAACACTTAATTTAAACTTATTGTAATACTATAACCATCAAATTAGTAAAAAAAAACATAAACATTTTTATATACACACCTAAAACCGGTCGGTCGGGTTTTTACCGGTTTGGAAGATAAAAAACCGTACCCACCCAAAATACTGTCGGATTGGTATTTTTTAACCGTAACCGTCGCCGGTGACACCGGTTCGATTGATTCCGGTGATGGGGACGGCAGGTGACGGTCAGATATTTGTTCAGCCTTACTTAAAAGTCTGAAACAGAAAAATCCGGAGCCACAAAAAATCCTTACAATGTGAAGCCAAATTTGGTCCAATGTTACATGCCACGCGTAATGTTTAATTACACATCATAAGTATATTATTTTTACACAAACTACAACTGGGTTATTGCAGAAGTGGTGCAGTCTTGATATAAAACAGACAATGTTTAACATATGTTGCAAGATGAACACAACATAATGTTAGAATTTAATATGACAAACATACAAGACAAATACAACCACGACAGAATAGTTAGCACAAACGAGTTTGAATATTATTGTAAAGACCGGGAAATTTAACGGTTTAAATAACGTGTTAGAATGTCAAGGATCGAGAACGGATTGATTATTGGATCAACTTCAAAAAAAAAAAGAAACAGGCCTGGACCAGGCCAGACTGGGCCATTCAGCCGGACCAAGCCCATGCTCGGAGTTCACGCGCAAGCCCATCACCAGGCAGGCCCACTCATCCTTAAACCCTACGCTCCTCTTCTCTTCTGAGCCGCACACACTTCCCGAGGATAACACTCATCTCCCTTCTCGCGTCTCTCTCACGCCTTCATCCTTTCCCCTCGCGAACCAGCTTAGATCTGGTCGCCGCCGTCAGCGCCTCCGACCTTCCACCACCATCACGTCCCTCTTCCTCCACCCGCGTCTCTTCCTCATCACCTGAAACCACCACCGGCCTCTCTTCCCTTTTCCTCACGATTTCGCAGGCGAACACCGTCGCCCTTGCGATTCGAGCTCCGCTGTGCCGGATTCGAACAAACCAGCGAAGGTGAGCTCTTGTCCCGACCAGAACCTTCTTCTCCGTCCATCCTTTTCCCGTTTTTAGCTCGCACGCGAGCGGTGGGTAGTCGAGTTCGACGGGAGGAGTTTCGTCGGAACCATCCTCGCCCCGGTGAAGCGTTCTCGCCGTCAACTTGTACGGAATGGCTCGGGGTTTCGCACCTTCGACTTCCCCTCACCTTCCCAAGCTCGTGACGCCCTCGCCGCCGTTGAACCACCCTCGTTTTCCCTGGAGCCACCGCTGCCGCCGTCCACCGCCGCGAGAAGACGCAACCATGCCGGAGTCCCTAACCCTAGCCGCCTCTCTCCCGTGATTCGAGCAGGGACGTGGGCCAGACGCCGAAGTGGGCCGGACCAATACGCGTGGGCCTTGGGCCAGACGTGATCAGCTGGGCCTTGAGCCCAGGAAGGACTCGGGTCCGGACCTGGATTCGGGTCGGACCTGGGTCTGGACCGGGTCAGGGCTCTGGATCGGGTCTGGATCGGATTCGGACCTGGATCCGGGTCAGACTCGGGTCGGGTCAGATCAATTTTAAATAAATGACTATTTTAATTAATTAATTAATTAACAACTTTGACTTAAAATCAGATAACACTTGGACTTAATTATTAAATTGGAGAACCGTTACGGGTTGGACCGGGACTGATTCTCGTCCCTTTTGTTAAACTCAGGCTGGACCTCGTACGTGGAGAAGACAGACGTAGGCCCGGACGTCAACAGCTAGGAGACGCAACGGTCGGCTCTTCAAGAGGTAGGGATTACCTCGAATCCGCTTTATTACGGTTTTACTAGAATGCATATAGGGAAACCTAATAAACCGGTTAAAGAACTAGTATGCATATAGGAAACGAACAACTAGCGTAGACGTATCAAACTGTGAACATTTACGATTTCTGTCTTGGGAATTGTTGTGCTGGTAGAATCGGGTCATGTCGCGCCCGTAGGACTTGTGTGCTGAATGTATCTGTGTATGCCTTTGATGCCTGAACGGCTATTAAATAACGAACACGAAAATGAGTAGAATTGACTAGAGAACGCATGATCAGTGATTTGAGTGCTTTTCCCTATTTTACTTGATATGTGGATTGGGAATGTCGGGGATATCGGTTAAGCCGGTGGGGTAACCACGTGGAGAGTGGTATCGGTAAGTGATGGTATGTGCCTGTTGGCGGTGTTATTATTGAAGTATGACTGTGGTTGTGAAAGTGATTATTACTGTTATGTGATAGTTGTATTAAGTGTGTGTCCGAGAGGGTGTCGGTAAGTGATGGTCAGTACGGAACAGTTGTGAGTGTAATTTAAGGGTCGAGATATTATATTCGGTGTTGCATGTTGTGACTGTACTTGGGCAAGTGTGCCGTGTTTGTGGAGATATAAATCCTTGGTTGTGAAATGGTCAGGTGAGTGATAGACAGACGTGATTGTGATTGTGAGTGTGGTTGTGATTGTGAGCGTGTACCTATTGATTGTGGTGGTTGTTGAAATATGTCGGGATCCTGTTTGTGAGTGTGATTGCGATTGTTTTGATGTGCGGCCGGTAAAGTGTGAGAGAAGTACTTCCGTCAGGTGTATCGTACCTTCCGGCGCGTAATCAGTAGGGTATTGTAGTTGGGGTACTTGGGTTACATGAGAAAGGTGGTTTCCCTACCTTCCGACTGGGAGTCGGTAAAACGCTGTGTCCTGCGAAGAGGCGATTTCCCTGCCTTCCGTCGATCGGTAAAACGTTGTGTCGGCGATGAGGTCGACCGCCTATCTTGACTCTGTGTTAGGGAAGTTGCGTGCGGTTACGCCGGGCCGAGAGGGTTGCTCCCTAGACCGTGCGATGGCTACGGGCCGTTTCATTTTGAATTGCTTTGAATTGACTGAGTACTGTCGTGTTTTGACTTTGGGTGTTCTTCTTTGTTATGAGTTGCGTGTGACCGTGAATGAATCGATTTGTTTGTCTTTTGGTGAATTCATGTGTGTGGCTTCCGTGTAATTTAAAGTGTCGTAATTGTGGTTGTCCTTAAGTCGTTTGTGTAGGGGCTTGGGATGTGGAATCTCGGGACAGTTATGGTCGGGTAAAGTGAAGTTTGGTTAAGTTGATTATATGTCTCGTTGTCATTTTCTCTTTTTAATCGTTAAAAAGTTAGTTTAAAAACGTAAATGGATGTCTGAATTGGATTGTTCCTTTCGTTGTGTGCCTTAGGCGATTGGATGGTGTTGAGCTGAAGCTAGTATGGGTGGTCGGGTAAACGTCGGGATTAAAAAGGGGTTTATCTTTAAATTGGGTTATGAATCGGTGTTGGTATAGTTGGACATTGAGTATCCGAGTTTAAAGAGGGTTATTGGCTTTTATTTGGTTCAAGGTCGTTTTGTGTTAAAACCTTTATTATATTTTTTAAGTATGGGACTGCATTTGTGTGACTTCGAGATAAGGTGGTTTGACGGTTTTCCCTACTGAGCGTCAAGCTCACCCCCCATTTTTACCATGTTTTTCTACAGGTAGTGGTCATGACCTGGAGTTGAGGACATCGCAGAGCATGGGGCTAGCGAGGGTTCGGGTCTATGCTTATTTATTATTTTCGTAGTGACGAACGGTTATTTCGAACTTCTGTATTTTACTGAGCGTAGGACTCAGGAATTCTAATACCTTGAACTATTTTATTTACCGTTATCGAACTTCAAGTTTTTAAATTGTTATTATTTAAAATTCCCTAAGTCGCGTCTCGGGTCCGGTCAATACCGGATTTGGGGCGTGACAGTTTGGTATCAGAGCCCAGTTTCATTTTGAAAATTGTTTTCAAAACCTCGGACCGTACGTCAATTAGGTGGGTAGAGTTAGGTGGTCTAAGTCGTGGTACTCAGTAACGCAAGTTGGAAACATCCGATGCGTAGAGTTGGAACGACACAAGTCTTGATTGTTTCATTGTTTGTTAAGTTTGGATCTTTTATATTACGTCGGTTGCATTGCTCGATTGGTATCCTTGCCCTATTGGCTGTAAGCTACAGTGATCGGTGAAGCCGAACGGTTGAGATCGCGATTAGGCTAATGAGCAATGATCGAGCCGTTATAAATTGGTTGTTGAGTAAATCATTTGTTAAGTGTGATGCCACCTTGGCTGGCCGTTCCATGATTGATAAAGTTGAAGTGTTGACTTATTGAAGTGTTGACTTGTTTAAATTGTCGGTTGTTATTTAAGGATTAAAGTTGAAAGATTGACCCGAAAGGGGTGTTAATTGAGTAGAGGGTAGAAAGGCCGAGATGAGCCATAGGATTGGCTGTGGTTGCCTCACATGCATTGCTTGCTAGTCTGTAGGATAAATTAAGAGTCTAATGAAACTAGATAAATTGTATGCTTGAATGATTGAATGAATGCTTGAATGATTGAATGAATGATTGAATGATTAAATGAATGTTTGAGTGTGATTGTTTGTATGGATTCCTTGTTGTGTGTATTGTTGAACTCGTGGATTTCTAAGTTTGTTGTGATTGGTGTGTGTGAGCCAAGTACTAGAGGGCTCCCTTTGGATGTTGATTTGTGAAATGTTGTCCCGCGTGCGCGGATGGTTGTTTAAGTTTTCCAACGAGTCATGCCGAAATTTCTGTAAAATTGGAATGTATATCCTATTATGATTTGACTGCAGCAAATCATGATAGTAGGGATATCAATTGGTTACAACGTAGTTCGGGGACGCCTGAACCGAGTTGTAACGAGATGATATCCACATGTATTATTTTGCTACAAGAATAAGCTTTTTCAACCCGTGTTACTAAGTGGACCTGCAATTGTGAAAATTTGAGTTGTGATGTGAATCTGTGATTCGGTTTGTTCGCGTGTGAACTTGTCACACTGCTGGTTGTACTTGAGTGTTGATTTGATTGCTTGTGAAGCATGTTAATTCCTCGTGTGGTGTTGGTAAACCGATTGATTGCGTGTAAGTTTGAAATGTTGTGTGCTATACTTGAGCTTTGGTGTGTGATTAAATGGCGAGACTTGCTGTTCTTCTATGCGTTGGTGTGGTAGGTTGTGTGTGACGCAGTAGGGTGCGGTGTTTGTACTAGTATTATTACTACTACTATTACTTCGACTATTAAGAGTAAACTATAGGGTTTAAAGGACCGTTTACGTGGTTGCGGATCTTGTGTAAACGTCAGTTTTTGAGAGAGTTACCTTTAAGAGTTGTTAAGAAACTGAACTTGGGTACGTACCCGTGCGAGGGATAATACGACGTGACATCTCAAGGCAGAAGAGGTAAGTCGTTGGGGCACAGGTGCCCGGAGTACTACCACTGGAACGGTGCGGAGGAACAGCACCAACAGGTACCGGGCTGCAAAGGGACGGAATATCAGAGATGAAGTATGACGCCAGATTTACGGCATGGGCCAGTTGCACCAGTTTTGGTAGCAGTCAAGGCGAACCGATACAAGGGATTCGAGCGAGGGCCGAGCCCAGAGTTTGGATCGAGTTCTCACCCTGATGACTCGGGTGCAGCTTGAGATAGTGGATACGACAACAACCATGGAACGAGGTCGCCGAAAGACCGCTGAAGTTCGTGAGACTCGACAACGTTCGAGCAGTCTTGCGAGAGTTCGGGAGATTCGATAATCGAAGGAACGAGGAACCGCAGGGTTCTCCCGACCGCAGGCCTCGCCGGACGTTCTGAAGCAGACAGATTAAGGAACATCAGTAGTTTACGTCACGTTCGAACGGAGGCCAATGCTTTCACTTTGCCGGCATCCGGAACATCATATACGAGTGCGGAGCGGCGGAGGACCGCAACAGTACCAGTAAACCGACAGATCGGTCAGGAAAGGTGGCCGGTTGACGTTGAGATCAGAGTGGCGCAGCGGAAGCCCACTTGCGATGACATTGTTGGATGAATCTCTGTTGTCCTGCCCACTAGGATCAAGTATTCTGCATAGATCCTTCACCAACGATCCAACCTGGTGTAGGGAATATAGGTTAGTATATTGATGATAAACAAATTCAAATAAACAAATAAACAAATTGAAATAATAGAATAACTTTTACCGATCAGCTAGCTTACTGATTACGGAATAGGAAATTCGGGTTTAGTCGAGTCCAGGTACTCCTGTCCCCTTAAGACACTTGACTGCCCCATATGGGCAGCAGTCTCCCAGGATACAACGACTAACGTCAGGGAACTCAACTCTGTGTAGAGAAATCACCAGGATTAAGGAAGAATGAAGATGAAATTGGAAGAGAAAGTGATAGTTTTTGATCTATGGTATTTGATATGTTTGGTATTTGTAAAGTGTTTGAAGTATGTTCCGCAACCATTCATCAGTTGAACCAAATGGTATATTGTACACGAAAACTTTAGAACCTGAGCCCCTTGGTGACTCTGAACTCGCATCCAAATTCATCGCCGAAGGTGTGACACCTTGTTCTGTCAAAGCTTCCGTAATTGATACCGAAGCTAACGCTCCTGACATATCGGAATGCACAATACCAGTAGAACGAGGAGCAGCAATAGCAACTTCCGGGGTCAAGGTCTCCACCTTCTTCACGCCTTGAACCGGTTGTACACTCGCGCCCTTCCGCTTCACTCCCGGGACCAACTCAGTCTTAGGCACTTTACCAATTCTTTGCCGTACCTTTGGCACAACAAGAATTCCTTCACATACAGACAACCTCAACGCACCACATCCTGCACAAAAATTCGAGATTTTCCTCACAAAACGAGTTCCACATACATCACAAAAAGACGCCTTGGGAGATGTGGCCTTTCGAGGCTTGAGAGCTCCGACCATCTCACTTTTATTCACTATCAATGGAGAAGTTATTGACACGGCCTTATTGTTGATACATACACTCCGTCTTCAAGGGCTCAAAAATGAAATCCCTAAAGAGACACCCATACAACTCTCATATCCACAATTAACCTTCTCTAAGTGCCTGCAATAACTAACACTGATTTTTCTGAAACTTCCTCCTCTCAAGGAAATCAGACACGTCAAAATTAAAATACAGACATGAGATCAGAGTTGGGGAGCCATTTGAAATCCACAGCCACACCATCCTAAACCAAAAATGAACAGCTATCAGACTAAACTCCAAGTCAAGATTCCCCTCATGTTTTAGGTACATACCCTACTCAGCACACATCCTCACAACATTCTCTTGACAAAGTCCTCACTCAACATCTAAGGAACAATTCTTCTAACAGATTCTCTCTATTAATTGAGGAGTCTCCTTCTATTAGTCCTCCTGTAAATGTATTGCTCCAAGTTAAGCACATTCATGGTGATAAGCATTTATTAGGGGGTGAGGCTCTTTGCTTGGGAAGCCAAATTCTCTTACAAGACCTCAAAAAAGAGAACTTTTTTGAGACTCCATTAAATGAAGACGTTTCTCATGGTACTTTTGGGGGCTTCATAAAATCTAGAAGTATCAAATCAGATCACATGTGGAGGGAAGTTAGGTTTAAATAATATTTCCTCTCAAAGAGGTGCAGTTGGAAAATCCTCCAAAAGGACCAAAAGGCCTCAACAAGCATTCGTTTATGCTACAAGGTCCAAAAACCAAATCCTTCGAGCTTCAAAAGATCCATCTCCCTCCATTTCTTAGAAATCTTCACCCAAACCTTCTCTCAATCCTCATCCACCCAAAGGACAAAATTACTATAATGCCTGGGATTACTGCAAAGCACTAAGGCTTAAAGCTATTGACAATAATGAACTAGTGGCTCAGTAATTTGAAAATCTAGAAGAAGAAATCAACAAAAAGGTTGACTTTGAAAGTGACTCTGTAAATATTTTGAAGATCTCCTCTCTAATTCAGAGCCTGATCTGTCTAGCATGACAAACCAGTTAGGAAACAATTCTTTTTAATTCTAAGTAATGAAAAATACTCTCATGGAATGTGAGAGACTCTGTTTCCAGACAAAAAAAGAGAGCAATCAGAGACTTGTGCAACAAGAAATCCCCCAATTTCATTCTTTTCCAAGAAACCAAAGTACAACAATTGGATCCTCTCTTTCTTAGGGCTTGTGGCTTCAATTCTGACTGGATTATTGATAGTATCCCTGCCATGGGATTATCAGGAGGCCTAGCAAATACGTGGAAAAAATCTATCTTTTCAGCTCATCTTGTCAAGAAGATAGGCAATATCTTGATCTGGTATGGATAATTCATCTCCTTACAAATCAATTTATGAATTAGTAATGCTTATGATCTTTGAAATGATGCCGCAAGAGCCTCTCTTCGGTAATCTATATTGGCAGAGGATATCATTACAAGGAACTCTTTGATCATGGGAGGAGATTTCAATGCCATACTTGACTTGCAGAAAGAAACAGATCTTCAAAAACTTTCTCTCCAACAACACCATTCTCATTCTTTGTTCATAGCCTGGGGGTCATTGACTTACCTCTAATTGGGGGGAAATTCACATGGTTTGGAACTCAATCTCAAGCATACAGACTAGACAGATTCCTCATCACTCCCAACCTGCTCAGTCTAATACCAACCCTAAAACAAACCTGTCTCTCAAGGAGTATCTCAAATCACAAGCCAATAATTATCTCCTGCCCTTCCATTGATTGGGGACCAAAACCCTTTAAATTCATCAAAGCCTGGATTGACTGTTAGTCTTAGTGCCCGTAAATCAATCCAAAATGTCCAAATGTATTTATCATCGTTAGCAATAAAATTAAAGTGGCTTTATATTACTTATGTGTTGGAGTAATATATCGATGTGTGATCTGATATATGACCACAATGCGAATAAAACCATAGATCGAGATAGATCACACTCGATGGGTCCCTAGTCAACAAAGCTTCACTAAAAGCGACTAGTATGAAAGATGACTCTTTATGGCTTACGTTCTGTTAGTCATTGGAATGAGATTCCAGAGTTTGATCATAGATATCATGTGGGACATGATATTGGACGATCTGCCCTGAATATGTGCCATAGATTAAGTCATGAACATATTCAGTGTCGTAGCTTGATATTGGACGATCTGCCCTGAAAGGCGCTATCAAATATGTACGAAAAGCCGTCTGCATCAAACAAGGTATATTTGATTCGTCTATTAGTTAACACGAAGATGAGGGAAGGTGCTAATGTTACTGATCACGTGAACGAATTTAATACGATACTATCTAGATTAGTATCGGTGGACATTAAATTCGATGATGAGGTACAAGCCCTTTATTGCTGTCTTCGTTACCTGATAGCTGGTCAGGAACCGTCACAGCAGTTAGTAGTTCGTCTGGATCTACTAAGCTGTCGTTCTAGGGGATAAGAGACTTGATTCTTGGGGAAGATATTCGTAGAAGGAATTCTGGAGAATCGTCAGGCTCCGTGTTGAACGTGGACGGAAGAGGTAGGAATTATGAAAGGGGTAAGAACAAAGGGCGAGGAAGATCGAAGTCCAGAAGGAGAGGACAATCTAAGAGCAAAGCAGACGTGACTTGCTATAATTGTCAACAAACTGGCCACTTCAAGAGTCAATGCCCGAACCCAAAGAAGGAAAGAAAGGAGAACAACTCGGTGAATGCGACAGAAGAATTTGAAGATGATGCTTTGATCTGTTGTGTAGAAAGCCCGGTTGAGTCATGGATCATGGATTCAGGTGCTTCTTTCCATACTACCCATTATAAAAATATGCTAGTGAATTTTAGACCTATAAAAGGTATAGTTCATCTAGCCAATGATGAGACGGAAGAAATTGCGGGCATAGGAGATGTGAATCTCAAAAGTCCCATGGGTACAATTTGGACGTTAAAAGATGTAAGGTATATCCCTACCATAAGGAGAATGTTGATCTCTGTAAGTCATCTGGACAACTTGGGATACGGTATAACCTTTAAAAACGGCCAATGGAAGGTATCAAGAGGAAATTTGATTATTGCTCGAGGATGGAAGAGAGGAACTTTGTACATGGCGGAGATGCCAGTGGAAGAGGTTAATGCAGTTACTGATGGGCCTGATCCTTCAACTCTATGGCACCAACGACTTGGGCACATGAGTGAGAAAGGAATGAAGATGTTAGCTTCAAAGGGGAAGATTCCAGAACTGAAGAATGTGAAGGTTAGTTTTTGCGAACCATGTGTGTTCGGAAAGCAGAAACGAGTTAGCTTTGCAAAGTCAGGGAAACCTCCTAAGGCAAAGAAGCTGGAAATGGTGCATTCAGACGTGTATGGACCTACAAAAGTTCCATCCATTGGAGGATCTCGCTACTATGTCACCTTCATTGATGACTCCACAAGAAAGGTATGGGTTTACTTTCTAAAGCACAAGGATGAATTTTTTAATACCTTTAAGAAGTGGAAAGCTGCTGTTGAGAATGAAACTGACTTAAAAGTGAAGTGTTTAAAGTCTGACAATGGTGGTGAGTATAGTAGTGATGAGTTTATTGATTATTGTGCTGAGCATGGTATAAGGATGCTAAAGACTGAGCCTGAGACGCCCCAGCATAATGGTGTTGCTGAGAGGATGAATAGAACGCTGAACGAGAGGGCGAAGAGTATGAGGATTCAAGCAGGATTGCCTAAAAGGTTTTGGGCAGACGCAGTGAGCACAACAGCATACCTCATCAATCGTGGACCCTCAGTTCCTTTGGGATTCAAGATTCCTGAAGAAGAATGGCGTGGAAAAGAGGTAAATCTTCAACATTTGCGAGTTTTTGGTTGTGTTTCTTATGTGAGAGTAAAGGATTCCGATAGAGACAAGCTTGATCCAAAAGAAAAGAAGTGTGCATTCATTGGCTATGGATCTGATGACATGGGGTATAGATTCTGGGATGAGTCAAAGATGAAAGTCATCAGAAGCAGAGATGTCACATTCTGTGAAAGCGCTATGTACAAGGATCGCTTGAGTGTGGAGCAAGATATCACTAAAGAACCCGAAGGCAAGGAAGAAGCAATGTTGGAAGATATTACAATAGAAGATGTTACAGGCAGCAGTGAGAGTCATCTACAAGAAAATAATGAGGAGATACTACCGGCTACCCCAGTAGCTGAAGTGAGGAGATCGAGTAGAGTTTCAAGACCTCCAGAACGGTTCTCTCCATCACTACATTATCTGTTGTTGACTGAGAATGGAGAGCCTCAGTGTTATACAGAGGCAGTTCAAATGGATGATTCGATTAAGTGGGAGTCAGCCATGGATGAAGAGATGAAATCTCTTGAAAAGAATGAGACTTGGTCATTGACTAAGTTACCGGCTGGGAAAAAGGCTCTACAAAATAAATGGGTGTTCAGGGTCAAGGAAGAACATGATGGTAGCAAGAGGTACAAGGCAAGGTTAGTAGTCAAAGGCTTTCAACAGAAGAAGGGGATTGACTACAACGATATATTCTCTCCAGTAGTCAAGATGACTACTATCAGGCTTGTGTTAGGTATCGTGGCTGCAGAGGATCTTCATCTAGAGCAACTAGATGTGAAGACCGCGCTCTTACATGGTGATCTTGACGAAGATATTTATATGGTACAACCAGAGGGTTTCCAGAGAGCTGGGAGTGAAGACCTAGTTTGCAAATTGCAGAAAAGTTTGTATGGTCTGAAACAAGCACCAAGACAGTGGTACTTGAAGTTTGACGATTTTATGATGAGGAGTGGATACTCGAGATGTGTCATGGATCATTGTTGCTATGTCAAGCATTTCAATGGATCCTACATCATATTATTATTGTACGTTGATGACATGTTGATTGCAGGATCCAACATGGTAGAAATCAACAAATTGAAGAGACATATGTCTGAAGAGTTTGAGATGAAGGACTTAGGCGCAGCGAAGCAAATACTCGGAATGAGCATCAATAGGGATCGATCTGATGGAAGTTTAAAGCTATCTCAAGAGAAGTATATTGAGAAGATCTTGAACAAGTTCAGTCTCCAAGATGCTAAGACAAGAAGTACGCCGTTGGGAGGTCACTTCAAACTCACTCGAGAACAGTCACCTAAGACGGATAAAGACAAGGAAGAAATGGCTAAAGTCCCGTACGCATCAGCAGTGGGCAGTTTGATGTACGCAATGGTTTGCACAAGGCCAGACATTGCACATGCAGTGGGAGTTGTTAGTAGATTCATGTCTAATCCTGGGAGAGAGCATTGGGAAGCAGTCAAGTGGTTGTTTCGCTACTTGAAAGGCACTTCAAAGGTTGCACTACATTTCAAGAAGAAGGATGTAATCTTAGAAGGGTTTTCTGATGCAGACTTAGGTGGATGTTTGGACACAAGGAAGAGTACTACAGGGTACGTCTTTACCTTGGGTGGCACAGCAGTTAGTTGGATGTCTCGACTGCAAAAGAGTGTTGCTCTTTCAACCACTGAAGCTGAGTACATGGCTATTTCAGAAGCTGGAAAGGAAATGATATGGTTGAAGAATTTCTTGGAGGAGTTAGGGAAGAAACATGCAGACAGTCCTTTGTATAGTGATAGTCAGAGCGACATTCACCTCGCCAAGAATCCTGTGTTTCATGCTAGGACGAAGCATATCCAGTTGAGATATCATTTCATTAGAGGATTAATGAATGATGGTACTTTGTCCTTGAAGAAAATCCTTGGGTCAAAGAATCCTGCAGATATGTTGACCAAGGTTGTTACAACGGAGAAGCTGAAGTTATGCATAACTTCAGCTGGCCTTCATGGTTAGTTGAAGGAAGATGTCTCACTACCTCATAAGCTTATTGATGGTGCATTGGGGTGTTATTGGAGTTACATGAGTAGGAGTGAGGTGAAGACATTCATGGACAGTCTCCAAGTGGGAGATTGTTAGGGTTGTGTGGAGACTTCCTATTTTATTTAGGAAAGGTCTAGTCTTCCTAATTGATTTAGGTAAGAGGCTTGAGTAGGCAATTAGAGGAGATTTCCTATTAGGATTAGGAAACCTAATTCCTACCTTATTTTACCCATTGTCTTCTCCTATAAATACCATGTACTTGTAAACCCAAATCATTCATTCATTGTGAGAGCAATAAGAAGAGAGTAGTGAGACCGTGGACGTAGGCAACTTGCCGAACCACGTAAATTCTTGTGTTCTTGTGTGATTGCTTATTTTCCCTTGGTTTCTTCTTGCTTGAATATTGTTCCATGTTGTTATACCCCAACACATTCCTCTCAGCAAGACTCAGTGTCCTAAGACACCTGATGAGCTGAAAAGGATGATGCGAATCCCATGCGCCTGGAGGCGGGATTGATCATATATGCCATGACATGTACGAGGCCGGACGTCTCGTAAGCCTTATGTTGTACCAGTAGACACTAGTTTTCCAAGACAAATCCAGATGACTTTAAAAGTTAGTCAGGATATGTGTTTGCGCTGAATGGCGGAGATTTAGCTGGGAGAGCGTAAAGTAAGATACCGTCGCCGAATCTACGACAGAGGCCAAGTACATGGATGTTGCAGAAGCAGCTAAGGAGGCTATGTGGATTTGGATATTCACGGCAGGGTTGGGTGTAATTAAAAACTCATTTAGCCCGGTGAATCCATTTTACGACAACACAAGGGCCATTGCGCAAGCTAAAAGCCCAGATCGCATAACAAATCCAAACATGTACTACGTCGTATCCACCTCATCAGAGAAATACTGAACCGAGGTGAAGTGAAGATAACCTATATTGCAACAGATGATAACATAGTCAACCCTTTGACTAAGGCTTTATCGCTGCATAAACATGTTAGTCATGTAAAGTCGATGGGGACATATTGGAGTTTAGATTGGAACTAGGGCAAGTGGGAGATTGTTAGTCTTAATGCCCGTAGTTCAATCCAAAATGTCCAAATGTATATATCATCGTTAGCAATAAAATTAAAGCGGCTTTATATTACTTATGTGTTGGAGTAATATATCGATGTGTGATCTGATCTATGCCCACAATGCGAATAGAACCATAAATCGAGATAGATCACACTCGATGGGTCCCTAGTCAATAAAGCTTCACTAAAAGCGACTAGTATGAAAGATGACTCTTTATGGCTTACGTTCTGTTAGTCATTGGAATGAGATTCCGGAGTTTGATCATAGATATCATGTGGGACATGATATTGGACGATCCGCCCTGAATATGTGCCATAGATTAAGTCATGAACATATTCAGTGTCGTAGCTTGTCATGTATCCTTAGACCAAGGAGTCTTTATGATCGCTATGTAGTCAACAAATGAGTTTGACGTGAGCCTAACGTTGTCCGTAACAGGGCTTCCATAACGGCCAGGATTGGCTTGGGGACGGGCTACATGAGTGACACGAAAGACGGCTAAGGGATTTATCCCTCATACTGAGGTTTGGGAAAGATATAGGTTCTCGGCCGCTTGATCGAGAGTGACTGAAAGAATAGCATGGCCATGCACATGATACTGGGTATCATATATTCAGTCATCTCACATATCAAGGAACAGTGATTGAGAATAATAAGGATGACGGCTCTATGCCTTATCTCAATCAAGATATCAGAGATAAAAGGATAGTGACATAGACGACGGAAAGGTTATAATCGACAGGATCGATTCGTTATGCAGTGTCATGCAATACTAAAGTCTCGTTAGTTGCTACTTAAATAGGATCAAGTAAAATGGATTTTACGTTGATATATTGACATGCATAAACCTAAGGGTCACACCGGAGGGTGAAACTCATTGACACATTTATGGAGAATGGCCAAAAGGGAGTTGTCTCGGGACATGACCAAAGCTGGGTTTTGGGTCATGTGCCCGTAAGTGAATAGGATTTTACGGATTGAGACAAGGCTTGGAGTCTTGGGGTTGATCGCGTCGGATAATGTTGGACATTTCTGGTATGGAAGGCTTGGAGGCGATGAGCGCATCACGGGACCTCGTTTGAAATGGCCACGGGCCATGTTTCAAGAGGCCCATGAAAGGCCCATGCAACCAAGGCCCATGGAACTAATTAATCAAGTCTTGATTAAATTAGTACTAAGTATGCATGACAAGGATTAAGGTGTTTGTGATTCACCACCTAACCCCATCTTATCTAGCCATACTTTGTCCTATTTACACCTTATTTGTCACCATGCTTGTCCCATGCCTTTAGTTGTACAAATACGGGGTTTGTTATGTTTAAGTCATCTTTTTTCAACATAACAAACACAAGACAAGAATAGAAAACACAATTTCTCTCCCTCTCTCCCTACAATTTCGGGTTTGGCAAGCTCCCACCTCCATTTTTGTGTTCTTGAGTCCTCAAAGAGAAGAACTACGTGGCTTTGATTCCCATGTGGATACGTAGGCGTCTTGAAGACTCAATCCAATCATTCGTTAACCGGTGTTCTTATTTTGGTAAGAAATAGTGCTGAATTTTTCTCTTGTGAATCCATTCTTTGTTAGTTATTTCATGGTTTTAATCGTCTCTTGGTTTTCATTGATTTTCCGCTGCGAGTTGGTTCATCTCCAATCTTACCTCGAGACCCAACATTGACAACCCTCTATTCTTCAAAGACACACAAAAGTTTTGGGAACGAATAACTGCATTTGTAGCTTCTCACTTCCTACTTTAGGAAAAGCTGAAAACACTCAAGACACACTTTATGGATTGTAACTTAAATGTATTTGTGCACCTGGAAAAGGATATTGAGGGCCTGGAAAATGATCTCAACACTATGGATGGAATTCTTTATTCAAGACCCCTCATTCCCACTGAAATCTCCAGAGAGGGCTCATCAAAGAAAACCTCATTTCCAAACTGAAAACATTTTCCAAAGTATGGAGTTAGAAAGCTTGAGTAAAGTGGCTCAAAGAGGGGGATATGTGCTCAAAATACTATCACATTTTGGCTAATTTCGGAAGCCTAATCAAGCAGATCAACCAAATTTCCATCCAAGGCGTCTCTTATACCAATCCCGTGGAAATCAAAGCATTGGCTGCTTCTCATTTTGGTCAACTCTTCACAAACAACAATCCCCCTACTATTGACATATCTGGACTCCAATTCTCCTCATTGTCAAATGATCAAGCTGAAGACATTGAATCCCCATTCTTTGAAGAATAAATTTTACAAGCTCTCAGTGACTACAATGGTGATAAATCCCCAGGCCATGATGGATATTCCATGAAATTCTTTCAACACTGTTGTTTTTTTCTTAAAAAAAAAAGATGTATGCAACTTCATTCAACATTTCCATGCTTCTGCAGAACTAGGCAAATGCATTAACTCATCTTTCTTAACTTTGATCCCTAAGATTGATAATCCTCAAAACTTCAGTGATTATAGGCCTACCAATTTGATCGGTGGCCCCTATAAGATCTTAACCAAAATTTTGGTTGCTAGACTCGAAAAGCTTTTCGATTATCTTGTCAATGATGTGCAATCTAGGTTCATTGTTGGTAGGAAAATACTAGATGGAGTATTAAATGCAACTAAGGTTGTCCAACATATTATCAGAACAAGACATGAAGTGATCATTCTCATAGTAGACTTTGAAAAGGCCTTTGATCATGTAAACTAGCACTATCTTATCAACACCCTGAGGAGAATGAGTTTTGGAAAAAATGGATCACATGGATTCAATCTTGTCTTCAAGCTTGGATCTCAGTGCTCATTAATGGCTCCTCCCTCACCTGATTTCAAAATGGAAAGAGGTCTATGGCAATGCCGCCCTTTATCCCCTCTTCTATTTACTATTAATGCAGAAGGGTTGCATCAGATCTTAAACCTTGGCACCATATTAGGCACCTTCAGAGGAGTCAATTTCTCTCAAGATGGACCTTAAATATCTCATCTGCAATTTGCAGATGACACCTTCATATTTCTTCATGCTGATGTTGCACAAGTCCGGAACCACAAATATGCTCTCTTAGCCTTTCAATTAGCTTCGGGCCTAAAAATCAACTTCCTCAAGTCCAAAGTGGTGCTCTTAAATGCCTCCACAACCAATGAAGCTAAAATTGTCAACATTTTGGGTTGTGAAGCAACCTCTCTGCCTTTAAACTATCTAGGATTTCAGTTGGGAGCAAATCCTAGAAAGTTGGCCTCCTGTTCTGTAATAATTGAGTCATACAAGAAGAAATTAAGCATATGGCAGGCCAAACTGCATTCTTTTGGTTGTAGGATTACCCTCATCAAATCAACTCTACCCTCCCTACCCTTCTATCATATATCCTTGTTAAAGGTGTCTGTGGGAGTTTTTAAAGAATTGGAGAGATGGAAAAAATCTTCTTATGGAATGGGACTGTGGATAGGAGATTCTTGCATAAGGTAAGGTGAAATTTAGTATGCAAACCTAAAGATCAGGGGGGGTCTAGGCCTCAAAAACCTGCATTTGATGAACAAGGCTCTCCTAACTAAATGGTGGTGGAAATTTATTGTGGAAAGCTCTTCTTTATGAAAAAAAAGTCATCTGCTCCAAGTTTAGGTGGGAAGCTTCTGATTGGGATCTCAATTCTCTTCCCCCTCACACAAACTCATAGTCTATTCTCCCATATATCTTCACTCGGTTCTGATCCAGCATTTTCCGATCTGTTTGGATTCATTGGGCTCTCTTAGAAACTTGGTGATGGCTTCAAAAATCAATTTCTAGTCTGATCTTTGGCTTGACAACTCCTTATTAAAGGTTGGATTTAGAAGACTCTTCCTTCTCAATACTCTTAAAGATGCAAAAATCCAATAATTCTGGCATGATGGTTCTTAGTATTTAACTTTCAGAAGAAGTCCAAGGGGGGTGGGAAAGGGATCAACTTCAATCATTATGTGTTCTACTCAACCAAGTTGATCTCACTGAGGCTCTTGATTCAGTTTCCTGGAATTTTGAAGAGAAAGGCTTCATTGTCAACAAAACATATAGGTTGGTTGTAAATCAAGGCACCTAGGTCAGTGATTGACCAAAATTTCTATGGTTGCTTTCCTTACCTCCAAAAATCTTAACTTTTGGATCACTATGTTGTCACATGGTAATTCCTACTAAGAGATTCCTAGAAATTATAGAGATCTCATTCTCTTTACAAGATTCAATTTACCCATTTTGCAATTATGAGTTTGAAGATGTAATCCACCTTTTACTACACTGTAACAGAACTTGAAAAATCCGGTGTCTCATTTGCCAATGGTGGGGATTCTTATGGATCATTCTTGTGGATTTCAAAAGTCTTCAAACTTCTTGGATAACTCTATCGCCCTTTAAAAACAGAAAACACTAGAGCATTTTGGCCAAGATTGTATGACTTTATCAACTCAATTAATACAAACTTGTGCACTTTTTATCTTTTGAAAATACTAAACCAAAAAAATTAATAGTGTGAATCAAACTTGGGATGTAACACTTGAACAAAGTGTGCTCTACCAAATCAACTAGCATATTTTTATGGTTTCACTTAGTTTGTAGAAGGTTAGAAATTGTTTTTTTAACTACGAGTCGACCCGACGCCTGACCGGCCCGCTCAATTAATCGACCAAATCGGGAATTAATCGGTCATATTCCACCCAGACGGCCTGGAGCACCCTAGGAAGATAAATCGGGTCGGCAGAGCCCATTTCAGTGCCTAGGCGGGGCCTAGGCGAGGCTTTTTACAACATTGATTCTGGCTCCTCTCACTCTCTGGTTCACTTGGTTGGCTAAGAACAATATAGTATTCAAAAACACCTCCAAAGCAATCTCTGAGACAGTTGCAAAAATTCAGAACTACTTTTACAACATAACCAGGGCATCCTTCAACAAGAAAAATCATTCCTTTCCCTATTCGGATTGGATCAATTCTCCTCTATCATGCATCAAGTCTAAACTTGTTTGATCCTTGTACAATGACTCACTCAAGTTCTGATAGGTTGAAATTTTCTTAATGTTAATGTGTTTTTTTTGTTAAATCAAAACCTCTCTAGCGCTACAGTAACTCCACTGTAGATCTTCATCAGCCTCATCAACATCTGCAGCCATGACTTCATCCTCCTCGGTAGGACCTCCACCAGGTTTCGAAGGGGCTAAACGGGTAAGGGAAGAACAACGACTGGAAGGGATTGGAGAGAGGACTGGCGATGGGGTGAGATTCAGATCAGTGGTCATCTCGTCTCAACATCAAGGTTTGGCTAGAGAGGTGCATCAGGAAGAAGAGCACAAGTTATTTGTTCACAATCTACCTCTAAACACCTCAAACATTTGGTTAAGGAATTTATTTTTGGAGTGTGGAGAAATTGTCAAAACAGAGACTCCATCCAAACCCAATGCTCGGGAAAGGTGGTTTGGCTTTGTCACCTTCAAATCATCGCTTGGGTTGGAAAAAGGGTTACAAATTTTTAATGGTTACTTTCTGAAAGGTTTTAAGCTGTTTGTGGCTAAAGCTTGGAGTTCGATAAAGGTTTACAAACCGATCAGAAGGTTAAATGTTTTGAAGAGGAGGGAGCAAGAAGTTGTTGTAGTAGCAGAAGCTGAGAAAGATCAAGAAGAAGTGGCTATTGGAGTGGTAGTAGAAGAACATAGAAATTGGATTCTCATAGGGCATTTAGCTTTACTCCACAAGAATCATGAACCTGAGGCTATAATGGAAGATTTTAAACTTGAAAGAGGGGATGAGGTTATTGTTAAGTCATTAGGAAATAGAGTAGTCTTGGTTTACTTCCCCGATCCAGAAGTGGAAAAGAAAGCTTTACATGAAGGGCATGGCTGGTTGAAGTTCTGGATGACATTATTAGAAGATAAAATTCAGCTTTGTCAACAAGGAGGAAAGTTTTCGTGGTTGGCATTGTATGGGATCCCAATATTGGGGTGGTGCAAGGAAACTTTCCAAGCTGCAGTATCTGAGTTTGAAAGCTTTGTTTGTGTGCATCCCTCTTCTTTAGCTGGGGATTCCTTGGATGCTGCTTATGTTCTCATTCACTCACAAGAATATTTGAAGGTTTATAGAGAATCAAGTTTATTGCTGGAAGACAAGAAATACAACTTTATGACTTGCTTAGTGGATCTTTCTGTCATTCCCATAGTTATAAGATCAGTGGCTACTTCAAGCTCCACTTCATCCTCAGAGTATGAAAATTCTGATAATGCCTTATCATCTGAATTTAATGTTACTCTCTCATAGGAACCTTCTGCAGAGCTAGTTGCTGATTTGGTTAGAGAATTTGAGGAAGGGAGGAATGTTGTTATAAGTTCTGATTCTTTGGAAGTGAGGGGTGAGGAGGGTGGCAGGGAAGTTAGAGAGGAGTTTGACAGGCTGGTTGGTGAGCCATTAATTATGAGACAGGAAAATTGTTTCCTTCATCCGATCAACAACAACAGGTTATAAATATTCCACAGTCAAAGGTCAACTCTACATTGGTGGTGGACTCTGAGGAATTTGGTGGTTCAGTATTGTCATCCTTAAGCCTTCCTCTAACTTTTAAAGAAGCTTTGTTGGCATCAAACACCTTGAAAGGGTTGATCTCTGGTGGTGGTGATACTGTTATGGTAGAATTGTCATCACATGAGAATTGCTTAGCTGGAGAAGATGGGACAGTGATGGGGTAACAAGGAGAAAAGGAAATGTTGGAAGTTGGTCTCATTAATGAGAAAGGGCCTAATACTATTTTAGTTGCAGAGTTTGGGCCACTTGTTCAGACCACAAATCTCAAAAATCATCTTTTGGAGGGAAGGATTAATTCAAATCAAACTCAGTTACCCTCTAATCAGCAAAATTTAAGTCCTATCCCAAAGGAACTGAACTCTAAATGTAAGAGAGGGTCTACTAGTATGGCTTATAACACAAGGTCAAGATCAAAAGTGTTGAAGCCCGAGGAGATTTCTACAACTGTTTCTACTCCTCTAAACAAAAGGACTCAAAATTTCAAGAGAGGTGGAGCTAGTACTTGGGAGTAATACAAAGCATTGGGGCTTAAGGCTTACTTGGTTGATGATCTAGTGGCAGAACAGTTTGATAATTTGGAAAATGAAGTAAACTAGACAGTGGAACTGGAAGCTAACTTAGATGATGATTATTGTGACCTTGAAGATATAGAGGAGGGACAAACTGGTAAACCTGTGGAGATGCAGGGAGGTGTAACAGAAGGTTCACCTCTCTTTTCTATCCCTACTCAGAGACTTGCATCACCATGAGACTAATCTCATGGAAAATGAGGGGGGCTTCTTCAAGACAAAAGTGACAGCTCTCAGGAATGTCTATTCGAAACTATAGTTACATATGGTGTTATTGTAGGAGTCTAAGCTATCTACTTTGCCAGATTATTTCTTAAATGACAGTGGTTTCTCTCGATCTTGGGAGGCTATAATTCTCCATGCAGTTGGAAGCTCAGGTGGGGTGATCACAATTTGGAATAAAGACTATTTTGAAGTTCAGAGTACTTTTGTGGATGTAAATGTTATCTATTGGACTGGGAGATTTATATCAGCTGGCTTGTCTATTACTATAATCATTGTATATGCCCCTTGTGATGTGGCTGCAAGAATAGCTCTATGGGTTGATATTGCTGAGAAAGCCTCTTCTTTTAATTGTCTTTTAGTGGTAGCTGGGGACTTTAATGCTATACTAGATCCTTCAGAAAAAACAGGTGCAAGGTATTCAGCAACCAGCATAAGAGAATTTCAGAATTTTTTGGACAATTTAGGCATTGTGGATCTTCAGTTAAATGGAGACAAATATACTTGGTTTGGCCCTAACTCTACAGCTTCAAGGCTTGATAGATTCTTGGTATCTCCACAGGTCATGACAATCTTCAACAACATGACTCAACAATGTCTCCCTAGATTCATATCTGATCACAATCCAGTTATTCTCAACAACCATTTAATAGACTGGGGTCCTAGGCCTTTCAAGTTTATAAATGTGTGGATCTCTCATCCTAAATTCCTCTCATCCACAAAAAATTATTGGGATTCTACACAGGTATCTGGTTCTCCTGCTTATATTCTCTGGTTCAAATTGAAAGCATTGAAGGGTTTTTATAGGATATGGAATGAGGTTTTTGGCTGGTTGGATTCTGATATTGATCTTCTTAAATATGATATTAAGAGCCTGGATAACTTGATTGATGATAGAGATCTTTCCCCACAAGAGGCTCCTTAGAGGGCCTATCTTAATGCCAAGTTAATCCAAAAACTTAAATTACAAGCCAAATTGTGGTGTTAGAAGGCTAGACTTACATGGTCTAAAGAAGGTGATAGGAGCTCAAAGTTCTTCCATTTGGTGGCAAATTTTAATCGCTCTAGGAAGAAGATTTCTCATGTTGTTGGTAGGGGCATTACATACACAAGTCCTACTGAAATAAAAGTGGTGGCCAAGAAGCATTTTGAAGAAAGATTTCAGGACACCAATTCAGTGTGTATTGACCTCTCTTCTCTGTCTTTTTTTATCACTATCTTCTCTGCAGGCTCAAACATTGAAGCAATCATTCTCTGAGGTGGAGATTATTACAACCATAAAATCTTGTAGGGGAGATAAATCTCCTGGTCCAGATGGTTGTTCAATGAAATTTTATCAGTGCTGTTGGGACATTATTAAGCCTGAAATTTTGGCTTTCTTGGAACATTTTTTTCATGGTGGGTCTCTAGGCAAGTGTTTAAATTCTTCATTCATAACCCTCATCCCTAAGATCACTTCTCATGAATCCTTTGAAGATTATAGACCTATTAGCCTTATCAATAACACCTACAAGATCATCTCAAAAATATTGGCAACAAGGCTGAGAGCAGTGATGAATTGCCTTGTTCATGATGTCCAATCTGGGTTTATAGTTGGGAGACAGATTTTAAATGGTATTTTAATTGCTTCAAACTTATACGTTCAATAAATAAAGGTCTAGAAAAGAGGTCATTATATTCAAGGTGGATTTTGAGAAGGCCTATGATCATGTTAATTGGGGAGCACTTCTCAAAATTTTAGAGGTCATGGGTTTTGGGAAGCTCTGGATTTCTTGGGTAGCTATTTGCATCAAGGCTTGGTCATCATTTCTAATCAATGGCTCTCAATCTGCTGATTTCCCATTGAGTAGAGGTTTAAGGTAGGGTTGTTCTTTATCCCTTTTATTGTTTGCTTTATTAGCTGAATGTCTGTACCAGCTTATGATCAAGGGCATTAAGCTGGGATGCTATCAGGAATTCAATGCAATGGCCAAGGCCCTCACATCTCTCACCTCCAGTTTGCAGATGATACCTTGATATTTTTGGAGGCAGGGATTCAACAAGTCATTAATCTCAAGCATACTCTAAATTGTTTACAAAAGGAAACATGCTTGAAAATTAAATTCCAAAAATCAAAAGTCATGGTTATGAATGCCAATTCTATCAGATTGGGAGAGGTAACTCAAGTTCTGGGTTGCTCAGCAATGGAACTACCTTTTGAATATCTGGGGTTTCATTTGGGAGCAAGTTCAAGGAGAAAGAAGACTTGGTGAAAAAAAAAAGTTGTGTTTTTTGTCGGTTGTGGCCTTTTGCTTGAATTCTCTTGTTTGACCACTTCTTGTCTGCTCCTCTTATGTAATCTCTGATGTACGGCTGGGCAAGAGTCACCGGAATCACCGAAACCGGCCGACACCGGCACCGATATCACAGGCACCGAGGAAGACTCCGGCCGCCATCGGTGATAAAAACACATAACCGAGGATGGAACGGCCGGTGTCCGGTTGGAGAGAGTAATAACCGTCGGTTAACCGGCGTAACCGGCACCGGAAGGTCTAACGTTCGCCACCTTCCATCTCCATCTACGGTGGCTGAAAGTTTAGGTCATTTGTTGCAGTCGTAGAGATGAATGCGTGAGGATGAAGATGAAATATGTGGGTTGGGTTAAATTTTTATTGGGCTTAATTATTTCAATTGAATGAGAAGCCCATGCAAAAGCCCAAATTAAAGCCTCTTTCATTAAAACCCTAGCTTCCTGCCTCTATAAATAGAACCTTAAGCCTCTTTCGTACTCCATTATTCAACACCGATCAGAGTGCACCCTAGCCGTCACTCCTTTTCATCTATACCCCCCTTCATCCTTCAGAAAAGAGAACTCATTTTTCTCTCATCTGATTTCTCTCATATTCTGTAGTATCTTTTTTTGACTTGCATGATGTAATCGTCCTCTACTTCTCAATTTCTTTTTTTTATATATACATACCAAGGATCTATTATTCTTATTATTATTTTGTTTTATAAGATCTATAGATTCGCTTAGATCTGATCTCTGGGCTTTATTTTTAATTTTCTAGTCATAGTAGAGTCATCTTTCTTGTTTTTATTTTGATTTTTTTCATCTATGAACAATAGATTTGTTTTTTATTTATTTTGTGGATGGTTTATTTTCGGATGAGATCTTCAGTTAACTATCTGTTTTGTTGATTTGTATTTTTGGTCAATAAATTGTCTAGATTCATTTTTGGTTTAATAAATATGTTTTTATATTGTTATTCTTATAATATGGATGTAACTTTGGTTTTGGTTTTATATTATTATGTTAGATCTGTGCTGTAATTTCATTACATGAATCAAATATATTGTAATCCCAAGTGAAAATGATGAAAAAAAAAATGAGAAAATGAGGAAAAATAAGTTTTTGAACTAACTATGAAGAACTGGCGAAAATGAAGGCATGTTTTCTTAGGCTTGGTAAAGTATCACACATCATCAGGTTCTGGACAAACTAAGAAAATAATTGGGAAAATAAAAACGAGACATAAGAATTGGGTTTGGGCCCAATTAAGACAGTGGGCCGGTTTAGTCGGTTAAAAAACCGGAACCGGCGGTTAATTAACCGGCCCGTTTCTGGTAATTTTTCCGGTTTTCGGTGCCGGCGCCGGTGATGTAGTCAGCATCACCGGGACTCCCGGTTCCGGTGGTATGGGACGCCGCCGGTGCCGGTTAACCGGCCGTGCCCACCCCTACTCTGATGTACTCCTTTTTAGGGACTTGTCTCCCTTGTTCTTGTCCTTCTAGAAGGCTTGAATTTTATCATAAAATCTTGTTTGCTGATAAATAAAAAAAACTACGAATTTCATAAACATTTATATACTAACTTGAAACTTAATTCATAATCAATTCCAATAGTTGAAAACCAGTCCAAAAATTTCAGTATCATAAACAGTGGCAATGACGCTACAATTCCTCCATTACATGGCATTATTAACAATCCTCAGGGTACACATACAAATAGGTTAGTGATATAGATGTAGTGACATGGGTTCACATGGCTTGAAGCTTACAGTGACATCATCTTTAAAGTGCTTGAACAAGAAATCAAAACTAGGAACCTCTCATCTGCGGTACCGGTACCGTTTGAAGTTGAAATATACGTGCAAAATACCACGCTCAAACGTGCACTTAAACCCCTTCTTATGAGAGTATTCCCACTCCTTGTTTACGATCTTGAACGCCTGTGATACAATACCAACCATTCAGCAACCAAACAGAAAATCATCAAGAGAATAAGTAATAGGTTTAATTGCAAAAATAACACTCTGAGGTATTCACTTTTGGCAAATCATAGCCTGCAAAAAAGTGTCATGAACCTCCCTTTTCGTTGCACTCCATAAATTTGTTGCAAAATGACGATTGTGCCCGTGACATTTTAAATTTAATATATACCCGATAAAATACAAAAATCCAAAGTTTTCACCTTCCTTAATTTTCTTCCTCTTTGTGCATACAAAGGGGAAGAAAATTAAGGGACATGAAATTTCTGATTTTTTCTTTTGTACTTGAGAGTTTTTTAAGGGGTAAATCACTAAATCATCATTTTGAAACAAGTTTACACAAACTACAACAAAAAAGGCAAGTTCGGTGATCTTTTGCAATTATCCCAAAGTAATATATACAAAATCGATTGATCAAGAGAACTCACAATGTCCTCGTAAGGTGGCCCAGCATGAAACCTTATAATGCATGTCTCACCATTGCTTCCATCCTTCTCTATGGTATAATTTGGAGCCTTGATCTTGTCAACAAGGTCTGGGTAGAATATGTTAAATTTATATCCTTGAACAATTTTTGGAGGTGGGTTGTCGTGATCGTAGTGAGTTTGATTGTACTTGTTCCACTCATACCCGGTGTGAACACGATTGAAATACTTCGGCTTTCTTGGTCGGTACTTGTCATGCCACCAATAGACCTGCATCCAATATTGATTTGCTTCAATGACTAACTGCTGGCACAATAAAGACTATCTCAAACTAAATATCATTTACTTACTACTTTTCTTTAAGAACATGCACGCTAACAGCATAAAGAAATGGAGGGATTCCTTAAAACTACCTTAATGAATCACTCGCGAACGCAAAACTACCCTATGAATAAATAATAACTTCTGATAGAAACATTGTACACTTCAGGAAAATTCCGTTAAAATGGACAGAAATGCAAGAATATTATGTTATAATGGATGGAAATTTTTATTTATTCAAAATAACAAAATTTCCCTTGAGATGAAAAATAAATTAAAATATATAAATAATTTGTATTTTACTTATTAAAATTACATAAATGTTCTTAAATTTAGAAATAAATATTTATCATCATTTTAATTTTTTTATGACAAAAGATAGTCATCTTGTTTAAAAACAAAGAGAAATATAACCGCATACAATTTTGCAAACAAAAGGTAGTTCGAAGTATGTATTTTTTCAAGGGATAATTGTCCAAAACTACCCTAAAGTTTCGTCCACAAACGAGTTGATGCACAAAGTTTCGTCCACGCTGTGTGGCTACCCTGAAGTTTTGTCCACGACTTTTTTAGTTTTGACGTAATAGGGAAGTTCAAAATGATGGTCTAGGGCCTATGGGCAGTGCTTCCCGGATTGAATAGAAGCGTTGACAAAACTTCAATGCACCCACAAAAGCGTGGGCAAAACTTCAATGCACCCACAAAAGCGTGGACAAAACTTCAGGGTAGCCACCCAGCGTGGACAAAACTTTGTGCATCAACTCATTTGTGGACGAAACTTTAGGGTAGTTTTGGACAATTATCCCTTTTTTCAAATGGTAATTTTCCATTCATGAACAATTCATAAAGATGGTTTTGAGGAATTCCCCCTAAAGAGATTTAAATGGTAGACTAAAAGGACAAGTCACCTGTGAGTCCAGATTTACTTCGGCACCAGAGCCAAATACCGCGTCACCTTCCTCGAGAGACCCCATAGCTTTCATAGCCTTCAACTCTAAGTTATCTTCTGGTGGAGCTGGCTTTGATGCCATAGCTTCTTGAAGCCGTCTTTGTTGCTCTTCTAAAACAGACATGCGTTTTCGTTCCTATAAATTGCGACAGAAGAATGGTGGGTCAAATCATGAAATACCTTTGACTCGTATACTTATTAATGATGAAGTGATGACTTGTACACAAATACCAGTATAGCTTTGTCCTCTTCGGGGTCAATGGCTTCTTCATTATCATCTCCATGCATCAGTTCTGGTGAATATGATCCAGCTTCTTCTTCATCCTCCTCTGCTTCTTCTCTCAGCATGGGTTCTGGAGAGAATGGCCGTGTATCTACAAGAACAAAGTACATAAGACAACCATTCCAAGTCTAGTAAAAAGAATGATAATTGCAACAAAAAAAAGTAACATGAGCTATTCAAAGTGCTCCGAACTTGTATTTTTGTTGTACTTTATATCAATTTATTTCAAAATGATGATTTTACTCTTAAAATTTTAGATTTTAAAAATAATAAGCAAAAAAAAAAACAGAAGTTCATCACCCTTAATTTTCGTCCTCCTTGTACCTAAGAGTGTTAATTACTAGATCAACTATTAGCAATTTTTTGTAACCTAATCGATTTATTGATCCTCAAATTTTACTATCATTATCGAAAATTTGCAATCGAACTAATCAAATTAATGTTTTTTTATTAGTTAATCAATAATTAATGAAACAAATTAATACAAAGTGCAACGAAAATACAAGTTCAGGGCACTTTATGGCATTATGAAAGAGGGCTATGGTTTGCAAAAAGTGAACAGCACATGATACCATTCTGCAATTATCCCTAAAAAGAACATCAGAACTGAGCCCAACCAGTAAAAGAGCATACCTTCTAGATCAAGCTCATTAATCTCTTCATCCTCCTCTTCCTCTTTAGGCTTCAAATCATAATCGCTCTCCAAGTCATCCTCACCTTCTGAAGGTCGCTCCAGGCGTTGCAGATGCTTGCGTAACATTCTAGTATGAATTTCCTTCAAACAAGCCTATAATTGCAGCAAATCATTAGTCAGAAGCACCAGGGTTGTATAAAACACTAGAAGCTAACCGGGCGGATAGGGCCTCCGGGGATTAATCGGTTTTGTAAATTATCTTTTTTAAAATAAAATACTAAAAAACTTGTATACTACATATACAATCAAAATTTGAATTATACTGTATAATTAATAATATGCATTTAAGATATAAAAACATAAAATTTGTTGCAATCATATCTTTGAAAGATAAAAATGCCAATAACATTTTAATATTTATATGAAATCAAGTAGGTGTTCTAAATATCCAAGCCTACGCGGCCGACATGGCCGATTTTTAGAACACTGAGATGCACAATGTCTACAATAAATATATACCAATATATAAGAGAAGTTTTGAGGGATGTCTATGTACCTTAGCCTTGTATATATGAAGACGTTTAAGAATAGCCTCCCAATACTCAACCACCTTTGCGGTGCCAGAGCGCATCTGTAACTCAATTTGGGACTGTAGTGCCACCAATTCACTGTGAGTTTTCCCTTGTAAGAGATTTTTGACATCTGCTTCTATACTAGAATGCAAGCCCCTTTCTTCTGCAAGCAACTCTGCCGATGGTTCCTCTCCACGAACCCTGGCTCGGTCCAAAGCATCCTTTCTTTGAGCTTCGGCTAGTTCCCAATCACATACAACCAAAAGTGCCTGATGAATTACACATGTTAAGACATTGTCCACTACACATTCAACTTAATATAATATACAAAGAACAAATTATATTCAAGCCAAGGTACTTGCAAATAAGCAGTTTTAACATTTATTAAGTGATACAAGAGTTTCACGTGCTCATACAGATTAGAGAAAGACATGCAGCATTGTTTTGAAGGTGACATACCTAGGATTCTAGAGTTAAATCCAACCGTATATTTGAAATTTAGTTTTAGAATGATGGATTGTCATATCAATCGATCTCTGCATCGAAAAAAATGATAAAAGTGTTCCACGTGCTCATACAGATTAGAGAAAGACATGCATTGTTTAGAAGGTGACATACCTAAGATTCTAGAATTAAATCCAGCCGTATATTTGAAATTTAGTATTAGAATGATGGATGTATACAATCATATTTATCAATTTCTGCATCACTGAATTCTCGTTTCATCACCTTATTTCCTCTCAAGCTAAACTCTTATTAGCAGTCAACATATATTCAGAATGAAAACCCTATTAACATATTTTAAACATAGATTGCTCAAAAAGCATATTCTCTGTCATTAAACGTTAAAAAATGCATGAACGTTTCTGGAAAGGATAATAATGTACCTCCCAGTACTGTATATGTGTTGGTGTTGCATTGTCCAAATCCAGATGCATTTTGATGTCATCACGTAGCTCTTCCATTTCTTTCACTGTCAGTCCCTGTATAACACATGTCAACTGATAAAATGAACCACCAAAGCAAAACAGATACATGAATAAAGGAATAATTCGTTTCGGAGAGAATATTCAGTTTATAGACTGGAGAACAGTGTTAAGAATCAGCACAAATTATTTGCAAGGAGATGAAAAGTGGAATTTTGAACATCCTAACTTTTGGAATATACCATCTAATTGCAGATAACTGTGAATAAAAAATTCCTGCACAAAGCTAACATACAGAGTAAATGAAGCACTATAAATAAAAATTCCTTATTCTGTTTTTATTTCCTGCTGGAATTCATAACTTTGTCATCATTTGCATATACTATAAGAACTTTGTTATCACATCACAGAAAGGTAAGGTTACCTAACACAAACTCACATTTTATTATCCTTTTCTCTACCAGCCAACATGAATCATATGCAAACAACTGATTTCTTTCAAATGCCAAATGTTACTGCAATAATAAAAAAGGAAAAGGAAAACTGAAAACAGGCAACGTATTGGAATCACAAGGTAAGTACGCAACTAATTTAATAACTCCCCTGCTCCAAACAGTGAATAGAAAGGAAGATGTCATAACAAAAAAAAAACTGATTTATAAAATTGGAAAGGCATGATCTAATATCATTACTGCAAGCTCTAGACTCGGAAAATATTTGTTAATTACCTTAAAAACCATGTATGGTTCATTTATTTCAACGTCGAAATCATCTGAGCCGCTAAGGTGCTTGGACAGGACATCTATAGGTTTAGTACGGCCTTCACGCAATCTGATCTGGGACCTAACTTTGCTTTGATCAAAATGAAACTGAAGATAGAAGATGTAATTAGTAACATCAATCAAAAAATGTATGAGAAAACTCAATATAATCATGTTAGCAAAACCTTACCGAAAGGAAAGAGAGAGAAATGGCAAGAAACAAAATATTACTTCTTGCAAATCAACATCATACCTCTTCTTCTTTCTTCTCCCAGTCTTGAAACTCAGCCCTTGCACGTTCTCTGGCTAACAGTGCCTGTTGAAAGATGCTACTTAGAAACACAACGAAACAACGAAGTGGGGAAAGGAGGAAGATATATAGAGTGGTAATATTGCAAGACTGATCTCACCATTTCCTCCTCGTGTTGTGCTTTTTCAAGTGCCCTCTCCTCCCTTCTCTTTTTCACTTTTTCAATCTCTGCCTGCAAGGTAAATTTGATAACAAGGAATGAGATAAATGCCTACATGTAGGAATTAAGTTTATACCAAACTTTGTAAAGCACAAAGGCATTACAAAATAGTATGAGAGGCTCAAGACATGTTTATCCCATTGATTGTCATGAAGAAAATATGAAACTATGAATTGAAAGAAAAAAAAAATGACCATTAGGTCATTCAGTTCAAGTACAGTGCTGTACCAAACCACTTCCTAAACTAAGTTGGTGTCAGTTATATGACTCCTTTCCAGAACTCCAAAAGATCTTCTACACATATCCGACTCATCTACTATATCCCATCTAATGATACCACTTATATTGTGTCATGCTTTATCATCCCTATACATATTATTATGGGTTAATATCATAAAGCACCACACAAGTATACACGTTTTACAAATAACACACTAAGTTATGATTTTTTTCATGCGAGTCATGCGACACACCTATGTATCAACAAATTATCAAAATTTGTTGATACATAGGTGTGCCACATGAAAAAATCGTTGATACATAGGTGTGCCACATGAAAAAATCATAACTTAGTGTGTAATTTGAAAAATGTGTATGCTTGTGTGGTGCTTTATGATATTAACTCTATTATTATTTATATCCATGTTAACCAGAGGTATTAACTTATAGCTAGTTTGATACATGTGTGATAGAATATTTAATAAAATAGGGAACGTGGAACATGTTTACTAGTTTAAGTGTAACTGAATTTTATAGCTACCATCAGGAAAAAAAAGAAGATGAGATCAACCATGCAGTATGTCAAAGCCCAATCCAACCCAAAAGCTCAAGCTGATAGGTGGAGACATCAGTATGTTTGTCAACTGGTCGATATATCCACACACTTTCGATGTGGGACACACTTTAACACTCCCCTCAAGTGCAGGCCTCGCATGTGGCACATTTGGGCTTCGAGGGGAGGTTTCTTAACACAGGCCCAAACCAGCTCTGATACGATGTAAAACACTAACCTGATTTTCAACTTTCATTTTCATGTTTCTTCTCTTCCTCTTTATAGGCATAGTAGTAGAGTTGCACTTAGATACAGCCTCTATATAGATAAGTATGTATATTGTATATATCTATCTTAATACTAAAAAACCTGGACATTGAACTAAATGAATTTAGAAAATAGCAAACAGAAGTAAATCCTGCGGAACAGAATTGCATACCATCCTCTCTCTCTGTCTCTTTTTCTCAGCTTTAACTGAAAAGGCATCAAGTGGCACACCTTGAACAACATCACGCTCAATCTTTTTTGACCAGACAAATCTGCAAATATTTCCAAAATGGAAGAAATGAGTATCTCAGCCTCTAACATAACAATTTTTCCCCGTCATCTTTAAAAAAATTGTTTACAATACATGCCATAATGGGAATAAGCTCTCGGGATAAACTGTATGAAGGAGACATGTATACTCTGCCAATCAAGGCATGTGAATGCACTCATTATAACCACCACAGCATCTTACATTCATCAAAGAAAAAATAGCACCATCTTTCCTAAAGTTTAGCGGAAAAAATGATTACAAAAGTTTCATAAAAAAAAGTAACTGCTAGTGGAGTTACCAAACTACAAAATGAATGATGATTTTACATGGACATGTTTTGGAATTGGATGAATTTTTTTTTTTGATCGGCGAGGTTTTTATTATCCATCAGATCCAAAGGTTGGAGCCTGAGGATGCTGCAATTGCAGCCAGAATACAAGGTTCTGAAAATGCAGAACAAAACACCCAAACCATGGGATGAATTAGAGCTCTAACAAAGTCGATGACTACGAAGAATCTATCTAAAAAGAAAATCCAACCCATCCACCAGGACATAAAGGTTTCTGAATACTGACCTTTCATTTGTTTGGTAATCCTGGATATAATTAAAAAATCTCCATTTCGCAGCAAAGCGTTCTAGCAGCTAGTTCAGAAATAGATCCAAGTATATGTACCTTATGAAGTAAAAGAACAAATCATGACACAAAAACTTTCTGACAAAAATGTTTATTGACCTGCAGGGATTCCCCCACACAGCCGAACCTATAAGTGAAATATGTCATAAACAAAGCAACTAACTAAGTTCATGGATTTCAGAAGAAAAAAATTGACTAATATCTGATACGTAAAGAGCGTTAGCTCCAACAAGCAATGAAATTAGGCCCAATGTCAAACCACTAAACCTAAACAGACATTAGTCTGCCAGTGTGTGGAATCAAATAGTTCACATACAATCCAATCAGAGTAATGCCTCAAATAACATTGTTTTACTGTCTAAACCAACTTTTTGTTTCTCATAGTTTCAGTGCAATATTACTCAATATCTAATTTGTCCGAAAATTGAAGCTATTTCACAGCATTCAAACAGAAAATTATAATCCTAAAATCAATTTAAGTTCTACAGAATCAAGGGCAAAATAAAGAAATAAAATAGTAGCTTACTTCTCATTGAGGTTGGAATCACCAAACGGATTCGAATCATTTGAATACCCTGAAACAGTCTGTGCCTTCAGCTTCTTCGCCACTCGCATCGCCTAACCATCCCCAAATTATCAGCAACCAATACAAGCCCTAGAAGTCATCTCATCAACAAAAGCCCAGTAAAACAGTCCGTACCTTCTTCTGAGCTTTCTTAGCCATATATTTGGCAATTTCCTCTTCGGTAACGCTCCTGGATGACTTCTTCTTCTTACGCCCACGATCGCTCCTGTCGCTAGCGTCGGAATCGTAGGAGTCGCGACCACGCGACGAACTCCGGCGGCGGCTTTTGCTGCGACTACTTCGTTCCCTGCGCTTGCCGGAACCCCTGGCAGGAGGCGAGTCGGAGCGGTCCGAATTGGAGTAGGACTCAGATTCGGACTGCGAGTCGGAGTCATCGGACCTTCTTCTGCTCCGACTTCGATTCTTCTTCGAAGAAGACGAAGCTTCCGTCTTGCTCCTGCTGCTCCTCCCATGAGAACCCATCGTTAACGATAATCTGAATGCCGAGGGCGGGGGACCTTCTTCTCAGATCAATGGACCGGGGCTTTCAGAGCATGTACAACAGAAAGGACCTTGGTCAGGGAGTGGGAGTACAGACCGTGCTGACTGGACAAAAGTGAGAGAGTGGAAGTGCAGAAAAGTGGGTGTTTTGCAACAGAAAGGGCCTCGAGATCGTGGGAGTGCAGAACAATGCTGACTGGATTATTAATTGATATTTTGCTGTTTTATCTAATTATTTATCAGAAACCGTTTAAATTATATAAACAAATGTGAAAAAAATAATTAATGACGATAAATAAATTTAACACGAATAAAAATGAACTTTTTAATAATGGAAAAGAAATCAATAAAATATGTGTATAGAATAATATGGTCAACTATATAATATTCATAGTAGTTGCTATAACGAAAAATCTTTGAGTCAGACCGGATATAAATACACACAAAAACGATAACATGGTCAAATATATATTTCATAAAAATGTTATTTTATTTGAAATATCATCCAACACTAAATTATATAATATATAATCTATTAAAAAGAAGATTTGATTTTAAATTTTAATATGCATTTCATTCCAAAATTAAAAGTATATCATATTGATTATAATGAAACATAATAACAAAAGCCTATCTAGCTCAATGGTAGAACACAAGGCTTGAAGTTGTGAGGTTGGGGGTTCGAATCCCACAATTAACAAAAAAATTTGTTCAAAAAAAAAAAATCAGCGTGGGTGGAAGCCAGGTGTCGGCCCAAGAGAGGCCCAACGTGGCCAGGGAGCGAAGGAGCGAGGAGTGCGGGCCGGCCCGCGATCGAGGAGCGCTGGCTGAGGAGCGAGGAACGAGCCCAGTAATTCTGAGGCGCGGACCGCAAAAAACGAAGCCCACAACGGAGCGGGTCTCGCTCCTCGGCCCAGGCGCGCGCGAAATGGGGTGCGGGCACGCTCCGTTGTTCTTGCTCTCAAGGACATTTTTTTGTTGGATGCCCCTCTCAACATTTTTTCCTGTCATGTTAGTAGCATCGGCCGGTACCTACCCCAAAACTCATACTCATTATCCAAACCGTGATTCCCGGTTACGTAAAACCCGTACCCGTACCTATCACCCGTCGCCGAAGGAAAAACTGATAACCGCCAACTTTATTACCAGACAGTGATGGTTATAACCATCAAACCAGGCCCAATGGGCTTTCTATTGGGTCTTCAAAAATATAAAGAGAACATTTCATTTAACACTCTGCCAAACATTTAATTTCACTTTGATACTCTGGCATAAATTTTTATCACTTTCATACCCTAACCAAACTTTTAATTTCACTTTCATACCCAATCGGGTAAAATGTCCAAAATACCCCTAATTATTACTCAAATTTTCAAACTCATGTCATTGGTTCAAAACTGAGAAATAAGTAAAATGACAATATTACCCTCTAATGTTAGGGTGTTAAAATGAAAAATATCCTTCAAAATTTTACAAAATCAATTTTTTTATTAATTCAGTTTTATATTTATGAAAAATATTTTATATTATTAAAAAAAATCAGTTTTTATTTAAAAATTAATATAAATTTTTTTTTTTAAAAAATAGATTTTATTTTTAAAAAATCATAAAAATTAGTTTTTTTTTTTAATTTAATTATTAATATATATATTTTTTCTACCCAGATATTACCCCTCTCTCTCCAACTTGGTCTCTCTCTTTTCTTCATCTTCATCCTCTGCTTCGAATCGAAAGCAAAGACAAACTATACAGCAGATCCAAACCATAAACAAACATATCTTTGCAAATATAGAACACAAAACAGTTCAAACTAGCAGATCTACAAAATCCAGAGCCTAAAAGCAACACAAAACCACAGATCTGAAGGTTGAGATTTGAGTTTCATCTTCACGTGCAGGCAAGGCAACCTCCGAGACCTCTGAGAGCCGCACACGAGGTGTTCCGGGAACTCGATCATCAGATCGGAGATGGCGACTGGACGGTGATAGATCTTCACGACCCCGTCGAATTTAATGAGCTTCATAGTGACGGTCGCCGGAGACTCTGCTTCCTGTGAGAGCTGTAAGAAGGACAATCGGCTTCCGATCATGTGAAAACACCATGGAATCGCTCGTAGAGTCAGAAATTTGATACCCATTTTCGGATTCTATCAATTCATAACAAATTGGGATCGGACCTAGATGGTGATTTTTTGAGATTGGATTGATTTGGAGGCATGTGAATCAGCTCTTCATCCTTCATCTTCTGTTCTATTATACGAAAATTAAATTTTGATGCTCTGAAATGGATCTGGGTAGAGAAAGAGATGAAAATCAGGAGGAGAGAGACAAGATGAAGAGGAGAGAGAAAAATGGGTAGAAAATGGAAAAAAATAAATATATATATATATAATAAATATTAATTAAATTAAAAAAACTAATTTTTATGTAATTTTTAAATTAAAAACTTAATTTTTGAAAATAAAAACAATTTTTATAAATAAAAACTGAATTTATACAAATAAAAACAGAATTTTTAAAAATAAAAATAATTTTTATAAATAGAAACTGAATTTATAAAAAAAATAGAATTTTTGATACTAAAAATAATTTTCATAAATAAAAATTAATTTTTTAAAAAAATAAAAATGATTTTTGATATATAAAACTGTTTTTAATAAAAAAAATATTTTTTTAAAATAAAAACCGATTTTATAAAAAAAACTTATTTTTGTGTATTTTTAAAATTAAAATCTGAATTTTTGAAAATAAAAATTGAATTTATAAAAAAAATTATTTTATTTTAAAAATAGTGAAAATTTCAGTTTAACACCCTAACAATGAAGGGTATTATTGTCATTTTACTTATTTTAAAATTCTAAACCAATGGCATGAGTTTGAAAATTTGAGTAATAATTAGGGGTATTATGGACAATTTACCCGGTTGGGTATGAAAGTGAAATTAAAAGTTTGGTTAGGGTATGAAAGTGATAAAAATTTATGTCAGGGTATCAAAGTGAAATTAAATGTTTGGCAGGGTGTTAAAGTGAAATTTTCCCAAATATAAACCCACATACAACATTTTAGAAACATATTTTACAATATTCCAACTTTATTTTACAAACCTACCTATTTTATACCATTGAAACACAATTATTCCTAGAACTAACACCTCATAATAATATATTTATCGTCTTACAATTTCAAAAACACGGTTTCAGAAATCATTTTTGTACAACACAAAGAGTTGAAGAACAAAAATAGACAGTTTTGACTAAACTACAATCAACCTATATTACAAAAAAAACACAAGCATATGTACAATACAAAATTGTCTTCAGATTTCTTTTTAAAGTCCCCACTTTCTCTGTAGAAAGTTTTACTCGTCATGTGTAGAGTAGTGGTGTTATTTATAGGAAATAACATCTAAATTTAGGGTTTAAATATGGGCTGAATGTTGCTGGAAATGGGCCTTCACGGTATGGGCCGACACCAACTATACATGGGCTTTATCATACTACAAGTTGGTTAGATAGGCCCAATCTATGACCGGTCGGTTCAGTTCACCACCGGTTTTCATTTAAAAAACCGTGACCCGCCCAAAAGGTAGTCAGTTCGAGATTTTAATGCCCGTCCCCATCCCGTGACCGTCGGTTCCGGTTATTTCAATGATGGGGACGGTCGGAGACGATCGGTTTTCGGTGATGGCCGTATATTTACACAGCCCTACATGTTAGGCCCATGTTCCGTGTATTAGACATGTTCAATAAGTTATATACAATATGTTTAATCAATTAGTCATCCACATAGTCCTATTTTAAATCTTTGATTTTTTTTAAGGATAAGGGATAGATTTTAGGGAAAATTGCACATAACCTTTCCTAGTATTGACTTATTTTCAGATCACCCCTTTAATTTTTGTTTTACATTTAATCCCCTTAACTTAATTTTTTTTCACTTTGCTCATTTCTCGTCCGTTTTTGGACGAATATAACATGTGCACAACACATGCCATTATTTTTTTTTCAAAATACTCATATTACCCTTGACACATAACCAACCCTAAATTTTAATTTTTTTCTAATAATAAGAGTCGGCCCTAGCTCTCTGAGTTAACGGCGACAAGGGGAGAGAAGAGCGCGTCCTGGTGAGTGGGGTCGGCGGCGGTCTTCGGTGGAGTGGAGGAGGAAGGTAAGACCACGCTCCTTCATCTTGTTCTGTTTTAAACTTGTTTTCGGTAGAGTTTTGGACGGTGTGAACGCTGCGATTCGAGCTGGGAGTTTTGGGGAATCGAGGGGAGGAACCAGATTCATCTCCCGGGCGAAGAAGGAGCGTGTTGCCCCACAATCGCGAGGTGTGCCTCGGGGAGTGGTTGGTGGAGACAGGGGCTAGTCGGTGTTAGGGGTACCGGCACGGCTCCGAGTTCGGAGATACGAGCGTGGGCGATCCGAGCGCGTGGTAGGGGTACGAACGGCGAGGGGGTGGTAGCTGGGGAAGGACCGAGTTTTATTGGTTCTGTAGCGACGTCGGGAGAGGTATTTCTCTATACTGTGTGGGGTTAAGAGTGATGAGGTTTCTATCTTGGAATTGTCAGGGGTTAGGCAAATTGGCGACAGTAGAATATTTGAAAGGGGCGATTAGGCGTCGAAAATCGCAAATTGTCTTCTTAAGCGAGACTCTAGCGAAGAAAAGGGAGGTGGAAGTATTGAAGCTTAAAACCGGATTCGCAGGGGGTTATGAGGTGTCAGCAGAGGGACACAAGGGAGGCCTAATCCTTTTATGGACAACGGGCATATCGGTGACTCCTTACGAGTGTTGGGACAGATACATTGATGCTAAGATCAGTGGCCCGGATGGGGAAAAGTTTCGTTTTACAGGGATTTATGGGGAGGCAAACCGGGTGCACCGATGGCAAACTTGGGATATGATTAGGTCTCTGGGGCGCGTACGAGAATGTCGAGACGCTGGCTGTTGATGGGTGACTTCAATGGAATCCTTCACCAGAAGGAGAAAAGGGGGAAACCGATACCCATTACCCTAGTTAAGGGGTTCCGGGACGCGATGCGTTCTGTGAATGTCCAGGATGTACCCCTACAGGGGTACGGCTTTACGTGGCATAGTGGCAGTGAGTCGGAAACTCGGATGGCGGTACAGTTGGATAGAGCCCTCATAACACCGGAGTTAATGACTTTATGGCCGTCCGCACATTTGATCAATCTAGGGATATCAACGTCTGATCACCTGCCTATACTTTTAGACTCGGAACGTCGGGTGGAGCCAGTGGGATCTAGACAATTTAGGTTCGAGAATATCTGGGCGGAAGATCTGGAGTGTGGCCATCTCATTCAGGCATGGTGGGGAAGCCCGGTGATAGGGACATTGCCACGAAAACAAAGGAAACCGGAAGTGCTTTGGAGGTATGGGGCAAGGAGGTCTATAACGCGCTAGCCAGGAAAATTTCGAGGCTTGAGAAAGATATACTGTGGCTGAATGGGAAGTTTTATCGGACAAGCATTAGGCGGCGCAGGGCGTTGCAGAAACTGTATGAGTCAGCTTTGGACCGAAAAGGGGAGTTCTGGAGGCAACGGGCTAAGCAACACTAGCTTACAGAGAGTGACCAGAAAACTAAGTTTTTTCAGGCGTCAGCCTTACAGCGGAAGTGTATAAACAAGGTGACGGAGCTGAAGGATGATGCTGAGAATGTTTTATCCTGGGACACGGGGTTGGGGGATCATGTTTTGGATTTCTACAAAACATTATCCCGGAAGTCCAGGGGAGAGGGGATTAACTACCCGAGATTCCTCCAATAGGTTACGGAGGAGCAAAACACGGCACTGATGAGAGAGGTGTCGTCTAAGGAAGTCCGTGAGGCTACTGTTTCGATGGGACCGAACAAATCACTGGGACCGGTCGGGCTTAATCCGTATTTCTACCAGAAGTATTGGAGTACAGTGGGGGAGGACGTCACCAATTGGGTTCGGAGGATCTTTGCGGGGGAGGCGATACCGAAGGTATTGAACAGGACTACGCTGGTGCTGATACCGAAGGTGGAATGTCCCATGTCCCTGAAAGACCTGCGGCCAATTGCACTATGCAATGTCATATTCAAGATTGTATCGAAGGTGGCGGCAAATCGATTGCAAGGTTTGCTGGATGGCTTAATTTCGGCGTCCCAGGGGGCGTTTGTACCAGGCCGATCGATTCAGGTTAATATTATCCTGTCATTTGAGACCCTCCACTACCTGAGGAATAAGAGGGTAGGTAAGGAGGGGTGGGTGGGCCTCAAATTGGAAATGAGCAAGGCGTACGACAGAGTATAATGAGGCTTCCTGTGGGATTGATGCGGGGGTTTGGTCTAGGGGAAGGATGGATTGATCTGATTCGGAGATGTACGTATTCGGTCACATATAACATTGTGGCAGGGGGAAGGCAGACGGGTTTTGTCCAACCGGAGCGGGGGATTAGGCAGGGGGATCCACTATCCCCGTATCTGTTTTTGTTTTGCATGGAAGGGTTCTCGCGCTTGCTACAAGGGGCAGAATGTGGAGGCGAAATCCATGGTATTAAGGTGGCTTCCAACGCACCATCACTTACCCACTTATTTTTTGCAGATGACTGTTATGTCTACTGTAAGGCGACACCGGTGGAAATGGGTCGGGTGAAGAACTACCTCCGAATGTTCGAGGAGGCGTCAGGCCAAGTGGTGAACCAACATAAATTATCACTTTTCTTTAGCTCCAACACGTCGGACACACGACGGATGAAAGGGGTACGAATACTAGGGATCCCGGAGTTGACGCAATCATCCCCATACCCGGGGATCCCAAATATGATGGGTCGAAGCAGAAAGCAGGGACTGCAGTACGTGTTGAATAGGGTGTTGAGGCGAATCCAATGTTGGGATGGGAAGTTACTAAACGGTGCGGGTAAGGAAGTACTAGTCAAGTCCGTACTACAGGCAATCCCGACGTACACGATGGGTGTGATGCGTCTGCCGAAAAGAACGCTAGATAAGATGAATGTGCGTTAGCCCGGTTCTGGTGGAAATCAGTCGGAGTAGATGGGAAATGAGTCATCTGGCAATCCTGGACGACGATGTCTCGCCCGAAAGAAGAGGGCGGATTGGGGTTCAAGAATATGCAGGACTTCAATACGGCGTTATTGGGGAAACAATTGTGGAAGCTACTGACTGATGAGTCTAGTCTGGTGGCGAGAGTGTTGAAGGCGCGTTATTACCCGGAAACCTCGGTCTTGGAGGCGGTACGGAAACCAAACCAGAGTTTCGTCTGGTAGAGCCTACTATCAACACAAGAATTGATCAGAAAGGGAGCTAGAAGATCGATTGGACCAGGGACGTCCACATGGGTTATTTAGCATCCGTGGCTGACAGGAGTTGAGGCGAGGGTGAGATCGTTGGGAGCTGGTACGGACAATATGACAGTCTCGGATCTGATGATACCAAATGAGAGGAGCTGGGATATAGACATGATTCATAACCTGTTTGATGTGGAAGACCAGAGAGCGATATTGGCAGTCCTAATTAGTAGAATGGCCAGGTCGGATGCGTGGTACTGGTCGGGGGATTATCTAAGGCAATACACTGTGAAGGCGGCCTATGGGATGTGTCAGCAGGAACAAGCGTCATTCCAGCCCCAGACGGACATATGGACAAAGATATGGAAGTTGGAAGTTATGCCAAAGGTACGTACGTTCTTGTGGAGAATGTGTTCGGGGTGTCTTCAGGTAGCGGTCAACCTCAGAAGAAGACATGTGGCAATGGAGGCACAATGCCCGGTATGCTCATGGGCGGAGGAATCAGAAATACACCTCCTGGTCCAATGCCCGGTGGCGGCAGAGTGCTGGGCTAAGTCCGGAATAATCACTTCTCAAGGCGCTCAGACAATTTTGGAATGGTGCAGGAAACTCTCAATCTCAACCCCCGGCGAGTGGGGGTCTGATCGGTTGTTTGTTATGGGAAATCTGGAAGGCAAGAAACAAGGTGGTCTGGGAACAGATAACGCAACTTCCTGCAACCATTTTTCAAACGGCTTACCATCTATAGACATGCTGGCTAGAAGCACAAGAAGGAAACAACAGACGCAGTCAATCCCCGGCCAGGGTCGGAGTGGGGCACCTGAAACCTAGGAACGCCCTCCTCCGGGGACGTGGGCCGTGAACACAGATGGGGCGCTATTCGCAGCAACACACAAGATAGGGACGGGCTGGGTATGCAGAGATGATCGGGGTCGGATGACAGGGGCCTGGTCTGCATCCTTCCATGGCCCTCAGAATCCCGGGTTAGTAGAAGCCTACGCAATCAGGGAAGCACTAACATGGCTCCTGCAATACCACACACAACGGGCGACGGTGCGAAGCAACTATAAGAACGTAGTGGATATGATCAGGAAAGGAGGGCGACTGCTATCTCCTTTAGGTACAATTGTGACAGATTGTATCTCCCTATTAGCTAAACTCGAGTACGTGCAACTCGTTTTCGTAAGACGGACAGCGAACAAAGCAGCTCATTGGCTTGCCAGGGCGGCTTGTTCTTCCCTTGTCTGGAATTGGTTTGGGGTCATGTCCCTAAACCTCTTCACAATATCATTATTACCGATATTTAATAAAGTACCATATTTCCTAAAAAAAAACCCTAAATTTAATTCTCACCCTCTCATCTATCGGCCTTATTACCCAAATGGCCTTTTAGAAGGAAAGTATAATTAAAATAGCCTCCACATTATATGCTCTCACCTACCTAGCCTCCTCATTAATGACTCTTTCCAACTACCAACATTACCCTCATAGATGATCCATGTCAGCACCCAACTCTATTCTCACTCTTGTTCCACGTCAGCTTTCGTTTGCCCTGTTGGCGCCAAATCCACGTCAGCAGTCATTAGTTAATTCGCGCCAAATCCAGCTGAATTGGGGAAATCGATTTTTGCCTCATTCTCGTTTGCTTCTCCTTCATCCTCGTTTTTCTTCTTCAATTGTTGCTGTCCCGTGCATTGTTTGTCCTCCTACCCGTTGTTTCTTCTTCAATTTGTCGTGAGAGCTGCTCAATTGATTGTTCCACTGTCATTGAAGGCTGCCCAGAAAAACCATAGCTCGAGGTAAGTAATTGGAAAGACCTAATTTGTAGATTTTGAGCAATATGTATGTTTAAACGCACTTAATGTTATCATGGAATGGTTTTAAAACATATTTCGAGCTAGTATTGCTTCATTCGGACCTCCAATTCGTGTGATGATGTGGTTCGAGTTTGTACCATGCCGATGATAATAGTTCAGATCGACACGTTCTGGTATGAGCTGTTACCAGGTCGGTTTGGCGTTCTGGTTTCATGTAAACTAGAACGGGTGTCCATCCGGTATTTTACGTATCAGAATGTAGTATCAATCTGTTATTAAATCATGTATATTTAAGGCTTTACCCCTTTTGGGTTTTGTTTGAAAATAGTTTTACAAGTCCTTTATGTACAAACAAAGGCCTTTTTGTTTGAAATTGTTTTAAAATCGAGTTGTAAATATTTATAGATGTTTGTTATGGTAAATTGTAGCTTTATATTGATATGTTCCTAATTGTTGTAGGAATGGTTAGAGTGCTAGTACATGCTTCTTATGGTGGGCAATATTTGAACGAGAACGGGAAATATAGTTGGATACCATCCAATTCAAAGTCTATGAATATCCTTCTTGATGATGAAGATACATCATTGAAGAAGAGGTTATGGGATAAATTGTATGAGAAGACCGGAGTGGACAAACATGAAAATGAATTGAAAGTGAGCTACTTAGTACCAGACTTGCCTGACGATGTTGGAGGAATGGATCCGGTTATTTTAGAAGACGATGAAACTGTTCTTGGTTTTGTTGTGGAATATGGACTTGGGACCCGAAACAACATACTATGTGTGGAGGTGATTAACAAACATACCGGTGGTAGGGAAATGGAAATGAATCCTCCTGGTGCCCCCGTTGTACGTGATAAGTACTTTGGCCGGGACATGTGTAGTCCAATAAATACGGGGGATTCCATTGATTTTATGAGTGTTAACAACGGTGGGCAACGCGTGCATCTCCCACGTCGAGATGGTAGTAGGGGCAGAACTGATGTAGAAGCAGTAGCGACTCCAGCGGGGTCAAATCCTACTCCGGCACAGTTAAGTGTTGAAGATGATTATGTTGATGATGATTATATTTATGATACGCAAGGCGAGGTAGAAGAGATTCTAGAACAGTTTAGTTCTGATGATGATGGTGATATGGAAGAGGTGGAAGCGGGTGTGGAAGTTGATGAGGAAGAAGTGGCAGTGGATGAGGATGTGGGATTGGAAGATATGGAAAACGAACAAGAGTATCCAGAACAAGAACAATCCAGATCAAGTTTTGATCCTGCAGACCACTTTTATGCGACGGAAGTGCTTGATGCCGAAGCAAACTCGATCGGTTTCCAAGATGGGTCAGGTTTAGCAGTTGGTGATACATTTGAGACGAAAGAAGAGTTTCAGACGTTTTTGTCACATATTGCTGTGAAGGACGGGTTCGATTATCGTGCTGAAAAATCTAACAAGACGGTGTTTGTGGCAAAATGTGCTAACCAACCTTGTGGATAGAGAGTGCGGACCGCCAAAATTGGAACTACAAGGCAGTTCTCCGTCAGAACATATTACAATACTCACCATTGCTCTGCCAATGCGACGAAGCTCCACCGCCGGCAAGCAACTACTAAATATGTTGCTGAATACGTGAGGCAAAAATGTGTGGGTCAAAAGACGACACCGTGTCCAAGACTAATTCAAATATTTCTGAAAAATGACACTGAGTCAAGCACCGAGATACTATACTGGCAAGCTTGGAAGGCCAGACGACTTGCCAACTTTTATCTTAGAGGGGATCCCGAGAAAAGTTATGCACTCCTTCCGGCTTATTTGGAGATGGTTGTACAGAAGAATCCAGGAACAATCACTCATCTAAAGGTGGATGAAGAAAGCAGGTTCAAATATGTATTTATAGCATATGCTGCATGTATTCGAGGATGGAAGACAATAAGAAAAGTCGATGCGGTTGATAGCACCTTCTTGAAGACACGGTTCAAAGGAGTAATGCTTATTGCAACCGCACAAGATGGTCATCATCAGCAATATCCTATTGCTTGGGGAATTGTAGACACAGAGAATGATGCGTCATGGACATGGTTTTTTGAGAAGTTACAGGAATTTATACCAGATGAAGATGAATTGGTAATTCTTTCTGATAGGAATCAGAGTATCATCAATGAGAGGTTGAAGATCTACCCCAAAGCAGATCATGGACACTGTAGGTGGCATCTCGGACGAAATGTACGACTTCATTCCAGAAAAAAGGCTGGTGCTGGAGAAGGGCTTCTAAATGCTTTCAAAAAATGCGCTGAAGCGTACCGGGTATCTGAGTTCAACAGACTGTACGAAATTATGACTGAATCCTACCCATCAGCCATCCAGTATCTTGAAGAAACAAATATTGCGCTTCATCAGTGGGCTAGAGCACACTTCATAGGTGCTCGGTACAATATCATGACAACAAATGGAGTGGAGTCGATAAACGCAGCATTGAAAGAGGCAAGAGAGTGGCCTGTCATTGCATTGCTTGATGCTATGCAGGAGAAAGTTTCAGAGTGGTTCAATAGACGTCGCCATCACATTACATGTATACCTCCAGGTACACAGATGACTCAATATGCAGAGAAAGTCTTTCGGGTAAGGACACGAGTTGTTACCAACTTGAAAGTGAAACAGCTCAACGCGTCAGAGTTTCAGGTTGTTGGTAACAAACATGTGACCATAGTTAATTTACTTGAGAAGCGGTGTGAATGTCGTGTGTTCGACTTGGATAAATTTCCTTGTGTACATGCAATAGCAGCTGCCAAGTTGAAGAACCTTGATTGTTATCAGTTCTGCTCCGACTATTACTGACTGAATTTATGGAGAATGGCTTATTTTGAAACCCTTTATCCTGTACCAGCAGAACGAGATTGGGTTTCTCTTAGCTCCGAACCAGTTATGAAGGTTATCCCTCCAAAACTACCACTAAAGCGCGGTAGACCACAAGTCAAGAGACTCCCATCCGCCGGTGAGCCACGTCGGCCACCAAGAATAAGAAAATGTGGATTATGTGGTGAAATTGGTCATATAAGGACAACATGTGAAATGGCAATTATTATGTAATAAGGCCATTTTTTATGTAATTGGATTGGGATGGGATGTATCATGTATTTTATGGTTGAACAGTTTGTGCTTGTTGAGGAACTTGGAATTGGGATGTATGTTGTAGTTTATGAACAATCAATTTGTGCTTGTTATATAAACAATTGCTTGTTATTGTATTTTTTGTATTATATTCCATTTGTTGCTTATATGTCTTTTGAATAGTTAATTTCCGGGGAACTGCTGAATTTGCTGTCTGGTATTCCAGATACTCAAGACAGTAACCAGCCTACCAGTCCAAATAGGAATAATGTGTCTAGACTGGCAGTCCAAATTGGAATATTGTTTCTAAAATGGAGTCTAGAACGCTAATAACAATTTCAGACTTTCATGAGAACCTGGACAGTAACAACTAGAACAGACATACAAACTGTAAAATTTAGTGAAAATCTATAAAAGTTCTTCTAGATCTGGAAAATATTTTCTAGAGCAGCAGATTCTAGACAAAATGAGAACAAAATTGTTGCTTCCCAGAAACACGAGTACAAGGTACAGAACACTAGAAATTGTGTTCAAGCATTTGTTGCATACATTCAAATGTTTTTTTTACCAAACCTAGTAAAGATTGGATATCCTTCCAAAATATGTAAAAGACCAAAACAAACACATTAAAATGGTTTGTAAAAAAAAATTAAAATCTAAAATACGACTTCCATCCTAAAAAAAATAATATACAAAAGCACTTCAAGAAAAATTATCGGACTGTGGAAGTTCAGGACCACGTTGTCATTGTTAAGTTTGCATGTTCTAGATTCTCTTATATTCTATTCAATTTGTTGCTTATATTTCTTTAGAATATTTAATTTCCAGGGAATGCTGAATTTGATGTATGGTGTTCCAGATACTCAAGATAAAAACCAGACTGGCAGTCCAAATTGGAATACTGTTTCTAGAATAGAGTCTAGAACTCTAATAACAATTTCAGACTTCCATGAGAACCTGGACATTAACAACTAGAACAGACATACAAACTGCAAAATTTGGTGAAAATCTATAAAAGTTCTTCTAGATCTAGAAAATATTTTCTAAAGCAGCAGATTCTAGTAAAAATGAGAACATAATTGTTGCTTCCCAGAAACACGAGTACAAGGTACAGAACACTAGAAATTGTGTTCATTCATTTGTTGCATACAATATTTGTTTTTTTACCAATTGTATTAAAGTTTGGATATCCTTCCAAAATAAATAAAAGCGACAAAACAAATGAATTAAAATGGTTTGTTAAAAAAACTATTAAAATAAGAAAATGGGTGACTATTAAAATGGTTTATTAAAGGCCATATTAAACTAAACACATTAAAATGGTTTTTAAACTGAATAGTAAGGCAAACAGACGTTAGTTTTAGTTTTACATCCAGCCGTTAGTTAGTATTTTGACAGAATCCGTTACTTTGGTAACGATAATATAATTCAACCCAATCCACACGTTTTCAAACATATTTTATTTGAACATTAAGGCGCGAACGCGAAAATTGTGTTCTTCATGAAGAAGTCGAACGCGAACGCGAAGAAGAAGGTCCTTTGCCACTGTGGATTTGAAACTCCTGTACGAACCTCAACCACGAAGATGAATCCAGGAAGAAGGTTCGTTGGGTGTGGTATATTCATGGTAAGTCAAAAGCTTAGGGTTTTTCTATTTTGATTTCGAAATTCCAGCTGAACTGAAATTAGGGTGATCTGATTTGGGAAATCTTGCTCAAATTATAGTTTGTTGTTGATTTGGTAAGTCCTGCTGCGATTAGGTATTCCTAATTTAGGAATTGCTGCTGAAATTAAGGTTTCCTTTTTTATTGATGTGAGAATTGAAATTTATGCTGAAATTTGGGTTTGTTCTATTTTTTTTGCTAGAATGAAGGAACCAAAAAATGCGATTTTTTTCGCTGGATTGATGGACCCAAAGTCGAATGTGGGACAAAGTCAGCTGGGAAGTCAGAGCAATTCAACAAAATATTAGACGATAGAGGGCTAATTTACCCAATTGGCGTTTTAGAAGATAGAGTTGCAAGGATGGAAGATGGGGAATTGCAATTGCGTGAGAAACTGAAAGTTTGTGAACATACAATTGCAAGGATGGAAGCTGAGCTTTCTATTGTGTTTGAACAACAACAACAAGATGAGGAAAGGATTCTGAAGCTACAATTGGATTTGGATGCTCAAAGAGACAAAGGCAAAACAGTGATTATGTTAGTTGTTGTAGGATTTGTTATCAGTTTTTGGATAAGTAGGTTAGTATGAATGTATGAATGAATGTACTTGGATAAATAGCTACAATTTTATGTTGTTGGATGTGGGTTGCTTGTAACCAGAGTGGCAGTTTAGATTGGAAAATGTTTTCCGGACTGGAATATAATTCTGATACTACAAACAACCAGATTGGCAGGTCAGGTTGGAAAATGTTTTCCAGATAATTACATGTACTAAAACTAAACTGTAAATCATACATAAGACATAAACTAGAATTCATATATATATATTTGGACAAAGGCCATTTGATAAGGCCTACAAAACAGGGATAATTCATGGATAACAAAAACAAACATTACTTCAAAGTCAATCTTCCACACTAAAAAAAAACATTCCAAAAGCAACAAACATGGAACATCTGTTGCTTCCCAAAAGGAGGAGGCCCTGCCCTTGCAAACCCTGAACTGAACTGGCATATATATATAAAAAAACTAACTAACTAACTTATTATACAAGAAGTTAGTTAGTCACAGGAAGGCCAGTTCGAGCCAACACTTTCAGAAGGGTCGGCGGCCGGGTTTGCAGGAACAAACAGGGCGTCATAAGGGTCATCTTCTTCATCTTTCGGCGGGCCTGGGGCTGGTGCTGCTGGTGCTGGGTCCTTCGCCTCCTTCTCCTTCTTTTTCTCCTCCTTGTCCTCCTTGTCCTGCTCCTCTTCGTCCTCCTCGTCCTCCTCCTCTTCGTCCTCCTCGTCGTCAGAGTCCTTCTCCTCCACAGCCGCCCACGGGTCGTCGTCCGACTCGGACGACTCCTCCTTCTCCCATACCGCTGGGTCGCATCAGGGTCCCCCTCCTCCTCCGCCCCCGGAGAAGGGCTCGTCCTCGGGGGCGTCCGAGTCAGACTCCGAACGCTTCCGTTTACGACATTCGTCGTCGTCGGAGTCACTGCTGCTGATGTTGGTGTCAGCAGACGGGGGAGAGTGATGGGGGTATAGGCTTGGTTTTCATTCGTCAAACAACCAACCCTCTGGCGATTTGGGTGGTGGGGATGGTGGTGGTGGTGAGTCCATGGATGGAACTTGGAAGATGGGGGGAGTTGGTTGCAAACGAAAACGAAGAGGAAGAAGAAGAAGAGACCTTTTACCAAGCAGAATGGATTTTCAGTGTGGGTTGCATGGGTTCTAGATTGATTTCTTATATAGGATAGGAAAAGCAGTTACATGATTACAAAAATTTATTTTGACATGACAAGTTGGGTTAAAAAAGTTATTACAAGTGATAATTACACCCATCTTCCAAAAGACTCTTCGGTTCATGTATAGGCATGACCCTATAACTGTAATTACTTTGACAAGACACAACTGTTCACAATCCAATTACAACCGATTGCCACATAGATTCATTAATTTGAAATGATTATTCTAGAATTTAAATTCATTCTAGAAATATATATTCTAGAATTCACATACATACTTGTCATATACTTTTTAGACTTCAAAACCACTCTAGAAACATATGTTCTACACTGACAGTTAAGATTGGAAATATGTTCCCAGAATGGAACATAATTAGACTCCGACCGTAAATCTGTCCTCATATGTTCAGTTTCCAAATAAACCTAACGTACAAAATAGTATAAAACCAATTAACAATACAATCCATTCAACATAAGGCTAACATTATACTAATACATGAAAGCAGTTTAGATTTAAAACCAATCTTGGTCACCAAAATAATAAAATTCACATCAAAGTGTACAATTCAAATTATAATCCACCTCAAATATTCAAATTATCAGTCATTGAAACAGTAAAGTGTTATCCTCGATGATCATATCAAAACTCAGTCATGTTTGTAATCCAAGAACTTCTCGAATTGTGTTGCTATGTCCATACACATCTTCAAGTGGTAAACAGAGACATACTTTGGATGCATATAAATAGGGATCGGAAATGATTGGAGCTCCAGCTCGCAATACCTAAGCGCATAAACACCTGAGTCTCCTCTGCACAATAAATGCAAATTACTGACTACTAAGTAAGGGTAACAGGTATAGAACAATAAAATGGTATAACATGCAAAGTTGTAGAAGATTCCATACTTAAGCTCCGCTTGAGGCAAATCAGACCGCCTTTCACACGTCCATTTGGTGCCCGAATGGAGTAATTCCGCGTGAAAATTCTTGGCAGCAATGAGAATTTGTGGGAAAATCACCACAAAAGGTTCCATCACTCCAGAAATGGAATTATCCGGGACAACTGTTCTATAGCAGTCATACATGATGAGCTTGCAGAGAGTTACGTCCGCCTCCACCATAACCCAATGCTGTGATACTTCGTCCACCAGCAAAGGAAAAAATATTCTGTCACAACCTGCCCATTCCTTACCAGCAAAGATCGGAAGATCGCCCCTAACGTATTCCATTAAGCGATCTGGTACTTGGGGGTTCTCACTTTGACTCCATGCCATGTGCCCTTCCTTAACGGCATCTGCAAATTCTGCGTCCACCACCACAACATTCTGTGCATAGTGCTTCTTGGAACGCCCCTGCCGCTTTCTAATTCCAAACAGGCAATCATTCATGTGCTGCATACATGAAAGTAATTTTATTAAATTGAAATTAAATTGAAAACAATGCAAATAATTAAGGTTCCACCTTACCCTTGCATTCAACTTTTCGTTTGACCCGCTGAGAGTTGTGTAGTAAGACAAGTTGACCTCTCCGTAAGGTGTTTTTGGGATTTCCTCTAAGGGTATCTTCTTCCTCTTCAGTTTTGTGATCACATCCTTATACACCTGGGTTGTGGATTGATCAGGCATAAGAAGAGGGTTCAACTTCTCTAAGTTCCCTTTAAGTCTCCTCTTCTTCTCCTTCGTTGCTTCGCTGTCCCGCTCGTGTATAACAGGAGGCGAGACTTTCGTCGATCTTGATTCTTCTCTCTTCCGCTTTCTTGTGCCAGGACTCTTTGTGGCAGCCCCCTCCTCTTTGTGGCCCTTGTGGCAGGCTTCTTTGTGTTAGACTTCACCTTTTTTGCAAGACGCTTACTTCTAGTAACTCTAGCTGAAATTTCCTTGGCCTTTTCAACAGCAGCCGGCTCATGGACCTCTTGGTTCACCTCAACTACTTCCTTCTCCACGGACTGTTCCTTTTCATTCACATCTTCCCCTTCATTGCCTTCCTCTTCTTCATTAACTTCTTCATTCACTTCTTCATTAACTTCTTCAGTCACATTCCCTTGTTTGTTCACTTCAAATACAGCGGGCACACCTTCTTGTCCAGCTGCCACTCCTTCTTTTTCTTGTTGTTTGTTCACTTCCTCTTCAACGGCTACTCCAATTTTTACAACATCAACTTCCTCTCCATCCTCTCCACCAGTGGGAACTCCCACTTCTTGTTGGTTCACATCCATTTCCTCCTCGGGTACTTCTTCTCCTTGGTTCACTTCAACTCTAGTGGCCACACCTTCTTGGTTCAACTCCTTCTCACCAACATCCGTCACATTATCGAACATGTCCATGTCATCTTCTTGGTTCTTCTGTTTGTCCTGCCCAGGAAATAATGCTTCAGAACCTGCTCGGAAGTGGTTTGATGGACTGTCTTCATTTTGTCGGGCTGATAGAGCTCCCATGATCGCCTCAAATTGTGTCTTCTGCACTTCCAACACACTTTTCACATCAGCCTGCACTGACAGGACCTGGCTCTTTAGCAGCTCAATTTGCTCCATGACAGCCTTGTAAAGTCCATCATCGGACTGTGGGTGTGACGTAGGAACCTGAACCTCCTCTGGTGCTGCTGGTGGAGTTGGCGGTGCCACATGGACGGTCTGATCTTCTAGAAATGAAACAACATAGCCTTGCTCCATCTTTTCCACCATGTTGTCCAACAACGGATTCGGATGTTCTTCTTCTTGGTTCACGAATTCTTCCATCCAAGGCTGCTTCTTTTCTTCCTCAGTGGGGACCAACAGACTTACTATTTCCTGAGCACAACAACGAATAAAATTTAATACGTGCAAAATTTATATGAAAACGCATATATTATATGAAAATTAAATTCCTAACCTCCGGTGAGCTTTTTTAAGAGTGCTTCCCTAACAGCACTGTAAGACGGATTTCTACTCCACGTTGTCTTCCATTTTAAAGTTCTAGGCAAATCTACGCCGAAGTCTTCACGAATTGTTGCGAACTTCGTTGCTAAATGATGGTATGCATTCAAATGCAAGTACCTACGACAAAAGATACAAATCATAAGAGACATCATGTACACTACGATATTAAAAAAAATATTTGTGTGAAGGATTAGTTACTTACTGTGAGAGGAAGAAAGAAGCCGACATATGTCATACTACTCTCATTTGTTGGGTTCTTCTGAGCCACCAACATTTTATTTCTCAACTTCTTTGCTTTTATATGTTTTAGTAGATAACTGAAGGACAGATTACCCCAAGGGTATGCGTAGAACATCTTCAAGTTATCCACTAAAGCCAAATACTTTCGATCCAGCTTATGGAAGCGTCTGTCCAATGGCATCAATACTCCCCCGATGATCAACAGCAAGCAAACCCTAATAATATCCCAATTAGTCTTCGTAGAAGGCCTAACCTCCATTTGTTCGCCAACCAACTGGTCAATTTCTTCTCTAAGGTCAACATACTAGCATCTAGTGTCGGGAAGTGTTTCGAGGACACAACTTTGGACTTCATTTGTTTTTAAAAAAGTTTATCATCGGGAAAAGCTCCACACTTCATCCCCGATATTATACAGAATTCCTTTAAAGAAAATCTGACCGGTCTTCCTTGGACCAAGAACCAGATATCGGACGACCGGTCCAAGTCAATTTGTCGAACTAACAGAGACCAAGGAATTTGACAAGAATTGTCACCACTCGGTTGGATGTCCATCAAATGACCAAATGGAGCTTTTTTAAGGGTACGAAGGTGGATTTCATCATCACTTAACCTCTCAAGTTCTCCTTTGATGAACTTAAAAGTTCCCCCTACATGACTCTTCACTGATATCTTGCAATCGAAATGTTCATTCTCGGCCAAAATAAGTTTAAACTCCGGCAGCTCAATTTGGACTAATCGTGCATTATCTAGGCTTGCACTTGAACTTTCACCCTCATCATAACTTGGAATTTCTCCGTCGAAGTAAGTTGACCTAGAACTTTCATTTTCTTCACCATTTGAGTTTTGCCTACTCTCTAGGGATGATAAACTTGCCTGGTAGGGTGCAAACAAGTAATTACAATAACAGAAAACAATTCATTTCAAATTGAACTGCAAAACTATAAACACACTTCATTTCAAATTGAACTTTAATTCCCAGATTGCCAACCATAACCGCCATAAATTTACTGACCTAACAATCCATTCTAGAATATCACCTCCCAGATTGCGAGCCAGAACAACCCCTGATTTTACGACCTAGAAATTCCCTAAACCGTATCTAAGCATAACGAATAAACCCCCCTAAATTTCTACATTCAAACAAGAATTCAACGTAGCTACACGACAATTAAACACAATTTCACCCAAAATTCAGCCTATCTAAGCACAAGCAGAGAATGGAAACCGAGAACAGTTATGGCTTACTTACCATCTCAGCTCCAACAGTACTTGTAGCTCGTGGAGAATGGCCGGAAACTGGAACTCGATCCTTCGAGCTTGCTGGAGAAGAACGGAGACGATTCCTTGCTGGAGATCAGTTGGGTCGAAGGTTTCTGGGTTTTGGGGGGGTTTTGGTTTGAGTCGAAGAAGAAGAAGAAGAAGAAGAAGAAGAAAATAGAATTGAAGAAGGGAAAAACGACACAGCTTAACATAAGTTGTTTCAATTTGAAGTTGAAGCTGACTAGGATAATTTGAAGAGCTGACAAGGATAGTTTGAAGATGACAAGGCAATTTTGTTGAAGTGCAAAAAGGGCACAAATGTAATCTCATGCATTTTACTGATAAAAAGAAAATCAAAACTAAAAGAAATAAGTTCAGCTAAATTACGGGGTCTGCCACCGTAAGACTTTGCTAGAAAAAGGCCATTTGGGTAATATGGCCCTCATCTATCCTCTTCCTTTTTGCCTCTATCGTACCTTTTATAGACCCTCACCTCCATCTCTCCCTCTCCTTTCACATGGTGTTGCTGCAACTCACAACCAGCCAACAGCTTTCATATATGGATCAAGCAATCAATGATGGAAGAGCAGAATAACCATACATGGTGTTGTTGTAACTCACAACACAGTTTTTCCCGGTGGCACGGACACGGAAAATGGCCGGAGACCGTCGCACATGGAACCATGGTTTCGCGAGTTCAACCGAGTGGATTGCGGCGGCAACAGCGGCGCGACTACGTTTCTTCTCCTTCTTCGAAGCTCATCGATTGGGGATAAACAACTCAAATCACAAATAGGTTTAATTAAGGATTATGGGTTGGGATTTTTTTTTGTAGAAATTAAGTCTTTTTTTACAGATTTGATTTGGATTTGTATTGTATTTAGGGGTTCAATCCAAGATGGGTCTCTTGAGTTTGACAGAATTTAAGTTTCACTGAATTGATTATGGAATTGATTAAGAATTAAAAAATCAAGTGAAAAGAAATTAAGAAACTTTGACTTTCGTACAAGTTTGTGGACTGTTTTTTTTAAATGTGTGGACTGTGAATTGATTATGGAAAGTTCATTGACAGAGAATTGATTATGGAATGTGTACAACGTGCAGTTTCCCCACAAAGAAAACGCAGCCGCTCCCCCTCCCTTCAACCCTAGACGCCGTTTTTTGAGATCTCCGCTTCATGCCGGCGACGCAATGGTCTCTGGCCATGGTCGTCGCCGGTAGGTCCTCTTGTTCTACTACTCCGTTCCCCCGACTTCAAACCCCACCCCCACCCCCCTCGTACCCCCCTCTTCCTCTCTCCTCTCAAGGTCGGGCCGGCGCTGGATTTTCGTGTTCCGGTGTCTGTGTCCGTCTCCGACTGATGCTGTTTTGGTGCCAACGTACTCGCAAGGTGGGTCTGAGCGGTGGTGGGCAGCTCCGGCGACTCGTCACGCTGCAGATCCGGCCTGAACGGTTACCTTTAGCGGGGATCTGGTGTTCGCGTTTTCTGGATTCCTCGGGTCAAGGTCCTTTGTCAGACGGTGGCGACTCTGATTCGGCTAGGTTTTTTCCCTTTCGTTTTTACAGTTTTTTTAACAACTGCACTTGGTGCAGATTGGGTGTGCACTAGTTGCACGGTTTGTGTGCACTATTTGCATGTTTGGTGTGCACTTGTTGCACTGTTTGGTGTGCCCGTTATGTGGCACAGTTTGGTGTGCACGTTTGTTGCACTTTTGACGTGCACGTGTTTGCACGTTCTAGGGCGTCCTATGTACGCTCTAGTAGGGAGTTTCGGTAATATTATATTATAGGCTTTTAGTTTGGAGTCTGTAATTTTATCGTTTGCTTGTGCGCTTTCATCATATTCTACGTATATCGCTTTGATTGATATATAAAATTGATGCCTCCCGCTTTTCGTCAAAAAAAAAAAATATTATGGAATGTGTTGTGTGGACAAGAATTTGATTTTTTTTTGGTTAACTATTTCTGAAATGGAAACTTCATACCTATGATTTCTACTCGGGGAATGAAAATGAAAATGAAAAGGAGTTGTAAGACAATCCAAAAAGAAATTTTCGTTAAGTTTGTCCCCAAATCTATGGAATACAAAAAAAAGAATTAAAATCTGAAAAAACAAAGAACTGGGATTATAAAAGAGGGAGATTTTTTTTTTGATCAGCAAATTTTTGAATTTTATAAAACCGTGACTTCGAGAAAGAAGCACCGACCAAAGGAATACCCTCAAAATACAATACAAACAATACACATAAAAACATAACTACTTAAGCCCTATCCAACACTTTCCTTGTCTTGCAAGACACCCAGATAACCAACCCAAACCCTTTCTTGACCCGCAAGCCACCCAAATGGATATTCAAACGGTTAACCTTGGCTGAAGTAACCCCAAGACAGTTTAATCCTCCTCAGTAAATCATCAATGCAGATAATTATCAACACCAACCTGATGGAAATGTTAACAAATTTTTTCTCCCCAACCTTCATTCTTTAACAGAACCAAACTCTACATCAAGAGTGACTCAAACCAACAAATCCCAAGCTCCTCTGAAACAAAGATCCATAGGCTGTCACAGGATCACCTCAGACCAAGTTAATAAATCACAAATGTAGGCACCAAATCAGTTCCAAGGCAAAAACCAGAGAGCTACTTATTGTAAAAAACACTCAGCCTAGATTTGAAAACTACCCCAACACTCAGGAGAGAAAGCCCTACTGTAATATACTACCCACTCAAAAGAAACAAAACCAAACAACTAGATAAACTAGACCTACTTTACCAAAGTTGCTCACAGTCACTCCCCAACCCTCCCACCATCCCAACCTCAATCCCCCAACCAAAACAGGTCATTACAATCAACAAAATCCAAGATCAGCAACCAAAGACCTCCTAAAATCCCACAGGATCAAGATCTCTTTTTGAAACAGTTGTAAGGTTCATTAATCCAAGACATAAAGGAGAAAGAGCATCCTTCCTTGAAATTTGTCCAAAGTAACTGATATGAATCATTTTGGATTTGTTGTAGAATTTGTTGAGCAGTTTGTGGAAAATTGTTGAAAAGGAGTTGGTTCCTACTGATCCAAATTCTCCAGATGATGAGAGAAGAAAGAATGGACCAGTGCTTCCTAGCCTTCTTAGGAACCCAATTCTCCCAAGATAGGAACCAGTTCAGTACTGAATCAGGGAGAGCAGTTGTAATTCCCCACCAATCCAAGCATAAATTCCAAACTTGAGTTGATAAGGAGTAGGTTATGAAGAGGTGATCAATCTCTTCAGGCTCCTCAGAATAGAAAGTGCACCAGTTATTTCCAGTATAAAGTCCTCTGGCCAATAAGAAACACTTGGTTGGTACCCCTTGCATGCATAAAAGCCAGGCAAATGCAGCCACTTTGGGTGGGAGAATGGGTGCCCATAACAATGATGGCCAATCAAGTGCAGAAACTGTAGAATCATCCAAGGCTTCATACATCTTATGTACTTTGAAGCCTTTAGGATCTATAATCTAAGAAGTTATGTCATCCCCTCTGGATAGAGATGTCCCATTTAGTGAATCACAAAGTATCAAAAACTGATCAATCTCCCATCCCCTTAGGTCTCTTCTGAACCACAGAATCCAGTCCCCATCAATCCAAAAGTTGGCAACAAGTTCAAGCTTTTGAATGCTGAGATGATAAAGTCTCTAAAAATTAAATCTCAAAGGACTGTCAATAATCCATTTATCTTCCCAAAAACAAATCCTGTTCCTAGATACAACCTTCCATTGAACACCTACTGCACCAATGGCATTAGCAAATTTGGGGCAGAGAAGGAGAGTTTCCACATGATTCATAAATGTCTGACCATTCAATAAGATACAATTGGACAGATTCCAAGTTGAACTATCCCACCCAAATTTAGCACATAATAATTGTTTTCAAAGGGAGTCAATTTCAAGAGCAAATCTCCACCACCACCTTGCAAGTAAAGCTTTATTCATAATGTGCAGGTTCTTTATACCCAGTCCCCCAACAGCCTTGGGTCTACAAATGAGGTTCCATCTAATCTTGTGTAGGACCTTTTTAGAAATAGAACCATTCCAAAGAAACCTTCTTTGCCATTTCTCCATCTCCCCAATGACACACTTGGGAGCTTTAAACAAAGACATATAATATAGTGGAAGAGAGCTCAATGAGGACTTTATCAGAGTGATCCTACCCCTAAAAGATCTAGATTTAGCCTGCCACAGACTCAATCTCTTTTTTAATTTACTAATTATGGGCTCCCAAGTCTTCTTTCTCCTGGGATTAGTCCCCAACTGAAACCCAAGGTAATTAAAAGGTAATTCCATAGCAGCACAACCCAAAATTTGAGTGATCTCCTACACTGTGACAGTACAAGAGTTTAAAACCAGCACCTTTGATTTCTGGAAGTTTATCTTCAGTCCATTGGATTTTTGAAGGTAGTTGAGAGTGTGTTTAAGATTGATTGTTTGTTGAATCCCAGCCTCAATAAAGATAAGAGTGTCATCAGCAAATTGGAGGTGTGAAATCTCAGGCCCTTGGTTATTACATTTGACTCCAGCAAACATCTGTGACTGTCTCCCTTTGATCATGAGTTGATGGAGGCTCTCAGCAAGTAACGCAAATAAGAGAGGGGATAAGGAACAACCCTGTCTAAGCTCTCTAGACAAAGGAAAATCATCTGAAGGTGATCCATTAACCAGGACTGAAGACCAAGCTTTAATGCAAGTTTGAATCCAAGATATCCACAACTGACCAAAGCCCATAATTTTGAGAATATTGATAAGTGCACCTCAATTAATGTGGTCATATGCCTTCTCAAAATCCACTTTAAACACAATGACTTCATGTCTTGATCTTTTAATAGAGTGAATCAACTTAGAGGCAATCAAGATCCCATCAAGGATTTGTCTTCCAGAGATAAAACCAGATTAGACATCATGTACCAAGTAATTCATAACAGTCTTTAGTCTTGAGGCCAAAACCTTAGAAATGATTTTATAAATGCTGCAGATGAGGCTGATAGGTCTAAACTCCTCAAAACACATAGGAGAACTATTTTTGGGAATGAGGGTAATGAATGTAGAGTTCAGACCTTTACCAAAAGAGCCTCCCTTAAAAAAATAATGCAGACAAGCTAATACTTCACGCTTGATAAAATCCCAACAAGTCTGGTGGAATTTCAATGAGAAGCCATCAGGCCCAGGGGCCTTTTCTCCATTGCAGGCTTTAATAACATTTTAAATTTCCATCTAAGTAAAAGGTACTTCCAAACCTTGAGATTGATTCTGAGAAAGGGCAATAAAAGGGAGAGATGACAGATCAATGCAAACTACAGAATTGTCCAAGAACCTCTCCTCAAAGTGAATTTTAGCCAAAGTCTTGATCTGAGATGGATTGGAATATGTGATTCCATCAACTGAGATTTGGGAGATCCTTTTCCTTGCCCCATTAAAATTGGCAATAAGATGGAAAAACTTTGTGCACCTATCCCCCTTTTTAGGCCATTTATGTCTAGCCTTTTGACACCACATCTTTGCTTGACCCTTCAATTTTTGGATTAATCTAGCTTGTAAACGGGCTCTGTGGGAGATCTCCAAAGGGCTTAAACTTCTAGTTTCGATAAGTAGATCCAACTCTTTGATCTCCAAAGTTAAGCCCTCAATCTCTTTTTCAACAATGACAAACACTTCAACATTCCAGGATCTATAGAAAGTCTTCATTGCTTTTAGCTTAAACCAAAGGATATAGGATGGGGAACATGAAGCTTGAATGGATTCCCAGTAAAGTTTAGAGTGTGAATAGAACAATGGATGGGAAGTCTAGGCATTGATAAACTTAAATGGCCTAGGACCCCAGTCCACACTAGGGTTGCTGAGGAGAATGGGCTTGTGGTCAGAAATGGTCCTAGGGAGACATTCTTGTACCAAGTTGTTGCAGATAGAAAGCAATTGTGGAGAAATAATGAACCTGTCTAGCCTAGATGCTCTTGAGCTGGGACCAAACCAGGTAAAAATCCCCCCACTGAGTTGTAAATCTACAAGACCCAAATTATCCAAAAGATTTTGAAAATCTCTGATGCTTGTGACAGAAGTAATAGGACCTGATTTTTCTGAAGGGTCCAAAACTGCATTGAAATCCCCTGCAATCATCAAAATGCCAGAAAGGGAGGTAGCCTTAAAAGAGATGTCATCCCATAGAGATGCTCTTGCTGATAATGAACATGGAGCATAAACATTGACTACTGAGAAAATAGTATCCTCAGCTACAAAAACGCCAGACCAGTAAATAGCATGATCATCAGCAGAATGAGAATGCTTATGACAATTCTCATTGTTCCACAGTGTTATAATACCACCAGATAAGCCCACATCAGGTATTAAAAGCAACTCCCAAGACTGATCAAACCCACAGCCAGCTAAGAAAAAAATAAGGAACCACAACAAGTTTTGATTCCTGGATTAACACCATCTCCACCTGTTGTTTAGAACACAAATTCCTAAGAGCCCTCCTCTTTTGCCTAGAGGAAGCACCCCTCATATTCCATGAGATGATTCTCATGGAGAATTAAGTCTCAGAGTTTGAACTGAGGGGCAGAAATTCACATCTGCAAGACCCTCCTCAACTTCATCCAAATCACAATAATCATCATCAGAGTTTGCTTCCAGCTCCACAATTTGATTTACTTCATTTTCTAGGTTATCAAATTGTTCTATCACCAGATCATCATCAATATAGGATTTGAGGCCCAAAGCTTTGCAAAACTCCCAAGCTCCAGCCCCTCCACTCTGAAATGTCTGAATATTCTGTGTCTCCCCAGCTGAATGTGTTTTTCTACCCACTTTAGGCAATAAAATCTCGGACCTTGACCTGGTGTTATAAGCCACTGTAGGATCTTCCTTCTTTTTTAACTTATGAAGCCTTTTTTCCCAGCAACACTTCCGGTTCCATCAGCAATAGAAATCCCAATATTTGAATTATCATTTCCCTCCAAAAATAGATTTTTGGTAACTGAATTCTGCAGCATGGGCCCAAACTCTGATGTAGAAGGTATAATGGTCTCTTCAGCATTTATGTGAGCAACTTACAAAGGGGTTTTTTGTACTTGAACTTCTGTCTCAGTCCCATCTAATCCAGCTAAGGGATTTTGAGCTGAGATCTGTTCCTCAGTGACCGAACAGTAAATTCCGAACCAGAACAAATAGCTTCCAAATTTTCTGAGGCAACCAAAGCTTGTTTGAAAGATGAGGCAAGTGGGGAGTGAGGGTGAGATAGACTCGGGTTGTTTTCCATGTGAGCTCAAATCAGAGCCGGAAAATCTAGCAACTTGTGGTTGTCCACTTCCAAGGAGTCAGGAATAATGGCATTAACTAAGCTCTTAGTAATAGATCCACCAACTTCTTCTTCAGTAACCACCAAATTCCCCATTAAATGTTTGTTAGCAGAATCAGTCCTTTGTTGAGTCAGTCCATTACTATCACCAACATCAGTAGCCAACACCCTTGAGGATAAAATGTTCTCAGATTCAGAAGAGGAGGAGGAGGAAGTGTAAGGACAAGGTTTTTTGATATGAGGAATGATCGAAATATCCACATAATGTACTAGAATATTACACCTCATTCCCTCAACCTTCATCCCACATTCTTTATAGACCTTGAGGTACTCTTGTGAATGGATGAGTATGTAAGCCGCCTCAAAAGAAACCCCATTGGTCGAGGAGGGATGAGCAGACACAAAGGTACCTAGATCCGCCACAGTCGCCTTGAACGTCTCTGTGCACCAAGCTAAGAAAGGGATACCCACAACAGCCACCCACGAAAATTTACCACCCTGTTTGTACAGCTGATCATGGTCAGGGAGCATAGTCATCCAATAAGAGAGCCACCCAAAAGTATCTTTAAAAGCTTGTTTCTCCACTTCCTCATCGGGGAAGAAGACAAAAACAACTATGTTCCCCAAAGAACGAATTATCACTTCCGCATCTCTCTCTCTGTTAAAATCCTCCATGATAGCCTCAGGAGAGAAATTCTTATGTAGCAGTGCCAAATGTCCTCTCTACAACCAAGTCCTATGAGGTTCAAACACCGCTCCTTCAATAAGTTCTTCAGCAACAGTGGAATTGTCATCACAGTTCACTGGCAAAGTGGATCTTCTTTTCCAAGCTTCGTTGTGCAATAAGGGTCCAGATAATCTCTGTCTTCTCCAGGATTTCACAACAAACAACTTGTAACCTTTGAGAATGTAACCATTGAATGTCTTTAAACCATTTTGGAATCCAAGTGGGGTAGCGAATGTAATAAAACCAAACCAGATACCTCTGGTATTTAGATTAGTAGGAGCTTCAGTGCTAACAATCAATCTCCCCACATTCAAGATATAAATTCCGTAGCCACACTTTGGATGTCTTAGGTGGAAGATTGTGTACAAACAACCTAAGATTGTCATTTAGGACCCTCTGCACTCCCAAGTCTGGAGACGGTGTACCAATTTCTCCGGCACGACCATGTGGACTTACAACCACAAAGCGGAGTCTTTCTCCATCCAAATCACGAGCCCGCTCTGAATGAGCTCTTTCAAAGCCGGGAGGCGGACCAGTAGCCGAAGAAGAAGCCATAGAAATTGACCTGATCTCGAATGTTGGAGGATCAATGAGTAAACAACAGAGAGACGTACATGTCTCCTCCCTTGGTGGTTCGATTATAAAGAGGGAGATTGATCTTCATTGGAGTGAGTATGAGATCAAAATTTAGTTAGAATCATTGGAAATGAAGAATAATACTCAGATTTGAATCAATGGCAGACTTTTGAAAATTTAATGGATACTGAGGGGTATTTTAGACATTTGATGTCTATTAGATGGAAAGTTAACGACGTTGGACTAACCTTAAAAGACAAATAAAGTTAAGGGGGTTAAATATAAAATAAATAGTTAAGGGTGTATCTGAAAATATGCCAATACTAAGGGAAGTTATGTGTAATTTTCCCTAGATTTTATTAAAGCTATAGATTAAGAATACAATTGAGTGTATCAGGTAATAAAATTCCTGACCATTGAAGAACAGACATAAACCGAGTTTTTCTGACGAGTTAGTGAGAAACTTTGTTCGTTGTTCTTTTAACAAAGGTGAGAGTTAGTGTCTCGTTTTGAAGGAGGGGTCTGATATCCTTTATAATAGTTGTCACGCCCCAATTTCAGTAAACCGAACTCAAGACGCGAACATTTAAAACGATAAAACATTTTGAAACCTTTTACATAAATCACTTTAAAATTCCCGTTTGTTCATCAAAAATAATATTTACAACTCAAAATACGTCCCAACAAGTGGACAAAAGCATGGTATACGTCGCAAGACTCAAAAGTAGACCCGGACTCCCGCTCCTAGCTCTTCAAGCTTCGGAAGGTCACCTAGTCCAATCTGCGACCTGTACCTGTAGGAAAAGCAGCTAGGGGTGAGCGTTCGCTCACCACCACGGATAACGGACTGACTACGGCATACTTATCAGACAATGCCGGTAACACCAACAACGACCCAACCCCCGGGGATCACTATCCCCAACTCAGGTAACTCAACTGACACACAACCCGTTACTTTCCTCAACAGACTCAACACTCGGAACGTAATGTAGACCCGACACAACGATTAACGACTCCTCCAAAGACATGACAGATAACCACGCAACACCAAGATCATTAAGGATCGCACACCAAATAAGATCACAAAGGATCGCACCCCAACCTCTCAGTAACCTCCCTCACGCCCTTTACCGATCCATGTCAGGCCAGGCGGTCGACCTGTTGCATTTTACTCGACACAAAGTCGGATCAGGCTATCGACCTGTCACCCCAAACCACGCACGCGCGGCCAGGACCCCTTTCCTCACGGGCGGCCCCCCTACCCCGTCTGAACTTGCAGACGCGTGCGCTCGAGGACCCCCGTTTAATGAAGCGGGCCCCCAACCTCAGGTAACCACAATCACAATCACAAGCAAGTTCAACAAACTGCAACAAGACCGGTTCAACACTCCACAGGCACTCATGGCCACCCAAGACACACCAACAGTCAAGACTCGGGCTCAACAACCCCACGGGCACTCACGGCCACCCAAAACACCAACGGTAAAACACGGGCTCAACAACCCCACGGGCACTCACGGCCACCCAAAACACCAACGCTAAAACACGGGTTCAACAACCCCCCACGGGCACTCATGGCCACCCAAGACACACCAACAGTAACTCACGGGCTCAACAACCCCACGGGCACTCATGGCCACCCAAGACTCCAACAGTAAAACACGGGCTCTCAAGGCCACCCAAAACACAACCAGTAAAGTACAGGCTCTCATGGACACCCAAGACACAACAGTAAAGTACGGGCTCTCATGGCCACCCAAGACATAAACTAAACAATCAACCTCCAGGCATGGTCATATGCCTCCAGTACTTCTAATATCGATAAGTTCACTGCTCCTACGACACCACTAAGTGTCACATGCATTTCTAGTGTTCACTACGTTCCCGTATCATACGACACTACCCGGTATCACCTTCCTTCCTACTATTCGATAAACCTACATAACCCACGACACCCCGGTGTCACATGCAATTATACTGTTAACTTTCCCTAATCAGGGCCGAGATCCGGGTACTTTTCCCTACCTCGTATGTTTTCTCCAAAAGCTAACCAACAAGCTCCGGCGTGATCTCAGTCACTCGCCTAGCTTTCCCTTCCCTCGGTCTGCAGCACGATCTAATAAGAACACAATTTAAATACTTTTAAGTTCGCAGACACAAACTGGAATTTAATAAACTTGACGCCCAAAAGTAACCCCGACAATGTCGATCACTCCCAAACTTCCCAATTACTCGACATTGTCGATAATGGACCCGGAAAAGCCCGATTCGCCCGACATGGCGAATCTACCAGGGTTTTGTAAACGCCCTTCCGGGGCTCCGAAAATTCCCGTTTTCGTTTCTACGGTCTTAGAATAATTCAAGGGTTCCTAGGCACTCGACGGAATCGGATTCCGACTTCCGAGTAATTTAATTAGTGTTTCAAGTTTCCAAACCCGTCAATTACAACTTTCGTATTTTAATTCCAAATTTCGATCCGGTTGTGGATTAATGACCCGGGGAACGTCCTAAACCACCCGAACACAAAACCCGAGCACCCGAGCAGGTGGGCCCCACCCGGCCCACCTTGGCCGTGGGTGGCTAGGGTTCCAATGGGCCCGGCCCACCATGGTGGTGGCCGGCCCTAGCTCCGGCCAACCACCTCATGGCCGGCCGGCCACACCCCTATGGTGAACGGAGCTCCCCCCGAGCTCCCGATCACCGGAAAACGTCCCTCTTCACCCCAAAACATCTCCAAAACGTCTCCAACGATCCCCCATCATCAATACAACCCTAAACTAATAGTTTGAAACCAAAACCTAATTTTAGACATTGACAAAACGAAGATCGGTTTGGTGATTACCGTAGAGGAAGACGGTGTGAGTTCGATTTTCCTAACTTTGAGACGATCCAAGGGTTGGATGGAAGGGAAACGTCACAAATCCTCAAGAACACCTCTCTTTTCTCTCTTCTCCTTCTCTCTCTAACTTTTTTTTTTCTATTTTTCTCCTTTTTTTTTAAATGGCCGAACCCTCCCCCCTTTAGTGTCTTCTTGTTTTACCCCATAAACCTAACACCACCACTTGGTTGACAAGTGGAAAGGTGGGTCCCCTACCTTTTTGGGACAATCAGATTCGCGAAATTCGGACGTTTCGGGCCCCGAACGGGCACTTTTCCCATGAAATTACGAAACTTGACAGGCTACAAGGAAACGGCTCAACTAAGACCGCTACGAAGACGCCTAAGCTTTTTGGATCCAAAATGGTCCTCGAATGGACCAAAACGTCACTCGGTTGACTTTTACAGCGAAAAGTCAACATTTCCCAAATTGGTCATAAAGTTGCCCTGAGTCCCCCGAAACTCACTTTGGTCGATATCGGGGTCAACTTAAGTCCGGTATGGCCCTCGGGGTCAATCCTAGGTTCAATTAAGTGTCTGTCTTAAATTTTTTAAATTTTCCTGTTTTTCGCAGGTTTGACTGGCGTTGACTGGGAGTGGTTATTACAATCTACCCCCTTAAAGGAATTTCGTCCGAGAAATTTAAAACAGACGTACCTCGGGAGTCGAACAAGTCGGGGTACTTCGCGCGAACCTCGCCCTCGCGTTCCCAAGTCGACTCAGCCCCGTGATGTTTCCACTATACTCGTACCATGCGGATAATCTTGCCACGCAGGACCTGCTCCTGTGTGTCCATGATCCGAACCGGCTGCTCCTCATAGGTGACATCGTCAGCCACCTCAATATCTGTCAACTCAATGACGTGGGAGGGGTCCGCGTTGTACTGCCGCAACTGGGACACGTGGAAGACGTTATGAACTCTCCCAAGTTGCGGTGGTAACGCCAAACGATAAGCCACTGCTCCCACTCTGCTCAAGATCTCTAACGGGCCAATGTACCGCGGGGCTAACTTGCCCCCGCTGCGTCTGAACCGTACCAGTCCCTTCCTCGGGCTCACCTTCAGGAACACGTGATCCTCGACTGCGAACTTAAGAGGTCGACGCCGTCTGTCGACATAACTCTTTTTCCGACTCTGCGCGGTCTTCAACCGATCGCGTATCAGCGCGACCTTCTCTGTCGTCTCTCTGACAAGATCTGGCCCCAGCAGACTCTTGTCCCCCACCTCTGCCCAACACACTGGCGATCGACACAACCTCCCATACAACGCTTCGAACGGTGCCATCCCAATACTGGCCTGGTAGCTGTTGTTATAGGCGAACTCGACCAACGGTAGGTGGGTTTCCCATGATCCCCTGAAATCCAGTACACATGCCCGCAGCATGTCTTCCAAGATCTGAATAGTGCGCTCGGACTGACCGTCTGTCTGGGGATGGTGTGCTGTACTGAGTCGAACCTCGGTCCCCAACGCGGTCTGCAGACTCGGCCAAAACCTGAACGTGAAACGAGGATCCCTGTCAGACACTATCGACACAGGGACCCCATGAAGACGCACTATCTCCTGAATGTACAAGCTGCTCAACTTGTCGACCGGATCAGTCATCCTCATAGCAAGGAATTGGGCCGACTTGGTCAACCGGTCGACTACTACCCATACGGTGTCATGTCCCTACGGCGATCTCGGTAGTCCACACACGAAGTCCATCGTGATATGCTACCACTTCCACTGGGCAATCGGCAGTGGCTGCAACAATCCTGCGGGACGCTGATGCTCGACCTTCACCTGCTGACAGACGAGACATCTCGACACAAACTCTGCGACTGCTCTCCGCATCCCGCGCCACCAGAAGTGCCGCCTGACGTCACAGTACATCTTGGTGCCCCCCGGGTGCACTGTAAGACGCGAATGATGCGACTCTCGCAACACGTCGTCTTTACAGTTTCCCGGCACGAACAACCCTCCTCGATACCGTAACCCCCAATTAGCACTAAATTCCTAGCCTGCCACTTCGTCACCTCGGACGACCCTCTCTCGGGATCTCCAGCGTCTCGACGTCCTCTGACTGCGCCTCCAACACTCGGGCGAGTAGTGAGGGCTGGGCCACTAATGAGCACATGGCCATGTCACTTGTAATCTCCTCTAGCTCAAGCCCGAACGTGCTCAGTTCCCCCATCATGTCCCACTCTCGGACTGATATGCTAGCAAGACTCGGAACCGATTTCCTACTCAAGGCATCGGTGACCACGTTCGCCTTACCCGGATGGTAGTGTAGGTCAAAGTCGTACTCCTCAAGCAGCTCCATCCATCATCGCTGGCGCATATTCAGGTCTCGCTAGGAAAAGATGTACTTGAGGCTCTTGTGATCCGTGAACACCTGAAACCCCTCGCCATACAAACAATACCGCCAGCCCTTCAGTGCGAACACGACTGCTGCTAGCTCCAAATCGTGGGTAGGATAGTTGTGCTCGTGTGTCTTCAACTGCCTGGAGCCATAAGAGACAACTCTACCCAACTGCATCAATATGCAACCCAGTCCTTCCCCAGACGCATCACAGTAGACCTCATACCCGATCCCTCGCTCTGTCACTACCAACACCGGAGCGGTAGTCAGACGAGTCTTCAACTCCGTGAATGCACGCTCACAATCCTCTGTCCACACAAACCCGACTCCCTTGCGCGTCAACAGAGTCATCGGCGCGGCTAGTCGCGCAAAGTCCTGAACAAATCGCCGATAATAGCCCGCCAACCCCAGAAAGTTGCGGATCTCAAAGACACTCGTGGGTCATGCCCACTTCGAAACCGCGTCGATCTTCGACGGATCGACCAGTATACCGTCACGGGACACGATGTGACCGAGGAAAATCACCTCAGCGAGCCAGAACTCGCACTTCTCCAGGTTGGCATAAAGCTGATGCTTGCGCAGTAGAGTCAGAACAGTCCCCGGATGTACCTCATGTGCCGCCTCGCTCTGCGAGTAGATCAGGATGTCGTCTACGAACACCATCACAAACTGATCTAAGTATGGCCGGAATATACTGTTCATCAGATCCATGAACGCTGCAGGTGCGTTCGTAAGCCCAAATGGCATCACCAAGAACTCGTAATGGCCATAGCGTGTCCGGAATGCAGTCTTTGTGACATCCCCCTCTCGGACTCGCAACTGGTAATATCCGGATCGCAGATCGATCTTCGAGAAACATGTTGACCCTCTCAGCTGGTCGAACAAGTCATCAATCCTCGACATCGGGTATCGGTTCTTCACCGTAACCCGGTTCAGCTTCCGGTAATCTATATACATCCGAAGCTCTCCACTCTTCTTCTTCACGAAGAGTGCTGGTGCTCCCCACAGCGATACGCTCGAACGGATAAATCCCTTCTCCTGACGCTCCTCGAGCTGAGGCTTCAGCTCAATCAACTCTTCCGGCGCAAACCTGTAAGGCGCCATCGATATCGCTGCCGTTCCCGGCACCAGGTCAATCCCGAACTCCACCTCACGCTCCGGTGGCAACCCGCTCAACTCCTCAGGAAAGACCTCAGGGAACTCGCATACCACTCGCGGCAACTCTCGGCTCTGCACAACCGATACTTCCTCCACTGCAGACAACGCCGACAGGAGGACCCCGCTCTTACTACCCAGAATGCACGTCACCTTCGTACTGCCTACTGACATTGTCACTCGTTGGCTGTAACAGTCAATATTGGCTCGGTACTTCGCCAGCCAATCCATTCCCAAGATCACATCAAAAGTCGTCATTCCCAGTACGAGAAGGTCACTAGGGCAAGGACAGTCTGCGACTCTAATTTCGCACGCACGACAGACCCTAGTCAACGATACTCCACCCCCAACTGGGGTGTCCAGGCACATGGGTGGACTCAACGGCTCTAAGCTCAACCCCAACCTCTCAGCACAACACAACGAAATAAACGAGTGCGACGCCCCGGTATCAAATAAGAATAACGCCAATAAATGATACAATAAACACGTACCCTGAATGGTCTCGCGGTGGGTAGTAGATCTTGGGGCCCGGGAGTCGGTAACTGCGTACACTCTCCCCTGCGAGGCCTGCTGCCTCTGACCCGGCGCACTGGCTGCTGAATACCCAGATCTTTGCTGCTGCCTCGGAACCGGCGCGCTCGTAGACGGCTGTGAGAACCTCGACTGCTGACTCTGACGAGGGCGACCCCTGGGTGACTGTCCTGTACGCGATTGCTATGGTCGTTGCACTGTCGTTTCCCCCAACGGCTCATAGCACCTGGCGATAGTGTGCCCAACCTGGCCGCACCGGAGACACCTGGCCTCGTCGGCTCTCGGCCCCGTGTCCATCGGACACTCTCGCTGTATGTGACCTGGCTGCCCGCAGCTAAAGCATCTCAGCCGTCTCTCTGAAGCGACTGGCCCCACTGATGCTACCGACCCCAACTGTCTCGCTCCACCCTGATGAGCCTGTGGTCAGAAGAACCCCATGGTCCTCTGTCTCCTCGGGTCTCGTGACTCGGACGTCCCTGCAAAGATGGTCGGCCGCTGTCGAAATTCACGGGTCTTGGCCGCATCCCGGATACCCTGCTCCACCGTCGCTGCAGTGTCCACGAGCTCTGAGTAATTCCGCAACCTCAAGGCAAGAACCTTATCCCGAATCACCGACCTCAGTCCCCCCTTGAACCGCAGGCAGCGGTTCTGCTCTGTCGTCACCATCTCTGGCGCGAACCTGGTCAGGGCCGTGAATCTGGCCTCGTATTCTACCACTGACATCCCCTCCTGCTGCAGGTCCAGAAACTGCCGATGTCGGTCCAACCGAGCCGACTCGGGGAAATACTATGCCAGAAAGACTGTCTGGAAGATGTCGTAGTCGTGCCGGACTCTGTCCCTCACAAGCCCCCACCAGTGGTAGGCGCTGCCCCTCAGTTGATGAGCTGCAAAGGACACTCTGCGGCGGCCATCCTCGATACCTGATGTGTCCAGGTCCCGCGTGACCTACTCTAACCACCTCTTGGCTAGGTCTGGGTTCGGCTCCCCGACAAAGGTAGGTATGCCTAGCTTCAGGAAGTCCAGCAGGGTCCGGGCCGTATGGTCCTCTGCCTGAACGGGCCTCACTGGGACCACTGCTGCCTCCGGAGCTGGCGATGCCGACTCTCGACTGGCGATGATCGCCACCAAACTCTGTACTGTCCTGGTCAGCTTGTCCAGGGCGGTCATAGTGGGAGGGTCTGCGACCGGTGGGACGCTGGGCGTGCCCGTAGATGGTCCCGCGTCGCTCCTCCTGTCGTCTCCGAAAGGAGTACCCTGCGCCTCTACGTACTCGGCGGGCTCAACGGTGGGCACCCGTCCTGGTGTCCCTGCTGACCGTCCCCGCCTGCCTCGCGCGGGCGCCCGTCCCCGTGTCCCGACTGATCGACCTCGTCTGCCACGAGCCATGTGTCGGTATCCTCTGCACGGATACACGCAAATGTTTAGTTTGCGAACTTAAATAACGACAACATGCTCAAAAATACTAGCGTTCACACGGTCTATGCTTACTTTAGCGTACTCGTTACTAAACGTCACACCGCTCACGCTATTAATACTTTAATTATAATAATACGTAAAGAGACCACAAATAGACCGCACAGACCAAATCAAGTCACTCAATGTCAACCACAAGCCAACACAGCCAAACAAAAACACAACAACACTCGCCCACCGGGCCAACCAACACCGAACCACGCCACCGGGCCGACCAAAATCAAAACACGCCCACCGGGCCAACCAATTTCAAAGCACGCCCACAGGACCAATCATATTTTTAAAACCTTCTCCACTTCATTAAGACCTCATTTCTTGACGTCAGGTAGTTACAACCCGGTCCAGGCGTCCCCGAACTACATTGTACCCACTTGATATCAACACCGTCACGCTCGACTACAGGGGCGCCCCTGAGTCTAGTCGCGATAGTTTAAAAATGTTTCACGCAGCAGCACACAAACAGTATGCCAGTGACCCCGTACTGCACATACACACAAACACAAACAGGACTCAAAACACAACGGGTCTACACACGGTTCCGACCTGCGTACCCAACGCACGACGGGACTTTACTGACTCGACTCTCCCCACCTAATTGACGTACAGTCCGAGGTGTGAAACCTCGAGCTCTGATACCAAGATGTCACGCCTCCATTTCAGTAAACCGAACTCAGGACGCGAACATTTAAAACAATAAAACATTTTGAAACCTTTTACATAAATCACTTTAAAATTCCCGTTTGTTCATCAAAAATAATATTTACAACTCAAAATACGTCCCAACAAGTGGACAAAAGCATGGTATACGTCGCAAGACTCAAAAGTAGACCCGGACTCCCGCTCCTAGCTCTTCAAGCTTCGGAAGGTCACCTAGTCCAATCTGCGACCTGTACCTGTAGGAAAAGCAGCTAGGGGTGAGCGTTCGCTCACCACCACGGATAACGGACTAACTACGGCATACTTATCAGACAATGCCGGTAACACCAACAACGACCCAACCCCCGGGGATCACTATCCCCAACTCAGGTAACTCAACTAACACACAACCCGTTACTTTCCTCAACAGACTCAACACTCGGAACGTAATGTAGACCCGACACAACGATTGACGACTACTCCAAAGACACGACAGATAACCACGCAACACCAAGATCACTAAGGATCGCACACCAAACAAGATCACAAAGGATCGCACCCCAACCTCTCAGTAACCTCCCTCACGCCCTTTACCGATCCCTGTCAGGCCAGGCGGTCGACCTGTTGCATTTTACTCGACACAGAGTCGGATCAGGCTGTCGACCTGTCACCCCAAACCACGCACGCGCGGCCAGGACCCCTTTCCTCACGGGCGCCCCCTACCCCGTCTGAACTTGCAAACGCGTGCGCTCGAGGACCCCCGTTTCGTGAAGCGGGCCCCCAACCTCAGGTAGCCACAATCACAATCACAAGCAAGTTCAACAAACAGCAACAAGACCGGTTCAACACACCACAGGCACTCATGACCACCAAAGACACACCAACAGTCAAGACTCGGGCTCAACAACCCCACGGGCACTGACGACCACCCAAAACACCAACGGTAAAACACAGGCTCAACAACCCCACGGGCAGTCACGGCCACCCAAAACACCAACGCTAAAACACGGGTTCAACAACCCCCCACGGGCACTCATGGCCACCCAAGACACACCAACAGTAACTCACGGGCTCAACAACCCCACGGGCACTCATGGCCACCCAAGACTCCAACAGTAAAACACGGGCTCTCAAGGCCACCCAAGACACAACCAGTAAAGTACGGGCTCTCATGGCCACCCAAGACACAACAGTAAAGTACGGGCTCTCATGGCCACCCAAGACATAAACTAAACAATCAACCTCCGGGCATGGTCATATTCCTTCAGTAATTCTAATATCGATAAGTTCACTGCTCCTACGACACTACTAAGTGTCACATGCATTTCTAATGTTCGCTACGTTCCCGTATCATACGACACTACCCGGTATCACCTTCCGTCCTACTATTCGATAAACCTACATAACCCACGACACCCCGGTGTCACATGCAATTCTACTGTTAACTTTCCCTAATCAGGGCCGAGATCCGGGTACTTTTCCCTACCTCGTATGTTTTCTCCAAAAGCTAACCAACAAGCTCCGACGTGATCTCAGTCACTCACCTAACTTTCCCTTCCCTCGGTCTGCAGCACGATCTAATAAGAACACAATTTAAATACTTTTAAGTTCGCAGACACAAACTGGAATTTAATAAACTTGATGCCCAAAAGTAACCCCGACAATGTCGATCACTCCCAAACTTCCCAATTACTCGACATTGTCGATAATGGACCCGGAAAAGCCCGATTCGCCCAACATGGCGAATCTGCCCAGGTTTTGTAAACGCCCTTCCGGGGCTCCGAAAATTCCCGTTTTCGTTTCTACGGTCTTAGAATAATTCAAGGGTTCCTAGGCACTCGACGGAATCGGATTCTGACTTCCGAGTAATTTAATTAGTGTTTCAAGTTTCCAAACCCTTCAATTACAACTTTCGCATTTTAATTCCAAATTTCGATCCGGTTGTGGATTAATGACCCGGGGAACGTCCTAAACCACCCGAACACAAAACCCCAGCACCCGAGCAAGTGGGCCCCACCCGGCCCACCTTGGCCGTGGGTGGCTAGGGTTCCAATGGGCCCGGCCCACCATGGTGGTGGCCGGCCCTAGCTCCGGCCAACCACCTCATGGCCGGCCGGCCACACCCCTATGGTGGCCGGAGCTCCCCCCGAGCTCCCGATCACCGGAAAACGTCCCTCTTAACCCCAAAACGTCTCCAACGATCCCCCATCAGCAATACAACCCTAAACTAATAGTTTGAAACCAAAACCTAATTTTAGAAATTGACAAAACGAAGATCGGTTTGGTGATTACCGTAGAGGAAGACGGTGTGAGTTCGATTTTCCTAACTTTGAGACGATCCAAGGGTTGGATGGAAGGGAAACGTCACAAATCCTCAAGAACACCTCTCTTTTCTCTCTTCTCCTTCTCTCTCTAACTTCTCTTTTTTTTTTCTTCTATTTTTCTCCTTTTTTTTTGAAATGGCCGAACCCTCCCCCCTTTAGCGTCTTCTTGTTTTACCCCATAAACCTAACACCACCACTTGGTTGACAAGTGGAAAGGTGGGTCCCCTACCTTTTTGGGACAATCAGATTCGCGAAATTCGGACGTGTCGGGCCCCGAACGGGCACTTTTCCCAAGAAATTACGAAACTTGACGAGCTACAAGGAAATGGCTCAACTAAGACCGCTACGAAGACGGCTAAGCTTTTTGGATCCAAAATGGTCCTCGAATGGACCAAAACGTCGCTCGGTTGACTTTTCCAGCGAAAAGTCAACATTTCCCAAATTGGTCAGAAAGTTGCCCTGAGTCCCCTGGAACTTACTTTGGTCGATATCGGGGTCAACTTAAGTCCGGTATGACCCTCGGGGTTATAAATAGGTTCAATTAAGTGTCTGTCTTAAATTTTTTAATTTTTCCTGTTTTTCGCAGGTTTGACTGGCGTTGACCGGGAGTGGTTATTACAATAGTCCCTACAAGGAGATAGGAATAGGGCCTACACGGATCATGTTTATCAATACTTGGGCGTCAGATCTAATCTCAATAGGTCTGGTACTCAAAGTTGGGGTGTTGTGGCCATAGCATAGGCTTCAATCAAAATAGGCGACCAAACGCCCGAAAGTACTACATTGGCTACCAATCGAACTTCCCATGTCTCTATTCTAGAAATTAATCCCAACCTAACTGCTTAGAGTCTTGAAAGACCGTCTCATCCATGTTGATGCCAATGTGCCAGCTGGAGGGTCCTGCCAATGAGTCGGGCGTCGGACCCCCAAGGATGGAGCCGAAGGTGTTGGTGTCTTACTTCCCTCCAGGCCAAAAGGTTAGTCCTAGTTGCGAATACGACCCCAATAACTATTGGAGTCTTATCCTCCCAAATCTTCGCGTTCCTTGCCTTCTATATTTCCCAGAAGACACTCAGAATTTCAACAACCCTTTCAGACGTTTGCCCTAGAGTTTCCTGAGTCCACTAGGCCGAAAAAGATGTAAAGGCACCTGTTGGATATGATACCCCCGAAGGTATTCCAACAGATTTTCGCAAAACTACAGGAGACGAGAGATGTAAGACTGATTCCTTGATCTTGATCACAGATAGGACATCCTTGGTAAATAGGAACATATAGTTTATATAGATTTGCGGCCACCTGCAGGTTACCCGAGAGGCACCTCCATAGATTATTATAAAGCCTCGGTTGCAAGGCGATAGACCATATAGTTGACCATGTTACTAGATCCCCTAATTGACAGGCTTGTTTTCTAATATCTTTTAGGGTTCTGTAACCGGTTTTTGGCGAGTAATTTTTTTTTGTCCTTATCCCACTACAACTAATATTTCGACCTGCCCTCGAAGATAGGAAGTTGAAAGATTTTTGTTTGATTCGTTTCATCAAATAGCTGACATATAAGGATATCATCCTAGACCCGAGATCCCGAAATCATAAGACTTGCCACTAACGCCCCCTCTAGGGCTACCGAGGAAGTCTTCACCATCGTCTCCTGACCCGACAACCATGGTGTACCCAGAATAGATGTACCACGACCATCACCAATGGCCACCCGAAGGCACGATCGTAAAAGGGGTTGAGTCGACATAATACTAGACCAAATGAAACTTGGGTTCGGTTTGATGATTGCTTGGAGAAAGTCAGTGGATGAGTAGTACCTGGCTTTCAATACTGGTGGGACCAAAGAATGAGGATTATGGATCAGTCCCCATGCCTGTTTACCTAGTAATGTAGTATTCACATCTCGTAGATGTCGAAAACCCATCCCTCCCCGGTCCTTAGGGATATAGAGTTTATCCTAGTCTTGCCAAATAAGAGAGCGCTCCGATTCCTCCCCCCCCCCCCCCCCCCCCACACACACACACCAAAATCGGGCTAGGGGACATGAATCCAGTTGATAATGCTGATCGGGACCTTGAAGACAGACATTACGTACACCGGAAGAGAGGTGAGTCATACCGAATCATTACCTCATGCCTGATTGAAGAGAGTAATTTTCCATCCCAAGATCGGATCTTGGACACAACCCGATTCCCTAGAAAAGCCATTGCAGTTCGTCTGTTACATCCCATCATATTCGGCACCCTTAGATAGAGGGTTGATGCCAAGGTCTCTACAATAGAAAGGACTGTACAACAGTCCTCTAACACTAGCTGGGGTATTAGTACTGAAAAAGATGGATGATTTTTCCAGATTCAAGGCCTGACCTGATATAGTATTGAACACTCCCAAAATGTGGTTGATCCTTTGTGCCTCCGTCACATCTTCCCAACAAAAGACATAGCAATTGTCAACGAAGATTATGTGGGAAATCTCAGGAGCCCCTCTCGCCACTTTAACACCCTGAATTTCATGTCGGTCTTGTGCTTGTTTCAACAGCTGTGAGAGACCCTCCATGCAGAACAAGAACAAGTAAGGGGATAAGGGATCCCCTTGTCTAATTCCCATTGATGGCACGAAGCTCATCGTCTCTCTCCCGCTTTACAAGATCGAGTATCGAACTGTATTCATGCATCAAGTAATAAGTGCAATCCACTCAGCAGAAAAACTTAGTCGTTGCCTTACAGTTAGCAAATAAGACCACTCCACCCTATCATATGCCTTACTCATGTAAAGTTATAGATCCATGTAGCAGTCATTCCCCTGTCGTTTCGTACGTAAAGCATGAATGCACTCATTCTTGGTTTCCAGTAGCCATAATTTGTCCCATCAAGCACTAGCGAAGAGTTACTGAACCTCCTTCTTTAGAGTGTTTCATAATTGCACAACTAGAATTATTTCCCTTCAGAATTACATCTCATATATTGGGCGACCTACTCTGATACCAATTGAAATTCTGGTTAGGTCCAAAGGCAAGATGTCAGATAAGATGTTGTGACTTACTGACTAAGATTTTGCTTTGGAACAGAGTAGAAAAATAACAATATGAACAAACACATGAAAATTTGAAAATTTGAAAATTCTGAAGGATATTTTTCATTTTAACACCCTAACAATGAAGGGTATTATTGTCATTTCACTTATTTTTAAGTTCTGAATCAATGGCATGAGTTTGAAAATTTGAGTAATAGTTAAGGGTATTATGAACATTTTACCTATTTTGGATGGAAATATAACAGAATCTGACGTCTGGTTATGAAAGTGAAATTAAAAGTTTGGTTAGGGTATGAAAGTGTTAAAAATTTATGCCAGGGTATCAAAATGAAATTAAATGTTTGGTAGGGTGTTAAAGTGAAATTTTCCCTTATTTGGGAAAATTTGAATCAAAATGAAATAATAACCGAATTTGAATCGAAAGAAAGTATGCTTTTTATTATATTGATTATTCGGTTTATTTGTTGCAACTCGAGAATTAACCACGAATCACTCGAGATGAAGCTACCAAATTTGAAGAACAAAGCTGAAAATTCAGCAAAAGGTTTGTGAACATCCCCTGTGCAAGTGGGTCATTTTGCAGGTCGTGTGTCTCAAAAATGAACCGTCGAAATACAAATTCCACCGGTCATTTTTAAGACCCATGTGGACCGGCCATGAGCCTCTCCAAGAGAGCCAATGTCGAGCCCATCATGCTTGCTCGTCCATTGTGGCAATACCCGACACGCCTCCCTCCAACTCAAGTACGTTGCATTCTTACCGAGTTACAAACTGTTGGTGTGACCCTTAGGTTTATGCACGTCAGTAAGATAAATGTAAAATCCCATTTTAATTGATCTTACCTATATGTCAACGAACGAGACTTAGTACAGCCTAACGCTGCATAGCGAGTCGACCCTTGTCGATTCTAACCTTTCCGTTGTCCTTTTCATTATCCTTTTATCTCCGATATCCTGATTAAGATAAGGCACAGAGCTGTCATCCTTATTATTCTCAGTCACTATTCCTCGACATATGAGATTGACTAAATGTAAGATACCCAGTATCTGATGCGTGGCCATGCTATTCTTTCAGTTAACCTCGATCGAGTGGCCTCAAATGGATATCATGCTCATATCACAATATAATGGATAAATCCCTTAGCCGTCTCTCGTATCACTCATGCAGTCTGTCCTCAAACCAATCCTGGCCGTTATGGAATTCCAGTCACGGTATAACGTTAGGCTCAGGTCAAATCTTAGTTATTTACTGCATAGTAATCACAGAGACTCTCGGTCTAAGGATACCTGACAAGCTACGACTCTTATTATGTTCATGACTAGATCTATGAAACATAATCAGGTCGGGTCGTCCAATATCAGGTCCTACCTGATATCTATGATCAGACTCCGGAAACCTTTCTAATGACTAATAGAACTAAGTCATCAAGAGTCATCTTTCATACTAGTCACTTCTAGTGAAACTCGTTGACTAGGGACCCCATCGATTGTGATCCATCTCGATCTATGGTTCTATTTCTTTTGTGGACATATATCAGATCACACATCAATATATTACTTCAACACAAAGTAATATAAAACCGCTTCAATATTATTTCAAATGATGATAATTATATTTGGACGTTTACCATTTTACTACGGGCACTAAGACTAACATATTTGATTAGTTTTAAAAACTGTGTTTGATTTCGATTACTACAACTAAATAATCAAATTAATCAAATGAACTGAAATATCATTATGTTAGTTTAAACTTATTTATACGTATCATATATGTAAGTATAAAAACAAAAATATTGTTAAAATATTTTATCTCATTAACTTAAAATGGAGAATGGACTAACATTTGGTATAGCAACTTGAATATATTATAAAATATTCTAATAAATTGTCAATTGAATTTATTTTTCATATGTGAAGATCCAAATTAACGAAATATCTTTTTTATAAGAAAAATAAATGGTACCTAATACATGTGTGAGATGTTTTTTTTTGTATAAGTACAATATCGTATAAAGTTACTGAGCATAAATATTATATTATGTTTATTCATAGAGCTAAAATCGATTAAGCTGATTAAAAATCGAATCAAATCAATTTTTTTTTGGTTAATTCTATTAGGTTAGTGAAATGGAAAAATTATATTAGGTTAGTATAGTTTGATAATTGATATTTTAATTAGGTTACGAAAATCGCTAATATTCAGCCAAATAATCAAATGCATACCCCTACATGAAGGCATTAAGGGGTTGGTCAACAGGGTCATCTAAGGACTTCATACACCTCCAACGATTGAACCACTGTTAGTTCACGAAGCTATATTGTTTTTTTTGATAAGCGAGAGAAAATTCTGTTATACTTGAGGGTAGTACAATGAAAAGCAGAAGCTAGACCGATGTGGCCGAGTTTTGAAAAAACCAAAACGATAAAAACTGAACCCAAAAATAGAATAACAGTCTGAAACACTAATATCAATGACATGTTAGTCTTAGTACCCGTAGTTCAATCATAAATGTCCAAATGTATATATCATCATTAGCAATAAGATTAAAGCGGCTTTATATTACTTATGTGTTGGAGTAATATATCGATGTTTGTTCTGATCTATGCCCACCATGCGAATAGAATCATAGATCAAGATGGATCACACTCGATGGGTCCCTAGTCAATAAATCTTCACTAGAAGCGACTAGTATGAAAGATGACTCTTCATGGCTTACGTTCTGTTAGTCATTGGAATGGGATTCCGGAGTCTGATCATAGATATCATGCGGGACATGATATTGGACAACACGCCCTGAATATGTGCCATAGATTGAGTCATGAACATATTCAGTGTCGTAGCTTGTCATGTATCCTTAGACCAAGGAGTCTTTGTGATCGCTCTGTAGTCAACAACTAAGTTTGACCTGAGCTTAACGTTGTTCGTAACATGGCTTCCATAACGGCCAAGATTGGCTTGGGGACGGGCTGCATGAGTGACACGAAAGACGGCTAAGGGATTTATCCCTCATATGGAGGTATGAGAAAGATATCGGTTCTCGGCCGCTTGATCGAGAGTGACTAAAAAATAGCATGACCATGCAGACGATACTGGGTATCATATATTCAATCATCTCACATATCAAGGAACAATGATTGAGAATAATAAGGATGACGACTCTATGCCTTATCTCAATCAGGATATCGGTGACAAAAGGATAATGACAAAGACGACAGAAAGGTTAGAATCGGTTGGGTCGATTCGTTATGTAGTGTCAGGCAATACTAAAGTCTCATTAGTTTCCACTTATATATGATAAAGTAAAATGGGATTTTACGTTGATCTATCTACATGCATAAACCTAAGGGTAACACCAAAGGATGAAACTCATTTACATATTTATGGAGAATGGCCAAAAGGGAGTTGTGTCTGGACATGACCAAAACTGGGTTTTGGGTCATGTGCCCGTAAGTGAATAGGACATTATGGATCGAGATAAGGCTTGGAGTCTTGGGATTGATCACGTCGGATAATGTTGGATATTTCCGATATGGAAGGCTTGGAGGCGATGAGCGGTCACGGGACCTCGTTGGGAATGGCCACGAGCCATGTTCCAAGAGGCCCATGAAAGGCCCATGCAACCAAGGCCCATGTAACTAATTAATCAAGTCTTGATTAATTAGTACTAAGTAAGCAAGACATGGATTAAGGTGTTGGTGATTCACCACCTAACCCCATCTTGTCTAGCCATACTTAGCACCATACTTGTTTTACTTCACACCATGCTTCACACCTTACTTGTCCTTGTTAGTTGTTGATGATATTGAGGGATTAAGTCATCTTATTCATATAACAAATACAAGACAAGAAGAAAAACACAATTTTCTCTCCCTACCAAGAGCAATTTCGGCCAAGACTACATATCTTCTCCATTTTTGGTGTTCTTGAGTCCTCTAAGAAAAACTACGTGGCTTAGGTGTCTTGGAGACTCAAGCCCAATCATTCCTTACTCGGTGTTCTTGATTTGGTTAGGAAACCATGAATTTGTTTATTCTCTTGTGTTTCTAACTTGGTAGTTTTTCCATGGCATGGTCTCGTGAGTTATTTTCCGCTGCAATAATTTGTTCATACTCTCCATCGAGACCCAACAGTGGTATCAGAGCCTTGCTACCTTCGGTATTCACAAGAGAACTTTTGGTTTTGCATGTTAATTTGCTAAATTGTTTGATAACATGTTTTAAATTCTTGTTTATGGGTTTAATGCATGGAAAATGAATTTTTGAAAAGTTTATCAAATCTGGATTTTTTGAAAAGAATTTGATTTTTTGGGTCTCGGGGAGCCGAAACCGGGACTGACGGGGCTCTGTTGGACGGAGCTAGGCCAAGCATGACCATTGGTTGGTCAATGTGCCGAGCTAAACCGTTTTTAGTCATGACGAGTTTGGAACCGTCTTGACGAACTCAAAAATCAAATGTTCAAAAGTTTCAATTTTGAACAGTTTCGATAAACCGAGCATCAAAAAATTTCCAAACTTGGCTATTAATTAAAACCAGAAAATCACATGATGTTCGATAACATGCTTGTTTGATAACACGATGTGTGATGTGATGTTGGCATGGTGTACATAATATCCCCGAGCTTGATTTAATTATTTATCGCTTTTCACGGCCTGCGAGCCGTTAGAGTTAGCGTGTAATTATTTTCGAGGTGTGGTCTTCGTACCACTTATTTGTAATATTTAGGGTAAACATTATCTCACTACCCTAAAAAAAACTTAAATTCCAACCCACTACCCTAACGAAACTTTGTTGCACCTCACTACCCTAACGAAACTTTTAGTTGCACTTTCATACCCGCCGTTAACTTGACATCCATTTTTGGATGGAAAATGGTGAAAAGTCCAAAATACCCCTCACTAACACTCAAATTTTCACAAGCATGCCATTGGTATTCAAATATTCTTTTTGTTTATTTATTTTATATAAATCAGTTTTTTATTTAAAAAAAATCAGATTTTATTTTTTAAAATTAATTTTTATTTTATGAAATTAATATTTTATTTTAAAAAAATCAGGTTTTATTTTTTATTTTAAAAAATCAGATTTATTTTGAAAATTAATATTTTATTTAGAAAAATCATATTTTATTTTTTATCTAAAAAAAATCAGATTTTATTTTTAAAAATCATTTTTTGAAAAACATTAGATTTTATTTTTAAACATTACTTTTATTTTAAAAAAATTGGCTTTTATTTTTAAAAAGCAGATTTTATTTTTTAAAATCAATTTTATTTTGAAAATCAGATTTAATTACAAATCTATCTAAATATCAAGTTGTTACAAACCCATCTTCATCCACAGTTTCGATTGAACTACAACACAACTTCATCCTCAACTTCTCAACATACAACTGAATTACATCTGAAAATGAACAGAACTGGAAAAAAAACTCATATACATACATCTGAATTAAAAATACATAAACAGCTTCATCCCAAACTTTTGAATCAAAAAAACTCATCTACATACATCTGAATTAAAACTCATCTACAATGCTTCATCCCCAACTCATCTCATACATACACAACTTCATCCCCAACTTAATATCCTCATACATCACAATAAGACAAGGAAAGGAAAATCAGCTTCGATTCAACTTCAACCCACAAATCAGCTTCGATTCATGTTGTTCGAGCTCACAGAAAAGGAAAATCAAGCCAGAACCCCAACAATTTCCCCTCCCCAGCACCAGATCTTACTTACCCGCGCAAGAAACCGGTGAACCAACTCTGACTTCCATCCTCCTCAAACCCATAAATTCTCAATCAACCCGTAACTCAAAAAGCCCTAAATCCCCATTCACCAAACCCAGAATCCATAGAGAGAGAAAGAGGAGTTTGGGCGCCGGTGGCTCTATCCCGTACTCGGTCGAGGATGAACAACGATGATGGATCTACCCGATTGTGTAGTAAACCTCGTCGAGGGTCGCGTCGGACTGATGGGGTTCTTGGAGCAGAGCTCGCCGGAGCCTAGGGTGAAGAAGATGATGGGGGAGGGTAGGGTTTGGTATGATGCCCTGTGTGCGTGTAGTTGTGAGACACAGTAATGGGTAGCTGAGAAGAAATGAGAGACAAAGAGAGGATAAATGGTTAGAGTTTCAAGGGATTAAAGGGCAAAAAACAGAATTTTGAAAAAAAAATTAAGGTCATGTGCATAGCACATGACCATTTTCCATCCAAATGGATGGAAAACTAACGGTAGGTACTAAATTGACACTAAAAGTTTCGTTAGGGTAGTGAGATGAAACTAAGTTTCGTTAGGGTAGTGAGTTGGAATTTATGTTTTTTTAGGGTAGTGGGATGAAGTTTACCCTAATATTTATTAATTCCCGACCTGCGAGTCGTGTATTCAACTGTAATATTTTTCTCAAGACGAAGAAAGACTGAAAAGGTCATTTGGTGGCTTCTCGGGTTTTTACATCGGCTTGGAGTCGGTGGAGCTCAAGAAGCTAGTGGGAGTTAGTTTAGGGGGGGCTATTATGTACATATGTAACGCTTTATGCTTGGTTTAGTTTTTGTATGATCATTTCTATGTGTTTTAGAATTGCATGCTTAACTTAATTTACAGAGCATATCACCTCACATGCAAAGATAAAATTCTATTTTGGTCATTGTTTGTGAGCCCTTAGAACCGTCATCACATTAGATGTAGTTGACGGGTTTGAAGGAAGAATTACATTGGATGTAATTGGAGGCATCATTACATTTGGAATGTAGTTGATGTGCTCATCGCATCTAGGATGTGCCAAAAGTTTAAAACACAACCGGACAAGTAAAAACGTGTCATGTCCGATACCTCCCAATTATCAACACCTTACTACCTCCCCGTCTTATGGGTGTCATGCGCATTAGCGGAGCATCCATGGGAAAGTGGGGTAGTAGGTTTGGACGACATATGTGGGTGTCGGGCACATTAGCGGAGCACGCATATAGTGACGGGCCATAGTTGAAAATTGGTGGACCCGACTACGATTCTCAGCCTGAGGTTGAACTAGGGTATTAGATAGGGTAAGCCTTGTACATGAGTACATACCCCAGCCAAGAGTCACATTGGATGTGATTGGATGGAATCCTACCTACATACCTCAATTAAGTGGTGAGCATAAGTTCAGCTTAATCGGGTCAATCAAGGATCTTGGTTTTAGATTCTAAAGGTTTGGAATCAATTGGTTGGTGTTTGAACTTGATCTTCATAAAATTTATTCAGTTTACTGATTGAATTTTTTTTGTCGTGTAGATCAAATATCAAGTACTTCAGCGAACAATAGTAGTTTGTCACTAAAAACCATTCTTGATAGGATCAAGCTAAATGGGACAAACTACTTGGACTGGGACAGAAACTTAAGGATAGTTCTCAAATTCGAACACAAAGAATATGTCCTAGACCAGGCTATCCCTGAGGAGCCAGCTAATAATGCCACTAGGGCTGTTAAGGATGCATACCAAAAGCACCTTAGCGATTCTATAGATGTTGCATGTATTATGCTAGGCTGTATGGCGTTTGATCTTCAAGACCAGTTCATGGAGTACTCTAATGACCCCTATGCTATGATGGGGATCATAAAGGGTATGGTCAAGGAAAGGGCACGTATCGTGACATACAATGTCCTTAATGAACTTCTCTCCTGCAAAATGTCAGCAAGAGTCTATGTGGGTCCTCATGTCCTAAAGATGAAGGGGCATCTCGAACATCTTAATCGACTGGGTCTAAAGATAAAGAACGAGATGACAGCGGACGTGGTTCTGCATTCCCTTCCTCGTTCATATGCTATGTTTGTCATGAACTATCATATGAACGATATGGACGACCATTTCAGAGTTGCATAGAATGTTGGTAACTGCTGAAAAGAACGTCAAGGGTCAGGGATCCAAGGATGTTCTAATGGTCAGATAGGGAAACAGTTTAAAGAATAATGTAACTGTTAGTGGTAAGGGCAAGGCCTCTATGCACTTGGCAGGAAAGATGAGGCATCCGAAGCGTCGTAACCCTCCTAGGATCGGGGAGTCCTCAAGGAAGGGGAAGGAGGTTGAGAACGTCTGCTTCTACTGTCAGCAGCCTGGTCACTGGAAGAAAGATTGCAGGAAGTTTCTGGATGATCTGAAGAAGGGCGGTGGGACTGCGCCTTCATCAGGTATTTTCTTTATAGAGCTAAATCTCACTACTTCCAAAGATTCATGGGTATTGGATACCGGGGCTGAATGTGTAGTGGCTGGAAGGTAGGAGAAGCTTGAAGAAGGACGAGGTGGACCTTAGAGTATGCAACAAGACTAGAGTTGTGGCGACTGCGGTAGGATCCATTAGTCTTCTTTTTCTAAGTGGAATAGTCTCAACACGAATTACAAACGTATCAGAGTTGCCTTAGTTGCTCCCCGACAACGGCGCCATTAACTTGACACTCTGAGATTTAACTCTCAAAATGGCATGGCAAGCGTACCGGCCATCAAGTAGTATTCGGTGTTTAAGTCCGAGATATCGTACCCAAGGGAGCAATTAGACAAGCACTTTAGTTGATTAATTCGATGGCCAAGCTATTCGTACAACGATGATTGGTTTTGGTTTGTAATATGTGATTTCATACAAGTAATGAGAATCAATGTGAATGATCCAAAAATAAGCACAAAGTCACAAGTGATTTGAATAACAGAGATAGAAGGCGATCTAGGACATTAACGGGGTTCGAATGTGATGAATGACTTAACGGGATTCGGTATACATTTGCAACTAATACTATTCTAAAGGCAATGAGAATTCTCTAAATATAGTCATAACCATCTCTTGATCGTATTAGGACCCTAACATACACAGTTAACCTAATTATCTCTAATCTAGGTGTAGAGCGGTATATAGCATTAAAATCTATGAATTCCTCTAACTTTCAGGTTCTACTCCTATAGCTATTGCACTCGTGTCAGTCTAACCGTGTTCTGGCTTAGATTAAAACCTGAGCTATCTAATTCCCATTTCCTCCTATTAACCTCATTTCTCAGTTGTTGGTTAACACGATTAAATCAATTATGAAGTGATCAAGGCGACAAAGCATTATGAACGGAATTAAATAAACAATATCCTAATACTAGTTAACAAATGCACAACCGGAACAAGTCAATTCAGCTCATCACATTCTTACCCCTAGCCCTAGATCAATGGAAGTTTGTTCATAGCAAAGAGACAGGAACACAAGGAATTGATAAAAGTCATGATACTCATATTAACCAAATGAAGTACTACAATTGTCACAGTGTAATCAAACCTACGAAGAAACCTTCGATGATGGATTCCTATCTCTCCCTTTGATCTTCAATCCTCCTCCCAAGCTCCAAGTCTCGGTTTTTCTCCCTCTAAAATGCGCTCCCTTCTTAATTTCGTGATATCCCTTATAAACACAAATTTTGACTAAAATAGGGTTCAAAAAAAGAGTCTGAAACGAAGTGGGAAAAGGCCCATTCGCAGTGTCGCGGTCTGGTCATCGAGGTTTTAGTAGGTCAGAGCATCAAGAGGGCCTGGGTCGCGGTCTGGTGGACGAGACCGCTGCGGCCTGGGTCGCGGTCTGGTGTGCCAGTCCGCTGTGGACTGGGCTGTCGTCTGGTGAGCGAGGCTTTATCATTCTGACTTTTGGCATTTTTGCTCCAATTCCGTCCCGAATGTCCCGATTCCTCTGGAGATTGATCAAATGCACAAACCAAGAGAAACACTCATCAAAGATCACCATTCCGGGACTGAAAAGCTCAAGAATGTGGGCTAAAAACTTCTCAAATAGATGTATTTTACGTTCACATCAACACCCCACACTTAAGCTTTTATTGCCCCCAGAAAACAAAACTACTTAAAACAGTAAGATATGTCCCGGTTAAACCCCGAGGTTCACCTCGATAGGAGGAGTCCGAGCCTCCTTTATTCAAGTATGGTAAAATAAAGATGCATCATGCAAAAAGGTCACGAAAAAACTGGTGATGACTGAGTTGAAGTGTGCTTGTCGATCATAAGAGCTTTCTCAGCATTAACACACTACAAAATCGAACAAAGTTCAAGAAAACACATAAGCCGATGAATGCAGATAAGCAAGCCGCTACTCACATTAAAGATCGAATCTCCTAACTAGCACCCCCTCGTTCACTTTACTAGCGTGCTTCCTCTTTTCCCTACTACACGGATCTTAGAGATTCATATGCTACTAGTGAATCCCATCCCCACTAATCGTGAGGAATCATGGCAATCAAGAATCAAAAAGGGCTTATATTCGGCTTGTAATGTATGGCTAGGCAAAGGGCATGGAAAGGATTTAAAACACGAAGCTCATAATATAAAACATGTCAAACATGCTTCATCTCACACCCCTAACCATTTTTCACACTTCCCGCTTACTTTCACCACAAGCCTCTACCAAACCATTCCTTCCACTTTTTTTTGAGTCTATTTGTTGGGCTAATTTTTTTTTCTTTTGGCCATTTTATTTCACCTTTTCGTTTCTCTTCTCTTGATTTTCTTTTTCTTTCCCAATATATTTCTTGGGTACACTAGAGATTTCTATTTTCTTCATCCTTTTTTTTCCACAAACCGAATGACACATTATCGTCAAGAACTTCAATTCCTTTGTAATCACTCAACTCACAAATAAATTCCCAATACCCCTCTCATGAAGCACATAAGACAAGAAATATGGGTTCAAAAATAACATGAGGATGTACAGGAATTGACGGGCACATAGGTTTGTAAAGTAGGGTTAGAAACGAAAGGCCATAGGTTCAAAATGGGTGACTAAGAAAATAATGTAAGGTTAGAGATTTGGCTCAAATGTTCAAAGGATGGCCTAAAATCATTTTCTCAATTTAACCATGTTCCTCACTCTATTTCGCCTCGAATGGGATTCACAAGTAGTTCTAGACTCAGCTTATAATGCATAAGAACCAAAGGAAGTAACGACTAATCAAGTAAAAACTCAAAGTGCAAACAAAAGAGCGATCTTAATGCATATGGTTACTCTACTCAATTGATTCATGGTAATCTATGTATTATTTAAACAGTGTAAGAAAATGGCATGTGTAACAGTTCAATCATCGAAGTCTTAAGATCATGCACTCTCTTACTCAATCATATCACCAGATTTTTTTTTCAATGCAGCACAATATGCAGACCAAAACTGCGAAATGAAATGCAAGCACCCTACCCCACACTTTAAAACACAACACTATCCCTAGTGCGACTCTAACACAAATGACCACATGCATCCCACAACAAATATTCATAACATGTTACCCCACACTTGTCAGTTAGCATAAATTCAACCACCATACAGTCCTATATGTTTATACTATCAGCACAGCAATTCGGGTGCTCGGCACCTACCAGATGACATATAGGAGTAAAACAGGGAAAAAAAATAATAAGCTTGAGGGAAAGAAAATTGCCCCTCGAAGAACCGTTGTGTGGTACGCCATTGACTTGGAGATCTTGTGGTGCATAGATGGATGGAGAACTCCTCGACCGATCAAGCTCGTAGAGCCTGGCGCCTCGCGTATAATCAATATCCATACGCTCTCCAATCTATTGTTGGGGCCCCCCCAACTAGCGGATTTGTTTAACGTCGTTAGCTCGACGAAAGGGGTGGCCACAGAAGCCACCCGAACACCGCTCCAGAAACCACTGATCGGCAGAGCTGAAGCTAGGCAGACTCAAAACAAAAATATCAAATGCATGGGAAATAAAACACAAATATGCCTCCCCAGATCCAATAAGTCCAAGCAATGCTGATATGAGATATAATCAGATAAAACGCAACATGCTAAAAAAATGTGGGAAAGCATATAACACATATATACAAAATGATGCATAAGGACTCACTCACTTACCCCGCCGAGTCATGATGGCGGTCACTAGACCCACTGTAAAACCCGCTTTTAAAAGAAAAATAAAAAGGGGTATTCTTTTGCAACTAGAAACGTCGGGGTATGTTGGTGCTATAAGTGACTTTGGAAAACAAGTAAAAAAAAAAATGTTGGACTCGGTTGGACAAAGGGCCGGTTTGGGCCCATTGAGTGAGTCAGGCCCGGTTTTGGGCCCAACCGTTGTTGCTCCCCATTTAAAAGGGTTGAAACCCTAATCCCTTCAGCATTACACAGCCGCCCGACCTCCCTCCTTCACTCCTTCGTCTTCGTCTTCTTCGAACCTTCCGACCCACTCCTCTCGCCCTCTCACCCTCGCCAGAAATCGCCGTTTCCGACCTCAAGGGCCTCTCCCTTCTCCACGCGAAACCACGGCCGAGTTCGCCGTGGCCTTCTCCTCTGTCATCGCACGTCGCTGCCGCCACCGCCCTTGTCCAGACCTCACCCTCCTCTTCTGTCCCGAGTTCCCGCCGCCGATTCGATCCAGTGCCGTCCCTCTCTCCTCACGCCACCGTCCCTCCCCATGAGCGTTTTGGGTTCGCCGGCGATGGAGTCGATCTTCACCAGATCCGAGCTCCCGCCGCCGTCTCGTTCCCGACCACGATAGCCGTAAACCCCTCCTCCGTGCACACCTCCGCCGCCTCCCTCTCGACGCCGTAGCCTCCGCCTCCTCAGATCTCCCGAACCGCCGTCGTCCTCAACCTCCCTTCTCCTCGGGTCCGTCCAGATCTGACACGGGCACGAAGCCGCCGTGTCCCGTCGTTTTTCGCCGACGCCACCGTCCCTTTCTCTACGGTTAGGCCCCGGCCGACGGCGCCCTCGCCGGCGGCCGACCGGTTCGAAACCGAACCTTTATTTCCCGTTTTCGATTTTCTGTTGAATCTGGGTTTTGTTGAAACAATCCTTTGTATCTGTTGGGTTGTTCGAAACAGACTTAAATCGAGAAGTTTGTTAAAAGAAAATTAAACTAAAACGAGTTTGGATTTAAAAGTTGATTTTGTGATTTGGGACTGAAAACGTTGGATCTGTGGGTTGGATTTAAATGGAAACAAAAGTCAAGGGTTTTAACAGAAAAGATTTGAAAACAACAAGGGAAACAAAAATCATTTTTGGATCTGGTTTGGATGGAATCAAAATCAAAGAATTTGAAAAGAAAGAGGTATTAAAATGAAAAACCAGTCTTAAGAAAAGGAAAAGAAAACGGTTTTAAATGGAAAAGATAGGGTTTTAAAATGGAGAGAATTTTTAAATCAATTTGGGTTTAAAAACGAGAATCAATTTTGGAAATAAAACGGTTTTAATCAAAAGGGAAAACGAAACCAGAGTCGAGCAAAAGGTTTTCTTGTTAAGATTATTGGATCGAAACTGGATTGAGATTGGGAACCTGAACGTTTAAACTAGACGTTAAACGGATTTAAAACGGAATTTGAGCAGTTGAACGAATCTGGAACTCTGGCTAAAATGGACTGCTAATTGGGTTTAGAAAGGAACAAAAGCGGACCGCTGAATCGGACCTCGTGCATTGGGACCGTGCCTCGCATGCACCGGTTCGGTGCTCGGGTACTCAAACTCGATTCGCCGTGACCCCGCTTTTATCCCGCTCGAGTTTAAAGGACAACTGTCAGTTTTAAACTGGATTAATCGTGACCTTTAAATTAACCTGGGAACCGACTCTAATTATGGCTTTCGTGTTATCTTTAGCGTCCGGCTTCGATCGAAGTGAAGCCCGGAGGTAGCGAGCCAGAACGTCAGCAGCTAGGAAGCGTAGCGGGTGTTCTTCGGTTGAGGTAGGGAAAAGTAGCCGGATCTCGGCCCTGACTAGGGAAAGTTAACAGTAGAATTGCATGTGACACCGGGGTGTCGTGGGTTAAGTAGGTTATCGAATATGAGAAAAGCATGATACGGGATTGTAGCGTTTATTAGAAAAGCATGTTACGGGAACTTAGTAATTATTGGAAAGGCATGTGACACTTAGTAGTGTCGTAGGAGCAGAGAACTTAGCGATAGTAGAATTACTGGAGGCATATGACCATGCCCGGAGGTTGATTGTGAACTTGTTGATATTAGGAGTACTGGAGGCATATGACCATGCTCGGAGGTTGATTGTGAAACTGTTGATATTAGGACTGTTGGAGGCTTGGGTTAAGACGGAGGTTGATTGTTTATTTTGGCGTCTTGGGTGGCCTTGAGAGCCCGTGTATTATTATTGTTGAGTCTGTGTCGTACTGTTGGTGTGTCTTGGGAGGCCGTGAGTGCTTGTGGGGCTGTTGAGTCCGAGTTTTACGGTTGGTGTCTTGGTGGCCATGAGTGCCTGTGAGTGTTGAACCTGTGTTGTTACTGGTTGTTGAACTTGTTTGTGATTGTGTTTGTGATTGTGATTGTGATTGTGGTTACCTGAGGTTGGGGGCCCGCTTCATGAAACGGGGGTCCACGATCACACGCGTCTGCATGTTCAGACGGGGTAGGGGGCCCGCCCGCCAATAAAGGGGTCCTGGCCGCGCGTGTATGGTTTGGGTTTGTGAGCATACTTTGGCTGGCTTACGGGTTAGAGTCCCGGTAAGTTGCACACATTCTTTGGCTGGCTTACGAGTTAGAGTCTCGGTAAGTGCAAGCATTTTCCGGCTGGCTTACGGGTTAGAGTCCCGGTAAGTTGCAGCATTCTTGGGTTGGCCTGACCGGGTTAGAGTCCCGGGAGGGCGTGAGCATTCTTGGCAGCTGGTTTGCGATCCTTTGTGATCTTGTTTGGTGTGCGATCCTTCGTGATCTTGTTTGGGGTGTGATCCCTTGTGATGCTGTTTGGTGTTGCGTAACTTTCTTTTGAGTCCTCGGAAGAGGTCGTCAATGGTTGTGTCGGGTCTACTTTACATGTCAGGGTGTCGAGTTGGTCAGGGAAGGAAAAAATGGGTGTATGTTCAGTTAGAGTACTTGGGTCGGGGATGGTGTTCCCCGGTGTTGAGTTGATGTTGGTGTTACTTGCTTTGTTTGCTAATTATGCCGTAGTCAGTCTGTTATCCGTGGTGGTGAGCGAACGCTCACCCCTAGCTGCTTTTCCTACAGGTATTGTTCGTGGGACAGACTAGGTGAGCTCTCGAAGCTTGTGGAGCTAGGAGCGGAGTCCAGGTTTTGTTTTTTGGGTCTAGTGACGGATACCTTGTACTTTTGTCCACTTGTTGGGACGTGTTTTAAACTGTAATTATTATTTTGTTGAACAAAGGGTACTTTTAAAGTGTTTATTCAAAACAGGTTTCAAACGGTTTTATTATTTTAAATGTTCGCGTCCCTAGTTTGGTTTTACTGAAATTGGGGCGTGACACCCACCAGAGGTGCCAAAGAACCATGGAGAATTTAATTTGTCCTTAACCCACTTAAAGGTCATCGGAACTGAATCTAATGGCTCAAGCCTAGCGTCTACCATATCAAATCGGGCATTCGTCTCCCGGAATCCCCTGCGCATTTCCTCTTGAAGTGTTGTGATCTGGGCCATCAAGGCACCATGCCTATCATCCCTTTCCTCCTGGGGTGTTGGCCGGTCTGGTACTCCTGCCATTAATTCTTCCGTTTTGAAGACTATCCCATCCACATAGGAAACATGGTAGATCGAACCATGGGAACGAATCTACAGGGCTGTGCCTCAGTTGGCTCGTCCCACATCCCCAAATTTTGGGCCAGTTGGGTGACAAGGGGTCCACATCCAATCTGTCCCTCTTATCTCGTGGTCGCCCGTGTAAGGTAGTCTAACACCATGCGCTCGAGTGGCGCACGAATCCCTCGATCAAAATAGTAGACGACCTTGATCTCTCTGCGGTTGAGAGCATTCAAGCCCTCCCCTCTTCCACATATGGAGTACGCGAGCACCCGATGTAAGTACCAGAGGAGGGGGGTCTTAACCCGTTTGGAAGTTGTATTCTTCCCCATCCCGAGCTCTAGATCCAGACAAATTTCGGCCCACATTTCTCCTATACTGGGGGTTCTAGGTATTACTCCTACCTGAGGAGTGAACCCACAAGCTACCCCAAATTCTTCCTCAGTGAGGTGAAACTTCTTCGCACAAATACGAAAGGAGATGCGTCAAGGAGATGGCATGCTGAACGATGATAGGAATTCTAATGTCAGGTTCCTGTACGTGAGAGGATTCCATTGTGCAAATTATGACCACCCAAACGCTTCAATCCCTGCAAAATATTCAGCACTACTATGCAGAGTATCATCCACAAAGCCTGCATCTACGAATCGGTTAGTCAAAAATTCTAGCGTTTCAAACTTACGCAATGCAGCAACACAGTCAGTGTCTGTAAAAATTATGCAGGGTTCATTCGGGGTACCACAAGTGGAGTTAGGTTCCCACTCTCTTAGCCGAGAAGGGACATTGCTTGAGGCTGCTTGAGGATTGAGGCTCACGAGGGCTCGTGACTCACTTGGTGCCGACGTTGGAGTGCTCGAGCCGGCCTGGTCGTGTGTGCGTTTCTTTTTGGATACATACACCTTGGGCATAAATACTGACCAGGGAGGACTGGAGTACAGACCGGTGTTAGAGCTGCGGCGGTTTGGAGTACCGACCGGGAGCTGCAACCGCGGCGCGTCAAAGCGCAGACATGAGCTGCAACCGCGACTTTTTGGGGTGCCAACCAGGAGCTGGAACCGCGACGGTATGGGGCAGCTGAGCGTGGCTGGATCTGCTGCGAGGTGGGACTTGGACCACGGCTTGGTGCACTGCGGTTCGGCGAGAAGATGGCTCGTGGAGGTGCGGCGGGTCGGCAGGCCGAGAACAGGCCGAGGAGCGCCTGGGTGAGCGGAAGGGCAGCACGACGGTCCGGCGAGCGGCGACCTGCAGAGAGCTGGTTTGTGCTGCTCGGATGAATTTGGATGGAGGAGAGGTGAAAGTGGGGTTTGGGTATTTGGGGAAGAAAAGTAGCGTGGGGAATTTCAGAGAGGAGGCTGGTTTGGTTAGGTTTGATTTAGGAATGGTTGGAGGGCTTGTGTTGGTATGTAATTGGGCCGGTCTCGCAGGCGGTTTGGGTCAGGGGGTGTTGCGGGCTAGGTCACGGACCGCGTCCCAGGCCGTCGTCCCTCTCTGATCTGCTAAACCTTGGCCCAATGTCTGCCCTTGGAACCACAGTGGGCTAAGTGACCAGACCGCGGCCCAGGCCGGTGCGCTTTTCTGCCCTACTAAAGCTTCGCCCCTCGGTGAGTTGCTGAAGCCGCAGTGGGGTGGACAGCAGTCTGCCTCCAAGGCCTCTGTACCTCTCTGTTATGGTAAAGCTTGGCTTGTGGTCCGCTGGTGAAACCCTCCCGATGAATTGCTCCATAATTCTCTTCCAATTTCTGAGCACCCTACATCGAGACATACTAAAATTAAAAACATGAAATGTAACCTTATTCATACATATACAAATATCGGGTTGGCTCTCGAGTAGCGCCTTTGTTTAACGTCGTTGGGTCGACTTGTGGGACCCTAGTTCTCGGACCCCTGCTGATCCAAGAGGAACAGTTCCTCCACCCCGACCAATCCTCCATGATAATGATTGACCCTATGTCCATTTACCAAGAACGGGTCCTGCTTGCCGTTGGTGATCTCGATTGCTCCTTTTGACAGAACCCGAGTCATTGTATACGGGCCACTCCATTTTGACACAAGCTTTCCGGGGTAGAGCTTTAATCTTGAATTGTACAACATGACCTTGTATCCTTCTTTAAATGCCCTCATCTCTATGCGTCTGTCATGATACCATTTTACTCTCTCCTTGTAGAGCTTCGAATTATGGTATGCTTGATGTCGAAATTCCTCTAGTGCATTCAACTGCAGCGACCCGTTCTCACCACAAACTCGGGTATCGAAGTTAAGAAACTTAATAGCCCAATAGGCTTTATACTCCAATTCCACATGGAGGTTGACATGATTGACCAAAAACCAGTCTATAAGGTGAACAACCAATGGGAGTTTTAAATGCAGTTCTATACGCCCAAAGAGCATTATCAAGCTTGGTATACCAGTGTTTCCTAGATGAATCGACGGTCTTTTCCAAGATGCTCTTTAACTCCCTATTGGCCAGTTCTACTTGACCACTAGTCCGGGGGTGATAAGGGGTACCGAGTGTATGGTGGACACCATAGCTACCTAGTAGCTTCCAAAAGTGTTTGTTGCAAAAATGTTTTCCACCATCGCTAATGATCGCCCTAAGGGTACCAAACCGGGAAAAAATATGTTTATTTAGAAATGCACAAACCGGTTTGTGGTCGTTAGTGGGCAAGGCCACTGCCTCTGCCCGCTTAGACACATAGTCCACAACCACTAAAATATACTCGTTATTATGGGACTTTGGAAAAGGTCCCATAAAATCAATCCCCCACAAATCGAACACCTCCACATCAATGGTGATGTTCATGGGCGTTTCATGTTTCTTGGAACTATTACCTGTTCGCTGACACTTATCACGGTTTTTAGCATAAAAATGTGCATCGTGGAAAAGAGTAGGCCAGTAGAAACCGGATTCCAAAACCTTGCTCGTTGTCCTTATGCCACCGAAATGCCCTCCAACTTCTCCTCCATGACAGTGGTAGGGAATGCTTTACATGTCCGAGTCTGGGATACAACTCCTGATCATCTGATCTGCACATATCTTAAACAAAAGAGGATAATCCCAAAAATAACTCTTAACAACATGGAAAAATTTCTTCTTCTGATGCGAGTTGAGACTGCCAGGCATCTCCCAGAGGCCAAATAATTTGTAATGTGTGCAAACCATGGTGCCTTCTGGTTCTCTACCTGAAACAACCGTTCATCAGGAAATTCCTCCCTCATAGGCACCTATGTGTTCTCATACGGATTCTCAATCCGTGAGAGATGGTCAGCAACCACATTCTCCACCCTTTCTTGTCCTTAATCTCCATGTCAAACTCCTGCAACAACAAGATCCATCTTAGTAATCTGAGCTTGGTGTCCTTTTTACTCAGCAAATATTTCAATGCTGAATAGTCAGTATAGACAATTACTTTAGATAAAACAAGGTATGAGTGAAATTTATCACAAGCAAATACTACTGCTAATATTTCTTTTTCTTTCATTAAGCACCCTACTAGCATAGTAAATAGTGTGAAATACCTTATCTTCCTCTGTCCCAAGACAACCCCAACTGCTAGGTCACTAGCATCACACATCAGCTCGAAAGGTAGAGACCAATCGGGACTGACCATCACTGGTGCACCTACCAGTTTCTCCTTAATCACATTAAAAGAGTTCAAACATGCATCATCAAAAACAAAAGGAATATCCTTAACCAACAAGTTACTCAATGGTTTAGCAATTTCAGAAAATCCCTTAATGAATCTATGATAAAACCCAACATGTCCAAGAAAACTCCTAACGACTTTCACTGAATTAGGTGGAGGAAATCTACCAATCACATCCACCTTGGCCTTATCTACCTCTGTACCCTTTGAGGAGATTTTATGGCCTAAAACGATGCCCTCATTTATAATGAAATGACATTTCTCCCAATTGAGCACAAGATTAGACTCCTCACATCGAGTCAACACAACAGATAAATTAGTTAAACAATTATCAAATGAGGAGCCAAACATGATAAAATAATCCATAAAAACTTCCAGATATGTACCTACCATATCATGAAAAATAGATAGCATGCACCTTTGAAATGTGGCAGGGGCGTTACATAACCCAAATGACATTCGCCTATATGCGAAGGTTCCATAAGGACAAGTAAAGGTAGTCTTTTCTTGATCCTTGGGTGATATAACAATCTGGTTATATCCATTATACCCATCTAAGAAACAGTAGAACTCATGCCCTGCTAATCTCTCTAACATCTGATCAATGAATGGTAGGGGAAAATGATCTTTACGGGTTGCATCATTTAATTTTCTATAATCTATGCATACCCTAACCTATAACTGTCCTAGTAGGGATTAATTCATTTATCTCATTTTGGACTACAATCATCCCCCCTTTCTTAAGTACACACTGTACCGGACTTACCCATGAACTATCTTAAATTGCGTAAATAATACATGCATCAAGGAGTTTGATTACCTCCTTCTTAACCACTTCCTGCATCGATGGGTTGAGCCGCCTTTTGTGTTGCACACTCAGGCGGTGATCTTCTTCCATTAGAATCTTGTGCATGCACATGGATGGACTAATTCCTTGGAATTTCAGCAATAGTCCATCCAAAAGCCCTCTTGTGCTCCCTCAATACTCTTAACAACTTCTCTACTTGCAATTCAGATAAAGCAGATGAAATTATCACAGGTAAAGTACCATTATCATTTAAAATACATATTTCAAATTATCAGGTAATGGTTTCAATTCTAATTCAGGATGCTGTTCAATTGATAGCTTCAGCTTAGGTCCCGTAGGGGTCTCCAAAGTCTGAAACTTGCTTTGACGAGCCCTCATAGGCTTGCATGCATCCAACATGTATACTGCTTCATTTACGCCTTCCTGTGGATATGAAAATTCATTAGACAAGCTTTCAATCAAAGATGCTTCTAAAGGATCATTAAACCTGAGTACATTGAAATTTTCTTGACAACCATGATCAAAAGCATCAATAGAAAAGCATGTGTCATCTCTCCTAGCATGTTTCATAGCTCGAAATATGTTAAACACGACTTCCTCTTGACCATTCCTAATGGTTAATTTACCATCATCCACATCAATTAGAGCCCTAGCTGTGGCCAAAAAGGGTCTACCCAAAATCAGAGGGATTTCGTAATCCTCTGCCATGTCTAATATAAGAAAATTAACGGGGAAGATAAATTTGTCAACCTTGGATATCCTCTACAATACCCCTAGGATACTTGATTGATCTATCAACCAATAACAACGATATGGACGTTGGTTTTGGCTCGTCCCCAAGGTCTAATCTCTTGAACACAGCTAAGGGAATTAAGTTAATACTTGCACCAAGATCACATAATGCTCTAGCAAAGGAAATATGACCCATCTCACAAGGTAAAGTGAAACTCCCAAGGTCTTTAAGCTTAGGGGGTAACTTATTCAACAATACAGCTGACCACTCCTCACTCAGGTTCACCGTCTCAAATTCACCTAACTTTCTCTTGTTAGTGATAATATCTTTCAAAAACGTAGCATAGACAGGAATACCTTGAATAGCATAAAGAAAGGGAATATTAATTTCTAACTTCCTAAACATGTTCAGAAATTTAGAGAATTGAGCATCAAATTTACTTTTCTTGGCAACAGAGGGGAATGGAAGAGGTGGAGTCCTAGTTTCTGCTTCAACTATGGACTCCCTTACCTTCTTACCTTTGGCGAGCCTTGGTTCCTCTGCTCCTTCCAAGTTTCCATCTTGCCCTTCTTCTTGACTCAGGTCTTTTGTTCCCTGAACCTTTTCAGCTACTTTCTCCTTAGCCTTCGCCTGCTCCTCTATGGACTTCCCAGACCTCAAAGTGACTGCATGGACATCCTCCCTAGGATTCCTCTCTGTGTTGCTCGGGAGGCTTCCAGGGGCCCTCAAATTCGTTGCATTGGCCAATTGACTCATCTGGGTTTCCAACTTTTGGAACCGAGAATCATTGTTCCGGTTCACTGTCTTCTGCTCCTGCACAGATGCTTTGTGCAGCTCAATCACCTCTTTTTATCCTCCTTCATTTGTGCCATCATAGTTTAGCATCATCTGCTCTAGTTTGGAGGATGACTCTTGTGGTGGTGCATTCTGGGACTGCTGGTTCTGGTACTGCTGATTCTGAGACCTCTGCTGATACTGCTGGTTTTGGGGCCTTTGTTGATAGCCCTGTCCTTGAGGTCTCTGTTGATACCCAGAAGAACCTTGATTCTACCCTTGGGGTTTCCATGACATGTTCGGGTGGTCTTTCCATCCCTCATTATAGGTAGAGGAAAATGGGTCATAATTTGGCTTCCTCTGGTTGCCCACAAAATTTGTAGTTTCTCCTTGAGGTTCTCCAATACCTTCAATATAATCAATGGGATTTACAAATGAAGGTACCTGCATGGCATCCAATTTCTTTGTCACACTCTGCACAATCTGGTCCACCACCTTGTCTATTGATGATGACTCTACTGCATTAACTGTCCCCTTAGTTCCTGCACCTCTTCTGTTGGACTGCCAGACTCTATTAGAAGCCATCAGGTTCAAGAGAGCCACATTGTTCTCTGGAGTCAATTGCACAAAAGAACCTCCAGTTGCTAAATCCAACTGACCTTGACTGACTTCATTCAAACTAGAATAGAAAGTCTGTAGTTGCACCCATAGTGGTTGCACATGATGTGGACACTGCCTCAGCAAATCAGAGAACTTTTCCCATGCATCCACCAATGTCTCATCACTTTGTTGGGCAAAGGTGTTAATGTCTGCTCTCAGCTTTATTGTCTTCTTAGGTGGGAAGAATTGGTTCATAAAAGCATCCACTAACTGGTCCCATGTTCTGATGCTCCTAGTGGGCATCTCACGTAGCCACTTACTTGCTTTATCCTTCAATGAGAAGGGAAAAAGCCGAAGGCGCACTGCATCACTTAACACTCCATTATACCTGAACGTGCCACACAACTCGAGAAACGTTGTTAAGTGTTCCAACGGATCCTCGTGTGCATTCCCATGGAATGGGTCACCTCTCACCGGGTTGATAACTGATGTCTTGATCTCAAAGATCGGGTTCGTGACTGGTGGTACGACAATGCTGCCTTCAATGCCTCGGAGTGATGGAGTTCCATACTCCATCAATGCCCTTTGCCTCGGTGGTTCTTCTGGAGCAAAAAGTGGATTAAAGCTAGGAGGGACTGGATTTGGTTCCCTGATTGGGTTCTTATTTCTTGGTTGGATCACCTCCCTTTGAGTGTCTTCCAAGTTATCTTCATTATCCGAGGGATGACTCGAACCAGAATGATGACTTGAGCCCGAGTGATGACTCATGGCTTGCTTCCCTTGACGCTCTGCGATCCAAATGTTTCTCTCGAACACTCTGAGGTTTAACTCTCAAAATGACACGACAAACGTATGGGTCGTCAAGTAGTATTCGGTGCTTAAGTCCGAGATACCGTACACAAGGGCGCAATTAGACAAGCACTTTAGTTAATTAATTCAATGGTCAAGCTATTCCTATAACGATGATTGGTTTTGGTTTGTAATATGTGATTTCATACAAGTAATGAGAAGTAGTGTGAATGATCCGAAAATAAGCACAAAGTCACAAGTGATTTGAATAAAAGAGATAGAAGGCGATCTAGGTCTTTAACGGGGTTCGAATGTGATGAATGACTTAACGGGATTCAGTATACATTTGCAACTAATACTATTCTAAAGGCAACATGAATTCTCTCAATATAGTCATAACCATCTCTCGATCGTATTAGGACCCTAACATACACAGTCCACCTAATTATCTCTAATCTAGGTGTAAAGCGGTATATAGCATTACAATCTATGAATTCCTCTAACTTTTGTGTTCTACTCCTATAGCTATTGCACTCGTGTTAGTCTAACCGTGTTCTGGCTTAGATTAAAACCCGAGCTATCTAATTCCCATTTCCTCCTATTAACCTCATTTCTCAATTGTTGGTTAACACGATTAAATCAATTATCACGTGATCAAGGCGACAAAGCATTATGAACGGAATTAAATAAACAATATCCTAATACTAGTTAACAAATGCACAACCGGAACAAGTCAATTCAGCTCATCACATTCTTAATCCTAGCACTAGATCAATAGAAGTTTAGTTCATAGCAAAGAGACAAGAACACAAGGAATTGATAAAAGCCATGATACTCATAATAATCAAATGAAGTACTAAAATTTTCACAGTGTAATCAAACCTACGAAGAAACCTTCGATGATCGATTCCTATCTCTCCCTTTTATCTTCAATCCTCCTCCCATGCTCCAAGTCTCGTTTTTCTCCCTCTAAAACGTGCTCCCTTCTTAATTTCGTGATACCCCTTCTAAACTAACTTTTTACTTAAATAGGGTTCAAAAAACGAGTCTGAAGCGAAGTGGGAAAAGGCCCAGTCTTAGGGTCGCGGCATGGGCCGCAGTCTAGTCGGCGAGGCTTTAGCAGGTCAGAGCATCAGGAGGGCCTGGCTCGCAGTCTAGTGGGCGAGACCGCTGCGGCCTGGCTCGCGGTCTGGTGTGCCAATCCGCCGTGGACTGGGCCGCTATCTGGTGAGCGAGGCTTTATCATTCTGAATTTTGGCATTTTTGCTCCAATTTGCTCCAATTCCGTACCGAATGTCCCGATTGATCTGGAGATTGATCAACTGCACAATCCAAGAGAAATACTCATCAAAGATCACCATTCCAGGACTGAAAATCTCAAGAATGTGGGCTAAAAACATCTCAAATAGATGTATTTTACATTCACATCAGATTGTAACAAGCTTCTCGGAGTTGGAACCTTCGTTTTGATGAAGCTGTAATTGGATTTGGCTTTATCAAGAATGAGGATGAACCTTGCGTTTACAAGAAGGCAAATGGGAGTAAGATTACCTTTCTGGTGTTGTATGTCGATGACATACTACTCATTGAAAACGACATCCCAACCTTGCACGAGACTAAAGCTTGGTTATGGATGTGTTTCTCAATGAAGGACTTACGCGATGCTGCTCATATATTAGGGATTAAGATATATAGAGATCGCACCAAGAGGGTCTTGGGTTTAAGTCAAAGCACCTATGTGGACAAGGTATTGAGTAGGTTCTCAATGCTGATTCCAAGAAAGGACTCTTACCTGCACGTCATGACGTTCATCTTAGCAAGAGTCAGTGTCCTAAGACATCTGATGAGCTGAAAAGTATGATGCGAATCCCATACACTTCGGCGGTAGGATTGATCATGTATGCCATGATATGCAGGAGACCGGATGTCTCATATGCCTTGAGTTGTACCAGCAGACATCAGTCTAACCCGGGTGAGGAACACTAGATAGCGATCAAAGCGATTCTCAAATATTTGAGAAGAACTAAGGACGCGTTTCTAGTGTACCGGGGAAAAGATGATTCTGAACTAGTTGTTAATGGATATGTAGACGCTAGTTTCCAGACAGATCCAGATGACTTTAGAAGTCAATCAGGATATGTGTTCACGCTGAATGGCAGCGCTTTCAGCTGGAAGAGCGTGAACCAAGACACCGTCGTTGATTCCACGACAGAGGCCGAGTGCATAGCGGCTGTAGAGGCGGCCAAGGAGGCTGTGTGGATAAGGAAGTTCACGGCAGGGTTGGGTGTAATAAAAAACTCATCCATCCCGGTGAACCTATTTTGCGACAACACAGGGGTTATTGCGCAAGCTAAAGAGCCCAGATCGCATAACAAATTCAAACATGTACTGCGGCGATACCACCTCATTAGAGAGATACTGAACCGAGGCGATGTGAAGATCACCTATATTGCAACTGATGATAACATGGCCGACCCGTTGACTAAGGCACTATCGAAGCCTAAACATGAGAGGCGTGTAAGGTCAATGGGAATAGATTGGAGTTTAGATTGGAACTAGGGCAAGTGAGAAATTTTTAGTCTTAGTTCCCGTGGTTCAATCATAAATGTCCAAATGTATATATCATCATTATCAATAAGATTAAAGCGGCTTTATATTACTTATGTGTTGGAGTAATATATCGATGTGTGTTCTGATCTGTGCCCACCATGCGAATAGAACCATAGATCGAGATGGATCACACTCGACGGGTCCCTAATCAACAAAGCTTCACTAGAAGCGACTAGTATGAAAGATGGCTCTTCATGGCTTACGTTCTGTTAGTCATTGGAATGGGATTCCGGAGTCTGATCATAGATATCATGTGGGACATGATATTGGACAACCCACCCTGAATATGTTCCATAGATTGAGTCATGAACATATTCAGTGATGTAGCTTGTCATGTATCCTTAGACCAATGAGTCTTTGTGATCGCTATGCAGTCAACAACTAAGTTTGACCTGAGCCTAACGTTGTTCGTAACAGGGCTTCCATAACGGCCAGGATTGGCTTGGGGATGGGCTGCATGAGTGGCACGGAAGACGGATAAGGGATTTATCCCTCATACTGAGGTATCAGAAAGATATCGGTTCTCGGCCGCTTGATCGAGAGTGACTGAAAGAATAGCATGGCCATGCACATGATACTGGGTATCATATATTCAGTCATCTCACATAGTAAGGAACAATGATTGAAAATAATAAGGATGACGACCCTATGCCTTATCTCAATCAGGATATTAGTGATAAAAGGATAAGGGCAATTTTCACCTCAATACCCTAACTTATAGGGTTAGCGTCATTTCAGTACCCTAACTATTTTTAGTGTCACCTTAATACCCTAGAATGTCATTTTGTGTCACTTTAGTACCTACCGTCAACTTTCCATCCATTTTCCATCCAAAACACTTAAAAGGTCCAAAATGCCCCTCAGTAATAGTTATATTTTCTAAAGCATGCCATTGGATTTAAAATTTTCTTTTTATTTATTTATTTTCAAAAAATCAGTTTTTTATTTTATAAAAATTAGAATTTAATTTAAGGAATTAATATTTTATTTAAAAAATCAGAATTTAATTTTTAAAAATCATTTTTTTATTTTTATTCATAAAATTTTAAGGTATATATTTTTTAAAAATTAATTAATTATATTTTCTAATATTTATTTCAAAAATTAGTTTCTATATAAAAAAATCAATATTTATTTTAAAAAATCAGATTTTATTTTAAAAAATTAATTTTTATTTAAAAAATCAGATTTTATTTTTAAAAATCAGAATTTAATTTTTAAAAATAATTTTTGTTTTATAAAATCATTTTTTATTTTAAAAATTCAATTTTTATTTAAAAAAAACTGATTTTATTTTAAAAATCATATTTTATTGTTAAAATTATTTATTTTTAGTTCTTTACTTATTAAATTTTTTTGTTCATTTTGCTTCCCAGATCTTGAAAATCAAACTCTTTTTGTTCATATCAGTGTCTGAAAATCAATCTCTTTTTGTTCTTATCAGTCCCTAAGCTCCTGGGACCCTTTGAATGCAAATTTGAACCAGATCCAAAATCACAGTAACATTTGAATCAGATCCAGAATAACAAAAATGAGAAGAAGACTACTTGAATTCAACCTAGAACACTCTCAGACCCTATTCAATCCTTTCAACACAATTCAAACCCAAAACCAAACAACAAAACCCATATCATTTCAACACAGATTCAAACCCAAAATATGTTGTATTTGTGATGATGATGATGCTTATTCGAAATCGCCGGCGAACATGGACAGAGGAGGAGCGCAGGCAGCAACCGCCGCGACGGAGGCGAAATCGACGGTGGTGGTATCGATCCCCAACGATTCCGATTCCGACTTCGCCGGCGACATGCTGGTGGTGGTGCGTCACCACTGCGAACCGCTGTTGCTCGCGTTTCTCGAAGGCAAAGGTTGAGGTTGGTGGTCGGGTTTGATGGTCTGAGGAAGAGAGAGGGAGGTGGTCGGGGTTGAGGTTGGGGTTGGTGGTCGGGTTTGGTGGTCTGAGGAAGAGAGAGGGAGGTGTAGACGGGGTTGGGTTGGTGTGTGGCAGAGAAGAAGAGAAAAGGATGTGGATTGAAAGAGAAAAAGAGAGTTAAATAGTTAGGGTTTAAAGAGATCAAGGGTATTTTGGGTATTTGAAAAAAATAGGCATTTTTCCATCCAAAAATGGATGGAAATTGACTTTGGGTACTAACGTGAAAAATATACATTCTAGGGTATTGAGGTGACACTAAAAATAGTTAGGGTAATGAAATGACGCTAACCCTATAGTTAGGGTATTGAGGTGAAAATTGCCCAAAGGATAATGACAGGGACGACGGAAAGGTTAGAATCGATTGAGTCGATTCGTTATGTAGTGTCAGGCAATACTAAAGTCTCGTTAGTTTCCACTTATATATGATAAAGTAAAATGGGATTTTACGTTGATCTATCGACATGCATAAACCTAAGGGTAACACCAAAGGATGAAACTCATTTACACATTTATGGAGAATGGCCAAAAGGGAGTTGTGTCGGGACATGACCAAAACTGGGTTTTGGGTCATGTGCCCGTAAGTGAATAGGACATTACGGATCGAGACAAGGCTTGGAGTCTTGGGATTGATCATGTCGGATAATGTTGGATATTTCCGATATGGAAGGCTTGGAGGCGATGAGCGGTCACGGAACCTCGTTGGGAATGGCCACGGGCCATGTTCCAAGAGGCCCATGAAAGGCCCATGCAACCAAGGCCCATGGAACTAATTAATCAAGTCTTGATTAATTAGTACTAAGTAAGCAAGACAAGGATTAAGGTGTTGGTGATTCACCACCTAACCCCATCTTGTCTAGCCATACTTAGCACCATACTTGTCTTCACACCATGCTTCACACCTTAGTTGTCCTTGTTAGTTGTTGATGATATTGAGGGATTAAGTCATCTTATTCATATAACAAACACAAGACAAGAAGCAAAACGCAATTTTCTCTCCCTCCCATGAGCAATTTCGCCCAAGACTACATTTCTTCTCCATTTTTGGTGTTCTTGAGTCCTCATAAGAAGAACTACATGGCTTTGATTCCCAAGTGGATCTGTAGGCGTCTTGGAGAATCAAGCCCGATCATTCCTTACTCTGTGTTCTTGATTTGGTAAGGATACCATGAATTTTTTTATTCTCTTGTGTTTCTAACTTGGTAGTTTTTCCATTGCATGGTCTCGTGTGTTATTTTCCGCTGCAATTATTTGTTCATACCCTTTATCGAGACCCAACATGATAGACTAATAAAATGAGACAAATGACCAAAAGCACCAAAATGGTTATGCCAAGCAAAGTCCCGGAGTACGTTGCCAATCCATGAAAGAAGAATTCAAACGAATTAATCATGCGAGATGAAGGAGACTAAAAGATAGATTCTGTATCTTCAAAAATGATGCTTCAACCGGATCAGCTACATTTGAATAAACCAATGCATTTCTTCTCAGCCAGAGTACCCACAAAGCAACATAGGCTACACGAAGCCATTACAGCCACCTCCTTCTAGGCCATAAACCTTCCCAACCAAGCAGGACCGAAGCAACAAAATCAGAAGTGACACACAAGATACCCCACCACCGATAAATCCTTGTCCAAAAATACCAAGCAAAGCTGCAATGTAAAAAAATATGATCCGAATCTTCAAAAATGATCTTACAGGACTTATAGAGCATTTCTGAAAGGGATATACGACAACCACGACCTTCCCAAAAAAAACATAGACGGAATTCCTTGATTTACAATCAACCAAACTAGCATAGCATACTTAGGAGGCCATCCCTTTATCCACAAAAAAACTGGACCGCGACGGTGGGGTAGTACTCGGGATTTCCAAAAGAGAATACACTGTGCTTGAACTAAAAACGGTGGCCTTAGCCCAAACCAAGATATCATCAACCCCTTCCTGAATGGGAACTCCGCTAAGGAGCTGCAAAAGAAAACGAGCCTCTCTATCCTCCCAAACAAAACAATCATGTCAGAAGAGTAATGTCCATATGCCTTGAGCACATATCTCATGTATCGTCTTTTTTCCCGATGTGGACAAAGAATAAAGGCGCGAGAACTACACCTTTAAAGATTGATCACCAAGCCAAACATCTTCCCAAAAACAAACACGACAATCGCTCCCTACCGTCCAATGAATACTCTGATTCCCGAACAAGCTTAAGAAATTCGGATTGGAAGCCAAGTTTACAATGTGAGAGAAAATAGAGGACGTGTTAGGTTTGTCCATCGCTGTTAAATCCCAATCAGTATTACTCCATCCATAGCGTTCAGAAATAAACCATTTTCAGAAAGAATCTTGCTCATTTGCAAAACGCCAAAACCACTTAGCAAGGAGGCTGTCATTAACTTGTTCTAACCTTTTTAGACCTAATCCGCCAGAAAGACAAGGCCTACAAACCGATGACCAAGCCACCCTATTAAGTACTCGACGAACCACATTTCCTTTATAGAGAAAGCGTCTCTGCCACGATTCCAACTCCAAAACCACTGCTTTGGGTGCTTTAAATAAAGTCATATAAAATACTGGGAGAACTGAGAGAGTATTTTTAATTAGTACCAACCGACATGCCATATTCAACAGTTTTGTTTTCCAGAGAGCCTAAGAAGATTTGAAACTGTGAACTATCGGATCCGAAGTCTTAACTCGCCTCGGGTCAACTCCCAACTGAAAACCCAAGTACCTAACAGGCAAGCATACTACTTCGAACATAAAAATCTGATGTATAATTTCCTCGGAGAGTGAGAAACCATTATGAAGTACTGCCTTGGATTTGGTATAATTTATTTTAAGGCATGAAATCAGTTGAAACATATCCAAAGTGGTCTTAAGTGTACGAAAATGAACTTCAGTACCTGATACAAAAAGCAGAGTATCATCTGCAAATTGAAGATGGGAGACCAAAAAATTCTCACGTCTCACCCTAACACCACCAAAGTCTCCTGCCAGAATACCTTGATTAAGAATCTGATGCAGACCCTCTGCAGCCAATAAGAAGACAAACGGGGAAAGTGGACAACCTTGTCGTAGACCATTAGAAATAAAAAAATCAGAGCTCGGAGAACCATTAATAAGAACAAACATAGAGGCCTTAAAATATTCCGAAAGCCATCCTCTCCAACGGGACCCAAAGCCCATAGAATGCAACACATCATTAATATAGTCTCACCTCAAATTATTGTAGGCTTTTTCAAAATCTAACTGAAGTAAAAGGACCTCTGATTTATTCTGTTTCACAAGGTGAATAACCTCAGAAGCTATAAGGACTCCATCCACCAATTGATGGCCCGCTACAAAACCGCTCTGAACATCACTAATAAGATCAGGACGAACATTTTTCAAGCGATTTGCTAGCACCTTAGCAAGGATTTTATAAGGGGCCGAAATCAAACTAATATATCTCAGTTCAAACATAGTTTCAGGATTTTGAACCTTAGGGATAAGAGTAAAAAAAAGTTGCATTTAGGCCTTAACCTATTGTTCCTGAGGCATGGAAATGTTGAATAAAACTGATCACATCTGCACCAACAATTTCCCAACAAGATTGAAAAAAATTCAACGAGAAACCATCAGGTTCAGGTGACTTCTCACTCCCACAATCTAAGACCGCTTGGTGAATCTCAACCTCAGAAAAAAGGTGCCTCCAAAAAAATATTCTGAGAAGCCGAAAGCCTAGAGAAAGGAAGGGAAAGGAGAGCCAAAAACGGTTGGAAAGGCTTTGAAAATCTCTCCTTAAAATGTACTGCTGCATGATCTTTTATGGCTCATCAGATAATAAAACTACACCATCCTGAATGACTGAAATCCTGTTGCAATAATCCCTTAAATTTGCTAATCTCATAAAAAACTTGGAACACACATCAGCATCTCTGAACCATCTCTATCGAGATTTTTGACACCATATACGAGCTAAGAGTTTCTGATTGTTAATGAGATCCACCTTTAGTAAGGATCTGTGAATACTCTCTGCATCTGTGAGATTTGGAGTATCAAGAACCCTATCAAGTTTCTCAATTTCCTTAGTCAAAGAGTTCACAACATGGTCAATTTTGCCAAAAACTTCCTTATTCCAAGTTTTTAAATCTTCACGAAGACATTTAAGCCTATACCAAAGCTTGTAGCTAGGAGAACCTGTGCAAATATAGGAGCTCCAAAAACCAAGAAAAACATCAGTAAAGTTACTCGATTCAAACCACACATTGAGGAACTTAAATTGTTTCGGACCCCAATTAACAACCTTGGATTCGAGTAGAATAGGACGATGATCTGACAGACCTCTTTCTAAGCCTCTTTGAGTAATATTGTCAAAAGCTAATAAGAATTCCGGAGACACTAAAAAACGATCCAAACGAGTGGCCTTCAAACCTGGACCATACCAGTTAAACTTTCCTCTTCCAACCTCAAATCAGTTAACCCAAGAGATAAAACAAAATCCAAGAAACAAGAACTATCTTGCTAATAAAAAATGCTATTTTTACGTTCTTCCACCGTGATAACATAATTAAAATCTCCCCCCCCCCCCACGCTTATCATGTCATTAAACCAAGGGCTATAACTTCTGATTTCATCCCAAAGAGCAGTTCTACCAACCTCATTAGTTGGAGCATATACATTTACCAAGACAATAGGGTTCTACGGTACACCCCAAGTTCCTATCTAGATTATAGCATGCTTAAGAGGAAAACACTCAACACATTGAAAAATTGAAGGTTCCAGATTGACAATAAACCTCCAGATGCCCCATCAGTAGGGGAGAAAACATGTTCCCAGGCTCCAACAAAACCAAAACTACGCAGGTAAACAGGAGAGAAAGATGCAACTTTTGTCTCTTTATTAAACACAAAATCAGGTTGTATATTTCTAATTGAGTTATTATTGATACTCCGCCGCTTTTGGACAGAGTTTGTTGTATATTGGGAAACAAGGATGGAATGAGACAATCGTGCATAGCCTCATATAGTGGTTAAGTTTTTTTTTGAAACGGGTAACCGGAGACTTTCATTAATACCAAAAGGTAATCAAACAGGATGAGGCGTGACCGCCTCGGGTTCCAGATATATGTCCGGGCCAACCGTAGCAAACCCGGCGCTCATGGACTCATAATAATAGCCCACTTGAAATCGTGGGCACAAACTCAAGACAACTCCCTACCATCGTTCCAACATAACGAGGAAAAAAAATACCAAGTTCCAAAATCCGAAGAAAATAAAGTATCCCAACAGAAACACAAGCAATAACATAATAAGTAAAAGATATATGCTGAAAATGCAGGCTGCCCGGGACCGCCCAGCAGTGGTTGTCCCAGGTCCGTAGGTATAGTCTGAGACCGACTCCACCCACCCCTGCTGGAGCAGATCATTCCTCCATCGGAGGCCTCAGTGCCTCCGCTTCATCTGCTCTCCCCTCCCCTGGAAGGGCGGATACCAGCTCTGTTGTTGAGGAGTCGGATCTCCCATCTGCTTCTTTGTCTCCAGCGGGTGTGCATACATCGAACCACTTCTGGTCTTCAGGGTGGTCATCTTGCCTTTGCGTCGACTGGGCTCGCCTTTCCCTAAGCCCTCCTGGGTGTCGCCCTGCTGTCCCAGGGGATCTTTCTCCTTCTCGTCCCACGTCACTGCAGGGTGGACATTAGCCAGGTAGTCAGGCTTCGTGGACTTAGGTGGTAGTGTGGGTACTCCATGGCCACCCCCTGCAGTGTATTGGTTAACCCTTGTCAGTTAACCTTAGCCAGGTAGTCAGGCTTCGGGATGCCTGCATCGGATGATTCTGCGCCCATAGTGATCTCCTTGGACCGAATCAGAGGGTTCAGTGAGAGATCATTCAGGAGATAAGTGACCGTCGGATGGGACGCTGAAGGGGGTGCATTCCAGACTGTTCGCAGTAACCGGTCCACATCCAAATCCCTTAGGACCAGAATAGAGTGGTCATACCGGATCTCCTCCCGACCAATTCCGGGCAGGAGAGTCGGGCAGCCCGAGATCCTGTGTGTCAGCATTCCGCACCTGCGACAAAAATCTACCACTCTCTCATACTGTAGATCAATCACAACAGGGGTATCAGTACTTGGGAACCGGAGGCGGATTCTACGCCGTAGGGGTCGAATCAGCTCCATCTGAACTGTAATAACCACTCCCGGTCAACGCCAGTCAAACCTGCGAAAAACAGGAAAATTTAAAATATTTAAGACTGACACTTAATTGAACCTAAAATGACCCCGAGTGTCATACCGGACTTGAGTTGACCCCGTTAGCGACCAAAATGAGTTCCGGGGTACTCAGGGCAACTTTCTGATCAATTTGGGAAATGTTGACTTTTCGTTGGAAAATTCAACCGAGCGACGTTTTGGTCCATTCGAGGACCGTTTTGGATCCAAAAAGCTTAGCCGTCGTCGCAACGGTCTTAGTTGAGCCGTTTCCTTGTAGCCCGTCAAGTTTCGTAATTTCTTGGGAAAAGTGCCCGTTCGGGGCCCGAAACGTCCGATTTTCGCGAATCTGATTGGAAAATATCTTCTAGATAATGTTCCAAAAAGGGGTGGGACCCACCTTGCCACTTTTCAAACAAGTGGTGGTGTTAGGTTTTTGGGGGAAAAATGAAAAGGAGAGATAAGGGGGGTGGCCGGCCATATATGGCAAAAAGGGAAAAAAAATAGAAAATAGAGTTAGTTTTAGAAAAGAAGAGAGTTTTAGAGAGAGAAGGAGAAGAAGAGAGAAAGAGAGGAGCTAGGGCATAAAGGGGGCACTATTCACGTCTTCCACCCTTGGATCGTCTCAAAGCTTGGAGATTCACACTCTCCTCGTCCTCCTCTACGGTATACACCGAATCGATTCTCATTTTGTTTAATTTTGGAAGTTAGGGTTTTTGTAAAACTATTAGTTTAGAGGTGTTTTGAGGTTGGGGAAGTATTGGGGACGTTTTGGAGGTGTTGGGAGGTGAAGGAGCACGTTTTCCGGCGACCGGGAGCTCAGGAGGAGCTCCGGCCACCATGGGGGGTGGCCGGCCATCATAGAGGGTGGCTGGCCGGAGCTAGGGCCTGGCCATCACCATGGTGGGCCGGGCCCATTTAAGCCTTAGGACCCATGGCCAAGTTGGGCCGGGTGGGGCCCACGTGCTCGGGTGCTCGGGTTTAGTGTTCGGGAGGTTTAAAACGTTCCCCGGACCATTTATCCATAACCGAATCGAAATTTGGAATTAAATTGGAAAAGTTATAATTATCGGGTTTAGAAACTTTAAATGTTAATAAATTGACTCGGAAGTCGGAATTCGATTATGTCAAGTACATTGGGACCCTTGAATTATTCTAAGACCGTAGAAACGAAAACGGGAATTTTTGGAGCACCGGAAGGGCATTTACAAAACCCGGGCAGATTCGCCATGTTGGGCGAATCGGGCCTTTACGGGTCCCTTATCGACAATGTCGAGTATTTGGGGAGTTTGGGAGTGATCGACATTGTCGGGGTTAAGTTTGGGCATCAAGTTTAATGATTTTTAGTTTATTCCTGCGAGTTGTTAAGTGCCCTAAAACTGTGTTCTTTTAGATCGTTCCACGGACCGAGGCAAGGGAAAGCTGGGTGAGTGACTGAGATCATCACCGGAATTCGTTGGTTGGCTTTTGGAAAACACGCATGAGGTAAGGAAAAGTAGCCGGATCTCGGCCCTGACTAGGGAAAGTTAACAGTAGGAATGCATGTGACACTGGGGTGTCGTGGGTTATCGAATATTAGAAAGGCATGATACGGGAACGTAGCGAATATTAGAAAAGCATGTGACACTTAGTAGTGTCGTAGGAGCAGAGAACTTAGTGATGTTAGGAGTACTGGAGGCATATGACCATGCCCGGAGGTTGATTGTGAAACTGTTGATATTAGGACTGTTGGAGGCATTGGTTATGCCGGAGGTTGATTGTGTATTTTTGTGTCCTTGGTGGCCTTGAGAGCCCGTGGATTATTGTTGATGTCTTTGGTGGCCTTGAGAGCCCGTGCTATTATGGTTGAGTCTTGGGTGGCCTTGAGAGCCCGTGCTATTATGGTTGAGTCTTGGGTGGCCTTGAGAGCCCGTGCTATTATTGTTGAGTCTTGGGTGGCCTTGAGAGCCCGTGCTATTTTTGTTGACTTTTGGGTAGTCGTGAGTGCCCGTGGGGTTGTTGAACCTGTGTCTTTATTGTCGATGTGTTTTGGTAGGCCATGAGTGCCTATAGGGTTGTTGAACCCACGTCTTTACCTTTGGTGTTTTGGGAGGCCGTGAGTGCCCGTGGGGTTCTTGAACCCGTGTCTTTATTGTCCGTGTGTTTTGGGAGGCCGTGAGTGCCTGTAGGGTTGTTGAGCCCGTGAGTTACTGTTTGTGTGTCTTGGGAGGCCGTGAGTGCCTGCACGAGTTAGAGTCTCGGGAGGTTGCGAGCGTTCTTTGGTTGGCCTGGTCGAGTTAGAGTCTTGGGAGGTTGCGAGCGTTCTTTCGCTGGCCTGACCGAGTTAGAGTCTCGGGAGGTTGCGAGCGTTCTTTGGCTGGCTTGACCGAGTTAGAGTCTCGGGAGGTTGCGAGCGTTCTTTGGCACTGAGCAGACGGCAGCTGGTATGCGATCCTTTGTGATCTTGTTTGGTGTGCGGTCCTTTGTGATCTTGGGTGTTGCGTGGTGGTCTTTTGAGTCCTTGGAAGGATTCTTGATCGTTGTGTCGGGTCTACTTTACGTGTCAGAGTGTTGAGTTGGTCAAGGAAGGTAACAGTGGGTGTGTGTTCAGTCGGAGTACTTGGGTTGGGGACAGTGTTCCCCTGTGTTGAGTTTGTTATTGGTGTTACCGGCATTGTCTGCTAATTATGCCGTAGTCAGTCTATTATCCGTGGTGGTGAGCGAACGCTCACCCCTAGCTGCTTTTCCTACAGGTACCGTTCGCAGGCTGGACTAGGTGAGCTTCTGAAGCTTGAAGAGCTAGGAGCGGAATTCTGGGTTTATTTTGAGCCTAGCGACGTATACCATGTTTTTGTCCACTTGTTGGGATTGATTTTTGAGTTGTAAATATTCTTTTGTTGAACAAATGGTGATTTTAAAGTGATCTATAAAAAGGGTTTCAAAATGTTTTATTATTTTAAATGTTCGAGTCCCGAGTTCGGTTTACTGAAATTGGGGCGTGACAGCTTGGTATCAGAGCTCGAGGTTTCACACCTCGGACTGTACGTCAATTAGGTGGGGAGAGTCGAGTCGGGGAAGTCCAGTCGTACATTGGGTACGCAGGTCGGGAACCGTGTGTAGTCCCGTTGTGTTGTGAGTTCTGCTTGTGTTTGTGTGTATGTGCAGTACGGGGTTACTGGCATACTGTTTGTGTGTTACTGCGTGAAAAGTTTTTTAGATTTCGCGACTCGACTCAGGGGCGCCCCTGTGGTCGAGCGTGACGGTGTTGACGTCAAGTGGGTACAATGTATTTCGGGGACGCCTGGACCGGGTTGTAACCACCTGATGTTAAGAAATGAGGTTTTGTAATGAAAAGGAGAAAGTTTTTAAATTGATTGGCCCGGTGGGCGTGTTGTGGAGTTTTGGTTGGCCCGGTGGGCGTGCTTTGTTTATGTTGGCCTGGTGGGCGTGTTGTGGAGCTTTGGTTGGCCCTATGGGCGTGTGTGACTTTGCTTGGCCGTGTTGGCTTATGATTGAGGTCGATCTTGAGTTGTCGTACAGGTGGTATATGTTTAGTGGTCTATTGTCTGCGACGTACTAATGTACGGGTCGCTATTAGCAGGGAAAGTTACGAATGCCCTAGGTTAGACATACCGGGTGTACGTAGTGTGAAATCATCACCGCTACGAGATCGGGGTCACTGGTTTGGCCCGGAAGGTGAAATGGGCAGGCCGGGAGCCGACCCGGTAGGTGGCACGGCACAGCCTGGGTGCCGGCCCGGTAGGTAGCACGGCAAGGCGTAGGTGCCGGCCCGGTAGGAAGCACGGCACGGTTTGGGTGCCGGCCCGGTAAGGGGCACAGTACGCCCTGGGTGCCGACCCGGTATGGGGCACGACCCGACTTGGTTACCGGCCCGGAAGGTGGTACGGCCCGGGTCGTGTGCCGGCCTGGTTCAGTGAGCCGCTTTCAAATTTTGTTGTTGTTGTTGTTTCGTTGTGCTGTCAGGTTTGTCGTCGCGTGTTTTGGTGCACGTTGGTGCGGTCTATTTGAGGTTTCTTTTACCAATACTAGTATTTAAAGTATTAATAGCGTGAGCGGCGTGACGTGTTAGTGATAAGCACGCTGGAGTGAACGTAGACCGTGTGAACGCTAGTCTCTTGAGCTTGTCGTCGTTTATGAATTCGCAACTAAACGTTTGTGTGTATCCGTTCAGAGGATACCTACTTATACTCGTGGCAGACGAGGAAGAGCAGCATTGGCACGGGGACGAGCGCCCGCGCGAGGCAGGCGGGGACGGTGAACGGGGACACCAGGACGGGTGCCCACCGTTGAGCCCGCCGAGTACGCTGAGGCGCAGGGTACTCCTGTCGGTGAGGACAGGAGGAGCGATGCGGGACCTTCTACGGGCACGCCCAGCGTTCCGCCGGTCGTAGACCCACCCATTATGACTGCCCTGGACGAGCTGACCAGGACAGTCCAAAGTTTGGTGGCGGTCATCGCCAGTCGAGAGTCGGCTTCGCCAGCCCCGGAGGCAGCAGCGGTCCTAGTGAGGCCCGTTCCGGCAGAGGACCGTACATCCCGGGCACTACTGGACTTCTTGAAGCTAGGGATACCCACTTTCGTCGGGGGTCCGAACGTAGACTTAGCCGAGAGGTGGCTAGAGCAGGTCACGCGGGACCTGGATACATCAGGTATCAAAGATGGTCGCCGCAGAGTGTCCTTCGCAGCTCACCAGCTGAGGGACAGCGCCTACCCCTGGTGGGGGCGTGTCAAGGACATGGTCGGGTACGACTACAGCATCTTCCAGACGGTTTTTCTGGAATAGTATTTTCCCGAGTCGGCTCGGTTGGAGCGACATCGGCAGTTTCTGGACCTGGAGCAGGAGGGGATGACGGTGGCAGAATACGATGCCAGATTCACGGCCTTGAGCAGATTTGCGCCGGAGATGGTGATGACCGAGCAGAACCGTTGCCTGCGGTTCCAGGGAGGACTGAGGCCGGTGATTCGGAACCAGGTTCTCGCCTTGAGGTTGCGGAAGTATTCAGAGCTCGTGGACACCGCAGCGACGGTGAAGCAGGGTATCCGGGATGCGGACAGGACCCATGAGGTCCGACAGCGGCCGACCAACTTTGCAGGGCCGTCCGAGTCACGAGACCCGCGTAGACAGAGGACCACGAGATCCTTCGGACCACAGGCTCATCAGGGTGGATCGAGACAGCAGGGGTCGGTGGCGTCAGTAGGGCCAGCAGCCTCAGAGAGACGGCTGAGATGCTTTAGCTGCGGGCAGCCAGGCCACATGCAACGAGAGTGTCCGATGAACGCGGGGCCGAGAGCCGACGAGGCCAGGTGTCACCGGTGCGGTCGGGTTGGGCACACTATCGGCCAGTGCTACGAGCCGTTGGGGCAACGACAGTGCGACGACCACAGCAGTCGCGTACAGTACAATCACCAAAAGATCGCCCTCGTCAGAGTCAGCAGTCGAGGTTTTCGCAGCCGTCGACGAGCGCGCCGGCTCCGAGACAGAAGCAGAGCTATGGGTATCCAGCGGTCAGTGCGCCGGGTCAGAGGCAGCAGGAGTCGGAGGGAAGAGTGTACGCGGTTACTGACTCCCGGACCCTAGGATCCCCTACTTACCGCGAGACCTTGCAGGGTACGTCTTTATTGTATCTTTTATGAGCGTTGTTCTAAATTTCGCGGACGAAATTCCTTTAAGGAGGGTAGATTGTAATAACCACTCCCGGTCAACGCTAGTCAAACCTGCGAAAAATAGGAAAATTTAAAAATTTTAAGACTGACACTTAATTGAACCTAAAATGACCCCGAGTGTCATACCGTACTAGAGTTGACCAAGTTAGCGACCAAAATGAGTTCCGGGGGACTCAGGGCAACTTTCTGATCAATTTGGGAAATGTTGACTTTTCGCTGGAAAAGTCAACCGAGCGACGTTTTGGTCCATTCGAGGACCGTTTTGGATCCAAAAAGCTTAGCCGTCGTCGCAGCGGTCTTAGTTGAGCCGTTTCCTTGTACCCCGTCAAGTTTCGTAATTTCTTGGGAAAATTGCCCGTTCGGGGCCCGAAACGTCCGATTTTCGCGAATCTGATTGGAAAATATGTTCTAGATATTGTTCCAAAGAGGTGTGGGACCCACCTTGCCACTTGTCAAAAAAGTGGTGGTGTTAGGTTTTGGGGGGAAAATGAAAAGGAGAGATAAGGGGGGTGGCCTGCCATATATGGCAAAAAGGGAAAAAAATAGAAAATAGAGTTAGTTTAGAAAAGAAGAGAGTTTTAGAGAGAGAAGGAGAAGAAGAGAGAAAGAGAGGAGTTAGGGCTTGAAGGGGGCACTATTCACGTCTTCCACCCTTGGATCGTCTCAAAGCTTGGAGATTCACACTCCCCTCGTCCACCTCTACGGTATACACCGAATCGATTCTCATTTTGTTTAATTTTGGAAGTTGGGGTTTTTGTAAAACTATTAGTTTAGAGGTGTTTTGAGGTTGGGGAAGTATTGGGGACGTTTTGGAGGTGTTGGGAGGTGAAGGAGCACGTTTTCCGGCGACCGGGAGCTCGGGAGGAGCTCCGGCCACCATGGGGGGTGGCCGGCCACCATAGAGGGTGGTTGGCCAGAGCTAGGGCCTGGCGACCACCATGGTGGGCCGGGCCCATTTAAGCCCTAGGACCCACGGCCAAGTTGGGCCGGGTGGGGCCCACGTGCTCGGGTGCTCGGGTTTAGTGTTCGGGAGGTTTAAAACGTTCCCCGGACCATTTATCCATAACCGAATCGAAATTTGGAATTAAATTGGAAAAGTTATAATTATCGGGTTTAGAAACTTTAAACGTTAATTAATTGACTCGGAAGTCGGAATTCGATTATGTCAAGTACATTGGGACCCTTGAATTATTCTTAGACCGTAGAAACGAAAACGGGAATTTTTGGAGCCCCGGAAGGGCATTTACAAAACCCAGGCAGATTCGCCATGTCGGGCGAATCGGGCCTTTACGGGTCCCTTATCGACAATGTCGAGTATTTGGGGAGTTTGGGAGTGATCGACATTGTCGGGGTTAAGTTTGGGCATCAAGTTTAATGATTTTCAGTTTATTCCTGCGAGTTGTTAAGTGCCTTAAAACTGTGTTCTTTTAGATCGTGCCACGGACCGAAGCAAGGGAAAGCTGGGTGAGTGATTGAGATCATCACCGGAATTCGTTGGTTGGCTTTTGGAAAACACGCACGAGGTAGGGAAAAGTAGCCGGATCTCGGCCCTGACTAGGGAAAGTTAACAGTAGAAATGCATGTGACACTAGGGTGTCGTGGGTTATCGAATATTAGAAAGGCATGATACGGGAACGTAGCGAATATTAGAAAAGCATGTGACACTTAGTAGTGTCGTAGGAGCAGAGAACTTAGCGATGTTAGGAGTACTAGAGGCATATGACCATGCCCGGAGGTTGATTGTGAAACTGTTGATATTAGGACTGTTAGAGGCATTGGTTATGCCGGAGGTTTATTGTGTATTTTTGTGTCCTTGGTGCCCTTGAGAACCCGTGGATTATTGTTGATGTCTTTGGTGGCCTTGAGAGCTCGTGCTATTATGGTTGAGTTTTGGGTGGCCTTGAGAGCTCGTGCTATTATTGTTGAGTCTTGGGTGGCATTGAGAGCCCGTGCTATTATTGTTGAGTCTTGGGTGGCCTTGAGAGCCCGTTCTATTATTGTTGAGTTTTGGGTGGCCGTGAGTGCCCGTGGGGTTGTTGAACCCGTGTCTTTACTATCGGTGTGTTTTGGGAGGTCGTGAGTGCATGTAGGGTTGTTGAACCCGCATCTTTACCTTTGGTGTTTTGGGAGGCTGTGAGTGCCCGTGGGGTTGTTGAACCCGTGTCTTTATTGTCGGTGTGTTTTGGGAGGCCGTGAGTGCCTGTAGGGTTGTTGAGCCCGTGAGTTACTGTTTGTGTGTCTTGGGAGGCCGTGAGTGCCTGTAGGGTTGTTGAGCCCGTGAGTGACTGTTGGTGGTTTTGAGAGGCCGTGAGTGCCTGTGGGGTTGTTGAGCCCGTGATTATCTGTTGGTGGTTTGAGTGGCCGTGAGTGCCCGTGGGGTTGTTGAGCCTGTGAGTTACTGTTGGTGTATCTGGGGAGGCCGTGAGTGCCTGTGGGGCTGTTGAGTCCGAGTTTTACTGTTGGTGTCTTGGGTGGCCATGAGTGCCTGTGAGTGTTGAACCTGTGTTGTTACTGGTTGTTGAACTTGCTTGTGATTGTGATTGTGGTTACCTGAGGTTGGGGGCCCGCTTCATGGAACGGGGGTCCACGAGCACACGCGTCTGCATGTTCAGACGGGGTAGGGGGCCCGCCCGACAAGAAAGGGGTCCTGGCCGCGCGTGTGTGGTTTGGGGTTGTGAGCATTCTTTGGTTGGCCTGCACGAGTTAGAGTCTCAGGAGGTTGCGAGCGTTCTTTGGTTGGCCTGGCCGAGTTAGAGTCTTGGGAGGTTGCGAGCGTTCTTTGGCTGGCCTGACCGAGTTAGAGTCTCGGGAGGTTGTGAGCGTTCTTTGGCTGGCCTGACCGAGTTAGAGTCTCGGGAGGTTGCGAGCGTTCTTTGGCACTGAGCAGACGGCAGCTGGTATACGATCCTTTGTGATCTTGTTTGGTGTGCGGTCCTTTGTGATCTTGGGTGTTGCGTGGTGGTCTTTTGAGTCCTTGGAAGGATTCTTGATCTTTGTGTCGGGTCTACTTTACGTGTCAGAGTGTTGAGTTGGTCAAGGAAGGTAACAGTGGGTGTGTGTTCAGTCGGAGTACTTGGGTTGGGGACAGTGTTCCCCGGTGTTGAGTTTTTTATTGGTGTTACCGGCATTGTCTGCTAATTATGCCGTAGTCAGTCTATTATCCGTGGTGGTGAGCGAACGCTCACCCCTAGCTGCTTTTCCTACAGGTACCGTTCGCAGGCTGGACTAGGTGAGCTTCTGAAGCTTGAAGAGCTAGGAGCGGGATTCTGGGTTTATTTTGAGTCTAGCGACGTATACCATGTTTTTGTCCACTTGTTGTGACTGATTTTTGAGTTGTAAATATTCTTTTGTTGAACAAATGGTGATTTTAAAGTGATCTATAAAAAGGGTTTCAAAATGTTTTATTATTTTAAATGTTCGCGTCCCGAGTTCGGTTTACTGAAATTGGGGCGTGACACGAACCCTTAGCCAGAGATGCATATCCTCCCGTCGAGCCGTCGGGATCGGGGCCGACATGACCTGAGTGCCCATACTGCCTGCAATGAGGCCACGGATGTAGTGATTCCTGGCTCCTCCCGGGATATTCAGTGCCCGGACCCCTAGCTCCACATGGTCGAAGCTAATCTCGTCTGTCCGGTCAAACTGCCTAAGCCGTTCGAGGAGGAGGGGGAATCCCTTGAAGCTCCAGGGACCCCTGTGACGGATGTCTTCCATCGACTTGACGGATGGGAAGTGGTACCCCGTGACCTCCGGGGACATAAACTCCACTTTAATCCCCGTGACTTTCCATTTACGCAACATCATTGCACAGACAATGTGTTGGTTGTAGGTCTGATCCCCTGCGACCTTCGCTGCAAGGGAGAACTGGTACGAGCCCGAAGTAAAAAGCGGGACACCCTCCTCCGACACCACTACTTCGTCATCCTCGTCCTCCCAGTATGGGATCGGGGATATACGATTTGGTTGGGGCTCAGATGACGACCCCGACGAGCTTCCGGTGACCGGACCGTCAAGCCTCAGGACCGGTATACGCTCCGACGACGGGAGATACGAGTCACCACCGGAGAAAGGGGCGGCCGAGGAAGGGATATCAGATCCATGTGGATCTCCCTCGCCGTTGAGTTGTGTCCGGCGTATGTTGTTAGCGGCGCCGATGACGACGGAGGCACGCCTAGGACCAGAGACGCGCCCAACTTGTCTTTCAGATCCAACGGCCGCGGGGGCAGCCGAGGATGGTGCACCGAGGGAGCAGGGTCCGGCTCGGTCAGCGGCGGAAGGACGGCGTCGTTACCGTCGTCTCGCTGGGCGGAGACTTCTAGGCGGGGGACCGCCTCTGCATGGGGTCGGATCTGATCTGGGGGGACCATTTCCGGTCCGTGGGGACTAGGGGTGGGGAGATCCGGCATCGTTCGGGCAGAAATGGCCTACTGCGATGGAGGACGGGCGGCGGCGGTGTTGCAGGTATCGGCGGTTGTGGCTCGGGGAGGAGAAGGCAGTACTGAGGAGAATCGGCTGTGTGGTTGGCTGCGATGGCGCAACGGAGAGAGGAAGGCTTGAGCGGGTGATGGTGATGACGAGATAGGTAGAAGATGAACGGAGATGGTGGAGAGTGAACGGCGACGACAACCCTAAGTAGTGTAAGAGAGAGACCTCACTAAGGTGTGTAGAGAGTTTTTTTTTTCCTTATATAGTGGTTAAGTTAATATAGTCCAGAATTAAGATTATATCTCTGTTAGGTCAAGTAATGCATGCTTCTGTTATCTTGAGAAAGTGGAATTTGAGTTTGTGAGACTTTAATGGAAAAGATCTTTCATTGATTAGATAGAAAAATCAGTTCTCGGTTTTTGATCTACTCGATTGTGATGTGAAGAAATTCTCCAATAATATAAATGTAATTTACTATCCCATTCTTATTTCACTCTCTTCGGATTAAAAAAGAAGAACAAGAAAAACAATCAAAATCATTTAAATTTTGGGTTGGATAAAGATCCTCTACATTATATTCTCGCAGCGTGGGAGCTTTCAAGGGAATCGAATACATGTATTTTAAAATAAGGGAACTATAGCTATTATATAAGAATCTTAAAGAAGCCAACCCCACATGACACATGGGTTATAGCAGTGTGCACACCCCTTAGATGATATTAATATTTCGTGACCACTTAATTGGATCCCACAATATCTATATTCCAAACCAAACATGCGCATCACTTTCACCATCTCATCTCTATACCTCTACTTTCCATTTTATAGAGTATTTTTCACTTGGTCTCTCTATAGGTCGATCTCTTCCCCTATAAATACCCCGTCTTCCCTTTTTTATACATTCAACAATGTCAGGAGTCTGGGTGTTCAAAAACAATGGAGTGATCCGCCTGGTGGAGAACCCGGTCGCGGAGGCTCAGGGCGGAACCAGGAAATGCAAATGCCTCGTATACCTCCCGACGGAGCAGGTGATATCCTCCTATTCCGCCCTCGAGCACATCCTCCGCGGGCTCGGCTGGGAGAGGTACTATAGCTGCGACCCCGACCTCTTCCAGTTCCACAAGCACTCCTCCATCGACCTCATCTCCCTCCCCCGAGAATTCTCCAAGTTCAACTCCGTTTACATGTATGACATCGTCGTTAAGAACCCCAACATGTTTCGTGTCTTTGACATGTAATGTTTCATTTAGATCCTTAACGTAAGAGCTGGACCAACAGTACCGCTCCCAAGTTATATCATCGTTTCGTGCACTGTTCTGATCTCCGCATGTTGTTTTAGCTTGTGTAATTGTAACATATTATTATAAGCATGGTTTGGTTGGGTTAATTAAAGGTGTGCAAATGTATGGTTATTTGTTCGATATCGTAAATCTCACCATACCACCGCTTCAAATTCTTACAATTTAGCATCTCAACGTCATTGGAAACTCAACATCTTTACTACACATATTCTAATTTTCATATATAGGCTCGTCCACCAATAGTCATATCGACAATAGTGTACAATTTATAATTTACGGTTAGGAATGGATTCATTTGAGATGATTACGTCTCATTGACATTATTGGGTAATGTCATCGAGGTAATGACATGGTGCATTGTCCCGGTCGTGGAGTAGTATCGTCGTATAAGTATTTAGGTATAAGTATTTAGGCAACGTACGAAGCAAATCCGTGACATTTCAAAAAATATTATTGATGCGTCGTGTTAGAAGCATGACTACGTCGCGCTTGTGGATCAACTTGGGTGACAAACAGTTCAGTGTCACCCAAGTAGATCCTTTAGAGCACCTATAACGGTTGATGCAGGCGTGTCGTTGCAAGCATGCGACAGCTCTACAACGACTCGCTATCACGGCTGGTTGTTGCAGGATCCTACAACGGCGGGACGCGTCATTGCAGCGCCAACGGCTAGTCGGCGGCCCACTCCCAAGCTGACACGTGTCGGCGATAAATTAAAAAAAAACAACTAATTTTTTCGATAAATACAAATTGACCTCTATCTCAAAAACTCACCCCTTTTGTTCTACACACAAGATCTTCTCTTCTACTCTCAAATCTTGTTGTTCACCCCGATATATATAGGCGTTTGTACTGGTGTTACCTATATCTTAATTTGTTAATTGTTACATTGTTTTTGACCTTTGGATCAAGTTAATTCAATGACTATGAAGCTGATGGTAGATAACTGTAAATAACTCGAACTTAACAAATAAATGTGTAATTTTAATGGACCTAAGGACAATAATGTCTTAGTGCGTTCTGTTTTCACCTATCCTAATATTACCCTAATCCATCTCAATACACATACATAGTTGCACACCCTCAAAATATTTCTGTGTTCGTATCCTCTCTTTTTCATCGTGTCGTCGCCGCCGTCGAGAAAGGAGATCCGTCAGCCGAGGTGAAGAAGAAGCTCGCCTCCCTCCGCCTGTCCACCGTTGTAGAGCCGCCGCTCGAACCAGGAGAGACGGCGTTAATGGGGTGAAGAACTGTCCAGGCCCAAGTCTTGCCATAAAAGGGAGGAACGGTTGAGCTCCAGCGGCCGTCTTCGCATTCCTGCTGGTCTCGCCGTTAATGGAGCTTTTCCGGCTGGTACTCATGCCACTGGTGTCCCCGACGCTGCAGAGCCTCACCGGAGCAACCACGCTGTCTAGAGCTCGAGTCGTGACTGTTGAAGCTCTATTGGTCGCAGATCCAGAAAGCCACCGTGACCACGCCGCTGGAGATTCTGCATCGCCACCCCGACTCGCACTTGCCGGATCTCCGACCTCAATCGCTTTTCTGTTCTCTGAGGTCGACCTTGACCGGAGAAGAGACCTCCGATCTGAGTAAGCCACAGGTGGTCCGATCTTCCTCCATCACATAGAGATTCACTCACGGCCAGCCCAACCACGATGAACTCGCTAGAGAAGGTGCTTCGCGGCGGCTGGTGGTCCTGATCTGCAACGATGAGGTATATCTGGTGGCTGTGATGCAACCATGCTCCAAACGTGGCCGAAGAAGTCTTGTGGCAGTTGGAGCAAGGTTTCACTTCCTTGCTCCCTCCAAAGTGCAGTGAGGCCTCGATATTAACGGTGCCACGACCCTGTGACAACAACGACCACCGTGCCTCTAGCCGTTCCAGTAAGCGAACAAGGTGAGGTCGTCCTACCAGCGAACGCTGCTGCAGCTGGTTGTAACTTTACACAATGTTTTATTTATGGAATTGTCTAAGTAGATGGTGTTAATTATGTAACACTTTGATGTTGAATCTGTAATTTATGGTTTTGATTCTGTAGTGTTTGTTTAGGGTAGTCTTTCGCGTAATATCATTGGGTAGTGTCTTGTTAATGTTATACATTTTATTGTTGTTTCAGTTGATATAGAATTCTGTAATTTTTGGTTTTTATTTCTATAAGTTTTAGTTCTTATTATGTAATATATTATAATTGTATTAAAATATATATAATATTGGTTATAAATTCTGTAACACTAGTTTTAAATATCTGTAACATGGATTTTTATTTTGGAATATCGATTCAAAATCGAGGATGTCAATATAAACTTTTCGTAGCATATGACAAAAATATATGTAATTTTGTAAATTTTCTGTAACATATGACATAATTTTGATGTTATATCGAATATAATATTATGTAACATGAATTACGAAATATGAAAAATAATCAAATTTTTAAAAAAAAATCAGATTTGGAAAATAAAAAATTAAGGGTTATTATCATACGAGTACCCTAAAAATACTTTGTGACATATTGATACCCAAACGAAACATATTGTTTCAATTTAATACCCATCGTTAGTTCTCCATCCATTTTGGATGGAAAATGATCATGTGCCTTGCACATGACCCCAATTTTTTTAAAATGACAACAATACCCTTTATTTTATTAAAACCCTATTCTATTCCAACCCAACCATCCACGCCTCCATCCCTTTCTCTCCTCTTCCAACCCCAACCAAGTCCACACCCCTCTCTCTCTCCTCTTCCAACCCCAACCAAATCCACACCTCTCTTTGTAAGAACCGCCCCCGGTCGATCCCGGTCGAACGGAGGTTTTCTGCGAAAGTTGACTTTTGCCGGAAAAGTCAACCGATGACTCCGGGAGTCATTCGGGACCTTTCCGGGGCCCAAAAAGATTAGTCGTCGTTACGGTTAGCTTAGTTGGGTCATTTCCTTTCAAATGACACCTTTCGTGAAAAAGTCAAACTCGGGTCAAACTTGGTCGATTTTGGATTATTATCGAATAAAATAATAAGGGCTGAGATATTTTGGGGTAGGAATGGTCCCCACATGGACACATGTCCAGGGGAACTTTCGGAGTCCCGAGGGACGTTTTCCCGATTCCGGGCGAAATGGGCCTCCCGGGCCCATTTTGACAAGTTGAGCAATTGGGATTAGTTTCGGTATTTCCCTCTTTAATCCACACTTGCATTAGCATTAATTCGTGTATTGCTTGTAATCTTAGACTTTGGACCCGAGCGTGACGGGAGAGGAGACGGTTGGATCTCGTGAAGTGGAGGGGAAGCGAGCCAGGACAAAAGCAGCTAGGAGTTGATCATGTTTGCTTTTGAGGTAGGGATCGTAGCGAATGCCGGTTCGATTGTGGAAAGTTACTAGTATGCATGTATGTTAATAATAATAACCGGAAAGGTCCTAGTTCGCATATATGATGTGATTCACTAGAATAACCCTTTTCAATTACATTAATAATCGGACGAGTCTAGTTTGCATGTAGGATGTGATTCACTAGATTAATCGCTTTCAATTCTTAGGAAATTGCCGTGCTGGTAGAATGGCCATGTCGAGTCTTAGGTTGTGTGCTGATTGAAATGCCATGATCTTTGTTTGAGATGCATGATGTGTGACTAGGTGTTGATAAGAGTAACAACTATGTTAAGATATACTCGGTGTAGCATGTTGTGACTAAGTGTGGGCAAGTATGCCGTGTTTGATGTGACGTGAATCCTTGGTTGTGGTATGATCGGGTGAGTGATAGACCGATTTGTATGTTATGGTGGGTTGGCTCGGTTGGTATACCGTGGTCGAACTATGGATTTATGGTACGTGTTATTCTCTTGGTGTGCGTTCCAAGAGGAGGCGGGTCCGATACGATACCTACGCTGAGGGAGTATGTCGGTGTAGAGTATCGAGGATAAGGACGGTTTAACCATTACCCCGATGCTATGTGGTCCGGGAAGGCGTACGACCGAGGTATGTGCCGGTCCGGTATGCGTGAGGCCCTGATTCTACGTGTCAGGAAGACGTCCGACTGAGGGATTTACGGTCTAGGATGTTACCCGGATTCTACGTGACGGGAAGATGTCGGGACCGATGCTCCGTGTTTCGGTACGATATAAATGGGACGGGCTGTGATAGTCGGTGATATTTGGAACGGTTGTATCAAGTTGCGTGTTGTTATGCTGTGTGTCCCTTACGTGTTGTTTGGCTATGTGCGTTGTAATAATTGTGATTTTGGTCTTACGAGAGTGATTGGCGGTTGGTACGTGTTCCGTGGGCGTTATTGACAGTTATGTTTTTCTAGTATGCCCTAATTGGACGGTTACTCGTGGTATTGAACTGATGTTCATAACCTTAACTACTTTTCCTACTGAGCGAAAGCTCACCCCTTACCTTGTTGTGTTTCAGGTCTTGAGCGGGATTCGTACTAGCTGGATGCTCGATGCTTGGGGCTTCCGAGGGTCCTAGGCTAGCTTGTCTAGAGACGTACTGTTGTTTTGAACTCTTTTACTACATGTTTTTACCGAGCTGTTGACTCGTGTGGTTTTTCAGAACTTTAAAATTGTTATTTGAGACCATTTTTCATTATTAACTGCTTTATTAATTATTGTTTTAAGTTCACGTCTCGAGTCCGGTCAAAACTAGATTTGGGGCGTGACAATTTGGTATCATAGCCTGGTTTTATTTTGAAATTGTTTTTCAAAACCTCGGACCGTACGTCAATTAGGTGGGTAAAGTTGAGTAGTTAAGTGACCGTGTGTCGGTCACGCAAGTCGGAGATGTCCTAAGCGTAGAAACGAGACGGGAAGAGTCTCGGGTTGGTGAAAGGTCCGGTTTAAGTATCGTGTGCTTTTCGTGAACGTGTGTTGTTGGTGTCATTGTTGAGTTAAACTCTTTTCCAAGTATGGACTTGGCCGAGCGGTAAGAGTGAAGTTACCGAGACCCGAGGTGTAGAGTTGAGATAACTTGATGTGTGTTGTGTTTGTGATTGACTGTTTTGTGCAGGTTGTGTTTTGGTTGTCCCGCATAAGCGGATGATTAGCTTAATTAACGAACGGGTCATGCCCGATTTTCTGCAGAAACTGAAGTGTATGTACCATCACGATTTGGCTATAGGGGCCACTATAGCTGGACGTGAATGGAGGGATGTCGAGTAATTACAACATAATTCGGGGACGCCTGAACCAAGTTGTAATGATGCGAGGTCAACATAAATGTTATGTTAGAAAGAGGATGTGTAAGAAATTGAAACTAAGTTTGTGTTGTACACCGTGAAATTGCCTTGTAGTATAAACTGTGGTCTGTGTGATTTACGTGTGAAATTGTTGTTGAGTGTGAAACTGTGTGTAATCTCACTGTTTGAGTTTATGATCTATGTGACGCACTAGTGTGCGAACTTCTCTGTTGTGTGCTATTGTATGACTATACTACTGAGTATATTATTATTACTATAAGTACTACTGTTGAGGACTGTGTGTGGCGTTAGTTATTCTAAGCGCGTCGTTCTTTCCGAGTTAAGAAACTGAACCTGTGTGTTATCCGTGAGAGGACTTACGGCATGGCGCCAAGTTACGTTTCGTGAGGTACCAGGAGACGGCCCGCTAGAGGTCGAGGACAACCATCGACTGCCGAGTCGGCAGGGGCGACTAGTGCCCAGGGTGCGCCCGCTGAGGGGCACGAGAGGGCTGAGACAGCCCAGGCGGCAGCTCTGGAGGAGCTGACCCGCACTGTTCAGGGTTTGGCACCAGCCTTTGCCCGGAGAGAGGCTGCAGCTCCGACACCGGAGGCTGCACCTGCTACCACTACAGCGACCACCGAGGGACCTACTCAGGTCGACAGCTACACTGTGCAGGCGCTGCGAGACTTCCGCAGGCTAGGCATACCTGTGTTTTCAGGGGAGCCAGACCCCGAGGCAGCCGAGGAGTGGCTGGAGCGGATCACCCGCAACCTGGACACATCAGGGATCCTGGGTGGTAGCCTGAGAGTGTCTTTCTCAGCTTTCCATCTGGAGGGAGAGGCCTACCACTGGTGGCGGCGCGAGCAGACGCGAGTGGGAGATGACTTTGCGTTGTTCGGACAGAGTTTTCTTGAGCAGTATTTTCCACAATCGGTACTGGACGACCGACGTCAGCAGTTCTTGGAGCTGCGACATGAGGGACTGTCAGTGTCCGAGTACGAGGCGAGGTTCACCCCCTGTCTCGTTTTGCTTAAGAGATGGTTCAGACGGAGGCTCTCCGCTGCCGACGTTTCGAGGGAGGGCTTCGCCCTGCGATAGCGGACAGGTTCGCTGTTCTGAGGACCTAGGTATACACTGACCTGGTAGATCATACCTTGGCTGTGGAGCGGCGCTTTCGTGAGTCAGGTAGAGTACGAGAGGTCAGGCCGAGGCCGACCAGTTTCCTGAGGCCATCTGAGTCTTGAGACCCGAGGAGGCAGAGGACCTCGAGATCGTTCCAGTCCTAGACGCAGTTGAGAAGGCCACTACAGGTAGGGTCGGTGGCTTCTTTTGGACCTTCCATGAGAGGGCGCACGTGCTACGGATGTGGGCAGCAGGGTCACATGGCTCGAGATTTTCCGGGGAGCAGCGGACCAGTGGACCGTCTAGCGGGTAGACCTAAGGAGAGGTCGAGTGACGGGCCACCGCTGTGTCGCCGGTGTGGTAGGCCAGGACACTTCATTTCCAGGTGCCCCGATCTACTTTTGGATGTGTCGGCCCTGCGACCACAACAGTCGCAGACTGGGAAGTCACCGCAATTCCAGCAGCGTTCGACATCGACGCAGAGAGCTCCGTGGCAGGCAGCGAGCACGCTAGCGCCGAGGCAAAGAGTTGCGCAGCAGGTGGCACTTCCACCACCCCCGAGAGGAGGACCTCAAGCACCGCAGGGTAGAGTGTATGCGCTCGCCGATTTCCGGGCGGAGAGATAAGATTCTGATCATGAGATCGCTCATGGTACGTGCTTACCATTTAAATTTTGAGTGTTGTTTTATTTGATACTGGAGTACACCACTCGTTTATTTTTCTTTGTTGCTGAAATGTTGAGATGGAATTTAGAACTGTGTACCTTGGCACGCTAGTTGGGGGTGCGGCGGTGTCGACTAGTGTCAGTCGTGAGTGAGGAAGTAGAGTAACAGACCGTTATTTTTCTTAATAACCTTCCCGTACTGGACTGTCCTTCTCCAAGCGTGTTGAGAAGGTTAAGAGAACCGAATTGCGAAGTATCAAGCCTTCCTCGATTTTTTACCAGCGACAAGTGCCCGAGCAGCGAAGGATCGCAGAAATACCAGTACGCAGTCAGACCGACCAGGGGAGATGGCCGAGTGGCGATGAGATCAGAGTGGCGCAGCGGAAGCGTGGTGGGCCATGAGCCACATGCATCACACTCTTCTGTTTTCTTTACACTTAATGAGACGTGGGGACCTAAGAGTAGAACCTTGACATGATCCTTGTGTCTTGACACCCTGGCTATGTACGTTGTGGTTTGACGAGTATGTGCCGTACGTGTGAGATTAGAGTATTTAACCGTCCTTTTTCTTAGTAACCTTTTGTGTTGAACTTGACGACTTTCGATGTCATACTGGGGATGGACTGAATCTCACGACGCGGGGCGTCAATCGATGGTGACCGGCGATCGATGGAAGTGCGATCGGGTAACCCAACCGTCACACATATACGGGCAGTAGGTGCGAAGTTTGGATTGATGCACATCAGTTATCAACAAGTAAAGGTCGAACGCCAGCGTTCCGCGGGGACTAGTACAACCCCTACGATGGCACAGTAGAAGTGAGAGCACCGCATGTTGGGGTCCAAAAATATTTAGCCGAGTGAGACTACCACAACGTTTTACGGCCAGTAACATTATGGCACTGTACGAAGCAGTGTATGGTAGGTCGGGTCAGTTGCCCAAGCGGGGCACAGTTGAGGGTTAAGAGTCGACCCTTGTTGATCCTGAGTTGTTCGAGAAACGATTGAGAGGTGGCGTGGTTCGTGAACGGTTGAGAACCGCGCAGAGTCAACTCAGAAGCGCGAGGATGAGGTACGCGCGAGGTATCCAAACCCGTTCGGACTCTGAGGAATTGGTAATTGTAGTGTCTTCAGTTTTGTGGTACTGTGGGTGGATCGACTTGTAAATTGGTTCGATTGGTAGTAGGTGAGCGAGTGTCGACGGTAAGCGCGATATTACTGGTTGGGTCATCTTCGATGATCGATCATGACTGTGTGTTACCTCTTGTGGAGTGTCGTCATAGTAAGGTGTGACGAGTTGGAATCTCGAGGTACGCACGCCTTCCGACAAGATATTGATAAGATTAAATGTCGCTCCGGACCGTACAATAGTGTGAGATCCTACGTCAGGATGGTTGTGATTGCGTGTTAGTTCCTTGTTTTATCGTGTTTGGTTGGTCGTGACGTAACCGTGGTTGGGGTCTGGCGTGGATTGTCCGAGTGACGGTCGTGGTCCCACGTACGCGTCGTTCCCCGTGTGTTGTTCCGTTATGATGCCTACATCGAGGGAGTATGCCGGTGTAGGACATCTAGGCCGACAGTTTGTGGTTTGCACTAGGTGTCGTGTTTGTACCCCGACGGATTTCCGGGAAGATATCTAGGCCGATGCTGTGTGTTTCAGTGTGATACGATGGAGTCGGGCGGTGGATAGCTGACGGAGCCGGGGACTACGATACGGGACGTGGGCTTACTTTATTGTATGTTGTTGCGCGATACGTAAATAAGGGAAGTGAGTAGTTGAGGAGAAGTGTCAGTGTGTCAGATCCTTTTTTAGTACGACGTGAGAAATGTTCCGGTATGATACCTATACCGACGGACGATTCCGGTGTAGGATATCTTGACCAGGGTTGCGTGTGCCGGCACGACGCCTCTACCGATGGAGGATTCTGGTGTCGAATTTCGGGGTTATGTGTTCCCGTATGTATGGATAATAATGGACTGGGAGTTTTTAATCGGACGTTCCATGAGGTAGGATTAAGTAAAGTACGTTCATTTTAAATTTCGAGGACGAAATTCTTTTAAGGGGGTAGATTGTAATAGCCGCCCCAGGTCAATCCCAGTCGAACCGGAGGTTTTCAGCGAAAGTTGACTTTTGTCGGAAAAGTCAACGAATGACTCCGGGAGTCATTCGGGGCCTTTCCAGGACCCAAAAAGCTTAGTCGTCGTTACGATTAGCTTAGTTGGGTCATTTCCTTTCAAATGACACCTTTTGTGAAAAAGTCAAACCCGAGTCAAACTTGATCGATTTTGGATTATTATCGAATAAAAAAATAAGGGCTGAGATTTTTTGGGGTAGGAATAGTTCCCACATGGACACATGTCCATGTTAGCTTGGAAGGGTGGAAAAGGGGGTGAAAAGACTAAATGGTCCCACATATGGACAAAGGAGAGAGAGAGAGGCTAAAGGACGAAAGGGACATTTCCACCTTGAGGATAAGGACACATGGGAACAACTTTTCAGCATATTTACGCATTGTGGCCGAAATTCACTAGCTAGAAGAGAGAGAAACCAAAACTCCATTGTTGTTCCTTGAAGCTTGAAGAAGAAGCAAAAGAAAGGGAGCTCCTTTTTGGCCAATTCTTCACCGAATCTCCTCAAATTTGTTTCATCTTTTTCATCTCATCATTTTCTAGAGGTTGGTATAATTTATTTCCTTAGTTGATGAATTTGGAATTGTGGGTTTGAGTAGAGATGACTTGAACTAGTGGGTTTTGGGTGTGGAAGGTGTGAATGATGTTTTTTGAAGAAGAAGTGGAGTTGGATGATGAAAATAACATGGTTTGAGTATTTTTTAATGAAACCCTCTTAGGTCTTGATACTTTGGATGATTTGAGGTGGAAATTGAAGTTCTAAAGCTTAAAAAAGGTGTTATGGAGGTGATTCCTAGATTTTCGGAAAAAGCGATTAGAAACTTAAATTGCGAATTTGGGAAGGCTCGGACCCCGGAATTTGTTTCCGTCAAGTGCACTGGAACAAGTAAAATTAATTAGGATGATTAGAAACAAAAAGGGGAACTTTCGGAGTCCCGAGGGACGTTTTCCCGATTCTGGGCGAAATGGGCCTCCCGAGCCCATTTTGACAAGTTGAGCAATTGAGATTAGTTTCGGTATTTCCCTCTTTAATCTACACTTGCATTAGCATTAATTCGTGTATTTCTTGTAATCTTAGACTTTGGACCCAAGCGTGACGGGAGAGGAGACGGTTGGATCTCGTGAAGTGGAGGGGAAGCGAGCCAGGACATCAGCAGCTAGGAGTTGATCGTGTTTGCTTTTGAGGTAGGGATCGTAGCGAATGCCGGTTCGATTGTGGAAAGTTACTAGTATGCATGTATGTTAATAATAATAACCGGAAAGGTCCTAGTTCGCATATAGGATGTGATTCACTAGAATAACCGCTTTCAATTACATTAATAATCGGACGAGTCTAGTTTGCATGTAGGAGTTGATTCACTAGATTAATCGCTTTCAATTCTTAGGAAATTGCCGTGCTGGTAGAATGGCCATGTCGAGTCTTAGGTTGTGTGCTGATTGAAATGCCATGATCTTTGTTTGAGATGCATGATGTGTGACTAGGTGTTGATAAGAGTAAAAAATATGTTAAGATATACTCGGTGTAGCATGTTGTGACTAAGTGTGGGAAAGTATGTCGTGTTTGATGTGATGTGAATCCTTGGTTGTGGTATGATCGGGTGAGTGATAGACCGATTTGTGTGTTATGGTGGGTTGGCTCGGTTGGTATACCGTGGTCGAACTATGACTTTATGGTACATGTTATTCTCTTGATGTGCGTTCCAAGAGGAGGCGGGTCCGATACGATACCTACGCTGAGGGAGTATGTCGGTGTAGAGTATCGAGGATGAGGACGGTTTAACCATTACCCCGATGCTATGTGGTCTGGGAAGGCGTACGACCGAGATATGTGTCGGTCCGGTATGCGTGAGGCCATGATTCTATGTGTCAGGAAGACGTCCAACTGAGGGATTTCCGGTCTGGGATGTTACCCCGATTCTACGTGACGGGAAGATGTCGGGACCGATGCTCCGTGTTTCGGTACGATATAAATGGGACGGGCTATGATAGTCGGTGATATTGGGAACGGTTGTATCAAGTTGCGTGTTGTTATGATGTGTGTCCCTTACTTGTTGTTTGGCTATGTGCGTTGTAATAATTGTGATTTTGGTCTTACGAGAGTGATTGGCAGTTGGTACGTGTTCCGTGGGCGTTATTGACAGTTATGCTTTGCTAGTATGCTATAATTGGACGATTACTCGTGGTATTGAACTGATGTTCATAACCTTAACTATTTTTCCTACTGAGCAAAAGCTCACCCCTTACCTTGTTGTGTTTCAGGTCTTGAGCGGGATTCGTACTAGTTGGATGCTCGATGCTTGGGAGCTTCCAAGGGTCCTAGGCTAGCTTGTCTAGAGACGAACTGTTGTTTTGAACTCTTTTACTACGTGTTTTTACTGAGCTGTTGACTCGTGTGGTTTTTCGGAACTTTAAAATTGTTATTTGAGACCCTTTTTCATTATTATCTGCTTTATTAATTATTGTTTTAAGTTCATGTCTCGAGTCCGGTCAAAACTGGATTTGGGGCGTGACACACTCTCTCTCTCCTCTTCCAACCCAAACCAAATCCACACCTCTCTCTTCCGGGAAGGAGGAGAGGTCGCCGCTGCGGGGGTACACGGGAGGGAGGAGAGGTCGCCGGTCGTCGCTGCGGAGGTACACGGGAGGGAGGTGGGTTTCTGGGTTTGATTTTTGAGTTATAAATCTGAGTTTGAAATCAAAAGAGATTTAGGAAATTTGGTTTTGAAACCAAACCCATATGATTTAGGAGGAGTTGGAGTTGCTGAGAATCTGGGCGGTTTGAAATCAGAGTCATGGATTGCATATTGAACTGGAAAGCAAAAATATTCAGAGATGGTGGTGGATTGTGGTGGTTATCGAAAGCAAAAAGTCATGTTCTTCAACCTTGAATTTCTTTTCAAGAAAATTATTAAAAGAAATAAAAATAAATAAAACGTAAAAAGAGAGAGAAAAACGTTTTGAAGAAAATTAATAAAAAACATTTAGAGCAATTTTCCCAAGAATAAAAACTGATTTAAAAAAATAAAAATAAAATGATTTTATAAAACAAAACGATTTTTTAAAATAAAAATTGTATTTTTAAAAAATAAAATCTGAATTTTTAAAATAAAAAACGAAATAATTAAAAACTGATTTTTTTAAATAAAAAATGATTTTATAAAAATAAAATCTGATTTTTTAAATAAAAACTGTTTTTTAAATAATAATTGATTTTTTTAAAATAAAACTGATTTTTTTAAAATAAAAATTGATTTTAAAAAATGAAAACAATTATAAAAGACATAAACTGATTTTTTGAAAATAAAAATGATTTTAAAAAAATAAAAACTGATTTTTTTGAAAATAAAAACTGATTTTTTGAAAATAAAACTAATTTTTTAAAAATAAAAACTGATTTTTTGAAAATAAAACTGATTTTTAAAATAAAAATAAATTTAATTTTCAGCAAATAATTTTTTTATATAAAATAAATAAATAAGTAAAAAGAAAATATGAAATTCAATGGCATGGGTTTGAAAATTTGAGTGTTGAGGAGGGGTATTTTGGACTTTTTAATGTTTTGGATGGAAAAATGGATGGAAAATAGACGGAAACTAACGGCGGGTACTGATTTGAAACAACATGTTTCGTTTGGGTACCGATCTGTCACAAAGTATTTTTAGGGTACTCGGATTAAAATCAAGTATTTTTAGGGTACTCGTATGATAATAACCCAAAAATTAATTCTGTAGTAAAAAAATAGAGAAGATGGATTTACCAAAGTACCCTTTTGTTGATATTTTTATTTATTATATGGATAATTGATCTTGAAAATGGACAACCATTAGATTTTAAAAAATTAATGGTCAAAATTAATGTAACAAGTAACATAATAAGCTATGGTAACACTTGAAAGGACCCATATATATATAGGATAGCTATCCAGTACAAACACCTCTTATTGTGCAAACTATGAACGCACGAGAGCCACAGGATACGGTCAAAGTGACGTCAGTAGAGCGCCCCAGATGCTGACACGTGGTGCGCGCTGCTGGTGCACGCGCGCACAATGCTAATAGTTTACATAGCACAGTGCTGATAGTTTAATACAAATGTAACCTATCAGCACATTTTGTACTAAACTATCAGCACCGTGCTATGTAAACTATCAGCACTGTGCGTGCGCACAAGCAGCGCGCGCGCACACGTGTCAGCACCAGCAGCGCGCACCCACGTGTCAGCATCTGGGGCGCTCTGTTGACGTCACTTTGGGCGGATCCGTTTGGCTCTCGTGCGTTCGCAGTTTGCACAATAAGGGCTTGTTTGTACTTGATACCAGTCCTATATATATATATATGGTAGCTATCCAGTAAAAACCACCCTTATTGTGCAAACTACGAACCAATCTAAGCCACAGGATGCAGTCAAAGTGACGTCAGCAGAGCGCGCGTGATGCTGACACGTGGCCGCTTCGCGCGCGCCTCTGCCCGCGCGCGTGAGCGTGTTGACCACGTGCGCGTACAATGCTGATCGTTTGCGCGCGCGGGTGCTGATAGTTTGGTATAAATGCAAACTATCAGCACTATGCGCGCAAAACGATCAGCACTGTGCACGCGCGCACCAGCAGCGCGCACGCCCACGTGTCAGCACCTGGTGAGTTCGTAGTTTGCACAATAAGGTGCAGTGTTTTATATATTTATTGCCCACGTGTCAGCATCTGGTGCGCTCTGCTGACATCACTTTGGGGGGATCCTATGGCTCAGATTGGTTCGTAGTTTGCACAATAAGGGGTGGTTTGTACCTGATACCAACTCTCTCTCTCTCTATATATATAAATATACTTTTTTAGATATATTTTTGTTAGATTTATACATTATATGTATTTTGTTAGATATTATATTTGTCAACGACAAAAAATATATTGTATTCAAATTACGACAAATCACGAAATTAATAATAATCATGTGCTCAACTTAATTATAGGTAGTAAATGAGTTTTCCACGACAACATGGTGGGAATAAAGCAGGCGTATCGACATTTAACGAGCATTTGTGAAAAACTATAAACTTCATAATTCCAATGAGAATGTCCGCTCATTGAAGGTAATTATTGCGCACTTATTGAAGAAGCTCGAGGTCATATCATCATAAAAAATATGGAACCATCATAGTGAACAACACCTAAAACTTCAAACGTTCACAGAACTACACCAACGGAACATACAAGATAGGGCTAACCATGCTCCATCCATATTAATCATTCAGAAACTAAAGAAGTCATGATATATGATCCGGCAAGGTAATATGTGGAAGATGCATTTCCATTTTGTAATGTTGGTAATTATAGTATTAATGATCATGTGTTGAGTCATATGGTCGATAGCTCGGTTGCAAATGAAGAGCCTGAGAGATACCGACTGTTGGATTATGTGTTACCTTTACACGACTAAAAACAAAAATTTCCAAAATTTTTGTCGATATAGTCCTAGTTTTAGCCTAGATCAACATGCATCTATTAGTCTTAGTACCCGTAGTTCAATCCTAAATGTCCAAATGTATATATCATCGTTAGCAATAAAATTAAAGCGGCTTTATATTACTTATGTGTTGGAGTAATATATCGATGTGTGCTCTGATCTATGCCCACCATGCGAATAGAACCATAGATCGAGATAGATCACACTCGATGGGTCCCTAGTCAACAAAGCTTCACTAGAAGCGACTAGTATGAAAGATGGCTCTTTATGGCTTACGTTCTGTTAGTCATTGGAATGAGATTCCGGAGTCTGATCATAGATATCATGTGGGACATGATATTGGACGACCCGCCCTGAATATGTGCCATAGATTAAGTCATGAACATATTCAGTGTCGTAGCTTGTCATGTATCCTTAGACCAAGGAGTCTTTGTGATCGCTATGTAGTCAACAACTGAGTTTGACCTGAGCCTAACGTTGTCCGTAACAGGGCTTCCATAACGGCCAGGATTGGCTTGGGGACGGGCTACATGAGTGACACGAAAGACGGCTAAGGGATTTATCCCTCGTACTGAGGTATGAGAAAGATATCGGTTCTCGGCCGCTTGATCGAGAGTGACTGAAAGAATAGCATGGCCATGCACATGATACTAGGTATCATATCTTTAGTCATCTCACATATCAAGGAACATTGATTGAGAATAATAAGGATGACGGCTCTATGCCTTATCTCAATCAGGATATCGGAGATAAAAGGATAATGACAGGGATGACGGAAAGGTTAGAATCGACAGGGTCGATTCGTTATGCAGTGTCAGGCAATACTAAAGTCTCGTTAGTTGCCACTTAAATAGGATCAAGTAAAATGGGATTTTACGTTGATCTATTGACATGCATAAACCTAAGGGTCACACCGGAGGATGAAACTCATTGACACATTTATGGAGAATGGCCAAAAGGGAGTTGTCTCGGGACATGACCAAAACTGGGTTTTGGGTCATGTGCCCGTAAGTGAATAGGACTTTACGGATCGAGACAAGGCTTGGAGTCTTGGGATTGATTGCGTCGGATAATGTTAGACATTTCCGGTATGGAAGGCTTGGAGGCGATGAGCGAATCACGGGACCTCGTTGGAAATGGCCACGAGCCATGTTCCAAGAGGCCCATGCAACCAAGGCCCATGGAACTAATTAATCAAGTCTTGATTAATTAGTACTAAGCAAGCAAGACAAGGATTAAGGTGTTGGTGATTCACCACCTAACCCAATCTTGTCTTGCCATACTTTGTCCTATTTACACCTTACTTGACACCATACTTGTCACATGCCTTTAGTTGGACAAGTATGAGTTTTGTTATGTTTAAGTCATCTTTTTTCAACATAACAAAGACAAGACAAGAATAGGAAACACAACTTCTCTCTCCCTTCCCTTGCAATTTCGGGTTTGGCAAGCTCCCACCTCCATTTTTGTGTTCTTGAGTCCTCAAAGAGAAGAACTACGTGGCTTTGATTCCCATGTGGATACATAGGCGTCTTGGAGACTCAAGCCAATCATTCGTTACCCGGTGTTCTTGTTTTGGTAAGAACTAGTGCTGAATTTTTCTCTTGTGAATCCATTCTTTGTTAGTTGTTTCATGGTTTTAATCGTCTCTTGGTTTTCCTTGATTTTCCGCTGCGAGTTGGTTCATCTCCAACCCTACCTCGAGACCCAACAGTGGTATCAGAGCCGTGCTACCTTCGGGATTCACAAGACGGTGTTCAAAGTTTCGGTTTTGCTTGAAAGTTTCGTTTTTGGCGTGTTGTTTTGCTAAATTGTTTGATAACATGTTTTAAATACTTGTTTATGGATTTAATTCATGTAAAATGAATTTTTGAAAATTATTTCAAATCTGGAAATTTTGAAAAAAAATTGATTTTTCGGGTCTCGGGAGCGGGACTCTCGGGGAGCCGAAACCGGGACCGAACGGGGCTCCGTTGGACGGAGCTAGGCCAAGCATGACCATTGGATGGTTGATATGCCAAGGCTAAACCGTTTTGTTAGTTATGACGAGTTTGGAACCGTCATGACGAACTCGAAGATCAAATGTTCAAAAGTTTCATTTTTGAACGGTTTCGATAAACCGAGCATCAAAAAATTTCGAAACTTGGCTATTAATTAAAACCGGAAAATCACATGATGTTTGATAACATGCTTGTTTGATAACACGATGTGTGATGTGATGTTGGCATGGTGTACATAATAGCCCCGAGCTCAATTTAATTATTTATCGCTTTTCACGGCCTGCGAGCCGTTAGTGTTAGCGTGTAATTATTCTTTCAAGGTGTGGTCGTCGAACCACTTGTTTGTAATATTTATTTATTCCCGACCTGCGAGTCGTGTATTAAATTTTAATATTTTACTCAAGACGAAGAAAGGGCGAAAAGGTCTTTTGGTGGCTTTTCGGGTGTTGGCACCGGCTTGGAGTCGGTGGAGCTCAAGAAGCTAGTGGGAGTTAGTTTAGGGGGCTATTATGTGCACATTTATCGCTTTATGCTTGGTTTAGTTTATGCATGATTAATTCTATGTGTTTTAGAATTGCATGCTTAACTTTATTTACCGAGCATATCACCTCACATGCAAAGATAAAATTGGAATTTTAATCCTTGTGTGTGAACCCTTAGAACCGTCATTCATTGGATGTAGTTGACGGGTTCAAAGGAAGAATTACATTGGATGTAATTTGAGGCATCATTGCATTTGGAATGTATTTGATGTGCTCATCGCATCTAGGATGTGCCAAAGTTTTGAACACAACTGGACAAGTAAAAGCGGGTCATGTCCGATACCTCCCAATCATCAACACCTTACTACCTCCCCGTCCTATGGTTGTCGTGCGCATTAGCGGAGCATCCATGGGGAAGCGGGGTAGTAGGTTTGGACGACATATGTGGGTGTCGTGCGCATTAGCGGAGCACCTACATAGTGACGAGCCATAGTTGAAAATTGGTGGACCCGACTACGATTCTCGGCCTGAGGTTGAGCTAGGGTAACAGATAGGGTAAGTCGTGTACATAAGTACATACCCTAGCCAAGAGTCACATTGGATGTGATTGGATGGAGTCCTACCTACATAGCTCGATTAAGTGGTGAGCATTAGTTCAGCTTAATCGAGTGAATCAAGGATCTTGGTTTCAGATTCTAAAGGTTTAGAATTGATTGTTGGTGTTTAAGCTTGATCTTCATAAAATTTATTCAGTTTACTGATTGAATTTTATCTGTTGTAGATCAAATGGCAAATTCAGTGAACATTAATAGTTTGTCATTAAAAACCATTCTTGACAGGGTCAAGCTAAATGGGACAAACTATTTGGACTGGTACAGAATTTTGAGGATAGTCCTCAAGTCTGAACGCAAAGAATATGTCCTTGACAAGGCTGTCTCTAAGACCATATCAGAGTTACATGAAGTGTCATCAGCTGCTGAGAAGAATATCTCAGGGATCTGGGATCCAAGGATATTCTGATGGTCAACAAGGGAATTGGAAGTGGCAAGGGCTGGGCCCATGCGCACTTGGCAGGAAAGATGAGACACCTGAGAATGTCTGCTTCTACTGCCAACAGCCTGGTCATTGGAACCGGGATTACAGGAAGTTCACGGCTGATCTGAAGAAGGGCAGTAGGACTGCGCCTTCATCAAATAGCCTGGATGATCTGAAGAAGGGCAGTAGGACTGCGCCTTCATCAGGAAACCTGGATGATCTAAGGAAGGGCGGTGGGACCGTGCCTTCATTCGGTATTAACTCTATAGAGCTACATCTCTCTACTTTCAAAGATTCATGGGTATTAGATACCATGACTGAATCTCACACATGCACTAATATATGGTGGCTGAAAGTAGGAGAGATTTGGAAAGCACGAAATGGACCTCAGAGTTGTGGCAACTGCTGTAGGATCCATGAGTCTTGCTTTGCCAAGAGGCCTTGTCTTAGTATTGTATAATGTATATTGCATACCTACTTTTAGTAGGAATATTATATCTGTATCCGTGTTTGACAAGGATATAATGTTAATATTGGAAATGGAGTTTTCAATGTTCTATGCAATGATATGTTTTATACCAGTACTGACATGGTTGGAGGATTGTACATATTAGATAATTAGATATGGGTAACAATGCCTCAAGTTCTATATATTCCGTTAATACCAAGAGGTCTAAATCCAACGATTTAAACCTAACTCTGTTATGGTACTGTCATTTGGGTCACATAAACAAGAAGCGCCTATCAGCACTTCAGAAGTGCGGGCTTTCAGGTTCATTCGAATTCCATTCGATCGATAGGTGCAAGGTTTGTTTGATGGGCAAAATGACTAAAGTGCCCTTTATCGATCGCGATGAAAGGGCGGGTGAATTATTGGGGCTGATACACTCGAATGTGTGTAGACCAATAAGTTCACTTGCCAGGAGGGGTTTTAGCTACTTTATCACATTTACTGATGATTACAGTAAATATGGTTATGTCTATTCGGTGAGACATAAGTCTGAAGCTTTTGATAAATTCAAAGAGTTTAAGACTATAGTAGAAAACCAGCTCGACAAAGGTATTAAGGCACTTCGATTGGATCGAGGTGGAAAATACTTGACCACAGAGTTATTAGATCATCTAAAAGAGAATGGGATCCTTTTGGAATGGACTCCTCCTAGGTCACTGTAGTTGAAAGGTGTAGCCAAACGGAGAAATCGGACATTGTTAGACAATGGTCTGTTCCATGATTAGTTGGACTGATCTCCCAATCTCTTTTAGGGGTTTTGCTCTAGAGACGACCGCATTCATAGTGAATCGAGCTTCGACGAATGGTGTGGAAGGGACACCATTTTAAAAATGGTACGAGATGATGCCCGCTTTGTCCTTCCTAAAGATTTGTGGTTGCGAGGCTTATGTGAAACATTTGGTTTCGACTAAGCTCGAACCAAGATCTGAGATATGCACCTTCGTGTGGTATCCCAAAGCAACAAGGGGATATTATTTCTACAATCCCAATGAGAACATGGTGTTCGTCGCTTGGGGTGGGGTCTTTATGGAAAAGAAGTTTTGTTTCCAAAGACGTCATTGGGAGGACTGTGCATCTCGAAGAAATTCAGGATGGTACAGATCTGTCTAAACCAATTGGCAACCCAGTAGAAAGGAGCCAGAGATTGTCGTAGAGTAAGAACCAATTCCTGTTACAATTCCGGAAGGTCCAAGGCGATTTGAAAGGATCAATCTTCCACCTCCAAGATATGGTATCCGGAGGTGACAATGAAGTCATGGTGGATCACGATGATCCAGCCACCTTTCAGGAAGTCGTGGATGGGCCCAACTCCGAGTTATGGCTGGGAGCCATGAGGGAGGAAATGCAATCCATGTCGGACAACCGAGTTTGGGAACCGGTTGATCCTATCAATGGTGTGAGGACCATAGGATGCAAATGGATCTTCAAGGTGAAGATGGACATGGACGGCAACCCTCTGACCTACAAAGCTCAACTGGTGGCGAAAGGTTATAGGCAGATCCAATGGATTGACTATGAGGAAACCTTCTCCTTAGTGGCTATGGTCAAAATCGATCCAAATTCTTCTTGACATAACTGCGTATCATAATTACGAGATATGGCAAGTGGATGTCAAAACCGCTTTCCTAAATGGAAATTTGACTGAGTACGTTTGTATGTCTCGGCCCAAAGGTTTTGACGATCCGAAGAATAAAGGAAATATTTATAAGTTGTTGAAATCCATTTATGGATTGAAACGAACTTCTCGGAGTTGCATCCTTCGTTTTGATGAAGCTGTAATTGGATTTGGCTTAATCAAGAACGAGGATGAATCTTGCGTTTATAAGAAGGCTAGTGGGAGCAATATTACCTTTCTGGTTCTCATTGAAAACGACATCCCAAACTTGCACGAGACTAAAGCTTGGTTGAGGAAGTGTTTTTCAATAAAGGACTTAGGCGATGCTTCTCATATCTTAAGGATTAAGATATGTAGAGATCGCACCAAGAGGGTCTTGGATTTAAGTCAGGGAACCTATGTGAACAAGGCATTGAGTAGGTTCTTAATGCTCGATTCAAAGAAAGGACTCTTACCCACTAGTCATGGCATTCATCTCAGCAAGACTCAGTGTCCTAAGACACCTGATGAGCTGAAAAGGATGATGAGAATCCTATGCGCCTGGGGGCAAGATCGATCATATATGCCATGACATGTATGAGACCAGACGTCTCGTAAGCCTTATGTTGTACCAGTAGACATCATTCTAACCCGGGGGAAAGATGATGTTGAACTAGTCGTCGAAGGATGAGTAGACGCTAGTTTTCCAAGACAAATCCAGATGACTTTAGAAGTCAATCAGGATATGTGTTTACGCTGAATGGCAGAGCTTTAGCTGGGAAAGCGTAAAGCAAGATACCATTGCCGAATCTACGACAGAGGCCAAGTACATGGATGCTGCAGAGGCAGCTAAGGAGGCTATGTGGATTTGGAAATTCATGGCAGGGCTGGGTGTAATTAAAAACCCATCCAGTCCGGTGAATCCATTTTGCGACAACACAAGGGCCATTGCGCAAGCTAAAAGCCTAGATCGCATAACAAATCCAAACATGTACTGCGGCGTATCCACCTCATCAGATAAATACTGAACTGAGGTGAAGTGAAGATAACCGATATTGCAACAGATGATAACATAACCAACCCTTTGACTAAGGCAGTGTCACTGCCTGAACATGTTAGACATGTAAAGTCGATGGGGACATATTGGAGTTTAGATTGGAACTAGGGCAAGTGGGAGATTGTTAGTCTTAGTGCCCGTAGTTCAATCCTAAATGTCCAAATGTATATATCATCGTTAGCAATAAAATTAAAGCGGCTTTATATTACTTATGTGTTGGAGTAATATATCGACGTGTGCTCTGATCTATGCCCACCATGCGAATAGAACCATAGATCGAGATAGATCACACTCGATGGGTCCCTAGTCAACAAAGCTTCACTAGAAGCGACTAGTATGAAAGATGGCTCTTTATGGCTTACGTTCTGTTAGTCATTGGAATGGGATTCCGGAGTCTGATCATAGATATTATGTGGGACAAAATATTGGACGACCCGCCCTGAATATGTGCCATAGATTAAGTCACGAACATATTCAGTGTTGTAGCTTGTCATGTATCCTTAGACCAAGGAGTCTTTGTGATCGCTATGTAGTCAACAACTGAGTTTTACCTGAGCCTAACGTTGTACGTAACAGGGCTTCCATAACGGCCAGGATTGGCTTGGGGACGGGCTACATGAGTGACACGAAAGGCGGCTAAGGGATTTATCCCGCATACTGAGGTATGAGAAAGATATCGGTTCTCGGCCGCTTGATCGAGAGTGACTGAAAGAATATCATGGCCATGCACATGATACTGGGTATCATATCTTTAGTCATCTCACATATCAAGGAACATTGATTGAGAATAATAAGGATGACGGCTCTATGCCTTATCTCAATCAGGATATCGGGGATAAAAGGATAATGATAGGGATGACGGAAAGGTTAGAATCGACAGGGTCGATTCGTTATGCAGTGTCAGGCAATACTAAAGTCTCGTTAGTTGCCACTTAAATAAGATCAAGTAAAATGGGATTTTACGTTGATCTATTGACATGCATAAACCTAAGGGTCACACCGGAGGATGAAACTCATTGACACATTTATGGAGAATGGCCAAAAGGGAGTTGTCTCGGGACATGACCAAAACTGGGTTTTGGGTCATGTGCCCGTAAGTGAATAGGACTTTACGGATCGAGACAAGGCTTGGAGTCTTGGGATTGATTGCGTCGGATAATGTTGGACATTTCCAGTATGGAAGGCTTGGAGGCGATGAGCGAATCACGGGACCTCGTTGGAAATGGCCACGAGCCATGTTCCAAGAGGCCCATGAAAGGCCCATGCAACCAAGGCCCATGGAACTAATTAATCAAGTCTTGATTAATTAGTACTAAGCAAGCAAGACAAGGATTAAGGTGTTGGTGATTCACCACCTAACCCAATCTTGTCTTGCCATACTTTGTCCTATTTACACCTTACTTGACACCATACTTGTCCCATGCCTTTAGTTGGACAAGTATGGGTTTTGTTATGTTTAAGTCATCTTTTTTCAACATAACAAAGACAAGACAAGAATAGGAAACACAACTTCTCTCTCCCTTCCCTTGCAATTTCGGGTTTGGCAAGCTCCCACCTCCATTTTTGTGTTCTTGAGTCCTCAAAGAGAAGAACTACGTGGCTTTGATTCCCATGTGGATACATAGGCGTCTTGGAGACTCAAGCCAATCATTCGTTACCCGGTGTTCTTGTTTTGGTAAGAACTAGTGCTGAATTTTTCTCTTGTGAATCCATTCTTTGTTAGTTGTTTCATGGTTTTAATCGTCTCTTGGTTTTCCTTGATTTTCCGCTGCGAGTTGGTTCATCTCCAACCCTACCTCGAGACCCAACAGCATCAACTAAAGTTAATCTATACTACATTTAAACGGTGTTTACCTTGATATAGGCTACTTTGGACCAACTAGTTCGAGACGGGGACCTCTTATAGGGTTTCCATAGGCGGTCACATGTTCGCCTTCATACGATATCCAACGAGGAAGCTATATCCACAACTTGACGTGCTAGTATTCCTTGAACAAAAAGCTCACAATCTGACTCTATAGGATGGCCGAAAATTTTAGCTATGAAGCTTCTTATTTTCGACCAACCTTGCCCCTCTATGTATAGGTGTTGGTCTTATATTGAGTCATAGCCAAATAAAATTAGGAAACCTTGACTTAATCCAACTAGCTTTCCTTGTTTTCGACCTTCTATAATTAGGGTTTCTCCTTTAATCCTACTTAAATAAATTAAGTGCTGAAAAACATATCAAATAAATTTGGTTGGCCGAAACCCACTATTGGGCAATAAGAGTGTTCGGTCAAGCCCTATATTATTTATATTTGGCCCTTTTCATTTGATTATTTAATTACCATACTTTATAATAATTAAACACAAATACTATTATTGCTTTTTCAGTATTTGAATTAAATAAGTGATACATTTTATCAAATACAGTTGCACAACATTTTTTTTAATCAAAACCATTTCGGTCACTTCATTGTGCTCTTTCTCTTTATGCGTGACCCTTTAGGATTCATTTGACAACGGTGGCAGTGAAATGAAACAAAATGTTTCATCCACAAGTCATGGGTAACTCCTAGCAAGGCCCATGACCACCCAAGTCATAGAGTTAATGACTAATACTTCATCGAGTTCTTTTACCTTAAATAGTTTTATCCTCTTGTCGTTTGGTGATATCATCGTCGAACAAAGACATAGAACCGTAAGCTTTTTATATTTAGTAATTTAAGATCTACTGATCGTAGTGACTTCCAAAATGGGAGCCATTCCTCCTTCTCTTCCTTTACTTTCTTTTTCAACGTTCTGTTCCCATTTGTTGACCATATACAGTGATTATTGTGCGATAATCATTGGGGATGCATATGAGAGAGAGGATAGGTCGTCCTCTTTCAAGAACGCATCACGTACCCGAGCCTCGAAGTTCACCAAAGTTTCAGTTTTAGCCAAGTCTACGGTACTTTAGTCAAGGCGCCATAGATCTGTAAAGGTTGATTTCGTCGTCCATATTACGAATGTGCCTTTGGATGTTTTGTAGAATACGGTGGTAGGGGCTCAGGTTGATCCTGGTGGGTTAGCTGTGGACAGTTCGAATGATGACGAAGTTGCAGGCATGGCTATGGTATTTTCTTCAAGTAATGTTTCTACTCCGATTGCGGTACAAAAGTCGACTAGGAACAAAGATGAGGTTGCATGCTTGGAGAATACGTTGAGTAACGATCCTAGACAGGTTGTAGTATCGAAGTCGTTAGATGGGATTTTTGAATTAAGACATGTTACTCTGCCGGAGTCGGTCATCGATAAAACAAGACCCACATACATACTTGTATGCAATCCACCTTATGACATCATAGAGACATGGGTTCGTCATTTCTTCAAAAAAATTGGAGAGGTTCAATCATGATCTGTTTTGAAGCATCCTAACAAGGGACGAGAGTTCTTTGACTTTGTTAGGTTTTCGTTAACTTCCGTTGCTTCCCAGGCCGTGGAAAGTCTAAATGGATACAAGGTTAATGGTTACATCCTCCTTATACCATGGATCGGCCAAGATAGGACGTGGGAACTCATAGCCAATTGTCGCTTTGAGATCAGAACTTTTCTGTTAAGGGAAGTGTTGTAATTGAAAAGCAGAGTTTAGGAATTGGTTTAGGTGAAGATGCTGGCTGGATCGTCAGGGTTGTTCTTACGAAGAAATTTCCGGCCGGTATTGGCACCGTCGATCGTTTAACGTTCCCAGGTTCCAAAGGTTTGAAATTTGATTTTCAAATTCCCTCTATCTCGTGGTTGTTGGTGATATTGTTGAAGATCCAGCAAAGTATTATGGACCATCACTCGGTCATGCAAATATATCTGTTGCTCGATTCGGGAAAGATGACGAGTTGAGGTCAATTGTTGGCGTTGATGCCAAAAACAAGTGGGTTGAGCCCGATGGGAAGCCCTATTTGTTAGTCTTAGTGCCCGTAGTTCAATCCTAAATGTCCAAATGTATATATCATCGTTAGCAATAAAATTAAAGCGGCTTTATATTACTTATGTGTTGGAGTAATATATCGATGTGTGCTCTGATCTATGCCCACAATGCGAATAGAACCATAGATCGAGATAGATCACACTCGATGGGTCCCTAGTAAAAAAAGCTTCACTAGAAGCGACTAGTATGAAAGATGACTCTTTATGGCTTACGTTTTGTTAGTCATTGGAATGGGATTCCAGAGTCTGATCATAGATATTATGTGGGACATGATATTGGACTACCCGCCCTGAATATGTGCCATAGATTAAGTCATGAACATATTCAATGTCGTAGCTTGTCATGTATCCTTGGACCAATTAGTCTTTATGATCGCTATGTAGTTAACAACTGAGTTTGACCTGAGCCTAACGTTGTCCGTAACATGACTTTCATAATGGCCAGGATTGTCTTGGGGACGGGCTACATGAGTGACACGAAAGACGGCTAAGGGATTTATCCCTCATACTGAGTTATGGGAAAGATATCGGTTCTCGGCTGCTTCATCGAGAGTTACTGAAAGAATAGCACGGCTATGCACATGATATTGGGTATCATATATTCAGTCATATCACATATCAAGGAACAGTGATTGAGAATAATAAGGATGAAGGCTCTATGCCTTATCTCAATCAGGATATCAGAGATAAAAGGATAATGACATAGACGACGGAAAGGTTAGAATCGATATGGTCGATTCGTTATTTAGTGTCAGGCAATACTAATGTCACGCCCCAATTTCAGTAAAACCGAACTAGGGACGCGAACATTTTAAAACATAAAAACACTTGAAACCTGTTTTCATTAAATACTTTAAAATACCAGTTTAGTTCAACAAAAAGGATAATTACAATTCAAAATAAAACGTCCCACAAGCGGACAAAAAGGCGAGGTATCCATCGCTAGACCAAAAGTAAAAACCCGGACTCCGCTCCTAGCTCCACAAGCTTCGAGAGCTCACCTAGTCCGTCCCACAAACAGTACCTGTAGGAAAAGAAGCTAGGGGTGAGCGTTCGCTCACCACCACGGATAACAGACCGACTACGGCATAATTAGCAGACAATGCCGGTAACACCAACAACAAACTCAACCCCGGGGATCACTGTCCCCAACCCAAGTACTCTGACTGACAAACACCCACGGTGACCTTCCTCGAACGACTCGACACTCAAACACGTAAGTAGACACGACACGACGATCACGACCTCTTCCAAGGACTCAAAGGAACTACGCAACACCAAACAAGATCACAAAGGATCGCAAACCAGCTGCTCAGTAACCTCCCTCACGCCCTTTACCGATCATAGACGTGGTCAGGCGGTCGACCTATCGCATTTCCTCGACACAAAGTCGGATCAGACTGTCAACCTATCACACTCACAACCACCGAACCACACACGCAAAACGCGGACTCAACAGCCCCACAGGCACTCACGGCCTCCCAAAAGACACCAACAGTGACTCACGGGTCAACGACTCCACGGGCACTCGCGGCCACTCAAAACCACCAATAGTCAAGACTCGGGTTCAACAACCCCACGGCACTCACTGCCACTCAAGACATCAACAGTAAGACACGGGCTCTCAAGGCCACCCAAACTCAACAATAATTAGCACGGGCTCTCAAGGCCACCCAAACTCAACAATAAATAAAACGCACAACAACCTCCGGCATAATCGATGCCTCCAACAGTCCTAAGATCACTAGTTTCACAAACAACCTCCGGGCATGGTCATATGCCTCCAGTACTCCTAATATCGATAAGTTCGCAATCAACCTCCGGGCATGGTCACATGCCTCCAGTAAAACAATTACCGCTAAGTTCTCTGCTCCTACGACACTACTAAGTGTCACATGCATTTCCAATAATTACTAAGTTCCCGTAACATGCCCTTCTAATAAACGCTACAAACCCGTATCATGCTTTTTCTAATATTTAAATAAATCTACTCAACCCACGACACCCCGGTGTCACATGCAATTCTACTATTAACTTTCCCCAGTCAGGGCCGAGATCCGGCTACTTTTCCCTACCTCAACTGAAGAGCACCCGCTACGTTTCCTAGCTGCTGACGTTCTGGCTCGCTACCTCTGAGCTTCACTTCGATCGAAGCCGGACGCTAAAGAGAACACGAAAGCCATAGATTAATAACGGTTCCGCCGTTAAGTTAAAGGTTACGATTAATCCAGTTTAAATCCGACAGTTGTCTTTCACACTCGAGCGGGATAAAAGAGGGATTACAACGGATCGAGTTCGAGCACCCGCGCACCGAACTCAAGTTGATCCAAAACCCAGTTAAAACCAATTTTAACTCAAACCGTCTTTGAAACTCCTTTGTTTTATCTAATTCCAACTTTGATTTTAAGACAAAACGATTCTTTTCTGAACTTTTCCAAACTTAAGGTTTTGGTCCAAAACCCTTCTAAAGCCGATCTGATATGAGTTCGTTTTCCTTTTCGACTTAACTTAACTCAAGTTTTAAACTTAACCGACTTTCGTTTTAAAAACCCGTTTGATTTAACCAGATCTAGTTTTATCATTTTTTTCTTAAGAACTCGAAACCGATTTCCTTTTTCCCCTTTTTCCCTTAGACAATTGTTTTTCGTTTCAAACAAAGTTCCTTTTTAATTAAACTCTGATTTTCTTTCCGTTTAAAACAACTTCGTTTTCTCATTTAACGGGTCTAAGTCGTTTTTAATTACTATCCCTTTTAACCGATAAATTTTCGTTAGTTTTATGCCTCAACAATTTGTCCAGATCCAAAAACTGATTTTAATTTAACATATTTTCCTTTTTAATTCAAAAACCGTTCCAAATATTAATCGATTTCATTAGCAGGTTTAATCAAATATTAATCGATTTCATTAACGGCTTAACCAAATATTAATCGATTTCATTAACGGTTTAACCAAAAATCAAACGATTTCATTAACAGGTTTAACCAAATTAACTTGAAGCGAACAGCACGGGAACCGAAAAAGAGGGGCTCGGTTTGAAACCGGCCGGCCACCGACGGAGACGCCACCGGCGATCAAACCTCGTGGTGAGAACCTCACCGTGGAAGATGAGGTGGTGGAGCACGGCGGAGGGAGCGCCGGTGGTGGTGGTTTTGGGCGCGACGGGGCGCGGATGAGGGTTTCCCCTCAGATCTAGACGAATCCGGCCATAGCTCGCCGGATCTGGTGAGCGCCGGCGACGTTGAGGATGAGGACGGTACCGGCGGCGAGATGGGGTTCGAAGGGCTCGGCTCCATTCTGAGAGGGAGACGGTGGTCGGAGACGGCCGAGCTCGGGCTCGGGACGGAGTGAGGACGGAGAGACGGTGACGGGCTCGGTGGTGGCCGGAGATAAGGACAGTGGTGGTCGTGGGAGGACGGAGGAGAAGACGAAGAAAGAGTGAGGGAGGGAGGTGCTGGTGCGGTCGGAATCCGGCGAGTGAGAGGGAGACGGCGTGGAGAAGGAGGAACAAGGAGGGTGAGGTCGGGTTCGGTGAGGGAGATGAACGAAGAAGACGGCGTGGAGGAGGGAGGTCGGGAACGAGAGGTGAGGGTCGAAGAAGACGAAGCAGAAGGAGTGGGGGTCGGCTGCTGTGAGGAAGAAGAAGAAGAAGTGGGTTGAAACCCTAAAACAAAGGGTTTTATACCCTGGGCTTGGGCCGGGTCTGCTGGTTTGGGCCGGGTCTGCTGGTCGGGTCCGGTCCGACCCGGTCAGACCCAAATATTTTTTTTTTGAACTTGTTTCAAAGACCTACCTTGAGGTTTCCGGATTGCAATTTACTACCTTTTTGAAGCAAAGCGGGTTTTACAATCTACCCCCCTTAAAGGAATTTCGCCCACGAAATTTAAGACAACGCCCAAATATGATATAAAGAAAATCGTACCCTGAAAGGTTTCGCGGTAAATAGGGGATCCTGGGGTCCGAGAGTCGGTGACCGCAAACACTCTTCCCTCTGACTCCTGCTGCCTCTGACTCGGCGCACTGACCGTTGGATACCCATAGCCCTGCTGCTGACTCGGAGCCGACGCGTTCGTCGACGGTTGCGAAAACCTCGACTGTTGTCTCTGACGCGGGCGAGATCTGGACAACTGCCCAATATGAGACTGCTGCGGCCGCTGCGCTGACGTCGCCATAATCGGCACAGGGCACCTTGCAACAGCGTGCCCAACCTGGTTGCACCGAAAACACCTCCTATGGTCAGCCCTCGGCTCCGTGCCCTGGCCTGCACGACACCATTCCGTCGTGTGTCCCACACGGCCGCACCGGAGACAACATGTCTCATCGTCTCCCGGCCCCGAGCCTTGGCCTGTCCGGCACCCTCGCCACAAGTGGACTGGCTCCCCACAGCGATGACATATCGGCACCCTCTGTGTCGTGACTGGCCCCACTGATGCCAATGACACCCTCTGTCTCGCTCCGTCCTGCTGAGCCTGTGGCCTGAAGAACCCCGAGGTCCTCTGTCTCATCGGGTCTCGGGACTCGGGTTCCCCTGCCACACTGATCGGCCGCTGTCAAACCTCGCGGGTCCTGGCCGCATCCCGGACATCCTGCTCCACTGTCGCTGCAGTGTTTTGCGACCTCGAGGTGAGGACTCGGTCCCGAGTCACCGGCCTCGGTTCCTCCTCGAACCTCAGGCCACGGTTCTGCTCTGTCGCCACCGTCTCTGGCGCGACTCTGGTCAGGGCTGTGAATCTGGCCTTGTATTCTGCCACTGACATCTCCTCCTGATGCAGGTCCAGAAACTGCCGATGTCGGTCCAACCGAGCCGACATTCGACTGGCGACGATCGCCGCCAAACTCTGGGCTTGGGCCGGGTCTGCTGGTTTGGGCCGGGTCTGCTGGTCGGGTCCAGTCCGACCCAAATATATATTTTTTTTTTCACTTGTTTCAAAGACCTACCTTAAGGTTTCCGGATTGCAATTTACTACCTTTTTGAAGCGAAGCGGGTTTTACAACTAAAGTTTCGTTAGGTGCCACTTATACATGATCAAGTAAAATGAGATTTTACGTTAACCTATTGACATGCATAAATATAAGGGTCACACCGGAGGGTGAAACTCATTGACACATTTATGGAGAATGGCCAAAAGGGAGTTGTCTCGAGACATGACCAAAACTGGGTTTTGGGTCATGTGTCCGTAAGTGAATAGGACTTTACGGATTGAGACAAGGCTTGGATTCTTGGTATTGATCATGTCGTATAATGTTGGACATTTCCGGTATGGAAAGCTTGGAGGCGGTGAGGGAATCACGGGATCTCGTTGGAAATGGCCACGGGCCATGTTCCAAGAGGCCCATGCAACCAAGGCCCATGGAACTAATTAATCAAGTCTTGATTAATTAGTACTAAGTAAACATGACAAGGATTAAGGTGTTGGTGATTCACCACCTAACCCCATCTTATCTAGCCATACTTTGAACTATTTACACCTTACTTGTCACCATGCTTGTCTCATGCCTTTAGCTAGACAAGTATGAGGTTTGTTATGTTTAAGTCATCTTTTTTCAACATGACAAATACAAGACAAGAATAGGAAACACATTTTCTCTCCCTCTTCCCCCACAATTTCGGCCAAGGGTTGTTTCCAACTCCATTTTTTTGTTCTTGAGTCCTCAAAGAGAAGAAATACGTGGCTTTGATCCCCATGTGGATACGTAGGCGTCTTGGACACTCAAGGCAATCATTCATTACCTGGTGTTCTTTTTTTGGTGAGAAATAGTGCTGAATTTTTCTCTTGTGAATCCATTCTTTGTTAGTTGTTTCATGGTTTTAATCGTCTCTTGGTTTTCATTGATTTTCCGCTGCGAGTTGTTTCATCTCCAACCCTATCTCGAGACCCAACACCATTGTGGGAGCGATGCTGGCCCATTCGATCACGTAGTTGTGAACGAGGAATCAGGTGTTGCTCCGGATGTTCAGGTTGTGTCCTTGGCACCGAGTTCGACAGCCCAAGATGAGATTTTGTTGGGTTCAAGTATTGAAGCTTTTACGTAGGTGGCCCAGTCGGGGAGTTTATCTTTTGTCCTGATTGTCCACGGCCTTGCCCCCCTCGTTTGGGTTTGGGTGTGCCTCAGGTTGTTTGATCGATAGACCATGGTAAACCGAAGGACTTCATCCCGGCTATCGGGGACCAGGGCGGTCTGTGGGAAGATGCCTTGATTCAATCCTCTGCTTCTAGGGGTCGGGTAATTAAGAAGCATTCTGCAAGTACCGTGAACTTTACTAAGCCTACAACTTGGTCCCAAGTTGCTCTTAAGTCATCTCAAGGAAACCTCACGGGCGTCAAGAAGATTATCAATTAACTTTATGTTTCTTTTTTGCTGGTGTGTTTTTTTTTCTATATTTTTGGGACTACTCTCCTTGGTTTTAAAGGATTGTTCCTTTTACATCCATTTTCGGGAGATCCTATGTAATCATGTATTTCTGGTTTTCTAACCTCAAGGTACTTTCCTGCTTGGAAAGTATCTACTTATAATAAAATTTTGAGCTAATCCAAAAAAATTATTGATCGTGAGTGAGGAATATATGTGACATATCAAACGCATGACCATGAATCGATTATAAATCTCCTACACATCCAGACTGGTCTTTTTAATGACATCTCAGTTTATTAATACAAGTGATAAGTCCATATGACCATCACCCATGTTTCTCACATGTATCTCGATATCTGATCATATTTGTTAAAACCCTCTGTTTAGGAATATAATTTAGTTATGTCAAGGCATGAATCTATATCATGTAGATCACATGGTGATGTCATGGTCATAGGACTAAGAACTATTCAGGTATTTGAGATATATAGATATATATGTTCCATGGAGTATTCTGAAGGTGGGTCGTCAATGTCAAATTCTTTGGCATCTATGATTTTGACTCATGTCTATATGCATGATCAGTAAAAAATGATCCCCTAATCAAAACCATACTATTTCTATCTATCGGCTTAGTATAAGGATGAATGAATACACCTATCCATTATATCTAAGAGTTATACTATCGGAAAGCGATGCATCGATACCTTAGAAAGAGTAGTATATTCAATCTTTCACTAACATTGAAACTTAATGATAATAAAATGTTTGCCAACTATTATTAACTCAAATGACATAGTACAGGACGTAGCCTGTCCTAAGGCATAAAATCGACCAGACTCCTACTTAAACTAGGACCAACTCACATTTTTTAGTTATCCCCATTGCCCTAACATCATCCTCAAACTTAGGCTACGAAAGTGCTTTAGTAAGATGATCAGTTACATTATCATTTGTATCCACTCTACATATCCGGACCTCTCCCTCATTCACGAACTATCGACTAATGTGTTAGCGTCTTTGTATATGCTTGGGTTTGGAATGATACCTCGACTCATTAGCTTGAGTTATTGATCCATTGTTATCATAGAACAAACTCACCGAATCCGATATGTTGGGCATAACACCCAATTCGGTGAAGAAGTTTTTCATCTAAATGGCCTCTTTCCCCGCTTCTGCTGCGGCGATGTACTCGACCTCTGTTGTTGAATATACCATGTTTTCTTTCTTGGATCTTCTCCAACTGAAAGCGCTCACGTTTAAAAAACACTTACCAGACTTACATCTAAAATCATCATGGTTAGTGTGGAAGCTTACGTCGGTGTAACCTTTTTCCATTAGCATGCTCTGTAGACCTCCATAAAGATGAAACAAATACTTAGTTCTTCTCAAGTACTTAATGATAGCTTTTACTGCCACCTAATGACTTTCACCTTAGTATGACTGTATCTGCTCATTGTACTCAATGCATACGAGACATCGGATCAAGTGCAAAGTATTGTGTGCATGATAAACCCAATTGCAAAGTATATGGAATATCATTCATACAATCTCGCTCATCATGTGTTTTAGGACACTGAGCCTTGCTAAGAATAATGTCATGCCTCACATGCACTAACCCTCTTTTAGAGTCTTGCATCCTAAACCGAGATATGACCTTATCAATATAAGTGCTCTAGCTCAGGCCTATAAGTCATCTTTATCTATCTCTATAGATCTTGACGCCTAAGATGTATGCCGGCTTCTCCTAGGTCCTTCATTGAAAAAGAGTTCTATAGCCACGATTTGGCATCATTCAGGCTTGGTATGTCATTTTCAATGAGGAGTATGTCATCTATATATTGGATCAAGAATATGATATTGCTCCTACTAACCTTTTAGTATACACAAGGTTTAGATTCGTTCTTTATGAAGTCAAATTGTTTCACTGTTTCATCAAAGAGAATTTTCCAACTCCGAGAAGCTTGTTTTAATCCATAAATGGATTTTAGAAGCTTGTATTCTTTGGTTCTTCCTTAGGATAAAAAAAACCTTCAAGTTGTGTCATGTACACATCCTTGAATAACTTTCCATTTAGGAAAGCGGTTTTGACATTCATATGCCATATCTCATAGTCATAATATGTTGTTATGGCCAGAAGGATCCTAATTGATTTAACCATTGCAAAAGGTGTGGAAGTTTCGTCATAGTCAATACCATGCGCTTGCTTATAGCCTTTTGCAACAAGTTTGTCCTTTTAAGTGTGCACATTTTCTTCCATGTTAGTCTTCTTCTTGAAGACTCGCTACAACCAATGGTTTATAAGTCACTAGTTGCGTCAAACAAGTCCCATACTTGATTGTCGTACATGGATTGGATCCCCGATTTCATGGCTTTTAACCATTTGTCAGATTTTGCCTCGCTCACCGCCTCTTGATATGATGTGGGCTCATCTTGATCCACAATTTCAATGTTCTTGTCTTTAGTGTCAAGGAATCCATATCTAATAGGAATGTTACATCTTCCATCAGACCATCTTGATTCTAGTGTTAGTACCTCGGGTTCCATAGTTATTTCTTCAGTGTCCTCCTCAAGTACCATACCATTTTCTAGGTCTTAAACTTCATTCATTTCAATTTTTCTCCCACTATCTTGCTTGGAAACAAACTCTCTTTTCAAAAAGACACCTTCTCGAGCAACAAACACTTTTTACTCTAGAGGTTTGTAGAAAAAATGTCCTATGGTTTCCTTAGGATATCCCACAAAGATGAATTTTTCGGATTTGGATGTTAGTTTATCTGAAAACATCCTTTTCACGTACTCGCAGTGGAAGCAAATAAAACTCGAAACATTGTAATGGAAACACTACCAAAGATTAGATACACAAGAGCATAAATCGACACAAGTGTTCTTAGCAATTTCTCAAGAACACAAGAAGAGAAGTGAACACAAAGTAAAGGATGATCGACTTGAGTCTCCAAGACGCCTACGTATCCACCCCGGGAATCAAAGCCATGTATTTCTTCTTCCAAAGACTCAAAAACACAAATTTTGGAAAGAACACAAGTGTTGGCCGAAACTTGTAGAGAGAGTGTTACATTTCCTACTATTTTCTTGTGTTTTGATATATAAATAAGATGACTTAATCACTCAATATAATCAACAACTATCAAGGATAAGTATGGTGTGAAGCATGGTGTGAACTAGGACTAGTATGGTGCTAAGTAAGGCTAGACAAGATGAGGTTAAGCGGTGAATAATCAACATCTTAATCCTTGTCTTTATTACTTATTACTAATTAATCAATACTTGATTAATTAGTTCCATGGGTCTTGGTTGCATGGACCTATTGGAACATGGCCCGTGGCCATTTCCAACGAGGTCTCGTGATAGTCTCATCGCCTCCAAGCCTTTCATACCAGAAATGTTTAACATTATCTGACATGATCTATACCAAGACTTCAAGCCTTGTCTCGATCCGTAAAGTCCTATTTACTTACGGGCACATGACCTAAAACCCAGTTTTGGTCATGTCCCGAGACAGCTCCCTTTTGGCCATTCTCCATAATTGTTTAAATGAGTTTCATCCTTCGGTGTGACCCTTAGGTTTATGCATGTCGATAGATCAACGTAAATTCTCATTTTACTTGATCCTATATAAGTGTGATGAGCGTAAATGTGTCTTAGTTAATTTGACAATTTTCTCCATGTTTTACCTTGTTTATGCCTCGTTTTTATATTTTTACCGTTTAGTAATAATTGCGCATAACTTCGTTCTTAGTCGATATTTTTCAAATGCGCAAAATATATCCATCATTGGTCTTGTTTTGTAGACCGCGAAAAAAGTAAATTATTGGCGCAAGAACGAGGCCGATCGGGGATCAAACAGAGCGGGAATGAGCGATGGAAATTTAAATTAAATTTGGCAGAGGGTGGACACACGACGAGTTCTAGTGTGGCGTAGGCGCACAACCTCTCCATGCGCGCGCTCGTCTAATCCGTATGATTTGCTGACCTGCGCGATTGACTTGATCAGGCGGCTGAGAAACCGGTTGCACCGCTCTCCAGATGCTCTCGCCCGCATGCAATCGTACACGCCAGTAGCAACACTCCCCCCTCGTGCAGTGTGCGTGAGCTAATGGATCAGACCAAATTTTTCCCAATATCGTCTATATAAAGCTGTCCATATCTTTCTTTTATTTATTTATTTATTTCTTCTTATTTAGAGCAACCCGTGTAAACATATGGGGCATCATATTTTTTGAGATGGAAGAATCAAATTGAAGCTTTTTTCTATATTTTTCGTTCTTCTCTCTTGTTCTTCATTTGTTCTTAGCTATTCTTCAAGTTTTGAGCTTTTTCTACCATCTAAAGCCATAACTAAGATGATCCAAGGAGGTTTCAAACATCCATGAGCCTCCCACCATCTCCAACTTCTCCATTTACATGTGTTGAAGCTTTGGAGAGTGGGAGATGGTGGGTTTGCAAGCTAGGGAAGTTTTCGATTGGGTTTCTCAACCCAATCCCGGTTCCAATCTCTACTCTTCTCTATTTTGTTGTAAAACTCGGTTTTTTTTGTATGCTTGAGTAGGATTTGGATTCCATGACCTTGGATTCCAATCTTTTGTCATGGGTGTTGTGTAAATGTTGATTTCTTTTAAATTGATGCATGAGATTATGGTTAATTTGATGTTGTTGATGTTTTTGGCATGATTTGGGGTTTTGAGCTTTATTAGCATCTGATTGCTTGTATGAGTATTTATCTATATTTAAACTACTCGATATTTATGCATGACTCTCTTGCTTTTTGTTCAATTTGTCATGATTTTAAAACCCGATTTCATGTGCTAGCTATTTCATCTCTCAGGTGTATATTAAGTTTTAGGCTAGAGTCATAAAAATGCAAACTTTAGCCATTTAGTGAACTTATCTAGGAATTCCGACATTCATATGTCTTGATTTCCTATTGATGAGATAGAAATATGCTAGGATGTGTTTTCTCGATTCTCTTGTGTGTTTCAAGCCGACCGAACGATTTGGGTATTTTTCCCATAATTGTTGTGTGCGCTATGTAGATTGATGTTTGGAGAGATCCATGATTCGATCTACTGTGAGATGAGATTCACTTTTATAGAATTTACTTACGCTTGCGTATTACCAAATTTTTGTGATTCGTTACTCAATATAGTTCTACTTGATTATCAAGCTCATCTTGATCGGCGGTGTTCGGTTTTCAAGAAGTGAACTAGGCGTACCTAAGTAGATTCTTCAATTATTTAGAGTTTACTCATGCTTGTGTATTACCAGATCATTGCTCTATTTAGTTCTCCTTGATGATCAATTTAATCGGTTGTCAGGTTGATTGAACTAGGCGTAGCTGAGTAGATTCGCCAGTTTATTTAGAGTCCTCTGATGCTGTGTAGTACCAGAGTATCGTGATTCGATACTTTATTTATTTCTACCTTATTTTCGGTGTACATCTTTATTGATTGCATTCAGGAATTAGGAAGTGAACTAGGCGTAGCTGAGTCGATTCGCCGAGTGGTGTAGCTATCTCTACTTGTGGTAGTTGGTAGCGAGAGTGACATGCATTCGTTGTCGTTATCTATCATTCGAGGATTGATCGAGCCTTGCTCAAGATCATAGAACTACATCATATTTTTATTTCTTTCCGATGATTGGGGGTTCGCATATCGGTCCGGGTAATGATCTTGTGCCCATGATACCACATACATAGGAACTTAAGTGTTCTAAGACCATAAGGAAATCATTATTTGAGTTCATCATCGTTAACCCGTGTGTTAATTGGAAGTCATATTTACTTGTACCCATGACGGACTCCTTGTGTGAATCAAAAGTTATGTGTCTTAGCTAGTAGCGTGTACATATTTTACTTTTTCCTAAACTTAAACAACAACTTTTACATTTCTGCCTTTTATTTTCCCTTTCGGGGATGTGGAAGTGACAGCCCACGTCCCCAAGTTTTAGCAAAATACTAGTGATACCTCTATTCCCTGTGGGTTCGACCAGTACTTAACCGTTTTATCTATTGCTTGATGACCGTGTACTGATGCACGTAAAAAGACGGTTTTGACGCGTAGTCATCCCAATTCTTCAAAGTGGCAACTAATGAGACTTCAGTATTTCTTGACATTGCATAACGAATCGACTCTGTCGATTCCAACCTTTCTGTCGTTCCTGTCATTATCATTTTATCACCGATATCCTTATTGAGATAAGGCATAGAGCCGTCATCATTATTATTCTCTATCACTATTCCTTGATATGTGAGAAGACTAAATATATGATACCCAGTATCATGTGCATGACCATGTTATTCCTTATGTCACTCTCGATCAAGCGACCGAGAACCAATATCTTTCACATACTCTAGTATGAGGGATAAATCCTTAGCCATCTTTCGTTTCACTCATGTAGTCCGTCCCCAAGTCAATCTTGGACGTTATGGAAAGCCTTGTTACGGACAACCTTGGGCTCATGTCAAACTCAGTTGTAGACTGCATAGCGATCCCAAATAGTACTTGGTCTAAGGATACATGACAAGCTACGACACTGAATATGTTCATGACTCAATATATGGAACATATTCATGGCGAGTCGTCCAATATCATGTCCCACATGATATCTATGATCAGACTCTGGAATCCCATTCCAATGACTAATAGAACATAAGCCATAAAGAGACATCTTTCATACTAGTCGCTTCTAGTGAAGCTTTGTTGACTAAGTACCCATCGGATGTGATGTATCTCGATCGATGGTTCTATTCGCATTATGGGCATAGATCAGAACACACATCGATATATTACTCCATCGCATACTTAATATAAAGCTGCTTTAATTTTATTGGTAATGATGATATATACATTTGGACATTTATGATTGAACTATGGGCACTGAGACTAACAATCTCCCACTTGTCCTACTTCCGATCTAAACTCCAATCTATTCCCATTGACCTTACATGCCTCTCATGTTTTGGCAACGATAGTGCCTTAGTCAATGGGTTGGGTTATATTATCATCAGTTGCAATATAGGTGATCTTCACATACCCTCGGTTTAGTATTTCTTTAATGAGTTGATATCGATGCAGTACATGTTTGGATCTGTTATGCAATTTGGGCTCTTTAAATTGAGCAATGGCCCTTGTGTTGCAAAATAGGTTCACTAGGCTGGATTGGTTTTTAATTACACATAAACTTGTCATGAACTTTCTGATCCATACAGCCTCCTTGGCCGCCTCTACAGCCGCTATGTACTCGGCCTCTATCATGGAGTCAGCGACGATGTCTTGCTTCACGCTCTTCCAGTTGAAACCTCCACCTTTCAACATAAACACATATCCTAACTGACTTATATAATCTTCTGGATTTTTCTGAAAACTAGCGTCTACATATCCATTAACGACTAGTTCAACATCATCTTTTCCCCCGTAAACCAGAATCGCGTTTGAGAATGGCCTTCACCGAAATCCAATGTTCCTCACCAGGGTTAGACTTATGTTTGTTGGTACAGCTCAAAGGCATATGAGACATCCGATCTTGTGCATATTAGGGCATACATGATCAATCCTACCGCCGAAGAGTATGTGATTCACATCATTTTTTTCAGCTCATCAGGTGTCTTAGGACACTAAGTCTTTCTGAGATGACTGCAATGACGTGCGAGTAAGAGTTATTTCTTTGAATCGAGTATCGAGAACCTACTCAACACCTTGTTCACATAGGTGCTTAGACTTAAACCCAAGACCCTCTTGGTGCAATCTCTATATATCTTAATCCTTAAGATATAAGCAGCATCGCCTAAGTCCTTCATTGAGAAACACTTCCCTAACCAAGCTTTAGTCTCGTTCATGGTTGGGATGTCGTTTCCAATGAGTAATATGTCATTGGCATACAACACCTAAAAGGTAATGTTACTCCCGTTTGCCTTCTCGTAAACGCAAGGTTCATCCTCGTTCTTGATAAAGCCAAATCCAATTACAGCTTCATAAAAAAAGGTTTCAACTCCGAGAAGCTTGTTTCAATCCATAAATGGATTTCAACAATTTAAAAATATTTCCCTTATTCTTTGGATCGAAAAATATTCGGGTTGAGACATATAAACGTCCTCTGACAAATTTTCGTTTAGGAAAGCGGTTTTAACATCCATTTTCCATATCTCGTAATTGTGATACGCAGTTATGGCAAGAAGAATCTGGATAGATTTGACCATAGCCACTAGGGAGAAGGTTTCCTCATAGTCAATCCCTTGGATCTGCCTAAAACCTTTCGCCACCAATTGGGCTTTGTAGGTCTGAGGGTTTCCTTCAATGTCCATCTTCACCTTGAAGATCCATTTGCATCTGATGGTTCTTACACCACCGATGGGATCAACCAATTGTAGACTTGGTTGTCCGACATGGATTGCATTTCCTCCCTCATGGCTCCATACCAACACTCGGAGTCGGGTCCGTACACGGCTTCCTGAAATATAGCTGGATCATTGTGATCCACCACAAGCTCATCGTCACCTCCAAACACAAAGTAACCATATCTCGGAGGTGGACGACTACCCTTCCAGATCACCTTGGACCTTTTGGAATCGTTGCAGGAACTGGTCCTTTCTCTACGACCATCTCATGCTCTTCTACAGAGTTGTCTAGTTGATCAGCTGGATCTGTACCAACCTAAAATTGTTCTAGATGTACAGTCCTCCCACTGACGTCTTTGGAAATAAAGTCCCTTTCCTTAAAGACCCCACCTCGAGCGACGAACACCGTGTTCTCGCTAGGTTTGTAGAAGTAGTATCCCCTTGTTTCTTTGGGATACCCAACGAAGGTGCATTTACCAGATCTTGGTTCGCGCTTAGTCGGAACTAAACATTTCACATAAGCCTCGCAACCCCAAATATTTAGGAAGGATAAAAAAAGCTTCTTCCCGTGCCATTTCTCAAATGGTGTCCCTTCCACAACCTTCGTCGGAGCCTGATTCACTATGAATGCAACCGTCTCTAGAGCATGACACCAGAAAGAGATAAGGAGATCAGTACAACTGACCATGGTCCAGGCCATATCCAATAAAGTCTGATTCCTCCGTTCGGACACACAGTTCATATGTGGTATCATAAGAGGAGTCTATTCCGAAAGGATCCCACTCTCTACTAGATGATCTAAAAACTATGTGGTCAAGTATTCTCCACCTCGATCCAATTGAAGTGCTTTAATACTTTTCCCGAGCTGGTTTTCTACTTCAGTCTTAAACTCTTTGAATTTATCAAAAACTAAGACTTATGTCTCATCAAATAGACATAACCATATCTACCGAAGTCGTTAGTAAATGTGATAAAGTAGCTAAAACTCCTCTTAGAAAGTGTACCCATTGGTTCACACAAATATGAGTTTATTAGTCCCAATAAGTCACCTGCCTTCTCAATACGACCGATGAAAGGCACTTTAGTCATTTTGCTCATCAAACAAGATTCACATCTATCAATCGAATGAAATTCGAATAGACTAAGAAGTTTGTACTTGTGAAGTGTTGATATGTGTTTCTCATTTATGTGGCCTAATCGATAGTGCCATAATAGAGTTTGTTCTAATTCGTCGGACTTAGACCTCTTGGTATTTACATTATATATAGAGCTTGATGCATTTTTATCCATATCCAATATGTACAATCCTCCAACCATTTTGGCGCTAGGATAAAATATATTGCATAAAATATTGAAGATCCCATTTCCAACATCAAACTTGTATCGTTCCTTGTCCAACAAAGAAATGGATAATATGTTCCTACCGAAAGTAGGTACGCAATATACATTGTTCAAAACAAAAACTATACCACTTGGAAAAAGAAGACTAATGGATCCTAGAGTAGTCGCCACAACTCTAGTCTTGTTGCCCACTCCGAGGTCCACCTCATCCTTCTTCAAGCTTCTCCTACCTTCCAGCGATTGCACATTAGTACAAGTGTGAGGTTCAGCCCCATTATCAAATATCCATGATTCTTTGAAAGTAGTGAAATTTACCTCAATAAAGAAAATATCAGGTGAAGGCGCAGTCCCACCGCCCTTCTTCAGATCATCTAGAAACTTCCTGCAATCTTTCTTCTAGTGACCAGGCTGCTCATAGTAGAAGCAGTCATTCTCGACCTCTTTCCCCTTCTTTGAGGACTCCCCGGTCCTAGTAGGGTTAGGACTCTTCAAATGCCTTATCTTTCCTGCCAAGTGCATAGGGGCCTTGCCCTTACCACTAACAGTTCCCTTAGCCTTAAAACTGATCCCTATCTGACCATCAGAACATCCTTGGATCCCTGATCCTTGATGTTCTTTTCAGTAGTTACAAACATTCCTTGCAACTCTGAAATGTTCTTTGATATATCATACATATGATAGTTCATGACGAACGTAGCACATGAATGAGGAAGGGAACGCAGAACCACGTCCGCTTCCATCTCGTTCTCTATTTTAAGACACATTCGATTAAGATGTTCGAGATGCCCCTTCATCTTTAGGACATAAGGACTGATGGAGACTCCTATTGATATTTTGCAGGAGATAAGTTCATTAAGGACACTGTATCTCACGATACGTGCCCTTTCCTTGAACATACCCTTTATGAGCCCCATCATACCATAAGGGTCATCAGAGTACTCCATGAACTGCTCTTGGAGATCAGACTCCATGTTGCCCAGCATAATACATGCCACATCTATAGAATCTCTAAGGTGCTTTTGGTATGCATCCTTAACGGCCCTAGAGGCATTATTACCTAACTCCTTAGGGATAGCCTGGCCCAGGACATATTCTTTGCGTTAGAATTTGAGGACTATTCTCAAGTTTATGTCCAAGTCTAAGTAGTTTGTCCCATTTAGCTTGACCCTG